>OY776114.1:130538077-135488410 GCA_963675035.1 Allygus modestus
GGTATAAATATTTTACTAATACATTATTCAATAATCATATAATATTTAGCATTAATTGTGTTGCAATGTTTAACAAATCAGTGAGAAAGTGTGGGATATGACGAGGGATACTATAAGGGAGAGTCTGGGATAAAGTGGGATTTTTTATCAGTGCGTGGGATATTTCTACCGTAGAGTGGAAACACTGCATATGTGTTTATAAATCACTCAAATGTAAACAAATTTCAGTTACAGTTGGAGTTGGTTATGTTTTGTTCCATCAATTTTTTTTATTTTGAAATAGTTTACAATGTGAGTGTTATGTAAATTAATGGTGTTTTTTCGTGTTTAAAACAATGCTTGTATCTATTTAGATTTATTATCAGTTTATTTTGTACCGGAAAACATCGATGTAAAAGCTAAGTGTTTGGACTAGTGATGATAAATTAATACAATAGGTTTGGTTTTGGAATTGTTGAATTACTGGGACAGTAACAACAATCAAAAAAAAAACTCAGTTGTTAGTTGTGTTACTCCGTAACACGACTGACAGTGATTGATAATCAAGAGTGTTGTAGACCTATAGTAGTTTCTTCACATTGTGAACAAATTACTTGATGGCAAACTTACTAAACGATCATACGTGCAAACTATCTTTATTACATGTAATGTACCAAATAAGCCTCACTGTCACCTAATGACATGGGATTAAAGTTTTGTAATCTACCGGTCAGTAAAATAGTCTGGTTACAGTTTATATTTGTTTGCATTTTCTGTGGTTAATATTGATTTTCATAAACAATCAAGATGTCCAAAACACCGTAATCCCAACCGTCTACATTGTTCAACTAATTACGATGTAGACAGATTACCCTCCTGAAAAATTGTCATTAATGTAGATGTTGGATTTTGCTTTTAAACCTCTCGTGCTGCGATTTCAGTAGCTTGTGTATTTAAATTCAAACTAACATATATTAATGATGTAAACATTTTTAAATTTAAGGTATGAATTTTATAAGATACTGTTGTATAAATAAATCATTTAATACCTTTTTTTACGTTAAATGGGTTTAAAACAAGTATATTTCTGTATGTTTAACCCCCTGATTTTGGAGCTGGAAATTAATAGGTCTAATAATAATTGGCAACTTTTCCCTCAGGTGATATATTTAAAACTCGTCGAAAACCATCTGGTGCCAAAAATATATTAAAGTAATTGGCCGAGTCGTAAAAAAGCGTAAACAGGCCTGATGGCCATAGCTAGGACCTGTGACCAAATAAACGCAATCAGCTTAATCTAATTTGCTAGGTACACACAGGGGTTTTAAGAGGTTAATTGCTCCACTTCACCCTCCAGGGTTAGATGGAAACGTATTCCGCATATTCTCTATTCATTGTTGCTGGATTAGGAAACCCCAGCATAGCTGCTATAGGCACGTTTTCCACAATCGGGAATTTTGCGCAGGTTACCTGAAGGTTAGGATATAGCAAGAAATGAAAGGGTGGGAAATATTACTCCAAGTCATGTAAACAAACTGACTGACCTTTCCCCGAGCAAAGCTTGGCCCCCAGGAATTGTAGTGTTAAAACGGATAAGAGAAAGGTGTTACAATTCCAGTAATCAGCAGCCTTTTTATATATGCCCGAAACCTCTCCACCTCATCCTGACCACGTCAGCCTCCCTCCCCACACAAACAGGTTTAATTAGTTTAATGTGGAGTTAAAACCGATAAGAAAATGGTGTTACCATTCCAGTAGTTAGTAAAATGTTTTATTTATGAATCATCTGTTCTTGCTGTGGTCCTACAAATTTATTTAAACTAGCGTACCTGGTGCACGAAATCGTGCGCTGTCAAGGAGAAACTCTGTCCACCAATGCGTGTAGGCAGTTAATCTTAAGTGTTGCTATTTAAAAAAATCAAGTTAATTCAATAATGATAAAAATTACTTTATTAATAAACCTTATAAAATTTCTCTATTTCTCTCTATTTCTCTCCTCTCTCTCTCCCCCTCTCTCTCTCTCCTTCTCTATTTCTCTCTCTCTCCTTCTCTATTTCACTCTCCCCCTCCTCTCTCTCTCCCCCTCTCTCTCTCTCTCTCTCCCCCCTCTCTCTCTCTCCTTCTCTATTTCTCTCTCTCTCTCTCTCTCTCTCTCTCTCTCTCTCTCTCTCTCTCTCTCTCTCTCTCTCTCTCTCTCTCTCTCTCTCTCTCTCTCTCTCTCTCTCTCTCTCTCTCTCTCTATCTCTCTCTCTATCTCTCTCTCTCTCTCTCTCTCTCTCTCTCTCTCTCTCTCTCTCTCTCTCTCTCTCTCTCTCTCTCTCTCTCTCTCTCTCTCTCTCTCTCTCTCTCTCTCTCTCTCTCTCTCTCTCTCTCTCTCTCTCTCTCTCTCTCTCTCTCTCTTCTCCTCTCTCTCTCTCTCTCTCTCTTTCTCGCACGATTTTCAAGTAGTCTTTGAATTATAGGTGAAACACGTAACGGTGGTAGAATAACTTTTCCTTTATGACAACAAAGGCTGAAGGTTCGGCGATCACCACTTGTTTGTTCGGCTTTGAAATTATATGCGGAATAATTATTGTATTTCGTTCGCGTCTACCAGTTAAAGTTCGTCGGCTCCTCCTCTTGGCCGTCCTGTTCGACGTCTTTTAGTCTCCATTATGTCGAACGTTTTTTTGTTATGTTTTGATTTTGTGCAAATAAAAACTGGTGTTTTGTTGCCAGCTGTACATTCAATAACCATTTTTCAGGGTCAGATTTTATTTGTTTAACCACTTCCTTAAATAAACAGCTGATTTCTCGATCGTTGGTTTGTAACTGCATATTATGTCTATGGGGAAAATCGCGACTTTGACCCCATATTTTCCCATGTCCACGGTTACTTTTATACATTTTTTTAATTGATGGCAAACTACATGCTAAGACCTTTCTAACGACACCTTGGACATGGTGATCGGTAGCACCACCGCTCCAAAACAATTATGACAAAAATATGCCTAGCGTATTAAAAATTGAGATAACACAGCTGCTTATTAATGGAAATGAAAATTATAAACAAATACGAAAAGCAGAACACATGTTCCCATAAGGATAACATGTAAACTTTTAAAGCCAAAAGGGCATAGCCCTACACGCCCAAATACAAAACTATTTACATTTGACTCATCTCCTAATAGTACTAAATAAGTGTGTCAAGTTTTATAATTTCACGATGCCAGCACATCCGAGAAATCGGTACCACAAAAATTCCCTTAGCCGATTAATATAAAGATCAATATGCAACAGGTACGATGATACAAACGGTGAAAAACCATCATGGGAATCACTTTACTCAGTTTTCCAAAACAACGGGAAATATATATTAAATACCTAACATATTTTAACGAAACATTTGAAGAATCAAAATCTATACAAACTTGCATTTGCGAATGTAATTTCCATGAGTAAATAAAAACAAACATTTATTTTCTTCTAGCAGACACCTAAAATATGGTGACCAGTAACAAAACGCAAACTGGCACTTTAGGTCACATGTGTTTGGTTGCTATGGTTAGTTTCGTCAAAGCTGCCCCGTCATTGGCCAGGCAAGGCGCTACTGCTCTATGGGTTTCCACTAGGCCCAAAAGGTGTCACTAGAGTCAATCTAAAGCTACTTTAATGCGACTATAGTATAATTAAGCGTTACCCATCGCGGCTTCCACGCCCACTACATAGCGTTAGTAAGATATATGTTAGCCGACTAAGAGTCGTGTCAAGGCAGCAATTTCAAAGACGCCCTACGTATTTCTGGTAATCGTTTTCTGCCTTTGGACATAGACCTTACAGCAGTAGCTCGTGTGCGAGCTTCAGCTTCCTCAATAGTTTATGTAGATTACTGCTCTGCCATAGTGCCATTTCAGTAACTCTCAAATTGAGCCTGCCGCTGAGCTTGCTCTTCACGTCGAAGTTGCTCTGTTCTTCTGGCTGTTTCTTTTGCTCTGTGTCCTGCCTACCGTAAAGCTTTCCGTTTGTGTTTTAAGTTGTTTGACTTCTAACCACTTTAATAAATGTGCTTTTTCAATCTTTAAGACAAACTTTATTTACGTTTCCGCGGCATTTATTGTGATACAGGTACCTTTCGTGGTTAAAGGTGCAAAAAAATTTAAACCAAAATATAAAATGCAGAACACCTGTTTTAGTTATAATCTGATCCAGTAAATGTTAATGCCCATAAGATTAAAATGGGAAGTTTAGTAGCCATTGGGGCTAAACTATAAAGGAGTTTTAAAACGTGAATAGGCCTATATGTTACATTAGGATATTAGCAATCTTCCTACCAAATCAGCTCAATCGGTTTAGTAGTTAGAGCGTGATTGAGCCACAAACTAATAAACAAACAAACTCATAAACTTTCAGCTTTATAATATTAGAATGATTAGTATGA
Source organism: Allygus modestus (assembly GCA_963675035.1). Taxonomy (NCBI): domain Eukaryota; kingdom Metazoa; phylum Arthropoda; class Insecta; order Hemiptera; family Cicadellidae; genus Allygus; species Allygus modestus. The sequence continues at coordinate 130,542,474 of OY776114.1, forward strand.
TAGCTGGTACTTTAAATTTTGTCGGTTGTATCTTATCTCTTAAATCTGTAACATATTTTAGTAGACACGTTAACGTATGCTTGCGGACCTTTACAAAGCTCCTCAGTTTTATAATAAGTCAATCCAAATTTTATCGTATTTTTAAATACAAGTAAACTGTTGAAATCATTAGTATTTGTACTCGTATATTCACACATATTAGCACGCATATTCTGGCATTTCTCTGTCAGATTACAATATAAACAAATCCTACACTCTTAATATGAGTAAGGTTTGCTTGCTTGCGACACGGATCTCAAAACGGCTCCAACGATTGTCTTCAAATTTTCGAAATAACTAATTTCTGGGATAAAAATAAGTTCTAGACAGGCCTCATCCCTAGGAAAAATCAAATAATGAAAAAAAACTAAAATGAAAAGTTAAAAAAAATTAACATTGGGCTTATGGAGTTTCAAATCAACACAAAAGAATTGTAACAGCTGTTCATAATCAACCAGGGAACTGTCAAAATAATACCATAGACTAACTTAGTCTATGATAATACTCATGTTTTTTTATGATTATTAACATGTGGTTTCCTGAGAGCAGAGATTAAAATATTTGAGTTAAGATTACATATATAGAGTAGTAAAATAAATCAAAGGGGCATTGAGCTATAAATAACAACTGGAGGGATCTTAAAAATGTAGAAAAGAGGCAAATGAATAATACAACTCTTATTATCAGTAGGGGGAAGTGGTGAAATATTACTCCGAGTCATCCAAACAAACTGACTGGCCTTCCCCCGAGCAAAGCTCGGCCCCCAGGTGCTTATAATTATTTATATATGTTGCATATGGTCTAGATTTTTGTTGACCTATTTTAAAAGTGTTTGGTAAAACAAGGTGTAAGTTAGCAAAAGCTAAATACGCAACACGTCTATTCAAATATATCTTTAAAATTCAGTCTTCGTTCATCCTCTTACGGGAAGAATGAGCGTACACCTAGTTTATTACTGTTTAAGTTTGTCAAGAAAAACTGTGTATTATATCACGGGATCACTCAACAAAACCTGTACACACAAAAATAAAGTAATCAAAAGAGAAATATGCGTACGTCTACAAACTCACGACCAACCACAACAATTACACACTCTGAAAAACAACGCAGTAATGTAATGTTTTCCTAAATCAGAAAAAGAATTCCCGTTACATGCTGAATTACGGAGTAGGGTTAAATCGTGGGGAAAGCAGGACTAGGAGGACAATTTTCGCGGGATGACAAACAGCGGCGGGTTTCTCCTCGGACGAGAGGAGGGCTGTTGACAAACTGAGCGACATGTTCTCGGCACCGCACTCCATAAACCCCATTCGGGGCGGGAGGACGGTTAGTAATGTTAGTATAGCTAGTGGCTGTGGGCGCGACTGCACCGAGTGTGACTAGTGTTTTGTTCAAAGTGCATTGTGGCGGCGCAACTACGTACCGCACTTACCGTAAATTACGTTCTGTATAAAACACTTTGTAGAAAGCCAAGTTTAGTTTCGCTTGGTGAATTAAAATAATAAAAACAACAAAGGAAAATAGAGATGCTGGGCGTAAATACAATGAATTTAATCTTAATGTAATGTATCTGATGAAAGGGAATGAATCTAGTCTACAATTGGATCGCATCGTGATCCGAATTGCCACGCGTTTGACGCAACACGAACGACTGAAGGGTTGAGGGCGAGGGCCTAAAAATAATCCCCTCCAAAAATCCGCAATCGGGGTCAACATCCATTGTTGCCATTGATGTATGTACTATAATCTTCTTCTTCCATATATTTTATATCTATAAATAGGAAAACCCGATCATACAACCACGATATTTGGCAAGCATACTCTTTCCATAGCGTAGGTAACCAATAAGAAAGGATTTTAAGAAATTCCCCTAGGCTCCTAGGGCTTCGCCGCACGGGGAGTCAAAATTCCAATCCAGTGTGGACATTCACTTGGTATGAGCTGATGAAAATTCAAACAGCTGATCCTGATTCGTCGTAATTCCACGGGTTAACCACAGAATTCAGGACACCCCACAGGTTTTATTCCCGAGTGAATCCGGGGAACGATGGCAGGTAGTGTACACACACATATATATATATAATGATAATTCATTACACAAATTAAGAAAAACCTTATTTTTGCGCTTTAATAACGAAACTTGTCCAATAAAGGGTAGTAGTATCCAGTTATGATACAAGTAAAACACATCTGTAACTGATGATTACATCTAAATTTATATTTCTTCAAGAAGTCTACTGTACACATGATTTTGTGATAAGACAATAGAATTGCTTTGCCGAGATGGATATTTTTTGTAATATATCACTTTTCAACTAACTTGTTTAATTCACAGTAAAAAACTTGGAATAGTCTTTCTGGAGTCAAAAATAACCCGATGACAATTGTTTTGCTTTGGTTATAGTTCTGTTATATAATTATCAACCTTTGTATCGTCAATAAATTACTTTTCATTACTATTCATTATTACTTTCCGTGGATTGCATTTTATTTGTATTTGTATTATTTAGTATCTAACTGTTAGGATAGTCGAGCTCGACTGCTCAGTGCTCAGCTCTGTGTTGTGACATTATGATGGAATGTGTTTCAATTTTATGAAGTAACGACCATTACCTCAGTAATATTATTTGATATTTAACATGAGTTATGTTGGCAACGTTTGAAATAAAGTTCAGTAATCTACAGTATTCTATGACAGGTCCATTAACTTCGAATGCAACGCTCCTTGTCTTGTTTAACTATCCACGGACTTTAAGCGGCATTAAGTTTGCTTACAGTTTTATAAGACATCTTTCTAATAAGTTGTAACGAAATACTGTATAGTAAAACAGACACAACAAGTTAATAATAGGTTTTAATAAATAAGATTCGGAGATGAACCTTCAACCTGCATTCACATTATCGGCAAACTTGTTTACTAGTACATTATTCGCCTATATCTAGTGGTTTTTTTTAAGGAAAGAGGATCGGGTAAGGTTATATTATGTTGAAGCGTAACTTCTTCAACCAGCAACACATTCTAACCCATGAAAGTGCCTATCAAATGCTCCAATACCCCGTTGCAGCAAACCTGTATACTCAGCGAATTGCAAATGGTACTTCACAAAGTCATGAAGCCACTTGCCAACTTTCATCAAAGCATATTCATAAATAAGCAAGATATGACATTTTATTTATTCTCCATAAGAAAAACATTAGGACTGAGTATAAAGGTTTACTGCATCAGAGACCACAAAAAACTGGTTTTTATGCAAATACCAATGGATCACCACTAAATGAAGCAACATACCAAGTTTTATCAATTTATGCTCATAAACAATCAAGATATCACATGTTTCTTATTCTCCATAAGAATAACATTATAGCTGCCGAGTCCGCAGGTTTACTGCCATTGGGACCACAAAAAATGGGTTTTGTATGCAAATATCAGTAAATCCCAACCATATTAAGCCATATACCAAGTTTCATTAATAAGCGAGTTATAAAATTTTACTTATCCTCCATAAGATTAACATTGGACAACGTACTGTGATTAGCACTTTCAATATCTCGGTAACCAATTATTGACGTAGAGCAAAATACCAAATTGTTTGTTTTTTAAGCTGAATCCAGTGGTGTAAACTCAAGTTTGGATTTAAAAATAATAATATGTAAAAAGTTCAAAAAACCCATTTTTTTGTGTACAAAACCCCCCCAAAACCCCCCTCTTGTCAATAGTGCGATCTGTCTGGTTTTCAAACTCATGAAAATAGATGCTGCCTTACACGTTTCTACCACATTTCATCAAGATCAGACCGTTTTTACGAAATTTATCGTGCTTACGGACACACACGCGCGCACACACGCATACATACATACATAAATATATATGAATTTGAACGAATGGTTTTTTTGGCATCTGGGGGCCTCAAAACAAAAAGTTAACATGGTCCCGGGCCTAGGTCTTACCATGCCACCTACAATAACAGCTTCTTCCCTATAGAAGAAATTCGCTAAAACGGGCGTGCAGTGTAGAAAAATCCATTTCATTTGTGAGTTGGAATACATTTTTCATAGCAAACATACGTTTACTGAGAAAAACTAAATGAATAGATTATTCGTAATAAGTGTCGCGCGTGTTTGATCAATCAGTACTGTCTGAAACCAACTCTGTGAAATAAAATTTGGCAGCTACACGTCACACTTGGGTATTCCTGCGCCAATGAGCGCTGCGAGTTGAAGCTTTGCTAAACGGCCATTCTTACGTCACGTGGACGGCACTATCGCACACTGGGCAAACGACCAAACTGTTCCTCACGACAGTGGTCACTGCTTCAGGTGATGTTTCATCAGTAATACTCAAGGTAGTTGAATGATAGAAGGTCGCAGAATCATAAGTAGAAAGAGAAGAAAGAGGCGTACGAAATCAGTCTGGACTACAAGAACAATTCCGAGATTCAAAATTCAGATCTGTGTCAAAACGAAAAACTTGATTCAACAAATATGCACTAATAATGATCGCCATTTCCATTTCTACATACAATTCAGAATGTACCAGAAGCGACGCGGCGCCGAGACGCGGTGAGGACTATCTTATCCCAACACGCGACATCGCGACATCACGTCTCGTCCACCTCGGAGGCTGAATGGTGCGTGTTATACAAGTGTCACTTTCACCACATTCCGCCACAGTCTCCGCCATTGTGTCGCTGGTCCAGTTGCAGAACCGCGTCGCCGTGTGGACGTCAGCTGTCGCAACGAGCGTATACTGGAATCAATCAAACTAATAGCTTGGCGGATGGAATAATTATTCTTTCGTGCCATCTAATCCACATGCGTACTACAAGCTGACGCGACAGGCAAAATTTATAGTCCACAAAGCATAGCGGAGAGCCTTCTCAATAAGCCACTATAAGAGAGTTAATAACGGTAATTTAAGTAGTTAAGCAGCTGCAGTATAAGGCTAGACAAATTCTTTGACTTATATATTTTAATGGGAGGACATTTTTTACCTGACAAAATATTTAAAGACAACATTTAGTCTGGTGTGACATGACAAGCGGTCAACTGAATGCAAACCACGTACTTAAGTGCGAGGGTAAACGTGGGTAACCCACACTCCTTTTACCAAGTAATTAATTACAAACCACGAAATAATTTCCGATTTTTTCAGCAACTGAAAACTAATGAAGTTCTTGTTAGAGAATATTAGATTTGGAAGAAAGGCTACATTAACATTGAGTTCGTCTGTATTCCATAGCACTGACATTCCCAGAAGAACAAATTAGACTCGATTTTGCATCAAACTTGGAACACATCAAAGTAACCAAACCAATGCATATTTAAAGACAATAGAGATCGTTAAAACAAATACAACGCTGTAATATGCTGAGCTCCAAGTGCACTAAGAACAATATTTTTTCGGAAACAGAAAGCTGCGAGGAGCATTCCTCACTAAGTGGTGGTCAGCTTCCTTCCTTGATTTTCTTCACTTCTGTCCACTCCAGTCCGGCTCTGTCATTAGTCAGACCGTAAACACCGACACCACTGACCGCAACATAACGAGCATAACACACCACACCTAAACGGTGTACTCAACACCGCCAAACACTGTCATTATCATCGAGGATATTGAATGCTGTTATTGGAAGGAGATTGTATGATTGTCCTTATCACGGTTATCGGAAGTTCCTTGAGGGCCCTTATATAAAAGAAAGAGTGATCTGCTTCCTTTTAAGGAAATGAGACGATTTCTTTACTTTTGTGATTCCAAACAAGAAGTACCTACTGTATAAAGCTTCGTTTGCTATACACCTACATTTACAAGATTTAATGCAAAACGTGGTTTGGGTCTCTCTGTTAAACGTTATTAGCTGTTAACAGCTAAATAAGTACCAAGGCAAAAATTTAATTTTTCTCCTCTCCACCGTAGATAACGGAATGAAGGTAGTGTATTCACCAATCATTGCTGGAAAGCATTTAGATCAATTTTTATATTTTACTTTAGTTATATGCCTACCTATAGTGCGCCTGTAAATGATGTTTGAATGTCAACTTCACACAGGAAACTTTGCTTCTTTTTAACTTCTATTCCAGCAACTGGTTTCCAAGAGTGGCCAAAGACCCTGGGATCCTCCTGACAAGGCGATGGCCAGGTTCAAGGTCGAGAGCAGCGACCCTTGACTGTGACATCGACCATCTCCGGCGGGGCCACGGACCACGGACCACGGAGCAGAATGTCTAAGGATCATGGGCCATGGACCACCAGAATGCTTGAGGATCGTGGACCATGGACCGCCAAAAGGGTCTGAACAATGGATCTCCAAAAAATTGAGGGTCATAACCATTTATGTAACTCTATTATATTTGAGGCTCTCAGGACGTATATCTGACACTCAGGTTGCGTTAGCGAAGGTATTTCTGGAGGTTCAACAGAAGGCAGCACCTAAGTAAAACGTGTTAAACTTATTTCTCTACTTTAACTCTAATAAACCCGGTAATTAACATAGGATTTTTTTAAACAAGACTTTTTAAGGCACCATTAAAATTTGAGTAATAGCATTGACTATAAATACTATAGTCAATGGTAATAGGTTGAACATCATCTAACAATCTTTGAATCTCATCAAACCGATATTCTGGAAGGATTATGCAACGCAACACATTCAGCTGATCCATAATACAACCGAACACATCCGAGGTACGTCTTGCTTACTATTTCTCAAAGGAAGAACCTTCCTTTGGCCTACTCCACACAAAGCCTTCTTTTGTAAGATACAACCGCCACCCACTGTTCCCAGCGAGGTGCCCCGTGCAAACAAATCAACTGCCAAAGGCTAGTCTAACTTAACCGAACCTCTTTGTACAAAGCATAAAGGAAAATAAGAGTCAGTACAGTTTGTTTGTAAAACTGATCTGGAAAGCCATCGGACCAAGAAGCGTGTAATAAAATGGGATAAGACTTCAGAATGAACGATTAGGAAACTGATAGGCATACTAACTAGCACGTTTAATTATTGATTATTATTACATCTTGATCACCTACAGGTCGTGATTAAAAACGTAAGTAAATACCAAAGCACGTTACGAATTCATACATTAAAGACACCACAAATCGTATGATAAGAATACGAATCGTTCGGAGTAAGCGCCTTAACTGGAACGGTTAGTTGTTCAACACGATGAAGACCATACCAGAGAGGTCTTAGAAATAATAGCTTTCATAAGAACAAAAGTGAAATTAAAGGGCCAATGGCCCTTTGAATCAACTAGTTATAAAAACATTTAATTTGACACCTCAATCATAAAAATTTGCCAGGAAACAAAAAAGTAGTTGCCTGGGCAAGACAATCCTCGGAACATCTAATTTGAAATGTACTCTTTGTTGCAAAATATTTATATAGGTAAGAACAATTAAATGACGAGTACTTTTTTGTGGGCCACCCTTCACACAATACAAAATTTCACAACACACCATTCAATAATCTTACCGTTCTGTGTCTCATCGAGTCTGTGAGTATCCCTCTAGTTGAAACATCTGTTCCCGCCACCGCACCAGACACAACTGTCGGGATGAAATTGCGGTCTGTCGTCTTTTGAATATTGCAAAAGCAATGGGAGAGTGAGAGGTTGGGAATACGTTGGTTAACAAGCTGCCGGTCAGACTAATTACGCGTAATTAATACAACAACACGCGGAGAAAAACAAAACAATACACTGAGAAGACAATCAGGACGGTTTTTCAACAGGTTATTGTACTCTGCAAATCCATAGGAGAGATCGCCAGGAGACGAGCAAAATATCTGGTATCGTAGTTGGCAAAGATTATTCAAATTTAAAAAAAGGCAGTTGCGATAACGGTTAGTATTTATAAATCTAAAAACACTTTCAATCTGAAAATCTATTAGTAATCTGAACAGATAGCGTATTACTAAATAATAAATTATGTACGTTGATACGTCCTAAAAATTCTTCGATAGAACTTTGATTTTCGAAGCTGCCTTATGATTATGAAAACAGTCTAAGTATAGTGGCTTGAAGGGACCATAGCCTTGCTCCAATATTCTGCCTCCTCTAATTTTTTGAGGAAATTAAAACGGTATAAGTATGAACTCATGTCAGTTCGTAAACAAAGCAGACACTTAATCGCATGTTTTAATCAAACAAAAAAACACACACAGCAGACGTTTTTGAATCCCCACGCTTGCATGGAGGTTTTACGCTGTTTTTCGTTCGCTGGTAAATGTTTGAAAATACTGCCATTTTTCTCGAGTCCCTGGGATCTAGACATTTAATTAGAGCCCTCTGTTATTATCCTGCGCTTTGTCAAACGCCTAAGATTTTCAATTAAAAGTTTCACCAACAGAATTATATATAAAGATGTTTCGTTTACATAAATTATTAAAACCCCTCCCTCTTAACATATATTTAACACATTTCTTCAATTCGTATAATTTTTTCCGTATAAACCAAATTTTCACCCCTAACCCTCGCCGGTTCTGTGGTAACACAGGATGTTTCCTTCGTTAGTCAGCTCTTCCGAACCTATCAAACAATCGGGAACGTTGTGCACGAACCGCTCTGTATGCGGGTCGGGCTCGCGGAGGGCGGAATAATTTCGGCGAAACACAACATCGGAAAGATATTCGGATGGCCACACCTCGCCTGTTGAGGGCCGGAACAATCAGTCCGTCTGCCGTCGAGATTTCTCAGATATTCAAATCTAACCTTGATCCACATCACCATATCAGTTCTGGGTCAATTTAAAAATCACTTATAAATCTTTTACGTATTTTTATAACCCCTAAAGTGGGCTGATTTCGAAAATTGATTCGACCACAACAAAGCTACAAACTAACGTATAATACGAGGAAATATTTTTTAAACTATTTACATGGGGCAAGTAAAGGTAAAATCCTGCATACTACTACACTAATATCAACCTCTCCTCCCAAAAAAGTGCAACTTTCGGAATAGATTTTTAAAAGAAATGTATAGGCCTGCGATGCAACATTTTGCCATTGGCGTTAATACATTCGTTTCTCTAAGCTAGAAAAACAATCTCCCGTATACTTTACTACTCAGTGAAATATTTGTGAACGCTAGTGGCAGTTAGCTTAATCTGGAGGAATCCCACGATCCGAATAAAGTATACGTAATTTGCAACTAATTTGTAATATTACAATTCTGGTTCGTTAAACATAATATAATATTATAATAGTCCAAATTCAATACAAATACAAACAAATCAAATAAAAAAGGATAATTTCCATCAATCGTAAGGTAAATGTGTCAAAATAATTAAATAAAAGGTCCTAATACATAGGTCAAAGAGCCGCGCATAGAAATGTCTTTCTTTACGATGCACCCACTTTCACATCAAATATATTCTATGCATGCGTAAACCATAAAGATAATTAAAAAAATAAACATATTGTTCGACTTTGAAATATTTTAAATTTCAACTAGACAAACATAATATTTAGGTTGATATTATTATGTGATTTCTACTAATGGGATTCAAATTTACCTGCAATTGCCCTGTGTGGGTAATATTTGTAATTAAAATATTGCATTTTACTAAAATGTTTTAGTAAAAAGTAAAACCAATTTAACAACATATAAATTACATAAACCAAACAGCACAGAATAAATGTAAACATATATTTAAAAAAATATAATTTTCACGTTAACAGTTAATTACGAAACTACTTGAATGGACGTATAGTTTAGAAGCAGAATTTATTAAAATACGAACATTTACAGATTGGTCCATTTTGAACTCTAGACCTCGCCTACCTCTCGCGTACATAATTTAGGAGGATTTCCTCTCTCAGTCTCAGCTCCAGTAAGGCGCCCCCTTCTGGTTAGCCCATCTCTCGCCGCATAATACAACGGACGTTGCCTCTCTCAGTCTCAGCTCCAGTAAGGCGCCCCCTTCTGGTTAGCCCATCTCTCGCCGCATAATACAACGGACGTTGCCTCTCTCAGTCTCAGCTCCAGTAAGGCGCCCCTTCTGGTTAGCCCATCTCTCGCCGCATAATACAACGGACGTTGCCTCTCTCAGTCTCAGCTCCAGTAAGGCGCCCCCTTCTGGTTAGCCCATCTCTCGCCGCATAATACAACGGACGTTGCCTCTCTCAGAATGATGGTATACTGTAGTCCGTAGTCCGTAGTCGGTGGACCGTGGAACGATGGTTTTTCACCGGTACAGACCGCACGACCGAACCGTTCACACCTTTGCTCCGGCCCCGTGAAATCCCATATTAATCCACGGAGAAACAGATTTTCCTTTGTTCTCAGAGAATTCGAAATTGTCTTTACCTGTTTTTTACGGTTACACAGTCCTCACCCCACTGCGATCTATTCTCCCCTTCTGATGACGTACTTGACGACAGCAGTGCAGGTTGGTTGGTCAAACCGCTTTTACTTTCCACCACGTTATTTTATGAGGGTTACCACGTGAGGTTTATTGCCCTATAAGATCGTGTGAATTAATCCCTGAAACCCGACCGTACAAACTGCAATCCTGTTAGAAAAAAGTGTTATAATCAGTTTAGTTGACTACGTCGTCGTCGGCGACATGTCTACCAGGTTTCCTCTCGTTCGCCATTAGCCGGCCCAAGGTTGTCGCAATGCAGCACCCGACGTGCCCCCGTGCTCTCGTTGCACTGATCGATGCGCCGACTTCCCCGTCTCTACACGCCCGCATTTCTCCATTTGTTTTTAGACAGCTCAAAACTAAAAGGGTTCAAACAAAATTACAAAACAGACTAATTGTTCGATAGTTTAAAGGTTCTGATTATTTACCTCTTACAGGATTCACTTTCAATTTTTATCAAAATTGTATAAATTTTGATGGAAGAAATTATAGGTAACTGCAATAAGCATTTTTAATGCGAAATATTTTTGGGCGAATTTAAATTACAATAATGTTGTTGACATTTTTAAATTATACGATTCGAATATAATCTTAATATAGTTTGAAGTCAAGTTTTTCAATAAGCGTCATTAATAACCCAATAAAAAATGGCCGCTAGCCAAAGTGAAATACAGTATAAACAAAAATTCATAGAATTTATTTTAAATTTTTTTTGTACTTTATGTTTGAGACAATCGTGTTACTGTGTTGAGACCGTTGTGACGTTGAATCTAACCAAACCGCCCTCCGTCTGAAACAAGTTTACGGCCGAAAGAACCACAGATTTATTTGAAGTGATATAACGAGTTTATGACCCTTTGTTAAAACGGATTATGAATACATGAGAAAACTCCAAAGCAAAAACAATAAAGTAAACTCCAGAATTATATTGGGCAACACTCGCCACTGTATTATCAGTACTGGATCCAGTCGTCAAGAGATAAAAACAAACACACACGACACGAATAGTACTGGACGAAACCCACTGGGTTTTTTTATCGTGTCACTCAAAACAGAATGCAGGAAGTAAACATTTAAGTAAAATAAATGTTACATCCTATTGACTAAAATCCAACACCACGTACATTTTATTAAAGTTACAATCCTGATTTGTCATATAGTTGAACAGATTTTAGGTTTTGTAACCATTATGTGTGTAATGCATTATGTAATTGGTTAAGAAAAGAGTTGAAATCAGCGAAATTTGACGTTTGACTCAATGAACTCAATTTATTGTATAAGTATTACAATAAATCGCAACTTCATAGGGGACAAAGATATAAAAAAAACCTTACAAACTCTAACGAAATGCGAAAAACACTTTTGAAGTTATTTAATTCAAATGGTAAACAAGTAATTGAGACTAATTAAATCAGCATGTCGGGATCCCATTAATACGATCCTGTGTTGGTGTTAACTGATAAGGCACGTGTCTTCGGTGCAGTTTAATAAATCAAGAGCCGGGAGACGTTGGGGGGTGGTGGGGGGATGAAGGTCGAGGGTGGTTCCCCCAGACCGAGCATCACTTACGCCCCACGTGTTCCCCGTTAGCCGGGACCGAACGGGGAAACTTTATCGAAATTCGCACTCTCACTTGTTTTTTGTTCCGCGCGGCGGGTGTCAAAAATGTCAAACTGAGAGTGTGACTCGCTCCATCACTGCGGCGTAACGCGTGACGCGTAGAGCGGCGTGAAAACGCGGCGACGTGCGGGGGAAACGCGCGATAGATGGGACGTGACGACGTGACTGTCAGGGGGAATCTGACAAGTGGTTCTATGTTTCTAATGGGAGTTCATAGACGGCAGGATCCATTAAATCTCTGTAGTACAACCGCATCGTTGGAAATGTTATGATATGGGGGTAATTTGTTAGTTTAAGTCGCACCTAAGCAACTGGTAAACTATTACAACTGAAGTTTCTACACAAAATTCGACGTATCGTAAACTCAGGTTTATCTTTTAGAATTTCCTATTAAATTGGTCAAATCTACGATAGACCCTTAAATGCAAGTATTTTTTTTCAAACAGTATACCACTGGAACGTCTATGTTATTAAATGCGAAATGAGTATCAGTAACTTAACATTATTTTATTTTGCCACACGAAACGTTTATTACTAGTTAATTAGTTAATAGTGGTGCTAAAACAACATATCTAGGAAATAAATGCATAGTTCCCGGAGATTACAACGTAAATAAAATATGCATTCGTACACCATTAGAATACATGACATACAACATTCGAAACAAAGAACGACATCAAATTTGTAACCAATTGGATTAGCTTAGCCTACACATGAAAGCGTTAGACGCCGCGTAAGCATTTCGTGCAAAATATAAATAAACTTTCCACATGCAATCACACGTTTTTACTCGACGCGCGTCAAACACGCGTCTCGGAAGTTGTTCAAGTTGCACTCACACCAATACTGTGCAAAATAGCAACTTCGTAGGCCATTATATCAGAAAATTAATGTTCAAAATTTGTATAAATATTGTTTATTGTTTATAAAGAACTAGTCAATTCGTATGCTGTTTCTTAATATGCAAAATTGTGACTCTCAAAAAACCCCCTGCACCACCTTAATTGTCGCGCGTCTCTAGTTCATGATTTAACATAATCCAGTCGAGCGCGAGTATTAATAATCCGGCGATGAATATGGCAGTACAATATCCAACCTCCATGGCTAGACTGATGAAGCGCGTGTGTGTAACATCTTCAATTGTTCCGACTCGCGTCTAACGAGGCGTGGCGTCTATAGCCATGTGTAAGACGAGGACCCTTACAGAGTTGACTACATTATATACCCTTACAAAGTTGACTACATTGTATACCCTTACAGAGTTGACTACATTGTATACCCTTACAGAGTTGACTCAATTATATACCCTTACAAAGTTCACTACATTGTATACCCTTACAGAGTTGACTACATTGTATACCCTTACAGGGTTGACTAAATTGTATACCCTTACAAAGTTGACTACATTGTATACCCTTACAGAGTTGACTACATTGTATACCCTTACAGAGTTGACTACATTGTACACCCTTACAGAGTTGACTACATTGTATACCCTTACGTTAGATCAATCACATGCCAGCAAACTATTAACCACAAGTTATCGCTTGTAAAACAAAGGAGCACAACAAAAGATCCACCCACCTCATTACCATACCCGCTGCAGTACAGCCTCGTGACGCAACCTCGGTACGAGCTATGCACCGGACCGGGGAAAGCGACCTTTGCGACGATGACTTCACAGATAATACTTTACATACCTGGAGCTAGGACGGCTTTCTAGCCACTGCTGGCGCCTACAACAACCAGCTGGGTAACAGCCCGGGGAAGCTATCAGCTCTAGGAGAAGAAATGCCTATGTTTACATTTAATTGCAGGTCCCTGTCTCGTAGCTCCGACACTTCCAAATTGACTTTCCCTCGTTCGAAAATTGCATAAGTTTGTGAACGTATAGTTGTGAGTTGAAGGAACAAATTTACAACTTTGAAAGCACTTTTGGGTGGTGAGCATTTAACAGCCAGATCAGCTTGCAAGTGCATCCTTTACAAGTTACACAGTAACGAGGCGGAAGTCTCGGACACAGCTAAAGTATGTCTAATATGACCCCAAGGAAATAACAAGTAACGTAGCAAGTAAATAGATTGCAAGAATAAAATAATGGACGATAACCACGTATCGGGTTGTCGATTTTGTACAAAAAAAGTGATGATACAGTGCAATCAACAATGAATTAAACTCCAATAGTATTAAAAAGTATTCTCCGTCTCTGGGGACTGAAAAACGCAAGACAATTATAAATTGATCAAATCTGATACCACCAATAAATCACTGACATACAATCACCCAATCACGTACTTATGTATAATAACATAAGCTGATATCCCGTTCTACGCACGGGTACCTTGCAGGCATAGAGCCAGATTTTTTAAAAGTTTATTTACATTATAATCAGCTGACCAACTAAATAAAATAAAGTTATAAGATTAACATTGGAACGTTAAAGCCTATGGGGTGAAGCTCTAAAAGTGGAGGTTTTTAAAAACACCAAAAGGCACATCAAGAGATAAAGAACTTTTCATTGATACCAAAACATGTATCAAAAATAATAGTTTAAGGGGTCGAAAATCGCCGAACAAAAATCAAGAAATTCTTTTAATAATAGGCTATTGATATATTATAATACTTCTTCATTAATTTCATAAATCAACACTAGCTCAAGCGTGATTACACACAATGTATGTATGTAACTTGCGAGGTATTTCAGAGTCAGAGCAAACCTAAACCCAGCAATCTTCTAAAATTCTTTTAATCACCATCGTTTTAAATTCTCCGCAAGAAAATCTCTCCCAGTAGAAACTACATCTAGGAAGATAATCATCTGTAATCTTACAATTTCTAAGCAAAGTCCCCTAGTCAACTGTCCATGACGGATAGATTACTTGATTAATTTCAAAGAGGAGATTGCACGTCTTGTGATAGCCGCGTTGCGGGACACACAAGGACAAGACAGCAAGATGGAGCAGTGTTGCCACCTCTTGTGGATTTATTTATATATATTTATATTTATATTTATATTTATTTATATTTATGTTTTCTACAGATGTTGTACCATCGAGTCAGTATAAAGAGAAAAAATATTTCTTGGGGGGTTCTAGCTAAGGATGTTTGTCAGTAGTTCCCGAGTAGAAAAGAACATTTACTAATAGATATGATAATTTTGTTTCTATGACAAAAATTATGATAGCTAAAAAAACAACGTCTTATTTAATAGCGTATTTTGTAACAAGGCTGCAAGGTTATTGATGTAAATGGATCCATCCCATGTCTAGTGATCGTTAATCTCAAAACTTATTAAGTTTAGTATCTAGACAACTCTAGTTTCTTAAAGAATCTTGTTATATCATTTTAGTCAATCAAACCGAGCATTTCAAAGTATCCGAGATAAGTAAATAGTCACTTGTTGAACAGGATGATTAGTTAATTATTGACTGATTTTGGCACTAAATATAATACTTCCGTGGAAGTATTTTTAACTTGGTCAATCAACCGGCAAACGGGCAAATAATCTGCCAGAAAAGAGAAGTAATGCTTCTTTCGAGTATAACCACTCCCAAAGTGATCACAAATCTATTACTGTCCTTTATTGGAAACCAATCAAAAAATGTGTGATATTTTTAGCTCTTCTGGGGATTTCTAGAGGTAAAACTTCTTTCTCTATTGTAGGGGGTTTGCCCTAACAATTTGTTGGCAACGCTGCTGAATGTAGGCCGCCAAAGAAAGACAAGGCCGTCTCTGGAAATTCGACAGAGCAAAGATCGGGTTTCCACGCCTATTGATAATTTCCACCGGCCGCGGCCTTCGGTGGACACTTTCCATTCCGACTGCTTGGGGCTGCGAGACTGCTCGGCCTACGGCCTTGGGTCGCACGCGGATACGGTGGCGGAATGTGCAAGCCAAGGCCACAAGGGCAACTGGTACGAGAAATAGATTCCACCGTTAGATCAAGTGATAAGAGGTAATAAAAAAACTTTGAATATATCACTGCGCCAATTTAAGGCAAACGTTGGAACTTGATCATTCATTAGCAGCTTCTCTCACAGACAAAGATTTAGTCGCACGATGAATGTTAATTTATTACAACCTAACTGTTGACAAAAATGATTAGTGATTCTATTTGTTTTTCCTTTGATAACTCCCCAATAATCCCTTGACTGAATGATACTAACTTAGTAAGAGCCTTAAAATGCTTGATAACACACGAATCTGTATAGTTAGTTACAGATCGGTCAATAATTATCGTAAACTATATTTTCTCCTGTTAAATAACTATAGAACGTTCATGATTAACTTATTAAGAGAACTATACTTTATTAAAGCCAATGATACATTAGAAAGAGATGGAAGCTGACAGGAGTTGAGCAGCAGCCAGCAACTGTTGAAGCCACTTGGGACTGGCGTAGTTATTTGGAGAATCCTCGTCCCAACTCAGGTTACGATAACTGTTGAATACACAACATCGCTGCATTACCCGTCACTGATGATGCACTCGAAGCGACGAGATAAAATTTACAAGATGTGAAGACCGTCTTCGTCAATGCAACTTTTAAGAATCTCAAGAAAAACGGTAACGTATACTCTTATATTCAACAACAATCTTATTTTTAATTTCATGAAAATCGTTATGTTCTACTAAACTAGTATACTCTTTTACGAGCAATATTTGTTTGTTTGTTTGCAACAAATATCTCTGAATCCAGCGGAACGATTATGTTAAAACTTTGGCAATAGGGCCTAAAAAAACTAAAATCCTAAAGAGTTTATTGGGGAAAACCTCAACTCCAGAAAAATTCATATTTTGATAACAATCTGATTTGCGAATTATAAATGTTAACACTGGGCTTATGGAGTTTTAAATCAAAACTAAAGAATCTAAAAAGCTATCAATTAATTAAACAGTGAACTTTGAAAATAGCAGTAAAAATTAATTATATGGTACAGCAGTTATGCCGACTTACAGTTAGCCCACTATAATTCGATTCTAATTCAAATTTATTATAAACCATAATTATTTGATTCCAGGTCTAACCAAAAATACGTGACCACGATGACGTAACCGCAACTTGTATTAGGATTTCAATATTTTTGATTGGGTCGAGACACCTTCCGAATAAATTACAAGTGGCACAATTATGAAACCACTATAATTGAAATCACACTGACCGATTTTAAAGTCAGATCAACTCAATATGCGATCAGGTTTCCGAAATAGCTCAACGGATGTTATGTTGAGCAATACAGTGGAAGGTGAGGCGGCCAGAGGTCATGTGCCATTGAGCCGAATCTCACCGAGTCCGAGATCCAATGACCAATGGGAATCGACCGCTTCACCTTTCACCGTTAGCTCATGAAACTCTCTTGATAAATACCAAGATGAAAAGTATATTACCGTATGCAAAATCCAATTTAGACCTTTACCGGTAGGTATCACTGATAGGTTAGCAATACGTCAATTTAGTTTGGAATATTTGCTTTTTTATGATAGAAACAACTGAATAATTTTGTTATAAGAACTACAATTCTCTAATTATGTGCAAACACCTGAACCAATTAAACTGATAAACACAAGCCTTGGTGTTTTGGAGCTTGTTTGACTGAGGAGAATATGATTTTAAAATTCTCTTTGCCACCTAATCTGGCAAGCAAGGAAACAACTTGTAGGGGTGTAAAGTTCGGGTGAGAAACCATATAAATTCCTTTTGTATCACGAATATGTTTTCAGAAAACAGTTTACGTGGGATGAACATGTAATAGCGCAGGGCCATTTGAGAAGGCCTACAGTCAAGTTAATCATAGATTATGGCCGGAACGTCATTTAAATTGTATACAACTGTCTCGCGCCGGCGCAAATGAAGAAGAATCGTCCTATAAATATCAAGTGCTGGGTTTAACTGCATTTACAGTCAGGTTATTCTAGCACGGTGGGCGGATAATGTATTCCACCGGATGGGACACCGAGAGCCGAGAGCACATTTTTTCGTCTCCAAGGCTACCGCATCCTGCCTCCACTCCACAGCGGCGACCTGCTGCCTGTGTGAATCCGGTGAAGATCATCCAGCCAGTAGACATTTGATAGAGACGGATCTGCACATGATGAGGTAAAGATCAGAGCCTCAGTGAAAAAGGTTGTCGACCTTAATTTTCACAAGATGAGACTGGACATTGAGAATGACTGGCACAAAAAGACTTAATGGCACCTCAGTTTGCAGGAGCACTAGAGTTGTTTCAGGTCATAATTCATAACTAAGGTTATATTTATGAACTGTAACGTTTAACTCTAGAGCTCACTGTAAACTGAAGTGCCCGGAAGTATTTTTTAAACTAAATAATCCAGTGGACCTAACATGAGGAATACCAGTTGATGGGAATACCTAAAAGAATTGAACGTCCCCTCCCAAAACACATCAATTACAAAACGGATGAAAATTCCTATAACGAATCCTACTTTATGAGGCAATTCAGTGACAACTTCATCTAATAAATCTTGGTCACAAATATCGGCTTAAGATTTTAATAAATAGGTTTACGTAAAATATTACACTTCCCCTAGAGAAACCCCAGGTTAGTCCAGCTACCAATGACAGATCCAGATCTACGATCTACGATAACAGTACTCGTCAGTGGGCAGAGCCCTAGACCTCGCCTCAACAGCAATGAGTGAGTTACGGTCCACAGCCGCAGCCGAACAGCTAACAGGTGGGGCGGAGCCCGGGACAATGGATCGTTCGGTAATGATGCAGATTAATCCTCCAGGTGTAATAAACACGTCAGTCCACGCCTATCTGCATCCCAGTTCCGCATGCCGGATGAAATTGAGGCGTTTGCGAGTGACAAACTCGAGGGACCATGGAAAAAGTTTAATATATTGTTAGTTCAGTCAACCATGTTCTGCCCTTTATGGATACAACAAAAAATACGCTATCACATTAAGAATCGTTTTAATTCGCGCGGTGTGTCAAATTATAAGATGATTTAAGCTTAAAACGACATCTAAATAGCAACAAAAAAATATTCAATCCGATCATTTATAAGGAAACAACATTAGATAAGATCGACTGATACGATAAACAAAGAAATATCACGTTAGCTCTAGCTGTAATAGAATTACAACCCTGAGTTAATTACAGTTAAAGTTGACAAGAATTTCACTTACGCTAAAACCAGCTTGTTTGGTACTAAATCTATGACGTAATGTTGGGCTGCGCTTATTCCCAAAATGATATCGTGCATTCTCGATCCGAACGAAAACGATCAACTTATTGAGTCGTATGTATGATTCTTATTAATCTAAAAAAAAAAAAAAAAAAACTACGGACAAGTTTTATTTGGCCTAGGACAAATCAAAGTATTCTATCTTAGTCTTAACAATACGAATTGATCTGTTAGGAATGTAAAATCGATATATTTGCCACCGTTAACAAATCGTTGGGCTCCAAAGAAAACTGTGGGTTATATTGGTCACGTCAATTTCCAGTTGTTTTCGTAATATTGTATGACAATTTTGCTTTTTTTGAGTTGTTATCTGTGAATACACTGTTCCATTTTGTCCTTTCCTTCAGAAACGATTAAATCTAACTCTCACCAAGTTCATAACGTCTCTATCCATACTAAATTCATCAGCATCATGAACCCCGATCACTTTCCCGTCAAATTATCAAATCTCGGAGTATGGTGCACTACTTATTGACCTTATCCAATCTGCACTTTTCTACTTCCTTGAATAATGGTGGGATACGCCTAAATCGCAACCAAAGCCCGATGGAGCACGATTTTCATCAATTCGATCACGACTGCATGAAGGACAAGACAGACAAGCATCGCTGCCCCTATTGTTTTAGAGTCCAGAATCCTTGAGAACAATCCTCCTGCGTAACTCATTGTCTAAAGTTTATTGTTGGTGATGACAAAGATAATTTGCCCAATAATTGGGTTCTGTTTTGTGATTAATCCGAGAGAGTCTTTACACATGAGAGCGTAAGTGCTTCCTCTCAAAGCGTAATCACACTTCAATCATGGAGCAGACCAGTCTTCAAGTTGTGTATTGAAGTGGACTCGATTGCAGCTAAACTAGCATGTTTATTCGTCCAAAACATCAGCGAGACTGATAATCGCAACTGCTATTTACAAATAAATATTTAACATCAACTATGAGTCTTTGTTCCATCTGGCCAACAACAGAATTACGTAATCAAGAACAACAGTCGCAGTAAGGGGCAGAATGAAACCTGATGACTATTATAAAATTGGGAGTCATCAATGAAACTGGGTCGGACGTGTTTAGCGCAAGGCGGGTGTAAGCATTGATGAGCAAGCGGTGTCACAAAGAGGGTTGGTTGATTGGTCGATAATCTTAGGTTGTTGTTATGTTCCACACTTGTTTATTGGAACTAAATAGTTACAACTTCATTATAACAAGGCTTCGAGCAAATCTGTTTGTAATTGATCGATTATAAAACATATCTTTGCTTTACTGTGTTAGAACTGGCAAATAATATATGCCATTTGCTCCGATTTTGAATGATTTTTTTCAAATCAGTTCCTCTCACATATCAGAGGTTATTTTTGGTATGCTCTAGTAGTGCGCAGCTGCATTAAACATAATACGCTGCAGACCTCTGAGAACCAATTTTTCATACACAGTAGGGGTGTGCGAGTACTCTTATATCGAGTTTTTTCGAGCCGAGTTTGCACTACTCGACTCGACTCGAGATATTGCAAAAAAAACTTGTGAGTTCGAGCCGAGTTTTTTATACATTTGATTAAACACTCAAACTGTCTCAAATGGCAGTTACAAAAGCAATAAATGTGCCCGAGACGAGGTGAAAACGAATTAGATTGTTCTCTGTACGTTTTACAAATGAAATCTAACATCACTTCATATTACGTTGGCTTTGTCTAAGAAAAATCAGTGATATTCAATTTGAATTACCAATGTAACAGTACACGCTTTCGGATCTACTTTTGCGCTCCGCGCCGAGGTAACACCACCTCCGTTTAAAAAGAAGGCCGGATTCAATCGGAGTTCTCGGACGTCACTGTCTTGAGTGACGTAAACATAGGATCTTTTTTCTACGGTTTTTAGTTGCTAACGGGCTCATTCCAGCCAACGCAACCTGAAAAATATTCAAAGTGAACTTAAACATTCATTGTGGTTTTAATATTTAATCTAATGATTGAAAAGTGGAAATCTGTCGCCTATGTGTAAGGACATCAGTTATATATTTCATATTTTAGCGAATTTACCCTATAAGGAAGAAGCTATTACCGTAGTCGGCATGGTAAGACCTAGGCCCGGGACCATGATAACTGTAAAAATTATCCGATTTTAAAGAAGTTTGGTATAAACGTGTAAAGCAGTATTTATGACTTTAAGTTCGAAAACCAGACAGATCGACCTATCCGAAGGGGTATTTTGGGGGGGTTTTGTACCCCAAAAACGGGTTTCTTGAGTTTTTTACAAATAATTTTTGAATAAGTAAAATTTTAGTTTTTTCCATTGGAATCAGCTTAAAAAGACGCACAATTTGGTGATTTGATCATTCCTCTACGTCAAATGGTTAGAGAGATATTGAAAGTGCCAAACACAGTACGTTGTCCAATGTTACTCTTATGGAGAATAAGAAAAATTGTATATCTTGCTTATTTATCAACTTATCCTGATGAAACTTGGTATATTGCTTCATATCGTTGTGGTCTATTGATATTTGCACTAAAAAACATTTTTTGGCTGATAGATCCCGTAGCAGCAAACCTGCGTACTTAGCTCCCCATGTCATTCTTATGGAGAATAAGTAACGTGTTATCTCACTTATTTATGAACACAAATTAATAAAATTTGGTATGTGGCTTTACCTTCTTGAGTTATATTGATGTGTTTATAAAACCCCATTTTTTTGTGTTCCTTGCTTCAACAACCCTGCATACTCAGCCGCCATGTTGTTCTTATGGAGAATAATTAAAAAGTCATAAATCGTTTATTTATGAATGTATATTGATGAAACTTGGTATGTGGTATTAAGATACATATATATGCATTGGAAATTCGCTGAGTACGCAGGTTTGCTGCTACGGGGGTATTTACTTAACACGTCACAATTGTACTTTGGCGTTGTGTTCGCCATTCATTCACCGCGAGTTTGTACTTTTATTTTTGTAAGGTCAACTGTTGTTAAATCATTCAAGTTGAAGATTTGTTATAGTCCGGAACTCTATAGTGTTATTTTACAATTGTTTCGACGACGAATTAAATCTCTATGTCGGTGACGTTTAAACAATGCGATCGATATGGCATAGCGGAGTTTAGGCTAATGTTTATTGTAGGCTATTTTAGGTTATTGTTTTATTTTGGTAAAATGTACAAGGTACAAAAAATAAACATCAAATCAAAAGGAATGCCAAAGGTAAGTTCAAGTGAGTTATTCTTATAGGCAGGCTTATTTACTTTGTATTATGATTTTTTTAAGAAACTACTCTTGAAATGTATATACTATAAATCTATGAATAACTAATTACAATAATTATTCTATCATCATTTAATATTATCAGATACAATTTTTGACATAATGCTGATCATATATAGGTAACTTTTGTAACCAGTACCTCCTTTTCTTGAAAAAAAACTAGACTCGAAAAAGCTCGAAACTCGCGAGTTTTTTTCCAAACTCGACTCGACTTTAAAAATCATTACTCGCATACCTCTAATACACAGGCGAAGCCCGTAGTACTAATTAATCACTATATGTACTGCATGATAACGAGTCTATTTTTAGTCTAAAATGCAATTAGGACTTGTGTTTGTTGGTCACAATAATTTCGATCTCAAAGGAAAACAGTACATGTTTCGAGTCTCTGAGCTTTCATTTACATTTAATCTATTATAGACACCCTGAAGTCAAAAGAAAACCTCACTTGATAAATGTATTGCAAATCTCTATGAGTCTTTAACAGGGATATTTAAGAGACTGAATTAACCAATTCGTTTTTATTTGTTTATCTTAAAGCGTTTATAAAAACATTACAACATCTAGTTTACTATCCCTCATTACTGAATCATTCCCTAGTGTTAACCTAAACAAAGAAAACAGAATAAACCTAAGAGAACTGTTTACGAATAGTACATTAATAAAAAACATAATTATACCAATTCTTTTATGTTAAAACCAGGCTACGAACACAGAAAGAAATTCAATATATTTTAAGCCAAATGTTTTTGAATACCGAAACTGTGTTTTGTGCTTTGAAGTCAACTCCAGGCTGAGGCCATAACTGGCAGTTCTACGACAAAGGAGAAGGGGCCAGGGAAGCTTTTATTGTAAACACGTGTGGTGGCATTCCAAGGGAGGGTCTCCAGAGAGTCTAAGAAATGGTGCATCATCTGTCGAGGCGGGAGAACAACCAGCGTCCCCACCGACTCCATTTGTTAGTCTTTCTATTTACAGCTCAAACCCTTAGCGCTTGGTTGATTCTAAAAACGAAAAATCAGCAATGAATGAGTATATAAATATTCTAATACGTTATCAATTGGTATAAAAACGAAGCATAGAAGTGATCTTTTTTGTGACAAATGCCCAGACAAAATTGTTCATCTTGTTCATTGTTCATTTTTGTCTGTCATCCAAATAAGTATGTTTCTTGTAATGTTACTTGAGTTGCACACGACAAAGCAGGAAACCTCATGGTTAAGCTTCATTAAAATAGGTATATTTCATACACTGACACTTAGTTACATACAATAAACCAGGGAACATACTTGTATCATTTCAGTCAAACAAGTAAGTTGCATGCACAGTTAATTGAGTAGTGTACTTTAAAGCAGGAGACATAATTGTGAATCTTCATTTCAATAACACCGTTTCACTGGTGTGTTGAGTAAGTTTCATAATTAATTGAAGCCTGTCATCTTAAAAACAGTTACGTCACACATTGTGACGTCACAACCTCTCCTACAGTTCTGTAAGTATGTAACATTCACTTGCATTTGGAATTAAACAGCATGCAGTAACATACTGAAAGAATCAAGTTACAAAAAAGATTATTTAAGGGTGTCTGCATTATTTAAGTATATTTTGTTCTCCCATAATCGCATTAAAATTACTTATGATGAATTTATTTATAGCTATACTGTTCTAGACGATCACATACACGTGATAACTTTGGAAAATTACGGAAAACGCCTTTATATATAACTCAGCACTAAATAATATCAAATATTGTATCGCTTAGTCATATTATTTGCTTCTTAGGCATCTAAAAGGAATTTCGTAACAAAAGATTAGTCAAATTCATTTACATTGCTGAAGGAAACTCACGAATTTGTACAACAAACCCTGATGGATCCTTTCGACTATTATGCGTGTTTTACTGTTAGGGCTGGCCAACAAAAAGAAAAATATCTGAATGCCAAAAGAGTAATATCGGAACATTGCTCCTACTTCTCTCAATTAAAACGCCGGACAACAGTAACACTTGGAAAGCGATCTGTCTGATCTCATCAGCGAAGCTGTTATCAGAGGGCAGAAACTCTCTTATCAGCTTGCAGGCTCAGTAACGCCGTAATGACAGGCTGGAGGGCCCACGCCTCGCACGCCACGCGTGTCACGTGACGCGAGTCGCCCGTGCCGCAGCCTCTCCGTCGTGAAACGTTCCCTGCTGAACAACAGCCGTGGGCTCCGCCTCGTAATTGCCACCCGGAGCCGTCAGTCAGTCACGGACGACCGCGACCTCAGCTTTCGGCGAAGGTCACCCGCGGTAACGGAAGGTGCAGTCCGGAGAGTACGTGAGGTCTGCATTCGCGGTCCGCCAGCCGCTGATTCCTTCTTGAGTGTAATTATAATCTTGATGCTACGACTTCAAGATTATGGAATTACTGCAGTGAATCAATTTTATGCATGAACTTGCACGAATAATATGCTCTTGTATTTTTTTTCCTGGCAATTTCGATTGATGTAAATTGCTTAGAGACAATTAAGTACTGCATGATTACTGATTATATAGAACAAACTTTAGTCTCTTAAATTTTTAAATGAAAATAACATTTATTTACAAATTAGCTGCTGACCCAATCTCCACACGGGAATCATAAGCCAGGAAGTCATGAAGTTAATTAGGCCTACTGCACGTTAGTGATCATAAACTACATCATTTTCCATAAGCTTTTTATTGTGGCAGAGCTCTAATGCCGTATGATGATGTTAAACAGCCTATATCAATGTTAAAGCTCTACTCGACGATAGGGTAAATGTATGATCAAATTCAGTAAAGCCGTTTTATACTGTACGTGAAACGCGACCAACATTTGGTTCAGCTTTTGAGGGTAACAGAAGATACACATTTCTTGATTATAAGTTTTGCGTTCTCTGATGTATGATACAGTATGACAAAAAATACAAAACTAAAAGCTATACACAGGCTAAAGATTATGTAATTTACATAGATTTAATTTTAATGAGTCTCGTATGCTTAATCTATGGTCTCACCTGCAGAATAAAACTTTAAAAAAATATAATATAAATTTCAAAACCAAAATAAAATAATCGTAACATTTCAATCAGTGAACTGTATACGTCTTTAGTCATTAATTAAATGAGGAAACTCGCATCCCAAAGTAGATCGGATGTTCGACGATTAGAAGAATGAGCAAAACCAGGCAACACGGTTTGCGACGCTGGGAAAACGCTTGGTTCAACAGCTGCAATGATTTTACACAGTTACGTCAACAACATAGGCATGAAATTGTCGATGGCAAATAAAGAAGTTATCACAGTATTATTATTTTCCAACCTACAAATAGTCTAATTTCGACAAAACGGCGCAGTTATTGACATTTTTTTAATTGCACCTGAAGAAGGAATCTTACCACAACCCCGAAACGTCGGAAAGATTGTTTTCCTCCAATCTGCGATGGCAAATGGCTACACAAACGTGTTTATCGACAGTGTATCAATGTTAATTACGGTTGGCTACGATAGTGTTACTGTACTATTAACTGGACTGGCTACAGAAAGGTCTGAACACACGGATAACAAAGAGAATACAACAACCACTTTCACCCTCAGACGAGGTTATGACTGCACTTCGTTATGTTATGGGTTACATAAACCGCGAACCCGTTTAGAATCTCCTCCCGACACTTGTAGGGATATCTCTCGTTTGTTCAATTTATTTTTGTCCGAGGGTCTTTTGTTAGTATTTGCAATCTCTTATTACTGTCCACAGTTATTGTTGAAATATATGCATTAAAATAAATTAACAAAACTAAAAAATAAGTATTTTGATGAAATGGCAAATCATTTCAACACCTATAAAAGTTATATAGAAATATAAATAAGGTTCTAATTTAATTGTTGTATGTAGTCAAATAGGCTAAAGGTTTTTAAAGTCTGAATAGCAAGAATTCTAAACAAATTTGGTATATAATTTATGTAACTTCATTTTATGGATTTTCTCGCCTAATTAGGAGTGGGCTCCAACCCACGAAGCATTTGGCGTCTCTACGTGCGTCCCCCATAAGGCCATCGTTAAATTTAAAGCCCGTCCTTCCTCAACGGATAATCCGATATCGATGATTTATGGATAATTTTAAAGAGCCAAGAAACAGTAAGCAAACTGACAATTTCACAAAAATAGTAACCGTTCAAACAAATTTAGAAAAATTTGCAATATTTGCAAATTTATATGGGGACTATTTGTGACCTTAAGGGGAAAACACAGTGGATAGTAATAATCTAAAGTTCCCCAGATCTATCCGTAAGAAAACACGTGACCAAATCCTGAGAAGACCTTGTTCGATACTGGATCCAGGAGCCATCCATCACTAGCCTATTAATTAATGATCCTGGCTAAAGAATCAGTCGGTCTTAGTCAGTAACAAGGCTACACAAGGCATCTCACCCATTCTACACTCATCATTCAATCATATTGGCATAAAATACGCCCTAGTTGCGTCGGCGACTTACACAGTGATTAAGTGATAAGCAGGTAGAATCGCGAACTATTGAGTGACTTTTTAAGTTACAAATTCTCAAATCTACTAAAATTTCTGTCCTTACTCTAGCAAAAACGACTCGCAAATATCCCGCTCTAGCTGAGAACTTTTTCAGATCCGTCCTTACGACCTTCGGGAATTTGAAAGGCAGCCTCCCGGCAAGGACGAACCAAACCGCGGTTGACGCCACGCAACCCCCAGGGGACGTTGTAATGTTATACATCTCACATCTACAACTCAGTGCTATATTATAACAAACCGGGCAGCCGAGAGTGGCCAGGCGCCGGCTCCGGCCCACCTGATAGCTTAATAATACCTCCTTAACTGTGTCATTTATCATCTAAAACCCACATCGGGACGCCGCGCCAGCGGGCCCTGCAATTAATGTTTGCCGAGCTATTATCACAACATCTTAATTCACAAACTGCACCAACTGGTGTCTTTTTAGGCTACTTTAAAGTTTAGGTTTTCAGTGTTTTTTATGAAAAGTTGTATTTACTCAAATGACTCTTCAAAAAGTTTTAGTAGATAAATAAATCCCAGTAGGTTTAAATAATAGCGCGTAGAAATAGTCGGCATGTATACAAGAGATTAAACATCGAGTTCGCACGCAGCACGCTGACGTGAGGGAAGTGAATTTCCACATAAAAAACTATAAAAACTCAAAATCAGTTAAAAAATATATGTATTCCAATTTTTATTCAAATCTGAAAATATTGATTTTTTGCCTGTTCTGATACATCTTTTTACATTCGTTAATTTCACATCAAGGGCTTTTCTGACCCTTTTTGGGCCCAAAAACTCGAAATTTTAAAGATTAATCCCCAAAAAAGGGGTTTAGAGTTTTCCGATTGTTTTGCCCAACGAACTTGTCCAACTGATTATAGAAAGGAACGCCCCTACCAAATTTTAAGTAAATCGGACAAAAAATGTGACCGCTAGAGTGCCTGCATATATATATATATATATCTATATATATATATATATGTCTATATATATATGTCTATATATGTATATATATATATCTATATACATATAACATTTTGAACGAACCCCCAAAACTTGTTCAGGGGGTCACGTTAGGAACTTCTATGGTGGTCCCGGGCTTAAGTTTCACCGTGCGGGTCATGCTAATAGTTCACTTTCCATAGGAAATTCACTAATAATAAGATTAATACAGTTTTACACTATTTAAGCACGTGGACAGGGCGAAGAAAACACACAGTTGACGTTTATTGCCGAACAGTTTATACCGGCGTTCAACATGAAATATTGGATAACAATATGTTCCAAGCCCCCCTCAGCATCGTAAATTTATTGTGCCGCATGTTTCTTTCAATATACTCTCATAAAAACACCAATCAATAACATGCATTGTGTGTAGGGTTCTCGGTATTTCGATTTCTAAAACGATTTCTGAATTGTAGTCGTTTAGAGTAAATAGCTTAGGAAAATTCGCTAAAAAAAAGGATAAGTTCGTTCGAAATAGACTTAGTTTTCAAAGCAATTTAATATTTAAGACCATATGCTTGTCGCGGCCTTACTGCCTCTGAGCATTGTTTTTCCGCGATGTTCACAACACGTTCGCTGCGCACGAAAAATTTTGAATTTTTTGTGGATGCTGAAAAATTTTTATTGTTGATTTACTTTCCTATGACGAAAAGAATACCGACCATGTGGTTTAAAAGCATTCCAGAACTTTAGTTTAGTCGCTAATGACGTCATAAAGTTCCGGTCGATTTCAGGACCGTAGCACCCGTTGCTTGTACATACATAGTTACAATCACATTAAATGACAGTCACAATGTTATTATTTGGTAAAAACGTACCTACTATAAATATTCTTACCACTATAACTTATATACAATATTTACATACCTTCCCAAGCATATGTAACACCACAGGAACACTACTCGAAATAAGCGGAAAAATGCGCCAAAAAACGCACAAAATACGGCCGATACGAAAAGTAACGCCGCCCGACAACACAAAGTGACCCGCACTACACACAGACAGTAAATCACTTGCCTCGAACAACTGATGGGCTCACACTAACTGGTTTAGTTACAATAAAGAGCGAGAAACCGTTTCGGGCCGTGCGGCGCGCGTAGCCAAGGTCACTGGAGACAGACGCAAATTCTGGAAACTAACGCCGCCCGGCAACACTACGGGACCCCTCCTACACGCTCACAACATATCATGTGAATCGACCAGGTGCTCAGCTCAAACTGACTGGTTTAGTTTAAAAAGAGACATGTCCCCATATACGCACACGAGCGTGCGAAAATATGCAAGGATGTCCTTCTATGGGAACATGCGCAGCGAACGTGTTAATATCCTTATGTTTACAAACCATCCTCACTCACTACTTCTATTCTGTGGATCACATGTTTCACAGCTGTTGTTTTACATCATACAATTTTAAAAATCAAATGTTTGCGTCGGCTGCTAGACTTTTAACAAATTAAAATCAATTTTTTACAAAAATTAAAATTTGGACTTCGTCATTCCCTGATATTCAAAATTACCTTTCCTTAAAAAATGATCATTAAAATCCGTCCCATAGTTGTCTCAGAGTATTTCCGGAGAAAAACATATATTTTCTTTTAATATATAGGATACGCCAAAATGAGTTAAATAACAACATTTACATTTACAATTTGTTCCAGAAGAACATTTCATTCTGGCTTACGGCTGTTTCCGCATCATCGACCTGCAAAACACTAACTACGCTGGATGCGCAAAAACCAGCAAATATAATGAGATTGGCACTGCTCGCTATCCGGACAGGCGTTGCCCCAATTAATCGCACGGTCGAGATGTGACAGCGTGTAAACTTAACAATTACACGCGCTAGGCGCGGGCCAATCAGCTGATCGATCGGCTGACGTGCATAACCGGTCAGCTGGAGCGGAAACTGGCGGGAATAACAGCTGTTAGTGACCGGAACTCTGCTCGGCACAGGACACAGGACGCCACAGAGGATGAAGGTTGTCGAGACTAATTGAGCCAACACAGCACATAATTATAGACTTCCGAGAAATAGTTCTTGAAACAATTCGTTTTTAAATCAGTTCATAATTTAAGGTTTAAACTTTACTAAAATAAATTGTACAACATTATGTGATAACACCAAATCAAAGTTTATTTGATAAGAGAAAATTCCACGCAAAAAAATCTGCATATAATAAAGAATGTAAAATCCCGTAAATAAAACAGAATGTTCCTCCGGTATACATTATAAGTGTTGCTGGTGTCTTCTGAACAAAATCTACCTCTTTTGGGATGGTGTATCTACCCCCGGGGGGGGGGGAGGGGTTAGCAGGTCTGAGCTTTATTTGTTTGTCTTGTATCTGTAATATACGGTGGTATTTTTTGTTTTGGGAGTTGGTAAAGCACGAAGAAAATAGGGAATTTATCTTATTGAGGGGAGAATTCACGCCAAAAACAGATTTTTTATGATCCCCCCTTAGAGATAATTCCTCAAACTTGTTAAAACAATAAAGTATTAAAACGTTTGTAAAAAAACTGTGATGGGGCAGGAGCAAGAGTCGAGAGACCGGAAACGTAGCTGTTATCGAGCGGAAGCAATAACGTCCAATCCGGCAATCAGCACAAGCCGCTCTTATGACAACCCCCACTCCTCCATCCCACCCCCGTCGACACATCGGCCTCGACTTAGGTCCGCACCTGGAAGTGGGAACTTATCAAGTGTAGAGATGGAAAAACCTTTGATTTATTTGGCTTTTAAAACCTAAGCCATTATGTAGATTAATACTCGTAGTTGAATTCATTTAATTTGTTTTACAACAAATTTTACAACCCCATCCTCGTACACCAACGTTCTATTGACCTTCCTGTTTTATTTTACAAATTTAATTTACTGACTCATTCCCCGATCAAAAGAATACCCTGCAAAATCTTGACACGTTTTGAGAAATCTATAAGAGGTTGTAGGTTTTCCGGCTTGCCGCTGGCGGTCGAATCAGGGTGGAGCTTCTCTCCCTAGCACACCTGAGCTCATGGTAAGCTGGTTTGCCTCCCGGTGCATATTCCCATTGAAGAAAAAAGTTAAATGGGCGGTTGTCATAATAAACTGCTAACTCAGCTATTATTTATCATTCTCTGTCGCAATAATGTGAAATAAATGGAACCCCGACCTGGATTTGGCAATTACTATTACGCAAGCAAACAAAACGCTCGAACAAAGGTTCATGCTGTACAATTAAAGCAACAATTAATTTGTTTCTGTTATTGTTACACGTTCACACAATGCCACACAATCGTTAGTTTGTACGCGACACACTCCACTCCAGTGTGTTGTACGTTATGGCGCAGGGGCAGTCACAAGATCCCCTAGTCACCGTCAGGTCATTCACCACCAACGGGAAAAACTTGTTCCGGTTCCGATGTGGGAAAGGTCATCTGATGATAAGTCTCCGGTGTCGGCGGATCAGTTGATCAGCTACTGTTGACGACCGGCAACGTCCTCTTTCGCGTTATCGTGTTACGGTTGGGCCTTGATCACTCGAGCAGCACCGATTCTTGGATTTCGCATGTATTGTGTTTTTTTTCTATTGAGCTTCAGGTGTCAACGATTTATTTCATTTTGTACGCTACGTAAATGAACAGGGGGTATCAGAAAACTGGCACATACTTCCCCCCTTTATGCCATATTTTAATCAATAAGTTCCTTTATATTTACTAAATATCCTATACTCTAATACGAGCAATGTCTGTTAGTTTGTTTGTTTGAAAAATTTATCTCGAGATCTAGCAGAAGGATTTTGCTGAAAGTTTGGGATTAGGGGCTTTTGGGTCTAAAAAAAACGATTGGTAAAAACCACTTCCTCAGGAAAACTCGTATTTTTCTAAACAACTCATTTGAAAATTGAAAATTTTAACATTTGGCTTATGGAGTTTAAAATCATAACACCGGTTACTATGAATAACAAAAACACCATTAAATCAGCTGTTTGATTTTATCCATAACTTAAAATATTGTAAACAGCTGTTTATCATTATGAAAATAAAAAACCTACTTGAATGGCAACTCAAACTCTTTTTTCGATAGGCGAGTGAGTGTTGCGAACGAGCTAATCCGGGAGGCGAGTGAGCGAAGCGAACGAGCTCATATTGAAAATGAAGGAGTATTTGAAATAAAACAAATTCAATGCCTCTTCTGCGGAATCAAACACCGAGAGTAGGGGGCAATAGCCGATTCAACCCCAGCACAGAAGTGAGGATGCGAGGAATCACCCCCCCCCCCCCGGATGACCTTGACCTTGACCCCCAAGGTCACCCCCGATGGCATGCCCGAGGGCACCCCCCCCCCCGGATGACCTTGACCTTGACCCCCGAGGGCACGCCCGAGGGCCCCCCCCCCGTCACGTGACCCATTAACCTGACTTAAACCTGGCACCTGGCGTGAGGATGCGAGGAATCCCCCCCCCCGTCACGTGACCCATTAACCTAACTTAAACCTGACACCTGGCGTTAGGATGCGAGGAATCACCCCCCCCCCCCCCCGGTCGTCTGCAGCACTTTTCGTGATAAGGAAAAAACTTTCGAAAATTAATAACTAGCCTATTTACTCACCGATTCCCACGGGACTTTTTCCAGAGTGTAGGCCTATCCCAGAGGAAGCGAATGACGAAAGAACCCCATAGATCCGCCATCAAACAAGGCCGCTATTAATTTATAACCGCGTTTTCCTTATGGGATCTCAGCTGTTTACCGACCGATTTTGACGAAACCTCACCACATGTCGGGCGATGGCCTAAGTAAACCATCCCTTAAAGAAAATTGAAAATCAACCGTTAAACGGGCCCGCTATTAATTTTTAAACGTGTTTTCCTTATGGGATCTCAGCTATTTACCGACTGATTTTGATGAAATTTCACCACATGTCAGGCGGCAGCCTAAGTAAACCATCCCTTAAAGAAAATTGAGAATCCACCGTTAAACAGGCCCGCTATTAATTTTCAAACGCGTTTTCCTCATGGGATCTTGGCTGTTTTTCCAGACCTCTCGCGACGGTTCAAAACTAGCAAAGGCGCGGTGAGGATGTAAGTTACAACCCCCCCCCCCCCCGTCAGCGATAGACTACCTCTCACGTTTCTGGAAGCTTCTAGAAGGTTCGCTGAAGCGTGCAACCTGGGTATAAAACCGAGGCAGAGCCGCGCGCGCGACCTCAGTGTTGTTTGAGACGTCACCATGAACGGAAACGGAGTCAGTGCAGCTGAAGTGGACCAAACGATCCGCTCCTTCCTAGAGGAGCTGAACGCAATGAATGATGAGAACGCCAACGCACCGCCAGTACAGCAGGGATGTGTGTCAAAGAAGAAAAAGCTCGATGGGTGGACTGTAAAGAGGAAGGAAGTGCCTATCGATTCCCCGACACTGTGCTGGTCCGCTGGCGGATATCAGTACACTGTGAAGAACCCTACCAACAGCGGTAATGTACTGTTAAAGATGAACGTGTTCAAAGGAGGTCGCCCCACGTTCAGTTGTGGCTTGTACTTGGACGAGGAGCGAAACGATGAAATCTGCATATGCCTAGAGGACCTGCTATCCAGATTGCAAAACCTATGGCTGGCAAATAGCGAGACGGGAGAGTCAAGATACGACGGCATCACTAGAACCGCTACTCCTCTACCTACCTGGCGAAAGACCGATTGCGTCATCTCAGGGAAAACCAAGAGGAGCGTACACTCCAAGCGCGCTACCCAGTAAACGAGAGAGAGCGTGGAAACTTCCACTAAGCAGTTGATAACCGAGTCCCTTCAATATTAAAAAAAAATTTAAAAAAATAAAAAAAAAGCGAGAAAAGAATTTAGTTTTAAGAGCCGAGGTGGCGGTGCATGGCAGTCAGTAGACGCCATGGACTTGAGGTGGAAACACCCGTTCACCGCCATCGTGGCCGGGCCTTCGGGCAGCGGCAAGTCGCACTTCGTGGCTCGCTTCATAGAGCACGCCGACCGCATTTGCGATACGCGGTTCGCCCGTATCACTTGGCACTATGGCAGTGGTGGCGGCGGTGGCAAGAGCCGTGCGGACTCTGCCGTGCGCTACGTAGCCGGCCTGCCAGACCTGGACGACTACGACGGTAGCGAGCCCGCCCTGGTCATCGTCGATGACATGATGCGCGAGGCCGGCCCCGGCGTGGCGGACCTGTTCACCAAGGGCTCGCACCACCGCAACATGAGCGTGTTCTTCATCACGCAAAACCTGTTTCACCAGGGCAGGGGCCAGCGCGACATATCGCTGAACGCCCACTACATAGTGTGCTTCAAGAATCCCAGGGATCGCGCTCAGATCAAACACCTGGCCCGTCAAGTATACCCGGAGAACCCCAAATTCGTGGAGGAGGCTTATGCGGACGCCACGCGTGATCCGCACGCCTACCTGCTAGACTTGAAACAGTCCACGCCTGAAGAGATGCGCGTACGTTCAGCCATTTTCCCAGACGACCCGGTGAACTACGTGTACCTGCCTAAGAAGAAGTGATAAATAGGCCGAGCGCGTGCCAGCGTCAGTCATCATGTCACACCGTGTGAAGAAGGACGCGGCACTGCTGAGGGCCCTAATACACGCTACGCCCAAAGAACGCAAGGCCCTGTTAAAAGCGTGCGACAAGAGTCGCATCAAGTCATTGTGCGAGTGCGCGTATAACGTGCTACGCGGAAACGTACCGCTTTCCCCCTGTCTCAAACGCAAATTGAGCAAACACAAACAGGCGCTCAGACGGCTAGTGAAACGCGGCGAGGGTTGGAGAAAGAAGCGACACTACCTCGTCCAACGGGGCGGAGGGATCCTCCTACCTCTGCTGTTGAACGCTGTTCTGCCCGTTCTAGCGCAGAAGCTAATCGGACATGGAGTACGCTAGGAAAATGGTGGTTGTACCGCAGGAGCTCATCGAGAGATTGCGAGAAGGACCGGGACCAGGGCCGGGGCCAAGAGGAGGAGCAGGTAGCGCCAATAAGCCAGCTAGCCTGGACGCTGAGATGCATCGCATATTGAGCGACAAGCGGCTGGACGATACGGAGAAATGGAAACAATATCAGCAGGTGTTACAGCGGTTCCTGCACTTTTCCGCGGCTAAACGTCAACCCATAGGTCTGTCAATCATCGAGGGTGAGCAGAGGGAGGAGGAGGAAGCGGCGGGGGGTCCGAGTCAGATGAAGCGCGAGTCTAGCACCTCGGCGGAGGAGGACATTGTGGAATCGTTCTCAAAAATCTACAGGTCGGTGGCGCGAAACTTGTTGCGATTCATGACCCGGCAAGGCAGCCCCATCGCCTGGGACGCCAGTGGGGCGGTGTACGTGGACAAGGTGAAGATCCCCGATTCCAATATAGTGGACATCGCGCACAGCATAGTGAGAGCGCGAAGGGCGGACCGATTGCCTACCGGCTGGCATCAAGTGATGGCCGCCTTGAAGGACATGAACGTGCCCAAAGAATACGTGAGCAATCCCACTGCGTTGCGTTACTTAGGCGTGGGGCTGGACTCGGCATCGAGCCCCTGGGGAGACACGACAGCTTCGTCGACACCCCTCTCACCGAGGTTGACGCCGATACTGGACCGCTTGAGACCGCGACCTCCAGCGGCCAGGAGAAGGATAATAACCGAGGAACCTGACCGGGAATCGTCATTGGACAACTGGGAGCCGTTCACACCGTAATGGAGAAGCTGTACTACGACCCGAGCCAGCCCGGTTCCCTCGGCGGGGTGACCGCCCTGGCCAGAGCCGCGCGCCTCCCGAAACGCAGAGCGGTGGAATGGCTGCGCGCCCAGGACACCTACACGCTGCACAAGCCAGCGCGCAAGCGGTTTCCTCGCAACCGCTACGTCGTGTTCGGGCCTCGGGAGCTGTGGCAGGCGGACCTGAACGACATGCGCGGCCTGAGCCGGTACAACGACGGAGTCAACTACCTGCTGACTGTGATAGACGTATTCAGTAAGCGGCTGTTCGCGGTATCACTGAAGAGGAAAAGCGGGCCTGAGGTGGCTGCTGCGTTCGAGGGAATATTCGCTGAGGCGACTCCCCGCTGCCTACAGACCGACAAGGGGACGGAGTTCACCGGGGCCGCGACCAAGCGAGTGTTCAAGAGTCACGGTGTAAACTACTTCACCACGCAGAACCCCGACGTGAAGGCGGCGGTGGTGGAGCGAGTCAACCGCACGCTCAAGAACCGCATGTGGCGCTACCTGACCTACAAAAACACGTATCGCTACGTGGACGTGTTGGACAGGCTTGTGCACGCCTACAACCACAGCCCGCACAAGAGCCTGGGTGGCCTACGACCCGTGGACGCGGACAGCGGCGATGATCAAACGGTGTACAAGGTGTGGCGTCACATGTATGGAAAGGCGATCCGGCGACACAAGCCCAGGTTCGAGCCTGGTGACACGGTGCGCATAGCCAAGGAGAAGGGCACGTTCGCCAAAGGTTATGAGACCAACTGGAGTAAGGAGCTGTTTGTGGTGGACCACGTATACGGGTCGCATCCTCTACCATTGTACGTGCTGCGAGACCTGAACGGGACGCCGCTGGAAGGGCGCTTCTACGAGCATGAGATGCAAAAGGTAACGATGGCCCCGGACCGCCTGTACCAAATAGATAAAATACTGGACACTAAAGGGCGAGGCTCCAGTAAGCGCTACCTAGTCAAGTGGGCCGGTTACGGAGAGGACTTCAACTCGTGGGTACCTGCATCTGAAGTGCAACAGCTGCGATGACGAGGCACAACCAGTTTTACCTGACGTTGCCCAGTAACAGTTCAATGAAGTACTATCCCAACAACATGGTGACAAACTACACGACCCATCTACCCTCGACCGTTGATCTGTCAGACGGCGAGTGGGAGGTCGCTCTGGCGGAGGCGCACTACCCCTTCTCTTTTCTGACCGTCGGTGAGGGAACCTACATCAAACTAGTGCTGGGAATGAGGGACTCGAAAGGCGGGTTGGCCGTGGTGGACAAGTTGTTAATCAAAGTGGGGCCGGGCAATTACAGTAGTACCGAGGAACTCGTGCACGCAATCAACAACCACCCTCAAATGAAGAGTAACCTGTGCACCTTCTCGTATGACGAGAGGTCCTCCAGGGTGGAATTGATGTCGACGTCTTCAGCCGTTCAGAGCCTCAAACTGAGCCCCAGTTTGGCGCTACAGTTTGGCTACGAGGTGGATACGGATATCGTCAAGCGTCACAGGTCCGTGAGGCCGACTAACCTCTTCGCCGGTCTTCCATCACACATGTACGTGTATTGCGACCTGGTGGAACCCCAACTGGTGGGCGACGCTGTGGCGCCACTACTGAAGATCCTCAACATCGACATCAGGAATTACACGTACGGTGCCAACACGACAGTGTATATAATAGACCCGCACTACGTGCCGGTGATTAAAACCTCATTCGAGAGCGTGGAAATCGATTTAAGGGACAACCAAGGGCGACACTTGCCATTCCACTTCGGGACCACGTGCATGAAGCTTCATTTCAGGAAAGAGAGGCAACGGCAATGAATCCGAGCGATCCCTATCTGGCGTATTACCGCCACCAGCAGGCGGGCCATGGCGTATCCTCCGTATTCAGAGGAGCCGCTTTCCAACGCGGACACGGCATTGGCAGTTTCCTAGGCGGGCTGATGCGTACAGTGGTCCCGTTGATCAGATCCGGCGCATCGGCGCTGGGCAAGGAGGCGCTGAGGTCCGGTGTGGGCTTCTTGGGCGACGTGGCGGCGGGCACAGCCAACCCCCGAGTCGCAGCCAACGCCCGACTCAGGCAGTTTACCGGGTCGCTGAAACGTAAGGCTGATGAAAAACTGGATCGCGTGCTGAGCGGTGGTGGTGCCTATAAGAGGAGGCGTGTACAGCAGGTTACTCCTCAGTCTCTAGCGAAACTCCTCGGAGCGAGGAAGAAGAGCGCTGCGCCCAAGAGGAAGCCCGCAAAACGTGTCGCTAAGAAGAGGAGAAGCAAGAAGAGCAAGAGTACCGTGAAGGACATTTTTGGATAATGGCGTTTCTACATCAGAAGTCGTGCGAGTGTATCAAGACCGAGTTGGACCTGTTCTCGCTACCGCCCACGCAGACCAGTATAGAGAGTGGTAAATGGGTGCAGTACAAGCCCATCTCCTCCCTGACAGACGACTCACCCGTTGAGTTCATAGTTCCGGGTCATGGGGACGAGTACACGGATCTGTCACAGACGCTACTGCATGTGAAGGCTACCATTAGAACGGCTAATGGAGGCGCTGTAACGGGTGATCAAGCGATAAAAGAGGTGGGTCCGATTAACAACTGGCTGCACTCGCTGTTCAGTCAAGTGGACCTGTACCTGAACAACAAACTGGTGTCTCCTCAGAACAACACATACGCCTATCGCGCCTACCTGGAGAACCTGTTGTCCTATGGCGGTGATGCCAAGACATCGCACCTCACCGCGGAGTTGTTCTACGAGGACTATGCCGGGTACATGGACAATACTGAGGAGGATAATGCCGGGCTCAAGAACCGGAGGGAGTTTGTCAAGGCCAGCCGGTACGCGGACATGGTCGGACATCTGCACGTCGACCTGTGCAACCAGGAGAAGTTCATGTTAAACGGCGTGGAGATGCGCTTTCGCCTGATCAGGTCAAAGAACTCATTCTCCATCATGTCCAAAACCGTGACAGACTATAAAGTGGACATCGCCGAAGTCAACCTGTTTATGCGCCGCTGTAAGATCAACCCGAGCGTGCTGTTGGCTCACAGCAGGACGCTGGAGTCGGGCACAGCCAAATATCCCATTACGCGCGTGGAAGTCAAATCCTTCACACTACCCTCCGGTATCAGCAGCAAGACTCTGGACAGTGTGTTTCTGGGTCAACTGCCGAAACGCATTATAGTTGGCCTGGTCAGCAATCAGGCGTTCAACGGGGACTACAAGAAGAACCCGTTCAACTTCACCCACAGCCACGTGAACTTCTTCGCGCTGTACATAGATGGTGAGCAAGTGCCATGTAAGCCGCTTCAACCGGATTACACGTTCGGTCAGGAGTTGTGCGTGCTCGCCTACCACACGCTGTACACTGGCACCGGCATCAATTTCTCAGACTGTGGTAACGAAGTCAGTCGCAACGAATACCCCTACGGATACTGCCTGATGGCGTTTGATCTGACACCCGATATGGCGGCCTCTCAATCCAGCCACTGGAACCTGGTGCGCAACGGTAACCTGCGCATAGAGATTGGGTTCTCCGAAGCCTTGGCGGAGGCGTTCAACTGCATAGTGTACGCCGAGTTGGACAACGTCGTGGAGGTGGACCGTCATCGCAACGTCACAGTCGACTTTGGTGGGTAAACGAGTTGCCGCGCGCTCAAGGTCACCGCGCGCGGACCGTTAGGTGATGGCGGCGCGCGCACCCAAGGTTATCCCGCTAGGCGCGCTCCCGTCAGCGCTCAGTCGAGTTCAGTCAGCCGTACGGGATGGACGTGCCGCCACCGATCTACAACGAGCCACCGCCAGCGCGCTGTCATCACGGAAGCGTGGTGATGGATATGCAGTGTTTTAAAGACAGTGATAATGACTTTCTACTGAAAGAGGTTTGCGTGGTGGACGTGACTACCGGCACGCTGCTCCTACATCACATCGCCCGCCCACCCTTCAGTAAGGACCTCCTGACTTCCGAGAAACAGCGCGAGAGCGTCTGGGTCACTCGCCACTGCCACGGCTTGGAGTGGGACCAGGGGGACATCGCGTACGTCGCCCTGCTGGACAAGCTGCGCTCCTGCCTCATCCACCGCCCCCTGGTCTACGTCAAAGGATCGCAGAAGAGGGACTTTGTACAACGCCACCTCATAACCGAGCCCGCCGCCACCACCGCTCAGGACATGGAGGATCTGGGCTGCGGGTCACTCAACGGTCCGCCCACCTACCGGACCCTGCGCTGTCGCCACCATAAGAGCTCCCACAACCGTTGCGCCCTTCATAACTGCATAGTATTGCGGGACTGGCTCGTGGCTAACGACAGGTCGGACCCGTCCGTCTCAAGCTGCCTGTGCTGCTTCCGCCCACGATGAATACCGTCCAGATCAGAGAATGCCTGGTGAGGATCCCCGGACTGAGGAACGTTGCGGTCTACGCCTCTGACCAACTACCGGACGTGCCGGTCAAGCCTCTCACCGCCATCGTGTCCAACACGGTAGCTCACACCGAGGGAGGCGAACACTGGGTGGCGT
This sequence comes from Allygus modestus, assembly GCA_963675035.1. NCBI lineage: Eukaryota > Metazoa > Arthropoda > Insecta > Hemiptera > Cicadellidae > Allygus > Allygus modestus. The sequence goes on from OY776114.1 coordinate 130,582,697, forward strand.
TTTATTGCTCGGAAGAGGACAGACTCGAGTACCTGGACAGCTACGGAAGGCCGCCATACCAGGCCGACTTTCAAATGTTCCTGAGGCGCAATCCTCATCACCGCCACTATGTCTACAACAGGTATCGACTCCAGGGCTACGATACTTCTGTTTGCGGCTACTACTGCCTCACTTACCTGTACTGCCGGGCTGTTCTCCGCACGTCACTCAGCGACTACGTCCAGCTCTTCGACCCTGCCGCTCCCGCCGCCAACGACGCTCTGGTCCGCAGGCTCTTCCACTCCATATTCGCTTAAAACTAATTTGTAAGGTTTTTGTAGTATGTGTATGTAACCTTATTACTGTACAATACATGCCTCATAATGATAAAGCTTGTGTTTTCATTTCTCCTTTCTCCTTACTAAATTTAAAAAAATTAGCAAAACTGAGGCAGCGGGGCTGGACCTCAGGTTTATATACCAGCGGCGCGTGTCACTGGCTGAGCCCCCGCCAAGCGGCAGTGAAGGTCGCCAAAGAGGGCGCGTCACGAGACCCCTCGGACATCAGCAAACCGCTGAGTAATTCGAGGGTGCAACCTTGAGCGTCAGCAAACCACTTAGCAACTGCTTCCTGGGCAACTCCTTCAGGGCCGTCCCCGACACGCGCCGCCAATCGCTCCCGGTTGGCGGGGGCTTTTTAAGCTGCACGGCTCGGGCCAAACGGCCCATAACGCCTTTCCGAGCCTAACGGCTTGTGACTTTTGAGTGAGCAAAGGGAGGAAATAAACAACTCGGGTTCATGCTGTACATAAAGCTATTATATTTTCTTACAAATACTATTTACAATTTTTTTTTTCTCTTATAACTAATATATACAACTAGACGGGGAATTCCTCTTCTTCCTCGTCTTCGTCCTGGCGCTGACCCTCCTCCTCCTCCTCACCGTCTACTTCCATCCGCTGCGGATCTTCTCCTCTCCTCCTCCTGACTGGCGGTAGCGGCGGGACGTCCTTGTGTCCCCATGGCAAAGTGTGGATGCCGTCGGGGAGGACGCACCGCTTGTCGTCAGCTGGACTGAGGCTCAGCTTGTTCACTTCCACGGTGTAGACCCGGTGCAAGTGGGACTGGAACCGGACGTTGGTGGTGTGTTTATGGACCCCGTCAAACAGACACTCTCTGTAGTCGTCGGGGGTGAGGACGTTCTTGACAACGCCCTTCGCCACCCCCTTAGCTCGCTTGAGAGCCTTGCTGCCGCCTGTCGCTGCGTCCTCGATGTCCATGAAGTACAGCTTGGACCGCAGGCCGAGGTACTCGTATAAGGACAGGCCGTTGCACTCGTCCTTAAACTTTCCGATGACCTTAGCGTTGACGGGGTTATAGCAGGGGTGAGACCTTGGATAGCCGCTGGTGTCAAAGTCGTCCAGGTGTTCCTTCATCTCGGCGTAGACGTCCTGGGACACGATGTCAAAGACGAAGCTGTCCGTGTCCATGTAGTCCACGGTGAGGCGGTCACCGTAGCGCTCCTTCATCTTGCGCAGGAACTCGTACATGAGCCACTTGCTCAGCTCCAGTACTGACATGCCTACGTAGATTGGCTTATCCAACACAATGTTGATCTTGGACAGATGCACCAGGGCCACGTCCTCCGTGTAGTACGTCCGGTCCAGGAAGTTGGATCTGGCGACGTACTTGGAAAACTTCTCCGGGGTGCACACCAGCTTCACGTTGAGGCGCTTCCGTACATTCTCGATGGTCTTGCCAAAGACCGCGTTGTTCATGAGCTTGAAGAAGTCCTGTTCAAACTTCGTTTTGGCCTTCTTCCGCAGCTCCGTGTTCATCAGGATGTACGGTTCCAACCACCGCGACTGGTGAAACGAGATCGCCCGATGCACCGCGACCAGCTCCAATCCGTTTTGCAGCGCCTGCTGTAAGACCCTGTAGTGACAGATGTAGTGCGTCTTGTCGTCTAGGGTCGTCAACAGTTTGGGGAACTTCCCTGTTGGCGGGCGCTTCGTCTCGCAGCAGTAGGGAAGGTCCTTGTGCAGGTCGTGTAGGCGCGCGGGGTAGTGGAGGTCCACCTCCAAGATGTAGCCTCGATCAGCCTCTGCGTCCAGTGCCGCGACGTCCAACGCCTGGATTTCCTCACGGCTGAGCCACTCGAAGTCTCCGGTCGGCAGGCACTGGGACATGGCCCAGCCGTAGAGGTTGTTGGCGTCCAGGTACAGGAGGAAGCGCGTGGGCTCGTCCGGGCGGTAGTCCGGGCACCTGTCGTGGTTGGCCTTGGCGTAGCGGGTGATGGCCTGAGAGATGCCTCCCCGGATCCCCTGCTCCACGAACAGGTACATGTCAAAGTCCTGCAGCGTGTCCAGCTCCACGCCGCAGGTCTTGAGCATCACGTCCCAGGCGTAGGACGGCAGGGTGTAATAGTGGGCGGGATCCAGCCCGTACTCTGCTAGCGACGTATCACGGAACTGCTCAAAGACATCGGTGAGCAGGGCGATGTCACATCGCAGGTACTTGTCCGCGTAGTCCTTGAGGTGGTTGCAGTCAAAGGCTCGCCACACGTTGAGGGCGTGCTCGTACTCCTCCTCCTTGATATCCTCCAGGGTCATGGAGTTCCTGAACGCCTCCTTGGGAGGCAGCTCCCTGGTGGAGTACAACGTGTCGAACGACGTGACAAAGTCGTAGGGGAACACGCCCTTCCTGCGCACCAGGTCGAACAGCCGGTCGTCGGGGAAGCGCTTCCTCGTCTCGCGCATCTTGTCAGTGGGCAGTCCCGCTGCCAAGCTGGCCAGGCTCATGGACAAGAACCTGTAGGTGTCGAGGAACCGCACCGCGAAACTGCTCTGACGTTGGTTGTCCCCGGGCTGGCCAAAGTGAAACCGCTTGGTAAAGGCGATGTAGCGCTCTTCAGTGTGCGCCAGCACGTCCACATCGCCGGGGTCGATGGCCAGCTCCCGCACTACGAAGTGGGCGTCGTAGTTGGACAGGTTGTGGAAGTAGCAGTTGATATGCCGCTGCTCCCGGTACCTGAGGTTGCACGAGCGGTGGGCGGCTCCTCGGAACTCGTAAGGCGGGGCGTGGTTGTGGTCCCGCACCTTGACGTCCTGGTCCGTGAACTCCTTCCCGCAGAGGTAGCAGTGAGTCGCCACCAGGTACTCATCCATCTCCTGCTGGGTCAGAGAAGGGTGCAGAGCTCTCGTGCTGAACAGGAACTCCCATAGCATCAACACGTCCATCTTGAGCCTCTCCATGAAGACCTTGGACGCATCAGCCCCGAAGTAGACGCGGGGCTCAAACTCCTCCAGGCCGAGCGAGTCCACGATCTGGTAGGCGAAGGCGTACGGGACGTGCAGTTGCAGGGGCCTCGTGCCGGGCGGCGCTTCCGCAGGGTCAGCGGCGACAGGCTGCAGAGCACACTCAAAGTCCGCGTAGATGCAGAACCTCTCCCGCCTAGTGTACTCGGGGTGGGTGAAGCGGATCTGCTGCTTCTTCGACATGTCCAAGCGGAGGGGAGCCTTGGCGGTGCAGTATCGCATGTGCTCCTCCAGACGCTCGGCACCGGACAGTTGCAGCTTGTTGGGCTGGTTGTCAAAGTAAGCGAAGCATCGCTTACACACGTGGATGGTGTGGCCGTGAGACGTCAGCTGAGGACGCACTAGCCTACTCATGTTTGCGATGTAGACGTAGTGACTGTTCCCGCCGGTGGTCACGTACAGCAGGTCCCGATGATCCTCCAACTCCCTAACAGTACATTACCGCTGTTGGTAGGGTTCTTCACAGTGTACTGATATCCGCCAGCGGACCAGCACAGTGTCGGGGAATCGATAGGCACTTCCTTCCTCTTTACAGTCCACCCATCGAGCTTTTTCTTCTTTGACACACATCCCTGCTGTACTGGCGGTGCGTTGGCGTTCTCATCATTCATTGCGTTCAGCTCCTCTAGGAAGGAGCGGATCGTTTGGTCCACTTCAGCTGCACTGACTCCGTTTCCGTTCATGGTGACGTCTCAAACAACACTGAGGTCGCGCGCGCGGCTCTGCCTCGGTTTTATACCCAGGTTGCACGCTTCAGCGAACCTTCTAGAAGCTTCCAGAAACGTGAGAGGTAGTCTATCGCTGACGGGGGGGGGGGGGATCAGGTAAATCCTCACGCCAGGCTATGTTGTGAGGCAGGTATATCCTCACACCAGTTGATGTCGGGGGGGGGGGGTCATGTTCAAGTCAGTTGAATCCTCACGTCAGGCTATGTCGCGGGGCAGGTATATCCTCACTGCAGGTGATGTCGGGGGGGGGGCTTACATCCTCACCGCGCCTTTGCTAGTTTTGAACCATCGCGAGGTGTCTGGAAAACAGCCAAGATCCCATGAGGAAAACGCGTTTAAAAATTAATAGTGGGCCTGTTTAACGGTGGATTCTCAATTTTCATTAAGGGATGGTTTACTTAGGCTGCCGCCTGACATGTGGTGAAATTTCATCAAAATCGGTCGGTAAAGAGCTGAGATCCCATAAGGAAAACGCGTTTAAAAATTAATAGCGGCCTTGTTTAATGGCGGATCTATGGGGTTTTTACGTCATTCGCTTCCTCTAGGATAGGTCTACACTCTGGAAAAAGTCCCGTGGGAATCGGTGGGTAAATAGGCTAGTTATTAATTTTCGAAAGTTTTTTCCTCATCACGAAAAGTGCTGCAGACGACCGGGGGGGGGGGATTCCTCATTCCTACTCTCACGCCTGTGCTCTCCAGCCTATGTTAGGTTTCCACCAGGTCACGTGACGGGGGGGGGGGCTTCCTCGCATCCTCACGCCAGGTACCAGGTTTAAGTTAGGTTCGCAGTGGAATGTAAGCGGTAAACAGTTCTCGGAACCGCTGATGAGTAAACAGCCCCGGGTGGTCACGTAGGCCCTAGCACGCGCCTCGACACGTGACTCTGCGAAGCCGCTCACGGGGGGGGGGCTACCTCGCATCCTCGCATCCTCACGCCAGGTACCAGGTTTAAGTTAGGTTCGCAGTGGAATGTAAGCGGTAAACAGTTCTCGGAACCGCTGATGAGTAAACAGCCCCGGGTGGTCACGTAGGCCCTAGCACGCGCCTCGACATGTGACTCTGCGAAGCCGCTCACGGGGGGGGGGCTTACATCCTCACCGCGCCTTTGCTAGTTTTGAACCATCGCGAGAGGTCTGGAAAAACAGCCAAGATCCCATGAGGAAAACGCGTTTGAAAATTAATAGCGGGCCTGTTTAACGGTGGATTCTCAATTTTCTTTAAGGGATGGTTTACTTAGGCTGCCGCCTGACATGTGGTGAAATTTCATCAAAATCGGTCGGTAAATAGCTGAGATCCCATAAGGAAAACACGTTTAAAAATTAATAGCGGGCCCGTTTAACGGTTGATTTTCAATTTTCTTTAAGGGATGGTTTACTTAGGCCATCGCCCGACATGTGGTGAGGTTTCGTCAAAATCGGTCGGTAAACAGCTGAGATCCCATAAGGAAAACGCGGTTATAAATTAATAGCGGCCTTGTTTGATGGCGGATCTATGGGGTTCTTTCGTCATTCGCTTCCTCTGGGATAGGCCTACACTCTGGAAAAAGTCCCGTGGGAATCGGTGAGTAAATAGGCTAGTTATTAATTTTCGAAAGTTTTTTCCTTATCACGAAAAGTGCTGCAGACGACCGGGGGGGGGGGGTGATTCCTCGCATCCTCACGCCAGGTGTCAGGTTTAAGTTAGGTTAATGGGTCACGTGACGGGGGGGGGGTGATTCCTCGCATCCTCACGCCAGGTGCCAGGTTTAAGTCAGGTTAATGGGTCACGTGACGGGGGGGGGGCCCTCGGGCGTGCCCTCGGGGGTCAAGGTCAAGGTCATCCGGGGGGGGGGTGCCCTCGGGCATGCCATCGGGGGTGACCTTGGGGGTCAAGGTCAAGGTCATCCGGGGGGGGGGGGTGATTCCTCGCATCCTCACTTCTGTGCTGGGGTTGAATCGGCTATTGCCCCCTACTACCGAGCATGGCTCGGTCCCCCGGTACTAAGGTAGCGTGTACAGAAAATCTTATTGCAAACTATTTGCATGGAGGTATTCTATTTGTTCGGAAATGTCCACCTGAATCACTTCTATTGGTGGCACTATACAGGGGCTATAGAACAGACGCTTTACAGAGATACAGTCATTTGCCCACAGTGGTTTTAATGGGGGTCGTCCCCCACCTCCCCCCAGGGTTAGCCGGGCTCCAATCACCGGCTTCTACCTGATTCTTCCACAAGGTCAATGTTATCCAAAGCCAATCCATCCTGAACGGATTATCCGAAATCGTTCATTTATGGTTCATTTTTAAAAACAAAATTACATAGCGATTTCAGTAAGCAGAATTGCAATATCACCATTACAAATATCGTAAATATAAACAAACTTAGAATTTTAGTGAACGATTGTTATTTGTGATATAGACATTTTGCTAATTGAAATCGCTTTGTGTTTTTGGTTCATTACACGATTCAACGATTAGAAAAATCAACGATAACTCAACGATTTGTAAAATCCGTTGAGGAGGGTGGGCTTTGAAAGTTAACATTGGTATTATGGGAGAATCATCAGAGGTGACTGAAACCCTGAGGCCCCCTCTTGATCAACCTTCACCACGTTAAATTCTACACTTGAGAAACCACAACTCGATCTCAACAAGCAATTTTGTATTTAAATCTATGAAAAAATTGTAAAAAATGTTTAAGCCTGCGTCCATGCGAACCTCCCACGACTTTCCTGGAAAGTAATACTACTACACAATGAATGGTGTGATAGAAAGTGGACATCAGTATTCGCGGAGATGATACAATTATGAACCGACTGCAACTATTGTTTGCTCTCCGCCGTTTTTTACCTCTCCAGTCCCCAACGACCGCTGCGCTGCACTATGACGCGGCGAAACTGAACTATCGCCGTGGCGAACTATAATAGGCAAGAACCTGCGCGAAAATGAATGCCACCATGTTATTTTTCCCTGGCAAGCCAATCTAAGCGCGTTCTACTTTCCCAGCGACCTCAATAGATTTTAACGCAAGTAACGGATATTCTTGTTATTTGACTGTATGAGTTATACTTTAGCGTAAGTTATATACAACTGAAAGTCTGGACGAGGAACTGCACTGACTTGTCTTGAGCTTTTAACTTGTTAGTTTATTTAAAAGTGATAAAGATCTGTTGGTATTGAAGAAGGGTGTTAACGCGACTGGATCTTTATAACTCCCAATTAAAGTAAAAAGTCACTATTGGTTAAATCGCTGGTTTCGGTACCTAAGGCGAAAATATAACTAACTACATGTAACACGATCTCGTCTTCGACGCCATGCAGTTAAAAATTATAAAGTTTAATATTTAACGATTAATGACGAACGAATGGGAACAGTCACGCTAAAATCAAACCTATCTTTTGGTTTTGGGGTTTCAGTTCTCTGGCTCCCTTGTTGTGAGGCTCACTATATGGTGTTCAAATATGTGACCGCAAATTGGACAAATATAATTTGATTAGCCCACGACATTTTTGGGGTGACCGCAAACTGGACGATTTTGCCCTTGACCGCAAATAGGACTGACCGCAAGTGGGATGCAACCCTAGCCTCTAGATGTCAGTACATCATATCGTCGTGCATATACACAGAATGTAATGCACATGTCGAGAAGTTGACACTTCATAACATTGATAACTGTTCCAAGGTTCAATATTAATATAATGATGTTAGCAACACCGACCTTTCTGGGGGTGGCATCGTCGGACTGGGAACTGTCCAGTTCTCCGGGCTTGAACAAGGCCACCTCCTGCTGAAAAGAAAATAAAACGATTAAAATAAAATACAGTTCTATATAAATCCCTGAAAAGTGACGCATTTACTGTATTTTTAAGCGTATTAACTTTACTACATCATTGGGTTCAAGGCAAGAGGAGTAGAGGGGGTGTAACGACGTTGAAGGTGCGTTATGTGGGGTATGGGGAGGGTTGGTTTAGCGTTAGTGTGTTATGTAGGGAAGAGGGATTGGGGTTATGAACAATATGTTTCGTTACATGTGAATGACCTCCCAGGTTCCAAAATCAAGTGTAAATATTTTCACCCATTCGCAATACTCCACTATAATAACACGCACTCCGTGAGCGAGACCTCCATAGCACTTCGCAATAGAATATTCATGTGACCAAGGACGTGTGATGCGTAAATAGAGAGATAAGTTGTTCATTATACTGATGCTGCTAGTTTGGCGCAATTAAATGCAAAACTGGGCTTAAACAGAGCGGCACAAGCAAGGTACTAGGCTACGCGCTCGTGATGTAAGTTAGGGCGAAAATAAGAAACACTTAGAAACTCTATATAGTAAAAATGTCATATCGATAGATATCCCGGTACAGTATAGCTCCTTCACAAAGAAAAAGCCGAACCTACGAAGAAAATCCCCTCATGGTATTACGATGATAACAAAATAATTTAGTACAACAGGTCAAACTATCAATTTCCAAGCAAAGGTTTATATCCGCGGCGTGGGATCTAATAGCACCGAATCACATGACGGAAAACCATAAATTATCAACTCGAAAATAGAATGTTTGTTATAACTCCGAATACATATATTAACTTTTGGATTTAGGCACAATTCGATCGAGTAAAAAAGACTAAGTTGCTAATTGAGTTAAACAGTTTTAAATTAGGTCTGGCTGTATTTCAAATCGGACTGGAGTTGTACACGATCGAACGGTTCGGCGCTCAGGTTAGTTGTATAAGCACTTCGGTCCATTCTAACAAATTTTCATTTCGGCCGAGCTAACGACTTTGGTTTTCGCTCGAGTCAAACAAGGTTCAATTTCTGTTGGGTTTAACAAGAATTGATTTCGTACAAGTGATCGAGTACAATAAATCTCACCAACTTCTCTGAGCTATAGGAATATCTGGGTGCTATGACATGGTTTGCAATTTCGATCTTGTTAACATTCGTCTTTTTCAGCTCATCTGTCATTCGGAGTTGATAGAAACTAAGGTTTCGGAGCTATGGTTTTCGGTGTTAGGGGACAGCACCAACCGTGGGTGGTGGAACAGGAAAGGAAGTTTCCATAGAATTAGTCTTTTGTAAAAAACTGATATTGCAAAATCGATATATCTAAGTAACTGTTAAAACAATTCTAACCCAAAAAGGCTTTTTTTTAAATTTGTCGATCTTGTTAAAGTGAAGGTTCATCGGCTGAGGCTGGGAATATGGAATATACACAAAGATTTGGTGCAATACGTACATGATACTTAAACCATTAGAACTGAACTTATTGCACTCGTGATAGTAATAGTATACTATAAGCATCGAACAAGTGTATAGTAGGCCTCCTCAAGAAACGAGAGGCAAACCACAACTTTATTTATAAACTCTTGTATGCCTAATTTGTCTTTAACCCTTTAGCTCAGAACCCAGATTACTTGAAAGACTAATCGTTCAGGACATTCAAAGAGCAAAAGATGAACCCGATAGAAATAAGGGAAGATGCAGTCTCCATTTGGCTTCCTGCCAGCCCTACTCCCATCGCCATAAACATCTATGGTTAGTGCTTCCTGTGTAGGCTACTAACTCTTGTTGTGCCTTCTATTTGTTGCCATGTTTGACCCCTTAGGGGCCATACCATATTACGTAACGCATTTGTCCCGTCATTTCAGACCCCCTTCCCCCATGTAACGCACCATAACGCGCTTGACCATACCTTCCCCCCCAATGTGTTACTAACTCAATCGTAGTAGGCTTTAAAACAGCTTAGACCTTTTATACATCGTTTTATTAGCAATTTGGAATATGGACTTCAATGAATCATTAAACTTTAAATTACTTTCTTTTAACAATATTTTTAATAACTTAATTCAAAGCAAAATGTATACAAACAAACAATACTACCTATTACTAATGATATAAACAACAAAATGAACTATCTCACTTATAACGTAACAAATTTAATTTATAACTAATACAAATACAAAACAACTTGAAAACTAAAGATGTAGGTGGCATTACGCAATACAGTATCAAGTCATGATTTTACAGTCTAAAACAACACAAAACATAGGTGTGAAGCAATACAGAACCTACTCAAAACATGTTATGTATTTATTTTTAGTTCAACTGTTGTTAAAATAGTATGACGGAAGAATTTGTTGTATAACTAACTGTAACCTTAATTTAGATATCAATTTGATATTTTTTAATTTTCAAAGATTTATTAGTATCAATAGATACGGGAATGCGCCAGCTCTTAGGGTTAATATGTGTAAGTTACGTAACGTTGATCCAACCCCCCCCTCCACTACATAACGCAGTTTAACGCTACGCCATACCCCCTCCCCCCTTAAGTACGTTACATAATATGTATAATGTATATGACCCCTTACAACTCATCAGCTAATGTAGCAACTGTGGTGGTGTTATAGAATGTTAAAGCATAACGTTTAATGTTTCTGATGTGTACGCAAAAAAAACAAATGTGAAGAAAATGTTGGGAATAAAATTGTTTTTATGCTATCACGGCCACGGTCAGGCTACTATTTTTATTCTGTTTCTGATTTAAACTTAAGTTGTTCAAATAGAGTAGATTGCCCGCATAAACTAAACCATCGGAATATTAACACGTGATGTTTACTCAAACGCACCATTCTCTCTCTTTTACTTCATATTCCATGGATCGAATTTCATCCATATTTTACAGCATATGATTTAACAAACTTAAAATCTTTGCATCGGCTGCTAGATACTTGTATACATTTAAAACGAAAGTACCTGGTGGCCGAGCTTTGCTCAGGGGAAGGCCAATCAGGCTTTTTATTTGTCTTGGAATAATATTTCACCACTTCCCCCTACTGTTAATCAGATTTGTATAACTCATTTGCCTCTTTTCTACATTTGTAAGGTCACTCCAGTTGTTATTTATAGCTCAATGTCCCTTTGATTTATTTTACTACTCTATATATGTAATCTTCAATTAAATATTTTAATCTCTGCTCTCAGGAAACCACATGTTAATAATCAAAAACAACTTGAGTATTATACTTTGACAGTTCCCTGGTTGATTATGAACAGCTGTTACAATTCTTTTGTTTTGATTTGAAACTCCATAAGCCCAATGTTAATTTTTTTAACTTTTCATTTTAGTTTTTTACATTATTTTATTTTTCCTGGGGATGAGGCCTGTCTAGAACTTACTTTTATCACAGAAATTAGTTATTTCAAACATTTGAAGGAAATCGCGTTGGAGCTGTTTATGAGATCAGTGTCACAAACAAGCAAGCATACAAGCAAAACCTTACTCATATTAGAGTGTAGGATTTGCAATAAATCAAATCTCTAAATAAAAATGTTGGCTCCGAAACTTGTTTCTACTCTCAATTGTCTTTCCAATATAAAAGGAATCATGGAAATCCGTCAAGTAGTTGATTCATAAGAATCTTTGGGTCAAAAACACCAGTGTCTTTTAATATACAGGATTCATTCATTCATTGCTGTTAGACTAGGAAACCCCAGCACAACTGCTAGGCACGTCTTCCACAAGCGGGAATACTGCGCAGGTTACTGGAAGGATAGGATATAGGAGGAAAGGAAATGGTGGGATAGGACAGGCAGCCAAATTGCCCTTTCAGAGGGCCAACTCCCGTGCTCCTGTGACAACTGTGATCAGGCTCAAACAGGCGGACCCGCTCTGCCCTACAACTGACCAACTCAACTGACAGGGTATCCATGTACAACAGCAGGGACCATACATTCTCAGGTTGGGGACCAAACCCGGAGTTTCCATCAACAGCCGCTGCAAATGGAGGGACCAAAGTTGAAAGGTATGTTTGTCATAACGGACAGCCAAAAGACTTACCATATATGTAGACAACTTCATTAGCTGTACCCAATGTCAGCCTCAAAACTGGTATAGACCAGTTTTAAGGTTCTCCCGGGACAGTAATAGGATTAATCAAACTAATTAAATACTTCATAACACTACTTAAATAGTGATTTTTAATAAAATATGACAGATCATTTGATAAAGTGGGAGAAAAAACTAACGATAGTAGTTATTTACTTTTAGTGATTCCTAGGATTTCAATATTTCATAACAAAGTGTTACGTATTCAGTGTTGACACTTGTAGGGATTTATCCGTGTTCTAGCGATGTGTTTGCACTAGGTAAATAAGATTTATCTGAAATAATTTTAAAGTACCGTATATCTGATGATAAATTGATATCGTATTAGAGACTGAACAAAACTCCACCACGACCGAGGCAAGTAGGTAGTCTAAAGCGTGGGATAGTTTGTATGCATCTAACCTAGGATTATAAATTGGCTCAAGAGGGACAATAACAACATTTTTCGAAGATTTTTGAACAGCATTTAATTTTGATAAGAAAAAAAAATATCTAATATTACTTTTGGCGATGCAAAGTTCTATTAAAATTTTTTTAAATCGTTTACTGGTATATAATAAGTAAGTTAAAATTGGAAAGTATTTTTTGTAACTTGCAATGAGCAAGAATATACAAATGATTTATATTTTATAAAATCAATTTTCTTTATATATTCTACAAATAATAGCTTTGGATTCTGGGAGTTTTACTTAAAAAGCTAGATCATGGAAACACTGTGTGGTTGTGCTGTATATAATATATATGTATGAGGGGAATTTAGCAAAAGAGGTTTCCAACTTACAAGATCAGAAAGTTTTGGATAAGCAACAACGGTGCGAGTGGTGAGTAGGTGGGGAGGGGTAGGGAAGGTGGGGATGGGTGGGGTGGGTGGGGTGGGTGGGTGAGGTAAAATGTATGCCACTGCAAGCCGGGGTTGTAACAAGGCTGCAGAGTTAATTGTTTGTTCTTAAGTAAGATTAGTCCTGGTCTTGTTTCTTAAAGCCGACCAGAGTAATATGTCTTACCATTAATTGGGCCTGGCTTATATAATCATACAATACAAGGGGCCATACATACATTACGTAACGCACTTAAGGGGGGGAGGGAGGGGTTGGATTAGCGTCCGTAACTCACACATATTAACCCTAGTGCTGGCGCACTCCCGTATCTTTTGATACTGTTATAAATCGTTCAAAATTTAAAAAAATAATCAAATTGATATCTAATTTAAAGTTACAGTTTGTTGTATAAAAATACTTCTGTCAATACTATTTTAATAACAGTTAAACTAAAAATAAATACAAAACGTGTTTTAAGTAAGTTCTGTATTGCTTTATTATGTTTTGTGTTGTTTTACAGTGTAAAATCATGACTGGATACAGCAACGCCGTCCACATCTTCAGTTTTTTAAGGTATTTTGTATTTTTATTAGTTATAAATCAAATTTGTAACGTTTTATCTGAGATAATTTTATTTTGATGCTTATATTATTAGTAACAGTCTTGTTTGTTTGTATACATTTTGCTTTGAAATAAGTTATAAACATGATGTTAAAAGAAAATAATTTAAAGTTTAATGATTCGTTGAAATCCATTCTCCAAATTGCTAATACATAACGATGTTTAAAAGGTTTAAGCTGTTTTAAAGCCTACTACGATTGAGTTACATAACACATAGGGGGCTGGGGGGTATGGTCAAGCGTTATGGTGCATTACATGGGGAAGGGGGGTCTGAAATGACGAAAAAATGCGTTACGTAATATGTGTACGGCCCCCAACCCTGAATTTTTTTGTAATAATAATTTCAGTTTCTAAATGACACTCTTGTTGTTATTTTAAACTACGGAAGGCTATTGAATACAAATAACGCATTCCATGACAAACTAATGCGTTACTGATAGAAACACCGGCCCTGTCACGCCCAGTCCTGGCAAGTCAATTATCTGTGCAGTCTAGCTTGTACTGTAGCGGCTAACTCCTTGCTTCGCTTGATATAAATATGTTCCCCGCACATCCCAAGACCCAAATGGACGGGAACAGTAAATATAGGAAAAAGAGGCCGCTAACCCTAAAAAAGTATATATTATGAATGTTATATTTACAAAATGTATATATGTAATATTTACGAGCCAACAACAATGCATGTTAGATAACTTAAAAATCTAGATCATGGAAACACTGTGTGATTGTGCTATATATAATATATATATGTATGAAGGGAATTTACCAAAAGAGCTTTCCAACTTACAATTTCAGAAAGTTTTGGATAAGCAACAACGGTGCGAAATGGTGAGTGGGTGGGGAGGGAACTTTGGGGAGGGATCAGGCCTTTGTGTCCTTTTGCAAAAGGACAATATTTCCTGTTGTGAGAAGGAAAACGTTGGAACCATAGCAAAAATACCCAGCCATTAAAGTATGAATATATTATAAAAATGGTGAGAAACTCGTAATTACAATGCCCACGAAATAAACACACGGTTCAAATATAGCGATACCGTACTACGTTTCCGAAATTACGTTACCGCGTCACCTGTTATATCGTCCGCGGTTGTGGACCAAAACCTTTAAAGGCAAATCTAGGTTAGATTATACTTTGTTGTGGCTAACACGCATCAAACCGCATACCACTCACTGACATAATACCCCCAAAGTAAAGATAATTCCACTGTAGCATTCGTTTAAACAGCGAAATCGTCAGCATTCAGCGCCACAGTCGCAGCCCTTCCGCCGGCTCTCGCGCTTTCCTGTTTATCAGTAATACCCTGTAATTTAGGCGATATAAGAAATGCTGCCACTATGACACCTTTCTCCCCGCTCCCGGCTGACCTACAGAGGTGGGAAACCGCTGTCACAGGAGATCTGAGTTTCCCGTCTTGCAGAACGTTCTAAACAATTTAGCTGTTCTAATAAACCTGTCTTTATGCGAATTCTCAACTCCAACCGGTTAATCTCAATCTGTAATACTGCCCTGTGAGTCAATGGGGGGGGGGGGGTTGTATGGGAAGGCTGATATCATAATCCGACTGCAAAGCCAAGCGGTCGAACATATCCCGCCCCCAAAGGGCGGGCGGGTGTGCCTCCGCTTTTGCGGGGGTCCTTCGCGTGCAATTTAATTTGTCAGAAAAAAAATGAATTAAGGGGTTCAATCTTAATGTACGACCAAAATTACTTAACTTGAGCGCCAACTAGCCCCAATATTACGCGTGGTAGGATTGTATTTACCGGCACTTTGCACGGTTCTAATGCAGTTAATTACCGTACGGCCGATATTACCTAGTCTGATGGTCATAACAGCCGATAAAAACGCCGTTAGTCCTGTTGCCATACGACCAATATTACATGTTTCCGTTCGTCGACGGTCGAAATTGCGCGGTTTAACGTTCATTGCCGACCAATTCAGCAGCATCTAGCCTACCACGAATCGGCGGGGAACTCCGATTTAATTTGATTTGCATTTTTTATGATTGTAATTTCAAATTAAGTCCAAGAGGTACGGTATTTAAACAACTCTTTGGAAAATATAAATTTTCGAGTAGGTAAATGAGTTTCAACGGAAACTTTTACACATGGAATTCCTTGTTTACTTTTTATTATGACAAGCTAGGCCTGGTCAACCTTTAAGACACCCCAGGCCTACATAATAGAACTATTGCGACAGAAGTATTTTAAAGTTAAAGTAGATTATAGGGTTTTTGTTAGTAATTTTTCCTTTGAGGGAAAATAACTACGGTAACACAAATATCAATAATTCACTAGAAATATTTCTATAAAACATAGAATTTGACATAGGCACCTACAGTCTCCAGTAGTAAATCTCTGATGACGAAGTTTTTAATTTTTTATATACATACCGGTAAAAATGTAAATGTAAAAATGTCATGTAAAAAATAAAATGTTAGTTCTCACCGTTAGATTCAATTTAAAAACAAACAATTTGGTGTTTAGATAATTGTTCTAAGTCAATTGGTCACAGATATATTGAAAGTGCTAAACACAATACTTGTCCAATGTTATTCTTATGGAGAAAAATACATTTGTTATATCTTGCATATTTACGAACGTAAACTGACGAAACTTGTCATATGGCTTCATCTGGTTGTGGTCGTGGTCTATTGCTATTTGCACAAAAAGACTTTTGGTTCCCGTATCAACAAACCTGCGTACTCAGCCCCCAAGTTATTGTTATGGAGAATTAGTAAAATGTTATGTCTACCCTAATTATGAACATAAATAAATAATACTTGTTATGTGGCTTTTCCTGGTTGAGTTATATATTCTTATGGAGAATACCGGTAACTAAAATGTTATGTATCCCTAAATTAATAAAACCTGGCATGTGGCTTCACGTAGTTGAGTTCTATTGACATTTGCATACAAACACATTTGATTGTCCCTTCATCTTGATAAGTGGCTTTATGTGGTATTAAAATTCTCTGAGCGTTCCAGTACGCAGGTTTGCTGCGACGAGGGTATTAATTTGTTTCTAATCTGCGTTATCATTATAAAATTAACCCCACCCTTCGGTGTCACGACAATCGGGTACATGTGACATTTGGGTACATGCGACATTTGGGTACATGAACGGTTGAGGAGGGTTAGACGTGGGGACCATAAAAACTTGTCCAGCGACAATCGAGTACAAGATCAGACTGGGCCGTGGTTAGCCAGGTCCACAGCCCGCGGGATAAGAGTTATAAAGGTAACCGTGTTTTAACGTGTTTTCTGTGGAGAAGAGTGCTCCCTTGCAAGTACAGTCTTTTAAGGTGCATTTCCAGGACTAAAACACTTTTGTTATTGAGTTAATGCAATCTCTACACCTTCCTCTACTATAACAGCTCATTGACATATTCAAGTAATATTTAGGCCTACATAACAAAATTGAATGTAAATTTCCTCAGAGTTAAGTCTTTTGTAATTTGGAATAAAGTAAAATTGATTAAAGGGAATTTAAACCAGTAAACATAGTTATAACTCTTACCCCGCGGGCTGTAGACCCGGCTAGTCACGGCCCAGGCAGATCTTGCACCAGATTGTCGCTGGACAATTTGTTATGGCTCCCACGTCTAACCCTCGTCAACCGGTCTTGTACCCGAATGTCACATGTACCCGACTGTCACAGAACCCACCCTTCTCATTTACAGATGTTACTTAAGGACCCCTCGCATCATTTTCCTACGATACAAAAGTGGTCCAAGTTAAAAGAAGTGTATAACGTAGGTACTTTGCTACCAGATATGGATTATGTCGTAAAGATCGCTAGTCCCTCCTAGGACAGGATCAGTACTTTGCTACCAGATATGGATTATGTCGTAAAGATCGCTAGTCCCTCCTAGGACAGGATCAGTACTTTGCTACCAGATATGGATTATGTCGTAAAGATCGCTAGTCCCTCCTAGGACAGGATCAGTTTTGGAGATGTTATTGGGCCTGCAGTATAGTGATATAAGGGTAGGTATGAGCCATTTAAAATAAGAATGAGAATTGTTAGTCAGGATGGAGGAGGGGGGTTCCCCTACCATCTCGACTTGTCTTGCCTTTCCATTGTTCTTCTTCCAATTCATTGCTTTACTAATAAAAAACGTTATTATTTAACCTTTAAACAACTTTATAATTTTTAATCTTCACAAGTCCTAATCATCGTATTTGTGTAATCATAACAAGTAAATCCAGTTCCTAAAATTTGAGAAAATATGTTCTTGCTCTCCTTTACTAAGGAGTATCCAGCTCTTAAATAGGGTTGTTATTAGGCCTACTTTTCTGTTGTGCTGTGATTTCTTACTATAAAGTGCTGTTAAATCTTTAGGTCTATACAGTAATTCTGTAAGCGAAATTATTAAGTCATAATTGTGGGAGTTTGGCAAATCACAGGATGATGGGAGATGGCTCAAATTAAAGGTATTGATCCCAGAGACTCGGGATGAATAGCAGTATTTCTAAAAAGTGACCAGCAAATGATAAATAACGTAAAACATCCCCCATAAGAAAACATGGGGATTTGAAGACTTCTGCTTTGTTTACATTAAAACATGTGATCAAGTGTCTACTTTGTTTACGACCTGGGCATGTGTTCCACTTGGAGCAAGGTTAGGGGCTATTGCCCCTAAAAGCCACTAGTATTTAATAAAACTAATTGCTACTTTCCAAGAAGATTTACATTGGAAGGGACTGAATCCCAAAATTGGATTAATTTACAAACCCTCAAAATGTCCATTTAAACGTTAAGGGCTTTCAAACGAATACATTTTGTTACGTATTTTAACCCAAAGACCATCTGTGAGACTGTGAGTATATTGAATGTTTAATTTCCTCAGGCGGTTTTCCATACAAATATTTATAAGATTGAATTTACTGCTCTAACCGGACCATTCTTTAGGCCTTCGACCTCGATGCATTTAGCCTACTTTTATAAAATGGAAGGCAGTCTCATAATCTTTCGTTTCACGTAGCCTAATTATAATTTAATTATATAGGTCCCTAAATTACAATCCAGTAGGCCCCTAATGCTAGGATTGTATCCAAGACTTGTTTAAAAAATAGTCATGGAAATAATTAGGTCTCTTGATACTGGATCTTTTGGTTAGGGTAAACCTGAACCATTTTTAGTCAAACATATACCCTATATAGGTCTAATATTTTTGCTGGTAGCTTCTTCACACAACTCAGCTTATGTTGGTAATTTATTGTTACCTTACAAATATTAAACATATCAATCTTACCTGTTTCCGCTTCCAAAACGTGATAGCGTTATTGTTTTGATTTCTTCCAGAATTGAATTTGTGGAACTCTTGCTCGTATTTGTGGTCAAAAAGTTTGGTAGAATGTCCGCGTTTTAACGGGCTAGTGAAAAGTCCGTTAGATTTATTACCCGGAATGTTAAAATCGTCAGTTGGCGTTTTGCTCTCGTTTTCATTTTCCTCGTCGATCGTACTGTTGTCGAAGTATACAAAATCCAGGGATTTGCTCTGGTTGGAGTTGCTGAACATTGATCTGGCGAAAGAACTTTTGAAGTAGTGGCTAGAAACTTCTTTTGAAAGTTCGAATTTTGAAGCTGGATCTTTTTCAATATTATTTGACATATTTATTAATTAATCTAGCGTAAAACAGGCAGCACCAAGTCTTTCACCATTTAGTAGCAGCTTAACACAAGCACCTAACCAAAACACCGGTATTTTTTAGGTTAAAATTTAAGAAAACACTTTTGAACTAGGCCATTTAAGTTACTGTAAAACTAAATCAATCACTCAACACACACTTCCTTGAAACCACTAACACAACCCACGGACAAACAAACCCCAAAACCTACAGACCGGCGACGAACAAGACGAACAACACAAATTTGAATCGACTGACGGGTGACGAACTGGCGGACTGATGACAAGCAGCCTAGCAGCGAGCCGAGAACCAGGCGTGCCAACACAAAGAAGCCGCGGGGAAAATGTCCCCGCACCTATAATCAGGTTTACACACTGTTAGTAAGCAACATCATGCATTATCATAAGACAATTGATCCAAGATCATATATTTGTATGTAGCTAACACTATATCGCTTCTTTTCACAAATTGATATTCGAAATATTAAATATCATACAAATGTTTTACAGTTGGCACCAGTGTTAGAGAACAGCTGATAAGCTCCGTTCTCTGCCTCTGTGAACGAAGTTATAGGATTCGTCGCTTGATAGCACTACCTTACACGAGTCGGAAATCGAAAATCGGAAATTTCCAAACATAGCATAGATATAAGAAACAATTTCTCTCCTGAGTTTAATTTCAAGCTTTTCGCGTTTTATTTTGTTCTTATTGTTGGACTTATTTAGTTGTTTATTAATTACCACAACATCAATAACAGTTGCAATACCTGTTGCAGGCTTTTTTAGGGTAAAATCAAAATCCCCTAATAATTTAAATTTAGCAGTTTTGGATATATGTAAAACGGGGTTTCCAATAAGTAAAACATTTACGATAAGTGCTGGGTGAATTAAAAGTATTAATAGAGATAACACCAGCATATAATATCCTAGTATTAGAAAAACGATGCTTGTTATCACAAAGTACACCAAAATTCATTTTTGGACACATTCAATTTTGAGACACATATGCAGGCCTACTTGTCCAAAATTGGGCACATCATATTGGGAAAAGATGAGAAAAATATTCTCTTGGCATTATTATTTATAAACAAAAACATTAACAAATTCGTAAAAACTAAATAAGATAATAATACCCCCGTCGCAGCAAACCTGCATACTCAGCGAATTTCCAATGAATACATAACATAACACATTAACACTTTTAACACTTTGGGACCTCAAAATGAAAAGTTATCATGGTCTCGGGATTAAGTCTTATCATGAGACCTACGGTAATAGCTTCTTCCCTATAGGGGAAATTCGCTAATAGCTTCTTCCCTATAGGGGAAATTCGCTAAAACAATAACATACTCTAATAGGACTGTTAAAATACTGTCACATGTACCAGCATATTTCTATTACCAGTGATACTAGCAAATTAAGTATTGGGCGTAATAGAAGAAATTACAACAGATGGTTTATTTTTGATGTTTTAATACATAACGAGCTGCTCCCCGCAAGAATTTGCTGATATAATAATTATAACAGCTGTTTATTGAATTAAGAAAAAAACACATGTGACATAAACCAAATAAAACTCTTCTCCATATGAATAACATGGGAACTTGGAAGTCCCGTGGGGCAGAGCCCTGAAGCCTAACCCGAAATTCTGGTTCGAAAATGACTTAGAACTTGAAATTATCTTTTAAATAAAAAAGAATCATCAAAATCGGTTAAGTATTAACTTCAGAAAGTGGGTGAACAAAAGCAGGATTTTTTAAATATGTAGATATTACGTTTCATGTGTGAAATGAGACTAACGGCAAGTAATGCTACATAACCTTATTTTTATGCCTTGGACTTGTTTTAAAAACAATTTAGTGTAAATATTTTGAGATTTTATAGAAGAAATTAAACTCTTAGGGTAATATACAAAAAGTTTATGGTAATTTCACCTCTCGTTTAGGGTAAAATCTCATTTACCTGGTGGCAACTCAGAATGTTTCATAATTTTAATTCGAACTGATCAATAACTCAATAACCGCCACATACCTATTGGATTTGTGTTGACCATATTCAAATTCAAATTCTTTATTGAGCACGCTGACAAAATTACATTGCATATGCCAAGTCAAAACAAAAGTTAATACAATGTTCTTAAAACGTAAAATACTCTACATAAAATGGGGTGGTACATTTCCAGCAATAAATCGTTCTAAGCTAAGAAATCTTTTACTCTATAGTAGGCCTTGTCAATGAGAAAACATTTCAATTTTTTTCTAAATGCATTAAAGTTACTTTCAAGCCTTAAGGGTTCAGGCAGTCTATTGAACAGTTGTACGGCAGAATATTTTAGGTACTTCTGAAAAAAAATGTTATGTATTGGAACATTCATAATGCATTTTGGTTTGCTCCTGATACTATAGCTGTGCTTTGGAAGAAATGGTTGAAAAGCGGAGAAATTTCTATGGAGAAATGATAAGGTTTCAAGAATGTAAATTGAAGAGAACGTGGCATATTTCTCGAGATGAACATTTGTTTATATTTTTCTTCTTGAACCGAATAAGTTATCCTTTAACTATGTCCCTACATACCTTTCAAATACATATTTTCGTTTTCATCATAGCTAGGCCATCAGGGACATGGGTATTGGCATTGACTATTCACCTACCAGACGTCCCGATTTCGGCGGGACAGTCCCGCTTTAGCGAGGTATATCCCGGTGTTCCCACGATTCCTATGGGGACAGCCTAATGTCCCGATTTAGCAATTTGACATGAAAATACTCATTGATTCATAAACACCAATATATTTATTTTAATATGTCGAATACAAGACTCCCGGCGACCATCCTAGCATTGTGTTGAATTGTTCAAACACTTTGAAGCAAAGCAAAAGTATCGGGTCCTGAAATATTTTCTAAGCTTTTAATTGTGGTAGTGCACTCTCTGTGACTGGTACCTATGCACCAGTGGAGAGAGTTTTCAATGCCATGAACAATTTATGGACCGCGAACAAGCGATACTAGTTAAAACTAGAATAAATAAATGCATGTTGTTGTTAAAAGTGACGTGAATTTAAGCTGAGTTCAGTTTTAATTAAGATTCAAGTTAGTGAAAGCTTTTCACTACTCTAACAATTATTATCAGCAATGTTGGTCAGTATTTTCTTTTATTAGTTGAGTTTTGCATTTCATAGTGATGGTTCTGTATTATAAAATGATTTTATGAATATTATTATAAAACCTGTTGTTACAATACTAAGAAATATTTGGGCAAAAACTGCACAAAACTCACAATTTTGTCCCTAGTAACTAATTTTCTAAAACCTTCCAGGGAGGGCCACCGGGCCCCCCATTTTTGTAGGGGGGTATTCCGTACCCCCACACATCACGGTATTTCCAGTTAATCAAACTATGTCCCGTTGTAGGCTCCTACAGATCTGGCCACCTTACGTATAGTCAGTGGTATGGGGTAGTAGCTTTTTCCATCGGTTACAAATGGCAGCAGTTAATAGTTTAAACAATTCTAAATATATACAAATTGATCTATTGTGACATTTTTAAGACGACCGAAATTTGTAATTGCCCATTGTCGCATGAAAATTTGATCCGGTACATAATAATTGGTTTGCGATGGAAACCGTTATTACTTCGTTTTAAAAAATGTAGGCAGTGAAAAAAAGTGAAACAGAAAAGCAAGTACCATGTACAATTGAACAAAAATAAACAGTATATAAACACAACAAAGTTAAAATATCTATAATTGCTACTTCGGTATTCGGAGCAGCATTTTGCAAAACGCCTTCAACAGTTTAGAGGCAATTGCTCAACGTGCATGAATTGCAAACTGCACATGAATGAAGGCGCTCCATCGTTACATTTTTATTGATTCTTATACTTATTGTCATTACAACCCATGCTTTAAATTATCATTTAAATCTATTGCATACCAATTAATTAACCTACTGATACTGAGCTATGCTTGTTGAAAACACTGCTGAAATGTAAAAAATATTAATTGGCGTCTTATAGTAACAAACGAGTTTGCGCACAGGAGGATTTGATCGTTAAGAGAGCAAATTCCAAATTTGTTTTCCAACTAAAACTATTTAATAGGGCAAACTCTTGCGCTAATTTCTGTGAAAATTTGGTAATATTTAAGTGTTCTGTTCTGATGCACCTGGTTCTATTTATCTGCTATGAAAATAGGTCATGTTGTGTTTAATGTAGGTTCAGCCAGATTTCAAAGTCGGTGTTGGTGTTGAGGTATTAAAGAAGGTATTACTATTTCAAGTAATTAAAAATTGCTTTTCTAGTGTTAAACACCCAAAGAGAAAGTACTCTGACTTAAGTCAATTTACATTTTTGGTGTATCCGTCACTCGAAATCGACCGATACTTAATTTTGCTAAGCATAGATGTTATCAGTATCACCTGCATCGCAAATTCACTCCTTCTTATCTCAAGTTAATAGTAAATTAGCATATGGCAAACCAGTTTTTGGAATTTCAATTGTGTATGAAAGAACCAATTTTTTGCAAATATATGCTAAATATTTATTTTTCAAATACATACTTGATATTATAGAGCTTTACAATATTGTCCCCTTAATTCTAACATACGATCACGAAGCTACGAATTACTTATCATTAATTTTTATTTGTGGTTTTCCACCCATTTAAATGCTTTCGTGATCGACGGATTAAAATAATCCATCGCATCAAACTGTAATACAGTATGAAGTGTAGCATTGTTATACATAATCGGTTTTAGGAGCATGTAGACATTTCGGATTTCACATTAGCAATGTCTGTCCCATTATAGTCCTTTGAAAGAGTGGCAACACTTTCAAGTATATGAGAAGAAAAATTGAATAAGTACCAGCTGAACGACCTCGTACGACATCGTGTGAGTGTGAACATTACTCTTGAGGAACCGAGCAGACTTTGTCAGCATTGCAAACTGATGCTTTCTACGGACCTTTTCCTCATCCTTCTGAGGTGGAAAAATGGAGTCTCTCTGGATTAACGAGGTTTGATAGATATAGAACTCTCGTCTGGGGTATAAAGTGTAGCCTTCATGGTTGACCCTCTGCCATCTTCGCCCCTCTGTCAACTCTGCTCCCATGGCAACCAACATGGTAACCAATCAACTTGTTACTTACTTGCTTGTTACTTGTTGTTTCCGTTCATAGGCTCGATGAGCGTTGAACATGTCAAAGTGCTACAAAGTAGTTTCAGCCTATATGATATGATTGGTTGGGAGGGGAAGGGAGTTACACAGGGTTTACATTGACTGAGGTGTTCAACGATACTTTCCACAGAATAAAAACAATGCACAATCAGATAATTCTTAAGTGTTGCTTTAAATTTGTTGTCGTCAACAATGGATAAAATAAAGTTAGGCAACATTTGATAAAATTGTAAACCGGCGTAAAAAGTTTTTTTTTCAAAGACCGACAGTCTGTGAAAGGTGGAAAATTTTGATTTGAACCGAGTATTGTGAGTATGATTTCTTTGACATAGGTTCATTAATTTTGTATTCCTAGTGTACAGGGTTATTAAAAAAAAGTAGGATGTGACCGCGCGTACTTTCTTGAAAGAAGAAAGACCCGTATATCTTTTGCTTTGACACAGCACAATAGACGTTTAGCTTAGGAGAATCCCTATCATGTTGAACAATTTCTCTAGGATTGTCAGTCCCCCAGATACGCACGTTGTGTTTGTTAACTTTTCCGCTGATATGAAACGTTGATTCGTCGCCAAAGATTAGTCGATCAATGAATCCATCTTCTTAAGAACGTGTCTGGATGTCATCACAGAATGCCAAACGTTTCTCCTTATCATCATCACGTAATTCTTGCAACAACTGTAGCCTGAACGGTTTCATCTTTAGACGTTTTCTCAAAATTCTCCAAACAGATGACTGTATAATTTGAAGTTCTACACTTACCCTGGTCGTTGACTGTTTTGGACTGCACAGGATAGCAGCTTGGACCTGTTCAACACGTCCTTCTACCAGCGATAGCCGTCCAGAACTTTTTGATTTGCACACACAACCTGTAGTTTTGAATTTCTTGTGCCAATCATAAATAGACTTCCTACCGGTGGGTTTCTTTGAAAGCGCGTCCTAAAACGACGTTGCACTACAGAAACTGATTGAGTGTTCTCTAGTTCAAGCACACAAAAAGCCCTCTCAACGCTATTATTAACCATGTTTTAAATAACATAAACGAGGGTTATGTAACAACAATGTGCCAACAATCAGCTGATGTAGTAAAACTTTAGTTTATTAGCTACCCATTAATGCCAACATTACAGGTATAAATTATTCTGTTTCAATTTTATTGATTTATAAAAGTGTATACTACTTTTTGAATAACCCTGTATATTACTAACTCATACAAATATAGGGCAGGAACATACCCTTCAAAATACCTAATCTTATGAAGTAACTCTCACAATGCTCCCAAGGAGCGAGCCCAAAGATGACCCTAGCGGTTAGCATTGTAGGCTTTACTTTTTTCCTCCAGACGAGACCTCTAAATGAGTAAATATTTTCGGAATACTCAAACTCTTTTATTTACTATTTCCTACCTTAAATATTCTTCTAAAGTTTGGGGAAACTACCTGTTACCTTACTCAGCTAATTAACTTCTTTTGGAATGAATAACACAGCTATTTTACAATGAACAAATATCTTAAATTTATTTACTTGAAATTGCATAGTTTTAAATAAGTGTGGTTAATAGAAAAAGGGACTGAAAATATATGTTACAATATGGGGTTCTAAAACATTTATAAGATTTTACAATAGGGTCAAGACAAATTAATGGTGGTTGTAGTCCAAATTGGTAAAGCTGAG
The DNA here is from genome assembly GCA_963675035.1 of Allygus modestus. Lineage (NCBI taxonomy): Eukaryota > Metazoa > Arthropoda > Insecta > Hemiptera > Cicadellidae > Allygus > Allygus modestus. The sequence goes on from OY776114.1 coordinate 130,608,504, forward strand.
GTCTTATATTTCAGAGGGTTTTTGTTTGAGCTGGCAGTAAAATATGTGGATTTCTAGGTACTAATAATAAAATAAGATAAAATTCATGGAAATTAATATAAATATAGAAAACCAATCTGACATATTTTCTTTACAATAATAAATGCAAATTTACGATCTCTGAAATTTAAAGTTCACTTCTATGTTAGGCTATAACAGTTATACAAGATGGCTGTGAAATGTCCACTGATAACATTTGTTATAAATTAATTTATTCTTGGGACGTTTTATTTATGATTCTTCTGTTTGTTGAAAATTAGACAGTTGGAAATAAATTATATTTAAATTTAGTTCTTGATGTGATTTTTATTATTATTTCTTGATGTATAACTTATCTGGCTGAATAATCTTGGATTGATCTTACCAATCTGCAACACAGTTTTCTTCACCCAGATCTAACAAATATATTTTGATTAGGCATATTAAGGGACAACTAAATGATCTGGGCTCTTGTAGCCTAAACAAAAATTGAACTATTGGTGTCCAATTACTGGTTTAAGGGACATACTGTATATTTAAATGGGAACATTGCCCCATCAAAATGATGTTACACTTGCCAATGTTCTTCCCAGAGTGTTCTCAACAGAGCTTCACATCAGCTGGAAGGTTCACATTAGAATTCACACACTTAAATCTTGAACCCAAAGTACTTCTTGAAGGGGAAACACATGTTTGAAATCACTGATTATAAATTTAGATAAATTTTGAATTTTTAAATAGTTATATGTATCAAAGTATGATTTGAGATAATTTTACATAAATGTATGATAAAACTATTTAAATATGAGATAGGCTTATGTAATTAATTGTAAAGCTATTTATTCAAATTATTTGACGAATTTCATATTAAATGAAAAAGAAATTAGTTCTGAGGGGTGAAATTAGTACGAAGTAATTAAAACTGATATACATCATTTATGGCAAAAATACATTATACATGTAGGGAAAACAAAAATATGTTTTATGATCATAAATTAGGTGTGGGGAACATATAAATATCACATCATCGTTGAATTATCTCCAATCATTTACTGATGAAAATTGGTGACTGTGCCATATGTATTAACCTCGGTTCACTGGATGATATGTTTGTAAACAAACTACAGAGAAAAAAGTTTGAATCAACAAATTATGGACAATATCGATGACGTAAATATGGTATTCTAAACGGAGATTACTATTTTTCTTCATTTGTTAATTGTTTCTCACATTATTCATTAATAATACAATCTTATTGACAATTTTAATTTTTAGTGCTGATTGTTAAATCATTATTACGTGGATACTGTAACAGTATCGGCTGTCTCGATCAACCTCGCCCACGACCATTCCTGATATTACGACCGTTCCCACCCACCCCGTGGGATAACCGAGGGTGTTATCGGCTAACGGTAATGGACCGCGTCGGTCTATCGGTTCCATAATGGAAGACCAGAGCAGGCTAAATATAGCGGCGGCGATAGAGACGGTAAACGCCTGGTTAGTGGAGTCAGTGCAGTAGCCACAACATGATCCCTCTAGGACCCAGACCTGTGTCGACGTCGTGCCACAGCCTCCCCGGTGGACTCTGTAGTTCGTCCTCGTCCTCCGCCTGGAGTCTCCCTGCCTCCCGAGGTCGCGGACCTGAGATGAGGCGCTTCCACGTTCCCTCGGACCCCTCGTATTCCCAGTTCCCCCAGAGGGCCAAGATCAAAACCCCCTGGCCACTGGACCCCAACTCACGCCTGCCACTCGCCATCCGCACTGGCTTCATGGACCAAGACACCTTCTTCCAGTTTTACGGCCGTAAGTGAAGAAGTCGATGTTGTGAATTTTACAGACACTTCGAAGAGAGTGCATTTTTTATGACGGAGCTCCATCACGGAACTTTTCGCGCTTTACTTGCTTCTCCTACAAGGCCATGTTAAATTTTAAATTCCGTCCCTTCTGTTCGGATTATTCGAAATCGTTGATTTATGAATCATTTCAAAGAGCAAACAATATACACACACACAAAATAAGAATTGGTATACCACAAATTGTTAACCTATAACAACCAATACAATCCCAAAACAATAATGAATATTTTTGGATTTGAGTGGACGATTATTATTTGTGTTATGAATATTCTGGACACTGAAAACAGCAGGTACTTCGCTATATGCAATCAGCCATAAATAAACAATTTTGGATAGTCCTTTAAAGAAGGAAGGGATTTTAAAATTAACATTGGTCTTACGGGGGAAGCAGAGGACTGGAGCTTAAACGTAACAACTATTAAAAAGTTAAAATACCTGGTTGTCGAGTGATTCTATGTAATACAATGGATATTAACCTTTTATAATAGGTAGAAAAGTGGTTCAGAGACTAATAAAAAGTACCTGGGGGCCGAGCTTTGCTCGGGGGACGGCCAGTCAGTTTGTTTAGATGACTTGGAGTAATATTTCACTACTTCCCCCTACTGATAATCAGATTTGTATAACTCATTTGCCTCTTTTCTACAGTTGTAAGGTCACTCCAGTTGTTATTTATAGCTCAATGTCCCTTTGATTTATTTTACTAATCTATATATGTAATCTTCACTCAAATCTTTTAATCTCTGCTCTCAGGAAATCACATGTTAATAATCATAAACAATTTGAGTATTACTTTGACAGTTCCCTGGTTGATTATGAACAGCTGTTACAATTCTTTTGTTTTGATTTAAAACTCCATAAGCCCAATGTTAATTTTTTTAACTTTTAATTTTAGTTTTTTACATTATTTGAATTTTCCTGGGGATGAGGCCTGTCTAGAACTTATTTTTATCTTAGAAATGAGTTATTTCGAACATTTGATGGAAGTCGTTGGAGCCGTTTTTGAGATCAGTGTCGCAAGCAAGCAAGCAAGCAAGCAAACCTTACTCATATTAGAGTATAGGATTGAAGTTAAACGTAAATCGTAAAAGCGTTAACGGGGGACTATTCATTTCGTATAGACTGTATCATTAGTTTGGACAATTTGTTTGAAGACAAGTTGTTGAACCCTACTTCTAGTGTAAAGAAAGAATGTTTGTTAAAACGCATGGTAAAAAGAAATGCAACATTGTTAGAAAGCTTATCTATACACACACAATTATAACTAACTTACGACCTACTTTACATCTTTCGTATGTGTTTAAGGCTCTGGCCGACCCTTCCGCGCAGCGCTAGGAAAGGTTCGCAAGATTACTCTTTACAGCTGCTACATAAACCCTTCAATTAAAGTTAAAGTATCCTATACTCTAATATGAGTAAGGTTTGCTTGCTTGCTTGCTTGCTTGCGACACGGATCTAAAAAACGGCTCCAATGATTTCCTTCAAATGTTCGAAATAACTAATTTCTGGGATAAAAATACGTTCTAGACAGGCCTCTTCCCTAGGAAAAATCAAATAATGTAAAAAAACTAAAATGAAAAGTTAAAAAAATTAACATTGGGCTTATGGAGTTTCAAATCAAAACAAAAGAATTGTAACAGCTGTTCATAATCAACCAGAGAACTGTCAAAGTAATACCAAAGATTACACATGCTACGCAAAATAGATATTGCAGCCAAGCCATTTTTTTGATATCAATTTCCATGCGAGGCCTAGCGAATGTTTTGAATGTTTTGACCGCTAAGACTTCATTGCCGACATGGATCAGCTGTTATATATTTACGTACTGGTTCGTTGTTGTTTATTTTGTTATGGTTAACCTTGACTTGTGTTTGTTTACTTATGTAAGTAACTAGAGGTTTAGAATTAAATATGGATTAGCAAGAGTGAAGAACTTTTGTAGTGAATTATAATTGTATTATGTTGTGTATTTTTTCTTGAACAATTCCAGGTATTAAGACGTGATCTTTTATTGGTTGTCTGTCTACACGCATTAACAGTCCAAGTTTGAGATTTTTCAAATTTCCTTTGAAAAATAAGAGTGTATGAGATAAATGGGTAACAACAAACAGCAAACGAAACACTGAAAGGCCTTCCTGACTATGCTTTACATTCACGTTTTGTCAAGGTCAAATATTTTGTCGCAACCAAACCCTCCCCACCCCCCTTGCCTTGCTTCCTTATCTGTTGTTTTTATTCACGTACATCCTGAAATAGAACTAACTCCTGTCAATTCTCCTTTCGTGTTAGTTGAGAGTTATTTTGGTCTGTAAAGGAAATGATTAGTTGTCGGGAGGAGTCTTATTTCGACCACTTATTTTGTTAAATGTTGTTTAGATTGTCATTCGATATTTGTACAACATTACAAATTATAATGCTTATTTCCAATACGAGCATTTACTGATAGTGAAAAACCGAAACCGACATTTTACCTGGTTCTCGGTTAACCTCTTTCGGCTCTCGGTTTCAGTTTTATTGTAAAAAAACCGGTAAAACCGACAACTGACTTTAAGAACCGACACAAGGACACATCCCTAATGCTCACATTGGAAAAGCACTTTTAATGAAATCAGCGTATATTTTTTGTTAATAGGCTCATGCTGGTTTTTATTGAAAACTAACATGTGCCCAGATGTGGTACATATCACACTCTGCTATAGAAAATAAGTGCGCTAAGGGAAGAAGACTCACTGCTTTAAAAGCAAGGGATGAAGAAACCCTGTTGACTGTTAAATTACACAAACACAAAAATAAAAATGTTGAAAGATTAACATTATTCGTTCATACTGTTTTGAAGGCAAAGTATAGTTCAAAATTATTATTTATTCACACAATAATAAATTAAAACCACGATTCATTTGAAGACAAATAAAAAACTAGCTTTACTTTAGCCATAACACGGCCATCAACAACATTTACATCTCTCTGATCATTTCAGGAACGTTGCTGGATATCTAGTGTACGTCCTCAATAAGAAATTTCCTTGCCAACGCTGCCACTCGGAGCTAATGCAATACATGCGGTTTGATGAACCGAATGAGCTGAGAATGAACTAAAGATGATATGAGTCACCTAACCGCGCCCTCCTCCCTTATGGTCCAAGTCACTGACCTAATTTTGACCTTGTTTCAACAAAACTTTGACATTATTAAAAGTAGACATGAAGTAATGAATACTCTTGCTAGGTCAAAAATAACTCAAGTAGCCAGTGAATGGTTAGCAGCTGACCAACCATGCAGTCCTCATCGTGAGTTCATAATAAGATATTGCATGAAACTAAAAATCCAGAAACAAACTTTGTGGTTAACAAAAGTGATGAGAATTCCGAAATCAGAAAAGTCAACAACATCACAAAAAGTCTCGAATTTTCAAAACTTGTAAGATTGTTATATTGTAAAATTGTTAAGGGTTCTCTAAATATACGTTAACATTCAATGCAGAAAAATTATTATAACGTTGTAAGCTTATATCACTAATGTTTGAAGATTTTTATTCACACATGTTTACATCAATAAAACCTTTTCTACACTGTGCTCCTTTAGCTTAACTGAGGCACTGTTATTTTAAAATAAGTAATAGTAATTGTAGTAAAAAGATAAAGTTATGGTACATTAATGACAGCTCTGCACTTTCAAACTTGAAATACGACGACGGCGACGGGCCGGCCAGCGCGGTGCAGTAGTTGCGTATTGTACAGTTGAGTTAATCCCGAGCACGACCGAACATTACCGTACTCACCCGAACTTGAATAGGTAATGCAGATCGAGACTTGACACAGCGCCTCTGTTGAGGGACCACCCAACTACGTGAAGGTGGCCCCATCCAAAAACGACTTGGCACAAAATTGCCGTAAGGTGCAATATCTATTTTGCGTAGCATGTGTAATCTTTGGTAATACTCATGTAGTTTATGATTATTAACATGTGGTTTCCTGAGAGGAGAGATTAAAAGATTTGAGTTAAGATTACAAATATAGAGTAGTAAAATAAATCAAAGGAACATTGAGCTATAAATAACAACTGGAGGGACCTTAAAAATGTAGAAAAGGGGCAAATGAATAATACAAATCTGATTATCAGTAAGGGGAAGTAGTGAAATATTACTCCGAGACATCTGAACAAACTGACTGGCCTTCCCCCGAGCAAAGCTCGGCCCCCCAGGTATATTACATAAATAGAGTAGTAAAATAAATCAAAGGGGCATTGAGCTATAAATAAAAACTGGAGTGACCTTAAAAATGTAGAAAAGAGGCAAATGAGTCATACAAATCTGATTATTAGTAGGGGGAAGTGGTGAAATATTACTCCAAGTCATCTAAACAAACTGGCTGGCCTCCCCCCCCGCTGGCTGGCTGGCTGGCTGGCTGGCTTCCCCCGAGCAAAGCTCGGCCCCCAGGTACTAATATTAAAGAGGAAAATATTATCTGCAAATGTACTTTTTTATTTATTTAAGTTGCATATACAAGCCCTTTAAAATCTACAAAAATTAGCTTTTTCAATGGAGCAGGTGTTTTTCCATTTTCAAGGGGAACAGCCGTCCGGAATGGTACAACCTTAGTAGCTGTCAAATGCAACCATGAGAAGTATTTAGGATTTATCGATCTTTCTCTGTTCGTTCCGATGTTAATCACAACGAAAAAGTAGTCACTGCTTCAAACAATTCAGTAATGTAATCAGTGGTGGTAAGTATTCGGTGTTCGTGCAGCCCCTACACACTATTCGCGAATACGCCCGAATATTCGGCCGAACGCCGAGTGTACGGCGAATAGTGTGGAACAGCCTTAGGGCAAGGGTTACACATTTAACAAGTAAATGTTTACAGTTTTATTTGTCTAACCTGAGGCAGGAAAATTTATAAAAATAATAGATTTATTAGCAACTCTTTGCATAATGAATTCTGGATCTCAACTAACAATATTATCTGCACAAAAATACTGTTGACGAATTATGTTCTGTAAAACTGTTAGGTTCTACAAATTATCCTACTTGATGCATGGGAATTTTCAATCGTCAGTTTTGGTACCATCAGTTGGACCGATAAAGTTCAATAGGACCCAGAGTGGTTATCCTATGCGATTGAAATGTGCTGCTAATGTCTTGACAAGCACTAAATGACGTCATTTTATGGGATCACGAGACGACTGTCCTCGTACTGCCTCCTCTCCCAAACACACACACGCGCACACTCTAGCGCGCATGGCTCGATTTTAGACATCTGACTTTAGTTCACAACTCTCAGCTTGAACGATCCAGAATATGACACGTTTGCCTTAGCTGAAAGAGAACGCTAACAGTCTATTCGTGTCTTTTCAAAAGAGAGGCTAAATCGAGAAACAGATTTCATAATAAAATGTTGTAAAATATTGAACTCTAGCGCCAATTGTTTGACGCCTCTTTCTGGCGCACTGTACTGTAAAGTTAATCATATTTCCAATTATTCTTTTGTCAACATAAAATAGAGGGTTTAGCGGCCCCACACTGTAACCGCAACAAATTACCAATTCTTCTCCGCCAATAAATCTGACATAAAACTAAGTGAGCGGTCTGTCTATGAAGAAACAAGTCAAATATAGTTTCCGCTAACTTTGTTCACCCACCTGAGTAAGACAATTGGTTATATTATAGATCTTATTTTAAAACGTGACACAGTAGTATGAATTAACAAGTCCTTATACGTCACAGAGTGGATGCCCATGAACTTGTCAAATTGTGACCCTATTACCTTGCGTGGTGTCTATATTGGGCGTTTGTAGGCAACATTTATAGCTGAAGGTTGATAAACAACTCGTGCTGGCCAATAAGAAAAGCTAAGCAATTTAAAAATTAACTTGGATTGTGTATCTCAATCCATAACTGTTGTAAAGCTTCCGCAATACTTCATATATGGACTTAAATAAAAGTAATATATGATATTTAGCAATTTAAATACTTGTTGAGTTAAATTTACGCTTGTATTGGCTGTGGGGTTTGAGTTTGCTCTAGATCGTAAGCATAACAATTTAATTTGCAGATCATTATGCTTGCAGGTCCGGTTGCAAAAGCCTTAATGCGCAACGTTTTACAAAGAAAAATATAATTTATTTAAATATTTTACATATATTTGTGCACACCGTTGTACACAGCTTGATAAAACGTCGAAGCAATAGTCTGACTCAAAGCACTGCTTGCAGGTCAAGAAAGCAAAACATTGTTCCTGCGTAAATGCACCTTTAACGCAAAACTTCTGTCGAAAAAGTCAAAATCGTTTAGATACCTTAGTTTTTACTTCCGAAAAACTAAATTCCCTCAATAATAACCTTGTTATCTCATGACTGAATGTTATCCAGCACCACTTCCCATCAGCAGTATGTAGGCTGGTGGGGCGAGTGGCGACTCACGCACAATCACAATGTTGGTGTCGCAACGTCGGCCATCTAGGGGCTCTGCCTCGCCGGCTTTTTGTCCTGTCAACTGGACACTTATTGCGCAACATCGGCGCAACACTTGCTCAACTTGCTGAGAGATAGAGTGCTGATAGTAACGTGGATCGTGGGCAACTCGTCAAGTTGCTCAGAGAATCCAATGAATGTCGGGTTTCATTCAAATTCAAGAATACGGTTTTTAAAGGTTAGCAGCCTTTTTTAACCTACTTTCTCCGTCCACATATACTACAGATATGCGCGTGGAACGAATCAATCAAAGCAAAGGGTGAGCCGTTGCAGTACGAGTTGTACAGTACTGATATAATTTACATGTAAGGACCGGATTCGAACCCACGACATGACCGCTGTCATTGGTGTCCATCGCCTTGACCACTACATCAAAGATTATCCTCACGGGGTTAATTGGAACGGGATGTAACTTTTTTAAATTAGTAAATTCCAAACAAGTGTGATGAGTGCAAAACTATCTGCAAATACGTACAATATTTATCACTAAGGTTGAGTTTTGCAGCAGATATTCGCCCTCCTAATCATGTATCTCCAACTGCAAACATCGCATATATTATAATACTTCTCCCAGATTGAAATTTCCACTAAGTTTGAGATAGAAAATGTTGAAGTTGGCCCAGAACTTTTTGACAGTAAGCAGTTTTGTAAAAGTGAAATTCTAGAAAATTATAACCCAACCGAATCACGTTTTGTCCTAGTTCTGAACGTCCTCGGCGCGCTTTCTAATGTCATCAGGTCTCTGAAGAAGGGACGTATAGAACCGACCAGTGGCCGAGGCTAAGGCCTTCCATGAGACGCGGGGGTGGATCACAGGATAAATGCTTATCAGAGAGACTTTCACATCAAACATACTTCTAAATTTCTAAAACGGTTCAATTGGTTTAGTTGATTTAGTATGATGATCAACTTTCAATTGTTCAATTTGAACATTAGTGTCAGGCAAAATTTAAGACCACGAGACTACTATTAAGACTAGTAAGACTACTAGTTGTCCTGTTGCTCAAATCCGAGCAAGTTTGTACCCAACGAAAGGTTACTTCAGTTGTAGTCAAACATAACAAAACATCTGATATTAAAACGGATGATAACATCTGAGAATAATGCGGATAATGTACTTTCAATCAACACGTAGTTTATCTGATAGCACAATTGTTCCGAAAATGCAGCTCTTTACTGTGTTTAAGTGATCCCTTTCTTAAAATTCTGAGACGTATTACCAAATCGACGTAAAAATACCTTTAATTTGGCAAATCAAACGTTAAAATCCGTCCAGCCGTTATCGAGTTGTGACTGTGAAGGAAAAACCTCTAGCGTATTAATATATAGGATGATGGTTTCAAGTGGTACATTCAACAAAGACTTTGTATAATAATAATTGAGGCATAAATCAGTCAGACTAGTTGAAACCACCTCTGAAAAGTAACAATTAAGACAGTACACTTTTTGTAAATAAAATCAAATAATGTTCCTACAACCGCGCCTAAAAGTGTTTCTTTACTATCTAATAACACATTGTAAAACAGCCGTTTCCTGTTTAGCAAATGAAAAACTTGCTATCGTTCACTGTGGCTTACTTTATCGCTTGCTTAACTGACTTGTTTGCAACCTCAATTTTGGGAATTCAGCCAAAATGGATGAAAGAGAATGTTTGTATGTTGTGTCCGTAGTCCGTATCGAAAATGGCGGTTGCAGGAAAAATGTCTACGCAATTCGAGTGTAAAATGGGCCTTTATCCCTTTCGCAAAATTACTAATTAACTATTTCACTCTGTGTTTCGTGGGAACTCCTTCTAAAATCGAATTACAGCCTTGCAACAACTAGCATCTCATAAAAAAATGCCTATCCTATACTCTAATATGAGTAAGGTTTGCTTGCTTGCGTGCTTGCTTGCTTGCGTCACGTATCTCAAAAACGGCTCCAACGATTTCCTTCAAATGTTCAAAATAACTAATTTCTGGGATAAAAATAAGTTCTAGACAGGCCTCATCCCTAGGAAAAATCAAATAATGTAAAAAAAAACTAATACCCCCGTCGCAGCAAACCTGCATACCCCCAGCGAATTTCCAATGGAGATATAAATGTCTTAATACTACATAAAGCTACTTACCAAGTTTCATAAAAATATATTCACTAATAAGCGATATATACAATTTTAATTATTCTCCATAAGAATAACATTGGGGCTGAGTACGCAGGTTTGCTGCAACAAGGAACACAAAAATGGGTTTTTATGCTAATATCAATATAACTCAACTAGGTGAAGTCGTATACCAGTTTTTATTCATTTATGTTCATAATTAAGGGAGACAGACCATTTAATTATTATCCATAAGAATAACATGGGGGCTGAGTACGCAGGTTTGCTGCTACGGGAGAATTATGCAAAAAAAGATTTTTTTGAGCAAATATCAATAGACCTCAACGAGATGAAGCAATATACTAAGTTTCGTCAGTATACGTTCATAAATAAGCAAGATAAAAAAATTTTCTTTTCCTCCATAAGAATAACATTAGACAACGTACTGTGTTTAGCACTTTCAATATCTCGGTAACCAATTGACGTAGAGGAATGATCAAAATACCAAATTATGTGTTATTTTAAGCTGAATCGAATGGTGAAAACTAAAATTTGACTTTTTCAAAAATTATATGTAAAAAATTCAAAAAACCCATTTTTGGGGTACAAAACCCCCCAAAATACCCCTTCGGATAAGTCGATCTGTCTGGTTTTCGAACTTAAAGTCATAAATGCTGCTTTACATGTTTATACCAAATTTCGTCACAATCGGATCATTTTTACGAGAGTTATCGTGCTCACGGACACACATATATATATATATATATATATATATATACAGTATCGAACGAAAGGTGTTTTTGGGGTCTGGGGACCTCAAAACGAAAAGTTATCATGGTCCCGGGCCTAGGTCTTACCATGCCGACTACGGTAATAGCTTCTTCCCTATAGGGGAAATTCGCTAAAATGAAAAGTTAAAAAAATTAACATTAGGCTTATGGAGTTTCAAATCAAAACAAAAGTATTGTAACAGCTGTTCATAATTAACCAGAGAACTGTCAAAGTAATACTCATGTTGTTTATGATTATTAACATGTGGTTTCCTGAGAGCAGAGATTAACAGATTTGAGTAAAGATTACATATATAGAGTAGTAAAATAAATCAAAGGGACATTGAGCTATAAATAACAACTGGAGGGACCTTAAAAATGTAGAAAAGAAGCTAATGAATAATACAAATCTGATTATCAGTAGGGGGAAGTGGTGAAATATTACTCCAAGTCATCTAAACAAACTGACTGACCTTCCCCCGAGCAAAGCTCGGCCCCCAGGTACTAAGTACAAAAATAACATATATTCGTATAAGTTATTCAATACAGGACATCTTTATATTTTCTAATGGCTGGAATTTCTGTATAGCAAAAAAAAGGATAAAACAATTAATTTAGATTGTCCCTCAGACAATTGCGGGGGCGAGGGCGGGGTTGCCCAAACTTAGATGTACTCTGAGATAATTGCAAGCCGCGCCACTAGGTGTGTTCTCTACACCTACCAGCCGTCAGTCATGTCCTTTTACGCGCGGACCAGTTCTCAACGTAATAATGACAAAGCTAAGAAGAAAACTGACAAAGTTTGTACAACTGTTCTAGTTAATCTAACATATACATTTTTAAATAATTGATTGAGTAGCATGAATTTAATGCGTCATTATTTAGCATAATAAATGTTGTTACAATTAAACAGTATAGAATAAACTACGTCTCACAACATTACAAATTACACCACTTAAAAGAGCCGCTTTCCCCAAGTAAAGTTTAACTTAAACTTTGGATTAAACTTAATTTTACGAAAAATTCCGCTTTCCCAATGTGTTATGGGTAGTTTAAACCCTGTTTGTGTTAAACCTATAGATATAACCCTATTTAATGATTTTATTCTATGCCAACATAATCTTAAATCATTTTAATAATATTGGTTTTCAGTTTAACTAGAGTGTAAACAAACAAAATAAATCGTATGCAACATGTTTCCAGCTTGAATTTTTGCGTATTAAACTAAGCTGGCTAAATAAAATGTTGGAGAAAACGAATTGTGTCTTAATTCCAAGTTCAAAATAATCTCAGGTTTAGTTTAAACTTGAGTTGGGAAAATCGGCACTTATGCTGTTCTCACACACAATACAGCAATACAATTATCCGTAAAGGATGGTACAAGCCAAGGTGTATTTTGGGTACAAGCCTTGTTAAGCCATTCTCTAGTGTGAGACTAGTTAATTTTGTCCTGTTAAATATCCGATTTATCTAAATAATAAGCTAATTTTTGTTCGGAGGGTATCAGGAAACCTATTACACATGTGTTATTTAAAACCCATTAGGAGTCTTCATCACCGGAAGTTGCCGGACGCCATCTTGGTGTTTTCTTCCATAAGACCAATGTTAACTTTGTGCCTCCTCACCTTTGTTACTCCTCACCTGATCGTCACAAACAATTAATTTTGGTGTCAAATTAAAGATTTCGTCGTCCTCTAGGGAAATACAATAGTCGAATTTGGATTTTGTAACAAATTAATGAGAACATGTACAGTGTTTTAGTTAAAAATTAAACTATTTACTATGACACTATGATACCTAAATTAAGGAATTCGACATTGTATTTCCCTAGAGGACGATGAAATGTTTAATTTGACTCCAATATGAATTGTATGTGACGATCAGGTGAGCAGTAACGGAGGCACAAAGTTAACATTGGCCTTATGGAACAAAACACCAAGAGGGCGTCCGGCAACTTCCGGTACAACGAGATTGATAGATATAACAGGCCCAATCCTTGTTACCTTAATAGTCTAGGACCATTTGTAATTCAATGTCAATTCATTGAATCCGGCAAGAACAATTGATTTCATTACAAGTTGTAGTAACCTCACAAAAAATAGGTTGTTAATGTATTTTCTCTTTGATTAAGGCCCTCGAGGGGTAATACACAAATCTGTAATAAAATCATAGTTCAAACTTTAAATCAAATTAAAGGTATGCCTACTTTAAACCATACAAGACTTCTTCTAACGAACTACCTTTAATGGAGTTGTGTGCCATAGGTCACTGCATAAATCTCTTTAAAGGTTTCATACAGCATGTGCTAATGTCACACACCGGTCACAAACATTGTCCAACTCTGCAGTAATTTAAGTCAAGCTAGTATTCCTCTCAAGTTGTTGTATCTTCTTCTGCCCAAAGAACTCGTTGTAATGTTTGTACCTGTTCAACCTCAGTAATACCCTATGACATCAGAGGTATTCAGCTACAGTTCCCCAAATTAGCACGAGCGTTTACAGATTCCTTCACCTCCACCCCGCTCGCTCCATTAATCATACATTCCGTTATATCAGTGGGGGCGATTTAACTGCAGCTCAGCGTTTACGGCCGGATTTCGAGTCATTATGTCAGGCGGATTAAGTATTGACGTATTTAACACCCACGTGAGCTAATCCGATTTGAAATTCACTTGCGCCTGGACAATTATGCAAAACATTAGTTTTAAGAGACTTGGTTTAACCTTGTTTACTGGCTGTGCCGCACTACTGTTGTTGTAGCTTGATAATCTTGCGATACGGCTACCCCAGTAACACGCTCTACTGGCTACTGGTAGCTCATGATTTGGTTTACAGTGTGCCAGAACTGTATTGAATACGATTGCTCAACGTTACATGTTAAGGTACAAAATAAACGTTACCATCAGTCACGGACAAGGAGGTCTATTGGTAATACTGGATACAACACCTTTATGATATACGTCAAACAAGCGAGCCGGTGATTTTGTCAGGTTGATACACTGGTGAGACATTTTCCCCTTTTTTGAACTGCAATAATTGGTTGTTTAGATCTTTTTAAGGGAATCTACTCATTCAATTCATGGAAAGTTTATTATACAAGTAATCGAAGTTGGGTCAAATTAATTATAATTTCTTTATTAGCATGATACGTGTTGTTACAACTAAACAGGATAAATAAAATAATCTTACAACACTAAAGTATATTTACAAGGAAGAACCATTCTCTGATTGGGCCTGATATGACCGGTGTAACTGGTTGAAATAGATCGCCTTGTACCATCTTTTGTGTATATTTTACCGTCTTGTATGTAAGTACAGTATAAGTGTAAATATACTTTATAGTGTTGTAAGACTATTTTATTTATCCTGTTTAAATTAATTATGTTCTTTGAATGTGTGTATCCATTCTTACCTTTAAGTATGATAAAGTAACAACAAATAACAAATACAAGATTAGTAATTTTCAAGTCTTGAATAATTATTCGTTTGATTCATTTTGTTTTTTTGTTAGACGTCAGTGAGTTCTTTGCCTCACCACAAAATAGCGGCGAACTGCTTGCAATTTTGTTGATTGTTGTCTCCAGTATTACCAATAGACCCTTGCTTAAGATCAACAATATCTTACATTTGTGATCTTAAATTTGCATTCTACTTCTTTTACTTCATCATAAGTTTAAACTGTAACGTATACGTCAAAGTATGAAATATTTTGTAAACTCACATAACAATATTTAGGTTTGCAGAAAATTGTGTTTTCAGCCTGACAATCTACGGCGATAGTCCCGAAGCCCTTCACGCTCGACCCCCGGCGCGGAGGGTCGCCCCAGTAGACTATAATCCCTCAACAACATTGACGACCACGTCGTCAGAGACCGCCCCTGCATTCCACCTGGACACTGTAGAATGGTGAAGCAGCAGTCTGTCTTCTGTGGCTATAGCACACTGTGGGTGGTTCTTTACAACAGAACTCTTCCGATATTTCTGAACCGATTTCGACGATTGAGAAAAGTTACCCTGATCTGTTGTTACTCGAACTCAATTTTCCTCCTTTTTCCCACACGATAAATATAGAGGAATAATTCGAATTTAATTAAACCATTGACGAAACTATTCCCGCGAGCAGAGAGTTGACATTTGAGGGCGTGGCTTACAGGTCTATCGACCAAGGCCAGCCAATAATAGACGTGCTGCATTGCCAAACTGCATATACAAAACTTATAACAATCAAGTGTTATTTTTCTACAGCAAAATGGCAACAGTGACAGCATGGAGCCTTATTTAATTATTGGCTGAAGCCCAACTGCCATCTCTCCTGTTCCTGATATTAAACACATTTATCAGCATGAACAAATTTTAAAAGCTAAATATACAAATGAAATGACAACACAATCTATACACTTTTCAGGCCAAATGACGAGATTAAGACGTCGCGGTCGTGGGCGAAGCCCAAGTTGGTAAACGACTTTGCGGTAGTAAACTTTGCTCAGGTTTACTTTGCTGTAAACTTTTTACAGCTCACTCTTTATAAAATGTCACAACTGGCTCACAACTAGCTCACAACTTGGCTCACAACTTGGCTCACAACTTGGCTCGGTTAGATAAACTTTGCTCAGGTTTACTTTGCTGTAAACTTTTTACAGCTCACTCTTTATAAAATGTCACAACTGGCTCACAACTAGCTCACAACTTGGCTCACAACTTGGCTCACAACTTGGCTCGGTTAGATCAGCAGGTCCACTCGAAACCTCTGTTCTTCAATAACACAAAACATTGCACGACTAGATTATTTGTTTGACCTCGTTCTATTTGGAGACCTCTTTTGTTGTATGATCTTCACATTCATAATGTTTATAATTGTTCCCGAATGACACGCCAAGATTTGTGTAAATGGCTATTTACATTTTCATAGATTTGTATTATAAGCAAACACTAGTAATAGAGAATACTGAATCAATCACATTCGTTCTTAGTTGATTCACTGTAGTGCCGATATTGAAATTCAGATAGGCACACAAATAACAGATATACGTTCCGTTTTGTTAAGTCCTCGATTTTGCCTTCGTCACCTAATAGCGACTTACATACCTAATCTGTCGAGTGGAATTACATTTTAGATCAAGTATTTTGTTTATAGAGTCCCATAACATAATAACTCATTGCGCGGTTATTATTATATCGAGTTGTATATTTTGTCTACGGGTATTTGTTATTAGCGTCAAAATTAATGTACCATTCATAATTGCCGCCTTGCTACACCTAGTGTAAAACTCAGATTGAACCTAAGATCCAAAAATACAATACAACAATAATTTACAATTATGTTTCACCATAGTAAAAATGACTTTTCGTTGTTGGACTCCCAATATTTGTTTACGTTAAGCGCAGCCAAGCGGCAATAAGAGGGGGCTCCAGTGACGAAACATTTTGTGTTTCTACCTGCTTCCCCCATTAGGCCAAATTTAACCTTCAAAGTCCCTCATCAACGGATTATCCAAAATTTTTGATTTATGGTTAATTTTAAATAGGAAAAAATACCTAGCTACTTCAGTGAGCGAATTGTCAATAATACAAAAATAATAATCGTTCAACCAAATTTAAAAAAATCAATATTTACTATTTATATGGGTAACATATTTGTCATTTCAAAGGTCTGATTACTGAAATCGCTATGTATTTTTTATCTTTAAAATGAACGATTAATACGTTGGATAATACGTTGAGGAGGAATGGGCTTTGAAAGGGAGAAGCAGGTAAAAACGAGACATGTTGCGTGACTGGAGCCCCTCTTATCACGTCCAGTGTGGCAGAATGTTTAATTATGTTCATTCTCATTTGATTCCACGTTAAAAATTCGAACACCCGCACCGAAAGTGTTACTAAGGGTCGGGCCCGCGGCGCTGTGTTGCGGAACCTAGTTGCTGTGTGACGGCCCTTTTCCACTGGTCCAGAGATTCCCTGTCCACGACTTACAAGATTACGCGAGTCGTGTTACGAAAATGTTGAAAGTGGAGCGGAAAATCGCCCGTTACGAATCTCCTCAGTTGGGATGCAAATGGCAGATGATGATGAGCCTCCCACAGTCCGGCTAGCGGGCCCTGCCCACTCCTCGCCCGGCCCGGGGCTCGGCTGTGAGCGTGTGTGTGTGTGTGTGTGTGTGTGTGTGTGTGTGTGTGTGTGTGTGTGTGTGTGTGTGTGTGTGTGTGTGTGTGTGTGTGTGCGGGTGTGTGTGTGCGGGTGTGGGTGGCGGGCCTCAAGGATAACCACTCGCGGGTCGCCGTATAGTTATCACGTCGCAGTCCTCTACGCGGATTACTGGACCCCCAAAGAAGTCCGTAGATCACGGCGCGTTTAGTGGGGGCTCCAGTCACGAAGATTTGGCGTTTTTACCTGCTTTAAGTCCGATTTTATCTTTCAAAAGTCCGTCCCTCCTCAACGGATTATTCAATATTGTTGATTTACGGTTTATTTTAAAGAACAAACAAATACCGTACCTATAGCGATTTCAGTAAGCAGAATTTCAGTATCAGAAATAGGCCTAGTTCACCCATAAAAAAATCTGAACTGTTGATTTTTTTTTTAATTTGATTGAACGATTTCGAAATTTTTCTTACTAAAATCGCAAGGTATATTTTACTTTTTTAAGATGAACCATATAAATCAACGAATCAGCCGTTGAGCTGGGGAGAGACTGGCTAAGAAATTAACTTTGGCCTTTAGGGAGAAGCTCACTGAAGACTGAGCTAGCCATGCCTGGAGTCTCTAGGATCCTGGTTATTGGTGGAATGCCAAGAGCTTATTATTTAGCGCAGTCGGTTGTTATCGTTCAAAAAACTACGCTGTGGCAGTGAGACACATTCGCCTGCCTTCCGCACGCTAAAATAAGAGTTTTGCATCTCCCAAATTGTAGGTTCAATTGTTAACCAATTTAAAATAATTTGTTGTTATGTCATTCACTAAATGTTCATCTATGTGTCTTACGATTTAAAAATAGTGATTTTAATTCAAAATAGGTGGTAGGCCATTAGTAAAGTATTCAAATTAAGCGTTTTTCTAAAGCTTCTTAACGTAAGGAGAAAATTTATTTTTGAAAAAAAGGAACCGTACAATACCTATATTGGAATTTGAAAAGTGTAAAACTGTAAATAGTTTGGTAAAAATCTGTAAACTAATAGTGCGATTGAGGAGAACAAAAAGGTCTTCAAGTGTAAATATGCATGGCCCTACTTGTTGGTGGCACGGCGCTAATAAAAATCGTGCGGATCATTCAATCTGGGGTAGGACGCACCCTTAAAAGACTGCGCTTGCAAGGGAACACTCTACTCCACAGAAAACACGTTCAAACAGAGGTTCGCACGAGCCGTGTCTTGGAGAGAGTAGCCGCGTGCTCTTGAACACACTGACTGGCTTTCCGAGCAAAGCTCGGTCCCCCAGGTGCTTGAACAAATGTAGCTAACTTATCAATAATAGTGTGATCGCGAGTGAAGCCACGACGGGCTACTAGTATTATTTAAAATACTATCAAAACAAACATTACATTTCAGGCTAAGATAATGGCCATGCACTGAGAAATGTTCGGTCCTCCCGGTACTTTGATCTATTCATGGCTTAGTGATAAAGTATAATTAATTTAAATTAATTGAAACCTGTGAACATAGTTATAACTCTTTCCCCGTGGGCTGGACCTGGCTAGCCGCGGCCCAGGCAGATCTTGTACCCGATTGCCGCTGGACAAGTTGTTCTGGCTCCCACCTCTAACCCTCTTCAACCGGTCTTGTACCCGAATGTCGCATGTACCCGATTGTCGCGACACCGCAGGAAAGCTATGTTTCCGGCAATAAAAACGTTATATTTTATCTTTTTGAAGGTTGAAATAGTTGAGTGAAATATATGTATACTTTATGATTTTGTATTTAACTTAATTATTTCGTTTCTCTAATATCGGCTGTGATGAAGGGTACAGAAACCAATTATACAGATTAAAAAAAAATGAAAGACACTCCTAGAGTGTCAAATCTGCATTTCAGGGAGACAGTGAGAAATGGGACTATTTTTCAGAAGGATACTAAAACCAGTGTTCACTATTGTATTCTACTAAAATGTAACACTATTTTTATTTTTCATTCTTGAAAGCTGGAGTGCATTGTCTTAACCTTATAAGTTATATTATTCACTCAACAGCCAAATACAATTCGTTAGACTCGAGAAAGCACTCAAACACGTAAAATTATTTTAAAGACATTTGGAGCAGGCAATCTTTTAATTCATCAATGTGAACACGTGACTTATAAGAATGATTTGCCAAATACACTGAATTAATTAAAAAATTAGAAAGCGTTGTTGTCGTTAATATATGATTATATTAAATTTAATATGCTTGATTTTGCAGAGTCACTTCCTTGCCCCGTGTTAATACGTATCCGTTGCCAGGCCCTGTCCTGCATCTGGTGTGATATTTCTGGTGTTTACCCTCCGCCTGGCCCGTGGGAACACAGCTGCCTGTGGAGCCGGCTGCTCTATGGTCGGTTCGGGCACTAAAGAAGACCGTGTCAAAAACCGACAAAGCTAATATTTCGTTGTAAATTATTGTTACGTGTAAAACCTCTAAGCACAAGTTTCACTTGTTGCATTAACAGGCAGGCAGCTGTGCGTTGTTTTGATAGTTGTTTATATTTTGTTTACATCGTTACTTCTAAATGCTTCTACCAAACGACCTCTAAACGGCCTATTAGTGGAAGTATTTTTTAGATAAAAGTAAAATTATTAACTAATTAACAAAGTTTAATTGCCGAGTAACATTCTTTGTTAAGAGTGGGCTCCAATCACGAAACATTTTGAGATTCTATCTGCTTCCCCCATAAAGTCACTGTTAACTTTCAAAGTCCGCCCCTCTATGCAACGCATTATCCAAAATCGTTGATTTATGGTTTATTTTCAACAGTAAAAAAATACTAACGATTTCAGTGAGAAAATTTCGATATCATATATAATAATCATATTAAAATTAAAAAATATGAATATGTACGTTTTGTTCATGAGTGAGCTATTTGGGATATCGAAATTCTGCTCACTCAAATCGCTATGTAATTTTTCATTCTTAAAAATGAACCTTGTAAATCAACATTTCGGATAATCCGTTGAGGAGGAGCGGACTTTGTAAGTTAATATTGGCTTTTAAACGCGAATTGTAGCGTGACTGAAGTTATTTCGTGCGATGATTGTCAGAAACCAAATCCATAAGTACAGTTTTTGAATAAAATGTTGACGTTGACTGCGGAAAGTGTTTGTGTCTACTTCGCCAATCTATTATATTAATAGGCAAGCATGATTTTTGTCGTAAGTTTTCCTCAGCTCGTTCGCATCGTAGGAAAATCTAAGCACACCGTTAGAAATGTATTTTTCTGTAGATGTGCACAATACTATCGTAATTTACTTTAGTTTCCGAGAAATGGAGAAAATTTAATTTGAAATTTGGGAAAAATAACATTGGCCAAAATAAAAAAATATGGGTTTTCACGTTGGTTACGGAATAACAACGAAATATAAATAGAACTTTCAAATCACATGTTAGATTGCAGCGAGCATTGAAAACTGTGCATAGAGTACTTGATCATACCATTTGATAAGGAAAAAAGAATGTTACATTGAACCATTACTACGCAACTTAAGTGGTGTACTCAGTGGAGTATAATAAAAATTGCTAAAAAGCAATCATATATTGAAATATAAAATATAAACAATAGCAAACCAAATTTAATCATCAACAGTGATATGCACGAATTTTTACTATTTATTAGTGAATTTCCTTTGGAAAGTGAACTATTAGCATGACCTGCACGGTGAAACTTAAGCCCGGGACCACCATAGAAGTTCCTAACATGACCCCCTGAACACGTTTTGGGGGGTCGTTCAAAATTTTATATATATATATATATATGTATATATATGTAAATATATATATATATATTTATAGACATATATATATATATATATGTGTGTGTGTGTGTGTGTTTGCACTCTAGCGGTCGCATTTTTGTCAGAATTACTTCTAATTTGGTAGGGACGTTCCTTTCTGTAATCAGTTGGACAAGTTCTTTGGGTAAAACAATCGGAAAACTCTAAACCCCTTTTTTGGAGATTAAACTTTCAAATTTCGTGTTTTTGGGCCCAAAAAGGGTCAGAGGAGCCCCAGATGTAAAATCAATGAATGTAAAAAGATGGGAAATAGAGAGATAAAAGTTTTAAGCCCTCTCTCGTCATTCTAGCATAAATATTTACCGAGTTATTAGAGAAAATGTGTATCGACTAAACACAGTACGTTGTCTTATGGGAGTTTTACACTAGAAAAGCATGTTATTCCTTTGTTAGAGTACTTTTATCGTCCCCAGCAACCTCACGCCTACTTTCAAGCCTGTCTGGACCTTCTCCTAACCTTATAATGCGCAAAATTATATTCCCAGGTTTGCAAGTAAATGAAACCAAAACTATATCAGAACAGCCTAAAAATCAATGTTTTTCAGATTTCAATAAAAATTGGACAAATGTAAGTTTTTACTCTGATTTTGAGTTTTAAAAGTTTTTAAGTGGAAATTCACTTCCTTCACGTCAGCGTGCTGTGTGCGAACTCGTTTTTGGTTTTGTGGTAGTGAAAAGTCTGCGCGTCATGAGAAACTAATTATTTTACTTTGGTGTTTCACTAGCTACAGGAATGGTAACACCCTTCTATTATCCTTTTTACCTCCACGTTAAAAAAATTAAACTGTATGTGAGGGGGAAGGATGAGGGCTGGTGAGAGGGCGGGGTGGAGAGGTTTCAGGCATAAATAAAAAGGCTACTGTTAACTGGAAAGGTAACGCCCTTCTGCTATCCTTTTTAAAAAAAATATCCACATTAAAAAAATACCTTTGGGTGAGGGTTGGGGAGGGGGGGAGAGAGAGAGGGAAGAGAGAAGGAGAGAGATAAGCGCAACAAAACCCACTAAATATTAAACTTTTTTCAAATATTCGTCAAATAATATTTGGTCGAATTCTAGTTTGATCTATTAGTGAGGCTAATTAATGGTTATTGTTACAGTTCTGATCCTTTATTTGAATCCGTATCTTTTGAGACAATGCGCTAAGCGTTTTGAGTGATGCAAGTAAGATCGTTATACTTTTCGTGACTAGAGCCTCTTCTGAACCGATGTGAACCTTTGAACGCTCCGTTGATGGTTTACCATCCTCGTAAAAGTTTACAAACACAATAGAAAACGTGGCGAATGAAACAACCGACCGGCGCCGGCGGCCATTAGACTCATGTGGTTAACCTGCAACTCTTCCTTTCACAGACCACAGAACGAGCATTAAGTTATGCATATGCGCGTGCGGAGTAGGTCTAAGTGATGTATCGATAAGTGTGAGTATGCTCATGAACTGGTATATTAGTTAGGTACTTCAACTGGTATACGAGTAACATGTGGTAGTCCAGTAAAAGGATCTCCACACTGTTCGTTTTATGTTAATACATGTATCGCTGTTTTACTCATAAATGTTTCAATCTTTGTATAAATTTTCATATGAAATTTTTAACCTAATAAGTTATGCCCATAAAATGGATTCAACACTAAAAATGTATATTTATAAATAACACTTTCATAAATATGTTGTTCGTTAAGAGTCAAACCAATTTGTTTTTATTTTTAGCGAATTTCCCCTATAGGGAAGAAGCTATTACCGTAGTCGGCATGGTAAGACCTAGGCCCGGGACCATGATAACTTTTCGTTTTGAGGTCCCCAGACCCCAAAAACACCATTCGTTCAAACATGTATATATATATATATATATATATATATATATATATATATGTGTGTGTGTGTGTGTGTGTGTGTGTGTGTGTGTGTGTGTGTGTGTGTGTGTGTGTCCGTGAGCACGATAACTCTCATAAAAATTATCCGATTTTGATTAAATTTGGTATAAACGTGTAAAGCAGCATTTATGACTTTAAGTTCGAAAACCAGACAGATCGACCTATCCGAAGGAGTATTTTGGGGGGTTTTGTACCCCAAAATGGGTTTTTTGAGCTATTTACATATAATTTTTGAAAAAGTCAAATTTTAGTTTTTTTATATTTGAATCAGCTTAAAAAGACGCAAAATTTGGTGTTTTGAACATTTCTCTACGTCAAATGGTTACAGCGATATTGAAAGTGCTAAACACAGTACGTTGTCCAATGTTATTCTTATGGAGAATAAGAAAAATTGTATATCTTGCTTATTTATCAACTTATCCTGATGAAACTTGGTATATTGCTTCATATCGTTGTGGTCTATTGATATTTGCACTAAAACACATTTTTTGGCTGATAATTCCCTTAGCAGCAAACCTGCGTACTCAGCTCCCATGTTATTCTTATGGAGAATAAGTAACGTGTTATCTCCCTTAATTATGAACATAAATTAATAAAATTTGGTATGTGGCTCTACCTTCTTGAGTTATACTGATATTTGTATAAAACCCCATTTTTTGTGTTCCTTGCTACAGCAACCCTGCATGCTGAGCCGCCATGTTGTTCTTATGGGGAATAATTAAAATGTCATAAATCGTTTATTTATGAATTATATTGATGAAACTTGGTATGTGGATTTATGTGATATTAATATACGTATATATGCATCGGAAATTCGCCGAGTACGCAGGTTTGCTGCTACGGGGGTATAGTAGTACTTATATTGAGTGGGCTCCAGTCACGAAACATTTCACGTTTCTAGCTGCTTCTCCCGTAAGGTCAATGTTAACTTTCAATTTCCGCCCTCCTTAACGGATTATTCTAAATACAGTACTTGATTTTAAAAAGGACAAAGACATAGCAATTTTAGTGAACAGAATTTTCATATCAAAATGTGTTACTGGTAACCCAAAATAAAATCACAAAATATAGAATATTTTGGAATCTTATTGAACGATCGTGATTTGTGATATCAAAATTCCACATAATGAAATCGCTAGTTATGTTGTTGCTCTATAAATGATCCTTAAATCAAAGATTTCGGATAATCCGTTATGGAAGAATGAGATTTGAAAGTTGACATAATCTTCTGGGAGAAGCAGGCGATTGGAGCCCATTTTAAATGTATTGTTAATTAAGTCACTCCTCTCCTTAATCTTGACCTAGTAAAAACCTTCATGAATACGTCTTTCGAATCAATAAATATACATTTCGCTTGTTCATTCTCAACATTCAATTATAAATACCAAAATAAAGTCACCCCATTTGTAAAACCCACTTATTGCCCCAAATGCAATTAGTTGTTGAACGCACCCACCCAATCCTGTGTCCGACTAATGAAGCTACTATATCGTTAAATGTGCAGCAAACAGCCCAGTACACTGGCGGAACTAATGAGCAGGATACGGCCTAAGCGTTACTACAGTACCTCGCGGTGCTGTACTACGGTCAAACGACCAACAATGGACATTGCTCAATGGACCATTGTTGCCGCCCCTTCCCCTCACCCCCACCACTCCTCGGCGGCGAGAGTGTCAGTCGCGCAGTCATTAGAGATGTGCCAAGCAGTTACATGAGCGAAACAGCTGCAGCTAGTTCCACAGCGGCCGCGGAACTTGTTCCAAAAGTAGTTCCAGCTGCAGCTAGTTTGGCCGTCGTTACTAGAGTCTCAAAACAGTCAGACGCTGCAGCTGTTTTCGGAACTAAACGCTGCAGCCTTAACTTACTTTCAATTGCTTTAATATATTGTTTGCAGAGAAAACTGATTCTTAAAATTAATAACTTTGCTAACGAGCTGTTTTAATATTTATACATAATAATGACCTCTTGTAATGTAAATTTATTTTTAGAGTTAAATACTTTAAAATCACAAAACTTACATGAACAAGTTTGAATAGCTTAGTATTTATTAATTGAAAAAATAAAAATAGAATTTAGAAAAATATTTAACACACGATTGTGGTTACTGTTTAAGAAAATATTTTCAAATAATTATAATGTACACTAGAAATACGCAATAATATTACAATATGGTTGCATTAAACTATGTACAAGAGGTGGAATATTTCAAAACACATTAGCGATGTCTTCGCGATCAGTATCCTATTGAGACTGGACAGGAGGGATGTGCAGAAAGAAATCAGATAAATAATTTCCTGTTTTAACATGAAAGAGTAGGCCCAGGCCTGGGGTTACGCTGCAGCTGTTTTGGTTTCTCGGTAACTCCCAGTTTCAGTTACAGAAAACGAGCTGCAGCTAACATCCAGTTTCAGTTACAGAAAATGGGTTGCAGCTGGTTTGAAAAGTAGTTCCAATCGGAACCGAATTGCTGGTCACGTCGGAACGGTTGGAACTCCTTTCATTCTCGGAACGTTGAAACAAAGCAGTTCCAGCTGCAGCGACACATCTCTAGCAGTCATACGCTAGCCGTCGAGGAGTGAACGTCGTGTGACACGTGACCAGATACGTGACGCGTGTGACATGTTTGTGTGACAGGACAACGATGAGCAAGGATTCCACCCTGGAGAGACCGGCCAGCCTGTATGACAACTTCAGGCCGGGAGGAAGGTGCGATTACTTTTGTGGACTTTTAAATTTGAATCCAAATCGATATTTGATTCGGATTGGCATTGGTTAAAATACCTTTTAATAGTCTGCATTAGTCACAAGTATTTCTAGTAACTAAAAATGAAGTATTTTATGCCTATTTACCAAATTGTTAACTCTTTCTTTTCCAACGTACCCCAGCCACGCAAAATACGACGATTGTCAAATTGTTGACTGTTTTAGCAAAGTAAAACGTTTACAATGTGTTTTTATAGATAATTTTTTAAAGATGTTTTATGTGCTAACTGTATAATTATATTCATTTAGTATTACAAAATTCCATTGGGATTTGACTTGATCAATTTCATTTTTGTTAATTTTCCGACTTAAATGTTTATAGAATGAGGATATTTTGACATTTTTATCATGCTTATTTTAAAGTTTGTTACCAGCTACACTTAATTTTTCAAATACTGCAATAGCTTTTATTTAAAGCTCAATAAATGTAAAATTTGTTAAACAGATCGAATACCATCTAATTCTCTTAGGATATCATTTTGTATCATTAAAGCAATTTCTTCCCTAAGAAAAACTATTTCCGTGCCTTGATCTTTTTTATAGTTCGCTTGCTCCCCTTTAAAATTCACCCATTGATGATTTTAATCTCTCAACCAGCTTTCCAAAAGCAGTTGTAATACTTTAAAGTTTAAAAAATAAATTATAAATCGATATTTAAAAAATTGTTGTATATATCTACTGCAGGGAGATAATAATATGTCCATTAAGAAATAAGAAGAAGTTACTCCACCATAATAATTGCTCACCTTTCCATTGGGCGAAGTGATTTTATTTGCTTTTAATTGCACGATTTTACGAATGCTGATCGTTATACAAAATTACGTTTCAATGACAAATTGGCTCTATCAATAAACAGTGTGTAACCAATGAAGGAGGGAATTTTCCCCGAACCCCCTTGTTTACTAGTTGATCATCAAGTCATATCCATGAAGTAAAAGTAGCTAAAATCCCTCAGTATAATGACTATGAGGGGGCTCTAGTCAAAGGTCTCTCCATTATTCTCATAAGCTCAATGTTAATTTTCAAAGCCCGTCCCTCCTCATCGGATTATCCGAAATGTTGATTTATAATCCATTTATAAAACACACAAAGTACTTAAGGATTTCAGTGAGCAGAATTTCGATATAAAAAATAGTTCAACCATAAAAAATCGTAAATTATTTAACATTTTGGATTGTTATCGATCGATCATTATTTATGATGTAAACATTTTGCTCACTGAAATCGGTAGGTATTTTTTTTCTTTTAAATAAGCAATTATTCAACGAATTTGGATAATCTGTTGAGTAGGGATGGGGTTTGAAAATTAAAATTGCCCTAATGGGGTAACCGTAGTTAGAAACGCAAAATGGTTTGTAACTGGAGCCCACTCTCATTATATGGGAGTCCTAGAGGAAATTAAATAGCCTTTATGATTATTTGCCATCCACTTTAAGAGTCCACAAAAGTAACCCGCCCTGTGTCCCAGCCTGCACAGCAGCGGGGCGCTGTCGGTGGGTAACCTGACGTCGGTGGGGATGGGGGCATCGGGGCGCCACGCCTACCACACCGTGGCGCCCCACATGACGGCGCCCCCCATGGACCGGCTCAAGAGTCCCTCGCAGGCCAACTGCCTCAGCACCACGGTGCCGCAGAACATCGCGGCGCCCCCGCTGTCGGGGCGCCACACCCCCACCCGCACCTCGTTGAGGCACAGCAGGATGATAGTGCTATCCAGGACTGGCGCAGGTATAGTTAGCAAAAGTAGACATTAGACTTTATGTGAGTTGATCAAGGAATCTACTTTCACTTTCTAGAAGCACTTAGTTCCACCAAAATTAAAAGTCACCCATAAAACAACCAAAAAACGTAAAACGCTCCGATCGAACCATCCTGAGACCTGATGTCCCTTTCCTATGACCATCTTGACAAGCATATCGCCCCAAGGGGGTCCACAGGTGAAGGGGATTAAGTTAAAGTTAGTTTGAAATCCCTTTAAATCCTTAAAAATCGTTAACTTTTAACTCACTCTTAGTAAAATGACTTCGCCGGAACCACTCTGATTTCCTTACCGTCATTGATGAAGAGTGTTCCCAGACCATAGAAACAACATAGAAACAAAAATATGAAACACGTCAAACCATTCTTCCTACCAAGTCACTCAACGTGTCATCATTGTTGTCGGCAACGGATTCTTGAGTCTATAAGCGAGGTTAATGCAATGCATGCCATAAAATGGCCAGTAATGTTTTTATGTTTGGATTTTAGCGAATTTCCCCTACAGGGAAGAAGCTGTTACCGTAGGTGGACTAGAAACCGCCCAATGGTCGAAATTCGACCAAATATTATTTGACGAATATTTGAAAAAAGTTTAATATTTAGTGGGGTTTGTTGCGCTCATCTCTCTCTCCTCTCTTCCCTCTCTCTCTCCCTCCCCCTCCCCAACCCTCACCCACAGGTATTTTTTCTTATGTGGAGTTAAAAAGGATAGTAGAAGGGCGTTCCCATTCCAGTTAACAGTAGCCTTTTTATTTATTCCTGAAACCTCTCCACCCCGTCGTCTCACCAGCCCTCATCCTTCCCCCTCACAAACAGGTTTAATTTTTGTAACGTGGGGTAAAAAGGATAATAAAAGGGTGTTACCATTCCAGTAGCTAGTGAAACAACATAGTAAAAATTAGTTTCTCATGAAGCGCAGACTTTCCACTGCCACAAAACAAAAAATAAATAGTAAAAAATCGTGCATATCACTATTGATGATTAAATTTAGTTTGCTATTGTTTATATTTTATATTTCAACATATGATTGCTTTTTAGCAATTTTTATTACACTCCACTGAGTACACCACTTGCGTAGTAATGGTTCAATGTAACATTCTTTTTTCCTTATCAAATGGTATGATCAAGTACTCTATGCACAGTTTTCAATGCCCGCTGCAATCTAACATGTGATTTGAAAGTTCTTTTTATATTTCGTTGTTATTCCGGAACCAACGTGGCAACCCATAAGATCAATGTTATTTTTTTCAAATTTCAAATTAAATTTTATCCATTTCTCAGAAACTAAAGTAAATTACGATAGTATTGTGCACATCTACAGAAAAATACATTTCTAACGGTGTGCTTCCATGCGCACGAGCTAAGAAAAACGTACGAAAAAATCATGCTTGCCTACTAATATAATATAATAGATGTGTGTGTGCGTGTGCGTGTGCGTGTGCGTGCGTGCGTGCGTGCGTGCGTGCGTGCGTGCGTGCGTGCGTGCGTGTGTGTGTGTGCGTGTGTGTGTGTGTCCGTTACCGCGATAACATTTGAAAGATATGCCCGATTTTGATGAAATTTGGTACAAATGTGTAGAAGTAACAAATTTGTGACTTTAAGTTTGAAAACCAGATCGGTCTGACTATGGGAAGGGGGTTTTAAGGGGGTTTAAAAATTTTCCAAAAATCATTTTTTGAATTTGTCCCCTACAATTTTAAAAACACTCAATTTTGGTTATAGCCATTTTATAGAGTTAATAAAACAAATAATTTGGTATTTTGAATCAACCTAGGTTAACTGGTTGTAGAAAAAAGTCAAAAAACGTGTCCTTAAAATTTCCCATGTTAATCTTATGGAAAAAAGGTTTTTGGATTTTCCTCAGATAATTTTACTAAAAACTTCACATTTCTTTTTACCAATCAGGTTAGCTCTACAAAACAATCATTTTGGTGTCTTAATTGTTGTCCTACGCCCAACCGTTGCAGATATATTCAAAGTGCTAAACACAGTACGTTGTCCAATGTTATCCTTATGGAGAATAAATACAATTTGATATCTCGATTATTTATATTGATGAAACTTGGTATGTGGCTTCAACTAGTTGTGGTATATTGATATTTGCACAAAAAAATATCTTTTTCTTGATATTTACCGCAGCAGCAAACCTGCATCCTCAGCCTCCATGCCATTCATATGGAGAATAAGTAAAGTTTTATATATCCCTTAGTTATGAATCTAAATTAACAAAACTTGGTATGTAGCTTCACTGGTTGAGTTATATTGATAATTGCAACAAAATTCTTATCTTCCTCGTTGCAGCAAACCTGCGCACTCAGCTCTAATGTTATTCTTATGGAGAATAAATAAAATGCTATAAGTCACTTATTTATGAATGTATTTTTGTGAAACTTGGTAAGTGGCTCTATGTAGTAGTGAAACACATATATACGCCTAGGAAATTCTCTGAGTACACAGGTTTGCTGCGATGGGGGTATTGTTATGAGTGGCTAATGTAGTTAAACATGGCATTTTTATGTTCTGCCGAGGAACAGTCGAAATCGCGGTCGTGTTACTTTCTAGAGTCGACCTTTTCATATGAAGCCCAATTAATTTATCCTAATAGCAAGTCACAGCTGGATCCAGTTTCGAGCTTTCGTAACATTTTTCTCAGGATCGATCTGGCCAAATGTAGATAATGATATGACCGAGCGCTGCGGCTGTAAGCATTGCAGTCAAATTGGAGTTTCTACGGATCACGTGTGTCAAGTGTGTGGATTAGTGTTAATAAAGCAATCCTATAAATATACACCGGGTAAAATTTAGTTATGAAAACATAAAAAATATATATATATTCGGGAGGTCTCGGGTTTCATCCCAGCCGGCCATTCTGAGATGAGTTTTTAAGGTTTCTCATCTCACTTAGGCAAAAGCCGGGATGGTTTCCAAAAAAGGGCTGCACCGTGCCAGGAATGGGAAGATAGGACACAGGTCTACTTTACCTGGTTTAAAGTTTTCCCCATAAATGAATTTTTTTTGTAAATTCTAAAACTTTGTTAACAATCGTCTTGGAATAAATATTATTACATATGTATTTCGGATCTGAGATCGATTTTGCAGGACATCAATAGAATATGACTGTTGAGTGGAACCTTCTTGGTAAAGCAAGAAAATTTAATAAGATATTCGTGAATTGTATACATCCAGGAGTTGTCACACCGCAATCTCACACTGACTAACCGACAAAGTATTTATATTTCTCTGAATTTCAATTTCACGACTTTCCGGCCGAAATGATCATCACGCATATTCTCTTTGGCGATGAATCACAAGGATGTTGCCCAGTGGGTCGTCCGTTGCTCAGTGTTGAGTCAGAGGCAGTAAGCCTCTGGCCGCGGGCTCCGTCAGCCAAGTCCGCCCTCCAAGGTCGCCTGGCTCGTCCTCTTTGTGCCGGTCCCAGGGTCCAGGATTACAGACCCGGCTCTGGTCCCTGGACCGGTAATCTTACCTAATGACAGGCTAGAGTCCGGTGTTTATTTTTGTAATCGGATTTGATTGGGGTTGAGATTACGAAGAAAATAATTAGAAAATCTTCCAAATTTAAGAGTTTTATATGGTAAAGTCTGGTGATGGCGTATTTTTAAGGGGTCACATTTAAAACTGTATTTCCTAGAGGTGATGTAAATAATCGTCTTTGTCTTTAGATACAATTTTGTACAGATTAATGTAAAGAACGATGAAACTGAAATGGATATGTTATTTGGAATATCCAGAGTATGAGTTAAGGTTGGCAGATAAATCCACTGATATGGTTTAACGCCCTCGAAAGGTTAACGTTTGAAGAATGGAGCAAAATAATAAAATATGTAACAATTGTAACAGTCATCATTATATTAAAAGAATAAGGCGATTTGTGTGCAGAAGATTATGGCTAAACTAATGGGTCGATTTTGATGATTTACGAGTCGTTTGAAAGCCCTTAACGTCTAAATGTGCCTTTTGGGAGACTCAAGTCAGTGCGTGGAACCAGAAACCCTTGGAAGCCCGCAAATTACGGTTTTGGCCCATTTAAATAACATTGGACAACAAATCAAAACAAAAGAAGCATAACAGCTGGGATTAAAGATGCAAACATATGGTTTGCTAGTTTAGTATAAACAATTAAGTAACAATTTTGCAGTTCATTATTTCAACGTGTTTTAGATACAGTAGTGGGATAGTTTTTCAACTACTCCATCAGTCACAAACTTACCTTTCATCACTATTTGAAGCTTTACGAGCAGCGTCTTTAATTTAAGACAGTAATTCAATCAGTCAACAACCTCTGATGGTTTGATTTTTTGTTCTTGACATCTAAAAATGTTAGGATATTTTTACAAACTAGTTGTCCTGTTGCTCGAACCCGAGCAAGTTTGTATCAAACGAAAGGTTAGTTCAGTTGTAAACAAACATAACAAAACATCTGATATTAAAACGGATGATAACAACGTACCTTCAATCAACACGAAGTTTAGACTTCTGCCGTAGGATTGCGCCACTGTTCCGAAAATTCAGCCATTTACTGTATTTAAGTTATGCCATTTCTTAAAATTCTGAGACGTATTGGCAAATCTACATAAAAATACCTTTAATTTGACACCTCATACGTTAAAATCCGTCCAGCCGTTATCGAGTTATGACTGTGAAGAAAAATACCCCCGAAGCAGCCAACCTGCGTACTCAGCGAATTTCCAATGCATAATATATGTCTTAACACATAAAGCCGCATACCAAGTTTCATAAAAATATATTCACAAATAAGCGATATATACAATTTTAATTATTCCTCTTAAGGATAACATTGGGGATGAGAACAGGTTTGCTGAAACCAGGAACGTAAACAATTGGTGTTTATGCGAATATAAATATAATTCAACTACGTGAAGCCACATACCAAGTTTCATCAACATTCATTCAAAATAAGCGATAGATAACATTTTAATTATTCTCTATAACAATAAGATAGGGGCTGAGTAAGCAGGTTTGATGCAACAAGAAACACAAAATATGGGTTTTCATTAAAATATCAATGTAACTCAAATAGATGAAGTCACATACCAAGTTTTATTAATTTATGTTTATAATTAAGGGAGCCATTATATTTTACTTTTTCTCCATAAGACTAACATAGGGGCTGAGTACGCAGGTTTGCTGCTACAAGAGTAATCGGTAAAAATTGATTTTTTATGGAAATAATAGACCACAACCAGATGAAGCCGTATACCAAGTTTCGTTAGTATACGTCCATAAATAAGCAAGATATAAATGTTTTATTATTCTCCATAAGAATAACATTGGACAACGTACTGTGTTTAGCACTTTTAATATCTCTGTGACCAATTGACGAAGAGGAAAGATCAAAACACCAAATTGTGTTTTTTTAAAGCTGAATCTAATGGCGAAAACTAAAATTTTACATTTT
The DNA here is from genome assembly GCA_963675035.1 of Allygus modestus. Classification (NCBI taxonomy): domain Eukaryota; kingdom Metazoa; phylum Arthropoda; class Insecta; order Hemiptera; family Cicadellidae; genus Allygus; species Allygus modestus. The sequence continues at coordinate 130,641,496 of OY776114.1, forward strand.
TAAATTATTACATATAAAAACTTCCAAAAACCCATTTTTGTGGTACAAAACCCCTCCAAATACCACTTCGGATGGGTCGATCTGTCTGGTTTTCTAACTTAAAGTCATAAATGCTGCTTTACACGTTTTTACCAAATTTCATCAAAATCGGACTTTTTTACGAGAGTTATCGCACCCACGGACACACATATACAGTTTCGAACGAATGGTGTTTTTGGGGTCTGGGGACCTTTGAAACAAAAAGTTGTCATGGTCCCGGGCCTAGGTCTTACCATGCTGACTACGGTAATAGCTTCTTTCCTATAGGGTAAATTCGCTAAAACCCTAGCGTATTAATATATCGATTATACACTAATCAGTTACTGTACGAAATCAGTTACTCTGTGAAATGTTACATACAAATCAGCTGCAGTAAAATTATAGTACAATATTCTATCAGACCTGTAAAATTAGACTCATTTAGAATGTATTTAACATTGGTATTGAACTCGTCCGCTCCCACAGTCGGAAGTGCCCGCTCCCACCGCGCTCTGTGACTGGTGTAATGACGCTGGACACGCACTGAGGGCTCATTTAGAAGTGTCACTAGTAATTTATATCGACTCGTTTCCGGCAGGACCTAGAACAATTACACTATCTCACTTCCTCATTGGGATAAAGTGGTAAATCAAAATCGAATTCTTTGTTTGATGTTCGCCGTTGGTGATTGTGATTATGTTGACCAAGAAATTAGTGCTAATATTTGCGGTATCACTGATAAGCAAAAGATTTTCGCGACGCTATGTTCCGGGATCGTAAATCTAATCACGTTTTCAGAATCAGTGATTACGTAAAACATAAAGTAGCAACAAGTCAAAGTAGGTTTAAATTAATTAATTTAATAAGACGTTTTATTCAGCCTTGCCTGGCGTGTTAATTGATTTCATTATTGTACGGTATTTTTTACAACCTGCAGGCGGCATCAGGATCCAAAAGCTCTAAAAGGTCATGAAACTTTATTTTTTCCAATTTTATGACAAATGTCTGCTCAAACAACAAATCGAGGTTTAAACTTGTTGACCGTGTACAAAGACTTGTCTTAATTACGTTCGTTGTTCCTATTACATAGTGTAGAACTACAAAAATATATCTTAATCCTTAATCCCTGTGTAAGACGCCAACGCAACTAGGGCGTATTTTAAGGCGAATATGAATGAGCGATGACTGTAGAATGGGTGACTAAGGCCGGCTGATTCTTTAGCAATCAGAATCATTGTATCATTTCCATACGTACGTAGATGTTCCTCTTACATATTTTAGGCCAGATAGACACTGGCATACGTACGTAGATGTTCCTCTTGCATAGTTTAGGCCAGATAGACACTGTCATACGTACGTAGATGTTCCTCTTGCATAGTTTAGGCCAGATAGACACTGTCATACGTACGTAGATGTTCCTCTTGCATAGTTTAGGCCACATAAACACTGGCATACGTACGTAGATGTTCCTCTTGCATAGTTTAGGCCAGATAGACACTGTCATACGTACGTAGATGTTCCTCTTGCATAGTTTAGGCCAGATAGACACTGTCATACGTACGTAGATGTTCCTCTTGCATAGTTTAGGCCACATAAACACTGGCATACGTACGTAGATGTTCCTCTTACATTATATTAGTGCAGGACCACACAGACACTGGCATACACACAAAACATCCCTCTTATTTAGTACAGAACCACCAAGACATTGTCTGACTACGTAAACTTCCTCTTTACACAATCTTGAATAAAGTTTTTTTTTTTAATGTAATTTACAAATCGTATATCTTGACATGTTTGATTTCGAGAATCTTTTAATCGAACTCTTAACATTGGATTGCGTGAAAATATTTATTGACTGAATAAAACACTATAAATGACAAATTGCTTCCATAGGTTCTATTATTATTTTGAATATTGAAAATGTTGTTATACATGTAACAAAATAATTCATCAGTTAAACCTCAACCTAAATTAATTTTAAATTATTCTAAACCATTTTTATTTTAACAGCATGGTTGAAGATTCTGAGGATTATTTAGACACAAACAGTTCGTTCATTAGCGGTTCAGAGGTAAAGTAATGAGGCCACAGGTTCAGTTTACATTGGTGCCAACATATGTACAAACACGCCAACAACTGGCGCTAATGGTGAAGGGAGGTGGGGTGAGCACATCAGGCTCACGATCACGACACGTTTTTATGGTGCTCGAAGTGTTGAAGTGTTATCCATAAAATGTAGTATATATTTTTTGTTATATGATAATTTATAATCTTTGAAGTGCATGTAATTATATGGGAAATCCACAGTGGATCGTTAGAAGGCAATATCGTGAAAATTCCTGTAACATGACTTATGGCATATGATCATTATAGTTCCTACATATGTATATCACAATTCAATAAATATTCAAGAATATCTGGGTGTGTGACATTGACCTTTAAAATTCCAATGATTATCGTTGGAGATGAAAATGTTGCTTGATCAAATGATTAGTTTATTAGTTTTTGAAAATGTATTTACAATCTATTCAATGATACTTGGAACAATAAATAGGATATTGGATAATTTACGTGAGTTAATCCATACCATCTGTTGACAGAGCTAACATTCAAACATAACAGTTAAAATTGTAAAAACGGTAGGCTCTGAACATAAGGCTCCGATCACCGTGGAGTCGTTTGTGACCAAATTTGACCAGCTGTTTCCTAACCGCAAACCGACTAATGTGCCATATGACTCAGTCTGTATAGGTTGTAGATTACTGCTCTGATATCGCTGGCCACATGATTCCAACTCCTTCTGGCCTGTTTACAAAGGCCTTGTGAGAAGGTGTTATCAGTTAGCAATCGAACACATGTTATCAACTATGTCCGGTCGGTCGCGTAGATCGATGTGTTCTGATTCATATTAGTTGCTGTGGTGGGACTTTCAATAATAAATCAACTCCAATAATGGAATTTAATTGTTATAAGTTTAAGTGGTTATAATTATAAAACCACTTGTAATCATTAGATTTGTGTAGGGCCTACTTCACCTATCGCTTTATTAATGTTTCAAACTATATGCACTTCGTTTGGGTGATAAGGAAACTCCTCCCATTTTCATGTCTATTTACTCTTAAATTAACAATTTTTATTAAACTTGTTGAAAAATATATAATTTTGTGGTGTAAAACGTTAGTTATAAGTTGTTGATATTAAAATGTAAGCAGCCGCATAACTGCAATGCCGTTCACTTGATTACGGGAGGAGTTCTGTAACTTCCCGAAACTTGGTAAAGTTTTAAATATAAAAGCTATAGGTGATCCAACCAAATCTAATAATACTTGCAAATCTATAACGAGTTTCAAAAAGACTTTAAAATTTACTATGTTTGATGATTTGGGCTACCCCGCTAAAAGATCTCCTCATAATCGCCTTTACTCTTCTGAATTAACAATATTGACTCTTATTGAAATCGCTTGGTTAATATACTCTTAACCTCAACGTAGAGTCCAAATGAATTACCGAATATTTTCTTTACTTTTTCAATTAAGATACCACGACGATTATTCATATTGACAATCCACAATTATCCACAATTCGCACGATGACAACTTTAAATGTGGTTTCGCAAGAATCTCGTTTAATTTAACGTCCATATTACAAGTTGTGTTTTAATATATCATATTTTTATTAGTTTTAAACATAATAAATATATTGTTAAATCCGACTGCTTATAATTATTTTGTATGGTTTTTATTTGCAACTAATACGTCATCTGGCTTTTAGAACACAACTTTTCGTTAGGGTTTTACCCATTTGGGTTCAAAATTCTCATGTCAGTCTTAGCAAGATATTTTTACTTCGTGACAAAAGTATTTAAATATTTTCGAAAGTTAAAAATTCTAAATTGTTTATGTTTGCACCATACATTTATTTAACTCACGAGTATTGAAAATTCAAACTTTGGTATCCTGCTGGGTAAACCCTATAATTGTTTATTTACTGATTTCATGCAGGAATAAAAACATGCTCTACAAAGCAGTAACTGTATGCAATTATTGGTGAGTGTAGGCTGTATTACAAATAAATGTGATTTGGTATGCACCAGCGAGCACATGTGCACTGAAAAAACCGGCTTGCAATAGTACAGTACAAAATTTAAGGCCTTTGATGAGCCAAGGTGAACAACATTTGCGTCTTTTGTGAACAAAACACGTCCCGGTGTTATTGTGAAACATGCTATGTTGAAACGACCAATACAAGGGCAGATTGAGAGTGGGCTCCAATCACGAAACATTTGGCGTTTCCCTCTGCTTTCCTCCACAAGGCCAATTTTAACTTTCTAAGCCCGTTCCTCCTCAACGTATTATCCGATATTGTTGAATTTTCGCTAATTTTAAAGAGCAGAAATATACCTAGCGATTTTAGCGAGCAAAAATTTGACATCAGCGGTAAGAATCGATCAATAAAATTCCAAAATAATCAGTATTTTAAATTTGTCTATGGATAAACTATTTGTGGTATCAACATTCTGCTTACTGAAATCGCGGGTATTTTAAAATTAACTATAAACTAACGATTTTGGATGATCCGTTGAGGAGGGACACGCTTTCAGTTTTAACATTGGCTTTATGGGAGAAGCGGGTAGAAACAAAGGTCTGGAGCCCCTCTGAAGATGCGCGGACACCCGTGCTTTACCTTGACTGTATGCATCGCTATCGTTTGGGTTTGGACCGTTCCCCTGATGAAGTGACTACGTTCACGTCCAATGTAAAGGCAAATTCACATCGCTACCGGTTAGGTTTGGTTAAGTTAGTTTAAGTTACGTTAGGTTAGGTTAGGTAACGTTAAGTTAGGTTAGGAGGTTTTCTGGCTCTCAATCTGTTTTAAAAATCACAGGAAAAGTAACGTACGGTGCATAATTTGGAACGGACGTGAACAGTAGCTGCTCACGTCGGACGTGTACGTAGCCTCTGCCTTCCCCTGAACACCGTGCGAATGAGCCAGGGGCGAAGTCCCGCACAGGTGCGAGCTGCGTTGTTGATATGCGGGACAAGGCCGAGGGACAACGCAAGGTCACCTGCCCGGTTACAACCATCGCGATCGTTGCGACATGCGACGATCGATTGGACGAATCTATCAAATCCACCCTGTTGATTTTAATGCTTGTTAGAAATCACCTTGGCTTAGTGGGCGTAAACTGTGAACAAATTACCGAGTACTGAATCATCCCTTTGGGGAACGAATTCGCTGCGGTAATTAGTCTCATCGTAATTATCATCAGTATGTTGTGCTGGTTCCCGTAATAATTTAAAACAAAACTAAGATAATTTTAATACAAACTTATAATTTATCATCTGACAAAATAAATTCGCCGTCTGAAGCTGATAGGTCATTTGTGAAGGCCAAGGGTGCAAAGGCCTAAATGATTTTCGAATATTTTCTGAATTTTTACACATCTCGGAATTATAAGGAACATTTTCATATGCAATAGGATAGGGTTTTCTCTCGATAATACCTTCAATTTTGGCGAATTTCACTTTTGATTAGACACATTCCAAAATTAGCGTGTGAAATGTACGAGTAGATTCAACATCAGCAATGAAATATTTCACGATAAATAAATAAATTATAAGGATGGTAGATCGACAAATTAGCATATACATAACTTAAATAAAATGATTAATGTTATTTAAGTGAAACAAACATTTAATAGGCCTACTTAGAGCTTTTCGAGGTGGAGACCAACAGTGGCATTGGTACGGGGGGGGGATCAGCGGGATATATCCCCCCTTGTAACTTGTACAAATTTATATCCTCCTGAAATCAAGCTTATGCCTTTTGATTAAAAAGAAATGCTGTTACTGAAAAACAAAAAATATGTGTGCAATATCTCCAAAATATGTTATTTATATATTACGAATATTTTTTGCGTACAATAAATATAGTAGCAAATGAACTGCACTGGCACACGGCACGATATCTGCGCAATTGCGCATGGCGTATTTGGCACGTGAGTCACCGAACAGTCTATTGTCACCCTCTAGCAGCCAGTTCAACTTGCGCACCAGCGCACCTGACCTTCGTCTAGACGGTCTTAGTGATGTGCTTAACTTACGGTTGCCATATTAGATTTGTAATTTAATTAACTTCAGGGAGCCATAAATCTTCATACTGATTTTCAGCGTTCTATAACCTCAAATATGAAATATATGTAAAAGTCAGTGATATTTCCCGACGAAATAAAGCCAATATTTTAAAAGCCGTGGAGTGGATGACTCCCTGGTAGCTAAGATATTCAGGAAATTTCAACCTGGAAACTTTGTAGTCAAGTGAGAGTCGTCGATCGTTCACCTCTGCCTCTGGCGAACGTGGCGGAAGCTCGCTCGCAGAATGTAAACAGATTAGCTCGGCACAGCTGTTTACTTGTGTATAAGTGCTTTCAACAAGGCTTTGAGTATCTAAAACAACTTTTTTGCCGTGTAATACAAGCTGACGTTAAGTTGTGGGGGCGTCCACCCGATTTGCTAAGTTATAAAACTATATCACTACACCGTCAATTTTGAATTATAAGATTAAAACATACAAATTCCAATAAAAATAAATGTTTGATTGACAAGACCTTTCAGTATCAAAGAAACCTTCGTCAGGTCAAACCAACAAACAGTGGTTATATATCACTGAAGTCTAGATAATCATCATTCTTAAGGAACAACTTCTTAATTTTGTGCCACGAATATTATCCTTTATAACTTACCACGAGTTTATCACTTTCCGTCTAATTCTCTTTGGTTTTTTAAACTTGAAAAACATCCTAGGGCCTTTAGTGTTATGGGCTTTCAAGATTTTAATCCCTAATAATAAATAATATATCTATTCAAAACCGTGAATATATAAACTGACCTCTACATATGAATTTATTTATGCACAGAATAAAGCTTGAGGATTTGATTATTCTTAAAAATGACATTAATCGTTAGTCATAAACGTTGATTTTGTTAGTTCGCACTACACGAACTAATTATTAAATTGACTTCAAGAAGCTTAAGTAGTTTGCGGGGATTCTGTCTCAATCGGAAACTCCTCAAATTATTTTCGCTTCGAATTTGAGACCGAAACAGTTAAAATTACTTTGGTATGAAAAGGTTATCGCATAGTTTAAATTCCCCCCTCTCCCTGGTAAATTTCTCCAGAAGGCGTTTAACAACAAAACCTTTTGGATGAACTAAAGAGAAATCGCTAGGGATTAAAAGTGACTGTGAGGGTCTCAGTGTGTTGTAAACTGTAGATAAATAGACAAACTAGTGAAGTGGCGACACAACCTGTAACATTCCTACAGCGAAACCCGAGTTGGTAAATGGGCAAGGAGAGTTTACTGTGGCTACCTATTGACAAGTTATGTTTGCCCATCCACTCAAGGAAAAAATTAACGTAGAGTATATTTGTTCCTTAATTCAACAAGAAGGTTACGGGATGCTTTATTCAATTTACTGTTCTATTGAACAATCAAGGTAGGGTCTGTCAGTCGTCATTGTTCCAGGATAATGTAACGTGAAAGATCCTGAACCGATTTCAAATGTAGCATGAAGTTATAAAGTTATAGTCTCCAATACCTGCTACACATGTACGCATTTAAAAACCCCTTCCAGCTGCGCCCCATGGGTTTTTCAAGTTACGATGCTAATCTAGATATGAGTGTTTCATGATATCAAATTTAGATTGTCAAATTTAAGAAATATCTGGGGTTTTACCCAAGTGCGAAAACGGGCTACCATGTGGTTTGTCGGTAAATATTTTGAGGATTAATACGATTTTTACTCAATGTCAAATAAGCGGTGGCCCACCTCACATCCCGGACACCTCCCTCTCCACTCCCCCCCCAAACTCGCGGCGACGCGACGGTGGAGAGGTTATTTAAAGATCTGCCAACCAGAGTCGCTGCCAATTCCCGATCAAAGCGAGCTACGGTCCACACCAACAAAGGGTTCAGATTTAGTCCTAGATCGTAACAAAAATGGGCGCCCGAATGCAATACCAATAGTCAAATCTTAAGAAGTAAATTAACCCCAATTCTCCCCCTTTAGATAGTTTGATCCTGTTCTAAACTTGTTAATGAAAAAACCCTTCTCAAAAATAACTTTTTCCACTTCGTGGCTGGATACAAAGTTGAAATTCGACATTGATTTGGGTAAAATAAAAGTGAATCAGGACTCCGCCCTACTGCCCTTTAAAGTTTCAATGTTATATATCTCGCGGGATAAAATATGGATGCTAATCTGTTATAGGATCAGAAAGCATTTGGGAACTGAAATATGTTGAGTTGTGTTTATTAACCAAGTTATATAAAGAGTATTCCTACGATACTTTTTCAGTTAATTCGCCTCCCACGGTTTTTCTCCCAAGGACGCGCGTAGTTCCGTTCATGTCATTCACGCGGAAAAGTCAACTGTAAGGTTAATTTTCCGTAAAAATAATTTAAAAAATTTACACGTATCGTCGGGTTTCTTCATTGCAAAGCTCAACCTCAGAAAATCTTCCGAAATGCATTTTACGTGATTATTTACTAACAACATGTAATAACACTAAATTTAATTTACTCAATTCAAGACAATTAATTCCTCCATTTTACCCCTGGTATAGCGTAAAACCTGATTTTCTCGGCAATAAAACCAACCGGATTGACCGTTTTGTGTATATTCTTAACATTTTAAATTCATCACAAATCACCCGCTTTAACATTTTCACTCGAAATGAACCCATGGAATCTCGATTGCGTGAGCGCGCCCGCCCACACAGATCAGAGAAGGCTAGTGGACCAGTCCGGTCTGTCCACAGAGTAATAATTCTGCAGATGTCCTTGAACACTCAGATAACACAGAGTTCACACCTCCGTGTCACACACAGCTGACAGAGACATGCTAATGCGCTGTATTGTTAGTGTCAAACAAACAATAAATAGCTAGTTGCGGACTTGTACAAATATTTACATCGAATCAGAAATTTGTGCTTGTATAATAGAAAAGCTCCTCCACCCCTTAACTCGTTTAGGACTTACTATAGACCCTAATAATATAAATACTATTATTTTTATCGCATGTTATTTTAATACAAATTGTTGAAAAATATTAGGTATGTTTAGTGATATTTTAAATACTCAAATCCACTTGGTGTGAAAAATTGAGGATTTCAAAATCCTTTCACATATCAAGACTTAATCATATCAATTATGCTAAATAAAGATACAGTTTAATATTAGTTTTGTTTAAAGACAATCCATGTGTGGACTAGAGGTGTGCTAATCTGTTACCTTTGGGTATTGTATTCATCACAATAGGTACGTTACTATTCAATTCCTGGATACAAAACACTGTAACAAGTGCATCATCAGTTCGTTATCTACTACTGCAACCTGCTTTTACTCGGTATTTGGTATGCTGAATGCAGACCAGAAAAACAAAATGCTGCAATGCTTGTCAGGTGTTCCATTATCCACACTTCTGTACCCAGTATATAGTGTAATCAAAACAACACTGAACATGGTACAGTGTTGCCTTATGACATCAGACTACATCAGTAGTTTTTAAAAGTAGTTTTTTTAGCATTGCCGGTGAGAGAAATATAATATTTGCTTTTATACTATATGTGTTGTGTTTATAGGTTTTTCAATTTAAACAACGTGGGAATTCACTCGATTTATTTAATTGCAATAGTTGGCGGAAAGAGAAAACCCAAATTCAAAGTTTATGGCATTTCTGGAATCAGTACCAGTTAATAATCCAATATTCTTAAATGAGCAATATATATGTATTTATGAGTGCAAAATGGATCCAGTAACCCCTCGGAAGGAAGTTGCTTAGTAGAAAATGTGGGTTTTGGGCCACTGATGTCCATCAGTAAAGTCCTGTTAACCCAAAAAAAAACTCAAATTTATCCGGAAAAGTCATTTTAAAATTATAAATTTTATCATTGTGCTTATGCGGGGTTTTCATATCCTCAATTTTACACATGTTTAAAATGTGAAAATAGAAGGGGCACCACCAACCAGTTTTCCTTTGTGACCATAAAGTTTTAGCTTCGGCTGTGATCTTACTCATGTACTCCTGATGTTCCAGTGCCGAGGAAGTACTTGCCGCACGTACTGTACCACCACAAGCTGGCCAAGAGCCTGATCGGACTGCAGACGCTGGTGGGAGCGGCCGTGGTCACTGTTGCCTCCTGGATACTCATGTACTCCTGATGTTCCAGTGCCGAGGAAGTACTTGCCCCACGTACTGCACCACCACAAGCTGGCCAAGAGCCTGGTCGGACTGCAGACGCTGGTGGGCGCGGCCGTGGTCACTGTTGCCTCCTGGATACTCATGTACTCCTGATGTTCCAGTGCCGAGGAAGTACTTGCCGCACGTACTGTACCACCATAAGCTGGCCAAGAGCCTGGTCGGACTGCAGACGCTGGTAGGAGCGGCCGTGGTCACTGTTGCATCCTGGATACTCATGTACTCCTGATGTTCCAGTGCCGAGGAAGTACTTGCCCCACGTACTGTACCACCACAAGCTGGCCAAGAGCCTGGTCGGACTGCAGACGCTGGTAGGCGCGGCCGTGGTCACTGTTGCCTCCTGGATACTCATGTACTCCTGATGTTCCAGTGCCGAGGAAGTACTTGCCCCACGTACTGCACCACCACAAGCTGGCCAAGAGCCTGGTCGGACTGCAGACGCTGGTAGGAGCGGCCGTGGTCACTGTTGCCTCCTGGATACTCATGTACTCCTGATGTTCCAGTGCCGAGGAAGTACTTGCCCCACGTACTGTACCACCACAAGCTGGCCAAGAGCCTGGTCGGACTGCAGACGCTGGTAGGCACGGCCGTGGTCACTGTTGCCTCCTGGATACTCATGTACTCCTGATGTTCCAGTGCCGAGGAAGTACTTGCCGCACGTACTGTACCACCACAAGCTGGCCAAGAGCCTGATCGGACTGCAGACGCTGGTAGGCACGGCCGTGGTCACTGTGTCCTCCTGGATACTCATGTGCTCCTGATGTTCCAGTGCCGAGGAAGTACTTGCCACACGTACTGCACCACCACAAGCTGGCCAAGAGCCTGGTCGGACTGCAGACGCTGGTGGGCGCGGCCGTGGTCACTGTTGCCTCCTGGATACTCATGTACTCCTGATGTTCCAGTGCCGAGGAAGTACTTGCCCCACGTACTGTACCACCACAAGCTGGCCAAGAGCCTGGTCGGACTGCAGACGCTGGTAGGAGCGGCCGTGGTCACTGTTGCCTCCTGGATACTCATGTACTCCTGATGTTCCAGTGCCGAGGAAGTACTTGCCGCACGTACTGTACCACCATAAGCTGGCCAAGAGCCTGATCGGACTGCAGACGCTGGTAGGCGCGGCCGTGGTCACTGTTGCCTCCTGGATACTCATGTACTCCTGATGTTCCAGGGCCGAGGAAGTACTTGCCGCACGTACTGTACCACCACAAGCTGGCCAAGAGCCTGATCGGACTGCAGACGCTGGTGGGCGTGGCCGTGGTCACTGTGTCCTCCTGGATACTCATGTGCTCCTGATGTTCCAGTGCCGAGGAAGTACTTGCCGCACGTACTGTACCACCACAAGCTGGCCAAGAGCCTGGTCGGACTGCAGACGCTGGTAGGGGCGGCCGGGGTCACTGTGTCCTCCTGGATACTCATGTACTCCTGATATTCCAGTGCCGAGGAAGTACTTGCCGCACGTGCTGTACCACCATAAGCTGGCCAAGAGCCTGATCGGACTGCAGACGCTGGTAGGGGCGGCCGTGGTCACTGTGTCTTCCTGGATACTCATGTGCTCCTGATGTTCCAGTGCCGAGGAAGTACTTGCCGCACGTACTGTACCACCACAAGCTGGCCAAGAGCCTGGTCGGACTGCAGACGCTGGTAGGGGCGGCCGTGGTCACTGTGTCCTCCTGAATACTCATGTACTCCTGATGTTCCAGTGCCGAGGAAGTACTTGCCGCACGTGCTGTACCACCATAAGCTGGCCAAGAGCCTGGTCGGACTGCAGACGCTGGTAGGCGCGGCCGTGGTCACTGTGTCCTCCTGGATACTCATGTGCTCCTGATGTTCCAGTGCCGAGGAAGTACTTGCCGCACGTACTGTACCACCACAAGCTGGCCAAGAGCCTGGTCGGACTGCAGACGCTGGTAGGGGCGGCCGTGGTCACTGTGTCCTCCTGGATACTCATGTACTCCTGATGTTCCAGTGCCGAGGAAGTACTTGCCGCACGTGCTGTACCACCATAAGCTGGCCAAGAGCCTGGTCGGACTGCAGACGCTGGTAGGCGCGGCCGTGGTCACTGTGTCCTCCTGGATACTCATGTGCTCCTGATGTTCCAGTGCCAAGGAAGTACTTGCCACACGTACTGCACCACCACAAGCTGGCCAAGAGCCTGATCGGACTGCAGACGCTGGTAGGCGCGGCCGTGGTCACTGTGTCCTCCTGGATACTCATGTGCTCCTGATGTTCCAGTGCCGAGGAAGTACTTGCCGCACGTACTGTACCACCACAAGCTGGCCAAGAGCCTGGTCGGACTGCAGACGCTGGTAGGGGCGGCCGTGGTCACTGTGTCCTCCTGGATACTCATGTGCTCCTGATGTTCCAGTGCCGAGGAAGTACTTGCCACACGTACTGCACCACCACAAGCTGGCCAAGAGCCTGATCGGACTGCAGACGCTGGTGGGCGCGGCCGTGGTCACTGTGTCCTCCTGGATACTCATGTGCTCCTGATTTTCCAGTGCCGAGGAAGTACTTGCCGCACGTACTGTACCACCACAAGCTGGCCAAGAGCCTGGTCAGACTGCAGACGCTGGTAGGGGCGGCCGTGGTCACTGTGTCCTCCTGGATACTCATGTACTCCTGATGTTCCAGTGCCGAGGAAGTACTTGCCGCACGTGCTGTACCACCATAAGCTGGCCAAGAGCCTGGTCGGACTGCAGACGCTGGTAGGCGCGGCCGTGGTCACTGTTGCCTCCTGGATACTCATGTACTCCTGATGTTCCAGTGCCGAGGAAGTACTTACCGCACGGGCTGAACCACCACAAGCTGGCCAAGAGCTTGGTCGGACTGCAGACGCTGGTAGGCCCAGCCGTGGTCACTGTTGCCTCCTGGATACTCATGTACTCCTGATGTTCCAGTGCCGAGGAAGTACTTACCGCACGTGCTTTACCACCACAAGCTGGCCAAGAGCCTGGTCGGACTGCAGACGCTGGTAGGGGCGGCCGTGGTCACTGTTGCCTCATGGATATACATGTACACTCCTAGCCTCAGCTTCCGGGACATCCCTTTCTGGAGCGGAATCCCAGTATGTGATTTTGATTAGCTTTCACTTACATTATTCTCAGTGCAACTATAATAGCGGGCAAATAAATTGCCAGTTGAGGGCGTGGTTTGCTGGGCTATCAACCAAGACCAGCCATTGTCAAAACTACACATCAGCTGATCGTTATAACATTAGAGTGGTATTTTACTATGGCAAAATGGCAACAGTGACAGCGTTCAGCCATGCTATTGGCTACAGTCCAACTGTCAATTTATTTGTCCGCTATTATAAGACTAAATTTTATATTATGAAACTAGTTGCTAGTTTGTAATAGTTACGATAGTGTAAGGCTTGGATCCAGCATATTGAAATAATCTGTGGTTGACACAAACATATACAACTTAAATATAATTTCTCACAACTTGCATAGCCTATCTATTTATCGTCTTAGTTATCTTCCTCGGTCTACGTCTACAAGGGAGTCGGACAACTTAGTTGAAGGCTTGGTCCCTGTGACAAACTAATTATTTATCTAATTTCCACAAGTTTGTAAAAAGATGATTTTTTTAAATGTCTGTTAAGTCTGGTCAAAGATAGGTTTAATGTTTAATGTTTTGTTCATAAATTGGTGGTATTTAAAGATGACCGCCCATAGTTAATGTGTTAATATTTCTTACCAAAAATGATCCTGCTTGCAATTTTTGTGTTTATACAAATGTTAACTATTAATTTAAATACCACCGTCGCAGCAAACCTGCGTACTCAGTGAATTTCCAATGCATAATGTATGTCTTAATACCACATAAAGCCGCATACCAAGTTTCATAAAAATATATTCACCAATAAGCGATATCATTGATTTTGAATACAGAAGATTCCGTAGGATGTATAATCAATGGCGATATATACAATTTGAATTATTCTCTATAAGAATAACATTGGGGATGAGTACGCAGGTTTGCTGCAACAAGAACAAAACATATGGATTTTCATGTAAATGTCAATATTACTGAACTAGGTGAAGACACATACAAAGTTTCATCAATATGCATTCATAAATAAGCGATATATACAATTTTGATTATTCTCCATATGAATAACATGGGGGATAAGTACGCAGGTTTGCTGCAAAAAGGAACACAAAAAATGGGTTTTTATGCAAATATCAATATAACTCAGCAAGGTGAAGCCACATACCAAGTTTTATTAATTTATGCTCATAATTAAGAGTGACATTACATTTTACTTATTCTCCATAAGAATAACATGGGGGCGGAGTATACAGGTTTGCTGCTATGGGAATTATTGGTAAAAATTGCTTTTTTGTGTAAATAGCAATAGACCACAACCAGATGAAGCCGTATACCAAGTTTCGTTAGTATACGTTCATAAATAGGCGAGTTATAATTTTTTTCTTATTCTCCATACAAATAACATTTGACAATGTACTGTGTTTAGTACTTTCAATATCTCTGTAACCAATTGACGTAGAGAAATGATCAAAACACCAAGTTGTGTGTTTTTTAAAGCTGGATCCAATGGCAAAAACTAAAATTTGGCTTTTAAAAATATTACATGTAAAAAATCAAAACACCCATTTTTGGGGTAAAAAACTCCCCCAAAATACACTTCGGATGGGTCGATCTGTCTGGTTTTCAAACTTAAAGTCATAAATGTTGCTTTACACTTTTGTACCAAATTTGATCAAAATCGGATCTTTTCACGTGAGTTATCGCACCCACGGACATATATATACACATATATATGTATATATATATATATATATATATATATATATATATATATATAGTTTCGAATGAATGGTGTTTTTGGGGTCTGGGGACCTCAAATGAAAAGTTATCATGGTCCCGGGCCTAGGTCTAACCATGCCGACTACGGTAATAGCTTCTTCCCTATAGGGGAAATTCGCTAAAAGAATTTTTTAAATGCCAATTTTATTGGCCTACTATTGATATTTATTTCACCTATAATATGTCCACTCTCATACTATGTGTACCGTAGTATTCTTTTAATAAGGATCTTAACTTTAACCTTTTGTTAATATCCTTTTAAAAATTTGTATTGATTATTAATTCAATACCCTGTGATCTGCTTGTCTTTTACAGCTTCTGCTCTCGGGAGTGTTGGGTCTGCTGTTGTTGTGTTGCTGCCACAAGGACTACCCTGGCTACCCCCTTTCCTGTTGCGTCTTCAGTTTCAAGGTATGTACACATTTTAAGAGCCGAAACAACAGTATGAGATGAATTTATGCACTGATCTTTAAGAGCACTTAATTTTGTTTATTTTGTCGATTCACAGAACTTATTGCTGCTCTTTTTTCATACTTGGCATAGACCAAGAACTATAGAATTCTTTTAGTAGCACAGGAACCTGCTCAACAGGGGAATTGGTCCTGGCCACACCCGACCACTCGATCTTGCACCACCTGATGTGCTCGTGCCAGCTACTCCTCACTTGTCATTGTATTTTGTTACTGCACTATCTGACGCCAGCTTATGAGCAGGTCCCAACTACTCCTAGCTCGTCCCTCGTCCTCACACGTCAGTTGAACCCTAAGGTTGGCTGACTGACTAGGACGAGTTCTGCATACCGGTGCTACAGTTTCAGACTGCTGCTCCTCCTCTAAAGACGATTCGGGTTCTACTTGTCAGATCTCTATAAGTCTCATCAGTCATCTCTCTAAGTCAAATATCTATATACAACTTCTCCAGGTTGCTAGCTATCCTAACTATAACTGCTGTTATACATTTTTTTGATAACACGCTAAAATTTACAAACCTACATGCTCCATCATGCCTATATGGGGTGTCAGGGCTCTGCACTTACATCTAGCGCAATATGGTGCATATGGTGCAATATGGTATGCATTTATCTTCTCCCTGTTTCAAATCGCTGAAGTCTTGGTTTTATATTTTATTAGTCCCAGGAACATAAAAGCAAGTTATCTTCCAGTGATGAAGAGTTTTATTTTTACTGTTGGTGGATTGGTCAGACTTAAGCCCGGGACAATGATAACATTTTTAAGGTTGTAATTATGTTTGCCAGGTGGTCAGTGTAACGATGTCGGCGTTGGCTGGGATCAGCTGTTTCTGTGCCGCTACCTTCGCGTTGATCCATCTCCTCTCCCTGCAGCGTATGACTTGTGAGCCTGCTGACTCCCTCACCTCCATCTGTGTCTGTCGAACAAACAACACCAACTATGTGGACGAACGACTCTACCCTGACCTCTCATGCCCCAAGGTGCGCTTTATTCAATATTTAAATTCAAATGGTATCCAATTTATTAATTTTTTGATGTTTGAAACTGCTTATTTATGACTCATTTTCAAGACTAAAACGCCTGCTGAAACACTGAAAGTTTGCTCATTGTGTTTCCTTAGTGTATTTCTGTATTTTTTATGAGCTGTCATATATGAGCTAATCTTATTTATTTATAATCTACGAAGATTAACAATTAATGTTGGTCTCATGGAAGACAAATTTAGAAAGGTGAAATAATTTGTTACTGGAGCCCTCTCATAATTGTTTTGAATTCAATCATGTAACAATATCAATTCTATTCGATCTGCTTTTATTCCCAGTTGTAGTTGCTTTAATTACAGATATAGGCAAGAAATAACAATCGTTGTAAGGAGTGTGAAAAATTACCTTAGAAGAACTAAACCGTCTTTTCAAAGTTCTCAGGTTGAGAAACAAATTTATAATTGAGTAAATTCAATTTAGCATTAATTACTGTCATTATTAACAATAGTAACTCATTATTTAGTATTTGGTTCCATTTATTGATAGTTAAAATATAAAATATATTCTTGACCTTGACAGTTCAAGTCAATTTCCAGATAATAAGGACAAAGTTCCACATATTATCATATAGTTGAATAATAATAATAATAGAATATTTAAAATAATTAAACATGGTTGTATTTACTTCTTAATAAAATCTCAGTTTAATTCAAGCTTTAGAGGTTTTTTAAAAGCCTAAAAATCCAACACTCATCCCACATTTTATATTTCATGCCCCATAAATGAGAAAAATGTAGGTAATATTTCCTTTATATTTGGAAACCAAATGACTTCAAAACTTACCTGCTCAGTTTTTTGAAATATCAAAGTTTTAGAATAAAACTGAGGCCATCTACATTTGTTAGGGCGCGATAAAAATTGAGTTTACAAAGTATCTTTATCTACTTTAAAGATTACTAGAGAACCCTGCTTCTCTGCAGCATCAGTCAATTTCAAACCTTAAGTTTATGTATAAAGGCTAATCAAGTTAAGATAATGCATGTTTTTGATGGCAACATCTAAAAATACTTTTTATTAGCAATAATTATTTCAAAAGTTATATAAATATTTAGTAAACAGACTTATAATTTTAGCACTGAAAACACCAACCAGGTTAACTATAAATAAAGGTAATGTTCTCCTCATTCTTGAACTTGTTAGACCTAAAATTGTTCCCTCTAGAGCTCAGCAGCAGGGTTTTTAATTAATTTAACAGCTGTGATTTATATGTTATTTATAACAAAAAAACTTATAAAAGCTACCCCGAATTTTTTTAAACCAATAAAGTCCCTACGATTTATTGGCTTTGACACTCGTTTTGTGATGACCTGTCAAAGTTGCCCTGTTTTGGGGTTCAATGTAGGACTTTAGAAGTCATTCCAGAGTACTAAACATTTTCAGGATTAAAATCAATAGCTAAATACAAATACACTTCTACTCACATACGCACACATACAAATACACATACGGAAACCCCACATCGAGTAACCCCAAAGGTTTATATAGTAAATATTTTATAAAGTTTTCAGAAAGAATTCCGAAACATATTAGGCACTTAAAAAAAGACCATTTTGTAGAAAGGTTCATTAAGGCTCATAATGAATTGCGTGATCATACATGGTTTTTTTTAAGAAAGCATTAAACTTCAATCGGTTAGAAATTGTTGAAAGAGCCCTAAATTTAATAGCAAAACCTCAAAACAACATGTTCCTTCTCAAATACACATAGCAAGCCTTCTTAGCTCATGAAGCAAATTTTCTCAACATATCATCACACAATAATAACTGGATAACATGTACGTAGATTCTTAACTATATAAACACCCGCATGTCAAGAATTTGTATTATGTTCTGCATTATTCTTTGGTGAACTAAATGAACTGTCTTGGTTAATAAATAAACGTTTTAAGTAATCATCTGATGTAAACAAACCTCCTCCATAAGATTAACATGGGAACTTTAAGAGCCACTTGGCAAAGCCCATTGAAGATATGTTAGTTTGGATGAGTGATGACATATCTTGACATATAATAACTTATCAGTTAACAAAAGAATCATGAAAATTGGCCCAGTAGAACGGTGCGATGGACAGGCCAAAGTTTTCCAATTTAAAAAAATATATATGATAAAGATTTAAAGATATAATTTAACAAAATTTAAGGCACTACGTTCTTGCTAATTAGTCTAACGTACTAATTGTTCAACCTGGTCGGAGGTGTACCCGACCTGGTCGGAAGGCCACTTGGTACCTCTACCTTCACTGGAGCAGCTGTTACTCTTACATTTTTTCAGAAGTGTGGAATGTTGCAAGTATAGAATATACTGACATTCCTGCTGATTACGTCGGCTTCGTTTAACCTGGTCGTAGGTGTGTTGGCCACTTGGTACCTCTACCTTCACTGGAGCAGCCGTTACTCTTACGTCTACTCACAAGTGTGGAATGTTGCAGGTACAGAATATACTGACATTCCTGCTGATTACGTCGGCTTCGTTTAAGCAGGTCCGAGGTGTGTTGACCACTTGGTACCTCTACCTTCACTGGAGCAGCTGTTACTCTTACATTTTTTCACAAGTGTGGAATGTTGCAGGTATAGAATATACTGACCTTCCTGCTGATTACGTTGGCTTCTTTTAACCTGGTCGGAGGTGTGTTGGCCACTTGGTACCTCTACCTTCACTGGAGCAGCTGTTACTCTTACATTTTTTCACAAGTGTGGAATGTTGCAGGTACAGAATATACTGACATTCCTGCTGATTACATCGGCTTCGTTTAACGTGATCGGAGGTGTGTTGGCCACTTGGTACCTCTATCTTCACTGGAGCAGCCGTTACTCTTACGTCTACTCACAAGTGTGGAATGTTGCAGGTACAGAATATACTGACATTCCTGCTGATTACGTCGGCTTCGTTTAAGCAGGTCGGAGGTGTGTTGGCCACTTGGTACCTCTACCTTCACTGGAGCAGCTGTTACTCTCACATTTTTTCACAAGTGTGGAATGTTGCAGGTACAGTAGAGTCTCGCAAACTCGACACTCTGGGAAACTCGACACCTCATTTACTATACAGTACATGTATTACAAGACTATATATTTTGGAAACGAGGACAATTAGTTATTAATTCTCAACTTTTAAGTATTTATCTAATTTGTATAGTTTTCTTAAGTTTGTAATACAGTATCATTATACATTTATACTATAATGTGTTTAAATAAAATCTAATACAGTATACAATTTACAGCTAAATAATGTGTTTTCCTCCCCTCCCAATGTAATTCTGGATAACTCGACATTCCACAAACTCGACAGGGTCTCAGTCCACATTGTGTCGAGTTTGTGAGACTCCACTGTATAGAATATACTGACATTCCTGCTGATTACGTCGGCTTCGTTTAACCTGGTCGTAGGTGTGTTGGCCACTTGGTACCTCTATCTTCACTGGAGCAGCCGTTACTCTTGCGTCTACTCACAAGTGTGGAATGTTGCAGGTACAGAATATACTGACATTCCTGCTGATTACGTCGGCTTCGTTTAAGCAGGTCGGAGGTGTGTTGGCCACTTGGTACCTCTACCTTCACTGGAGCAGCCGTTACTCTTACGTCTACTCATAAGTGTGGAATGTTGCAGGTACAGAAAATACTGACATTCCTGCTGATTACGTCGGCTTCGTTTAACCTGGTCGGAGGTGTGTTGGCCACTTGGTACCTCTACCTTCACTGGAGCAGCCGTTACTCTTACGTCTACTCACAAGTGTGGAATGTTGCAGGTACAGAATATACTAACATTCCTGCTGATTACGTCGGCTTCGTTTAACCTGGTCGTAGGTGTGTTGGCCACTTGGTACCTCTACCTTCAATGGAGCAGCTGTTATTCTTACGTCTACTCACAAGTGTGGAATGTTGCAGGTACAGAATATACTGACATTCCTGCTGATTACGTCGGCTTCGTTTAACCTGGTCGGAGGTGTGCTGGCTACTTGGTACCTCTACCTTCACTGGAGCAGCCGTTACTCTTACGTCTACTCACAAGTGTGGAATGTTGCAGGTACAGAATATACTAACATTCCTGCTGATTACGTCGGCTTCGTTTAACCTGGTCGTAGGTGTGTTGGCCACTTGGTACCTCTACCTTCAATGGAGCAGCTGTTATTCTTACGTCTACTCACAAGTGTGGAATGTTGCAGGTACAGAATATACTGACATTCCTGCTGATTACGTCGGCTTCGTTTAACCTGGTCGGAGGTGTGCTGGCTACTTGGTACCTCTACCTTCACTGGAGCAGCCGTTACTCTTACGTCTACTCTCAAGTCCGCACCAATGAACACCGGCCAATGGTCATATCAAACAAACTATAACCTCAACTAAAGACTGATGCTGTAAATACTGTACATTAATATAAATAATTTTACATCTAAGCTAGAGGCAGATTAGAATAAACATTTTTATATAAGTTGTGTTTTAGTTTATTTCATGCCATAATCCTTAAACTCCCTGAAACTGTGAGTGTTTACAGAGATTTATATCGCAAGTTCTAACTACACACATACAGTAGAACCTCGGTTAACCGAGCCTCGCTTATCCGAGATTCCGGGTTAACCGAGGCGGTCCAAATATGTGTACAGTATTATAAATTTCGAAGAGAAAGTAACACGCTCAAATAAACGAGCAATTGACAGCGTGCGCCTTCACTTACCTCAACCGCAATACGCGCGCGTAACTGTATTGTATTTGAATTCAACTACAGTAAACGTCGGCAGTTGTCAGGGTTGTTCGGCAAAGTTCGTGCGTAGCAGACAGTGCGTTGCAAATTACTTCAACAGGCCCTAGTTGAGTCAGCTTAGAACTTCCACAGTGGTTTCCATTTCCAAGTTTAACTTCTCGGCAGTCGGCAATCTCAAATCATCCAGTAGAATGAACGAACAATCGGTTGATGAAACGTTGCGGTATCGTCTGTTCGATATCGACCAAACAACCTCTAAATTTTGTAGGCGAAAAAGTGCTCACCGAACGTCTACCCTCCCTCCATCCACAACACGGCGGCCGCGACTAAACTTGCAGAGTTTCGCTCCCACAGCCACAACTCCAAATTACGCTGATTTAATTGTAAAACCCCTTAAATATTCCTGGCCTGCATGAAACACGCTTAATGACGGTATAAGTATTATATTCCAAATACCAAAACTGCTTATTTTAAGTGATGGTAAACTATTACCATGTTTGACTTGTGTATTGTAAAATACGAGCCTCTGTAGCACTTTTTATTTTTGTAAACTTATTTTTACAAAAGTTATTTCACCCACAAACGCAAAAGAAAATTTTAATATCTGTTTCCAACATATAAACATGTAACAAATTTAAACAAATAGTGTTTTGTGCAAGTACGTACATACGAGTTTCCGACGAAATAAAAAAAATAGTGTAATTCGCAAACAACTTATAAACTTAACTAAGTTATATTTATGAACATTGAACATTCTGGACTGATTATATTTCTAGCCCATAACTATTTAATTTATTGATTTTTGTTATAAGTTGTCTACACGGACTATGTAAATAAATAAATGAGAGTGCTTACATTTTAGCAATTCTAAGACAAAAAGTAGTATTAAATTTCCTTCAACAATAGTTGTTGTAGATTAAGGCCGCAAGTGTGGGTCGAGGGATTAATTTAGGATATTTTTAGGAATTCCAGGGTTAACATTTCTTGATTCTAGGGATTTTATGCTCAATGCTGGTGGTAACACTGGAGTTTCGAAGTTTGGACATTTCATAGACTAACTACAGTAGTTAGTCTATGGTTTGGATCTACCAGTTAGGTACTTTGGTATTATACGGATGCCACCCTTACACAGCGCGCTGCGGCAGTTATGTTAGGATGGGTTATCATAAAAATTATTGTAGGACTTTCCTGGTTTCGTTACGAATCGAACGATATCAGATGAGTCATACTTCCGGCCGCCAAACCCCCTCTAAATAGGTCAAGGTCAGTTCGTTGACCGGAGCGCGCGCATCACCTGTCACCGCCTGTATCTGGGTCAGTGTCATGAGTGATTTATTACCGTGCACTACGTTACATTTGTTTTCATGGTACTTATTCGTAACGAAACAAGGAAAGTCCTAGAATCATTTTTATGATAACGCATCCTAACATAACTGCCGCAGCGCGCTGTATAAGGGTGGCATCCGTATAATACCAAAGTAAGAAGTTCTATCGGTATTACTGGAGGTAACATTGATGAACAAAACTGCCAGCCGTTTTTTCCAAATTTTGGTGAGGCAAAGAACTACTCGCTGAAATCGAACGAGTCGGCAAAGCGACTCAAACAAATACCTACTCATGATTTTAAAATGAATAGACTTGTATTTGTTTGCTTTCTCATAATTTCTCATATTTCACGATAAGATTAGATGCATAAATCAAACGAAAAAATTAATTTGTTCCAACTTTTACTACTTTTATTCCAGTGATTAGCATGAGTAGATTCATTTATAGGAATAAAACAAACAATTAGGATAGTTCAAAGAACGAGAAATTTTCCTCGCCGGTGTACCAGCCTGACAAAATCACCGGCTCGCTTTTTCGACAATAGTGAAGCAGTGTTACCTCCAGTCATACAATAAACCTCCCTGGTTTGGATCACCTCGAAGGTGAGCACTTCGCCTACGCTGAGATGAGGTTATCGTTTCGATATTGAACAGTGTAACCAACCGGATGATTGTTTGTGTTAATGAACTATCGATTACGATTATTGTTTTTGACGACCTTCTACGCGCAAGAACTTCCGAAGCTGTTGCTCATGCGCACTAGCGTTGGATATAATCTAGTATCCAACTAGTTACATCTAGTATTCACCTGTTCCTTTGTGAGTTCCACAGTTAAATAATGTAACAGTGTAATGTAGCAGTTCTCGATTCTTAGTTTGTTGCTACGTTGCTACTGTTGTTTGTTAGGTGCCAGATGCTTTTTTAGTTGTTGTTTTTTTTTGTTATTGCTATGAGAGAAATCGCTACGCGCTCAACAGTGCATCCGAAATATATCTATGGTGGGGGAAATGGAGGGGGTCTTTCCTCCCCTAGTCTTGTGACGTCATGTCTTACCAGCTGACGACTCTTTAACACGGGAATTACAAATTTAAAAGATAGTACTGTACAATTATTTATAAATAAATGCATAATTCAATGTTCCAGCGCAGTAAATACTGATGAGAATGCCTAAATTTTCTCTAACTTTTGTTTCTTTACTAGTCCAATAAACCAATGGGAACAAAACTAAACAATAAAGCTCAACTACACCGTTTCTAAGCTTAAGGAATTAAGATGTATATAAATACTATTATTATTACTCTATAATTAAAAATTCGAGTGTGTGGAATGACTATTTCAAATTTCAACTGGCGAATACTGCAAAACATCTATCATATGTCACACTGTACTTTTTCCTTATTTCCCGTTGACTCTCTAACTTTAGGAGCGGCCATAGGCCCAAACCTTTTTAAGCTGTTTAGATGGTTGTTTTATTGGGCTAACATTAGGCTAATTTGGTCTCAAAGAATTCTTCCAAACTATAAGAACCAAAACTGAAACTTCTTACTCTTCACATTATATTAGTTATTATTTGTTAGCTATTATTACTTTAAACAACTACTTATTAACTAACTATTCTTATATTTCGTTAACAGTAAAATGTAAACGGTTTAGGCTACCTTAACTTTATTGTTAACAATAGGAATATTTATGTATTTCGTGAGGAAAACTGGAAGCTGGAAGACTGGCGACTAGCGGCGCATTCTAGATTCTATAGACAGAAGTTTGGACAATGACGTCATTCACCACCCCCACCACAGAAATATTTCGGATGCATCGTTGAACGCGTAGCGACTAGCGATTCCTTTGCTATGAGTGTCTATGAGATGCTGATGCTGGCGCCAGTGTTTCCACTTTGAGGGGAAATTCCCCTTTTGAGGGGAAATTTACCCTTGGAGAGGAAAGAAAAGGGGACACTCAAGTTGAGGGGAAAATAGGGGAAACTGTTATTTATAATTTATTTAACTCTGAAAATTGGTAAAAAAGTAAAAACACAAAATTAGTAACATTTTATGAAAGATTAGGCTAATCATAATAAAATAAAAGTAGCTTATAATAATTAATTGTAATATAATGTATGTAATTCAGTAGATAGAATGCCTCGATCACTACACAGCTACAGATTCAGAATTGTTAGATTACACTATATACTCAAAAATGGCTGTAAAGTTGTTAAAATTAATTAAAATTCAGAATCTGTTATGATCAGTGAGCTCTACAGATAACTGGAGAGACTACTGCTGGTTGGATTTTCGTGCCATCAACGGCAGCATTTTTCCTCTCATTACAAACACGAACATGGCACCTTGTACAAGGTGTTCGTTGTGTTATGTTGGTATACTAAAGAGGGGAAATATTGTTCTTCCAGCTGATTTTCTACGGCATGCTTTATTGTTAGAAACGGCATGGCAGTAGTCTCTCCAGATTTTATAGAGCTCACTGGTTATGATCAGAACGAAAAGGTATTTATTTACATCTCATTGGATCAGACCATAGACTAACTACCGTAGTTAGTCTATGATCAGACTGACACACAGACGGCAGACACAATGTATTGCTTGCATCAGGTGTGGCAACTGCTAAACTACACGCACTGCTAACGCTAACTGCATGGACTAACAAACTATAAATTACTTTTAACTTTGTATTGTTAATTATAATGACAAATTTGTACATAATAAGCTTGGCGGTGATAACTGTAAATAGTCTATAGTTACTTTTGGACTTGAAGTCAAACCTAGTAACCCAGGGAAAATTACAGGGAATTTTTTAAAATTGAGGGGAAATTTTGGTGTTCGGAGGGGAAATTGCGTGTGCTTAAGTGGAAACACTGGCTGTCGCTGCTGGTGTCTTGTTATTTACTGATATGGCGAAGTGTCCGAAGTGCCAGAAGATATTTTCTAGCGTGTCGACATTAAATAGGCATAAAAGAAATATACATGGCGAGAAAAACAAGTTTGAGACATCAAAGTTGATATGCCCAAGTGAAGAGTGTATTCAACAATTTAACAGATATCATTTGCTGAGGGAACACTTAAAGATATCCCATGGTGTTAATAGCTTATCTGAAGACTTTGTTTTTGAATCAGAAGAAGGTTTGTATTTCTTCCATAAGCCTATTTACAAATAGTTCAGTTATGGAAAAAAAACAGCCCTCGTGGGAAAATGGTGTTGGGGTGTCCACATTTTCTTTACTCCATTACTTAATAGGCCTAAATGATTTTTACTTAATTATTGGCAGAAGTATTCTAAGTAGGCCTATCATAAATCAAATCAAAATTTACAGAGAGCATTAGCAGTTGTCAACTGCAGTAACTTAGGGGGTGCAGTAAGCATCCACCAAATCAAACGAACTAGGTCATCTATATCCCAAAATATCGAACCACTAAGATACATCGATATTACTGATGAGAATATTGAAAACAACCAAACCATGTCAAAAGCAATATGGGGCTGCAGTTTAGTTTAGTCCCACATTCATTCTATTGAATAAATGGATGAAAAATATTGATATTGGTATCAAGTAGATTGTTTCATTGGATAGAAATAAATTGATCAAAAATATTGATTAGGTACATTGTTTGTTGGTTTCGTTTACATTATTATTTTTGGGCAAAGTAAGTTAGCTAACATTGCGATGAGCTACCGTGAACTTTGTCAAACTGTATTAATAAATACAGAAACTTGTTTCAAGTGGTTGATTATATGAACATAATCTTAATAGGCAGGTACAAGTTAACCTTTTTGGAAATTAATAATACAATACTAATATATTTACCGTCTAGTCCTAAATATACTTAGTGTCTTGTGTTTACAATCTGTGTATTACAACCACCGCTGATGCTTAGCGATAAGTTAGTTCTTAATATTGATGGTACTTTGGTATTATACGGATGCCACTATTTTTGGAGGTTAATTTTTACCGGATACAAAGGATAACTACATAATTCGAAAAAACGTTCTTTTATTGACTTACTGTAAAAATTTTACATCATTCTGATGAGCGGTCTTTGTGTTGTGCCTCCCAAAAGCCAGCGATGTCCGCTAGGATCGTGTTGAATGCGTCGCCGCCGCTAGCAGCCACACCCGATCGCCACATGTACTCCGCAAAATATACAGCGCGCTGCGGCAGTTATGTTAGGATGGGTTATCATAAAAATACGTACGGTTTCCTCTTCATTTCGAGGTAAATCCCACACCAAAAGAACGTCACTCATTATGAAAACAAATGTAACGTAGTGCACGGCAATAAATCACTCATGACACTGACCCAGATACAGGCAGTGACAGCTGATGCGCGCGCTCCGGTCAACGACCTGACCTTGGCCTATTTGGAGGGGGTTTGGCGGCCGGAAGTATGACTCATCAGGTATCATTCGATTTGTAACGAAACAAGGAAAGTCCTACAATCATTTTTATGATAACCCATCCAAACATAACTGCCGCAGCGCGCTGTATAAGGGTGGCATCCGTATAATACCAAAGTACCATATTGATATAGGCCCTATCGATATTTTCAATCGCCAATAGTTACACCTTATGTTAAATATCAATATTTGTAATAGATATTTTCAATTAAATGGGTGTGGGACGTATAGTAAACTGTAGCCATCTGCGGAGTTCAGTTAGGTTTATTTATTACAATTTATGTTTAAGCTAATCCATCACCCTTGAGCACCACTGTAAAGTAAAACACTTTGTGAGTGTGTGTTGAAATAAGTAACATTCGAATGAGAATATGGTTATTGGTGTATCAGTCATGGTAGCCTAATCCGGTTTTTGTTATTGCTTTGCTGGGCGCTCACTTTAATCGTACTATACCCATCTTAAGTATCTAAAAAGCTGTGGTCAGGTTAATCAAATCAAAGGATTTTACATGCAAACTATAAAAGCATAGGATAATCCGGTACTTTGGTATTAAACGGATGCCACCCTTATACAGCACGCTGCGGCAGTTATGTTAGGATGGGTTATCATAAAAATACGTACGGTTTCCTCTTCATTTTGAGGTAAATCCCACACCAAAAGAACGTCACTCATTATGAAAAAAATGTAACGTAGTGCATGGCAATAAATCACTCATGACACAGACCCACTGTACAGGCGGTGACAGGTGATGCGCGCGCTCCAGTCAACGACCTGACCTTGGCCTATTTGGAGGGGGTTTGGCGGCCGGAAGTATGACTCATCAGGTATCGTTCGATTCGTAACGAAACAAGGAAAGTCCTAGAATCATTTTTATGATAACCCATTCTAACATAACTGCCGCAGCGCATTGTATAAGGGTGGCATCCGTATAATACCAAAGTACCGATAAGGTAATCCCATTTGAGATTTCTCAATAACAATGGGAGACATTAAGTTTATTTTGTTAATTACCAGTAAATTTACTCTTAAAACTTTCAACCTGCAAATACCTTAAAGTGATAGTGAATTCTGTTGGAAACATAGCTTTCATGGGAAAAACAAACATTACAGGCAATGAACAGAGCTAAACATGCATTACAGGCTTTTTAGCCTATGCAAGATGGATGATTTCAATCTTTGCTGCCGACTTACAGTTAGAGGGGGGAATGGTGGAAAAAGCTACAGATTTAAACCTAGAAGGCCCTAATATATTTATCCTGGCCTAACCTATTATATATTAACTTAGCCAATATTTTACCCGTGGAATGTCCACAGCAGAAAGGAGCGAGAATTCTGTTTAAGTTATATAACTGCAAGTTATAGGTCAGCAGATTTTTTAATTTAAAGAAAGTGGAAAGTTTTTTGACAAAACTAATCTTATATTGGAATTCCACAGTAAAACAGATTGTTCAACAAATATAAATATTGATAAGTTTAAGAACAGTATAATGTAGCCCAATTGAACGGGGCCGATATCCTTATGAATAATTGGCATGTAACCATGGCAGCAGTATCAAAATTTGACTACTTCATGTTATTTATTTTATGTGTGTTTCGGGTTGTTCCAAGAACGGATCCAGCTAGCTAACTTATTTAATATCACATAGGCCTATCAGTTATGTACGTTAAGCTGATAAAGATGTAATAACTGACTACATGAGATCATTAATGCATAAATAAGTAATTAACATAACCTATCTCAATTAGGCTAGTAATTATGATACAAAGCCTAATAGCCTATTTTTGGTAACTTATGTATGTGGGTAGAAATGTTAGTGTCTGAACATTTCTGATTTAAGAATTTTCTATGAAAAACAGACTACAGTTTATGTGTTGTCTGTTCAGGTTAAAAAATTGCTGCTTTTATGTTTGCACATGCATTTGGGTGATGTTTTTAGGCTACTTTGTTCACTTAAAATTGTCTTATCAAGTTTGTTATATATACCCTATACAGCAGGGTTTCTACGGTCAGGAAAAGTCAGGGAACCTAGAGATAAAGTGTATTTTATTACGTCTCGACTCCATATACTAAAGATATAGAAATAAATTAGCTCATTTAATAAATAATGTAGCTCATAGACAGTATTGATTACTATTCCATACTATATTCATTTTGTTTTACTAACATTTATGACATAGAAAATAAGTTTAATGTTTTACATATTAAATGTATAGCAATTGTGCATACATGCTTGTATACAAAGCAAAAATGGTAAGATGTACTTTGAAAAATGGTCAGGGGAGTTTTACAGAAGGGTCAGGGAAATAGAAAATTGGGTACTTTGGTATTATACGGATGCCACCCTTATGCAGCGCGCTGCGGCAGTTATGTTAGGATGGGTTATCATAAAAATGATTGTAGGACTTTCCTTGTTTTGTTACGAATCGAATGATGCCTGATGAGTCATACTTCCGGCCGCCAAACACCCTCCAAACAGGCCAAGGTCAGGTCGTTGACCGGAGCGCGCGCATCAGCTGTCACTGCCTGTATCTGGGTCAGTGTCATGAGTGATTTATTGCCGTGCACTACGTTACATTTGTTTTCATAATGAGTGACGTTCTTTTCGTGTGGGATTTACCTCGAAATGAAGAGGAAACCGTACGCATTTTTATGATAACCCATCCTAACATAACTGCCACAGCGCGATGTATATTTGGCGGCGTACCTGTGGCGATCGGGTCTGGCTGCTAGCGGCGACGACGCATTCAACACGATCCTAGCAGACATCGCTGCCTTTTGGGAAGCACAACACAAAGACCGCTCATCAGAATGATGTAAAATTTGTACAGTAAGTCAATAAAAGTACGTTTTTTCGAATTATGTAGTTATCCTTTGTATCCGGTAAAAATTTAACCTCCAAAAATAGTGGCATCCGTATAATACCAAAGTACCGAAAATTGAAATTCTGTAGAAATCCTGCACAGTCTTCTTGTTTATTTTTTAGTGTACATTATGATTGTTCCAGATTTTGAACTTTGGCGGTACCAAATTCAGAATGAATCGTCATCAGAGTATGTGAAAGGCACATCAACAAAGGTTAAGGCTGATGGTTGCAAAAAAACATATCTATACTGTAATCGTTCAAACAAGTATCGGCCTAAAAGAAAGGGAGATGGTTTGAGAACCATGAAATCTATGGGATCCAGAAAAGTCGGAAAGGCCTGCCCTTCAACTATAGAAGTGACAAAGAGATTATCTGGAAAAGGTGTGAAAATCAAAGTCAAGTTCTGGAAGGACCACTTTGGTCACACCTGCAATCTTGGACACACAGCTATACCAAAGAGGGACAGAGATGAAATAGCAAGTAAGTTTGGGTTTATTACTCCACAGAGTATTTACTTTTCTTACCACCAGCAACATCTTACTTTTCTTCCCCTTTTTCCACCAGCAGCATTTTTAAATAGTATTTTTAAATGATTTGAGTAATTATGGTATGTTAGTTATAAATAGTATAATATAATTTTAAAAAAATTTGCGCTGGCCTACATCAGGGACATAGCCAGGTGGTGAAGGGATATTAGGATATAGGCCTACAACACAATACCTCTTAAACAACACCTCTGATTATGATGAAATTTGGTGTGGAAACACTGACAGCCTGGACCTTTTCCAGGTATGCAACACCATCAAAAGGTAGCGATTGCATATCAAGTAAAACATTTCATTATGATTAAAAAGGTTACATTATGATTATGATAGTCCCCAGCAAAACGACAAAGTGCATTTTTTTCGTAAACCAATCATTTTGGGTTGATCTTATTCATTATGCACATATGTCTTATTAACTGTTTTTTTTTTCAGTATTAGTGAGTTTCACCTATAGGGAAGAACCTATTATCGTAGTCGGCATGGTAAGACCTAAGCCCGGGACCTTGATAACGTTCAATTTTGAGGTCCTCAAATGCCAAAAAATATTGCAGAATCAATCTTCAGATTATTTGATTTTATTGTGTAGGTTATCTGTCTTTGTTAATAAAGTTTGTACACATGTACTAGATTAGTATATTTACTTAAATTCAATATTATTTAATAGGTATTGCAAGTGAGCAGAGTAGGCCTAAGGAATATAAATCTTAACCGCGGTGTACTGCGTTTTATCAGGATTTTTAAACCACGTAAATCAAAAGTTTGTCTTATTTGTTTACCAACTAGTTATCTAATACTTTCTCCATAGCATTAAATATAAAATGGGAAGGTGTTTGACCAAATTATACTCGAACGTGTTAAGAATATTCATGAGTATTTTCTGCACTCTGCCAGTTTGGTTAAAATATCAATGAACTTTACAAGTTAAGACACACACACACACACACACACACACAAGACATAATATTACAACAAAAACTGCCCAGTCACAATGATAGATGGCTTCTCTCCGCTGGCGGATTCTGGACGGGCGCTGTTCTCAGATATTTGGATTGGAAATTCACTGAGTACGCAGGTTTGCTGCGGCGGGTTTGATACTGTACCCAGCTGTCATTGGATTATTAATTAATGATCCTGGCTAAAGAATCAGCTGGTCTTAGTCAGTAACAAGGCTAGGCAAGGCATCTTAACAATTTTACACTCATTATTCATTCATATTCACTCTCAAATGCACCCTAGTTGCATCGGCCTTTTAACCCTCCCAGTGGCAAGCCTTGCAATGCGAGGTTTTCAAACGTGTATCTCAAGTGGCGACCCTCGCAACGCGAGGATTTAAGACAGTTTTTTTTCAAACGCAGAAATAACATTGAAAACGTGCTTGGAATCAGATAATCTTTACACCAATCGAAAGATAACATTCTAAACGTTCATTTTATTACATGAATGAACCTTATAGGAGCAGTAGATCGATGTAACTGAATGTTATATTTGAATAAAAATTTCGCGCGAAGTCGCCTACGCCTCGTATGTGTTGTGAAATGGCTGAAAAGATTAAGTTTCAAGAAATCATAGTGGGGTAAATTTTGGTTGTAACCAGAAACGGGTGGTACCACTGCAAAAAGGGATAAATTCCCTTTACGGTTATGCACAGTTTTACATCGAGATATAATCGGACAGACTTGTGGCGAAATTATAAAATAGTAATATTTTACGTGTTCAAGCCGTGGCAGAACCTCACAATGCGAGGTTTGGCAAAACACATGTTATATGAAGTTTACATTTATATTATATGTTTGTTCTTATATCAATTTCAAGAGGAAAGAACACTGAATATTTTTCCTAAGGTTACCAGCCTGTCCTGGCAAGTGACTAATGACATAAGACGACGGAAGTTGGTCCATCTGTTTCGTTTGTACCCGGCACGTGGCGTACTGCTACTCATTGTAAGGGTGGTTATTATCCGAGTTTATCCGTGTAATCGGTGTAAATTTACGGTTTATATTTGGAAATATGTGTAGTGCAGTGTGTGTGTGAATAGTAATATTTATCGCATTATTTATATATAAATATTACTAAAAGTGATAAATTGTGCAACGTGAGTTCTCATTTTCAGATGGATCAACACATCGAAGAAATGCAAATTCTTTTATTTATTGGCTATTATTTTGAAAATAAACTGACCGAAAATTATATATTTTACCATTTCTGAAATCTCCTTTCTTAGTAGGTTTCAAGTAATTATTACTTTGCTGTGATTCGTTCAAAAAACCCTTGCAAACTTTGTGACACCAAGCGATCTGACTTGATTTTTCGTCTGAAAAACATAATGTTCCGTTCTCATGAAGTACGCGATATAAATTTTATTTGTGTATATTATTATATATAACTATATATTTTCTTGTAGGGGCATAACTAGTGAATCATATTACATACCTTATTTGGGATGATTAGGTGTTATATATCTCACTTTGAATAACAAATTTATTTTTTTCAAAAATAAAATTTCACATCCAATAAATTTTTGAAAACATTTTTTAGACTATTCATTCTTATATCACTGTATGTATAATTTTATAACCTTCAAATAAAATAAGGTTTTGAAGTATTTATATATTGATAGGGGTAATATTTTTGAATATCAAACTGATCGCATACAAATAGCCATTTTGCACTTTTTCCTAATTATTCTATATTATTCATATACAGATTTCTTTCTATGACATATGTACATTTCTACGTAGAGAATTAGATGAGCGACATTTGGTACAGTTATCATTTTTACCTTAAAAAAATTTAGTTTGCTTACAGTAAGGTTTTATTTTTTGATTTATTTGGACTTTACCTATCGCTTCTAGTGTTTAAAACTACACTACGTTTCGGGAGGTAAGGAAACGGGAGGAGTTTCCTTACCTCCCGAAACGTAGTGTAGTTTTAAACACTAGAAGCGATAGGTAAAGTCCAAATAAATCAAAAAATAAATTCAAATCCATCGCTATTATGAGTTTCAAAAATACAGTAAGGTTTTACTTTCAAAATTTATATTTTTTTTCAAATTCTTTTCAAAATTTTCATTTTTTTTTTAAAATGACCTTTCTAAATTTCATTTATTATAACATTTTCAGATTTTCCAGTTTTTTGTGAACAAAATGAATATGCATATTGATATGTTTACTTCAAAATTGGATTTATTACGAATTTCTAAAAAATAGTTTGCAAAATCACCAAAATAACCCTGCCACTCCAGCCAAAACGTTCAGAGTCTTCATGCCACTGGGAGGGTTAAAGAGATATTAAGATATTATGTTTTCGCTTGTTTCAGGAAAACTCAAAAGTGGTGTGACTGTTGATGGAGTTTTGGAAGCAGTCAGAAGACCTGTCACAAATGAAGAATTCTCATGGTCCAAGAGAACCTGCCTCATGGAGCGAAAAGATGTACATAATATTGTTCAACAGTACAATATAACGTATTCAACCAAACGTCACAAAGATGATGGTTTAAGTGTAAAAATGTTGATTGATGAAATGAAACAAATAGAAGAAAATCCTATCTTGTTTTATAAAGAGCAGGGACAACAATCTGCCCATTTTAAAATTGAGGACATTGCCCTGGGAATTATGACCGAATTTCAAAAAGAACAGATTTTGAAATTCGGTATGAATAAAATATGCATTGATGGAACACATGGTACTAATGCCTATGACATTTTTCTCCATACACTATTAACGGTGGATGAATTTGGTTGTGGTGTCCCTGTAGCATACTTGTTTTCAAATAGATCTGATGAGTCTACGTTTCGCATGTTTTTTGAACAAGTGAAGGAAAAGGTTGGCACAATAAACTGTTCCGTATTTATGTCTGACGATGCACCTGCCATGTATAATGCTTGGTCATCTGTGATGGGTCAAGTTAAAAACCGCTTGCTGTGCACATGGCACGTTGACCGATGCTGGCAGAAAAATCTTTCAAAAATAAAAGGAAATGAAAAGAAGAAAGAAGTATATAAAACGCTTAGGACACTTCTTCAATTAACAACAGAAGAAGAAGAATTTAAAAACCTGTTATCAAAAACAGCAGCTTGGTTGTTGGAAGATGTGGACACCAAAAGTTTCGGAGAATATTTCATGAAATGTTATGTGTCCAGACCTGAAAGTTGGGCATATTTTTACCGAAAGGGTCTAGGAATAAACACTAATATGTACCTTGAGTCATTTCACAAATCTCTCAAACATATATACCTGGAAGGGAAGAAGGTGAAATGTATGGACAAGACAATCCATGCCCTTATGAGGTATGAAAATAATCTTTTAATTCACTAATTAATAACTCTGCTAACTTTACACAACTTGGTTGTTATATAAAGTTTCTCCTATTACTCTCTTAACTTTTCTATTATATTGCTATCAGCTGATCTTATTGCTGAAGCTTTCACTTGATCTCTAAAGGCGGTCCCACACTATTCGCGAACATGCCCGAACATTCGGCCGAACTCCGAATGTTCGGAGTATTCGCGAGAAGTGTGGGAGCTGCGCGAACTTTGAATACAGGACCGAATGTTCAGCCGAACATTTCGACGAATATTCCGGAGGCTCCCACACTGTTCGCGAACATGCATTATTGCATCACTGCATCATTGATAGTCATCGATATTGTTCTACTGAGACAATACTATAAAACATGCGTATTTATTTCTATGCGTACCGTATATTTGTTGCGCTTTCAAGTAAGTATTGAATACCACTTAAGTGGTCATTGGTAATGAATAATCAATAATTAAATGTCAATCTCTAGTTGTACTGAGATACTATGCGTATGTCAGTTATAATTATAGCTATAAATAAAAAATCTGTGTAAATTTAAGTTTTGTTTTAAGGCACAGGGGGTTGATGTTTATTAGTATACTGTCGACGGATTCTGCAGGATTCAGGGCTTGAGTCAGTTCTTCAACTCAGCTGCACTATTTTGTCAGTGTGTTGAGCCAATGGGCTGTTTCAAATCATTCAGTTCATACAATCACTTGCGTTTTCGCGACAGCAGATTGACGCCAACCTCAATAATTGACATTTCAATTAATTGTTTATAGAAGATACAAATAAATCCTTTAATACAGAACCCATAATTATTGTCCCTACATATCCTTTATTTAAATAGTAGTTGATTTTCTTCCACACACCATAATCAGAGCCGGTCTCAGTGGTGAAGGGGGGACAACTACTCAAGTAGAAAAAAACATTTGTTTGTGGTCACAACACCCAAACGATCTTTTTTCAAATTAATATAGGTCTGTCATCTAAGTTGAGTAAATGACAGTGGAATCGATTTAATTTACCTCAAGTAAGAAGCTTCCAAGAAAATTGCATCGCCGGGGTAAGAATCGCATCGGCGGCGTGGTACAGGTGCACAACCAGTCTGTCATTTCCACGTTGAAATTTTCCCCGAAAAGAATAGTTTTTTGGGTTATCTCTTGACTAATATTATTGTTCAGTATATTCCTTATTGTAAGAACTTGTAAAAGCTTGACTGTTAATAAACTTAACGTATAAATGTTTATGCCGGATAATAAAATAATATCCAATATGTTTGTTAACCTTTTTTTATAATGAATTATACTATCTTATACATGTATAAAAGAAAGGTGGTGACTGTCTGTCGACTTGTCTGTTCCGTTTCAACGTCCCATCTTAGCAATCCCTTAGGGCTTCGCCCCAGTCACCCTTAAAGTTACAACGTTCCTCTTATGGGCAATAGGTTTAATGAATCAGGTGAGTACTTAAACAGATGTTTACAGTAGGATTTTAATCAGCTCTGCAAAATACTGGTATCAGCTAGTACTTGATATATTTATATTTGATTTTTTACTTCGTAAAAAATAGGCTTCTCCTATTTTCGTTGATTTATTCTACACGAATAAATTCTACACCTTTTATAGTTTATTACATCAGGAGAAGACATATTTACTTGATGTTAATTAATTGCCAACAAACGAAAACATTGTTATTAATATGATTATCATGAATTAATTATAAACAAGTCAAATACAAAGCGTTTCCTTGTGAACACTGAAGGCAGAGTGGTCAACGATGGACGATCGCCGCGCCAACGCCCAAACTGGCAGTTATTACAGCTGATTTCCAACAATTGTTTATAATCAGCTGATTAACAAAATCAAACAGGGGTGTATCTGCTATTGCAGAAAAAAATACGACTGTAGATGCAACAACAGTGACATTATCAGTAGAGTTGTCCATTTTTTCACGGCAATGCTCGTTGGACACGACGGACAATGCGCAACAGCTGATTTGGAATTTATTTATGGTCGAGGGAATGTTCGTCCGAACATTCCCCCGAATGTTCGGTGGGTGTTCGTGAGAAGTGTGGGAGCTTCATCAGGGCGAACGTTCAGTGAATGTTCGGTAGAATGTTCGGCCGAATGTTCAGACGTGTTCACGAGTAGTGTGGGACCGCCTTAAGGGAGTGACTTAATTATTTTGAGTAAAAATCAATCAACGATTCAGTCACTTTTAAAATTAATTTTTATTCAAACCCTGTGATTTTTCTGCTGTCGGCTTTATTTCTTAGGTAAACCAACCCATATGTTTATATGAACCATGTGGCTTAATTGACGCTGGACTTTGAAAAGGTGATCGATTTTATGGTATTTATTCTGATAAATAAAGTAAATGTTACGATTCTGGAGATATTGCAACCAAATAACTCGTTATTATTGCTATATTTATGTTTATAAGGGGATAAATAAAATTAAACCTTTCATGACCCCGGTTAAATCGCAGCGTGATTAACCCACTCCTGGATAACTTTATGGGAGTTGACTGTACTTTAGGTACTGAACACAATAAGAAGTAGTAATTTTTTTAATTGGGGTTACAATATGGTTCACAAAGGTAGGGGGTTAGAATTTATTACGAATATTACAATAATATAATTTATTTTTACCTGGGCTTAGCACTAGGTATTTCATGTGATAGTTCTCTATTATTAGGGGGTTCATTCCGATTATCTCTTTTAAATATTGTAATAAAAATTCCGATTGAATTAATGATATAATGATAATGATGGGTCTTGATGGGTATTTAACAATGAAAAATGATCATTAACAATTCAACTGGGATTGAACAGGAAAAATTAGTTTATACCAGCCTATTTAAGATTACATTAATTATTTATTTATAAAATCCATGAAATGTTGCAGGTTCACCCGTGACTGCATGTTTAAGCGACTGATAAAGCTAAACAAAAATACGTCCAGTGAGAAGATGCAAAAAGTAAATAAGAGCCACAGAGCAAGTGTGAATGTTAAGGAGATTAAGACTGTGAAAGAAAATGAGTGGTTAGTTGTATCTTACAGCAGTGATTTAACACATTCAGTAAGCAAAGTTGGTTATGTATGCACAAACCATTGCATAAAGTGCACAATGTGCAACATTTGTGTACATACATATCAGTGCACCTGCATGGACAATGTAATAAAATTAAACATATGTAAACATATACATGCTTGCCACAAACTGCTTTACTGTAAAACAAGTTCAGAGTGTTCTTCTTCCCATCAAGAAGAAGCCACGCAATGTGAGATAGAAAGTTTATTTGAGTTAACCATGTCAGAGGGGCGTTTTTATTCATCAAAGGAAAGGTTGAAAGGAAAACTTAAATTAGCTTTAGATCTTCTAGGGAATGCCCCGGAAAATGTGATAGATGATAAAGCAACATCTATTGAAAAGAGCTTGGATAACATTTTAAGTGATTTAAACGAAATCCCAGAGACGCTCCGTATAAAGGAGAATGTTAATACCACTGCAAAAATTGACCAACAGGTTTGACTCTTCTCTACGAAGAAGAAACGTAGACAAAACAGTTTCTACAAGAAACCGACAGCCAATCAATTAAAAATATAATTGATGGTCTAAACAATGCTTCTAAAGAATCAATTAATGTACATACCGGATTTGACCATTCATATTGTTATCAGAATCAACAAATAGACTATTAGAAATGTCCACTTTTTTCTTTATTTCATGTACCATAATCAATACTTGCCCATTTATCTACGTTTTGTTAAGATGCTTCTCTGTTTTATGTATCAATGTGTTGTTGCGAAACATAATTTTAGTTGTCTGCAAGATTCACTAGTATTTCATCCTATACCAAATCAAAGTTTTCATCCTGCTTTGTGATCTAAATATACTTTTGTTGCAAAAATTGCCACCAGTAATTCTCTTTAAATGCTTTTTTAGACACATTAGCATGTTTTAAAGTTAGCCATTAAAAAAAAGTTTATCGGCCTACCTAAACTAACTTATATATATAAAGTTTTTTGAGTTTTTGTGTTTTAATTGAAGTTAAAATATAAAGCTTGTTTGTTCTATACTACTTTATGGTATCTATTCATTTTGAAACTGTAAAGTCCTACTCAAATTAAATATGAAGACAATTTTAACAAATAAGTGTTGCAGGCATATTTAAGTTTTTTACTCATAGTAGACATTTTCTATTGACATTTATTAAATAGGCTGTTGTAAATATCTATTATGGTTTGCTGTAGCAAGAGAATCCTGCAGATACACCTGGTAAGTGGAGTGTTCCAACTAAATAAAACATGGAGCCTATTTAGATAAGTTAGATGTCTAACAGCGATTAAGACAGTTTACCTTAACAATGGAAGAATACTTAGATTAATTAGTGTGGTGGAACTGAATTGAAGCGTTGCTTATTATTGCAAGAGAAATTACTTAGTTATATCATTGATAAGGTTATCAAAAATAGACAAAATATCTACACCTAGTAAATAATTTATTTATGATAAACTAACCTAACTCCGCAGAGCGCTGTATGGTGGTATAGTGGTGCCCCCTTAGTGGGAATCAATTTAGCCCCTAACTTAGTAAATGGGGGAGGGTTGAGCAATAACATTAGTGTAGTTGTAGGGATGTGTGACAACCTTTATGGGGGATTTTGGCCCCTTAATAAAAAGAGGGCTATGAGTTGCAATGAATTTATCACCCCAAAAATGAGAGGGTACCCAAAAATTATGAGTAAAAATTACTGGATCATCAAGCCTCCAGAGTCCCTTTTCGAGTAGGGGGCATCAATTTAGCCCCTTTATTTAATAACTAGGAGAGTTGAGCAATATTAGTGGAATTTCAATTGTAGAGACGTGAGGCAATGACACAACGCAGAGATAAGGCATAACAATTGTTGAGATGGGGCACGACGAATAAAATTAGGGGATTTTGGCCTCCTAAATAAAAAAGGGATTTTTTATTTAACGCTTTTTGGGGAAAATTCTCAAAATCATAAATTGAAAAGTCCTAAAAAGGGGGTTAGGTGTTCTGATTATTCCGCCCAATTAACTTATGCGCGCGATCCGGTCAACGACCTGACCTTGGCCTATTTGGAGGGGGTTTGGCGGCCGGAAGTATGACTCATCAGGTATCATTCGATTTGTAACGAAACGAGGAAAGTCCTACAATCATTTTTATGATAACCCATCCTAACATAACTGCCGCAGCGCGCTGTATAAGGGTGGCATCCGTATAATACCAAAGTACCGGTTTTTGTACAATGAGGTAAGTTACCTGCAGTATTTAATACAACTTCAGAATAAATGTTTTTATCAATCAATGCCAAAAGCATTAGACTAAGTTACTGCTGTAATATACCAAGATTTATTACAGACATTGTTTGTGTACTATTACTGCGAGACCATATACGTCACATGAGCTGATCATGCCCACACCTCTCTTTTACACATCCAAGGTTCGTGTTCTTCGAACTTTCAGACCAGGTGTTCGCAGCAAAGATGTCTTACGAGGGCGTCCAGCTGATTCTTAAATCATAAATCAACAACATACCATAAAGTGTTGCCAACCTTAAGGGTATAATAATGGTACAGCTATTTTTAAATTGTCTCTGGATATGCAGAAATAAAATTTAAACCCTTAATCCATTAATCTAATAATACAAATAAATCAAAAGAATATATTAGTTTCATAAAATAACAGCTTATCATAGAATGTAAGCAGTTAAACAGTGTTAATTCTAATTACACTGATGAGGAAAATATGGTACTCATACGATAAATATCGTGTTTCCAGCAACACCTGCAGATTGGATTGGTGATCACGTGACTTTTCAGTTGTTTTTACGAGGTCTCTTCCGGTAAAGTAGAAAACCTTAAATAGATCGACTCAGCACGCCTGGTCTGAAAGCTCTACGAACCTTGTTACACATATTGGTAAAATTCCATATGATGCCATTCGATGCCAGTGATCAAACATCACTAGTTTGTTGTTAGGATTGGCATGGGTGCGTTATCGTAGTACAGACAGAGTAATTTGGGTTAGGCAGTGATTTTAGCAGTATGATTAATTTAACTTTTAAGAGAACAAAGAGTTTCCTAAATGATCTAATGTTACAATTTCTATAGGCCTAGTCAAAATATCCTTAAGGATTAACAACAAGTATCGTCAGGTATAGAACTGTCAAAGTAATACTCATGTTGTTTATTTTATGATTATTAACATGTGGTTTCCTGAGAGCAGAGATTAAAAGATTTGAGTGAAGATTACATATATAGAGTATTAAATTAAATTAAAGGGACATTGAGCTATAAATAACAACTGGAGTGACCTAAAAATGTAGAAAATAGGCAAATGAGTTATACAAATCTGATTATCAGTAGGGGGAAGTGGTGAAATATGCTCCAACTCATCTAATCAAATGTACTGGCCTTCCCCCGAGCAAAGCTCGGCCCCCAGGTACTTACCCTAAAAGTGGAGACACTGCCAGAAAGTTACAATTCATCAGGTAATGAATGGGCAAGGATTATAAATTCATTCGATAAAACAAACAAACAACCGGTTTGTTGAAGTTGTTCGATATCGTACCAAACGATAACCTATTCTCAGCGTAGGCGAAAAAGTTCTCACAGAGTTCGAAGAAGAGAAAAATAGTCCAGCAGTAGCGCAGAGAGGAATCGCTACGCGTTCAACGATGCATCCGAAATATTTCTGTGGTGGGGGTGGTGAATGACGTCATTGTCCAAACGTCTGTCCATAGAATCTAGAATGCGCCGCTAGTCGCTAGTCTTCCAGTTTTCCTCACGAAATACATAAATATTCCTATTGTTAACAATAAAGTTAAAGTAAACCGTTTACATTTTACTGTTAACGAAATGTAAGAATAGTTAGTTAATAAGTAGTTGTTTAAAGTAATAATAGCTAACAAACAATAATTAATAAAATGTGAAGAGTAAGAAGTTTCAGCTTTGGTTCTTATATTTGGAAGAATTCTTCGAGACCAAATTAGCCTAATGTTAGCCCAATAAAACAACCATCTAACCAGCTTGAAAAGGTTTGGGCCTATGGCCGCTCCTAAAGTTAAGAGTCAACGGGAAATAAGAAAAAAGTTCAGTGTGACATATGATAGATAATTTGCAATATTCGCCAGTTGAAATTTGAAATAGTAATTCCACACACTCGAATTTTTAATTATAGAGTAATAATAATAGTATTTATATACATCTTAATTCCTTAAGCTTATAGAAACGGTGTAGTTGAGCTTCATTTTTTAGTTTTGTTTCCATTGGTTTATTGGACTAGTAAAGAAACAAAAGTTAGAGAAAATTTAGGCATTCTCATCAGTATTTACTGCGCTGGAACATTGAATTATGCATTTATTTATAAATAATTGTACAGTACTATCTTTTAAATTTGTAATTCCCGTGTTAAAGAGTCGTCAGCTGGTAAGACATGACGTCACAAGACTAGGGGAGGAAAGACCCCCTCCATTTCCCCCACCATAGACATATTTCGGATGCACTGTTGAGCGCGTAGCGATTCCTTAGCGCAGAGCAGCTGTCTGCTGTCTTGTCTATACTGTTATGTTTTGTGCTTGTGCGAGTTGTGCAACTGTGCCGTATGGATGACTAACTTTGATCAGGTTATCAGGTTAGATTTGTTTACTTTGACGTTCTTCTTTCGGCTTTGAGAACTACTATTAAATTAAATTACAAGTTATATTCTTCTCTAAGCGTTAGTAAAATTCAAGTACTAATGAGGAAAATTCAGATGTTTCATGCTTTCAGATAAGCTATAAATTTTAAGTTATAACCTAGGTCCTACCCCTAGAAACAAAATTTACCGAAAATAACCGAATTGATTATAGCATAATAGAATAGTTATTTATTTTCCTCAACCCAGTATGCTATTTCCAATTCTCGGTAATCTACCTCTGGTCATATTTACAGAACAGTTAACATTGGTTTAATTCACTCTCTCCACCAGCTATTTTATAACTAACCGGTATGTATCATTCTTAGTTGCACACACCTTATTACCTCACCCATTGATTGAGACTGGATTATCTGCGTCATGATAAACTTCTTGAAAACAAACTAATGTATAAATATGTACAAGACTTTCGTGGATGGAATGTTAACTTAGATGTAATGGCGGTGGATTGGAAAAATGCCACAAATTATCTTCTATTAACTCTGCCAATGAGTAATAAGGTCTCACTCTCAAGAGGGCCTTCACTTCAGTCGTGAACTTGATGCCTTTGAGTTTCTTGAGACTACAGCTTCAGGACCATGACCAGAAAAAGTCCCGGGTCTTGCTAAGCCTGCAGAAGGGGATGTCGATTTTGTATTTGCGCCTAGTGTTATGCGTTGCACTTGATCCCTTGTGGTGAACTTATGCAGGTTATATAACTGACTGAAGAGAGGATTGAGCAACTGTAAACGGTTAAAATTCCTGTTCTTAACACGTTCACTACCGATCGTCAACAGACCGAACTCCCAAAATAGACCGATGGCTCATATATGAGCCTTACTGAGTCGTAACTATAGACCGATGGCTCATATATGAGCCTTACTGAGTCGTAACTATAGACCGATGGCTCACCGATGAGCCACTGCTCTCATCTAATTTAACGAGTTATAACTTATTATCGGTCTATATTTTCGACTTGAATTTAACGTGTTGGTCTATAGAAGAGCAAGTTAAGGGGATTGTATAAGTCACATGGTCTGGGTGTAGGGAAATTATACACTATTTTGCAAGAAGCCTAAAGTTGGCAAGTTGGCAGATCGGATTTCGGTCTCTGGGATCGAAAAAACCAATACACACTGGTCTGCTCGTAAGAACCAAAGGTTAAAAAGCTGGTCTGTACTGGTGGAATCACAGTGGCTCATATATGAGCCATCGGTAGCGAACGTGTTAATTAAGAAGAGTGGCCTAGCCTGCCGCTCCCGGTGATTATTCGTTCAGCTTTTTTCTGCTGCTTAAGTAATCGTGTACAGTCAGATGAGTGACCCCATAGCTGTAGGCCATATGTAATATGGCTATGAAGTAAGGCATAGTAAACCACCAGCAGGTAGGACTTAAGAACTATTAGTTAGTTTTCTGAGCAGAAAAGTTAATCTGGCCAGCTTCTTGCAGGTGTTATTAATGAGGTCTCCCCAGGTGAGTTTGGGATCTAGAGTGAAACCGAGTAACAACACATTTATTGGCTCTTGAATTAGCGAGGGTTGCAATGAAGATACGAGTTTCTATGTTTTATCTTCATTCAATTTAAGTTTATTCAGACCGAACACTCACTGGCTTCTGAAAATAGGAGCTCAGACCTCTCCTCAACTGCAGTTTGATCACTCTCAGTTCCAGAAGATATGGGTGTAATGTCGTCTGCGAACCTCAGGACACAGCCATCCAACTCAAGATCATTAATGTCCACCAGGAATAATACAGGCCCCATCACCGAGCCCTGCGGCACCTCATGGTCCACTCTGAGTGCTTCGGATAGCGCACCCCCAAGAGAGATGACCCGATGTCGGTCGTTAAGATAGGAACACCCTTTGACTAGTTGCACACTGATGTTTTTCTTAAGACCACTAAGTACTGGTTATATTCCCAAAAAAGGGCCGTACCCCACCAGGAAGGGAAATATGGGACTCTGGCTTACCTTACCTGGTTAAAAGATTTCCCTATAAATTAATCATTTTTTGTAAATTCCAATAGGCCAACGTTATTAACCATTGTCACAGAATAATTATTATTATTATTAAGTAGGTAGTCTTAAACATTCATATTGACTAATGAATTGTTGGTAGTATAAAAATGATGTCAAAAATGTACATAAGTTATA
Organism: Allygus modestus; assembly: GCA_963675035.1. Lineage (NCBI taxonomy): Eukaryota > Metazoa > Arthropoda > Insecta > Hemiptera > Cicadellidae > Allygus > Allygus modestus. Next base: position 130,686,112 of record OY776114.1, read on the forward strand.
TTAATGCTTATTTTATTAAACAAATTGATACTCTACACTTTAATTTAACAACTTTAAGCTCTTTATATGCTTCAAAGTTCCAATCAAAGCCCCAAATACTTCAACAATTATTGGTCATGGAAGAATACATAAACTACACTATCTCCCACAGAATGTTTTCTTGATATTTAAGAAAGAGCAACTTTAATACTATCCCCAATATACAAGATGAATTTGTATTTTCATGCTTTGGCAATAAAAAGACTACAACCTGTAAAAGTTTCCAAATTTTTCATCAGCCCCATCAGAAGTACAGAGGTCAGAAAAAAGTCAAATTTTAGACAAATTCAATTTTTAAAGATTTATAAAAAATAAAGAAAATAGTTTTACAAATTATATTTTTTGGGATAATAGTACCGTCACTTATATTTAACTTTTCCCATAAAATATACCAAGATGTATTTATGACTCCTTCCATGAGAAATAAATGTCTAAAAAGTGAATTTAACACAATTTTGATATCCAAATTTAGGTAAACTTTTCTGGTAAAATGGTTTTCACCTCCCCAAATACAACAGGGAAATGATCAATTTTTTTAAACGGTCATTAACCAATTATTTATTTTTTCGGCCATTTTATATGGACTGTCCCTGTATTGATAATTGACAATTATTCTCGTTACAACATAAGTTAATTCACTATTAGACCGTAGTTGATAAAGGATGCAGTCATAAAAATCAACTATTATCCTAGTTTAACAGCCTGTTTTTGACAAAACTTTTGAATCTCATTATCATAATTTAACATGTCTATGTGCAGTTGTGGTGGTGTTTAGCCAATCTTTATGCATCCATAGTTTGTGAACATTGACATTTTACTGTCCAAAAAGGAATGACTCATAAAGGCCTACGTGACAGGGTCATTGTGAATTATCCCATTTTGTTTAATTAAATGTTGTAATTACAAAAATATTACTGACACTGAGTAAAGATGAGAAACTAAGCATAGAAATAAGCATTTAGAGTGGACAGTGGACATAATTATAGGCCTAATATTTACTCCATGACAACGATTGTTCAGTTATATGTAACAAATATGGCAATGGGTTTTGATTCGTTTGGTGTGGAACACTTGACAACAGTACTGTAGTTAGTATAGCTGCAATGTTCAGGAAGTTGCAGCATAGAAAACAACACAAAACTAAAACCATTGACTATAAATACTTCAGTATTTATAGTCAATGCTAAAACTAAACCTAATCTTTTTTGTAAATAAAAAAATGGTTCCAAGTCTAGCACCATTGGTGGGTGTTATTTTTAACAATATTTAAAAAACCAAGTTTCTTATTCGCTGATAGTTCAAAAATTAGAACCACATATGGTATAAATTTAATACCAGTACCTAAATTGGAATTCTGGGTTCCACATTACTTTCTAAATTAAGTTATCACCTTATCTTTCTTTGTAGGTCGCAAAATGAACACACTGCAAAGGCACGGCATTGTAGGTATGTGGTGCAATGGGTGTCGGAAAATCTGGACGACAAAGGATGAAGTATCTTAAAGGCTAGCAATTAATTTGAAAGTATTTGATTTTAGGAGTTTGAGAAATCTAATAGTTAATTGCTCTGATGGATTGTGTACAATGCTAAAAAGTATCACCCTCTGACATCGGCTATTCAGAAACATTTTCCCCCCATACATATTTTACTACGCGATACAAATCAAAAATATCTTACATCATTTGATTTATTTGTTAATTTTACTAATTGTTATAATTGCCCTGAAATTCAAAATATCTAAATCTATGTGGATTTTTTCAGGTGTACATAATCTTCAAAAATGACAGGATCTCGAGAAAAACGTCAAGTGCCTCCAGCTCTAGAAAAGATTTTAAAGACTGATGTATACCTTACAAATGCACTATGCAATATCATGAACAAGTTTTTACCATTTCGTTCTCTAAAGATACATTACAAACTGTTAGAGGTAAGATTTGACAGTTTTGAATATTTACTTAGGTTAACCCTTTCAGTGGTATGGACCGATATATCGTCTTTTGAATCTGTTATCAATAAACACTGTTACTGCTTCATAAGCGATTGTACCGTTAGGCGCTCAGTCTGCAGTCTGAGTCTGACATGTGGTGAAACCTGGTAGACACGAACTGAACTACCTCGTCCAGCGCCTAGTCTCTATAATACCAACTGATCTACTGCAGCTGCTAGTCTGATCAGTGGCTGTGCGGTCTAAGGCGTTACCTTCCCGGTCGGGGGTAACACTTGGATCGAGGGTTCGAATCCCGTCACAGTCGGTGGTTTTTATGTGCAACTCATGGAGAGTTCACCTGTCTGTGGCAGAGTTGAAGGGGAGGGCGGACCTTAAGCAAACGGTGGACGGCTCGGGTCTAAGCTGACGGGATGGGTGGATTTTTTGTGAGTTGCACATCTGATCAGGTGTTTTGCTGCTTTTTACCAGTCCTCTACTGTGTGTGTCCAGCGGAAGCACGTTTTTATTAACTTTAACTGTTCAGGCGTTCAATATATTTAAAAAAATCAACAAAACATCACGGATTCAACTGCTCCTTTTAGAAGCTTAGCACTCAAAGGGTTAAAACAAAAACAGTTGTTTGGGTCTTAAAGCGTTTGATGATAAACTATGTAGGCAGGAGAGTTTTTTTTATCATTGTGTCATCGTGCGGTGACTGAGTGTAAACATCATTCCTCGCCACTGTTTAAGGTATATATCAGACGGTATATATCAGATGGTTCAAATCCTATCTCGGTGGTTTTTATGTGCAACTCACGGAGAGTTCACCTGACTGTAGAAGAGCTGAAGGGGAGAATGGACTTGAGCAAACAGTAGCCAGCTGAAGACAAGTACTGCACTTAAACAAGAGATAACACTGGTTTGTGTGGATCAGCTGCTGTCCCCACAGTTAAGACCAAACCGAAAAATGTTTGCTTTTGCATGCTATATCTTTTTTGAGTGTAGAACTATGTCACTCTGGTTAAAAGTTTATCTGAAATTTACTCTAAAGACCTAACCTCATTAGAGTTTTGTTATTCATTACAGTTTGAGCATTGTGCTACATTAATTAACTAGACTTTCTAAGAAAATTACCGTGGATAGCAACAAAACCAGGAATTGGACTGTTACCTTTCAAAACATAAAAATGCCACTGACGCATACATACAAAATAAATCAAAAAACTCTGGTTTGTTTGTTTTTATGTATAATGTGTATTTACATCTCCAGAACTTGTACTTGTAAAAATTAAATCTATTGCCACAAACATAAATCCGATTTCAAACCATAAAGTTATCCTAAGCTAAAATATCAAATAGCCTACATCAAATTGTTACTTTACTCTACTATGCTCAAATAAGAATATTCTCCACCACTACTTCTGTTTGGGCAAAAATTCCATATATTTCATATCAAAAGGGGTTCATTGATATTTGTGGGTAAGATATCAACCTATTGGCGTAGACACACAAGCTGATCTCGTTCCTTACTTCTAATTTTGTAAACCTATGAATTGGAATAGAAATTTGTGTTTTTAAATGGATTAATGGTTTATTTTAATTAAAATACTGTTTTCATTCAGTTTTTAGAGTCGCATTGGCACACACACAGTAGACATAAGTAATACCCCCGTAGCAGCAAACCTGCGTACTCAGCGAATTTCCAATGCATATATATGTATCTTAATACCACATAAAGCCACATACCAATTTTCATCAATATACATTCATAAATAAACGATTTATGACATTTTAATTATTCTCCATAAGAATAACATGGCGGCTGAGTATGCAGGTTTGCTGAAGCAAGGAACACAAAAAATGGGGTTTTATACAAATATCAATATAACTCGTGTAGGTAAAGCCACATACCAAATTTCATTAATTTATTTTCATAATGAAGGCAGATAACACGTTACTTATTCTCCATAAGAATAACATTGGGCTGAGTACGCAGGTTTGCTCCTACGGGAGCCTTGGGTAAAAAAATTGTTTTTTTGAGCAAATATCAATGGTCCACAACCAAATGAAGCCGTATACCAAGTTTCGTCAGTATACGTTCATAAATAAGCAAAATATAAAATGTTTATTTTCCTCCATAAGAATAACATTAGACAACGTACTGTGTTTAGCACTTTCAATATCTCGGTAACCAATTGACGTAGAGAAATGATCAAAATACCAAATTGTGTGTTTTTTTAAGCTTAATCCAATGGTAAAAACTAAAATTTGATTTTTTCAAAAAATATATGTAACAAATTCAAAAACTCATTTTTGGGGTACAAAACCCCCCCAAAATACCACTTTGGATGGTGCGATCTGGCTGGTTTTCGAACTTAAAGTCATAAATGCTGCTTTACACGTTCATACCAAATTTCATCAAAATCGGATAATTTTTACAAGAGTTATCGTGCTCACGGACACACACATATATATATATATATATATATATATATATATATATACCCCCGTAGCAGCAAACCTGCGTACTCAGCAAATTTCCAATGCATATATATTTATCTTAATACCACATAAAGCTACATACCAAGTTTCATCAATATACATTCATAAATAAACGATTTATGACATTTTAATTATTCTCCATAAGAATAACATGGCGGCTGAGTATGCAGATTTGCTGAAGAAAGGAACACAAAAAATGGGGTTTTATGCTAATATCAATATAAATCAACTAGGTGAAGTCACATACCAAATATCATTAATTTATTTTCATAATTAAGGGAGATAACACGTTACTTATTCTCTATAAGAATAACATGGGGCTGAGTACGCAGGTTTGCTGCTACGGGAGCCTTTGGCAAAAAATTGTTTTTTTGAGCAAATATCAATGGTCCACAACCAGATGAAGCCATATACCAAGTTTCGTCAGTATATTTTCATAAATAAGCGAAATATAAAATTTTTATTTTCCTCCATAAGAATAACATTAGACAACGTACTGTGTTTAGCACTTTCAATATCTCGGTAACCAATTGGCGTAGAGAAATGATCAGAATATCAAATTGTGTGTTTTTTAAGCTGAATCCAATGGGAAAAACTAAAATTTGACTATTTCCAAAATTATATGTAAAAAGTTCAAAAAACCCATTTTTGGGGTACAAAACCCCCCAAAAATACCCCTTCGGATAAAGCGATCTGGCTGGTTTTTAAACTTTAAGTCATAAATGTTGCTTTACACGTTTATACCAATTTTCATCAAAATCGCATAATTTTTACGAGAGTTATCGTGCTCACGGATACATATATATATATATATATATATATACACAGTTTCGAACGAATGGTGTTTTTGGGGTCTGGGGACCTCAAAACGAAAAGTTATCATGGTCCCGGGCCTAGGTCTTACCATGCCGACTACGGTAATAGCTTCTTCCCTATAGGGGAAATTCGCTAAAAAGTAGTAAAATCAGTGTTGACCATGTGCAACTCACAAATAATTAACCGATCCCATCAACTTCCAAGCAAGCCTGCCACCGTTTGTTTTACTTGGGCCCTCCCACCAACGTTGCCACAGACCGTTTAACTCATTGTGAGTTGCACGAATGGTCAATTTTGGCCGTGTGCGGGAATCAAACCCACGAACATCATATCCACACCTGGCCAAGGTGTTTCCACGACGTAGCCAACTCAGCTAACACGACCAAGGGCCTAGCGGTGATATTAAGATTTTTCAGTCAGTCCGCGCCCCTAGCGGATAGAACCGTAGTCGCCCGCGGTCATTAGTTACATATTTTGATACTAGAGTGCAGCACCAATCATATCCCGTTATAGGCTATTGCGAATAGAATAAAATTACTACCTTAATGGGTTAAGGTCCTAGAGTCGTTTGTCCAGTGCCATGTGACTGACTAATGCCTGGTTCGCAGGTGTCTTGTGCAGGTTACCTGTGGCTGCCAGCATGGCTTATGCTGCTGTGGATTGTCTGGAAAAGAGACTGGATGGAAATGCAAGTCAACTTTTTTATCGGTAAGGTTTTATCAAGGGTATTTCATTGATAGATTTTTATATTAGGAAATTAATTGTCAGGAAATATATAAATGCAAGTTTGGCTGCTAAAAGCATCACTTTAATTTAAAACTTATATGCTCCACTGAGCCTCAAATTAGCTTTTTGTTTATTGTACAAGAGGCCTGGAGAGGTTTTTGGTTTTTATCTCCAGTGGCCTACCGAAATCACATATAGGTAGCCACTACATGTGTTGCTATATATTTATAACAATGCTTAGAGCAGCATAAATTTAATCCTCCAACCATATGCAACTCTTGAGAACTAAAATGATGGATTTCATTTTAATTTTGTTTAGTTGTGCTGCAGGGAACATAATAGTTTTGATTTAATTGTGTAAAATCAGGAAATTAGAACTATTTTTGTGTTCTTTGTAAAATGGTTTTAATTTCTACTTGTCAATCGGATATTTTTCAAAGAAGAATAAAGACATTTGAATTCTATTATGTTCTTACTTGTTCAAAAACATGCAGTTTTGGACTATAGGAAAATTAATAACTTTTAAAAGGTCATTATTTGCCCTAACACTTGTAAAAAAATATAAAAGACACCCACCCATATGGTTTGGTTATATCGTGTTTTCTAGGATACAAAAATCTTTATCTTGTATCTAACCGTACCAATATCTTTTGAGGTAACTGCAAGTCAACCGCATAGCTGAACAAATATTATTGTGAGAACAAATATTAGCTTTTCAATAAAACCTCTCTTATGGGCGAAAATTCAACGAAAAAGTAAAATTTAAAGAGATTTTTAAAATTGTATTAGTTGATCGGCTTCACGGTTTTATTTGGTTTTTAAACTAGAATCATGTGCTTAAGCAAAGCTCTCGGGTCCAGCTAGTTTTATCAAAACTTGTATTCCAGGTCTCATCACGGACATAATCTTCGTTGGTGTGCTGAAGGCCATATTCAGGCGGAGGCGGCCGGCCGGCAACCAGCCAGACATGATTGGTTCGATCGGCCCCGATGTTTATTCGTTCCCGTCCGGTCACGTGTCTCGCGCGTGCTACATAGCCTACTTCTTCATGAGGCTGTACCCTGTCCACGTGGTATTCCAAATGCCCTTGCTCGCGTGGGTGTTTTCTGTCAGCGCGAGCAGGATATTGCTGCGACGCCACCATTTGCTCGACGTTTTCGCTGGGATTTTGCTCGGATTCATTAACGCTTTGCTCATCTCGTTCATCTGGATCAGTGAGGATACTTCAGTCTACCTTGTATCCTACATTTCGGACGAACGGATTGAGGGCGGTGAATACCACGTGTAGGTTGTTTATAAGCTGTTGAAAGTACAATGTTTGTAAAGAGTGTATTTTTGTAATAATAGCGAAGCTTTTCGTATTTTTATAAATATAATCTTTATTATTTATAAATGCTCTTTTTATGTAAAAGTGCAATCCCTGCTGCTTACAGATAAATTTAAAAAGTTCTTCCTCACATAACAAATATTTCAATTAGCTTTTCCTTACCTGAAAATACTCTTCATAAAAAGAGATTTAATAAGATTACTGAACCTACGTGAAATTAAAAAAAAAACTAAATTAAAAATGCTGATACAGATTTCTTTGTGTGATGAATGCTAGTAACATAGTAACGTTTATGAATTGTGCTTACATGTGTAATTGAATACTTGATATTTAACAGTTTAACAACATACTGTACTGAGATTACTTGATCGCCAGCAAGTAAACAGAGGTGTGAGGAGAAATTTACCTCTCCACTGTTCATAACACTGTACATTTACATGGCTAACCAAGAAACTATCAATGAAATATAATAGTGACGAGCGTCTAGGGACCCCCCTGGCTGCGAGCCATCACATCACGAAAGGGAGTGTGACATCAAACATTTTAATTCAATCCAGTCCATTAACTAAACGAGCATAAACGAAGGGAAAAAAATCGTAAACAAGTTTGTCGTCTGTTGTCTAGCCTAACCTATAAATGTCAATATTGTCTGTCGTCTGACGGTCAAATTTTAAAATTATTTTAAAAAATTAGGCTGCAGTTCACGACAAAATTATAATAACCTAACATAGTCTAACTCCCCAGAGCGCTGTATAGCGGCTGTTCGTTGTGCAACATAATTACAAATAATTGCATTTTAATAGACAAATGAAAGTACAATTGAAACAGAAATTTCAGACCCAAAAAATGAACAACAAAAGTAAGATTTAACACTGTTTAAAAGAAAATTTCAGATCTCAAAGGTTGACATCGCAACGAAGATTTGAACCCGGGACCGAATCATTATGAATCTGACACCATACCACGGAGCTTTCATAGCTTGTCAATTATCCTGAAAGTTCTTAATGCAGTGTCACTAAGTCATGTTTTTATGCCCGTGGTTATTGGACTGGATTGACTCAAAATGTTTTACATCACTCCCCATTTGTGACGTCATGGCTCGCAGCCAGGGGCTGTTCCTAGCCGCTCATATAATAGTGTAGAAGGATCAGCTGTGATAAAATCTTATAATTAAAAACAACAACAAATTACTCTGTCCAATTGCAAATTTTGTGATGGGGGTCCCCCCTGAAATTTTCCCTGAATCTTTTTGAATAATACTTGGTAATCAAGCCATCTCTGTACAGTATGTGCTCATTGTTTTTTTCTTTTTAATTTCGTAAGTAAAAATAAGATAGCTATACTATTTTCAACTTTTCACTTATTTATTCATATTTGTAGGTATCGTGTGTTTTGGTGTGTTATCATAATCCCTTAACAATCGCTGACAATCCATTAAGTATCAAATGGATTAACTGGACATATTATAAAGCAATATTTTATTATTATTTCACACCGATAATAATGTTTATACTTAACATGTTTAACCAAAGCAATGCTTTGTGCCACTGTCTAAGCGTTTATTTGTTTATACCTAGTCGTGTAATAATTGTCTCTAATAAAAATAATAAGTCGAAAATAATTATTTAGGACAAATTATTGTACTTACCAAACTTTCTAGATTACTAATCCAGTGTCTTGTATATTTTGAATAGTTCCTTCTGCTATTGAGTTGTGTTTTTGATTTTTACTGAATAAATATTTGTTTGATGTTTAAGTTATCATTTCCTCCAATTTTTGCTGGTTTTTGTGTTTAGTTAAATTTTTACTGAAAGTTATGCCCTTTAGCAATGTTTTTGTTTTTAGAAAACAATAATTAGCAGCATACAACATGTTTCGAAGTTGTATATTTGATACAAGATTCACAGAGAAGAATAAGAGGGAACTTCAAATTTTGGACAAAATTGGTGTTATTATAAGCAACGTTTTTCCGTAAAAAAAATCTACAACTGATGATTGGTTTTCTGTACATGATTTCAATTGTTCATGTATATATGCACAGTTGCAGAGTTTGGATATTAGACTCCTGTATTCAAACTTGAATATTTTTCTTTTAAGAATGATTTTAAAGGTAATAAATAAAACAAGCTTTACTTTGAGATGTGTAGATCATCATAAAAAAGAGCAATTCTGTGAGACCGTAAAGAGCAGCAGGATACATTGCTGCTCAGTTCTATGAGTGTCGATAAATGCATTCGCTCGATGTCGTTCAGCTGGTGTATTACAATTTTTCTTCTCATAACACAGGTTATGAAAGTTTCCAGAAGTGTAGCATTCATACGGAGGACTAATGGGAGTTTTTTATAATTGCTGGAAAATTTTGGTTACATCAGTTGTTTTCAAGGTTTTAAATGGATGGTTAATTAATGTTGGAAATTAATTATATATATATATATATTATGACAAATAATTAAAATACACAAAGTAAAAATCACTATATAATGAGATAATATGAACCTGTTGGCTGTTTACAAGATTTTTAAATAAAAGGTTGGCGGCTTTTTCTTTCCACTTGTTTGTGTATACGGGCCTCAAGCCTGAGCGTAGAACATATATAAGGAAAGCAAGGTGTGAGCTGGTGCAGTACAAGCGAGAAGTTCTGATATTTACTTGCCAGGACTAGGATTCGAACCCTCAGTTCCAAAGTCTATCGCCCGGAACACAACGCCAGCAACTCGCCAACACACCAGCTGATATTTATATTTTAAATAATAATGCACACTTTAACCCATTGGCTTAAAATGACGTGCTGATGCCATCATTAACTGTTAATTTTTAAACCTATGAATTGGAATGGACGAAATGATGTTTTTAAATGGATTAATAGTGTATTATAATTGAAATATTGTTTTCTTTCAGTTTAACCCTTTCAGTGCTATGGACCGATATATCGTCTTTTGAATCTATTAACAATAAACACTGTTACTGCTTCATAAGCGATTGTACCTTTAGGCGCTCAGTCTGCAGTATGAGTCTGATCAGGTGTTTTGCTACTTTTTACCTATCCTTTACTGTGTGTGTCCAGCGGAAGCACATTTTTATTAATTTTAACTTTTCAGGCGTTCAGACATTTAAAAAATCAACAAAACATCACAGATTCAACTACTCCTTTCAGAAGCTTAGCACTCAAAGGGTTAAAGAGTCACATTGGCACACACACATTAGACATAAGTAAATACCCCGTCACAGCAAACCTGCATACTCAGCGAATTTCCAATGCATAATATATGTCTGAATACCAAGCCACATACCAAGTTTCCTAAAAATATATTCACATATAAGCGATATATACAATTTTAATTATTCTCCATGAGAATAACATTGGTGATGAGTAAGCAGGTTTGCTGAAACAAGGAACACAAAAAATTGGTTTTTATGTAAATATAAATAGAATTTAACTAGGTGAAGCCACATACCAAGTTTCATCAATATGCAATCATAAATAAGCACTATATAACATTTTAATTATTATCCATAAGAATAACATAGGGGCTGAGTGAGCAGGTTTGCTGCAACAAGGAACAAAAAAATGGGTTTATATGCAAATATCAATATAACTCAACAAGGTGAAGCCACATACCAAGTTTTATTAATTTATGTTCATAATTAAGGCATTTGACTTATTCTCCATAAGAATAACATGGGGGCTGAGTATGCAGGTTCGCTGCTACGGGGATAATCAACAAAAAAATCAATTTTTTGTGCATATATCAATACCAGCACTACGTGACGCCACATGCCAATTTTCATCAATATACATTCATTAATAATGGAGATGTCAAATTTTATTTATTCTCCTTAAGGATAACATTGGACAACGTACTGTGTTTAGCACTTTGAATATCTCTACAAAGGTTGGACGTAGAATCACAATTTAAACACCAAAATGATTTTTTTGTGGAGCTGAGTTGATTGGTAAAAGCAAATGTGAAGTTTACATTAAAATTAACTTAGGAAAAGCCAAAAACCTTTTTCCCATAAGATTAATATGGGAGATTTTATGAGCAGGTTTTTTTTATTTTCTTCGCAACCATTTTACCTAGGTTAATAATTCAAAATACTATATTATTTTTGCTAAGCTCTATAACATTTTCTAAACCAAAATTAAGTGTTTTACAAATTTTAGGGTAAAAAATGCAAAAAACTGATTTTTGGAAAATTTAAAACCCCCTTCCCATAGTCCGATTTTCTGGTTTTCGAACTAAAGTCATGAATGTCATTTTACGCATTTGAGCCAAATTTCATCGAAATCGGACGTTTTTACTCAAGTTATCGTATTCACGGACACACACACACACATGTATATATATATGTAAGTATAAAAACATGAAAATAACCATGAGTAGCCCTTTACTGTGAATTTGATTCTCTAATAGATATATATAAATATATATAAACTAGGTTTATCGCCGTTGGGGGCTTCGCCCCAAACCCCCTTTTGGAGTTCGCTTCATTCACTTCCATTCCTCAGTCAACTCAAGTTTAAATCAAACTCAACTATTGTAGTTCATTAACGAAGGAAAAACTACACAATAATGACCTTTGGTGAGCACATTAACACCTACAGAGGCGGTCCCATATCGGTTCGATATCGAAACATTTGACCAACCGGCTGCTTGTTAGTTTTATCGAATGAACTCTCGACTACGATGGTTGTTTCGAGGTGAATAAAGTCCTCACTCAATCAAAGTCAATCAGATAAAAATATAAAGTTGTGGTTACAATGTTAAATTGGAGTTCTACAAATGATTTACGTGTAAAAAAAAACAAATTAGACTTCAGTTCACGACAGAATTATAGTATCCTAACCTAACCTAACTCCGCAGAGCGATGTTTGGTGGCTGTTCGTTGTGCAAATTACAAATAAATGAATTTGTAAAAACAAAATAAAGTCAAATTAAACAGAAATAAATTGCAGACCTCAAAAAGTAAGCAACAAAAGTAGGATTCAAACCCGTGACCACATGATCTTGAATCACCTGACAACATATCCACTGGGCTACCACGGGCCCATCAAATTTATCATTCGATAGAACAAACAAATATTGGTTGATTACATTTTCCAATATCGAAACAAACGATATTCGCGATATTGGACCTCCCGTGTAGGCGATAATGCGCTCACTTTGTTTTGTAACAGCTGATTTATATAAACCTCATGTGAGCAAATTACTATCGCCTACACGGGCAGTTTTTTTTTTTTTTTTAAATCAGCTGATACAAACATGTGGTATTAGCCAAAGATAGTGTGATTTCATTAAACGGCTTTCCAGAACTGTACACATTTAAATGGGCCAAAATACTCAAACTTACTTCTCCGATGAATAGCGGCTAAACGGATGATCGGATCTTAAATCTGATTAAAAATCGTTAGTTGGAAATTAAATTTTCTACAACGTTTGTATTTAACATTTTTTGCCATCTCTTACCGTTTCCGTACATAACGCGCTCAAAATTGAAAAAGTGGAATTTTCCCCCCAAAAAAGTTACCCCCCAAAACTCAAAAATATTAGCTGTTGGTAATTTTTCTGTGAGTTTCTCGTCAAGAGCTTTAATTCAAGTATGGGGTCGAGGGGGGTTCGATTATGGGAAGTGCCTCATAGTTTGTCAGTGATAATCGTTCTATCGTGATAATGAATACATAAATATAACGCTCACCCTGACTCACCGGAATTTTACGACTCACGGTTGTGTAATTACTTGTTGTGTTTTTGGTTGCTGGAGGGGATGCCAAACCACTGGTGTTTGTAAGTTTAACCAGTTTGTGATAGTTGATGGTGGTTATTATATTTTTACGATGAATGAATAATACCTGAAATATAAAACTACAACTCTGTCTATTAATAAACATATATATAAAGTTATAGTGTATAGGTAAGCAGGAAATAATTGAGAATGCTTAAACAAGTCGTAACTATTTTACAAGGATTAACAATAATGACATACAACTACGTTTTTCTTTGATTTGATGGCCCAGGTTGAGGACCTTTATCTTCACTGAATTTCGTAGTTAGTTTTGTATACTTAAGTTTAGTAAGTAGAAAATGTTCTCAGTGAGGCGTCATTTACAAGTTTCAGCAAAAACTGAAAGAAGTGTGAAAATGTAAAGCTTTATTGGCAAATTTCATCAAATCAAAGTTTTTCGGAACATAACGAAACATGGTAATAACAACTTTGTCAAGTGCACTGTACAGAAAAATCTTGTCAAATCTAAATTCAGCAACTACCATATTTATTGTACCTTGCCTTGTTTCAAGATACAGGAAACAACCGAAAGTAGTGCAAAAAATGTGCAAAACAAGTGAAGTTTATCAGCGAACTTCGTCGAATTTCAAAGTTGTTATTAATATGAACTACACATGTTAATAACAACTTTGACCAATTGATTTTATAGTAAATCCCGTCTACTTTAATTTCTGTTAGTATAATATTTTCTGTATAATGTTTTGTTTACGAGTTACAGGAAAAATCTAAAGAAGTGCTAAAGATTTGAAGTGTATCGGCAAATTTCGTTGAATTTAAAGGTTCTTCGAAATATGAACCACACAGTAGTATTAACTTTTAACAGTGCGTTTTACATTAAATATCGTCTACTCTTAGTAAAATTTGAGTTTCATCGCAAATTTAGTCATTTCAAAGTTCTTTGGAATATGAACCACATTTAGTAATAACAACTTCGACCAGTGTATCTGATAGTAAATCCTGTCTACATTAAAATCAGCAAGTATCAAAATTTCTGTACGAGGCGTCGTTTATGGCCTACAAGAAGAAATATGAAAAAAGTGTGAAAAATATGTGGTTTTTCGCCTACCAAAAGTTCTCCCCAAGGCTTTCGAGGTCGCAAACTTAGTTTTACAACCCCCGTTCTATACCAAACAATCCGATAAAAAATATATTTTACCGGATTTAATGTAAGCTGGTTATACCTATATATTGGGCTGTAAGAAATATGTTGGTTAAAAAACACAGTTGTTATTTTCAAAGTATTGGAATATTTATTTAAAGTTGAAATGTTCAGGAAAGTAAATTATATGGTACACACTTGATAAAAGATCGTGTTAATAATTACCCAGAAAATACCTTAAAGAGATATTGAGATACTAGTATTGACGGCCGCTATCGCGACCGCAGGAAATAATCAGCTGTGGCGGGAACAAAGCTTGTAGGAATAGGAATCCATAGCTGAATCTCCCGGATCCGCTAATATGCTAAAACGGCCGAAAAACATAAAACTTTAAGCTACTATAACTGAAATAAGATTGCCCCTATACAAAAATGATCGTAGAGTATTATTGAAATACAACCAAAAATAGTATTATAAAATATTATTTACAGTGTATTATTGAGTACCAATAATATTCAGTGTGTAAATTTGATAACGATTCTGGAAATTAGTATAGGAAGTGTCATTAAAAGTATTATTAAAATTGTATTATACTCAATAATACAATCATTTAAATTTTAATAATACTTAATGATACAAAATCTATATTAATGAACTGTAATTTTTTTATTTGATTTTTCCAATTAAATTGCTTAATAAACCAATACTATAAATTAAAAAAAGGATATTAGTTGCAAAAATATCATGACCAGGTCAGGTCTGAAACCTACGATCTTTGTCTTACTGTCCATACGTCTTAACCCCCACGGCCGTTCTGACTCAAGAGAACACTAGGATAGAGTGGGATATACAAATTACCAATAGTCTACACCTACACCTACACGACAAAACTTTAGTTTTATTTTTCTAAGCGAATACGCTCGTGCAGATCACTGAAATAAAAGTTGGAAAAAATTCATTTGGTTCATTTTGTTTTATGTATCTATTCTTGCCATGTAATATAATAAACTAGGAGCAGTTTAATGTAATTATAAAAAAATATTATTAAGATAATTAATATTAAAACAATTATAACTGTGTACCCTTTAAATCTTTTACTAAGATAATGATACTAATATAATGTTAATATAATTTATACATCAACCAACCTTGGTCCAACAAATTTAAAAATACTGAAAGACGACTGCACCACAGATTATGACCGTTTTGAGGATATAATCCCGTCCCAAAATAATCCCGAGGTAAGATAAATCCCGCTCGAAAAACGTGATTATTAATCGCTGAAATTTCGGAACTCGTCCATCTGTAATCATGAGCTAAGGAACAACTAAACTAACTTTCTGTCAAACTAAGGCCGCACGCCGCACGTGGAAATAAAATTCCTTCTAGCCAATTTATCACCACACTTCTATGATTATTAAAAAAAAATCGAGTCCCTTGGTCGACATCGTCAGAAAATATTTTTTCACAGGGTGTATTACATTAAATAATACTCTATATAATACAAACTATCATAAAGTATCATACTGCAGGTTTAATTTTAATGATATGTACTACACTAAATAGCACCCTGTATAATTCAAACTATCATTTAGTATTATAGCTTCAATGATGCATACTACACTTAATGTTACTCTTTATAATAGACCCCTACCAACCATCATATAATAATAGTACAATAATACGTATTTCACTCAATAATACTGTATAATTCAGTTTACTGGTATTATAACAATTTCCTATAGTACCTTCATGTTTATAATACCCAATAATATATATAGTAGAGCGTCGAAAATCCGAACGTCAAAAATCCGAACCTCTCCTGAGGATGTTATTAATACTGTACTGTATTGAATTAGCACGGAAACGACATATGTTTTAAAATTTCGCGCCAAACTGCCGGCGCCCGGCGGGGGAATGAGTGAGCGCACCGAGCCAGGTAAATGACCTTGGGCGTGTCTATTAATATAGAGTCCGAAGATTATGAAGGCAGTGACAGTGATGAAGAAGATCCAGCAGACGACTCAGTTCCTTCGCATTCTGAAGCTTTTACGGCGTTAGAGACAGTGATGTCTTGGTACGAAACACAGCCAGAATGTAGTCAAGGTCAGTTCCTGCTGCTTAAGCGAATGAAGGACTTGGCTGGCAGAAAACGTGTATCGAAGCTAACGCAACCAAAGATTAGCGCCTTTTTAATGTCAAATAGAATTGTATACGATAAGTGATTTTGTACAGTTGGATTTAGAGTGATGAGTGAGTCTGTTTGAATACTGTTACTGGTCAGTGTTTTGTTCGTTTCTATTGTGTACTGTATGAACTCTATCTATTTTTTTAAGAAACCAACTACAGTAATGTACATAATATACGTAAATACAAAAAAACTATTGTTTTTGTTTCATTTACTATAGCCTAGAACTGCATATTTAATAGTGTAGGCCTAATTATGTGTCTAAGAGGCATTTCTAGGTTATGTTTGAAAATCCGAACAAATCGGTAATCTGAACCACCTACGGTCCCAATTGGTTCGGATTTTTGACGCTCTACTGTACATTCAATGACACATATTTAATTTAATAATACTGTATAATACAGTTGACTGGTATTATACAATTGTCAATAATACTAAATTTGTGATTATATCAAATAGTACAGTACTATTACTTCTCACAGATATTATAGACCATATTATTATTGAATATTATAAAGTATCATTAATGTATTAATAATACTCAATTGCAGGGGTTTTTCAAGAAAAACAAACGACACGTGCAGCTTCCCCGACCTCGATTACACCTAAAAAATATCTTTTCGTAGCTTGGGAGCCATTACAGCTCGAGAAACAGCCGCGGACGGACGGACGCACGGAGCCACAGCCAAATGCAAATTATAGTATTCATATATATATAGTATTGATATGTATTGAGACCTCATACATAGTCCAAAACCAGCTGCAATGCCATGTTAATGCATGATATATATCACACGATATTGCTGTTTTTGGACTTTGTAGGAGGTCTTCTCTGGGTACCTAGTAAAACCATGGAAATGCCAATTAAGCAGACCTTAACAACCATATGCTGCTGCTCTCTACGGGTATTGTCATGGATCTGGGTCTTTCTCTTGTTTCCTTTCCTCAAAAAGGTTCCTGAATTGAATTGTTGGACTTGTGTTTTCTTATTAAGTGATTCACAAGTCCAACATGACTTAAAAAAAACACTATTTGCTTGTGCTTGTGGAACCATTGTCAAGGTAATCTAATTACCCCAACTCGTGGTGGGTTTTATAAAAATACTAACTAAGTATGAGTAGTGTTCTGGTTCATTTTAGCTTCATGTTAAATAATCTTTCTGTAAACTTTAGGTATTTGTTGTGTAAAACTTGGTTTGCCCAATAGCAATTAAAAGAAAATAATATTACAGAACCAGAATGACAATGCAAGACAAATTTTGTAGATGACATCATTGGTCAATTACTTGTTAAACTTGGACAATGAAATGCAAGGAATAACAGGGTATTATTTGAAAATTAAGACAATGCTTTGGAAAGAAGCAGGAAAACTGTATTGTGTCATTTTGGTGTATTTATTCTTGGACCACTTGAGTAAGGTATAATTCATTTACAGTCTGTGTTAGTTACTACTGTATAACAGTACGGTGCAATCAACAAGTGCTTGAGAAGTTTCAAAAGCTTCCTGCTTGGAAATGTACACATTTCTCTTCTACAGATTGTAGTCCATGTAAAACATTTTATGGTGAAACTGTACCCTGAAACATAACATTGAATTGTATTATTTTTCGTTGTTGAAATTGCATTTCCAAGATAGGGATAGCCTATCCCTTGAAAATCTCATCTTTATAAAATGTGTACTCTACCTGAAGAAGAGACAACTCAAGGTCTGTCTGGTGGAAACCGTCAGTTAAGATAATTTGTAATGATTACCCAAAGCAACGTAGAACACACTTCTTGATTTTTCATTTTTTCTAGTTAATGTAAATTAAGACTTTTATACAAACTAATTTTAGTCCTGATAGCTTATAGTGAAGTCCACTTGTCGTAACAAAGAGTTAATGCCATTTAATGGTAATGTTAAAAACGCACCTTGTTATCCTAGTTGTCCCACATAGTAACCTTTACTAAAATAGGATGATTTTTCTATTGGTTTTTTGTGGTCCAACAAGAGAACAAGAGTAATAAGAACATAGATAAAACTGTATATCAAAACAAAGGCCTTATCTAGTGGAACACAATGTCGCAAACCCAGCCTCAATCAGACCACTGAGTCAAAAAAAGCAACCAGTCAAACTTGTAAGTGCTACTTGTACAACTTTAAAATGTGATTACATATGTTACAATTGTCCTTTCGAGGCTTTATGGTAATGCCACACAAGACCTTTAAAATTATATATTATAAGTCCTTTGCCAACCAAGACATAAAACACCTTAAAAGTAAAATTGTAATGGATAAAATCACAGTGAGTTGTAAACTAGATAAGACCTTTAATTTTATATACAATCAACGTGACCTTTTTTTATAAGATGTTTTTGTTACTACTGTGTAGGCTGCAAAAGAAAAAGAAAAATCAACAACCAATTTCTTTTTGTGAAGCTTACTATAACATTGAAATCGGGTGAACTTTTGCGATAAACAAAAACAAATACATAAAAATGACCATATAGATCTTGCATTATTCCAATGTTGTGACCCTCCCATAAGACCCTGTATTAAATATATCACTCAGCAAAATGCCTCAAGGTAGCTGCCCTTAAAGGGGTGCTCTAAAGTTAAAGTTGTGTTTTGCACTTTCACTTTTTTTGCGTTTTTCTAAAAATTTCAATGAAACTCAGAAACCAAATAACACTGCGTAGCTCATATTTGGCAGGATTTTTTGTTGCCGCGATTTTGAATTGTTGTAGAAATAAGACACGTGACTCAGCTCATATTTCGGTGGGGAGATGAGTGGACTGCCACACATGCAATCGTGGTGATGGGGGAGCTGAGCTAGGTGCATTAAGCAAACGCTCTTTACTTTATGGATGGCCCTCGTATTAGCAGTTTTTCTACTTTGTATGCATGGTCTGTCCCCCACTGGTTGTCATCTGCACCCAATCAGCACAAAATAAAAGACTCAGTGCGACTCTCCTTACATGACCAAGACGAGGAGAGTAATAAGGTGGCTCCTGAGACGTAGCCATCACTAACCAAACACCATGTATCATCAGCTGATGTAAGCATGGATCATGCCACTCCCCCTCCACTCGTGCTGAATGACATATCCTATTCTCATATATTCCAACAGCCTAGCTGGCCATGTATTTATTTTAATGATAGGTATTTTTGTTCACTTAAGGCATTTAAACCATAATTTTTTCCATTATACTCATCTAGGGTATAAACTATATTTCTCCTTACTGCCTATTGGCTTTCAAAACCCCCATGATAGTCTTATGATGGAGGAGAAGTTTTATCAGCTTGCTAACACATTCTGACACCAACTTACTTGTGTGATTTTTCGGGCTCGACAATTACTTAAATATAATAATAATATTTACTTGCCAAAAGAAACTAACTGAAGTGTGAAGGTTTAAAAAAAAAAAAAAAACAGATTCATTAACCCAAGAGATTTAGGCAGGGTCAGGTTTACCACAGAATTGCTCAAATGTTTTATTTTTGGCCTTGTTTGCAGATTTTCAACAGAGGATTTTCTCATATAATATGGAATATTACCGGTACAATATTACCATATTATATAATCTCATTTCTATTTAATTTTCCATATTATATTTAGTTCGTTCGTAGTCACCATATTTAATGGATAAGGCGATTTTCCTACTGACTAAATACTGGTAAGACTATAACATGTTTAATGATCATTCATTTTTTTCTGAAAGCCACTCATTAATAAAAAGATGTTTTATTTAGTTACTGATATATGTGCCCTTCGGGATGTCTCTAGTTTGTGAAAGCCAAACCCTTCAAAAGTTGGCACGTGGATTACACTGATCAGCTTATTTCATACACGGAGCTGCTGCTTTGTCAACCAACTTACAAACCTGGATTGCTTGTTGCTATTTTACAATTAACCCTTTGAGCCCCCAGCTTGTGCATGGAGTAGTTAAGTTTTATTGTTTTGTTATATATTTCATTCATTTTGAATGCCTGAACATTTGAAATTATATAAAATTTGCATCCGGTGGACACACTCTCACCCTGGCTGGGATGAAAGCACCTTAGACCCCAGTCAGTGATCAGACTAGCAGCTGCATCAGTCTGGGTGGCATTACAGCCTATGTGCTGGGCGAGTTAGTTCCATTTTGTCACACCATGTTACACATCTCAGACCCAGACCCCAGTCAGTGATCAGACTAGCAGCTGCATCAGTCTGGGTGGCATTACAGCCTATGTGCTGGGCGAGTTAGTTCCATTTTGTCACACCATGTTACACATCTCAGACCCAGACCCCAGTCAGTGATCAGACTAGCAGCTGCATCAGTCTGGGTGGCATTACAGCCTATGTGCTGGGCGAGTTAGTTCCATTTTGTCACACCATGTTACACATCTCAGACCCAGACCCCAGTCAGTGATCAGACTAGCGGCTGCATCAGTCTGGGTGGCATTACAGCCTATGTGCTGGGCGAGTTAGTTCCATTTTGTCACACCATGTTACACATCTCAGACCCAGACCCCAGTCAGTGATCAGACTAGCAGCTGCATCAGTCTGGGTGGCATTACAGCCTATGTGCTGGGCGGGTTAGTTCCATTTTGTCACACCATGTTACACATCTCAGACCCAGACCCCAGTCAGTGATCAGACTAGCAGCTGCATCAGTCTGGGTGGCATTACAGCCTATGTGCTGGGCGAGTTAGTTCCATTTTGTCACACCATGTTACACATCTCAGACCCAGACCACAGTCAGTGATCAGACTAGCAGCTGCATCAGTCTGGGTGGCATTACAGCCTATGTGCTGGGCGGGTTAGTTCCATTTTGTCACACCATGTTACACATCTCAGACCCAGACCACAGTCAGTGATCAGACTAGCAGCTGCATCAGTCTGGGTGGCATTACAGCCTATGTGCTGGGCGAGTTAGTTCCATTTTGTCACACCATGTTACACATCTCAGACCCAGACCACAGTCAGTGATCAGACTAGCAGCTGCATCAGTCTGGGTGGCATTACAGCCTATGTGCTGGGCGAGTTAGTTCCATTTTGTCACACCATGTTACACATCTCAGACCCAGACCACAGTCAGTGATCAGACTAGCGGCTGCATCAGTCTGGGTGGCATTACAGCCTATGTGCTGGGCGAGTTAGTTCCATTTTGTCACACCATGTTACACATCTCAGACCCAGACCCCAGTCAGTGATCAGACTAGCGGCTGCATCAGTCTGGGTGGCATTACAGCCTATGTGCTGGGCGAGTTAGTTCCATTTTGTCACACCATGTTACACATCTCAGACCCAGACCACAGACAGTGCTTATATGATATCTATCCAAGTAAATAGTAGATTCAAAAGCCGATATATCAGCTCTAGGGCTCAAAGGGTTAGGGATAGCTAATGTATCATGTTTTCATTTGTTAAAGCTGCTCCCAACTAGAACATCTGGCACTAAGCTACAGACATTTTACAAACTATCAACAAAAGAGCTACTATGTGTGTGAATCATCAAGCAAAATTAGAGAAGCTGGGTGGGTGGAATTAAAACAAACAACTACAAGTTTCAAAAAGTTTACTAAGTAAAAAAAATAACAGAATAAGTGACTAAAGAAATCACAGTCAAGTACATGTGTGATAATACTGCCCATGCACACTAGTATATACAATAAGCAACATGACATAGAATTATTAAACTCCATGTTCTTTGAGTATACAAATAATTTAGATGGAGATAACACCGCAAGATAGCATTTTGTCAGCTTAAAGTTAAAAAAATCACCGATAAGACTTATTTGAAATTCTACTTTATAAATCTTAAAACTAAAAACTAATACTCTTGTCTTCCACCATTGACTACGCAACATATAAAAAATATGCTCTAACAACAATATATTATCTCTTTGTAAGGAGTTTAGCTTTTAAAAGGCACAATAATAGTTTACAGCACTTCCAGAAGAAGTTGATTTAGAAAATATATATTTAATACAACCATTAAAAATCTTTAAGATCCACAACTAAATAACAATACAGAAGTAACTTGTTTGAGTAGAAAGTTGCTTCCTTTTTCTTATCATAAAAAACTTACAAAAACTGTGAAATTAGTAAAACAATTAAGTAGTTGGATTTTAAATAATTTTGTAGGGATTAATATCGTTTATTTAGTTTAAGCAACTTCAGGATCAAATTCTAAAGCTAAAAATTAAGTATATTATTCGCTCTAAGCGTATTAACAGAAAGATGGAAAGATCGCTTGGTCAGATCAGTTTTTAACAGTAAATAAAGCTAAACCGTATTAGGAACTTTTGCGAAAAGTACAAATCCAAGATTCACAACTTACTTAAATATAAGCTCTGAGTCGGACAGTCTCAGTGAAACTATTAGTTTTTCAATACACCTTATTACCTAAAAGAAAAAAATCATATAAAGATATCATTCAAAAGTTTTGTAATTTTTGCAACATTGAATACTCTTGATTTAATTTAAATCATGTTTGCAAGCAGAGACCACTGAATACTATACCAATTAGTGTTGCCAACCGTACGGTTTTTGACCAGACAGTTCGGTTTTCCGGTGCCTGGTTGGAACGTCCAACTGGACGGCAAATGTCCGATTGTGTTGTGTTGATAAGAAATAGGTCACAGTTAAAAATTAATAAATTCCAGTAGATTCAAAAGTTTAGATTCAGTCAAGTTTAGATTAATATTTAGGGTAATGTCTTGTAAACCTAAAATCACTAATCATGTTTATTCTTTTTATTTACCTTTTATTTTACGTTCGATTATAAAGTTTAAAATTAAAATTTATTTTCCCAATTTTATTAATTAATAATAAGGATTTGCAGATATGTTATGCAACAGCATATTTACGTTTAAATTTAAGGGCTATTTTTAACTCTAGTAGTTTACAACTGTTATTACAAATGACAAATTTAATTGAATTTGAATTGAATGACAATTTAATCTATTACACATTACCAATTTAAACATCAGCTCGTCAGAAAATGTACTTTTATTTCTTGATTGAAATGTGTTGTTGTTAGCAGCCAAAGGGCTTAAAATGGTTACTTTTACGATAAAATTCTACATTTTCCAGAGGCTGCATCCTGCTCTACTGGGGGTTCCCCCCCCTCCGGTGGGGCTCGTGTCCGGTTCTGGCCAAACGAAAAGTTGACAAACACTAATAGTGATACTGTAATGCCACTCAAGTACAATTCAGCTTGCATAATTGTAAGCTAAAAACAATATGACAGTTCGTTCTTTAAGGTAATTTGATGCCTGAAACATTTGGTGGCAGCCAATCAGATTTATTGAGATGACATAAAACCTCTCTATTAATCTTAAGCATAACTCAATGATCAAATCAGACTTGCGTGCTATAAAAAATAATAGTCAAACTAAAGTATGAACTGAGAACTAGACAGAACTAGATTCAGTTCAATATACAGTAGTTCATCATTGTGAGCTGCCACATGCCTAACATTGGAATGATGGAACTGAAATTCAATGTTATTAATATATTGTATCTGATATCTAATAACCTTATTAATATCCAAAAATGTTGAATTTAAATATTACATAATTATCTACAACGTTTAATGTTAGTGACTACCAATTTTAAAAAGTCACTTTTAAAAGCATTCATGACAGATTTAAATGAACACAGGTTTTCAAGTTTTAACAAAATTAAGTTACTTTTTGTAAACTAAAATCTCCAAAAAAATTTATTTTCTTGAGTAAGTGTTTATCTTTCTATATAATTCTGTAAGCAAAGTTGTTAAGTTAAAATTGTGGGAGTTTGGCGAATCAGGATGATGGGAAATGGCTGAAATTAAAGGTCTTGTTCCCAAGGACTTGGGAAATATAGCAATACTAGCTGATGTACCCGTTCTCGCACAGGTGTTTTCTTTACCCGTTCTTTAGTCAATGAAATTTGCATTTTAGTTAGCTTGAAACAGCTGTTCTTGCTTCTGCTCTTTAAGCTGTCAAATGGAAGTATCCACAGCTGTTCGCATTACAGTATCTGAATGTTTACTTTCTTCTGAAATGTAAACATTAAAACTTAGAATGTTAACGGGGCGTAGCCCAAGGGGATTTTAAGGAAGTGAATAGGCCTATGTGTTGCATGAGTTCAAGATCTACCTTTGTGTAAAGTTTCAGCCCAGTCGGTTCAGTAGTTTTTGCATTCACCCGGAACATCAGACAGACAGAAACCACCTCTTCTTTATAATATTATAGATTTCTAAAATGTCACCAGCAAACAAAAAATAACGTAAAACACCCCCTATAAGAAAAGCATGGGATTTTAAAAAGCGTCTGATTTGTTTGCATTAAAACATTAAAATTTTTTTAAAACATTGCTATTTTTTTCTGTGTCTACGTTGTTTACGAACTGACATGTCTTCCTACTTATATTGTTTTATTTTCCTCAGCATGTAAAAAGTAAACAAATCTGATGATTTTTTAATTTCAAAAATTTCAAATTTTACCTGACGATGATTATCTTTGATATCAAAAGGCCTAGTCAGTTAAAATTTATTATTATTAAAATTTTGATGCTTTAATTTCAAAGTTTTAAATTTAAATTGATTTCCAATAACTAGCTCCTAGTATTTATGGAAAAATCAGATGATGCTGAGTATTCGAGCGAGGTTAGGGGATATGGCCCCTTACGCCACTAGTATTAAGTAAATCCCAAATAACATTTTTAGAAGATCCTTAACTTTAAAACTGTGACAGTTCTTTAACAGTAAACTAAAAGCACATCATACATTTCTGTTCCATTTTAGGGTTTTATTTTGCGCTCTATTTATGTTTCTTTTATAAGTTTATTTTTCCCAAAGTTTCCTGTCATATCAAGTTAGTTAATGTTTGAAATGTTACAGTTGACTGTTGCTATACATAAAAAATGATATCTGAAAAGTCATACTTTCTGTAATTCTTGTTCCATAAGTATTACTTGCTGCACAAACACAGGATAATTTACTAATTAAAAGATTAATATTCTTTCTTTGCAACACAAACACAATAACAATTATTATAACCTGGATATAACTACCATCATAAAACAATATTGTTTGCCATATAACAATAATCAAAACTTCACAGAATTATAACATTCAATGCTTGGATACATTTTTGTTTTAAAATGACGGGATGTAATACTACATCCCGTAAGTAATAACAACACATAATATGCTAATAAAAAAGTTGTTTTAAAATGAATAATCTACCCAAAATATCCTGTATCATTAGAACACCCTGATAAATATCACATATCACTGGACATATTGATATCCCATTGTTCTTTTAATGGGGGAACACTAGAAACAAATTTTTGACAAACTAATAATAACAAATAAATCTTTATTCTTCCGTCTACAGTGTAAAATTCTAAAATCTATTGTGAGTTAGCTATCTGGTTTTAGTGTAGCCAGAAGACATCCGACTGCAGTTAAATCGTGTTACAACCAAAATAATATCCGTATATCCAAACTTTGAGTGAACATATTCACTTCACACCACCTGTTAGTATTTCTTTCATTATTATTCTACAGTGGCAGTTGAAGTTAAATAAAGTATACACAGATGCTATCGGGAAACATAAATAATCAATCAGTTAAACCAGTTAAAATTGCTAAAAATGACGATAAAAGTAGTTATTTCTAACAAAAAATAATTATCTCTGTTAAAAAGCAAAGCCCTATTTAATTTAAAATGTACAATATTTTGTTTACTTTATATTTTTTTGGCATACTCTAGCCTATACTGAGAAAAATAAACCTACTGGTACAGAAAAGTTAACCGCAACTGTCAACTAAAGCTACCTTTCTTATTAATAACAATTAAGGACTTAATTGAAATTACCATCCGACAAATAAAAACTATCTATCCATATTTTATGTGCTTGAATATTATTAAGAAGACCGAACCAACGTACTTTAGATTTGAATAACATAAAAAGGATGTGTGCTATTTACAAAATGAAAATATAATATCATAGAAATAAATATAAATTTACACAAAACAAATAGCGGAGTCTACCAGAGGGCAGAGTGTTGATTGACGTGGGGCGCAGGGGGCCAGCCTAGACACTGAACAAAACATAAATTCATTACCAACTTGACAAAAATATAAGACAGAAAAGTGAAGAAAAAAATGCAGGAACAAAATCAAGAAAATCGACATATTAACTTTAAAATAAGAAATCAAACGTTTTTTTTTTTTTGCTTAAATATTGATGACTGTATATTATCTACCGGGAAGTTTATGACCTTTCTTTCTTACCTATGCTGTTCTATTAAGGTTATTTATACCCTAAGCTATTAAGGTTATTTTCTATGTACATTTACCATCTAATAATAATGTGGTTCATGCATTCCATCTGAAGAAAAAATATGTACAATATGAAATAATGCAAAATCAAATTGAATACTATCATTGATAACTTTTAGATTGAGGTTCTGCCTATAAACACATTATCACAATAGTTTAAAGATTAAGAGGAGAACCAACATCAGTTTGATACTGAATGCAGGACAGTTTGAACTACTGGGAACACATTTTCAAGCTCGGCGCAAATTTAATTGTCAAACTGAGCGAATTGTCGAACTAAGACACCACCCTAGCCTTAGCTAAAGGTAAAGGGAGCACTTGCCCGTTATATGAACCAAAACTGTTATAACACACCTGCAGTGGTTAAGATAGGTTTGTTCTATTTTTTAATACAATATTTTCATTGTTTTTTGTACAGTAAAACCTACCCAGTAAAAAAAAACGGAAAAAGTAACCTGAATAGTTTATGGTTTTTATTAGTAAGGAGAGTCACTCTGCTGTATGAGTTGGTAGGTAATTTGGTGACGAGTTGAATCACTTCATGCAAATTACAGTACCTACACATAATAATGGCAACAGAGGAGAGCCTTACCACTGCAAAAAATAAGCTTTAATGCTAATCTTGAAACCAAATATTCAAGTACCCTGGGTTCATGACTAATACAGCCACCAAGCGGCACTTTTTGATTGAGGTATGGCACTTTCTGTGGTCGTAGTCAATGTCAAAAGGTAACTTTTCAGATAGGGAGTCACTTGAGAATCCGTGCAAGACCAAAATGGCGGTTATTAAAGATGGCTGCCATTGAAATAATAAAATATGTCATAACTTGCTTGATAGATATCCGATTTCAGTGAAGTTGGTTTTGTTTAAAAGGCCTTTATGAATAAAAAGTTGTTTGTATTTATAATTTTTACGAAAAAATAGTGATTTTAAGATTTTTGATTACATTGTCTTTACTAATCAGTGGTGGAAAATATCCGCAATAATCTCTTAAACAACATTTTTGATTAATTGGCCAAATTTGTATAATATAAAAGATAAAATTTCTAAATACCCCCATTGCAGCAAACCTGCATACTCAGTGAATTTCATCCACACATAATCATTAACAAGCGATATATGACATTTTATTTATTCTCCATAAGAAAACATTAGGACTGAGTATGCAGGTTTGCTATACATCAGGGACCACAAAAATCGGGATTGTATACAAATGTCAATGGATCACCAGATGAACCAAATACCAAGTTTTACCAATATGCAGTGTGTAAATTAAGTATTGAAACAAATATGTATTTTTTTAAACTAAAATAGATAGAAATATGTTGTTTGTGGCATTGACTGTCAACAAAGGTTCCGGGATTTTTGACAAAAAAAAATTGTTTCAACCCCCTAAGGGGGTGGGGGTAGGGGGTAACATATTTTTTTAAATAGCAACCCCTATTGAGTGACCCCTCATTTTATAGGTCTGGTCACGCTAAAATCAATGATATAAAGATAATTAAAATTTGTTGATCCTAAACAAAATGGCGGCAAAAAACATCAATTATGTTTGAATTATCATAAACAACCAAAACGCTTGTTATTGTTTGAGTTATTACTTAAGAAATGTTTTAATACGTGTTTTAAAAAGACGTCGCCAAGATCCACCTGTTTTATTAAAAAATTTAAAATTAATATGGTTTTTTAAGGTGAGAAATCCTTTTGCAACACTAATAAACATAAATTTAGGTAATAAATTAAGTATTAAAATAAAAAAAAAACACATTTTTCAATAATAATATTGGCCGTCATTTTGTTTAGGATCAACAAATTTTAATTATCTTTATTTCATTGATTTTAGCGTGACCAGACCTATAAAATGAGGGATCACTCAATAGGGGTTGCTATTTTAAAAAATAAGTTACCCCCTACCCCCCTAGGGGGTTGAATTTTGTATGTCAAAAATCCTGGTACCTTTGTTAACAGTCAATGCCACAAACAAAATATTTCTATCTATTTTAATTTAAAAAAATACATATTTGTTTCAATACTTAATTTACACACTGTATGTTGATTGTTCATGAACAATGAAATATTACATCTTTCTTTCAAGTTATGGCAGATTTTATAGTTTCAATGCCACAACCATCTTTAATGGCTGCCATTTTGGTGTCCTGCACGGATTTTTAAGTGGCTCCCTTACTGAATAGTTACCGTTTGGCAACAACTATGACTACAGAAAGTGCCTATCTCAATCAAAAAGTGTCGCTTTTTTTGTGTACCCGGCGTGTACTATAATGTTCAAGTAACATTGAAAGACATAATTTGTAATGTAAAATTAATGTCTAAAAATTATCCTTCAAACATATTTTAATTTTTTAGAGTGTATATTCAAAACTCAAAATCGCTCAGTGACATTTATTCAACATTAAATCATATAGGGCATCTATAGGTTGTTTTTTCTAAAAACAAAAAACATCACAAAAACTATCACAAAACATACTTAATTGGCATTTATATTATTTTTCCTTTTGGAAATGAATAAGTAGATTACTTGATCATTGTCTGTGGCATCTTTGAACAATTTTGACATTCTTAAATGCATCAAATAGATTTGTTAACACTAAGGTCGAACAATAAGGGTGTGAATTAGTGCATGGCTTTCTCCACTAATACTCCAGTTCAACCTTATCTGCAATGAGGGCTTAACAAATGGGTTTCCTGACTTAAAAAATAACTAATAACCATCACCACATAATGTTTCTGTCTCTCTGTTTACAAGATAATTTAATATTTAACACTTCGCACATGCTACATATACCACGGTAATAACAAGTATTCATAAAACCACCAATCAGCAAAATGTTTGTCTATTTGACTACATACTTGACATATCAAGATGTTCTGATACAGCTGTGTGGCGTGAACATAGCATAAGCACCTGCATTGACCAATTTACTACCGTAACTAAAAACAGCATGCGAGAGTGACAGTGCCCTCAGTGCAACGCTTAAAATGCCAAAATACTCAGATACCAACCCATTTCTTGTTGGAGATTGGTTTGTACCGGTTGAACCATCCCCAATTATCTGTAATCATATATAACAAATGGGCAACCCCGCGACATTAAAAATTGCCATAAGAAAAATTGTCCTATCGATAGTCTAGAAATTTATAAAACATATTCTTCATAAACGTCACATGTCTACGATATGAGGATGAGACATGCCTATTTAGATTTAATATTGAGCAAATAGTTATGATAATGAGTCTCATAATCTCTAATTCCCAGGTCTCATAACAAGGAATTTAGTCTATCAAACAAACAACAAATTTAAAATTAGAACCTCTCGCTGGAAAAGAGTTTTGAAAACCTAAACAGCTGTGTTTAGGTAATTTCTCCTTTGTTATAACAGTGCTCAATGATGGATATTCCAGAGGTACCGGAAGTGTGCGATACCTTCCCAGAGTGCATGTTACGTGCCAGCGCAGACTGGAAATGACGTTAGCTAAAATTGGGGAAAATTTGCTTTTCCCCCTGTATCTATAGGGCTACACCAAATAAAATTAATTTAACAAGGCAAACAATTTAGTATCCAGGGGACTGTAAAGCCTTTATTTCAGCAGTAAACTTGTTAAATTTAGGAAATGTGTGTCAATTACCTATATATTGTGTGAATTTCTATCTATATTGCATCTATTTTAAGTTGTTAATTCACAAGTTTGCGAGTCATGTAAACATTGAAGTGAAGAGAATGATATGACTTACTTACCCTTCAGTTCACTAGGATTAACATATTTATCAGTACATAAAGAAAGTGATATACTTTTGTCTTTAAAAGTTGTATTTTTTTCAAACACACTAAGGTAACCTTATTACAATCCAGCATTTTGGACCTTTTAAAAATAGCAATCTCTATAATTAGTGATTTGTTTTATATTTTAGAAGAAATTGCAAGCACTGCTTTAAAACAATTCTACAATCTTCAACTAGGCCAGATAGTCAGTCATATAATTATCATGATGTCTAGAACATTTAACTATAAGTTGAGCCTTTTTTACACATTGCCAGCTACATATCGTATAAGTCTCACATGTTAATTTAATGTTCTAACAGTTCTAGTTAAAAAAAACTATGCAATTCCCAAAAATGGAAAAATATTCCTCTTTTCTGGGGTTTTCCTATTATTTTCAAAATTATCCTTCACACTTCCATAAGGACAATATTCCGACCCCCACACATTGTGTTTGATTTTATATCTGAAAATTTGGGTCAGATATCCGAATCCGTTCTGAAGCTTTGATAAAAGACTGATAAGGTACACATCCGACTTATTCGGGTAGACTATCTGGATAAAACCAGCCAGAAGTTAGAGAAGAAAACTAAAGAATATAACACAGTTTTGCAGTCGCAGGTTCTTCAGTTACTCAGGTAGATGCCAAATAATAACTCAAAACCTTGCATGTGCATCATAAATTAAATTACCAAGTTGAAAGGATATGCACCTATTAGAAATGTAAAATTCCTTCTTAAGCACATATGTATGGAGCTTAAATATGTTTTTGAGAGACAGTACATATATTATTTATGATTCAGTAGGGTACCGGAAGTTAATATCCAAATCCATAAATTATACGATCTGAAGTCTTTACTATCCAATCCGTACCTAATCCGAACCTTAACTATCAGAACCAAATCTGATCCAAACTGAAATCTACAGACCTCTACTTAGTAATATTACCAAGTTATTCTAAGATGAATCTTTACCTTTCCCATGGAATCCTGAGGCTTCAGAGCTGTGTGCCTACCAAACAAGTTGGGCATGTAGTCTTCACGTTCACTGAAATCAAGAGGGAAATTTTACCAAATTACAATAGTTTATATTTGAAAGTGTATAATGCAAAATTCTATGTGTAATTCAAGTTTAATAGACAGTACAAATAGTTGATGAATGTGTCAGAAACTCTTTAGTACCATTTACACAATAAATTAACTACAAGCAACTTTCAATGGCCACTGGTAAAACTATACACAATCCTAAGCCGTTCTGCCGAACATTAAGGGTACAGTAACAAAGGCATTACCATTCATCACTATACCTATTTAAAATATTCACTTTGCCTTGAGAACACACCACTCTATTTAAACAAAGGCAAAAGATTAATTTACATAATAGTCGTTTTGAGACTTTTGGAAAAAAATCTTAAAAGATGTAATTCCATTAACAGTGTTTACATGTTTAACACTTTAAAAACCCTTTGAGTTCCAAAAGTACCTAGATATATCATCATTCAAATCTGATAGCTAAAAACATGGGGTTAGTTAGGGTATAAGCAATGTACAGCACCTCGACATGAGGTACACAGAAACGGAACTAACACGACTAGCGCCTAGCTTGTAAAGCACACGGTCCAATATAACTGCTAGCCTAAAGGTTGGCTTAGCAGTCTAAGGCGTTATTCCCCGGCCAGGGTGTAGTGCATGGATCAATGGTGCATGGTCTGTCATTTGTTTTTATGTCCAACTCATGGAGAGATCACCTGTCTGAGGCAGAGTCGAAGGGGAAGACGGACCTTATAAACGGTGGACAGCTCGGGTCCAAGCTGACGGGATGGGTGAATTCTTTGTGAGTTGCACATCTGATCAGGGGTTTCGCTACCTTTTACCCTATCCTTACAGTATGTGTCTCTACTGAAAACACGTTTTTTCATAATTTAAAATGTTCAGGTATCCAAGAAAATAACGGCACAGATTGAACCACTCTATTAACATACCAGGGGCTCAAAGGGTTAAGCAAAAAATTGCTCAAAATCATCTTCACCGAAACATTCAGACTTTGGGACCTTTATTATTCCATCACTACAATTAAATACGTTTCAAATAAACGTTAACCGTATTAAATACGTTACAATTTATAATATTCAAATTTACTTTCACAACATAGGGGCCATACACATATTACGTAACACATTTTTTCATTATTTCAGACCCCCTTCCTCCCCCATGTAACGCCTGACCATACCCTCCCACCTTTCCAATGTATTACGTAACTCAATCGTAGAAAGCTTTAAACTTTTTAAACATCGTTTTATCAGCAATTTAGAATATGGATTTCAGTGAATCATTAAACTTTAAATGGCTTTCCTTTAACAATATTTTTTAATATAACTTTTTCAAAGCAAAATTTATACAAAAAACAAGACTTACTAATAATATAAACAACAATATAAACTATCTCAACAGAACGGGAGTGCACCAGCTCTAAGGGCTAATATTTGTGAGTTACATAAAGTTGACCCCCCCCCTCCACCACATAACGCTACACCATACCCCCTCCCCCCCCTTTATGTGCGTTACGTAATATGTGTATGGCCCTATAGGCTAATGGTATTGTTATTAGTTTTTATGTAACTGAGAAAAAATTAAAAAGTTACATAAACCTTAACATTGTTGATATGCATTTATCTTTAATTCAATGCATAAGGGCCTCGATTACAAATACTTTAATGCATTGGAGTCTTGATTCCATTTATCTCAATTAGTGATGGTCAAACCAGAAATTTCGAATCTCAAAACCGAAACCGAAACTTACAAAATCGAATCTCGAAACTCAAATCGCGAAACCCTATTTACTTGCCTGGGTATGGTTATGAAAAATAAATCCAGAAAAATTAATTAAAACTAATTATATATTTTGTTTAGAGTTGTTCTTTCAGAAATAAAAAATCAATAATCCAAAAAAGGTGAAGGTAGACGACCGATGACAGTAGGCTTTTGACCTTTGCATTATTGATCGAAACACGGGCGTGATTTCTGTTAAAAAACAACAATAAAGTCACAAAAAATCTCAGCAGTTTCGAGTTTTGATTCTCGAAACTCACCGATCGAATCTTGAAACCGAAACTTTTCCAAAGTTTTGGTGGTTTTGAGATTCAAGTTTTGGTTTTGACACATCACTAATCTCAATCCATTGGAGCCTAATGCTTACAGAAGCTTCCAGCCTTTCGTTAATACCCAAAAAATTTATTCTTTGACATAAAACAATTATTTGAGGAAATCAAAAATAAACTGAATATACTTTCTGCATGGAATTTAAAATTGCTGCAACTAAAAATTGTTTGTTATCTACTATGGGTATGGATCAGTAGCCTAGTTTTCATGATGTATTAACTCTCATACTGCTATATGAAAAAGACACTACAACAAATATTTGGAAGAGATCAAAGCAACTTTGCAAAACTCTCATATTTTTCTCTTATAAGATATTTTTCCAAACTACTTGGGTGCAAAATTTTAGAAACTCCCAAGTTCCTCCAGCAAAAATACCTTTCATTTGAGCCATTATTCATTATCCTGCGATTTTACTCTTTAGAGTAAAACTGGGTCTACTCTAAAGAGTTAAAAATGTCACTAGTATAATTATTCAATTCAAAGTGACTTATTTCCAAATAACTGTACAACTCTATTACATTTTATCATTCCCCAAGTGCATAATGCATGCATTGGGTATCCAAAAGTTTTATAAATTTATAAATTTGTTGTATTAACGGTTAATTCACTTGGATTTTTCAACTGCATATCTTGAGGTCAGTCCAACATAGAACTTTGTGTTATACTTAAGGATTGATTTGTGCCAGTCCATTGGGAAGACTATGAAACCTACCGTCTGTTAGAGGCAGACTGGAGACCGCTACGAACTTCTTTTTCAACTTGTGTTTGAGATACATACGAGTTCTCTAATGATTCAAGAGAAGAACTGACACCTGTAAAAATAATACATGTATGTGAAATAAATGTTTAATATCAAAAGTTGATTGAGTGAAGAAGTAACATTGCATGAAATGAAACAAGGAACAGCAACAAAATCCCAACTGTGTACTACAGTACTTTTATAGTTAACCTAAGCGGAGAAAGAGTATTGCCAATTATTCTCAAGTTTCAAGGGGCGATTAGTCTTCGATCCAGAAACAGACTTCACAACATGTTCCAGGCCAGACAATGAAATACAAGTTCAAAATTTTAACTAAAGGGTCCGAATGGCCCACATTTGATAGCAGAGCGTTGTTTCGATCAATAGGATTCAAAAGAAAAACAAACATGGTTTAGTCGTCATTTTGGATGATAAAATACGCTCCAGTTGCCATTTGCCCAATAAACTTTCGACCAGTCATCGCTTATAATCAATATTACATGATTAAATCCTTATTAAGCCTATTTGAGGTGGTCTGGTTGTAATTTTTACCGATTTTGTGTCTTCCATCGTCATTTAGGCCGATATTATATGGTCCAGTTGTAATGTTTTCCCAATATTATATTTCCCATCACCAAGTTTTGCCACAATTATGATTTCTGACCTCATTTTTAACCAATTTTTGTGGTGAATTCGTCTTGCGTGGATGTTACTACACGATTCGGCAGTTCCAAATTTTTAGCACCCTCCAGAGATCAGCAGAAAATACTCGACCAAAGGGTATCAAATCTTCAAATACTCGCACACTCATAGTGATAACCCTTCCCAGACGGCCTAGTTTATATATATAGACAGGAAAAAAATTAAGTTACGAAAAAATTAAAATTTTTGTTTTTACGTCTATAATTCTTAAAACTATATAAATAGTTGTCCTAGGCAGTAGTTTTGTTCCAAATTTTTTTAACAATTAAAAATTATAAAAAATTGTTTTTTCCTTTTTTTAGTATACGGTATTGCTTAAATATAGCATAGGATGTAAGGATGTTTTTACATAGAGAATTGTTTATTTAAGTGATCAAACTAGAATAAGTTTGTTTGTAATAATTGGCGGATATATACGCCTACCACCAGCTAAGCACGAACGATTAGCAGATATATCCGCTTATCGTCCGGGAAGGGTTAAGTATATTTCATAAAAAGTAAAAGATTGTACTAAATCCAAAAAAAAGTTCAGTTTGGAATCATTTATGCCCTGTAATTTCTGAACAACTATGGATGGTGTCCTTTTTACAACTTTGCAAAAGGGGCGAGTAAAACTGTTGTTAAGACTGGGGCATTAATGTAGGTTATATCTACAGGGTGTACCCTGTATATATAACCTATGCATCAACCACCATGAAAACTAAGTATGATAACCAAGAGATAGCATAGCAGTCACCAAAGTTAGACATGGTAGCTAAAATGTTAAATTTGGTCCAGTATTTGCTGACGTTTCACAGCTATGTCAGCTAATTAAGTTAGACATTACAAAATGTATATTAGCTAAACAAGGCAAAAAGGCAAATGTACTTACCAGTTTTTTCATCGAAAAACCCTTCAAACAGAACAAAGTTGTTGTTTTGAGGGTATATTTTTGATAGTCCATAGTGCTTATGCAGAAATGACAAGAAGGTCTGAGATGGTTTGTCGATCGCTAGTTTACAAGGCACGACATCTTTGTCCTAAAAAAATAAGAAGAAACTGAAGCAATGTAGTATAATGGTCTATGTCACAAAACAGGCTAATTTTTGTCCAGACAAGAAAAAAATAAAAATATATACTTATTTCAAATATGTTTGTTGTTTTATTTGTTACAATCCTCCTGCTTTTCATTGAATTCTAGTTTTAAAACCCATACTTCATTCTTTTATCAATAAAATAATCAACTTTTTCGTCAAAATACAAATCGGTCACTGTCCAAGAACGCCGATCTCAGTATGAGCCAACAACAAGCAATGCATGAAGAAGGAGAAAACACTGTACAAGCAGGCAAAACAGATGATCAGCTGTATACTTATCAGCTGTAGACAGACCATCAGGATAGAGAGATTAATATATCGTTATTTTTACGATTTTCTACTTGCCCCAGAACCAACTGGGTCAAAGACCACCAAAACTATGATCATCAGAATGATGGAAAGGACGAAACATTTTGGCACGCAAACGGACTAGGTGACAGCGAGTGACGTAAATTTGTGTTGGCCGACAGTTGATTGTTTTTATCGTATGAAATATCTACAAAAAACCATCATATACAGATAATTACCTCACAGTACCTTGATTACAAAACAAAACGGTCACGCTAAATACTCAGAAACTAAGTTAATTGTAATATGTTAATAATTGATATTCTGATGTAACGGAAGTTTTGGTGGCTTGAACCTAACCTCAAAGTAAGACAAGAGTCCCACTGTGCATTGCGGCTAAACTGAAATATGAACAAAATTGACAAACCGGTCAAGCACAAATCGTTACTGTGACTGCAGTGGTATTTAGTGGCTGATTTGTTATTTTTGTCTATTTTGTTCAGTCTTTGTATTTCTATATAAACTATATTTTTATATCTACAGTATTTTTTAAGTTTATTTAAGTATACAACATTTTATTAAATTTGTATACACCAATTATATTTGAAGGCCTTTTTAGTTTTAAGAATCATGTGTGTTTTAGTTTAAAAGTTTTTCAGAAGTTGTATTTCATTTTGACGTTTTAAAATAAAGTAAGACTTATTTTACTACATTTTACTAAATGTTTGTGTTTTATTCATAAAAACCCAATGAAGTTTTTAAAGTGGTCCAATCAAAAATTGTGTTTTAAAAATTTCAGGATGAAAAGTGCAAAAAACTGATTTTTGGAAAATTTTGAAACCTCCGATCCCATGGTCCGATTTTTTTTGTTTTCAAACTTAAAGTCATGAATGTCACTTTACACATTTGAGCTAAATTTCATCTAAATCGGCCTTTTTTTACTCAAGTTATTGCATTCACGGACACACACACATATACATATTATACATATATATATAAATTTGAACGAATAGTGTTTTTGGCATCTGGGGACCTCAAAACAAAAAGTTATCATGGTCTCGGGCTTAAGTCTTACCAAGAGACCTACGGTAATAGCTTCTTCCCTATCGGGAAAATTTGCTAAAATGTATTTAAAACATTATGAACTAACAAAAACAGTTGTTACCAGGTGAAATGTTGTTATTAGATATAATATCACTCCAACCCATAAGCAGTAATAAACATTTTAATTAGTGTGACCGTTTTGCACTTCATATTGGCTTGAGACAATTAAAAGTTTCAAAAAATCTTATATATTTAGCAAATTTAGCTCTGCTGTATATAAGGTTAGGTTCTTAACATAATTATTTACCATAATTTCAATTAATTGCTTGAAAATAATAGCTTTTTTATTTTTTTCTATTAGGCATATAAGCCTGTTTTGTGACATTGGCCCATAAGATAAATTCACTTGTACTGCATAAACATTAAAAACATATTTCAACAATATGCACAGTAATACAGAATAATATACATCCATTACAGAGAGAAAAAAGAACATTCAAAATTAGAGCCCATATAGGCCTATATTAATTTAATTAACACTTTCGCTGCTGCAAACATGTTTAAACATTAAATTTGCATACGTTTCTATGTTGAGAAAAAAAACCGATCGGGTCCGCAGCAGCCAACGCGTTAAAGATGGCAAACGGTGATAGAAATTTCTGATTTTTCGACAACTAGTGTAAAGTTAAAATAATACAACCCAATTATTGTTAATTTTAAACATTTGTTTAAATAACTCCAACAATAAGTAAATTATATCAACCAAAAACTGTTTTAGTTTAAAATCACTAAGCGTTTGACTTAATCGGTAAAACTCATCTACATAGATCGGAAGCCCAAAAATGTATGTCAAAAATGTAAATGCATTGAAGGAACTTTTTTTTACAATTGACCTAATTACAATTTAACACAGGTCTAGATTTAGTACATTGTCTAACAAACAGACTCTGTAATGAGAATTAACATTTTACCTCCAACATGAAGTCAAACATCTGTTTCCCAAAACCATTTCTCTGCTTGCTTTCGTGGACGTAGAAGTCCAGTACACACAGGCTCTTCTTTTCGTGAACCATGCCCGTTGCATCAAACAGGAACAAATTCTTCACTCCCATTTTCAGCAGTCCAACAAGGCTTCCCTTCCCACTGTAAGTTAGAAAATAAAAGTAAATTTTGGCCTAGACTAAAATATAAAATTATATGTTTAATCATAGGTATAGTAGGCAACTTTTACAGTTAAAATTCTGAGATAGTATATTATGTAACATGTATGTACTATATGTACTATGTATATATACTATATTTAACGATTTATTTGTGTTTGAAAACAACTTAAAATCCTTTGTTACTGCAGTGAGATGACAGTAATTTGACGCCGTGGCAATCCGGACTTACCCCTCATCACAACAGAGTTGTTAGTTCTCTTATTTTCTCTCTCTTTCTCCTCCCACCACAAATCGCTCATTAAACTGCCATAATTTTGTTAAAAACTAGTAATTTTTGTAGTTTGTTTGTACATTTTAAATCAAAGATAGTTCAACTTATTGTGTTTAGCAAAGTTTTGTTTTTATTTTGTTTGTGAAACCACACAGAATTGTCTCGTTAACCTCTTGAAAAATAAAATAGGAATTTTATTACTTGCTTAAATTAGGTACGGTACCGTACTAGTAGTAAAAACTTTATTTTGAACAAAAAACTAGGTGGTTCTAATACATGGATTAAAAAAACAAATCTCAGAATATTATCTGTTTAAGATTTTACTAATGAACTTTGATGTATTTGGTTTTACACTTAATTAAACTCACTCATTGTCCCTAGGATCGATCATAAGATAAAGCGTGTGATCACTGTTTTTCATCTTCTCCGCACTGGTAATCGGATGGTGCAGGCCTTGTGCTTTAGCTGACGCCAACCCCATGACATCTACTATATCCGCCATTTGGCCCGCCACTTGTCTGTTAAGAAAACACAATTTAACAGTCAGCAATTCAATTTTTCAAATCAGAAGACATTTTAATAGCTATATAAAATTATTTTCCATCATGATTTCCTTCTTTCCCGACATTTTAGCGAATTTCCCCTATAAGGAAGAAGCTATTACCGTAGGTCTCATGGTAAGACTTCAAGCCCGAGACCATGGTAACTTTTTGTTTTGAGGTCCCCAGATCCCAAAAACACTATTCGTTCAAATTTGTATATATTATATATGTGTCCGTGAATGCAATAACTTGAGTAAAAAATCTGATTTTGATGAAATTTGGCTCAAATGTGTAAAGTGACATTCAAGACATTAAGTTTGACAACCAGAAAAATCAGACCATGGGAGGGAAGGCTGATGGGGTTTCAACATTTTCCAAAAAGCAGTTTTTTGCATTTTTCACTCTAACATTTTTAAAACACTCAATTTTTGTTTTGACCATTTCATAGAGTAAAAAAAACCAAATGATATAGTATATTGAATAATTAACCTAGGTAAAGTAGTTCTGGAGAAAATCCAAAAAACGTAATCATAAAATCTCCCTAATAATATTATGGGAAAAAGTTTTTAGCTTTTCCTCAGTTAATTGTACTGTACTTTTACAATCAATTCAGCTCTACAAAACAATAGTTTTGGTGTTTAAATTGTGATTCTATGTACAGTAGAACTCCAATTATCCGAATTAATTGGGGATCGGGCCAATTCGGATATGCAGAAATTCGGATAATCAGGTATACCTCGGGAATTAAGCAAAAAACATCACCATACATAAAAAATCAGAATTTTATCGACAGTTATTATAAATGTAGTGAACAGAAAGTGAGCGAACTGTATCAAGAATATACGTCATAAAAATTAAATTACAGGAGTTAAATTGAATACAGTATATACAGTTGCTCTTTTCAATATGCCTACATACTGTACGTATTTCACTGTTCAATGTTGGTTATTTCACTTGAACATCTCGAGCAAAGTGAGTTTATCACTTAGCGAAAGGACAACACATTTACGTTTTGTACTCATTTCGAACGATAATCTCGGTGAAAGAACAGTAGCGACTGATGATAAGCAGGGCGGGAAGGGGGTATGACTCATTGTTCCCTGCGAAAATATCGTCCGGAAGGTAACAGCGCAGGCTTTTATTTTAGCGCTCACGGCGCATTATCGCTACAGCGCTCCCGCTGTTATTTTCTTGATTTTTATATTTCTATTATTTCACTCAAAATCGATTCGGATAATTGGATATTCGGATAATTGGGGTTCGGATAATTGGATTTCTACTGTACAGAGATATTCAAAGTGCTAAACACAGTACGTTGTCCAATGTTATCCTTATGGAGAATAAATACAATTTTATCTCGATTATTTATGAATGTATATTGATGAAACATGGTATATGGCTTCAACTAGTACTGGTATATAAATAAATAAATAAATCTTTATTTGCCATTTGACAATAAAACATGTATCAGCAATGTTATTATTACAGCAACAGTCAGTAATTGCTACAA
Source organism: Allygus modestus (assembly GCA_963675035.1). Lineage (NCBI taxonomy): Eukaryota > Metazoa > Arthropoda > Insecta > Hemiptera > Cicadellidae > Allygus > Allygus modestus. The sequence continues at coordinate 130,727,091 of OY776114.1, forward strand.
TACCTAAAATGTCTAAAAGTCAACACTGCTTTCAAAAAATTCATTTAAATTATAAAAAGGATTTGCAGAAGCCAGGCATAAAACTTATTTTTGAAAATCTTAGAGCTATATTTATTGCTGAAATTAATTAATTTGTTAAACACTTTAAGGTATATAACGGTAGGTATGACTGTTTTGCAATTTACTCAACCTGTGAAAATCTATTAAGGCTTTATCTTTGTTTCTAGTACTGTATTCATGTTCAGGAAGTCTTGGTAGCTGTGAATTATTTAATATATATGTGAGCAGTTCAAATAAATAGAGATTTATCACAGTTTGAATTTTTGATTGAATAAAAAGTGGCTTACAATGATCTAAGTGGTCAGAGTTTGTTATAATTTGGACGGCTTTCTTTTGTAGTAACAAAATGTCATGCACTCTAGAGCAGTTGCCCCACAGTAGCAAACCGTATCTCATGATTGATTGGAAGTATGCAAAACAAGCCGTTCTTACATGGTTGATTTAAATGCAGTGTGTGGGACATCTCAGGAGGTAAACAGTTCTAGATAACCTTAGTGTGATGAAGTCAATATGATATCCCCAGGTTAAGTTATTATCTATGTGTACACCTAGGAATTTAACTGAGTCAGAAATATTATTTGAAAACTGAGCTTGAGGCAGGGGTCTTAAGCTGAAAAAAGTTGATTGTGTTTTAGTGTCATTCAGGAGAAAACCGTTATCTTTAAACCAGTTAGATGCAACAAGGAGGGTATTTTGTTTTACTTCTTCAAGGCAACAAAATTCACTATTTGCACTAAAAAAGTGGTATCATCTGCATAAAGAATTGTAGTTGATGAGACTGCATTTGGAAAATCATTTATACATATTAGGAAAAGAAGGGGACCCAGGACAGATCCTTGAGGAACTCCATAGTTAACTTCCACCTCCTGAGACCATTGCCCATTTATAAAACTTTCTGCCTACGGCCAGAGAGATAGGATTGAAAGAACTTTAGAGCACTGCCCTTGATGCCATAAAAGGACAATTTCTTCAAAAGATCGATATGATTTACACAATCAAAGGCCTTGCTCAGGTCACAAAAGGTGGCCTGAGCAAAATCCTTCTCTTCAAAAGCTGAAAGCATATGGTGGACTAATTTATCTCTTGCATTGACTGTGGCGGACATTTTTTTACGGAAACCAAATTGATTTGGGTTAAACAAATTATTTTCCTCAAAATATTTAGTAATTTGACCATGTATTATTACTTCAATTAATTTGGAAATTACAGGTATTATAGCAATAGGACGATAGCTCTCCAGTTTATCCTTTTGGCCTTTCATAAAAACAGGACAGTTTCGAGATAATTTAAATTGTTCTGGAAAGAGCCCTTCCAGAAGGCAGCAGTTTATATAGTAAGTTAAAGGCTCAACAATACTGGAAATTATGTATTTAATTATAGATTATTCGATATATTGTACACGTCATTACACTATTAGAGTTACTTAAGTTTTTTGTGGCTTCAATTACTTCCCTAAGCAAAACAGTCATCCATTTAAAGCTAACCAGAGCAGCTGAATTTCCAAGATATTTGTCAATATTGGCTATGGGAGTCTGAATCTGCTTCTTATTATCTAAAAAAACACTACTGACAAAAATTATTAAGTACATCAGATAAAATCTCTGGAATACTTCTCTGTGAGAGATTATTGTTTGTTTTCTTTATTACAGACCATGCAGCTTTACATTTATTATGACCATTTTCTATAAACTTAGCATTTTCAGCCATTTTACCAGCTTTTATATCACCCTCATACTGTTTTTTTCAACATTGTATAATGTTCTATTAAGATAAAATCTGGATCCTGCAGCCCTTTAATTAATTTATTTAAAAAAATTAATTTACTTTTCTTTTCACGCAGGTCGTTTGAATACCACTCAGCTGATGGCTTAACTGTTTTCCCCAATGCAATTCCGTTTTTAGGCCTATGTTTGTTTAGAACTGAGAAAAAATCGATGCAATTCAAAAAATATATTGAATGGATTTGAAGACACTTGGGCTTTTTGGAAAAATGAAATGTCCCAATCAATGGAGTCTAGTTTATCTTTTATGGCTTGAAATGATGATTATGACAATTGATTGGCCTTAATATCAGAGTTGATTGATACCAAAATCCCATCATGATCAGAAAATGGAAAAGGAAAAGTGGTACAAAATTTGGGATACCTTAGATGAGGGATAATTGACAAAAACATTATCTAGAAAATTTTTACCTCTTGTAGGCTTAAAATTTAGGCAATAAAAATTTAACTGTCTAAGCAAATTAAGAACACTTTTTACTGTATTTTTACCTTTTGTTTAAAATTTGCATTAAAATCACATGCAAAAACTATAAAATAATTTGGCCATTGTGTTAAAAAATGAAGAAGGTTCTCTAAGTTTTCAAGAAAAATGTCTGGATCACCTGCTGTTGAGTGGTATAAGGAAACAACAATCAATTTAACCCTTTGCGATCGGAAGGCCAGCAGGAGTGGCCACAACGCAGTCGGCAGCCAGTCGGAATTCTTTCCGTACTAACTTGGTTCCGACGGTCGGACGGCCAGCTGTACTGGCCACGTCCCACTACGCGTCACCTCGGCATTTATCATGGCGGCTCGATCCCCGCAGCTCGGAATTATTTTCACTGAAAACCTCCAATGTTAGCATAGGGGATTTAAATTTTAATAAAACGTCTCTCAATTCATCTTATCTTTAACGATCGTTCATTATTAAGATACTTAGTTAAATATACGGGGGGAAAAACATAACCCCATTCTTACTAATAAATGTTTATACGGGATAAAACAATTTTATTGTAGGCCTAATTATAATATAAGTGTAGGCCTATACGTAAACGTACAAGTGTTCTTATAATCATGTACATTAAAACTTAAAACTTAATTAAAAATACAAATAAACACAAATCTCTCGAGAAAATCACCAAAACACAGTTAAAATCACATAAAACTGAACCAAAACAATGATGATTATGACAGCACTTGTGCCAGAACAACAGGTGTTTATTTTAGTTGTTTACACCACAATTCTTACGATATAATGTTGCAAGCCTGCTGATCGTTTAGTTTAACAATTCCTCACTAGGTTGCAGCACTCTACAGGCATTATACCACAGTTGGAATATTACAAACGAAAACATTGTTGTCGGCCAGTCCTGCTGGACGCCCGAGCGTTCGTTGGATTTCATGTTGGCCAGCACCGCTGGCCGTCCGATCGCAAAGGACAACTGCTGTGGAAAAAAATCCGACTTCCGTGCGCTAATGGCGGCGGCCAGTAGAGCTGGCCGCGCGACCGCTGAGGAATAGCGGCAAATATGCATTCCGATCGCAAAGGGTTAAACCTATTGAAAAAAACAGCTGACACTTCAAAATGGAATTCAATATAAAACATATTAACACGTTCAATGCTGACTAACATGTTTAAACATGAAAATCACATAAGTTTCAATGTTAATTAGAGGGCGGGAATTATCGTCCTCCGCATCCAACGTGTTAACATCGTATACGGGCCATTCCATGTCAAATCATCCAGCCAAATTACAATTTGACACCCAAGTTCTCAGATTTTTATGAAATTTTGTATACATTAAGTGTGTACAAAAATAAGAAAAAATGCAAAGTTTCACCAAATTCCATTAAGTAGTTTCAGAATTATAGTCGTTTAAAGTTTTAGAAAAATGTAATTTCCAATGGCAGTATGAGCGGGAAATCAGCTTGTATGTTTCCACGTTTTCCTAAATAACATTTATATTTATGTAGCTAGAGGCTTCAAACTTTATGAATTTGTCCTAAATTTAATGGAGAATCAGATTATACTATAAGTGTTGGCATTATAACTTTTCATCATTGTTTACAAATTCGTAAAACACAAAAATTATAGTTTTTTTCAAATTGTGACGTTTATGTAAAAAACAATCTTTGGCTAAAATCTCTCTCCAGATACCCTAATACAACCATATATCACTGAAAAGAGCATAACATTTCCTTATAAATGGTGAAATAATATTTGTGGGTTTACGTGTTCTAAAAGTTTTATTACAATGTAAAGTTAATAAATAAATTTTTAAATAGCAGAAAAGGTATTTTCATTGACAAAGACAGAGTTTATGGTAAGGATGTTAGAAAGTCAATAATATCTTATAAAATATAGGACTATGGAGCTAAAATCATATGTACAGGTAATACAATTTGCATGGCATATTTTGTAAAAACATAAGGCTTACTGTTGGATATAACACATTTACAACAAATAATTTTGTACAGTATGATGTCATTTTGAATTTAAATGTATACCCTTGTTAGCCTACGTATTACTGGAGAGCTGCATGTCAGTCTCAAAAGGTGAAATAATATTTGCAAGTTGTAGCATTACAAGAGTTTTAATACAATATAAAAATATGAAATGACATGGCTTAAGTGCTGCTTTTTTACCTCAATACTGAGGGTGTACTGATTTAGCTTACATTAAACAACCTCGTGAATTTATGATACCTACACAAAATATACAATATTTACATTTCATTTAGTTACTGCACTGGTTTACTTACTTCTTATCCAGATTTTCATGGGAAAATTCTTCTGTTGTACAAAATGATAGTATATCTTCAAATTGTGTTAAAAGTTAAAAATTGTTAAATAGTTTTTAAAAGTCTTGGCTTGGTTCGAAAGTAACTTGAAATGTAAGTAAACACAATCACTGAAACTTAAAACTGATGACCGTCTATAGTGATATTTTAAAGTTGTCCCAGGCTGTGTTAATTTATTTTTGAGAGTCAGAATCAATCTTATAAGTTCAATCCAATTGTGACGTTACCACTGGAGGTTTTACTTTACAAAGGAGATGAGGTGGTGGTACGGGACAGTTTTCTTCTTTTTGAGGCCAATAAAAGTTTCCAGCTGTACCATGAGGATTGCATAAAGAGGATATTATAATCCCCTTCTTCCTCATTAATTTGCTGAACCATTCCAATCCACCAGTTGCTTTCATAAACCCAGGCAACAAAGGAACGGAGGTTAGGTTCAATCATTGGTCCTGATGGGTTAAACATGTTTTTTCTTAACAAGTTGGCTGCTGTGGGCCCCGATCGGTTTTTTTTCTTAACATAGAAACTTATGCAAATTTCATGTTTAAACATGTTTGCAGCAGCGAAAGTGTTAAACAGATAACAGAGCCTGAGCTCACTCTTTTTGCTATGATTTCTTCTAACGATGCAGGCTGGAAAAAATTAAAACTTCTTGTTCCAGTTATGCTTTGCCCAGATTCAAAACGACTGACTACTTTGGGTTGTTCTGATATTTTCAATATCTTCTTCACTCAAAAAGAAAAATTTTATTTTTGAAAACAGATTATTACAAAGTGTGAACATTTGCCAAGCATTTACAATCCGTTCACTTGCTTTTGAACTTTGGAGGTTTCTCTTTGTATTAGTTCTTTTGTCTTGCCCCCGATTCCGTCACATACAGTTTTTCCATGACTTGTTGCATGAAAAGACCTTCCATAACTTCCATGAAGATTTTCCATGACTTCCTTTAAGTTGAACATTTTTTTATGACAAATTCATCATGGTTTTGAAATTTTTATACTGTGCACTGCACCCATCAGTAATGTATTCCACTCTGCCAACTGATGGAAATGTCAGCTTAATTAAATCAATCGTTTTTTCTTGGACAGAGAAGACAAATGGTACATCGTGTCTTAGGTCATCAGAAATGAAACACTATGATGTTTCTAGTACCACAATGATGTTTTAAGGTACCATCTCCATTTTTAGAATATATTACTACAGGATGAACTGAACAACTTAAATGGCTCCAGTGGTATGACTGTACTTAATTTTGAAGAACAAAATTATAATTCTCAGCGAAATCCATTAAGACCAAAACTTCATCAAATCCTAGGTTTTCATTTCATATTTTTATATTGTATTAAAACTCTTGTAATACTACAACTTGCAAATATTATTTCACCTTTTGAGACTGACATGCAGCTCTCCAGTAATACGTAGGCTAACAAGGGTATACATTTAAATTCAAAATGACATCATACTGTACAAAATTATTTGTTGTAAATGTGTTATATCCAACAGTAAGCCTTATGTTATTACAAAATATGCCATGCAAATTGTATTACATATGATTTTAGCTCCATAGTCCTATATTTTATAAGATATTATTGACTTTCTAACATCCTTACCACAAACTCTGTCTTGTCAATGAAAATACCTTTTCCGCTATTCAAAAATTTATTTATTAACTTTACATTGTAATAAAACTTTTAGAACACGTAAACCCACAAATATTATTTCACCATTTATAAGGAAATGTTATGCTCTTTTCAGTGATATATGGTTGTATTAGGGTATCTGGAGAGAGATTTTAGCCAAAGATTGTTTTTTACATAAACGTCACAATTTGAAAAAAACTATAATTTTTGTGTTTTACGAATTTTTAAACAATGATGACAAGTTATAATGCCAACACTTATAGTATAATCTGATTCTCCATTAAATTTAGGACAAATTCATAAAGTTTGAAGCCTCTAGCTACATAAATATAAATATTATTTAGAAAAACGTGGAAACATACAAGCTGATTTCCCGCTCATACTGCCATCGGAAATTACATTTTTCTAAAACTTTAAACGACTATAATTCTGAAACTACTTAATGGAATTTGGTGAAACTTTGCATTTTTTCTTATTTTTGTACACACTTAATATATACAAATTTTTATTAAAATCTGACACCATGGGTGTCAGCCCCTGGATGATTTGGCATGGAATGGCCCATACCCTAGTTTGCGCATAATTACGAACATAAATTAGTGAACCCCCCTCCCCTCTTATATGATTTTTCCTCCAACTAGCACTGGCACAAATGTAACCATTTGGAGCTGATAATTCAGTTTCCTGATGATTTAACCAGTGTTCTGTAATACAAATTATGTCCAAATTTGGAAAATCAAATAAAAAGCTTTCAAGGACAGAAGTCTTTGATTTAATACCTTGAATATTTAGAGATAATATCTGCAAAGGAAGGCATGATTCTTTGGGTCTGTGGCATTTAGGTCTACAAGTTATGTTGACACCGCTGATATGTTGCTTAAAGTTAAAAAAGTGCCAGTACCATTGGTTACAGATTCCAATTTATTAATAATACATCTTTTACAAATTAGTTTACTTGAGTCCGGCGTGGAAAAAACCACTGAAGCTATCCGTTGTGGTTGTTGAAAGCCTGTGCCATGGTCACATCGGTGTCCTCGTGTTTGCCGTGTAGTTCCTTGGTGGATGAAGATGTTGGTCTACAAGGATCATCGGCAGGTTCCTCCACTGTTGTGATAGGAGAGCTTTCTGGTAGGTCATCGAGAAACGAACGGTCATTTGAGGGCGCAGACTTGGAGTTAGGCCTAGTTGCATTTGGCGTGGAATGCATTTGCCAAAGACAAGTTTCATTAGGTTTTTTTTGTAATGTGTTTATTTCATCCATAACCATGTGTGCTATGATTTTTTGCCTCTCTTATTAAAATGAAGCCCATGACTTGTTTGCAGGTTTCAATGCAATTCATTAATAGCTAAAAACCTTGCATGAGATGCTCTTGATTAAATGTGCGACTTCAAAGTTTACATAGTCCACACTGGCTCATACATTTGGCCAGTGATGTAGAATAGGTATCGCTGCCACTAGTACATTTTTGTGTCTAGTTGCATTTATGATTCTTCCAAAACTATTTATTAGATTTTCTTCTTCATTAAGGATTTTACTATTGGAGCCCCCTATAATTACTACTGCATCACTTTTTGTTAGGTCTTTTGATAAGCTTGTTATATTTTTAGTAACGGCATTGAGGCACGCACCTGGTTTGAAAAAAAACACTTGACATCATAATCTACACTCTCACTAATGTCTCTGATGTTGTTGATAAGATGACAGCCATGACTATCGGCTAAGATGATAACAGAAGACTTAAGCTTACATCTTTCGACATAACTAGGCCTATGCTGGCTTTTAAAATGATGATCTTGAATACTGCATAGTTTAATTTCAGGCCTGGGCCCTACTGACTTGTCAAGTTTGTGGTTTGACGGAGCATTCTTAGCCTTCCCTCCTACTACTAACGGAGGAAACTCTTCCGGTTTTAACAAGCTTGCACTATAGCAAGGATCAGCAACTTTTTGAGTCAGTAGGCTTTCATCTTTCTGGCATTGTTGGCCTACAGTCTTTTTTTGGTTGTTTGAAATCTTTGGCTAATTGAACTGAGGCTTCAACCTCATTTTGCTGCCATAAAAACTTAATTATTTCATTTGTTGACTTAATTTCTTGTCCAAGTTCAGTTATTTTATTAATAAGTTCCAGGTTTTATTTCCGAGTAACTTCAAATTCCCTTTCCACTGTTGATATTGATATTTGCACAAACAATTGATTTTTTTACATCCCCGTAGCAGCAAACCTGCACACTCAGCCATAATGTTATTCTTATAGAGAATAAGTAAAGTTTTATATCTCCCTTAATTATGAACATAAATTATTCAAACTTGGTATGTATCTCACCTGGTTGAGTTATATTGATAATTCCTTAAAAACACATTTCTTATCTTTCTGGTTGTAGCAAACCTGCGTACTCAGCCCTGATGTTATTCTTATAGAGAATCAATAAAATGCTATACCGGTACCTACATCACTTATTTATAAATGTATTTTTATGAAACTTGGTAAGTGGCTTTATGTAGTAGTAAGAAACAATATACATGCATTAGAAATTCGCTGAGTACGCAGGTTTGCTGTGAAGGGGGTATTATTAATTTCTATTCAAATTCCCGACTTTCCCAACTTTTTTTACTGCTGCCCACCCTGAAATTTATTTATATAGGGGTATCCCAATCAATTAATTTAAATTATAAATAATTTAACATTCCAGTTCATAAACTTGTAATTAAAAACGTAGATCTAGGCCTATTGTAAAAATAAAATTTTACTTTACTTATAATTTTTCTACAATAGCCTATTTCAGTTAAAACCCAAAATTTAACATTGTAAAAGTATTTTATAAGTTCTCAGTCAAGAATAAATGACATCCATAGTGATACTGTTGTACGGTATAACACAAGAAGCCAATTTCAAACAAACATACAATGATGAAGAAAATAAGTTACATTAATTTATTTTATCTAGTTATTAAGTTTCATATTATTTTATCAGCTTACAATGTTAGAGGTACCTACTGTAACTTTATAATGTATACTATGTTTTTATGGAATCCATCCTTACTGTAATAAATTAGGCCTCCTACTTAAAAACAGGTCAAATTCAACTTAGATTTATTTTATTTTATTAGTAACTTAACATAATTTTATTACAATGTTAGAGATAAATTAAATAAATTTAATAGAAATAAAATAAATTGAAGTAGGCCCTAAACCTTATGATAATGTGATAAATTTTAATGTAGGCCTAAAACTGTCACAAATTTTGGGGGAAATTTTTGGTTCGTAGGAAGTAACTTAGGATCAGGAGAAAATTCAGGGCCGCTAAACGAAACGAGATAGGACACATGTTTATATAAACTTTTTTGCTTATTTTGACCCAAGCAATCACGACTTAAATTATTTACACACTTTTTCGTAACACCCTGTATATGTGTCCGTAAGCACGATAACTCTCGTAAAAAGGGTCCTATTTTAATGAAATTTGGTAGAAATGTGCAAAGTAGAATTTATTTCAACGAGTTTGAAAACCAGATAGATCGGACCATCCGAAGGGGTATTTTCGGGGGGGGGGGTCATACTTACCCCAAAAATAGGTTTTTTGAACTTTTTACACATAACTTATAATTATTTTTAAAGACAAACATAAGTTTGCACTATTGAATTCAGCTTAAAAAACAAACGCGGTATTTTGTTCATTGCTCTACGTCAATTGGTTACCGATATACTGAAAGTGCTAAACACAGTAAGCAATGTTATAATCTTATAGGGGATAAGTAAAATGTTATATCTCTCTTATTAATGAACATAAAAAGGCTATAGTAATGAAACTTGGTATATGGCTTAATATGGTTGAGGTTTACTGATATTTACATACACAACCCATTTTTGTAGTCCCCATGGCAGCAAACCTGCGTACTCAGCAGCTATAATGTTATTCTTATGGAGAACAAAAACATGTGATATCTTGCTTGTTTATTAATACAAATTGGTAAAACTTGGAATGTTGTTTCATCTAGTGGTTATCCATTGGTATTTAAATAAAAACCCGATTTTTGTGGTCCTTTATGCAGCAAACCTGCATACTCAGTCCTAATGTTTTTCTTACGAATAATAAATAATACCCCCGTAGCAGCAAACCTGCGTACTCAGCGAATTTCCAATGCATATATATGTATATTAATACCACATAAAGCCACATACCAAGTTTCATCAATATACATTCATAAATAAATGATTTATGACATTTTAATTATTCTCCATAAGAATAACATGGCGGATGAGTATGCAGATTTGCTGAAGCAAGGAGCACAACAAATGGGGTTTTATACAAATATCAATATAACTCATGTAGGTAAAGCCATATACCAAATTTTAGCGAAATTCCCCTATAGGGAAAAAGCTATTACCGTAGGTCTCATGGTAAGACCATGATAACTTTTTGTTTTGAGGTCCCCAGATGCCAAAAACACTATTCGTTCAAATTTGTATATATATATATATGTGTCCGTTAACACGATAACTTGAGTAAAAATCGTCCGATTTTGATGAAATTTGGCTCAAATGTGTAAAATGACATTCATGACTTTAAGTTCCAAAACCAGAAAAATCGGACCATGGGAAGGGGGGTTTATGGGGGTTTTAAATTTTCCAAAAATCAGTTTTTTGCATTTTTCACCCTACAATTTTAAAAAAACTTAATTTTGGTTTTGACCATGTTATAGAGCTTAAAAAAACAAATAATTTAGTATTTTGAATTATTAATCTAGGTTAAGTGGTTGCGGAGAAAATCCAAAAAAACCTGCTCATAAAATCTCCCATGTTAATCTTATGGGAAAAAGGTTTTTGGCTTTTCCTCACTTTATTTTAATTTAAACTTCACATTTGCTTTTACCAATCTGTTCAGTTCCACAAAACAATCATTTTGGTGTTTAAATTGTGATTCTACGCCTAACCGTTGCAGAGATATTCAAAGTGCTAAACACAGTACGTTGTCCAATGTTATCCTTATGGAGAATAAATAAAATTTGATATCTCGATTATTTATGAATATATGTTGATGAAACTTGGTATGTGGCTTCACGTAGTACTGGTATATTGATATTTGCACAAAAACTTGATTTTTTGTGGATTATTCCCGTAGCAGCAAACCTGCGTACTCAGCCCCATGTTATTCTTATGGAGAATAAGTAAAATGTAATGACTCCCTTAATTAAGACCATAAATTAATAAAACTTGGTATATAGCTTCACTTGGTTGAGTTATATTGATAGTTATATAAAACCCCATTTTTCTGTTCCTTGTTGCAGCAAACCTGCTTTCTCAATCCCCATGTTATTCTTATGGAGAATAACTAGAATGTTATATAGCGCTTATTTATGATTGAATATTGATGAAATTAATATGTGGCTTCGCCTAGTTAAATTCTATTTATATTTGCATAAAAACCAATTGTTTCTGTTCCTTGTTTCAGCAAACCTACGTACTCATTACCAATGTTATTCTTATGGAGAATAATTAAAATCGCTTATATGTGAATATATTTTTATGAAACTTGGTTTGCGGCTTTATGTGGTATTAAGACATACATTATACATTGGAAATTCGCTGAGTACGCAGGTTTGCTGCGACGGGGGTATCATTAATTTATTTTCATAATGAAGGGAGATAACACGTTACTTATTCTCCATAAGAATAACATGGGGCTGAATACGCAGGTTTGCTGCTACGGGAGCCATTGGTACAAAATTTTTTTGGAGCAAATATCAATGGTCCACAACCAGATGAAGTCGTATACTAAGTTTCGTCAGTATACGTTCATAAATAAGCGAGATATAAAATTCTTATTTTCCTCCATAAGAATAACATTAGACAACGTACTGTGTTTAGCACTTTCAATATCTTGGTAACCAATTGACGTAGAGAAATTATCAAAATACTAAATTGTGTGTTTTTTTAAGCTGAATCCAATGGTAAAAACTAAAATTTGACTTATTTCCAAAATTATATGTAAAAAAATCGAAAAACCCATTTTTGGGGTACAAAACCCCCCCCTTCGGATAGAGCGATCTGGCTGGTTTTCGAACTTAAAGTCATAAATGTTGCTTTACACGTTCATACCAAATTTCATCAAAATCGGATAATTTTTACGAGAGTTATCGTGTTCACGGACACATATATATATACAGTTTCGAACGAATGGTGTTTTTGGGGTCTGGGGACCTCAAAACGAAAAGTTATCATGGTCCCGGGCCTAGGTCATACCATGCCGACTACGGTAATAGCTTCTTCCCTATAGGGGAAATTCGCTAAAATGTCATATTTTGCTTATTTGTTAACATGTATTGAAGAAAGTTGGTAAGTGGCTTCATGATGTAATGAAGTAACATTTGAAATTCTCTGAGTATGCATGTTTGCTGCAACGGGGGTATTTATATTTCCATCAAAATTGTTTCCAACTTTTCCAATTTAAAAGAAAAAATGTTTGAATGTTAATTATCTAACTTATACCATTTTAAAAATCCTCATGTATTTTACAATTGAATTTAAATATAGGTAGGTCTATGCATATTGATAGGTTTCATCCAATCTGAAATTTAGGCCAGACTATTTTGATTTTTTTAAATAATGTCTGCGAAATAGCGAAAATTACAGGAGCACCGAGCAAGTCACTAGTAGGCAGTCAGAGGGTTAACAACACTAGGGGATATTAGACCAGTTAGTTCTGAATTCCCAGCATCCCTAGGGCTGGAACTTTAAACGTCCAAGTCTAAAAATAACTGAGAATGTTTCATCACTGTTGAGCAGAAAACAATTTGCTGACAAAATATATTAATTAGGCCTATGGTAGATTTTAAATCATTAGGCCTAGGCCTAGCAAAGACCAAACTGGTAAACAGGCTACAAAATAACCGACACCTATACAGTAGGTAGTCAGAATTTAGGGGTGATACAGTTAAGAACTGCAAAACTCATCATGTTGTAACTTTGGGCTAGCTTAATTTTGTTCAGGCCTGGTAGCCTACATTCAGTAGTCATTAATCAAAGGGCAATAAAGATTCTAGATCCGTTCAATACTGAACTGAAATGAAATTTAAGGCTACAGGTTGCAATTACTCTTATTTGGAACATTAGCCTTTGAATGATTTAAGGAAATGTTTAAGACAAGATGTTTAATGATCAAAAGGTGATGATAAATTACGACCAAATTACATGTATATTATTTTATAGTTCACTAATTATGGTCTTCATAACATTATATCAGCTTATAGCCTACAGTACTTACAGCGCTTTCCTTCTGTCTCCCGAAAACCCTACTGGTAGCAGAGTGTAATTAACTTTGGACATAACATTTTTAAATGTTTCATTTAAGTTATATTTGAAATCCATATTTAAGGCACGGTAATTTAGTTAACAATTTTCGCAAGCAAGGTTGATAATAATTTTATAAACGGTAACAAATAGTTGGATCAACGTAAAGTACTATAAATTATTACTCCAGAAAAACTGATTTGACTTGTCATAAGTGTATGAAAAATTCAACGGAACAGGAAGAACAAAATAAGATATTGATTGTAAACGACGTGTAGGTAGCTGATGAGAATGAGAACGAAAATACTGGAATTGACACTTGACAGGCAGACAAAATCCTTGTAAACCAATGACGAATGACGACACAATGACTACCCAACCAGGAAAAGAATAAGATGTTAAACCGGAAGTGGTGATTTGCGATATATCGTATCGAATTTTGCGACTCGGCAGTCCACGACCACGATGCAACATTTCGATATAACACAATATTGATGACACAATATTTTGATAATATCCGTAAAAAAGTCATATTGCATTGTCAATTTATGTACCAATTTAAATTTATATCGCCACGTATAATCGTTATTTTTTGTGGAAAGTCTATATTTTGCCTATAATCTGGTAAAGATACTTTTTAAAGTAGGTCTAACTAAAGTACTCATTATTATAGAAAAAAACATTTTCACGGAGTAAAAATGTTACCTTTTTGACATCCTAATCCCAATAGGATGAAATCCTAGGATTTTAAATCCTAATAAGATTGATGTCAAAAACGATAAAATTAAAATCCAACTAAGCGATACGCGTATCGCAATAAACAACGATAAGGCAGTTCGATATTTAGGATCGATAGAATCGTATTACGATTAGTGACCGTATCGCAAACATCGCAAACATCGCAAATCACCAACCGGAAATAAGAAGGACAAAGTACAAGGTGTACAAGGCACAAGGTATGATTTTGACGTTTACATAATTATCACAGCTGAAAGACAAGAACGTACGAATTGAGAGTTAAACAACTCAAAATTTATTTTACTATGTAAAGTGAAGAACTAAGATTCTACGATCTTGTCATAATTATAACGAGTTCGCACGCAGTACGCTGACGTGAGGGAAGTGAATTTCCACATACAAAACTTTGAAAACTCAAAACCAGCATAAAAACATACATTTATTCCAATTTTATTGATATCTGAAAACATTGATTTCTTGGCTGTTCTGATGCTCCTGGTTTAATTTACCAGCAATGATGGAAATACAATTTTGCGCATTATAAGGTTAAGAGAAGGTCCTGTCAGGCTTAAAAGTAGGCGTGAGGTTGCTGGGAATGATAAAAGTAAACCAACAAATGAATAACAGACTTTTCTAATGTAAAACCCCCATCATAAGACAACGTACTGTGTTTAGTCGATATACATTTTCTTTGTCTTTAACAACTCGGTAAATGTTTATGATAGAATGGCGAGAGGTGGCTTAAAACTTTCGCCTCAATAATTCCCACCTTTTTACATGCATTAATGTTACATCCGGGGCTTTTCTGACCCTTTCAGAACCCAAAATCCGAAATTTGAAGGATTAATCCCCAAAAAAGGGGTTTAGAGTTTTCCGATTGTTTTGAACAACGAACTTGTCCAACTGATTATAGAAACTGATTATAGAAACATTTAAGAACTGAAATAGTCAAGTTTTTGTGGAAAAATTCTTGATTAGAACTTTTATCATATTCAAAATTGGTTGTTGTTATTGATTTATTCCTGTAAATAGTAAAATAGTTCTATAGCCTTACCACATGTTTTCATATTTATAACTGACAGTTTTGTTGAAAGGCATTAGTTTTGTTGCCATAGATTGTTAAGTTTCTTTGTGACAGCTTTTCCATCAGGTCCTCCTAGTGGTACCATCTGATTCCCTACCACATGTATGTGTTCCTCAGGTAGATGCGTTACTCAGTATGACACTGTTTACAATATTACAGTAGTATGTAGTAGCATTGTACAATCAGTGATAATGCTAGTTATTGTGTAGGAGTGGAACTTGTACATTAAAGATGAATTGAGATTGTGAAAGGAACGTCCCTACCGAATTTCTAGTAAATCAGGCAAAAAATGCGAACACTAGAATCATAGACCAACTACTATAGTTAGTCTATGCTAGAATGCATACACATATAATATATATATATATATATATATATATATATATATATATATATATATATATAATTTTTGAACGACCCCCCAAATCGTGTTCAAGGGGTCACGTTAGGAACTTCTATCCCTAGTACCGCACATCGTTGGCCAACGATGGGGAATGGTTGGGATGGTTAGAAGTGGTTGGATAATGGTCGGTTGGCAAATCCAACCATAGGAGACGTTGAACCAACGAACCAATCGTTGGATAACCCGCGTTTGCGAATCCAACCATATGGCAGACGATGGGCCATCAAAAGCTATTGTTGGCACATCATACAAACTATACTATATTATTATTATTAATTGTATATTAATAGTAACGTGTAAATATTATAGTATACCGTATTAACATAATATATTTTATTATTATAATTATATTAAATATATATTAATTTGCTCGAAGTGTTTAGTTTATCATATTTCATAGCAAGAATAGACACCTAAATTAAAAGAACCAAATTACATTGTTCCAATTTTTATTACTCTTATTACAGTGATTTGCGCAAGTAGATTAATTTGTAGAAGAATTAAAGGAAAGTATTGTCCTAGTCGTGTAGGTGTACACTATTGGTAATTTTTATATCCTAGTCCTTCCATTCTCTTTCGTGAGCAGAGTGGCCGCGAGGGTTAATGCGTGTGTACAGTAAGTCAAAGGTTGTATAGGTTCAAGATTCGACCAGGACACAATATTTTTTCTATTCAAATAATGTTTTAAAATTTATATTATATTATTGGCCAATTCAATGTGAAATCGTGTTTTTTTATAAAAAATATTTAAATACAAAATTATAAACTGTTGGCATTGTTGGTATTTGGTTGGAAAATACAACGTTGGCCCAACGGGCATTTCTTACGTTGACCAACGAACTCTGCCGACCATTTCCCAACGTTGGCCCAACGATTTGTGCTATACTAGGGATGGTGTTCCCGGGCTTAAGATTCACCGTGCAGGTCATGCTATTAGTTCACTTTCAATAGGAAATTCACTAACTAGATAAACGATTAAATAAACAATAATCTACCATTTTATAACTCATGGCTTGTTTTTTTTTGTTCTTCAAAAACCCTTAATTTGTGCAAATATTTGACCATTATTGTAGAAAAAGTTTATAAATCAAGTTACAAATGTTAATTGTTAACAACTGTTGCTATGATTGCCTGCATGGCTGGAAAACATCGAATCAGGACCAGACTTAGGAGCTATGAGCTCCAGTGGTGCGGGCCCCTAGGCGCGCACCTATGTAGCCTACTTTTAAATCAGGCCCTGCATATAGAATAATATTTATTATACAGGGTAAAAATTAAGTCTGGAACCTTTTTTTTTGCTTTTAAACCACAACATAGAAAATATCAAAGTTTACACATAATTATTACTACATAATAACCTATACATATCTGTGTAATTATACCGACCTTTCGGAGACGGTCCACAAGAAGTCAGAAGAAAATCTTGAATGTAAGTTATGTTTAGTTCTACATAAATTGCCGCAAACCGGACTTCAAGAGGTTGATTAAATGTAGTTATTGATGTTTGAATTTTAAAACTATTTACCAATTAGCAACATTAAATATTACAAGTAAAAGCCAATGTTTAATTACTTGCGGTCAAAGTAAGTGTTCAAAATGGTCCCCTCCCACCGTCGGACAATGTCCTAAGCGGTGGTAAAAGCCATATCCACTGCATGTTGAAGGTAGTCACAAGGAATATCTTGAGCTTCTTTTGGACTATGAGATGTGTCTAAGGTGCGCCAAAACTCGAGACTTTAGTATGATCAACTTTCACATTGCAACAATCCTTGTGTTATTGGTCATGTTATTGATGAGGAGTTATTCATGATTTCAATTACCACATTGTCAGACGATAGGAGGGGACCATTTTGAGAACTTACTTTGACCACAGCCACAGGTAATTAAACATTGGTTTTACTTTTAATACTCAATGTTTTACATTGTTCAATAATTTTTAAAATTAAAACAGCAATAACTACTGATTGAATCAACCTTTTGAAGTTGGTTTGCGGCATTGTTTTCAGTAAACCTTTCATGCGCAACCTTTCAGTAAGCAACAAATGTACAACCTTACAGCAAGCTTTTCATGTACAACTCAACATATAGGCTCTCATTAAGTTTTTCTTCTATCTCCTTGTGGACCGTCCCCCAAAGGGGTCATCCGGTCGTTAATTGCGCAGATATATATGTGTTACTGTCACCAGTAATGGCGTGTGAGCTTTGATCTGTTTCTCTGTGGTTGTAGTTTAAAAGTTAGAGTGCAATAGATAGCATAATTTTATTGTATCTACATTGACGAGACACCAGCACTTACTGCATGTAGCAATTTATGTAACGTTTATTGTGTCAATAAAGAATCTGATTTGATTTTGAGTTGATCCAGACTTAACTGCCACCCTGTATAGTAAAAGTACCAACTAATAAAAATTATAAAAGTAATAGGTCTAACTGTTGTAACAAAAACGGGGCCGGATTTAAGATCTGTAGGTCCTAGCATTGACTATAAATACTGAAGTAGACTTCCCATTGCCATTGTAAAATGTGTCCCTAGTTTTGTGTATGCCAGGATTGAAAGAGGTCGCAGTTTATACCAATCACCAACAGAATATACTGCTGTCAACTATTACTTATCCTCTCAAGGAGGGGATAAAACAACAGTTGGTGTGTCAGAAAGCAAACATAAGTTGACTATCACTTGCTTTCTGGGGTGAAGATATTTTAAAAGTTAACGTAAATAACTAAAAGGTTGGTAGCAGCACAATCTGTTGGTGACCCAATCAAACTACTTCAATTTTAAATTCTAGCATACACTAAAAGTGGGTCAGCTGGTCCATATGGATGTGATGTCTCCTTCAGTATTTATAGTCAATGGTCCTAGGCTAAACCATAGACTAACTACTGTAGTTAGTCTATGGCTGAACATGTGAAGCCACTTTTAACGGCCACGCCAACTATCTGTTTTAATACTGTATGACGTTTTATGTGGTGCGGGCCTCTAAACGCGCTCCTATCATGTAGTTTAAGGCCGGGTGCACACTGACACTGCCGACTATCGTAGTCGCGTGTGTGAACCACATTTCTCGGAAGAATCGTGCCACTATCGCAGTACCAGTCAAGTCCCGTTTGTAGCAAAAATGTTAGTCGCGCAAACAGTTTTTACATAGAATTTTACTCATGAAATGAAAAGTTGTCAGCTTGATCGACTGACGTACACTAAGTACTAGGAAGGGACTAAAAGAGCGGAAGAGAGGCCGGTATAACCCTATGCTATCGTATGTGTTGTGTGCGTGTGTCGGTACCTTATTTTTTCCAGCTACAGCCGAGTTTTCTACGGGAATGGTGATAAAGGGGGGGTTATAACATTCCGTATAATAGGAGGATGGGCCATGGACAACCCTGCCCCCCTCCCTCCAATCGAAATGCTGAAATTACGCCTATGCGCATACTCTAGTGCACACTGCCGAAGCGATCAGTCGCAACAAACTGCCGCGACTTCCATTGTTGCACACGGGACTTGACTGGGGCTGCGTTAGTGGCTAAACTTTTCCGAGAACTGAGGTTTGCGAGCGTGACTGCGATAGTCGGTAATGTGCACCCTGCCTAAACATGGCCATGGTGTTGCCGTTACAAGTTATTTCGTAGGAGGAGTTATTTTGGGGAGTAGTACCGCTCTCAAGAATGGCTACCGTGATTGGGCTTGGATTTTCATAATTATTTACACCTCAAGGGCTATCAACTTGAGTGACGTGGTTGTTAGAATAAAGCCTCGGGCACAACTGTTTTCTGGTCGTATTAGTTTCCTTGTAAATCTGATGACAGTGGCTACGATAGTTAAGTGGCAGGCGTCAGAGAGTTAAGTGGCAGGCGTCAGAGAGCGACGCCGTTTCAGAGTCAAGGACTGTAATATCTCGCTTGAGCGCGGACTACCCCCATTCACAAATTGAAGACTCGCTTGTCAAACTTCTTGACGGGCGGAGCCTTCTACTCACTCAGGGAATTCATGGATGATGACTTGCGTGACCTTTAGTCAGTCCATCTCTTTTTTTCTTAACTGGAAAGAAACCCGCAAGTATGTTTGTTTTTGTGAGTTTTGTTTTTCTGTTTTATTCTTACGCAATCATTCCCTCATTGGGTAAAAGATGGAGAAGAAGGTAATTAAAGTCACGTGATAGCTGACAGGCGGCTCGAAGCAATTTGCAGACACCTTGTGGAAAATTGTCTGGGGCATCCAAATATTTCTATGGCCAACATTCTGGGCACTTCCAAAATTGGCAAGAACTGGCCAACTTGGCCGAGTATCAACCAGACCTGGCCAAGTATTAACCAGTACTGGCCCAGAACCTTGATCAAGTATTTAGATTTAAAAATTAACTGAAATAAAGGAAAACCAACCATAAATAAATAATTTTATTTCTTAAATATAATGAATAAATATTTTATATCTAAAATACTCCTGTCACAGCAAACCTATGTACTCAGCGAATTTCCATTTATGGGTTTCTCACTACCACATAAAGCCACCAAGTTTAATAAAAATACAAAAATAAATAAGTGATATATAGCTTTTTATTTCTCCAAAGAATAACATTAGGGCTGAGTACATTGGTTTGCCACAACAAGGAATAAGGTAACAAATTGTGTTTTTATGCAATTCAATATCAATATAACTCAAACAGGTGAAGCTTTATTTACATTCATAATCCAGGGATATATAACACTTTATTTATTCTCTGTATAAATAACATGGGGGCCGAGTGTGCAGGTTTGCTGCTACAGGTGCAATCAACAACAAACTTTTTTGTGCAAATATCAATATACCACAACTAGTTGAAGCCACATACCAAGTTTCATCAATATACATTCATAAATAATCGAGATATAAAATTGTATTTATTCTCCTCATAAGGATAACACTGGACAACGTACTGCGTTTAACACTTTGAATATTTCTGCAACGCTTGGACGTAGAACAATTAAAACACCAAAATGATTTTTTTGTAGAGCTGAAATTATTGGTAAAAACAATTGTAAAGGTTTAAATAAAATTATCTATGGAAACTAAAAACCTTTTTCCCATAAGATTAACATGGAAAATTGTATGGACACGTTTTTTGACTTTTCTCCACAACCACTTAACCTAGGTTAATAATTCAAAATACGACATTATTTGTTTTTTTAAGCTCTATAACATGGTCAAAACCAAAATTAAGTTTTTTAAAAATTGTAGGGTGAAAAATGCAAAAAACTGATTTTTGGAAAATTTAAAACCTCCATAAACCACCCCCCTTCCCATGGTCCGATTTTTCTGGTTTTCAAACTTAAAATCATGAATGCCATTTTACACATTTGAGCCAAATTTCATCGAAATCAGATGTTTTTTACTCAAGTTATCACATTCACGGACACATACATAGATATATATATATATATATATATATATATATATATATATATATATATATAGAGAGAGAGAAATATATATAAATATAAATTTGAATGAATAGTGTTTTTGGCATCTGGTGACCTCAAAACAAAAAGTTATCGTGGTCTCTGGCTTAAGTCTTACCATGAGACCTACGGTAATACTGTAGCTTCTTCCCTATAGGGGAAATTCGCTAAAATGAAAACTTATAGTTTGAAATAAAGTCAGATACAACATTTTCTAAAAAACTGCTAAAGAATAACGTCATTCTACAATCAAATTAAACCAATTGATGTAAATAAACAAGGTGAAAATTATTAAAAAATACACAGTTTTTAAATATAAATCAACAAAAATTATAACAAAATCGGAGCTAAACGGCAAATAAAAAATAACAATGCTTGAGTTGAAACAATGTTCCATTTGAGGAATATTGTAGTTTAAGATATAAATTGTATTAAGATGTGTGCTATAAAGTAGTGTATTTAATGTCAACAACAAGAAATCGCTGAAGATAATTCGTAAATTAATCGAAACCGGTTCCAATAGAAGGGAATAAACTGTGAGGTAACTGTGAGTTTGATGATAAAAATCCCTTAAAATATAAAATAATTAGAAGAGATTTTATTTTAAACGTAAATAAATCGATTATTAGGCATTATTTTAAGAAGAGTCCACATGATAACGAGCAATATAGAGAAAATAATTGTATTAGAAACTTTGAACATCAGCTATATACAGGTAAAATAAACCTACTAAGACAGATTCACATATAGTAATCTTTATTCATTATGATTATGACACAGGAATGTATACGTTGAAAAGTGTCAAAGCGCTTCTCCTTGATCAGTGCTTATTTTATCAGCCTTATCAGTGCTTACCCAAGCCACATAAATGGTAACATTAATTGTCAACTGAAGCTAAAATAATAAAATAACATTTAGGTATTTATTTCCACCAAAAATTGCAAAGTAACTATCCATATACAGTCTTGCTAGTCTTGCAGTCTTGTTGGTCTTGCTAGTTGAATAGACCAACAAAAATAGTTTAGGTTTGAATTACGTAAAAATTTCTGCTATTTGAAAAAAAAAAATATAATATCATAGAAATCAAAAATAAATGCAAATTTACACAAAACGAATTACAAATCCAGTAGGAGGTGGAATTCCATGATTCACATGGGGCAGAGAGAGGCAGGCTAGTTCCTAAACAAAACATAAATTAAAACATTAATTTATGTAAAAACAAGTTAAACCCAGCAGTCTCCACCTCATTAAATTGCATATGTAATATTCTGAGAAATTTACAGTCGAGTTCTTCCAAAAGATCTGAGGCGTTAACACCAACTTTATCACTAACCAATACACTAATTATGAACAGCATGTAAGAGTGACACCAACTTCACAAAAATACAAGAAATAAAAACATTTAAAACAATCTACAGATACACTGAAAAATCAAGGAAAATGGCTTTAAAAATAATTAAATATTCAAAAACACATTTTCAAAAATTGTAGAATAAAGTTGGGTTTTAACTATTTATGACTGAATATTAAAACTTTCTTTTCAACTATTATCCTATACTCGATTCCTTTAGTTTTGACACTACCACCTGGCCTTGGCTGAACAAAACACATCATACTAACCCATGGTTATTAATTATTACTACAGGAAAAGTTGTATCAAATTTAAATAAAACAATCAGGAGGTGAAGTAGTGCATGACGTTCTTGCTTGTATTAACTGTGCTGCTCAACCGCTCCGCCTGCAATGGGAGCGTGACTAATAGGTTTCCTGACTTTGAATAAAAATAACTAAAAACCATAACCAACAGACCGTGTCAGAATTCCCAGTACCATTGCACGTTCTTACTTGGTTACAAAAGTATGTGTTTTAGACAGTTTACATGCACTACATACACAATAATAATTTATGTAAAAACAAGTTAAACCCAGTAGTCTTCACCTCATTAAATTTCATATGAAGAGGCCAGGGGAAAAAGATGAATGTCCAAGAGGCGACATTCAGAGAAAACGGAAATATAAACTTGCAGTACTCATACCAAAAGGCTGAACAAACAATTAATGACCTTTTAGTAGTTATGTTGTAAAACACATTCAGCTTAAATTGCACACCTACAAGGAGATTTTGTTATAATTTTATTTATTAATAAAATTTATATTTGTATTCTTTTTTACAAATATTTTCAGCAAAAAAGGAAGAGGGTCTGACCGGTGAAAAAAGATGAGAGTCCATAGAATTACTAAAATACATTAATAAATGTATTTTATTTATTACGAAGAAAGATTTTTTAGTTTGAACAATAAAATCATGTATCTTGCTTATAATATAAATGTTCTGAATGACAGTCTTTTTGCTCTTAAAACACTATAGTAAGTACGGTAAGTCCAAAAGATTACATGAAATCACCGAAAAAATTTGCCAAAATTTATTGAAGTTAATGTATCATGAAGTAAGGTTTTATAGTTTAAAAATAAAAATATATGCCTAAATTTATATATGATAGGCCTACATACTTATTGAATACCAGTGTTTTTGTAGTTCATAAAACCACTATCCTGAATGTGGAAGGGTATTGAAATACTGTTATGCTTCTTCATGACAAAATTTCTTGAGATGCTGCAAATCTTGAAATTTAGCTTCAGACAGTGGCAATTTTTCATGGTACAACATTGATGGTAGTCGAAAACAACCCTCTTCTAAAGTCAGTTTCTTCCGCTTTGCTTTGATCACTACACTTTCAGTTTGTGGTCCACTAAAAGATGATCGGTGAAGAATCATACGGGGATGATGTTCAACTACAGACATTTCTCTTACTGGTCGCCTTTTAAAGGGACATTTTTTTAAATAAATGTCAGAAAGGAATTCAGTCCAAGCTTTAAAAATCGTTTGGTCTTCACACAAAACTACCTTAAACAGTGAAGGTTTCGATTTAGCATTTTCTACATCAGTGTTCCATTCACATGGCAGCTCGACTCGAGTATTTTGGTTTATTAAACCCATGTTTTTGTCGCACTCGAGGTAAGAATGTCCCCGAACAGGAAAAACAAGTTTAATAGATTTGAGTCTTCTTGTGAAATGAACAATGTAATGGATCAACGGAAAACTGTGTAGTTCTTATTTTGACCACCACAGGAGTCACAAAAAATGGTCAGCTCTTTTACCTGAGAGTATAAATGGTTAAAAATAAAATCAAAGAGTACTGATGAAACACCATCTGATCCTTTTCTCCCGCATACCTCTGGATAAGAATAAAAAATTGCTTCTGAGGTAGAGAGTGTGTGTACGTTGAACATGTAGAATGATAACTGTCGACGGTTATAAACATCGTTCGTTTCAATGTTTGGAACTGGGAGGTTTTTTCAAAGTTCATTGCAATTGCTTCTTTTTGTGGATTATTTTGTGCTTCTAGTCTAGCAGTTCTTTTCTTGTCATAAAACATTTTCGCCTTGCGTAAATGTAACTCCTTCTTCGTTTGCAATGATTTCAGTTCTTCATTTAACTGCTTGTACATTTCCAAATGTGGATTAGTTTTATTGATTTTATTGTTTAGTGCATCAATTTGTACCGTAATCTCATCACAAAAGCTGCAGGTGTCACTTCGGGGATACCTGAAGGAAATGTTGAATTTTGATATAAATATTTCTCTGTACTTTTCGTAGGAAACTTTATGTTCTGGAAACATTGTCTTGAACATATTATACATTTTTTTAACATTTAATCCTTCAGGTAAGTATTGCTTTTTAGATTGAGGCAGACTGTAATGTGATCTCCGTGTTCGGAATGATTTGATGTGCTCAATAATGGAATCAGTAACTTCCTCACAAATTCTATTAGGCCTATTCTCGTGCTTTCCCCGATTGTCAACACGGGCTTTTCCAGTACTTTTAAGGCCTTCTTGCAAGGTTTGTACCCTTTTAGCAGTAATTCCATGGAGTGATAGAAAAGCCTTGTAACAGACCGGTATTTCACAAAGATTATTATTTCTCATAGCTCTTGCCTTGTAGTTATATGAGTGTGAATGTAAATCAGCCTCATCTTCTGATTTTCTGGGGCGGTGACGGGCAACTTGCTTACAGTCCACAAAGGTACACTGACTGTTCATCATAGGTCTTAATATTGTTAAAATCAGATATTATAACTTTCCTCATTTCAGGCGTAACACTTTCAAAACATTTCAGTTTTTTGCAATGAGAGTCTTCACCAGTTTCATGGCTACTTAACCTCAATTTCTTAACAAAACATCTGTCATTCTTCCAAATGACTTACGTTTCTTCGAAGACTTCAAATGAAGAGCACACAAAGTTTCATCTTCTTCAGACATTTTAACTTCTTAATATTACCTAAATAAATTAAACTTTAAAAAGTCTTACTCAAAAGAGTCATCACTGAACATTCACAAATACAAAACAAACAACTAATGTAAACACAGAAAAGAACACTGGTAGCACTGGAAACACGGTAGCCAACATAAGTGGACCCTCATCTGTCTTTCCCACATTCACTGGTACCTTCATCTTTCTTCCCTAAATCTACTAAATTTTAAACTGCATTAACATAGCACCCTCATCTTTTATGCTTACGATAAATATACTATGAGATTCTACATGTTATAATGATCAAGAAATCATCTCAAACTCAATATGTGAAAAAAATGGACTCTCATCTTTATTCCCCTGACCTTTTCATATGTAATCTTCTGAGAAATTCACAGTCGAGTTCTTCCAAAAGATCTGAGGCATTAACATCAACTTTATCACTGACCAATACACTAATTATGAACAGCATGCAAGAGTGACAGAGCCCCTAGTGCAACGGTTAAAGTACTAACCCATTCCTCGTTGGAAATTGATTTGTATTTCAATTTGTTGAACCATCGCCAATTATCTGTAATCAGATATATCAAATGGGTAAACCCTCGTCATAAAAAAAACACCAGACAAATTTGTCTCTTACAATCTAGAAATTTTACAAAATATATTATTGATAAATTTAAAGTGCAAAATATGAGAATGAGATAGGTATATTTAAATGAATAAATAAATTGACAAATAATTGAAAGTGAGTCTCCAGAAATTTCCCAAACTACCTAACTAATTAGACAAGGAATGATTTATAGTCTATTAACAAAACAATACAAAATTTCACTAAAAATCCTGGTTAGTTTCGAATTCTCAGACTTTTACATCAAGCCATCATACACAGGCATTTAACCCATTGAGGTAGTAATTTTATTCTATTTCCAGTAGCCTATAACGGGAATTGATTAGTGCTGCACTCTATTCGGTTCTATCTGCTAGGGGCACGGACTGACTGAAAAACCTTAATACCGCCGCCAGGCCTTTAATCGTGTTAGCTGAGTTGGCTACGTCATGGAAACACCTTGGCCAGGTGGTGATACGATGTTCGTGGGTTCGATTCCCGCACATGACCAAAACTGACCAGTTGTGCAACTCTCAATGAGTTAACCGGTCTGTGGCAACGTTGGTGGGAGGGCCCAAGTAAAACAAACGGTGGCAGGCTTGCTTGGAAGTTGACGGGATCGGTTAATTCTTTGAGACATGGTCAACACTGATTTTGCTAATTTTTCCTTATGTCTACTGTGTGTGTGCCAATGCGACTCTCTAAACTGAAATAAAACAATATTTTAATTAAAATACGCCATTAATCCATTTAAAAACACCAATTTTATACTCCAGTTCACAGGTTAATAAAATTACAAGTAAGGAACGAGACCAGCTTGTATGTCTACGCCAATGGGTTAATTCTCAGTTATTAGGGGTTGATAATTTACATAACTATATTTTGGTCTTCTAAAAATAAAATAATAAAATGTTACACTATTCCTTTTTGTAAATTTTAAATGTATAAAATGATTATCTACTGCCATTACAGAATGTCAATAAAAAAAAAAATGTATACTGGAGTATTATATCAATGTTTGCGAAATTAATTTATTTGTTACTAATTTTAATTTTTCTAAGTTAAAATGTAAATGTTAAAATGAAGTAAAGGGGATTTGATATGATAGACCATTTAGGCTTCACAGTTTTACCCCAGATGAGAGCTCTAGATGTATTAACCTCATTTATTGGAAATTAATTAGTCCAATGTTTAAAATTTAAAACGAAATTGAATTTCATTGAATTTTCTCATTGAATTTTTCCTATTCTTATGGGTTTTGCAAATTGGAGGTACAAAAACCCCTGTTCTGAGAGGTTAGGAAAATTCCACAGACATTCTTCATATTACAGTTTAGGATTGCCTACACGGAGATGAAGAAGAGATGGCCATTTTCCTTCCATTCTCTTTCAAAATTGTATTAAGTAAAACTCACACGTATATAGCCTTATTACTTTTTCAACATTTTGAGTATCTTTTTTTAAATGTCAAAAACCATGCCTTCTTATTTTATCTCTAGCAAGCAATCAGGGTATCTCTACTAAAGAAAATAAACTGCAATAACTGCTTGCCTAAAATAGTTAACAACTTTTTTATTAGCATATTACGTGTTGTTATTACTTACGGGATGTAATAAAAGACGTCTTACAACACTTAAGATAAATTGATCCAATTTAATTGAACCGTAACACAGTTATACAAGGCCTGGTGAGTTATTAAGAATTTACTTTAACATATCAAATGAATTTTCTTTCGGTTATAACTGTCAAAACAAAATATTTCCTAAAAATAACAAAACATTAATCCTTTCTAGAGTTTTCCTACTATTTTGAATATTTCCCTTCACACTCTACCATACTACTACTACTACATTACTAGAAAGTCTATTACTAAGTATTTTAAGTAGAATATTTACCCCTCCCATGGTATCCGGAAGCTTAAACGCTTTGTGTCTGCCATGCAAATCGAGTTTATAGTCCTCACATTCTCTGAAATCAAGTAGGAAATTGTAAATGAAAATACCCCCATTGCAGCAAACCTGCATCCTCAGCAAATTTCAAATGGTACTTCACTATGTTGTTAAGCCACTTGCCAACTTCCAATCAAAGCATATTCATAAATAAGCGAGATATGATATTTTATTTATTCTCCATAAGAATAACATTAGGACTGAGTATGCAGGTTTGCTGCATCAAGGACCACAAAAATCGGGTTTTTATTTAAATACCAATAGATTTCCACTAGATGAAGCAACACTCTAAGTTTTACCAATTTATATTCATAAACAAGCAAGATATCACATGTTTCTTATTATAAATAAGAATAACATTATAGCTGCTGAACACGCGGGTTTGCTGACATGGGGGCCACAAAAGATGGGTTTTATATACAAATATCAGTAAAACCCAAACCATATAAAGCCATACCAACCAAACTATACCAAGTTTCATTAATATATGTTCATTAATAAGCGAGATATAACATTTTACTTACTCTCCATAAGATTAACATTGGACAACGCCCTGTGTTTAGCGCTTTCAATATCTCGGTAACCAATTGACGTAGAGCGATGATCAAAATACCAAATTGTTTGTTTTTCTAAGCTTAATTTAATGGTGTAAGCCAAAATTTGGATTTAAAAATAATTATATGTAAAAAGTTCAAAAACCCCATTTTTGGGGTACAAAACCCCCCCAAACCAGAGTGACCTATCTGGTTCTCGAACTCATAAAACTAGATGCTGCCAAAACACATTTACACCAAATTTCATCAAGACTGGACTATTTTTACGAAAGTTATCATGCCTAAGGACACACATATATACATATGAATTTGAATGAATGGTGTTTTTGGCATCTGGGGGCCTCAAAACGAAAAGTTATCCTGGTCCCGGGTCTAGATCCTACCATGCGGACTACGGTAATAGCTTCTTCCCTATAGGGGAAATTCGCTAAAAAAATTAAATGTAATTTTTATTTTCAAACGAATATAACAATTATGATATAAAAATACAACCAAAAAATGTTCCTCCATCATCTACTACTACTGTAGGAAGTTACACAAAAATAAAACAAAACAATGGAAAAGAATCTACGAAAAGCAACATGTGCGAAGACATCATTGCTGAATAGTCAAAAAAAAAAATAATTTATGGTAATTTAGAAATTAAAACTGATTTTCAACTATGTGAAAAGAAGTGAAATTATAAAGGAAATTACATTTTTGAAGAATACTGCAATCAATGAAGAAATTAATGAATTAATCAATAACACTTATTTACATGGTGAGTGTGGAATATAAATATAAGTTTTATAGCTTGGATTGAAAAATAAATGGATTGACATCGAGCAGAATATTGCGGTGGTGGTTATGGGTGGGAGACTGGGGTGTTAAAGGGGTCAACAGTCAAGCCGGACCCAACGCAATAAAAGCCTCGGATTCCCTGGTGCCCAGTGAGGCAAGCCACTGTCACACTCGCTTTGTAAAAGTTGAGTGGGAGGGTAAATCAAAAAGAATAACATTCTTACACTCCTAACACATATTGTGATAAAACATTTGTACAATGTAAAAAGAGTTTGTTAGAGAAAAAGATTTAATCGACTATAGTACAAGTATTCCTACATTAATAGATAAACGGGTGTTATGAATGTCAGAATGTTTATAAAATACTGAAACAACAAACTAGGCAGATGTTTATAACACACTAGATACAAGTTACACTTATGATAAATTCATAAACTAAAGATGCCTCTGAGTAATCTGAAGGAAGCGGAACTAGACCTGGCCATTGAAAATGCCGGGGAGTAGCAGCCCTATAACTGACCTGGAGCCGGGGTAGGGCCCAGTATCAGACAGCAGTAAGCGTACTGATTGTTTCAGAGTTTGGTTGCTGCACTGCCATCTGGAAATGGTATGTGTGCAGCAGTTCCAGGACTGCGCTGGGGACAATGAGGAGTTCAACTCTGAAAGGGTCCGGAGTCAGACATTGGCAGGTGTAAAAATGGATCACGGAATGGCAAAACGACAACAAACAGAAATAGTACCACCAGTCATTTTAGTGGTGAATCCCACTCCTTTCAAAACGATATGCCCATGGATTCTGGGGAGCTTTGATGCATGAACTCTGTAAAGTCAAAGAGGGGACGGAGATCAAAGGGGCAGAGGCGTTTGCCCAGAGCTATCTCACCACAAAGTCCCCCCCGAGACAACCAAATGGGGACAATGACCTAATGGAAGCAGCACACGTCAATCCAAGCAAACTTAGGAGAACCTCTCGCATCACCGACATCTGTAGAGGCAAATGTGCCGGTCTCGGACTCTGCTAATCTGTAGGGACCTCCTGTTGATTTTTCAGGTGACAAAGACAGCAGGCAGAACCTCTTCCCCCAGGAGTGGAGATGGTTCATCAGGGAGCAGAAGGAGGCGGAGAGAGACTGGCTTCCCAGGGAGTAGTGGGACCCAAGAGAAAAAGGTGAGATAGTACCCCAAACCCCTAAAAGAATGTATCTTACCAGGGTGTCTCACCCATGCGAAGAGTTACAGGTCAGCACCGAACGACCCAGGAGATGGTACGTCCCTCTGTGACAGGCCACGAACTCAGCAGCTCCTGCGATATCAACAGCCAATGGGCTCATTTCCAAGGATCAGCCACATGCAGCAAGTTGGCAATTGTTCCTGTGACATATCTGGACGTCAGGTTCACAGACGAGGATTATCGTTTATTACAGAGAAATGTCGAAAGCTGTTTACTGACAGTCCACTGCAGATCCCGAAGTCCTTTCAGGAAAAAAGTCCTTGTGAAAATCAGGCGACCAACGCATGATATTAGAGGATGGATCCCACCAGACTGTAGCAGTTCATCTGACTCCTGAATCTCAATGGATCCTCAATCCATATTTATTTATTTATTTAAATAAATACCAACACATTCAACAGAAAGCGCAAACAAACCCAAGTGGCTGACAAACCTAGGAGAGTGGGTCCTCCCACTCTCAAATTAAATTAATGAAAAATTAAACTATACGAACCCTAACATACACACATAAATACTATTACTTTATTAGTATAGATTACGGAGAAAACTTTATTGGTAAAAAGTAGGGATATGGCCATCTTGACAGCAAAATAGCTCTAAATTCGAAAGCAAACTTTTAGTTTTCTACATTATCTGTTGTCATATTCATAAAGCAAGATACACAATTTAGGAGGGGACACAGCTCTGTTGTGCATTTTAAGGGACTAGATGATTCCTGAAAGATATTTGTTGGCGTTGATTGGCCTTTTGAAGGACTCTCAGGGGCTCATGAAAACCAATGTGGGAATAAAAAACTCCCTAGCAAACTAGCATTTATTTAATGTTTAAATTTCATATTTTATAAAATTGTTTTGAATTATAATCAAACTCTAGGAGTGCAGACTTTGTAACCAGTCCAACGAAATTGCTATGTAGATCATCACACTGGACTGAGAGAGACCAGAGACTCGGAGCAAGGAGAAGGACTCTGTTGGGTTGTAAGAAACCAGGTGATCAATCAGATGCTAGTATTGGAAAACAACATCTGGGCCTTATTAAGGCTAAGGACATTGGTTTATCCAACTAACGGTCAAGGGGTAGGTACACAATAAGCTTTAGTTGATGTGTGAGGATCTATGAACCTGTCCCTTCACAAGTAGGCTCGCCAGCTAGCAAGCCTGAGAATGAAAAAATTGAGTACATAATGTCTAAGGTTTCTCAGTCGAAAGGAATTTGTTTTGTCGTGCATTGTGACATACAAGAGAGGTGTGGGGGAAATAAGAATAAAACAGCCAATGTTTTGAGTAACATTGAAAAGTGTATGGCAGGTGTACGGGGTTCCCACTCAAACTTAATAATCAAATTCACAGGGTTTTCAAGGTATTTAAGGTCTAAAAATTGTCAATTTCACAGTCAAAATATTAAAAACATAACCTATACCGGTCGCAAAACAACAACACAGACGTGACACAGCGGTCAAATACTAGTTAAACCTTTCCCACATTCCAATTACGATGTCACAGTAAATACCATGAAAGTAAACCTTTAAAAAAATAAGTACTCTTTTAGAGTCTCTAATTGTTTTATTGTCGTCGTGAGTCATCGGACTATCGGTTATCGGTTGCTGGCGGTTTCTACTTCGCTCAGTGTTGCCAATAACTTTTTCCCAAATTACCCTCGATCCTCGTCAAAACTACCCTCAAATACTCCTGAAATCTAAACTCCTGTATTAGAGTAAAGAGTGCTAATGAAATAAAGGAAATGTGCTTGAAATTTGATAGGTTTGAGGGAGCCGACTATGACTATAGATGTAACTGATGTATCATTAATGTTAAAGTTGAGAATAAAGAATGAAAATATAAGTTGCACACGCCAGCCAGTTTTTTGTCTCAATTTTTTCATGCGAGATATAACAGATTTTTTTATCAGAACTTCTTTTGCTGCTTAACATATCACAGTATATACCATAAATGACTAACAGCTGATGAAATTTTGTTTACAGCCATTAACACCAATTATAAAATGGCTAACACTATCTATCTTTCAGTCGATAAACTGCTAGGATTAGGTAGACAGAGACAGGTGACAATAATCCCCATTTTATATTTTTGTTATTTCTTGTCTGGTTGAAGTTAAAACTTGCAGATATTACTGCAACTTAGCGGAGTTCTTGTCGCTCTGGCACACGTGGCTCTTCCACATTTTTAACATGAGACTATTACTCTACATGAAATCCTTACTCAAGCTTAATTTCTGTCATGGAGTTGGTGAGTATTCGTCAGAGTAACGAAAATCGGAAGGCTCAATAAAGTAGAGAAATTTAGTAATTTAATCATAAATAAACAAAAATGATTATAATAATAAGTATATAACAGAGTATAATATAAATGTTATATTTTTAAAGGCTTTAATAAAATTACTCCTTTTTACCCTTGAAGTTCCAAACTATCACCGACAAGGGTAATTATCCTCAAATTGGCAATCACAGGGTTTTCAAGGTATTTAAGGTCTAAAAATTGTCAATTTCACAGTCAAAATATTAAAAACATAACCTATACCGGTCGCAAAACAACAACACAGACGTGACACAGCGGTCAAATACTAGTTAAACCTTTCCCACATTCCAATTACGATGTCACAGTAAATACCATGAAAGTAAACCTTTAAAAAAATAAGTACTCTTTTAGAGTCTCTAATTGTTTTATTGTCGTCGTGAGTCATCGGACTATCGGTTATCGGTTGCTGGCGGTTTCTACTTCGCTCAGTGTTGCCAATAACTTTTTCCCAAATTACCCTCGATCCTCGTCAAAACTACCCTCAAATACTCCTGAAATCTAAACTCCTGTATTAGAGTAAAGAGTGCTAATGAAATAAAGGAAATGTGCTTGAAATTTGATAGGTTTGAGGGAGCCGACTATGACTATAGATGTAACTGATGTATCATTAATGTTAAAGTTGAGAATAAAGAATGAAAATATAAGTTGCACACGCCAGCCAGTTTTTTGTCTCAATTTTTTCATGCGAGATATAACAGATTTTTTTATCAGAACTTCTTTTGCTGCTTAACATATCACAGTATATACCATAAATGACTAACAGCTGATGAAATTTTGTTTACAGCCATTAACACCAATTATAAAATGGCTAACACTATCTATCTTTCAGTCGATAAACTGCTAGGATTAGGTAGACAGAGACAGGTGACAATAATCCCCATTTTATATTTTTGTTATTTCTTGTCTGGTTGAAGTTAAAACTTGCAGATATTACTGCAACTTAGCGGAGTTCTTGTCGCTCTGGCACACGTGGCTCTTCCACATTTTTAACATGAGACTATTACTCTACATGAAATCCTTACTCAAGCTTAATTTCTGTCATGGAGTTGGTGAGTATTCGTCAGAGTAACGAAAATCGGAAGGCTCAATAAAGTAGAGAAATTTAGTAATTTAATCATAAATAAACAAAAATGATTATAATAATAAGTATATAACAGAGTATAATATAAATGTTATATTTTTAAAGGCTTTAATAAAATTACTCCTTTTTACCCTTGAAGTTCCAAACTATCACCGACAAGGGTAATTATCCTCAAATTGGCAATCAGACTACACACCGTGTAAATGGAATACGCGAGTTACTGATGCGACAGTTGTATAGTTACAGTAGCTGTCTACTGTCGCTTGTTTACACAGACTAATACAAAACAATAGGCAACTGACATTCAGTAAAGAAGACGTATAAATGGTCTTACACAAGTGCCAGTCAGCAGTCAGTTGACAATGAAAAAAACACCAGCAACTTAACAACTATCGCATCGCCCGAGTTACTTTGCACCGTGGAAACCAGAACCAGGCCTAAATCATCCGCACAGCTGCAATCTGCAAGTAGGCAGGAATACGCAGGTTGGACGTGGTATTCACCGTATTACCAACGATTTAACAACTTACTAAATAATTATGTTGTACATTTCCCTATCTGAAAACAACTGTGATATTTTCCGATAAGATATTTTCTTATTGTTTTTCAAGTTTGATATTTTTTCAAGGTTTGATATCAAAATTCACGGCTTATTCCCAATCTATGGTAAAAATCGCTAGTAAAAATTATTTCCGAACCGCGTAATTTTGGGAGTAACGGCAAGTTTTATAGTTTTCACGGTTGGGTGGGGACCCTGAGGTGTAAGATGAATCTTAAATATAACAAGCCAATCATAGAAAACTACCAGTTTAGAGGGGAGGGACACCAACTATTGTCCTGGCGTATTGTGTAACTGGCGGGTGGCTACGATCGCGCTGTTGCAACTTTTGTCCTCTATCTTGCATTGCTTTCTCTCTCTCTCTCTCTCTCTATAACACTAAATGACAACGATGTGCTTCCGATGTTGCCAGTATTGTCCAAGTGTTACATATGTTTATTTGTTTTCATAATCACATGTGTAGGTTTTGTTTGTATTTTGAATTGGAGTAAACACTTACAATTTTAAGGTGCAAATTTCCTGATTTTTTTGTAAGCTTACATTATTAGTTATTGATGTTGAGTTTTATAATTTAACCAAAGATTATTAAGTGAATTATTTTCTATAGTTTACTGTAGCCATTTAAAAATGGACAATTGAAAAACGCTGCCGATTTCGGTTGATTACTTTTGAATGTCGTAGGATGTTCAATGCAACTGCGTTTTGCGGCAAGAGCATTTTCCTAAATTGCGATATTCAAGTGTGGAGTGTGCCAGTGATTCAGTAGCCTATATAGGGACTTTTGACGGTCATTCATAGTCGCCATGCCTGTTTTAGGTAAGTTTAAAAGAAGACAAATTTCTGCGGTTTTGTTGTTTTCATTCATTGAAGACTTGGACGAGGAAACCGATTTCATTATCAGTTCAGCGAGTGTGCCGTGAGGGAAAATTGTCAACTGTGCAGCAGTTCCAGTACAGCCTAACTGACACACCAGAACATTCCACCTAAATTTTTCTGTTTCTATTATATTTGTTTATCTATTCTACTTATGTATTCTGTTTTCTAGTATATTTGTCTCTTTGTTTTGGCTTTGATTTTCAGAGGGGACTTTAACCATGGTGACTTTTTGTAAAGTAAGGATTACATTATCTTACATTATACAACTTGTCCCCGAAGAGGCCAATGCAGAACATTTGTTAAAGCCCTTTTAATGAAGTTATAAGTGTCGAGTTTCTAACTCCTATAATCATTATTTATTCTCATAACACTCATATCACACTTGCATTCTTAATAACATATTTTTATTTTAATATTACTTTAAACCAGTAAGATTCAAAAATTGCAATAATTTGTTTTGTAATCGTCAAATTTCAACTGGCAGTTGTAAATTTGTTTAGACTAAATTCATACCAAACGTTGTAGAGTTCTTTTAATTTTTAAATTGTATATATGTTCAATATTTAAATTTGTCGCCAGTATGTAAACCACTGTTTTGATTAAAACAATAATTTTCAAAGTAAATTCAAAATCATTTTAAAACATAAATTCCTTAAAATAAATCCCATAACCATGTTAAAAGATTGATTTTAAACGTGAATGACTGGAATACAAATAATTTCATGTCAATATTAACCTTCATTTTGTGTCAGCTTCATTATTATTTCATGCAGTTGCTTTATAAGCATTAAATAAATAAAGCAGACAGTATGTAAACATAGCAGAAGTCAATTGTTTATATTTACACTAAGCAGACACCTTGCACAGTGACATGTTGTTCTGCTAGCCGTCAGGTGGTCAGTCCCAAGATATTAAGTGCACGGTTGGGCAACATTGCATTCTATGTCACCCGCCCAGGACAATAATGGCGGGAAAAGTCGATGGGGCCCGAGAGCTAAAGAACTGCACAAGCACACTGACTAGGCTGGATTAAAATTATTGATCTAAAATTTCCATTTCATTCCCCCACAACCAGTGGTGAAGGCCTTTAGTCTTTTCTATACTGACAATGGCTTAACAAAATTAAACAGGATAGATCAAATATGTCTTACAACACTATAAAGTAGAGATGTGCGAGTACAGGTTTTTTAAGTCGAGTCGAGTTCGAGTCGAGTAAATGGAAAAAGATTTGAATCTCGAGTTCGAGTCGAGTATACAAATAAAAAAACACATAGGTTGAGTTAAATTGGATCAAAACAGTGTATAGGGTTCCATTTATAAATGTTGTTATTAAAATATACTTTTCTAGTCACTATGCCCTGAAAATAACAATAGTAAGTCAAATAAATGGATTCCTGCTTCATTGGAAAAAGATAAGTACATTTATCTGAAAATAAATCATACCAAAGTTATTGCCTAACATTTTGCCATGAAGGTCAAATATTTTTAATATTTTGGTTTTAAGGTTTTTATAACCTATATGGTATTAATTAACAGTTTCATTAAAAAATAATTTGGTTTTTATTTTATTTCCTATTTTTTATTTATCCTACGTTTTATTGTATATTATGTTTAGGTCTAAGCTACATCTTTCGACGAATGGAGGAAATAAAATTACATTTAGGCCTAAAAGTTAAAATAAACTTTATGTTAATATTTAAAAGGCCTATTACATGGTAAAGCATTAGCCTACTTACTTACCCCACAAAATGTATTTACTAACATATGTTAACATTAATTTTAACACTAATAGTCCTAAAAAGAACAATCAGTTAATAAAAACATGAAGATACTATGTTTGAAAGTGCCCGGCAAATCAATTGATAAAATTGAAGCCATGTCTAAGAGTTTCAAAATATTAAGAATAATTAAAAACGAGTTCGCACGCAGCACGCTGACATGAGGGAAGTGAATTTCCACATAAAAAACTATAAAAACTCAAAATCAGTTTAAAACATACAATTATTTCAATTTTTATTCAAATCTGAAAATATTGATTTTTTGGCTGTTTTGATGCTCCTGGTTCTATTTACCTGCAATGATGGGAATACAATTTTGTGCATTATAAGGTTAGGATAAGGTCCAGTCAGGCTTTAAAGTAGGCGTGAGGTTGTTGGGGATGATAAAAGTACACCAACAAATGAATAACAGGCTTTTCTGAAGTAAAACCCCCATAAGACAACATACTGTGTTTGGTCAATACACATTTCCGTTAATAACTCGGTAAATATATATGCTAGAATGACGAGAGAGGGCTTAAAAGTTTCGCTACACTAATTCCCACCGTTTTTCATTCGTTAATTTTACATCCGGGGCTTTTCTGACCCTTTCTGGGCCCAAAAACCCAAATTTCTAAATTTAAAATCCCCAAAAAAGGGGGTTAGAGTTTTCCGATTGTTTTGCCCAACGAACTTGTCCAACTGATTACAAAAAGGAATGTCCCTACCAAATTTGAAGTAAATCGGACAAAAAATGTGACCGCTAGAGTGCATACACACATATATATATATATGTCTATATATATATATATATATATATATATAAAAAATTTTGAACGAACCCCCAAAACGTGTTCAGGGGGTCACATTAGGAACTTCTATGGTGGTCCCGGGCTTAAGTTTCACCGTCCGGGTCATGCTAATAGTTCACTTTCCATAGGAAATTCACTAAAAACCATTAATGAAACTTAAACAAAGCCTAAACAAATCACTTGTCTCTAAAATCAGCTCAATGCCGAAGGACAATAGTTGAGCCTAAAATTAATGGATGGAATTTTGTTGAGTCTCTTTTGACTCAATTTCAATTACTATGGAACAAAAAACAAGCACAAACTTCTTATGCTTACCTATTAGATTTTGTTACTGATTTGTTTTTAATATTTTACTTTTTTTTACAAAATTAGGTTAACCTAAAAGTGGACTATGACTATACAGGCAGTGTTCATACAACTCAATCTGAAGGTCCTGGTAAATCTTCCTTTTTGGTATAAAGAGTAGGCTAACACAAATTTATAAGCCACAACTTACTTATTTATTAATAAAACACTAAAATTCACATCACAATTAACTCTTAACACCTCAAATACGTTGACACTCAATTTGAATTTACAGACGACGCGCGGCCGCGGACGACCTGTGGTAGCGCGGGTAAACGGCGGGAGTAAACTCACTCGAAACCTTCGAGTTTGAGTAAAACCTCTAGTTTCAGAGCCGAACTCGGCTCGAACTCGAAATTTCGAGTACTCGCACATCTCTACTATAAAGTATATTTACACTTATACTGTACTTACCATGAGTAAAATTCTGCATCCGAACATGGAGGATTGTGATAAGTTTGATAAGCCCGGTGTATATAAAATCATTAAATGATTGGGATGATTTTTATGTTGGTCAGACTGTTAATTTTGTAAAAAGATACAAGAATCATGTTTCAGCAAGGAAGAACCGAAAAACGGAAAGATCGAATGTCGCATAACACCTCCTGGAAAATGGCCACTCATTGGGAACAACTGAAGACAATTTGAATATTCTCCATATTTGTAAGAAAGTAAATGCAATGATTGCATGGGAAGAATTGTTTATTTTTAAGGAAAAATGTAAGGATAGGGATAAATTGATCAATGAACAGGTCAAATTTGACTCTGGTGGTACTTATCACAACTTGTTTCCGGAACTTCCGGTAGCCAATAGTATATAAGCTGTTCGCCATCTTGTTTCTGTCATTCTCTGATTGGGCCTGATGATGACCGGTGTAACTGGTTGAAATCGATCGCCTTGTACCATCTTTTGTGTATATTTTACCGTTATATGTAAGTACAGTATAAGTGTAAATATTTTTTATAGTATTGTAAGACGTATTTTATTTATCATGTTTAGTTGTAACAACACGTATCATGCTAATAAAGAAATTATTTAACAAAATTAAATAGTTTGATGAATTCACTTAACAAAATAGAAGTTATGCTTATTCTTAACGATTTGCTTGACACATATGTCCGTATGTGGCCAAACCACATGCCCCGCGCACATGAGAACACACGAGCACTGCTGGCTAAAATTTGTATAGCACACTGCAGTGGTTAAGTTAGGTTTGTTCTATTTTTTAACAGAATAATTGTTTAAATCTCATATGGTTAAACCTTTCAAGTAAAAAAGAGGGAAAAAATTACCCAAGTGCTGCAGGGTGCTTCGAAGAATGATGGTCCATTTTGCTGGACAAGTTGGTGGGTAAGTAGTTTGAAGGTAACTGGTTGCAAGTTGGACTATGTTCTTCATGCAAACTACAGATAAAAACAACATACAAAGAAATAATAATAACACAAATGATAAGAGGCCATTAATCAATTACATCATTAGTTTTTGCCAATTTTCAGACCCCCCCCCAAGGTTCAACAAAAAGGCAGAGACAATACTACAGATCTCACAGAAAAGTAACATACACAACACTCACAGGGAGCTGTAAAAAAAAAAAAAAAAAAAGATTTAAAAATACCCCCGTCGCAGCAAACCTGCATACTCAGCGAATTTCCAATGAATATATAACATAACACAATAACACTTAACAGGATTCATAAGAAATATATTCACAAACAAGTGATATTTAAAATATTAATTACTCTCCATAAGAATAACATTGGGGATGAGTACGCAGGTTTGCTGCAACAAGGAACACAAAATAATAGATTTTTATGCAAATATCATTAGGACTCATCTAAGTAAAGTCACAAACCAAGTTTCATTCATATACATTTATAAGTAAGCGATATATAACATTTTAATTATCCTCCATAAGAATAACATGGGGACCGATTACCTAGGTTTGCTGCTACGGAAACCATACGTGAAAATTTTGTATTTTGTGCAAACAACGATAAACCCCAACCAGATGATGCCATATACCAAATTTTGGCTGTTTATGTTCATAAATAAGCGAGATATAAAATTTTTCTTTTTCTCCATAAGAATAACATTAGACAACGTACTGTGTTTAGCACTTTCAATATCTCAGGAACCAAAATTGACGTAGAGAAATGATCAAAATACCAAATTGTTTGTTTTTTTATGCTGAATTAAATGGTAAAAATTAAAATTTGATTTAAATAAAAATTACATGTGGAAACCCCAAAAAATCCATTTTTGAAGTACAAAACGCCCCAAAAACCCCCCTTTGGATGGCCTGATTCGCCTGGTTTTCAAACTTGTTCAAATAAATTGTGCTTTACACATTTGTACCGAATTTCATTAAGATCGGACCTTTTTTACGAGAGTTATCGTGCTTACGGACACATATATATATATATATATATATATATATATATATAACAATTTGAACGAATGGTGTTTTTGGCATCTGGCGACCTCAAAATGAAAAGTTATCATGGTCTCGGGCTTAAGTCTTACCATGAGACCTACGGTAATAGCTTCTTCCCTATAGGGGAAATTCGCTAAAAACAGACAGACGATCTGGAGGGGTTATGGAATCCTCCTTTGGTCATAGTTTGGCACCCCCCTGCATAAAAATTATATCATCTCTGACCAAATAATAAAATATTTACGAAAATCCATAAGAAAGCGACTTCTGATTCTTTCTTCTGTTTGCTGAGACCTAGTGGGAAGGCGGCCATAGAGTACCTAAAGAAAATTACGGTCAACATGAAGGCTTCACTTTTTTACCCAGGCAAGACCTCTAGATATATTAAACTCGTTGAATCTATCCAACTATTTTGATCCGGTTCAGGTACAGCCGGTTTACATTTTCAAACATACATATACGGTGAAAACAACCCGATAAAAAATAATCAATCCATAACTATTAACGAATAATTATATGACAGTTAACTGCAAAAAAATAGTTTAATCAAATGATTTTTTTACTCATCGTTCGGTTTGTCATCCTCTGAGCAGTGAACCACTTAAGAAATCTAGCGCATTATTAGGGGTCTGCGGTACCAACAATTTCAGATCGGTACGGTTCGGTACGGTAAAAGATTTTGTACCTCGGTTCTCGGTACAAATTCGGTACGGTACAATGTACCGTCATATATACTAATTTAGTTATTAATTTGAATGTATCATAAACAAATTATTGAGTAATAATTAAGGTCATATACAATTATTATTATTAATTTGATTAAACAAATAAATAACTATACTAAAAATAAAAATATTTTTAAAACCTGCATCTTCGGAGTATTACATTATTTTAACATTGTTATTATTAGGTATTAATGCAAGTTCTTGAAATAATCATGAGAAATAAATTCAAAAATTACTTGAAAATCAATCAATTGCATAAGTTGCTAACTGATTAATTATATTGATTTCAATATAAATAAAAACTATTGGTTTAATTCATACAAACAACAAAAACCAAAGTTTTATTAATACTATTCTTGTTGCATTGGGAGATTATTGTATCATTAATACAAAGTAAAATCAGATAACTTAAATAAAACTATGTATGATGTGAAACTAAAAGAAATTAGAAAATTAGACCAATAAATACTGAAGATTAAAATCAAAATAATTCTAAAATTACTTAATTACATTACTAAATTCAAAATTGAAGTCCATAACAAATATTACAGTACATTTATTTAAACATAAGTACCATGGAAAACTGAAAAATAAATAAATAAAGTAATAAAAGTAAGACAGTTTTATATAATGTTAATTTGCCTATATCATATTTGAAATAATTAGCTATTAACCTTATCAAAAAATAAATTTAGGTTATTGTTAATAATAAATTTTAGTTGAATTTTCCAAAACCACACAAGATAATCTAACATATAACAGATATATGTATGTACAAATTTCACAGCACAGTAAAAAATAACAAATTTATGCTACCATTTGAAATTTATCAAGTTAGTGGCTATATTTGAATTAGTTTTCAACCATTTTTTAAACCTTTTTTAATATAATTTAAAAATTTAACTAGTATACTTCAATAACAATAATAATAATACATAAATAAAAGCAGTTTAATTTGAAATCATAATGGAGAACGAAAGCGATTTAAAAGATAGTAGGTATTCCTTTTCTCACTCTAGGAATAATGTTGACAAACAACTGATTTACAGCCACTCACCCTAGGAATATTGTTGACAAACAACTGATTTACAGCTAATTACCTCCCTCCCCCCTTACCCCTCACGCTTACCTAGTCTAAACCTTTCTTGTCTTCAAGGACATTTTTTGCGACCCTACCCAGCTACTCCCCACTCCCCTTGCCTACCTTTATTATCTCCATTCTCGTTCAGCTATAAATAACACCTGTCAACCTCTCTTTTCCTACGAGTTTTGGGTCTTGTTTTCCTTAAAGGAAATGACTAGTTATAAATAGGAGTCGGTCTTATTTAAACCACTTATTTTGTTAAACATTGTTTAGCTTATCTCTGTTTATTGTTTGAAGCAGTAAACTGTACTACCGAATCTGTACCGGGGTTATGTTCTGTACCGAACCGATGACGGTAATTAGTTGTGTACCGTACCGGTACCGTTTTTTCGGTGCACCGCAGACCCCTACGCATTATTGTTGAAGAGTGTCGTTTCCAGTAACACCAATTGGCCTTGGCTAAAACCATAGAACGTCATGTTAAAACTAAGCGCAGGACCGGAATTAAGCATAGGTTACTTAGGGGCGCGCCTAGAGGCCCGCACTACATAGATCCCCATTCAAAAGCCTGATACAAGCAAGAAAAAAAGGTCACCAACAAGGCCCGCACCAGTGGTTGAGCCTAGGGGCCCACGGCTCCTAAATCCGGCCCTGACTAAGCGCTAAGATTACTAAAATTGGCATTATTTTGGGTATACAGAATAATTTCCGGGTAATCATCTGGCAATTTCCAAGAAATTACCCGGTTTTCAGATATTTGAAGCTCGCACGGGGATTTTGTGGGGATTACTATAGAATAACTGGGTAAAAGCGGGGATTTTATAGGTAGTTTGCGGGTAAAATAGCAAACCCAGTCTGGCAACACTGAAGGTAGAACGCAAAGGTTTCAGAAAAGAAGATTGAGGAAGACTACAGGACTGCACACCCGACGCACAAAACGAAAATACTCTCCAACGGCAGTATACGGTAGTTTTTTTTTGGAATTTGAAAATATTGAAAACAAAAAAGGAGTACAGCTAGTATAGCAGAACAGCGACAGACAGCGTCACACTATTACCCATTAATTAAACATTTTCTCAATAAAAGGGGGGGTGCGCGCCTCCTGGCTGGATCCGCCACTGCTAGAGACTGTATTTTCAATTTTATCGGTTACATTATTTATTCTACAGTAAACTATCTTCATTGGATTCGTGAGTTGTTTTATTTTATTTTTTAAATTACATTAATTTCTGCAGATTAAAATTTAAAATGTTCAGACCCTCCAGAAATCAGGAGGGGAATCTTGTGACTATCAGATACTATAAACCAACATTTGGAACAAACATTAAGAATTATTTTCTTAAAATATATTTTTTAATTCAGAAAAGGGAAAGACTGTCTGTGGTATTTATAAACACAGATATTTTGAATCATAAAGATTAATTTTTTGTCACTAAAGGAACAAGCATATCAAACTTAAATCAAACAATCATTAAACTCAGTGGCGTAGGTGCGGGGGGGGATTAGGGGTATCTATCCTCCCCTTGTAACTTGGAAAAATTCATATTTATACCCTCCTGGAATCAAGCTTATGCCTTTTGATTAAAAAGAAATGCTGTTACTGAAAACAAAAAAAAATATATGTGTGCAATACCAAAATATCCAAAATACCTTATTTATACATTACAAATATTGTTCACGTACAATAAATAGTAGCAGATGAACTGCACCGGGACACGGCACGGTATTTGCCCATGTGAGTCACCGAACAGTCTACTACCCTCACCCCCTAGCAGCCAGTTTGTCAACAAGCGCACCTGACCTTGACGTTGATTTCTAGACTGTCTTAGTGACGTGCTTAACTTGCGGTTGCCATAGATTTTTAAATTAATCAACTGCAGGGAGCCATAAATCTTCATACTGATTTTCAGCGTTCTATAACCGCAAATATATGTAAAAGTCAATGATATTTCCCGACGAAATAAAGCCAAAGAGTAACAAATAATAGAGGTTAGAGTGAACAGGGAAATAA
The DNA here is from genome assembly GCA_963675035.1 of Allygus modestus. Lineage (NCBI taxonomy): Eukaryota > Metazoa > Arthropoda > Insecta > Hemiptera > Cicadellidae > Allygus > Allygus modestus. Next base: position 130,771,721 of record OY776114.1, read on the forward strand.
GGGTTTAGCTTATTTGGCAATCATTGCATGACGATGAAGTTGCAAACTTAAATACATTTTTTTTCACAGATAGGATTTCAACACAAAATTTGCGATATTCAACACATTTTTGGTAGGGGTGGGCGAGTACTCAAGTTTTCAAGTACCTGTCGAGTATTTTCTAATACTCGAAGGCCGAGTGAGTATTAGAGACTACTCAAAAATTTGAGTCAAGTAGTTTGATACTCCCGCCACTTACCCCAAATACTTGACAATAGCATACCTACTCCCGCCGTTTACCCACGTTTACGCCGCTAACCAATGTTTAACAAAATAAGTGACTGAAATAGAGAAAAATGAGCCCAAAATCTTTCATGGGAAAGGAGACAATGACACGTGGGTTATTTATGGATACCTGTGAGTTAAGATAAGTAAGAGAGGGGCACAGGGAGTGTTTGGGTCGGGGTCAAAAAATCACTTTCTTGTTAAAATGTTCTGGTTTTGATAAACTAACCCAAAATCTTTGTATGGATATATATTTGTAATACTTGTCTTGTTGTTTTGGTTGTTGTGGTTTTATATATATATATATATTATTTTTAAATTTAAATCATATTCATTCATAGTAAAATAAAGGTTAAAATAAAATAAATAATAACATTATTAATTCAATAAAATGTTATGTTTATAATTAAAGTTTAATATGTAAAAAAACATTAGTTTCAATACAAAAAAATAAAATAGGTTTTCCTACTTTTTCAAGAACTACTCGACTCGAAACTCGAGTAGTTTGGTTTAATACTCGACTCGATTTTAAAAAAACGCTACTCGCCCACCCCTAATTTTTGAGAACAATGTCAAAAAGCGGAGATTTTTAATTTTTCAAGGAAATTCCCCAGAGCTATATTTTTATCTTAAATCTCCGGTAGTGTCTGGGGAAATCCGGTGACTTGGCAACTCTACCTTAACGATTACTTTCCAGTACTGATTACAACTACAAGTACTTTTTAGTCCTGTTAAAAATACTGATTACTTTGTATCAATGGTTTAAGTCTTGGATATGTAGGCCTATCAATAATCATTAATGTAAGGGACACGTCAATGATGTCTTCAATTTTGTATACCCATAACCGTGCAGTTTTTTGTTTTGTATTCCCTACTGAGATATCCCCCCCTTGGCAAAGGTCTATCTACGCCACTGATTAAACTCACCATTCTAAAATATTCTTGACCTTATCAAATTACATATTATTCTGAGTAACTTACAATCGAGTTCTTCTAAAAAAAATCTGAGGTGTGAACAAAGCATTTTCATTGACTAATACACTAACAATGAACAGCATGCAAAGAGTGACAGTGCCGCCAGTGCAATGCTAAAAATGCCAAAATCAAAATAAACAGACACTAACCCATTCCTTCGAGATGGTTTTTCAGGCCAATTGGTTGAACTATCTCCAATTATCTGTAATCAGATGTAACAAATAGGCAAACCTGCATCGTTAAAAAACACTAGAAAAATTTTCTTCTTAACTGAAAAATGAATTATAAAAGTTCTTCATGAATGTCATGTGTGATAAGACATATTTAAATGTATACACAAATTGACCAAATAAAGTCGATTCGAGACAAGGGATTCATGGTTCACTAAAAAAATTATAACAAAAATCCTAGTTTTGAAAACATTTACAGACCATCATAGAGAGGCAAAAAATTCTCAGTTAATGGGGGTTAAGAATTTACAGTATTATATTGTGGTCTTCTTAAACAAAATTCAAAATTTTACTTTAATTCCCTTTTTGACAATTTTAAATTTGTCAACTGTCATAGTACAGACTTTTAATCTAATTTAGTCATACCAGTTCAGTGGCAAATCAAAATGGTAATTTTAATCTTACTTCAAGCTGTATAGTAGAGCTGTTATTTCAGTGTTTGTTGAGTTTGTTTGTTACTTCTTTTAAGTGTTGTAAGTTATGTAAATATTAAAATGAAGTAAAGGATATGACTTATCCATTAGTTCACTAGGGTCACTACCTGGGGGCTATGCTTGGCTCCTAAAAGGCTACATAATACTTTACAATGTGAGTGACAGTTCAGTGGTTGTTTATGAAGAGAAGTTACGATTCTTAAATAGCTTGTATAAGCCAAAGAGAAAAAAATGAAAACATGGAAACAACATTGCTTAACAATTTTTGTCAACAAAGCGAGCCAGTGGTTTTGTTAGGTTGGTACACTGGTGAGGCAAATTTATGTTCTTTGAACTGCAGTAATGGGTTGTTTGGTCTTATAACTGAATCTACTCATGGAAATCAATGAAATAAAAGTAATTAAGCTTGAAATAAATTAATTTTGTTCATGCGATTTTCATGTACAGTGGAACATGGATCATTCAAAATTGTTTAATTCAAATTGTTCGCTTGGTCCATCACATTTGATATATAAACAATATTTAAAAACTTGGTTAATTCAAATTTTACTTTTGATAGTTAAATTTTTGTTATTTAGGCTGGATAAAAATGTGGTAATACAATTTTAAAAACTAGGAATGCATGGGAAAGTGTAACATAGTTGGCATTAGACCAATTTTCAGATCTTTTCCCGGTTTAGAAGTGTGTCGCGGCAGCTGAAACTGGAACTACTTGGTTCCAATGCTCCCGAAATGAAAACAGTTCCAACCATTCCAAGTGAACAAGAATTTAGCTAGCTACAGTTTGTTCCAAAAACAGCTACAGCGGATCGTTCAAAAAACAGCTGTAGCGCTCTGCAGGTTACACTAGCGACAGGTTTTGGAAGCAATTCTCCATGGGCTCTGAGGAACTAGCTGCAGTTGTTTCGCGTGAGTAACTGTTTGGCATATCTCAAACCCTGCTACGTTATGTTCAAGGTCACTGTACCCACCCCTCCTCCCACTTCCGATCCATCCCTTTTGTTTAGGTGTTGTATGTGACTTTTCAAACCTGTCCAAAAGTGCAAGTTGTTTAACAAACTAGCCTATTTCTTTAATGATTTTCTCTGGAAATGGTAATTATAAAGGTTTTAAGCCTCATTTGAGCATCTCTTGTAATGAGATTCAAACTATTTAAGTTCCACTGAATTTTCTTGCTGTTAAATATCAACAAAATAAAGTTTAGAAAATTTCAAATTATAAACAATTATTTGTTTTATTCACTTTGTTGACTCGTTCGATTTCAGCGAGTAGCAGTTTGCATCACCACAAAATGGCGGCACACAGCTCACAATTATGTTGATTATTGTTGCCTCCAGTATTTACAATAGACCTCCTTGGTATAACCTATAGGTAGCCCCCAACCATTTTGTTTAAGTAAGATCACAAGTTAATATGTAAACAAAGCAGGTGCTTTTATATCTCGTCTGGAAATGTAAACAAAGCAGTGGTTATGCAGTCCCCCATTCTTTTCTTATGAGAACAATTTGACCTTATTTCTGGCTGGCAGAAACTTAAAAACAAATATGTGCCTTGGCGCCAATACCTTTAATTTTAGCTGTCTCCCATTATCCTGTGATATACTGAAAACTCACAATTTCTATTTAATAATGTATCTTACATAATTAATAATGCAGATGTTGAAAACTTCAATTTTTAAATGAATTTTCCACCAAATTAAATTTTGCATCAGGTTATGGATTTTGCAAACTTATTTCTGAAGGCAAAAAACCTCATTTTTAAGGTTTTTAAGCAAAATCCCTTCAGGGGATTGCAAGATCTATTTTGCACACAGACATTCTTCAAATTAGAGTTTAGGGCAGAGATGAAGAAAAGAGAGACGGTTTTCTTTCCTTGCTATATCAAAATCGTATTTATACAAACACCTTTTCAACATTTTGAGCCTTTTAAAAAGGCAACCTTCACATCGACAAGACTTATTTTGCATTCCAGAAGCAATGCCTTCTTATTTTATCTTTACCAACAAAACAGGGGATCTCTACTTAAGAACATAAACTGCAAGAAATGCTCATTTAAAACATTTTACAAAGCCTATGACTTATCATTTGTCTCATACCTTTTAACTATAAGCTGAGCTATTTTTTACACATAACCAGATAAATACAAGTCTCAAAATTTACTTTAACATGTTAACTAAATTTTATTACAATTCCAACTGTAAAAAAATTCTAAAAACAAACTCATTTCTGGGGTTTTTATCCTGTTTGGAATATTTCTCTTCACACTCTACCATTGGAATGTTATTTCTGAAAGTCTATTACCAAGTTTTTTAAACAGAATATTTACCCCTCCCATGGTATCCGGAAGCTTATAAGCTGTGTGTCTGCCATGCAAATCCGGCCAGTAGTCTTCCCGTTCACTGAAATCAAGAGGGAAATTGTACGAAATCAAAATAAATTTTATTTTAGAGTACAATCATCATCATTTATAAAAATAATCCTGTCTTGAAATATTCCCAAAGTAAATTAAACCCTGCCAAAAAATAAATTTTCCCCCCGAAAATTTACAGACATTTAGGGTCCTGTCCATCCCTAATATTATGTCACAAAAATTTCACCCATTCGGTCAGCACGGACCCACTGTTTGCTTTAAGTACACCTTCCTCTTCAATTCTGCCACAGACAGGAGAACTCCTCCATGACTTGCATTTAAAAACCACTGTCTGAGGGACAGGATTCCAACTCTCGATGCAAGCCAGTCTCACATCCCCACTACGCCACTACGTTAGGTACCTTCAAGGTCACTGTACCCACCACTCCCCCCACTTCTGGTCCATCCCTACTGTTTTTCAGTTGTGTGACTTACCGCTCCTGTCCAATTTTGCAAGATCTGCATTACTTGGGTAAAAATTAAATTTTACTTCTATTTTTAATAGTGTGAGCGTGAAGCAACAATTATCTAAGCCTCAGACTTATAAATCTTTGACATTTGCAGAAAAAGTAACGGCAATTTTTACAAACAATAAACATAAGGTATGTTTTCTCCCAGAATCTGTTTTTGGGGATATTGTATCATACTATCTAAAATAATACCACTGACTATAAATATACAGTCAATAATAATACCATACCAATTTTAAATTGCGTAAAAAGTTGATTTACATCCAACTAACCTTTTCTTTAATAAAGCCTTTTCTCTGAAAGTATAGCTTATAAAGCTTTTAAAACTTTTTTGAACAATTTTTGTAATTCAAATTTTTGGATGGTTAAATTTTGTTTACTGATCCCTTAGTGTTACTGATCAGCATGAGTGGTGATCGCTTGGAAGCGTGCTGGGCCCATAACCCAGAGGTCCGTGGATCGTAACCACGCTCTGCTACCAATTTGAGGCGATCGAGCCCTTGGAATAAATCCTTAGGCAAGAATCCCTCGCAAATACTAAGTCAGCGTGTTGCGGCCCTACAGGTCATGGATTGTCTACCAAATACTCCTGCCCGAATTTACTACAATTTAGGATGCCAGCTTTGATGTTTTTTTTTATATTATTAAATAGATTATTATGGGAATGAAAATTCCTTAACCAAGCTTATAATTACAATGATTTCCTTTTGGCTCCCGCCCTAGCATTCACATGGTATTGCGCAATCACACTCTTAATAGTCTTATTCCAATTAATTAATTAAATCCAGTTACTAATTTTTACAACAATATTTCAATTCATTTAAATTAAGGAAGTAATTTGCCCATCCCCCCAAAAGCTAACTAACCACTTACTTCATACTGTATGGTCGGCGCCTGAAAAGGTATACTTGCCAGATGCTGATCACTCCTTCCACTGCCACGGTCCGCTCGCGTCTCCCCTGATTCTCTAAGGCGGTCAGCAGGTGAGTCTGACTGCCCATGCGTGGGGGGGAGCAATGGTATTGTGTCTTACCTTTACTGGTGGCTTCTACTGTGTTCTAGAGAATTCCATGCGGGCCGTAACCTTACGAGGTCGCAGTTAAATTTTTTTTACTGATCCCTTGGGGTTTGAATTATCCAAGTAAGACTTAATTCTTTTGAAGTAAGAAATACTTTGTTTTGTCTTTTTATCATAAATATAGCCCAGTGTTTATTTTAAGTTTTATAGATTTCTTACTTACTAAATCTTTTTACTTCCTACTTACAAATGTTAATAAGTTTGTGTGGGCCTACTCAAAATATAAGGTTTATAGTATGTTTAAATGTAAAACTTCAAGACAAGGTACATTTCAATAGCAGACTATCATTTTACTTCAGGCGAACTGTCGTATCATAAATGCAAGCGTAATTTTAACCCTAAGACTGCCCTGGATGGATTTTAAAATGATTGCTCGGTGTCCTGGGCCTAATATCCGGCCCTCGCATGTGGGCACCGGCTGATCGAGGGGTGTAATCCGGCCCTCGGGGTCATTTTTTTCAACTGCTTATAAAACATTGAAAATGAACCAGAAAGTAATAATATTGATACCATTTTAAAGAGGAGATTCTAAACTTTCATTTTCATATATAAACGAACCTCATAGCAGTAACAGATCAATATAATTGCTATTATAATTTGAACGAAATTTAGCGCACGAAACATTTTTGACTCGCGTGCGGTGAAATCTCGTAAAACACGTGTTCTTCAAAAAAATCTCAGTGTCTGTATTTTGACCCAAACAGGAAGTGGTTGGTAGCATTGGAAACAGCATGAGTGGTTGTTTATTTTCGTGATAAGAACTTTGTCATACGACTTCAGGAAGTCTGAGAAATAATTTTTGAAATCAGCTGTTATATGAGCTGGCAGGGTTCCCGCTCAAACTTAATGATCAAATTCACGGGTTTTTCACGGTTTTCAAGGTCTAAAAATTGTCAATTTCACGGTCGAAATATTAAAAAACATAACCTATACCGGTTGCAAAACAACAACGCAGACACAGCGCAGCGGTCAAATACTAGTTAAAACTTTCCAACATTCCAATTACGATGTCACAGAACCATAAAACCATACCATACATCCCAAGTGAACCTTTTAAAAAATAAGAACTATTTTAGAGTTTCTTATTGTTTTAATGTCGTCGTAAGTCATGTCATCAGTCTATCGGTTATCGGTTGCTGGTAATTTCCGTAATTTCTACTTCGCTCAGTGTTGCCAATCACTTTTTCCCGAATTACCCTCGATCCTCGTCAAAATTACTCTCAAAATCTAAACTCCTGTATTTGAGTAAAGAGTGCTAATGAAATAAAGGAAATGTGCTTGAAATTTGATAGGTTTGAGGAGCCACCTATAAATGTCACTGATGTATAATTAATTTTAAAGTTTAGAATAAAGAATGAAAATAGAAGTTGCATACGCCAGGCAGTTTTTGTCTCAATTTTTTCATGCGAGATTTAACGGATTTTTCTCAGAATTTATTTTACTGCTTAAAAAATCACAGTATATAAATGATTAACAGCTGATGCAATTTTGTTTACAGCCATAAACGTCAATTATAAAACAGCTAACGCTGTCTATCTTTCAGTCTATCAACTGCTAGGATTAGGTAGGCGGAGACAGGTGACTGTAATCCCCATTTTCTATTTTTGTTATTTATTGTCTGGTTGAAAAAAAACTTGCAGACATTACTGCAACTTAGCGGACTTCTTGTCGTCCTGGCACTCGTGGCTCTTTCACGTTTTTAACATGAGACAATCACTGTACATGTAATCCTTACTCAAGCTCGATTTCTGTCATGGAGTTCGTGAGTATTCGTCAGAGTCACGAAAATCGGAAGGGTCGTTAAAGTAGAGAAATGTAGTAGGCCTAATTTAATCATAAATAAACATCAATGAATGTTTAATAAGTATGTAACAAAGGATAATGTAAATTTGTATATTTTTAAAGGCTTTATTAAAATTTCCCCTTTTTACCCTCAAAGTTCAAAATTATCACCGGCAAGGGTAATTTCTCTCGAAGTGGCAACGCTGACTACGCACCGTGTAAACGGAATGGGCGAGTTACTGACGCGACAGTTGTATAGTAGTGATGGGCAGTGCGATTCTTCTTAGCGAACCAATTCATTTGAATCACTCGATTCAAAAGAATGGAAATTTGAACCGATTAATTTCGTTCGTTTCGATTCATTATCTGTCCTCGCCGTATAATGTAAACGAATCGGTTGTTATAGATTATTTGGCCGTCCTGTTATGTTACAACTCCAATATGCGATATGCGAACCGATAGTCCAACTGATGCAATTAAATTTGACTATCGAACATCACAAATAATTATTACTGCGCAGCCGCAGACTCCTTAAAGAACCAATAAGCAAGCGTTTAGACGGATTAGCTGATACTCAAAGTTAGTAGAATGACATAACAACAATCGGTTCGCGAACCGATAGTCCAATTGAATCAGCACCAGCAGATATGGTATTGTAAAGAGAGGTCAAAACAAAATAGATTTGCATGGAATTGTGGGATTTCACAAAACGTTTGCCGCGCATACGCAAACCAATGAGACTGCGTTTAGCGATCTCTCTCCCTCCCCTTCTTTCCGCTTCAACTTCCCCCCCAACCATTTCTCAGCGGAAACGCAATTGAATCGCGAACCACGATGGTCTACACCGATGCGCAAAAGAAGTGAACGAAACCGAGCAACATAACTGAGGCATATTTACCAGAGTTGATTCGCACCACGAATTGGTTATTTTAAAAGTTGAATCATGATTCATCTGATTCACTCGATAATTCGTTCGATTTGAACGTTTCGTTCGCGAATCGCCCATCACTATCTACAGATACAGTAGTCCAGATACAGTAGTTGTCTACTGTCACCGACTAATACAAAACAATAGGCAAATGACATACAGTAAAGAAGACACTTAAACAGTCTTACACAAGTGTCAGTCAGCAGTCATTGACAGTGAAAAAACACCAGCAACTTAACAACTGTCGCCCGAGTTCCTTTACACCGTGGAAACCAGAACCAATCTTAAATTAGTGATGTGCGATACGTATCGTATCGTATCGGAATATCGCTATACACTAGGGACGATACGATATTTTGTCACGATATTTTTGAAATGATACGTATCGTATCGCCTAAAACGATACTCGATTTTGTATCAGCACATAGAGACGATATTTCGATATTATTTTCTTGGCTGTAAAACAATGAGGTTATATTTATATTTGACAAGAATTCTTCAAGTCTTCTTTCTGTGATACTACAATTAAAACCAGTGGAAATACCTCGATGGCCGTATTTTTAACGGCAGTGTATAATACAATATACGTCGTATCGTTTATGCACAATATGTTAAGCGATACGCGTATCGCGATACACAGCACCGATACGATACGGCCGATACGATATCTGACTCCGATACGTATTGTATCGCGATACACGGCCGTATCGCACATCACTATCTTAAATCATCTGCACAGCTGCAATCTGCCAGTAGGCAGACGACGCGGTATTCACCATATTTACAACGTACTAACAACAACAACAGTAATAATTCTGTTGTACATTTCCCTATCTGAAAACAAATGTGATATTTTCTGATAAGATTTTTTTATTGTTTTTCAAGTTTGATATATTTTTAAGGTTTGATATCGAAATTCACGGCTTATTCCAGGTTTTTTCACGGTACACGAAATTCACGGCTTATTCAAGGTTTCACGGTTTTCACGGTTGGGTGGGGGCCCTGGCTGGTCATTTTTTCCAAGGGCCGGGAATCCGGCCCTCGCGAAATCCAAAATTATAGCTCGATAATTGATTTTGCGTAACGTAAGTCATACCAATGTGAAGTCAATAAAAGGTACCACTCTTACTCTTTTTACCACTGACGTACTGAATGGAACGTCAGATGACTTGTCATGGACCGCGTAAGAATACATATTTTGTGATTCCGTTTCTCTGCTATCCTTAGGTTATGTGCGTATTTATTGCGAGTAGGTTTATAAATCCGTATTTTATCATTGCATCTTAGTGTATTAGTTGTAAACAAGTGTATTATCGTGTAGTGTGTTAGTAAATAGTAATATTTATCCATATTACTACGGGTAAATATTATTATTTATGTTCCAAATGTGTGTTTGAAAATGTCGAGTGTTTTTGAAATTTTGAATTTCGGCAAAACTAAAATTTTTTTTCAAGTCATATAAAATCATAAAAACAGTTATTACTTTATACAATAGTGCATTATTTCCAATAATTGTATTGTTACCTTTAGTAATACAACAGTTTTAATATATAAATTTTATAATTTTGATATTATTCTTATTTTTCAAATGTACAGTGCAAGTTTGTCGATTTTCCCCGGTTTCCGTATTTATTTCTGTAATTCGGGTAAACAACATTTTTCAAACAAATCAATCACATTTCCACGTAAGGAAATAAATTGCCTACATTGTGGATATCTTTGATTGTCTGTAAAAAATTAGTGTACAAATGCTAGGACTCTACTTCTGAAAATTATTTCAAAAATTTGGAAAAATTTTAGTTTTTCATATTTTGCAAAAAACTACTAACTAGGATTCATTTGATTTGATTTGATATATAATCTCCTTCTTTTTGTGAACAAAACGAGTATGCATATGATAGGGTTATCAACAGTAGTTTAGGCACTGTGAATTGTTAAAAAACCTCTGCAAAATGACCAAAAATATCAGGGCACCGAGCAGTTTTGCAAATGGCTGACCAGGGCAGCCAGCGCCCACTTGCGAGGGCCGGAAATCCGGCCCAAGGCGGTCCTAGGGTTAAGGTTATATGCATAGATATTTAAATGCAGTAGTAATCAATACAAAACTTTGGTTTTCAAAAACCAATTCCCCCTCTCTCTATCTATAATATACGTATATATATCATCATCAGGTGCAACATCCTAATGTTAGTGCACTGTTTTCAGAAACATCACTAAAATTAAGATAGGCCAATAACCTTTTGTCTGGAATGTGTTCTTCTTTTTCAATTTGTGTCTCAGATGCATACGAGTTCTTTATTGTTTTTTGAGAAGAACGGACATCTGCAAAAATAATACATATATGTAAAAGAAATATTTAACACCAACAGTAGGTTGAGTGAAGAAGTAACACTGAATAATGTAAAATAAGAGGCAGCAACAAAATCCCAACTTTGATATATGGCACTTAGTACTAGAAGAGTACAGGAAGGTGTGTGTATGTGGAATCTGTTTAGCGATGTTTACATTGATTACAAAGTTCATATTCAAGAAGAACCTTGGATTTAAAAATCATAGAATATGATATACTAGTAATTAAAGATCATATTTGTAGCAATATATTTCAGATATCATTTTAAAATTAATGAACTTAACTGCACATTTTACAGGGTGTCTACTGGTTTAAAAAATTGAAAATCCGTGACTTTCCAGGGACTTTCAGGGATGACAAATTTTAAAAAACCGTGACTTTTTTGCAAAGGGTTTTCTACAGAAGTCAGCCTTAGATAAATTTAAGCGTTGTAATCGGTCTTAGGCTATATAAGTTATGTTTTTATTAGATCAATAAATCAATGACAAGAATATTTACAAGTAATGTTCCACAACCAATGCAAACTCTTCAATGATACAAACTGCAATTCCATTATTAAATATATCAATTTAAAAAATACCCCCGTAGCAGCAAACCTGCGTACTTAGCGAATTTCCAATGCATATATATTTATCTTAATACCACATAAAGCTGCATACCAAGTTTCATCAATTCATAAATAAACAATTTATGACCTTTTAATTATTCTCTATAAGAATAACATGGCGGCTGAGTATGCAGGTTTGCTGAAGGAAGGAACACAAAAATGGGGTTTTATGCTAATATCAATATAACTCAACTAGGTGAAGTCTCATACCAAATTTCATTAATTTATTTTCATAATTAAGGGAGATAACACGTTCCTTATTCTCCATAAGAATAACATGGGGCTGAGTACGCAGGTTTGCTGCTACGGGAGCCTTTGGCAAAAAATTGTTTTTTGAGCAAATATCAATGGCCCACAACCAAATGAAGCTGTATACCAAGTTTTGTCAGTATATGTTCATAAATAAGCGAGATATAAAATTTTTATTTTCCTCCATAAGAATAACATTAGACAACGTACTGTGTTTAGCACTTTCAATATCTCGGTAACCAATTGACGTAGAGAAATGATCAAAATACAAAATTGTGTGTTTTTTTAAGCTGAATCTAATGGGAAAAACTAAAATTTGACTATTTCCAAAATTATATGTAAAAAATTCAAAAACCCCATTTTTGGGGTACAAAACCCCCCCCAAAATACCCCTTCGGATAGAGCAATCTGGCTGGTTTTCGAACTTAAAGTCATAAATGTTGCTTTACACGTTTATACCAAATTTCATCAAAATCGGATCATTTTTACGAGAGTTATCGTGCTCACGGACACACACATATATATATATATATATATATATATATATATATATATATATATATACATATACAGTTTCGAACGAATGGTGTTTTTGGGGTCTAGGGACCTCAAAACGAAAAGTTATCATGGTCCCGGGCCTAGGTCTTACCATGCCGACTACGGTAATAGCTTCTTCCCTATAGGGAAAATTCGCTAATATAAGTTTACTAGGCCTATATCTCGATGCTTATTTATTTATAATGTGTAAGCTAAAAATAAAAGGTAAAATACCCCCGTAGCAGCAAACCTGCGTACTCAGCGAATTTCCAATAGATATATAAATGTCTTAATACTACATAATGCCACTTACCAAGTTTCATAAAAATATATTCACAAATAAGCGATATATACAATTTTAATTATTCTCCATAAGAATAACATTGGGGCTGAGTACGCAGGTTTGCTGCAACAAGGAACACAAAAAATGGGTTTTTATGCTAGTATCAATATAACTCAACTAGGTGAAGTCATATACCAGATTTTATTAATTTATGTTCATAATTAAGGGGGACATAGCATTTAATTATTATCCATAAGAATAACATGGGGCTGAGTACGCAGGTTTGCTGCTACGAGTGCCTTTGGCAAAAAATATATTTTTTGAGCAAATATCAATAGACCACAACCAGATGAAGCCATATACCAAGTTTCGTCAGTATACGTTCATAAATAAGCGAGATATAAAATTTTTCTTTTCCTCCATAAGAATAACATTAGACAACGTACTGTGTTTAGCACTTTCAATATCTCGGTAACCAATTGACGTAGAGAAATGATGAAAACACCAAATTGTGTGTTTTTTTAAGCTGAATCCAATGATAAAAACTAAAATTTGATTTTTTCAAAAATTACATGTAAAAAATTCAAAAAACCCATTTTTGGGGTACAAAACCCCCCCAAAATACCCCTTCGGATGAAGCGATCTGGCTGGTTTTCGAACTTAAAGTCATAAATGCTTCTTTACACGTTTATACCAAATTTCATCAAAATCGGATAATTTTTACGAGAGTTATCGTGCTCACGGACACATATATATATATATATATATATATATATATATATATATACAGTTTCGAACGAATGGTGTTTTTGGGGTCTGGGGACCTCAAAACGAAAAGTTATCATGGTCCCGGGCCTAGGTCTTACCATGCCGACTACGGTAATAGCTTCTTCCCTATAGGGGAAATTCGCTAACAAGGCAAAACTAAGTTTTTACCTCTGAAGATTTTTAAAACCAATCGGCTATATCGGTAACAACCAAAAAACATTTGAATAATAATTAATTTGACTATCCAAACCAAGGAAAATATAAATCACATTTCAGAGTGTGAGTTGATGTTACAGGCTCAGTTGCTTTGTTGCATGCAGTGACAACTGTTTGTCACTTGATAGGTTGGTTTCCATTTGTTTATGTTTTTCCCCTTTAGAATGACTTTTTAAAAAAACATCAGCTAAATGAATGGTAAACGTCAATAAATTGTTTACAATAAGGATCTTTCCCGGGTCGTAGCCATAACCTCCAATCATGTTCATCAATCGGCACTTTCCCATTAGGCCTGTGGTATTTTATTCCAAGGAAAATACTTAAAACACTAAACTCAACTTCAATTTAATAATTAACAAACAAACTGATTGAGAGGGGAAATACAATAGAAGGTAAACAAAAATACTAAACACTGTTTAGTCCACACAACACCGCACCGCCATTTTGGACGATCAGTGAGTGACGAGACGAGAGACTCATTGCTTCAAAGTGATAGGCGATTCGCGAACGAACCGTTCAAATTGAACAAATCACAAGGCGAATCAAATTAACTCAATTTCTGAAAGAGCCGATTCGTAGTGTGAGTCCATTTCAGTTATTGAAATAGTCGAGATAACAACCATTATAGTTTCGTTTGCGTATCAAGGTATAAAGCGCATAAGCGGAAGCCAAACTATCGATAACAACAGGCTTTTTGGCATTCTACGGCGAGCAGGAAACGTGAATCAAATGAGTCGGTTGAAGATACGATTCATTTGATTTGAGTGATTCATATGAATCGATTCGCCAAGATAAATCAAACTGCCCATCATCACCTACCACTATTTCATGCCGTGTAATAAGCCTGTGTGGTTCTCTGACCCTGATCAGTGTCAAGAGACGGGGATACGAATGAAATAGAAAATAGTTGGGCTTAACGTGTTTGTACAAGCTTTTGTCCATTACCACCAAGTACCGGTATGATGATAATTAAATTGTCTTTTTGATTTCAGTCATAGTGGCACAGTCATAAACGCATTAAAAATCCGTGCTTGATATTAAAAATACAGGACTTTTCCGTGACATCCGTGATTTTCCGGGCCGGTAGACACCCTTTTTTGCTTAGTCAAGATATTTCCAATTTAATTTTTAATTTCATATAATCCTAATTTTAACGGTTTGTTTAAAAAACTTGGAAATAACAACTATTAATTGTTCACCGTACCGCACATCCACACGACGAGTAGACTCAGAATGTTCACTTGCACTTCTGTCGTGGAAGGCGGTTGTATATGAATTAGCATTGCTCGTCTGCTATTCTTAACACGGGTGGTGGGCTCGCTCAATTACCTCTTGGGCAGCGAACCCACCACCATGAGGTACTATAGCTTGATATTCCTTCACAATAATATTTATAACCAATCAATGATGCTTATGCCACATGTGAGTGTCTAAATAATTAATATACTGAGATTGTTGGGTCAGTCAAAACATTTTGATTTTATTACCTATAGTTTATTTTAATAAGATTTGATTTTTGTAGTACTTACTTAAAAATGCTAAAAGCCATAAGTTGTAGATTGTGTTAACAATACATTTTTTATGGTTTTAAATTATATTTTAAATCGGAAAATGTATAAAGTACATCAGTATAATTACCAGGCAAGGGTAGAGGAATGAACTCTTAAAAAGTCACAATCTTTGTCTTTGAGATAGGAGAAGAACTGTTGTTACAACTTGATTATTAATACAGGTCATGTCACCATGAAAACTAAGTACCTTAAGTAAACAGATGGCAACAGAGCAAAATGCATTACAAAATTAGGAAGTGCAGCTAACGTGTAATATTGGTCCAGGTGTTTTCTGAGGTTTCTCGGCTATGTTTCAAAAAACATTTATGTTACTTGTAGCGTTTTAGAGATTTATAAATTTATATTACATAAAAAGTAAAAAAAGCACAAGTACTTACCAATGTTCTCATCGAAAAACCCTTCAAACAGAACAAAGTTGTTGCTTTGAGGATATGTCTTTGATAGTCCATAGTGCTTGCCCAGAAAAGACAAGAAGCTCTGAGTTGGTTTGTCAATCGCTAGTTTCCATGGCACGACATCTTTGTCCTAAAAATTACCAATATTTTAGGGGATTTACAGAGTTTTTACTCTTGATAACACGTAAAATAAACTACGACTCGCAACACTACAAAGTATATTTACATTTATACTCTACTTACATACAAGACGGTAAATACAAAAGATGGTACAAGGCGATCGATTTTAACCAGTTACACCAGTCGACATCAGGCCCAATCATTCTCTGGTTGGGCCTGATGATGACCGGTGTGAAGGCGGTCCCACACTACTCGCGAACACGCCTGAACATTCGGCCGAACATTCTCCAGAACATTCGGCCGAACATTCTACCGAACGTTCACTGAACGTTCGCCCTGATGAAGCTCCCACACTTCTCGCGAACACCCACCGAACATTCGGGGGAATGTTCGGGCGAACATTCCCTCGAACATAAATAAATTCCAATCAGCTGTTGGCACATTGTCCGTCGTGTCTAACGAGCATTGTCGTGAAAAAATGGACGACTCTACAGATAATGTCACTGTTGTTGCATCTACAGTCGTATTTTTTCTGCAATAGCAGATACACGCCTGTTTGATTTTGTTTATCAGCTGATTATAAACAATTGTTGGAAATCAACTGTAATAACTGCTAGTTTGGGCGTTGACGCGGCGATCGTCCATTGTTGACCACTCTGCCTTCAGTGTGCGCAAGGAAACGCTTTGTATTTAACTTGCTTATAATTAATTCATGATAATCATATTAATAACAATGTTTTCATTTGTCGGCAATTAATTAACATCGAGTAAATATGTCTTCTCCTGATGTAGGCCCTAATAATTTATAAAAGGTGTAGAATTTAGTCGTGTAGAAGAAACCAACAAAAATATGAGAAGCCTATTTTTTATGAAGTAAAAAATCAAATATAAATATATCAAGTATACTAGCTGACACCAGTATTTCGCACAGCTGATTAAAATCCTACTTACTGTAAACATCTGTTTCAGTACTCACATGATTAATTCAACCTATTGCCTTAATATATTAAGTTTATTAACAGTCAAGCTTTTACAAGTTCTTACAATAAGGAATATACTGAATAATAATATTAGTAAAGAGATAACTCAGAAAACTATTCTTTTCGGGGAAAATTTCAACGTGGGAATGACAGACTGGTCGTGCACCTGTACCACGCCGCCGATGCGATTGATGTAATTCTTGGGAGCTTCTTATGTCTTGTTAAATAATTGAAGTAAATTAAATCGGTTCCACTGCCGGTTACTCAACTTAGATGACACACTTATATTAATTTGCAAAAACAGATATGTTTGGGTGATGTGACCACAAACAAATGTTTTTTCTCCTTGAGTAGTTGTTCCCTCTTCAACACTGTGACCGGCACTGGATTTATTTGTATCTTCTATAAATAATGAATTAAAATGCCCATTATTGAGGTTGGCGTCAATCTGCTGACGCGAAAACGCAAGTGATTGTATGAACTGAATGATTTGAAACAACACATTGCCTCAACGCACTGATAAAATAGTGCAGCTGAGTTGAAGAAGTGACTCAAGCCCTGAATCCTGCAGAATCCGTCGACAGTATACTAATAAATGAAAACCCCCTGTGCCTTAAAACAAAACTTCAATTTACACAAATAACAGTAAATAAAATAACTTATTTATAGCTATAATTATAACTGACATACGCATAGTATATCAGTACAACTAGAGATTGACATTTAATTATTGATTATTCATTACCAATGACCACTTAAGTGGTATTCAATACCTACTTGAAAGCACAACAAATAAATACGGTACGCATACAAATAAATACGCAGTTTTATAGTATTGTCTCAGTAGAACAAGATCATTAGTCAAGTAAGTATTGAATACCACTTAAGTGGTCATTGGTAATGAATAATCAATAATTAAATGTCAATCTCTAGTTGTACTGATATACTATGCGTATGTCAGTTATAATTATAGCTATAAATAAGTTATTTTATTTACTGTTATTTGTGTAAATTGAAGTTTTGTTTTAAGGCACAGGGGGTTTTCATTTATTAGTATACTGTCGACGGATTCTGCAGGATTCAGGGCTTGAGTCACTTCTTCAACTCAGCTGCACTATTTTATCAGTGCGTTGAGGCAATGTGTTGTTTCAAATCATTCAGTTCATACAATCACTTGCGTTTTCGCGGCAGCAGATTGACGCCAACCTCAATAATGGGCATTTTAATTCATTATTTATCAATGATGCAGTGATGCAATAATGCATGTTCGCGAACAGTGTGGGAGCCTCCCGAACATTCGTCGGAATGTTCGGCTGAACATTCGGTCCCGTATTCAAAGTTCGCGCAGCTCCCACACTTCTCGCGAACACTCCGAACATTCGGAGTTCGGCCGAATGTTCGGGCGTGTTCGCGAGTAGTGTGGGACCGCCTTAACTGGTTGAAATCGATCGCCTCGTACCATCTTTTGTGTTTATTTACCGTCTTGTGTGTTTGTAGTGTTGTGAGACGTAGTTTATTTATCCTGTTTAATTATAACAAAACGTATCAGATAAAATCATTCGTGTTGCTTGAACATTAAAACATTCCTGACCCAGCAAACATTCATACACAGCAAATTTGATTAAATCTTAATATATAAAATCCAAATACCACTGACTGACTGACTCACTCATCACAAAATCTTCAAAACCACACAACGGATTGCAATGAAATTTGGAACAAACCTTCTTCTTGGGTCTTAGGTGCTCACTAAGAAAGGGTTTTAAGAAATTCCCAAAGGGCTCCGCCCCACGGGGAGTCAAAGTTCCAATCCTGTGTTATTCTTATGGGCAACCACTTTAAGTTTGAGCTGATGAAAATACAAACAGCTGATCTTGATTCGTAGTAGTTCCACGGGATAACCACAGAACGCAGCACATACAACTGTCAGTTTGTATATATTAAGATTATTTGCGGGGCGAAGCCTGCGGGAACAGAGTGTACATATATATGTATCTGACTACCACATAAAGCCACTTAACAGGTTTCATCAAAATATGCGAGATATCACATTTTATTTACCCTCCATAAGAATAATCTACAACAGGTACCACAAAAATTGGGTGTTATGCAAATATCTGTAGATCACAACCAAATGAAGTCACATACCAAGTTTCACAATATAAGTTCATTAACAAGCGAGATAAAAATGTTTCACCTATCATCCTAAGATTAAGATTGGGCAACATAGTGTGTTAAGCACTTTGACTAAACCAGCAACTGATTAAGGTAGGGCAATAATTCAAATTACTAATTTTATTGAAGCTGAATCCGATAGTACAACCTAAATATGGCCTTGAGGTAAACACCATTCAATCAAATTTATATATGTGTGAATGCAATCCTAACCAACCATTCAGCCATCTTCAAACGTGACACAATAATAAGGCCACACGAAACACTGATCCGTACACACAGGTTCCTCGCCAGTCACTACTGAGGTATTAGAACATAAGTTAGACAACAGTAACAGAATAGGATGGGAGTTGACAAACTCAAAGTCACTAACTTATTCGCACACACAAGCAATTTGCTCAAGTGGGAATTATTATTTCATGCATAATTTGTTTGTAATTTATGTATTTATGTGAAATAAACTTGATTTTTATTTGGTTTTATTTGCCGCTACCACATTGGCTCGTACAGACAATTGTAGTAGGTACCGGTAACAATGTTTTACAAAGACGAAAAATGTTTTTTTTTTTACATGAAAGACAATGACGAAAAACTACAGTTAACGGTTGATCCGAGGTTTTACTGTATATATTTCAAGCTGGAAAAAATCAATTTATAGGCATCCTCTTGTAAGTTTGTTTTACTTCGTTTAGTTTTTCTAAAATCACAGGCCCTACATCAAAATAAATAGGCCTAACTAATTTCAAACATCTCTTTTTTGAAGCATCAAGGGTTTCAATGAAGAAAGCTTTTATAATAAATCGCTGAAGTTGAAGATGACAAATTACAAGACTCTTAACTTTTCTTGCAATTTTCACACACCCAGTCCTTCAGACCCCCTCGCGTTTTCATATTCTCAGCCAACCAACACGCTAAATGGAACAGCCTCCGTAAACTTTCAGTTTCGATCTTTTTCAACGGTAGGCTACACATTTTAAAACACACACCTAATCCCCTAATTTTAAAAATACACCCGTCGCAGCAAACCTGCATACTCAGCGAATTTCCAATGAATATATAACATAACACTTAACAGGATTCATAAGAAATGTATTCACAAACAAGCGATATTTAAAATATTAATTATTCTCCATAAGAATAACATTGGGGATGAGTACGCAGGTTTGCTGCAACAAGGCACACAAAATAATGGGTTTTTATGCAAATATCAATAGAACTCATCTTAGTGAAGTCACATACCAAGTTTCATCCATATACATTCATAAATAAGCGATATGTAACATTTTAAGTATTTTCCATAAGAATAACATGGAGACCAAGTACCTAGGTTTGCTGCTACAGGAACCATAGGCGAAAAATTGTTTTTTTGTGCAAACAACAATAAAACATAACCAGATTAAGCCATATACCAAATTTTGCCAGTTTATGTTCATAAATAAGCGAGATATACAATTTTTCTTTTTCTCCATAAGAATAACATTAGACAACGTACTGTGTTTAGCACTTTCAATATCTCGGTAACCAATTGACGTAGAGCAATGATCAAAATACCAAATTGTTTGTTTTTTTAAGCTGAATTCAATGGTGTAAATTAAAATTTGATTTAAATTAAAATTACATGTGAAAACCCCAAAAAACACATTTTTGGGGTACAAAACCCCCCAAAAACCCCCCTTCGGATGGTGCGATTCATCTGGTTTTCGAACTTGTTCAAATAAATGGTACTTTACACATTTGTACCAAATTTCATTAAGATCGGACCTTTTTTACGAGAGTTATCGTGCTTACGGACACATATATATATAAATATATATATATATATATACATATATAAAAATTTGAACGAATGGTGTTTTTGGCATCTGGGGACCTCAAAATGAAAAGTTATCATGGTCTCGGGCTTAAGTCTTACCATGAGACCTACGGTAATAGCTTCTTCCCTATAGGGGAAATTCGCTAATAGAGTAATTTGCAAACAAATTGAATTAAATAAACTGTTACAAAAATGCAGCAATAACAGCATCAACTCTATGTTTGAGTGGTGGCGTTCTCACTAATAATTGTTTTTCCAAAACGTGACCCTACTTATTCGGTTATACAGGGTGTCCCGTAAGTAAGTACAAAAACTTTGGGAATAGGTTATATGGGTCAAAATAAAAAGAAAATCAAGAATAATTTTTTTTTTAAAGCCTTGTTACCGTATATCCGCCATTTTGTATCTTTTCAATAAAAATGTATACCTCAAAAACCATTAAATATTACTTTATGAAACTTGTGTTTAAGGTAGAAATGAAATAATTGCAAAAAAATTGTGTTAAAATATTTGTCCGTTTCAAAATGGCGGCCATTTTAATTTGTCAAACTAAAATTACTAAAAAACAGCTGATTTTATGGAAAAAAGACAAGAACACTTTTTAAAATTTTCTATCAAACGACACCAAGTTCAGAAGGATTGGGCAACAAAAAGCTGATAAATAACGATTTTTAGTTGTTCAGGCCAGGCACACCCTGACAGCTTCTCCTCATTGTCTGCGACAATCAGCTGATTAACCTGCACACATGGCTCCATTGTTGGTAACATTATGTTTTGCTATTTTTTTCACACAACATTTTATTATAATTATCAACTAAGAAACAACCAAGGGTGGCTAATTTCTAAATAGATAAAATGGCAACTTTAGTTGTACGGGTCATTCTAAATTGCTGCTACGTACTTTTTTCATTGCTGTTGTTTAAGGCTGTTGTTTCATCATTACCTGTTGTAATGTTGTGCATGGTTATTACTGCATAAATAAAACTTTATAATAAGTATGAATAGGCATAGTTTTTTTTTTTTTTTTGAAATTTACTGTAATCGAATGAATTATTAATTAGTTTATGAATCACACAATTTATACAAATGTGGAAATGAGGTTATAGTTTTCCCGTAAATTATCTAATAATTGGCTTATAACCTGCATTACAACTAACAATGGTTTTACTTTTAAGTGCCTAAAACTAAATAAAATTAATACATAAACATCAACAAATTAGAAAACTTACAATCTATAAAGCTAAAATAATGCCTAAACTAAAGACAACTATCCTAAATTTACAATCATCAAGTTCGGACACATAAAACTTACATCCCTACAGCATGTGCTCAAAAGTGTCCACCATTCATGTCTATACATCTATCAAGCCGATTTCTCATAGATACCCTCACCCGTTCAAACACCCCTGGTATTTGCCTGATCACATTACACCCATTTACTATTCTTTCCCTTAATTCTTCAATATTTTCAACAGGGGTTTGGTATAACAATGATTTCAGATAACCCCAAACAAAAAAGTCGATTGGGTTAAGGTGTGGGGACCTGGCAGGCCATGCAACAGGACCCCTGCGAGCAATCCATCTATTTCTAAAAGTCACATTTAAATGACGCCTTACATCTAAAGTAAAATGTGGTGGTGCACCATCCTGCATAAACCACATGGTAGCTCTCTCATGGAGTGTCATACCTTCAAGTAGTTCGGGCAACATGTTTCTCAGAAAGTCCAAATACGATGCTCCGTTCAGTCTATTTGGCAAAAACACAGGTCCTAACAAAACATCCCCAATAATCCCTAACCAAACATTGACAGAAAACCGTACTTGATGTTTCCTTTGAGAAATTTCATGAGGATTCACATAATCCCACAGGTGATTATTGTGGTAATTAAAAATTCCTTCTCTTGAAAAAACCAGCCTCATCCGTGAATAAAATCTTAGAAAGGAAAAGAGGGATCAGTGCTAATTTTATTAAAAACCAGTGGCAAAGTTCGATCCTTGGTCTGAAGTCCCTTGGAGAAAGCCCTTGAACCCTTTGAATATGGTAAGGATACAAAAGTTGGCTCTTTTTCAGACTGAGGTTTTTGACACTCCTTCTTCACGTGACAACCTTCTTACGCTAGTGATGGGGTCTGCTTTAACTGCATCTAGTATTCTTTGTTCAGTTTGCACCGTTGTTACTGTAGCTGAACGCCCTGACTTCTCTGAATTTCTTAAATTACCTCGCTCCCTTAGTGTCCTGTGTACTCGTACAAATGTTCTACTGTTTGGAAGTCTTCGGTTAGGGAATCTCTGCGCATAAACTCTTTGTGCCTGCAACGAGTTTCCATCAGCCAATCCATAAACGAAATGATTATCAGTCAACTCTTCAAATGAGAAATTAGGCATTTTCAGAAATTAACATAAAAATATTTATAAATTACAATTTATCACAATAAAACTTGATCCAAAAAAGAGTTCAATCACTGAATTTGTTTCGAAAGTAACAGAAAGTGTCAACAAAATAGCAAAACATAATGTTACCAACAATGGAGCCATGTGTGTTAATCAGCTGATTGTCGCAGACAATGAGGAGAAGCTGTCAGGGTGCACCTGGCCTGTACAACTAAAAATCATTATTTCTCATCTTTTGTTGCCCGATCCTTCTGAACTTGGTGTCGTTTGATAGAAAATTAAAAATACTAAAAAAAAGTGTTCTCGTCGTCTTTTTTCCATAAAATCAGCTGGTTTTTAGTAATTTTAGTTTGAAAAATTAAAATGACCGCCATTTTGAAACGGAAAAATACTTTTTAACAAAATATTTTTTGCAATTATTTCATTTCAACCTTAAACACTATACCAAGTTTCATAAAGTAATATTTAATGATTTTTGAGATAAATTTTTATTGAAAAAATACAAAATGGCGGATATATTGGTAACTAGGTGTTTTTGGAAAAAAATTATTCTTGATTTTATTTTCATTTTGACCCATATAACCTATTCACAAAGTTTTTGTACTTACTTACGGGACACCCTGTATATACATTACAATCAGACTCTGTAATGAGAGGAAACAGTTACCTGCAACATGAAATCATACAGCTGTTTCCCCAAACCTTTCCTCTGCTTGGTTTCGTGGACGTAGAAGTCCAGTACACACAGGTTCTTCTTTTCGTGGACTTTGCCCGTTGCATCATAAAGGAACAAATTCTTCTCTCCCATTTTCAGCAAACCAACAAGGCTTCCCTTCCCACTGTAAGTTAAGAAATAGATTTAGGACTAAACTAAAGGATAGAATTATAGATAGTAAGTCAATAATATAAATCACTAAAACTGTGAATGTTAAGGGTGTTTATACTTTAACGGCATCGATTATAAAACTATCATGGTAAAAATCATCACTTTAGTTCTTCCCCGTTGCAGAAGTTGATCCGTGTTCCCAAGAAAATAAAAATTATCCATTCAGATACACCTGGGGTCTGTTAATCATTGTCGACCACTGTTATTTATGTATTGGTTAATGTCCAGTAGATTGTTCTATATGTTGTTCAACACTTATAAACATTACAGGGAAGGAAATATTTATGACAACTTTTGATAGGCCCTACTGCTGTTCACTGTGCAATTATCGTCACATACGTTAATCTTATTTACTTATTACTTTGTAGTTATCAGTGCATAATGGGTTAATATTTTCTTCTTTATAAATAATGTACTGTGCATATCCAATGAAAAATGTCTAAATAAATAAAATAGTTATTTGTGTATTAAGGGAGTAAAGTGCAACTTTGTCTCCCTGAGGGAAATTGTTGGCGCCCGACGCCGTAGGCGAGGGCGACAATTTTTCTGAGGGAGACAATGTACTTTACTCCCGTAATACGAACAACATCTTTCCCACACTCCAAAATCCACAACCCTAAGCCTGACAAGCGGTATTTTTTGCCACAATAAAACCTGATTTTCAGTGGTGCCTACTGGGTTTTGAAAAATTATTTTGAACAAAAGACTAGCATACAGCATACTATCGGCATTTTAATCCGATGCATGGATTAAAAAAACAAATTCCAGAATAATATTTTTTATGTTTAGCATTTTACTTGTGAAATTTGATTCTAACGTAAAAACAGTTAATTAAACTCACTCATTGTCCCTAGGATCAATCATAAGATAGAGCGTGTGATCATAGTTCTTCATCTTCTCCGCACTGGTAATAGGATGGTGCAGGCCTTGTGCTTTAGCTGACGCAAACCCCATGGCATCTACTATATCTGCCACTTGGCTCGCCAGATGTCTGTTAAGAAAGAAATTAGGCCTAATAATCAATTCTTCCAATCAGAAGTCTTTACAGAAAGAACTGGCGCTTGTTTATCTTTCAAATCGGTCTAACACTGATAACTCATATAAAAATAAGTAGGCTACAACTTTCTTATTAGATTTGATCTTTTTACTTGTTTAACCCATTCACGTACTTCGACGAGTCCTTCTCGCCGCCGTCGCCGAGCGCCCTGGAATGCTTTGACGAGACAGTCTCGCGCCGTGTTAGTTTACTATTTTCTCGGCAGATAGCTGCACGATATGGACTAATCTTCGTTGCCAACTTCTAGAATAAGTTACGAATATATCTATTTTGTTTTGGGTTGGGAACACTTCTATTTTGTAAAAATAACTTATGTTTTTGTCTGCAACTTGTCTTAGTAAACAGTGTGACAATGGCAGGTGAATGTTACAAAACAGCAAAATTGATCCCACAATTGACCAAGAAGGGTTTTTATTAAGTGATAATAGTGTAGATTACAATGA
Organism: Allygus modestus; assembly: GCA_963675035.1. Taxonomy (NCBI): domain Eukaryota; kingdom Metazoa; phylum Arthropoda; class Insecta; order Hemiptera; family Cicadellidae; genus Allygus; species Allygus modestus. Next base: position 130,797,132 of record OY776114.1, read on the forward strand.
ATTCAAAGAAAATTAGGTGGTTCAAGACCTCAGTAGAACCAAGTAGAACTTGAGTTATAAAGATTTACCATAGCTAAAAACTGCCCCAGCAGTTTCTGGGCATATAAGTCCTCTAATATATAGGTAAGCGAATGGGTTGAACAGTGGAATTTTAAAATTATTCATTGTCAGAGGACAGTGGGTCAAACCTCTCAAAACCTGTGAGCACTTTGGTAATCTAATAGCCCTGACTATGTAAAGTGCGTTTCACGAGTGAAAAACCAGGCTGTCCATAAGCCTAATGTTAAAATTAATATTTATCTTACGGACGGTCTGGTTTTTCACTCGTGCAACGCACTGTATAGGCCTAACACTGAAGAAGACTTCTCATTGACATTGTAAAATCTGTCCCTTGTTTTAAGTGTGCGAGGATTCAAGGTGGACGTAGTTACACTTATCACCAACAGAGTATATACTCCTGTCAACTATTACTTATCCTCTCAAGGAAGGTGAAATACAATATTTGGTGGGTCAGGAAGCAAACATAAGTTGATTATCACTTGCTTTTTAGGGAGGAGATATTTTAAAAGTTAACGTAAATAACTAAAATGACAGCAGCACAATCTGTCGGGGACCTAATCAAACTACGGCCACTTCAAATTCTGGCAAACACTAAAAGTGGGACAGGTGGGCTATTTAGATGGGATGTCTCCTTCAGTAGTAGGCCTATATATAGTCAATGCTATTAGTCAAAACAGGCCACTTGAACATCTCCAGTGCCATCCAAATAGAAGAATAAGACGTGTGTACATGTAATACCACTGGTATTATTATATAAAAAGCCTAAAAACTCGCCAAGAACTGAAATGCACCAAGAGGCTAATGATACCTAGCAAATAACTGGATTGTAGTTTTGAACACATGACGGTTGAAAATGTAGGTTGACAGTTTCATAAGAGGTTAGCCTACATTATTTTCAATCGATATTTTATTTTGATATTAGTTATCAATATTTCAATCAAATGATTTTCAAGTATTTTATAATACTATCTGATCTATATATCATATATCGATGATTATTTCCAAGAGTGGGCACTGGGCAGTAGCAGCACCCTCCAGTGAAAAAGATTTATGATTTTGTATGGAGTTCCAACTAGTACATCACACTATGGCGGTTAGGTTAGAGTTATCTTACATCACTTATAAAAAAACAAAACCAATATTAACCTGCTGCGCATTGTTCTGTGTATTTATATGACTATTTCAAATTAGAAATCATGTTTCAACTTATACAAATTCATAACCGATATAGACTATGCAGCAACGTGTATCAATTGCCATTCTGAAACAGAGCTTCGATAGTGCTATAAAATACGCAAAATAAACTTTCTCATGAAATAGTGGCACGGTACCTAGTATCGAAATCAAAATATTGGTTGAAAATAATCAAACTGCTTATGAAACCGTACCCAAATGTTCTATTTCATTCAACTAAACTTATAGAATTGTACATCTATATATAGTTATAAATTCATAAGGAGGCAAGACATAATACAAATCATATGGCACATGACAGGTAGGTAAACTCTAACCAGCACCGAAACAGCTCAAAAACCAGAACAAGCTACTACTGCACCTAGCGACTGAGGTGTAAAAATTTGATTCAAGTTATTCATACAGCGATATTGAGTATCAGGCGTCATAATATAATACAGTCACAAACGGGAATGTCGCAAGATCAGTTAGCAGATTATTATGTATAACTTAATCCTAATAAACATTTAAATTAAAAACATTCATTTAATAGGTTTCAATTTCAATATGATTTTACAAAACCCTCTTGGCTCTCAAGAGGCTCCCAGGGCACAAACCAATAAATTAAAGAAAAATTATACAGAAACCTTAGAATAAGGATTTTATATAAGAAAATAAGCCTAGGCCTAACTTACCTACTGTTGAAAAAATGCTATTTCATCAAAATTAAATGCAAATAGCCATAGCCTATCATCGGTTCTCTGAAAAATTTAGGAAAGACAATGTGCAAAACATTGGGTGCAGTTTAGTTTACTGCCCACATTCATTCGATTGAAATTGTTGATTAAAAATATTGATAGGCCTATATAGAACTACTGGTGATTGAAAATATCGATATTAAGAAGTATCTGTTATTATCAACTGTTTTTATATCACACAAGTTATATTTATAAATAAAAATTTCATGACTAACAAAAAGATAAAGAATATTAAATCAAATTAAACAAAACAGAAATTAATAAATAAGTTAAACAAAACAATTTAACGAGAAGTAAACCTTTTTCTTCCATCCATTTGAAGCAATTTGCAGTAGCCTATTTAATAATACATTTTGACAAATATAACGGTAATTCAAATAGCAATAAGCTAACTTACATCACTTTTGCCAAAAAAATTAATGTAAACAAAAACAATAATAAGTTAAAAAATAACAATGTACCGTAAGTTAATTTATAATCGATTTTCTTGAACAATCTAATGAAATACTCTACTTGATATATTGATACTTTTAATCAAAAATTTTGTTCAAATGAATGTGGGCCATAAACTAAACTGCAGCCAAAACATTTTAAAGGCCTCACTATCAAATCAAATCATTTATTTGGCTTTGATCATGCAAGTGTCACTATAAGGCAGTGTCCCTATAAGGTCTGAACCGTGGTGGAAGCCTACCCAATTTTAATAATTTTGCCTGGAAGATTGAACACTGAAGAAGACTTCTCATTGCCATTGTAAAATCTGTCCCTTGTTTTAAGTGTGCGAGGATTCAAGGTGGACGTAGTTACACTAATCACCAACAGAGTATATACTCCTGTCAACTATTACTTATCCTCTCAAGGAAGGTGAAATACAATATTAGAATTAGGTGGGGAATTACATTAGAATTAGCAACCTAATAAATAAACATTGATAATGCTTGGTTTTTTGCCCAAAATGCAATGTTCTCACAAAAATTAGTGACATTTCGAAAACCTTTGAAGTTGAGACTAGAATTACTGAAAATTTAAGATATATTTAAATAATTACCACTTAGTAAGTTAACTTTCTTACAGAAACAATACCTTTTGCCTAGTTTCTGAATTCAATGGCCCAATAATTTTAGAATGATTGTTACTTTAAGGTTAATTATAAGAAGATAAGGGGTGATGCGATTATGACTACATTACAGGTTTCTTAATGTTTCACTACAAATGTCTCAATAACATTAGTCCTTATCAAGTTAGTCTACCGTACTTACTGAGCTCTCCTTTTGTTCCCCGAAAAATTTACTGGTAACAGAGTGTAATTAACTTCAGAAATAACATTTTTAAATATTTCATTCAAATTAAATTTGAATTCCATATTTGGTACAGAATATTAAAGCACAATTTTTGTGAACAAGCTCGTTAGCAATTTTATGAATGAACGGATAAGTTAGTTACAAAGTAGGAACACGCCGACCTTTTAAAAAATTACTGTTTGATTATTGAATCACAGAATCGTATAACTAGAAACTGTACTTTCCAACGCCAACCGCCAAAATGACAAACGACAAACTGACAAACTGATGGTATGACGGTGACGACGTGACGACGACGACAGTGACGGGAGTGACGCAGTGTTTCCACACTACAAAAGTAAAAATCCCTCTAATCGGGCCAAAAAATCCCGTTTTATCTTGCTTCCACTATGAAAAATCCCGTCTCATCCCGTTACCTTATCCCGTCCTGAAAATTCCCATTGTATCCCGCTTTTGACGCAAATAAATCCATTTAATCTCACTAAGTAGCTATGTAAAATTGTCGTTTATTCAGTTTTTTTAATTATTACTAGAATTTCCTGCTTTTACTTAACTTGCCTCCTTTCTTTTAAAATTTCACTCGCCGAAATCTTAAATTACTTTTCCAGGTTACAGGCAACATAACCTCAAATTCCCAACCAATTTTTATCTTCCAACGTCATACTTTTTTACCTCCAAAATATTTGAGCAGCAAACCTTCTTAAACATTGTAATGAAATTGTAAGCTAAAGTTTTCCATAGTTATTTTTAGATATGGTTAATGAAGAAACTAAAATAAATTGATTTATTCCAAGAAATCGCATATTATTATGAAATATAGGCCTAATTATGTTGAAGCAGTAAAAACCATAAGTTCGTTTTTTACATAAGTTTAATTATTAAATATTTTAAAGGAGTCATCATATATTATAATTTAATGGATTTTTGTACTGTAACTTTGATTTTTATTTCGGCAGTACACAGCCTCTGGAATGTTTATAATTAAGTACAATGAGTAGATTCTGTCTAAAAAATAACCTAGAGCAATCATTATGACAAACTATAAATACTTAATAAAACAATTACTGAACACAACCATTAGGTCTAAATAAAGGAAAATTTAAACAATAATTATAAGTACAACATCAATATTAACTATATAATATGGTGACTAAAGTAACCATATAAAGTGTATTGAAAAGGTAACTGAAACAATTGAGGTAGGAATGTGATTTAACATTCGTTATAGTCCCGAGATAATGTGTATATATATACAAAAGAAACTCAGTCTTGACAAAAATCAATATAACTCATATCTGCATACAGCTAGGTACACCAGAGTAGATTTATGTTTATCAGTAGGCTATACCTACAAATAATTTAAACAAACTACAACTAAATCAAGAATAAATAAACATGACTGAAAGTTTGGAAACCACCATTAGGTCTACTTAAAGCGAATAAAAAGTACGGTACAATAGTCTGATGAATAAAATAATTAACAAGTGAAAAAGGTTATGATACTTAAACATTATTTAACTTCTTGGCAAATATTATTAAAGATCAATATTTACTCGAACTAGAAGTTAAAACTAATTGGGCCTGAAACAGTTTGAGGTATGATTAGAGTATAAAATGACAAAAAAGTGTAAAATATCTAAAGCTGAAATGAGGGAATATACTTAACTGATAAAATACTATTGCACAACATTGCATGATTAAAGAAGCTAAGAAATTAATGCAGTATAAACCAATGTTTTAAAAGGTAACATAAAATAATCATTCCCTCATGATTGCACATAAATGTATCTCATATAAAACATCTCTCTTTCTTTGGGAAATTTCACTTTTTGGTAAATGCTAAGTTATCTGATCTGGTGGTCAGAAAGAGTATAAAACATAGAGATAACACCCCCGTAGCAGCAAACCTGCGTACTCAGCGAATGTCCAATGCATATATATGTATTTTAATACCAAATAAAGCCACATACCAAGTTTCATCAATATACATTCATAAATAAACGATTTATGACATTTTAATTGTTCTCCATAAGAATAACATGGCAGCTGAGTATGCATATTTGCTGAAGTAAGGAACACAAAAAATGGGGTTTTATACAAATATCAATATAACTCATGTAGGTAAAGCCACATACCACATTTCATTAATTTATTTTCATAATGAAGGCAGATAACACGTTACTTATTCTCCATAAGAATAACATGTGTTTGAGTACGCAGGTTTGCTGCTACGGGAGCCTTGGGTAAAAAATTGTTTTTTTGAGCAAATATCAATGGTCCACAACCAGATGAAGCCGTATACCAAGTTTCGTCAGTATACGTTCATAAATAAGCGAGATATAAAATTTTTATTTTCCTCCATAAGAATAACATTAGACAACGTACTGTGTTTAGCACTTTCAATATCTCGGTAACCAATTGGCGTAGAGAAATTATCAAAATACCAAATTGTGTGTTTTTTTAAGCTGAATCCAATGGGAAAAAATAAAATTTGACTATTTCCAAAATTATATGTAAAAAATTTGAAAAACCCATTTGTGGGGTACAAACCCCCCCAAAATACCCCTTCGGATAAAGCGATCTGGCTGGTTTTCGAACTTAAAGTCATAAATGTTGTTTTACACGTTTATACCAAATTTCATCAAAATCGGATAATTTTTACGAGAGTTCTCGTGCTCACGGACACACACACACACACACACACACATATATACAGTTTCAAACGAATGGTGTTTTTGGGGTCTGGGGACCTCAAAACGAAAAGTTATCATGTTCCCGGGCCTAGGTCTTACCATGCCGACTACGGTAATAGCTTCTTCCCTATAGGGGAAATTCGCTAAAAGTGACTGAGTTGTAAGTTCAATATTAAGTAGTACAACACAACTAAACAAACACAACATAGGAAACTAAATTAAACATCTGCTAATTAAATACAAAATAAATGCAAAGTTAATAAAAAATATGCTCAAACAATTACAATACAACAGTGATAGAATCTATAACATGGTAAAAAAGGATTAATATTATAACTCAGTGACGAGTGACGACGATCGTGTGCTTGTGGTGGTGAGTGGTGGTGGTGGGTGTAGTACTAGTGAGTCACTAGTGAGTGATGGGAACCATCGGATGAAATCAAACGATTCATCCGGCTGTTGAGGGCTCACCGATTTACCCGATGGGGACTTCAGTTTTCATCTGGATGAATCATCTGATCATCTGTAGATCTATTCATCTACTTCTAAAACCATCTGTTCCAACTTTTCATTTGAGGATGAATAATTTTCCTCTATCTGTGTTAATTTCTAATTTTACAGAGCATGAATTGAAGTAGTTATACGTATTCTATGTTTAAACACTTATTTAAAAGACATACAACTTTAAACATGCAATTTGCATTTTTCTAAGTTTTATAAAGTTACGAAATGTATTGAGAGATTTTATGTGAGTTAGTTAAAATTGTTGACAATATAAATTACATGATAGAGGAATTAAAACAGTTTAATCGGAAGTACATTACATAATAAGCTGAAGCCAACGATCGAACAAACAACTATTCATTCGTGTGAAACATTTAAACGCATCTGGGCAGCCTGGCAAGGTGTGATACATATCGATGACAATTGGAAGTACCCCCACTACCAATGAGAAACCATCCGATGAATCATCCATCTGAAAGCAACGGATGAATGGAAAAACCTTCGGATGGTTAAAATCAGTCATTTCGTGAAGACAGTCATCGCCAGCTGTCACCCCTACAAATACAATAGATTGCTGAGCAATCATTGCTCCCGTTCCACAAAGGCCCCTATTATACTTCAAGGTTCGTGTAGAGCTTGAAAGCTCTATGAACCTTGATTATACTTGGCGACTGTCGCCCGTAAACTCTTTTAACATTGCTGTAAATGGGAGCTATTTTTTTATTCTGATTCAAATTGTATACGGTACTTTACATTATTCACAGAAATTATAACAAAGAGGCAAAATAACAATATTAGGCTCGCTTCGTTTGAAGACACCCAGGAACTTATTAGACAGAATGACAAATTAAATACAGAAAAATATGTAAATAAAACTCGAACATAAATTGATAGATGAGTTCTTAAATTAAATCATCCTGCATCTCGAAAGAATCCTGAGGAAGCCTTGCTTTTAACCAAGGTTCGTAGAGCTTTCAGACAAGGTGTGCTGATTTACATAAGAGCAATGTTCGCAGCAAAGAGGTCTTACGAGGTCGTCCAGCTGATTCATAAATCCACAACATACCATAAAGTGTAGCCAACCTTACAGAGTATAATATTGGTACAGTTACAGTTAGTTTTAAATAGCCACTGGACAGTGGACTTTCGGAACATGACTTTTACGCATTTACTTGAATAATGCTAATTAGGTAATTGTTATTACAATCGTAGAACAAATTGAATTAAAAGCTGTTGGTATTTAGAACTGTTTACAGTAATAAGTGTCCAAGAATTAAAAAATAACTAAGTTAACTAGTCAATCTTGTCTAAGTGTAATAATTTGAAGCCTTCATTGTAAATGGAATTCATCTTAAACTTGGTACCTAATATTAAACAATACAATTTATTGTTCATGGACATCGGGTAGGAATAAAAAATAATATTATTGTTATTATTAGGCCTTCCTTTTTGTTTTAATAAATTGAGCTTATTCATTTTTCAAACTAGATTTAACAACTTAAGGTATTAGCTTTTGTTTAGTTTATTTTATATCACTTTATGAGTAAATAATGATAGGCCTAAGATTAATGTTATCACTAGAATGTGAATAGTATGTATAGACTATAGAGATGTTTAAACGACTTTTTTATTAGCATATTACGTGTTGTTATTACTTACGGGATGTAATAAAAGACGTCTTACAACACTTAAGATATATTTACACTTATACTGATTCACATACAGACGGTAAACATATATAAAAGATGGTACTAGGATGGATGCCTAGTACCATCTTTTATATATGTTTACCGTCTGTATGTGAATCAGTATAAGTGTAAATATATCTTAAGTGTTGTAAGACGTCTTTTATTACATCCCGTAAGAGATGTTTAGTAAAGTTCGGAAATTGACTAACATATATCCTATAAAACTTAAAACTTATTCATTTACCAATTATATATTTTAATATAGAGTATATTTAAAATATTACTACTATCTTATATTGCTAATTTTTCTTAGCCTACCAACATACGTACAAATGGATTGTCTGTTAATAAATTAATATAAACTACTCTTAACCATGGACACCGGGTATCGGGTTCTCGTGCTCCTGTATACCAACACAAGACCAAGACACTACTGGACTTATCCAAATGATTAGAAACGATTTGTTTTTTCTATTAGCCTATAGGAAGGTATAGTACAGGGGGGGCATGTGCAAAGCATTCGGAGCGACATTTCATATAGCAACCACTGTACTGAAAATATAGAATTTGATCAGTCTTACCACTTTGAGTGTTAACATTTGAGGGCTCGTTATATTCTGATACTTCAGGGTTGTTTTTCTTCTCATCGTCAGAAACTTCTGCTGTTTGATGGCCTAAAAATAGGGTTGGCACTGCTGTGCGTCTCAGTTTCCTTTTAGTTAGACATCAGGTACTTTTCCTGTGAAATACTCATGAAAAGAGTTTTTTGTGAAATGAACGGAACAAACTCTTAAATGGTTTACATTACATTCACGATTAGGCAAAGAATTATCTATCCATTGTTTTCTAATTGCTTCATCTTTAGGAAAAACGTGGTATTGAATATGCTTCAATTAGTCGTTTTTTTGTCTTTTTTATGTAATTTTTGCAACTTAAAACAACACATTTCATCCCTGGCATGTCAGTGAAGATAAAATAAAAAATATAGGCTTGGATATTTATTTAATTACGAATTATTAGTCATGCAAAAAGGAAAATTTAAACAATCGAACACATAATTAAAAAAAGTAACAGCAGTAAAGTAGACTTTGAAAAACGTTCGGAATTTCATAAAGTCAACTAATTTCAACACTCAAAAGTAAATAACTTAAATATTAACATTAACTTAAAATATCAATGTAAACCTGGGAAGAAATAAAACACGTTTCTTTTCACTGTTAGGTTTTGTTTTTTATATGCAGTTTAAGTTAATAATCAGAATAAATCAAAACGATATATTAGTTTCATTAAATAACAGCTGATAAAAATATGCAAGCAGTTAAACAATGTCATTTTAACAACGGTGAGAAAAATGGTACTCGTACGATAAATATCGTGTTTCCAGCAACACTGCAGATTGGATTGGTGATCACGTGACCTTCCACCTGTTTTTACGAGGTCTCTTCCGGTAAAGCAGAAAACCTTAAATAGATCGACTCAGCACACCTTGTCTGAAAGCTCTACGAACCTTGCTTTTAAACGCCTCCCCAAGGTCGGTACTCCTAAGTTGAATGTAACGGCTCCAGAGGAACATGGTTTAGATTAGACAGGAACTTTCTTATATTTGATTGGTTAAACGGTTTTCTGGCCTATATATATATATATATATATATATATATATATATATATATATATATTTATTTATTTATTTATTTATTTGATCCGTTTAGTGCAGATGCCATCATAGAGCACCAAATTAGGCAGATATACTTAAAAACGTAGTATAAACCACGAATTTAGGAAATACCCTAACAAGATAAAAATCCCCCATGTTATTCGGTAAAATCCGCCAAGAATCCACCAAAAACCTTAATCCGCCAAAAAATACTCCAAGACCAAAAAAATCCGCCAATTTGTGCGTAATTATATACGCCAACAACGGCAACACTGGTACAATCATACATTTATGCCAATTTTATTGAAATCTGAAAAAATTGATTTTTTGGCTTTTCTGATGCTCCTAGTTTAATTTACCTGCAATGTTAGGAATACAATTTTGCACATTATAAGGTTAGGAGAAGGTCCAGTCAGGCTTAAAAGTAGGCGCGAGGTGGCTGGGGATGAAACAAATACACCAACAAATGAATAACATGCTTTTCTAAAAACCCCATAAGACAACGTACTGTGTGTTTAGCCGATATACATTTTCAGTACCGGCTCTAGGGTAGTGCGAACCGTGCTCCAGCACGGGGCGCCGCGCTTTTAGGAGGGGCGGCGTTCGGCGCTCATAAGGGATGCGGCAGTGGCATACTGTCGTAGTTGGGAGCCTGGGGCGGCGGATATATTTGTAGGGGTCTATATATACATTAGGGATTGAAGAGGAAGGCCTATTTATATATGTTCATACAATGTATTAGGGGCATGCGAGTACTCAAAATTTGAGTACTGTATTTAAATAGTAAAATTAAATTATTTGACAATTGAATTGCCAATTATTAAATTATTAGAAATTAATTTTTTTTTATTATAAATTATTTAAATAGTCAGTTTTGAAAAATACTCCAAAGTTCAAGCGAGTATTTCCCGCCAATCTTTGGACAATCGTGACCTGCCAAATCACATAGTAAACGGCCACCAAAGACGATCACACCACGTAAAATCGGCCGAAAATTACGAGACATAACATTATGTATTACACATGATTCGGACATAAAAAACAACCTAACTGTGTAAATGGCAACCGAACCACGTATTATCGGCCGTAATTGAAGACGTTACATATGATATAATCTGGAATTAACGTCCTTGCTGCGTTTTATCGGCTATAAACGTCGACGGAAAACAAAATACTGTCCAAAAATTACGGTTTTACTACGTAATACGAAAATACGACAGAAGATCGGTAGTGATTCTCCGGAGATCGGCGGGAAATACTCGCTCAGATTTGTTAACATTTTTCAAAATTTGGGGGCCTAAGCCAAAGTGGGGCCAGGGGCGGACCGCCCCCCCCCCCCACAGTACGCCACCTGGTGCGGGGTGGGGGGCATGGGCCGTAGCGCTAGCATAAAGTATTTGTATATAGATATCGGGTGTCCCACGAAGAGGTCGCTATTTTTTAATTAATATACCAGACGTATCGAACACGCTACAAACTTGAAACTCTACAGTTATAATAAATACATATGTAAATACCCCCCGTCGCAGCAAACCTGCGTACTCAGCGAATTTCCAATGCATTGATATGTTTCTCACTAGTACATAAAGCCACTCACCAATTTTGACAAAAATACATTCATAAATAAGTGATTTATTACATTTTATTTATTCCCCATAAGAATAACATTAGGACTGAGTACGCAGGTTTGCTGCAACGAGGAAGATAAGAAATGAGTTTTTATGCAATTATCAATATAACTGAACCAGGTGAAGCTACTTACCATGTTTTATTAATTTATGTTCATAATTAAGGGAGATATAAAACTTTACTTATTCTCCATAAGAATAACATTAGGGCTGAGTATGCAGGTTAGCTGCTACGGGGACAATCAACAAAACATTTATTTTTTGTGCAATTATCAATATACCAGTACAACATGAAGCCACATACCAAATTTCATCAATATACATTCATAAATAATCAAGATATCAAATTTTATTTATTCTCCATAAGGATAACATTGGACAACGTACTGTGTTTAGCACTTTGAATATCTCTGCAACGGTTTGACGTAGAATCACAATTTAAACACCAAAATGATTGTTTTGTGGAGCTGAAGTGATTGGTAAAAGAAAATGTGAAGTTTAAAGTAAAATTAACTGAGGAAAAGCCAAAAACCTTTTTCCCATAAGATTAACATGGGAGATTTTATGAGCATGTTTTTTGGATTTTTTCCGCAACCACTTAACCTAGGTTAATAATTCAAAATACCATATTATTTGTTTTTTTAAGCTCTATAACATGGTCTAAACCAAAATTAAGTGTTTTAAAAATTTTAGGGTAAAAAATGCAAAAAACTGATTTTTGGAAAATTTAAAACCCCCATAAACTTCCCTTCCCATGGTCCGATTTTTCTGGTTTTCGAACTTAAAGTCATAAATGTTAGTTTACACATTTGAGCCAAATTTCATCGAAATCGGACGTTTTTTACTCAAGTTATCGCATTCACGGACACATATATATATATATATATATATATATATATATATATATACATATATATAAATTTGAACGAATAGTGTTTTGGACATCTGGGGACATCAAAACAAAAAGTTATCATGGTCTCGGGCTTAAGTCTTACCATGAGACCTACAGTAATAGCTTCTTCCCTATAGGGGAAATTCGCTAAAAAATACCCCCAGACTCATTTTATTCTGATTAATCAGAACAAAATGGCAGAATATCAAAATAATTGTGCGTTTTCGTTAAAGTAATTTTATTTGCAAAACCATTCCAAATTAATTCTTGATTTATTACAATGTTATTAAGTACTTAATAAAATTAAAGAAATTAAAGAGATAGGAAAGTGGTAAACCATAAATGAAATTAATTTGATTCTTAACCAGTGGCGGATTTAAGCAATTGCCGCCTAAGGGCTATTAGGAAATTTGCCGCCCTCCCCCCCCCCCGCTATATAATCTTTGTCCTTTTCGCCGCCCAGGTTTACCCACATGTTATATATATGTTGTTTGGTTATTTTGTGATAGTATCTAAAGAAGTTACGAATTAACTGAATGAATAAGTTTAAGAAATTTCTTTTATTTCCTAGTTGAAAAATCCAGTAAAATAATGTATAATTGACATGATTCACATTAACACAGTTTAATATTCAATATAACCTACTCCAATGACAATCAGCACTAGAGACAAATGTTGGTGTTAAAAGCAGTAAAGCAGTGCTAGTGCTACTTTTAATAACAAGAAAATCCTTCAACAAAGCCTAAAAATCCCTTTTTATACTTAATAAAAACATTAATTTTTACAACAACGCATTGACTACTGAAAATTATAATAAATAACCTATAAATAAGATATGATGACATTGTAGCGTTCGGACCACTAGCCTCAAAATTCGGACTATTTTAATCCTGAATTAGCGCTTTTCAATACAGTTTTTCAGTCATTTTTTAATTTATACTTTTATACAAAGAATTGTTTATATGTTTTAGACGATCAAAATATAAAATTAATTGATGTAGGCCTAATCTTCATAAAACTCTACACATTTTCAAACAATTCTTCTAGTTTCACCTCCATGATGTTGTAGATCCAATGAATTAAAATATAATACTACAGGAGTCACTACTCTCTGACAAATAACCTTCATAAAGCGTGCCGTCATATTTGGTATTTTGTCCTGTTGAGGTGTCAACTTGTTGGTGGGACGGTGTCATTCGACGTACAAGGCGGCTTGTTTTCAACACTATTTCCAAAGCTATAATAAAAGGGTGTTTTAATTTAACTCAAATCATAACTTTGCTTTGAGAATAACAATAAAATTACGTATAAAATATGTCTTAAGATTATAAAGTTAAGTTTACCATCATGATTTGCCTAAAATGCGGCACGATATTAATTTAAAGACTTCAATTATCACGGTTTTTCAATTAATGAAATGGGAGATTTTTACACCGTCCCACCCAAATAATATATATAGAGGTCTCGCCTGGAGTAAAACACTGCAGCCTACATGCTGACCACCATTTTGACCCTCTGTCAACTATGCTCCCATGGCAACAACCAATCAAATCCTTTCCTTACAAATTATGTTATTCTTTATTTGTCTTTGGTCAGATGTTTTGTTTAAAAAAATATCCTCCAGAATGAACGATTATGTGTGGTAGCCTTTGATGGTAAGTATAAGACGGCCAGTGTTGCCACTTTTAGAGTAATTACTCTTTTTAGGGTAATTTTACTGGTCTTAGGGTAATTTTAGGGTAATGGAGTTTTTAGGGTAATTTTAGGGTAAAATCTAGAGACCCTTATAATTTAAATTTAGATGTTTTGGCAATGTTTTTTTCAGGAATTAAAACATTTACATAAAGTGCTGGGTAAATTAGTACTATAAAAGATATATAACTTGCATGTACATCGTATATCCTATTGAGTATTAGACTAGAGATGCTTGTAATCACAAAGGACACAAAGTTTAATTTTCGAACAGATAAAATTGAGGCACATTATGTTATGTGTCCAACATATAGAATACCCTAAACAGTAAAAATATATCTGGTTAATTTGGTTAAATATAGGTTGTTAGATTTACAGCGCTGTTGTAGAAATTATTTTGACTGAAGATTGTCTCTATTTTGACACATATTTGTATGAAGGAGCTAAATTGTATTTTATGCCTGTGAAATCCCCATAGTGAGCCCATGGGTGAGCCACGTGAGCGCACATACAAATATTACAACAAGGCATAACATGTGTAAATTTGTGTGATGTAGTGTTGTATTGCAATGAAACCTATTGATCTAATCAAATAGTAATAAGATGACAAACCTTATTATAAAAAAATAACATTAACACATTTGTACAACTGAAATAAGTTTATAAAACAACAAAGTACTAAGTACTCCCAGTCCCGACAACTGTTAATGACATTTATCAGCAAGTTTCTATTATCAGGGATACCAGCACATTAAGTATAGATAGCACTGAATAAAAATATTACAACAGATTATTTATTTGAATTTTTTAATACATATTTCGTTTTATGTGTAATATAGTACCAAAGACGAGTAATAAATGCTATGCTACCTTACTTTGTATGCCTTAATCATGTTTTAAAACCAATCTCAAGTGTATTTTAAGCGTTTATAGAAAAAAATCAACTCTTAGGGTAATTTAGGGTAATTTCACCACACATTTAGGGTAAAATTTCATCTACCTGGTGGCAACACTGAAGACGGCTGAAATAACTTTCTTTGTCACCTTGAGTTTGAAAATGAAACGACAATATCATTGTAGTCTAAATTTTGTTATTGTCATCTCAAATTCGATTGTTGTAATATTTATCATCCGTGTGCCTTGGTCATTATTGATATTGTGTAACAAATAATTGTAATGCTATGCGAATGTATAGGTAAACTTGGAAGTCCGTGAGTTGGACCATAGATTAAGAATACCACAAGGAGTATGTTTAATCTATGGTTGGACGTAGTCATAGTGGCGCAGTGCCTGATGTAGTTCGTGGCTTGCCGCCCTTTCTCTGTAGCGTAATCGTGTTGTCGCTAGTACGGATGAATGACAAATGAATTATGACTGTTTTGAGGAACTGCATTGTGAGGGTTGCATTACATTACATTACATACATTAGTCCCAGTAGTATTAGTCTAAGTACCTTTACCTTTAAAAGGGCGGCACACCGTCATTGTAATCAGTTTTCGTCAAAATGTTCCCCGTTTCAAGATTTCTTTTCTAAACAACTTATTAATTTTCTGTAAATTTGCCACCCCTAAAAACTTGCCGCCCTGGGCTACAGCCCCTATAGCCCCCCCCTAAATCCGCCACTGTTCTTAACCCTTCATTTGAACTGATGTCGATCAATCGCTATGCACTGATGGCAACGAAAAAAAATTAGTCTAAGCGTTTTTGAAAAATTGCCGAGGTGTCAACAACAGTTCCTCTTCAATCAACCACAATAATTCAACGTCTGTCGCAATGTCCTATGGGGCTTATTGAAGGAAAAGGTTTATTCTCACAATATTTTGACAGATGATGAATTAATGAGGTTGATTGAAGAGGAACTGTTGATATCTTGCCAATTTTTCAAAAACGCTTATGACTCATTTTTGTTTCGTTGCCATCAGTGCATAGCGGATTGATGGTCATCAGTTTGAATGAAGGGTTAAGAATCAAATTAATTTAATTTATGATTTACCACTTTCCTATCTCTTTAATTTTATTTAGTACTTAATAATATTGTAAAAAATCAAGAATTAATTTGAAATGGTATTGCAAATAAAATCACAAAAAACGCACCATTATTTTGATATCCCGCCATTTTGTTCTGATTAATCAGGATCAAATGAGACTCGGGGGTATTTTTTTACATATGTATTTATTATAACAGTAGAGTTTCAAGTTTGGAGCGTGTTCGATACGTCTGGTATATTAATTCAAAAATAGCGACCTCTTCGTGGGACACCCAGTATATAAAAACCAAACTGGTTTTGTAAATTGTTGTATATTAGTATTATAAGTTGTTGAAAGGCATTATTTGAAAGAAAGTGATGAGTATTCCCCATGTTGCACCTTCATCATATTTAAACATTAAATTTACATATCAGATAATACAACTTCTGCTCCCCTCTATTTCAAAACCAGAAATTGTTTTGAGTTCTATCGGTTTGTGACAACTTCAGAGCATGCTGATTGGTATTGAGAGTTTAAATAAAACTCGCAATACGATGCAAGAAATTTGCAATGTTAAAATATAAAGTAACACAATGCAACTAATTGTTTTAATCCACCCACGTCGATTGTTTTAAACTAGTTCCTATAGATGAGGAAAGATATGGTTTGGAGACTGGAGGGTATTGAATAGGGATTTGATCTAATTGAGTTTAGTATTATATGAAATAAGGGGGAAATATGATGCACCCTCCTCAGATTTAGGTGCCCCCTTACATTGTTACTTGTAAGGTCCACTTGTTTAGCTTACTTTGAAAATTATAGTTTATCGTTCCGTCTGTTTAGTAACCATTTCACCAAGTTCTTTTTTATTAACTGAGTAATTTCGGAGTATTGAAGATGGAGTGGGAAATGTTAAGAATTAAACATATTCCTCTCCTCATTACAGATTAAGATTATTTGAACTCTGGTCGTGGTTAATTGACTAATCATCTGTATTTCTTACAAAAATTGGCAAAACTTTAAATATGATGCGACTGTATATCACAGTATAGTACTAACGAACAAAACATGTTTGCACCCAACTTGAGTTTTTAGAGTAATTGGTATTAAACTTAATTGATCCAAACACTTTTAGAAGATAAGATTCAATGTATCACAGAATAAAACGAGTTTGCACGCAGCACGCTGACCTAAGGGAAGTGAATTTCCACAAAAAAACTCTTAAAACTCAAAATATGTGTAAAAACAAACATGTGTTCCAATTTTTATTGAAATCTGAAAACATTGAATTTTTGGCTGTTCTGATGCTCCTGGTTTCATTTACCTGCAAAGCTGGGAATACAGTTTTGTGCATTATAATGTTAGGAGAAGGTCCAGGCAGGCTTGAAAGTAGGCGTGAGGTTGCTGGGGATGATAAAAGTACTCTAACAAAGGAATAACAGGCTTTTCTAGTGTAAAACCCCCATAAGACAACGTACTGTGTTTAGTCGAAACACATTTTCTTTAATAACTCGGTAAATATCTATGCTAGAATTATGAGAGAGGGCTTAAAACTTTTGCCTCACTAATTCCCATCTTTTTAAATGCATTAATTTTACATCCGGGGCTTTTCTGACCCTTTTTGGGCCCAAAAACTCGAAATTTGAAAGATTAATCCCCAAAAAAAGGGTTTAGGGTTTTCCGAATGTTTTGCCCAACGAACTTGTCCAACTGATTACAGAAAGGAACGTCCCTACCAAATGTGAAGTTGATCGGGCCAAAAATGTGACCGCTAGAGTGCATACACACATATATATATATATATATGGATATACATATATGTATAAAATTTTGAACGACCCCCCAAAACGTGTTCAGGGGGTCACGTTAGGAACTTCTATGGTGGTCCCGGGCTTATGTTTCACCGTGCGGGTCATGCTAATAGTTCACTTTCAAAGGAAATTCACAAAAAAATTAAAAATAAGCTTTATAGCTACACTAAACCTTGAAGATTAAATACTCGTAGATAGAGTCTGTATAACTGAAAAACGTGTTATAGATTAGATTCAATAAACAAATATTAATTACATTCAAAAAACATTAGTTCTTTCAAAAACAAAAATAACTCTTTCAAAAAACTTTGCTGTATCCATCACAAACTTCAGCCTCACCGATTCCAGGAACCGTCAGAATCCAGGTCGGATTTGATCAGCGTTTTGATTATTGTTTTGGTTCCCCTGGACAAAATCTTTCCCACGGTCAGAACAGATGTACTTTATCAGTATGTAGGTACTTCACCGTTCCTACTCAGTTTTAAGGGTTTGTTTTCATTATTATTTTTCTTCAAGAAACACATATTTGTTTTATGATATACAGTGTGTTGTGATACGTTGACTACAAGTGTGCACATTTGTTGTTTTTAAAAATTTAGATTTTTTAATTATTTGAGGTTTTGAGTTTTGTTACGGTAAAAAGTTTAGTGGCGTGGAAGATCAGAAACAGGATACATTTCCAGGGCAATAATATATGAAATCAAGATTTTGAACTACACAACTCTCTTATCTGAATGTGTTCCATAGCTTGTCATTTCAGGTGATCAGCATAGCACGGAACCAGAAACATCGCAAACGCAACAACAAGCGAGGGAGCGAGGCGCGCAAGTGACAGTCCATCTCAGAACTATGGGGTAGGGAGGTTTTAGTTGATGGTGGGGGGCGGGGGGCGAAAAAATTTGGTCTTTGTATGCGCTGAAAAACTGACGGGCCACCCCTGTACATTTTCTTTGATAACTCGCTAAATATTTATGCTAGAATGACGAGAGGGGCTTAAAACTTTCGCTTCACTAATTCCAATCTTAATACATGCATTAATTTTACGTCCGGGGCTTTTCTGACTCTTTTTGAGCCCAAAAACTTTAAATTTGAAAGAATAATACCCAAAAAAGAGGTTTAGTTTTCCAATTGTTTTCCCAACAAACTTGTACAGCTGATTATAGATAGGAACGTCCCTACCAAATTTGAATTAAATCGGAAAAAAATGTGACCGCTAGAGTGCATACACACACACACACACACACACATATATATATACAGGGTGAGTCAGACCCGTCCAGCATAACGAGAGAACGGTTTGGTCTAAAGTCTTCAAACAAAATTCTTCCCCATTAAAACGCATATGGGCTATCTATTAAAAATATTTTTATCAAAATCTATGTACAGAATGTTCTAAAACTGAAGGTCACGGGATCAAATCTCAAAAGTTTCTAATGTAAACATAGTGAATATTATACATAATTTTAAAGGTCTTGTTAAAATAAACATTTTGGCAAAAACAGAATTCACTTATCTTTATTCGTTTCAAAATGGCGGCCATTTGTATGTAAAATATTGACATTTACGGAATACCCAGTATTTTCCAAATCACTACGCGTACCCTTTTTCCGAGTTAAATTTCTTACTCGTGATAAACTCAGCTTTACTCTGGTATGTTAACATGACAGGCTTTTTTAAGAAAATCTATATTTAAAAAAAAAAATTATTTTGAAAATACCTATATGCCCAAAATCCAAAAAAGTCAAATGGTAGCATACGTCAAATAGCATACCGGATTGAAAAGGTCTTGTAAATCCTAGCAACTTTCTAATTTACACCAACCTTGTATCTCTTTTCGTTTTTCTGCAATCAACAAAAAACATTATTTTCCCATATGAAATGCATGTTAATTTTCATAACACTTGCATGTATTCTCTGTCCACATTCGTTTTATGTGTTATGTACAATCAATTAACATGCATTTCAGATGGAAAATCATGTTTTTTCTGATTGCAGAAAAATGAAAAAAGTTACAAGGTTGGTGTAAATTAGAAAGTTGCTAGGATTTACAAGACCTTTTCAATAGTATGCTTTTTGACATACACTACCATTTGACTATTTTGAATTTTGGGCATATAGGTATTTTCAAAATAAATATTTTTTGAAATATAGATTTTTTCAAAAAGCCTGTCATGTAGCATACCAGAATAAAGCTGAGTTTATCGTAAGAAATTTAAGTCGAAAAAAATGTACGCGTAGTGGTTTAGAAAATACAGGGTATAAATGTCAATGTTTTACACACAAATGGCCGCCATTTTTAAACCAATAAAGATAAGTGAATTCTGTTTTCGCCAAAATGTTTATTTTACCGAGACCATTAAAATTATGTATAATATTCTCTATGTTTACATTAGAACATTTTGAGATTCGAACCCGTGACCTTCAGTTTTGGAACATTCTGTATATAGATTTTGATGAAAATATTTTTAATAGATAGCCCATATGCGTTTTAGTGGGGAAGAATTTTGTTTGACCACTTCAGACCAAACCGTACTCTTGTTATACATGCTGGACGGGTGGTCTGACTCACCCTGTATATATAACTAGTTGAACGTACCCGTTCTTCGCACGGGGCAGAAAGGTAAGTTAGCTTGAAACAGCTGTTCTTGCTTCTGCTCTTTAAGCTGTCAAATGGAAGTGTCCTCAGCTATTCACATTACAGTTTCTGAATGTTTACTTTCATATGAAATATAAACATTGAAACTTAGGACGTTCGCGGGGCGTAGCCCGAGGGGATTTTAAGGAAGTGAATAGGCCTATGTGTAGCATGGGTTCAAGATCTACCTTTGTGTAAAGTTTCAGCCCAGTTGGTTCAGTAGTTTTTGCGTTTACCCGGAACATCAGACAGACAGACAGACAGACAGAAACCACCTCTTCTTTATAATATTATAGATTTTGAATGACAACCCAAAGCGTGTTCAGGGGGTCACGTTAGGAACTTCTATGGTGGTCCCGGGCTTAAGTTTCACCGTGCGGGTCATGCTAATAGTTCACTTTCCATAGGAAATTCACTAATAAGCGAGAAATGACATTTTATTTATTCTTCATAAGAAAAACATTAGGACTGAGTATGCAGGTTTGCTGCATCAAGGACCACAAAAATTGAGTTTTTATTAATTTAAATACCAATGGATCACCACTATATGAAGCTACACTCCAAGTTACCAATTTATATTCATAAACATTCATAAAAAAGTTATCACATATATGTTTCTTATTCTCTATAAGAATCACATTATAGCTGCTGAGTTCGCAGGTTTTCTGCCATGGGAACCACAAAAAAATGGGTTTTGTATGCAAATATCAGTAAACCCCAACCACATAAAGCCACATACCAAGTCTCATAAATATATGTTCATTAATAAGCAAGATATAAAATTGTACTTATTCTCCATAAGATTAACACTGGACAACGTACTGTGTTAAGCACTTTCAATATCTCAGTAACAAATTGACGTCAATGTATACTTAATTAACCCTGTATTCATTTTTGACGTAGAGCGATGATCAAAATACCAAATTGTTCGTTTTTTCAAGCTAAATGTAATGGTGTAAACCAAAATTTGGGTTTAAAAAGAATTATACGGTATGTATAAAGTTGAAAAAACTCATTTTTGGGGTAATAGCACAGTCAATAAAGGTTTTGACAGGGAAAAAATTAGGGTAAAGCTGAAATTTGTACCAATGATAGACCACTACCAGAGGAACATTTTTACAAAAGTCCCCAAAAATCCCCCTGGAGCTTCGCCCCCCAGCCCCCCTTCAAGGTTCAAAATGTCAATATTTACAAAATAGCTATTATCTATGTTACTAATTATCGGATTGAGTTCATTCTTTTTTTGTTTTGTTCATAATTACATTGGCCATAACATTGGTCCTCTTCATATTTTAGCTAAACCCAATGGTTCCTCGTCAATTTAAAATAACATGGGGAGAAAATAGAATTTTACATTTACAATGCTGCGAATTTCCCCTATAGGGAAGAAGCTATTACCTTAGTCGGAATGGTAAGACCTATACCCGATAACTTTTCGATTTGAGGTCCCCAGACCCCAAAAACACCATTTGTTCAAAACTGTATATATATATATATATATATATAGAAAAATGTGTCCGAGAGCACTTTAACTCTCGTAAAAATAGTCCGATTTTGACGAAATTTGGTATGAACGTGTAAAGCAGCATTTATGATGTTAAGTTCGAAAACCAGACGGATCGACCTATCCGAAGAGGTATTTTGGGGGGGTTTTGATCCCCAAAAATGGGTTTTTAAGTTTCTTACATATCATTTTTGAAAAATTCAAATTTTAGTTTTTTCCACTGGAATAAGCTTAAAAAAACGCACATTTTGGTGTTTTTATCATTGCTCTACGTCAAATGGTTACAGAGATATTGAAAGTACTAGACACAGTACGTTGTCCAATGTTATTCTTATGGAGAAGAAAAATTGTATATCTCGCTTATTTATCAACTCATCCTGATGAAACTTCAATGCCAATGGATATACTTGGTAATATACTTGTTATATTGCTTCATATCGTTGTGGTCTGTTGATATTTGCACTAAAAAACATGTTTTGGCCAATAGTTACTGTAGCAGCAAACCTGAGTACTCAGCTCCTATTGATATTTGCACTAAAAAACATGTTTTGGCCAATAGTTACTGTAGCAGCAAACCTGAGTACTCAGCTCCTATGTTATTCTTATGGAGAATAAGTAATGTGTTATCTCCCTTAATTATGAACATAAATTAATAAAATTTGGTATGTGGCTTTACCTTCTTGATTTATATTGTTATTTGTATAAAACCCAATTTTTTGTGTTCCTTGCTTCAGCAACCCTGCATACTCAGCAGCCATCATGTTATTCTTATGGAGAATAATTAAATTGTCATAAATCGTTTATTTATGAATGTATATTGAAGAAACTTGGTAAGTGGCTTTATTTGGTATTAAGATACATATATATATATATATATATGTGTATATAAATATATATATATATATACATTGGAAATTCGCTGAGTATGCAGGTTTGCTGCTACGGGGGTATTTAACAATATACTTCATCAATAGAGGTTGTATGTCAAACAGTTTACATTAAAGAAAGAGGCCACTCTCTTACGAGTCTACTGATAAACAATTATATGGGGTTGTATGTTATGTTAAGGCTGGGGGGGGGGGGGTAAGAAAGCAAAGAGGTCGGCACACCGCGGCAGCCTAATAATGGTGAGTTACTGTGTTAGGCATATATTAAGTCTTGATGTAGTCCAGTCAAATGGTTCTTTTCTCGTGACAATATTCCGGATGTTTTTTTCTTACCGGCTCTGTTTGTTTTTTGAGGAGCTGAGTAATTTTATGTGTGCCGCCTCGAGAAAGGTCGGCTTCACTGAGAAAACTCAAAAAACCTTAAATATTCTGCCCTTGTTTTTAGTTTTACACCTATATCTTGAAAGCTATTAGTTTTATCGAAAAAACAATTGAAATGAAGGGAGACAAAATTTCCTACAGTATTCATATGTTAACTGTGTTTTTTGTCAAAGAATGTAGGAGTTAGAACACGCTGAAAAGAAAAACTTTTCGGACCATCTGGCCAAAACGAGAGAAACGCCCTCTCACACACTCCTATTTAGCGGAAACATTCTAGTCTTACTATATCATGCAAGAAAATCAATTTTTGAAAGAATTTTTTAGCATACAAATTTATAATTAGGACATGAGTTGAATAATAAAATATGATCTCTTACTCAAATTACATTAGGTTTAATAAAGCATAATGGTGAAGTAATATAAGTAAGAATCAAAACCATTACTGCATGGTAAATTTATTTAACGTAATATAATTGACAAGTAGATATTTTTGTCTTATATAGCGTTAAAGACTATATTAGAAAGTTGGGGTCGAACTGGAAACATGCTTGATTAATTACATCATTGTTACAATTAAAATAATTTAGTTCATATTTAATTCCTTCGAATATTTTGAATATATTGACTATATATATTTTTGCTTCAAAAGATGAAGTCAGGGTATACATTCCTGAAAAACATGCTTAATTTATTACATTATTGTTAAAATTAAAATAATTTAGTTTATATTTAATTCCTCTGAAAATTTTGAATACATATATATATATATATATTTTTTTTGTTTCAAAGGATGTTTTAACTGTCAGGATTAAGCCATTTTCAATGAATAAAACGTTGAAAAGTGGCACACGAACATCTGTTGTTAAAGAAACGTTGAAATATTTTGATGAAACTAGTAAATAAAATCTACAATATGGTAGATATTTAAAATAATAACCCACAAAATTTAAGAACACTATGAATAGATTTATTACTTTCCTATATGTGTAAATGAGAAATCAGTAGCTTACTTTTATGAGAAGAAATCCTAATAGAAGCCTGAATCGCCTCAACCACATTTATCTACTGTATATCAGAATTTGCTTAGTAGCCATTTTTGTTTGCATGATAACTTATACAAATTATATTACTGATTTGATGTTTTTAATTATAAATTTATATTTATCAGTAGGAAGAGTGTTTTCAAGAAATAAAAGCCAATAGTTTTGTATGTGGAAAGGAGATGCTACCAGACCATGGGTGGAAATAAATAGTCTCACTCAAAAAGAAATCTTGGAATATTGTTTACCTCATGAGAAAAAACTAGCTGTCAGACAAACGTTTCGAGGACTCGCAAAAAAAATCATGAAGTCTTTGGACATTCTATAGTTCCGCATTAAAGAGATTAAAGACGATTTCCATAGTATCCAAAGGCAGTCAAGGCGCACCTTTTTAATAATATTTGATACACTATATTAATAATGCCAAATACACCTTATGTTGTTTTTTTTCAAAGGCACTGGTTAAACATAATTAATGAATCATGGTTTTGAGAGGAACAAATAATGCTACCAGAAAAAAAAAGTAGCCCGATAGTCATATCAGCATTTAGTATTGTTGTTGACTAGGTCCAACGTGTACAATGAGACCGAAGACGTCCAACCAAACAAATATTTGAATAATTAAATTAATTTAATAAGCCTTCCTTATAAAGAGTATCTTGTTCAACACTTTTGCTTCAGTTTTACTGCTATATAAATATCCGCATAATTTATGAGTAAAATAATAATACTCATATACAAAATAAAAATATGTGTTTTTTATCGCAAATAGCTTAACCCGTACTGTGGTTAACGTTATGAAAAAAAAAATCAAAAACTATAACAATGGCAATACATTTTCCCAGCCATAAGAGCAAAACTAGGAGGAATTAAATATAAAATAAATTATTTTAATTTTAAAAATTATGTTAAGTGTATGCAGTTGAACCCTAACCTTTTTATGTATACTTTTACACTATTTGTCAATTATATTATGCTAAATACATTTACCATGCAGTAATGGTTTAGATCCATACTTATATTACTACACCATTATTGCTGTTTAACCTATTTATTATTAAACCTAATGTAATTTGAGTAAGAGATCATATTTTTAGCGAATTTCCCCTATAGGGAAGAAGCTATTACCGCAGTCGGCATGGTAAGACCTAGGCCCGGGACCATGATAACTTTTCGTTTTGAGGTCCCCAGACCCCAAAAATACCATTCGTTCGAAACTGTATATATATATATATATATCTCTATCTATCTATATATATATATATATATATATATATATATATCTATATATATATATATATATATATATATATATATATATATATATATATATATATGTGTCCGTGAGCACGATAACTCTCGTAAAAATTATCCGATTTTGATGAAATTTGGTATAAACGTGTAAAGCAACATTTATGACTTTAAGTTCGAAAACCAGCCAGATCGCTCTATCCGAAGGGGTATTTTGGGGGGGTTTTGTACCCCAAAAATGGGTTTTTTGAATTTTTTACATATAATTTTGGAAATAGTCAGATTTTATTTTTTCCCATTGGATTCAGCTTAAAAAAACACACAATTTGGTATTTTGATCATTTCTCTACGTCAATTGGTTACCGAGATATTGAAAGTGCTAAACACAGTACGTTGTCTAATGTTATTCTTATGCAGGAAAATAAAAATTTTATATCTCGCTTATTTATGAACATATACTGACGAAACTTGGTATACAGCTTTATCTGGTTGTGGACCATTGATATTTCCTCAAAAAAACAATTTTTTGACAAAGGCTCCCATAGCAGCAAACCTGCGTACTCAGCCCCATGTTATCCTTATGGAGAATAAGTAACGTGTTATCTCCCTTAATTATGAAAATAAATTAATGAAATTTGGTAAGTGACTTCACCTAGTTGAGTTATATTGATATAAGCATAAAACCCCATTTTTTTGTGTTCCTTGCTTCAGCAAACCTGCATACTCAGCCGCCATGTTATTCTTATGGAGAATAATTAAAATGTCATAAATTGTTTATTTATGAATGTATATTGATGAAACTTGGTATGTAGCTTTATGTGGCATTAAGATAAATATATATGCATTGGAAATTCGCTAAGTATGCAGGTTTGCTGCTACGGGGGTATATTATTCAACTCATGTGTTAATTATAAATTTGTAAGCAAAAAAATTCTTTCAAAAATTGATTTTCTTGCATGATATAGTAAGACTAGAATGTTTCCGCTAAATAGGAGTGTGTGAGAGGGCGTTTCTCCCGTTTTGGCCAGATAGTCCGAAAAGTTTTTTCTTTTTCAGCGTGCTCCAACTCCTACATTCTTTGACAAAAAAACACGGTTAACATATGAATACTTTAGGGAATTTTGCCTTCTTTCACTTTATATTCAACTGTTTTTTTTTTTTTTAGATATAACGCATAGCTTTCAAGATATAGGTGAAAAACTAAAAACAAGGGCAGAATATTTAAGGTTTTTTTGAGTTTTTCTCAGTGAAGCCGACTTTCTCGAGGTGTAATATTATACACAGATGACTCAACTGCAGTTATAAGAGCCAATTCCCACGATAAATTGGAGAAAAAGCTGAATCAAGGTTTTAAGGAATTGGCGTATTGGTTTGAGGTTAATGGCCTGTTACTAAATCAAGGGAAAACTCAACTGGTCAATTTCTGTACTGCTCAACCCAGAGAGGGTTTTAATAGGAATATAATTTTTCAAGGCCAAGCCATACCAATGTGTAGTAGTGCAACATTTTTAGGAGTACAATTAGATATCAATTTTTCCTGGGCCACTTGTCTTGAAGGTGTAGTTAACAGATTAAATTCAGCATGCTACCAGATGATAGTCCTAAGAAACACTATTGACTTAAAAACAAGAATTATAATTTACTATATGCTTACTTTTTTCAATAGTACAGAATGGAATTGAACTTTGGGGTTTATATAGCTTCAGATGCAGATAAAGTTTTTAAAATTCAAAAGAAATGTTTAAGATTAATGACTTTTGCATCTTGGAGGTCTTCCTGTAAGCCTATTTTCAAAGAACCAAAAATTTTAACAGTTCTAAATTTATCTATATTAAAGATTTTATTAATGGTGAAATCAAACTTTGCAAGATTTTCAGAGGAAAACGTTGACCACAGATATAATACAAGATTTAAAAACAATTTTCAATATCCCATACATAATCTGCAACTTATTGAGAAAACACCTATGTCTATGGGGAAACAAATTTACAATAAGTTGCCCGTTAAATATAAAAACTTAATAAATCTAACTTTGTTGGAAAATAACTATTATAATGTTAATGAGTATTTATCTGATCCTGATTTTAAAAATTGTACATAGTTTAGTAGGGGTTTATTTGTAAGCTTACGGTTTGTCTGATTTTATTGGTGTAAGTACCAATTATAAGTAGTTATTATGTAGTTATGTTATTAAGTAGTAATTATTATTGTTTTGACAATGTCACCAGTTTTTTGTTTGGTAATGCCAATTTGTAAATGTATTGTGACAATAAAAAAAATTGATTTATTTGATATATATACGTACTGTTGAACAAATGGTATTTTTTGCATCTAGGTCCCATCATCATCATTGTTGCGGATAAGGAAACCCCAGCATAGCTGCTAGTCACATCTTCCACAAGCGGGAATATTGCGCAGGTTACCGGAAAGATAGGATATAGCAGGAAAGGAACAGGTGGGATGGGGGGCGGCAGCCAAATCAACCCTTCAGAGGGCCAACTCCCGTGCCCCTGTGACAGCTGGGATGAGGCTCTCAAACAGGGGACCCACATTCTGCCCTCCAACTGGTCAACTCAACTGACAGGGTATCCATGTACAACAGCCAGAGACCATTCATTCTCAGGTTGGCAGGTGGGGACCAAACCCGGAGATTCTGTCCCTAACCGCTGCAAATGGAGGGACCAAAGGTGAAAGGGAAATTTGTCGTAATGGACAGCCAAAAGACTTACCATATTAATGACAACTTCATTTGCTGTACCAAATGTCAACCTCAAAACTGGTATAAGGTACTCGGTTTTAAGGTAGTCCTGGGACCATCTAGGTCCCAGGCCCAGTCCTTACCATGCCAACTATAGTAGTTTCTTCCCGATTGGGGAAATTCGCTAGAAATAATTTATATAATGAGTCAATTCAAATTGTAAAGTTATCTTTGTGTAAGCAGCTTGCAATGAGCAAGTATACGAAATTGATTTAAATAGAAAATAAATTGTCTTTATTAAGTCTTACCTAGGCTAAGAATAAAAATTTAAAAACTCATAATTAAAAAAAAACTCGAGAATTACTGCTAATTAATAAAAAATTCACTTATAATCAATCAATCAATAATTTATTTGTCAAATAAATTACAATAGGTTGGAACGCAGCTCCTGTAATATTTGACACGTCACTCAATAAATATAACAACTCATAACTCAACTTATTAACAAAATAACCAAATAATTCTTGACAATCTTCACATCATAGCTGCTTCACACATAGTTATAATTATAATTTATTCATAATTGATTAGTTCCAGTGGACTTAATGTGATTAAAATCTTCAATTTTATACAGATATGCTACTCCAAGAATATTAGTGAGAGAAGAGACAAAACTTGAAAAGTTACGTTTTGTTTTAAAATTGTCTGGTATTATACTAAATGATTTTATTCCCATATAATATGGAACTTTTTGTGGGAGCGTCTCAAAACTCCGAGGTTTCATAATTCCGAGGTCTGTAAAAATCAGCTAAATATTAAATTTATCATAACTCCGAGGTTTAACAATTCCGAGGTATGTTTACTTTAATATAATATTGCACTTTATCACAATTCCGAGGTTTCAAAACTCCGAGGATTCACAAAAAAAGTTAAGTATTCAAAATATCACAACTCCGAGGTCTGTATAAATCAACTAAATATTAAATTTATCATAACTCCGAGGTTTCATAATTCTGAGGTAGGTTTAGTTTAATATAATATTGCATTTATCACAATTCCGAGGTTTCAAAACTCTGATGTCTCGAAAAATCAATTAAATATCTAGAATATCATAACTCTGAGATTTCACAATTCCAAGGTACAATCTGCGCCACAAGTGAGCCCGCCGCCCCGGCTGCCGCACTGTGGTCGTAGGGCGCTGGGACCTGCAGCTTCGTTGTTAATGCAAAAATATACTTATCACTTGAAGTGAAATTTAAAGCCATAAAAATAAACTTTTTTATCCTATACTTTTATCCGAGAAATGTCTTATTATTTGTCTGCAAACTGTAATTGTTCAGCCATAGATATTGCTTATACTTTGAGATTAGGCATTTTTGAACTTGTCGAAAACCTAAAATCTAAGAAAACTCAAATGTTGCTCGCTCTATGTGCCTCGCTACTACTTGGAGCCACTTACCAAGTTTCACAAAAATAAATTCAAAAATAAGTGATTTATAGAATTTTATTTATTCTCTATAAGAATAACATTAGGGCTGAGTACGTAGGTTTGCTCCAACGAGGACGATAATAATGTGTATTTTTGCAATTATAAACGTACTGTGTTTAGAATTTTGAATCTCTCTGCAACGGTTGGACATAGAACAACAGTTAAAACGCCAAAATGATTGTTTTTTAGAGCTAAACCGATTGGTAAAAAGAAATTTGAAGTTTTTAGTAAAATTATCTGAAGAAAATCCAAAAAAATTTTTCCCATAAGATTAACATGGGAAATTACAGACACGTTTTTGACTTTTTCTCTACAACCAATTAACCTAGGTTAATGATACAAAATACCAACATTTTTTTTAAGCTCTATAAAATGGCTATAACCAAAATTTAGTGTTTTTAAAAGTTTAGAGGAAAAAATTCAAAAAACTGATTTTTAGAAAATTTAAAACCCCCATAAAACCCCCTTCCCATAGTCCGATCGATCTGGTTTTCGAACTTAAAGTCATAAATGTTACTCTACACATTTATGCCAAATTTCATAAAAATCGGGCATTTCTTTCAAAAGTTATTGTGGTAATGGACACATATATATAAATTTGAACAAATAGTGTTTTTGGAATCTGGGGACCTTAAAACAAAAAGTTATCATGGTCTCAGGCTTAAGTCTTACCATGCCACCTACCGTAATATCTTCTTCCCTATAGGGGAAATTCGCCAAAAGTTCTTATGAACATATGGTCTAAAACGTATAGTTTTCCGTCTATCTGTTTGTATGTGTTTTTTTTTACATAATTTAACATAACTTTTTAACCACTAAAAAGTATCAACTTAAACCTTTGTGCACTATGATGACTTAATTTGGTATGCAGTTTCAAGTTTCTACTTTGTACAAATTCAAAATGGCCATTTTTAATTTTCAGAGCTTATTATCTTAAAAACCGTAATATTTAGGAAAATACTTAAAAAATCAAAAAGATTGTGTATTTTTGTCCTAAAAATAATTATATGAAGATCTTAACTATTGGATCATAATTAACTGAGTAGTTTTGTTTCGTATAAGTTAAAACATGTTTTTTTGCCATATCTGGACTAAAACATCATGTTTAAACGTCTAAAAATCACAATTTCTCAGTT
Source organism: Allygus modestus (assembly GCA_963675035.1). Taxonomy (NCBI): domain Eukaryota; kingdom Metazoa; phylum Arthropoda; class Insecta; order Hemiptera; family Cicadellidae; genus Allygus; species Allygus modestus. The sequence continues at coordinate 130,827,975 of OY776114.1, forward strand.
ATTTATAATGCTATAATGGTTAGAATTTTCATACTGTTATTTTAAAGATAAATGGCACAACTCTTTTTAGCGAATTTCCCCTATAGGGAAGAAGCTATTACCGTAGGTCTCATGGTAAGACTTAAGCCCGAGACCATGATAACTTTTCATTTCAAGGTCCCCAGATGCCAAAAACACCATTCGCTCAAATTTTTATATATATATATATATATATATATATTTATATATATATATATATATATTTATACATATATATATGTGTCCGTAAGCACGATAACTCTCGTAAAAAAGCTCCGATCTTAATGAAATTTGGTACAAATGTGTAAAGTACCATTTATTTGAACGAGTTCGAAAACCAGACGAATCGCATCATCCAAAGGGGGGTTTTGGGGGGGTTTTGTACCCCAAAAATGGGTTTTTTGGGGTTTTCACATGTAATTTTTATTTTAATCAAATTGCAATTTTTACCATTAAAATCAGCTTAAAAAAACAAACAATTTGGTATTTTGATCATTGCTCTACGTCAATTGGTTCCTGAGATATTAAAAGGGCTAAACACAGTACGTCGTCTAATGTTATTCTTATGGAGAAAAAGAAAAAATGTATATCTTGCTTATTTATGAACATAAACTGACAAAATTTGGTATATGACTTCATCTGGTTGTAGTTTATTATTGTTTGCTCAAAAAAACAATTTTTCGCCTATGATTCCCGTTTCAGCAAACCTAGGTACTCGGTCCCCATGTTATTCTTATGGAAAATATTTCAAATGTTATATATCGCTTATTTATGAATGTATATGGATGAAACTTGGTATGTGACTTCACTTAGATGAGTTCTATTGATATTTGCATAAAAACCCATTATTTTGTATTCCTTGTTGCAGCAAACCTGCGTACTCATCCCCAATGTTGTTCTTATAGAGAATAATTAATATTTTAAATATCGCTTGTTTGTGATTATATTTCTTATGAATTCTGTTAAGTGGCTTAATGTGTTATGTTATATATTCATTGGAAATTCGCTGAGTATGCAGGTTTGCTGCGACGGGGGTATTTTTATTCTTTCCATTTTTTCCTATTTATTACGATTTTTGAGGTATTAAGCTTTTAAAAATAGAAACAGCTGCCATTTTTAATTAGAACAAAGTACAAACTTGATACTGTGAACAAAATTAGGTTTTATCGGTCACCATATATGTACCAAGTTTTAAGCTGATACCTTGAGTGGTTAAAAAGTTATGTAAAAAACACATACAGAAGATGACGGAAAACTATACGTTTTTGGAATATGTTCATAGGGACTTTTTTGCTTATTTTTATGTGTACAATAACAACTTAAATTATTGGAACGCCTTTTCCGAACACTCTGTATGTATTAAATATACTACCTGGAAACATCGGGTTAAATTCACAAACATACTTGGACATTTTTTCTGCATGAAATATGGATAGTTAAATGTCAACCCACTGCACATTTATAAAAAATATCAAAAAACCGTCGTCGCTGATTACATTATATACACTTATACATAACAAACCACATTATTTGTGCTGCATTCTCTGTAGAGGTAAACAAACTACTTGGAAAGTGCCTTTATTTATAAAAACGAGTTCTTGTAATCAGACGACTATAACTAAATCAAATAGCCATTGATGAAGTTGTGATTAATTTATTTAAAAGGGATTAAAAGAATACAACTTTCATACAAATCTAAAGGTTTGCAACTAAGGATGTACCATAACAAGTTAAGAGCCAGACATTTTTATGGCCGAGGCGCAAAGATGTTATCAACATTTTAGAACAGAAAAGAATCCTATATATTAATACGCTAGGGTTTTTTCTTCACAATCATAACTCGATAGCAGTTGGACAGATTGTAACGTTTGATGTGTCAACATTAAAGGTATTTTAATGTCGATTTGTCAATATGTCTCAGAATTTTAAGAAAGGGCATCACTCAAATACAGTAAAGGGCTGAATTTTCGGGTCAGTGGCGCTATCCGACGGCCGAAGTCTAAACTACTATTGATTGAAAGTACGTTATCCGCATTAACTCAGATGTTATCATTCGTTTTAATATCATATGTTATGTTATTTGTTTACCTGTAGTAACCTGTCGTTGGGTACACACTTGCTATGATTCGAGCAATAAGACAACTAGTATTGTATAACTTTATCATCATTTATGTAACCCAACATCACCTAGGCGATTCGGTCCAGAGGCCCGAGGGTCCACAAAAACCCGTATTTATCAATCGACCGATAACGCTAGGATATTCGAGTTTGATATCATTCTAAAGCTAATTTTAATCCAGATTTATTGCATATAATTTTAACAGATTGTCGTGACTTAGTTGAATGATATAGAGTATATCGCGCGTAAGCTCTTTTCACTCCGCACTGAGGTAGAGGGGATGGATATCCCCCCACACTCGTAAATCTTTTAATTATTCCGTTTAAAATGGAATAATTAGCATTACTGTGTGACTGATACTATATTAACATGTTTATTCCCTTATAATGTCTTTAATTTAATATCAAGATGAACTAATTTGAGCGTATGTACACACTAATTGTTAAAAATAAACAAATTTGTATCTTTGAAACAGGCATACAATATTTATTGAACTAATTAAGTTCTTAATTTTGTAAAATGCTTACTTTATCTAGAAAACCAAACATTTTAGTATTCTTAAATAGAAAAATTGCGTTAATAGTAAATTTTTTAATTATAATATTTGATTATACCATCTTTAGTAGTCGTGATACCCATAAATGGGTAACTTCTATAGGAAATAACATGATTTTCGTCTTGAACCGATGTTTAATTACTAAAATTAATGAGATATACCGGTATATGAATTTTTGATAAATTTATTAAGGTAAATAAGTACTTTTAAGTGAACTTACATGTCTAAATATGGAAATATTTACATATTTGCCTTCAATATCGTTTTAATGTAGTAGAATTATCCTAATTTAAGGGGTTGCCATGTAAAAGGTGGAGTAATTTTGATTTTCAGGTATGTTATATGTATCGAACCCATGATGAAATATCCAAGTTTTCTTGTGTAACTCTTGTGCGTTTTCCGCCATCTTGAAAAAATCGTCTAAAACTGTACTTTTTTTACTATTTCCTTAATAACTCGCTTACAGTGTGTTATAGACAAAAAACCTTCTCATCATTTTAAGGATTATAAAAATTCCCTACAATGTTCATATATGATATATACGAAATGAACGAATGCTGGGAAATATGACTAAAAGGAATAAAGAATGATAGGTATTAAATCAGTAAAAATTTTTAAAATACATACAAAACTGGACTTTCTCATTTTAGCTCAACTAACTAATTGTCCATAAGAAGTAGAGTAAAATATGTAAGGAGTTAATTTGTAGAAAACAAAATGTCCTACAATTTACTTACAAAGTAATATAACGTATGTCCAAGATATATATAGAAACAAAGGGTCCAAATTTATATAAAAAGTTAAGAGATTGTAAAGTATCATTTAAGCCGGGCTTTCTTAAATATACCTTATTGTTGCTTACGTTTAAGGCCACGCTCCCCCGTCGGTCATATTGGATTGATTCTCCGTAAGCGCAATGCTAACTAAACATCTATTTAGAACCCACATTTTAATTTCATTTTCAATTTGATTTAGGTAATTTTTGTTGACTACTCAAAATAAAGTAAAGAGTGAATTTTGAGAGTAAAAATTCGTATAAGTGTTACAGATTACCAGAAAAAAATGTTCAAACTTAAAAAAGTTACATTTTTGATCAATTATTATAATTAATTTTCAAAATATCTTCAACGATAATCTCCCGTGGTAAGAATATCTTTCAAATGACACCAAAATCAAAATTTTATCTCAAGAGATAAGTGAAAAATTGGGGTCTGAACTTAACATTATTCTAATGGGCGATAAAACCAATATGGCCGACAGGGTAGCGTGGGCTTCAGGTTGAATAAATGTTATTTATGCTTCTTAGATTACAATATGTTACATACTGCATTGAAACAAAAATTACTCCTGGCTTGGAAATATTAAGAAAAAGTATGTTAAAAATTAATTAGGATAATATTATTGGTCCGTACAAGCAGTGGCGGATTTAGGGGGGGGCTATAGGGGCTGTAGCCCAGGGCGGCAAGTTTTTAGGGGCGGCAAATTTACAGAAAATTAATAAGTTGTTTAGAAAAGAAATCTTGAAACGGGGAACATTTTGACGAAAACTGATTACAATGACGGTGTGCCGCCCTTTTAAAGGTAAAGGTACTTAGACTAATACTACTGGGACTAATGTATGTAATGTAATGTAATGCAACCCTCACAATGCAGTTCCTCAAAACAGTCATAATTCATTTGTCATTCATCCGTACTAGCGACAACACGATTACGCTACAGAGAAAGGGCGGCAAGCCACGAACTACATCAGGCACTGCGCCACTATGACTACGTCCAACCATAGATTAAACATACTCCTTGTGGTATTCTTAATCTATGGTCCAACTCACGGACTTCCAAGTTTACCTATACATTCGCATAGCATTACAATTATTTGTTACACAATATCAATAATGACCAAGGCACACGGATGATAAATATTACAACAATCGAATTTGAGATGACAATAACAAAATTTAGACTACAATGATATTGTCGTTTCATTTTCAAACTCAAGGTGACAAAGAAAGTTATTTCAGCCGTCTTCAGTGTTGCCACCAGGTAGATGAAATTTTACCCTAAATGTGTGGTGAAATTACCCTAAATTACCCTAAGAGTTGATTTTTTTCTATAAACGCTTAAAATACACTTGAGATTGGTTTTAAAACATGATTAAGGCATACAAAGTAAGGTAGCATAGCATTTATTACTCGTCTTTGGTACTATATTACACATAAAACGAAATATGTATTAAAAAATTCAAATAAATAATCTGTTGTAATATTTTTATTCAGTGCTATCTATACTTAATGTGCTGGTATCCCTGATAATAGAAACTTGCTGATAAATGTCATTAACAGTTGTCGGGACTGGGAGTACTTAGTACTTTGTTGTTTTATAAACTTATTTCAGTTGTACAAATGTGTTAATGTTATTTTTTTATAATAAGGTTTGTCATCTTATTACTATTTGATTAGATCAATAGGTTTCATTGCAATACAACACTACATCACACAAATTTACACATGTTATGCCTTGTTGTAATATTTGTATGTGCGCTCACGTGGCTCACCCATGGGCTCACTATGGGGATTTCACAGGCATAAAATACAATTTAGCTCCTTCATATAAATATGTGTCAAAATAGAGACAATCTTCAGTCAAAATAATTTCTACAACAGCGCTGTAAATCTAACAACCTATATTTAACCAAATTAACCAGATATATTTTTACTGTTTAGGGTATTCTATATGTTGGACACATAACATAATGTGCCTCAATTTTATCTGTTCGAAAATTAAACTTTGTGTCCTTTGTGATTACAAGCATCTCTAGTCTAATACTCAATAGGATATACGATGTACATGCAAGTTATATATCTTTTATAGTACTAATTTACCCAGCACTTTATGTAAATGTTTTAATTCCTGAAAAAAAACATTGCCAAAACATCTAAATTTAAATTATAAGGGTCTATAGATTTTACCCTAAAATTACCCTAAAAACTCCATTACCCTAAAATTACCCTAAGACCAGTAAAATTACCCTAAAAAGAGTAATTACTCTAAAAGTGGCAACACTGGCCGTCTTATACTTACCATCAAAGGCTACCACACATAATCGTTCATTCTGGAGGATATTTTTTTAAACAAAACATCTGACCAAAGACAAATAAAGAATAACATAATTTGTAAGGAAAGGATTTGATTGGTTGTTGCCATGGGAGCATAGTTGACAGAGGGTCAAAATGGTGGTCAGCATGTAGGCTGCAGTGTTTTACTCCAGGCGAGACCTCTATATATATTATTTGGGTGGGACGGTGTAAAAATCTCCCATTTCATTAATTGAAAAACCGTGATAATTGAAGTCTTTAAATTAATATCGTGCCGCATTTTAGGCAAATCATGATGGTAAACTTAACTTTATAATCTTAAGACATATTTTATACGTAATTTTATTGTTATTCTCAAAGCAAAGTTATGATTTGAGTTAAATTAAAACACCCTTTTATTATAGCTTTGGAAATAGTGTTGAAAACAAGCCGCCTTGTACGTCGAATGACACCGTCCCACCAACAAGTTGACACCTCAACAGGACAAAATACCAAATATGACGGCACGCTTTATGAAGGTTATTTGTCAGAGAGTAGTGACTCCTGTAGTATTATATTTTAATTCATTGGATCTACAACATCATGGAGGTGAAACTAGAAGAATTGTTTGAAAATGTGTAGAGTTTTATGAAGATTAGGCCTACATCAATTAATTTTATATTTTGATCGTCTAAAACATATAAACAATTCTTTGTATAAAAGTATAAATTAAAAAATGACTGAAAAACTGTATTGAAAAGCGCTAATTCAGGATTAAAATAGTCCGAATTTTGAGGCTAGTGGTCCGAACGCTACAATGTCATCATATCTTATTTATAGGTTATTTATTATAATTTTCAGTAGTCAATGCGTTGTTGTAAAAATTAATGTTTTTATTAAGTATAAAAAGGGATTTTTAGGCTTTGTTGAAGGATTTTCTTGTTATTAAAAGTAGCACTAGCACTGCTTTACTGCTTTTAACACCAACATTTGTCTCTAGTGCTGATTGTCATTGGAGTAGGTTATATTGAATATTAAACTGTGTTAATGTGAATCATGTCAATTATACATTATTTTACTGGATTTTTCAACTAGGAAATAAAAGAAATTTCTTAAACTTATTCATTCAGTTAATTCGTAACTTCTTTAGATACTATCACAAAATAACCAAACAACATATATATAACATGTGGGTAAACCTGGGCGGCGAAAAGGACAAAGATTATATAGCGGGGGGGGGGGGGAGGGCGGCAAATTTCCTAATAGCCCTTAGGCGGCAATTGCTTAAATCCGCCACTGCGTACAAGTACAAAATCACTATTAAGCTGTCCGTAGGGTAAGCTGTTAAAAACATTAAAACCGTAGTCTTATTTCTTAAGCTTCCTTGAATCTTTATTAGAATCTAGGTAAAAATTTTAAATTAATTTTATAACTCAAATAATAAGCCTTTTAGTGTGAAGTTAGCGTAACCACTTTGTAGGTGTCATAACTTTTTTATTTGTTAGGAACTAACGGAAGTATTGAAGAACTATTGATGACTAACAAAGAACTAACGTTTGGAATGGTGCATGGTTAAAAGTGGATAAGCTAATTTGAGTACGCCAACTTCACAGACCTTTAATAAACAAAGAAATTATTTGTGCAGTTACAGACAGGTCGCAGCACCGAAAGTACTTCCGGTGATCCGGTTGTACAATATGGCTTAAAACTCATAACGCTAATTTCCCTCCCATCTAGTTGCACATAAATTGCATGGGAACCACAACATATTTTCTAAAATGTACACATGTTACATAACGCATTTTTTCGTCATTTCACCACTTCCCTCTCCACCATGCAACACTCCGTAACGCTTGATCAGATCATACCCACACCCTCTCCAACAATGTATTACGTAACTCAATCGTAGCAGACTTTAAAACATATTAAACCTTTTCAACATAGTTGTATTAGGGATTTGGAATATGGATTTAAATAAATCATTAAACTTTTAATGACTTTCTTTAAAAACATGTTTTAGCGAATTTTCCCTGTAGGGAAGAAGCTATTATTGTAGACGGCATGGTAAGACCTAGGCCTGGGACCATGATAACTTTTCGTCTTGAGGCCCCCAGATGCCAAAAACACTATTCGTTCAAATATATATATATATATGTCCGTAGTCACGACAACTTTTGCAAAAAAACCCGATCTTGAATGAAATTTGGTATAAACGTGTAAGTCACCATATGTTTTTATGAGTTTAAAAAGCAGTTAGGTCACACTATTTTAAGGGGGGTTTTGGGGGGATTTTTTACCCCAAAAATGGGGTTTTAGAAATTGTTACATATAATTATTTTTGAAGCCAAACTTTGCACCACTGAATTTAGCTTAAAAAACAAACAATTTGGTGTTTTGCTCATCGCTTTACGTCAATTGGTTACCGAGATATTGAAAGTGTTAGCACTTTCAATATGTTGTCCAATGTTAATCTTATGGAGAATAAGTAACATTTGATATCTCGCTTATTAATGAACATATATTAATGAAACTTTGTACGTGGCTTTCTATGGTTGGGATTTACAGATACTTGCATATAAAACCATTTTTTGGTCCCATGGCAGCAAACCTGCGTACTCAGAAGCTATAATGTTATTCTTATGATAATTTATAAAAACTATGACATTAGTTGTGTGTGCTGCATTCTGTGGTTATCCCATGGAACTACTAAGGAATCAAGATCAGCTGTTTGTATTTTCATCAGCTCAAACTTAAAGTGAATGTCCATAAGAATAACACAGGATTGGGACTTTGACTCCCCGTGGGGCGGAGCCCTATGGGAATTTTTAAAATCCTTTCTTAGTAAGCACCTAAGCTGTTTCCAATATTTTAAGTTATAGACATCTAATATATAAAAATCAGTGTTTGTTCGTCTGTCCGTTCGTATTTTATGCGCTGCCATACCGTTCATCCGATTGCTTTGAAATTTTGCATAGTAAGACAGGTTAACCCTGGGAAGGTTATAGGCCATTAACCGATGTCCTAGGAGATTAGGGCTGTGCCCCCACTGGACTTCAAAATTTTAACGTTAATCTTGTGGAAGAAAGATTTATTTTGATTTTATAAAAAATATTCTATTCTGATCAATACATTTCACAAATAAGATTATTTTATTAAAAGTTAAATTGAAAACAATAACATTGAGGAATCATCCAAGAGACTATAATTTTGTTACGTAAATCCAGAACATCTGATAAAATTACCACATAAGTAAAACTTATAGTATTGAGGAATATAGCAGTCCTCCCTTCTTCATGACGGAGTGCTTCGCCTCGAGATGCCACCACAAGCCTATCTCGTGGGCTACGCAGATGATGTAGCCGCAGTCATCACGGCTCGGAATCCGGAGTTAGCCCAGCTTCGCCTCAACCAGGTGATGTTTCGGGTCAACAGATGGATGAGCGGTCATGGACTTGAGCTGGCGGTCGCCAAGACCGAGATCATCATGCTCACGCGACGGAGGATCCAAACAGTAATCCCTATGACTGTTGGTGACGTGGAGGTCCAGACGAAGACTGCGGCGAAGTATCTGGGAGTGGTGCTTGACCGCCGCCTCACATGGTGGGAGCACATCCAGGCGGTTTGCAACAAGGCGACGAGGGTTGTTCTGTCGCTCAGCAGATTGATGGGGAATGTCGGAGGCCCGAGGTCCAGCAAGAGGCGACTTCTCATGTCCACCGTCAACGCCACTCTCCTGTACGGCGCAGAAGTGTGGGCGGGTGCCATGAGAGTCAAAAAACACAGCAAGAGAATTCTCTCCGTTCAGCGCAGGGCGGCTCTTAGGGTTGCCTGTGCGTATCGCACTGTGTCTGGACTGGCTGTAATGGTTGTGGCTGGAGTGTTTCCCCTTGATCTGCTCGCCGCTGAGAGGCAGAACATCTTTCACCGTGCTCCTGATCTCCTGAAACCTTGGAGTTATGATGTCCTCAATATTAAGAGACCTCGAAATTATGAAAATTTTAATTCTTAGTTGACTTTTAGAGACCTTGGAAATATGAGACCTCGGAGTTATGGTAAAACTGCATTTTTATATTTATATAAACGGAACTTGGGAGTTTTTAAACCTCGGAACTATGATAGTTTTAATTCTTAGTTGACTTTTAGAGGCCTCGGAATTATGAAACCTCATAGTGATGATATTTTAAACATTTAGTTGATTTTTACAGACCTCGGAATTATGAATTCTCGGAGTTTTGAAACCCAACCCTTTTTCTAGTATTGTAATACGATGAATGGTATATTATAGTTTATATGAATGAAGTTGATAATTTAATTTGAATCTTGCATTTTAAGCATGATTTGACAGTCATTAAAAATATGCATGTAATTTTTTACAAACTTTAAAATTTCCAGAATATAAAGGGCAGGGACTGTTACAAATTTGTATTCCTTGAAAATATTTTTGCAGGATTCTCTGAACTTTAAATTAAATACCCCCGACGCAGCAAACCTGCATACTCAGCGAATTTACGATGGAGATACAAATAAATGTCTTAATACTACATAAAGTCACTTACCAAGGTTCATAAAAATATATTCACAAATAAGTAATATATACAATTTTAATTATTCCCCATAAGAATAACATTGGGGCTGAGTACGGAGGTTTGCTGCATCAAGGAACACAACAAATGGATTTTTATGCTAATATCAATATAACTCAACTAGGTGAAGTCATATACCAATTTTTACTCATTTATGTTCATAATTAAGGGAGACATAGCATTTAATTATTATCCATAAGAATAACATGGGGCTGAGTACGCAGGTTTTCTGCTACAAGAGCCTTTGACAAAAAATTGTTTTTTTTAGCAAATACCAATGCACCACAACTAGATGAAGCCGTATACCAAGTTTCATCAGTGTACGTTCATAAATAAGCGAGATATAAAATTGTTCTTTTCCTCCATAAGAATAACATTAGACAACGTACTGTGTTTAGCACTTTCAATATCTCGGTAACCAATTGACGTAGAGGAATGATAAAAGTACCAAATTGTGTGTTTTTTTAAGCTGAATACAATGGTGAAAACTAAAATTTGACTATTTCCAAAATTACATGTAAAAAATTCAAAAAACCCATTTTTGGGGTACAAAACCCCCCAAAAATACCCCTTCGGATAAAGCGATCTGGCTGGTTTTCGAACTTTAAGTCATAAATGTTCCTTTACACGTTTATACCAAATTTCATCAAAATCGGATAATTTGTACTAGAGTTATCGTACTCACGGACACATATATATATATCTACAGTTTCAAACGAATGGTGTTTTCGGGGTCTGGGGACCTCTAAACGAAAAGTTATCATGGTCCCGGGCCTAGGTCTTACCATGCCGACTACGGTAATAGCTTCTTCCCTATAGGGGAAATTCGCTAAAATTTAATGGATTACTCTTTTTTTGTAAGAGAAATATTTAATTAATTTTTGAGGCGCCTCCCCAGAATATCACACTATACCTAATCAAAGAAACAAAGTAACCATGGTATACCATTAAGGCTGTTTTTCTGTCTGTTACCTCGGATATTGTTTTGATTGCAAATATTCCAAAAAAATTGCAAATATTGCAAAAATTCATTTTGTCGTCTAGATTTACTCCAAGAAATTTGAATGTATTTGAGATAGTACAAGTTTCCCAAGGGTAAAGAAACGTTGATAATCGCTTTGTTTTTGGTATGGAAATTTAATATGTTTGTTTTTGAGCAGTTAAACTTTAATCCATATTTGGATTAAACATTAACCCATTAAGGTAGTAATTTTTATTCTATTCGCAATAGCCTATAACGGGATTTGATTGGTGCTGCACTCTAGTAGCAAAATATGTAACTATGACCGTGGGCGACTACGGTTCTAACCGCTAGGGGCGCGGACTGACTGAAAAACCCCAATATCGTCGCTAGGCCCTTGGTCGTGTTAGCTGAGTTGGCTACGTCGTGGAAACACCTTGGCCAGGTGTGGATACAATGTTCGTGGGTTTGATTCCTGCACACGACCAAAACTGACCAGTCGTGCAACTCACAATGAGTTAACCGGTCTGTGGCAACGTTGGTGGTAGGGCCCAAGTAAAACAAACGGTGGCATGCTTGCTTGGAAGTTGACGGGATCAGTTAATTATTTGTGAGTTGCACATGTTCAACACTGATTTTGCTACTTTTTCCTTATGTCTACTGTGTGTGTGCCAGTGTGACTCTATTAACTGAATGAAAACAGTATTTTAATGAAAATAAACCATTAATTTATTTTAAAACACAAATTTTTATTACAATTCATAGGTTTAAAAAATTACAAGTAAGGCATGAGACCACTCGTGTGTCTACTCGTATGTTATTGATTTTTCGGCGGAAGACTTAAGATTGTTTTTTCTCAGTAGATAAACAGGTTGGTATCATCAGCAAATAATATCAATTTGGATGAATATTAAGAGTAATACAGGACCCAGAACTGAAACCTGGGGCACACCCACAGAGACTGGTCACCATCAGAAAAAACGTTTTCCCCTCATTGTCTGTGATCTTTACTTTCTGAAATCTATTGTTTAAATATGAGTCAAAAAAGTGAATGATTTTCCAATGAATCCCAGATGGATCAACTTATTCAATAGAATCCCATGATTCACACTATCAAAGGCCTTGGAATCAGGACATTGGCTGAATTGTCATTCTGACCTCGTAACAGCAGATGTTTTCATTTTTTACAGTACAATGGTTATTAAATCTGTGCGATATTAAAGTATCAGCAACACCCGAAACTGCTCGAGGGCAACATTACTAAGCATGAACCCATGTACTGATATATCCAATATGCAAATATTTTAACATGTTTTTTCGACCGACCATAAATCACTTTACCCACAACCACAAAACAAATCAATGACTACAGAAAATGTCTACACTGATGTCCAAATAGGTAGCTAACGTAAGGCAAAAACTCCATAATCTTTCTCTACTGAGGGGGCAGCCCCGTGCCCACCAGCGTCTCGTGAATAGAAGGCTAAGGTCAACCGTAAACCGTAGAAGTGCATTTTCGGAGTTGAATTTAGAGTTTAGTTCACAAACGATTTATCAGTCCACAACTTACGAAATGACTGGATTCTCGTTACTGTTATTACTTTAACTAGTACTATGTTTTAACTTTTAACAAATTTGTATAATAAAAAATGCTCTCCATTTAAATATTTGAAAGCGAACTACTCGTACAATATTTGATACACTATCTACAAAAGGTACAGTTTGTGAGGATTATCATAACGAAAATAGAGAAGCAGGGTGTATGAAATAAAACTAACTTCAAGTTAAAAGAAATTGTAATAATAAATTAACATAGTAGGCGACTAAAAAGATCGCAGTTAAATACATGAGTTAATCTAGCCTACATTGAGAGAAATAAAAATAAACCGACTGAGACTGGAATGTGAAACATTAATTTTCAACTATTAATTTTGTATTGATAACATTTAGAGAATTAATATAAATTACTATCCAATGAAAGCATACTAACCATCCATACTTTATGTGCTTTAATACTATTAAATTAACCAAACCAAACATACTTATAATTGGATTAGGCCTAAGTAAAAAAATAGTTCTAGTATTTGCAAAATAAAAAAATATTATATCATAGAAATAAATACAGTTTACACAAAACGAATTCCTAAGACAACCATAGGGCGGAGTGATGAATCACATGGTCAGAGAGAGCCAGGCTAGTCCCTAAACAAAACATAAATTCATTACCAACTTGACAGAAATACAAGAAAACATTTAAAACAATTTACAGATAAACTAAAAAAGGTAAATAACCTTAAAAAAAGTAACCAATCAACAACCAGTGAGCTCTATGTATAACTGGAGAGACTACTGCTGTTTGGATTTTCATGCCATCATCGGCAGAATTTTTTCGAGGGGAAAAATATTAAGACAGGTGGTGTGGGAAGTGTGGTGGAAAAATATTATTAAGCTGGTGTAGGTGTGTAGAGGTACAGCACCAACATTACAACACGAACATGGCACCTTGGTTCATCTTGTTATGTTGGTACTGCAGAGGGAAAATTGTGTGCTTCCACCTGATTTTCTACACCACGCTTTTTTGTCAGAAATTGCTTGGCAGTAGTCTCCCCAGATTGTATAGAGCTCACTGTCAACAACAAATTCAAAAATGTTGAATACTTTCACTGAAATGTACTGTAAGAAAGCACAAGCGTAATTTCAGTATTTTGATTGGAGGGGCAAACATTGTCGTGATCGTGATTATTGTGACTTTATACATATTACAATAACATGTTCTCCAAATTATTGGGGGGGGCAACTACCCCCCATACCACCCCCGGATTACACCTATGTAAGAAAGGGATGTACAAGTCTAACTGTACAAGGAACACCCCTTACACTTACAATAAAAACACTCGAGAATTACTGCCAATAAAACGTCTGACTTATACATCAGCAGATGTTGATAGTTTTTGAAATGCAGTGGTAATTAACTTGGTGCCTACATTAAAGTGTCAGGAAAACCTGAAACTCCTGAAGAAGATTAGTACCAATACCACGCATCACCCTGTGTACTGAATATTGAATGTGCTAACGTTTTATCATATATTTTATTAACTGAACATAACATAATTTACCAATGACCACAAAACAAATCAATGATTACAACAAAATGTCAGCTGATTTACACATGTTACAGCAAGGCAAAATTAGACTCCTTAATAAATCCAAACAATTTTCTATAGAGGGGGGCAACCCCCTCCCCTTCTCCCTGGACCCGAAAGCGTCCTATGTTTATAAGCCCAAGGTAAACCATCAAGTGGTACCAAAACCACTACCGGTACTACCAGTCAACTGGTATTGGTATACCATTAACTGGTATTATGGTTTTCATTTTTAGCAAATTTTGCATGAGGAAAACATTCTTTTAACATGAATATTTGTTACTAAACATATAAACATTTTACAAACTATATCTATAACAGAGGAACTACTTGTAAGAATCGTCATGCGAAACTAGCGAAACAAGGTGGATGCAATTAAAACTAACTTCACATAAAAAAAGTTTATTAACTAATGAAAAATAGGTGACTGCAGAAATCAAAGTCTAGTACATGTGTTAATACTGCCATAGGTCACTAGTGTGTACAAATAAGCAGCAAACTACAAATAATTCAGTTTGAGATAGCACAGCAAGAATCAGTTTAGTATCCTAACATTTATGTTATTTAAAGATTAACAAATGCCAGATATACATACCAAAATTAGTTTCAAAAATCGCAGGTCATGTGGATTTTAAGAAACCTAAGACTTACTTTCAATTTATATTTTATAAATTTCAAACCTACTTTAAACAACACGGATGTCTTCTATCTCTGATTACACAACATAAACAAATAAACTTGTATTTAAGCCTGGTTCGAGCAAGTTTCTAAGCAAGTAGCCTGCTTCAGTTAACCTTCTGTGCGAGCTGCTACTGTTCACGCACAGATAACCTGCATGATAACATTTGAATCAATTGTTCTCATTATGTAAATAGCCTACCTATCATCCAGAGTGTTAAAATCATCATAACTCAAACCGTACAGAATGTGAAAACTTGAATAGTTAAAGGAATAATCTATACTTATTTAATAGACGAGCAGGTTTTTTGTGACAATCACTCCTCCTAAACTAATGAACCAATTTTCATGTTTTTGGTATCATTGGAAAGAGCCTAACGTGAAGTTGTGCAGGAAACCTTTTTTATAGAGAAATAATTTGTCAGTGAGGCCCTGGGGCCCCTTAAAGTTGAGTTTTTCCCATAAGCTTAGCATTGGGAAATAACTATAAGTGTTAAGCAATCAGCTGGATAGAGTAAACACAGTTAATCAGCAGGCCATGTTGGCTTTGGAACGGTAACACAATATTTATAAATTATGATCGCGAGCGAAGCCGCGACCGATTACTAGTTCATTTAAAACCCTTAAAATTACTTTTGAATAGCTGAGCACACTACAGATGCACTGGATAAGAATAATGTTTAAAATAATGTTGGGAGGTGCTTTAAACTAGTAAGTGAACATCCTGCCTGGACAATAGAATTTTGACATACTACTCAAATTAATCTTAATATGCTAGAGTGAATGCCAGAATAAACTATGGCCGATTATCTATCCCACACAAACAAAAAACTTGCTTCAAGCAGACAAAGAGAACAGCCGGCATCATACCATCTTTACCTTGTTGAGTTATATTGATATTTGTATAAACCCCATTTTTACTGCACCTTGTTTCAGCAAGGGCCTTGGAGCCAAAATACTTTCTATTGTCAAATTTGTTTAAAATTCACAATTTTCATTTATTTGTAGTTATTTGAATATTGCCACTTAATTCCTAGTTAGGTTATACCACTAACTTTAATGTTTTATTTTACTTTATTATTTGTGAACAATATTCAGGCAAATATAAAAACTGGTAGATTGTTGGCAACAAAAGTTGACATTTTTAAAAGTTTTGTTGAAAACAACTCTAGGTAGTTTTTTATTGGTGGACACAAAATTTTAATGGGTTGAATCAACACCATTATTTTCATTGTGAAGAATGTTAACAATTTTTTTTGGCATTGGCAATTCCGATGTAAATCCTGGTGTTTTTGGGATTGGCTTAAGCCTATGGGTTGAATCAACACCATTATTTTCATTGTGAAGAATGTTAACAATTTTTTTTGGCATTGGCAATTCCGATGTAAATCCTGGTGTTTTTGGGATTGGCTTAAGCCTATCTCACACTACACATGAATATGCCCGAATTCCTAATGTTGGCGTATTTGCGAGTAATGTGAGGGCTTCATGAACACCGAATGTTCGGGTGAATGTTAGGTTCGAGTACTGTGGGGTAGGCTTTAAGGCCATACATTAAATTGTCAAATTAAAATACTTAACTATCAGCATCTGAATCTGATCAGCTTGGGCAGTTTTTAAAAGAAAAACAGATTTCAATATTTCACCACATTACAACTACAGAGGTAGGCTATCACAATGATATCTACTGGTGTGAACACACAATTTCTAATCATCATGCAAGTGACTGCTGCAGGTAACCTGCCTCTCAAGCAACCTACCTGCTCAGCAATTTTTGGGGCAACTCGCTTGGTTTTCATGCAGGTTGCGATCACACAAAGAAAGTAACCTGCATGGTGAAAACGTGATAATTTACAAGCAACCTACCTGCTTAGCAATTTTAGGTGCTACCTGCTTAGTTTTTCATGCAGGATGCAGGTTCAAGCAGAATCCTGTGACAGGCTACCTGCTTATAAACCTGCAATGTGCGAACCGGGCTTTAGCAACAGCTTTATGAACATTCACAATTTCAATTGACCAACGAAACTTATGTTCAGAAAACCCATATACACAAAAAGAAAAAGAAATTAAAGCTGTGCAAATATTGAGAACCTTTAATAAATTAAACAGAGCAGATGGATATCAAATTAGCAGAAGTTGGGTTCTAGTTGTAAGTAAACAAAACCAGCCTAGTTAGTTTTCATATATATAACTATATTTATTTCTATAGGATTTTAATTTATATCTCCAATACATCTCTAAAATTTAACTTCTAAGTTCTTCTTACTACTTAGATCACGGATTTTAATTTTACACACATTTTTGTTTTAGTTTTGTTACTTATCAATAGATTTTACATTTCCACCGATGATGTTCCCCGAAGTGGGAAGGACACGTTTGGAAATTAAAAATAAATCATGGAATGACTGAAATCCTGCAAAGTTATTTGATTTATACATAAAACTTAAACATTTTTATTGTTTGCTCTAGTACGGAGTTTGGGTTTAATAAGGCACAATACAGTGAAACTCATTTTACCAAAATAAAGGGGACAGAACCGTTTCGGATAACCATTTGTTAAAATTGTTGTATAACCAATTGTTGATATTTAAAGGTTGACTTGGCAAATAAATATAGACTAAATCTATAATTCTGTAACCGAAATTTTAATTCAAAATGGTGTGAGTATGGCAAATCACAGGGTGATGGGAGACGGCTCAAATTAAAGGTCTCAATCCCAGGGACTTGGGAAAAATAGCAGTATTTCTAAACAGTGACCAGAAAATGAGAAATAACGTAAAACATCCCCCATAAGCATGGGGATTTAAAAAAGTCTGCTTTGTTTACATTAAAACATGTGATTAAGAGTTTACTTTGGTTACGAACTGACATGTGTTCCTACTTGAAGCAAGGTTACGAGCTATGGCCCTTTCAAGCCACTAGTATGTACTATTGGTGTATCCTAATAATAGTGGATGTTAAATCCGCTCATCTGAATGAAATTAAATTGCATGAGAACTGATTTACTTGACAACAGTTGGACCAGTTTTACCAGGGTGTATACTGGTTTACAAATTTGAAAATCCGTGACTTCAGGGACTTTCAGGGATGACAAATTTTAAAAATCCGTGACATTTTTGTAAAGGGTTTTCTTTACAGGTACAGAAGACAGCCAATACCTTAGATAAATTTAAGTGTTGTAATCGGTCTTAAGCTAAATAAGTTATGTTTTCATTAGATCAATAAATTAATGACAAGTTGATCAAATGTTCCACAATAAATGCAAAATCTTCAATGATACAAACTTCAGTTCCTTTAATCTATATATAAATTTAAAAAATATAAGTTTACTAGAACTATATCTCGTTGCTTATTTATTTATAATTCGTAAGTTAAGCTAAATATAAAAGATAAATCAAGACAAAAGTAAGTTTTTATCTCTGGTGATTTTTAAACCAATCGGCAACAACCAAAAACAACTGAATAATAATTTGACTATCCGAACCAAGACAAATATAAATCACATTTTAGAGTGTGAGTTGATGATACAGGCTCAGTTGCTTTGTCAAAAGCATGCAGTGTCAACTGTTTGCCACTTGTTAGGTTGGTGTCCATTTGTTTGTTTTTCCCCCCTTTAGAATGGCTTTTAACATCATCTATCCCTGAATGGGAAACGCCAATAATCGTTGGGTACACGGCAGTCGATGACGTCACTGATTGTTTTTTATGCACGTGAGTCGTCTGCGTTATGTTAAAACCTATTTACTAAATGGATTTGTTACAAAATGGATTTGCGTGAAAAAAATAACAAACAGCTAGGTTACAGTTCACGACAAAATATAGTAACCTAACCTAACTCCGCAGAGCGCTGTATGGTGGCTGTTCGTTGTGCAGCATAATTACAAATAAATAAATAAAAGTAAAATTAAACAGCAATTTCAGACCTGAAAAAGTAAACAACAAAAGTAAGATGTAACACCAAACAAATTAAAGTTTAAACAAAATTTCAGATCTCAAAAAGTATACATCAAAAGTGAGATTTGAACACGGGACCGCCCGATCGTGGATCTATCACCATATCCACTGGGCCATCGAGGCTTGTCAACTACCAAGGTTCGTAGAGCTTTGAGCCCAGGTATGATTATTTCCAGAAGGTGGCGTAATTGATTTCTGCCGTGTACCCAATGGCGAGCCGGCTGCCGTGTATGTAGCCACAGTGAAATTATTTATATAATATACAAAAAGCCATATGAGATCTTTCCCGGGTCGTAGCCATAACCTCCAATCATGTTCATCAATCCACACTTCATTAAATTGACACTTTCCCATCAGGCCTGTGGTATTTTAATCCAAAGGAAAATACTTAAATACCCCCGTAGCAGCAAACATGCGTACTCAGCGAATTTCCAATGCATATATATATATATATATATATATATATATATATATATGTATCTTAATACCACATAAAGCCACATACTAAGTTTCATCAATATACATTCATAAACAAACGATTTATGACATTTTAATTATTCTCTATAAGAATAACATGGCGGCTGAGTATGCAGGTTTGCTGAAGCAAGTAACACAAAAAAATGGGGTTTTATACAAATATCAATATAACTGATGTAGGTAAAGCCACATACCAAATTTCATTAATTTATTTTCATAATTAAGGGAGATAACACGTTAGTTATTCTCCATAAGAATAACATGGGGCTGAGTACGCAGGTTACTGCTACGGGAGCCTTTGGACAAAAATTGTTTTTTGAGCAAATATCAATCGTCCACAACCAGATGAAGCCGTATACCAAGTTTCGTCAGCATACGTTCATAAATAAGCGAGATATAAAATTTGTATTTTCCTCCATAAGAATAACATTAGACAACGTACTGTGTTTAGCACTTTCAATATCTCGGTAACCAATTGACGTAGAGAAATGATCAATATACCAAATTGTGTTTTTTTTTAATCTGAATCCAATGGAAAAAACTAAAATTTGACTATTTCCAAAATTATATGTAAAAAATTCGAAAAACCCATTTTTGGGGTACAAAACCCCCCAAAATACCCCTTCGGATGGGGCGATCTGGCTGGTTTTCGAACTTAAAGTCATAAATGTTGCTTTACACGTTTATACCAAATTTCATCAAAATCGGATAATTTTTACGAGAGTTATCGTGCTCACGGACACATATATATATATATATATATATAGATATATATATATATATATATATATATACAGTTTCGAACGAATGGTGTTTTTGGGGTCTGGGGACCTCAAAACGAAAAGTTATCATGGTCCCGGGCCTAGGTCTTACCATGCCGACTATGGTAATAGCTTCTTTCCTATAGGGGAAATTCGCTAAAAACTAAACTTCAATTTAATAGTTCACAAACAAACTGATTGAGAGGGGAAATATGATAAAAGGTAAACAAAAACACTAAACACAGTTTAGTCCACACAACACCGCACCGCCATTTTAGACGATCAGTGACTCATTGCCTCAAAGTGATACAGTAGACGCTCTTTTATCCGGCATCGATTTTTCCGGATAATAGAACTTTTTAGTTATTAATGGGAATACAGTAATCTGAGTCTGTCAGTAATGAGCTGTGGTCGCGTGCGTTGGTTGACCTTGGCACTGCTCCGGAACACCTGCATTTGTGGACGGACAGACAGACAGACAGACAGACGGGCGGACAGACAGCCGGGCGGAAGTTGGCGTCTAAAAATAGAAACCAAACTGCTTGAGACGTACACAAACAACAGGTGACTAAGAAAAAGGCGGGAACAGTCCAGCGCAGTCGCAGTACGAAACGGAAACGACCGAAAATACCTGGAAAAACCCGGGTCGCCTGGTGCCGGTTAATAGAATGTGCCGGTTCATAGAATGCCAGATAAAAGAGCGTCTACTGTATGCGATTCGCGAACGAACAGTACAAATTGAACAAATCACAAGGCGAATCAAATGAACTCAAATTCTGAAAAAGCCGATTAGTAGTGTGAGTCAATTTCAGTTATTGAAAGAGTTGAGTTGACAACCATTATAGTTTCACATATCAAGGTATAAAGCGCTTAAGCGGAAGGCCAAACTATCGATAAAAACCGACTTTTTGGCATTCTACGGCGAGCAGGAAACGTGAATCAAATGAGTCGGTTGAAGATGCAATTAATTTGATTTAAGTGATTCATAAGAATCAATTCGCCAAGATGAATCGAACTACACATCATCAAATCATTTCATGCCGTCTAATGAGCCCGTGTGGTTCCCTGACCCTGAATAGTGTTAGAGACTGGGATACGAATAAAATGGAAAATAGTTGGGCTTAACGTCCGTTACCACCAAGTATGGCGATAATTGTCTTTTTGGTTTCAGACATAGTGGCACAGTCATAAACGCATTAAAAATCCATGCTTGATATTAAAAATACGGGACTTTTTTGTGACATCCGTGATTTTCCGGGCCGGTAGCCACCCGTTTTACTGCTCCACTTTATAATTACCAAGTTGATTATCTGATTTCAATTATGGTTTTGGTTAGTTTAGTTTTTTGCAGGGTTCGGGGTTTCACTATAAGTTAATCTTTAAATTAAATATTTCAAACCTTCACTGACAATGTTAACAAATGTTCACGGTCCACAGTTAACAATGGTATGTTATAACTTATTAAAAAACTATTTACCACTTCATTTTCTTACAAAAAAAATTCTTAGTACAAAACTTATAAAGTAGGATATTAGTAACAAAAATCACATAACTATGATTAGGCTGTAGAGAACCATTTATTTTTCGGTAGACATCTTGAGCTATTGTCTATTTAGTATTAAATCAATTATAAATGTAAATTTTGTTACTAATTAGAATGCTCCAGATCTTAAGCTTCCCCCAAATTTTTTCGACAATTTTTGACAGATTACCAAAGTGATTCGGTTTCCTCCAAACAAAATCATAAAGAATTGCCAGTTCTCATAAATTTAATATGTTTTTTTATAAGTGCAACCATTTCCACGACCAGGTAATTGGTTGGACTGTCATGTTCTGAAATAACATTTCCCCCTTTGAAAAATTCAGGAAAGTCCTGGGTATCCAGGGTGCAGAAAAACAGGGAAACGACCGTTTATTTTCTTCTCCCACAACATACGTTGTATGCACTCAATATTTTTGTAATTTATTCTCTACTTGTTTAGAATTCATACACACAAATTTCATTTAAGTTTTGAATTAAAATATTGTACAGGAAATGAAGAAAAACCAAGTGTGAGAGGTACAACAGAACTCAAAATGAAAAAAGTAAATGTGTAATTTGAAATAAATATACACTACCAAACACACAACAAAGCAACAAACACATTGTTAACAAACCTAAATTCTTTCAAAAATTGTTAAAGAATTTAAAAATTGTTAAAGAACTTAGTAATTGACATAATTCTACAAAAAAACATATACCAATTAATATAGATAAAGAAAATTACATTTGAAGAAGTGTCTGTGTGAAGATTTAAAGCAGTTTAGAGAAATTAATTGTATTAAACTTTAAACATGAGCTATATAACAGTTAGGCTACAATAGAAAAGTTAGCTCTAAGTAATAAATATAATAAAAGTAACAATAAACTTTCAGTATTCAGATTCAGATTCAGTATTAGCTAAAGGTGAATACTGTCAAAGTGCTTATCGTTGTTCAGTGCTAATCTTATCAGTCTAATAAGTGTTTCTCTAAGCCACAGAAATGTGAACATTATTGTCAACTGAAGCTACCTTTCTTACAACAAGTTTTGAGACTTAATTAAAATACCATCCAATAAATGCAAACTAACTATCCATATTTTATGTGCTTTGATATTATTAAATAGACCAAACCAAACATATTTTAGATTTTAATTACATACAAAATCTCTGTTATTTGCAAAATGGAAATGTAATATCAATAAACAAAAAATAAACATCAATTTACACAAAAATTCACAAATCTACCAGAGGGGCGGAATGATGAATCACATGGGGCGGAGAGAGCCAGGCTAGTTCCTAAACAAAACATAAATTCATCACCATCATGACAAAAAAAAGAATAAATAAATAAATTAAAAACTACAGATACTGTAAACCTCGGTTTATCCGGATTAACCGGTCAAGCACATGGGGCGGAGAGAGCCAGGCTAGTTCCTAAACAAAACATAAATTCATCACCATCATGACAAAAAAAAGAATAAATAAATAAATTAAAAACTACAGATACTGTAAACCTCGGTTTATCCGGATTAACCGGTCAAGATTGTCCAAAATAGCAAAATTGTAAATTACCATATGTGATTTTAACACATTTTTTTATCTCCTATGCTTGGCCTTTTAAACGTTTTACTGCCGACGTGCGCATTTGCGCACGTCGAGAATCGTGCGAAAAACGCCGACGTGCACAATAAAGCATGTCCAATATTTCTAACTTGTTGGCCTCCAATGTTTACCAAATGCCACAAGACTTGAGATACTCGTCAAGACTATGAGAAAAGTAGAAAAGTAAAATTTATACTCTGTGACTTGTATAACACATAAAGTTATACTCATTGATTTCCCCTACCGTCTGTGCATAGTCGTCAGTTGCTCTGTGTAGTGAGTGTTGTCTGCCGTCTGTCTTTCGATTGTTGTTTATGTTTACTGGTGTTGGTTTGTTGGTTATGTTTGTGGATTTATCCATGGTTTAGTGAGTAAAGTTTTGATGTTATTACGAAAATGGACAAGCGGAGTAGATCGCCAGTAAGTGAAAATACCATCGTAAATAGGTGTTCACCCTACCGTTTCGGTTAGCACAGGCGTTAAAAGGTTTTTTTTTGTAAAATTTTCTCCTTTGTAAATATTTTTGTCATTGTTAGTTTCATTATTTTATATCTGCCTTACAACATTTTGCAATTTAGAAGCCAAATGAACAGGTTTTTATAAAAAAACTGATAGTGTCAGTTGTATATGCAACTATGTTCAATTTTGAAAATAAGAATAAATTTTGAAAAAAAACATCAGAATTCCTGCATTTATCAAGATAATGGCATGAAAATTTGGGTGTGTGTTTACTGATGCCTGTTTTACATCATATACGTCTAAAATTGGTTGAGGTGTAAGTTTTAGAAGTAATTTTTATAGTCCAAACTTAAAAAAATATATAGACCTCGTGCGGATCTTCGTGAAGCCTGGGTGTTATTGGTTAAAGTGGTTTAAACCGGTTTTTTTAGGGTGGGGGTGAGCGATTGACATCTGTTCTTAGTCTGTTGACTAAAAACCGCTTGTGATAATCATCTGTTACGCGCCAAACCAAAAACATTGCAACCGCGAAGTGATTGTTATGCAAATATCTTAGGTTAAGACTGTCCCAGACATCAGGCCTGAACATTCGGCCGAACATCCTCCCGAATGTTCATTGAACATTCAGTCCCGTGTTCTTGCTACCAGTACACTATGGCCCAACAAAGGCGAACTAAGACGAGCGCAATTGTGTACTCAGTGTGCTCGTGTATGTTCGGGATAGTTGCCTCGCCATGATTTGTGTTTGCCGTGCTCCGCTTGTCGGGTTTTTGGCACGAATCAAAAGAGACGAACGGAACTGAATGGCGAGCATGGTATTGGGCGAGCGTGTACTTGGTTAGTTCGCTGTGCACATTCGGTTGATTTGGTGCAAGACTCGTTGTTGCAACTCGTTCCGAACATTCGGTGGGACATTCGAGTGAATCATTTGGCGATAGTGTAGCGGTACCAACAAGTTCGTTCAGCTCCCACACTTCTCGCGACTACTCCGAACATTTGGAGTTCGGCCGAGGGTTCGGGCGAATTCGCGAAAAGTGTGAGACAGCCTTTATTGATTAGGCCTAACACAAATTATTTTCATTTGCCTCCAACCTAGTGAGTTTGCTGCGCCCATATGTTTAAACATTACTTTTATAGGTAAAAATATTTAAATTACATTAAACAATCAGCAAAAGCAAATACACTCTTTTAAAAGTAAAAAACAGCTGATCGTACAAGAACAAATATTCTAAATACTAGACAAATGTTTTCCACAGGAATAGTATTATGACACATGGTATTGTAAACTTCCCCTTCAACGCTGATCCCCCCCACTCTTCTGCTGGCACCCCCTACTCAGGCTTCACGAAGATCCGCACGAGGTATGCAACTATGTTCAATTTTGAAAATATGAATAAATTTTGAAAAAAAAACATCAGAATTCCTGCATTTATCAAGATAATGGCATGAAAATTTGGGTGTGTGTTTACTGATGCCTGTTTTACATCATATACGTCTAAAACTGGTTGAGGTGTAAGTTTTAGAAGTAATTTTTATAGTCCAAACCAAAAAAAATATATACATATTTTTTTTGTATATTTTTTATTTGTTTGAAAACTAAAAAAACTATTACATACACCAAAATATATATTTTATTTGAAACAAACAACTCAGTACAAATAAAACAAGACCTTAATTATAAATTTCTGATGAAAAACAAAAAAGTTAGAAATTTTTTAATGTGAGCATGAAATTTGCTCTAATTGAACCTGGCAGTCTTGGAAAGTAAATCTTAATCTTGGTGGTCTGGCATTTTTTGTGACATCATAAAAAAATAGTCGGCAAGTCTCAGATGCAACTAAAATATATTACTGTATGCGTATATAGTATCATAGAAACTGCACGTATATTATTTTTTACGGTTTTCCACACAATTTTCGGCATCAATATTGCAGGCGCTTGTGTTCCGATCGTTATTTATGCGATCTTACAATAGCTTCAAATTATCCGGATTTTTCACTATCTCGATCAACTTTCCGCCACATTAGTCTGGATAATCCGAGGTGTACTGTACTCTGAAAAATATCTAGGGAAATAACTTTTTAAATAAGTAATCATTCAACAATTATTTTAAAGTTGTTTTTTGAGACTTTGAAACTATTTATAACTATATATTATCTAGGCCTATCACTTAGTAATTTTATATCTTGTCTTTTTCGCAATTTCCATTACAGGGAAGAAGCTATTATTTATCTATGCTACTATTCTATATCAAAATTCCTGTCGACTGTGCAGTACAAGTACAGTGGGAGATAGTCGATGTTACTACCTGAGCTGTGTACATATATGTGTGATGACATGAGGGTTGCGTCAACTGTCCTCCTGAGCCACATTAATGCTTTCAGGATGACTAGAACCGCCCACACTGCCGTTTTAAATAAATGGCTTATGGTACTGCACAGTGAACATAGAATCGTGTATGTTACGGTTATTTATTAAATATCGATGTACATAGTGAACATAGAATCGTGTATATTACGGTTATTTATTAAATATCGATGTACATCTAATGAAGTCATTCTTTCATTCAGGTTGAAGGAAAAATATGTACAGCACGACACCAAGCAAAATAACATTTAAATATGTACAGCACGACACCAAGCAAAATAACATTTAAATATGTACAGCACGACACCAAGCAAAATAACATTTAAATACATCATTGGCAACTTTTTCCGTTGAGGTCCTGCATATAAATACAATTTACAATAGTTAAAGTTACAAGACCTCAATGAGAACCAAAGTCAGTTTACTACCCAGCAAAGGACGGTTTGTACTGTCAGGATCACATTTGCAGGCTCAACAAAATATTAAATTTCAAATTGAGCTAAATATTAGTTTCCAGTTCCATAAAAATATCTTGATCAAATTTGAGATAACTATGGGGAGTTTTCCCTGTCTTTGGATCAAAATAGTCAAAACCTTACAAATTGTTATTCAGTTTTATTATGAGGTATTTATCTAGTAGAATAAAAGGGCATCAAAGTCAAAGTTTACCAACATACACCATTCTTGGTTTTAAAATCAAGAAACCAAGGATAAGAAGGTTAAAAACAAATATGTGAGGAACTTCCTATATCAAATAAAAATAAAATAATTACTTTTTAAAATCAGTGTGCCAGCAAATACTTGGACTTAGAGAATATTCTTTAAACTCAAGGACTCTATTTTGGAGAATGTATTGTTTTTGTAAACATTTTTTATTTATTGATGGAAATATTTGTACTAATGCCCCCGAACCCAAAAAAATAGTTGTACCAATGATGTCTGTCCGTTTGTCTGTAGGGCATTATGGACATTCGTTAAATCAAATTTCCATTTAACGCCCCACCCTCTTGTTTACAACAATACGATCAAACACATTTGAACAGTTACATAATACGGACGCTTGCTTGAGATCTGACACCACCTGGCCTTTGCGGAAGGTAAAGGGAGCACTTGCCCGTTATATGAACCAAAACTGTTATACACTGCAGTGATTAAGTTAGGTGTGTTATATTTTCAAATTAAATATATTCAATGTCATGCAGTAAAACCTACCCAGTAAACCGGTAAATCTAATTTTTCTATAAGCTAGTAGAGAGTTTGATTACTTGTTGCAAGATACAGATACCTATATATAATAATAGTAACAAAAGGACTTTTTTCTCTAACATTAAAACCTTATCACTGCAAATATCTTATAACATTATGACATCTTGATCTACTACATAATAATTCAGCATTCATAACAAACATTAACAACTGTTCTCTTTAAAAAAATAAGATTGGGGAAATACCCAGGATCACAGTCTGTGGTATTTACAGAAAGTTTGGGTATTTTCACATTATTCAGATACCGTAGTTATTAAACAAGATACGATAAATGTCTCACTGTACTACAAAATATATTCACACTTATACTAGATTTACATACAAGATGGTACAAGGCAATCAATTTCAAACAATCACGCCAATCATCAATAATCAACAATCATCAGGCCCAATCAGAGAAAGACAAAATGAAGTAACAGAATGACAGAATCATAATTTGTGGTGTTGTGAGGTGTACCGTTGTTTTATCTTGTAGAACTGACAACAACACGTGTGTTGTGTTTAATGCTAAGAGATTATTCGTGATTACTACGAATAACGAGGAACAATCATATCAAACAATGATGAGGTGAAGTAGTGCATGACTCTCATCCTTGTATTAACTATGCAGTTCAATCTTTCTACCTGCAATGGGAGCATGACTAATAGGTTTTCTGACTTCGGACAAAGAACTAAACCCTCACCAACAAACCGTAACACAATTCCTATTACCACAGCTAGTTTTTGCCCAAAGTATACTATCAACAAAACAGCCTGCAAACATATTTTTAAAGAGTGTAAACCAAAACCTCATTTTTTCTGTGATTTTAATTCTACACTAAAACTCTCTTCATTATATGGATTTGTGATTTTTATTTACAAAACTTTATTAAATTACATTATAACTTGCAGATTAAAATTTAAAATATTCTGTCCCTCCCAGAAACCAGGAGAGGAATCATTAATATATATTCATAGTCACTAAAGCAACAATCATCATATCAAACAATCAGCTGGTCAATTAGTGCATGCCGATCTTGCTTGTATTAACAATGCAGTTAAACTGCTGCAACTGCAATGGGAGCATGACTATTTGGTTTCCTGACACCAAAAAAGAACTAAAAACCATCACCAACTAACCACATAACAATTCCCAGTACCGTTATAAGTGTCCCCTCGTTTCACAAAATAATTAGGTATTCCATAGACGATTTGCATGCACTACGGCAGAACCTCTCTTAACCGACCGCTCTTTAACCGTCGATTGGTTTAACTGCCCCTTCCCGGTAAAAAGCTGAGTTGGCCTTAACCACCCCACATTTGACATCAGTTCAGTTTGATGCTTTCTTTCCAGCAGTTATCTCAACTCTGGTCCCATGCTCAATGGATTTGATACAAAATGAACATATACCTGAATAAGCTAGGTATTTAGGATTACTGGGTAATGTCTGTTAGTAGCATCCCTTCAACGGACAGTGGGAACCTTTAATTTGTTTTAGAATGCCTGGACAAAGGTGAATCACTTACATGTGTCTGCGATTATTTTGGGGTGGAAATAACAACTAGTGCTGTTACAGAAAAAGGCCAGATCAGTAATACCCTGTCGCAGCAAACCTGCATACTCAGCGAATTTCCAAGGGAGATATAAATGTCTTAATACCACATAAAGCCACTTACCAAGTTTCATAAAAATATATTCACAACTAAGCGATATAAGCTATTTTAATTATTCTACATAAGAATACCATTGGGGCTGAGTACGCAGGTTTGCTGCAACAAGGAACACAATAAATGGGTTTTTACGCTAATATCAATAGATCTTAACTAGGTTAAGTCGTATACCAGTTTTTATTCATTTGTGTTCATAATTAAGAGAGATGTTCATTTAATTATTCTCCATAAGAATAACATGGGGGTGAGTAGGCAGGTTTGCTGCTACGGGAGCCTTTGGTAAAAAATTGTTTTTTTTTTTGAGCAAATAACAATAGATCACAACCAGATGAAGCCGTACACCAAGTTTCGTCAGTATATGTTCATAAATAAGCGAGATATAAAATTTGTCTTTTCCCCCATAAGAATAACATTAGACAACGTACTGTGTTTAGCACTTTCAATATCTCGGTAACCAATTGACGTAGAGGAATGATCAAAATACCAAATTGTGTGTTATTTTTAAGCTGAATCCAATGGTAAAAACTAATATTTGACTATTTAAAAAATTATATATAAAAAGTTCAAAAAACCCATTTTTGGGGTACAAAACCCCCCAAAATACCCCTTCGGATGGAGCGATCTGGCTGGTTTTCGAACTTAAAGTCATAAATGTTGCTATACACGTTTATACCAAATTTCATCACTTTCGGATCATTTTTACGAGAGTTATCGTGCTCACGGACACACACACACACACACACACACACACACACACACACACACACACACATATATATATATATACAGTTTCGAACTAATGGTGTTTTTGGGGTCTGGGGACCTCAAAACGAAAAGATATCATGGTCCCGGGCCTAGGTCTTACCATGCCGACTACGGTAATAGCTTCTTCCCTATAGGGGAAATTCGCTAAAAAGGGGATCGATTTTGTATCCTGTATTCATAAATTAAATATTAATAAATTAAATTTAAATGTTAATAAATTAAATAAAATAACAGAATTCATAAATTCTGTTCACTTTTAATGGTTCTTGTGTAAGTTTTATTAGTCTCTAGCAATAGAATACATTAAAGGTCGTTATAGTCATTGTTCGTTAATCCAGCATTTTTTGCTATCTGCCATGGGTGACAGTCCCATGAGACTACCGTACGTTAAAGACGGGTTCTACTGTTCATACAATTAAAATTAATGTAAAAACGTCCTAAACCCACCAATCTGAAATATTCTTCACCTCGTTAAATTACATATTTAATATTCTGGGAAATTTTAAATCGAGTTCTTCTAAAAGAAACTATGGCGTGAAAGTAAGCATCTTCATTGACCAATACTAATTAATTGTAAACCGCATGCAAGAGTGACAGTACTGCCAGTGCAACGCTTAACACACCAAAATACAAAATACTAACCCATTCCTTGTTTGAGATTGGTTGGTAGCCCAATTGGTTGAACTGTCTCCAATTAACTGTAATCAAATAATACCAAAATGGAGAAACTGCATTGTTAAAAAAACACAAGAAAAATTGCCTTCTCATAATCCAGAAATTTGTAAAAATAATTTTAATTTTACAAAAATGTATCATTTGAAGAATGAATGTATCATTTGTTGAAGAAAATGATAAATAATTTCTTGATCCTTTTGGAATACTCATCTTATATGAAATAAAATAAAATATTGGTTATAAAATAATTTAATTTTAAAATTGTTTTATTTGATTCAATTGTATAGAAGATCAGTAATATCAATATGCCAAAAGGATCAAGAAAACAATTAATTATAAATGAATGTGTACGATATGAAAATGAGACATGTTAAAATATATAAACAAATTGACCAAATGAGTCACTATACATTTCTAGAACTTACAACATGTAATTTATAGTCTACTAACTAAAAAATAACAATATTTCACTGAAAACTGTTTTTAATTTTGGAAACAATGACAATTACATTAGGCCATCATGGACATATATTAGGGGTCTGTTATTTTGGGACATGAATGTATTTCAGTCACTTCTTAAAAATAATTGAAATTTGACTCTATTTCTCTTTTTTACTAGCCTATTTAAAATTTGAGAAATGTTTTATATAAATATCGCACTACACAATTTTAATCTAAAAAATTGATAGTTAAACTATTATTTTAAGGTTGAGTTTGTTCATTCATTTAAGTTATGTAAGAATTAAATTGAAGTAAAGGACATGATAAAGTAAGATACACACCTCACCAGCAGTCTAAAATTTATATAAAGTGTTACATATTATATCAATACCACCATGGTGTCATTGTCGAACACCAAAACACAATAATTGAACATTGAATACTAATGGATAGACCTACCACACCACATATTGCCACGGTCTGAGCAGGAAGACACTGACAGTACCTGTCCACCGTCTTATCAAATACCAATGTCCTGTTGGAACAGCTGTCTAACTCTTGTTTCTTTGAGATCACACTGTCTATTAAATTAACGTTATAACTGTTAAAAACTGCTACTATACACTAGCGTGTTTTAAAAACAAGTACCGATTCTAAATCCCGCCATTGCAGTACTACGGTTAATGATCAGCTTCATGTTAAATGTTATACGTGTACTGGGTGTGTTTGAGTATTTTTATCTTTAAGACGAGACTTCATACTATGTGGTAAATTCTTGGGCTGTGGTGTTCGACAATGGCACTATGATATTGAAACATGTAACACTGTTACATCGATTTTTGGACTGTTAATGGAGGAATGTAACTCATATTGTAATTTTAATGCAGTTCAAGGGGCTAGAACACAAATGTTAATAAAGGATTTGACTTACCTAGGGGTCGAGCTTCGCTCAGAAAAAGCCAATCACATATTAATACTTTACTGAGCTTTAATTGTGTTATTCTGACTGTTCACTGGTGGTTTCTGAACAGCTATTATGATTATTTTCTTTTGATTTTAATGAATGATAATGATAAATGTTAAATCAGCTTAGTGTTATGATTTTTAAATAAAGTTGCCAGCAAAATAAGTTTTTCCTCATGGTTAAGGATATGCCAAATTATTTCTGAGGAGCAAAAAACCTTATATTTGTTAGTTAAAGCAAAATCCTTCCAGGGGATTCTGGGATCCATAATACACACAGACATTTCTCTTTCATTCCTCAGATATTAAGAGTTGAGGACTGACAGCATAGTGATGAAGAAGAGAAAGACGTTTTACTTCCATTCTCTTTCAAAATTGTAAATTAAAACACACAAACATGTAGTCTTGATATTTCAACATTTTAACCCTCTCCAAAACAGCACCCATTACAACTATAACACTTTTTGTAACATTTACGAAAATGTATTTTTATTTTATTTCTAGCAACTAGGGATGAGTCGATTCCAATTTCATCGATAACAGTTGAAATAGCAAAGTAATAAATTATTTAAAGGCAATACGTTCGTCAGTAATTGATTTTTATTCAATAAATTAGAGACAATCGGTTGGTGATTATTTTTCATTAATAAAATAAAATAATCTTACAAAAGTAAAAAATAAGAAAAAATAAATTGAATTGCATGTTTATTTTTCATATAATTGTTATGCTTTAAGTTACATAAACCTCCCATGACATTTTTTAAAATAGGTTTGCTGTGTTATTAAACAATCACTTTGGATTTTTACTATTCTTGACCAATAAAAATTCATTTATGATGTTAAATTTAGGATTTTAAATTTTTGTATACAAATTAGAAAGCAAAATTTGTTAAAAAATAACTATTTTTTAATGATTTTAGATCAACGTTTTTAAATATACTGTAATTTTAAATTCCTACTTTAAATAAATTGAAAAACAATACATTTTAAGATGTCTAGCAGTCAAAAAATTTGGGAAAGAGAATTTGAGTAGAAAGAAATGAAATGTCGGGAAAGAAGGAAATAAACGTAGAAAAGTTTGAATAATTGGGACCGTAATAAAACTTATAAACAGTGATTGTATTATCCATATCTCTTGAACGGAAAGACACACAACTTTGATTGACATTTTATTTTATCTGTGGTAATCAGACAAACAAAATGAGCCATCATTTGTCTTTGTACGACAATTAGTTTCAGTTTTAGCATTTTGGACTAGGAACTGTTATCTCTTGAATAAATTACTGGGACCCTCGGCTGGAAACCAAACAATAGAACAGCCATTAAGAATGGGACAGCAAATTTAGGGTCGCTTGGTGACTCTCAGGCTGCTAGCTTTGTTTACCTGTTTTCCTCATTCTTGTACATCCACAAATAGAACTCCTGTCAATTCTACTTTCGTGTTAGTTGAGAGTTATTTTGGGACTGGAAAGGAAGTAATTAGTTGTCGGGAGGAGTCTTTTTTCAACCACTTATTTTGTTAAACGATGTTTACCTTTGATTGTTTACCCCCGCTAAGTTGTTATTTTTGTACCAACAGCCTAGAATCGATAGAACCGGAATCAACTTTGGACCATCGATTCTCGATTCCGATTCTAAGCCTTAGAATCGGCGGAACCAAGAATCGACAGTTGGAATCGACTCATCCCTACTAGCAACAAAAGAGGGTTCTTTATAAGTGAATAAAGAACAGACACTGAAATAACTGTTCTTTAGGCCTAATAGAATTCTACAAGGCCTGCTGACTTGCCATCATGACTCATGCCTTTTAACTAAAAGTTAAGCTATTTTTCTCAGGTAGCCAGGCTACGTATAAATGTTAGAATTTACTTTAACATGGTAACCGAATGTTTTTGCAGTTGTAGTAGTGATAACAAAAATATACAATTCCCCCAAAAATACTTATCTTTCCTGGAGTGATCCTACTATTTTTCTTTACACTCTCCAATATGAAAGATTAAGTTCTACAAGTCTGTTACTAAGTATTTTAAGTAGAATATTCACATTTGCCATGGTGTCCGGGTACTTAAAAGCTGTGTGTCTGCCATGCTGATCAGGCATATAGTCTTCACGTTCACTGAAAACAAGAGGGAAATTTTACTAAACCACGACCATTTTAATTTAAAAGAGTATAATGCATCATTCTAAGCTGAATACAAGCTAAACGCCCTGTACAAATATCAGTAACCATCAGTTCCATTTAAGGTGTGTTTGGATTAGGCAATTCATCGCTAGAGCTAGCCATGCAACTTGCATTGGGCAATAAAAAGTCAGCAATACCCAAAGCAACTTTAAACAGTATATCTTGCTTCTGTGCTGCAGTAGAGCTTCATCATTTTACGCAATATTTTATATTTGGATTTGAGTAAAAGAAATATGAGTTGCATAAATTTTAAGTTTTAAAAAGTTACATTAACGCTTACATAAGCAACTAACTTTGGGGTTTCCGTTTGCTCTCCAGTCGCTTGTGTGACTATTGCAATAGATTTTGTTTTCAGGTATACTTTGGCATTGTTTGCATATGAAGTTGTAATAAGAAATTGCCTAGCGTGAACGCACCTTTACACAATGAATACAACCACAAGTAACTTTCTCTGGCCACTGCCAAAACTTAACAGTTCTTAGGAATAACTGCCAAATGTAAGGAGAACAATCAGTATTATTACTAGCTGTAATTTTTACAAAAACTCACGTTCTCATCAGAACATACTACAGTTTAAGGAGACGATGGGTAGTTGTGGAATTCGCTAACCCGCATCGTATTTTGGACCTAGCTGTAAAACGATTGCCAGCAGCCTCTTTTTCATGATGTATTAATTCACATTCCATTATGTGAGCAAAGAAGGCACTACAACAGATGTTTCAAATAAATCAAGGCAACTTTTCACAACTACGAAGATAGTAGTTGCTTTGCTTAAAATATATTTGTTTCCAATCTACTCGGGTGTGAAATTTAGAAATGCTCACGAGTTACTTTAGCAGTCACATTTTGATTGAACCCAATTTCGTCATCCTATGGAATTTTAAATTATTACATTGAAGAATTATGAACTTCACTTTCAGAATTATATTTAGTGATTGATTTGTGCCACTCCTACCGTCTGTTCGATGCAGACTGGCGCCCGTTGCGAACTTCTTTTTCAACTTGTGTCTCAGATGAGTTTCCTGATGATTTATGAGAAGCTTTGTCATCTGAAAAATAATATGTAACAGAAATATTTAACTAGTATTAGCTTTATTAGTATTAGCAGTATTAGCTTTGGCAATCGTTGTACGAAGAAAAAGTTGAAAATATGAATGCATTTTTGTTCACAAATAGGATTTCAACACAAAGTTTGCATTATTCGATGCATTTTTAGGAAGAATGTCAAAAAGAGGAGATTTTTAACCCTATCGACTCTCGTGTCGGCTGGTAGCCGACATCACCAATCCACCGTTCCTATCGCATGTCGGCCGGGAGCCAACATCATGTTTTAACATTCTTTGTTGCGAGTTTCGGTCAAATATTGATTCGATGCTGTGATGTTTCGATTCAGCGATTCTTCCTTTATGTTTATACCTCTTTGGAAATTATTTGGTGGTGGTCTTTGGAACTAAGAATACAAAATAAACCGGCTGTCTGTTTCTGCTAATGTCAGCTGCCGGTCGAATTCGCGAGTTCTGCATATGTGTGTAATGACTGTCATCGAGTGTGATTGTTGCATCGTATTTATTTGTTTATAATGTCTTTATTGAAAGATGAAGATATTGATAACTATCTTGACATCCTTTCCGATGACGAAAATATCTTTGACGATGAAAACAACCATATTTCTAGTGACGAAGACGGACGTAATGGTGTTTTTGGCATAGGTGAAAGTGAACATGTAAGTGACAGTGATTGCGAAAATAATGAAACTAGTGTGGATGTGACTGATATTGAACTGGTAGTAAGTAATAGTGGTATTTAATTCAATGAAAACATACTCGATGAAAGTGTTATTGATTTAGACAGTCCTGGTCCCAGTAATGCTCTACCACCTAGGCCTAACCTTGAAAAACATTGATAGCCCTAGTAGTTCTGCCCCACATCTTGATTGTGCTGCAATTGATGAAGTTCCAATTGTTAGTAACAGCAATGATAAAAGTAAGAAAAGAAAAGTAGCTCCTAAGCCTAGCAGGCCTAAAAAAACCTAAAATAGTCAGACCTAAGAGGAAATTTATCGACCAAAAACAACACTTGCCTGATTTCCCACCTGTATCTTTTACTAAAGTTTCTGGTTATGTTCCTCCTCCTACAGGCCAAAAACCCATTACTGAGTTAGAGTTTTTTCAGCTCTATATGACACAGGAATTATTGCAAGAAATCACAAGTGAAACTAATCGGTATACGGCAGCAAAAATCGAAAAAATTACTCCACTTCGTAAGAGGTCTATTTGGCACGATTGGACTCCAGTTACCCTAGATGAAACTAAAGCCTTTCTAGGGGTGATTTTAAATATGGGCCTTCATGAAAAAAGCTCTTTGCAAGAGTATTTCTCAGAAGAGTGGCTTGATAAGCAGCCCTTCTTCAAGGATGTATTTAGTCGGAACAGGTTTTACCAGATATTTTGGGGCTTTCACTTGTGCCCGCCAAACCCCGACGCCAGAAACCGATCAAGGGGTGATAAGTTGAAAAATGTTGTAGCCTACCTTGATCAAAAGTGTAGGCAGTATTTTGTTCCGGCATATCATGTGACATTTGATGAGAGCACTGTTGGGTTCAAAGGTAAAATCAAGTTCAAGGTTTACAACAAGGACAAACCTACAAAATGGGGGTTAAAGATTTTTGTTCTCAGATGCAAGGAATGGCTACATATGGTCATTTCTTCCTTACTACGGACAAGCAACAACAGATATGCTTCCTAGGCCTGAGTTGTTGGTAACTTCTAGAACTGTTCTACATTTGGCAGGTAAACTCTTGGAAGCATATCCTGGCTGCGGATTTATTTTCTATATTGACCGGTTCTACAACAGCGTGGAACTTGCTTGTGAGTTACAAAAATTGAATATTCATCTCACAGGAACTATTCAAGGAAACAGGGCTCGTTTACCATTGGAGGTCTCAAAAAAAAAAAAAAAAAAAACATCTAAAGGAATTGAATCTCGGTCAACAAGAGTATGTGTCGTTCACTCTCGACGATTCAATTCATTGCCTCGTCTGGCGAGACAAACGCTATGTGTTGATGCTGAGTACATATACTGGTAATAGTTCTGAAGTAGTAGAAAGAAAAGCCAAAGGGAGGGTGCTAGAGGAGGTGGTCAAACCAACTGTGGAAAATCCCTGGAGCATTATTTTTCCCCTAAAAATCCGGTAATCTCCGGGGAAATACAGTGGTAACCCTACAAAACACCTTGTTCTACCTTTACTCAAGATTGAATGCTTTCTTTGGCAGATATCTGAGATGCAGATAATGTTCCTAATAATGTGAGGTTTTTTCAAATCTTCAATGACAAAAACTTGTTGATAAAATATATGGTATTTTTTTACTAAATATTTTATAAACTGATGTCTCATGCGTCCCACTTGCCCATTAAATCGTACTTATATTGAATTTATCTGCCTTTTAGATGGAATCTGGGGCAAGTGGATTGAAGCTCAGAATCTGATGACTAAAATTTGTTTCATTAAATTATCTCCAATAGTTCAGGACATATGAACTTTTTGCGGAGGCCTACACACACCGATCGGAAATTTTCCATTTGATCAAATTATGATTATTAATTAAAATTAGTTTTGAAGCTATTTTCAAAGGTTTAAAAATGAAAAGAACTTGCCTTATACA
This sequence comes from Allygus modestus, assembly GCA_963675035.1. Lineage (NCBI taxonomy): Eukaryota > Metazoa > Arthropoda > Insecta > Hemiptera > Cicadellidae > Allygus > Allygus modestus. The sequence continues at coordinate 130,865,851 of OY776114.1, forward strand.
TCCCAAAATAAATTAACTTTAATGGCAATCTTATGAGTATTAGTATTTACTGGGCCTTTTAAGTTGAAATTCGGTTGGGACATAACTAATACATCAGAACAAAACGCAAGCCTATTCCTGTTACAAAAATGTTTAAGGGCTTCGCCCCCCCGGATTTTCATAATACAATCTTTTAACAATACTGCACCTACTACTGGACTGTTGGAGCTGAAATTCGGTAGGAATATAGCTGATAGCTCAATGCAGACATATACCTACTCCAGATACAAATATACTCAAGGGCTCTGGCCCACTGGCCTTTAATATAAGCATGTTAATTATCACACACCAACTACTAAACCAACTGAGCTGAAATTTAGTACCTTAAAGAAATTGAACAATAGAAACAACATCATGATATAATGGGGAGTCATGGTGTTATTCTCTGGAGATTTCACGCAGACCCTTATGTCGTGCACGAGACATGGGTGGATGAGAACATAAAAAGATATTTTGTAACCGACCACTGAGCGTCTGAACTTAACAGTAAATATGAAAATGTATTTTGGAGAAGATTAAGGGGATGAGGAGTTTTCTTATGCCCTTTTAACCCTTTGCGATCGGAATGCATATTTGCCGCTATTCCTCAGCGGTCGCTCGGCCAGCTCTACTGGCCGCCGCCATTAGCGCGCGGAAGTCGGATTTTTTTCTACAGCAGTTGTCCTTTGCGATCGGACGGCCAGCGGTGCTGGCCAACATGAAATCCAACGAACGCTCGGGCGTCCAGCAGGACTGGCCGACAACAATGTTTTCGTTTGTAATATTCCAACTGTGGTATAATGCCTGTAGAGTGCTGCAACCTAGTGAGGAATTGTTAAACTAAACGATCAGCAGGCTTGCAACATTATATCGTAAGAATTGTGGTGTAAACAACTAAAATAAACACCTCTGTTGTTCTGGCACAAGTGCTGTCATAATCATCATTGTTTTGGTTCAGTTTTATGTGATTTTAACTGTGTTTTGGTGATTTTCTCGAGAGATTTGTGTTTATTTGTATTTTTAATTAAGTTTTAAGTTTTAATGTACATGATTATAAGAACACTTGTACGTTTACGTATAGGCCTACACTTATATTATAATTAGGCCTACAATAAAATTGTTTTATCCCGTATAAACATTTATTAGTAAGAATGGGGTTATGTTTTTTCCCCCCATATATTTAACTAAGTAATAATGAACGATCGTTAAAGATAAGACGAATTGAGAGACGTTTTATTAAAATTTAAATCTCCTATGCTAACATTGAAGGTTTTCAGTGAAAATAATTCCGAGCTGCGGGGAGCGAGCCGCCATGATAAATGCCGAGGTGACGCGTAGTGGGACGTGGCCAGTACAGCTGGCCGTCCGATCGTCGGAACCAAGTTAGTACGGAAAGAATTCCGACTGGCTGCCGACTGCGTTGTGGCCACTCCTGCTGGCCCTCCGATGGCAAAGGGTTAAAAGTTGAGTACGAAACATAGAAAAATAAATAATGTAATCTCATAAACTTCTCTCCTTCACTCGGGGCAATCGCTAAATAACAGGATTTACTGATCGATTTTTTTTTACCGAGGTTCATAAACAGTTTAATATGGCAAGTGCCTGGCTATGTGATTGTGGCATCCTCACGTCTACCAATGAACAAGCAAGCAATGGAGATCAACACAAAGGTCTTCCAAAGCGAGGATCGAACATATACATTTTTAACACTGTTCTTTTATTAGCCATGACCACACCGTCCACTACCCGACAGACTTCCTCGACTTAGCAACAGTCCCCGAACTATCTGCCAGTATATTTTGTTAACGTTTATTCAATACATTAAACATGTAAAGATTAATTTAAAAATGACATAGTAAAACTATAAATAACAAATAAGTAAATCTTTATTTGTCATTCAGATACAATTATTATCATTGACAAAGTCAGAAATACAGTGTGCAACCAAGTCAATAAAATATACTAATTAAAATAAATTCTATACAATACATTGTTTATTTCTTAAAATAACGGAACTTAACAAAAAATAATGGTTGTGTTAAGTATACTACATGGGTTGTTATTTTCTTTAAATAATATAATAAAAACAACAACCCGTACGAAGGACGGGTAAACAGCTAGTAACACATAAGCCTTTAAAATATTATAACCAATCAATGATATAATATAACAGGTTGCAAAGTGTATGCATGTGGGCAATCTAAATACTATGATTCTCGACTCAAACATAATTTTTTCTATCACCTATAATTTTTGAAAGTTAACCAGGTTATAATAAAAAATAGTGTTGAGTTTTTTGTACTTGTTTAAAATTACCTAAAGCCAGTAGGTATAAATTTTGTAAATATTTGTTTTGGTTTTAAAATTGCATTTCAAATTAATATTGGGTTACATCAGCTCACATTACTAGACAATGGTAGAGAGAGAATAAACTGTTAAGTCAAAATCGTTGTCTTTGAGATACAAGAAGAAAAAATGTTTCGTCTGGAGTATTAATACAGGTCATCTCACCATGAAAAGGAAGGACCACAAGCAAGAGAAGGCAATAGAGGCAAAAGCAACAAGATTGTGCAGGGCAGCGAACATGTTAAAATGTTCCAGGTACTGCCTGAGGTTGCTTAGTTATGTCAAAAAAAATGAAGTTAGCTTAAGAGATTTATAAATTTCTGTTAAGCCTACTTAAAAATGGCAAAAAGCTCACAAACTTACCAACTTTCTCATCGAAAAACCCTTTAAACAGGACAAAGTTGTTGCTCTGAGGGTATATCTTTGCTAGTCCATAGTGCTTGTACATGAATGATAGGAAGTTCTGAGGGGGTTGGTCCATCGCTAGTTTACAAGGCTTGGTGTTTACGTCCTGAAAATTCCCAACATTTTAGGGGATTAATAAAATATTTACTTTTGATAACAAAGTACACTGAACAAACTGAAAAATTTTGTTATGAGACCACCTCTATAATCACCTCTATTCTATAAACATTAAATACATATACAACAATTAGGGGTGCGAGTAGTGAATTTTGTAATCGAGTCGAGTAGTGCCAATTATTTTCGAGTTTCGAGTTTTTTCGAGCGAGTATTTCCCATCAGTTCGCAGTTTAAAATAGTGTAATGGGATTTGGACCCTACCCTAGATTTGATAACATAAACATGGTTTATAACGAATACATGAATAGCAATACAAAGTTTTGGCCAGTACAATCAAACTGGATTACGAATTGACAAACAAAACACGGTTTGACATTCGTTTCCAGCCGATAAAACACACGGTCCGGTTGTCATTTGACCAATATCTCCTGGTCCAGACATCGCTTATAATCATTAGGTTTCACCTGATATATGACACTGTCAATGATTTGTAAAAAATTAATATGGCAAATAAAGAATTTGAATTTGAATTATTAGAGGGTGAAATCGTTAGTTACGGCCGAAATTACACGGTCCGATCGTCATTTGCGGCCGATTTTACGTGATAAATTGCCTTGTGCAGCCATTACTTCGCGTTTTGGCCGGTCGCAATCGTTAGCGATCGTCATTTTCGGCCGATTTCACGCGATGCGATCGCCTTTTCCGGCCGTTACTACGAGTTTTGGACGGTCGCAATCGTTAGCGATCGTCATTTTCGGCCAATTTTACGCGATGTGATCGCCTTTTGCGGCCGTTACTACGAGTTTTGGACGGTCGCAATCGTTAGCGATCGCCCGGAAATCGGCGGGAAATACTCGCTCGAACTTTCGCATATTTTTCAAAACTTCGAGTATTAAAATACTCTGCCGGTAAAAACTCAAAGTTTTGAGTACTCGCACACCCCTAACAACAATAAACACAAATTTACAGAATAGTATGCACCATTAAAAATGAAAACTGACTACACAGATCATTAATAAATGTAATTTCACTAGGCCTAAGGAGTGGGAGTACAGGTTTTTTAAGTCGAGTCGAGTCGAGTAAATGGCAAAAGATTCGAATCTCGAGTTCGAGTCGAGTATTAAAAATGAAAACTGACTACACAGATCATTAATAAATGTAATTTCACTAGGCCTAAGGAGTGGGAGTACATGTTTTTTAAGTCGAGTAAATGGCAAAAGATTCGAATCTCGAGTTTGAGTCGAGTATACAAATAAAAAAAAACACATAGGTCGAGTTGAATTGGATCAAAACAGTGTATAGGGTTCCATTTATGAATGTTATTAAAATATACTTTTCTAGTCACTATGCCCTGAAAATACAATAGTAAGTAAAATAAATGAATTTCTGCTTCATTGGAAAAAGATAAGTACATTTATCTGAAAATAAATCATACCAAAGTTATTGCATACCATTTTTCTATGAAGGTCAAATACTTTTAACCTTTTGGTATTGAGGTTATTATAACCTTCATGGTAATAACAGTTTCATCAAAAAATAATCTCAGTTTTTTTTTATTTCCTCTTTTAGCGAATTTCCCCTATAGGGAAGAAGCTATTACCGTAGTCGGCATGGTAAGACCTAGGCCCGGGACCATGATAACTTTTCGTTTTGAGGTCCCCAGACCCCAAAAACACCATTCTTTCGAAACTGTGTATATATGTGTCCGTGGGTGCGATAACTCTCGTAAAAATGGTCCGATTTTGATACAATTTGGTACAAACGTGTAAAGCATAATTTATGACTTCAAGTTCAAAACCAGAAAGATCGACCCATCTGAAGTGGTATTTTGGGGCGTTTTGTACCCCAAAAATGAATTTTTTGAGTTTTTTACACGTAATTTTTGAGAAAGTGAAATTTTATTTTTTTCCATTGGAATCAGCTTAAAAAGGCGCACAATTTGGTGTTTTAATCATTGCTCTACGTCAATTGGTTACTAAGATATTGAAAGTGCTAAACACAGTACGTTGTCCAATGCTATTCTTATGGAGGATAAGAAAAATTGTATATCTCGCTTATTTATCAACTTATCCTGACGAAACTTGGTATATTGCTTCATTTCATTGTGGTCTATTGATATTTGCACAAAAACCCATTTTTTGGCCGATAGTTCCCGTATGCTGCATACTGCATACTCAGCCCCATGTTATTCTTACGGAGAATAAGTAACGTGTTATCTCCTTTAATTATGAACATAAATTAATAGAACTTGGTATGTGGCTTTACCTTGTTGAGTTATATTGATATTTGTATAAAAACCCATTTTTAGTGTTCCTTATTTCACCAAACCTGCATACTCAGCCGCTATGTTATTCTTATGGAGAATAATTAAAATGTCATAAATCGTTTATTTATGAATGTATATTGATGAAACTTGGTATGTGGCTTTATGTGGTATTAAGATAATATTATATGCATTGGAAATTCGCTGAGTATGCAGGTTTGCTGCTACAGGGGTATTTTATTTATCCTTTGTTTTTTATATTATGTTTAGGCCTAAGCTACATCTTTCTACGAATGGAGAAAATAAAATTACATTTAGGCCTATAAGTTAAAATAAACTTTATTTTAATATTTAAAAGGCCTATTACATGGTAAAATAATAACCTACTTACTTATCACACAAAATATATTTACTAACATATCCTAGCATTAATTTTAATACTAATGGTCCTAATAAGAACAATCAGTTAGTAAAAACATAGTCGAGTACTCGCACATCTCTAATATATATATATGTCCGTAAGCATGATAACTCTCGTAAAAAAGGTCCGATCTTGATGAAATTTGATATAAATGTGTAAAGTACCATTTATTTGAACGAATTCGAAAACCAGAAGAATTGCACCATCCCAAGGGGGGTTTTGTACCCCAAAGGGGATTTCCGTTTTGGGGTTTCCGCGTGTAATTTTTATTTTAATCAAATTTTAATTTTTACCACTGAATTCAGCATAAAAACACAGATAATTTGGTAATTAGATCATTGCTCTACGTCAATTGGTTATTGAGATATTGAAAGTGCTAAACACAGTATGTTGTCTAATGTCATTCTTATGGAGAAAAAGTAAAATTTTATATCTCGCTTATTTATGGACATAAACTGACGAAATTTGGTATATGGCTTCATCTGATTGTGGTTTATTGTTGTTTCCACAACAACAAAAAATTTTCGCCTATGGTTCCCGTAACAGCAAACCTAGGTACCCGGTCCCATGTTATTCTTATGGAAAATAATTAAAATGTTATATATCGCTTAATTATGAATGTATATGGATGAAACTTGGTATGTGACTTCACTTAGACGAGTTCTATTGATATTTGCATAAAAACCCATTATTTTGTGTTCCTTCAAATTCAAATTCAAATTCAAAATATCCTTTATTCATTTATATACAATGTATACATAAATGGCGTCAACATTTACAACAATCTAAAACTAATTACAGATTGATACAAAACTTGTCATTTTACTTCTGTTGATTTAAAATCATTTTTCCAAAACTCACTAAAACTGTAAAAAGCTCCCTCAATTAGAAACAACTTTAGACTCTTCTTAAATGTCGTAGTATTTATTTGTTTCTTTATTGTCATTGGCAGCTGATTAAAAAATTGTATACCTATATAAGTTGGTTTTTTTCGGAATATTTCTTTAAAATGTCTTTCAACTTGAAAATCATATCTGTTTCTTGTTTTGTAATTATGATTGCTAACATTCTTAGGCAATGTGCTTGATATATTATTTATATGTAGTACTGTTTTATAAATATAGAGGCTATACACTGTCATAATTCCTAATTCAGAGAAATGATTCCTACAATGTTCATCATGCCTAAGATTTAACATGGTTCTAATAGATTTTTTTTGAAGGTGTAAAATTCTATTTAAGTTACAAATTGATGCAGCCCCATATACTTCAATCCCATAAGAAATATGAGAATGAATTAATGCAAAGTAAGTTGTTTTTATTGTATGTTTATCACATAAAGTAGATAATCTTTTTAAAGCAAAAATATTAGAACTAATTTTAGCACAAATTTTATCTATATGGCCAGTCCAACTAAGATTATTATCCAAAACTAATCCAAGAAAAGTTGTACTTTCATTAAGACTAAGAGAAAGTTGCTGATTGTTCAATTTATTATAAGATTTTTTATTTCTACAAGAAAATTTCATAAGGGTTGTTTTATTATCATTGAGTAACAGATTTAGGCTATTAAGTTGATCATTGACTGTTTTAATTGCAATATCAGCATCATTAAAAATTGCATTATCATTGCTGTTTGAAATTGTTAAATTAATATCATCTGCAAATATACAAAATTTATTATTTAATGTTAATTTAGAAAGACAATTTGGTAGTTTACCTAAATAACAAAGAAACAGAAATGGGCCAAGCACTGTTGCAGCAAACCTGCGTACTCATCCCCAATGTTGTTCTTATGGAGAATAATATTTTAAATATCGCTTGTTTGTGAATAAATTTCTTATGAATCCTGTTAAGTGGCTTAATGTGTTATGTTATACATTCATTGGAAATTCGCTGAGTATGCAGGTCTGCTGCAATGGGGGTATTTTTAATAAGTTACCGCTATCAGCTAGAACTGCAACTTTAAATATTTTTACAGGGAGTCAACCAGCTCTCTAAAATAAAAATCGGGGACTTTTTGGGGACTTTTGGTGACTTTTATCATTAAAAATCAGTGACCTCGGAATTAAACCATACCGTTTTGTTTTATGCAAAAAATTGAATATAGCTCACGATGGTACAAAACTTACTAATAACAACTGCTGTGATTAAGTATTGGATGCTTAGGCCTAAGCCTACTTTAGTAAACATTAATATGAAATCAGCACAACAATGTTAGGGTCTACCCTAAATATAAAATTACAAAGAAAAAAGTTAAGGGATATTTCATTACAGTGGTTCTTCCTTAATGCTCAAGTGACCCAAATACCGTTACACATACATGTATCCGTTCCATGTTGTGAACAAAAACTCAAGCATAATAAATCTTGGTTCATATAAAAAACACTAGGCCTAATTAAACACTCATTGAAATATATTTTATAGACATACTAATAACAGTTATCACTTTTTTAACTATTCTCAAACTACACCAGAGAAAACAAAACTAATTCATATTTCAAACTTTAAAAACATTTTTCAGTTCTCTCCTAATATCTTGCACAATCTGACACATGATTAGTGACACAAAAATCTTACCACAAAATTTCACTCTTGGTTACGTTGTCTTTTACTAAAAAACTTTCAATCCCTGACTTAGGCCTATTTGTGGAAGATTCTACTATATAGGCATACTGCAGTCCTGGCTGCTGGATGGTAGGACTTGGCCTACTTGCATTGTACTAGAACTTTGACATAGGCCTACATTTAAATGTTGGCTGCTGTATTGCAGGTCTATTTATGCTGAGGTAGAAGGAACTTCTGAGTTGAATGCATGCAAGGTCAACTGATTACCACTGTTTAGATTAGAAACAAACTGCGTGTGTTTATCTCTCTTTTCGTGAGATTTGATGGCAGTTATTCCGGAGTGGGAAACGACAAAAGTTTTTTTACAAAAACAACAAAATGCTGTGAACTTGTCCTATTTTCTAAGCCACTTACACCACTGGTTTTCTTCTATCCAAGTATCTTGTAACTGACACTTTCCAGGCATTTTGAGATTAAAATAAAGTTCCACTATTTTTTAGGCCTAGCCACTAAATTGTAAAACCACAAATCATTGATACTAAGTAACTCACATTCACACGCGAGACTAACAGTGACGTCAGTGACAATCACACAATCACGATCACGTGCAAACAACACCTGCTGAACTAATCGCTTATAAGTTCAAACTCAATAAAACGATCAACGAACAGACTACCAAATTATAAACTTATTAGTACATTTTGTTTTAATTGATTACAAAACTTTTTCATATAGTTTAAAATTAGCTTTCTTAAATTTTTCCAACGCTCACAATGTCTAAAAAGGTCTACGTTACATAATAACAGTAAAATATTTGTTTTAAAATTAAATAAATTGAATCCTAAAGTGGGAGTCTGTTCCAAATACCAATTCGCTCTCAATACTGTTCAGCTCTTCCAACGATAACTGCTGTGGTCAACATCATGTTAGGACATCATAAAAGATGCCAATAATTAATTATGATTAAATCTCCGGTGGTATTCATATTTAATAATTTGATTTTTACTACCACGTAATCTAATGCTTAAGCAATACGGTACATCTTTTTCTGGAAAGTGTTAACACTCTCGTAACCTTCACATCCTACCACTCAACGATGAGAGTTATTAGTGAGGTGATGCAATCGGCAAAATATCGTATCAGGTAGGCAGGTAGGGCGGTATATTGTGGATCGTGCAGGATATGGGCTGCTTCACTAGCGCTCGTGGTACCTGACCGTAAAAACAGTCTTCTGACGTAACAGTCTGGGCGACTTTTGATTGGCGTTAAAGTAAACAAATATGCCCAAACGCTCTGGTTTCTTTTACCAGGCACCAGGATCGCTAACTTCTACCTGGCTTTTACGTTGCAGAGTTTATTTCAGTTTAATCATTGACGAACTGCAGCTTTGGTGAGACGCCAGCACATTAGACATAGACGGGTACAATAGTTTTGTTTCGTCAAAACGCAGACAACTGATACTACAATCAGCAGGTTAAATTGGTAAAATCGTGAAGTCACTGGAACTAGGATGAACATTGATGATTAATTGATAATAAATTATTCACTCTCGTATTTTTTAAATTTTGACTTTGATATTTTTCCTTGACTTAAGCGTCAAAACCCGCGACTTTCGGTGACTTCCGTGACCTCATACAAAAATCCGTGACTTTTCGGGGACTTCCGTGACCGGTAGACACCCTAATTAAAACATGTTTGTACAGTTGGTTGTCAGAAAATCCATTTTACTGTCTTAATGAATTTTTAAACTCTGACGTTACTGTGGATTTTTCATAGGTTCTACTATCAAAATATTTGTATTGTTTGTTTTTTAATTATTTTATAATGCCTTTGTTGTATATATAAACATATACTATGTCTAAATGTTATTAGCTTTAACTTTGACAAAACCTACTTCATGTGATACTATGATCAATGGTTTAATAAAGATTTCTTATTTCTGATTACAGTAATATCGTTTTCTGCAATAGCACTTAATAAAAAATATTTATAAGGTTATTTTGGTATAGTTTAAGGAAAATAGGATAGCCTACTCGAAATAATTAGTGATATGTACAAAATTATAAAACAAATGTATTTTACCACTGACAAAATAAATATTAGTAAATACTCAACTTGTAACCTGTTCAGACCGATATTTAAGTTTACCTTGAACCTAAAATGAGGCGGATAATTGTTGATATAACATTAAAATAAATGTCACTCTCCTGTGCCTCTAAACATAACGTCAATTTATACAAATGACTGTAAAATAACTGACTATAATTATATCACTGACATACTCATTGTATTTCATTACAACTAGAAACTGACATTCATTATAAATAACTCATCAACGACCATATAAGGAGCACGCAAAACGTACTTAAAAGCAGAAATATCAATTTTAATCTTTTATAGTAGGCTTCTCTCTCAGAAGAACCTGACTTTTATGTGGTAAGTGATGTTCACTGAACATTCCAACACGTTTTCAGAGTTCATGCAGCTCCCACACTGCTCGTGAATACTTCAAACATTCGGAGTTCAGCCGAAAGTTCGGGAGTATTTGCGATAAGTGTGGGACCAGGCTTAACACTGAGTAAAACAAATTTAAATTAATTAAGGAAAATTATGTAGGAACAGACTCTGTGGTGAGGAGAAACATTTACCTCCAACATGAAGTCAAACAGCTGTTTCCCCCAACCTTTTCTCTGCTTGGTTTCATGGACGTAAAAGTCCAGTACACAGAGGCTCTTCTTTTCGTGAACCTTGCCCTCTGCATCGAACAGGAACAAATTCTTTACTCCCATTTTCAGCAGACCAACAAGGCTTCCTTTCCCACTGCAAGTCAGAAAATAAAAATATGTTTGAAAGCCTAAACTAACAAACAAAATGATACATAAATATAAGCCTACAGTATACTACTTTTCCAACAATTATTTATTTTTTCCGAGACCGACATAGGTAACATATTTTTTAAGATTGAAAACAACTTAAATCCTTTATTTGGGTGAGGTGGCCCCAGTAATCCCAAGTTTCCTGTAGGGCCTAGCCAAGAAACTAAAAGTTAGTTGCTTTTTGTTTTTTCGCTACCATTATATACTCAATACTTTATTGTTAACAAATAACAAATAGCTAGATGATTCCAGTACCGGTAGTTGACATAGATTTAAAAACACTTTTAGAGTTTTATCTATTTCAACACTTTACTCTTGAATTGTTATTCCAATATCAAAACATTTAATTATAGGTACTCACTCATTGTCTCTAGGATCGATCATGAGGTAGAGTGTGTGATCACCGTTTCTCATCTTCTCCGCACTGGTAATAGGATGGTGCAGGCCTTGTGCTTTAGCTGATGCCAATCCCATAGCATCTATCATATCTGCCACTTGGCTTGCCACATGCCTGTTAAAAAATCAATATAACAGTCAGTATATACAAAATCCTAAAATCAGATCAAGTCTTGTCAACAATAACTGGTGCCAGTTTATCCTTCAAGTAAGACAAACACTATATAATGTATAATGATGCAATTTAGCTGGATTGATTGGTACATTTCCTTTAACTCGACTACACCCCAGTTACCGTGCTGCTGGGGTTAGGATGCTCTAGGTTACTATTAATACTACCATAACGCACGAAAGTTCGAGCGAGTATTTCCCGCCAATTTCCGGACGATCGCTAACGATTGCGACCGGCCAAAACGCGTAGTAACGGCCGCAAAGACAATCGCATCGCGTAAAATTGGTCGAAAATGACGACCATGAACAATTGCGACTGGCCAAAACGGGCAGTAACGGCCGCAAAAGGCGATCGCATCACATAAAATCGGCCGAAAATCACGACCGCGAACGATTGTAACCGGCCAATTCATCGGCCGGAAACGAATGTCAAACCGTGTTTTGTTTGTCAATACGTAATCCAGTTTGATTTTACTGGCCGAAACTTTGTATTGCTACTCATGTATTAGTTAGAAACCATGTTTAGATAATCAAATCTAGGGTGGTATCCAAATCCCATAGTAACACTATTTTAAACTACCAACTGATGGCAAATACTTGCTCGAAAATAATTGGCACTACTCAACTCGATTAAAAAAAATCACTTCTTGCACACCCCTAATTACTATATTTGTAAAGAGCAGTCTTTTAACTATAGAAATAATCTGTCGGGTCGTGATAAGACTCCCTGCCCCTTTACTTGCCCCCTCCAACATGTACATACTTGATTGTTGTTGTCTTACTTGGTTGTTTTCCGTGCAGTGATGTAAAATACCCGGGTATTTAAATCTCGGGGTAAATACCCAAAATTCATAAATACCCGGGTATTTTGGTTATTTATGATACTTTATATAAAAACGCCAATTTTAGCGAATTTCCCCTATAGGGAAGAGGCTATTACCGTAGGTCTCATAGTAAGACTTAAGCCCGAGACCATGATAATTTTTTGTTTTGAGGTCCCCAGATGACAAAACACTATTCGTTCAAATTTACATATATGTATATATATATATATATATATATATATATATATATATATATATATATATATATATATATATGATTCAAAATACTATATTATTTGTTTTTTTAACCTAGGTTAAGTGGTTGCGGAGAAAATCAAAAAAAACCTGCTCATAAAATCGCCCATGTTAATCTTATGGGAAAAATGTTTTTGGCTTTTCCTCAGTTTATTTTAATGTGAACTTCACATTTGCTTTTACCAATCTGTTCAGTTCCACAAGATGATCATTTTGGTGTTTAAATTGTGATTCTACGCCCAACCGTTGATGAGATATTCAAAGTGCTAAACACAGTACATTGTCCAATGTTATCCTTCTGGAGAATAAATAAAACTTGATATCTCGATTATTTATGAATGTATGTTGATGAAACTTGGTATGTGGCTTCACGTAGTACTGGTATATTGATATTTGCACAAAAAATTGATTTTTTGTTGATTACTCCCGTAGCAGCAAACCTGTGTACTCAGCCCCATGTTATTCTTATGGAGAATAAGTAAAATGTAATGACTCCCTTAATTATGAACATAAATTAATAAAACTTGGTATGTAGCTTCACTTGGTTAAGTTATATTGATAATTGCATAAAAACCCATTTTTTTGGTTCCTTGTTGCAGCAAACCTGCTTACTCAGCCCCCATGATATTCTTATGGAGAATACCTAAAATGTTATATAGTGCTTATTCATGATTGAATATTGATGAAACTTGGTATGTGACTTCGCCTAGTTAAATTCTATTTATATTTGCATAATAACCAATAGTTTGTGTTCCTTGTTTCAGCAAACCTACGTTCTCATTACCAGTGTTATTCTTATAGAGAATAATTAAAATCGCTTATATTTGAATATATTTGTATGAAACTTGGTATGTGGCTTTATGTGGTATTAAGGCATATATTATGCATTGGAAATTCGCTGAGTACGCAGGTTTGCTGCGACGGGAGTATTATTCATATCCACCCTTGTTTTATTGCTTATAATTATTATTTTACCAATAAATAAATAATAAAATGGCAATTTTTTATAAAAGACCTGTCAAGTGTACAAATCACACCATCGCCAAACTATATCAAGGAACTGGTCAAATACAAGACATTCTATACAAATTTTAAAAAAATGTAATATTATAATTGGACAAATACAGAACAAAATTATTACAATGTAATTGAATTTCAATTCTTTTCCTCTAAAATTTGAAATTTATAAAAAACTCCAAAAAACCATCAAAGTAGTAAATACCCAGTCCTGGGTATTTATCTCAATCTTGTTCAGAAGTTAAATGGTTGTGGTAACCATGTAATACTCTTCAAAACATTTTTTATGATCATTTAATAATCCTTACAGCATGGGAATTTCAATGAATCTAGTAAAAATCCCCCAAATATTATAAAATATCATATATAAATATCATTTATAAATACCCACGTTTTGGGTATTTACCCGGGGCTTGTGGTAAGTACCTGGGTAAATACCCAATTTTTAATTACCTACCTGCTGGGTATTTACCCGGCCCACGTCACTATTCCCGCGTACTGAGTTTTAACGTGGCCGATTCCTAATTAAAGTACCGAATAAAAATGCAAAAACTCTCATTGAAAAAGTTAAATAACACAGTCTATACAACCAGGAAGTATTATTATTTTGGACTGTTGGAGGGCCTACAAAACAACTGCTTTGGCTTGAGGCAGCAGGTTTTCATCTTCAAAACTTTTAAGTCGTATTCTAGATAATGAAATATACCTCTACTTTAATTTAGAATAATGGATTTTATTATTTTCATCCCAGTACATTATACTACTTCAGGGGTGTGGTTGAGCTTAAGGAAAAGTACCAATTGATTATATATCAAACTTACCTGAGAATTATAAAAAAACAACAAAAACAAAAACTACCTACTTTCTCCGAATGTGACAATAAGTAGCCTAGAGGTCTACTTCATTTAATTTATTTACGGTTTACACCAATACCGTACAAGTACAAGATTGCAGAAATCCTACTGTACTTAGCATTAAAATAAGCAGTTAATTATTTCTATTGCTAGGTTGATACCTACTTACACATCACGCTGAATATCTTGGCCTGTGGGAACTGTTTTCAGTTCAAACAATTGGATTAGAGCGAGATTGCCATCAGTTGTTTCCATCATCTGTTCAGTCAAACTGAAGCTCGATATGGCCCACCTGGCTATCTCAGTCATTCCAGCAGTGGAGTAAGCCATAGGCCAAGATATTCTGCATGATGTGTAACTGGTATTCTCTAGTTTGCAATTCTTATGTTTTTGTGTTTATAGGCTAAGTAACGTACTTAATCATCCAGGATTAGCAAGTTAATTACTTGAGACGATCTAAACACAATTTTAAGGAATGAAATGAACAATTCACATTTAATAAAATCAAGAGGGAAATTGAACTTGCCTAAACTCCCTGCTCAGGCCGTAAATAGTTGTAATTTTAAAATGAATAAATTAATCCATAATTTTAAATTTAATGCAAGTCAAACTTCCTGTACAAATAGTTGTTGTTCCAACAGTACTTTAACCCTTCAGTTCCATTTAAGGTCTAATCAAATCAAAATCATTTACTGCCATAAAAATACAATGTTTCAAGGCAAAAGTCAGTTACAAGTTAATAGTTGGAAACAAAAGTGGAATAAAATCAGATTCTTAACCCTAGGACTGCCCTAGCAATTTTTGCCATTTTGAAGAGTTTTTTTTAGTGAATTTCCTTTGGAAAGTGAACTATTAGCATGACTCGCACGGTGAAACTTAAGCCCGGGACCACCATAGAAGTTCCTAACGTGACCCCCTGAACACGTTTTTGGGGGTCGTTCAAAATTATATATATATATATATATATATATGTATATATATATATATATATATATATATGTGTGTATGCAGTCTAGCGGTCACATTTTTTGTCCGATTTACTTCAAATTTGGTAGGGACATTCTTTTCTATAATCTGTTGGACAAGTTCGTTGGGCAAAACAATCGGAAAACTCTAAACCCAGTTTTTGGGGATTAATCTTTCAAATTTCGGGTTTTTGGGCCCAAAAAGGGTCAAAAAAGCCCCATATGTAAAATTAATGCATGTAAAAAGATGGGAATTAGAGAGGCGAAAGTTATAAGCCCTCTCTCGTCATTCTATCATAAATATTTACTGAGTTATTAAAGAAAATGTGTATCGGTTAAACACAGTACGTTGTCTTATGGGGGTTTTACACTAGAAAAGCCTGTTATTCCTTTGTTAGAGTACTTTTATTATCCCCAGCAACCTTACGCCTACTTTCAAGCCTGTCTGGACCTTCTCCTAACCTTATAATGCGCAAAACTGTATTCCCAGCTTTGCAAGTAAATGAAACCAGGAGTATCAGAACAGCCAAAAAAATCAGTGTTTTCAGATTTCAATAAAAATTGGACAAATGTATGTTTTTACACTGATTTTGAGTTTTAAAAGTTTTTATGTGGAAATTCACTTACCTCACGTCAGCGTGCTGCGTGCGAACTCGTTTTTAAATTTGCAGTGCTTAAACTATTGTTGATAACCTAGTCATATGCATACTTGTCTTGTTCAGAAAAAGGAGATTTTGAATAAAATATTAATAAAACAATTTCTAGCTGGTGTTTTTTTTTTGCAAAATGTGAAAAACCAAAATTGTATACAAATTGTTGAAATCATTTTCAAAAGTAGAGTCCTAGCATATGTACACTAATTTTTTTACAGGCAATCGAAGATATAAAAACTGTAGACAATTTATTTCCCTATGTGGAAATTTGTTTGATTTATTTGACAATTTTTTTTACCCGAATGACAAACAGAAAAAATACGGAAACCAGGGAAAATCAACAAACTTACACTGTGCATTTGAGATATAAAAATAAAATAAAAAGTATAAAAGTAATATACTAAAACTGTTATATTAGTAAAGGTAACAATACAATTAATTGGAAATAATGCACTATTGTACAAAGTAATAATTGTTTTTATGACTTTAGCCTATATGAGTTAAAAAACTAAATTTGAGTTTTGCTGAAAGCCAAAATTAGTTATTCGAAGCTAGATCTAATTTTTGTACTTTATTATAATATAATACCCCCGTCGCAGCAAACCTGCATACTCAGCGAATTTCCAATGAATATATAACATAACTCATTAACACTTAACAGGATTCATAAGAAATATATTCACAAACAAGCGATATTTAAAATATTAATTATTCTCCATAAGAATAACATTGGGGATGAGTACGCAGGTTTGCTGCAACAAGGAACACAAAGTAATGGGTTTTTATGCAAATATCATTAGAACTCATCTCAGTAAAGTCACATACCAAGTTTCATTCATAAACATTTATAAGTAAGCGATATACAACATTTTAATTATTCTCCATAATAACATGGGGACCGATTACCTAGGTTTGCTGCTAGGTTTTTGCGTACGGGAACCATACGTGAAAATTTTGTATTTTGTGCAAACAACGATAAACCCCAACCAGATGAAGCCATATACCAAATTTTGTCAGTTTATGTTCATAAATAAGCGAGATATACATTTTTTCTTTTTCTCCATAAGAATAACATTAGACAACGTACTGTGTTTAGCACTTTCAATACCTCAGGAACCAACTGACGTAGAGCAATGATAAAAATACCAAATTGTTTGTTTTTTTATGCTGAATTAAATGGAAAAAAATAAAATTTGATTTAAATAAAAATTACATGTGGAAACCCCAAAAACCCCCCTTTGGATGGTGCGATTCGTCTGGTTTTCGAACTCGTTCAAATAAATGGTGCTTTACACATTTCTAACAAATTTCATTAAGATCGGACCTTTTTTACGAGAGTTATCGTGCTTACGGACACATATATATATATATAAATTTGAACGAATGGTGTTTTTGGCATCTGGGGACCTCAAAATTAAAAGTTATCATGGTCTCGGGCTTAAGTCTTACCATGAGACCTATGGTAATAGCTTCTTTCCTATAGGGGAAATTCGCTAATAAATGGTACCGGTACATATATTTACAGTAAATATATTTCTGAACATGAAAATATATATATGTATAGGGAAATATGAACAAATAAAGGTTCCATAAGCATTTGTGGCGCCAGACGCACATATAGATTTTTTTAACATAAATTTGCAGCATAGCCGTATTTGAGCTAAATGTGCAGAGGTTACTTCAAACTGTCAAATCAAATCAAATCAAATCAAATCAAAAAACTCTTTATTCAACCAGTACAATTAGTACAAAGAATGGTGTCAAAGGTACAAAACAAATTTATCTTAATTACTCAGTAATGTTAAAATAATAACGAGTTCGCACGCAGCACGCTGACGTGAGGGAAGTGAATTTCCACATAAAAACTTGTAAAACTCAAAATCAGTGTAAAAACATCCATTTGTCCAATTTTTATTGAAATCTGAAAACATTGTTTTTTTTGGCTGTTTTGATACTCCTGGTTTCATTTACTTGCAAAGCTGGGAATACAATTTTACGCATTATAAGGTTAGGAGAAGGTCCAGACAGGCTTGAAAGTAGGCGTGAGGTTGCTGGGGATAATAAAAGTACTCTAACAAAGGAATAACAGGCTTTTCTAGTGTAAAACCCCCATAAGACAACGTACTGTGTTTACCCGATACACATTTTCTTTAATAACTCGGTAAATATTTATGCTAGAATGACGGGAGAGGGCTTAAAACTTTTGCCTTTCTAATTCCCATCTTTTAACATGCATTAATTTTACATCTGGGGCTTTTCTGACCCTTTTTGGGCCCAAAAACTCAAAATTTGAAAGATTAATCCCCAAAAAATGGGTTTAGAGTTTTCCGATTGTTTTGCCCAAGGAACTTGTCCAACAGGTTATAGAAAGGAACGTCCCTACCAAATTTGAAGTAAATCGGACAAAAAATGCGACCGCTAGAGTGCATACACATATATATATATATATAAAATTTTGAACGACCCCCCAAAACGTGTTCAGGGGGTCACGTTAGGAACTTCTATGGTGGTCCCGGGCTTAAGTTTCACCGTGCAGGTCATGCTAATAGTTCACTTTCCAAAGGAAATTCACTAATAACACCTTCAAAATAACATTTATCTCCCAGCCTCAAAACCCTTTCAATTTCAGAATTCCTGAATAATCAGAATTCATCAAGGGAGTATAAAACTTTAGCAGTGACCAATTGTTTCACTTTGTTTCGAAAAATTTCAAACTTATTTATGTTTTTTATTTGTTGAGGTAGTGAATTAAAGAATTTTATTCCATTGAAGGTTGGAGTTTTTGTGAAAAGTTTTGTCCTGTGTGCCATTGTCAATAAATCATTTTTGTTCCTTGTATTATAATTATGGATTTGACTATGTTTAAAAAATGTTTCCAAGTTTTTCTTTACATGTGAAACTTTTTCAAGTATATATAAACCATAAACTGTAATTATTCCAAACCATAGAAGATAACCTTATCATATCCATATGCAAACTCTTTTTGTTCACAAAAGAACAGAACATTTTAATTAAAATAAAATAAATAAAACGCAGTTGGGAAGATTTATAGATAAATTTAAAAAAGTGACCAAGGCAGCTTATTTTAATGGTAATCTGAAAAAGACTCACATTTTCAATAACACACATTTTAACATAATTAATAATATTTACCCATAGTAAGTTAATATGGATAAATACCCCCGTCACAGCAAACCTGAATACTAAGCGAACTTCCAATGCATGAATATGTTTCTTACTACCATATAAAGCCATTTACCAAGTTTCATAAAAATATGTTTATAAATAAGTGATACATAGCAATTTATTCATGCTCCATAAGAA
This sequence comes from Allygus modestus, assembly GCA_963675035.1. Taxonomy (NCBI): domain Eukaryota; kingdom Metazoa; phylum Arthropoda; class Insecta; order Hemiptera; family Cicadellidae; genus Allygus; species Allygus modestus. Next base: position 130,885,323 of record OY776114.1, read on the forward strand.
TAACATTAGGGCTGAGTTTCTGCAACAAGAAATATAAGAAATGTGTTTTTATGCAATTATCAATATAACTCAACCAGGTGAAGCTACATACCAAGTTTTAATCATTTATGTTCATAATCAAGGGAGATATAAAACTTTACTTGTTGTCCATAAGAATACTGAGTATTCAGGTTTGCTGCTGTAGGGACAGCCAACAAAAATATTTTTGTTGTGTAAATGTCACTGTACCAGTACCACTTGAGAAGCCACAAACCAAGTTTCAATACATTCATAAATAATCGAGATATCATATTTGAATTATTCTCCATAAGGATAACATTGGACAACATCTGTGTTTAGCACTTTGAATATCTCTGTAACGAATGGACGTAGAATCACAATTTAATCACCAAAATGATTGTAGAGCTGAACCAATTGGTATTAGCAAATGTCAAGTTTACAGTAAAATTAACTGTGGAAATGCTAAAAACCTTTTTCCCATAAGATTAACGTGGGAGATTTTATGAACACGTTTTTTGGATTTTCTCCGCAACCACTTAACCTAGGTTGATAAATTTTAAATACTATATTATTTTTTTTAAGCTCTATAAAATAGTCAAAACCAAAATTGAGTGTTTCAAAAATTTTAAGGTAAAAAATTCAAAAAACTGATTTTTGTAAAATTTAAAACCCCATGAAACCCCCTTTCCCATGGTTCGATCTTTCTGGTTTTCGAACTTAAGTCATGAATGTCCCTTTACAGGGCTACGTAATACAAGTCACCTGTTGCTCCATAGAGGAAAGCAGCCCTATAAAGATGAAGAACTTTTTCCTGGCTACAAAAGGTATGATGTTTACGTCACGCTAAATCAGTTATCGATCTATTTATTAGTGATTTATAATTCGCCGTATTTCCAGCGAATGGGGCAAATGAAGAGCTGACATAACAGCTGATTCCAAAAATTATTTCTCAGACTTTCTGAAGTCGTATGACCAAGTTCTCATTACGAAAAAAAGAACAACTAATGCTATTTTCAATGGTATCAACCACATTCTGTTTGGTCCAAAATACAGACAGTAAATTTTTTTTAAGAAAATGTGATTTACAAGATTTTGCCGACCGTGACTTGAAAATGTTTCGCACGCTAAATTTCATTTGAATAGCAATTATATTGACCTGTTACTGCTACGAGGTTCGTTTATAAATGAAAATTAAAGTTTAGAATCCATTTCTAAATGGTATCAATATTATTATGTTTCTGGAAAAAATTTAATGTGTTACAAGCAGTTAAAAAAAGACCCAATTCGCCGGATTTCAGCGATATTCCATCCGGCGCACACATACAATCACCGGGCAAATGGCGGTTGTTGGCAGCCCTAGGGTTAAAATAAAAATTTAACTAATTAACTAAATTACATGGTATTGTTGGTGAACTCATACAATTATTTGTCAATAAGATGCTGCTTTAGTCTCGATTTAAATCCGTTTAGGTTATTCTCTGCTTTCAGGAAGTAAGTGCGTTAAAAAGCTTCCTAGTCATGGATACTTTTGATGGGCGGCGTTTCGGGAGCGTGGAACAACTAAGTTATCTGGTGATTTTTTTTATGTTAAGAGATTTAAATATAAACATTGGGGGAATGTTAAAATATCTTTACTAAAGAAAAAGGTTCTGCAGGACTGATCTCTCCTCAGATTAAAAATGAACCTGACAGCTTGCTTCTGCATCTTAAATACCCTCTTGGTTTTAATGGATTCTATACCCAAAATAGCAACACAATTTGTTAGAAATGGATAACTTATACACACCCATAGTAAGAGGCAAGAAGCACATCTCTATTCAAGAAGCTGGATAGTCTCCGAGGTAAAAATATGTTACTACTACTAAACTTTTTGAAGCTTGTCCACATGGGCTGAAAAATTAATTTATCATCTAAAGCAACTCCAAAATAAGTTACATCCAAACTAGGGGTCAGTTTGGTTTCTTCACACAGGAGACAAATTGAATCAGCATGTTTAGATTAGGTAGTTACAAGGTGTGTTTAGATTTGACAACTTATCGCTAGAGAAAAAGCCACATCGCAGAACAATGGGCGTCACTGCAACATTGTGTCACTGAAAGATCAGCCACACATACCGGTACAATTGAAATTTACAGCTGTAGAAAAGTCAACAAGATATACCAATAAGGTTTCTGCTGCAGTAAAATTTCTATTCTCCGATCAGGAACTGAGGATTGAGTGAGAACAATATAAATAGATTGAATTCATAAAAACATGAGATTCAAGCACTAAAGCCACACAGTCTATTTTTAGGAGCAGAGGTCTCTATGATTCCATTGTCAGTACTGACTAGAAGTATGTTGCTGCAGCTGGAGCTGTAACTATTTTGTTCTCAACAGAGAGGTTAAGAGGTTAATGGAAAGCCAGTGTCATACTGGGCTCTTTCACTCGTGCTACCTGTAAATTCTCCAAAAAATGTAACTTCGACCTTATTTTCTAAAGATTGGGAATGGGTTTTAGAGATTAGGATTTAAGCTATGCTGTAATAAATGGAGTATAAATCTAGCAGTAACAAGATTAGTTAGGTACCTTAGGCCTTCTCTTACTGCTAACCATTAAGTTATTTCCTATATCCTAATTGAATTGTAGGCAACTTATAGTTTAAAAAGAACTAAAAACCCCGATCTTCATGTGCCTACCTATCCCAAAAATACCGGATAATATGGGCCTACTTAATCCTGGGCTGCCCAGGCCAGACCTACTTTTGTGTCTTCTCTGATTACAATGACCAAAGGCGTAATTGGGGGGTTAAGCCCAATAATCTGGAGAGCATACAAGCTATTAGGCCTATCGTGATTATATACCTAACTTATACAATGTCACAATCATGATAATTTTACCTCTACAATCAAAATAGGCTACTCAAATTTCCTTGTGACAATGACCCAATGATTTTTTATTTTTGGCTGAAGAAGTACTTGTTACTGTACTGGTTCTTACAGTAACTACTTAGGCCTAGCCCTACTTGATGAAATCATTTAACATGTTTTGAGTGAATGTTATATGATTGATAGGTCAACTTAACGATGATCAAATTACAACTATATAACATGCGTACGTTTCACTACTAATGTGACAATATAATGTTAGTCTACTATATTGGACTACTTACACGGCTTCCCTTCTGTCTCCCGAAAAATCTACTGGTAGCAGTGTGTAATCAACTTTGGAAATAACATTTTTAAATATGCCATTCAAGTTAAATCTGAATTCCATATTTAAAGCTCAAATTTGGCGAACAAGTTCGTTAAGTGATTAATAAATTTTGTTACGGCAGTAAAGAAGATGGAATTAAATTAGTACTGTAAGCTTAAATAATTACAAACAAAACACGGTCTTAAGTTATAACCACGATCTTAACGAAATTTAACGGAACAGGAAAATTAAATTACGTGAAAATGTACTAGTATGGTCAGATAATGATTCCAAAACTGTAACCTCATTACCCATTCCCAGTGACTGACTGTTACAGTGTTTCCACTCTTGCTGTGGAATATTCCCTTTCTCTGCACGAAATTTTCCCTTTTTTTCCACCCTGCTCAACTTTTTCATATCACAGGTTTTTCGTAAGTAAATTTTAGAAAACAAAATCATATAAAGTGTCATAAACAATTATCTACAATTAGCATAAAACTATTATAATGTCTATAATATAGTTAATTGATTGTTTTACTATTATTTAATTGACTAAGCAATTTGTGTGAATGGCCTATAACTTAGTGGTAGTCTATCGGTGTTATTAAACTAATAAATATCATTGAGTTTCTTATTAAATCATATTTACTGTTAACTGGTTTCAAAAATATTTCAGAGCAGCATAAAATAAATGCTAAAGCCTTTTAAAGCGCTACAGGATACTATCTTTCCCTATAGACAAGAATACAAAATAAGTTATGCTTCAGATTTTTCAGCTTATGGTGCCAAGGCCACAATAAGCGTAAGTTTATTTTTGAATATACTTGCTGGTTAGCATAGTGGTTATAGTTCTTGCATCATAAGATAAAATATGAACTACTTTACTACTACTTTTCTCAAACTCCTATTCATAACTGAGGCTAATTTTCCCTCGAAAGGGAAAATTTCCCTCAAAGGGGAAACACTTTTAGACTAATAACCAACCAACCAATCAGGAAGAATATAAAACCGGAAGTTGAAATGCGATTTTACCGCCCTTTGTTTTTTTTATTTCATTGCGCAGATATCATCATAGAGTAAACAAAGTAGTGAAGTATATGAGAATACACTGTTCAAGTCATAACATTCTAAAATACACTAAAATGTAAAAATCCTCCATTATTTTTGGTAAATTCCACAATGATATCAAAAGAAATGTGCCATGCACTTTTGGGGGTCAATTTATTGGCCTCTTACGTTCTAATGCACTGTTATTTTGTAATCGGAGGTATATTTGTTGATCCTTTTTGTAGCCAAAACCTTAACAAATAGATTTAAAAAAAATTAAAAAAGGGTTTGATGTTTGATGGTGCCTAACTCATCCATATGTTTACATAAACTATGAAGGAAATGGGACAAAAGTCCCCCGTCGCAGCGAACCTGCATATTCAGCGAATTTCCAATGCATGTATGTGTTTCTCACTACCGCATAAAGCCACTTACGAAGTATAATAAAAATACATAAATAAATAAGTGTATATTTATTCTCCATAAGAATAACATTAGGGCTGTGTACGTAGGTTTGCTGCAACAAGGAAGATAATAAATGTGTTTTTATGCAATTATCAATATAACCATTGATTTTGATCAATGATATAACTCAACAAGGTAAAGCTACACACCAAGTGATATTAATTAGTTTAGGTTCATAGTTAATTAAGGGAGATACAAAACCTCACTTTTTTCTCCACAAGAAGAAAGCATTAGGGCTGAGTATGCAGGTTTGCTGCACAGGGACAATCAACAACAAATATTTTGTTGTGCAAATATCAAGTATAAACTAGCTGAAGCCACATACTATGTTTCATCAATATACATTCATAAATAATCAAGATATCAAATTTTATTTACCCTCCATTAGGATAAAATTGGACTTAAAATTAGTTTATCTTACCTCCGTCAATAATCACTATATGTGTGTAAAACAAATTTACTAACATGTTCCGTTGCAAGCGCAACATTTAACAAAGTTTGTAATTCGTCAAAACATAAAATTTAAAAAAGTCACATAAAAAAATACGCACACCGATACGAATAAACGAATAAAAACATTTTCGATGGGCTATTGACATGACAGACACTGCACTGGAAGCAGAGACTGCCATGTCGGTAGCCATGACTGTAATCATTAACTAAATCCACTATATACTAGTAAATACTAGTGTATATAGTCAATGATATTGGATACAAAATAATCCTTATAACAGCTGTTTTTTATAATTGAATTGAATTAAGAAAAACACATGTGACATAAACTAAAATACTCTAATACTCTCCTCCATATGAATAACATGAAAACTTGGAAGTCCTGTGGGGCAGAGCCCTCTGAGGCCTAAATCGAAAATCTTAAGCCAAATTGCACATCTGCAATCTGTACACCTAGACGATACGTGCGTTTTAGTGTATAACATGTGAGGGCAAATCTTAAAACATAAAGCCTTATTGTTTACAAAGTTTGTATGTACCGTTTAATATTATAGATGGATTGTGTCCCTTTATATATCTGTAGTTGTCTATGCTTCTTAATATATAAAAAAATGCCTATTTCCCTTGGTCACGCCATCACTTGGGAATGAGTGCACCAAATTGAATATTTTTTTGTGTTTGTTAATGTCATGACAAGGTTCTTACAAAAGAAAATTTGTAATCCGACCAAAGCGCTCTGTCCCACAGGCCTTAAAAGTTTCCATTAATTTGATCAAAGTTCAATTAGTTACACCAAACAGCTGTAAACATACTTGAACGGCATAAACGTATGTTCATTATGGAAATAAAAAAACTACTTGAACCGCAACACTCATTATGGAAATAACAAAACTACTCAAATGGCAACTCAAACTCTTTTCTATATAGGCAAGTTAGCGTTTCGAACGAGCTAATCCGGGAGGCGAGTAGGCGAGTGAGTGGAGCGAACGAGCTCATCTTGAAAATGAACGAGTATTTGACATAAGACAATTATTAAACAAATTCATAAATTCGATGAAATTAGGACAGGACAACGTCTGTTGGCCAGCTATTTACATATAAATACCATATAAGTAGGCTTGACTATTTTTCTGTTAAAGATGTTTATTTAGATTTAATGTGGTGGTCATGGTCAGTGAGTTTGTCTTGATATTAAATTAAAATAGTCTATTGTTAATAATTAGAATAATTATTTTCATTGTCTATTAATAATGTACAATATAGAATCCATCTCGCTAATTATTGTTTCACTTTAGATGTAATATTATGCTGTTATATATCACTTAGGTATTTCTTTATTTTAAAACTCAATTTATTTTTAGGTTAGGTCTAGGTTTTAAACTTAATTAAATGCAATAGTGCTATTCTTGTGCTTGTTAAATGTTTTACTAATATATTTGTTTTGCATTTCCTCAGATGTTAACCTAATGCTACATAATAATTAAATTATATTTAATTTGTGTATATAGACTACCTGATAGATAGGTACCAAAATAAATAGGGGATTACCGTAATCAAGTATTAAACTCCGTCCTGTAACATTTTTAGTCATATCAGCTCTCCACATTCTTCACTCACTTCGTCACTTCTCATTAGATCATTCGATATTCAACTAATAGGCCAGGGATAGTGGCTGTGAGGTTAACGTGATTGTAGCTAATACTTAGAATAAGTTATACCTAGGGTAAAACAAGGGAATTGGTAGAGTTCCCATAACACTGGATTTCCCCAGAGATTACCGGATTTTAAGGGTGAGATTATAGCCCCAGAGAATTTCCACAACAAATTAAAAATCTCTTCTTTCTCAAATTTTTCCACAAAAATAAGTTATATTGAATAACGCAACACTTTAGGTTGAAATAAAACTTAGGAACTATCGTGTGTTTTCTTTGCAACCTTTTTTAAAAATTCTCCTTATCTTTTTTTGGCAAATGTAGGTATAACAATAGCATTTTATTTGGTTCTGTGATTTATTTTTCATGTTAAAATGCATTATAAAGAATTTTTTAATACTTAGGTTGCACAAATTTTCGGGGGTCGCACCTAAACTTCCCCCTCCACTGGGTAGGAAATCACCAACTAAAATCTCCTCTTTTCCCCACACTAAAATATGGTAAGCTTAAGCCTAGGAACAGGAGCAGGATGCGTCATCATAAAACATCTGTTGGTTGAGAGTCAAAACACGGTGACTTTTAACTGACAAGGATCTCACAACAGCGCAAGTAGGCTATAGTTCAATTCAATGAATCATGTTTTTTTTCAATAGGCTAATTCTACATTAAAAATCTGTGAAATGCCTCAGCCAGTTTGTTACAATACTTCGACTACTATGTTTTGAGGAAAAATTGTATAATGGACAAAGTCACCAGTACCCCAGAGTTACCAATGGCAACTGATGCATTTATAAATGTGCCTAGTCTTAGCAACTGTACAAAGTTTGAAGGAAATCTGAGCCCTCCAAGTGCACATGGAAAAATTTTGGTAAGATTAAATGTTCTTTAAATAATATATATAGTATGTAAATCTTATTTTTTTTAATTGTAGGCATATTTTAGTCTACTGTAAGCTTAAACCCTGATTTACCCACGCTGTAGAGTTTTCCTGAACTGGATAGTTCAAAATCTGGTCAAACGAGCACGATGCTGTTTAACAAAGCGATACTGTTACATTTCAACAATCTGTACTTAAACCATTTTAGCGAATTTCCCCTATAAGTTAGGGAAGAAGCTATTACCGTAGTCGGCATGGTAATACCTAGGCCCGGGACCATGATAAATTTTTGTTTTGAGGTCCCCAGATGCCAAAAACACCATTCGTTCAAAACTGTATGTATATAAATACTGTGTATATATATATATATACATATGTATACATATATATATATATACATATGTATACATATATATATATATATACATATATATGTGTCCGTGAGCACGATAATTCTCGTAAAAATTGTCCGATTTTGACGAAATTTGGTACAATTGTGTAAAGCAGCATTTATGACTTTTAAGTTCGAAAACCAGACATATCGACTCTTTAGGGGTATTTTGTACCCCAAAAATGGGTTTTTAGCGAATTTCCCCTATTGGGAAGAAGCTATTACCGTAGTCGGCATGGTAAGACCTAGGCCCGGGACCATGATAACTTTTCATTTTGAGGTCCCCAGACCCCAAAAACACCATTCGTTTGAAACTGTATATATATACATATATATATATATATATATGTGTGTGTGTCCGTGGGTGCGATAACTCTCGTAAAAAAGGTCCGATTTTGATGAAATTTGGTACAAACGTGTAAAGCAGCATTTATGACTATATGTTCGAAAACCAGACAGATCGACTTATCCATAGGGGTATTTTGGGGGGCTTTTGTACCCCAAAAATGGGTTTTTTGAGTTTTTTACACATATTTTTTGTAAAAGTGAAATTTTATTTTTTCCATTGGAATCAGCTTAAAAAGACGCACAATTTGGTGTTTCAATCATTGCTCTACGTCAATTGGTTACTGAGATATTGAAAGTGCTAAACACAGTACGTTGTCCAATGCTATCAAATCAAATCAAATCAAAATATTCTTTATTGCCATAGAAACACAATAACATGCATTGGCTTGCGTCACACAAAGATAATTATAGTAAGAATACAATAACAATGTAAGGACCATACAAGTAAGATCAGGAAGTATCATATCTACCACTAATGTAGTCATCTACGGAATAAAAACACTTCTCCAACAAAAAGGACTTAAGCTTTCTTTTAAACTGAATGTCATCCGATTCAGTTTTAAGGACATCAGGTAGAGCATTAAATAATATTGTTGCATTATAGTATGTATGGATTTTAACACATTCAATGCTGATCACTCACATGTGCGTGATGAGGCTGGTACCCAGGTGCGCGTCCCGCACATGTGCGGGGTCGGTCCGCTCTGATTCTAGTCAGCCGTGGTGCAGTCAGCTCTCAATGAAAGGCTATAATACTGCATGCGCCATTTGTACAAGACATCCTTTGTATGAGATGGCATGTAGTTCCGAGTTTAGCCGCATACAGCGCCACGCACTTGTGCGGAGCCCGCACACAGCGCAATCTACCGTTCCATTTTCACTATTTTCAGTCACCTCGTAGTTTTGACGGTTGTAAAGTGAGGTTATGTTTAAGTGAAACTGTGTTTTGTTATTATTGGTGTTTATCGTGTTTTGTGCTCAACTATGGATCTTCCCGGCCCAAGTAATCGTCGTGACGTGGACATGAACTTAGAGGACGATCGTGTTGGTAATGAAAGTGAAGATCAACACTAGGGTGGTGGGAGGGGTTGTAAATATGTGTATATAGTTTTGTTACATTTTCATTTTCATAAATAAGTCAATGATAACTAGTTTTAGTGCTTTTTTCCGCTTTGCCTACTTATTAGCAGGATATTGAGTGTGTGATCATTTCGCTGTGTGCTCATCACGCACATGTGCGGACCGAAAATTACACTTAAAAAAAATTACAAAATCGACCTTTTTGGAGAAAAGGAACATCATTTCCAGTCTTTATAGACCAAAAGGAAAGTGAACATGCAAAAAAACATTTTAGCACCTAGGGGACCCAATACCCCTTATTTCAGCAGTGAATGTGTTAAAGAAGGAAGTACTGTGATAAGGAATATTTAGTTTGTTTCTTTTTCTGAGGCCATAGTTAGATTGAGGGACAAGGGAATTGAAAATACTGTGGTTCTGCTTAAAAAAAAATCAAAGTTTGATAAATATAAATACTAGGGAACGTGAGAAGTTTTAGTTCCCTGAAAACGGTTTTGCATGATTCCCTCCTTCGAAGACCAGCAACAATTCGCACTGCCCTCTTTTGGAGGACAAAAATGGGTTTGGTTATAGATCGTTCTGAACCCCAGATTGCGACAGCATATGAAATATATGGAAAAATCAACGCGTAATACGAAGTAAGAAGAACCTCAGTATTTGTAAAGAAAGCTAGTCTACGAAGTACAAAAATCCCAGAACATAACTTTCGTGCGACATCGCTAACATGAGCAGAAAATCTAAGATGTCTATCAACATTTAACCCCAAAAACCTAACATTGTCATTGGAGCAGACTTCTGCTTCATCGACCAAGATAGTCAGATTATCATTACGCTTGGCCAAAATTGAGAAATCAATTACAGAAGTTTTGTTAGCCAAACCATTTTCCCGAAACCACTGGACAATCATATTTGACTCAACAAAGCTATTAACCTCCATGATCTCACGACATATGCCATCCACAATTATTGACGTATCATCATCAAACAAACACAACTCAGCACCTCCCACACAGCTCTTCAGATCATTCACATATAAAATGAACAGAAGAGGACCGAGTATTGAGCCTTGCGGAACCCCCGCATTAACAATTTGTACGTCAGAGTGGCAATATCTCATAATCTCTGAATCAATGAAAGGTATTTCAACCACTTGCCTCCGACCCCTCAAATTAATTGCTAAAATTGCTATTCTTATGGAGGATAAGAAATATTGTATATCTCGCTTATTTATCAACTTATCCTGACAAAACTTGGTATATTTCTTCATTTCATTGTGGTCTATTGATATTTGCACAAAAACCCATTTTTTGCCGATAGTTCCCGTAGCAGCAAACCTGCATACTCAGCCCCATGTTATTCTTATGGAGAATAAGTAACGTGTTATCTCCTTTAATTATGAACATAAATTAATACAACTTGGTATGTGGCTTTACCTAGTTGAGTTATATTGATATTTGTATAAAAACTCATTTGTAGTGTTCCTTATTTCAGCAAACCTGAATACTCAGCCGCCATGTTATTCTTATAGAGAATAATTAAAATGTCATAAATCGTTTATTTATGAATGTATATTGATGAAACTTGGTATGTGGCATTATGTGGTATTACGATACATATATATGCATTGGAAGTTCGCTGATTACGCAGGTTTGCTGCTACGGGGGTATTTAATGTTGTTTTCAACAATTTAAAAACTTATGAGATACTTTTCCTTTAGCTCCTCCTCACCCCAGTTATAGCGCGCTGTAGCGGTTAGGCCAGTCTGAACGGTTAGTAGCCTGTGCCTATTTGTAAAGATCAGTCTTTTAACTACATAAATATAGAAATCATCTATCTTGCCGCGATAAGACTCCACGCCCCTTACTCCCCCCCTCTAACTGGGCCAAGGTCATACGGTCACTCACTGACTCAACGTTGTGGCGTCGTGTACATATTCGATTGTTGTTGTCTCACCGTGTTGGTCGATTCCCAATTAAAGTTCCAAATAGAAATGCAAAAACCCTCATGGAAAGTTAAACCACATATAGATCCAGGGAGTATTATTAATTAAGACTGTTAGAGGGCCTACAAAACAGGTAAGCTTGAGGGAGCAGGTTTTCATTTAAAAAACTTGAAAATGGTGTTCTAGATAATTAATTATCTCTCCTTACTTTAATTTAGAATAATTGGTTTTATTATTTTCATGACAGTTTATTTACTATGGAGGTGTGGTCAATCCAAAGGAAAAGTACCGATTTGACACACAGTAATGCAAGGACGGATTTCCGTAACTGCCGCCCCTAGGCACTATCTGACAGCCCTCCCCCCCCCCTGTATGTAGGCCGTCCAGGGGTGGCACTTGAGTGATCCTTTTACCACTTTTACTCACACACACACATCAATATGTCCGACCGGCTCATGTATGACTCATCTCACGGGCTGGAAGGTTGCATTTGTGTCCGAGGGAGGGTAAACCCCGCTGGACAGCTGAGTATAGGAAACATCTTATCTATCATTTTAATTTTAGACAGTATTTGAAGATAGATTTATAAAAAATGTACCTAATCTAAATTGTGGGGTTGATGTTTATAAAAACTAAAAGTTAATGATTTAAAATGTGTTTAACTACCTAAGAATTAAGAATATTCTTACAAATTGACAGATATCCAATAGGCTAAATTTACGTAATAGGCCTACAATTTGATAAAAGTTTTAAAGTGATTGTTAAGTCTTTTTAAAAACGAGGAAAACAGTATTAAGCTATAATAAATAATACATTAATTCTATTAGGGATTTTAAATTTATAAAAACTTCAATGTTTATAATGTTTAATGTTTTTTTAATGTTTATAATTAAGAAAATAATAGATGTTTTAAACATAGAAAATCATAAGTTTTATATAGGTTTTCTCCTGGATTTCATAATTGAGAAGTCCTCTATTTCCTACCAAAAATTTGTTTATTTAAATATCTGGCTGGTTGCCATAATCCCTTTTAGAGGTTTTAAACTCACGATCCGTATTTTGGTTAATTCCTCTGTGTAGTAATACTTTGATCGAGCTGTCATTTATTTCCAACTCAATAAATTTATATTTTCACTAACAGTAACATTTATATCAGTTTGCAGTGAAACAGAACTTGTTTGTGTATTATCGGAAGTTTGTTTTTATCACTCAATATAGTTTCCGTTTCAGGGGCACTTGTTGCTTGATGATTATTTTTATTGTTTGCACCACTATCGGTGACATTGTACCGTTCCCAAGATGAGCAGCCTTCTCCACTCAGTCCACTCTCGTTGAATTTTTCAAGAGGTTTAAAAAAACTGTCAACCTTTTTAATACTTTTAAAAGGGTAGTTTCTTTTTCACGTTTTTCACTAGCAATTTTGCGGTAACCTGAACGGACTAAGCTTCCGACGTTTGACACTCATTGTCGTTGGTATTTTTTTAGGTCAACATTCTAACAAAATAAAATTATAACACACTTACTCTATCTTAGCAATGTGAGCGATGTGAATAAAGATATTTGATTGATTGATTGATTGATTGAACGACATGGTAACGTTATCAACTAAATAAGTTAAGCGAACGGGAACGACTAAACCAGGTGAGTGAGGTTTGACAGTCTGCTGTAACCCCACTATGTTGTCAGTACAAACAACCCTTGTTGCGAACAGTTGAACTAACAGCATAACCCAAGTTAAATGATACTAAACTTTCACACTTGATTTCTAAAAGATAATTTTTAGCTATGAATTGTAAGATTTCAAATATAAGTGAGAAAATGCAAAGTAAGCTCTTTTTCACTACCTTTCTCGGTCACCGCGCCCGGCACCTGCAATTTGCCTGATACCACGGCGCCTGTCAACTGTCAGGCCGTGCCACTCCCTAGACTGTGCCGCCCCCTATTGTGCCTAGTGGGAAATATGTCCCTGCAGTAATTCAACATTAGCCTTCAGAAACTAAACACAGTTTTAAACTTTAAATCACTTAAGAACAAATTTTAATAATTCATATATCAAAATGTTGTTAATGTTTCTCATTAGAAAACCAATTATAACAGCCTAAATGTGTAACTCGCAGCAGACCTGCAACTTATATGATATTACCTAGGTATATAGAATCATGGTATCAATCTAGTTATCACAGGGACATTTTAGGCTCTACACAAGTACAGAACGATGTTTTTATATGCTCTTAATCACTTTTATTTTTATTGGCCAACTCATCATAATGTCTTAAGCTCTGGATGGAACAAGTCAAGTTAAAATGAGGTCTATTTAATTTAATTTGTTTTCCTTTTGCAGGCAAATTTAGATCAACCGAAGCCAAGTGTTCACCCTGAAATACCTCCGTGGCTATTACATCCCACATTTCTGAGCACTACTCATTCGTATCACACCACGGTTGAAGTTCCAGCGTACTGCGGATCCAGGTTAGTGCATCATTCAGGCTGTCATGCTGCATTTTGAGATGAGAGCAAGTTATTTCAGGCCAAATACAAAGAGGTTAAAACTATCTGTCATTTATGAATCAGCCCATTACAGCATATTAAATTTATAAATATATAACAATCTTGTGTTATCGATAGGATTTAAAATGAGTTTACAATTTGGGGAAACAATTTAATAAATAAATATCAAATACGAAGGCCCTTCTCATCATATTACATCCACAAGCTGATTCAGTGCTACTCTAGGCATAGGCCTAGTGGCAATAGTGCCACAGAGATTTAAAACTATCCAGAATCATTGTTTTCCTAACTTATTTGCCATTTCTCTTCACTAATAATCATAAAATTTGGATTTTGAGGTACGGCATTTTAATATTTTATACATTATAATGTTTTTTAATCCTAAAAATTATTATAAAAATGCATAGGCCTAATCAAATTGTAAACGATACCGTAGTGATGTTTGCAAAATAATTTGTAACTTGTAATATTCTGCACTGTGGAGGATTAATATTTCACAGTCAATTAAACATTAAATATCAGTGATGTTGAATGGCTCAAATATATATTTTAAAACCTTTATTGAGAATGCACATTCATTTTATTGGATATGAATACCTACTAGTTAGAGCAAATTGGAAGTTACAGATTACTGAAAATACTACCATTCTCTTTTTTTACAAAGGTTGAAGCCTTTTGGAGAAACAAATGAATCAACGAATTTAGACCAGTTGCATCCTGTAGCATTAGATCAGGATCAACAGAATAGTGTCGAAGAACCAGTCAGCCCTGTGACAACAGTTTGGTCCGAACCTCAGGTCAACATAGATGTTGAAGTTGAGGACTCGCCAAAGGAAGTAAGCTCAATCAATTATTATGACAATCCCAAAACTATTAGTTACAAAATAAGTTTTAATGCTTTGGAAAATATTTCTTTAAGTTACTTAAAGTGAATTAATATTGGTTTATTCCTCTAACATTATCTTTAAAAAAGATGCCATTAATTCTAAATTGTGTTTTGGTATGTCACAACAAGATGACCAGTTGGAAAAGTTGTAAATAATTATTAGATGTGAAACCTTTTCATTTTTAATAGTGTTTTGGTAAGTTTTTCAGCCAAAACCGTTGTAACTAGTACACAGAGTTCACTTCAAAAATGTCAATGAGGTTGTCAATCCAATTTGCTTCAACGAAGCTGTCCTTCACTGTCAAAAGATGTTACCGTACCAGTAACGTTTGATATGATGGGAACATTTTGTCCTATTCCTTGACTGATCAACGTGCCCAAATACACAGTGAGTTTCTGTCCCAGGATGGAACTAAATCTGTGAACTTCTTTTAAACTATAGCATATTTCACACTTCTTGAAGGTCAGTGAAGGTCAGGGAAAAGTTTAAAAAATGCTTAAGTCAGGAAAAAATGCTTATGGTAAAATTTCATCCATATCAGGAAAAGTTTTTAATTAATCGTAAATGTAAAGCAATACTGAAAATCAAAACTTATTCGATTTTTGTTAAATCGGTTATGGTGCAATGAAGAGGGAGTGAAAATGGTATAAGGCAATAAATGTATTGGACAACATCAAACTGTAAACATTAAAAATTGTAGGCCTATAATAAACAGGTGACCGTTAGACAACTATGGGGTAGGTGGAGGACAATAAACAAAATATTTTGTTAAATATTATCTTTTGGAAATAAAGTGCGCATTCTGAGTCGAGAATCAGGGAAAATTAAATTTTTGGCTAGGGAAGGTCAGGGAAAATTAAAATTTTTGGTTAGAGAAGGCCAGGAAAATTAGCTTTTTTGGTAAGGCAAATCATTGACCAAATAAAACAGTGACCATGTTTAGGTCTCTATTTAACACACCAGCAAACTTCTGTAGGCCCTAGTAAAAATTATGTCGGTCACTGCAGTGATTTTTAAAAGCCAAGTCTTGCCACTAGGAGTGTGTGGTTTGTTCAGAAGGACTCGACGGCCAGGTTCCACTGTCAGACGTGCGGCAAGGGCTTCCCGTCAGCCTCCTCGCTGCTGGGCCATGAACACAACCACGTGACGCAGCAACGGCCCCACCAGTGCGAGACGTGTTACAAGACCTTCGCCACCAACTCCCACCTGACTACGCACAAGCGGACGCACACAGGCGAGCGGCCGTACGCATGTCAGGTACGTACGGATAAAACATCTCAAGATTTGTCGGGTTTTACAATCAAAATCTCTTTGATAACACGTTATGAACAATGTGAGAATTTTTACTGCACCATTGTAAATAGTTAGTTATGTATTAAGTGTGTAAAGTAGGTCTGTATCGCTTAAGAGAAAACTGTTTACTGCCCAACTTGTATAGTGGAGCCCGGTAATTTTCCGAAAGCAATAAAGACTCTTTACACTTAAATTGCATTCTGTACACAGTTTTTCCTACTACTAAAATTTTGGATACCACAAAATATACAAAAGTTCATTTTAGCGAATTTCCCCTATAGGGAAGAAGCTATTACCGTAGTCGGCATGGTAAGACCTAGGCCCGGGACCATGATAACTTTTCGTTTTGAGGTCCCCAGACCCCAAAAACACAATTCGTTCGAAACTGTAAACAATATATATATTGGACACATGGATTGTTCATCCAATCATGCGATTTACCAGCTAACGTGTAAACTTTGTCCTAAGGAGTACATTGGACAAACATCCAACTCCTTACGTGTTCGGATGACAGGGCATCGGTTTTCTGTCAACCATAAAGACAAACACAAGCCGGTGGCCTTACACGCTGTTCAACATAATGCTGAGTTTGAAGATTGTTTCCATCTTAAAGCTATACACAAAATCCAAAGTGTTGAAAACAAAGAATTAAATGACATGAGTTTGAGAACAGTCAAATTAGCTCACCAGTTAGTTTTAAGAACTAAACAACCTCATGGACTCAACATTCGTTAATTTGATAATTTTTGGTTCCTTATTCTTTCTACAGTATAAAAATAGTTTTATTCCACATCATCTGATCTTAACCAATTGTGTAAATAACATATGATCTGTTGTTTTTGTTTGTCATTCATTTTAGCGAATTTCTCCTATAGGGAAGAAGCTATTACTGTAGTCGGCATGGTAAGACCTAGGCCCGGGACCATGATAACTTTTCTATTTGAGGTCCCCAGACCCCAAAAAGACCATTCGTTCGAAACTGTATATATATATGTGTGTGTCCGTGAGCACGATAACTCTCGTAAAAATTATCCGATTTTGATTAAATTTGGTATAAACGTGTAAAGCAACATTTATGACTTTAAGTTCGAAAACCAGCGAGATCGCTCTATCCGAAAGGGTATTTTGGGGGGGGGTTTGTACCTCAAAAATGGGTTTTTCAAATTTTTTACATATAATTTTGGCAATAGTCAAATTTTAGTTTTTTCCATTCGATTCAGTTTAAAAAAACACACAATTCGGTATTTTGATCATTTCTCTACGTCAATTGGTTACCGAGATATTGAAAGTGCTAAACACAGTACGTTGTCTAATGTTATTCTTATGGAGGAAAATACAAATTTTATATCTCGCTTATTTATGAACGTATACTGACGAAACTTGGTATACGACTTCATCTGGTTGTGGGCCATTGATATTTGCTCAAAAAACAATTTTTTACCAATGGCTCCCGTAGCAGCAAACCTGCGTACTCAGCCCCATGTTATTCTTATGGAGAATAAGTAACGTGTTATCTCCCTTCATTATGAAAATAAATTAATGAAATTTGGTATGTGGCTTTACCTACATGAGTTATATTGATATTTGTATAAAACCTCATTTGTTGTGCTCCTTGCTTCAGCAAACCTGCATACTCAGCCGCCATGTTATTCTTATGGAGAATAATTAAAATTTCATAAATCGTTTATTAGTGAATTTCCTTTGGAAAGTGAACTATTAGCATGACCCGCACGGTTGAAACTTAAGCCCGGGACCACCATAGAAGTTCCTAACGTGACCCCCTGAACACGTTTTGGGGGGTCGTTCAAAATTTTATATATATATATATATATATATATATATATATATATGTATATATATATATGTGTGTGTTTGCACTCTAGCGGTCACAATGTTTGTCCGATTTACTTCAAATTTGGTAGGGACATTCCTTTCTGTAATAAGTTGGACAAGTTCGTCGGGCAAAACAATCGGAAAACTCTAAACCTCTTTTTTTGGGGATTAATCTTTTGAATTTCGAGTTTTTGGGCCCAAAAATGGTCATAAAAGCCCCAGAAAATAAATGCAGGTAAAAAGATGGGAATTAGTAAGGCGAAAGTTTTAAGCCCTCTCTCGTCATTCTAGCATAAATATTTACCGAGTTATTAAAGAAAATGTGTATCGACTAAACACAGTACGTTGTCTTATAGGGGTTTTACACGAGAAAAGCTTATTATTCCTTTGTTAGAGTACTTTTATCATCCCCAGCAACCTCACGCCTACTCTCAAGCCTGTCTGGACCTTCTCCTAACCTTATATTGGGCAAAATTGTATTCCCAGCTTTGCAAGTAAATGAAACCAGGAGTATCAGAACAGCCAAAAAATCAATGTTTTCAGATTTCAATAAAAATTGAACAAATGTATGTTTTTACACTGATTTTGAGTTTTAAAAGTTTTTATGTGGAAATTCACTTCCCTCACGTCAGCGTGCTGCGTGCGAACTCGTTTATGAATGTATATTGATGAAACTTGGTATGTGGCTTTTTGTGGTATTAAGATACATATCTATGCATTGGAAATTCGCTGAGTACGCAGGTTTGCTGCTACGGGGGTATTATTTTGTGCTTGATAAAGAGAATATCTCGAAATATTGCAACAAAATGGTGTTAATTTCTTAAATGTATATATATATATATATATATATAAATATATATATATGTGTGTGTGTGTGTGTGTGTGTGAGTGTGTGTCCGTAAGCACGATAACTCTCGTAAATATAGTCCGATTTTGATGAAATTTGGTATAAACGTGTAAAGCCGCATTTATGACTTTCAGTTCGAAAACCAGACATATCGACTTATCCGCTTGGGTATTTTTGGGGGGTTTTGTACCCCAAAAATGGGTTTTTTGAGTTCTTTATATGTATAATTTTTGAAAAAGTCAAATTTTAGTTTTTTCCATTGAAATCAGATTAATAAGACGCACAATTTGTTGTTTTGATCATTGCTTTACGTCAAATGGTTACAGAGATATTGAAAGTAACCAATCTACGTACTCCAACGTCATTCTTATGGAGAATAAGAAAAATTGTATATATCGCTTATTTATCAATTTATCCTGATGAAACTTGGTATCTTCATTCCTTGGTATCTTGGTAACTTCATATCGTTGTGGTCTATTGATATTTGCACTAAAAAACCTTTCTTGGCCGATAGTTCCCGTAGCAGCAAACCTGCGTACTCAGCTCCCATGTTATTCTTATGGAGAATAAGTAACGTGTTATCTGGTTAATTATGAACATAAATTAATAAAATTTGGTATGTGAGTTTATCTACTTGAGTTATATTGATATTTGTATAAAACCCCATTTTTTGTGTTCCTTGCTTCAGCAACCCTGCATACTAAGCTGCCATGTTATTCTTATGAAGAATAATTAAAATGTCATAAATTGTTTATTTATGAATGTATATTGATGAAACTTAGTATGTGGCTTTATGTGGTATTAAGATACATATATATGCATTGGAAATTCGCTGAGTACGCAGGTTTGCTGCTATGGGGGTATTTATCCATTCTGGCTGAATTCATGACAGAAGTTTGCAACACTCAATAAGCTGTTTATTACTTCAGCAAGTGGAAAAGTTAGGCGTTGTTCTTAACAGAAAAGGTCGTTTCAAGATTTTTTTTACGGTTGGTTCTTATTTGACCATTGGTATAGGATGATGAAAAATTGTGTTGTAACACTTTGGCAGGGCAAAACGTTTAAACCACAAAAAGACCGCGGTATACTTTAACACATTTGCATCTGGTTTTTCCTGCTAGTGTCCGATTTCAGTTCGTTTACAAACTGTTTAACCTGATTTAGTTTGTTTCTAATCCATGGTTTTGTAAAATGGAAGACGTCACTTAACTACAAATCTTAGAAATGCTCGGTTTCTACGGTTTGCATCTTCGGTTTCAGGTCTGTAGGAGGTCGTTTTCTGACAGATCAGCGTTCGTGAAGCACGAGAGGACTCACGGCCCTGACGGCACGGTTATCAAGAGGTACAAATGTGACATCTGCGGGAGTCAGTTCACGGACAACTGTGGCCTCAAGAAGCATATCAGGATCCATACAGGAGAACGCCCTTATCAGTGTGACATCTGCGAGAAAGCTTTCTCGACCAGCTCCACGTTCGTCGCCCATCGAAGAATACATACCGGTAAGACTTATATTGCTTGCATTCTTTTTTAATCATTTGAGTGGGCAACAACCATTTCAATATTAGAATAACAGATATACTGGCGCCCACAACTTTTGGCAAGGAAATTACAGTTTATCTTATTATCACTAGGAATTGCTCTGAGCGTCTTAATGTGACTGAAGATGTTCTGTTACAAAAATGTATTCCCCCAAAGAGACAAATGTTTTATGTTAAAGGGAAACATCAGGAAATATACTTAAAGATTTGTTTTGTTTGTATTGTAGAATTGTGACTATCCAAGCTAATTGGGACTGAGATTTTATGAGTCTAAAAAAAACTCAGGTAATACGAAGGTTAAGTGATATGGGGCTTAAATTAAATAACAAAAACATTGTTAATGTACTACATTAGTTAATTGTTAGAAAATATGCAACATAAAAGCAAAAACTACGCGACCACAGAAATTACTAAAACTGACAGATGAACCCAATTTGTGAAGATAGACGTGCAAACCAGATATCATCAACATTTTCATATGAACTGTATGAATTCGTAGAGTTGGTCGCCTATTTATCTTGTATATCCTTATCTTCTGGTGACTAGCTCGGTTAACCCAAAGGCTCGGTTGACCAGACCTTGGATAATTGTGTGCATACTTTCATTACAGAAGAAGCATTTTAAATCTTTTATTTTGCGAGTACTGTATGTGTAGTTTTTACAAGATTGACTAAGGCTCAACGCTTTTCAAGGATTCAATATTCAGGAAGTTGTCGCCTGAAAAAATTATAAATAATTATAATAATTCCTTATAACAAACAAGTCATGTCATTATGATAAAAACTTTTTCCTCCAACTCCATGTTATTTACTTGATTAAAAAAGTAATTTTGCAAGTAACCATAAAAGTTAAATAATAGTCTAAAAGATAATCCAGTGGCAAAGTACAGTAAATAAAACTTACTTTCTGCTACTACAAATCTATAAGTTTCTTTTTTTGTTTGTTTGGTGCTCCCTATAACGTATAAGCTGAAATTTGTTAGCTGATAAATAGAATGATTATGTTACATACCTTATATCTGTTTTCAGTTTGTTGGAAATCTTGAATATTTACTCGATTTTAGACATTTATGATGTTATTTTCAAAATCTGTTGCACAATAACATTTTCATCAGTCGTTAACATTTATTTTAAAATAGAAAATACTCAACAAATATATTTACAGTTAGACATAAACAATCTAGGATAGACTCAAGTTCCAGTCTGGAGCCCGTTCGCATGCCGGCCGGTATTCGTTTGTAAAAGTGTTTCTAAATAGGATTTATACTGGACAAAAAAATCCCAGGGTAAAGTTAGTTTATTATAAAAGTGTTGTTTTACTTAGCTGAAAGGTTGGATCATTTACAATGTACGTAACTTTCATGGTTTACCAACATTCATCAGAAGAAAGTCCAGTTGATCAACTAAGACTTGAAATGTAGATTTAAATTCCAAACTACACAGTAAATACTTGAACATAAAGTATTTAAGTAACCTATTATAATCTTTTGTGCTTTAGTACCAAAACGAGTCATTACTTTTAATAATGTAAATTTTATTTTATTTATAAGATTAAAGCGTGGTTGTAGTTAATACATTGGTACTATAAAAAGTATTTCTAGGCCACCCAACATCTTTTGAAAAATTGCCATTTACCAATGTTTACAATAGGCCTACTAGTTTACTCAGGGCCGGATTTAAGTGTAGCCTATATAGGCGTGCACCTAGGGGCCCGCACCACACAGAATTATATATAAAAGCCTCATACAAGCAAAACAATAAAAGTGACCAACTTGGACCTGGACGGCAACAAGGAGTCTAGGGGCCCACAGTTCCTAAAACCGGCCCTGAGTTTACCTGTGTTTGACTCGTGTCATCTGTTGCAGGTGAAAGGCCGTACAAGTGCGACCAGTGCAGTAAGATGTTTGTAACCAAATCCCATCTCTTGACACACGCACGTGTGCACAGTGGGGAGAAACCGTTTGTTTGCTCCGTCTGTAATCGATCGTTCGCTGACGGCTCGAGCTTTCGAAGGCATGAGCGACTTCACACGGGCGATCAACGACACAACTGCCAAATCTGCGGGAAAGGATTTCCTGTTGGAGCCTCTCTTCAGAAACACATGCAGCAAAGTCATGCCTACTCGTAGCACATGCCGGGTTGATGTGTGTGAATCCGAACCGTGTATAAAAAATACTTAGGTACAAAATCCTATGGTACTTACGTTCAAGCCAGATTATCTTTTGATTGGGGTTTGTAAAATTAATTGTTATAGACCTTCAGTCGTCCATTCCTCTCAAATCGTATTTAGCGACCTAGGTTTCAGTGCATATTGCGCTATCTTCAGGCTTCAGTACGAAAATCAGTCCGTTGGATATCGTTAGATGTAATTTAAACTGCTTCCTGTGTCTTACTATTTCTGGGGCTTACATCTTTAAGATGTCAAAACTAATTGTTTAAGCAGCAATATATGGATAGGACAAGCAGACTTACATTGGAAAGTGAAGACATCCTAATGATATTACACTAAAAAACACTACATAAAACAAATAAAAGAATATTTCAAGGCCACTGGCCTCCTTGTCAACTTGACAAAGAGACCAGTGGCCTTGAAATATTGTTTTATTAGTTTGCTATCATTAGGATGCTTTTACTTTCCAAGGTAAGCTGGAGTGTCCTATTCATACATTCCTGCTAAATAGGCAAAACAAAAAACCTATCCAAAACTAACCTTAATTTTTGTTTTAGTGAATTTCCCCTATAGGGAAGAAGCTATTACCGTAGGTCTCATGGTAAGACTTAAGCCTGAGACCATGATAAATTTTCATTTTGAGGTCCCCAGATGCTAAAATCACCATTCGTTCAAATTTTTAAATATGTATATATATATGTGTGTCCGTAAGCACGATAACTCTCGTAAAAAAGGTCCAATCTTAATGAAATTTGGTACGAATGTGTAAAGTACCATTTATTTGAACGAGTTCAAAAACCAGATGAATCGCACCTTCCGAAGGGGGTTTTTGTATGTGTTGTATGTGTTTTTTGGGGTTTTCACATGTAATTTGAATTTAAATCTAATTTTCATTTATACCATTGAATTCAGCTTGAAAAAACAAATAATTTGGTATTTTGATCATTGTTCTACGTCAATTAGTTACTGAGATATTGAAAGTGCTAAACACAGTACGTTGTCTAATGTTCTTCTTATGGAGAAAAAGAAGAAATGTATATCTCGCTTATTTATGAACATAAACTGGTGAAATTTGGTATATGGCTTGATCTGGTTGTGGTTTATTGTTGTTTGCACACAAAAAAAATGTTCGCCTATGGTTCCTGTAGCAGCAAACCTAGGTACTTGGTCCCCATGTTATTCTTATGGAAAATACTTAAAATGTTATATATCGCTTATTTATGAATGTATATGGATGAAACTTGGTATGTGACTTCACTAAGATGAGTTATAACATAAACTGGTGAAATTTGGTATATGGCTTGATCTGGTTGTGGTTTATTGTTGTTTGCACACAAAAAAAATGTTCGCCTATGGTTCCTGTAGCAGCAAACCTAGGTACTTGGTCCCCATGTTATTCTTATGGAAAATACTTAAAATGTTATATATCGCTTATTTATGAATGTATATGGATGAAACTTGGTATGTGACTTCACTAAGATGAGTTATATTGATATTTGCATAAAAACCCATTATTTTGTGTGCCTTGTTGCAGCAAACCTGCGTACTCATCCCCAATGTTATTCTTATAGAGAATAATTAATATTTTAAATATTGCTTGTTTGTGAATACATTTCTTATGAATCCTGTGAAGTGCTTTAATGTGTTATGTTATATATTCATTGGAAATTCGCTGAGTATGCAGGTTTGCTGTGACGGGGGTATTTAGATTTTTTAGTCCATTGCATTCACTCAGTCTTTATTCCTCATAGGTAATGAGAATTTCACCCACTTATGAAGCACGTTTTGTTTTAAGTCAGGCCAGCTGTTTCTTAAGAGCTGAGAAATTGTCGAATTCAAAACTAAACTTCCAAGTGATCAATGGAAGTTGATTTGTAACTTTTTTTCTATACATTTTGTTTATGTAGAGAAAGTGGGCTACTCTGTGGAAATAGCTGGATCTCGCAAAGGTGTTGCCAGGCGCGGATACAGGGAGGGGGTCATGACCCCCCCCCCTAAAAAACCTCAGACCTTTACGTATTTTAACCATTTTTCAGCCTAAAGGTTATTGTATTTTGACAATTTAGATATTTTTTTCACTCATGACCCCCCTAAAACGATAAGTCTATATCCGCCCCTGGGTGTTTGTTTGTTTGAATATTGTTCCTTCACACACATAAACTACTGGACCGATTGAACCTAAATTTGGTTGAAAGATTGCTACTACACCCAAGGCAAACAGAGGCCTACTCCTGTTCTGAAAATTTGTTTGGACTCCATCCCACTTATTTCCAAAGTTCCCATTTTAATCTTATGGATGTTATAAGTGTTTTACTAGAGCAGTTAACACATTACCTACCACGTTTATACAGAATTTGTCAATAGTATAGACCAGCATCGTATTTGTGTGGTAACCTGTTTCTTCCCACAGACTGATTCTTCTCAAACAAATTTGCGATGGCAAGTCGCTTGAAAATAGAGACATGACATTGTAAATTTGTGTCAGTGTCCTCTCGTTTTTCAATGGCTTTATTCAAACTGTCTATTTTAAAGCCCCAATCTCTTCATACTTGTAAAAAATCCTTTTGGGCTCTGCCCCACTGGCCTTCAAATTCCAACTATCACAGACCAACTTACAGATCAATAAAGCTGAAATTTTGTAGGAAGGACTGTGCACTACACAACCCATCCGAAAAATCCTTTTGAGTCTGTGCCCTACTGACTTTCAAATTCATATTCTTGTTGACAAATTATTTACTGGTCCAATTTAGCTGAATTTAGGTAGGAAGGTAGAATCAAACCCATTCCTACTCGTATCCCATAAGCTTTTTTTGAGCCCCACCATACTTGGCTTTAAAGACTCCCTTGAAAACCATCACACATTTTACAAGTCCAATCAAATCTTATCCTTTTCTGAGCAAGAGGAAAATAGAAATAGGCTAGCAATAAAGCTCCCAACTGGACATGGTCTCTTAGATGAGGTGTAGTTGGCCGATTGGATTGCATGCTGAATGAAACCAGCGAACATTGCAATTTTTCGTACAAAGTGCTTGAACAAGGAGAAGATAGCTGTTTTGAATCCTCTCACCCAAAATGTACTGTACTGAAACTTACGCCAGCACAAGACTAAAGGGTGCTTGCAAAGCGTAGTGAGTCAATAGGAAGAATTAAGTTCAAGAGCCTTGCCAAGACAACCTTTGTGCGTCACCAAAAAAATCATTTATCACGTACGCTGCGGCGAGGTCGATTTCGACCGGCACGGGCTAAGCGCGGACGCTGAGCAGCCGGAACCGGCCGCTAATTCTCTTGAAACTAAACCAGTCAGTGTGAGCCCAGCACTTGCAAGGTGATTTTTGCCAGCGTGTAGCTCGGAATGCGAGCTTTATTTTGGTGTAGGTTGGTAGTATAAATTTCCCCAAAATCCCGGCTGTTACGGGATTCCCTGCATTCGTTTTCGTCCCACTTAGTCCCTCTAAATGGCAACCCTGGTTGACTACTGCTTTCTGGATTCTGCTGCTACCTGGTGGGGTTTTGTAGAACTGTGTCAATTGTGTTGTAACGCAGTACAGCGCCGTACTGTGTTTTTGTCATTCGTAAGCCGGGAATTTAAAATGTGACTGCGCCGATCGGAACAATTGCCGCGTGGCTGGAACACGCTACCGGGCATACCCCGCAGCTAATGTGTTAAGCTAAACTTGTTCTCTCAAATTCTAGTGTGACTTCTCACATGAATTTTAAACATGATTTTTAGTACTACATCACGTCAAATAAGAAACCATTGTTGATATACCAATGAAAAATAATCTGGCTAATGCGTCAGTACGGTATGTAGAATAAGACAGTAATATAAATTGTAGTGAATTTCCAGTGTGAACTAAAAATTGTTTATATAGTTATACATTTTAAAGGTTAGCAGAATTATTCGCCCTCAACAAAAGTACAAGATTGAAATAAAAAATGTACCTGCTGTACTCAACATACATAATACACCAAAATATTTAACCTGCAATTCAGCTATATTGGGAGTATTATATTATTTATGTTTAGAATTTGCTTACGTTATATCATCTAACATGTTAAGGTTAGTTTAATTTGTTTATGTTTTACGTAAAAACATCACATGCTTTGGCAATAAGTTGCAATTTAATTTTTATCAATGCTTTACTACGCGATAAATTTGCTTTGGATTTAAAAACTAGATGAAGTGGTCTGTAATGTCCAGAGGTGACTTTATGAATGAGTGAAGGGTGTGGGAAAGATACCCCTTTTATGTTACTATCATTGTGACACGGCAAAGAACACAACCACTTAAACAAACATAGTACATAACCACTTAATCAAACATAATGATATGTATTGGCCAGCCATAATAAAATAGTGATTTAAGCATATTGTTATTTAAGATTTTGACATTTATTGTACATTTTTTAAGGCTAATCCTACTAATATTATAAATGTGAAGGTTTGTAAGTTTAGATATTTGTGGCTCAGTCACGCTCTAAGCACTGGACTGATTGAGTTAAATTTGGCAGAGAGGTACTTTATAGTCCTGAGTAACATAAAGGCATATTAAAGTTGTGAAATTCCTATAGAGCTTTGCCCCACGGGGGTTCAAAGTTCGCATGTATTCCTTATGGACATTAATTTTTGTTTAAGCTGATGAAAATACAAACAGCTGATTTTGATTCTTAGTAGTTCCACGGGCTAACCACAGAATGCAGCACACACAACTGTCTTAGTTTTTATAAGTAATTTGCGGGGCGAAGCCTGCGGGTAACAGCTAGTATAAATTAATTTTGAGTGAAGGATGAGCGAGAGCCTAGGGTAGCTTTGTTTATGTTTATGACTATAGCTTTATCCAATCACACCAGGAAGTAGGAACTACAGTGGTGGTTTGAGGGTTGCCACGTACCTTGACAAAATGAATCTACGCTATTGGTTATTTTGTAAACTTATACTTTATTGCCACTACTACATGGAAATATGGTATATTCAATTAATCGCATTGAGTTTTTGGACAACCAATGTTTTCAGGAAAGTACCTACACTCCTCCCCGCCCCGTCCAGCACTCGCCTAACCACTCATTAAGGTGTCTGGTAAACCTGTTAATTCCTCTCAATTTATTTACCCCTTATTATGGCAACAAGTTGTCTCCAAGGAGTAGATCACATTAAGATAACGTTGGAGACAGCGGCCATGTTGGATTTAAGAACATTAGAACAAATGTTAAATGGAAAATATGATCTGTTGATAAATTTGTATGGCCAGAAAATTACGAACCACATCTCTTAAATCAAAATTTACGAGCTGTTTTAATAAATCAATTTCAAAATATTAAGAACCACTTGTTATTAACTGTTTGGTGTTTTTCTGTCAGACTTTGGGAGGGAAAAGTACTTAAAAAACTAATTGTAAACTTTTATCAAGTTTCAAACAAAACATGTTTCTAAATATTTGGTCAAATTGTAACAGAAAAGTATGATTTTTAGTGAAGAGATCATCAAGTGCAATTCCACAATGAAATTGTCTGTGGTTAATTTGCGCTTCACTGACCCGTTACAAAAACTGACACTCAAATCTAAAAATCGTATTACTGAGAGACATTATTCTAGCCGCCTCGCAATTTCACTCATTTAGAAAGCCCTCTGGAGTTTTGGATGAAAATCTAAGCCTGACCAAGGTCAGAGCTCATATTGGCACTAATTTTCTAGTACTGTAATGTGTAACATAATGCGGGGCACCATAGTTTTTGGTTAATTTAGTGTTTTGTCTCAACTTGACCTAACCAGCAGCATCAGTGACTCCAACGTCCTCTTAAGGTAGTTAAGGAGAGGTTATTTGATAATAACCTGATGGATTCGACAGGTAATAAATAATTATGTATAATTCTTGTTTTACTGAACTGATTTTATCAACAACAGAAACGTTTTTGCTAACTGTAATTACAATTGTCCAACCCATTTTGAAATATAGATGATTCTTTCCCAAATGGGAAAAATAAAACTAATGTGCATAATAAATGGAAATTCACACTTAGTGTTAGCTGTGATGTAATATATTGTGTAATGTAAATACTAAATTAAGTATGTTAATGATTATTAAAACTACCATACAATTCAGTCACTAATTATATTGATTTAGTTTTTATTGTTTTTTAAAATGTTTTGTTTTCAATGTAAAAAGCTTATTTTATACTTGTTTTAATTAAACATCATTGTTTTTTAATAAGATGCTTTATATTTTATTAGGTTTATTATTTCCCCAATATTCCTTATTATTATTGAGAATAATAATATAGCTCTCTTCCTTCTGTAACTCTCTAAGTGCTAACTAAACGCCACAATCATGATGTCACTACTGTAAGTGTAGGGCCTAGAACAAAACTTTAATGTTTTAGTCACGACTAAATGTTTCTATGTAAAGAGCAAGTAAAAAATGTATCTTTCACATTCTTCCTTCATATTATTAGTTGTAAGTGTGATATATAAAGAAGTTGCCTTTCGGAGTTTTAATAATTTGACTTGCCAATTACATCATTTAGTTGTTTTTCCATCATACAAAAATCGTTTTTACTTGCCTTATTTTGGGAGTTTTAGGCAATCTCTCATCCAAACCATTTTAAACCTAAATTGCACATATTTTTGTAATACAGTATGTGTTAAATTAAGAATCTTTCAGATATTTTGTAATTGTGAATAACATCGGATTTATAGCGCCTGTGTGTAAAAGGGTAATTTTTTAACTCATTTCACCATGAGTTCATTGCAATTTTTAAGCAGTGAAAGGACACCCTCACTAACCCCTCCCCCACCTTCTGAATTGTAATACAACATACAAATATTTTAGTTCCGTTATTCAGTTTTATCAGGAAGAGGCACAAATATTTCACTTGCAGATATGTCAAAGTCAGACTTGTTTTTAAATAATAAATCATATATTCATAAATAGTTGAAAGCATAAAAGTTATCAATTAACGGAATTTTCAAACACCAGTGATTCTGGTGGTAGGAAGGTGCAAACATTTATCTAGAGGTTCAAAAGCTATTGTCTACACAGAGATTTTCCTGATTGATTAGTGTTGAATATATTTGTGCTACTCATTAGCCTCAACACCGTAAAGAATAACTAACATTCACAATTTGCACATCGTATTTGTGTGGATCACTGCACATTTCTGGGGGACTCACAAGGCTAGCCTCTGCGAAGGCTTCGGTATACAACCAGGTCTTCCTACTTCAGATCAAAGCAGGGTTTAAGCTGCGGTCGCATTTGTCGCAAAATGTGACATGCAGCACGAAAATGTGACAATATTTGGGCAGGCTGTCGCTTTTTCGCTACAAAGAAAAGTATAGGAATTTTTTTAAATTTTATTGCAGAAAAATCTGGTTTTCAAAATACAAATTGTATTAAAAGTCCATGATCATGATCCACAACCAAAAATATTAGAAGAGTAGTTGGGATGTTGTAGAGACTTAACGTCGCGTTGGTTGCAATACGTCACTTTACCGATCGCCTCTGAGCGAATGGTAGAGGAGCCTGCATTACGTAAACAGTTGCTGTCGATTTCAACTGCGTACCGTGTAAACGGAACGGGCGAGTTACTGATATGATATGTAGTGACAGTAGCTAACCCCCTAGCAGATGTCATGCGCTGTGACTCGGTTTGGTGCACACTCTGTAGTAGCTGAGCGAATTGGCGAATGCGAGAATGTCGAGGGCTAGTTCGCCAACAAAGTGATGACTGCGCTCGCCTCGCAATCGCACCGATTCTTGTGACCGAGTCAAAGGAGATGAGCGGCAGGTCCTCCATAATTAGTGCCGCTCGCGGTCTCGACTCACTGCAGAATGTGGACGGTTACAGGAGCAGGAGTTGCTCGAAATTGCAAGAGGGCAAGAGTGTAGAGGTACCTTAGCGAAGACGGACAACTCAAAACCGGTGATGCACAAATGCGATCGCGATATGCTTTGAGGTTATGTTTCAGAGTGAATAATGTTTGGGGTGTGTGAGTTTTAGTTGTTCTGGTGCCATAATAGGCCTATTCTATTAGAATGTTTAGTATATTTCCATTACAGACTTTAATGGTTAAAATGGATAAGTTACCAAGAAAAGTAGACTCTGCTGAATTATATATTATTTAAATGTTAAACCTTAAAAACAAATACAAGCAAAAAACAACTTAAGACCAAAAAATAGTATAATGACGCAATAAAAATGTGAAAAGGAAAATATTTTTGCTACACGTCTCTAAGAGCTTGTAGCATTTTTGCTCAAAGAATTTTTTTCCCAGCTGAATCCCTGATAAGCAAATTCTTTATCAGAACATTCACTGTGGAAACACAATTTTCAAGTTTAACAATATTAACCGCAACAACGTGATAGTACAATTTTTCTTAATTAAAACAATTGATTGAAAGTAGAAGAAAATTATGTCGGAACTAAATAGCAACATGATCAGTATTTGGGGTTGCTAAAATGGTATAGCCAAGATTTGGCATTTGTCTCTACTGCGAGACTTTACAAGTGACAGCTGCTACTAAACTGAAAAAGGACGTGGAAGTTCACTCTACATGGGAGCCATGGACAAAAGACCCGCATGTTTAAACTCAAATCAAATTACTTTGGGGAAATTGCAATCTTAATATTATTAAAGAGACAAAATTGTGTTCAGAAAATAATAAAAAGTCAATCGATTCTTCAATTTATATTTATTGCACTTAGATATATAACAATAAATATTAGTAATAATGACTTTACAATCCTTTACAATTGCAATTGCAATTCAACGTTACATGCATGATTCAAGGAATAGAATATACAAAAACTATTTCACATTTACCCCTCTTATTTACAATTTCTATGCGGCTCTTCCCTTATAAAACTAACATGATTCCTGTTACAGCCTGATAACCTATTTTCCTCCAAACTTTTACAAAATGTAATACAAATTTAACTGATTCAAGAGGTATATACAGTGTAAAAATTTGCTTATTGAGAGAAAAGTCTCATCTTAAACACGTCAATTTTAAATCACATTAATAAGGCATCTAATTTTAGCAAATTAGTCAAATAAATATTTACACTACAAATAAAATATCATTATAAAACAGTTTAAAGGAATAAAACAACATAAGAACAGTAATCATTCGCCTAAATTAAATAGAAAATGTTAATAAAATTATTTCATTAGGTTTTCTTAAAAAGCTCTTAGGTTGAGACCAGTATTTTTTTGGTTTAGTGATAAATACACAAACTAAACTATCGAAAATGTCAAGATTTTCTTTAATAAATTGTTCCATGTGATTTTTTTTTCAAAGAGATTCTGTTTTACTTGATTAATGGTACTAAAATAATAATCCTAGATTATCCCAGGGGCGGATCCAGAGGTCATGTTTGGGGGGGGTCACCGAAAGTTACCCGTCCCCCTTCCCTGTGGATGGTCCCTGACACCCCCATTATTGTTTTTAACTATATGAAATTATACAACGAATGAAGGTAAGTTAACATAATATATCAATAACCTTGTACTCAAGAAAAAAGCAATCTTAACTTTATAAACAAGATAAATAAAAATTAATTTTAGTTCTACTGCGCTCGACCGTAAATAAAAATAAAATATTTAGGCATTACACTTTTTTCTACATCATCTGTAGGCGTCTAGGAACAATTAAGATGTCTAAATAAACCATTTATTATAGTATTAACCCACGCGAAAAACTATTTACAAAACGTATTTGAAATCTGCAATACTGAACTGTACTACGCGAAGATACAATTAGGAATGAGGCTGACAGCCAAGGTCAACCACTCGAAAAATGAAAATGTCGTATTACCACAATTTTACAAAATAAAATACTTGGCGTATGAGCTTCTGTTTGCACGCATTTTAATCTTTGTTTCCTCTTATTTCATTACATATAATTCGAGGCAATTTTTGCTTCTAGCCTAGCCAATGGATATTTATTGCCTAGCAACGGATTATGCGGTTTTAAACAAAAATCAAACCTAACCTGTAAACAAAACACCGCTGATAGCAAACGATGGTAGGCGGGCGAAATCCAGTAGAAAATAATCACCGAATACAATTGTAGCAACCTTTGCTGCTAAAATGTACCTCCAAGACCATGTTGAAAACACTGCATTTTCGGTCTGTCAACTGGCAAAACTGCAACAACTTCGCGATACTCGGGAATATCCATGTTTTTGTAAGACGCTTTTAGGTTAAATACATGGATCTAAGTAATCTGTTATATACTAAAATGGAAGTTTACAATTTCACCTGACTAATGGTGTGTATTTTATTTAATTTAAAGAAACGTTTAGGTTCGTTAGTTTGAATTTTAATGTAACCTTGTAAGACGGGAGCGGCAAAATTTGACTCTCGGAACTGAAAAACGGGGTTTGGGAAGGCTTTTGATGCTTACATTTTCATTCAGATTTATTCAAACTTTCATCGTATGCCTGAATAGTAAAATAAAACACAACAATTCTTAGGTTTGGGGGGGCGACCGCCCCTACCGCCCCCCCCTTGGATCCGCCCCTGGATTATCCTTACTTAAAATCAAACATTAAAAACTACTAAACTGAATTAATTTATAAAATAATAAACTTTCATACAGTTCCAATATTTTAAAAGTAATTAAATAAAAAAGTTAGTAAAACATATAGGGATTTAAACAATAATCATTAACCCTAATATTATTTTCTGCTCATCTGGCTTACGAAAGAAAGTGGAAAGTGGATGCTCCTTAAGCTGTTAATAATTGACGATTATCCTCGGTAAGTAAAATTGTTTCTCTATGGAAACCCGTCAGGCTTTGTGATAAGGGCAAACCCAAAAATATTCTGGCTAAAAAGTGTCAATTAAGCTGAAACGTAAACTATTTTTCCTCCCAGTTTCACTCATATCAGCTAAACCGCTGAGGTGCAAGAGTCTGATGAATCCATCCAGAGGGAAACAGATGCAGGGAAATTCCAGTTCCTCCCTCACTTTGGGCAGTCAATTTGTTATTCATTTTCAATACATCAGTTTACTTATTTAGAGAGATATATTGAAAATATACGAAAAGAGAAATTTTATATGCACTTAGAATAGTTTTATCAGCAAGTATTTTGCCTTTGCGCTGAGTGCATGTAAAGGAGTGCAAGGTGATGTAATTTGTATGGCCATTAAACTATTAATTTGATAAAAAATGTACATGATTTAATACGTAACTACAAAAAAATCAATTGTTTTATCTTGGTTGGTTTGCTACAAACAATTTCAAATAGTGCATATTTTATCATCAAACTTTAGGATTTTAGCGGGAATTAAACAAAATAAAAATATACCTATACAAATCTAAAGCACCAGACAAACCAGAAAATAACACTTCCTAGGTGAAAAGAGGCCTTCCAATTATGCAGTTAAATATTTGTTTATACTAGTACCATACATATTTTTATTTTCTCTTGTATTGATATAAATAATCAGTAGCTATTAATAAAAATATTACTGAGCACAACGTACAAATAGGAAAGAAGAGTTTTACTCGTGAATATCTTAGAGCTGCGAACAAAAAGTGTTATTGCTACTTCAAACTTAACCTACAGACTATACTCAATCTATCTTTAATCATCAAAGGCTTATTTTTGTTTGGTCCAAACCGAGACATACTGTTTATAGTCCGTGTGTCGGTTCCATGTGGTGTAATGCAAAGTGATGAACAGATTCCTGCTTAACTGTATTATTATAAATTTGGTTAGGTTTTCATAACTTTGAAAATTTGAGAGAATGTTATCTAAAATATATATGGTAACCGGAAATTGTAATAAACTCTAATTATTTCTACAGTAGTTTATTTAAAGCTGAGTAGTAGGTGAAACGGAAGTAACAAAGAGAATTTGATATAATCTACATGAATGAATTATGTATTCAATTGCACGTAATAGTATTAGCTACAAAATGTTGCTTCAATACAAACTGAGGGACAATTTAGGATTCAACGATCTCTCAGAGGTTATTAAGCTTCACATTGTATGGTAACATTTTTTTAATTATTAGTAACGAAAATTCTGATTCACAAATCTGATCAAATCACTAATAGTAATAAAAGTGTTTGTGTTGAAATAAGAACAACATTCTTAAAAGTCTTTAGCATTAAATAAAAAATAAACTACTCAATTGCTTTTATGCTTGTTTCTGTAGGGTCTTCCCAGCCTTGGGTATTAATTTGATATCAAATCCCAACTTCCACAGTGATACATGTAATCTCTTCACGTTACTTCCTCCCCACCACTAACTGCCCTACTATGCTTTACATCAGTTGCAGATCCATGTGAGACTTGTACAAGTTAAAAAGCTAGTTCACTCGCCAGAGAGTAACATTCACAAATAACAACCTGACAAATGCTACAGTGGCGGAATATATCTCTCCGAGAAACTCACACGTTTCATCAAGTGAGTAAACTGGCTTTTATTCTTTTTCGATTTTAAACTTTACTTTTTTCGCCCCTACCCCTGCTCCATGATCCTGAACACCAGTTCCA
Organism: Allygus modestus; assembly: GCA_963675035.1. Lineage (NCBI taxonomy): Eukaryota > Metazoa > Arthropoda > Insecta > Hemiptera > Cicadellidae > Allygus > Allygus modestus. Next base: position 130,920,332 of record OY776114.1, read on the forward strand.
AGACGCACGGGTTGTCCTGGGACGCTAGCGCCGCCTGGTGGACAACGGCTATCAACTCGTCGTCCAAGCTCTTCATGTACAGAGGGGGAAGCTTCTCGCCATTGCTGCCCGCTTCATATCCAACCTGATAGCAAACAAGTCAAGGTAAGAACCTATTTTATTTAGAGAACAAAGATTTTCAATTCTGTACTCGTCTTCGTGGTCTCCGTGGAAGCAAACCTGCGTACTCGGCCCTTATAAATTACATGCGAATAACCCATGTTATGCAGGAGCAATTGCTTTAAGGAATCAATAAATGAGAAAAAAATATTTAAAAGTTCAAAATTTAATTAAATAATTGCCTTGTAAACAACACAATTTTCTTATTAGATGAGTACTTTGTTTTACAATAAATTATAATAATCAAGTGAACTAACTTATAAAAAAAACCTGTATTGGAAATGGTTTTGTTGACACTATTCTATGTACATTACTGTATTGATTATATGAATAATGACAATTTTTATAGAAAAAAGAACAATTGTATATCTAGCTTATTTATAAATTATGATACTTAGTCGAAGTGATAGGACTCAAAATGGTAAAATTTTCTTGCCGTCCGGAAACTTATACAGCTGAATTAGATGCCCCAAAGGATGAAAAAAATGCATATTATAAACTTGTTATCTGGAGTTTAACAAAATGGCGGATTTACTTTTTTAATAAACTAGTCATATCTCGGTTATTCTTTATGCAAATTTGCCAACTCTTTTTTTGTTGAATAGATAATTTTATATTACAAATAAAGTGTTCCGACAACATTATCTGTGTTTGACTTGGTTTTCTGTTTATTTAATAAAATATATAAGAATTACAGGGCATTAATTGCTTTAATCCTGTATATCTCCTAAACTATACATTTCAGTTGAAATACACAAATTATATAAAAGATAGAAAATACTATAAGCTTTACAATGGTATATAACATAAGGGGATTTAAAATACATATGCAAATATAAGAGGTGCAGAACTGCTGGATGGCAGCGCTTGGTGTGATGTGGTGACGCGGGCCGGCTTCAGCGTAGTCCGAGGCGTTATAGGCCGAAAATATTTCACTTCTGGCTGCCGGTACCAAATTTTGCTCGTTGTTTCTTCATCTAATTAACTTTTAAAATCCGCTGGGAGACACTCTCTCAGAGCTGCCTAACCCCCTGTGTTGACGTCATCAAGATGGCGGACCGGAAACTATACAGGGTTTGCTTTAAACGTTTGTAACTCCTTTACCTGTTGCTTGGTTTTGACATTAACGGTGTAATTTTAAAGAAAATAACCTATTTAACATTCACCGTTATTATCAAGATCGTTAAGTATTTATTAGTCTGTTTGCTCAAGTGTTAATTCTACAAAATTCAGATTTCTTTTGAATTATTCTGAAAAAAATACGCTATTACTGTAGTCGGCACGGTAAGACTTGGACCGTGACCATAATAATTTGACTTAAAAGTGGTTTATATACCTGAATTTAAGTAATCCAATTTGCTGCTTCATGCAACCAGTTTCAACTCCGTGGAGTTATTATCAGGCCGTTGGTACAAGGATAAAACAATCTCTTCATTTGAAGGTCGTCATGGCGTTCATCACACAAACGATAACACAAACAGACATCGAACGGACAACGGACAAGAACATTTATAAACACTAAACACAAAATGGGGGTGCGATGCGTACCAGGCGGAAGTGAAGTCTAGCCAATATTTCACATTTGGCTATCGGTACAACATTTTGCTCGTTGTTTCTTCAAATAATTAATGGTGAATGGTGCCCCCCTTTTGTGTTTAGTGTTTTTTAAATGTCCGTGTCCGTTGTCTGTTCGATGTCCGTATGTGTTTTCGTTTGTTTGATGAACGCCATGACGACCTTCAAATGAAGAGATTGTTTTATCCTTGTACCAACGGCCTGATGATGACTCCACGGAGTTGAAACCGGCTGCATGAAGCAACAAATTGGATTACTTAAATGCAGGTATATAAACCACTTTTAAGAATTATACAGTAATCCGGAGGCTATAATCCATCAATATAATAACTTTACGTTCAAACCAACGTAGCTACAGTAAATATTTTTTTAGAACTTGTATATGTATAATTTTGTATATGTCCCTTTTGTAAATGTTCAGTTTTTTTTAGATTTGAGACCGTTTACAATGAAACTTTTTAAGTAACCCTTCGATTTCAAACGAGTTCGCACGCAGCACGCTGACGTGAGGGAAGTGAATTTCCACATAAAAAACTATAACAACTCAAAATCAGTTAAAAATATACAATTATTCCAATTTTTATTAAAATCTGAATAATAAATTTGCGCATTATAAGGTTAGGCGAAGGTCCAGTCAGGCTTTAAAGTAGGCGTGAGGTTGCTGGGGATGATAAAAGTACTCCAACAAAGGAATAACAGGCTTTTCTAGTGTAAAATCCCAATAAGACAACGTACTGTGTTTATTCGATACACATTTTCTTTAATAACTCGGTAAAAATTTATGATAGAACGACGAGAGAGGGCTTAAAACTTTCGCCTCACTAATTTCCATCTTTTTACATGCATTGATTTTACATCTGGGGCTTTTATGGCCCTTTTTGGGCCCCAAAACCCAAAATTTGAAAGATTAATCCCCAAAAAAGGGGTTTAGAGTTTTCCGATTGTTTTGCCCAACGAACTTGTCCAACTGATTACAGAAAGGAATGTCCCTACCAAATTTGAAGTAAATCGGACAAAAAATGCGACCGCTAGAGTGCAAACACATATATATATATATATATATATAAAATTTTGAACGACCCCCCAAAACGTGTTCAGGGGGTCACGTTAGGAACTTCTAAGGTGGTCCCGGGCTTAAGTTTCACCGTGCGGGTCATGCTAATAGTTCACTTTCCAAAGGAAATTCACTAATAAATTTAGTATGAATATGTGAGACAGTATTTAATTTCTTGAGTTCGAAACCCAGAGAAATTGGATCAAGGGAAAACTTTATGGTGTTTTAATTAGATTAACAAATAACATTTTTAGATTGTTCATATACAAGTTTTTAATATACACAATTTTCTTTGAAACAGGACATTAACAGGGTTCCCACTCAAACTTAATGATCAAATTCACGGGTTTTTCACGGTTTTCAAGGTCTAAAAATTGTCAATTTCACGGTCAAAATATTAAAAAACATAACCGGTTGCAAAACAACAACGCAGACGCAGCGCAGCGGTCAAATACTAGTTAAAACTTTCCAACATTCCAATTACGATGTCACAGAACCATAAAACCATACCATACATCCCAAGTGAACCTTTTAAAAAATAAGAACTATTTTAGATTTTCTTATTGTTTTAATGTCGTCGTAAGTCATGTCATCAGTCTATCGGTTATCGGTTGCTGGTAATTTCCGTAATTTCTACTTCGCTCAGTGTTGCCAATCACTTTTTCCCGAATTACCCTCGATCCTCGTCAAAATTACCCTCAAAATCTAAACTCCTGTATTTGAGTAAAGAGTGCTAATGAAATAAATGAAATGTGCTTGAAATTTGATAGGTTTGAGGAGCTGCCTATGGATGTCACTGATGTATAATTAATTTTAAAGTTTAGAATAAAGAATGAAAATAGAAGTTGCATACGCCAGGCAGTTTTTGTCTCAATTTTTTCATACATATAACGGATTTTTCTCAGAATTTATTTTACTGCTTAAAAAATCACAGTATATAAATGATTAACAGCTGATACAATTTTGTTTACAGCCATAAACGTCAATTATAAAACAGCTAACGCTGTCTATCTTTCAGTCTATCAACTACTAGGATTAGGTAGGCGGAGACAGGTGACAGTAATCCCCATTTTCTATTTTTGTTATTTATTGTCTGGTTGAAAAAAAACTTGCAGACATTACTGCAACTTAGCGGACTTCTTGTCGTCCTGGCACTCGTGGCTCTTTCACGTTTTTAACATGAGACAATCACTGTACATGTAATCCTTACTCAAGCTCGATTTCTGTCATGGAGTTCGTGAGTATTCGTCAAGAGTCACGAAAATCGGAAGGGTCGATAAAGTAGAGAAATGTAGTAGGCCTAATTTAATCATAAATAAACATCAATGAATGTTTAATAAGTATGTAACAAAGGATAATGTAAATTTGTATATTTCTAAAGGCTTTAGTAAAATTACCCCTTTTTACCCTCGAAGTTCAAAATTATCACCGGCAAGGGTAATTTCTCTCGAAGTGGCAACGCTGACTACGCACCGTGTAAACGGAATGGGCGAGTTACTGACGCGACAGTTGTATAGTAATGATGGGCAGTGCGATTCTTAGCGAACCGATTCATTTGAATCACTCGATTCAAAAGAATCGAAATTTGAACAGATTAATTTCGTTCGTTTCGATTCATTATCTGTCCTCGCCGTATAATATAAACGAATCGGTTGTTATAGATTATTTGGCCGTCCTGTTATGTTACGACTCCAATATGCAATATGCGAACCGATAGTCCAACTGATGCAATGAAATTTGACTATCGAACATCACAAATAATTATTACTGCGCAGCCGCAGACTCCTTAAAGAACCAATAAGCAAGCGTTTAGACGGATTAGCTGATACTCAGAAGTTAGCTGAATGACATAACAACAATCGGTTCGCGAACCGATAGTCCAATTGAATCAGCACCAGCAGATATGGTATTGTGAAGAAAGAGAGGTCAAAACAAAATAGATTTGCATGGAATTGTGGGATTTCACAAAACGTTTGCCGCGCATACGCAAACCAATGAGACTGCTTTTACGATCTATCCTTTTGTCCGTCTCCCTCCCCTTCTTTCCGCTTCAACTTCCCCCCCAACCATTTCTCAGCGGAAACGCAATTGAATCGCGAACCACGATGGTCTACACCAATGCGCGAAAGAAGTGAACGAAACCGAGCAACATAACCGAGGCATATTTACCAGAGTTGATTCGCACCACGAATTGGTTATTTTAAAAGTTGAATCATGATTCATCTGATTCTCTCGATAATTCGTTCGATTTGAACGTTTCGTTCGCGAATCGCCCATCACTATCTACAGATACAGTAGTCCAGATACAGTAGTTGTCTACTGTCACCGACTAATACAAAACAATAGGCAAATGACATACAGTAAAGAAGACACTTAAACAGTCTTACACAAGTGTCAGTCAGCAGTCAGTTGACAGTGAAAAAACACCAGCAACTTAACAACTGTCGCCCGAGTTCCTTTGCACCGTGGAAACCAGAACCAATCTTAAATTAGTGATGTGCGATACGTATCGTATCGTATCGGAATACCGCTATACGCTAGGGACGATACGATATTTTGTCACAATATTTTTGAAACGATACGTATCGTTTCCTAAAAGCCTAAAACGATACTCGATTTTGTATCAGCACATAGAGACGATATTTCGATATTATTTTCTTGGCTGTAAAACAATGAGGTTATATTTATATTTGACAAGAATTCTTCAAAAGTCTTCTTTCTGTGATACTACAATTAAAACCAGTGGAAATACCTCGATGGTCGTATTTTTAACGGCAGTGTATAATACAATATACGTTGTATCGTTTATGCACAATATGTTAAGCAATACGATAGCGTATCGCGATACACAGCACCGATACGATACGGCCGATACGATATTTGACTCCGATACGTATCGTATCGCCGTTCGCACATCACTATCTTAAATCATCTGCACAGCTGCAATCTGCCAGTAGGCAGACGACGCGGTATTCACCATATTTACAACGTACTAACAACAACAACGGTAATAATTCTGTTGTACATTTCCCTATCTGAAAACAAATTTGATATTTTCTGATCAGATTTTTTTTATTGTTTTTCAAGTTTGATATATTTTTAAGGTTTTATATCGAAATTCACGGCTTATTCCAGGTTTTTTCACGGTACACGAAATTCACGGCTTATTCAAGGTTTCACGGTTTTCACGGTTGGGTGGGGACCCTGATTAAAAACTAAACAATTTGGTATTTTCAATTGTTTTATTATGGTGCGGAGAAAATCTAGGAAACCTATTCTTCATAATAATCTTATGGGGAGAGCTAAAGATATGATTTTACTAACTAATGTAGCTCAAAAGAGCAATTATTTTGCCTTTTACATTTTTTTTGTATATTTGGTTATTATAAATATGTACCTCACTACCAAAACTAAAGTCTTGCCAAAGGCCATTAACATTATTCATAAATAAGCTAGATAAAACAACTTGTTCATTCTCCTTGGGAAAACATAAGGGCTGAGTTTGTAGATTTACTCTATAGGATGGTACAAATTATAATTTTTGATGCAACTATTATTAGACCACAACTTCATCAAAATTTATTTAGATACTAAAAATATATAACATGTTATATATCCTCAAACTTCTTCCCTTGATCCAATTTCTCTGGTTTTCGAACTCAATACAGTATGTACTGTCTCACATATTCATACTACATTTATTCAAAATCGAAAGGTTTCTTAAAAAGTTTCAGTGTAAACGGTTTTGCATCAAAAAAACTGTACATTTATAAAAGGGTCATATACAAGTTCTAACAAAAATTATATTTATTGTAGCTAGGTTGGTTTGAACGTAAAGTTATTATGGTCACGGGTCCAAGTCTTACTGTGCCGAATACAGTATAGCGTATTTTTTTCAGAGTAATTCTAAAGAAATCTGAATTTTTAGTATAACACTTGAACAAACAGATTACAAAATATTTAACGATCTTGATATTAACGGTGAATGTTAAATAGATTATGTTTTTTAAAATTAAACCTTAAATGTCAAAATCAAGCAACAGGTAAAGGAGTTACAAACGTTTAAAGCAAACCCTGTATAGTTTCCGGTCCGCCATCTTGATGACGTCAACACAGGGGGTTAGGCAGCTCTGAGAGAGTGTCTCCCAGCGGATTTTAAAAGTTAATTAGATGAAGAAACAACGAGCAAAATTTGGTACCGGCAGCCAGAAGTGAAATATTTTCGGCCTATAACGCCTCGGACTACGCTGAAGCCGGCCCGCGTCACCACATCACACCAAGCGCTGCCATCCAGCAGTTCTGCACCTCTTATATTTGCATATGTATTTTAAATCCCCTTATGTTATATACCATTGTAAAGCTTATAGTATTTTCTATCTTTTATATAATTTGTGTATTTCAACTGAAATGTATAGTTTAGGAGATATACAGGATTAAAGCAATTAATGCCCTGTAATTCTTATATATTTTATTAAATAAACAGAAAACCAAGTCAAACACAGATAATGTTGTCGGAACACTTTATTTGTAATATAAAATTATCTATTCAACAAAAAAAGTTGAAAAATTTGGATAAAGAATAACCGAGATTTGACTAATTTATTAAAAAAGTAAATCCGCCATCTTTGAATGGCCGCCATCTTGTTAACCCATTGAGGTAGTAATTTTATTCTATTTGTAGTAGCCTATAACGGGAATTGATTGGTGCTGCACTCTAGTAGCAAAATATGTAACTAATGACCGCGGGCGTCTACGGTTCTATCCGCTAGGGGCGCGGACTGACTGAAAACACTTAATATCGCCGCCAGGCCTTTGGTCGTGTTAGCTGAGTTGGCTACGTCGTGGAAACACCTTGGCCAGGTGGCGATACGATGTTCGTGGGTTCGATTCCCGCACACGACCAAAACTGACCAGTTGTGCAACTCTCAATGAGTTAACCAGTCTGTGGCAACGTTGGTGGGAGGGCCCAAGTAAAATAAACGGTGGCAGGCTTGCTTGGAAGTTGACGGGATAGGTTAATTCTTTGAGACTTGCACATGGTCAACACTGATTTTGCTAATTTTTACTTATGTCTACTGTGTGTGTGCCAATGCGACTCTCTAAACTGAAAGAAAACAATATTTTAATTAAAATATGCCATTAATCCATTTAAAAACACCAATTTTATACTCCAATTCACACGTTAATAAAATTACAAGTAAGGAACGAGACCTGCTCGTATGTCTACGCCAATGGGTTAACTCCAGTTTACAAGTTTATAAGTAATTAGTTTTTGTCATCCTTTGGGAAATCTAATTCAGCTGTAAAAGTTTCAGGCCGGCAAGAAAATTATACCTTTTTGGTCCTACCACTTAGACTAACTTGGTTTGTGGCTTCATCTGGCTGTGGTTCATTGATATTTGCAAATAAACCCCATTTTTATGGTCCCTGTTGCAGCAAACCAGCCCTTGTGTTGTTCTTATAGAGAATAAATAAATTGTAACTCATTTACAAATACTTTTGATTGAACTTTGTAAGTGGCATCATGCAGTAGTCAGGTACATGTATTGGAACATTTGCTGAGTAAACAGGTTTGCTGCGACGGGGGCATTTTACCTAAACAAAGATCAGGTTTTAGTTGACCTTCATATTAGGAATCCTCCCTCCATTCATTGAGTACGTTTATTGTCCTTTTTCATGAATAGTCAGTCATAAATAACACACTTTTTTAAAAAACCACTTCCTCTCAGTTTACTGTTACTAACTGGAGCTTTTTTTCCTATAAAGAATAAAGTTGCAAGAGCCTCATTTTGCACCATGACTGACTCACTTCCATATTTTTGTTTACAACAGTAACTAAACTACATGGATCGTACCGGGGCTTTGTTCTACTACACCCGATTGAATAATTAGTACAGTAACAGTACCGACTTTTCAGTGCACCACAGACCACTACAACGTAGGTTCTCCAGATGCATAACACTCTACAATACAATCTGCACACCTTATATTGCGAACCAAATCTCTCCAAGGTGTTTAAGAGTAACTTATGGCCCACTCACGTTATCAGGGTGTATTGTTGTACGAACGGCTAATGTAGAGAACGAGGCAGCCGAAAGAAGGTCCAAGAGAGGCACGAGGGCAAGGCAGGTCGCTCGGGCGATCGACTCTGACAGCCTGCTGATGTCCAGGGGCTCACTGGAGTGCTCGGAGTCTTCACACTGCAACAACAAACCATGACGGAATAACGGAACGCTAAGTTATAAATCAAACTTGTACTGAAGGCGTCGAAGAGAACGAGTATAAAAGAGCTCAACAAGAAGGCCTAATCAACCCAAGGCCCCTCAGGGGGGGGGGGCAGGGGGCAACAACTGCCTCGGAGCCCGGGCACATGTCTAGGGGGCCCGTAGAAAACCTGTTGTCTAAAAAAAAGGGCCCACCACACCACCAGGCCTGCCGAGAGGCCCGTCGTGAAAGCTGAGTACAGCCCTGATTCAACCTATTGCAAATTCCTAGTTTGAACGAAAATTTATGAACTGTTACTTATTGCTCATAAACACTAAAGAAAAATTCACGCTACTACAAACTAGGATTACATTACTTTACAGCTGATAAATTACTTATCTAAATTTTGTTGTTAAATGTCTGAATCATTATTATATATTGTAATTTGTTTGATGTATATTTTGATAATATAAGATTAATCTGCATAGCAAGACAAATTTCCCATATAATTTATGATATTGCCTAGAATTCCCGGTAAGGAGACACTGTTATGACAGTTACTTAATTTAGAATTTTGTCTCTCCAACATAATCAGTTGTTCTCATTCTCATCTCTGGTCTGCCTATCTACTCATCTACTCAGCAACATTTAAAAACTAAAGTATTAGTGAATAAAATAATATTTAAGATCAAACACCATTTTTAAGCTCAAAACGCTAGATACTTTAAAATAGACGGATTACCTGTAGAATGAATACTTCTGTCCATCTAATGATCCGCGTGCCTCCTGAGTAATCCGTGCCGTTATGGACACGAATTGAAGGCACTCCGTCCAAAGGCCTCCCATCAATACAACTCTTGACTCTGTAAATATAAGGGTCGTCTTAGGCTTAGAATGTAAACATTTATAGATTTATTGTATATGCTGATGGCTTCAACTAAAAAGCTTGTTGTTTGTTTTATTTTACAGCTTAGTGCACCTGCATCAATCTTTAAACAATTTTTAGACACACAGACAAGTGAAGACACACCCTGTCAACCAAGTTAAAGCTGCTCCACTGACAACAGGAAGGCCCTCTTGAAAAGCAAGCAAAGGATGATGGTTTACTATGTAATTCAAATTTCTTACAATGACTGTTTTAAGACCCACCCCACTTGTATTTAAAGTTGCAATTACAAATGTAGGTGGGAAACTGTTAAGAACATACCAATAATAAATTATGAAAATGTTAATATAGAAGCTAAACATATCACAGAGTTACGTGACACTACCTGACCCAAATCGTTGAGTGAAGATAATGAATCAAAAATAAAATACAGCATTAAGATTGGATATGTAAATAATGTACGATAAAATTGTCATTTATGTTTTAAAAGCACAAAGTAGGGATTTGTCGCTTGAGAGGAAACTGTTAACTAATTTTCCAAAAGCGACAAAAACACTTTACACTCAAATTACACACAACATTTTTCATTGTTGGATACAACAAATATACAAAAATTCACTTTCATCTATGTTGGCTGAATTCCCTATAAACATCAAATCAGTTAGCTTGGTCCAAAGCAACAATCAATCAGCTGTTTATTACAACTTTAGCTATTTTACGATGTGTTTTTAGATCGTAAAAAAGCACTTTAGGCGCAGTTATACAAGAAGTTCTTTCTCGCCCAACTTACCCAATGTTGAAGTTGGTATCGTCGGCCGTCCACTGCAGCGCGACCGTCTCCTCAGCGTTGGGTCCGCAGCCGATGGAGTAGTCGCGCATGTCGCGCAACGCGGTCCGCAGCGCTGTCATGGTCTCGCTAGGGACCTGCACCATCAGCCCGTCCTCTACGATGTTGGACTTGCCAGCCAGCCCGGGCACCTTCAAGGCTCCGTTGAACACCACAAAACTCGCTCCCGTCACTGTAATCAAAATAGACAATAGGCAAATTTCAAGGTTCACACTTTATTTGGTTTCCCTGACATTCCCTGACCTTCTCTAACCCAACAAGTTTTCCCTGACTCACAACTTAGAATGCACAAAGAAGAGAATTTAATCATTTAAATTTGATTTGTATCGGCCTCCATCTTCCAAACCCGTCCACGCTCTCTTGTTTATTTTTTATTTTAGTTTGTTGTTGTCCAATACAACAATTGCCTTACCAGTTATGGTTCACTTCCTCTTCTTTGCACCATAACAATTGATGTAACTTGTATTGATAAAATATTAAGCATTTTTCCTGACTTTTGGCATTTTTTCAATTTTTTCCCTACCTTTCCTGACCTTTTTCAAATTCTCTGACTTTCCCTGACATTCCAGAAAGTGTGATCTATGATTTGTTGTATTCACTCATTCCTTAAAAACAGTTAAAGCGTCAAATAATTGAAATAAAATATAAAAATAAAAGTATAATAGAGCCGGCTCTCAAGACATCCGGACTAATGTGGCGGACGGTTGGTGAGGATTTTTGAAAAATCCAGATTTCCTGGAGGTGGGCGAGTCATAGGAGATACGAGGCAGAAAGACGTATGTACTATCAAAGCGGGTGCAGTGAACTGAAACTCTCCCCCTCTTCCTTCTGCATGACAAACTTCACTGCTTCGTAAATCATTAACGACATCAATTTTACTGAAATACAGGGCGCCCGATGATGAGAACTACATGACATTTGTGAAATGCGGGGTAATCGTGTGAAACCTGCAAAACGTGAAATTACGTCTTAATTTACAACAAAAATTAAAAATCATCGGTCCGGACTACCCAGAGGCTAGTCTAGTCTGATCGGTTTCTGAGAGTCTACTGTACAAAATAAAAGAGGTAAAATTATTTGGAATTTGAATGTAATGAGAAATTCAAGGAATACTGTGCAAATAGTTATTTGTTTAACAATGAGATTTTTTATCTACAAGTTATCATAAAAAGCTAATTTGCATAAAATGTTCTGAGGAAAGAATTGGGATAAATTAAGGTGTATTTTACGAGAAACATTATCTGTATTGAATGTTATTTGCAATGTAGGCTTAAGAAAAATAGCAGGTTTACTGTAAATCAAATGAATTCCCATTCAAAATAAAATACTTAGGCATTTATAATATTTCATGGCCCAATGATAACGGTTTTATCCACAAAGGGAGAGAAAGAAAGTCGTTGAGGTGTCTGGGGTGCAGTATCTGTATCATTGCTGACCACACCACAAGCATGACTGGGTGGTGTAGTGATTAGCGTGGTAGCCTCACAATTTGAGCTGCTGAAATACCAGACCCTGGGAAAAAATGTAAAAACAATTTGTATAGTTAACCCATTGGCCTACACTTATTTCAGGCCCTGTTGACCCCCTGGAAATCCTATTAATTTGCAAGCTTTTGCAAGTTTTTGCATTAACACTCATATCTCTCTTATTTTGCATCAGAATTCATTCAAACTTTAGGAATATGTCAACCAAAAATCAAAATACAAAATAAGAGATTTTTTTATTTTTTTATTAAAATTTAATTATAATTAATTAAGTAATTAATTGATAGTTAAACTATTACAATTTTTTAATATTTTAATCTATTTTTTTATTAACTAGTATTTAATTATGAGTAAGAATTTATGTTGTTATCATTTTAGTTATGCTAAATAAGCCCACAAAAAAATAAATAGTAACGACACATTATGGACTTAGCGTAGTCAGTAGGCTTCAGTTACAGACATATCATGTGCTGAAAATAATTCCAATATTTTTAGGTTATTTGGTTCATCATCCCAACTTATAGGTTCCTCTACAAATTCAATAGTGCCACTTACCACTTGATTTATTATATCGTCAATAGTATTTATGGGCAAATTACCAGCCCCAGCAACCACTTCCTCGATCGTTTCTAAAACTAAATCAACAGGTTGGGGTGGTTGTTCGATCACTTCCTCCGCCTCTGATTCTTCGTCTGATTCACTTTCATCTTCACTGGAGATATCCTCTCGTTCATTGACATCATTTACATCGATTTCACTATCTAAATCACTCAACAAAAAGCCGTTATCTTCAATAAACCGGTCAATTTCATTTGAACGAAGACGAACATCGCCACCCGCCATGTTAGTAAACAAACGATAACAAGAGGCAGACAGCTGTAATATTACTGATTTTCACCAAAAAACAGGTCTACAAACTCGTAAAACGAAATATCTGAGCCAGTCTATTAGCGACGTCAACATGGTAACGCAGATTGCCGATTAGTGCTGCTATCTTTGAAAGATTAAACAGAACTACTTCGGCCGCGGTCGCTAACCGTCAATGTATTGGGTGGGCCTCGCGCACTGCGGCGGTTGGCGCTCGTCGAAGTAGGCCAATGGGTTAAAAACTGGATCCAGATGCCATTGGACTTTTATATATAATCCTTTATATATAATCCTAGCTAATGGATCCTTTAGTGTTAGTCAACATCAAGACTATGCAAGGCTGTTTGTATTCACTGTAAAATGCACTGTGAAGTATATGAGTATTGTACAAAAAAATAAACATGTGCATAGTGATATCGAATTAGCAAATTACATTTGACATGACTAAAGCTCGAACAGGGTAAGGTTGTTCCTCATGTTTTTCTGTAAGGTTTTACCTCAAGGTTAAACAATTTTTTTGTGTTACTTAGAAGATAAGCGTTTGTTACATCTATTTCTTTTGTGGTTGGTGGCATCGTTATTCCATACAACACAATGTAATCCCAATACATTTGCAACAAAAATATCAAAGGGATTGCAAAACCATCATTGCAATCATGATATTCTTTTAGTCAAGAGCTGGGTTACGATTAGATTAACAAAGGTCGTTGAGAGCAGTGAATTTTAAAATTTTTATTGATTTATTAAAACAAGTTTCTGAAATTTTCATGAAAAACCTACCAAAGGAATTCAAAAGATATTTGAGACTCAAGGAATTCGTCTTAGGCTGATTCATCTTAAGCTGATATTGCATAAGTCAGTTAGCTGATTATAGCCTAGTGTGCACTAGGGCGGCACGGCACGGACGGCAGTTTTAGGACGGGGTGCACGCACTAGCCACGGACGGGACAACTGCACATCCGCAATTTAAGGACAGTCTGCAAGCTATACTCTGAGACTACACATTATGGATACAGATGAGGAAGTCATGTAGTTACTTTAATCTTGGCAGAAGAAGATTAAGTGACTAGAAGGAGAAAGCAAAGATTTTCATATTAGCACCGATCTCTTCCCATATAATTTCACGCCTGACGTTATTAAAATATTCCGGATGTCACATGAAGTATAGTTCCGGGTGTATTTATCCATGCACAATCAACTTAGACACATGCATCTGCAACTTAAGACGTTGACAACTGCACTGCGATCAGTGGAGAACGGCGAAAGTCCAGTGCCGCCCGCCCGGTCGGTGTTTCGGATCATCGGTACGACCGGTACGGCAGCTCGGAAATGTTCTAAAGTTCGATCTCCCAGACTTTTTAACGAACAGCAGAAGGTGCTGGTCCTCCGTTGCCGGCCGTCCTGTCGTAGTGGGCGCACTCACACTACATTCAATGTTATTTACTTTTAAAAATAGCCGTGTCTGCTGTCTGTCCGTGCCGTGCCGCCCTAGTGCGCGCTAGGCTTATGGGTCAAAATCACCAAATGGGATAGTTTGACTTCTCACATAAAATTGTCATCGAATAAATAATAAAATATTACAATTTGGTTTTAATTCACATACCTTTTCCCCTCCTTACAAGACAATGTTTTGTTGAGAACAAACAATTTAAACAATTTTCATGTCAGGCTGAACATGTTTGTTTACCTTTCAGGTCACTGCCATCTGCATGAGTATCGTCTGTTTGAAATAAAAGTAAACAATCAGAAAAACGCATATCTCACTAAACATAGAACAAATTATTCAGCTGTAAGTAGTTTGATCAATTGGAAACAGCTGAGTATCCAAAAACTTATGTTTATTTTAACCAAAATGGTCTTTAAATACTACAAGAGAAGAGAGGCTTTATGGACTTTTCAAAAGCCTTTGATAGTGTTTCGCATGAAATATTACTAAATAATTTGAGGAACTTAAGCATTTTCGATGTTACATTAAATTGGTTAAGTATAACAGATATGTTGAATTGAAGCTTGTTACAAAATCAAATCAAATATCTCACACAAAACCTTTACTACAAACAACCAAGAATGGAGTTCTCAAGGATCTATTTTGGGGCCCATTCTTTTTCTTTGTTATTTAAGAGGTTTTCCTCCAATTTTATCTGATCATCAGAGCAAGTTATGCAGTTCTATGCAGATGACTCCAACTTAATAGTTACGGGTAAAACTGTAAATGGAGACTATTGCTAACAATGACCTTAGGCTGACTAATTATAACTTTAACAGTAAAATTTGTTAACACGTTCAATGCTGACAAACATGTTTAAACATGAAAATCACATAAGTTTCAATGTTAATTAGAGGGCGGGAATTATCGTTAGAATTTATCCAACGTGTTAATCAATTTTGATAAGACAAATCTTTTATCTTTTCATACTAAACAGAATAGGAACAAACCTACGCCAGACATTGCAATAGATAGTTTTAAAATATCTCAATTCAGGGATAAAAAATTCCTCGGATTATTTTTAGATGACAATTTTACTTGGAATGATCATATGTAACATTGCTGAAAAAAGTTTCTTCTGGAATAATCACTCTTAAAGCTAAGTCTATATATTGCTCAATCGAAACTCTAAAAACTATTTAAAATGCTTATGTTCATTCTCATATAACTTTTGGCATTGTTATGTATGGAGCAACTAGTAACAAAAATTTATTAAGTATTTTGAAATTACAAAAAAGGGCCATCACAATAATTATGAATTTGAACAACAGGGATTCAGTTAAAAAAATTTTCTTCAGTTTAGGAATATTAACAATTTATGGGCTACATATTCTTGAAACAGTTATGTTTGTTAGGTATAACGGTGACAGGTTTCCGAGATTAGGGTCAAATCATAATTATAACACAAGAAATGGGAATCAGATGGCTAGTCAGCTACATTCAACAGAATTTTATCTTAAAAAACCACGTTCTGCTGGTATCAGATGTATGAAGTATGTACCCAATGATCTCCTATTGGTACAAAATAATTTGAGATTTAAAAAATATTTTAAAAACTTTTTGATAGAAAAAGCTTTGGTGAATCTACTGTAAATAATTTTTAATACGGTAACTTTGTAAATACTTTAAGGGGATTTGCTCATTTAATTATTGGAATAAGATGCTTGTAATTTGTATGTAATATACTAGATTATTATGATGCCATTCAACATTTGTATAACCATTTGTAATTATGCATGATTGTACAAATTGTATTGAATAAAGCTAATCTGAGTTGAAATTAATTGAAGAGAAGGTGAAGAAGTGAAGATATACAACAGCCAGGTGGGAGTGAAAAGCCGCAAAGACAGCTATCTGATCGGTTTTGTATGTCCAATGTTGTTTTCATTAATTTCCTTCCGGTCACACCAAAATACCACAGTTAACGTATTTTCAATTATTTAATAAAACGTTCTCTACACTACATGTTGTAGGTTAATCCTAACCTCTAAATGTGATTTCACTATGGAAGAACAAGAATAGTTATATTAACTAATCATGGAATTTTCCGACCGGTAACACAACCAGGAAAGAATATTTGAGACCAGAAAAAACTTAGTAACCGGGATAAAAAAAGTGATTGGTAAGGATTTTACACGATAGATTACTAATTTAAAAACTGTAATACTAGTAAAAAAACAAAAGCAGTTTAATTTAAATCAATAAAAAAAGAAGGTGCGTGGTTACAAGATAATATATTTGTTCTCACTCAAGGACAGACGACTGATTTATTGCTCTCAATCCAAACCCCCCCTCCCAGCCCACTCTCCTAGTCTACCTTTCTTATCTTCAAGGTCAGATTTGTTTCTGCCTACCCAACCCCTTTCTAGTGCTCCTCTCGTTCACCTTTCTTATCTCCAGCCACGTACAAATAACAACACCATCAATGTTTCCTTCCAAATGAGTTTAAAAGAGTATTAGACCTATTTTTCCCAGTCACTTATTTTGTTAAACATTGATCAGCTTATCTCTATTGGTTTGCTCATCTAGTTAACTGGGGTTAATCTAGTTAACTGGGGTTATTTTCTATACTGACCAGATAACAGTAATTAGTTTTGTACTGTACTGGAACCAATTTTTCAGATCACTACTTCCTATAGTTATCAACAATCTTTCTTGAAAATCTTGAGTAAACATTGAGTAAAAATCTTGATGTAAATAAAATATACATTATGTGGATTCATTATTATTTAAAACTAAAATTAATACCTAAATTTTAGTTGTAAAAGATATTTTTTTATGAATTCTTTCTTCTACACAATTTGTAAATGGTCCAGGTCACCATTAAGTACTAACTTAAGAAATTAGGTAGGATTACTTAAGGTTCTAGAGCTTTACTCAACTAGCTTTAGTCTACAGAAGCTGATTATCTTGCTACATACACACCTCTGCGAGGCTTGTTGTGTATGTTGATAGCCTGCGTGGTGTACGATGTGTTCTCGTCCTCCGTGCTCTGCATACACACCAAGTGTGAATCAGCCGCCAGACTCAGGTTGGCACCGAACGCCAACACACTGTCGTTGGAGTTGTTCAACGCTCGGACAACCTGAGTTGATAGTCGGGATCAACTGTTGTTTGATTCAGTCAATTTATCAATAAAATATAGCAAATTTCATCTCATAGAATGTTGAATTGACTGAAACTGTCACTGAACACTACACTGACTGAATTAGAGAAGATAAGTATAGGAGAAGTAAAAATTTACACAATTATTGCAATGAAAACGTTTAGGATAAAATACCTGATTTTTCAATTTAAAGGTTGTTGTAATATAAAAGCAAAGTTCAAAATATTGACAGCACTAAAAATTTTAACTTTTGCATATTAAACATCCACAAAACACATTATTAGAAAGGTTCTTCCCAATTAGAGCCACACAGCCTTTCCATCTTCATTAAGGAAGGTTCTGTAAATACGTATTCATATGAGTCTCTTTAAAAACAATAATACTTGACTTTGTATAAAATAAATGTTTGTTATTTTAATCATTAGGTAATTCAACAAATTGCTCATCTATTTCTATACCTATAAAAGGCAAAGCCTTCACTCACTCATCACAAATTATCCTACCTCCCATTTACCAAGAGAGTTGAAATTTCGTACACTGAGTCTTTAGGCATAAAATAGGAAAACTAAATGGTTTTCATCTTGATATGACCTTAGGGCTCTGTCAGAGATCCCGACAAAGTTTCCATATATTCCTTATGGACATTCATTTTTGTTTGAGCTGATAAAAATACAAACAGCTGATCTTGATTCGTAGTAGTTCCACGGGCCAACCACAGAATGCAGCACACACAACTGTCATAGTTTTTATAAAAAATCATTTGCGGGGCGAAGCCTGTGGGTAACAGCTGGTTATATATTATCATAATTATATTATTGACAGTAACAAATTCTGGGACAAATTTAAATTAATAAATTCTACATACTATGGACCTCTACTTAAAGAGTTTTCAAGTATATGCAAATTGTTTAATTGTATTTGTCATGCTAGAAAAACTATATATTTTGTTTTTGTTCTCTTATATCCCTCACCTGGTCATATCGGTTACGCGGAATATTTATCGTAGTCTGTCTATCCTCCATGTGAATCACCAGCCCTCTCACGCTAGGTAAGGTGTATGAATATTTGCGGAAATCCTGCAACAAAAAACACTCAAAAACTTTAATGTACAGTTTCAAACTCTTCCTAGTCAACAAATCATAAATGTAAAAAATCTCATTTCGAACCCAAAAATGTAAATTTGTGTAAAGATAAATAACTATTAGGGGTGTGCGAGTAGTGATTTTTTTATTCGAGGCGAGTCGAGTAGTGCCAATTATTTTCGAGTTTCGAGTATTTTTGAGCGAGTATTTGCCATAAATTGGAAGTTTAAAATAGAGTAATGGGATTTGAATACCACCCTAGATTTCATAATCTTAACATGGTTTTTAACTAATACATGAGAAGCAATAACAAGTTTTAGCCAGTACAATCAAACTGGATTACACATTGACAAACAAAATGCGGTTTGACATTTGTTCCCGGCCGATAAAACACGGTCCGGTTGTCATTTGGCCGATATCACCTGGTCCATTCATCTCCTATAATCAATATTAGATGACGAAATCGTCAGTTACGGCCGATATTAAGTGGTCCAGTTGCCACTTTTGCCGATGTTATGTTTTCCGTCGTCATTTACGGCCGAAATTACGTGGTCTGATCATCATTTTCAGCCGATTTTACGTGATTCGATCGCCTTTTGCGGCCGTTACTACGTGTTTTGGCCGGTCACAATCACGTGATGAGATCGCTTTTTGCGGGCGTTACTATGCATTTTGGCCGGTCGCAATCGTTAGTGATCGTCTAGAAATCGGCAGGAAATACTCGCTCGAACTTTCGAGTATTTTTCAAAACTTCGAGTCGAGTTTGAGTATTAAAATACACAGCCGAAAACTCAAAGTTTTGAGTACTCGCACACCCCTAATAGCCAGAGAGTTTGGACTTGTGAGTAGTTTATGAAGATACACAACCTGTAAGATTCCTCTTTGTTTGTAGTTCCAACTACCTTATTTGCATGGAATATACCGTACTTGATTTATTTTAAATCCTAAATCTTTGGTCAGGTTTGAGAAGTCAGATAGGAAACAAATAGGTGTGCTACTCCAGTGCCTAAAATCGGCGCATCTACATCACCCGGGATGCAAGCTCCACTTCGCTGACATACAATTTTTTTTCTACAATCAGCTGACAGTCGGCGCTCACCTGATGTGCTGACTGGCATCCCGAATGACGTCACAAACTTTCGCAATAGCACACCTATTTGTTTCCTTCCACCATGACCTTTTCCAATAAATGTTATTATTTTAGCTCTTCTTATGGCAATAATACTGCTTTACAACAAAATTAGACGAAAGAGATAGGTTAGGGCCTAATGTGATTAATTTTGAAGATGTTTAACCTACATACTACACTGGACGCTCTTTTAACCGGCACGTTTGGGACCACAGCCATTTTTCCGGATAATAGAACAGGCTAGTTTTAAGGGGGATCCTGAAGATAATTAACTACATACAATACTCAAATAAAATAACCACATAATTTACAAGATAGGTTGTGAAGAAATCCATAGAGTACAAAAAACTGTTAAGTTTTAACACTGAAAATGGTCCAGTTCACGGTGGTTAATATTGCTAGAGGTCTGTAAGCATCCGAGCATAACCAGAAACAGCTGATCATGAGTGACTCGGCAGATGCCGGTTAGTAGGATGTGCCAGTTCTTAGAATGCCGGGTAAAATAGCGTCTACTGTAGCTTACATTTTTGCCACCTGGTAAGGAAAGGTTCAACTACCAGTAAATATAAATTAGTTCATTTGCAGAGCATTACATAACATCTCTTACTTTTCACGAAATTATGAACATTATTACCAAAATTAGAAACCAAACAAGTTGTTTATTAACTTAACCAAACCTAAGCAATAATGAAAAGGGTGACTAATTTTAACAAAACTTCCTGAGACAATTTAGCTTAACATGTAACCTGCAGGCAACAGGACATACTACAACTTACAGCCAAAATGTTGATGATGGTGTGTCCGATGTCAGTATACAGCGATGGCCGGTTGCGTACGGAGACCAAGGGGCAAGGGTAGTAACGGAACTCCGCCCCCAGCCGCAACACCAGCCGTAGGGGGAACAGCCGAGCCCAGGGCGTCTCCCATCTGGGAAATTAAACATGTGGCTTTTACTTCACACATCGTTCATGTACACAAAAACACGCACACACATGTAAATGGAGAGTTCTGTCACATTAATCTTGCTTGCAACTCACGACATATTTTGCACTCTTTCATAGCCATTTAAACTACGGCATTGTGTTATTGGGTCATTCTCCAGCAACAAAAAGAGTCCTCCTGTTACGGAAAGCTGTTGTTAGGATTATAACCAACAGTGACAGGTTAGAGCATTGTAAGCCTATTTTTGATAATTTAGGAATTCTCACAGTACATTCTCAGTTCATTTTGAACTCTTTACTGTTAGTAAAGAACAGTGCAGAGTCTGTCCATAATTCAAGAGAGAGTCAGCACAACTATAATCTGAGAAATAGAAGAGACTTAAATATCCCTCGGTGTAGGCTTAGTAAGACCATGGGAGAGTAACCCCGTTCTGGCCTATAAGATTTTTAATAGATTGCCAATGGAAGTAAGAAACTGGGACTTGAAGAAATTCAAGAGTAGGCTGAGCAGGTGGCTGATAAAAAAGAGTTTTTACTCACTTGATGAATTTTTTGAGGATAGCCTGTTAGATGTAGTGAATTAAACTGGCCACCATTCAATGCGCTCTGTACATACCTATTAGTTTTTAATTCTGTAAATATATGTTTTAATGTGACAAAGTCTATCCAGAAGTTCTGGCCAACGACAGCTGCATGGTAATAAGGTAACTACCGTGATAGTTTCAAGCGGATGTCACTAGTTTCAAGATGCTATTCCGGGAATTGTTTTATTTTAGCCACTATTAATAACATAACTGTCAGTTCTTCTGTTAGTCTCTGTTTGAAAGGTAATTAATTATGATTTACATTTTTGTATTAAATTCAATCTAAATTTAATCTTTATTTATAATTCTGTAAGCAAAATTTGCTAAGACAAAATTGTGGGAGTAAGAGGATAATTGTGGGACATAACCGCAGGATGATAAGAGACGGCTTAAATTAAAGGTCTTGATCCCAGGGACTCGGGAAAATAGCAGTATTTCTAAAATGTTACCAACAAACGAGAAATAACGTAAAACATCCCCCATAAGAAAAGAATGGTGATTTTAAAACGTCTGCTTTGTTTACATTAAAACATGTAATTAAGTGTCTACTTTGTTTACGAACTGACATGTGCTCCTACTTACTTATATTGTTTTATTTTTTCAGCATGCAAAGAGGACAAAATCAGATGAGGCAAAGTATTGATGCAAAAGGTTAGCGGCTATGGCCCCCTTCAAGCCACTAGTATTAAGTAATTTCTCACCGATAATCTTCTTACAACTAAATCTTATAATAGGATGATGATTAGACCCATTCTTACGCACAGGCTATTAGGCCTATGTAAGGATTGTTATTTCTTAGCATAAATCATGTATTCAATAATTTTTATTAAGCCCTAGTAACCATGATTTTTTTCTTATTCATGCCATTATGTAAATAATTGTCAAGAACTGCAATACTATTGGAAATAAAGATCCTTTTGATTTGAACTTTTTATTCATCGTAAAATTAAAGAGTGGCATTCATAGGACTATCTTGAGATAATTCGGTTGCTTAAGATCTCATAGATCCCAGATAAGAACTATTCATATTAAATTATATCCACTAAAGAGGTTGAAAACAAAATAATAATTTTTGAATTTTTCCATATTACAGGGTATTTTAGCAAACTAATAAGACACTAATGAGTTGTGGTATACGGATATCTGAAAAATTAAGGTCGGTTTCGGTTCGGTTCGGATCCGAAGCTTTGACTGAAAATCGGTAAGGTCTAATTTAAATCTGACTTATTCGGGTAGACAGTATATCTGGAAAGAACAGCCAGAAATTCAAGGTATGGTAATGCCCCATACCTGTGTATCAGCAGCGCGACCAGGTACGGCGGGGAAGGCAGCACCAGCTTGGCCGTGCACTGATACGACGTGCGGATGTACAGGAACCCACCGTGGTCCTTGGAGCCGAGCAAGTTGTTGGAGGTGGCTGGAGTGAAGGACATCTCACTCACTGTTGAACCTGCACAACAAGTTGTTGTCATTTAAAATGAGTATAAATTACAACAAATATTCACTTATTTCATTTTGTATTGGTCATAAAACCTTGTGATAGCCAGAAAGAAAACCAATTGGGTCTTACAGAAGAAACTAGAGGTAATTTAATCTTTCATTTCTGTTTCCAAAACTTTACCACCATCTTAAAAATAAGACTCCTACAATGGGTCATTCCGCCTTCTAGACCTTGATTGAATAAAGGCAGACCCATTCACGGACTGATCACTCTTAGGCAGAAACCACATGACCTAGAAGGCGATACTTTGTACGACTCCACAGCAGTGCACTTAGAAAGGATTTAAGAAATGTGCCTTATTTTTAATATGGTGGTAAAGTTTCAAAATAACACTCAAGCATTCAAACGTTGTTGTTTTTCATCGTATTTTGCAAACGACTTTAGCAACTGAGTAAATCTCTTCGCCCACATTGCAAGATAGGCATATCACTTATGTGCATGTCACATTTTTCACCATGACCACACTGAGGGATGGACAACAATTTTGATCACTGGTTGAATTTGGCATTTGAGTGTAACATATACATTCGATGGTTACGCATGATGCACAGGTATAAGAGTAAGGAGTGGCTAGACAAACAACATTTCAATTGCAATCTAAGCATCTGTGGCCTAAACTTTGCTAGGCAACTTATTTTAATAAAATACACGTCAAAAGTTAAATATCCACGACCACAACTATACGACAATCTATACAATTTTGTAATAGTTTGACTAGAACGACATTTACGTTTACATTGCATAAATACAACTAAAAAGTACATTATACCTTTAGCTGCTTCCTGGTACAGGTAGTTAATTAGTAGAAAAATATCCTTGGGAGGTTGTGTTTCCTGGGGGAGACACTCGAGTAGGAACACAATCTCGTCCTGCCCCACGCAAGCTAGACCTTCAGTACTGAAACACCAACACTCTCGGTTGACGCAGCAGTCCACTGAAACACAAAGGGGAGATTGGGATTGTGAACAAGCTGCAGATGAATACCACAAACACTGACACATCTATGACACCGTCCTAGGATCCTAGATGCTACATGGAGGGAGTGTGGGCCACGAGAATATTCCCTAAAACATTAACTGCTGCTAGAGTTTATCGTGTTACACATATTAAGCCTTTTGAACGTTAGACCTACATCCCCTGAAATTAAGACCTACAGCCGCGTTTATACAATGCAGATTAGAAAGAAGGTAACTTTGACAATGTAGCCTGGAGCAGACCTGCTAACAAAATACAGTCACAATGACGAAGGTAACATATTAGACAGGCTGCCTGAAATTATATAAATACCCGTACAAAATTTTTCTAATATGGCCTGCCTGTAAATACCGTCCATATGGTAGATACTAAATACCATCGATACGGTGCAATTAACGTAGAAAGATTGGTGTTACTTTCTTCTAACTACTCTTCGAGGCAGGTTAACTTGGTTTTAAACGTCAAGCAGTCTGTATGGTTTTTGATCCAGGTTCTGTACACACGACACCGCTGGCCTGCACAAGGCTACCTCGTTAAGGTTGCCTTCTTCCTAACCTGCATCGTGTTAACGAGTCTTAATATAAGAATAAGATTAGAAACAAACACAGTAAGAAATTGGATTGAAATGATTGGTTTGTTTTTTGGATTTGTTTGTAAGAATTGGATAGAAACAAACTTATATACAACAAGTCAACTATGAAAATAAAAGGAAAAGTGAAAACCAACTTATCAAATACAACCTAAAAAAGGAAAGTATAATAAATTAATTCTTCAAAGTAAAATATTTTGATGATAAAATAGGTGAATCTAATAACATTATAAAAACTACTTGGCTGTAAGGTAACTCTAAATCTGAAAGAAGTAATACACATTCCCACTCCAAATTGATATAAACAATGATGGAAATAGTATTACAGACCTATAATAAGTTGTCAACATTTTAAATCATTTAAGGTTCATCATATTTAAACCTGTCATTTTTTTACAGGTAGTTTCAAATATTGGAAGACTAGTTCAAATAAATAATTGTGAAATTGATCTACATTTTAAAACAGTTAATGGCACTTTCCCCCATCTAACAAGTTTACCTACCTACGTGATCTTAGAGCTCTACAATCAACAGGTTAATCCATAGAAGTTGGTTACAAGCTTTTAGTTAATGGCAGCCTACCGGGGAGACCAAGCCATATTCGGTAATATTTGATTTGTTTCAAGGGTGAAAAATATGTCAACTCTATAAGCAATGTTTATTCAATGGTTCTAGTCATTGTTTTCAATAAATCATTTGTTGATGCTTTACCTTCTGTGAGTGCTACTTTGACAGTTCACTAGTTAATTTATTCACAGCTTTTATGATTCTTTTGTTTTGATTTGAAACTCCATAAGTCCAATGTTAACATTTTTTATTTTAAAATGACATTTTTAACATTTTCCTGGGGTTGAGGTTTTTACCAATCGATTTTTTAGATCCAAATTTCCAAAACCCAGAATTCCAAATTTTTAACAAAATCGTTCCGCTGGATTCCGAGATAACTTTTGCAATCAACAAACCTACACTGCTCAGATTAGAAGTATAGGATGAATTCCGATTAACACAAAAATCATCTCAAGACAGCGGTGCATGACATCTTAACATTTCCAAGCATAGCCACATGGATGGCTCATTTGGCAATATTTTCATGATTAATGGTAAAATCTTGTGTTCTCATCATTTATGAGTTTACACACACGTACAACACCAAGTTAGAACAATTCAGAATGTTTACTTGTAGAAGTAAATACACGGTCAGGCTATTGACTATGACTAATACTACACATACTCTCTAATAAACAACTAAAAACTACCACCCTACACCAGGCCTACTCACGCGAGACCCGCTTTACGACCACAAAGAGGTTGCGGTTGAGGGCGAACTTGACGTCGGGCTGGTCGAGGGCGATGGGCGACTCCAGATCAGTGAAGGTGACCTCGCCCTGCACCCGGGACACCAGGGGCGGTAGCGCCTCGCCCTCGGAGGGGACAAAGCTGTGGGTCGCGGGGTCCAGCACCCGCCGCATGGACGACGACATCACTCCGCCTGCAAGTGGTAGCGACGTAACAATTTAACACATATCGTTTTTGCAATATTTATTTATTTGATTTGTAAGAACGAATTAAACAGTCACAATTTTCAGCTACAAAAACCATTACTGGCTTGTCAGTAGCTCAACTCTAACTGGGGAGTTAAGTTTTAACAAGTATTTTTGAGCAAGCTCACTTCCATTTACTGTAGCAAGCTCACTTCCATTTACTGTAGCAAGCTCACTTCCATTTACTGTAGCAAGCTCACTTCCATTTACTGTAGCAAGCTCACTTCCATTTACTGTAGAAAGCTCACTTCCATTTACTGTAGCAAGCTCACTTCCATTTACTGTAGCAAGCTCACTTCCATTTACTGTAGCAAGCTCACTTCCATTTACTGTAGCAAGCTCACTTCCATTTACTGTAGCAAGCTCACTTCCATTTACTGTAGCAAGCTCACTTCCATTTACTGTAGCAAGCTCACTTCCATTTACTGTAGCAAGCTCACTTCCATTTACAACAATCAAGTAGTGGAGTGATTATTTAATACCTCAACATTTTGTTTAACGTGTTTTAATTTGAAATGTTTTCAATTTTAAAATAAATAATACCCCCGTCACAGCAAACCTGCGTATTCAGCGAATTTCCCATGCATATATATGTGACTCACTACTACATAAAGCTATTTACCAAGTTTCACAAAAATACATCCATAAATAAGTGATATATAGCATTTTATTTATTCTCCATAAGAATAACATAAGGGTTGAGGACGCAGGTTTGCTGCAACGAGGAAGATAAGTAATGTGTTAAGATGGGACACGTCTTTTTTGGATTTTCTCCGCAACCACTTAACCTAGGTTAATGATTCAAAATACTAAATTATTTGTTTTTTAAGCTCTATAAAATGGCTATAACCAAAATTGAGTGATTTTAACATTTTTGGGTCAAATTTGCAAAAAACCGATTTTTGGAAAATTGTAAACCCCCATAAAACCTTCTTCCCACAGTGCGATCGATCTGGTTTTCGAACTTAAAGTCATAAATGCTACTCTCCACATTTGTGCCAAATTTCATCAAAATCGGGTGTTTCTTTCAAAAGTTCTCGCGGTAACGGCTGCGATAATTTTTGTGTGTATATATATATATATATATATATATATATAATTTGAACGAATAGTGTTTTTGGCATCTGGGGACTTGAAAACGAAAAGTTATCATGGTCTCGGGCTTAAGTCTTACCATGCCACCTACGGTAATAGCTTCTTCCCTATAGGGGAAATTCGCTAAAAATAAAAATTGTCTTTATTATTATTAGAGTAACTAAATGATATTTTCAAGATACAGTGGCTTTTGATTGGTAGACATCCTACAGACTGTGAACTGAAAAGTTATAGGAGTTACAACTATTTACCTTTTTCTGATTACAATAAAAGTGGGTAAATCTGCCTTTTGATTGAAAAACAGAAACCCAAATTTGGTGGAAGTCTTGCATCTATTTTCATGATTTTCACAATGAAGCCACTGTCAAGTTTGTAAGCAATCACCCGTTAATGTTTAAAAAAATGCTCCTCAGGGGTAAGAAACATTCTAGAATACTTTTCTTATAGCTACATGTTGATTTTATTAAATCACACATTTTAAGAAATCATCACACATATAATACTACATTTAGTAGTGATGTTCAATATCCTGTCCATAGAATTAATATCTACAAAAAGACATCTAGGTGAAAAAATTATTCCATAATTTTCCGGTGTACAAATCACTGATAGAGTCTACGGCACATTGTCAATAAATTTTGAAATGACAGACCAGCTTGATTTTTATTAATTTAGAACAAATCAAGCTGGTCTGTCATTTCAAAATTCATCTTGTTCAAGTTGTTTTACTACATAGGTGACAATGTCGCCTGTTTTGTCTGTCATTTTCAGGCTATTACTTTCTTTCTTTCTTTCTTATTGTAAAACATTATATGACAATAAAGAAGACTTATGACTTATGGAAAACAGTGACAGATCAGCTGCATTAGAGCAGTAATGTAATTTAGTGGCCTGAATTTGAAACAAACTGGGTAAACTACTATGGTCTTGCCACAGTGAACAACGCCGCAGGCTGGTCTAACCTGGAGGGGTGCCGACACGTTTGGTGAGCCGCCCGGGACGGCGGAAAGGTATTCTCGGTTCACACGAGCCATCCAGCTCCGTCAAGTCTCCACCGGGCCTGATCCCGTCACTGAACATCACCTGCTTGGTCACTTCCGACTTTGTCCTTCCTGAACACCGACAATCACATAGAACAATTTATCAAAAGAACCATTCTCTAAGGGGATTTAAACATCCGAGTTATAAATTTCCAATATCACCAACGCATACTACACCAGAGGTAGGACCCTCTTAGGCAATCAGCACGCTAATTATCTCCTGGAGGTAAGAGACTGTGACGTGCTGGTGCATTATGAAGGATCCCTTATCAAGCGAATAGACTTTTACACGTGGCTCCAGATTAGCCAACTCTCGAGTAGTGTGCTCAGTGAGGATGTATGGTGTTAAAAAAGCCCAATTGTGTCATTAAATTTGGATTTGATTGGTATTTTCCTTAAAAACATTTCTACTTTACATCCCGTATAGCACAGGTCAGCGGTAAAGATAAATCTATACTCATCAAATGCATAATGGCTTTAAAGGACATTTATCAAAATAAATTGACATGTATATTAATACAAAACATTTACCTTTCCTCTTCAAGTACGTTTGAACAAAGTAAAATCAATTTATTTGATTTGAAGAGATGAGATTTATTTTATCTGGGATTAAGGTTGTGTTAAAGAAAAAATTGGACTGGAATATTTAAACGTGAAATTGAGCAAACTGAAACAATTAACACTAGTTTTTATCATTTATCTTGTAATTTCCGCAAGAGCTCTATAAGCTCCAGGAAGGCAGAGCATTCAATTGCCAGAAATCAAGGATTTGTAATTACATGACGAAATATGAAGTGTAATTAAATTAGTTCCCAACTTGAAACAAAATAATTGTATTTGAAGCTAATTTTAACAAAGCACTTTTCGTTTAGTTTCATTTTCAAAGGATTTCTATTGTCTATAAAAAAAGGCCATTCATACAGGCCACAATCTGCAGATCAACTGTTTGCATTGTAACCTCATACACTACGATGCACTCCGCTCTGTTGCACTATGCTGACTCTGTTTATTCCTTCATACATCCCCTCTCCTTTCAGACAAGGGTATGATAAGGGTTGTACACAGTAGTCCTACCTTCTCGTTTGAGCACGCCCACTGGCACCATGACGCTGGGAGGGGGTTGATGGAGCGACCCAGCCGCCTGCTGCAGCGGAGGGATGGTGGAGCAATACTCCATGGGATTGTTAGGGTTAGGCTGCCGACCCAGAGGACTGGCCGCTCCTGACTCATTCACTGGAAGCGAACACAACAGCCGTTCAAGTATAACAGCAGTTATTAAAACTATATCATTTTAATAAGCATCCTAATGTGTTTTAGTGAGAAATGAATATTGAACAGATAGTCTGTAAAACTAATTGACAAATATAACTGGAACTTTAATGATTTGTGCCATCTCCAATAGCACAGCTAAAATGATATGAAAAGACATAACATTTTAAATAGTTATTCAGTAACACAAATGTATGGAAATTGATAAAAGCATATCACAATAATTTTTACAAAGCTTTTCATATGGTAACCTGTAACAGGTTTCAATACAGATTTTCTCAAAACAATATTTGACGTTTCTTTAAATTTAACGATTTTCTTTCTCTCTTTATGAACCTACATTTTTTGCAAGTACCAAAACTGCTTCTGCCGTTTGCAGGATTTTCTGGCAAAGTAAGACACATTATTATTAGGTAAAAAGACATGTCAAAGCAACTAAGGAAAGGCTTATTAGTTCAACTTGTATTCAGGAATACATTACATGTACGTTTAGTTTTTAACACTCTAAGCAATAAATGTATGTATTGGTTTTTATTTTTAATTTCTACAATAGGCAACTAAGCAATTTCTGCAATAAGCATATTTTTTCATTAATTTTTAACTCTCTTTTAGTTAATTTTTTACTACAAGAGTATAAGATTTTGTTCTGTATTTTAAATAATATTTTAATTGTTAGTTTATATGACATGGCATTTTTATAAAATAATCGTATTGTGCAGTGAAAAAATGAGAACTAAATTGATTTTATAAATTACTGACATTACTATTTGCAGCAAAGTTTAATTAAGATCACAGATCAAAAATCCCAAAAATACAATTTATCATCTTTACAGCGTTTTGCTAGAACTATATTTTTATGTTTAATCAAATTCACAACCCGAAAAAGTCTCTACCTTATTTCTGACTTGCGGTGCTGTTACAAAAATCGTTACACTACAGAACACAGGATAAAACTTAGT
Source organism: Allygus modestus (assembly GCA_963675035.1). Taxonomy (NCBI): domain Eukaryota; kingdom Metazoa; phylum Arthropoda; class Insecta; order Hemiptera; family Cicadellidae; genus Allygus; species Allygus modestus. Next base: position 130,950,705 of record OY776114.1, read on the forward strand.
TAGGTAAGAAAATCAGATTTTAAGTGAGAGATTTATTTAACTACTGCAATTAGTTTGATTTATTAGACAAACATATCTGGCAGTATTGTGACTCATAACCGTTGACACTGTGATAAAATATTTCCCCAGACTCTCTCGAATGGCATTCTCTCAGAAGTACAAACACTGGTATAATGTGGCCTTGGCAAGTCATGCGGCGTGACTCAGAATGTGTTTTGACTATTTAACAACAAGGTAATTGCAAACCAAACTAAATAGAGCGATTAGGCCTACTCGTAAAATATGAAAAATTAAAGGAATTGTAAGTTATTACATGTACAGGGTGTTTCAGAACAACTTACCGATATTTTAGAACATTGTTGCAGGGCCAAAAGCAAATGTAAATATCATAATTAAACTGTCCGCAAGTCCCCAGTTACTCACAACAGCCACCATTTTGTTTTTTTTCACTTATTAATAAAAAAATATAAAAGAACAGTATAACTTACGAAACTGAAATTTTGTATAGGCTACACTTTTATAATAACTAGACAAAGCTATAAAAAATAAATATATTTTCTGACAACCAAAAACAAAATGGCGGCGTTTTAATACTTATTTTTTAAATAACTTAAATAAGGCTAACTAAACAAATACTTTACAAAAATAGTTCAAGAACAGTTTGTTTTAGATATTTTTATTGCAAATCTATCAAAACCTTATTATAAGAAGATCCAACAAATATTAACCGAATTGGGTAAGTTTTCGTGGTATATGGCCACTGGTGCCTGGTTGCAGTCCTTGTAAGTACGCGGCTAATATCTGTCACGACAATGCAACAAAGGGGCCGCATACTACGAAAACTTACACAATTCAGTTGATATTCGTTCAATCTTCTTACTTACGGTGTCGATGGATTTGTAATAAAAATACCTAAAAGAAACTATGCTTGTGACATATTTTTTTATTAGCCGTTTTTAAGTTATTTAAAAAGTAAAGATTTAAACGGCTGCCATTTTGTTTTTGGTGGTCAGAAAATAATGATTATTTTGTATAGCTTTGACTAGTTATTAAAGTCTATACAAAATTTCAATTTATTTGTGATTTTTATAAACATTTTTATAAGTGAAAAAAGGCGGCTGTGTGAGTAACTGGGAACTTTCGAACAGTTTAATTATGATATTTACAAGTGCTTTTGGCCCTGGAACAATGCCATAAACATATCGGTAAGTTGTTCTGAAACACCCTGTATAGTATAATGACAAACAGGGTTTTGAATGGTTTTTACTACAAGTCTGTAATCAAAAATACCTTTTATCTATTAAATAAAATATTCCATGATTTATAAAATGACATAAAGAAGGTGTTAATCTTTCACCAGTTCTGTAAGAAGGTTACTTATTCAATAGCCTAACTTTAGTAATACATTAGCATCTCAGAAATCCAGATTGGTGTAGTCTCGACTCCGGGTAATTTCAACAAATGATTTAGAATCGGTTTAACATTTTTTGTAGCAAATAAAAACAAAAAAATTCAACTTCACGTTTTAGCGCCTTTAGTTTTCACGTGATTAGCCCGCATTACACAAAATTACACGTTGGGTGCTCTGTGTTTCTGTAAAATTGATGTCGTTTTTGATTTACGAGACAGTGGAATTTGTCGCATGAAGGAATTTGTCGTTAACTACCCTAGAAATTTATTTGAAAACATGTACTTAAGTAATCAGCTGATTAAATAAAATAGATCCATTAAATTAATTGACAAGAGAATTTTAAAAATTGTCGTAAGTCGCCTTTTTTGGGTTATGTCAATTATTTATTGCGTTCTGTTTCTATTCAAAAATTAAAAATATTACAGAGAGAAATCGTAAGTCGCATTGTGCTAATTTAGAAAAACTATACAAATATTTCATTGTTGGTGAATTTTCCCACAGGTACCATCGAATACTCAACCTTAATATTGTCTCCGTAGAATTTTGATGGGCACCAACTAGTTAAACTTATCTCAAAAATGGTTCTTACAGGCTTCCAGTATGGTGAAGCAGGGCTGACACACTCTCGCCTCCACAAAGTTCATATACTCCAGCCTCGCCTTCAGGCCACAACACTTGTAGCACAAGACCTGGGGACCAAAAAAACAGCTGTGTGATACGGATGATATTCGGTTTAGATGGTGTTTTACGAATCCTGTTTACAGTTTTACACTACTTAGCTTTTGTTTAGACGTAATATTGACAATATGCTGTAAGAAATAAGAGTCAACAAGGACGGCAATATCAGGCACCCAAAGATTTATACATTGATCACAAACTCAGTGGTAAGTAACTCATTTTACTACCTGAGTTACTTTTGCAGAGCTAATTACTTTTGTTGCCTTCCTAGACAAGCTTGTTACTAAGATTCACCAAATTTGGCTTGGGATAAAATAGAGATATTTAACTTTTTGGTTCATTCATCAAGGGATTAGCCTTACTTCTGAGTTACTTTTGAGGGGCTAAATTACTTTTGTTGCCTTCCTATTCTAGCTCGTTCCTAAGTTCACCAGACCAATTTTGGCTTGGGATAAAGTAGAGGTGTAGTAGTAGTTTAAAATTGCAGTTCATTCTTCAAAGTATTAAACATAAAAAAATATTAGTTTAAAGGTTGGTACGCAGTATTTTACAAATATTTGAAAACTCAAAAGCATTAATCAGCCTTGAGGTTTCAAATTGTTACGTTTTAGGAATAAATACTCAGCTTAAATAATAAGAATAACACACTGCTGGAGAACAATAGTGACAAAGTGCTTAGTGGGCGTAAAGCGTAGTGATAAGACATTTGTGCAAGGTAGCGTTTCAGCGAGCCAATGTTCGAAGTTCATTGCTAGGTTTGATAACTGTAGGCGAACCACACATAAATCAAGATAAAGAATTATGTTAATACCCCCGTCGCAGAAAACCTGCATACTCAGCGAATTTCCAATGCAGATATAACTGTCTTAATACTACATAAAGCCACTTACCAAGTTTCATAAAAATACATTCACAAATAAGCAATATATACAATTTTAATTACTCTCCATAAGAATAACATTGGGGCTGAGTACGCAGGCTTGCTGAATCAAGGAACGAAAAAAATGGGTATTTAAGCAAATATCAATATAACTCTACTAGGTAAAGTCATATAAGAGGTTTTATTAATTTAGGTTCATAATTAAGTGATTTTTCTCCATAAGAATAACATGGGGGCTAAGTATGTAGGTTTGCTGCTACGGGAACCTTTAGCAAAAAATTGGTTTTTTGAACAAATATCAATGGACCACAACCATATGAAGCCGTATACCAAGTTTCGTCAGTATACGTTCATAAATAAGCAAGATGTAAATTTTTTATTTTCCTCCATAAGAATAACATTAGACAACGTACTGTGTTTAGAACTTTCAATATCTCGGTAACCAATTGACGTAGAAGAATGATCAAAATACCAAACTGTGTTTTTTTTAAGCTGAATCCAATGGTAAAAATTAAAATTAGACTATTTCCATAATTATATGTAAAGAATTCAAAAAACCCATTTTTGGGGTACAAAACGCCCCCAAAATACCCCATAGGAAGAGCGATATGGCTGGTTTTTTTAACTTAAAGACATAAATGTTGCTTTACACGTTTATACCAAATTTCATCAAAATCGGATAGTTTTTACGAGAGTTATCATGCTCACGGACACACACACACACACACATATATATATATATATATATATATATATATATATATATATATATATATATACAGTTTCGAACGAATGGTGTTTTTGGGTTCTGGGGACCTCAAAACGAAAAGTTATCACGGTCCGAGGCCTAGGTCTTACCATGCCGACTACGGTAATAGCTTCTTCCCTATAGGGGAAATTCGCTAAAAGGGGTTACATAACAATAATACACTGAATTTTGAACTCCTGTTTTTAAACCAATTTAATCTGGAACAGTCAGAAATGCCGCAGAAATGTTAACAAGGATAATATTTTAGATTTTAATTTAATTTTATAATGAAGAGGTCTAGTTTAAACATGCAAATTTTTCCAAAACTCTAGGATCGTGTTTTGTGGTGTATATTGATTGCATGAATATAGGATTTATAGGTTTGAATATTTGTAAAACAACACAACAGAGAATGGTGGTTGAATACATGAAAAGCTCTTTAATTTTAAAGCGATGGGATAGAGGAGGAGGAAGAGGAGGAGGGGGGTTGTAAAATATTGATGGTAATATGATTATGTAGAGTGACACATAAAAGGTGCATGGGGTAAACATTTTAGGATTTTACAGCTTAAATGGAACATAAATGTAAAGTAAGATTATTTGTTGCAATTCCACCCCGTTTAGTATAGCAGTTTATTCATGGTTTTTATTAAATAAATTATATACCCAGTACAGAAGAAGATAGTTAATTGAAATTCAGCATACTTTATAATTATTAAATGCTTATTTGGTATTGAATTTTTGTATCTAACCATTACCATTTCAATGTTGTGGCCATTAAGCGAATTTCCCCTATAGGGAAGAAGCTATTACCGTAGATGGCATGGTAAGACCTAGGCCCGGGACCATGATAACTTTTTATGTGAGATCCCCAGACCCTAAAAACACCATTCGTTTGAAACTGAATATATATAGATGTATCCGTGATTGCGATCTCTCGTAAAAAAAGTCTGATTTTGATTAAATTTGGTACAAACGTGTAAAGCAGCATTTATGACTTAAATTTCGAAAACCAGGCAGATCGGCCCATCCGAAGTGGTATTTTGGTGGGTTTTGTACCCCTAAAATGGGTTTTTTGAGTTTTCTACATATAACATTTTAATAAATCTAATTTTACTTTTCACCATTAGATTCGGCTTAAAAAACAAACAATCTGGTGTTTTGATCATTTCTCTACGTCAATTGGTTACAGAGATATTTAAAGTGCTAAACACAGTACGTTATCGAATCTTTTGGTGAAGAACAATTTTATATCTCGCTTATTTATGAACGTATCCGGACGAAACATGGTATATGGCTTCATCTTGTTGTGGTCTATTGATAATTCTCTAAAAAAACAATATTTTGCCGATGGTTCCCATAGCAGCAACACTGCGTACTCAGCCCCCATGTTATTCTTATGGAGAATAAGAAAAATGTTATGTCTCACTTAATTATGAACATAAAATAATATAACTTGGTTTGTAGCTTCACTTAGTTGAGTTGCATGGATATTTGTTTGAAAATCCACAATTTTTGTTCCTTGTTGCAGCAAACCTGCATACTCAGCCCCCCATGTTATTCTTATGGAGAATAAATAAAATTGTATAAATTGCTTATTTATTAATGGATACGGATGAAACTTGGTATGTGGCTTCACCTGGTCATGGTCTGTTAATATTTGCATTAAAACCTAATATGTTACGTTCCTTGTTGCATTGTAAATTCGCTGAGTATGCAGGTTTGCTGCGACGGGGGTATTTTGTTTTTCAAAGCTAAAAATATTAAAACATTTAAATTAAACAAAAATAGTGTCAAAGTTCAAATAGTATCGGTGTCAAAGTCCAAAGTAAATAGTATGGTGTATCTTTAAATCCCAAAATCAACACTGTTGAAATATTAAATACTGAAGTATATTGCCTACATATAGGAGTATATTCTCAGTTATATGTACTGAGAAACTGTGATGGTTATAAATAAAACATGTTATTTTAGAAAAATTGCAAAAAAGCATTTTTCAAATGGAAATAAAGATTATTCTAAAAAACACAACAGTACATTACAATTATTTTTTTAAATATATATATCCCCACAAAAACTGTATGTGTGTGTGTGTGTGTGTGTAGGAATGAGTCTTTCAGACTTTTCACTGTTAATAAAAAAAACTGAAAAAGCAACAAAATAAAAAAATACTTGTTTCCTAAGTTGCATTCATCTATAAAATTGCCCAGCGATAATATAAATAGACAATTTAAGTATGGTGTAATAGTGTCAACAAGTAAAATAAAACTTAAACATCCATCATTGATAATGAACAATACCATTCAACAGCGAACACCACAGGACTCGCACAAAGTCGTTCTTATTGATTCAGTTCAGACAAAACCCTCTTTAAACATATTCAATTAAATTCAAAATATTCTTTATTCATTGGTATCAGCTGACTGCTTATATTTCTAAAGTCTAACTCATAAAACTAAAACAATATTACTATTTAAAAAATAATTACAATGTGTTTCCAATGGCTATTACAAAGGTGAATAAAATAACAATTAATTTATAAATTTCACTAATAAAACTATTTATTATAGCTCATTAAATGAATAGAGTTTTGTTTATTAAATACCTTTTCAGTTTATCCTTAAATTTTTAAAAAGACGTTTCTAATTTGATGTTGTCAGGTAATTTACTGTGAAACTTTATTCCTACATTTTGGGGCTTTTTGCAAAAGGAATAGAAAATTTGTCCCGTTGTCCTAGTGTTGTATTGGTGATTATTCCCGTTGAGCCTTTGATCACCGATTCTTGATCTAACCAGATATTATTACTTCATAGATGTATAATCCATAAACACTAAGAATCTGTAATTCAGAAAATCTTTCCTTAACTGAAGATTGAGGTTTTAAATTCAGTATTATTCTTACTGCTTTTTTTGTATTTTCAAGATTGAATCAAGATTCGTTGAGGATGTTGCACTATATAAGGATATACCAAAATTAATTACGGAATGTATATAGGAGAAATAAACCATTTTGAAAGTATAAATGTCACAAAAATATCTTAATTTACTTAATGCAAATATTCTGGATGATATTTTTGACACCTTATCAACATGATGGTCCCAGTTTAGATTCTGGTCAACTGTAAGTCCTAGAAAGTTTACCTCTTTAACCCTCCAGGATAAATAAATGGTTTATTTTTTAAATTCTTTGTATGAAAAGCCATACAATTAGTTTTTTTTCAAAATTTAGAAGCAGATTATTTTTAGTAAAATACTGAGATACATGTGTTAAATTATTATCCAGCTTAATTTCAATTTCTTCCCGAGAGGGAGCATTAATATTTATACTTGTATCGTCCGCATAAAGGCAGGTTTTGCTGGAGTAACATAGTTTTGGAAAGTCATTTAAGAAGCAAACAAATAAAATTGGACCCAGAATTGAGCCTTTTGGGACCCCTTTTTAATTGTTTTTACTGAAGATTTGTAATGATTTCTTATATTTTTGCCATCAAGGTGTGATACTTCAAAGAATTGCTTTCTATTGTTAAGGTATGATTCAATCCAGTCATAAGATTTACCTCTTACGCCCAAATTGTGTAACTTTATTAGAAGAGAAGAATGAGATATAGAAACGCTTTGCTCAGATCCATAAATATCCCCAATACTTTCCTGTTTTCAACCAACATATTAATTACAGATTTGACAGATAGCGACCTTGATGTTTGTAAATGTAATGTGCATTAGAGAGAAAATGTGTTGTTTTTATTTGAAAAATATGTGATTCTCAGTCAATTGTAATTCAATATTTAAAATTGTTATACACTTATTTTTGGGACAACTTACAACTTTACCTTTTTTACGGGTTTTAAGATATTTACCTTTGGAAACGAAAATATCCACCATTTTGGAAACTGAAATTTGATACTAAATTAGTATTTAATATCAGCACAAATTTCAATTTTTTTGGTTCTGGAGATCCAATTAATTTCAAAAACACATTCAGACAGACTGAAACTATGCAGAGCAGAATAAACTCTACTTTTTTTGTTCCACTTGAGGTGTAAAATCCGAAAATGTATAGCCAGTGCACAACATGTGACTAAAAAAGTGTCCAACAATCAGCAAAACTGGTAACGAGTTTACAGTCAGCCCCTAGCAGTGTCGTTACCTGGCCACAAGCCCGACAATGATGGCGCCGCTTGATGACGGTGAACTTCTGCTGACACTGCATACACGAGGTGGCGTCCGTGTCGGGCACCCAGAACGGAGGGATCTTGCCGAGCCGTCGGTCCTCAGGGCCGAACTCCCTCGCCAGCTGACCTGCGACAGCCACCGTCGTGATTAGATACACCTTACCAGGGGGCTCCAGGCCTAGTGATTACATACTATCGATTGCTGGACTATCAGTATTTTTTTATATAAAAAATTGATAATATTGATAGTACTATCGATAGTTTTTGGTTTTGCTTTTAGAGTGGTTTTCATATGGTTTTTCTAATTAAAGGTGGTAAAATAAACTGTAATTACAAATTATATATATAATTTTTATGATTAATTTTTTTTGGTGGTACACCTGCCAAATTTTTTTTCTGGCTATTTCCGTCGTCCTAAAATGCATTGAGGTTAAAATGGCTGGAGGTTATACATGTGCTTAGTTGTAATAGTTTTCTTACAATAAACTTTCAGTTGGTTAAATTGTGTTTTGCTATTTAATCCTCGTCAACGACACAACAATTCTAAAATTGCAGAATTTACTTTAAATGTTAAAATTACATTAATAGGTAACTCAAAATAAATATTTAAATAAAAAAACTAGCATTATATAATACTGAAACAAACTTACTATAAAACTAAACTAGCAGCTATCCCGTTCTCCGCACGGGTATCTAGCAGGCATAGAGCCAGACGTTTTAAAAGTTTATTTACACTATAATCAGCTGACTAACTAAATCAAATATAACTACATAAGTTTAACATTGAAACTTTGAAAGCTTGAAGGGCGAAGGGTTTCCAAACCCCCAAAAGACCCATCTAGAAAGAAAGAGCTTTTCATTGATACCAAACATGTATGTAATATAATAATTTTAGGGGTATAAAATCGCCAAACAAAAGTAAAAAAATTCTTTTAATAATATAGATACTATAACACACTTACAGTATACATACTGTGCTTGTGGTACAGTACGTTTGCAGTGTTCCCAACCTAGTAAATCAGTAGTACAAGTGGTACTGGTATATCAAAATCATCGTTTTAAAACATAGGCCATGTTTTTTATAATTCATTCAGTATCTGTCATGGAATGTTATAATTTTTTTTAATTTCAGTTTTAATGAAATAATATAAAGAAAATTTGTTATTATTATTAATTAATACTAATTAAATGGAATCTTAAAACGTCTCTTTTAAACTATCAATATTTTTTGCGATAGTCTGACTAGGACTTCTATTGATAGTAGAAAACTATCTCCAGACTACAGCTCCAGCCCTAGTTGCGTCGGCGTCTTACAGAGAGATTAAGATTAAGTCCTGAAAAATTCCATCTGCTTTTCCCACAAGACCAATGCTAACATTTGAGTCCCGATCCTGCTCAAGGGGATTACCCAAAATTATTGATTTATGACTAATAAGGGGAAAAAATTGTATCAATTTCAGTGAGACATTTTGACAGGTTTTTATTAGTTACCCAATATAAAAACTGCAAACAATTAATATTCTGGAATTTTATAATGATTATTTTAGGTCATGGTTACATACAAAATCTGCTTAACCTATTGACACTGCTAGCTATTTTTTGTTAATGAGCAGGAAAAACATTAAAATACCCCCATCGCAGCAAACCTGCATACTCAGCGAATTTCCAATGAATATAATAACATAACACATTAAAACACTTAACAGGATTCATAAGAAATATATTCATCAACTAGCGATATTTAAAATATTAATTATTCTCTATAACAATAACATTGGGGATGAGTACGCAGGTTTGCTGCAACAAGGAACGAAAAAATGGGTTTCTATCCAAACATCAATAGAACTCATCTTAGTAGGTCACATACCAAGTTTCATCCATATCAATTCATAAATAAGCGATATACAACATTTTAATTATTTTCTATAAGAATATCATGGGGACCAAGAACCTAGGCAAAAAATTGTTTTTTTTATGCAAACAACAATAAACCACAACCAGGTGAAGCCATATACCAAATTTCGTCAGTTTATGTTCATAAATAATCGAGATATAAGATTTTTCTTTTTCTCCACAAGAATAACATTAGACAACGTATACTGTGTTTTAGCACTTTCAATATCTCAATAACCAATTGATATAGAGCAATGATCAAAATACCAAATTGTTTGTTTTTTATGCTGAATTCAATGGTAAAAATTAAAATTTGATTTAAATACAAATTACATGTGAAAACCCCAAAAAACCTATTTTTGGGGTACAAACCCCCCCCTTGGATGGTGCGATTTGTCTGGTTTTCAAACTTGTTCAAATAAATGGTACTTTACACATTTGTACCAAATTTCATTAAGATCGGACCTTTTTTATGAGAGTTATCGTGCTTACAGACACGTGTATATATCTATAAATACATAAATATATATACATATATACAAATTTGAACAAATGGTGTTTTTGGCATCAGGGGACCTCAAAATGTAAAGTTATCATGGTCTCGGGCTTAAGTCTTACCATGAGACCTACGGTAATAGCTTCTTCCCTATAGGGGAAATTCGCTAAAATGGGCGCATTTGTGAAATTTCTAGTAGTTGAATCAATGATTTTTGACAATCCGTTTTGGAGGGGCCAGACTTATGAAAATTAGCATGAAGACTTCTACGTTAATTTGGTCTTGTGGGAGAAACTAGAAGAACCGTTAATTACTTAGTGATTGGAGCTCGAACTCTTAATACTAATGCAGGCCTATTGTAAGAAGGAGTTAAAAAAGTAAGGGCAAAACATCAGGAACCAAGGGGAATTTATAAATTTTTAGTAGGCCTATTTTAAGATTTGACATAAGATCCATGTCTCACTAACCCATGGATATCGTTCAAATAATAAAAATAAATAAATAGTCATTTTCTAAGAACAAATAAAGCAAACCATTAAAATAAATCAATGATTTTAAGTTCTCTGAAGCATCGATCACGTCAGTTAGATGATAAGCCCTGATTTTGCGAAAAAGGCGCTCAGAACATGTTATACATTAGTATAGATAGGGCCTAAATGATCCGTAATATAAATGTTACGAAATTAAATTTGAGTTTTCAGTCAAAAAAATTAGGTAGGTACCTACAGTTGACTTTAAATTCCCTAAAATCATCAAATAAAATTAAAACATGTCTAAAAAAGGACAACTAAAAAAAGTATAACAAAAGCAAGGTATCCATCCTTAAAATAATGTGCTAAGAAGGTGACTGACTAGTCTACTTGCCATAAAAGTTCCCAAACTGCATACCTGCATTAGGAGACTGAGGAGGTGACAGGGGAGGGGGAGACTGCGGCACACTCGTTTCGACAGTTATCTTCTTCGGCAATTCTAACGAGTTTGGCCTGAGCGGCCTGTCTTCCTCTGCCGGAACCCCCGCCTCATCAACGTTATCACCCGAAGGCGACTCCACAGCTGCCTTGATAGGAATCATTTTGGCCGAACTCTCCAACGTTTTGGAGACCGTTTCTTGATAAGCACTACCAGTGCTGCAGCTAGGTAAAGAATCATTTACAGTGCTTTCTTCCATAACAGAGGTGACTACAGCGGTGTCAAGTGCACTTGTATCAACAGATAAAGGTTTAGAAACAGTTTCTACAGCTAATGAATCTCCTCTGTCGTTTGAGTTTTGGTTGTTCGAGAGTGTAGAAGATGACGACACCACATAATCTGATTTGAAGCTTTGCTTTTTCACTCGGTCTTTATCTTTTTTTTTACTTTGAGGCTTTGAGACAGTGAGAGTTAAATTTTCAGTTGGGGTGTCTCGCTTAGCAGGGACTGGAGTATCTGATACAGTATATTTAGGCGCTGGAGTATCTGAAGCAGTATATTTAACTGGTATGCCGTCATCATCATCATCTTCAAAAGGATTTGTACTTTTTCTTTTAGTTTCCATTTTCTCACTCACATAGCCACTATCTTCTTCGTCAAAAGGATTTGTACTCTCAAAATCCTTTGTGCTTTCTCTGTTAGTTGTGTCTGTACTTTCAAAAGGATTTGTATTACAAAATGGATTTGTATTTATTTTCTCACACTTATTTTTACTTTCTGTAGAAGAGACGGATATATCCTCCGATTCAACTTCGCTATTTTCCAATTTTACGATACCATCTTCTGCTTTACTCGTGCTCATTACTTGATTCTGAATTTTATTACTTTCTTCACTTAAGGACTCGTTTTCAGATATTTGTGGTGTACTGCTTGTTGATGTGTCAAAATCATCTGACTGACAAATAGGAGATTCACATTTGATAGATATGTCTTTGTTATTTTCTAAAATTTGATTGTTTTGGATGACAACTTGAGCAGACGAAATAGCATAAGAATGAGCATTATTTTTACAAAGTTTGTCTTCTTTTTCTTGACTTGCAGATTCATCTGAGTTGCTAGTACCTGCAGAAGTATAATTTAAAAAGCTGTGTTCATCTGTCTTAACCGTAACACTTTTTCCAGATGATGTTTTACTACTTTCTTCAGTATTTTCACTAATTTCAGCTTTCACCTCATTCAAACATTCTTTGAGTGTTTTATCTTCTTTAAAATCAACAGATTCTTCCATTTCTTCCAAATCTTTCAAGTACTCTTCTAAGTCACCTTCTGAAACATCTGAATCACTGGTGAATCCTATTGGTTGCACTGACTCTGAAGCATTCAACTGTGAGTTACACCTACTATCAGTATTCAATTCTTCTTTTAGGATGTTTTCTTCAATTGAAACGCACATTTTATCACTAGAAGTAGCTTGATTTTGCACTTCAATATAGGAATGAACATTGTCAATTAATTCTGCCTTTCCACAAACGTTGTTTACTATCTGCATACTGCTTAAGTTTAAAGGTAAGCTAGGATAATCGTGACCAATATCTTTTGAACCATTGTCGTTCAACGTTGCATTGGCCTCTTTTTCTTCTTGTTTTGGAGCTTCATAAGTTTCGTCTGAGTGCTCAATGCATTTGGATTGATTCATTTCAGAGGGATTTTCTCCGACAAATTTGTCTCTATCACCAGATTCGTAAGTCTTAGTATTTTGAGTTAATTCTCCATTTTCGGTTGTAAGGTGCCCACCTGTTGATGAAATCAGGTCTAGAGAGCTCGGGACAGTCTCTTCTTCATTACTGCTTGGGTCATGGTCTAAAGACCTCACTGAAGTCGTTATATCTGGTAGTTGATTATGAATTTCTAAACTATTAGTACCAAAATCAATGTTTTTACTGTTGTACTCTAGTAAATCTGGTTTTTCATCATTTGACATGGAACTATGAGGCTTTGGCCATACGTTTGGGGTCTCATCCTCTGATTCCGTTATCAACCGATTTTTTATGTTAGCTTCATTGTTTAATGCTGAATTTAAGTTGTTATCTGTATTTACATAATTTCTGTTGTTAAGTTGAGATTTACTTCCACTAAAACCAAATGTCTCATCCTCATTCTGTTTCCCAGTCACAGATGTTCCAAGAGTGAAATTAAGAGTAGACGGTTTTGGTGGAGAAGCTGCAAAATCAGCGTCTGCGAGATTGATTGGTTCAAACGAAGGCCTTCTGTAGCTTGCAGCTGGAGGTCTTACCGCCGGAACCTGGAAAAACACTTGATTAAAATCTATATACATTTAATTTTTAACAGACTTCAAAAAATGAGGAGGTTATAGATTCGACCCCTTGGTATGTTTTTCTGAGTTATTTTATACGTAATTAGAGTTAATTAAAAAATAAAAACCTTATCTACTGTTTTTATATCTGAATTTATGCTATCAACTTTGAAGGGTCAATGCTATCAACCTCGACTATCTCCAATTCATCAGGTTTACAGATGAATTTAAGACAGTTGATATATAGCTTTGGGTAAAAATTCACTTTTCATAGTATTTCGGTGACATAATATAATTATTGTCAATAACGCATCATTTATGTACTGTAGTAAGTTTTACTTTTGCTATGTACTTTTAATTATTTCACACACCATGGCTTGTTTAAGAATTTAATTTTCACATTTTCCATCAATAATTGAAAAAACAACACAAGAGATAAAATAGGTGTAGGGTATTTTTCTCCTTAAGTTCTTCTAAGCTTTGTTATTAGTACTGGTTACATAACACTTGCCTTAACAGTCAACATTGTGTACAGTATCTTAAACTTTGGCAACTAGTAAATACAACTAGTTTAAATTCTACGATCAAATAAAATATTCTGTATCCTCTTGGTCATTACAAATTATGAACTAAAACTCAAATCACTATTTACAGGTAGGGGCCTATGTCCATGAAGATAAAATAATTCGGCCTAATTAAGAAGAAAACCCTTTTTCTACAAAACCTAGAAAGCATAAATTTTCTCTAATTAGGCATATTTCTACATCAATTAATTAAACGACAATCATTCTGGAGTAGGCGACTATTTTTACAAGCAAACGAATAACAACCACATATTTATACCAAAATACAGCATTTGCACAGGATATGTATAAGTAGAAAATTTGACAATGGACATCAAACATGTCAAATTAATACAGTCTTAACTGCTTCTTTTCATCCATATAGGCTTAAAAAATAAGTGCTCTCAAAATCAACTAAAAATTTTTTTAACTGATAGGAAAAACTGAGTTTCCACCAACAAATTTAGTTTTGGGGTCTTAAAAGGTATTAACATCTATGAGCTTAAACTAACAATAGGTATATCAACCTCCATGAACCTTCCAATACAGCCACAAAATAATTGTTCAATATAATTAGAACCCCTTTTACAATATTGAAACAAGAAAAGACTATTTTATTTCTGAATTACATGATTTTTTTGGTGGGGTCTAATTTTTTCTCTGATATTTATTAGGCTCACCCACTTTAGTATATTTTGTGTGATGTATTCAGGCTCAGAAGTCAACACATGAAAACACACAGACTTTACAATACGACTTTGATGTCATGCGAGGGCCCGATTTTCGTGTTGTAAAGTCTGTGTGTTTTCCTATTTGTGACTATGTTTTCATGCATTGACCTCGCAGCCTGAGTATATCGCACAGAATCTACTAAGGTGGGTGAAACCTAATAAATATCAAGGAATAAAAAGAGATTACTCGACTACTTCTTTCGATCTCAAACTCGATTGAGAATCATATAGGAGAAGAATCTGGAAGAATCGCTGTATTACACAACAGCTATTGGGACTAAAAGGTCGTAACCACGACTTTAGCGTAGTTTAAGAAAGAGTAGGTCTACAAAAAGTCTTGATTTCTAAGCACAGTTCCAGGGTTAGAAATCTTAAAGGCCCAACTTATCTTACCTGACAAGATAACCTGACTCCAATAACCAGATACCGTACTAATCTATAAATCTAGATACTTAAGATTTTACCAGATCCTAGTCCTAGTTTAATACAACCACCATAGTCGGATGGAATATAATGCCGACCCAGTCGGCTTGGCACGTTGGCCTTGACAGTGTTTTACTGATTTGGCCAATATAAGACTCAAAGACTTCTGACATCTAGCAGCAACTGAGTGTACTTTGATGACAGGACCCGTTTCATGCCTCCTAGATAGCGTTGCTTGATATTTCAAATCCTATCCCAGCTGGTTCAGAAACACACGTCAACCTGCTTGAAATGAGCTGGCCTGGCCAGGTCTGCCTGATTTTCAATCTACTTATTAGTGCAACTTTGTTTTAATAAATCACAATACAGTAGACGCTCTTTTATCCGGCATTCTATGAACCGGCACATTCTATTAACCGGCACCAGGCGACCCGGGTTTTTCCAGGTATTTTCGGTCGTTTCCGTTTCGTACTGCGACTGCCCTGGACTGTTCCCGCCTTTTTCTTAGTCACCTGTTGTTTGTTTACGTCTCAAGCAGTAACGTTCAGTGATGTTCGTAACCTTTGCTCAGTACACTACTGTATTCAACCTATTTTTAGACGCCAACTTCCGCCCGGCTGTCTGTCCACCCGTCTGTCTGTCTGTCTGTCTGTCTATCCGTCCACAAATACAGGTGTTCCGGAGCAGTGCCAAGGTCAACCAACGCACGCGACCACAGCTCATTACTGTAGCGAGATGACAGACTCTCAGATTACTGTATTCCCATTAATAACTAAAAAGTTCTATTATCCGGAAAAATCGATTTACCGGCATGGGCGTGGTCCCGAACATGCCGGATAAAAGAGCGTCTACTGTATAGGGTAAAATAAATAACAAAATCTCTTTTTTAAACAGTTTTGATTTTGTGTCTAATGCATATTTTCTTTGTTCATGGAGTTAATCATTATAGTCTAATTGATCACTCATAATTATTTCATAATTTAGGTAAATATGAAACAATGCTTGAAAAACACTTGTCAAAACACTAAGTAAAATCACAAACTCACTAATAAAAACCTAGAAACATGTCTTGCCAAAACTTTTTTGATGGGCGAGCTTGAAAGTAGGTGCCTGGGGTACATGGGAGCCCAGAAAATAACTTGTTAACTATAAAATCGTTTCTACATCCCCCAAAATATATCTATATATATATATGGGTGGAAAGTAAAGTTTAGGGAAGGTTAATTATTAATATAGCTTTTAGCCTAGGAGGGATATTTATAAATAGGTTTTTCCACAAGTATATGGGAGAACCATGTTTTATAGCTTGCCCGTAGCAGTTACGATGGATTAGTTTATAATAAATATGTCTGTTTACAATCCACAACACCAATCCTAAATCATAACACTATCACACATCAATGCTAAACTAATGTAGCCTAGTCTAAATGCTGTTGCACGCAATAAAAAAATGGTAATCAGTGCCTATTTTGTAGGCTAACTTACCCATTTATTACGACTATTAGCTGATAGAAGACAAGACGCTTCTCCATTCAAAGGTATTAAATTGAAGCTAAATTTTCACTCTAAAACAAAACTGTTTTATCGGCATTGTAGCCTACCCTACTAATTTCGTTGTTACCAGGCCCTACAGAGGAAATGGCTAATACACTTTTTTGGATATTGACACAGGCCTTTAAGACCCTTACAAAGAAGACCGTTACATAGATCTCAGATAAGCAGTGGAAACGTGTGTAAACGGCGTTCCCACACTGTTTTTCCACAATTTAACATCACAACAATTTGCTTTCCTTACAATTGTAACAAACAAATTTAGCGTTCCCACCCAAATATTTATGACTACACAGATAAGATTGTACAAGGCAATAAATATAATTTGGTTACTGAGGTTTTTCAAAATTTCAGTGAGCCCAATGAGAGGATTTTCGTCTCATTGTCTGGCCAGTCAAAACGGATTGCCTAGTATCATTGTACATGTATATTTACCGTACTGTCATATAGGCTTATCGGTTTATCAGCATAGGGCTACCTAGCATAAATATAGGCCTATTTTGAAATGAAATGTTGGTGAACCTATTTGATTACATTCTGTGTCAGGTTGCCCAAATCAACAACTTTTAAGCCTAGTCCCTAAGTTACAGAAAAAAATTCTAGTTAATTTTAAAAATAAATTTAAAATCAAATCACAACCGTACTTACTTGTCTCAAAGCTCCGATCCCCAAAGCAGACCTGGGTGGATTTCTAATTGATGGAACAGAAACATTTTCTTCTCGTTCTAAAACATGAAAATACCAATACATCAATAAAACTCTAGATACGGCAAATGGACCAAAAAATTACAAAATAGTCTAGTTAGAACGTACCTTCATTATATTCAAACTCGTCCAAAACTTTTTCTAGATCGACAGCAAATTTTTCCATTATAACACATTAACACACTTCTTCCACATTCTAAACCATAGTTGTAGTTGTAGCCATTTGCAATATTTATATTCTACTTCTACTTGACATAACAGACGAACGACGAACAGACGTACTACTCTCACGTTATGATCCAAGGCCAATGATATTTCGTCTTCCTGATTAAAACTAAAGTGCGACTATATCATTTAGGCAGAGACTACGTACACGTCCGACGTGAACCACTACTGTTCACGTCCGTTCCAAATTATGCACCGTACGTTACTTATCCTGTGATTTTTAAAACAAATTGAGAGCCAGAAAACCTCCTAACCTAATCTAACGTAACCTAACCTATCCTAACCTAACCTAACGTAACGTAACGGAACGTAAACTAACCTAACCTAACCTAAGCGGTAGCGAAGTGAATTTGCCCTTACATTGGACGTGTATGTAGTCACTTCGTATAATTTATGTTTATGACTTCCACTTTGGGACTAAAACTGGAGTGAAGTGTAGTTCAATGGGACAGCTGTTGTTGATCGCAGTCAAGGAGGTCTACTGGTTATACTGGAGACACCACTAATCAACCAAATTAATTGCGGGCCGCTGCCGCCATGTTTTGATTAGGAATTACTTCTCGCTCAAAACGAACAAGTCAACAAAGTAAGTCGAATGAATAATGATTTGAAAATGAATAAACTTTATTAAATTGTTATAGTTTATCACGTTTCACGGCAAGATTAGATACCTAAGTCAAAAAACCTGTATTAGTTTACTCGAATTTTGATTAATTTTCCAGTAATTTAAATAACAAATTCACTCTGGAAGAATCGAACAACCCATTACTGCAGTTCAAAGAACGACACGTTTTCCTCACTAATGTATCAACCTGACAAAATATCACCGGCTAACTTTTCCGACGCAAACCGTTAAGCAGAGTTGTCTCCAGTACTGCCAATAGGCCTCCTTGGAGTTAGTAAATGATGCAAGATGTTCCCGTTACAATTCAATCACATGGGAATGTATTCATTCTTTCATTGATTGTTGCTGGATTAGGAAACCCAAGCATAGCTGCTGGGCACGTCTTCCACAAACGGGAATTTTGCGCAGGTTACCGGAAGGATAGGATATAGCAGGAAAGGAAATGGTGGGATGGGACGGCAGCCAAACTGTCCCTTCAGAGGGCCAACTCTCGTATCCCTGTGACAGCTGTGATGAGGTCCAAACAGAGGGCACCCGCGTTCTACCTTCCAACTGGTAAACTCAACTAACAGGGTATCCATCCATGTACAACAGCCAGGGACCATACATTCTTAGGATAAGAACCAAACCCAAAGTTTCCGTCCTCAGCCGCTGCAAATGGGGGGACCAAATGTGAAAGGGAAGTTTCCAGGTCCTACTTTTGGGCAATACTCGCCTTATTAATTGTTATTTTGCTCGTGCAGAGATTTATTAAGTCAAATTTTAGTTGAATTACTCAACTTCGTCAAAAGTTTTTTTCTTGAAACAAACACAAACATTAAAAAAGATTCCCAATTTTAAAAGAATTATCTAAAACATCATGAGAATCAAACATCATAACAATTTAATTGGGCACAAACAATAACTGAAATCAAAATTAATGACCAAGTCATTTATATAATAACTAGTATCCAGTCGCGGCTTCGCTCGCGATCACAACGTAATATTATACTAACATTCCTGTATACATATTATGTTACCGTTCCAAAGCCAACATGGTCTGCTGATTAACTGTGGTTACTCTATCCAGCTTATTGCTTAAAACTTATAGTTATTTCCCAATGTTAAGCTTATGGGGAAAAAACTCAACTTTAAGGAGCCCCTAGGACTCACAAATTATTTCTTTATAAAAAAAGTTTCCTGCACAACTTCACGTTAGGCTCTTTCTAATGACACCAAAAACATGAAAATCGGTTCAGTAGTTTAGGAGGAGTGATTGTCACAAAAAACCTGCTTGCCTATTAAATAAGTATAGATAGATATATACTAATTGGCTGTTTTATTCCTATAACTAAATCTACTCATGCAAACCACTGGAATAAAAGTAATAAAAGTTGGAGTAAATTATTTTTTTCGTTTCTTTTATGTATCTAATCTTTCCGTGAAACATGATTAATTATGAGGAAATAAACAAATACAAGTTTAATGAGTTTAAAATCATGGATAGGTACAGTACTTGTTTGATTCACTTTGTCGGCTCGTTCGATTTCAGCGAGTAGTTCTTTGCCTCACCAAAATTTGGAAAGAACGGCTCGCAGTTTTGTTCAACAGTGGAACCTCCAGTAATACCAATAGAACTCCTTGGGCTCAGCAAACTCGCTAGGTTGAAGGCAAATGAAAATAATTTGTGCAAGGCCAAATCAATAAAGGCTGTCCCACACTTCTCGAGAATACGCCCGTACATTCGGCCGAACTCCGAATGTTCGGAATAATCGCGAGAAGTGTGGGAGCTACAGGGACATTTTGGTACCACTACTATCATTTGCTCGAATGTCCCATCGAATGTTCGAGACGAGGCTCAACAACGAATCTTGCACCAAATCAACTGAATGTTCATAACAAACTAACCAAGTACACGCTCATTCGCTTCCGCTCGTCTCCTTTGATTCGTGCCAAAAACTCGACAAAAAACGGATTACAGGCGAACACGAATCATGGCGAGCTGAACTATCCTGAACATACGAGCACACTGAGTACACTCTCACGTTCGCATTTGTTGGGCCATAGTGTACTAGCATTGCCTCTAAATATAACTAGACGTCCTATCCTTAAGGGAGAATTGTTCCAGCCCGACCTGAGCCGAGATCCGTGGAGCACGTAGTTTGTCTGATCCGCCAACAGTAGGCGCTGAGGTCGGCTCTCGCTCGCATCTATATCTATCTCTCTCTCTCTTCCCCCTCACTCCGTAACCCGCTGTATGCCTTCTCTCCTCTCATCACTCCTACCCCCACTGCCAACTGTACCACTGCCACTAGAGATGTGCGATCCAGTGACTTTGCTGGATCAGTGACTTCAGTGACAGCGCCAAAGAAATATCAGCTACTTTTACCGGTGACTTGGCACCAGTTACTCCCGCAGTTCATCGTAACAACTCCAGCGATAAATTACCCCTTTTTGACACTGTGTTATTTATCAAAGTTAATCATGACCTTAAAAGGAATCAACAGCTCACTTATTGGCATTAGAATTAAATATATTTCATAAAATAGGAACAACAAGTAATAATTAAAATTCTTAGTACAACTACAAATTCTCATTTGACTACGAAAACATTTAGGAGTATCACTAAAAAAATATTAATTACCTAGAAGTAAATAATAAAGTTCTTACTAAATCATAAATAAAGAAAGCTTGTAAAAAGACTACTTAATTATACAAATAACAGTCATCGGAAAATTGTATTAACAGCGCTTTAGTTAGTAAACGCACAACAGCGACTTGCATGAACAATGCGGGCTCGTGTTGTCACTGAAGTCACTGGCGCTGGTTCGTAGTTCGTCCATCTCGTCTATGCCCAGCGCCAAGCTCCAAACAGCGCCAAGCTCCAAACAGCGCCAGCGCCACAAACCTAGAGGCGATACCTCGAAACCACCAAACAGCGACAAGTGACAGTGACCAGTGCCAGCTCCAGCTCCCAGCTCCAGCGACAGCGCCACGACCTCGAAACAACCAAACGGCGACCGGTGACAGTGACCAGTGCCAGCGCCAGCGCCCAGCTCCAGCTCCAGCGACAGCGCCACGAACCTAGCGGGGATACATTGAAACAACCAAACAGTGACAGCGACTTTTGAGTGAGTGAATTCGTACTGTCACCGAAGTCACTGGAGCTGGTCAGAACAATTTCCTGGCACCAGCTCCTTTAGTGCCGAACAAATATTAGCGCCAAAGTCACCGGTACAGAAATATTTAACAACCCTAACTGCCACAGTCTACTATACACACTCCCGCAGCTTACTCGTGTGTCGAGATGTCCGCGCGAGCGACCCTAGCGCTCCAAGCGGCTCGCAAGCTCGAGCGCTATTTTACCCTATTGCCTTCAATGGCAACAAAGAGTTCTTCTGGTTTTAATTTAATAAAAATGTTTATTAATTAATATTGCCATATTAATGTAACTTGTTTGCCGTCCTATTATGAGATGATGAAGATTTTAAAGTATTATAAGTTCGCATATTATCGCATAAGTTGGTAATACAAAAGATACTAAATTTAGACGCTGGGAATAGTTTTAATGAATTACGACATTCTGACATTCTGTCTTTCATTTGTTAAAAATCATTGTACAATGTGCATGAAATGTAAGATATTATTGCATTTAATTTTCTTTAAACGCAAAGGTTCATTTGTAAATTTTAAGGTCTAACAAAATTTGAGTTTCAAAACAAGTTTAATAAGACACAAATTCAAATCCTGACAACAGGAAAGAAAATTAAAAATTCAACGTTTACAAATTAGTAATCAAGATGAGACGTCGACGCAAAACAATTGTGTGTACAATATTATGTACAATTTGTTATACGTTCATCATTAATACTGTAATTTTCTTCTACCAAAGCAGACGATTTGCATAGTTAACATTTATGCACTTCAAAGAACTTTTTAGAATCTTAAGAATTAGCAACTTAAAAATCGAATGGATAACTCTGCTTTTTCTGTCTCAGACGTTGTCCAACGTTGTGTCTTGTAAAATCTCTTAGGGAAAATACGAATTTATTTACAAGATAACAATTTACAAATTAAACTTTGCATTCAAACGAGTTCGCACGCAGCACGCTGACGTGAGGGAAGTGAATTTCCACATAACAACTTGTAAAACTAAAAATAAGTGTAAAACATACATTTGTCCAATTTTTATTGAAATCTGAAAACATTGATTTTTTGGCTGTTCTGATACTCCTGGTTTCATTTACTTGCAAAGCTGGGAATACAATTTTGTGCATTATAAGGTTAGGAGAAGGTCCAAACAGGCTTGAAAGTAGGCGTGAGGTTGCTGGGGATGATAAAAGTACTCTAACAAAGGAATAACAGGCTTTTCTAGTGTAAAACCCACATAAGACAACGTACTGTGTTTAGTTGATACACATTTTCTTTAATAACTCGGTAAATATTTATGCTAGAATGACGAGAGAGGGCTTAAAACTTTCGCCTCACTAATTCCCATCATCCTACATGCATTGGTTTTACATCTGAGGCTTTTATGACCCTTTTTGGGCCCAAAAAATCGAAATTTGAAAGATTAATCCCCCAAAAAAAGGGTTTAGAGTTTTCCGATTGTTTTTCCCAACGAACTTGTCCAACTGATTACAGAAAGGAACGTCCCTACCAAATTTGAAGTAAATCGGACAGAGTGCAAACACATATATATATATATATATATATATATATATATATATATATATATATATATATATATATATATATATATATATATAAAATTTTGAACGACCCCCCAAAACGTGTTCAGGGGGTCACGTTAGGAACTTCTATGGTGGTCCCAGGCTTAAGTTTCACCGTGCGGGTTATGCTAATAGTTCACTTTCCAAAGGAAATTCACTAAATAAATAATATATCTTACAATTAAACATCTAAGGTCAAACTGTAAATTGCACAATGATTTATAACAAATAATTATTGTTGACAGATTGTCGTAAGATGCATTAAACTATTCCCTGCGTCTAAATTTAGTCTATTTATTATTATTAACTGATGAAATACTTTTATAATATCATAAGAGGACGACGAATAATGTTACATTAACGCAGCAATATTATTTAACAAACATCTTTATTAAATTAAACAAGATGAAGAACGGTTTGTTGCCATATAAGCCAATAGAGTGAACTAGCGCTTGAGCTTGCGAGCCGCTAGGGGCGCTCGCATCGCTCGCCGCGGCCAGGCGGACAACTTTCGCAACTGAGCTGCGCGACTGTGTATAGTAGACTGTGACCACTGCCACTGACACTGACCGACGACGAGGTGCGCGGCCGGGGCGGCGGCTTTGTAATGCCGGACTCGGACCGAGTCGACTCGTATTATAGGGCATTTTTTGATAATTATTGTTTTCGTCTCATCTCGGTCGCGCACGCTGTGTTTGGATTATTTAGATTTCAATAATTAGTCCTCCTGAAACGGGTATTTTTCTAAGAAGCAAAAAAGGTATTAAAATATACTAAACTATAGCAGCAAAGCTCGTTTAGACTTTCATATTGTTAATGAAAGTTTACTCCAGATTTAGTTTTACAAATACAGTAGAAATCCAATTATCCAAACCCCAATTATCCGAATCTCCAATTATCCGAATCGATTTTGAGTGAAATAATAGAAATACGCGGGAGCGCGTGTAGCGATAATGCGCCGTTCCGTTACTATGGCCTCGTGAGCGCTAAAATAAAAGCCCGCGCTGTTACCTTCCAGCGCGATATTTTCGCAGGGAACAATGAGACACCCCCTTCCCGCCCTGCTCATCATCAGTCGCGACTGTTCTTTCACCGTTTTTTAATATATGGTGATGTTTTTTGCTTAATTCCCGAGGTATACCTGATTATCCGAATTTCTGCATATCCGAATCGGCCCGATCCCCAATTAATTCGGATAATCGGAGTTCTACTGTATACCCCTTACATTCATCGTATATTGCCAAAGATAGGTTGCAAATTTGGAGGTTGTATTGATTTATTACATTATCTATATTATTGAAAGAATTTCTTGATTTTTGTTCAGTGAATGTTGACGTGTAAAACTATTATTTTGTATACTTGTTTGGTATCAATTAAAAGATCTTAGTCTTTAGATGTGCCTTTTGGAGTATACAAAAACCTCCACTTTAAGAGTTTCGCCCCATAGGCTTTGAAATTGCCAATGATAATCTTATGGATTTATATTTTATTGAGTGATTGAAATGCAAATTCCAAATATTTGGCTCTATGCCTGTTAATCTCCGTGCGGAGAATGGGTCACTAGCTAGATGTATAAAAACGGTGGGAAATTCGACCACAACCGATGTTATATTTTTGAAGATTATGAAATTTCCTTCAAATTTATGTAAGGCGTAAGCCACATCTGTTTCTACAAAAACAAATGTCGACTGAAAAAAAACAATAAATTTCTTTACAAATGTCTTCTGAATTTCATTAAAATTAATACTTTACGCATTTTCCACCATATTACTAAATATGTTAGACTTCCATTATTATTTGACAATCCACACAATTCAGGGTTTCCAATCAGGTTTTGACTATTTAAATCCGCCCGTTGGAACTCCAGATTCAGTTATACAAAGATACCCCTTTCATTCGTGAGTTTTGCAACAGATAGATTGCAAATTTTGAAATTAAGTTGAATTTATCTATACTTCACAAACGATAGACAAATTGACCACAATAGATGTTGTATTCATGCAGGGCCGGTGCAAGAGGTTTTGGCGCCCTAGGCAAAACTAATGTGAGGTGCCCCCTCCCCCTCCCACAAAAATCATTCAATGCAAAATAGTCCGTGAATTTAGCTCGAAAACTTGTTAGTGCTTGCAACCGGCATTAAATGGTGCACATTGTCATATGGTATCAAAATCCACCGGGAGACACTCTCCCAGGGGTCCCTCGTCCTTTGTGATGACGTCATCAAAATGGAAGACGAAAAAAGTTGCAGTGTCTGGTTTAAATACATTACTATTATATCAGTGGAAAAAGGAAGATTTTAACTGTGCCATTTTTAAGAAATCAACTTTCCCGTTGATATAAATATTGTTTAGGGGTCTAATATCTGTCTGTTGAATTGTTAGTGCTACATATTCTGGCTTTTTCGAATTACTCTGCAGAACATACGCTATTAAAGTGTAGCCGGGATGATCAGACTTGGGCTCGAGACCATAATACGTACACTCCTTACATGTTCACAATTATTTTTAAACGTTGATTACACTGATTTAAATGTTAAAACAACTTATTTCGTCTTAATACTATTGTTCAGACAACAGGAAATGTCTCCTGAATAGTCAGAATGCGGCCGTAATGAGGTGCCCGACCGCGCCGCGCGCCAGGCCAGGCCTACGGTAGCATGGTCGGGCAGACAAAATCTCGATGCGTTTGACCAGTTTAACTATTTTTCCCTACAAAATGTTTAACATAAACCTATAATTATGCATAAGAATACGTTCAGGAAAAAATGTTCTACAACCTTATAAGCTTATATATAAAATACCCCCGTAGCAGCAAACCTGCATACTCAGCGAATTTCCAGTGCATATTAATTTATCTTAATACCACATAAAGCCACATACCAAGTTTCATCAATATACATTCATAAATAAACGATTTATGACATATTAATTATTCTCCATAAGAATAACATGGCGGCTGAGTATGCAGGTTTGCTGAAATAAGGAACACTAAAAATGGGCTTTTATACAAATATCATTATAACTCAACTAGGTAAAGCCACATACCAAGTTCTATTAATTTATGTTCATAATTAAAGGAGATAACACGTTAATTATTCTCCATAAGAATAACATGGGGCTGAGTATGCAGGTTTGCTGCTACGGGAACTATCGGGCAAAAAATGGATTTTTGTGCAAATATCAATAGACCACAACCAAATAAAGCCATATACCAAATTTTGCCAGTTTACGTTCATAAATAAGCGAGATATACAATTTTTCTTTTTCTCCATAAGAATAACATTAGACAACGTACTGTGTTTAGCACTTTCAATATCTCGGTAACCAATTGACGTAGAGCAATTATCAAAATACCAAATTGTTTGTTTTTTTAAGCTGAATTTAATGGTATAAATTAAAATTTGATTTAAATTAAAATTACATGTGAAAACCCCAAAATACCCCCGTCGCAGCAAACCTGCATACTCAGCAAATTTCCAATGAATTATAACATAACACATTAAGCCACTTAACAAGATTCATAAGAAATGTATTCACAAACAAGCGATATTTAAAATATTAATTATTCTCTATAAGAATAACATTGGGGATGAGTACGCAGGTTTGCTGCAACAAGGCACACAAAATAATGGTTTTTTATGAAAATATCAATAGAACTCATCCTAGTGAAGTCACATACCAAGTTTCATCCATATACATTGATAAATAAGCGATATATAACATTTTAAGTATTTTCCATAAGAATAACATGGGGACCGAGTACCTAGGTTTGCTGCTACAGGAAACATTGGCGAAAAATTGTTTTTTTGTGCAAACAACAATAAACCACAACCAGATGAAGCCATATACCAAAGTTCGTCAGTTTATGTTCATAAATAAGCGAGATATACAATTTTTCTTTTTCTCCATAAGAATAACATTAGACAACGTACTGTGTTTAGCACTTTCAATATCTCAGTAACCAATTGACGTAGGGCAATGATCAAGATACCAAATTATTTGTTTTTTTATGCTGAATTCAATGGTGAAAATTAAAATTTGATTTAAATTAAAATTAGATGTGAAATCCCCAAAAAACACATTTTTGGGGTACAAAACCCCCCAAAAACCCCCCGTCGGATGGTGCGATTCGTCTGGTTTTCGAACTCGTTCAAATAAATGGTACTTTACACGTTTGTACCAAATTTCATTAAGATCGGACCTTTTTTACGAGAGTTATCGTGCTTACGGACACATATATATATATAAATATATATATATATATATAAATATATATATATATATACATATATAAAAATTTGAACGAATGGTGTTTTTGGCATCTGGGGACCTCAAAATGAAAAGTTATCATGGTCCCGGGCTTAAGTCTTACCATGAGACCTACGGTAATAGCTTCTTCCCTATAGGGGAAATTCGCTAAAACACATTTTTGGGGTACAAAACCCCCCAAAAACCCCCCTTCGGATGGTGCGATTCATCTGGTTTTCGAACTCGTTCAAATAAATGGTACTTTACACATTTGTACCAAATTTCATTAAGATCGGACCTTTTTTACGAGAGTTATCGTGCTTACGGACACATATATATATATATATATAT
The DNA here is from genome assembly GCA_963675035.1 of Allygus modestus. Taxonomy (NCBI): domain Eukaryota; kingdom Metazoa; phylum Arthropoda; class Insecta; order Hemiptera; family Cicadellidae; genus Allygus; species Allygus modestus. The sequence goes on from OY776114.1 coordinate 130,978,339, forward strand.
ATATATATACATATATAAAAATTTGAACGAATGGTGTTTTTGGCATCTGGGGACCTCAAAATGAAAAGTTATCATGGTCTCGGGCTTAAGTCTTACCATGAGACCTACGGTAATAGCTTCTTCCCTATAGGGGAAATTCGCTAATAAAAGGTATCAGGAAACTGACACATACGTTCTCCCTTTTAGCCCAACTTTAATGAATAAATTACTTTTTATTTACTAAATATAGAATACAAAGCACCGTCGAATGTACAGAAAATCTTGTAAACAAGTTGTTTTCCAATACATCCACCCAAATCCCTGTTTTGTAAGCACTACAGAATCCATTGCTACCCAAGTGGTTTTAAGAGGGGAAATGCCCCCTATTCTCCCCCAGGGTTATTAAGGGGCAATATATTTAGAATTTCCTCCATTGGTTAATGTTAACTTGACAAGCACATCAAGTTTGAACGAAATTGATCAGTAAATAAGAGAGAAATAGTAATTTTTGTATTCCCCTTAAGAATAACATTGGACAACGTACTGCGTTTACCGCAAAATGAAAATGAAAATTTTCTCCACAACCAGCAATCGTAGAATAGTAATTCAACATACTAAATTATTTAGTTTTTTGAGCTATTTTTAATAGGGAATAGTAATATTTGTTTATATTTTTTTTTAATGAAAAATCCAAAAAACTGAATTTTTGATGTTTTAAGTCCTGTAATTTCTGAACCCAAATTTTTACAGAATTTCGGGTGGTGTCATTTTGTTGGAATACTGAAGCTCTACGAACGACTAAAGTTTAATCAAAATCGTTAGCCGTTTTTGAGAAATTGTGAATTTTCATGTTTTTTGGCGGTTTTTGGGGGATAATTACCCTTAAAAATCAAAAATTCAAAAAATGAAAAAACGCCTGGAGATATCGTGGATTAGTACATACTTACAAATTTCCATAAAAATCCGACTATTGGTTATTGCTCTAGCTCTGTACACAACCATACAGACAGACAGACAGACAGATAGATACACAGACATCATGTAAAAATCACTTTTTTGATTCAGGGAGCACCAAAACAAATATTTCCACTAACAACTCAAATTCAAAAATTTTGACGAAAACCTGAGATCATTCTACAGACTCTCTAAGAACTTGGGTATGACGACAGTTGTGCCGTGCCTATACATCTATGAGGCAGTAATGTAACCTATATATAGGCTGTCCCACACTTCCCGCAAACAGGCCTGAACATTCGGTCCCGTATGCATTCAAAAGTTCGTGCAGCTCCCACACTTCTTGCGAATACTCCGAACATTCGGAGCGAGAAGTGTAGGACCGCCTTATGCATGATCAAATATTTGTTCCTCTAGCGATCTAATATTTAATACACAAGCAGATTTGTTGTCTCATAGAAACCACTGGACCAATTTTTAAGACTGAAGTATCCTTTGGAAAGGTCCCGAATGCATAGGTTGGCAGAAAATCAGTACATTTTCATCGTCCCTCAGGGCTACACCCTACTGGCCTTCAAAGTTGCAATGTTAATCTTATGGAAGTACGGTTATTATCAAAATTGAGCATTTCATAGCTGTTGAAGGTAACAAAATTACAGAACAGGAGCAAGATCAGCTGTTTTAAAGCTAACTTCTGGAATGCCATCACAATTTAAACTAACTTCTGAAATGCCATCACAATTTAAACTAACACTCTATTGTTAAACAAATTTTAACAGGATTTGAAAGTAATGACTTTGCTTGGGGCACCTTTTGTGACCCAAGCAAGGCATTTTATTGCATACCTTTTGAATTACTTTTCAAAAAGCTAGAATATTATGGCATTTGTGATAGCCAGCTAAATTTATTTAAAAGTTTTTTATGATCGTAAACAGTCAGTTTGTGTGATAGGTGAGTGGTCGCCGATGACCGATATCACATGTGGTGTTCCTCAGGGGTCAATAGCCCTTTACTTTTTATTATGTACATTAATGACCTACCCGCCATTATCAACTCTCTTTCATACATGTATGCTGGTGATACTGCTTTATCATTTCATTCTAACATTAACAAGCTCAAATATCTAGTAAAATCCTTCTTAAAAGATGCTTCTGACTGGTTTATTTCAAACAATTTATTCCTACTTAACAATGAAAAGACTCAAGACAGTTATGTTTTCTTTGAGAAAAATCCCGATGATATCTTATCAGATCCTGAACCAGTTAAATATTTAGGAATGATGTTGGATCATAAGCTCAGCTGGGCTCCACATGTTGATATAGTGACCAAAAAGATATCTAGAAGAGTTGTATTTTTATTGCAAAGATTGTTAAATTTTGTTCCACAGAAATATGTTATATCCTCATACTTTGCATTTTTTCAGTCAGTTATAAAATACGGTTTAATTTTTATGGTCAATCAGGTAAAACTAAGGATAGAATATTAACAAATTCACCAAGGGATTCCCACTGTAGACCTTTATTTCCGGACCTTAATATTTTAACTATATACAACCTAATTATTTTTGACACTACCCTATATATTTTTTAAAATATTGACAGTTTTAAATTAAGAGAAAATATTCATTCTTATACAACAAGAAGTCAGTTTAAAATTGATGTACCTTATTGCAGGTTATCAAAAACTCAAAATATTCATCCAGTTTTAGGCATGAAATTCTACAACGAATTACCCAACTCAGCTTTTAAAGTATTTAAAACCAAGTTTTATAACTGGCTGATTTTAAATCCTTTTTATTAAATTTCTGAGTTTTAAAATTGTAATATCAGTAATATTATATTTTTAAGTATTACATTAAGGAAGAACTTTTTATAGTTTTTGTTTGTTTGAACTTTGTATTGCTGATTTGGATTGATATTTTTCATATATTTTGAATTATTTATTATACAACTTGTAAAGATTGCTTTTTATTAATATAGTACTTAATTTTGACTTTGTCTATAACCTGTATAGTGTTGATGACAATAAATATTAATTATTTATTAACAGAACTGTATTTGCTCGAATTCGAGCAGCTGGATTCGCTAGTAGCTATAGCCTTTTTAATTTAATATTTAAAAAATTTCTTAAGTCTAAAAACAAAGCAAGTTATGTTATTTGTACCTGTATAAACGAGCCTACCATTTATTTCAAACTAGCTGCCATCGTACCTGGTTTCACCCGGGAATAACATTACAAAATCCTGTTTCACACTAGAGTTAGAACTGGGCTAAACAAAATATTAACAAATCTCTTAAAACTCTGAAAAAAATCGTCTGCATTAAGTTTTATTAACTAATATATATTGAGCTGATAAACAATCTTTATTTCTTAAAAGTCAGGAGGAAAAATCTTGAAAAGGTCATGTCAATAGTACTTGGATAACTTCTTGAGTAGCATGATACATGTTGTTACAATTACAGGAAAATAAATAGGAGAGAATAAATATGTCTTACGACACTTCAAAATATGTTTACAGTTCTACTCTTTTCATATACAAGATGGTGTTCTCTCATTGGGCCTGAGGATGATCGGTGTGACTAGTCGAAATTGATAGCCTTTACCATCTTTTATGTCCATTTACCGTCTTGTATATGAAACCAGTACCATTGTAAATATATTTTGGAGTGTTGTAAGACATTTTTTTATTTACATCACCGTAAGTAATTGATAATTCAAATTCAAAATAAGCTGAAAAGCCTTTATGAATCTAATAAGATCGTTGAATGAATTTAATGAGATACACACAAACATCAGTTTTACTTAAAAATATATTATTAATGTTGTTGCCTATAACTCCCACCATTATTTAAAGGTTTTATCATTTAGTCCAACTTTTAACGGCATTTGTAGGACTAGGAAATTATTTGATGAGTGTCTAATTATGGTAAATTAGTCATGGTGTAGATATCAGTGTGAACTCATTAAGGTTTCAAATTAAATTTTATTCACATTGGCCTACAACGGGATTTGATTGGTGCTGCACTCTAGTAGCAAAATCTGTAACTAATGACTGCGAGCAACTACAGTACTTTCCGCTAGGAGCATGGACTGACTATAAACCGATATAACACCGCTAGGCCACTAGTAGTTGGCTATGGTAGGTAGCTGAGTTGGCTAACTCGTGGGTTCGATTCCCGCACATGACCAAAACTGACTGTGCAACTCTCAATGAGTTAACTGGTCTGTGGCAACGTTGGTGGGAGGGCCCAAGTAAAACCAATGGTGGCAGGCTTCCTGGGAAGTTGATGTGATCGGTTAATTCTTTGTGAGTTGCACATGGTCAATACTGATTTTGCTACTTTTTACTTATGTCTCTTGTGTGAGTGCCAATGTGACTCTTTAAACTGAAAGAAAACAATATTTTAATTAAAATACACCATTAATACATTTAAAAATACCAATTTTCTACTCCAATTCATAGGTTCAAAAAATTACAAGTAAGGAACAAGACCATTTCAACAGTCTACGCTAATAGGTTAGTGACATAGTTTGGATAAATTAATACAGCACTTGAAAAAAGAAGGTTTATTGAATAAAAAAAGCAAATTCAAATGATTACAACTTGTTTTGGTGCTTAGCAATTGTACAATAAGGCTCCAAATTAAATATCTATTTACAACAGCTCACTATATTATTAATATATACAATTTTTAATATACATATATTCATGATTCGAAGAACGATGCAGAGTAGGCCCTACGAAGAAATTTGGGTTTGTTTTAGGCTGAAACTATTTTTGCTGGACAATTATTTCTGACGTATTAAGAGATGTGAATTAAATTAGAAAAGTTTTATCAATTTCATTGCCTTGTTTTCATTAAAATTTAGGTTTGTATTTGCGGTCAGTTAATAGTAAGACAGTGAATACTTCAATATTTGTATGAAACATGTTAAATGAGAAATAGTTTTTGCATTCAAACTTTCCATTCTGTAATGTCCAACATCCAAACACTGAGATCATTTTCACAAAGGTTGTCCCACACCAACGCCGCTTGGCAAACATTTCCCAAACTGCTGATTAAGGAAATAAAAATGACGCATCAAAGTATCCATTTTACAAAATGTCCATTGCAAAACATTGTACAGTGACAGCTGCAATACAAATCAATTTAGCAATTCTGTTAATTTATAACTGATAACTGTGTGATTACCACTAACATGAGGTATCAGGTTACTAAAAGGTTGTGTTTCAAATTAGTCCATAGGCCTACCACACACCACCATGAGGTGGTAACTGTACACAATAGGTATTATTTCGTTTAATATTTCAAAAACCATTGTGAAAATAAAATAGGAAATAAGAATAAAATAGTAATATATAATAGAATAATGATAAAGAATAAAATAATAATATAATTTAATGATATACTTCAAACTAATTAAAATATATTTATGTTTGTAATGATAATAATTCAATATTCAGTTTTGAAATGTGTTTAAAAAACCTGAGAGTTTCTTCTCCATGTGTCAAAGTTTAACACGTTGGCTGCGCGTCACCAATGGCGGACAATCCCGGTATGCGGCAGCAAACCCAATTGGCACAGACAAATTCAAATATTTCAGTCTGACGAATCGCAAAACACTGTGTGGCGCTGTACTGCGTTACCACGAGAGTGGACATAGTTCACTGAAACACTCACAGGTAGCAGCGCTGCCTCGATATAGTAGCCGGCCCCCCCTTGTATTGCCAATCGGAGGTAGAAAAACGGGACAAAAAGTGGTTTTCTAAGCATTGCCGGACGGGAATTTTACGGGGAAATTTAGTACCAACCTAACTACATTGAAGAACACAGTCTTTCCAAAGAGCGGGAAGTAGCCTGTCTAGGATGAGTGCTGGTTATTTAGACTTGCATTTAGTTTCCATGGAGACACTACCGCCCGGTGACTGCTTGGACCATCAACCGGTCGGCGACGCGCAGCCAACGTGTTAAATGACAGTACAGTTCGCCAAATGTAAGCTGGCACTTGGCTGCTAGGTAGAAAACCTGTATTGGTCGTTCTGACAACATTAACGACTTGGGGTTCTAAGTCTTCAGTAGTCTTGTGGCCATCATCCCCGTGAGTCACTGGTCGAGCGAGGGTCAATGTATTCCGAAAGTATTTATACCTGTGCCTCCACCCTCCTCTAGCCCTTAGTCTGTCACCCCGGCTTGTCAAGCCCAAGTACCAGCTTACGTTGGCGGGCTGTAGCTTTCCTCTTACCCAGCTACCTCGCGACAGGGCTCTGCCATATTGTGATACTTCAATATGATACGTACTGCACAACTACATCATCCACACAGAATTCATTCACGACTAAAAACTCCAAAGTACACTTCTGCAACTAAAAAAGTTTTTATTTTCTTATTTATATAAGAACTAGGCTTATCGCCGTTGGAGGCTTCACCCCCAAAGCCCCTTTTGGAGTTCGCTTCGCTCACTTGCATTCCTCAGTCAACTCGGAGTTTAAATCAATCTCAACTATTGTAGTTCATTAACCAAAGAAAAATTACACAACAATGACCTTTGGTGAGCACATTAACACCTACACAGGCGGTCCCATATTGGTTCGATATCGAAACATTTTACCAACCGCCTGCTTGTTCGTTTTATCAAATTAACTCCCGACTACGATGGTTGTTTCGAGGTGTATAAAAACAAAAAATAAAGTCCTCACTCAATAATAGTCAATCAGATATAAATAAAAAGTTGTGGTTACAATGTTAAATTGGAATTATACAAACGGACTTACGTGTAAAAAATAACAACTAGACTTCAGTTCACAACAACATTATAGTAACCTAACCAAAATCCATAACTCCGCAAAGCGCTGTATGGTGGCTGTTCGTTGTGCAACATAATTAATTACAGATAAATTAATTTGTAAAAACAAAATAAAGTCAAATTAAACAGAAATTTCATACCTCAAAAATTAAGCATAAAAAGTAGGATTCAAACCCGTGACCACATGATCTGGCAACATATCCACTGGGCTACTGGGCTAAATTCATTCGATAGAACGAACAATCGGTTGATTACATTTTCCAATAGTGTAACAAACGATATTCGCGATATTGGACCTCCCGTGTAGGCAATAATGTGCTCACCTTGTTTTGTAACAGCTGATTTATATAAACCTCATGTGAGCAAATTAGTATCACCTACATGGGCGGTTTATTTAAATCAGCTGATACAAACATGTGGTATTAGCTAAAGATAGTGTGCTTTCATTTAAACAGCTTTCCAAAACTGTACACACTTAAATGGGCCAAAATACTCAAAACATTACTCCTTATCCGATGAATAGCGGCTAAACGGATGATCGGATCTTAAAACTGACGAAAAATTATTAGTTGGAAATTAAATTTTCTACAACTTTGTATTTCAATTTGTTGCCATCTCTTACCGTTAACATACAAAACACGCTCAAAGTGAAAATATTGAAAAAGTGTAATTTTCCCCACCCCAAAAATGCCTCAAAATTCAAAAATGTTTACTTTTGGTAATTTAACTGACAGTTTCTCATAGAGAGCTTTAATTCAAGTATGGGGTCGAGGGGGTTCGATTATGGGAAGTGCCTCATAGTTTATGTCAGTGAATCAGTGAGTGAGTGAGTGAACCTGTCTAGCTTTATATAAGTAGATATGGTTTATATAAGAACTTTATAGTTATATTTAATGATTTACAAAATTCATCAATTTTTAAAGTTCAACAACAAAATTCACGGCTTATTCCATAGTTTGTCAAAATATACGAAAACCACAGTTTCACAATTTTTCAGATTGGGTGGAGACCCTGAAGAAAACTCAAACCTACCAAAAGACAAAATAAGAATAATCACTGGATTCATTCTCATAAATCAAAGAAACAACTAGCAATATGCATTAATAATTTATCAAAGCCGGTGCAGAACCACAACTTTGTACTGAGAAAAGCATGCGAGACCAATAAAACACTAACTAATGAATTTTAAAAACTGCTAATACATATGAGATAAAAAAAACTAATATTGATTTTTTCTGGAGAAATGTAAATTTTACTCTACAGACTGTCATAATTAACTATAAGTTAATAATCTATTCAAAACACTAACTTCCACCCTAAGTGTTATACAATGAGCATCAGTACTTTTAGTTCCCAACCAACTGACCGTTCCAGCTTTTCTCTCTGAACTAAAGAGCTCGTTCTTTTAAACGTACAAAATGCTGCAACGCTCTACATCACTAATAAATTATAAATACTTTACACACGTCTAAAAAAGTTATACTTTCAAAGATTTAACAATTTAACTTTTTAACAATACACTTAAAAGATTAGTTGATGAAAACATGACTATTTAACACAGTAAAATCCCAACACTTTCAAGTTTTATATGCTAACACCTAACCTCTTCCCTAACGTCGATCAGTCACGTCGGATCACGTATTGGAAGTGGAGGCTGGTGGAGCGTCCATGTTGATCGCTGTGACAGCGACAGGTGGGATCAGTGGCGTTGTAGGCAGCGGTAACACTGGTATTGAAATCGCCGTGTCCCCTTTGACTCTTTGAGACTTCACTTGCGGATGTTCCACTTTACTTAGACGTTCGCTCAGTGCTTTCAAAGCTATTTGTCTGAAAAAAATCATGATTGATATGGCTTATTTAAAGTAGGTTTAGGATTGACTCTAGAGACACCTGTTGGGACTGGTGGTAACTTTAACCCTTTCCACTCTCATTTTTTTACTTGCCTATTTCTATCCAGCTGCATTTAAGATCACAGCTGGTCACTTAATTATTTATTTTTTGTTTGTTAAAAAAAGCTGAATTTTGTGTTTTTATTTTGATACAGTCGATTGGAGACAAAAAATAAATAAATAAAAAAAAACGCATGTGCAGGTCAGGCTCGGCATTCGAGCGGAAAGGGTTAAAGCAGCGTCTCGCCCGGCCAATGACCGGGCAAGCTTTGACTGAACATAACCATAGCAACCAAAAGCATGTGTCCTGCAGAGCCAGATTGCTTTTTGTTCACTGGTAACCATCTGAATTGGCATCTGCTTGGCGTAAATAAATGTTTGTTTTTATTCGCTCATAGAAACTATAGTAAATGAGCAAATGCCAGTTAAAATGTTAACATTATTTTTTTATTTTGATAATTTCAATGTTTTGTTAATCTATCTTGAGGTATTTAATGTGCAGTTATACATTGATGTTCGTATATTTTATATTATACATTATGTGATCTTCGATTATTGTGTCGAAAAGCAGCTTAGATCAATCTCGCACGAAAAGAGATCGTGTCCAAACTTGACCAATACCAAATTCTCTTCATCTCAAACTACCCTTTTTACTTGTATTTTTGGGTTATACCTCAATGGTCTTGAAAATATGTATATTATCCATTACGCACCAAGTCCAACACTTGATGTTTTGGTGAAAGTTAGGTGAAACATGTCATAGGCTTGCTCCTGTTCCGATAATTCCATTTTATTTAATAAATCGATTTACCTAAAATGTCATACAACAATAAGTCATACTCATGAGTCAATAATGTTAGTAAATCACACACAGTACCTTATGAACAAAAATATTTAAAATATATTCTACAAATGTAAATTATCCTATAACTTATTAACACTGAGGGGAAAGCTGCGCGACGGGTAATAGTATGAGATAAAACTTAATCCTGCTAACCCTGGCCTTGGATCACTTAGCAAGGGTAAACATTTGTTTACATTTGCAAGAAAAATTTAATCCCCACTGTTTTGGCAAGCTGAGGAAAGTGATTCCAAAATGTGATCCAACCATATGTATCCGTCGTCTCCTGTTGGTTGTTGATTTGGCAACATTGCACCACCAAAACTTCCTATAGCTGTCACTTAGGCGCTACAGTCAATCATAAAGCTACAAATAGACTATAAAAGGATTTATTCACAAAATTTGTTTAGAGAAAATAAACTCATAATTTATAGTTTGTTGCGTCCGCTCCCTGCACGCACCAGCCTATGACTGCCGTCACGACACGACCACCTCGACCTTGCCAAGGGCGTGGTAAAGGCGGGCGTACAGTGTGGAGCACCGGCCGTGGCGAGACGAGGGACAAATACGGATCGCGTCAGGAACCGCCCAGAAGGGGAATGTTCTGGACCGTACTTTTATTTGAAAAACTACACAGATCGCACCACGCAGGGTGAGAAAATGTCTCGAAGGACATTGCCAGAGGGGCCATTAAACTTGAGAAAAAACATGGCAAAGGCAAACAAAATAGAATAATATAATCTTAAAATAATGTAAGCCTAAGAGGACAAGAAATCGTGAACCAGAAGGGTGATGAAACATGAAACGACTGACCAAGAACAAAGGTACGTCCGTAAATACAGGGTCGAACAAATGAGGACAGAGAAAGAAAAGGAATGTTTGTTCGAAACCCGGAACAGACAAACAGTTAATCAAATGGTTAACAAATGCGAAACGAAAGGGATCGCTATGGAAAGCGAAACGTCAGGCAGACAACAATGTCACAGTCATCACTAAATGTTCCGAACGAAAGCCTGGCGAAAAAAGAATTTATGTTTGGAATCCGGAACAGACAGACAATTGTGAACACAAGCAAAATAAAAATAACCGCACTGAGAAAGAAATGACAGGTGAGAAAGAATGGCACAGTCACTGACACTCACCGTACCGAACCAAGGCCGGGGGTTGGTTACGGCTCAACATAATGAATTCGCTTTAAATTAAGTGTATCTAAGTCCCAAACCGGTAGATTTGGAGGGCTATTTGGTACGATTTCTGGCCTCGCTGTCAGATGGTTTGGCCTGACAAAATAGTATAACCTTTATAACACCAAGGAGCAAAAATTGACAGCGAAAAAGAAAAATCAAATTCAATAGAATGAAGGGTAGCACTTGAACAAGCAATGGCATAGGTTAAGTGGCAGGCAGATTAAAAGGGGCAAAAAGGTTGTCAATATAACTAGGCAAATAACTACACATATTTGTATGTATTATTAACTATTAAACATGCTAAGCTATACACTAGCTCCCCACCAGAAGGGTCCCCTTGCTAAGGCCTCACTATCCCCCCCTACTTGAGCATGGCTTGCTCGAGCTTCAGGCCAGTACCGCTGCCACTGCATTGGTCAACTTTGAAAACGAGAACTTATCATTATTTCTTAGTGGGCGAAGTCTAGTATCCCCTCCGGGTGTGGAAACATAGGGGTTATGCCCAGCTTTGAAAATTGTGTTAGAGTTATGAATTTACGAGCTATGCACGGCATTTGGAGGTAGGGTTTGTTTATGATTGGGGGGGGAGAGACATGACACCCATTATATAGGCTTCAGCTTTTCTAGGAGATTAACATGTGATTGCCCGCTCACTAATAACCAAGCTCATTAACCAGCCAAAATTACTGCCATGGAACTGAGAGAGATTTCAGATAGGCCATCAAGACCCACCTAATAAGAGGTCCTTCTACTCTGTGGCGGATTTTGAGGAGGGTATTTGATGGCTACAGCAAGATGTCAGTATTGAACAGAATTATAGATTTAGATTATGTACCAATTATCCTAAAATTAGGGTGGCCATACGTCCCGGTTTGGCCGGGACAGCCCCGGTTTAGGCCGCTTTTCAGGGCGTCCCGTCGGTTTCCGAAAATCCTCTAGAATGTCCCGGTTTTGTGCGAAGATTAAAAAATTGATTTTTTTACTAACAAAGATCAATAGTTTCATCACAAATAATAAAAGCCTGAAAAAATTTAGAACAGTTTTAAAAGTGCACAAAAATTCATCGTTTCTGTGCTACTTGATGCGTGTTTGCTTGCATCGACTGTACTTTGCGACGCACGTTGAGCTTTTCTTACTGACTGTACCCATTTAACCTGACGTGTCGGGCTTCTGCCCCAGTGCAGTGCCAGTCGCCAATCTGACCTATTGGTGAGAGGATTTAGTGTTTTCATTCTCTCTCTCATTCGGTGAATATGGTCGCACAATCGCTCAGTTTTAGTGTACATTTTGTCTATTTGAGGAAAACGTGTCGTCATTTATTGGTGTATTGTATGTGTTGTGAATAATTTCTATCTCAAAACAGCAAAAACGGTTTATGTGTTTTCAATGAAGATTTGGAGAGAGAATTTAAGTTTATTAAAACTGACATTTCTACCGCCGACAGATCAAAAGTAGTATGCAAAATCTGTGGTGTCTATTTTTCTGACGTTCATGGGGGAAGAAATTAAATTACCCAACACACAATAACGAAAAAACATAAAGATGCTGAAAAAGTTGTCAGCACATCTTCTAATTTACAACATTTTATCTTAAAAAAGGACACCGATGATAAAAATCTCTGCACAAGAAGGCATGTTCGCCTACCAAGCAGTTGTTCATGGACAAAGTTTTAGGTCAAATGACAATCTTTCCAAACTCATTAAAAATATTTATCAGCCAAAATATTCACCCGGAAAGACCAAAAGTGAGACAATCGGTTGTAATGTCTTGGCTCCATCCATTAATGAAGTGGACAAAGAATTGAGTTCCTGTGGGGTTGCTTCTCACAGCATAGGCGCATCAAATAAAACAGCAGAAAAATGTTTTCCTGTACTTGTTTGTTATTTTTTGCCATTATCCAGGGTCCACGTTAAAATGATTTCCTTTTCTTCGCTTCCTAACGAACAATCTGATACCCAGAGCAAAATTCTTGGGGAACTAATAAAAAACAAAAACCTTAAATAAAAGTTAGTAGCTATGTGTGCTGACAACACTAATACAAATTTTGGCGGGACCGCTAGAAAAGGGAAAAATAATATGTGGCGACATCTCCAACATACTTTAGGAAAAGAAATCATCGGAGTAGGGTGCGGTGTCCACATAGTCTACAACTATATTCAAACAGCCGTAGATTGTCTGCCGTTTGAAATTGAATGCTTCGCAGTTAAAGTATATAAATACTTCCACATTTATACCGTCAGAACTGAAGAACTGAACGAATTTTGTGATTTCGCTGGAGTGGAATATTCAAAGTTATTAGAGCACGGAAACACTCGTTTTTTGTCTCTGGCCCGATTATTACACGGATTCTGAAGATATCTGAAGGCCTGAAGTCCTACTTCTTTCCCAGGAAAAATGTCCTCACTTTCCAAGCCAACTTTTTGAAAATCCATGTTTTAAAAGCCATGGCTGATGTTTGCGACATCCCAGATTTCAACTTTTGTGGACACCGTTATGAAGATAGAGAAGTATAATATCTCCGCTGCTGAAGTTGCTTGGCGCATAAACTCACTCAAAAGTGTGATGAAATCTAGAGAGGAAGAGGAATTTATTCCTACTAATGTAAAAACACTGATATTAAACTTACAGGAAGACGAAGCACTAAATGTTCAGGAATTTTCAGCAACAGTGAAAAAGTTTTACAAAACTTGTGTTGACTATTTAGACAAATGGGAATTGAGCTTCGGAGGCGTGCATAACTTGCAGTGGATTTTACAACAAACAGTTCCGTCATGGAGTGAAATCCAGACCAGGCTATCTAATTTTAATGCCAGACAGATCAAGGAAATAGCTGAAGATCAAGACGAAGAAACCAAACTCTTTGAACAGTGGCAGTGTGTAAAAGAGATTGTGTCTGAAAACATAAAGAAATGGAATAGAGTGGACAAAACCAAGGTAAAAACTCCTGGTAAAGAGAGATGGAAGCAAATATTCGCAAGGCTTAATAGTGAGGACATTGCATATGATGATATTTTGAAAGTGGTTGAATTTGCTATGTGTTTGCCAGAAATCCCCTAGTGCTCCCCTAGCAAGAGTTTTTTCCATCATGAACAACTTGTGGTCGTCTGAGAAATCACGACTTGATGTAATGACAATGACTTCAATGTTGATGGTTCGAGTGGATTTTAAATACACTTGTGACCAGTTTTACGAGATGCTCTTAAAAAACAAAGACGTAGTAAGAAAGATAAGTGCTTCCCAAAAATACTTTTGGTATGATAAAGAAAAAGAATCTGATGAACAGGCAGGACCCTCAAACTTAAAATAAGTCTAAAGTGGAAGTGGGCCAGAGGATTTTAAAATTAAACACACCTCCCACGTTTAGCCTGAAATGAATATTAACAAATGTTTATTTAATTCATCTGATTAAATGTAATTTTGTCAAAGAAGGGAAAAATATATTCCTATTGAAACCTTACACTATTGTTTGTTAGGTTGGGATGTTAGGATGAGTTGGTAGCAAGGAAAGTAAATCTGTTACCGATAATAAATAATATTAGCGAATTTCCCCTATAGGGAAGAAGCTATTACCGTAGTCGGCATGGTAAGACCTAGGCCCGGGACCATGATAACTTTTCGTTTTGAGGTCCCCAGACCCCAAAAACACCATTCGTTCGAAACTGTATATATATATATATATATATTTATATCTATATATATATATATATATATATATATATATATATATATATGTGTCCGTGAGCACGATAACTCTCGTAAAAATTATCCGATTTTGATGAAATTTGGTATAAACATGTAAAGTAACATTTATGACTTTAAGTTCGAAAACCAGCCAGATCGCTTTATCCAAAGGGGTATTTTGGGGGGGTTTTGTACCCCAAAAATGGGTTTTTTGAATTTTTTACATATAATTTTGGAAATAGTCAAATTTTAGTTTTTACCATTGGATTCAGCTTAAAAAAACACACAATTTGGTATTTTGATCATTTCTCTACGACAATTGGTTACCGAGATATTGAAAGTGCTAAACACAGTACGTTGTCTAATGTTATTCTTATGGAAGAAAAGAAAAATTTTATATCTCGCTTATTTATGAACGTATACTGACAAAACTTGGTATACGGCTTCATCTGGTTGTGGACCATTGATATTTGCTCAAAAAAACAATTTTTTGCCAAAGGCTCCCGTAGCAGCACACCTGCGTACTCAGCCCCATGTTATTCTTATGGAGAATAAGTAACGTGTTATCTCCCTTAATTATGAAAATAAATTAATGAAATTTGGTACGTGGCTTTACCTAAATGAGTTATATTGATATCTGTATAAAACCCCATTTTTTGTTTTCCTTCCTTCAGCAAACCTGCATACTCAGCCGCCATGTTATTCTTATGGAGAATAATTAAAATGTCATAAATAGTTTATTTATGAATGTATATTGATGAAACTTGGTATGTGGCTTTATGTGGTATTAAGATACATATATATGCATTGGAAATTCGCTGAGTACGCAGGTTTGCTGCTACGGGGGTATTTTTTTATACTTAGGAGTAGTTGCTAAGCCAAGCCATTGTTTGTTAGTTTAAGTAGGTATTAAATTAAGGAACACGAAGTTGTTATAATTTATAAGTTTTTAGCCGTAAATAAGTAATAAATATTAAGAAAAATAATCTTAGTTGTGATTTTACTTGTCAAACCCATTTCCATGGAGTAAGGCTAGGTTTTCGGACTTCCCCCCTCGGATACTACTATGTCCCAGTCTAGGCCAAAACATTAAAACATTTATGGCCACCCTACTTAAAATACTTATTTCATTTTAGAAAATGTTTTACTATTGATTTGTTATGATGATTGTAGAATATTCATTTGAAAAATCTACAATAGGAATAAAATAGATATGGGTAATACAATTTCACGTTACAATTTTTAAAATAAGTCTCACTCACCAATTTAAGTCTAAAATAATCAACAGCTTAAGTGAGTTATTACCAGTTCATAAACAAAAACATAGTTATTCATAAGCACAATTCATATATAAACAAAATTGACTCAAGAGAACAAAACCCAGTTATCTACATCATTGTACAGGTTCAGACATCTTACTTGTCAAAGTGCAAAAAGATGCATAAGTGTTCACCAACCTTCTCCTTTCCATATCCTGAGGATCGTTTCCCGGCAAGGTGACTGTGACTCCAGTTGGGGCAGCGGCCAGGTCAAACTTTCTGACTGTCTTTCGGCAAAGTCCAATTCGGACTAGTCCACTGTAAATTGTGTTACTAACCACACCAATCGGTGGCTGCAAAACATTCGGGAAGAAACTGAAAAATACATAAGTAGGTGAAATCTGTGTATGAAGGTACGTTTTGGCCTAATGAATAATGTATTGTGTAGGGCCTATGAATTAACAATACATATTTATCTGATTAGGAGTATGCTAAAGCCTTAGGATAGCATGGCAAGATTGTAGCTAACAATAGTCCACGACCATCATAATTTCCATTTTTAATGTTAAGCTACCTATAAAGTTATATTAAGGCTAATTGGTTGGAATTTAACTGAAGATGTGTAGGTATTTTTATAATGTGACATTCTCTTCCATAAGTATTTCCCCCCTCTTCACCAAAACTTAAGTTTTCTAAACTAAACCTAAAATGAAGAACAATCCCTAAAATAAAATTGTATAGCTAACGTGATTACGATTCACTTTGCGGACTAGTTCATTGTGAGAGAATAGCCTAGACTATTTTTCTAATCACAAGATGGCAGCGGCGGCTCACAATTTTGATGATCAGTGTTGCATCCATCAGTACAAAACTATAGGGGCCTATCAGATAAAAATTAACCAATTTACCGTATATTCATGTACAACCAATATCTGTCAATGTTTTGATATTTCAATATAAGTATCCTAGATCACACATGTATTTTAGCGAATTTCCCCTATAGGGAAGAAGCTATTACCGTAGTCGGCATGGTAAGACCTAGGCCCGGGACCATGATAACTTTTCGTTTTGAGGTCCCTAGACCCCAAAAACACCATTCGTTCGATACTGTATATATATATATATGTGTCCGTGAGCACGATAACTCTCGTAAAAATTATCTGATTTTGACGAAATTTGGTATATTTATGTAAAGCAGCATTTATGACTTTAAGTTCGAAAACCAGACAGATCGACCTATCCGAAGGGGTATTTTGGGGGGGTTTTGTACCCCAAAAATGGGTTTTTTGAATTTTTTACATATAATTTTTGAAAAAGTCCAATTTTAGTTTTGACCATTAGATTTAGCTTAAAAAAACACACAATTTGGTATTTCGATCATTCCTCTACGTCAATTAGTTACCGAGATATTGAAAGTGCTAAACACAGTACGTTGTCTAATGTTATTCTTATGGAGGAAAAGAAAATTTTTTTATCTCGCTTATTTATGAACGTATACTGACGAAACTTGGTATACAGCTTCATCTCGTTGAGGTCTATTGATATTTGCTCCAAAAAATTGTTTTTGCATAATTCTCCCGTAGCAGCAAACCTGCGTACTCAGCCCCCATGTTATTCTTATGGATAATAATTAAATGCTCTGTCTCCCTTAATTATGAACATAAATGAATAAAAACTGGTATACGACTTCACCTAGTTGAGTTATATTGATATTAGCATAAAAAACCATTTTTTGTGTTCCTTGTTGCAGCAAACCTGCGTACTCAGCCACAATGTTATTCTTATGGAGAATAATTAAAATTGTATATATTGCTTATTTTTGAATATATTTTTATGAAACTTGGTAAGAGGCTTTATGTAGTATTAAGACATTTATATCTCCATTGGAAATTCGCTGAGTATGCAGGTTTGCTGCGACGGGGGTATTTTGTTGTTGTAACGTATCAAACAGAATCTAATATTGTTTCAGGAAAATTTCTGCCATATATCGCTCACTGGGATTAACCCTAGGACTGCCCTTGCCTGATTGCCTAGAATGCTAAACTGCTCAGTGCCCAAGCAATTTTTGCCATTTTGCAGAGGTTTTTAACAATTCACAGTGCCTAACCTACTTTTGATATAACTAATCATATTCAAACTCGTTTTCTTCAGAATAAGAAGATTTTTAATCAAATCAAATAAAACAAATCCGGTTGGTGGTTTTTGCAAAATTTGAAAAACCAAAATTGTACAGTGGAGCCCCGCTAATCCGAAATAATTGGGACCGGACCCAATTCGGATTAGCGAATACTTCGGATTAAGCGAACTATTATTAAAATAAAGATAACAATAAAATACAAAGTGCAATTACATAAACTAAGCGCCGAAACGCCGAATCACGCCAATTGCGGTACGAGAAACGGCCAAATCGCCAAATTTATGCTGTACGGCAATATTCTGCAAGATAACCGGTTGAGTGCATAGTTGCGAATCAATCCGATAGGTATCAGCGTAACCAGGTTTGTAGAAGCCCCGCCCATTGCACCCTGGTGGTGATTTGAGGAAACAAATTGCAAGAGATACATGGCAGTACGGCAGATTCAATGTTCCCCAGCAACAGCTGAACTCACACTGGCTACGCATTTTCAAAAGAAGAAATCTGACGATCTCGACCTACACGTATGCATGGTACGGGTCAAATGAGTCGAATTCAAACACGTAGCCGTAAAAGTATTAACATGTCGGCTGCGGGCTACGACAATTAGCGTAGTGCCGCGTCTCGCCGCCACGACAATTGGCAATTGACAATTGACGACAATTTCCCCATGAAATTCCCGTCTGGGGATGCTTAGAAAACCACTTTTTGTCCCGTTTTTCTCCCTCCAATTGGCAATACAACGGCAAAGCTACTATATCCAGGCAGCGCTGCTACCTGTGGGTGTTTCAACGAATTACGTCCACTCTCGTGGTAACGAAGTACCGCTCCGCACAGTCTTTTGCGACTCGTCAGACCGAAATATTTGGATTCGTCTGTGCCAATCATGTTCGCCGCCACACACCGGGACTGCCCGCCATTGGTGGCTATTTCCTGTCAGTTACTGAGTCGTCACGTCGCGTTGTGACAGTTATTTTTTACAATTACAGACTGTTTACTGTAGTTTCTACTAAGCATTCGTATACGCAATTTTTTGTTGTTTATCCTACTGTTTTTAAACATTTTTAGTTCTGTGAATGTAGTGAAATGGCTTCGAAACGTAGTGAAAGGCGCTGGCGGTATTACGCTTCAAAAGAGAGGTATTCTTCTCTTCGACAAAAAATGTTACAGACTTTTTTTAACCAATGTAGTTTTGTTCTGTTTTGCTAATTAAATTTTCTAACTTTGAAACGTACTGTAATATTCAGAAATACACTTAATTAATGTTTTTCTTAGTTTTTATTTATTCCTTAATATATCCCGATTTCGGTTTCGGATTAAGTGGATTTTCGGATTACCAGATTTCGGATTAGCGGGGCTCTACTGTATAAACATTTTTGAAATAATTTTTGAAAGTAGAGTCCTAATATTTTTACCCTAATTTTTTACAGACAATCAAAGATATACAAAATGTAAGAAATTTATTTCCCTACGTGGAAAAGTGTTGATTTGTTCGAACAATTTTTGCTACCCGAATTACGGAAATAAATATGAAAATTGACAAACTTACGGTGTAAATTTGAAAAATAAAAATAAAATAAAAAGTATAAAAATAATACATCAAAAACTGTTATATTACTAAAGGTATGATAAAATTATTGGAAATAATTCACTTTTATACAAAGTAATAACCGTTTTTATGACTTTATATGAGTTGAAAAACAGTTTCGCCGAAAGCCAAAATTGGTTACTCGAAGCTAGATATAATTTTCGTACTCTATAATAATATCCGGCCAAGGGCAGTCCTAGGGTTAAGTTAGGTTAGCTTATAATAAATACAGTAGAAGTCCGATTATCCGAGCTAAACGGGACCGAGACTACCTCGGATAATCAAAAACTTGGATAACACGGCGGTAAAAATTATAGGTTATAATTAGACAAAAATCGTATTGAAACTGGAGAATACGGTTTATTAATACAGTAATAAGTGATTTATGATTAAACCTTTTTAATACTCTCCCCTTTATCCAATCTCTTAATTGCATTATATTTTGTTTCCAAAGAAACCACAACTCTTTTACGTTTACCACTCATATTTGTGAAACAACACACTGATTGAAAACGGGACTGAAGCGCACGGTTAATCAGTTCGGCGTAGACTGAGACAATGGCGCGAACTGCGAACTAAAGATGGGTGTTATTTAACAAGACAGGATGAATAACAGTGTTGCGGCCGTGGCAACGTTATCGCGGCAACACGTTGCGGAGAACTCCCTGTTATTCTAATAACGTTTCTACACCCGTTATTAGAGTTGGCAATCGTTATTTAAATAACAGGTTGCCGCAACACGTTATTGGATAGCTGCGTTGTCGTTACAATCGTTGCCGGAAAACAACGATAATTCCCATCTCTAGCGCGAACACAGTCGACCGATAAGACTATTGGTCCTAGCAACAACCAATAGGAGTAGCTTGTAATACTCGTCCTAGCAACCACAGCCGCTACATTTTTCAATCGATTTACGATTATTTATTTATTTATTTACAATTTATTTCCAAGGCTATATACAGTACTGTATTTGCCTCGGTTAACCCGGCGGCTCGGATAATCGGACTTCTACTGTAACACAAATTAACGATTGAGATATTTATTATACTCTATCCTTAACTCTGCAGAGCACTACATGGCGGCAATTAAAGAGATTGTGCAATCAGTGCTTTGATTAAACTTACTATGTCAATGACAGTAAAATTAAAAACATCCGACTCGCAAATAACCTAGAGGCTGAACGAAAGCAGGGGAGACTGCCTATAGGACTAAAGTCTACGTGATTACCAATCAATGTGTCAACATAACTTTATGATTGAATGATTAAAAATAAACTCAACAGCTTAACTAACCTTGCAAATGTAAAATTGTCAGCCATATCCCCTCTTGATCCATTTGTGTGATACTGATAAAACCGCAAGTAAATCCAACTTACAAGGAGACCAGAAGCAAACATGGTTGGATTAGTCCTTTCACACAGTCCTAATAACCACAGGCAAATGTAAATAAGCAGAATCAACATGGGAACGTTCCTGTTTGTTATCTTGCCCAATGGTGTCTTTGCAATCAAGTGGTCAGGCATGATTTGTTTCACTGCAACAGAAATCCCTGCTATGTATCCTGAAAGTCCATGGATTTGAATAGAAAATAACAAGTCTGTGTTAAATGTACACATGTACAAAAACAAATAAAATACTGAGCTCAACAAAGCTACCCCAACATTGACAATCGCAAAAAAAGTCATCATTTCAAAAGCACCCCATAGTGGTTCAATTAATTTTCCACAAAGGCCAACAGTGATTATGTCAACACAGACTTCCCAAAAATGTATCTCCAAGAAACAAAATGTAAATGCTGTCCATATCCAAAACATTGGGGGTAGAAGGAATCCTGGGGTTACGCTAATAACTTCCACAGCCTCATCAGAAAATGATAAAAAGTACGTGAGAATTACAGCCACACAAATAAACTTCACAAATACACTGGTGTTTCCTAAGAGAGCTAATAACTGTTGCCTAATGTATGGTAGATTTCTATTCAAAACTTTCATAGCCGCCATGTTTACCTATGAACGGCAGAAGGCATGAGAGCAACAACGAAATTGACAAGTTGACTAGAAGAATTGACAATCCCCACATGGAGTACTGATTAAATCTCCGCAAAACAAAATATATATGGGGCAGTGGTTAGATCTGATATATGTATAATTTTTGTAAAATTTTGTACGGGGATTATCCACTGAGCTATATGTTATAACATAGAGCTCAGTGGGATTACCACCCTCTACAAAAAATTGAGTTCATCAATAATATTTCCATTTTGTATAGTCTGTGGTTGTAAACTTTTTTTTATAATAATAGCAATGTTGCACCTTATAGTTTCTATAACATTTTGGATTGTTAAAAGGTAAGCGTGGAAATAATATCATTTTATAAATTGTAATGGTTGTACCATTGGAGTAAATACACATTTAAAACAATACATTAATCAGAATCAACATGTTTTCGAAAACCGAACATTTGTATTGGGGAAACCCTGTTGAATGATTCTGAGATGGTTGATTTTCTGGGTGTGAGACTGGATGGTGGTTTGGACTGGGGTGAGCAGTTGGACAGCATTGAGATGAAATTGGCCAAGGACATCTTTGTTCTACGGAACCTTTCAAAATTCAACAACATTGAACTTCTTAAGTCTGCCTATTACTGCCTGCTACAGTCACATATCTCCTACTTTATTTTTTTTTGGAGCGCAACGGAATCAAAATTGAAAAATTTTCATTTGGCAAAAAAAAGCGCTGCGATGTATGCTTAGGCTTAGGCTCCACGTTCTCACTGTAAAGAACACTTTGTGAGATTGGGACTGTTTACACTTCCAAGTTCCAAGCATTTACATATATGAGGTGTCAGTTTGCATCAAGAGCCACACTGCACAATACATTAACACGGTCCATATGTATAACACTAGTCACAAAAAAAGTTTCTGTTCAGCACTACTTGAAAATCTTTGAAAAAAAAACCCTAAATATTCTGGCCAAAAAATTTCCAAGTTTTGCCGTCTTCAATTAAATCTCAACAACAATTTCACAAGTTCAAGAATGATTTGAAAACGTTTCTAATTTTAAACAGCTTTTACAGTTTGGAAGAGTTTTTTGAATTTTGCAGCCAGGAAACTTCAAGTTCATAACTACAGCTCAAAAGAAAAAATGTCTAGATAGGGCTGGCTTCGTGGCACCTTCTGTGCTTTTGGATGAAGAGATGCTTGAGGAATCTTCTTCAGTGGACTATTTGGGAGTGAGGTTGAATGATAGTCTTAGGTGGTCAGAGCATGTTGATAAATTGGCATCTATTTTAACCTCGAATGTTTTTGTTCTTAGAAATCTGACCGCCTTCAATTATTTAGCTTTAAGTAGATTAGTCGATTTTAGTTTGATTGAAAGTCATTTAAGGTATTCGATAGTGCTTTGGGGCTCGTCTAGTAAATTGAATCTTAGACAAATTTTCATAATACAGAAAAAAGCAATATGTATCTCTAGGCTTCGGCCTAGCGATTCATGTTGGGAGAAGTTCAAAGAGTTGCAGATCCTCACCGTTCCATCTCTTTATATTTACGAAACAATTCTATATGCTAAGGAAATCAATCAGATACAGGCTCATCAACATTTATATTTTACTAGAAACCATAATGTAAATCCGTCTGTACAGCACAATTTAAAGCTTATGAATCGAAACCATGTTATGCTGGCTTGAAATATTTTTCAAAACTTCCCTCAGCTATTAAAGAAATCAGTGACATTAAGAAGTTCAGGATGAATTTAAAACAACATCTTATTGAGAAGAGCTATTATGATCTGCCACAATTTTCCTGATTTCTACCTGAACGGGTCCTTTTAGCGAATTTCCCCTATAGGGAAGAAGCTATTACCGTAGGTCTCATGGTAAGACTTAAGCCCGAGACCATGATAACTTTTTGTTTTGAGGTCCCCAGATGTCCAAAACACTATTCGTTCAAATTTATATATATGTATATATATATCTATATATATATCTATATATATATATATATATATATATATATATATATATATGTGTCCGTGAATGCGATAACTTGAGTAAAAAACGTCCGATTTCGATGAAATTTGGCTCAAATGTGTAAACTGACATTTATGACTTTAAGTTCGAAAACCAGAAAAATCGGACTATGGGAAGAGGGGTTTATGGGGGTTTTAAATTTTCCAAAAATCAGTTTTTTGCATTTTTTACCCTAAAATTTTTAAAACACTTAATTTTTGTTTTGACCATGTTATAGAGCTTAAAAAAACAAATAATATGGTATTTTGAATTATTAACCTAGGTTAAGTGGTTGCGGAAAAAATCCAAAAAACATGCTCATAAAATCTCCCATGTTAATCTTATGGGAAAAAGGTTTTTGGCTTTTCCTCAGTTAATTTTACTTTAAACTTCACATTTTCTTTTACCAATCACTTCAGCTCCACAAAACAATCATTTTGGTGTTTAAATTGTGATTCTACGTCAAACCGTTGCAGAGATATTCAAAGTGCTAAACACAGTACGTTGTCCAATGTTATCCTTATGGAGAATAAATAAAATTTGATAAGTTGATTATTTATGAATGCATATTGATGAAATTTGGTATGTGGCTTCATGTTGTACTGGTATATTGATAATTGCACAAAAAATAAATGTTTTGTTGATTGTCCCCGTAGCAGCTAACCTGCATACTCAGCCCTAATGTTATTCTTATGGAGAATAAGTAAAGTTTTATATCTCCCTTAATTATGAACATAAATTAATAAAACATGGTTAGTAGCTTCACCTGGTTCAGTTATATTGATAATTGCATAAAAACTCATTTCTTATCTTCCTCGTTGCAGCAAACCTGCGTACTCAGTCCTAATGTTATTCTTATGGGGAATAAATAAAATGTAATAAATCACTTATTTATGAATGTATTTTTGTCAAACTTGGTGAGTGGCTTTATGTACTAGTGAGAAACATATCAATGCATTGGAAATTCGCTGAGTACGCAGGTTTGCTGCGACGGGGGGTATTTTCCTTTTCCCTTTTCTTTTTCATTTTCATTGTGACATTCCAAAGCTCTAATACCTCACCTTATAGCACCTGATTGGACAACGTCGGTCTTCAACCTTAGAGATAGTGAATTATGACGGGTCCCATGCCTCTGGGTCTACGGGACGTACGAAGGAGGTAACAGGTAACAGGTAGCGGGTCGCTTTTTTACGTATATCGATAAGCAGTAATGTCTCCAGTATTACCGAAAGACCTCCTTGATTGAGATTGCTGTATTGCAAAAGAAAAGTTAGTTATTCTCTATATATTACTGGTCAGCTGATTGCTGTTTTCTGTAGACGACGCAACGGACGAACGGACGGCTAAATAGAAAAGAATGAAAAGAACCAGAACTGACAGAACAGAAGAAATGGAAACTAATGGAAATAGGATTTGTGCTTTCTGCTAGGATGAGGTTGTTGAGTTGAAATTTGTGTAGGTAATATTTTAAAATAAAGCTGCTTTAAGTGATTAGGATTTCCTCTTTTGGTTGTTTTTACATTCAAGGTGTAATGTTGTTTTTCAAGTAAATTTTAGTTAAACTTAAATTGAGACCTTTTTATATCAAGAAGCTATACTTGTTACCATGATTTAGGTACGATATGCTATTTACCTTCATATAAGACCAATTTTATCTGTTACGTAAGTGTTTTAAGTTATAAAACATTTTTATTATTTTTGATGATTTATAATACAGACTGTATTTTTATTATAGGCTATTTGTCAAAATTGCCAATGAATTTAAAGGTAGGCTTTGGTTGCTTGGATAAAAACTGAAGTAGTAGGCTAAACTAACTTATCCTATACACGAACGTATGTCAGTGAAAAATAATGAAACACACAACAATATTTTTGTTATACTCTTTACTTGTATAAAAAACTAGCAGATGTGTGGGATTTTATGTACCATTTTTAAGAAATTATCCATTCAAATCTAATTTATGAGTTTTGTTAGCCTTGGGATTGAAGCCAAGGCCCTGAAAGCTCACATAATAGGCTGGAGAAGATAAAGATGGTGATTAGGGCCTTTAATTACCGTCTCTTCATCGGTTACCCCTCTAAGAGGATTACTGGTATCAACAGTAAAGGAACACCTAAACTAAAACATTCATTTCGTAACATACATTTCACTTATGGACAAAGCCGAGTACAAAGTTAGAGAATACTGTACTTTAAATAACTGCTGGTAATTCAGTTTAAAGGTTGTATAATAAAACTTCTTAATCTCCTCAGGGACCCCAGCGGTTTAAACATACACTTAATAACTGGTTAAATAAACAATTGGTTTACACTGAATAACTGGCTACATAAACAATTGGTTTCAGTTATATTACAAATTGTCAATAGAAAGGGAAAAATAAATTTTGCCCATCCAAACTCGTAGTCATTTTTAAGATATTCTCACCTTAAATTATGCACGGCGAGAAGTACCATTGTGGTCACAAATATCGAACCAAAAAGAGCTTAATCAGACTAAGACTTATATGTCACATATAGAGAGAAAAAAGTCCTAAGATTATAAGATCATAAAGCTATAAAAATGACCATTGCTATCAGATCTAAGAATATTTAATCTCTGATTTATTTATTTACAGCATCAACATATTTAAAATTTACGAAAAGGATAGCTAACTTAAAAGTATAAATTAGAGATTAGAGGCCTACTACAAATGACCGAGGCTTAATATCATTTTTCCGATATTACAGTTTAATCGAGTTGAAAATAACTTTAACCCTTTAAGGTAGGGCAAAATCGGTAACTAATGACTGCGTGTAACTTCGGCTCTCTCCGCTAGGGGTGCGGACTGACTATAAACCTACCTAACTGTGCTAGGCCACTGGTCATGATAGCCGAGTGGGCTAAGTCGTGGAAACACCTTGGCTAGGTGTTGATACGAAGTTCGTGGGTTCGCTTCGCACACATGACCAAAACTGACCAGTCGTTCAACACTCAATGACTTAACATGTCTGTTGACAATGTTGGCAATGTTGGTGGGAGGACTATTGGTCAATAAACTGTGGCAGGCTTGATAGTTGACGGGATTGGGAGTTACGCACATGGTCAACTCTGATTTTGATACTGTTTCCTTCTATGTCTGTGTATGTCAATGAGACTCTTTAAACTGAAAGAAAACAATATTGTAGTTAAAATACCCCATTAATCCATTTAAAAACAGAATTTTGTCCATTCCAATTCACAGGTTTAAAAAATGAAAAGTTAGGAACGGCACCAGCATGTTATTCTAAGCCAATGGGTTAACTTATCAATAAACTCACATTTAGTATAAAGCAAGAACATTCTACATCATGGACACAAGTGGCTTTTGAAATTTAAAGTGGAAACATACCTACAGTTGCTAAACCACAGTACGGCAATGCAGTTACAGCTGGAGTACTTTCCCAGGTGTTTGCCAACCCATGTGTTTCCCGCTACGGGTCTGTGTTGAACGAGCTACACTGAATGTGTTAGGAGCTGTTTGACTTGTAACTGTAGTGGGAAGGGATATAATCGACACAGGCCTGTGTTTGACCAAGTGTGTAGGTTATATGTCGTACTCCACAGATCCAATCTCCTCATTGTTTGATGCAAGACCAAATTAAAAAAGCAAGCTGATAATGCATTTCCTTCTCTTGCATCTCTTGAAGTCCAAAGAATTTATTTTTCCCTTTTATGTTGAACTGAGCAAATTTTTTAAAGTCAATAAATTTCCAAAAGTTGTATTCCCCTAATAAAATGGTTTAATTTAGGTACCGGTAATGGTGTAGAATACAGAACCAATCTTCAATATTTTGTATGGTTATTAACCTAAACATAAATTTATTAATATCAAAACGAATTCTGGTACAGTACATTAATTTTAAAACTTGAAATTTGTTTGTGCTTTTAGATGCATGACTTGATGAGCTAAAATGGCTGAAGAATCAGAGAGTTTAGAATTATTTGAGTTAACAACTGTAGCATCTGCATCTAAAATATGTCTGTCTACATTCAATGGAATTCCGATACACCAAACAGTTGCTTTGGTTTTGGAGTAAGTAAATTGTCAAAATGTGTGAAGGTTTTAAAATCGTATTTATAATTTTGAGTTTTAGTCTATAGTGATTGTAGAAGTATAACTGAATTATTTTGTCCTGCATAAAAAATCCTGCGTGAAAAATATTTGTACATTTAGGAAAAGGCTGACCACCACCATGCCCTCTTGCCATGTGAAATGAAGAGAGTAGTAAAGGGGTGTATTATCCACTGTTCATACACAACATTTGGTGAGAAAAACTTGGTGATGGCGTTACATGATCTTTGTCGATACAATAATAATTGTTAATGCAACTTAAGTTATTCCATCTGCCTCACCAATTCTCATTTCAATGGTTAAAATTTCATAAATTATTTTTTTACAGTTATAAAGTAACAAAACAGGAAAAAATAAGCATGTATAACTTACGTAATGAAACAGTTTTACTGAAACAAAGCAATTCCTTTAGCAAACAGGAAGTATGGTATGCAAATATTGTGAGTGGTTAATTTCCCATCGGAGTACTACTGTAATACTGGAGTGGGGGAAGTGGCCCCCTTGCCTCTCTATCTCTCCCTCAATAGGGGTTCCTTTTTATAGGTATAAGAAGGACACCATCATAATATTTCAGTTAGAGTCTAATATTTTATTGTTCAGTCTTATATTTATTTGATTATTCAAATAAATTCTGGCTTGCTTGAGACAGATATACGTTAGGCCTTATCAAATAATTTATTATAATACTGATACTGTTCCATCTGAAAGTCATAAATAAGTAATAGAATGTAAAATAATTTATCTTAATTTGTTATACTTTTTGGGGGGATATTTCCCAAATTCCTAGGTCTGTCTGAGTTCCTGGGACTACCTTTAACATAAACTACATTTGATTGCAATGCTAAAAAACACATTAAAAAGTCACACTGGGTTAACCATGAGCTTTGATGTGAATTGTTTGTAAGCTAAAATATTTGTTATCTATGCATGTAATTTATACTGTAATTTATTTTTATATTTGGTTGTCACCTGTTGTGTAATAAGATTATGTAAATTAGGAAATCATTGACAAATAAATGTTGTTAGTCGGATTTAAAACTGGAAAGAAGCCTCTGACACTAACATAACTTTGAGAAGCTTTATATTGAAAAATAAAATGTTAGTGGCTATACATATAATTACGATGCAGGGAAATGCTAAAAAAATTTACATAGGGAAATATGAGCCATTAATGTTGTCACACGTAAAAATATTTAATTATGCCTGCAAAATGAACAAACTACAACTACATGAAGCACGATAATATCAAACGTAAGAGAGATCCAACCTAACCAAATGGGTTGGTACGTTGTGTCGGTGTTTACATAAAATAAACTCTGACTGCTATTTCTTTAAAAGGCATTTGCCATGTAATGTACTAATTCCGGCATTGTATCATGGTGTCCAAGGGTCATTCTGTCTAAAAGTAAGTATCTGTTCATTGTCCAAAAAGAATCATTTCTACTGTGCATTCTGTCCAAAACAAAATAAAATTATAAATAAAATAGGTTGTTCAGTCTGTAAAAAGAGAAGATTGGTCAATGTGTCCAAAAGTAAATTCAAAACAGAAAACGTAGTTAGTTACCGGTAATATAATTTGGACTGAATGAACTTAGACAGAATGAACAAATGTTGTATTTTATATTTTTTTACCTGTGCATTATATCCAAAACATTTATTTTAAATTTATGTTCTGTCCTAACTATATTAAACAACAGCGTTTTCTGTTTTGTCTTTAATTTTGGACACAATGAACAGCATATTTTATAATAATCATTTTGTTTTGGATAAAACGTACGGAATTCAGAATATATTACTCTTTTGGGACACAATGAACATTAATTATTTTACTTTTGGACAGAATGATCCTTGGACACAATGATACAGATCCCTAATTCCACACTTTCTAATTTAAAAAAAATGATTTTAAAAAATCACCCCAAAAATAAAATTTTCCCACTAAAATAAAAAATCCCCACCAAAATAAAATCGTACAGTGCGATCTGCACTGTCAATGCACCCCTGACCAAAAAACCTTAAAAAAGTAAGACAAATTATAGTCTTAACGACAGGGATGTAAGATAAGTATCAAGAAATATTCAATCTCAGATAACTTATTTCCACTTGTTATATTGTTATTTGCACCATCTCACCATATGTTCCCCCCATCACAGGTCCGGGGATGTGCTGTTCTACCACAACCCCCCGGCCGGCGACACCCCCGTGGTGCGCTGCGTCCCGTGGTTCGAAGACCCTCAGAAGAAGGTCGAGTCTGCGGCGTTCGACCCCACCTCGGGCAACTGGCTGCTGGTTGTTTGTAAGTGTTCGTCGGAAACAACTATGTGTAATATTTAGTAAACTAACATTAGATTTTGTTGTAATAAAGAAATTGTAATTAATACACTGTGATTGTGAGTGCTAGTAAAGTGCTAGTAAATTAATTGTAAGTACATTTTCCTGCATAATTCATAGTTCATATCCGGATTTTGGATTGTCTGCAAAACTTGGGTTGTTAAATTGGTAATTATAGTCGGTTATTGGCTTTTGTTATGTTGTAAATTTTGTTTTCCCTAGTTGTAATAAGAATAAAACCTTTATGTCCTTTATTAGTATATATTTTGAGGGTACAGGAACTAATATATTGAAATTGAGACTGGTAGCCTATACTTCAAGTAGGACTACAACCCTACAAATTTATGAAAATATTCATTGTAATTTGGATGTTAAGATTTTGCCATTACAATTTTTGGAAGTGATTGAATAAAACTATGTTTAACCTGGTTTTGAAAGAGTGATTATAACAGAAAAATATGTTTAACCTGGTTTTGAAAGAGTGATTATATCAGAAAAATATGTTTAACCTGGTTTTGAAAGAGTGATTATAAAAGTTTGATTTTGGAATGCAATGATTTTAAATTTGGACTTAAATTGGATGCTGATAAATGAAATGAAAAAGTGCTTTATTGAACTAAGCTTCAAATACAATTATTTGTTCCACGCAGGGAACTGATTTATATACACTTAACAGCAATGGCTAGTACAGACGTCTGCCGGGTTGGCATCTAACAGAAAAAACAAGCAAATTTATTTTGACAATGTACAAAAAAAACGCATGAAACTTGATCTAATTTTTGTAATGAGAAAAGTTTCTTGACCTAAATACAACAAAAAATAAAAAAGGAAATTAACTTTAAACACAGTTATAAATTATACAAATAAATAAACAAGTATATATATTCCTACTTTTAAATTATCCTGGCGAGTTTTTGAAGTGAGCCCTGAGTGCCATTCAACTAAGTTTTTTGATATCTGACCGCGAACACGATTTTATAGTCACAAAAAAAGTTAAATTAAATTAATAAGCCAATAGATAAAACAGATTTGAAGGAAAAATATACATTTTGAATCATCAAACTATTTCCTCCATATAATTGTAGTTTGTTGTTGTTGTTTTTTTTTTTTTTTTTTTTTTTTTTTTTTTTTTTGTTAATAGAACAATGATTTCCCCTTCCTCCCTAAACCCACGGTCCTGATGATGAAACAGTTTATTTATAAATTTGAGCCAGAGACTAAACATGATTTGAACGAAAAGGAAGACTGGCAATTCAGCATTTGTAACAACTGTGCCTATTGAAACCTACAAGTTAACTTCTTGAATTAACTCCCACCTGTAAAACCAAGCTGCTTTCAAGTAGTTACCTAGCGTAAACCAATCCCCCCTATTCAACAAGTTGATGTATTCAGTTTCATTGTACCCAGCCAATTATTCCTAATATTTTTTTTAAAGCGGGATATGCTGCAATAAAATTAAACACAGATTCATTTTTCTGAAGATTACAAAGGGAACAAATGTAGTTTCTTTCTAACCAGGCTTGTAATTTAGATAATTGAGCACGAGCTTTTATGATCCACGAAACCAGTCCGATATCAATTTACTCCATCTGAAGCAGCCTAGCGCCGAGGTCAAGGTCAAGGGCCAGGTACTGGTTGTGATAACGCGATGTCAATGCTTGGCCAGTGCACCAACTCCGCCACCGGTCCCGCTCCTGCTCCACCACCGCCGCCAGCTGAGTCATCATACGCTCCCCCACGCCCACACCAACACGGAAGCCTACAACTGCATTGTTCTTTCTTCTCACCGTTTCCACATTTTGCACCAGCTTAGATTTTTTGCATTAATTTCATTGGCGAGTATTTTTGGGAAGCGATTAAGTGGTAGAGATAATACTTTTTTTATATAATCTTGATTAACCAACACAGTATAAAGGTACAATTTTTCAAACCCAGTTTCAATCTACAAAACATAGTTGGGAGTGTTGAACGGTGATGTAAGTAACTTCTTTATAAACAATTTCTGAACTGACTCTACATGTTCATTTTCAATGAATCCGCAGGCTTGAGCCGCATAACACAGAATAGACCTTATTATAACATTAAAACAATTACACTTGGCATTCAAATTCAAAGGAACAGTATTTGAGTTTTTAAGTTTTCCCAAGCAGAATTTAATGCCAATTTCGCCACCCTCACCCTTTCAGTAAAATGTGCCTCCTATGATAATGTGGTTGTAAATACTACCCCTAAATATTTATATTCATTAACTACTTCTATCATTTTCCCTTTAAACCACCATTTATCATTTCTTCCCAGCTTTCCACTCTTCCGAAACACAATAATTTTCGACTTATTTAATTAACCAACCCTCAAATTCCAGTTTTCACAATCAATTTCTAATTTATTAATGATGTGCTGTAAACACGTAGCTGTTGGTGCTAAAAATACCACATCGTCTGCATATACTAACATATTTATTTTCTTACCCCCGAACTGACATCCACCCTCTAAAAATTCAGGCATATCATTTATAAACAAACTAAACCCCAGGGGTGAGAAATTACATCCCTGCCTTAATCCGACATTAGTTTCAAAAGTACCGGCCACACCTTCCCTACACCACACCCCTGCAGTTGTCTCTTCATATAGGTCCTTTATGACTGCCAACACTTTGGATGAGATTCCTAAACAAGATAATTGAATTGATAAGAACAGAGTGATTAGGGCTACTAATATGTTTTAAGCATAATTTTATTAACAGAGTAGGTACCCTTTTTTGCATTATGTGAGGTTACAAAAATAATGTAGACATGACTATGACCTAAAGGTTTGAAACTAGTCGTCTAATTAAACATAATATGATAAAACCAAAAAGGGTACTCTGTTAATAAAATTATGCTTAAAACTAAGATAATTTAAATATCAAAGTCTGATTAAATATGTTATCATAGCCTATTTATTGAAACACAAAATAAACTACGGTAGTTAAATCCCGTTGTGTTACATATTTTTATTTGTAGGCAAGCAACTATGGAAGACCATGATCTAAGATTCTACTGGAATGATTTTTGTGCTTGATATTTCTAATAAAAGAGTTCAAGGCGAAGATTTGCCAAAATTATAATTTAAACTGACCTCTGGGCTCTGTCTCACAAACCTTCTAAGCTTCACTGAAATTCTTATTGAAGAAAAGAATAACATTGAGTCGTATATTGACATTGAGTCGTATATTTAACAGCTGTTGATTAACAAAACACTGATCAACGAGAAAAATGTTTCAAGATATGTTTATAAAATGATTGCTGGAATGTGAACACAAAAGGCTCTGCAAATTAAGTATGCTGGGGAAAATATAAATATATGCTGGGGATAAATTCAGGTGCTTTAGAAAAACATTTGCTCAATTTTGAACAGCTGGATTTAAAATCTAGTTTTACGTGATGTACAATACAATTCTCTAACTTCCTGAGTTACGCCGGAGTACTAACACAATGCTCCTGCGCCAGGCCACGACGGGTCGCTGTACCTGCTCCCCACCCAGCTGCCGGCCCAGCTGGACACCCACGACTGTGATTGGTCCGTGGATGACGTCACGGCGCTGCCGCCGATCTGCGGCATCAAGATGGTCGACCTGTGTCCGACGGCTGTGGCATGGTGGGACAGGATCCTGAGCGACGGACGCTGCCAGTGAGTCAGAGAGATACATACTATGTGGATGATGTTTGATAATTGGTGTTTTTAACTAACTAATTCTCTGCAAAGCTTTGTAAACGGAGCCCTGGTTACTTGTTCAACGATGCAGAAACTATTAAACCATGGTTCACACTTCTGGAAAGTCGGGGAGAGTCAGGGAAAGTCAGGGAATTTGAAAAATGTCGGGGAAAAAGTTGGAAAAACGCTGAAAGTCAGGGAAAATGCTTACTATTTTTTACAAGACAGGGACAGATTTTGATTTTAATAGTAAACGCAAAGCACTACTGTGTGAAAATCAAAACTTATTAAAAAAGTGTCCATTCCGAGTCCGGGAAAGTTTACATTTTTGGTTAGAGAAAGTCAGGGAAATCATTAACCAAATAAAAGTGTGAACCATGTAAACAAAAAAAGTGGGGTTTTGTGCATTTTGTAAGTAGTGCAACATGTGTTAATACTTTGTTTAAAATTCATTGTTCGTGATGGTGAGTTTATGTTTATTTAAGAGATTATTGCGGGTATTTTCTTCTGTTGTTTTTACTAATCAGTGATGGAAAACGTCAGCAATAATCTCTTAACCCTTTGCCATCAAAATAGATATTTGCCGCTATTCCTCAGCGATCGCGCGACCAGCTCTACTGGCCGCCGGCATTAGCGCGCGGAAGTCAGATTCTTTCCACAGCAGTTGTCCTTTGCAATCGGATGGCCAGCAGTGCTGGCCAACATGAAATCCAACGAACGCTCAGGCGTCCAGCAGGACTAGCCGACAACAATTTTTTCGTTTGTAATTTTCCAACTGTGGTATGATGCCTGTAGAGTGCTGCAACCTAATGAGGAATTGTTGAACTAAATGATCAGTGAAAACAATTCCGAGCTGCCGGGAGTGAGCTGCCATGATGAATGCCGAGGTGACGCGGAGTGGGACGTGGCCAGTACAGCTGGCCGTCCGACCGTTGGAACCATGTTATACGGAAAGAATTCCGACTGGCTGCCGACTGCGTTGTGGCCACTCCTGCCGGCCTTCCGATCGCAAAGGGTTAAATAAAATTTACTAAAAGTACATTTTATTGGTGTATAAAGCCAAAACGTACCAGGAACTTTTGAGAAAACCACAGCATGACACCAGTGAATGCGCTAAAATTAATAAGGTCGTGTCTATTGTTAAAATTTCAGCCACTTTTAGGCACTGGAGACAAAGTTCTGCGCTCAAACAAAAGACAAACAAATAGCATTAGCGATGCGTTTATAATATCCTCATATGGGTACAATAGATCAGCTGCTGTCTCTCTCGTTTCAGTTGATTAAGTAAATTATTAATTTTCCTTTTGTTTAGAAGTTTTCCAAAAGCAACAGATATGATTTTACATGGTCATCCTTGTTTCCTTCAGGAGCATTGTCATCATCGGTGGGGCCAGAGGAGGGATCGTTTTCGCCATGCTGCGGACAGGCTGTGTGGTCGGTCGCACAGTCGTGGAGGGAGCTGTCACTAGCATTCAAGTTTGCAAAGACGACACGTTGCTCGACAATCCTCCCGTCTTTCTCCTGGTAGGCTATGTGAATAAGCTGAGAACCACATTTGCTCTGGATTCAAATGTAATGTTCTGAAAACCTAAAGTTGAAGTTGTTTATTAAGGTAGCTAATATTCAGATGAAATCAATGTTTTGGCTGATCTAATTTCAATTTTAATGGAAACAGCTTTACAAATAAATTTAACAACTTACTTTTAGAGGAAATGTATTATTCAGTGGATGAGTTTTTAAACATAGGGGCCATGCATAAATTACGTCACGCTATATTCAGCCCTTTTTGACCCCCCCCATGTCACGCTCTGTCATGCTGCTCATTACTCCCCCCTCCTCCCGTCACGTCACACTTATTAATTATTAAGTATTGGATTGTGGCGTACGGTATTTTGTCACTGTAACTGAAGATTTTGCAGGCTTTAACGCCATTAATCATCACACAGCCCTTAACTCCCCCCTCTTGTCACGGTCTGTTACAATGTGCCGCACCCCTTCCCCCCCCGGGGAGGCGTGACGTAATTTTATTGTGCCTACATTATAGGCCCTAATGTTGTTGTTTGAACAATTTAGTATATATATTCTGTGCTGGCTATGCTAGTTGTGAAAGCATGGTATTATGACAATAAAGCTATTCTTATTCTAAGATTTTGATTTCCAATAATGAGTTAGTGAAGGTTGTCGACCACACCTGGGCATTTGGAAAACATGAATTAGTCACAGGAAAGTCAGGGGAATAATCAAGAAATGTCGACAAAAACTTAAGAAAGTCGTGGAATATTTAAGAAGTTCTAGAAGTACTAATTTAGTACGATTTTTAACTCCAAAGTTATTTTTAAACACAAACAAATTGAACTTAAACTGCCTCAACATTGTAAATATACATGTGAGTGTAAAGTGAACTATGGTATGGTAGTGAAGGAGTGACACCATTTGTTGGTCGGACAGATATCCAACGAGCACAACGTTCAGTGGAAGCTGGTGCTGGAGGATCGGGAGACTGGATACTCATGGCCGCTACCCTCGGAGCCTTCCCGGGCAGAGTCTAACACATCCCTGATTAGGTAATGACACGCCTAAAGAGAGTAATAAACTAGGTTTGTGAGAAATTGTTTCTTTTGTAATCTTTGCTTCGCTTCATAATCGTACAACTTTGGCTTTGGAGTTTTGTTTTTTGGTTTCTCGAATAAATCTATTGTCATTAGGAGGTTTGGAGTTCCTTCTGTAGACT
Source organism: Allygus modestus (assembly GCA_963675035.1). Classification (NCBI taxonomy): domain Eukaryota; kingdom Metazoa; phylum Arthropoda; class Insecta; order Hemiptera; family Cicadellidae; genus Allygus; species Allygus modestus. The sequence goes on from OY776114.1 coordinate 131,014,509, forward strand.
TTGTAGAAATGGAGGCTAATAAAACTTTAATGCAAATTAGATTCAATTTTTGCGTGATCGAGTTGATAAATTGTCCAATTTGGAACAGTATTTTATATCTGATCGATCCTATAAGGTGCAAAATTAAGAATTACTCAAGAGAATTGACTGTTTACTAAACCAATCAATTGCGGTCTTCGCAATAGTTGATTTACTGTAAACAAAATATCACTTAATTTGCTCATTTATGAAATTGACTTTTCAGCTATTCATTCAATAATGGAGCACATGTTATTTAAAATACCTACACTGTCTTAAGTTTTCCATTTTAAAAACTTGATTGTTTTTAACTTTCTAATTCGTTTAGGTTTTGCCTTTACACATTCGTTTGCGCCTTTATCTTGAATTTTTGATTTACATTGAATTAATCAAATATTTCATAATTTCCAATACAAAAAATGAGGGGTTTTATTTTCGCTGTAAGGCACTATTATCTGACAAGGCATTAATTACATCAAGAAGGAAGGCTAATAGGTAATAATTTGCCACAGTGAATTCTGCAAAATAAATTTTGAAAGAAAGGGAAATTGTGGACTTTTGGTAAATTGCAGGAGACGGCTCAAATTAAACCTTGCCTTCTTTTAATAGTTTTATTTAAAGACTAGATGTCAGCCAGAAATGAGGACAAATAGTCCCAAAAAAAATCACTCAGACTGTAAAATGTCCACTTTGATTACATTACCACAGGTTATTTAAGAGCTTTGTTTACATAATAATATATGGCCATTCTTTGCATGTAAACAGTAAATAGTATATCCGCAATCACAAAAACCAAAACGTTAGCAGGGGCAACTAGTTTGCTATAATTTCCTCTCTGTGTTGCAGTGGGATGGGGTCGGAGGAGTCGGTTGTTCGACCCTCCATGACGAGTTTCCCATTGGCCCGGGCTCGCCTTCAGGGCCTCAAACAACTCTCGGTCGAGAAACTAGCCACCCTCCGGCAGAAACTGTCGGAAACCAGGAATAGAGGAATGGGAAACACTGTCGTCCCAGTTAAAAGAAGAAGTAAATTATTATTTTGTTCACCCTCTATCAATCATAATTCTATTTTTCTTGGTATTTGGATCTAGAATTTGTATTACTTAAGTTTGAATCATATTTAGGCTCAGTAAAAGTAACTCGATTATAATAAAGAGACTGAAATGTTGTTTGTACGATTCTGCTTCATATAATTTAGATTGATAAACCTTGTCTGAATGGTCAATTTTTAAATTTAACTGTTTCAATATTTTTTGTAAGTCATATTTACAACTTCCGCTTTGTGGTTTTCTGCTAGTCCTTCTCCGTAATCTATTTTCCAACTTCCTGTAACCATGAACCATTTCCCAACATGCTCTAACTTCCTACTACAAACGTGTAGACTATAGATGGGGTGGCCATACATCCCATTTTGAACAGGTCAGTCATTATTTCAGGCTTTTGACGTTGTTCTGTCGGGTTCCAAAAATGTCCCGTTTTTCGTCAATCAATGAAATTTATATGTTTTGTACTAACAAATATTCCACAACAAAGTTGTATAAGTATTCACGTTGACTACAAACTCTTAAGAGTACAGTTACATAGAATATTTGCATTCACTTTCAGCATAAAATGTCATCTTTTCTGTGCTTTTTCAAGCTTCAGCTTCATACATCCCTATCTTTATGCATGTGCCAGTGACTCAAAGCTCAAAGGGTTATTACAACGCTATGTCTGCTGCCAGTTACTGTTACGACTTTAAATTAGTTTACTGTTTAACAGTCAGGACTTCCAAGCAAAAAAAAACTTTTGATTGAATCCATAAACCACCATGCAGTTAATATCATAATGAAAATGTTTATTTACAGTTTAGCTAAATTATCATCATACCGTAATAATCATTAACATTTTAGTTTGAACTGTCCCATTTACACTGTTTAAAATAAATTTGTTATTAACTTTTTTCGTGTTAGTAATATAAATGTTAAAACGAGTTTGCACACAGCACGCTGACGTGAGGGAAGTGAATTTCCACATAAAAACTTTTAAAACTCCAAATCAGTATACATACAGTTACATACATTTATTCCTATTTTTATTGAAATCTGAAAACTGATTTTTGGCTGTTCTGATGTACCTGGTTTCTTTGACCTGCAAAGCTGGGAATACAATTTTGTGCATTATAATGTTAGGAGAAGGTCCAGACAGGCTTGAAAGTAGGCGTGAGGTTGCTGGGGATGATAAAAGTACTCTAACAAAGGAATAACAGCCTTTTCTAGTGTAAAACCCCCACAAGACAACATACTGTGTTTAGTCGATACACATTTCCTTTAATAACTCGGTAAATATGTATGCTAGAATGACGAGAGAGGGCTTAAAACTTTTGTATCACTAATTCCCATCTTTTTACATGCATTAATTTTACATACGGAGCATTTCTGACCCTTTTTGGGCCCAAAAACTCAAAATTTGAAAGATTAATCCCCAAAAAAGGGGTTTGGAGTTTTTGGATTGTTTCGCCCAACGAACTTGTCCAACTGATTACAGAAAGGAATATCCCTACCAAATTTGAAGTAAATCAGACAAAAAATGTGACTGCTAGAGTGCAAACACACACACATATATATATATATATATACAATTTTGAACGACCCCCCAAAACGTGTTCAGGGGGTCACGTTAGGAACTTCTATGGTGGTCCCGGGCTTAAGTTTCACCGTGCGGGTCATGCTAATAATTTACTTTCCAAAGGAAATTCACTAATAACATGATCTTAGTTTAAACTTAATCAAATGTAGATCAGTTTTATACCTAAAGTTATTCTTAAATTTATCACAAGTTTTTCTCCTGGGTTTCCTGACCCTCTTTCCGCCTCTGAACCCCCCCTGTACAATGTTCCCCCTGTTCTAACTGTTGACACTGTATCTGGGTTCGCAGGCAGCAGCAGTAGTGAGGAGTCTGTGTCGCGACAGAGGTCGTCCGTGTCGTCTGACAGCGAGTCGCTGAGCGGCGCCACTAGCCTGCCGAGGCTGGAGCTGCTCAATGAGACGTCCCTCTACCTGCAGACCGCGAGGGGGAAGCCGGTCATCGTCGGACATTACGCCCCCGCGCACATCGTTACGGTGGGTGCTTGTGAGATAAGGACGTTTTGAATTGTAGTAGCAGCTGCAATTATAGTTTTGTCAAAACCGAAAATGTTTATTTCAAAGAAATTTCCTAAAGTTCACAAGTTTTATTAAGGTTTTACACATCAGAATCAGAATTTTTTATTTATCGCCACTTTCTTATATAGAGTGGACACGTCAAATACAATATCATAAGAAGAAAATATGGAAAACATGCTGAGCTCCTAGTTATACTCTTCACTGTAATCAGGAATACTGTGTTGAGTGGGCCCACCTAGCTGATAAATTGAATACTATTTGTTTTTCCAACGCACAAACAGCTGGTTTGGATAAAAAAGCAGTTGCAACTCTTACAGAAAAACGGCATGCCCGCCAATTTGCAACAGTTGAACGAAACTCATTTAGTGTCAGTGTTTTCAAACAGTGTTTGTGCTTAATCCTGGTTTAATGGGTTTATCAGCTGACTGTTTAACCTTTCTTTGGCCCCAATCTCATCCATACTTTAATTGTGACCTATACTATACCAGGTATTTTTCAGCAGTCGATAAATTGATTTTCTTTGGTTTTTAGTGTGAAATATAAACTTAGTAACTTACAAAAAAAAGGTTAACCTAGTAGCCTTCATTTTGGATTATCTATGGTTGAGTTGAACCCCCCCCCCCAACATATAAGCTCATTACGTATTTAAAAACTCTGAGAATTAAACAGAATTTTAGCTAGAGGAATAGTTTTATTTTGTTGTTATGAACTAATATAATTTTTTTGTTATTTATGTTTTTATTCTGACGCTCCAGTTAAATCAAATTTAAATTGTTAGTAATTAAAACTATTGACACCACAATTTGTACTATGGACCTAATATGTTACAGCAGAATTTAAGTGGCTTTTTCTTTATATATAACAGCATCATATTTATTTTATATATTATGGCACTAATTTAGTTTTAAACAAGGTAAAGAAAGTTATCCAAATCAATTTAAAATTTCGTAAACTCGCCTAATTTTTAAGATTTTTATTGAAGGTGAGATTGTCAACATGCTCCATTTGGCCTGGAATTGAAATCAGTTCCAGAGTCAAAAATCTAAGCCAATATTTGATTTTAAAATCAGAATCATAAAAGGTTGGGACACAATTTTCCTGGATGGTAAGTGTTATTTAGTACTAAAGTTCAGCTGTGACGACGTTCTGTATTCTTCAATTAGACTTGTTTGAATAACAGTAGTTTGGGTTTTGGATGGAATCATCACTATTAGTTGTTTCTGCTGGCAGGTGTACGGTGTTGGTCTGAGCCTCACCCCCATCTCCATACACAGGCTGCCGGGGCCGTGCGGTCTGGTGCGGCTGACGGACTGGCTGCTCTACGTGACTGACCTCGGCTGTCGACAGTTGTCTGTCGTCTCGTATCGCATGTCGCAGTGTCGCGTCGACAGCGACAAACAGATACTCAACAGTGTGAGTGGCCACTTTGCCCGTAGGATTCCATGTTAGCTTATTGGTTTCATCTTGATGCTAAGAAATTCTGATTGCCACACTTTTTTAAATGTCAGTATGTTTTTGTCTTAAATTTTAAATAATTTTGAGTTTGTGGAGGGTGTTTTTTGCATTGTCTTCAATTGTGTGTCAATATTTATTCATGATATTGATGAATGTATAAGTGAAACAGAATATTGGGAACAGAAGCAGTTGAGTATTATTTGTATCTAATATTATTTCTTTGCTCTGAATCTACAAATATTTGGTTAGATTGAGTAAATCCTTTTTTGTTTAGTTGTAAAGTTGAATTAATGTTAATTCATCGCTTGAAATATGACAGTAAACTTGTTATTTAAGGTACTGAATATTTTATTATAGCTTTGGTTTGAAAGTTATTTAAACAAATTTAAAAATCACTCAAGTAATCAACCAAGTAATATAAATATAAAATTCCCCGTTGCAGCAAACCTGCATACACAGAAAGTTTTCAATGCTTATACTGTATATTAACTATTGTACCCCATGCTCTCTACTCCATGAACCACTTACCAAATTTTATCTAGTACACGTATGTCATTTTTGTAAACAAGATCGATTTATTTGAGTATAGAATGATTTTACTTTGACTTGTATTAACTAATCTTTTACTACCTTATTTGTATACCCCGATAAACCATTGTATGGAAATTTTGCAGGATATTAATCCTGATTCGTTACTTCAGCAATTTCACTTTCAAGATGGGGAAGAAATCCAAGCGCTCTACAGGATAACACCAAACATAAAGGTAACACGTCAGTTCTTTGTATCCCTTTATTTAATTTCTTGGGTGGATGTGATTAATAATTTGTTGGTTAAATGAGGTTACTTAATATTTTAAAAATTAAAAGATTTTGGGAATTGTTGTCTGAGGACATATTGATAATAATTTAGCCAGTATTAACACTTTCTGCGTGGCGACTTATACGTGAATTGATCTACATGAGGTTTACGAGAAGTTATTAATCCCTAATAGATAGTCAGTTTAATGTTATTATTGTCAAAGTATACCTCATAAGCATGTATCACATAAAAAGTACAAGTTTTATGAAAACTTTGAGCTATTTGTTTAAGTACCCATTTGACCTATTATAAGTCTACAAACGCACAATACACGACAATGTATAGATTACCAACCCAACTGACAGCCTACTCATGAAACAATAGCAAAGAATTACATTATCCGGACAAGCAACAGGTGATGTGAGACCGGTGTTGCCACCTCACCAAAGTAAAATTGTCTAAAATAAACTGGTATGTCGGTTTATTTTAGTGGTAATATGATGCTAAAATCAATTACATCACCTGAACAAGCAACAGATGATGTAAAACCGACGTTGCCACTTCACCAAAGTAAAATTGTCTAAAATAAACTGGTACAGTAGAAATCCAATTATCCGAACCCCAATTATCCGAATCTCCAATTATCCGAATCGATTTTGAGTGAAATAATAGAAATATGCGGGAGCGCGTGTAGCGATAATGCGCCGTTCCGTTAGTATGGCAACGTGAGCGCTAAAATAAAAGCCCGCGTTGTTACCTTCCGGTGCGATATTTTCGCAGGGAACAATGAGTCATACCCCCTTCCCGCCCTGCTCATCATCAGTCGCTACTGTTCTTTCACCCTTCTTCAATGTATGGTGATGTTTTTTGCTTGATTCCCAAGGTATACCTGATTATCCGAATTTCTGCATATCCGAATCGGCCCGATTCCCAAATAATTCGGATAATCGGAGTTCTACTGTATGTCCGTTTATTTTAGTGGTAATATGCTGCTAAAATGAATTACATCACCCGGACAAGCAACAGATGTTGTAAAACCGACGTTGCCACTTCACCAAAGTAAAATTGTTTAAAATAAACTGGTATGTCCGTTTATTTTAGTGGTAATATGCTGCTAAAATGATCTGACTAATATAGTAATGGCTTACAAATACTGTAAATAACAAAGAAACTACTTTTCTACAGTTAATTTATATTTAGTCCCCATGTTTTAATTTGTATATACATCATACACTCATATGTTACAAATTGGATTACTATGTTATTCAAATGCTCGCAATGAAAAAATGTGGTCCAACAGATATAAACGTCAAACGCTCGGGAAGGGTTAAGAGCTTCTTAACCCATTATTGGTGTACCGCTTGTTTGTGGAGAAAGTGTGACTTTTGTATTCATTTTTTATTGTGTATCATTGTGAAGTCCTTCTCGTTAAAATTTTGGCTTCTACTTTACTCAAAACATGGACCTATTTCATCAGACGACTAAAATATGTGTATATTTGACAATGAAGCCAGATAAATATTTTGTAGCTATGTCATTTTGTATAGAACTAGAGCTGAATTACAACCATAAGTCATGTGCAAGAAAGTCTTAAAAATCAACACCACTGGAAACAGATGTTTATGCAGTATATATTGAGGCTAAAATGTTACTATTATACTCTAGTTGTACCTTAAAAAGCATTGTTTTATATTTTAGGATCAGAGTGAAAAGTTCTTTGGGAAACTGGATGAGGAGACGACAAATCGCAAGAGGACTTACAAAAGTAACAAAAGCAGTGTTCTGGCAGAGCAGTCACCCCTGGACCAGTGTGCCGTCGTCACAAACCGAGCGGTCTACAAGGTCGTAATGAGGTCTGTGTTAGTCTGGTCAATGTCGTAATTCACGACCACCACACAGAATTTATACACAACATTACACAAACACCACAACCTTAGGGTATAATACACAAAGTAGACATTTTATAAAAATAAAGACTTCAGGACTTCAGAATGATCAGTAAAAGGTGTAGGTAAACTTGAGATCCACAGTGTTATCGGTTTCTGAATGCACAAAATGACTCGCCAATTGAAATTGCAGGCAAATACTACAAATGTTTATAGTGAAAGTGCAATGAACAAGATCTTGAAATCCTGAAATACCCCCGTCGCAGCAGACCTCCGTACTCAGCGAATTTCCAATGTTTTAATACCACAAAAATCCGCATACGAAGTTTCATAAAAATATATTCACAAATAAGTGATAAACACAATTTTAATTATTTTACATAAGAATAACATTAGGGATAAGTACGCAGATTTGCTGCAACAAGGAATACAAAATAATTGGTTTATGCAAATATCAATAGAACTCAATAAAGTCACATACCAAGTTTCATTCATATACATTTATAAATAAGCGATATATAACATTTTAATTATTCTCCATAAGAATAACATGGGCACCGAGTACCTAGGTTTGCTGCTACGGGAACCATAAGTGAAAATTTTGTTTTTTGTGCAAACAACAACAAACCACAACCAGATGAAGCCATATACCAAGTTTCAACAGTTTATATTAATAAATAAGCGAGATATAAAATTGATTTTTCTCCATGAGAATAGCATTAGACAACGTACTATGTTTGCACTTGCAATATCTCAGTAACCAATTGACGTAGAGTAATGATCAAAATACCAAATTGTTCGTTTTTTAAGCTGAATTCAATGGTATAACTAAATATTTGATTTAAATAACAATTACATGTGAAAACCCCAAAAAGTCCATTTTTGCGGTACAAAACTCCCCCAAAACCCCCCTTTGGATGGTACGATTCGTCTGGTTTTCGAACTTGTTCAAATAAATGCTACTTTACACGTCTGTACCAAATTCCATCAAGATCGGACCTTTTTATGAGAGTTATCGTGCTTATGGACACATAAATAAAGATATATATATATATATATATATATATATATATATATATATATATATATATATATATATATATAAGTAGATTTATATATGCCGATCCTGGCGCACTTTGGATAGCAACAGAAAACCAATGTAAAATCTGTGTTAAACTAACATAAATGTGATTATGTTTGTGTTATTTGCTGTCAAATTCACGTTCATTGTTGTCAAATTCATGTTCATTGTTGTCAAATTCACGTTCATTGTTGTCAAATAACACAAACATAATCACATTTATGTTAGTTTAACACAGATTTTACATTGGTTTTCTGTTGCTATCCAAAGTGCGCCAGGATCGGCATATATATATATATATATATATACACACACATATATAACAATTTGAACGAATGGTTTTTTTGGCATCTGGGGGCCTCAAAATGAAAAGTTATCATGGTCTCGGGCTTAAGTGTTACCATGCCACCTATGGTAATAGCTTCTTCCCTATAGGGGAAATTCGCTAAAAGATTCATATAATGTGCTAAAAGTGTTGCATCTGTTTCCTCAATTTTTTCCCTCAATTCTTTCTTTCAACTCATCTCTAATGAGGATGGCATTCCACTCCGATCTTTGTCGCGCACAGTAGAATTCCTTCATTAAACTTGATATAATATATTCTCCCTAAAGACTCATTTATTGCCCTTTCACAATAATCTTTGAGTGTTTTAATACAAATTAAATTTCAATATGCTGAACATTTTGTGCATTTAGGAACCAATAACATTGCAGGTGTCAAATTTGGTGGGATTTTCGATTGACTCTGCCATTTTGAACCGCAGGACCGCTATCATGGTTTCGAAGTCCATCGCCTTGACCAATATGCCAGCAAATGACCAGACATGAACATGTAGTTGAATTGAAATTTATTGCAGTAAAATTGATATCATAAATTAGAGCTGACACTATGCAAAATAACATATTTATAGTGTTGTAGTAACTAAATAAAATGCTACTGATAATCAATGATTTTATTTTTATTTTTAATTAATAAATTGTTAATAATTTCTCAATCATTTCTTGACATTTGGTTGTAACAGGAAATCCCCTCGGGAGGTGGTGTTTGCGTGCGTCATGAACCCCAACAAGATAGAGCGAGCGGAGCGGCTGTGCCACATGTTCGGACTGGACTTGCAACAGCTGTTGGAGACTGCGGCGGAGAAACAGCTGGAGACGGGACACCTGGACAACGCTGTGGCTTTGTACAAGCTGGCCAGGGTGAGTGTGGGAGGAGCAGGGGGTACCCAGTGGAGGTGGGGAGAGAAAGGGGTTCACTAATGGACGGATTAACTGCTTAAAATGGTGGCAGTGTTGTCAGAACTGGTTGAACAAAGCTGGTAATTCACTGAACCTGAAATTTAGTAATGTTGATAGATTGTTTCTGGTGCTAAAAACCACTACCGGTACTACAGTTAATATTTAAAGAATTATAACAGAGTACCCTTCAAATCTTTTATCCACTTTATCACTACTACTAAATTTTGTGATTAATATAGGAATGACATTAAAATATATTATTATCATTTCATAATCTGATAGAATTTTTAGTTATTTCATGCTAGAGGCCAGTTATGGCTTGACGTAGTGTTTCTTAGAGTGGAAGCACAGAGAGCAGTGCAGCTGTAAAGCTAGGTCCGAGATTTGCGTTCCGCTAAAATATTCCCGACCATTCTGGTCAAGTACAGTCAGAGGAAGTGGCCAGTGTCTGGTTTGACTGTAATTGGCTGTATGCGAGGCAAGGAACTTTCGCTGGAGGGAATTGTCACCCTCACCCTCACCACATGCTCTTCTGATTCATCGTCGTGGGCACTATCTGTACCGCCTGATCTTTTGCTTCATCAGAGTGGGCACTATCTGTACTACCTGCTCTTGTGTTTTACTGTAGTGGGCACTATCTGTACTGCCTGCTCTTGTGCTTCGTCAGAGTGGGCACTATCTGTACTACCTGCTCTTGTGTTTTATTTTAGTGGGCACCATCTGTACCGCCTGCTCTTGTGATTCATCAGAGTGGGCACTATCTGTACCACCTGCTCTTGTGCTTTATAGTAGTGGGCGCTATCTGTACCACCTGCTCTTGTGATTCATCAGAGTGGGCACTATCTGTACCGCCTGCTCTTATGCTTCATCAGACTGGGCACTATCTGTACTACCCGCTCTTGTGTTTTATTGTAGTAGACACTATCTGCACCGCCTGCTCTTGTGCTTCATCAGAGTGGGAATTATCTGTACCACCTGCTCTCGTACTTTATTGTAGTGGGTGCTATCTGTACCGCCTGATCTTGTGCTTCATCAGAGTGGAAATTATATCTGTACCACCTGCTCTTGTGATTCATTGTAGTGGGCGCTATCTATACCGCCTGCTTTTGTGCTTCATCAGAGTGGGCACTATCTGTACCACCAGCTCTTGTGATTCATCAGAGTGGGCACTATCTGTACTGCCTACTCTTTTGATTCATTGTAGATGGCAATATCTGTACCGCTTGCTCTTGTATTTCATTGTAGTGGGCACTATCTGTACCTTCTGAAATGTGAAATGGACTAGTTCATATGATCAAACAGCTGGAAATGGAGCAAGCCCTTCGGGCTGAAGCCAAATTTATTCCTAGCCTGAAGTAATCTCAGTTACCACCTAACTTGATATTGCAGGTGGTACAGATAACTATATCTGCTTCATTGTAGATGGCAATATCTGTACCACTTGCTCTCGTGTTTCATTGTAGTGGTCACTATCTGTACCTTCTGAATTGTGAAGCGGACTAGATCATATGATCAAACAGCTGGAAATGGAGCGAGCCCTGTGGGCTTAAGCCAAGTTTAGTCCTAGCCTGAAGTGATGTGACAAAAAATCCCAGGTTAGAGTCCTAAAGAGGAGGGGGGTTTTTAGTGGGTAGTCTTAATTTTGTAGCCTGTGTGCTTTAATGCATTTTTTCCTCCTCTCCCTAAAAGAAATTTAAAAAAACCGTCTGAACTGTTGTAGTGTCGCCCGGTGAAGAGTGTGCTGCACATGGCCAGTGCCGGGTTCACCCAGCACCTGCTAGCCATGACTACTGGCCTACTGCAGACCTCGCAGCCGCTGTCTCAGTCGGAGAGTCTTCACCTCGCCAACCTCAGCGTGCTGACGTTCACCGAGCATTGCCTCCGGGCCAGCAGCAGTGATAACATCATGACACAATTCAGGTTAGTGCTCTAATAATAGTGTAAGTTTCAATTGGTTTTTGTTGTATTTTTCAGGTGTTGCTTGCGCTTTTGTTTGCAGCTTACTTGAAAAATGGGCAAAATAATCAGAAAACTCTAACCCCCTTTTTTGGATTTTCATTTTTTAAATTGTGAGTTTTTGGGCTAAAAAAAAGCCAGAAAAGCCCTGAATGTAAAATTAATGTAAATTATGTAAAAAGATGGAGATTAGTGAGGTTAAAGTTTTAAGCCCTCTCTGGTCATTCTAGCACAAATATTTACCGATTTATTAAACAAAATATATATTGACTAAACACATTATGTTGTCTAATGGGAATTTAACATTAGAAAAGCCTGTTATTCATATTTTGGTGCAGTTCTATCATCCCCAGTATCCCCATGCCTACTTTCAATCCTGAGTGGGCCTTCTGCTAACCTTATCATGCGCAACATTGTTTTCCCAGCATTGCAGGTTAATAGAACCATTAGCATCAGAACAGCCAACAAAATAAATGTTTTCAGATTTCCATAAAAATTGGAATAAATGTAGGGTATGTTTTAACATCAATTTTGATAAACGTTTGCTATCAGAAATTCACTTCCCTCACAGCGTGCTGCATGCGAACTTGTTTATAATTATGTTATCACTGCAGAGGGTTGCTGCGGGACAACCACCACTATGATGAAGTCCTGGCGGTGAGTGTGGTGGGCCAGAGCGGACTGTGCTCGGTGCTGGAGTACCTGTGTGACCAGCGCGGCCTGGCAACGCAGGTGTTGGACGTGCTAGCGCGGGTCATCAACTGTCAGCACACGCCGACGCTCAACTGCGAATGTGAGTGGAATGTGAGAAACATTAAGTTGTAGCATACAAGCCAATTTTGTTGTTTAGAGCAAATGTTTGAATAATTATTTCTGAGTCATCATATTATATACCTATTAAAACATCTTGGTATTATATATTAAATTTTGGCATCCCACTAGCCTAATGGTTAGCGTCTTGGACTTTGGTTCAAGGGGTCCCGGGTTCAAATCCCAGTGTATTGGACCGCTTTCTAACTAGCATCCAGCGACAACGAGACCAAATTTTACCTACCCTCTTGGTTGATAATTGTGACCTGGTTTAATCCTCTTGCAAAATGAAGTATTTATCTATTTTTTTAATTCAAAGATACAGTGTGCTTAATTAAAAATCTGAGAAATTGGAGGGTGGAATCTCAGGTTTAAAACTGATTGCAATACTAATATCCTGAACATGTGTTCGTTTTTTTACTTAGCTTCTTGATAACACAGCATATAAACTCTTTTGATCATTTAATTTTACTTGTGATAATTCTAATGGTACATTTACTCATATAACCTACACAACTGTCTTTTAAATATTTTGTACTAGATTATTGTTCTAACTTATGTTTCAAAGTGCAGTAAAATAAAACTGGTTAACCGAACCTCGCTAAACTGAAAACCAGGTTAACCGAAACCATTGTTGAAAACAGGTAATAGTTCTGCTTCTCATGAATTGAAGGATTAGGCTGGTCTTAACTGTTGTGAAGAAATATTCCAGGCAAATATTTTTGATTATTTGAATAAATAGATTGTATTTCATGCACATTTGCAAATTTTAGAATTCATCATTATTAAATCAATGTTGAAAGTAACGATTGCACATACTACTTTGCCAAATTAACCTTTTAATATCAACTACCGCATTGATTATCCGAAAAAAAGTTCACCCTAAACGGTTTCTCCCCCTTTATTCCGGTTAAACGAGATTTTTCTACACTTCAAATTTGTTTAAATGTGTACACACTTATAGTATTAAAAAATGTGTTAATTCAGATTTTTTTTGTTTACAGTGTGTGATGGTTTCTGGGAGTGCATGAGCAATACCAACCTTGCCCAAGCCTTGGTTGTCAACCCTGTCATCGCAAAACTTCACATGTGTTTCGTAAAGTCTAGGCTTTCTGCGTTCAATCCATTTATATTGCAAGTAAGTGAATCCCCAGTTTGTCTTTCCATTCTCGATTATAAAATAGTGTAACACTAAAAACATTATAAGAACTAAGTGAATATCCTGTTTTGAAAAAAGGATCTGTATATTGAATGTAATTATTTAGTCTATTACTACATATTAGTGTAAAGAAGGGGAAGAGAGTTAGTCAGTTTATTATAATATTTCTGTTGTTAAATATGCAAGAGGGAAGGCAATATTTTGTAAGGAGGAAGTATTGGGCATGTTGTGTGAGTAGGCTGGAATTGTTATTAAACAGTTTTACTGACCTGCTGAAGTAGATCAGTTGGGAAGTTTTGGGGTCAGTCAGTCAGTCTGAGAGATGGAGTATTAGGGTGGAGTGTCGGGGCTGGGGGCCTCAGGGTCCAGGGCCTGTTAGGTCTGGGGCCTAAGTAAGTTTTATGGTCACTAGTTTTGGGGTCAGTCAGTCAGTCTGAGAGATGGAGTATTAGGGTGGAGTGTTGGGGCTGGGGGCCTCAGGGTCCAGGGCCTGTTAGGTCTGGGGCCTAAGTAAGTTTTATGGTCACTAGTTTTGGGGTCAGTCAGTCAGTCTGAGAGATGGAGTATTAGGGTGGAGTGTTGGGGCTGGGGGCCTCAGGGTCCAGGGCCTGTTAGGTCTGGGGCCTAAGTAAGTTTTATGGTCACTAGTTTTGGGGTCAGTCAGTCAGTCTGAGAGATGGAGTATAGGGTGGAGTGTTGGGGCTGGGGGCCTCAGGGTCCAGGGCCTGTTAGGTCTGGGGCCTAAGTAAGTTTTATGGTCACTAGTTTTGGGGTCAGTCAGTCAGTCTGAGAGATGGAGTATTAGGGTGGAGTGTTGGGGCTGGGGGCCTCAGGGTCCAGGGCCTGTTAGGTCTGGGGCCTAAGTAAGTTTTATGGTCACTAGTTTTGGGGTCAGTCAGTCAGTCTGAGAGATGGAGTATTAGGGTGGAGTGTTGGGGCTGGGGGCCTCAGGGTCCAGGGCCTGTTAGGTCTGGGGCCTAAGTAAGTTTTATGGTCACTAGTTTTGGGGTCAGTCAGTCAGTCTGAGAGATGGAGTATTAGGGTGGAGTGTTGGGGCTGGGGGCCTCAGGGTCCAGGGCCTGTTAGGTCTGGGGCCTAAGTAAGTTTTATGGTCACTAGTTTTGGGGTCAGTCAGTCAGTCTGAGAGATGGAGTATTAGGGTGGAGTGTTGGGGCTGGGGGCCTCAGGGTCCAGGGCCTGTTAGGTCTGGGGCCTAAGTAAGTTTTATGGTCACTAGTTTTGGGGTCAGTCAGTCAGTCTGAGAGATGGAGTATTAGGGTGGAGTGTTGGGGCTGGGGGCCTCAGGGTCCAGGGCCTGTTAGGTCTGGGGCCTAAGTAAGTTTTATGGTCACTAGTTTTGGGGTCAGTCAGTCAGTCTGAGAGATGGAGTATTAGGGTGGAGTGTTGGGGCTGGGGGCCTCAGGGTCCAGGGCCTGTTAGGTCTGGGGCCTAAGTAAGTTTTATGGTCACTAGTTTTGGGGTCAGTCAGTCAGTCTGAGAGATGGAGTATTAGGGTGGAGTGTTGGGGCTGGGGGCCTCAGGGTCCAGGGCCTGTTAGGTCTGGGGCCTAAGTAAGTTTTATGGTCACTAGTTTTGGGGTCAGTCAGTCAGTCTGAGAGATGGAGTATTAGGGTGGAGTGTTGGGGCTGGGGGCCTCAGGGTCCAGGGCCTGTTAGGTCTGGGGCCTAAGTAAGTTTTATGGTCACTAGTTTTTTTAAATTAATATACTTCCCAGGCTATTCGCCCTTGAATCAAAATAATTAGTTGTTAATATATTAAAGTCTTTTCATTGTTATCATATTGATGTTTCGCCGTTTTAATCACCTTTTGTACATGTAGAGTTTAGTCTTTGTTTAATAAAACTTATATTATTACATTGCATGTCTCTTTAATTTATTGAGCTACGTCCTCGTGGTGGCAAGTGGGTTTATACTGTTTGGCCAGCAGATGAGCTTGCTTGGCCATCACATTAGGACTATTATTATTATAGACAAATGAATGTAAGCTAACTCAAATAGTATAATATTTCTATTCAAATGTGCCTTTTTTTTGATAAGTTTAGGGCAGCTTAAAACTTCAAGCTTTCAAGTAACAAATTATAACAGTGGTAACTAGTAAAATTAAAAATGTGGTAAATGTGCAGTAATCGTTTTTAATGAAATGTCCAAATATATGGTTCTGTACTAGTTGAAGAATTGATCAATTTTTGTATGTTAATTTCACCCACTAAAACTACTGTTTTTTAGCCATATGCGATATCTGTAAACACTTTTTTGCTAAATGTTTATTTTTGGGGTTTCTACATTATGAAGCTTTTGTGCTTCACTTCAAAGGCTGTCAAAGTTCCACGAGTTGCTTCTTAAACATATATTTATAAGATTGTTCCCCATACAGACTCTGCACAGAATACAGCAGTGGATGTGTGTTTTCTAATGACACAATTTTATGTTTCAGAGGTTTGCTAACCTGTATGATCCCTCCCAACCGTCTGTGCGACCTGTGCTGAAAAGATTACTGGTTGAGTCATCTGATGTGAACAATGGAGGAAAATCTGATAAAGTAATATTTTAATTCTTTCTAAAGTAAACAATTTATTCATTGTGAATAAAGCTCTGACAACTAGAGCTGTAATGTACGAACAAGTGATTGTCAACCTGTTTCTGTCATGGTTCTCACTGTTCTCTCTATTTCTGACCTCTACAATGGGCCCATAGTGATATCCTATCAAGGAGCTTTAGTTAAAACGTCAATCTGTAAGATTTTTAAGGGTGTGCGAGTACTCGAAACTTGTGAGTTTTCAGCCAAGTATTTTAATACTAAAATTTGACTCAAAGTTTTCAAAACTACTCGAAAATTCGAGCGAGTATTTCCTGCTGATTTCCAGACGATCGCTAACGATTGCGACCGGTCAAAACGCGTAGTAACAGCCGCAGAAGGCGATCGCATCACGTAAAATCGGCCGAAAATGACGATCGCGAACGATTACGACCGGCCAAAACGTGTAGTGACGGCCGCAAAAGGCGAACGCATCTTGTAAAATCGGCCGAAAATGACGATCAGATTGCTTAATTTCGGCCGTAACTAACGTGTTTTGTTTGACAATACGTAATCCAGTTTGATTGTACTAACCAAAATTTTGTATTGCTACTCATGTATTAGTTAGAAACCATGTTTAGATTATCAAATCTAGGGTGGTATCCAAATCCCATTACACTATTTTAAACTACCAACTGATGGCAAATACTCGCTCGAAAATACTCAAAACTTGAAAATAATTGGCACTACTCGACTCGACTCGATTAAAAAAATCACTACTCGCACACCCCTAAAGATTTTGTTATGAGATGAACACGGCGACTCAAAACACAGTTAAAAATAAAATATATTAAGTCACATATTAAAAGCGAAGTTAAATCTAGTTGTAATGGGATTTTGTTCTGTCATAAATAAATAAAACTACAGAACTTTATTCTTAGCTGTGGAATGTTAAAACTTAACTCTGGAAGGCGAGATAGCCCAATCTTCACCATGCCCTTTGTGTATAACATGCTGGTTATGTAGATTAAGTTCAAAAGATATTTTGCTAATTTTTGTTGTCGTTTTATTTATAGCCTTTCTAAAAGTTTGACGTTACAATATGTAATACATGCTTATTTTTTATCATGAATGACGCATAACCAGTTAATTATTTGTACAACTCCTTTGTGAAAACCGATAGCCTGATAGCCATAAACAACTTACTTAAATGGAAGGACTTAAGGTGAGAAAGTCTTAGTCTGTTTTATAACAGTTCAATAAAACTTGCCGTTTGAGCCTAAATATAATACAGTAAAACACCTCTTATCAGACTTTAGGGTAACTGACTCCTCAGGATAGATAACCACGTGACCGACTGTCCAACACTGCACATCTTCTACCGCCGAGGTTGAGCTGAGTCTGCCTTGACTTGAAAGTTACAAACAATTTGTTTTCTATCAAAACACCCAGTGAGCTTCTGATTGTAGTTTTCATGATGCAATGAGTGTGTTTTGATAATAGAATGTTCCAATGTAAAGTACCAATTTATCTCTGGACCCTCATTTTGGCTCATCTGATCGTTTGACATTTTTCATAATGTTCTGACCATGCACGGGTCATGTTTCCCTGTAGGCAACGGGTATGAGGGGTTTTACTGGAGAATGATAGCATTAATTTGTTTGGGGAAAATTTATAAAAGGCAAAACGTATTTTAATTGCAAGAGCAGATAATTCATAATACATACTAAAATTATTAAAAAAACATCCAGTTTTTATGTGATGAATGTTATCATAGAATTGGGGACTTTCGAGCTCATAGATATTATTTCTATACTGGTGTTAAGTGGTGATTGTTACCTTTTTATTAAGACTTATTATAATATTCATATGTACAAAAATGAATAAAGATTCACAATTCTGATTCTGTATTATTCTGTAAACTGATTCTGTAAACTAAAACAAACTCACAAAGTTTCTAGAGTGAGAAATTGAAAAAAACTGACCTTTTGCTAGTGATTTATTTTTTCTGATGATTTACACTTCTTCTCAAAGCCTAAGTTCTCTGGCACCTCTTTCCTTTCATAGTTTTTTCTGTATCATGGCCTGGAGCCAGAGTGAGGAATTGTAATCTCCTGCATGAACGTGCTATCGTGTCGCAGGGTGACGTCCCATTCCCCCTCGGTGACTGGCTGTCCAGCTACCTGCTCGTGTGCCTGTACCTAGGCCACTGCCGCAGTTCCGCCGGCGGCTGCCGCTACAGCCCGGACCTCATGGTGGACCTGCCCCCCCTCCCCGGCACCGAGCTGCACGACCAACCGGCCAAGGTACGAGGGGTGACTTGACCAGGCGAAATATCTGAACCCACTTGGAACGATTTTGAAAATTAAACTTGTATTTTAAGAGTAAAAACATTCTGGTGTGGTCAGATCAAATCAAGTCAAAACATCTTTATTGCACACTCATCAAGAATTACAATTAGTACAATATTAAATTTAAAATGGTGGCTGGTCTACTTGAGTTCCTCACTGCTCTCGAGAAATTCACTTAGTGTGTAGAAAGTTCTTCTATTAGCCACGCCCTTAACTCCTTTTTAAGTTTGTTCCTAGTAAGTTAAAAAATAAATAAGTCAGTTAAATTTAAATGAATATGAAATGTTTAACTGCAACCGTAACAAGTTAACAACAGGCAAACTGAGATTTTTAAAACTCTTAATAGCAATAGAATTGAATTTGTATTTTTTTACTTCAACGCCAATGACAATTTTCATTAATAAAGCACACTAACACTTCTAGGGAAAGTGGTTCAAACCCCTCACTTTTTTGTATACACCCCGGTATTTGAACCTCTGACCCCTTGTACAGAAGTCCGAGATGTTAATCATTAGGCTTGCGAGATGCTTCTAACGCTATTATTGATTGCATGAACGAAGTGAGTCCCTATACTCATCAAAATTCACTAAAAATATTTTGTGCCTTGGTCGATTAACTCAAGAACGCTTTAGTCTATTTCAGTAAAATTTGGCATACGAATCCATTTCTTTGATTTTTAGGTCTTTGATTTTTAGGTTCGTTAACTGGCATATCCACTTACACCCTTTCCGTATGGTGGCCCCTTGAAATTGACTGAAAAATGTAACTTCGCTACCGTAGGTCTGATTAAAAATTGATCAAACCATCAAATTCCTCGCAAAATTTTACTTAAGAATACATTTTGAACTACCCTTTTGCGACCTTCCGTTTCATCACACATAATAATATAGTAACTGATCCTTCGCGTTTTTCAGGGGTTCTCTTGAATATCAGAAGAGCATCGAGTGTTAGGGGCTTTTATAGATTTACTGAATTAACATAGATATATATTATATTATCGGATTGAAAACATGAGTTTTTATCCTTATTATTTGTGAGCTTTCTTTGTCAGTTTACTTATAACAGAAATTATTATTATTTAGATGTGTTGTATATTGTAATTGTATCACATATATGCTGTAAAAAAATATATTTAAATACACATTGTGCGTATTTTTTAACACAGCTATATTCAAATATATTTTTTTTAAATTCAAGCTTTGTTCATCCTTTTACTGGAAGTATGAGCGTACACCTAGTTTATTTGGACTTTGAAAGGTAGGTCATTTATAGAAATTAAAAACAAAAAAAGTCCTATTATAGAACCTTGGACACAACACAAGATTTGATTCCATTTATAAAAATTGCTATTTACCAAAAATGTCTGCAATCTTATTAAATAACACAAGCCAAACAAAGCTTGAATTGTTTTTTGTTCATTTCTAAACTCATCCAGTTTCCCTGTCAACATTTGTGGGGGAATAGGTACTTAAAATGAGAATATTGGCAAAATTCAATGTGGACAAAAAACCTGCTCTTCCAGCCAGACTGTGTCTTGCACAATTGCAAGATGTGTTTGGGAGGAAGTTGAATTTTTGTTTAAAAGATTATAAATTAGATTTACAGATATTGGAAGCTGATATGATCCTGCAGATGAACAAAGCATTTGTGTAGCCTCTTATGTGTTTGAAAACTTATTCGCTGTATTCTTGTGTCCAATATGCCTACTATAATTTAATAACACAACTTACAGTAATGTAAATTTGTTGGGTATGTTGGTAATTGTAATGCGAGCTGCTAGGTTTATTATGAATTACTATAAATATTCATTAGCTTTTGGACTGCCAAGGTACCTGTTTTGGCTTGAAAGAGTAGACCGGGGAACAGTAAAGTTGTTCAAATTGGGAAGAATTTACTTATTTTTAGTAGAACCTGAAAACCAGTAAACAAATTAAGTCTAATATAGTAACTAATAATTACTATATTTTTAGAGTAATCTACAAATCCAGGTGTTGACTGTTTATTTTTGCAGGAACTGGTCAATGTTTCCCCAGTCACCGTCAGTGCTGGCTACACCCACGTCGGTTTGGTGAGGAACGGCCAGCTTTATATGTGGGGCTACACTGCTAACGGGTGTCTAGGTAGTTGGCTGCTTATCTATTATAACCAAGAGGTAGAACAAAATATCAAGTGTTTTAAATATGCATCAAGGTATTCTTTGTGGAATAATTTCTCGTGGAAGAATTCCACCCTATACTATTAAGTGAGCACGTATGTATGCAAAATGGATCTCGGAATCCAATGGAAGGATTTCGTTTAAAATTTCATAGTAGGGATTTACGAGCCTCACCAATAGAAATCAAATGGCAAAGTACTTAACCTTAGGAAAATTCAAATTTTGTGGGTTGAAAGAGTCAACACGAAGAAGAACTAACGTCAGAGTAGCTTTTAAAAGTACATTTGTGTCAGTGGAATTTTCATATATGACCAAATTCTTGTTTAAGTTATAGAAAAATTAAGGTCGTTAACTTATTTGTGGAACTTTAGTTGAAATATCAACTTTGTTTAGTTGTTTGCTTAAAATACTCTATTTCAATTACTTATATTCCTAAATTAAGAGGGCTTTAGCAAAAGAGGGAGATTAAGATAGCAAAATCAGATATAAATTACAACATTAATGATAAAACAACTTCAGTACTAAAGTCATACAAATATAAGCACTTAGGTACCTTTCTTTTACATGTTTCAGAGGAGGAAAGAGATAGGACACAGCTAACTCACCTTGTGAAAGAATGATGAGTAGAACACTAAACACACACAAAAATCGGTAATATTTTGGCTTGCTGAGTAACCTTTTTCAAACTTAGACGAGAGTTGACTAAGGCTACACAGCTAGTGAAATATTACTGATATTGTTGTGTGTTTAGTGTTCTTTCAACTTATCATTCTTTCACAAGGTGAGTTAGCTGTGTCCTATCTCTTTCCTCCTCTGAAATGTCGAAGCCCACTGCTTTTTCCATAAAATCCTTTCTTTATATGAAGTTTTATCCACTTCTTTACACTTCCCCTGGTCCAGCCCATCAACATATTGGGGTAACGGGGTTCCACTAGAACTTGGAAAAGTCAGAAAATCTCTTTTGTTTTACTAGATGCTCTGGATTATCCAATAACAGTGAGACTTTTAAGGCGTTGCAGGACGATTTGTTGGTGTAGATTGTGTTAAATTTACTTCATCTTTGTTCTCCGCAGGTGTTGGTCCGACTCTCAGTCAAACTCTGCAGTCCAGGTCCGTTCCGCTGTTCCCCGCGCTGGGCGTGCAAGTGGTCAGCGTCGCGTGTGGGAAACTGCACACCCTGGCACTCACTACCAACGGGGTGAGTTCTACTTGTGTTTAGTCGGTAGAAGTGGGCACAATGAACAGCGTTAAATATCTTGCAGGATGTTTTGTGCAGTAAAGCCTAGGCAGCCTGCAGCATTGATTTCTTGTCAATATCACTTTTACATTTTAAGCTTAACAAAAACAGGCAGTGTATAAAAGGTTTGTACTTTTCTTGTTACTATAATATGTAGTGAAAACATTAAAAAAATGCAGTACATCCAGACTATTCAAAAAGGGTTTTTTAGTGGGGGGTTGGTTTGCCGACTCCAACTACGTACATTAAATTGGGTTCAGATCAACGAGCTTAATACATCTAGATCTCTCGTCTGGGGTAAAAAAGTGAAGCCTTACTGGAGGATATTTTGTAAAAAACTTCAGAGAATAATTGTATTCATTAATCATATTTTATTATGATTAAAAATATGCTTGGTGTAAAAGTTGTATTTTAAAGGAAAATAATAATTTGTATCCCTGTGCTACGTATGTATTAACGATTTAAATGATTTCAGTAGGATTCACTAAGTAAGAGGTTTAAAGACCATTAGTTTCGTGATACGTTTGTTGGGCTTAATCTTAATCTCTCGGTAAGACGTCAACACAACTAGGGCGTATTTAAGGTAAATATGAAAAGTCATAGTCGTTTCTCTTTATTTTGTTTGTGTGTGCATGTGGTACAATAAATAGTGTCAACACTTCGACATACTAAAATATAAACTAAAATACAATATCAAATACATAGTTAATAGTGGACCTGTTGCTCTAAATCGAGCAATCAGCTGTTCTTACTGTTTACCTGTATTTTACCTGGTTTAGAATGCAACTGAATTCAAACTACTCTCCATGTTATATTTATGGGGACAAAATTGAACTTTGAGGGTGTGCTGTGCCCTTCAGCAAAACAGTATTGGAAATTAAAAACCACTTTGCACAACTACGAATCTGGGCCATTTTTTTACACCTTAATCGTCAAAATCGGTCCAGGAATAACGGAGGAGTTCTGTTTACAAAAATCGGCTTTGCGTATTGTAGATATAGATGTTCAAATTGGATTAATCATGTGCAATAATAATTTTATCCTGATATCAATGCAAACAAATAAAAACAAAGTACTCTTTAAGATTTGTTTGAATTTCATTTAAACCCATTTTCTGTTTTTATATTGAATGAATGATGAGTGTAGAATTAGTGAGATGCCTTCTTTAACCTTGTTCCTGACTGATTATATAGCCAGGATCATTAATTAATAACCCAATGACCAATGGCAGCTGGTGAACTCTCATATCTACTAGTTTTTGCTAGTACTTGCTTTGCCACTGCTTGTTCAGCACCAGTGTTGTTTAGCAGGTGTATGCGTGGGGCTCGTCACGGTACGGCCAGCTGGGGGTCGGAGCCACCAGTCAGAGCTCAGAGCCGCGGCTGGTGGAGCGACTCTGCGACCAGCACGTGGTGGCAGTGGTGGCCGGCCAGTATCACTCTCTCGCGCTCACCGCGGCCGGCAGGTGACTCACAGGGCTCAGTTATAACTCATGTTTACTTTTAGTTTGTGGATAATCTCAAAGGAGCATTGAAATAAATTAGAAATAAAAAATTAGGTATACATATTACAATTAAAATAGTGTTAGCATTAGCAGATGATGTAATAATTTTTGAGAGCCAAGAGTTACTGGAGATTAAAAATATATTAATAAAAGGGACCCAAACGATAGAGTTACAAATAAATTATAGTTACAAATAAACAATGGAAAGACTATACTAATTCATTTTGGCCGAGGAAACAATGAAAGAGAGTTTTAAAATTATTAATCACAAGTTTGAGCAAAACAGAATAAACTTATTAAAAACGTAGTACAAATAAATGTTTGTTTTTACTAATCAGTGATGGAAGATTACCGCAATTTTTTTAATGACATATACTTACCACCACCAACAATGAATTTTAAACAAAGAATCAACTTAAAATACAGGAGCATGTATGCATCAAAAAACATGTCAATGTCCAAACTTCTGACTCTTAAAACAAAACTAAAAATATTCAAGACGATTATTAGATCAATTCTTATTTATGGATCAGAGACTTGGTTACTAGACTAGAAGGCAGAAAAGAAACTAGTAGAGATGTGCGAGTACTCGAAATTTCGAGTTCGAGCCGAGTTCGGCTCTGAAACTCGAGGTTTTACTGAAACTCGAAGGTTTCGAGCGGGTTTACTCCCGCCGTTTACCCGCGCTACCACGGGTCGTCCGCGGCCGCGCGTCGTCTGTAAATTCAAATAGAGTGTCAACGCATTTGAGGTGTTAAGAGTTGTGATGTGGATTTTAGTGTTTTATTAATAAATAAGTAAGTTGTGGCTTATAAATTTGTGTTAGCCTACTCTTTACACCAAAAAGGAAGATTTACTAGGACCTTCAGATTGAGTTGTATGAACACTGCCTGTATAGTCATAGTCCACTTTTAGGTTAACCTAACTTTGTAAAAAAAGTAAAATATAAAAAAAATGTGTAATGAAATCTAATAGGTAAGCATAAGAAGTTTGTGCTTGTTTTTTGTTCCATAGTAATTGAAATTGAGTAAATCCATTAATTTTAGGCTCAACTATTGTCCTTTGGCATTGGGCTGATTTTAAAGACAAGTGATTTGTTCAGGCTTTGTTTAAGTTTCATTAATGATTTTTAAATCATTCTTAATATTTTAAAACTCTATTTAAGACATGGCTTCAATTTTATCAATTGATTTGCCGGGCACTTTCAAACATAGTATCTTCATGAACCAACTTAACTGATTGTTCTTGTTAGGACTATTAGTGTTAAAATTAATGCTAAGATATGTTAGTAAAATATATTTTGTGTGATAAGTAAGTAGGTTAGTGCTTTACCATGTATTAGGCTTTTTAAATATTAAAATAAAGTTTATTTTAACTTATAGGCCTAAATGTAATTTTATTTTCTCCATTCGTAGAAAGATGTAGCTTAGGCCTAAACATAATATACAATAAAACATAGGAAATAAAATAAAAACTGAAATTATTTTTTAATGAAACTGTTAATTAATACCATATAGGTCATAAAAACCTTAATACCAAAAGATTAAAAGTATTTGACCTTCATGGCAAAATGTTAGGCAATAACTTTGGTATGATTTATTTTCAGATAAATGTACTTTTCTTTTTCCAATGAAGCAGGAATCCATTTATTTGACTTCCTATTGTTATTTTACTAGTAACTAGAAAAGTATATTTTAATAACAACATTTATAAATGGAACCCTATACACTGTTTTGATCCAATTTAACTCGACCTATGTGTTTTTTTTATTTGTATACTCGACTCGAACTCAAGATTCGAATCTTTTGCCATTTACTCGACTCGACTTAAAAAACCTGTACTCGCACATCTCTAGAAACTAGTGAAATTTGAAAAAAGTTCTAAGAAAAATATTCAGACAACAGAGAAGGTGACGCATGGAGGATCAAGCACAACCAGGAAACCAGAGAATGGTGACGCATGGAGGATCAAGCACAACCAGGAAACCAGAGAATGGTGACGCATGGAGGATCAAGCACAACCAGGAAACCAGAGAATGGTGACGCATGGAGGATCAAGCACAATCAGGAAACCAGAGAATGG
Source organism: Allygus modestus (assembly GCA_963675035.1). Taxonomy (NCBI): domain Eukaryota; kingdom Metazoa; phylum Arthropoda; class Insecta; order Hemiptera; family Cicadellidae; genus Allygus; species Allygus modestus. The sequence continues at coordinate 131,039,918 of OY776114.1, forward strand.
TGACGCATGGAGGATCAAGCACAACCAGGAAACCAGAGAATGGTGACGCATTAAGGATCAAGCACAACCAGGAAACCAGAGAATGGTGACGCATGGAGGATCAAGCACAACCAGGAAACCAGAGAATGGTGACACATGGAGGATCAAGCACAACCAGGAAACCAGAGAATGGTGACGCATGGAGGATCAAGCACAACCAGGAAACCAGAGAATGGTAACGCATGGAGGATCAAGCACAACCAGGAAACCAGAGAATGGTGACGCATGGAGGATCAAGCACAATCAGGAAACCAGAGAATGGTGACGCATGGAGGATCAAGCACAACCAGGAAACCAGAGAATGGTGACGCATGGAGGATCAAGCACAATCAGGAAACCAGAGAATGGTGACGCATGGAGGATCAAGCACAACCAGGAAACCAGAGAATGGTGACGCATGGAGGATCAAGCACAACCAGGAAACCAGAGAATGGTGACGCATGGAGGATGAAGCACAATCAGGAAACCAGAGAATGGTGACGCATGGAGGATCAAGCACAACCAGGAAACCAGAGAATGGTGACGCATGGAGGATCAAGCACAATCAGGAAACCAGAGAATGGTGACGCATGGAGGATCAAGCACAACCAGGAAACCAGAGAATGGTGACACATGGAGGATCAAGCACAACCAGGAAACCAGAGAATGGTGACGCATGGAGGATCAAGCACAATCAGGAAACCAGAGAATGGTGACGCATGGAGGATCAAGCACAACCAGGAAACCAGAGAATGGTGACGCATTGAGGATCAAGCACAACCAGGAAACCAGAGAATGGTGACGCATGGAGGATCAAGCACAACCAGGAAACCAGAGAATGGTGACACATGGAGGATCAAGCACAACCAGGAAACCAGAGAATGGTGACGCATGGAGGATCAAGCACAACCAGGAAACCAGAGAATGGTAACGCATGGAGGATCAAGCACAACCAGGAAACCAGAGAATGGTGACGCATGGAGGATCAAGCACAATCAGGAAACCAGAGAATGGTGACGCATGGAGGATCAAGCACAACCAGGAAACCAGAGAATGGTGACGCATGGAGGATCAAGCACAATCAGGAAACCAGAGAATGGTGACGCATGGAGGATCAAGCACAACCAGGAAACCAGAGAATGGTGACGCATGGAGGATCAAGCACAACCAGGAAACCAGAGAATGGTGACGCATGGAGGATCAAGCACAATCAGGAAACCAGAGAATGGTGACACATGGAGGATCAAGCACAACCAGGAAACCAGAGAATGGTGCCGCATTGAGGATCAAGCACAACCAGGAAACCAGAGAATGGTGACGCATGGAGGATCAAGCACAACCAGGAAACCAGAGAATGGTGACCCATGGAGGATCAAGCACAACCAGGAAACCAGAGAATGGTGACGCATGGAGGATCAAGCACAACCAGGAAACCAGAGAATGGTAACGCATGGAGGATCAAGCACAACCAGGAAACCAGAGAATGGTGACACGCTACCCAGTCCAACAAATTATCATTATTAATACCCAAAATAGACTACTTACTGAGCTTGTAATGTAATATGCTGTTTGCTGACATGCATGTTTGCTGTTTTCCTCACTGGGCTGTGCTGTGCTTTCAACGTTTGTGTTCTGTTGTCATGTTCCAGAGTGTTCACCTGGGGCTGGGGTGTTCATGGACAGCTGGGTCATGGCAACGTGGAGGACTGCTGCCACCCTGCCCCTGTGGAGGCTCTCTCCTCCGAGGTATCTATTGTAACTGTGATCTGCCTATTGGGTAATATACTTGTTCCAATGTAACAAAGAAATCTGTTCTATGACAATGTTGAAGAAAAGGTTATCACGTAATGCTGTGTGAAATAAATGCATGTAAGACTGAGGCTCTTTCAGGTGTATTGATTTGGCCTTAAAGGAGAGTTGGTTTTTTGTTTATGCCTAGGCCACAACTTTAAAAATTGTTTAATCTTCCCAAGCTATTTGCCTAAATTGTTTTATTTTTGTATGATCCAAATATTATTTTGAACTAAAAACTAATTTGCTGTATGAACTAAAAATGTATTTAAATGGATGATAACTTTTTTTGCGGTAAGGTACCAGATTTATTATGTAAATAATAATAAACTAATGAAGAATTTGGTTTGATTCAATTTAAACCAACATGATTACAAAAAAAAAACACCCCCGTCGAAGCAAACCTGCATACTCAGCGAATTTCCAATGCATAATTAAGAAAAATTAAGAATCACACAAAATCATTTTTTAAGGTTAATTACTAACAGTCGTAAGACAGATAGTTCTTTTCCTTTATTTTTTGAGTTAAAAATACAACATTTGTATACGTATAAAGTGCTCAGACTTTTTTATTTTAGAAGTGGAAATACAGGTACACAAAATCTTTTATACAATACAAGAAGTAGTAATCAAGCCGTATTTAGATTACCCAAAGTAAACAAAACATTATTTAGGCACTCTTATCAGTACAACGGACCTAAATACTTCAACCAGCTCCCACAAGAAGTTAAAAACTGCTTGAGTCTTAAATCTTTTTCTGTGCAATTAAAAAAATGGCTTTTCAAAATTTTGAATGTTGATTTCATGAATAATGTATTAATTTAAACTATATTTGCTTATTGCACTACTTAAAACTTATATAGAAACTATTTTTTTATGTAATTTATATACTAAGTGTGTTAAAGTTTACTATTATTTGGAGAGATAAATATTAAGTTGATGTCATGTCAGACGCCACGGAGAGCGGCAAGATGTGTTTGTGCATAGAAGGACTGGACTCAGTTGTTAATGTAAAGTTTATTTTGTTTGTTTTTTTCAACGTTGTCACAATAACTGGTTGATGTGACAACGTAATTCCAAGAAAATTAATGTGTTTGAGTGTTGTAAGTTTGGGTGGAATAAATCATTATTTCATTATTTCATAATATATGTCTTAATACCACATAAAGCCGCATACCAAGTGTCATAAAAATATATTCACACATAAGCGATTTGAATTATTCTCCATAAGAATAACATTGGTAATGAGTACGTAGGTTTGCTGAAACAAGGAACACAAACAATTGGTTTTTATGCAAATAACTACAATTTAACTAGGCGAAGCCACATATCTAGTTTCATCAACATTCAATCATAAATAAGCGCTATATAACATTTTAGTTATTCTCTATAAGAATAACAGGGGGGCTGAGTAAGCAGGTTTGCTGCAACAAGGAACAAAAAAAAATAGGTTTTTATGAAATTATCAATATAACTCAATCAAGTGAAGTTACATACCAAGTTTAATTAATTTATGTTCATATTTAAGGGTGTCATTACATTTTACTTATTCTCCATAAGAATAACATGGGGGCTGAGTACGCAGGTTTGCTGCTATGGGGATAATCAACAAAAAATCAATTTTTTGTGAAAATATCAATATACCAGTACTACGTGAAGCCACATACTAAGTTTCATCAACATACATTCATAAATAATCGAGATATCACATTTTATTTATTCTCCATAAGGATAACATTGGATAACATACTGTGTTTAGCACTTTGAATATCTCTGCAACGGTTGGGCATAGAATCACAGTTTATACACCAAAATGATTGTTTTGTGGAACTGAAACGATTGGTAAAAGCAAATGTGAAGTTTACATTAAAATAAACTGAGGAAAAGCCAAAAACCTTTTTCCCATAAGATTAACATGGCAGATTTTATGAGTAGGTCTTTTGGGTTTTCTCTGCAACCACTTAACCTAGGTTAATAATTCAAAATACCATATTATTTGTTTTTTTATGCTCTATAACATGGTCAAAACCAAAATTAAGTTTTTTTAAACTTTAGGGTGAAAAATGCAAAAACTGATTTTTGGAAAATTTAAAACTCCCATAAACCCCCCTTCCCATGGTCCGATTTTCCTGGTTTTCGAACTTAAAGTCATGAATGTCATTTTACACATTTGAGCCAAATTTCATCGAAATCGGACGTTTTTACTCAAGTTATCGCATTCATGGACACATATATATAAAAATATATATATAAATTAGAACGAATAGTGTTTTTGGCATCTGGGGACCTCAAAACAAAAAGTTATCATGGTCTCGGGCTTAAGTCTTACCATGAGACCTACGGTAGTAGCTCCTTCCCCATAAGGGAAATTTGCTAAAAATAAATCTCTCTAGTAAAACAAATTAAATCGAATTGTATTTCCTATTTGTTGCACAGATTTGTTTAGTAAAATAAATAAGTTTGAAAAATTAAAAGTCCTAATGAAAATTTATTTTCCCATTGATTTTCACAATCTTTGTATTGAAGGCAAAAGAAGAGTGAATAGGCAGTGGAAGAAATGGATGGACTTCGTAAATGATATTATGTAATGATAAAAGACAAACATTTACAAGAGATTCAAGAATCAAGAATCAAGAATCAAGAATTTTATTTGATTGAAGATGAACAACAAATTTGGACAGAAGAGAGAAGAAGAGGCTTAACAGCATAACCGGGAGACTGGAGGGTCTTAACTGAAGACAAAGACGATGATGGTTTCTGTTGTGTGGCAGGTGATAGTGTCGTGCAGTGGAGGTCACGCCCACTCTCTGATGCTCAGCGCGACGGGGCGAGTGTGGGCATGCGGGTCGAGCGTGTTCGGCCAACTCGGCACCGGTTCCAACGTCAAGTCCAGTCGCCCCGTCCAGGTCTTCGGGCTGCCGGAGAAAATAATAGCGATCTCTACTAGCTACTTCCATAATGTAAGCAACTCAATGCACTAGTGTTTACAACAGGTAAATTATTAATGAAGGTGGAAAATGACTCAACTTTTGAAAAATGTATACAAAATGAGTGTAAACTTACAAATAGTTGAAAACCTGTTCTGAATGAAAACTCCTTATTCCAGCTTGGTAACGATTTAAAAAAAATATGACAAATTAGATGTCTTTAAACTACTGGGACAAGAAAGAAACCACCAACTGATGTCAACTGAGGCCCTTTCAAAGTTGGACCATTTTATAATATGACACACATTCACCACAAGACTGCTTTAATTTTATCATTTTAGTTGTTCTCTTCAAAAAGCGTTGTTTAACCACTGTTACAATTTGTAATGCACTTCACTTTGATTTTGCATTAACAGAAACCCCGGTCCCACAGACCTATCCATGCTATCAATCAATGCTAAGTAGCACCTACACCAACCAAAACCCTGGGTTTCACAGGCCGTTCTGCAAGTAATTTGTTTTTTACAGAAAAAAACTGAACACAAATTAACAATAACTAAGTAAATATAAAGAAGATTAGGTGACTGGAAGGTATGGGGGAGAGCTTTGTATCACCAGTGTTGCCAATAACATTTTTTAATTTTCGACTGGGCCTGCGAGACTGGGGTTTTGGTAAGTGTTAAGCCTCCACCAACTGCATTCTGTGTTACAGCTGGCTCTGGCTGTGTCCAACCGCCTGTACTCGTGGGGCTCGAGCCCGCAGGTGCTGAGACTACAGGCTCAGGCGCAGAAGAAGGCGAGGTTCCTGCAGCAGCAACAACAGCAGCAGGCCTCGGCGATGGCCAAGGAGGCGAGGTACAGAGAGAGAAAAGTAGGATGAAGTGGACGACACACTGTACAGAGAGTGCAAAGCCGGGTGAAGTGGGGAGGGGAGAGGTGATAGAGATTAGTCTTCCTCTACACTTCCCCTCCTCAGGTACAGTCAGGGCGGTTTTCAGATATGGCTTTTTGTCCGCCCTGGTCGAAGCCGACTGTACCTGGGAAGGGAGCTTAGTAGGAGATAAATCTTAGACTCACCTGTACTGCCCATACTTCATCCCAGTTGGCTCTACCTACTGTATATACTTAAGTACTAGTTTAGTTTTTAGGAAAAAACACAAGGCTTGAACATTTCAGTAGAAGGAGAAAAATAAGATACAGCTCACCTTATAGAGGGACTAATGAGTGAAGAATACGAAGTCGACACAGTAAAAGGTAATATTTCAGCTTTACTTTGTAGCCTTTATTGAACTTGAAGGGAATTAAGTTCTCTTCAAGTTCGATAAAGGCTTCAAAGTAAAGCCGAATTGTTATATTTTATTGTGTGTTCTTTCACTCAGCAGTCCCAGCTGTATCCTATCTCTTTTTCTCTCTACTGAAGTAAGCTCTGGTTAAGACAGTGACACACTAATGCAAGTTTTGAGGTGGATATGGATTATTTTATACGTACTATAAGTGTTTTGTCTTGTTAGCGAATTTCCCCTATAGGGAAGAATCTCTTACCGTAGTCGGCATGGTAAGATCTAGGCCTGGGACCATGTTAACTTTTCATTTTGAGGTCCCCAGACCCCAAAAACATCATTCGTTCGAAACTGTATTTATATATATATATATATATATATATATATATATATATATATATATACATATGTATATATATGTGTGTGTGTGTGTGTGTGTGTGTGTGTGTGTCCTTGAGTACGATAACTCTCGTAAAAATTATCCTATTTTGATGAAATTTGGTATAAACGTGTAAAGCAACATTTATGACTTATGTTCGAAAACCAGCCAGATCGCTCCATCTGAAGGGGTATTTTGGGGGGGGGGTTTTACCCCAAAAATGGGTTTTTTGAATTTTTTACAAATTATTTTTGAAATAGTCAAATATTAGTTTTTGCTATTGTATTGCTTATGGAGAATAATTAAATGCTATGTCTCTCTTGATTATGAACATAAATGAATAAAAACTGGTATATGATTTCACCTAGTTGAGTTATATTGATATTAGATTAAAAACCCATTTATTGTGTTCCTTGTTGCAACAAACCTGCGTACTCAGCTACAATTTTTAATTATTCATATGGAGAATAATTAAAATTGTATATATCGCTTATTTGTGAATATATTTTTATCAAACTTGGTAAGTGGCTTTATGTAGTGTTAAGATATTTATATCTCCATTGGAAATTCGCTGAGTATGCAGGTTTGCTGCGACGGGGGTATTTTTTACTAAGCTAGTCTGATATTAAGCCATAATCATGATTACCTAATGATCAATGGAACTTGAGGTATCAACAGTGTAGCATGGAATCCCTACTGTAAAACCAAAGGTTCACCGAAATTAGTCCCATTGTTCTGGGGTTCTTAACACCAAAACTCATCTTTCATACTTAAACTAGACTATGTCGATAACTCTCACAGTTATGGTTGAGGGCTGGACTAGTTGGAAAATACTACAAAATTATCCAGGATTTCATGCTGGTTTCTATATTTCTTCCTTTTTTATCTTTATTCAGTCAAGGTACCGTGTGCAAGGAATAGTATCAATAAACAACGTACTAGTGATGGTCAAAACCATAAATTTCAAATCTCGAAACCGAAACCAAAACTTAAAAAATCAAATCTCGAAACTCAAAAGTCAAATTCCAAAATCCTATTTACTTGCCTGGTTATGGTTATGAAAAATAAATCCAGTTACTCCAAATAAACCAGTTAACTTACTACCATTCTTGAAGTATCCTAGAAAAATATTAGTTTCAGAACTACTAGTGAACCAATTATTTGTAGCTTAATTATAAACTTTGGTTAGAGTTGTTCTTTCACAAATAAAAAATCAATAATCCACAAAAGGTGAAGGTAGACGACCGATGACAGTAGGCTTTTGACCTTCACATTATTAATCAGCACTCGGGCGTGATTTCTGTTAAAAAAACAACAATGACACAAAAAATCTCGGCAGTTTTGAGTTTTGATTCTCGAAACTCGCCGATCGAATCCCGAAACCGAAACTTTTCCAAAGTTTTGGTGGTTTTGAGATTCGAGTTTTGGTTTTGACACATTACTTCAACGTTCGAATTACATAGAAATATTACCTAGAGCTACACCTGTTACCTGGTAGCCCATAGCTGTTACATGACTCACCAGTTGTAATGGTGTTTATCTAGTAATCGTAAAACTACTTTATCTCTGAACATTGAAACAATGCCAGACATAATTGCGACATTATGTAATATTGTTCACTAATACATGCTGTCAGTTGTGATATATGAGGCAAAATCACTTTGGTGAAAATTCCTAAAGGATCTTGAAGGTTAGGTTTGCAAAGGAAAAGCACTTGGCTTGGGATTTTCATGGAGAAAAGGTGGGATACACAGCTAACTCACCTGAAGAAACTGGTTCAGATGAGCACAGCAACAAAGAAAGTATTTTTACACACATATTACATAATATTTCGTCTCCATTTGAGACTTCTTCAGATGTAGAGAGAGACTGTCAGTTAAAATACTGAATTCAGAAATAAGATAATTAAAACTTGTTAAATTCCCTAACTCTGAATTTCCCTTTTTCCCTCCCCACCCTCTTTTACATTTTATAACATTTCATATTTTACATATTTATAGGGGAGGAGCTGAAGATCAGATGCCAGATCCTGACATAGACTCATCTGACACCAATGAAGGTAATAATAAAAACTGATGATTTAAAATTTGTTTTGCCACTGACTAACTTGGAGTTTACTTTCTCCCCCTATGAAGTACATATGTAGAGGAAATACCTATTGCTCTTGTCCAAATTTTTGAATTTGATTTATTGGTGTTAATATTTGTTTTAATACTCCCTAAACCCAAAGAAATGGTTTTTGAGGTGATTTCTGTTTTTGCGGATGTGTAAACTAAATTAGAACTGATTTGCATTATTGTGATGCAGATACAATTCTGCGGTAACCCCAGACATTTTACTTTCCCTCCCTATTAGGACTACTAGAGGGTCTGTAGTCCGGGCACTGTGACAGTCTGGCCCTCTAGTTGTCTGATAGGGACATACCAAACTCCCCACATTGTTGGGACCATTTGAAGTTTCCAAACTGCCTTGATCATCAGGGAGGAGCAGGAAGAGTCAGCAAGGTCGAGAGGGATCACCATTACCTGCACGGTCAGGTAGCCATCGAGGTTTGGGAAAAAATGGCAATCCCAATGAGACCTAAAGGACCTTGTACTAAAAAGGACTAGACAACACTTCCCCAACTTTGAGAAAGAGATAAGTTGTCCTGAACATTATCAAGTGTTATATTACTTATATTAATAACTATGTGTATATTTTGTGACTATTTTGCCAGAGCTGTGTCTTTCCTTTTGATTCACACTTCTTCCCAATGGGCAAGGGGCCTTACGCATATTACGTAACGTATTTTTTTTTGTAATTTCAGACCCTCCCCATGTAACGCACCATAACACTTGACCATACCCCCCTATGTGTTACGTAACTCAATCGTAGTATTCTTTAAATCAGTTTAGTCTTTTGAACATCGTTTTATTAGCAATTTGGATTATGGATTTCAATGAACCATTAAACTTTAAATGACTTTCTTTTAACAAAATTTGTCAATAACTTATTTTAAAGCAAAATGTATACAAATAAACAAGACTAGCCTATTTATAAACAACACAACTAGGATGGTCTGCAGTTACACTTTAGACGCATGAATGAGCAAAGCAACAGTTACAATGTTAAAGCGCAAACAAAGAAGATCTACGGGGAAGAACGCTACATTTAGTAAACAGCTTAAAATAATGTAAACAAAACAGTGACAGTTTTTAACAGCTGTTTATTTAATTTATATGAAGTCAGTAAAAAACATGTGACATAAACCCAATAAAATATTTCTTCCATTACAATTACATGTGAACTTTAAGACCCAGTGGGATGTAACCTAGGAGGAATTTTGCAAATCTCTCTCAAGAAAAAACCTCTCCTCGGTATCACCTAGCTACTGGCCAAACTGGCCAAATTTCATATGAATCGGTAAAGCCATTACACTGTGATGCCGTTACAAAGAAGTGACAAAGTGAGGGAAAGAGAGCTTCGCTTAATAAACTATCTCAGCTAAAACGTAATAAATGTAATTTATGACTATGCAAATACAAAACAACTTAAAACTAAAGATGTGGGTGACATTGTGCAATACTGTATCAAGTCATGATTTTACACTCTAAAACAACACAAAACATAGGTGTGTAAAGCAATACAGAACTTACTCAAAACACGTCATGTATTTATTTTTAGTTTAACTGTTATTAAAATAGTATGACGGAAGTATTTTTTATACAACTAACTGTAATCTTTAACTGTAGCTAATTTGTCTAACGGTCACTGCAAAAAGTCTCCTTTACCTCACCTTCTGGCCAAATCTTATCAGTTATAATTTCACCCTCTCCAGGAGATGTGGAGGGGGCCAAGTCCAAGCTCCACTTCAAGCTGGTGCCGGCGTCTCGCTTCGTCACCCTCAACTCGGAGATGGTCGTCAGCCCCAGTACGGAGTTCAAGGGGCTACCGACCGGCCGCGCCACCCCTGAGCCTTCCACTGCCGTTAGCAACGTAAGTGCCTCCGCTAGAAACAAAATTGAAAATGATGCAGCAGTTTATCAGCATTGTGTATCATATTTGTAGTTAGTTACATTTAGACAATGGAAAGGGCTCAGCCAAGATCCGCCCCAGCAGGGAAACCGCCCAGTACGAAATGATTCATGGTAAAACTCTCTCAGCACCCCACCCAGCAGCCGTGTGAAATGTACCATCAATCCATGCCCTCATTCCCACTCTGTTCGTAACAATAGCAGTTCTTCCAACTTCCAGTATTCAAAGTAAAATGATGGGATCCTCGGAAACTAATGTATTTGACGGAAATCAGAGTAACCTAACCTCACCTAATAGCCGCACAGCGCACTGTGTAATTTTTTAGCCAAGAATAACTTTATTGGTTTACTTTTAATATTATACATTCAAACATTTTATTCAATCCACGCTTTTGCACCTCCGGTTAGTAGGGAATATCCCCCTTTATAGGGGGGTTCATAGGGGGGGGGGGCTTGGGCATCTTGCTAGCCTAATGGGGTCACGGGTTCAAATCCTAGGGTATCCACAAAACTGAGGGGTTTGGACCGCTTTCCTTTAAAAGCATTTGTGTATAAAAATGCCGCTGGGGTTGAAATACCAAAGGAAACAAAGAAGTAACTTTTATTCAATCCATGCTTTTAACAATAATAATAATCTTTATTTGACTTCAATAAACATGTTTACAAAACCATTACAGCAACAAAATGAAAATTGGCAATAAAATTTAATTTGAAACATTTCTACTGTAGCGACAACTAAACAAACATCATACTCTTACTTACTCCCATGGCCATCCATACCCTAGTATTGATTTGGCCTCGCCAACAATTATTGTCCTCCATTTATCTCTATCTGCTGTCTAGGTGGATTTTTTATAAGGTGTGCTATTCAGAAGGACAAATTTGAGTACGTTCTGCGCAGCCTCCAGGTGACGTCACGGTGTTTATTTGATCAGCTGGTTTACAGTGACAGCTGATGTTACTCTCGGCTAGAGCCTATCAAAAACCCAGGTCGGGATCGGAACGTCTACCCTCCCTCCATCCACAACACCGCAGCCGCAACTAAACTTGTAGTTTCGCTCCCACTGCCACAACTCCAAATTACGCTGATTTAATTGTAAAAACCCTTATATATACCTGGCCTGCATGAAACACGCCTAATAACGGTATAAGTTGTATATTCCAAATACCAAAACTGCTTATTTTAAGTGATGGTAAACTATTACCATTTTTTACTTGTGTATTGTAAAATACAAGCCTTTGTGCACTTTTTACTTTTGTAAACGGGACATTTTTAGATTAGCCAATTGAAACATAAATGTCCATTTTCCATTTTTTGTTTCAAGTGTTTTTTTGTCGGAGTTTCGGTTCGGCTAGTACAAGGAAACTTTTAGGTAAAATTCAATGTATGCCAACGGTACCCCTATACCTATGCTGCATTTTTACCCTTCCAGATTAAACCCACAGTAATAGCTTCTTTTTCCTAGAGGAAATTTGCTAGCAATGTACATATATACAAAATAGATGACGTCCCTCTCAACGTTAACGGTGTGGTGGGGATGGAGGGAGGGTAGTCAAAGTCAAAGTCAAAGTCAAACTTTCTTTATTCATGTTATATATACAATTATACAAGAATGGTGTCAATACATCAGTTTGTCTTATTACTAAGTTTGGTAGTTTTCTAAGAAGTATAAAATAAAATAATTAATGCAGCGTGATTGTTAACAAGGCTTATATACACTATAACTCTTCGAGAGAGTACAAAGCCTTGTTGATGAGGAAGTTTTTCAATTTTTTTTTAAACATAGATTGACCAACCACGTCCTTTATGTCTTTTGGAATTTTTTTGAAAAACTTAGATCCTATATATGTTGGTTTTTTTTTATACAACTCTAGCCTGTGGGAGTTCAAAGCAATTTCCCCCCGATTTCTTGTGTTATAATTGTGATTACTCCCAATTAATTTGATTTCATCAAATTTAAATTGCAATGACTGAATAGTTTCAAAAACATACATTCCATAGACAGTCATTATATTTAAATATATAAAATGCTCTTTTACTGAAGTTTTTGGTTTAAGATTTAAAATAACTCGTATGGCCTTTTTTTGCAGTTTCAAAATGGTTTTTAGGTTGCTATCAGAAGTAGCCCCATAGAGTGATATTCCAAAAGAAATAATCGAATGAATATATGCAAAATAGACTGTTTTTAAAGAATCAGTATCAAAGAATTTTTTTAATCTTGATAATGCAAAAATACCAGATGATATTTTAGAAATCACTTTTCCAGCATGTAAATTCCAGGAGAGATTATTGTCCATTTCTAATCCTAAAAATGTTACGTTATCTACTTCATTGATTATTGTTTTTCCACTAATTTCAATTACCGGATGGATCGACATTTGTGTCTGACGTGTCTTGAATACAACAAAATTGGTTTTCTCAGGATTGAGTAATAGCTGCTTATCATTAAAATATTGCTTTAATAGGTTCAAATTAGCTGTAGATGATGATTCTAATTCCTTTACCGAAGAACCTGAAATTTTGAGAGTGGCATCATCTGCGTAAAGACACAATTGGCTGCCGGTGGTCAGTGCAGGCAAACCTCTTACATAGCAAATAAACAGCAGAGGGCCCAGAATAGAGCCCTGTGGCACTCCATATTTTACTGATCTGATCTTGGATTGATGAGAAATTTTAATTTTGCTTTTGTTGTAGTAAACTATTTCTACATATTGTTTTCTATTAGATAAATATGACTTTAACCAATTAAGAATGTTTTTACGAATACCAAGATCATATAAAATTGATAAGAGCATTTCATGATTGAGGGAGTCAAAGGCTTTGGTGATATCCATAAATACACCCAGTGCTTTTTGCCTGCCATCCAATGAGTCAATGATGGATTCAGTGAATTCGGTTGCTGCTGTTATAACTGATATTCCCTGCCTAAAACCATGTTGGCATTCTTCTAAAAGGTAGTGATTCTCAAAATACTCTACCAATTGATTATAAATTACTTTTTCAAATATCTTTGATATGGTTGGAAGGAGGGATATTGGACGGTAGTTTTTTATTTGGCTTTTGTCTCCATTTTTGAATAGCGGTTTCAATTTTGAAATCTTTAGTTTTTCAGGAAATATTCCGGACACAAAAGATGAATTAATCACATGGGCTAGAGGTTTTAACAGTGAAAGACTTGATTTTTTCAGGAGCACCACAGGTATCTCATCATAACCAGTGCTATAGGAATTTTTCAGATTACTAATTATGCAGCTTACTTCTTTCTCATCAACAGGTTTGACTTTAAAAACATGGCCATTATTATTTTCTAAATGTACAACACTATTCCCTTTTGACAAGTCTAGATGAGGTATGACGCAATCATCAACTAAGTCAGTAAAGTAATTGTTGAAAACATTACTAACAACATTTGGTTCAGAAACTAAGTTGCCATTTACTTTTAGATTAATGTTTTGGATTTTCACATTATTTTTCCCAGCTTCAGAATTAATTATATTCCATGAAGTTTTGTTAATATTTGAGGATTTTTCTATCTTAGTCTTATAATACTGTTTTTTCACAATACTTATTTTCTTTTTGAAATCCTTATTGCCCTTTCTTACTAGCTTGTGCAGATTTTTACTTTTTGTTTCTCTAGCTAATTTACTAAGTTCGATAAGTTTTTCTTTCTCAAATTTCAATTCTGCTGGAAACCATTTTTTGTCAATGTAACGTCTAGCAAGTTTTTTTGGGAAACAGAGATTGAAATAACTGACTAAAGTTTGGTAAAAAACATCATATTTAGACTCTACAGGAGCCATATATACTTCCATCCAAGTTTCCAGTTCCAAAGCTGCAATAAAAGTTTTGATATTGGCATCAGAAAATTTTCGACAATATTCAAAATAGATAGAGTTTGGGTTGAAAGAATTTTTACTACTGATGAGAAAAAGCTGCCCATCATGGTCAGATAGCTGAGTATTAACACCTACTAGTTTATAATTTTGTTCATGTAAGCTAGTAAAAATGTTATCTATTGTACTCTCAGTTGTTTCTGTAATTCGAGTTGGAAAATTTACAATAGATCTTAAACCATTTGCTATAACTATGCTATTAAGCTTATTTCTGTTTACATTATTGTAATCCAACATATCAATATTAATGTCACCCATAAATACAATATTTTTGTATTTTGGACTTAATATTTCTAATAAAATATTTAAATTTTCAATAAATTTTGATTCATTTTTTGAAATGGGGTTTCGGTAAAAGCCAATTAAAAGTAATCTAGATTTATTGCCTGGTAGAATATTATAATATTCCACCAAACAACATTCAAATACCACGTAGACGTTCTGATCCTGACCTGATTTTTTGGATAGGCTATAGCCGCCGCTGAAGTTTCCCATTGTTGCAAACTCGTTCCTAAAAAATCGCGTCACCGAAGTATTCTGAATACCCCATGTCCCCCACTCCTTCACATAGGATAGTCAGAATACATTGGTGACACGCTGCTGCCTCCAGATGACGTCACGTTACGATGCACAATAGCACACCTTATTTAAATCCACCTATTCTGCTGTATCCTCGGTTGTAGCTCCCAGGCGGTCTAAATCAGCTCTGGTACTATCCCACCATCTTTTCCTAGGTCTTCCTGGTTCCTTCAGGTTTCCCAAGGCCTACTTCCTTTAGGAGTGTTCCCTGTTCTTTCCTCAAAACATGCCCTGCTCACCTTAACCTCCTAGCTCTTACATGCGCAGATATGTCACAGTCTCTTTATAGATTTCTTATTTCCTCATTATGTCGTATTCTCCATTCACCGTGACCATTTATCGGACCAAAGATTTTTCTAAGAACTTTATTTTCAAAGACAATGAATTTGCTTTCTTCTTTCTTATTCAATATCCAAGTTTCTGCCCCATAAAGCAATACTGGTCGAATAATAATTGGTACACTCTAATTTTTGTCTTACCTGATAAAATTTTCAACGTTAGAATTTTGTTACATGCATACATACTTTTACTAGCAAAACTGATTCTATTGTATAAATATAATATAAAGCATATAAAAAAAATTATAAGGGAAATAATTCACACCCAAGAGAAGTACCAGACTTCTGTTTATGGGTGGGAGTCTCAATCATTATCCATTATCTACAGTGTATAATATTACCAGAAAATCTTAAAACTAGATAAATGTGTTCTAATAATAAATAATTCACAATAAAGGAACAGCCGCAGCTCCTATTGGCCCAACAATGTATTGGCTTACTATGGTGCAAGATACAAAAAAGACAATGTTATGCAATCAAACGAAACAAATTAAATACCAAAATAAAGCATAGTTGATTAACTAAACGGGTTATATACTATCATATGTCTACCTGAAATCGTTCTATTTCATTGCAGGTTTTTGTCAGAAGCCACTTTTTTAATGCTTTCTTAAAAATAGCCTACTTAAAGTTTGACTTCTTTTTATAGAGTCAGGAATAACTAGGGGTGTGCGATGTAGTGATTTTATTTCGATCGATGCAACGATGCAATTCAACAAATTTTGATTTGAATCGGTGCAATTCGATTTGATGCAATGTGACACGTTTCAATGATTAAAACTCTACCTACACACCAATTTGTATGACCAACATGGATAATCTACCATCTTGGCCAAAGTCTAGTTATAATTTTCTGATTTTATCTATTAATTCTTCTTCCATCTTATCTTGATCCATCATTTCAAAAAATGTTGCAATAAAAACGCATAAGATAAACTTAATTGTATTTACTTCAGTTTAAAAGGACAGACGAATATAAACGAGCGCCAAAGTTAACAAGTAACGATGTAGACAGTTTTGCCAGATTTTAAAATACCACTATCGTACCATGACAGTAAAACTACCGTATTTTTGACAAAATACAATTTTACCCACCCTGAGAATAGTTTTGTGAAGGTATAATATTATTCAATGCTTTTTGATGCACACCTCTAGGAATAACATTGACAAATTTAAAAGCTAAATAAACAAAAAATGTTGTATATAAAGTGCAACCAGGCTTAGGTAGACGAAACGTGTTATTGAAAGTTTGTATGGTGGCATAATTGTGTAGCTACATTATCAACAGTTGGTTCCGAATTACCACTCAGTTTGTAAAATACAGCCAATACCTTAAAAATATATAAATATCTAAATGACAGACAGAATATTGTGACCGACAAATAAAGGAAGTTAATGTCCATGAAAATTTGCATTTGGTATTACCCTAATGAATTTCTTCTGAAAATTGTTATGGCACTCAAATTAGATACATAGGCACTACCATACAAAGAAATACCATACTCCAATTTAGAATTGATCAAAGAATAATTCACTTGCTTTAAGGTGGTTAGGGAGCGAACACATTTTAGACAAAAAAACACATTGAAAAAAGTTCTAAGAGACTTATGAAGTGGGTTTTCTAAATTGCAAACATGGACCTTACATGACAACATCTAAAATTAAACCCAAATATTTTGTAGAATTGCATTGTTTAATAATTGATTGACTGATTGAATAATGCCACAGTTACAACTAGTTTTGTTACAACCCGATTTGTGGAATCTTAAGAAAGTGTTAAAACTGTTTGATTGAGCAGAGAAAATATAATGAATACTGTCTTTGATACATTTAAGGAAAGCTTATTACAACAGAACCAAATATATATTTTGTTGAAGTCATTTTGCACTTTTTGTTGTTGTAGTTCATCCAAAGAGCCGGTGCAGTACGATAAGGCTGTGTCATCAGCAAATGCTGTGACGCAGCCATTAAAAGCACCATTGCAAAGGTCATTAACAAATATTAAAAATAAAGTAGGGCCAAACACAGACCCCTAGGGTACCCCAAAATTTATGTTTAAGATGGCGCTTTTACTTTGTTTGATTTTAACTAATTGCTTTCTTCCCAAAAGATGTGACCTAAACCATATAAGTTGTACTCCGCTTATTCCTGCAGATTCTAATTTGTCCAATAATAATTCATGATTTATGGTGTCGAAAGCCTTACTAACATCCAAAAACAAACCAGTTGTTTTCGTATTGGTGTTCAAGCCCTCATAGATGTCAATTAGAAAATGTTGAAGAGCGAAACCAAATGCTCTCAAACCAAATTGACCTGACAAAAAAATCTATTGTTTTACAAAAACTGAACCAATCTAATTTTGACTGATTTTTCAGGGCAGCCCAGTGCCACCCGTTGGTCCGCCCGGAGTGCTGGTGGGTATCGACGATGGCCTCGCCCACCTCAGCCCCACCCTTGTGGACACTTCCCATGTCGAGGGCAAGATCACCAAGGTAACTTACCAGTGCATTTATCCCGTAATACTGTACGAGATACGTTAAGTTTAGAGTCTCTAGTAGCCACATTATGGCAGTTTGAGATCCTTAGTTAAATAGGTTTTTTAAGTTTTCCTTTATTTTATAAGGGTTTATGTAAAATTGAAGAGATAGCGTTTGAAATTGTCAAGTGTCTTAAGTATGATAAATACAGTCAAACTTTGATCAACCATCACTCTTTGCTATCCGTTATCATAAAAAATGTACATTTTGGAAATTTTTCAAGCGTTGGAATGTGAGCCACGCTACTGAGCTCCCCACTCTGCAACGGCAAGGCACACAATAATTCTAATAATTCATGTGCACATGGTGTTATTTTAATTTCTTCCACAAACCTTTTTAAATTTCTTACTGTACAACTTCTGTTATCTGTTACAGTCCTGGTCCGACAGTGAAGGTTAATCAAGGTTTTACTGTCCTGGGGTTACTTATAGTTGTTACTATGTGTTTGAGCTGTTTTATAGCATCTAAATATAAACTTAAAATACAAGAGTGTAGTTTGATACACTTTACATTAATTTTCAATAAAGGTTGTAAAAATAAAATTGTATAAAAGATCCAGCTCTAAACCAGATAAACCTTTAAGTTATTTTTACACTCTTTGAATGTGTTTTATTGTCTTTGACATAGTAATAATCGGTTGGCGAGCCAAGGTGAATGTTGGTGTCCTCCAACTTGTCATCTTTAAACTATTGCCAACCTAGACATTCTTGTAATACAAAATAACTGAAATTCTAATAAGAGCTTAATGGAGCGTAGTCAAAAGTAATAGACTCTTTGTCATTGAGTATTAAGAAAAAGTCATGGCAAAATTAAATATTATGTATTGTTTGTTGTTATGTCTGTGACGGGGTGTACATTTCAGATAAGCTGCGGGTGTCACCACTCTGCCTTGTTAACGGACACAGGACAGATCTACACGTGGGGTCGCAACTTGGACGCACAGCTGGGCAACGGGGCTCGCACCAAGGAGGCCGTCCATCCCACCTACATCGCTGTCGGTCAGTGCCGTCGCCGTCGTTACATTGAGAAATAGACAAATTTGGGTTGAAAAATAGAATTTTGATTTATCAAGTTTGTATATTGTTTACCCTCAATGTGCTGTGCTTCAAGATTATACTCCCCTATTATATAATTCATTTTGTCTATTAATAATTAACATTTGTTAGTCATCACACAAATGGTGAACATAAGTCAAATTTAAGAAGATATTTAAACATCCACAAGAATCTGGATGTTTGCTCAGAGGTAAAGCTCTGGGTTCGCAAGTCAAGCTGTGGTCCAGCGGATTCCGGCTGACTGCTTTCAAATCAAATCAGTCTTTATTCGTCAACTGTACAATTGTTACAGATGAATAGTGTCACAGTTGTTTATAAAAAAAAAACTATATATTTAATTTACATGTACATTATTTATCTTAGCTAATTCTTCAAAGGAGTATAGGGGATACTCAATCAAAAACTGTTTTTTTTTTTATAAATTCTGAAAGATTTTAGACTGTCTTTATATCATGTGCATTGTGCTTAAAAATGGTATGCCTCTATAGTTAACCTTTTTTCTAAACAACTCAAGTCTATGGGAATCAAAAGTTAAATAACTTCTTGTGTTGTATTGTCGATTTCTAGCTTCTATCTAAGGGATTTTATGTTCTTTTACATATTTCACAGTTTTAAACACATGCTGAGAAAAAACTGTAAATTGTAACAACTGCTTAACTTTGGCACTTTTTCATGACCAGTGGCTTGCCCATGTGACTATTTCCGTTAATGGTACCTCGCCGTCTTTAGATCGGCGAGCCTATTGGCCTATGGCGTCGTGCAGTTGAGGGTTTTAAAAATAAAAAATAATTAACAAATTTTGTCAGCTTTGAAAATAACCATACCAGTTTTTGTCAAATTGGCTCTTCCAACCCCATCACTTGATTTGTTAGCCTTTTGTGATTTGCACAACCTAGATAGTTTTGGCAACTTACGGAAATAAAACCTGCAAACTTGACTATCTAGAATGTTTTATTAGACAAATATTTTAAAACATTGATGAAACACCATATATTTTTTAACTTACTCTTGAAGAATATTTGTTCTGAGCTGTTCCATTGTTTGTTTTGGAACATCATAAAACAGGATGTTATGACTACTTCTACTGAAGCTTTTGCTTTCAGGTAACGGAACATCTGAAGTGGTGACTGTAGAGTGTGGGGGAGACTTCACGTTGGCAGTGGAGGCTTGTGGGAAGGCGTGGGGCTGGGGCAGTAATCAAGTTGGCCAGGTAATACATTTAAGTATTCTGAACAACATTTTCAAGCAGGCTAAGGAGACTTGTGAAGACTTGTGTCTCCTAGGGTTGGCATTAAATGGTATTGAAGTTGGCCAGGGGATATGTGTGTGTAAACCGGATAACATTTTCAAGTAGACTAGGTTGACTTCTTTGTAGCAGTGGAGTCCTGAGTAAGATCAATCAAGTTGGCCTGGTTATTTATTCAAGTAGATCGGTTAAACTCCACCCTAGCAGTGTAGGCTTGTGGTAAACTTTGGGGCTGGTACACATGTAAATGTGCTGAATGAAAAGTAAATAAGCAATAAGTAAGTGTAAAAGTTTTTAGTTTTGGCTAGAATAAAAAAGTTAATTTATCTTTGCTGTTCACCTTAAAAATAATTATTTGAAAACTATGAGAGTCATATTTTCGGTAATAGGGAATCCACAAAAGACAATTTTTCTTTGCAATTTGTCCTCTCTTTTCACAGAGATAATTTTTTAGCTCAACTCAAACTTACACATAGATATTAATGGGACAACCACGTTTTGACACAAACTCGGAACATTTCCAGGCAGATCTTATGTTGGAATTTTGACAAATAAGTAGGTAATTTATTGAGCTAATGCTAAATTTATCAAACAGTGTATTGATTTTCACTCAAATTTTTTTGTAAACATATTTTATCCAGTTAAACTGTGCAAAATACCTCATTGTTTTCAACTAACAAGTTTAAATTTAAAAAAACTGTAAAGTCTGCATAATTGTTCACGCATTTCCTTTCCGCAGCTTGGAAGAGAGCCAATAGAAGATGCCACTAAAGCGGGCCTGGAGGGTCGTCTGCTCATGCTGAAGACCTCCAAACGAGTCATCAAACTTCCTCACGGGGCTTTGAACACAGTGGAGATGCCTAAAGAAATCCCCTCCCTGCCCTCCATCCAGATAGCCTTCCAGTCCCACCTGCCCGATGCTGACTCTATGGTGAGGAATAAAGATGAACCATCCAGTCATTAGCTGAGGGAGAACAATTTTTGAAACAGTTGGAATTGTATACAATCTGGAAGTTTTATCGTGGAAAACCCCTATTATTTTTGAAAGTCTTCTTCTTCTTTAAGATCTTCTTTAAGATTACTACGTGTATCAAAATTCAGAAAACATAAAAAATCCTTTGAGGTTCAGCCCATATGCATTTTTTTTAATTTCAGTGTTTACCCTAACTGAAATAAGGATTTGTTTCATCAGATGATTTAAACTTAAGATTATTAGTCATAGGTTTCACCTTATACAAGTGATTATTTATATTATTTAGGATGTTCAGGTAGGTTAAAAAAAATCAATAGTAAAATTTAATCATTTTCTTAACTCTGACGTGCACCACTATCACTGTTAGAATGCAATTTACATTGTTTAAAACGTTAACTTCTAGGATTACCGTCAATATATCAATCCAATAGTCTTTTTATAACTCGGACACCCTTTTTTAGCCCCTATCAATGAGTGAGGTTAAAGCTACATCAAAATGTTGATCCATGAAGATCCCCTCAAGTCTCAATTTAAAACGTCGATACTACACAAGAAACAACAATCACATTTTGAACTGAAATGACAAATTATTCTTTTGTGTAGGTGTTTATATACACATTGGGCCATCAGTAAAAGTGGTGCACTTGTACATTTTAACTAACGACACTAAGAAAAATAAGGGTGATTCAAGGGTCCTGAAAACGCACTGATGTAGATCTTAGACAATTCACAAATAAGGACGACCAAACGGTCTCTTAATAAGTTTACTCCCATCTGAAAACGTGTGCCATCAAAAACTTACATGTAATGACAGTGGATTGACATGATTCAAATATTTAAGTGTTTAATGCGGATTAATAAGATGTAAAAATGTTACACGGTTTTTGTACAGCCTTTGTTAAGTTATTTATTTTTTCAGAAACCACTAGCTCGGCTGTCACAGTATGACAACCCTCCTCACAATCCCAGGACGTTACATTACGCCTTATCTTACTTCCATGGGTATTACGACAAAACAAAATTCAAAGAAAAGGTAATAATCATCTGACTTTTCATTTTGCATTCATTGTAAGAACTAGAAAATACTTTGTTGACTTATTTAATATTTCTATGGAAAAATAAACTGTCGGATAGTTTTTAAAGATTTGTATCATGCACACCTTCCTCTGCATTTTAAGAGTACGGTTAGCATTTTTATAAAATTAGTATTTAGTGGGTGACATAAAATATACACTGCTATTAAAAAGAAAAGATATCAGTTAGAAAAAAAGAGCTTAGTTCAATGTAAAAACAGTTATTACACTCTTTGGGTTGACCTTAAATTATTTATACTAAACTTTAGGGGTCTGCGGTACCAAAAATTCCATGGTACGGTTTGGTACGGTAACAGGTTTTGTACCTCGGTTCTCGGTACAAATTCGGTACGGTACAATGTACCGTCATATATACTAATTTAGTTATTAATTTGAATGTATCATAAACAAATTATTGAGTAATAATTAAGGTCATATACAATTTGTATTACTAATTTGATTAAAAATAAATAAATAACTATACTATAGATAAAAATATTTTTAAAAACCTGCATGTTTGGAGTATTACATTTTAACATTGTTATTACGGTATTAGGTATTAATACAAGTTCTTGAAATAATCATGAGAAATAAATTCAAAAATTACTTGAAAATCAATCAATTGCATAAAAATTACTTGAAAATCAATCAATTGCATAAGTTGCTTAACCCTTTGAGGTCGATTAAATTAAATCACCCAGACACCCTGAGACGGAATTAATTTTGGCTATTTTGTATAGATTTCACTATTATTACATTTAATTACCCAAATTAATTTTAAAATGCATTTATGAGGGTTTATTTTTAAGGCACTTTGATTACATACTGTATTGATGAAATCAAAATAAAAACGTATACCTGTTTTATTTTTTCTTCCATATATTTTTAGTACATATGTACTATATATGACAGATTACGAGAGTAAAAACTCATTTATATTTATTTGTAAGTCAAATGAACACACAAAAAACATTCAAAAATATCGTCATCACTAATTTTATTAGTCATAATTTTAACTAAACAAAAAAGTAAACATAACCTAAACACCACAGACAACAATCAGAGCTGGAACTATCAGACGCTTGCAGATGAGACAAGACACCGCGAATTATTGTGAAGTATAGTTCATGGAGTAATAACATTTATTTCAGAACAAAATAATCCATGGAGTAGATCAAATAAACGTTAAAAGTAATAATGAATATATAAGAAGCAAATAAACATAAAATCATTACATTATATTTAGTTTTAGCACACTTCATACGGGCTAAACGTCACGGCGAGTATAGGTCGCCATTCGAGCGTTCGGGAAAATGGCGCGCGGCGACCTATACTCGCCATTCGACCGCAAAGGGTTAACTGATTAATTATATTGATTTCAATATAAATAAAAACTATTGGTTAAATCATACAAACAACAAAAATCAAAGTTTTATAAATACTATTCTTATTGCATTGGGAGATTATTGTATCATTAATACAAAGTAAAATCAGATAACTTAAATAAACTTAGTATGATGTGAAACTAAAAGAAATTATAAATTAGAAAATTAGACCTTTAAATACTGAAGATTAAAATCAAAATAACTCTAAAATCACTTAATTACACTACTAAATTCAAAATTGAAGTACATAACAAATATTACAGTACATTTATTAAACATAAGAACCATGTAAAAATGGAAAATAAATAAATAAAATAATAAAATTAGTACAGTGATATAATGTTAATTTGGCTATATCACATTTAAAATAATTAGCTATTAACCTCATCAAAAAATAAATTTAGGTTGTTGTTAATAATAATTTGTAGTTGAATTTTTCAAAACCACACAAGATAATCTAACATACCGGTATAACAGATGTATAACAGATGTATGTAAAAATTTCACAGCACAATAAAACAATAACACATTTATGCTACCATTTGAAATTTATAAAGTTAGTGGTTATTTTTAATTGGTTTTCAACCATTTTTGAAACTTTTTTTATGTAATTTAAAATTAATTTTACTAGTATACTTCAATAACAATAATAATAATACATAAATAAAAGCAGTTTAATTTGAAATCATAATGGAGAAATAACGTGATTTAAAAGATAGTATTCCTTTTCTCACTCTAGCAATAAACAACTGATTTATAGCTAATTACGGGAACCCTCCCCCCTCACCACTCATGCTTTCCTAGTCTAAACCTTTCTTGTCTTCAAGGACATATTTTTTGCCAACCCTACCCAGCCCCTCCCCGCACCCCTTGCCTACCTTTCTTATCTCCATTCTCGTTCAGCTATAAATAACACCTGTCAACGTCTCTTTTCCTATGAATTTTGGGGCTTGTTTTCCTTAAAGGAAATGACTAGTTAAAAATAGGGTCGGTCTTATTTAAACCACTTATTTTGTTAAACATTGTTTAGCTTATCTCTGTTTATTGTTTGAAGCAGTAAACTGTACCGTACCGAATCTGGACCGGGGTTATGTTCTGTACTGAACCGATGACGGTAATTAGTTTTGTACCGTACCGGTA
Organism: Allygus modestus; assembly: GCA_963675035.1. Lineage (NCBI taxonomy): Eukaryota > Metazoa > Arthropoda > Insecta > Hemiptera > Cicadellidae > Allygus > Allygus modestus. Next base: position 131,064,546 of record OY776114.1, read on the forward strand.
CCGTTTTTTTCGGTGCACCGCAGACCCCTACTAAACTTTTAAGTTGGAATCAGCTAGGAGCTGTTCTATTGATTGAGGAAGAAATTATAAGGCAAGTAGTCATCAAGCTTACCATTTTAATACGGTAGCTATTTTGATGCGAACACTATAGTCACAACACAGGAAGGTTTTAATATTTCAACAGTATGTTTTGATCATTGGTAGGAAAAAAAACTGATCGTTTACACGTAAATCTTTTGACAAACACTCACTTTGGTTATTAATTTTCTAACTTTATATTGTAAGTTTTGAAAAAATAAACAATAATATTTGCTATTTTCCAGTGTATTGAGCTCGGGGACTACCAGACAGCTTCAAAGTTGGCAATGCTGGATAAGCAATTTGACGTGGCGATGAGTTACCAGCTGCAGGCAGCCCTGGTGAACAGTGAGACGAGCCAGCACAAGCCCCCGTCGAGCGTGACGTCGAGTCAGCCGTCGGTGTTGGAGCGCGCGAGCAAGTCGGTCGTGAGCACGGAGGTCATCGTGCCGACGCTAGAGACCAGCCTGACCATCAACACCACCACCGCGAAGAAGATCGGAATCAGCCGGACGAAGAATAATGCAGCACCATCGGATGTGGAAATCATCAGGGAACCGACGAAACCGAGCGACCAAGTAAAACCCGCCGAAGAAGGGGAGGAGAAGAGCACCTCGGAAATTCACACCTTTGCCGTTCAAGGCGGTGCGGAAGAAATGTCAGTGAGGTCTCAAGACACACTTTGCTCCAAATCGGACTTGGTCGAGTCGAGGTGTGAAACGCCCGATACACTGGCGTCCAGTGGCTGTGACGACTTTGTTACTAAGAGTGCGGAAGTGTTTGACAGTCCTGTGAAACACTGTCAACCCGGCAAGTCGGAAAGTGACGGTTTGACTTATGAGACAATTGTAAATAACCATATTAAGGAATTGGAACTGCAAACTGTGAATGAGGATTCTAGTCAAGTTAACGGTGCGCTTATCGAAGATCTGGTGAATATCGTTGAGTTTTATATTGATCTGTGCGAGCAAGGGCCGCAAACTTCTTTGAAAGCTTTGTTGAAACAGGTGAGCGAGTCTGTCGTCACTGTCATGTGATGTATTATCCTGAAATAACATAATGTCAAAAGCTAAATTACTAAGTTATAGATTTTTAATTTTTCATTCAAATAAATTAGTTTATTGACTTTTTATTTAAATCTTTTTCCAGGGGTTGGAGTTTTGGACTGATCACCATCTTCCAGTGTGCAGGCTAGAAGCTCTCCTCCTCTCCCATTGGTCGTTAGTGTCTTATCCTTTGGGTCTCCTTCTTTTGGGGTGAGTCAACAGTCAGAGATGATTAATTGTGAAATCATAAATTCTGAGAATAATGTTTACTGAATTACATACCAATTCAGCTGTTGATGCTTGTACAAAATGGTTTATGAGCAAGAATAGACATTACAAACATAACATAAAAACGTTATGTTCTAATTCCCTCCCTGCAGATGTTGTAGCTACTTAGCAAAGGCAAGCATATCATGAAGGACTACTAGCCTAAATTAGTACCAATATCATTAAACAAGCAGGCCTAGGTTTTTGGCTTATTCTTATTAGTGGTGTCCCCATAATACAAATTAAGAATTCTTTCAACAAACTATTTTGTTTATTTTTCACCCAATACAAATGATATATGGTATTACAATATTTATTCGTGTATTAACCCTTTGAGTGCTAAGCTTCTGAAAGGAGTGGTTGAATCCGTGATGTTTTGTTGATTTTTTAAATATATTGAACGCCTGAACAGTTAAAATTAATAAAAACGTGCTTCCGCTGGACACACACAGTAAAGGATAGGTAAAAAGTAGCAAAACACCTGATCATATGTGCAACTCACAAAGAATCCACCCATCCCGTCAGCTTGGACCCGAGCCGTCCACCGTTTGCTTAAGGTCCGCCCTCCCCTTCAACTCTGCCACAGACAGGTGAACTCTCCATGAGTTGCACATAAAAACCACCGACTGTGACGGGATTCGAACCCTCGATCCAAGTGTTACCCCCGGCCGGGAAGGTAACGCCTTAGACCGCACAGCCACTGGTCAGGCTAGCAGCTGCAGTGGATCAGTTGGTATTATAGTGACTAGGCGCTGGACGAGGTAGTTCAATTCGTGTCTACCAGGTTTCACCACATGTCAGACTCAGACTGCAGACTGAGCGCCTAATGGTACAATCGCTTATGAAGCAGTAACAGTGTTTATTGATAACAGATTCAAAAGACGATATATCGGTCCATAGCACTGAAAGGTTTAAGGGAGTAAATTGCAACTTTGTCTCCCTAAGGGAAATTGTTGGTAATTTTCCCGAGGGAGACAATGTACTTTACTCCCGTTATACACACAACACTTTTCCCACACCCCAAAATCCACAAGTGGGTCCACACACAATCGCAATACACATTCACAATCGCTGTCCATTTTGGTGGCGTAATGTGTATTAACGAACGTCGGAACTTGGAATGTTAATTATTGCAGTGAAATATCAGCTGATTCTGTTCTGTTATAGCTACAGTGTTGCCAGTTTTCCACTGCACTGTGTTGCCAGATTGTCAATGTTATTCTTATGGGTTTACGGGTTTATGAGCTCTTCACTCATTCATTACAAGGAGTAAAATTCGACTTTACATAGTTGGTGGGTGAAAAAAGCATTACTTCACTGTGACAGTCAACCAACCGGTATCTATTGTAGTCTACTAGACAACAGTTTATTTTGAATTTTAAAATTATTTAATCACTAAACCAATACAATGGATACCAATAATTGTTTTTAGATTAAATAGTTGTACGCTGCATCGCCATAAATTTGGGGGTGTAACGACTTCATGAAAATAAACTTCAATTTGCAATTAATAAGAGGTACAGTCAACTCCCGATTATCCGGGAGCGGGTTAATCAGGTTGCGGTTTAACTAGGGTCACGAAAGGTTTATTTTTATTATTTTTATTATTTTTATTTATCACTTCTAAACATAAATAGAGCAATAATATAAATTTATTTTGTTAAATTATATCCAGAATCATATTTAATTTATTTTATTTATCAGAATAAAAATTAAATACTACAAACAATTTAGTAAACACAATTGAAATGTCTTTAAATAGTTTCAAAAATAAATTAAAAGAATATTTATTAACAAACTGTTTTTATTCGATTGAAGAATATTTAAACTGTTTATAAATTTGAAATTTTAAAAAGTACCAAGTTAGAGTTTTTAAATGGTAATTAACTGTAGGAAAATTTTTATTATAATTAAATTTACCTTTACTTTACATGTCATATTGTTAATTTGAATTATTATTTTGTATTTGTTTATATTATGACCAAATTTATGTATTACTTACTTACCGTTACCTGTCATATAAATATGACTGAATAAACAATAAACAACATAATCTGAGAGTCTGTCATCTCGCTAATGAGCCGTGGGCGCGTGATGGGGAGCGATGACCTTGACACTGCACCTGGCTAGGCAGTGCGATGGACGGATGGACGCGGACGTCTAAAAATAGAAACATCTAAGAAAAATCACCCTTCCTGCCGCTGTTCGGGGTTTTCCCCCAGTGTGGAATTAATTAGCTTACTGTTCGGTGTAGTTTAGAGAGTTCGGTCTTTAGATATCTTTAACCTATTAAATATCATTCAGCGTTTTGGATAGTATTTACTTGCTAACAGCCATTGATTGTAGATTTTATCACAATTTCAAGATCACAAGTGTTTAATTTATATAAATACATCTTAAATATCATTAAAACAAAACATTGTTGTATACAAGTGTTAATAAACCTTCACTATATTTGTAATATTCAATTTATTGAATCCCTTTATTTTAACCGTGGTTTTGGGTTATCCGTGACCCTCCAAGCGGTCATTACCCCAGATAATCGGGAGTTGATTGTAGAGTAAATATATAAATTAAAGTTACTGCAGGGATTGAGCATTTGCTCTCCTGATTTAATTTGTCTAGCATTGGCAGATTGTTACCAATCAGTTTTATCTATACAATGAGTTAAATATTGGCCAACTATTATCTGATACAGGAATTGGTTTACTTTCTGACAGGTGGTACGATCATCACATAATACAAGCCATAAAGCTACTGGTACCTTACGATTATTTATGAAATTCAAAGTTTATAACTTTATTTATTTTTTATTTAAAAATTTTAAACCGTGACTTAAAAGTAGTCAGTGGCAGGAAAATTGCAGCAACAAACTTGACCATTAATTTCACAATTTGCTTTTATTTTTTGTAACAACAGGAATGACTCAGAGGTGAGTGTGGATGCCCAGCAGATGCTGAGCAACTTGTCGACTGACTTCAGCCTGCAGCTGTGTTCTGCTATGGTCAACCATGTCTCAGATAAAGGTGAGTGTTGTCAGTTTATCCTGTGTATAACCCGGTTAATAGTGGGGAAAGGGGGTTTCTTGTGAGTAGAGTCGGAACTACAGATGATATTTTATTTATATTAGGTCAGTAATCTCTGTTGTCTATGACTTGCACATAATTTTAGCTTCAAATAATAATTCTATTAGATGGTTTATATAAAAATGATTGAATTGGAATTGAAAAAACATGAATGAAGAGGCTCTTGTAATCAAGTTTGTAAAATCTCACTTTATTTGTACCTATTGTTAAGCCTCAGACCAATTAAAAGGCATTATTGGAAGCTGTATGAAAGAAGTAAGGTGAATCTTGTGTATTGTCACGAGCTGACTTACTTGCTTCCAAGGAGTTTTTGGTTGGACCGATCACCATGGCCAGTGTAAAATAGTGGCTTAACATTAGGCGAGTGTGAGTAGTGATTTTTCTGGGTCGAGTCAAGCCAAGTTTTGCCAATTATTTTTGAGTGAGTATTTGCCATCAGCATTAAAAATTGTTTGGAAATCATTTGAAATAGTTTAATGGGATTTGGCGACACACCAGATAAAATTCCATCAGTCCTATTGAGAGAAGGACTTAACCAATATTATTTCTTGACAAATGGACAAATCGTAGTTCCGTCTTCGTTTTCAGTCGAGAAAACATGGTTTAGTTGCCATATGGAGTACCACAAGCTCTGGTCATTATTTGCAGCTGATACTACATGGTCTTGCAGTTCAGTTATCAATTACAACCACTATTGATTTGTCCGGTCACTATTTATGGCCGATAGTACGTGGTTCAGTTGTCAGCAGTTTGTAATTAGCGATCCACCAAGGAGATCTTTTCGGTTACAGTGCACTTCTGTCCCTGTCGTTCAGTGTTGGTATTAGCGACCTTCATAACCCCACCAGTTAGGGCTATAGGAGGAAACTAAGAGACCAGAAGCAGTGGGACGGGGCGCGACAGATAAAGTAGATTGTAGTGCACATTTCTAATCAATCAACTGGTTAATCAGTACCAGTAGCTAAACACCATGTTGCCCACAGACAACAACGTTCCTGAGGTGATGGAGCTGCTGTCGGGTCTGAGTTGGTCGGAACAGACGTCGGCCAGCCTGGCGTCCGAGCCCCTCAGTCTGGACCAGATCATCTCACAGATCAGCTGCCAGCAGCCGGCGCAGCCGTACATCGACATCGACTTTTCTGTGAGTCGACTCGTTAGGTCGAAACCTATCGTATGTGTACAACCGTTTTGGATCAGAATTTGTTGAAAGCTAATCTGTAATAAAGTTTGAGGGTCAACAGTTTACATTCGACAGTATGTCGTACTCAAGTGATATTAAAAAAAACCTGGAGCAATAATATAGTCTATTACAAATAAATCCTTACTAGAATTGCCCAAGGGCGGTTTATAAATCACCTGTTATGAGTGAGTTTGATACTGTAAGATGGTGCCACCTGTAAGTTGACAAATAAATAAGTGAGAATCGCTTTTGAATTTGTCCATACACTTAGTAGCGGTGCAGGTAATCTTCAAAATTATGGCTCAATTATTGGTTTGGATGAAGTATCAAGGGAGATTTGCCCTTCTGATAAAAAACGAGTTCGCATGCAGCACGCTTACGTGAGGGAAGTGAATTTCCACAAAAAAAACTTTTAAAACTCAAAATATGTGTAAAAACATACATGTATTTCAATTTTTATTGAAATCTGAAAACATTGATTTTTTTGGCTGTTCTGATGCTCCTGGTTTCATTTGCCTGCAAAGCTGGGAATACAATTTTGCGCATTATAATGTTAGGAGAAGGTCCAGACAGGCTTGAAAGTAGGCGTGAGGTTGCTGGGGATGATAAAAGTACACCAACAAAGGAATAACAGGCTTTTCTGGTGTAAAATCCCCATAAGACAACGTACTGTGTTTAGTCGAACCACATTTTCTTTAATAACTCGGTAAATATGTATGCTAGAATGACGAGAAAGGGCTTAAAACTTTTGCCTCACTAATTCCCATATTTTTACATGCATTAATTTTACCTACGGGGCTTTTCTGACCCTTTTTGGGCCCAAAAACTCGAAATTTGAAAGATTAATCCCCAAAAAAATTTAGAGTTTTCCGATTGTTTTGCCCAACAAACTTGTCCAACTGATTACAGAAAGGAACGTCCCTACCAAATTTGAAGTTAATCGGCCAAAAAATGTGACCGCTAGAGTGCATACACACATATAAAATTTTGAATGACCCTCAAAATGTGTTCAGGGAGTCACATTAGGAACTTCTATGGTGGTCCCGGGCTTAAGTTTCACCGTGCGGGTCATGCTAATAGTTCACTTTCCAAAGGAAATTCACTAATCAACACCCTTGAGAATCTTATCTATTTATTATATAAATATTATAAATGACTATTATCATAGAACGTTGGTTAACACACCGGTAATGAAACACTTGAGGATGAAAATCACTGCAATATAAGGAGAAAATGTCAATATTTTATTCAAAAATTCAAACTTTGGAAAATGTTAAGGGTTGATATGTATAAAAATGTCAATAATTTTAAATTAAATTTTCACTAGAGGCGTGAAGGGGCCATAGTCCCTAACCTGGCTCCAATACTCTGCCTCATCTGATTTTCATGCTGAGATAAATAGGACATTCATGCAGAGAAAAATAGAACATTATAAGTAGGATCACATGTTTTAATATAAACAGAGCAGACGTTTTTAAATCCCCATGCTTTTCTTATGGGTGATGTTTTACGTTATTTCTCGTTTACTGGTCACTTTTTAGAAATACTTCTATTTTTCCCGAGTCCCTGCGATCAAGACAATTTGAGCCCTCTCCCATCATCCTGCAATTTTCCATACTCCCACAATTTTGACTTAAAAATTTTGCTTACAGAATTATGTATAATGATTTAAAAGGATTATATTTTTACTATTTTTCCTTCATGAATCAATTTTGAGTCACGCAAAGTTTGATTTATTTAAATGAATAATCACTCATATTAGTTGGTTTCAAAACTATTGGCGATGATTTCTCTTTATGTTTACATACTAAACTTTTCTGTTTATCAGTCAAGCAAATTTTATAAAGCTCCTCCAAAGGCTAAGAGTATAATCTGCCCACTGAACCAAGGAGAAAGAGTAGAGAGATCACGAAGAAAATTAATTAAGACAAAGGCAGAGATGTGTCAGAGTAGATTGATCAATTAACAGTTGTCACAAACAGAAGGTTCGCATACCAAATTCAATGCTAGTATATGGAAAAACAAAAAATGGAATTAGAAAAAACGTCTTGTTTAATTTTTGGTTGTTATTGATTACAGTTTTAATTTAACATATGACTTCAAAGTAATTTGTTTGTGTTCAAGGTTCAAAATGATGAGCTGACATCGCCCAGCGAAGTCATCAGTTTCTCATGTGGCCATAAGTATGATGGGAGTGCAGCATTACAAAAGGTAACAATACTGTTGCAGAATACAGGGAATTTCCAATCTTTGGCGAGTTATTCTTGAAGTTGTAAAATGGATAAGAAATTACAGAAATAGAAGGAATACATTGATAGGACAAGCAGGCTTACCTTTGAAAGTGCAGAAATCCCCCTAATAGGTCTCTAAATAAACACTACACAGCACAAAATATCAATACTTAAAGGCCACTGGCCTCTTTTTCAACTGGAAGGCCATTCTTCTTTTAGTTGAAAAAGAGGCCAGTGGCCTTGATATATTTGTTGTATGCTGAATAGTGTTTATTTAGTGTTATGTCAGTGGGATGCCTGCACTTTCCAAGTAAAGCCTGCTTGTCCTATCAACAATGTATTACTTTTAAGTTGACATAAAGGCCTATCCAAAACATCCCTTGAATGACATAAATACATAATCTTATCCCCCTCCATGTTTTTTCCGTGTCAAATTGTGCATTTGTTACTAATTAAATCCTAACTAATAATTAGGCCAACAACAAATAAAGGCCGGGTTCACACGAGCGCTTTGCAGCGATGTCAACGCAGCTTCATTTTGCAGCGCGTTTAGCTGTTAGTCAAATGGAGCATTTCACTGCCGCGGCGACACCTCACGTGTGAACTGCTCCAGCAGTTCATTGCCGCGGCGACACCTCACGTGTGAACTGCTCCAGCAGTTCATTGCCGCGGCTACTCCTCACGTGTGAACTGCTCCAGCAGTTCACTGCCGCGGCTACTCCTCACGTGTGAACTGCTCCAGCAGTTCATTGCCGCGGCTACTCCTCACGTGTGAACTGCTCCAGCAGTTCACTGCCGCAGCTACTCCTCACGTGTGAACTGCTCCAGCAGTTCATTGCCGCGGCGACACCTCACGTGTGAACTGCTCCAGCAGTTCATTGCCGCGGCGACACCTCACGTGTGAACTGCTCCAGCAGTTCATTGCCGCGGCTACTCCTCACGTGTGAACTGCTCCAGCAGTTCACTGCCGCGGCTACTCCTCACGTGTGAACTGCTCCAGCAGTTCATTGCCGCGGCTACTCCTCACGTGTGAACTGCTCCAGCAGTTCACTGCCGCGGCTACTCCTCACGTGTGAACTGCTCCAGCATTTCACTGCCGCGGCGACACCTCACGTGTGAACTGCTCCAGCAGTTCATTGCCGCGGCTACTCCTCACGTGTGAACTGCTCCATTTGACTACATGCTCTGCTTAAACATGTCACAAAATGAAGCTGCGTTTGGCACAACTTACAACTTTGGATTAATTATTACAGAGAAGATACATTTTTTTATAATTTACTTCCTAAACTAAGTACTGTTACTACGCTGATTCCTGATCATCTAAATTAATTTTAAGCCTTTAAAATTATTAAATCTTTTAACTAATCAGTACTTTTTAATCAGGTGTTTATAACTTCTAATAAATAATTCAATTTATTAACAAAATAATGACAAAATGCAGGATTAACAGAATTCTAAATAATCTCTTCAGTAATAAGATAAATGATGTAGGAATACTTATAAGCGATAAATGTCATACAAAAGCCAACTCCAATTAATATAATCTGTGTCCAGGCGGCAGTGGGCGCGGCGAGACAGATGGACGACAGGTCGCTGCCTTCAACTGCGCAGGCCCTGCGTAGTCTGTACCAGCGACCCCTCGTGCTGCGGCACTTCGCTTGTCCAGTCTGCGTAGTGGGCTGCGTTACGCAGGAGCTGGGTTGAGTGCCTTTACAGTAACCAGTGTACTACATACTACATACAAGCACACTCGGTCCCTGTTTGGATCGTGTCAGGAGCAGTGTTTCCGCTTCCTGTTTTTTGCCTCTTTTCTTAAAAATGGGAAAGGCACTGTTGAAGGATTTTTTAAAGAGTTTTTTTTATGATAGAGCAAGTAATATTTTGACTTAATGAAATATTTATACAAGCTTTATCTGTAAAGATAAACTTTATCAATGATATTATGTTATTCAGCAGTCGCTCACAAACTCTACACTTCAAAATGGCTGTCAATCCTAAGATTGACAGGATTGTAAAAACTACAATCTTCCCATTCTTCATGTTTAATACATATTAATTTATGGTTATTATTTATCTCACAGTCTGATTTACTTCAGATTTGGTGGAGATATTCCTCCCTATAATCAGTTGGATAAGTTTAATGGGCAAAACAATCGGAAAACCGTAACCCCCTCTCAAATTTTGGGGTTTTTCGGCCCAAGAAGGATTAAAAAGCCCCCAATATTAAATTATAGAAAGTAAAAAGCTAAACATGTAAACCCTCATAATTATAGCACAAATATTTTCTGAGTTATTAAAGAAAATGTAAATTGACTAAACACTTTATGTTATGGGGATTTTACATTAGAAAGGCTGCTTTTCTCATCTTGATGTCGTTTTATCATACCCACTACCCTCCATACCAACTTTCGATCCTGGCGGGACCTCCTCCTAACCTTATAATGCATAACATGGCTATCCATTTGATCCCATTTTTGCATTAAAATAGAACCAGCAGCATCAAAACAGCCAAAAAAGCAATTGTTTTCCAATTTACAAAAAATAACATAAGTGTTTATTTAAACCCGTTATTTGATTTTTTTATGTTTTTACTGTGGACATTTCCTACCCTTATGTCAGCGTGCTGCTTGTGAACTCTTTTTTTTAGTTTGGAGAGTGAACGTCACCTACTAACATTAGTTTTGTCTATTGTCGGTTTCTGGTGATAGTATGTGTACCGAAGTGACTGGCGTGGCATGGCATAGTCCAATCGGGGCTACGGAAGGCCCCGGTCCAACACAGTGCACCGCAGCCGCGGTCCACGCCTTATCACAATATATTTCGCCGAAATGTACTTTTTTCCATGGTAATATATTACAGGCAGGAAATATTAATTTTGAATTCCCTCAAACAGTTCATCGTTTACTTTAAAATATTTTGATTTGACATCATCAATTATATTGCTAAATTTTAGTGTTTTTTTTCCTGGTGCGCATCGAGTCAACAACAGTGCAGTTCAATTCAGTAAAGTGTTGTTTTCTTTCAATTAGTGTGAATGCAATGTTAATTGATTATTTTTGTTTAGTTATTAAAATCCAGTTTTGTAGGTTTATAATTGGGGATAAACATTTTTATCCTGCACAAGACTCTGATATGTCAGCTTCTAACAATTTACTTATGTCTAATGACGGAAACAGTGCACAGTGCCAAGTTTGTAAAGCAGTAGCTATATACGCTCTGTTAAAAATAAACATGTTGTGAGTGCCCATATAAGCTTTGTTCAACTACGTAAAACTAAATTGCTTTAATTTCGGAAAAAAGGTACGGGATGAAATCTCTAGTCTAGTATACCTACTAAGGAAATTAGCTCATTTTGAATTATTTTACCTATGTAATATAGTAATAACATTTATTAACATTATTTTTTATATATAAATAAAATGTAAGCAATATTTTTATTTAAAACATGTTCTTTGCTAATAAGATTTCAAAGTCCATAATGTGTTGAGTTTGTAAGACTGTACTTTAATAATCCAATTTCTTGCAGTATGTCCAGCTACTGTTCTCAAAGCGACGATGTTGTTTCTATTTTGATTCAGGAAAAATCAAAAGAATGGATGTTATTATTTAACATGCTAGGGCTACGATATAGATTTCAACCTGTTGCAAAATTTAAATGAGTTTGAAACACTTGCGACACTTGAAGTTCAGGGACCGAAAAACATAATTTAACTAGTCTGTAAATAAAAAATTTTGCTCTTTTCACTCAAAGTGTAATAATATAGTAGTTTATTGTTCTCATACGACTTAATTTTAACAAATAAGCTATTTAATATAGTTTAGCAATTTAGGCGATTGTTCTAAAGAAATGTGACATGTTTTTATTGAATGCTTATTTATAAAACAAAAATTTATAAAATAATGTCTCATTTCTAGAGAAAAGTGACTCTTACCTGGCACAATGGTTGTTCTTAATGGTGCTAAAATCTTAGAGAAGACCTGTAGCTTAACTTTTATCACTAATTCAGTTTAGCAAAGATTAATTAGGCCTGTCTGAAACAGTAATATACTGTCAGTATAACGTGTAACTGGAAATTATATCTCATGGTTTGAATGTAGCTTTATTCCAGTTCCTATTTTGGACAAAACACACTTTATTTACGGTATTTTTGTTGTTTTCAATGCAGAGACCTATGACTAATATTTATATCTAGAAGTTCAACTAAATCAAAATGTTCATATATAACGCAGTCTCTCGCACCACCAATATTTCACGGATCCACAATTAACGTCCCATGTCTTCGTGGAGGGGGGTTTTACTTTTGTTTGTCAATCGCATATTTGGTTTGAACACCTGACCACCCAAAATATCGGGAGTGTAAGACTGTGTTATGTTTTGTCCATATATGTGTATGAACTTCATCAGAAAATGTTGCTGTTAATTGCATAAGCATAACAATCAAGTTGAATAATGGCCAAAATAGCAACTGGAATTTATGTTACCTCACAAAAGGGATGAAATGTCATTAAATGTAGCAGTTTTCTTTTTTAATCAACGACAGGGTTTCTTGTTATGGATTTATATTAATTAACTATCATCCCATGTTTATTTACCATTGTGGGTTTTATAAACCTACCCTTGGTCATCTTATAATATGCCACCATTATTAAAAATTAATACAAACATTTGATGGAGTATTACTTTTGTTGGTAAAGTTTAATAAAATTAAAAAATGTTAAACCTTAACTGGATGGAAATTCATCAACATAAAAATGGTCTACAATAGAGAAAAAATAATCAGTGGCAACTGTCACACGGGAGAATGTTGCAAGCAAGCGAACTTCCTACAGAAGTTGCAAGTGCAAGAATAGTGGTGCAAGATAAATGCAACCAACAGTGCAAGACAGTATTCAAAAGCTTAGCTTGGAGCAGCATACATCAAGTGGCGGCATAGCCAGCAGTTCTGTCTTAACTCTGTTTGTTGCATCTTTCCCAAAAGTACTATAAGAAGTTTTTTTTATCAGCCACTACCTTCCCTATAGCCGTCGAATGACCTCCTATTTTTTTTATATTAATGTTTACAGTTTGTTGTTGCGTTGAAAAAATGTTTTTGTGTTTAAAGTTATGATTCACTTGCTTTTCGTTGCACCGTAACCATTTTAGCTAAAATCGTACAAGTTTGTTATTTCCTCACACTATTGTTTGCGTTTACGATTAAATTAAAAACTTTCCCTGACTTGGATAAAATATCAAGCATTTTCTCTGACTTATGCTTTTCACTGACCTCTTTCAAACTACCTGACTTTCTAGAAAGTGTGAACCAAGTGTCACCACTCACCAGAGAGAGTGTGGTGTCAGTGTCGCGCTTCAGTGTAGTAACATGACTGTACGCAAGATGTTAACACAAAATGTCTCCCCGATTATTTCTTCTCCATGGTACACAACATAATTCCTAAAAATAATTTGTTATAGCTTATGTTACTGATAGTGAGTGAATAACTACATTAACTTAAATGTAACTTGTATTATTTAGGCAGTGTTACACAAAGGTCTCCCCGTTATAAACCTCCCATCACTAATTTAATTATTATAAATTTACTAGTTATATCAGTGCACGAGTTGCAGGACGTACTCTGTTAGAATTATTTTTAGTTTAAAATTATTTGGTAATCACTCTTTGGTTATCGTGTTAAAATTTTATTTTAGAGCTTTGTGAAATATATTTTGTCAAGCTTTAAAATGTAACAAAGCCTTCTTTTACACTGAGCTATTTTCAGGGTAAGATTTAGTTTAAGAGCATTCTATGACAGTGCAATTAATGATATTAATTGCATTTAGAAGTTGTTTACTTAATAATATTGTTATTTATATGAGAATGATTAACGCTTTTATATTAATGTTGGCAGAAATGTAAATTTTATTTATGTTATATGAATTATTGTGATTTTGTTTAAATGATCTCTTTTAAAATAGTATTATAACAATTATAACATATAGCATGTTTCCCTTTGTAAGTTTTTATAGTGACAGCTAGTTATGTTATATTTTTTTAACTGATTGGGAAAAAATAAATTACTTTTGATATTAATTGTGCTGGTGCCTATTACCAAAATAAAAGAGGTAAATTTAAGTAATTTAAAAGGAAACAAGTTTGTTTGTCAGTTAAACATTGTGATATTGTATGTTGTGTTCTATGTGAATTATTAAGGCCTTAACATGTAAAAGCCATATGTTAAAAATCTTTCTCGAATGCTATTAAATGTTGATTTTTAGTTATGAATATAAAATATTTCTAAGCTAAAGGCGACATTATTAATAAATAGTAAAGTTCCATAAATAATGTATTTGTATAAATTACATAGTTTTCCTGGCTTATTCAGTAAGATCTAGATCAAGATAAAAAAAAGATACGGATGATTACGAAGTTTTAAATATAAAAAGTCAAAGGCTAAAAGGAACGCAGTATGAACCCTCTTTGCCATTATATAAGATTTGTATTCATTCTTCGCCTCATTTAGTTTTTGAAAAGACTTGTATGTGTTTAAATATGCAGCACCTGTTATATTTTTGAAAAGTAAATCTGTCAAGACTGTTCTAGAAAATCAGGTCACTTATGGAATTCAGTTTCAAAATTATCAGTGTTGTTTTAAAACAAATGTCTGGAATAATTTTAATACATCGTTAGATTAGTTGAAAATGATCTATGTTGTTACCAGTATTGTACAAATATTGTTTACTGTGGAAAGTAGAAAATAAAGATATATCAATTTATTTAGCCTTTTATTTTCTGGCTGACATTTGATTTCAGTTTATTTCTCATTGGCATGAGTTCGTCAAGTTATATTTTCTTACTTTGAGTTATTTAGGAGAAATTCCTTCAGACCACTTAGCATAAGTTTATGTCAGTAAAGGGAAAAGTATAGGAGTTAGGTAACTCACCCTAAAAAAGGACTGATGAATGAAATAATACATAATATACCCACATTAAAAGGTAATATTTTGGCTATGCCTTGTAGCCTTTATCAAACTTAAATCAGTTTAAGCCGAAATATTACCTTTATTGTGTGTACATTATGTGTTCTTTCACTCATGAGTCCTTCTTAAGGTGAGTTAGCTGTAGCCTATCCTATATTTTCTCCTCTACTAAGATAAAGAACCTTGTAAGCTGAGCCTTGTGATTTTTCTTAAAAACCCAACCTTAGCATAAGTTTAGTAATTCAGGGTGTTTTTAAAATGACACCAGGATTTGGAAGTACCAATTACAAATATCTAACATAGGCCTAACTAAAATATTGTTTTTACACTTGAACATCACAATTTAAAAATATTATTTTTTTAGACTCCGGGCTAAAACAGTCCACATTACGCATTTAGAAACTAACTGCCCACTCTTTTCTGAAATTTTTTTACTTTTAATGCAATAAATTCAAAATAACATCAAAGAGAGACCTTAGGGCCATTCCATGCCAAATCATCCAGGGGCTGACACCCATGGTGTCAGATTTTAATACAAATTTGTATATATTAAGTGTGTACAAAAATAAGAAAAAATGCAAAGTTTCACCAAATTCCATTAAGTAGTTTCAGAATTATAGTCGTTTAAAGTTTTAGAAAAATGTAATTTCCAATGGCAGTATGAGCGGGAAATCAGCTTGTATGTTTCCACGTTTTTCTAAATAAAATTTATATTTATGTAGCTAGAGGCTTCAAACTTTATGAATTTGTCATAAATTTAATGGAGAATCAGATTATACTATAAGTGTTGGCATTATAACTTTTCATCATTGTTTAAAAAATCGTATAACACAAAAATTATAGTTTTTTTCAAATTGTGACGTTTATGTAAAAAACAATCTTTGGCTAAAATCTCTCTCCAGATACCCTAATACAACCATATATCACTGAAAAGAGCATAACATTTCCTTTTAAATGGTGAAATAATATTTGTGGGTTTACGTGTTCTAAAAGTTTTATTACAATGTAAAGTTAATAAATAAATTTTTGAATAGCGGAAAAGGTATTTTCATTGACAAAGACAGAGTTTGTGGTAAGGATGTTAGAAAGTCAATAATATCTTATAAAATATACGACTATGGAGCTAAAATCATATGTAATACAATTTGCATGGCATATTTTGTAATAACATAAGGCTTACTGTTGGATATAACACATTTACAACAAATAATTTTGTACAGTATGATGTAATTTTGAATTTAAATGTATACCCTTGTTAGCCTACGTATTACTGGAGAGCTGCATGTCAGTCTCAAAAGGTGAAATAATATTTGCAAGTTGTAGCATTACAAGAGTTTTAATACAATATAAAAATATGAAATGATTTGATGAAGTTTTGGTCTTAATGGATTTCGCTGAGAATTATAATTTTGTTCTTCAAAATTAAGTACAGTCATACCACTGGAGCCATTTAAGTTGTTCAGTTCAGTAATATATTCTAAAAATGGAGATGGTACCTTAAAACATCATTGTGGTACTAGAAACATCATAGTGTTTCATTTCTGATGACCTAAGACACGATGTACCATTTGTCTTCTCTGTCCAAGAAAAAACGATTGATTTAATTAAGCTGACATTTCCATCAGTTGGCAGAGTGGAATACATTACTGATGGGTGCAGTGCACAGTATAAAAATTTCAATACCATGATGAATTTGTCATGAAAAAATGTTCAACTTAAAGGAAGTCATGGAAAATTTTCATGGAAGTTATGGAAGGTCTTTTCATGCAACAAGTCATGGAAAAACTGTATGTGACGGAATCGGGGGCAAGACAAAAGAACTAATACAGAGAAACCTCCAAAGTTCAAAAGCAAGTGAACGGATTGTAAATGCTTGGCAAATGTTCACACTTTGTCATAATCTGTTTTCAAAAATAAAATTTTTCTTTTTGAGTGAAGAAGATATTGAAAATATCAGAATAACCCAAAGTAGTCGTTTTGAATCTGGGCAAAGCATAACTGGAACAAGAAGTTTTAATTTTTTTCCAGCCTGCATCGTCAGAAGAAATCATAGCAAAAAGAGTGAGCTCAGGCTCTGTTATCTGTTTAACACTTTCGCTGCTGCAAACATGTTTAAACATGAAATTTGCATAAGTTTCTATGTTAAGAAAAAAAACCGATCGGGGCCCACAGCAGCCAACGTGTTAAGAAAAAACATGTTTAACCCATCAGGACCAATGATTGAACCTAACCTCCGTTCCTTTGTTGCCTGGGTTTATGAAAGCAACTGGTGGATTGGAATGGTTCAGCAAATTAATGAGGAAGAAGGGGATTATAATATCCTCTTTATGCAATCCTCATGGTACAGCTGAAAACTTTTATTGGCCTCAAAAAGAAGAAAACTGTCCCGTACCACCACCTCATCTCCTTTGTAAAGTAAAACCTCCAGTGGTAACGTCACAATGGGATTGAACTTGTAAGATTGATTCTGACTCTCAAAAATAAATTAACACAGCCTGGGACAACTTTAAAATATCACTATAGACGGTCATCAGTTTTAAGTTTCAGTGATTGTGTTTACTTACATTTCAAGTTACTTTCGAACCAAGCCAAGACCTTTAAAAACTATTTAACAATTTTTAACTTTTAACACAATTTGAAGATATACTATCATTTTGTACAACAGAAGAATTTTCCCACGAAAATCTGGATAAGAAGTAAGTAAACCAGTGCGGTAACTAAATGAAATGTAAATATTGTATATTTTGTGTAGGTATCATAAATTCACGAGGTTGTTTAATGTAAGCTAAATAATAAGTACACCCTCAGTATTGAGGTAAAAAAGGAGCACTTAAGACATGTAATTTCATATTTTTATATTGTATTAAAACTCTTGTAATGCTACAACTTGCAAATATTATTTCACCTTTTGAGACTGACATGCAGCTCTCCAGTAATACGTAGGCTAACAAGGGTATACATTTAAATTCAAAATTACATCATACTGTACAAAATTATTTGTTGTAAATGTGTTATATCCAACAGTAAGCCTTATGTTATTACAAAATATGCCATGCAAATTGTATTACAT
Source organism: Allygus modestus (assembly GCA_963675035.1). Lineage (NCBI taxonomy): Eukaryota > Metazoa > Arthropoda > Insecta > Hemiptera > Cicadellidae > Allygus > Allygus modestus. The sequence goes on from OY776114.1 coordinate 131,082,459, forward strand.
ATGATTTTAGCTCCATAGTCCTATATTTTATAAGATATTATTGACTTTCTAACATCCTTACCACAAACTCTGTCTTTGTCAATGAAAATACCTTTTCCGCTATTCAAAAATTTATTTATTAACTTTACATTGTAATAAAACTTTTAGAACACGTAAACCCACAAATATTATTTCACCATTTAAAAGGAAATGTTATGCTCTTTTCAGTGATATATGGTTGTATTAGGGTATCTGGAGAGAGATTTTAGCCAAAGATTGTTTTTTACATAAACGTCACAATTTGAAAAAAACTATAATTTTTGTGTTATACGATTTTTTAAACAATGATGAAAAGTTATAATGCCAACACTTATAGTATAATCTGATTCTCCATTAAATTTATGACAAATTCATAAAGTTTGAAGCCTCTAGCTACATAAATATAAATTTTATTTAGAAAAACGTGGAAACATACAAGCTGATTTCCCGCTCATACTGCCATTGGAAATTACATTTTTCTAAAACTTTAAACGACTATAATTCTGAAACTACTTAATGGAATTTGGGGAAACTTTGCATTTTTTCTTATTTTTGTACACACTTAATGTATACAAAATTTCATAAAAATCTGAGAACTTGGGTGTCAAATTGTAATTTGGCTGGATGATTTGACATGGAATGGCCCCTTAATGTAATTGAAAATTGGGTTAAAAAACCTTGTAATTTAATATGATAATGCTGAGCATTAACAGCCAATGTTGTCAAAAACAAATATACATATTTAAAATATCCAGGCTACCAACTTTAACTGTTTAAAATAAACGGTATCAGGAAACTGACACATACTTTCTCCCTTTTAGCCAAACTTTAATGACAAAAATATTTGTTATTTACTAAATATAGAATATAAAGTATAGATAAATGTACAGAAAATTGTCTAAAATAGTTGTTTTCAGAAATATCCACCCAAATCCCTTTTTGGGAGGCACTATAGAGTCCGTTGCTACACACAGTGGTTTTGAGAGGGGAAATGCCCCCTTGCCCCCCCAGGGTTAAATAGCAACACATTTCGAACATCATCTGTTGGTAAATGCTAACTTGACCTGTATATCAAATTTTAATGAAATTGATCAGTAAATAAGAGAGAAATAGTTATATTTGTATTCCCCATAAGAATAACATTGGACAACGTACTGTGTTTACCGCTAAATGAAAATTTCAATTTTCTCCGTAACTAGCAATCGTAGAACAGTAATTTAAAATACTAATTTATTTAGTTTTTGAGCTCTTTTTAATGGTGAATAGTAATCTTTTTTAACATTTATGATTTTTTATGAAAAATCCAAAAAATTGAATTTTGGATGTTTTAAGTCCTGTAATTTCTGAACCCGAATTTTTCAAGAAATGCGGGTGGTGTCATTTTGTTGCAAACCTAAAGTTCTACAAACCACGAAAGTTTAATCAAAATCGTTAGAGCCATTTTTGAGAAATTTGGATTTTTCATGTTTTTTGGCGGTTTTTGGGGGATAATTACCCTTAAAAATCAAAAATCCAAAAAAATGAAAAAAACGCCTGGAGATATCGTGGATTAGTACCTACATACCAAATTTCATAAAAATCGGCCCATAGGTTAGGGCTCTAGCTCTGTAAACATCCACACAGACACACGGACACACACACACACACACACACACACACACACAGACAGACATCACGTAAAAACCACTTTTTTGGGTTCAGGGAGCACCAAAACGAATATTTCAAATTCGAAAATTTTTACGAAAACAATACTTTCTCCATATACTATGTATAGGGGGAGAAAGTAAAAAACCAAGATTCTGAATTAGAAGAAGTATGGGTTCAAAGTTATGCGCTAGTGATTCATTAAAAAAATAAAGTATAACATAATCACATATAGCAGGTGTCAGAATGGAAGAAACACTAAAAAATACTTACTCTACCTGCCAAGAATATTCATGTAAAAAATTTGCCAACACAAAATATTGATATATAATTTATAGACAGATGAAATATCGAAGAGTTTAAAACAAGAATTAACTTCGCTCGACATAAGAAAGTATTTTAATATTGAATGATTTAATATAGAATACCATCAATATAGAAAAAAGCATTTCAGAGAAATTTTCTCTAGACAGAATGAAAAAAAAAAATTAAAAAAGTTGATTTTAGCTGTCCCGAGATGGCTTGTTAGGACAGACAGACATAACTCCACAAACAGGATCACAAATAGCCTTAAAAATATAGTTAATCATAAGTTCACTTCGTAATAAAATTACAAATGTTCGACATATGTTTATTTCAGGTAAAAATCAAATACCAGTGAGAGTTCAACGCTTATATTCACCATTAATCACTAAATTTTATACATATAAAGAAATCACAATGAATCAATTTGTTAAAGAAAGAAGTGTCCGTGATCCAAACTTCAAAAATCAAAGCATCTATTTACATATTCCTCCACTCATTTCACTGGCTGGGGAAGAATTGATCGTCCTGATGTCATTGGGGCGGGACAATAGTAGCTGAGCCGAGGTCCGTCATGCGTGGGAACTTCACCTTCTTCTTCTCCAGTTCGTCTTGCGCCCACAGTATCAACTTCATCAGGTTGTACAAGCGAGGCGTAGTCGGCTCTTGTAATTCTATCTTTAAAATTGCTGCATTAAGCTCACTTGCAACCTGAAAACAGTTGTGATCAAATGATTATTTGAAAGCGCAACTAAAATTTATTATTAACAATGATGTTTTGGTGACTGGAGAGCTATTTGATAGTAAAAAAAGGTCAAAACCTCAGGAAACTGCTTTAAACTTTTGATGAATAAAATTTTAACAATGCGACTCTGCAAGGAGACATCCAACAGAGGAAGTCCCATGAATCTTAAATGGAAGCACAGATTGAGTAACAGGTCAATATTTTTTGTTAGTAAAGCAGAACTCCTCGTATCCGACCTTGGGATAACTAAACAAGTGTCCAACTGTCCACTGTACATCCGCAACCGCCTCCCAGCCGAGCCTGCTTTGTCTTGAAAGTAACAATTCTTTTCCATCAAAAACTGTGAGCTTATGATTGTGGTTTTTATCCTGTTATGGCAAAGTATTTGTATTTGTTCCAGTGTATAGTATCATATTTTGCTCCTCTGGCCCTCATATTTATCCTCTGATTATTCAACCTTTTTCATGTTACAACCATGGCCCGCATGCAACATATATGAGGGGTTCTACAGCACAACTAATTCTTTCATAATATGGACTTTTCACTTGGCAGAAGAATAAAAGTCGGAGGTCAAAATATTCACATCATTTCATCATTGTTGCTGGATTAAGAAACCCCAACATAGCTGCTAGGCACGTCTTCCACAAGCAGGAATATTGTGCAGGCTACCAGCAGGAAAGGAACGGGTGGGATGGGACGGCAGCCAAATTGATCCTTCAGAGGGCCAACTATGACAGCTGGGATGAGGCTCAAACAGGGGACCGCATTCTGCCCTCCAACTGGCCAACTCAACTGACAGGGTATCCATGTACAACAGACAGGGTATCCATGTACAACAGACAGGGGCCATTCATTCTCAGGTTGGGGACCAAACCCGGATATTCTGTCCCCAGCCGCTGCAAATGAAGGGACCAAAGGTGAAAGGGACGTTTGTCTTGGCTAAAAGACTTACCATATGTAATGACAACTTCATTTGCTGTACCCAATGTCAGCCTTAAAACTGGTATACCGTAGTAGACCAGTTTTAACCCTCGAAGTGTCTTTACAGGGTGTCCACGGACCGGGAAGTTCGGGAATTATACGGGAATTTTTTTCCACTGGGAAAATACGTGAAATATACGGGAATTAAGGCCAAAATCCGGGAATTTAGTGTAAAACACTTAAAAGTCTAGCGGTAAAGTACGTGTTTTTACGCCGAATTTTCATCTCTTTAACAGTTATTATCACGATATTTCCGACTCTGAAATTGTTTTTCTACCGTAACAAAACATTACAAACGATTTAAAAACAAACAGCTGCTCAGTAATAATCATCGGGACGGAAGAAGGCAGCAAAAAATGGCATGTAGAAGTGGGGTGAGCGGAGCAATGGAGAGGAAACGATATCTATGAGTCACCACTTGTTTGTTTACTTTCCAGAGAACATCCTCACAGAGCGTTTGCAAAAACCGGCCGGATAAATATTAACTGTTTTGGTAACGGCCAATTCGGCAAGATTATAATTTCTTGTTTAGTAATCATTTTAGATAATTATTGACTCATTAAATAATGATTTTCACACAACTAATTGACATTTATTACAACTACCTTGTCTACGAATTATACTGTATCTAGCTAAAAGGTTTATTGTGATCCTAATCCTAATCCCTTCCTCATTCAATCGTTTGGAAAATGTTGTCGTATTTTCCAATAAAATAAAAATAGTGTTCTACTGTGATGTGTACTGTACTTACTCCAGAATATTTGTTGACAACATTTCTTATGACATTCGTTACATTTCTACACACGTTAAACGATGTTGAACAACTAGGGGGAATTAAATTGTACGGTAAGTAGTAGTTCCCGTAAAAAAAGTTTACTAAAATATTGTATTTTATTTTGTTTTAAAATGTGCGTTTTTATGTTTAACTAAATATATACCGATATGTTGTAATTCAAATGTATGTTAACTGAAGAAAGTAAACAATGCAACAATTGGAATGTGTTAAATGTGTATGTGGGAACACATTTTCAAGAATGCGTCGTAGGAGGTTCAAGGACAGTCTCCGGAGTGTGGGGGAGGGGTGGATACTGGATGTAGGTTGAGCAAAGACTTAAAACTACTGGACCGCTCGCGCCCGAGGTGAAGCGAACCAAATTTCGGTCCGGCCGCGTTCGAGGTCGCGCCGCAAATGGTGGGCCACCGCGGCAGCGCTTAGCATAGGGGATATAGGGAAAAACACGACGCGCGCTCACTTGAATTGAATTTGCAGCCAGGGAACATTTTTTATGGTTGAATGGCTTTCTGATCAGTATTCCTGAATAGTTTCTCGAATTTTTAATACCAAAAGTAACTATATCCAACCAGGGTTAATTGCGTAAAAAGAACAGAAAGTTGGGAGTTTTGTAAAATAATCTCCTCGATGGCTGATTCTTTCATATTTCCAGTCATATAAATTTATGTACGATCCACTAGGCTTTAGGTGTTGTCCAATGGTACTGGAATGGATTTTTTATGAGCAGTAATATCGTTCTTTGGACTAGTGAAACTTTGAATTTTAGCATATAAACTTCGACGTTCGCCAAAAGTTGTAGATTGCATGAAAGTTAATTGGCCTATATCATAAAATTTTGTTGATGAATGAATACCATAAAAGACAAATACTTTTTATTAGCAAATGTATTCTTAATAAACATTAATTACCAACATGGTTACCAACGTTAAACGTTACTATTAGATCTATTACTAAATTTCGTTGATCAAATGTGATTAAATTGAAAGTTGGTTTGTTAATTTACTTAGTTAATTAGGAAGGGTAAAAGCGATACTAAAACGTTACCCGAATTCGACGACAGCTGCATTAATCAAGGAGTTGCAGGAGGAAAGGCAAAAGATAATTGAAGAATCACAAAGGAAAGTAGAGGCCATAGAAGAAAAATTGCAAGAACTCAAAAAGAAGTAACTCTGAACAACAACGAAACCTTAAACTGTCATGTCTATATCCTGTTATTTATGACTCTTTTATTTGCTTTGCATATTATTGTTTCAATATTATTGGATTACCCAGATAAATGTAATTTAATATTACTTGATTTAGTTCTTCAGTTTAAAGTGCAGTTCTCATATTTTATATTTAATTTTTACTGAGTGTTTTATATGTGTTGTTAATCACGTTTTACACTACTTAGTCATGTGATCTCACGAGTAACAATTGTGCAATTTATACTCTATTCATATTTATTTATTCTACTGTATGTTGTTGGGCCTATTTGTTGGATTTCAATTTAAAATGCAGTTAATATTTTATTTGTAAATTTCTTGTGCGACATTTGTTTGATTTACTTGTAATTGTTTTTTTGTACGTGGTGTTAATTATGTTTAAATTACTTAGTCATTTGATCTCACGAGTAATTCTGCTAGGTATATTCAGTTCATATTTATTTTTTTCTGTGTTGTATTTTGTGTCTTTCAATTAAAAGTAGCCGTCTGCGGTGCACCGAAAAAACGGTACCGGTACGGCACAAAACTAATTACCGTCATCGGTTCGGTACAGAACATAACCCCGGTACAGATTTGGTACGGTACGGTTTACTGCTTCAAACAATAAACAGAGACAAGCTAAACAATGTTTAAACAAAATAAGTGGTTGAAATAAGACCGACTTCTATTTATAACTAGTCATTTCCTTCAAGGAAAACAAGCCCCAAAACTCATAGGAAAAGAGACGTTGACAGGTGTTATTTATAGCTGAACGAGAATGGAGATAAGAAAGGTAGGCAAGGGTAGCGGGGAGGGGCTGGGTAGGGTCGGCAGTCCTTGAAGACGAGAAAGGTTTAGAATAGGAAAACGTGAGGGGGAGGGATCCGGTAATTAGCTATAAGTCGGTTGTTTGTCCAACATCTTTCTTTGAGTGAGAAAAGGAATACTACCTTTTAAATCACGTTCTTTCTCCATTATGATTTCAAATAAACTACTTGTATTTATGAATTATTATTGTTATTGAAGTATACTAGTGAAATTAATTTTAAATTATATAAAAAGACGTTTAAAAAATGGTTGAAAACTAATGAAAAAATCAAAATCTTTTACCGTACCAATCTGAAATTTTTGGTACCGCAGACCCCTAATTAAAAGTGCAGCCATTATTTTATTGTATCTTCCGGAGCGATTTTTTGTATTTACTTTTAAAGGTTTTTTAGTACGTGTTGTTAATTATTATGCTGTACTTAGTCATTTGTTCTCACGATTATCTGTGGTAGTTATATTCTTTTCATATTTATTTATTCCTTGTTGTATTTAGTGTCTTTCAATTTAAAGTGCTGTTAATAGTATATTAATTGTTGATTTCCTGAGCAATTTTTGTTTGATTTGCTTGTAATTGTTTTTTAGTAGTGGTGCTAATTACGCTATAGTAATTTTATCTCGAGAGATAAATAAAAATATTAAAAAATAAACCTTTCGTGACCCTGGTTTTAAACCGCAACCCGATTAACCCGCGCCCGGGTAATCGGGAGTTGACTGATTATAAGTGCATTAAGTTAACTTTTTGACTTTTCGGGTTATTAACTTTTGTAATTTAAACGTGTCTGTGCAATTATATTTATTTCAGTGTTTTTGGATTTTTATTGTGTGTTATGTATTATTGTTTTTTATTACGTTTCAAATATCTTGCAGTTTTTTATCGAGTAGTAAAGATTGTGACAGTTTAAAGTTATGAAATAAAAGCTATGTACGCAATCAGTTGACCCGTTATTTTACCCTCTTTCACTTATTTTATCTCAGTATTTTTTTCACAAGGTCTGGAATAACAGAGGCGCTGCGAAATAACCATCCGCACCTTCACTCGTCTACATTTGTCCAAAGTGTACAGGCGGATTTACAGTTTGTACTATATTCCACGTTCAACGAGCAGGACAGGGCTTTGGGAGACTGCGAAATAGCCATTAAACTACCAGAGCTGCCTGTCTTCGTCATGGTCATATTTTTTGTAATGCCCGTTGCGTATGGTAAAAGAAGATTTTATTACTTTCTATATTTTATAATTAGGAAGGTCACATTTGTGTATCTGTTAAATGCCTTTATCGCGATAAAAGTGTTTTGAAAGAAAATAACGATTACAAAGTCTGGAAAGTTAATGATTTCAGGGTGGCTAGTATCTCTCGAACCGCTCGCTTTGTCGTCGTTTGAAACACACGAGCGCCACGAACTACGAACTGCATTATTTGGTGGCTCTGTTATTACCACGGTGGCGAACGTGGTAGTATAGAGCATTGTTGATACAGCCATCCCAATCGCTAGTATTTTACATTAGGTTCGGTTGTTGGGTTTTAAATTCGAAACATGACATGTTGAAGAATAAAACTTATTCTATTTATTGTTGATCTAGCAGTTTCTAACCTATAAAACCAAAATATGCAACTGCACGATTTAAAAGTTTAGTGGGTGGTGTGCAGGTTTGATACGTTTGAGGTTATAATCGATTTAATTTAATTTAGCCAATATTAAACTCGTCTTATGGCCTCTGTTGTGTCTTGTTTTAAACTAAAGTGAGTTTGTGTATGTAAGTTGTTTGTGTCTTATGCTATAATACTGAACACTACATTAAATATATAAAATAGTCTAATCAAAAAGTAAATAATAAAGCGCAGAAAACGCGTGCAAACATGAGCAGTTTGCCGGCGGGAAAAATCGAGTTACCGGCGGGAAAATGCGGGAAATATACGGGAATCTTGAAACTTGGATTTTGTGGACACTCTGCTTTAGTAATGGTCTTAATGTTTGCCTATTTTTGGTGATTTTGCAGCGTTTTATTCAAATAAATGTAACAAACTCAAAAACACTCCAAACAGCATTATTATACAGTTTTCCTTGTTCGGAAAATCATGGGCTTCAATATTATATATATAAAATTTCACAAAAGCTATAAAATAAAAATTATGTTTGCAAAGGAAAAGCACTTGGCTTGGGAGTTTCATTGAGAAAAGGTGGGATACACAGCTAACTCACCTGAAGAAACTGGTTCAGATGAGCACAGCAACAAAGAAAGTATTTTTACACACATATTACATAATATTTCATCTCCATTTGAGACTTCTTCAGATGTAGAGAGAGACTGTCAGTTAAAATACTGTTTGAATATGAGCTTGTTCAGTTTTGCCAACACTAAAAACACCAACACTAATTTCTTGGAACTATATATATAATACACACTATTGCATGAAATGTTTCAGTTAGTGTAAGGAAGGGTAGGTATGGAAAGGTGTTAACTGGGATCTTTTATCTAATATTCAGGTTTGGTGGGGCCCTTCAATTTGTTACAAATTGGTAAGCTAATTCCCATCTCCTGAGCATTGAGCTATAACAATGTTTTTTGGGGAAGGATTTCAAGGCTTTTGTTGTGAAACAGTCATCAAACTGGAGGCTGTGAATCTGGGCATGTTGTGCTATTGGTTTTTCTTTATTAGTTTTTACATCATGTCGGTGTCCATTCATGCGTTTCCTGAGGGTTTCGGTGGTTAGGCCTATATATTGAGCGGGGCATTGTGTACATTCTAATTGATAAATGAGGTTTTCAGAACAGCAGGTATCTACCTGCTGAAAGAAGATCCAACAACAAAATTCACAACAGAACTAACAGACCTTATATCTCATCATACCAAATCAAACAATATTACTACTGAAACAGCCAGCTTGTTAATACCAGAAGACCCAATAACTCCAAAAATCTACATCCTTCCAAAAATCCATAAAGGAATCACACCCCCACTAGGTAGGCCTATAGTGTCAGGTTGCGGTTCGCCAACAGAAAGAATCTCTGCCTATGTTGACTCCTTTTTACAACCTCTTGTCCAAAATTTAACCTCCTAAATCAGAGACTCTAGTGATTTCCTTGAAAAACTGAACCATATAGCTCAACCCCTTCCTGACAATGCAATTGTGGCTACAATAGATGTCACCAACCTGTACACTAACATTCCTCATCTTCACGGCCTTGCTGCAGCAGAAACTTTCCTACAAAACAGACCCAAGGGTTCCCTCCCCACCACCTCATTCATAACAAATCTCATCAAATTCATCTTAGAAACAATTTTCAATTTCAAGACAAACACTACCTGCAGATTAGGGGGACAGCCATGGGGACAAGGATGGCTCCGTCATACGCTAAACTCTATATGGGAAAGTATGAAGACAATTTTTTGAAGAAACAAGAAAGACTACCTATCTGTTGGTTTAGATACATGGATGATATTTTCATAATATGGACCCATGGCGAAGAAGAATTACAGAGATTTCTTGAAGACCTAAATTGTTTTGGCCCACTGAAGTTCACCTGGGATTTCTCAAAAATATCAGTAAACTTTCCGGATCTCACCGTAAGCCTAATTAACAATTACATCACCACTTCTATCTACATAAAACCAACAAACCATCAACAGTATTTACACTTCTCTAGTTGCCATCCAAATAATACAAAAAGATCCATTCCCTACAGTCTTGCTTTAAGAGGGAACCGTCTCATCTCCAACAATGAAAATCGAGAGCAATATAATAACCAACTCCAAAAGGCCCTAGAAAACAGAGGATATCCTAGAAACTTAGTGAAATCTCAGATAGCTGCTGCCGAGAAGCAATGAACAAAATCAAATGACAATAAACAACAACACCTGAACCTGATAACCACATACCACCCTGGCCTACAACCGCTAAACAGTCTCCTTAAAACAGGATTTAAAATTCTAGAATCTTCCAGCCAAACAAAGAACCTTCTACAGAAACCTCCCACCTTGGTCTACAGACAACCTTCGAACCTAAAAAACCTTCTAGTACATCCAAAACTACCTGAACCATCAAACTCGTGTTTAGAAAAACCATCTCCAGGCTCATATCCATGCAATGAAAATAGATGTAAAACCTGCAAAATCAACCAACCATCAGAATCTTTTACTAGTTCATACCATCAAAATAAATACCATCAAATCCAAGGCCTTCTGTTCTGAAAACCTCATTTATCAATTAGAATGTACACAATGCCCCGCTCAATATATAGGCCTAACCACCGAAACCCTCAGGAAATGCATGAATGGACACCGACATGATATAAAAACTAATAAATAAAAACCAATAGCACAACATGCCCAGATTCACAGACTCCAGTTTGATGACTGTTTCACAACAAAAGCCTTGAAATCCTTCCCCAAAAAACATTGTAATAGCTCAATGCTCAGGAGATGGGAATTAGCTTACCAATTTGTAACAAATTCAAGGGCCCCACCAAACCTGAATATTAGATAAAAGATCCCAGTTAACACTATTCCATACCTACCCTTCCTTACACAGCTAACTGAAACATTTCATGCAACAGTGTGTATTATATGTATATAGTTCCAAGTGTTTTTAGTGTTGGCAAAACTGAACAAGCTCATATTCAAACAGTATTTTAACTGACAGTCTCTCTCTCTCTCTCTCTCTACATCTGAAGAAGTCTCAAATGGAGACGAAATATTATGTAATATGTGTGTAAAAATACTTTCTTTGTTGCTGTGCTCATCTGAACTAGTTTCTTCAGGTGAGTTAGCTGTGTATCCCACCTTTTCTCAATGAAAAGAAAAATTATGTGATGTGAAAAACAATTTTAAAGTTTGCACTCCATCAAATTATAAATGGTTCTATAATATACAATTTTCAAAATAGCCAATTTGTTTTAAATTTTATAAGGGAAATAATAAATATATAAACAAATAATCAGGTAAAGCAGCAAATAAAAAAGTTACAGATGATAAACTGTTGTGGCACTATAGCAAATGAGCAAAATGGCCTTGGCGAGATTACAGTCAGAAGGATAATTTACCTCGATATCACTGCCGCCTATTTCTCCAGGATCATCAACCAACCCTTCATCATCACTAAACTTTTCTTCTAAAGCCCCACGTATGTCACAACTGTCCATTTTTACAAATAAAAACAACGAAAAACATCTCAACACAACACCATTCCCGAAGTGAGGATAGCGACGCACAACAAAACTTCACACTTCAGCTTCTGCTAAAGTACGATTGGCACGAACGTAAAGAGCGTCTGCAGACAGACATTGAGAGAAAGCTTAGAATCTGCCGTAAACGGCAATACCAATTTCAATCCGGTTCATTAAGATTCAATGTGCCCCTTAGAATCTGCCGTAAACGGCAATACCAATTTCAATCCGGTTCATTAAGATTCAATGTGCCCCAGAGCCTATTTCATAAATGCTGTTTGACTGTCGACGCAACAACAGTAAACACCCCAGCGGATGCGTTTTGTGTCGCTATATCGACACATAACTCCTGGAGGGTTAAGGTTGTCCTGGGACATGTTCCAACTTATAAACTGCTCTAAAATATCGGAAATATCTGTGACTGTAGTTAACAAAATTGAAAATGAGGGCAAATGAAATTTCCAGGCTATTGCCAAAGTGAATTAGTTCTACAAATGCCGGGTGCTACCAGCTCTTTGATAGTAGGCTATAGATTTGTTTTATAAACCTAACAAAACATTGATGCAGACTGATTTAAAGTTTTTTGAAATGTTATTTGTTCTTTGACTGGAGCATACTGTGCTGTATGTTACCTTTTGCCGGTGGGTCTGATTGAGCAGATCGCTGAACGGACAGCTGGCCGGCTCTTCGAACGCCAGCAGTGCCAGTGTTCGCTCCAGCTCATTGAGCACGCCAGGATCTGACTCTCCAACCTCGCTCAACTGGTCCTGAGCGAACTGCAACGCTTCTTCTACCTTTCCGGCCCTGATCAACTCGATCAGGTGGAGTTGCTGCCATGGAAAATAAATGTATTAATTTGTTTTGACAATTCAGTCATGAATGGTCAGAAATACAATCACCTTTCTTTTATAAAAATTTACACAAAGAGATTTTATTTTAAGGATTAGGCCTACATCAAATTATCACTTATAATCCCCCAACCGTAATTCTGCTATGATAACTTGTGTTGTTTCTTGAGAGGATATGACTGTTGGGATTTTAGTGGGCAAGCCTAAACTTTTGACCCTGGTCTGTTTAGAACACTGTTAAAACAGACTCTCCTAAACCAAGGCCAATTTGGAGGTTTAGGAGAGAAAAAAAATATTGAATAAACATATTCATTGAAAAAATGTAGTTATTTTTATGACAGAGTAGATATAAAGCACAACACTATTATAACTTTTTTCAAAATAAGAGCATCTTAGAGATTGGAATACAAAAAATAATGGAGAAAAATTAATATCATTTGTCCCTTTAGAAAATACTATGTAGGAAACAGTACAGTAGGGCCTACCGTAGTTCAAAACTGAGCAGTTAATTTTTTAATGAACTTTGAGGGCAGCATGTGTCCTTCAGAGTAAAAGTATCAAAATTTAAAAACCACTTTGTACAACTACGAGGACATTTTTTGAAATTATCGTCAAAATCATATCGGAAATAATGGAGATCTGTTTCAAAAATTACCTTGGCATATTATAGATGCAGAAGTCAAACTGCCCTTAAAACTTATAACACAGGTCAAGTACAACGTTACTACCTACGGTTAAAAATCAAATTCACGCCTTTGAGAGTTCAACTTTGTCTGCTCATCGTAGGTTACAACTACTTATAAATTGAAGGCTGAATCCTGAGGTTGCTTAGAAATGTTTCTTCTCTGTCCTATTCTAGTCCTACAATACTCGTATAGACCTATTTAAATGATTATATTAAATATACAATGGTTATATTAAATGGCTATAAACTTTAATATAAATATTAAATGGTATATTTTATGGTGCTATTTAAACCTAACAGGAAAACTATTAAAACGTAGGCCTAACCTATTATGTTTCGTTACATATGTGACTGATTCCTAATCAAACACCGTAGAACTAGACTAACCTGTAAATGGAAATACAGATATCGATCGTTATCCAGCAAGTCAGGGTGCAGCTGATTCACGAGCAGTGTAGCCTCCTGGATCCGCCCTCCCTGGATAGCGTCCCTGATGCGGATTCGGTTATCCATGAGGTTCAAGTCCATCGACGGCTGCACCCCCGACTCTTGTTGGAACTTTTCAGCCGCCTCCTTGAAACCTTCTGTAAACAGAATGAAATGAGAATCATATAAATGTATAACACCAACTGGAAAAATCTGTACGGAAAGACTCTTCCTGACAAAACTTGAAAGAAAACGTAAAATTAACTGCTCAAAGGCTGAATTGATTACGGTACCTAATTTTCCTAACTGAGGCCTAATAAATTATATGTTAAATTGAGAAGAATTAAGTAGGTCTGCATTCTGGATAGCCTACTCCAACTTTGAAGTTATTGAGAGAGTATCAATAAAAACTACTAAACAATAAAATAAATATCCCAAGATTTCTTCTGTGTGAGTTAAAAGCAGATCATTATTTTAATATAAAACTAAAGGGCAAAATAAGAGAGAAGCTATATTATGAAATATAATACTTGTAAATAAATACAAGTAATAATGCTGTTTAAGGAATTACTGCGGACATTTTCCCATCACTTATTAGTAAAAACAAAAGTTTCACAACGTTTTGTGATCTGGAATCTGATATCACCATTATCAAAAATGAATTTTAACCAAGGACAAGTCTTAGTATTAATATTGTCATCCACGGAAGGCAGCTGTGCAAAATCAACATTCATATCCACTTGCAGCTTGCAGGATATTGCTGACCTGCCAACTGCAGACGACAGAGGTCTGATATTAAGCTAGCTCAGAAACTTCAATAATTTACCTATGACAAAACTTTGCTCTTATGAGACATATTTATAAATATTAAACCTTCTCTTTAATGAGTTTTCAAATTCCTCCCACCATAATAAAAAAACTCCTAAAATAAAATTGTAGATTAGGATACGGTAACGTCTTTCATGTGGGCCTTCATTCACATGGTATTTCTTGATCACCATCTATTCCCATTGTTTTCAGCTGATTTCCCGTTGATTCTCGGTTGTCAAAATATTGCTACCATGGAAATTTGAATAAAATAATCAGGTCTACTCCATAAGGTTAACAATGCCAATTTCAACCATAAAAACTTTAAATGCCATTAGGGCAGAGCCCAATATATTTTCAATAGGCCTACAGGGAAATAGGTCTATGTTAGATTCTCATATCTTTCAGCTGCAGCATTCCAGTATTAGAGATGTGACAGTAGTAAACATAACTCCAAATATAATAATAGGATGGAGCTATATTAAATGCCAGTGGGGCGGAGCCCCAAAGGATGTTTGAGATGGGGGAATGTCTATGTTTCATTCTGGTATATTATCTATCTTCCTATCAAATTTAAGTTTCATCAGTTCCATCGGTTCAATAGTTGGCTGTATCTGTTAACATGGTTATATTAAAGGCCAGTGGGACCCTAAGGTATATTTAAATCAGTAGTAGACCTATATGTCTGCCTTCAGCTATCAGTTACCTTTACCAAAATTTAAGCTTCATCAGTGTAGGCCCTACAGCAGGAGGAGTGAGATGGTTAAAATCTCATATATGACAGGTAGACTCTCATATATCCAGCCAATGTTTTGCGGATGGCTGGGCCGGATAGCAAAAAAGCCAGATATGCTAGAAGACGGTGTAAGTCATCACTACCGTCTTCCTGAGAAACAGTTATCACAATGCGTTTACGGTAATATGCTAATACAAGATTAAGAATCTGCAAAATCATCATTTACGCTACAGTACGTTTTTAATTATTTTGAACACCCTTCTACAGTAGCCTACTGTAGTGTGACTCAAAGGACACAAGTAATACGTTGGCACAAAGCACAGATGCTATGGTTCTCGACATTGATTGCAACTAGCGACTAAGCATTTGAGATTGAGAGCGACTAAGCGAGAGCAGCGAAGGAAAGAAGTGTGCATGTGCCGCCAGCATAGGCATAATTTAGGGGGGCAAGGGGGGCAGTTGCCCCCCCCAATAATTTGGAAAATACTATTGCAATGTATGAAAAGTCACAATAATCACGATCAAAACCGATTTTGCCCCTCCAACCAAAATACTGAAATTACGCTTATGGCCCCAGTCAGCAGCATGACACCTGAGCTCAGTCTGCTCACAGTTGTCAGTAGACGCAGGTGTGTAACTGTGATCTTAAAGCAACTCATTAATTTTACTGCATCACAGAATGCCGGAATAATGATAAACCACACAGCAATCGCGGTTTAAACGCATGATTACTGAAGGCACAGAAACATTTCAGATCCACTTAAACTATATTTTACTCAAGTTTACCAAGCCGGATATCTGAGAGGCTAATGTATTTTGAGGATCAGGGGGACAGGGCCCTTAAAGACTTGTGGAAAGAGAGTAGGCTTATGTTTTACTCTGACATATTAGCTGCATACCTAGGCCCTACTTGCATTCCAGCTCAAAATGTCCAGTTAATAATGTGAAGTTATAGGCTATTGGTTGTAGTTTTTAACTGAATTTGACAAAGCTCCAATTTAAAGAGTGGCTCAACACAAGGGCGTAGCCAGGGGGTTTGCTGAAGGTACTCCAGCACCACTGAATTCTCATCAAATTACGTTGTTAACAATGACTAACAGAGACTTCTTTAACCTCCTTAATAAACCTTATTTTGTCTCTTCTTCATTTTTTTATCCTAATGAATTTGAATTTAGTTACTATCTGTTACATCCTTATAAAACCTTCTCCCTGGTTCAGCACCCACCAAAATAACATCCTGGCTACGCCCTTGGCTCAACACCTGACTGGTCTCATGCCCTAGGAAGAGTGTTTACAAATGACTTTGCAGGTACTGTAACAGGTAATGGGAGAGCTGTACACAATACCGAACAGAGGATAACTTACAGTATTACAAAATAAACATAAACACTACGGTAACAACAAAAAAACCCAAATAATCCCTGTCCATGTGGCATGTCTTTCAAATAAGACCTACCCATAGTTTATGATTTTCATCTGAAATTAAACTATTCTTGGGCATTAGAACCTAGGCCTCGTTCTACAACTCTACCAAATGTATTTTAATATCATTTACCTGTAACCAAGTAATTCATTATTAATTTATTCATGTCGCTTCGTTGTACGTGTACGTTCTCCAGCTTGATCATCCACTCATCCCTTGTTATACTATCCTGTTTGTCAGCGTAGCTCATGGATGTCAGGCCCTAAAATCATTACACATAGTTTTATTTCATTACGGTAACCTAAGTGTTTGAAAAGACTATGGCCTACTTGAAAAGTCTCTAAATTGGACATAGCCTTGGAGGGAGGGGAAGGATCAGTTGTAACTCTCCCTCAGTATTTCATGACCTAGGTCAAATACATTCTGCTTTGTTTTTATTCCACTTTCCTTTTATGTGCCCCAAAATTACAGGCTATTGTCTTATAAAATATAACAGGGGTGGGCATCAAAAACTAAATTAGGTTCTAACTTATGTGGGTAAAACATTCTGGTAGACGCTTGTGTGTTAAATATTAAGTAAACATTGTTTGGGACAGCATTAACCTTTAGCAGCAATCTTTGTGGATCATGCTTGTTGCTGAGAAAGCAAAAGTTTGTCTTTAATAGCTGAGAAATCAAAATAAGGTCTAACATATTAAGGATGCCATTTATGAATAGGCATTATTTAAGCTATTAACAATTATCAAAACTTAGCACATTTCAGACAGTGTAAGTAAATGATAAATAGTTCTACAGTAAAATTGGTATAGGGTTGACGTCAAAGGCTACTTCAATAATAACAAGCCACACTAAAGTAAAATTTAAAACAGTATAAAAATTCACTCACAATTGTGTTTTAAAAGTGTTTACATTAACACCTTTTTATAAAAAATAAGATATAATGTACCGTTGTATTTGTATATATCCGATGTTACTTTAAACGTCACAAATCAAAGCAGAAGCAGACAAGAGACAACAGAACTACATTTCATTTCAGTTCCTGTTTGTGTTTTTTGAGTTTTGAGTTTGGACATCTGGATCTGGAGATTAAATAAGAAAGGCAGTGGCTACGTACACGTCCGACGTGAGCCGCTACTGTTCACGTCCGTTCCCAATTATGCACCGTACGTTACTTTTCCTGTGATTTTTAAAACAAATTGAGAGCCATAAAACGTCCTAACCTAACCTATCCTAAACTAACGTAACGTAACCTAACCCAACCTAACCTAAGCGGTAGCGAAGTGAATTTGTCCTTACATTGGACGTGTACGCAGTCACTTCGAATAAGAAATTGTCATGCATTGAGTAAATATTGCAATATGGAGAGAGTTCATTAGTTAGGGCATAGACTTAAGTATTTTTGATACGGTTGACGCTAGACACAGGTTATGTCGGAGTCATCCAAGGGGTCGGGGTCGGGCACATATTACGTCACGCTCAAGAGGTAGAGAGGTGGGGTCTGGCGATCAGTGTTTCCATCCA
This sequence comes from Allygus modestus, assembly GCA_963675035.1. Lineage (NCBI taxonomy): Eukaryota > Metazoa > Arthropoda > Insecta > Hemiptera > Cicadellidae > Allygus > Allygus modestus. Next base: position 131,100,565 of record OY776114.1, read on the forward strand.
AGGAAAAAATGAATCCCTCTTTATCCCTCACCCATATGTCAAAATTCCCTGTTTATCCCTCTTACTCAAATTTAATGCAACGTATACCTACCATATTATATCAGTTAATAAAATAATCCCTCTAAAACTCCATTTAATAAGTTATTTTTACTCAAGTACAAAAATTTTTAAAATAACCCCCTAATATTAACATTGAAACTTGAACCCCTTCCAAGTCCAAGGGGGCGTATCCTTAACACTAAGATTGCAAATTATATCATTAAAAACCAATCAGCTGGAGTTGTGTAAGTTGAAAAACTCCTGCCGTGTTTAACTCTTCACGCTTTTTATTTGTGGGGATATAAAACATAGTATGTTAAATTGATAAACAATTTGACATTATCAAAAGAATCTAAAGGATTATTATCTCTAAAAGACCTTCCAGCAACGCAAAGACTGAAGTACTCAAAATTATATATATATATATATAAAATACAGCCGCATATATAGCAAAAAAATATATATATATATATATATTATATATATATACATATATACAGCCGCTTGTGTAACTGACTGACTCACTGAGGTATACGAATTCTAGACCACTTCTAGAAGAGCTATCAACGTGAAATTTTGCATGCAGGTAGATTTAACCTTGTAACCCCCAGAAAAATTGCCAAAACTCACAATTTTTAATTATAAAATATTTTTAAAAAAAATAGTTAAAAATATATTAGTTACGTAGACTACGTTACCGACATGCATTATTTCGATATGTTAACCGTTTCGGTAATGTAGTTTACAAAAATCTAAATCGGCTTTCTCGTGTAAGCGTTATGTGGCAATCCAGTCACAAAAAATGTGTGTTTTATTAAATATTAATAATTTTAAACCTAACTAAATATAATTACATAAACTCAAGATTACTTATTGCTCAACATCGAAACATATAATTTTAGGTTCTCGCTGGTAAGAAAACTTGTTGTTTCAACCACCCCCTTTGATGATTCAGTCAATAATTTCCCTTGAACTGAACCCTTCGGTGATGTGTTGTCCAGTTTTTACGTATTTTTGGTAGCCATGACGTTTTCTTGCGTTACCCGTGGATCAGTTTACTAGGACTAGGGTTATTCTCAGCTTGCTTCTTTTAGCAACTATGCGCAGTGCATGGCTAATTCTGCTTGTGCTAGGGGGTGAGTGGTGTAGGGGGTGTAAATTAAACATACTCCTTAGGGATATACTTAATCTATGGTTGTGCGTGTGTGCCATTGACGATATTATCGTAGATTGCAACCGGTTGTATTCGGGCTCATGGTGTAACTGACTCAGGTATACGAATTCTATCCCACTTCTAGATGAACTAACCTAGGGACTGACATTTTGTACACTTGCCTTGGCCACTTACGGATGAGCAAGGAACGTGACATACAGTAAAGCTTGTAACTATAAACCATCGGGAAAGTTGAAAAAACACCCAATGTTTTATTATCAACCATAACAAAAATATAAAAATCTATGAGTACGTAAACTACGTTATTTAAATGCATTATTTGGATGTCAAAATATTTTCGGTAATATCGGTAATGTAGTATGCAGCTTATGCTGTAGTAACATTTTAACTCTTTTAATATTAAACCTATTTATTTTTAAACATTTCAAAAGAATTGGTAGTTGCTAAACTATGTTCTAACTTAAGGTTGTAACTGGTGGTTGTATCCTTTAAGACTATTAATTCTATTTAATTATATGTTCTATTTTATTTTCATTATTCACAAGCCCTTAATAATATATGGGTGCATATACCTATACACACAATACGTCTGCATGTCAGGGCCAACAGCAGTCATAGGAACAATTTTATTTATTAAAAACCCATAAGAAATGTCTAAATTGTTGTGGATTTTTTGTTCTTTTGGTCGTAATCGGTGTGAAAAGCCCCACTTGAATTAGGTTATATCTTTTACAGATTACTTTTATTCAGCACAAACATAATATTTTATGTTATTATAGTGTTTTTCCCGTTAACAACACAAATGTTGTCAAATAAGGACAGTTAAAAGTAAGGATATAAATTATTTCACGCATTTACATAGTGTCTGGTGGCGTAAAAAATTACATACGATATAGCCTTAAACTATACCTGGAATATCATAATTTCGTATCCGATTTCTGAATACAAAGACCTATACGTAGTATGCAGCATGCATATGTCCAATTTGTATTATTTAACCCTCTATAAAAAAGCTAAGCCTTAATTTTGTTACTTTTAATATATTAACCTCATTAAATTGATCCTTGAGGAACTCTGTATTTTATTTATTCAAGTTGTTTGACGTTTTTTAATATATTTACTGGTTATTCAGTTTGATGATTTACGTCTCGTTTGAAAGTCCTTAATGTCTAGATGTGCCATTTAGGGGTCTCAAGTCAGTGCGTGGAACCATAAACCCTTCGGAAGCCCTCAAAGTTCGGTTAAGGCCCTTTTAAATAACATTGAACAGCAAATATAAACAAAAGAATCAGAGCAGATGGGATTAAAGATACAAATATATGGTTTGCTAGTATTATATAAATTAACTAACAATTTTAAATATTTATACTTTTATACATCCACGAATTTGTAATAAATATTATTATTATTATTATTAAATAAAACAAATAAAGAGACAACTTTAACCCGCTAAAAACTTGATTTTATTCCAAATAAATCGACCAAAAGGTTTAAATCTAGTACTAAAGGTAATAAGGTACTAGCTGTGGTGGACACACACTGCTTTAACCGGGGCCTACCTCGTCCGGTTAAACCAACATGTGTAGAGATTGAAGAAACATAACCTTCAGCGTTTTAGTTGTCATTAAAACACTATATAATTTTATATGATAATATAATTTTTAATATTTGTTACATGTAAAAAGGAAATAATTTATAGGATATGAATGAAGTTTTGTGAATTATTGCTGACAATTGCAAATAATAATTGATGGTGCTACTTGGTTTTGCAAGTCTGGGCAAACTCGCGATTTTCTTGTCCGGGGATGTCGGATAGAAGTTGGAGACAATGGTTTGAATTGTTTGCTTGGCATGATGGGACAGGAGCCGAGTCACGTGACGGCCGGCGTTCTCGGTTTCCAGATCTTTCGGTCCAAAGCTTATAAATTCACGGTCGCTAGGCGACTGCGGCATTTTACGTTTATTTCTGGTGTCGGAAGTTTGCCGCTAGTCTACCCAACGAGACGTGATTCTTCTGATTGGAAGGTTCAAAATGTTGTTTTTAAATTTAGAGTCTTTATTCAAATCATTGTTCCATTTCTCATTTTGTTGTTTTTCAAAAGTGGGGGTCAGTCTGTAAAACAATTATTTATTTTTCAGGATTGGAAGCGTTTCTATTATTGTGTTGAAGATAGACTAAGACCAGACTGATAAAGTACAGAAAGAAGATTTATATTATTAAAGTTCAGTAAAATCAAAAATCGAACAGTTTACTTTTATTTTGAAGTATTGAAGTGATTAGCAAAACCATGTTTTAATTTTATTTTTGAATTTTAAATTATTTTATTTTACAACGAAGACTTTTAATTTGTTTGTTTGAATAAATACCAGAAGATTTTATTTAATTAATTTATATTTTGAAAGACCACTTCTTAAACTCAAGAAATATTATTGCTTGCTAGTCAGCGCTATAGATCTGCACTTTAAAATAGAATTTGGTCATTAAAAGACAGTCAAAATGGGAGTTTTAAAAGTGGACTTTCTGTCGAAACAAAAGTTAATGTATGAGTTAAAAGTTCGAGTATGTCCCAAAGACAATGTTGTATAACTGTTACGAAAGGATTTGCGAGCAATTTTAAAATTGAGAGTTAAAGAGAACGTGAGCAATTTGGAGTCTTTGAATGTAAAAGAGGAAATAGTTGAAATTGAATGAAATTGGTGAAATTATAAATTAGGTGAAGGTAGCCAAACATGTAAATAAGTTAGTGCGCCTAGAACATTATTAATTAGAACATTATTCCCGCAGATTTAACTACGCTAAGGTCTAAGATTTAAGAAAAAAGTCTGTGGAGAAAATAAGAGAATTGTTGTTTAAGGTCCTAGAAGATATGCAATTTAAGTTAACGGAGGTAGGTTGTACAGGTGAGGAAAAACTAAAGCATTAAAAGTAATCGAGGATAGTTTTCATGATGAAATTGAGTTTGAAAGACAGTTAAACTTAAGCAGTTATAGCCAAAAAGATAAGGAAATTGCTAGAAATAAGACTGAGGTAGATAATGCTAGCTCTAGTGTCTGTAACATGTACATCAAATTAAGCAAACCCATTGAACAGTATTGAAGTATGTTTAAGCCTTACTGATGGTGGTGGAATTGTTATTGCATTTTGTGAAGGTACTGTTAACGCTTTTAGGTGAAACACAGCTCAAAGTCATCGTTGGCCCAACGATGGTAAATGGTTGGGATGGTTAGAAGTGGTTGGATAATGGTCGGTTGGGAAATCCAACCATAGGAGACGTTGGGCCAACGAATTGATCGTTGGGTAACCCGCGTTGGCAAATCCAACCATAGGAGACGTTGTGCCAACGAATTAATCGTTGGCTAACCCGCGTTGGCAAATCCAAGCATAGCATACGTTGGGCCATCAAAAGCTATGGTTGGCAAATCACAATATATTATATTATTATTGGATTGAGTGAAAGGAAATCCTTATACAGTAGAGTCTCACAAACTCGACTCCCGATAACTCGACACTCTGGGAAACTCGACACCTCATTTACTATACAGTACATGCATTACAAGACTATATATTTTGGAAACGAGGACAGTTAGTTATTAATTCTCAATTTTTAAGTATTTATCTAATTTTTATATTTTCCTTAAGTTTGTAATACAGTAACATTATACATTTATAATATAATGTGTTTAAGTAAAATCTAATACAGTAAACAATTTACAGCTAAATAATGTGTTTTCCTCCCCTCCCAATGTAATTCTGGATAACTCGACATTCCACAAACTCGACAGGGTCTTAGTCCACATTGTGTCGAGTTTGTGAGACTCCACTGTACATAGCTTCACTGCTTAGACTGGTAAGAGAATCAACTCGAACTGGCGTGTCTGTGACCTAAATAACTCAAAAACGCCTCTACAGATCCACTTCAAACTTTAGAGATAAATTTTATACTACGAAATCTCGGCCGAGTTTGTTATTGGGAATATTTGGTTATGTAATAATAAAATTATCTTTAAAAGAAATCTATTTTTTATCCCATAAGATTAACATTGGGATCCATTTTAGTGGCACTTGAATCGTTGATATTTAGCCAACGTCTATGTTTCAACTATAGAGTAACGTAAGTATTGCCATTGATTCACTAAAGAACTGTAGTTATTCATGTTCATGTTGACTAGGAAAAAAACACTTCTTTTCGTAACTTGAAACACAAAAACTAAGGTATAAATATTATTAGCTTTTAAAAGTTTTATGTATATTTTATTTTATACTAATTAAAAGATGCATTATTATTTTAAATACTATTATAATAAATAACTTTATTGGTACCGTACTCTATGTAAAAAAATGCAGGCCGGACTATGGGACTTTGGCCAGTCCAGACGTCCCCAGACTCCAGACGGCAAAATTATAAACGAAAGGAAAGATGTCAACAAGAAAAGTATTGAAGTTATAAACCTCCTTCGTACGTGATTAAAGTGATTAAACGCTAATATATGTAAGTATTTACATTATAATTTCAACTCATTAACAGTAGAAAATCTTAATTTGTTCAAACAATTATTATCTCGCTTATACAACTTACGGTAAGTTACCAAATAAAATAAGATGTTTTGGTTAATTATTTGACGGCTATCACCAATGCAAGTTTACAATATAGGTAACAATAATTAACATTTGTAAGAACAGAAAAAAGAACAAACTATAGCTACCTATACATCGTGCTTTTAACTATGACAATATGTTATTAAAACTTAATGTGGCACATTAGTTTTCACCATATTCTGGATCTAGCCTATTTCCTTTTTGTCTGATTGAAAACTGAAGTTTAATATAAATTTATTTTCCTAAAAAAATGATAATTGCATTACCAGAACTACCCTAGACCTCGTGCGGATCTTCGTGAAGCCTGGGTGTTATTGGTAAAAGTGGTTTGAAACGGTTTTTTAGGGAGGGGGGAAGCGATTGATATCTATTCTTAGACTATTGACTAAAAAAAACGCTTGTGAGACTCATCTGTTACGTGCCAAACCAAAACATTGCAAACGCGAAGTGGTTGTTAAGCAAAGATCGTATATAGGTTAAGTCTGTCCCACACATCTCGCGAACAGGCCTAAACATTCGACCGGACATCCTCCCGAATGTTAACTGAACATTCCGTCCCATATTCTTGCTACCAGTACACAATGGCCCAACAAATGCGAGCGCGATAGTTTACTCCGTGTGCTCGTTTATGTTCGGGACAGTTCACCTCGCCATGATTCGTGTTTGCCTGTGTTCTGTTTTTGTCTGGTTTTTGGCTTGAATCAAATGTGACGAGCGGAAGAGAATGGGCGAGCATGGTATTGCATGGTATTGGGCGAGCGTGTACCGGTTACTTCATTGTGTACATTCGTTTAATTTGGTGCACAATTCGTTGTCACGACTCGTTCTGATCTTTCGGTGGAGCATTCGATTTAGTTTTCCTATTTTATGCCTAAAGAATCAATGTACACAATTTCAGCTCTCTACCTACATGGGAAGGTGGAGAATTAGTGATGAGTGAATGATCGAGCGAATCATTCGGCGATAGTGTACTGTTACCAAAGAGTTTGTGCAGCTCCTACACTTCTCGGGATTACTCCGAACATTCAGAGTTCGGCCGTATATGTGTTCGGGCGTATTCGCGAGAAGTGCGGGACAGCATTTATCGATTAGGCCTAACACAAATAATTTTCATTTGCCTTCAACCTAGCGAGTTCACTGCTGCGTCCATATGTTTAGACTTTAGTTCGATAGGAAAAATATTAAAATTACAAATAAACAATCAGCAACAGCAATAAACTTTTTTAAGACTAAAAACCAGCTTATCGTACAAGAACTATACTGCCTACACCAGGGAAACAGTTCAACGGCTTTTGTTGACGATTCCATGTGAAAAAAACTCAAGAAGCCTAATGTAATCATTTACAATTTGTTAAGACATAATTTAAAATACAACACTCAATAACATAAAGAGTGTATTGTCAATTATGGTTTAAATACCATACTCATTTTTATCAAGACTGTCATAAAAACTTAAATACTATACGTTCACCCAGTAAAATATATTTAATATTACACAGCCAAATTTTTTCCGCAGGAATAGTATTACGAAATTTGGTATTGTGATCTTCCCCTCCAATGCTGATCACCCCCCATCTTCTGCTGGCACCCCCTGCTCAGACTTCACGAAGATCCGCACGAGGTCTACATAAGTGTTTATTCAAACTCAATAAGGCAATAAGGCAAACTCAATAAGTTTGGTCCTTTTTGGAGGTTAATATTTGTAAGGTATGACTATCGACTTTAATTTTCTAGGCTTAATTTATGATGTCCATACACCACTGTTTTAATCAAATTGTTGTCTAAATTTCTTCATTTTTATCCAAAATAAACATTTTATAAAATTGTTCCGTAAGGTAAACTTTGTCTCTGGATATAATTGTGGCTTTTGGCACAAGTTCATCCTAGGCCTACTTTTTGATTGAAAATGATCAATTTCATTGAACTAACCTCATATAAATTTACCTCTAGAGTTTGGAAATCACATTTGTTTTTTCCAGAAACAAGGGTAAAGTGATACAAATTTTAAATCCAAAATAGGCTATGACTTTTGTTTAACTTACATTTTATTCACCCAGGCGAATCCAATATGGTTTCCATCTTACTCGGCTCGGGTATACTTTCATAAGTGGAACAAAATAAAGAACCAAATGAAATTGTTCGATAGGCTACGGTATATTAATTAGGTTGATATTTTTAACACTGGTTAATATTTAATAGTTTGTATGTTTGTAATTAGGCACCGTACCTACGTCATGTTTGTTTAGTTTAGTTTGTTATTCAATTTAACTTAAAATACAAATGAAATAAACAAACATAACATGATAATGTTATTCCTGACAATGCATGTTTAAAGAAATATTGGAACCGACGTTTGTTATCTGGACAAACTTCAAGACACCTAAACTGAAACATAACATACCGTATCGTAAAACCGGCTAGACCCGGACAGGGGGTCTTGACCTGGACACATACATATTTGTAAACAAAAATATTTCTAAACTAACCTGCAAACTTGAGCAGTCGTTCGTTATAGGTAGGCCTACATTTGTTTAGAGCAGAACATGCTCTAAACAGAGCGCGGCATTGTTCCGAAAATGCATAGCTCCGAAAGGCACTCCTCCGAAATAAATAGGTATTTTCGAAGGCATTAGTCCGAAATGCATTACTCTGGAAATCACTACTCCAAAATCATTGTTCCTAAAAGCATTGTTCCGAAAAAAATTTGGAGTAGTGCGTTTCGGAGTAATGGTTTCGAAGCAGTGCACTTCGGAGTACTGCATTTCGGAGTTAGGCATTTGTGGTTCAATTTAATTTGGAGGGGACAAAGGGGTTAGAGGAGGATTTGAGATGTCGGTATTAGCCAATGAATAGACTAACTCGCCCCACCCACGAATGTACGCCGTGTTGCCGCATTTACACGCATGCTCTTCGTAATATCCGCAAAGAGGCCTAAATTTCCAGTGCATTTCGGAGTTATAAAATGAAGTGCGTGGCTTTGTTCCGCAAATTTACAACTCCGAAAGGCAGACCTTCGAAAAAATACCAAGCTTAAAAGGCATTAGTCAGAAACGCGTAGCTACGAAAATCAGAACTCCGGAAATGCACTACTCCTAAAGCAGTGTTCCGAAATGCACTTTTCCGAAAATATTTTCGGAGCAGTGCATGGATCTCTGCTCTAAACGAGGCATGCTCTAATCGTTTATAACTCACGTCTTTTCACAGAAATAAAATATTATGTCTAAGACATGTCATTTTTTTACGTTTTTCCAATTGTATTTTGTGAATAAGGGATAATTTTATTTAAAATTTAAGCGTGCATAATTCCATGCTATTTAGGGTTACTCCTCTTTGTCTGCCATGTAAAAGATATTGCACAAACTCTTCAAAAAATACCACAAGACAACTTGGTGTTGTATGCTGATGATTCAAATCTGAAAGTGTCAGCACAAACTGTTGACGATGTTGAAATTTTATCTTTCCTAGAATTGGAAAATACAATAGACTTTTTTTACAATCATAAATTGAAATTAAATTTATCAAAAACAAATTTTGTTTCCTTTAAGACTGCTCAGTGCAGTAGAAAGATTGAACCAACTTTTGCAATCGATTCTAGGGTAATAGAAATCGAAAAGTTTACTAGATTTTTGGGGTTGGAAATAGATGAGAATTTGAATTGGAATTGTCATGTGCAAAAAGTTCTTTCTAAAATTAACTCAGAAATTTACGCTTTACTCAGGATGTCATTTTTATTTACTGATAAAAGTGTGTTAAAAATTATATACCATGCCCATATTCATTCCCATATTTCATTTGGCTTGGCTTTATATGGGTCAACAAAAAAGAAAACTTAAATGACATTTTGGAGAAACAAAAGAAAGCTGGCAGAATAATTTTAAATTTGAAACCTGATCACTCTGCAAAAGAACATTTCAAAACTTTAAAAATATTAACTGGACAATATTATATGACAATATATTTATGATACGGTATTAATAGCAATTCAAAATCCTTTAAAACAGAAATCTGATCAGTCTCATCAATATAATACTCAAAATAAAAATACCATCATACCCACTCACCATAGATTAACATTTTATGAAAAAAACCTTCATATATATTGGTTCAAAATTCTTATGTAAACTTCCCGTTTTGTTAAAACTGAAAATAATAGCAATAAATTTAAGAAAATGTTACAAAATTATCTACTTGAAAAACAACTATACTCATTTGAGGAGTTTTATAACTCGTAGTCCATAGCCTTTAGTTTTTAGTTTGGAATTTGACACTATTCTCATGTATTATGTATACATATTGTGAATAAAGATGATTTGATTTGATTAGAGATAAACAACATATATGTAAAAAAATGTTTCATATTAACGACAGGCCTATTCCAATTTTGACCCGGACACTTTAATTATACTCCATGGATGTGACTCTTCTCAACCGTTAAGACTCGTTTCTGCCGTAAACACAGTATTCCCGCCATAACTAATAACAACATTGTGGTTTTTAGCTCTGATACGGTATTAATTATAAGAGCAGTGGCGAAAAAGTATTCTTTGTCTAAATCGACCATAAGTGATCATGTCCGTGGAAAATATAATGGGCCCCTTGTTTCAAACTGTATTTTAAACGCCCTTTCCCTAACGTTCTTTGTTTAGTTTCATTTTAGTTGCAAAGAATAAACAGCTGAAATGCCTGAAGAATACCCTTTTTTCATCCCCAACCCATAAAAATTTTGTATTTATTTCACTTTTAAGCCTTTGATTGGTGCAAAGGCATCTGCAGACCTCAAAACACCATCCAACTACGGACAGGTGAGATTAGTTTATACGTTATAACGTTAGTTAGGTGGATGTCCGGTTCAAGACCGTTTGTGGAGGTTAACCCGGACACTTTTATTTATTTTTAGCGAATTTCCCCTTTAGGGATTACCAAATTTCCCCTATAGGGAAGAAGCTATTACCGTAGTCGGCATGGTAAGACCTAGGCCCGGGACCATGATAACTTTTCATTTTGAGGTCCCCAGATGCCAAAAAACACCATTCGTTCAAAACCGTATATATATATATATATTTGTCGGTGAGCACGATAACTCTCGTAAAAATAGTCCGATTGTTACGAAATTTGGTATAATTGTTTAAAGCAGCATTTATGACTTTAAGTTCGAAAACCAGACGGATCGACTTATCCGAAGGGGGATTTTCAGGGGGGGAGTTTGTACCCTAAAAATAATTTTTTTTAGTTTTTTACAAATAATCGTTGAAAAAGTCAAATTTTAGTTTTTTCCATTGGAATCAGCTTAAAAGTACGCACAATTTGGTGTTTTGATCATTGCTCTACGTCAAATGGTTACAGAGATATTGAAAGTGCTAAAGACAGTACGTTGTCCGATGTTATTCTTATGGGGAATAAGAAAAAATGTATATCTCGCTTATTTATGAACTTTCCTGATGAAACTTGGTATATTGCTTCATATCGTTGTGGTATATTGATATTTGCACTAGGAATCATTTTTCGGCCGATAGTTCCCGTAGCAGCAAACCTAGTACTCAGCTCCCATGTTATTCTTATGGAGAATAAGTAACGTGTTATCTCCCTTAATTATGAACATAAATTAATAAAATTTATTATGTGGCTTTACCTTCTTGAGTTATATTGATATTTGTATAAAACCCCATTTTAGCGAATTTCCCCTATAGGGAAGAAGCTATTTATGTTCCTTGCTTCAGCAACCCTGCATACCCAGCCGCCATGTTGTTCTTATGGAGAATAATTAAAATGTCATAAATCGTTTATTTATGAATGTATATTGATGAAACTTGGTATTTGGCTTTATGTGGTATTAAGATACATACATATATATATATATATATATATATATATATATATGCATTCGAAATTCTCTGAGTACGCAGGTTGGCTGCTACGGGGGTATTTATCTTTGTTATAATAACATCCAACATAATAATATTTAAGTTAGGCTAAAGGTAAATGGATATTGTGAATAGTACACACACTTTAAAATGGTCTGGTTTTTATGGTGACATTTTAATGGGAAGGCACTATAACCTAAAAATAGTAAAAAAGTGTCCGGGTCAAGCCTGTTTTACGGTAGGCCTAACTGAAACCTAAATAACCAAAACCTTAATAGGCCTAACTACAACCATAACTGAATAACCTAAATAATCGTTATACCCTATCGAACAATTTCATTCGGTTTTTTATATCGTTCCACTTATGAAAGTCTACCCTGGTTTCGGTTCTTTAGATTTAAGTTATATTCGATCTCAAAAGATATTGTCTTATAATTTGTCCAGCTAACAAATGTTGATTCGACTAATCATGTTTTTCATCTTAAACATGTTTTGCCGGGAACAACCACTGTAAGGTATTTATGGAAATCACACTAAGCACTGATAAGAATATCCAGTCTTTTAGTCCCCCAACAATGTGTTAAGGTTTGAGCAAGTTTGAGGAGCCGTTAGAAAAAAACATTTTCTCAATAAGAATAACATGGCGGCTTTTTATGCCACTGGGGCAGAGTCCTGAGGTCTTGAGGAAAAACAAAAAAGTACCTATCTGCAATTTGTTGATCCTCTACAACATTATGGTCCGGAGCAACTTTGAGTAGGCGTTTTCAAAATCCCCTGGGACATACACGCAAATGCACAACCATTACATTATAAGTATAGATTTTTCTCAATACAAAATACTTTTAGCTCCCGAAACAGCCCGATTAACATTTTTTTTTTTAATTCTTTACGTAAATATATTAGCAAAAACTACTGTGCCAATTTTAACTGTTTTAGTATTAAATTAAAGGTTTTGGCCTGCAGTTTGTCATAATTACATTTCTTTTCTTTTTAGGTATTTTTTAACGCACTATGTTTGCGTTTATTATTCCCATAACAAATATTGTTCAACTTTCAATAAATTACTTACGGTACATTACTGGCAAAATCTATTAAATAAAATACTTATATAGGTTATAATAGCTTAACCTATATAACTTATAATAGGTTTTGACATACACTAATGTCATCAATATCTTTGTTTAGTTTAGATGTGTTGTTTCTAATAATAAATTTATTTTAATTTTTGGCTCTCATAAGAGCACATGTTCAAATATCAACAACATTCCTTTTGTAAATCCACTAACAAAAACTAAAGGACCGATTTAAATAGTTTTGATCTGAAATTGAAGCTCCTATCCTATAGAGATTGGTACTTTTATTTCCGGAAAACATGTTTTTCTCAGTGAAAATTACTTTTCATGATTAACAAGTAAAAGAGATGCTCCTATTTAACATTTTGATCAAATTTAGTTGAACTATTTACCAGAAATTGGAATTATATATGTGTTAATGAACTGTGCAGGACTTGTCCTTCCAGGCCGATTATGAAATTTGTTTACTAAGTTTTCTCTAACTTTTTGCATATGTGTGAACTAATACAATACATTTTAAAAATGGAAGGAAACGTCGTTCCTATCTTGTATAATAAATTTTGTTTCCCCCCACCTACTTAGTAAAGTCAAATTTTACTCCTTGTATTGAAGGAGTATAGTGCTACTTTGTCTCCCGGAACAGAATCAGCTGACATTTCGCTGCAATCATTAATGCTGCAGCTATAAGGGAATCGGATCAGCTGATTGATATTTTGCTCCAGCTATAATTAACGTTCCGAGTTTATTTATTACGCATTACGAAACCAAAATGGTAAGCGATTGTGAATGTGAATACTTATCAATACTTGTGGCTTTTGGGGTGTGGGAAAAATGTTGTGTGTAAATTTATCGCCCTGGCCTACGGCGTCGGGCGCCAACAATTTCCCTTAGGGAACAAAATTGCACTTTACTCCCTTAATACACAAATAACTATTGTTTCAAGCAGAAGTCTCCGTATTATTTTTTACTGCAAAGAAATTTTGCATAAATTAAACTTGAGATAGTCAATAATATAAAACATAAGTGGGATTATAATACACCGTTACTTAAAAAGAATGTGATCATAATGTTTTTGGATACTTAAATGCTACACAGCGTCTGTAATCATTAATATATATATAACTAGCTGGCCCAACAGACGTTGTCCTGTCCTATTGTCATTGAATTTGTTTTATTTCAAATACTCGTTCATTTTCGAGATAAGCATGTTCGCTTCGCTCACTCGCTTCCCGGATTAGCTCATGCCCCACACAGCACAAGATTATCCCCAGGACATCCCAAGGACATCACAGTGGGATAAGCAGGATATCCTAGGATCATCCCTATCTCATCCCACGATATCCTCACGATACCCTCAGGATGTCCCCAGGACACAAAAATGTCCTCTCCCCACGACATCCTGGGGACATCCCTCAGGATGACCATGGGATGTCCCTTGGACCTAATCAGGACATGATAATGAAAGCCATAGAACATCCCCAGGATGTCCCACAGGATTATCTGGGGATATCCCTCGGACCACAAAAGGATATTGTATTTGAAGCCCTAGGACATCCCCAGGATGTACCACAGGATATACTGGGGACATCCCTCGGACCACAAAGGGATATTGTTCTCTGAAGCCCTAGGACATCCCCAGGATGTCCCACAGGATTTATTGGAGACATGTATTGAAAGGTGTCCCATTATTCTATCAGTATGAATCACCTAACCCCACAGATATCCCTGCCTACCCTATGATAACCCTGTGGTCATCCTTAGGAGGCAATATGGCTCCTAGTAATAGTGCGTACCCTGAAGCCATATGGATGACTGCAGAATTATCATGGGGTAGGTAGGGGTATCTGTGGGGTTAGGGGATTCATACTGATAGAATAATGGGACACCTTTCAATATGGTCACACAATCCGATAGGAAGACAGTTCTAAAATAAATTACAGGACAACCTTAAATTATTATTTTGTAAAATAATACTATAATTGCCCATGCCCAGCTTACACATAGAAACACAAGTTTTTACTTCACATTGATGTTGTTTTTTTAATCAGGTTGACTAATGTATAAACTTTAAATACCTGTAATCTCCCTTGTAATCCTATGATACCTTTTTAATGGATGACACGTTTTGTCAAAGGTAATTTTGTCATCTTCAGACCCATAGAAAACTTTAAATCATCACAACACAGTTCAAAAGAACAAATACTTGAAAATCATGTTTAACAACTTTATATTGTTACCTTTGTCACATTTTATGCTAATTTGTATCATAACTGTTACATGATTTATTTGTAAAAGTATCACAAATGTCCTGATTATAGGTACTTAACACTTTCGCTGCTGCAAACATGTTTAAGAGGGCGCTCCAGTCACGAAACTTTTAGCGTTTCTACCTGCTTCCAATGTTAACTTCCAAAGCCCGTTCCTCCTCAATGGATTATTCGATATCGTTTATTTATGGCTCATTTTAAAGAGCAAAAATATACCTAGCGATTTCAGTAAGCAGCATTTCGATATCGCAAATAATAATCGATCAATAAAATTCCAAAATATTCAGTGTTTACAATTTTAACTATTATGATAACGAAATTCTGCTTACTAAAATCGCTAGATATATTTTTGATCTTTAAAACGAACCACAAATAATCAATTTCGGACGACCCGTTGAGGAGGGGCGGACTTTGAAAGTTAACATTGGTCTTATGGGAGAAGCAGGTAGACGCAGAGGACTGGAGCCCCCTCTTAAACATGAAATTTGCATAAGTTTCCATGCTGAGAAAAAAAACCGATCGGGGTCTGCCGCAGCCAACGCATTAATTGGATTGACACTGAAAATATAAACACAACTTAATATTTTTTATTACAATTTACTCAAATCTTAAAAAAAGTTGTTTTAATAAGTTTATAATAATATGAATATATATGCATGTGTAGGCCTAAACATTTCTCAGAACAAAAGTTGAATTAATAAATACAGATTTAAAAAATTGAAGGATGGATTTCAATTTATAATTGTTCGGTGATGTGATACAAACAATTAAGGATTTTTTTAAATGATACAGTAATGAATTCAAACAAAATTATATTATAATTGCAGTAAAAATAAGTTTATATAAAACCAAAATGTAAGATACACAAACCAGGGCATATGAACACACAGTAAGTAGTGGTAGTTGATTCCATCTCTGTTTTCATCTTCATCATGGCCTCGTTTCCTGTAAATAAAAAAATTAAGCTAATACTGCATTTTGCCTTGGGTAACATTTTATCCAAAAATACTCCCGTTGCAGCAAACATGCATACTCAGCGAATTTCCAATGCATATATATGTGTCTCACTACTACAGTTCTGAACGATAATGAAATTTCAGAAGTAATACCAGTTGAGATGGGTGTACCACAAGGTTCTTGTTTAGGTCCACTATTCTTCAATATATTCGTCAATGACCTACCGTACAGTTTAGCTGGAGAAAATAGAACCAAATTGTTATATGCTGATGACTTATGAGTAAATTTAATAGGGGAATCTCCTGATCAGTTGATTGAAAATCTTCAGACTGTGACAGAACAAATTCAACATTGGTGTCATGCTAATAAATTAATCTTTAATATGAGTAAAACACAAAATTTATAAATACATTTTTCTAGTAGGTTTTTCCCAATAACAATAAAAGTTCTATGAAATTTTTAAGAATTATGATAGATTCACAAATGAATTGGAAAGACCACTCTTCATATATCAGTGGAAAAATCAGCAGAGGATTATATGTTTTAAGAAGACTAAAAGGAAATGTAAATTTAGAAGTAATTTTAAATGCCTACCATGCCTATGTTCAGAGTTATATTGGCTATGGAACTTTAATCTGGGGCAACGGACCAAATTGCAAATTTATTTTTAAAATTCAAAAAAAAGCAATCAGAATAATTTGTGGTGTTAAACCAAAAACCCATTGCAGACCATTATTTAAAAGATTAGGCATACTAACATTGGCATGAGTACGCAGGTTTGCTGACACAAGGAAGATAAGAAGTATGATTTTTGTGATAATCAATATAACTCAACCAGGTACCAAGTTACAAATTACAAGTCTATCTACATACCAAGTTTTATTAATTTAAGTTCATAACTAAGGGATTTTGACTTATTCTCCATATGAATCATACCCCCATTGCAACAAACCTGCGTACTCAGCGAATTTATAATACATATAGCCCTATATGTTTCTCACTACCACATAACGCAACTTACCAAGTTTCATAAAAATACATTTATAAATAAGTGATATATAGCATTTTATTTATTCTCCATAAAAATAATATATTGGGGCTGAGTATGCAGGTTTGCAGCAACAAGAAAAATAAGAGGTGTATTTTTAAGCAATCATCAATATAACTCAACCAAGTGAAGCTACATACCAAGTTTTAATAATTTGTGTTCATAATTAAGGGAGATATAAAACTTTACTTATTCTCCATAAAAATAACATTATAGCTGAGTATCCAGGTTTGCTGCTATGGGAATGATCAACAAAAAAACAAATTTGTTGTGCAAATATCAATATACCAGAACTAGGTGAAGCCACTTACCAAGTTTCATCAATATACATTAATAAAGAATCGAGATATCAAATTTGATTTACTCTCCATAAGGATAACATTAGGGCTGAGTAACTTACACAGGTTTGCTGTCAGGGATAAGAAATGAGTTGTTATGCAATTATCAGTAAAACTAAACCAGATGAAGCTATATACCAAGTTTTATTAATTTAAGTTTATATTTAAGGGAGATACCTATCAAACTTAACTTATTCTACATTAGAATAACATTAGGGCTAAGTAAGCAAGTTTGCGGCTACGCGGACGGTAAAAAATCTTTTTGTGTAAATATCGATAGACCACAGCTAAGCAACTTACAAAGTTTCATCAATATACAATCATATATAATAGAGATATAAAGGCTTAACTCTTAACCCATCGGCTTAGAATGACGTACTGGTGCTGTTCCTAGCCTTTACTTTTTAAAACCTTTGAATTGGAATTGAAAAATCATGTTTTTAAATGGATTAATGGTTTATTTTAGTTAAAATATTGTTTTCTTTCAGTTTAAAGATTCACATTGGCACGCACATAGAATAGACATAAGTAAAAAGTAGCAAAATCAGTGTTGACCATATAACTCACAAAAAATTAACCGATCCTGTCAACTTTGAATGTATATTGGTTATTATATATAGGCCCAGTGATTTTAACTTATGACACATTCAGGCAATTGTGTAAGTAACTAAATTGTAATAACTTTGATAGGTGTCAAGGCTATCTTAGTTCTTGCATAATCGAATGAAGAAGCCTACTGCACTTAATCATAGTACTGTACCTATTCTAATCTACCTTCTTTAATAAGCAGAATTTTTTAATATAATTTTACCTGGATTTCTCTTCATATAAGGAGTTGATTCCTTCAGGGTCCAATCCAATCCATGAACCCTGTGTTTTATTTTGGCCTCAGCAAACTGATTCTGACCAGCTCCTAAACAGAGACACATGCTAATTAAAATAATTGATTAGCAAAAAACTAGGCCTAACAATTTCCTGAAAGCATATAGTTACATCATATGCCTCCTTTTAATGTAGGCCTACCCCATCCCTCATAAAGCCCTTTAAGTTTAAGATCATATTGCAATTTAGGTTCAGTTTTAAAAGATGTTGTATTTTTACTTTGTCGTACGCTTTGTATTCATTCATTCTAAACTACACGATGAAACTGATTGTTCTTTCCACCTAGCATCATGATTATAGTTTCTTAAAATAAAGGGTTGATTTACCACACTTAAGTTAACCAAAGGATAAAATGCAATGTGTTCTTCAATATTCTCTTCAAAAGTTGCATAGGTGCTAATAACCATTAAGAAAATACCCCGTCGCAGCAAACCTGCGTACTCAGCGAATTTCCATGCAAAATATATGTCTTAATACCACATAAAGCTGCATAGGTACCAAGTTTCATAAAAATATATCCACAAATAAGTGATACAACAAATTTGAATTATTCTCCATAAAAATAATATTGGGGATGAGTACGCAGGTTTGCTGCAACAAGGAACAACAAACTTGGGGTTTCATGTAAATATCAATATTATTAACTTGGTGAAGCCACATACCAAGTTTCATCAATATAAATTCACATATAAGCGATATATAACATTTTGATTTTTCTCCATAAGAATAATATGGGGGATGAGTACGCAGGATTGCTGCAACAAAGAACACCAAAAATGGGTTTTTATGCATATGCATAATCAATAGAACTATATATCAATAGAACTCAACTAGGTGAACCAACATACCAAGTTTTGTTATGTTCATAATTAAGGTATCCATTACATTTTAATTATTCTTTATAAGAATAACATGGGGGTGAGGACGCAGGTTTGCTGCCACGGACATTATTGGTAAAAATTGAGTTTTTGTGTAATAAACGATATAGACCACAACCAGATGAAGCCGTTATTACAGTATTTTCTAGTGATAACAATAATCAACTGTATACAAAGACCTTTTCCCATAAATAAATCCCATAGACAATGCCTAAGTTCACAGAATACCTAGACAAGTATGACCATAGCCTACAAGTCAATTTTGTAAATCCTGTTTTAGTATTAAGTAATCAATTTTTTAGATATTAAGGATAATTCCCAACAAGTATATTTTACAAAGAAGTAATAACCTTTAGATAATAAGCATTATATTAATCGATGTACTCACAGAATAATGTTAATCCAAATCATCCACTGGCCTATCTCAGGATACCAAATTTAATAACCATGACAAGGTTAAATGTGACAAATTGGTTCCGGTACGTTTATTTATTTTTATACCAGAACAAAAGAATTTTGTAATAGGATTTAAGTAACCCATGTCATTTGTAAATAATATCGTAGAAAGATTTAAATTCATTATGTACGACTATTTTTCACAACGGAAATAACCTTTCTAACACTGCACCTTTCTGAGAAGATTAGCACTATTTCGAACTATATAACCATAATGATTGGAATTTAAGAGTAAGTAGGACACTTCTCCTATCCATTTTAACTATAAGATTTACACACAAATGTAATTGAAAACGAAATAAATGTAAATAGGTAAACATACAACACCATTCTTTTGATCCACGGAAGCCATCTTGTTGAACGAGGTCGTCTGTCACTTACCACCCAGCCGGTCCATTCAGTGCCGACACCTAGTGGATAAACTCTGAACTACTACCGTATAATTGTCCACACAGCACATTGTATCCTACCGCTATTTTTAAGACATTATTTTACATTTTTTAAATTCAAGTGTACATTATAATGAAAAGTAAATATTTTAACAATTGAACTAAAATTAATTGTAAACTTATGGTATAGGAGAAATAACCTAAATATGTGAAGAAATTAAGTGTTTAACCAAATATTGTAAATATTGTAAAACTTGAGTGATTTCCCTAAACAGCTGTTTTATGACATGGTCATTGTAGAAATGCAATTATGAGTATTTTAAGTTGAATTTAATATATTTTAGTAACTATTTCGATTCTTAATCATATTTTCTAGTTTTGAAGACCTAAATTCATGTTTTTCCAAATTCAATTATGTAGAGAATGATTTTATAAATTCAGTGAAGTGTACAACCAATTAAAAGTGTAATTTTCAGCTGTTAGCCAATAGAAAAATTAGATAGATCCTGGATTATTGGCAAGCGACGCTATTGGATAATAGACCTTCTTCTACAATTTGAACAAGAAGTGAGAGGAGTTGCCTTTGGGAAGTCTTAGGGCAAGGAGCATGTTGCTCTAATCCAGAAATTTAGAAGAAGAGAATTTGTCCAGTTTTTTATTATTTAGTGCGGTTTAACAAATTTAATAAAGTTTCCCCAGCTGTATTAGCTCACCTGAATCCTTTTTTTTATCTTTTATCGTTTATCATAGGCCATTAACAGGACTTTGGTGAGATCACTCCATTTTTTCAGAACTAACCTTTTTCAGCTCCATTTGGAAGAACTTTATTGATTTTAATAGGAACTTTTGGACTCATCTAAACTACTAATTAATTTATTTTGTCAACTATTTTAACTTCAAGAAAGGAAAAGTGTAATACAATCTCAGCAAGTTTTTCGAAAAGCCTTTGAACATTATTCTTTTTCAAAATTTAATATCTCTACATAATATTTTTGCATTGAATATTCTAATTTGATCTTTATGATAACTTTTGTTAACAAGCCAGAAGCATTTGAACCCATGAATATATAATACCCTGAGTCATAGAGACATTTTGAACATTTTTCTGTGAATACTATTGATATGTTTTTTTTTGTAACTGATGTATAGTTTTTTCATAATTGAGTAAATTGATTTTTCTTTGTTCATTGTAACTAACAGCTGTGTCTTATTTCTCTCATAGAACTATTTATTTATTTTGAATAAAAGATAAAAAAAATAGAAGATTTATAATAAAATGGCGCAACAACGTGGTGGCTTTATGAAACAAAAGTTATCATACAAAAAACAAACTCAAAACTCATAATTGCATCTTAGTTAAGATATTTAATTAGAATAAGAATATTAGATTACTTGTACCTAAGATAAGAATATCCCCAGTAGGAAACCCCATTAGGAATTCCCCCCATTTTTTTTGTATCCCCATTATTTATCTAGGACCTATCCCTATTTTTTGTGTATTCCCCAAGAAAATGACATCTCCTTATAACCTTAGAAAAAATCCCCGTAAAAGTGCCAAGTTAGCGGAAGGCGGCGAAGACGAAGACCTTACATATCCTATAGAAGAACTGCAACACTTACAGTTATTAGAAGACTACACTACTCCCAACATGAACACAAACACTATAGACACCACAAACACTCAAACAGAAGAGAATAGGCACGACATAGCTGTAGGAGGAGAACCATTAATACCTAGCCTAGACAAATACAAAACCACAGAAAATCTAGACCCTTCCAACATCAACCCTATAGAAACCGAACAAACAGAGCTCAAGCACTTAATCTTACAAATGACTACCCAACTGACAAACCTAAACACTCAAATTGGTACAATCAATTCTAAAATCGAAAATTCCAATACCGAGTTGAAATCCCAAATCAACTCTGTCCATTCTAAAATAGAGACATTACAAACAGACCTAACTCAAAAAAATATAAACCTAGAAAGTAGCTTAACTCAAAAAATGACTGAAAATCTAAACATGCTTGAAGATAGGATGAATGATAAAATCTCTAAATTGGAACTTAAAACTCACACACAAAACCTACAAATGAAAAACGAAATCTTAAAACAAGTTAATATTAATTTTGAAGATAAAAACATCAAACAGGAAACTCGTATTCAAGCACTTGAAGATCAGCTACCTAATCAAATTCAAAAACAAATCGAACGACAAACCAACCAAACCCAACCTAACAGTCAACCACCAAGGACCATGTCAGAACTCTACATCCAAAACATCAAAAGAACCATGAAAATATTGCTTCCTAACCACCAACAAAACTGGACCAAATTTCAACCAGAAACCAAACCTAACCACACAGCTCATCTAGAAAACTTCACCCTAGCTAGGCCACACAGTCAGACAAAGCTACAGAAGACTACCCTAAAGCGAAAAAACGAGCAGGAGCCCACTACCTTTAAAATAGGAGAGCAAATGTCAGACAGGAATGACAGACTGTCGAAGTTGTCGAACAAAGTCAATGAGAACCAGTTCAAACTAAACATAAGACCACACCTGATCCAGAAGGAAATCAACAAGATCACTCACTACACCGATACATTAAACCCAGTACAAAAGGGGCAATTAAAACAGTTAATAAATAAATTCGCAACCCATTTTCATAAATCAACTAGAATTGTATGAAGGACCCTTCCACACCCAACTGCTACGCAAATATAATGACCCTGTAAATATTAGATAAGCGACCTGATCTTTTATTAATTTCATGTTATATTTAGTTAAACAATTTAGTTAGGTTACGTTTTAAATGTTCATCCCTTATTCCCATATATTCCATTTTAATGTTTTGTTACCATTGTATTTAATGTTAAGGTAAGTCATGTACAGTATATGTATTGAAATGTTAACTGTAATTTTTGTTTGGACTCATTTTGAACTGAACCATTCGCCAAACAAAAAGGGGCTTTATTACAGTATTTTCTAGTGATAACAATAATCAGCTGTATACAAAGACCTTTTCCCATAAATAAATCCCATAGACAATGCCTAAGTTCACAGAATACCTAGACAAGTATGACCATAGCCTACAAGTCAATTTTGTAAATCCTGTTTTAGTATTAAGTAATCAATTTTTTAGATATTAAGGATAATTCCCAACAAGTATATTTTACAAAGAAGTAATAACCTTTAGATAATAAGCATTATATTAATCGATGTACTCACAGAATAATGTTAATCCAAATCATCCACTGGCCTATCTCAGGATACCAAATTTAATAACCATGACAAGGTTAAATGTGACAAATTGGTTCCGGTACGTTTATTTATTTTTATACCAGAACAAAAGAATTTTGTAATAGGATTTAAGTAACCCATGTCATTTGTAAATAATATCGTAGAAAGATTTAAATTCATTATGTACGACTATTTTTCACAACGGAAATAACCTTTCTAACACTGCACCTTTCTGAGAAGATTAGCACTATTTCGAACTATATAACCATAATGATTGGAATTTAAGAGTAAGTAGGACACTTCTCCTATCCATTTTAACTATAAGATTTACACACAAATGTAATTGAAAACGAAATAAATGTAAATAGGTAAACATACAACACCATTCTTTTGATCCACGGAAGCCATCTTGTTGAACGAGGTCGTCTGTCACTTACCACCCAGCCGGTCCATTCAGTGCCGACACCTAGTGGATAAACTCTGAACTACTACCGTATAATTGTCCACACAGCACATTGTATCCTACCGCTATTTTTAAGACATTATTTTACATTTTTTAAATTCAAGTGTACATTATAATGAAAAGTAAATATTTTAACAATTGAACTAAAATTAATTGTAAACTTATGTTATAGGAGAAATAACCTAAATATGTGAAGAAATTAAGTGTTTAACCAAATATTGTAAATATTGTAAAACTTGAGTGATTTCCCTAAACAGCTGTTTTATGATATGGTCATTGTAGAAATGCAATTATGAGTATTTTAAGTTGAATTTAATATATTTTAGTAACTATTTCGATTCTTAATCATATTTTCTAGTTTTGAAGACCTAAATTCATGTTTTTCCAAATTCAATTATGTAGAGAATGATTTTATAAATTCAGTGAAGTGTACAACCAATTAAAAGTGTAATTTTCAGCTGTTAGCCAATAGAAAAATTAGATAGATCCTGGATTATTGGCAAGCGACGCTATTGGATAATAGACCTTCTTCTACAATTTGAACAAGAAGTGAGAGGAGTTGCCTTTGGGAAGTCTTAGGGCAAGGAGCATGTTGCTCTAATCCAGAAATTTAGAAGAAGAGAATTTGTCCAGTTTTTTATTATTTAGTGCGGTTTAACAAATTTAATAAAGTTTCCCCAGCTGTATTAGCTCACCTGAATCCTTTTTTTTATCTTTTATCGTTTATCATAGGCCATTAACAGGACTTTGGTGAGATCACTCCATTTTTTCAGAACTAACCTTTTTCAGCTCCATTTGGAAGAACTTTATTGATTTTAATAGGAACTTTTGGACTCATCTAAACTACTAATTAATTTATTTTGTCAACTATTTTAACTTCAAGAAAGGAAAAGTGTAATACAATCTCAGCAAGTTTTTCGAAAAGCCTTTGAACATTATTCTTTTTCAAAATTTAATATCTCTACATAATTTTTTTGCATTGAATATTCTAATTTGATCTTTATGATAACTTTTGTTAACAAGCCAGAAGCATTTGAACCCATGAATATATAATACCCTGAGTCATAGAGACATTTTGAACATTTTTCTGTGAATACTATTGATATGTTTTTTTTTGTAACTGATGTATAGTTTTTTCATAATTGAGTAAATTGATTTTTCTTTGTTCATTGTAACTAACAGCTGTGTCTTATTTCTCTCATAGAACTATTTATTTATTTTGAATAAAAGATAAAAAAAATAGAAGATTTATAATAAAATGGCGCAACAACGTGGTGGCTTTATGAAACAAAAGTTATCATACAAAAAACAAACTCAAAACTCATAATTGCATCTTAGTTAAGATATTTAATTAGAATAAGAATATTAGATTACTTGTACCTAAGATAAGAATATCCCCAGTAGGAAACCCCATTAGGAATTCCCCCCATTTTTTTTGTATCCCCATTATTTATCTAGGACCTATCCCTATTTTTTGTGTATTCCCCAAGAAAATGACATCTCCTTATAACCTTAGAAAAAATCCCCGTAAAAGTGCCAAGTTAGCGGAAGGCGGCGAAGACGAAGACCTTACATATCCTATAGAAGAACTGCAACACTTACAGTTATTAGAAGACTACACTACTCCCAACATGAACACAAACACTATAGACACCACAAACACTCAAACAGAAGAGAATAGGCACGACATAGCTGTAGGAGGAGAACCATTAATACCTAGCCTAGACAAATACAAAACCACAGAAAATCTAGACCCTTCCAACATCAACCCTATAGAAACCGAACAAACAGAGCTCAAGCACTTAATCTTACAAATGACTACCCAACTGACAAACCTAAACACTCAAATTGGTACAATCAATTCTAAAATCGAAAATTCCAATACCGAGTTGAAATCCCAAATCAACTCTGTCCATTCTAAAATAGAGACATTACAAACAGACCTAACTCAACAAAATATAAACCTAGAAAGTAGCTTAACTCAAAAAATGACTGAAAATCTAAACATGCTTGAAGATAGGATGAATGATAAAATCTCTAAATTGGAACTTAAAACTCACACACAAAACCTACAAATGAAAAACGAAATCTTAAAACAAGTTAATATTAATTTTGAAGATAAAAACATCAAACAGGAAACTCGTATTCAAGCACTTGAAGATCAGCTACCTAATCAAATTCAAAAACAAATCGAACGACAAACCAACCAAACCCAACCTAACAGTCAACCACCAAGGACCATGTCAGAACTCTACATCCAAAACATCAAAAGAACCATGAAAATATTGCTTCCTAACCACCAACAAAACTGGACCAAATTTCAACCAGAAACCAAACCTAACCACACAGCTCATCTAGAAAACTTCACCCTAGCTAGGCCACACAGTCAGACAAAGCTACAGAAGACTACCCTAAAGCGAAAAAACGAGCAGGAGCCCACTACCTTTAAAATAGGAGAGCAAATGTCAGACAGGAATGACAGACTGTCGAAGTTGTCGAACAAAGTCAATGAGAACCAGTTCAAACTAAACATAAGACCACACCTGATCCAGAAGGAAATCAACAAGATCACTCACTACACCGATACATTAAACCCAGTACAAAAGGGGCAATTAAAACAGTTAATAAATAAATTCGCAACCCATTTTCATAAATCAACTAGAATTGTATGAAGGACCCTTCCACACCCAACTGCTACGCAAATATAATGACCCTGTAAATATTAGATAAGCGACCTGATCTTTTATTAATTTCATGTTATATTTAGTTAAACAATTTAGTTAGGTTACGTTTTAAATGTTCATCCCTTATTCCCATATATTCCATTTTAATGTTTTGTTACCATTGTATTTAATGTTAAGGTAAGTCATGTACAGTATATGTATTGAAATGTTAACTGTAATTTTTGTTTGGACTCATTTTGAACTGAACCATTCGCCAAACAAAAAGGGGCTTTATTACAGTATTTTCTAGTGATAACAATAATCAGCTGTATACAAAGACCTTTTCCCATAAATAAATCCCATAGACAATGCCTAAGTTCACAGAATACCTAGACAAGTATGACCATAGCCTACAAGTCAATTTTGTAAATCCTGTTTTAGTATTAAGTAATCAATTTTTTAGATATTAAGGATAATTCCCAACAAGTATATTTTACAAAGAAGTAATAACCTTTAGATAATAAGCATTATATTAATCGATGTACTCACAGAATAATGTTAATCCAAATCATCCACTGGCCTATCTCAGGATACCAAATTTAATAACCATGACAAGGTTAAATGTGACAAATTGGTTCCGGTACGTTTATTTATTTTTATACCAGAACAAAAGAATTTTGTAATAGGATTTAAGTAACCCATGTCATTTGTAAATAATATCGTAGAAAGATTTAAATTCATTATGT
The DNA here is from genome assembly GCA_963675035.1 of Allygus modestus. NCBI lineage: Eukaryota > Metazoa > Arthropoda > Insecta > Hemiptera > Cicadellidae > Allygus > Allygus modestus. Next base: position 131,127,638 of record OY776114.1, read on the forward strand.
ACGACTATTTTTCACAACGGAAATAACCTTTCTAACACTGCACCTTTCTGAGAAGATTAGCACTATTTCGAACTATATAACCATAATGATTGGAATTTAAGAGTAAGTAGGACACTTCTCCTATCCATTTTAACTATAAGATTTACACACAAATGTAATTGAAAACGAAATAAATGTAAATAGGTAAACATACAACACCATTCTTTTGATCCACGGAAGCCATCTTGTTGAACGAGGTCGTCTGTCACTTACCACCCAGCCGGTCCATTCAGTGCCGACACCTAGTGGATAAACTCTGAACTACTACCGTATAATTGTCCACACAGCACATTGTATCCTACCGCTATTTTTAAGACATTATTTTACATTTTTTAAATTCAAGTGTACATTATAATGAAAAGTAAATATTTTAACAATTGAACTAAAATTAATTGTAAACTTATGGTATAGGAGAAATAACCTAAATATGTGAAGAAATTAAGTGTTTAACCAAATATTGTAAATATTGTAAAACTTGAGTGATTTCCCTAAACAGCTGTTTTATGACATGGTCATTGTAGAAATGCAATTATGAGTATTTTAAGTTGAATTTAATATATTTTAGTAACTATTTCGATTCTTAATCATATTTTCTAGTTTTGAAGACCTAAATTCATGTTTTTCCAAATTCAATTATGTAGAGAATGATTTTATAAATTCAGTGAAGTGTACAACCAATTAAAAGTGTAATTTTCAGCTGTTAGCCAATAGAAAAATTAGATAGATCCTGGATTATTGGCAAGCGACGCTATTGGATAATAGACCTTCTTCTACAATTTGAACAAGAAGTGAGAGGAGTTGCCTTTGGGAAGTCTTAGGGCAAGGAGCATGTTGCTCTAATCCAGAAATTTAGAAGAAGAGAATTTGTCCAGTTTTTTATTATTTAGTGCGGTTTAACAAATTTAATAAAGTTTCCCCAGCTGTATTAGCTCACCTGAATCCTTTTTTTTATCTTTTATCGTTTATCATAGGCCATTAACAGGACTTTGGTGAGATCACTCCATTTTTTCAGAACTAACCTTTTTCAGCTCCATTTGGAAGAACTTTATTGATTTTAATAGGAACTTTTGGACTCATCTAAACTACTAATTAATTTATTTTGTCAACTATTTTAACTTCAAGAAAGGAAAAGTGTAATACAATCTCAGCAAGTTTTTCGAAAAGCCTTTGAACATTATTCTTTTTCAAAATTTAATATCTCTACATAATATTTTTGCATTGAATATTCTAATTTGATCTTTATGATAACTTTTGTTAACAAGCCAGAAGCATTTGAACCCATGAATATATAATACCCTGAGTCATAGAGACATTTTGAACATTTTTCTGTGAATACTATTGATATGTTTTTTTTTTGTAACTGATGTATAGTTTTTTCATAATTGAGTAAATTGATTTTTCTTTGTTCATTGTAACTAACAGCTGTGTCTTATTTCTCTCATAGAACTATTTATTTATTTTGAATAAAAGATAAAAAAAATAGAAGATTTATAATACCGTATACACCAAGTTTCGTTAGTATACGATCATAAATAAGCGAGCTATAATTTTGTTCTTATCCTCTATAAGAATAGCATTGGACAACGTACTGTGTTTGGCACTTTCAATATCTCTGTAACCAATTGACGTAGAGAAATGATCAATACACCAATTTGTGTGATTTTTAAGTTGAATCCAATGGTGAAATCTAAAATTTGTCTTTTTAAAATATTACATGTAAAAAGTTCAAAAAACCCATTTTTGGGGTACATAACCTCCCCAAAATACCACTTCGGATGGGTCGATCTGTCTGGTTTTCGCAATTATAGTCATAATTATGCTTTACACGTTTGTACAAAATTTTGTCAAAATCAGATCTTTTTACGAGAGTTATCGCACCCACGGACACACACACGACATATATATATATATATATATATATATATATATATATATATATATATATATATATATATATATAGAGAGAGAGAGAGAGAGAGAGAGAGAGAGAGAGAGAGAGAGACATAGATATGTATACAGTTTCGAACGAATGGTGTTTTTGGATCTGGGGACCTCAAAATGAAAAGTTATCATGGTCCCGGGACTTGATCTTACCATGCCGACTACGGTAATAGCTTCTTCCCTATAGGGGAAACTCACTAAAAATATTACATTACTGTATGTAGGATTTATGAAGCTCTACACTTATGAAACATTTAAATTTACATAATTTTATATAGGATTTAGGCCCATTTCAAGTGATTCTAGTATCCTGAAATGTTAAATTAAATTGCTGTTATTAATATAAAACTTTGAATTTGTTGTTTAATGTTAGGCTTACGCAGTTTATGAATTTTATTTTTTCTTAAACCAAATTTAGTGGGAGGTATAGTACTATAATAGCGGACAAATAAATTGACAGTTGGGCTGTGGCCAATAGCATGGCTGTACGCTGTCACTGTTGCCATAGAAAAATATCACTCGAATGTTATTCCGATCAGCTGGTGTGGAGTTTTGGCAATGCAGCACATCTACTATTGGCTAATCTTAGTTTATAGACTGGCAAACCATGCCCTCAACTGGCAATTTATTTTACCACAATGTAATGTATAAAATTCTCGTGTCACAGTGTTTGTAAAAAAACTCCTCTGAAACGGCTTGACCGATTCTTATGAAATTTTGTGTGTATATTCAGTAGGTGTGGGAGTAGGACAAAAACTATTTTTCATAAAAATCCGATCTAAGGGCTCTGTCCCACTGGCCTTCAAATTTCCCTTTGACTTTATCAAAGTTCAGTTAGTTACACCAAACAGCTGTTAATAAGGAGTATATCTGAACATGTACTTGAAATGCATAAATATATGTTCATTATGGAAATATAAAACCTACTTGAATGGCAACTCTCATAATGGAAATAAAAAAACTACTTGAATGGCAACTCCAACTCTTTTTTCGATAGGCGAGTGAGCGTAGCGAACGAGCTCATCCGGGAGGCGAGTGAGCAAATCGAACGTGATCATATTGAAAAAGAACGAGTATTTGACATAAAACAAACTCAATGACATTAGGACAGGACAACGTCTGTCGGGCCAGCTAGTTATAAATATATTTATTGCCTTAAGGTAGTATTTAGATTTTTAATAGTACTTATATTAAAGAGTACTTATATAATCCAAGGTTAAAGCCATTATCATGAGGCCTAGAGTCAGGATTTTAAATACAGAATTTCTACACAAATCAGCAGGTAAAATAAAAAATTAAAACTTAATTAGCCTAATGCAAATGATATAGTCTAATTCCTTCGCTTTCCCAAGAATACGCATGACAGTATCCTGTCATCTAGGACTGTGTATTGTAATGTGAGTTGAGCAAGTGGAAATCCTGGCTCCTGGCTGTCCATAAGAATAATGTTAATTTTAACATTGGGCTTATGGAAGTATGGAAGGAATGGTTTTACATTCCTGCAACAGACTGATATTGAGGTTATGCTAGTTCCATTGATTTTGAATGATCAATGCTAGTTCTTAGAATAAGAGATTGACTAAATTTATTCAGTACTGTTTTATTGTGATTCAAGTATACTAAATAAACTGTGATTCAAAACAATTGAAATGTGTTAGTTCTGTACAATCGGTAACATTCCATAACCAAACCAACCTAGGGGAATAACTCTTTATTACATTTATGAAGGGAAATAAATTAGGGTTAACCTTAACCTGTACTATAAATATGTTTAAAAAAAGTTTGCTACTTACCAAGAAACAGTACGTTGTATACAAAACAGTTGTAGTTACTCTTGAATGAAGATTAAGTTATTTTTCTCAACTAACAAACCTGCAAAATGGAAAACTTGGTAAGTGGAAAAAACCACCCACCGACCAAGATAAGATTGACCGTTACAACGCACGTCTGGACCGTCTTGTCTGTGGTCTGTCGTCTGTTCCTGTCGACTGTTGACCTGTTGCTGGGGTGCTGTGCAGTCGCCGCGCCAGATTTTTTTCTCCTTCTTTGAAAAGGGGATTATTGTAGTTTTAGATGGGATTGGCCGTTAATTTTATTGGTGTACCGGTATAAAGTAATGCAATTTGTATTTTATTTTCTTATAAATTGTCAGAATTCTATGCATATTTTATCGCTATATAAACTGTAAATTTATACTTCCTTTATACATGTTTTATTGTTGATATCTGATCATTATACTTGTTATTCAATTTGGTTTGAATACTAAAACTATAAATAAAACTTGCAATTAATTATACTAAAATTGTTCTGGGATATAAATAAGGATATACGTGGGATGTCCCCAAGACATCCACGTTATCCCGGGAGATCGTGGATATCCCTAGGACGTCCACAATATCCCGGGACATAGCAGGATTTCCTAGGGATATCCTGTTTATCCTGGGATTGCAATGGGATGAGTGGGACACAAATGGGATATCCTGGGGACGTTGTGTGCTGTGTGGGGCGCTATGCTCACTTGAATATGAAAATACCCTCGTAGCAGCAAACCTGCATACTCAGTGAATTTCCAATGCATATAAATTTATCTTAATACCACATAAAGCCACATACCAAGTTTCATCACTATACATTCATAAATAAACGATTTATGACATTTTAATTATTCTCCATAAGAATAACATGGCGGCTGAGTATGCAGGTTTGCTGAAATAAGGAACACCAAAATTGGGTTAGTAGTGTGGGTTTGTAGGTTTTGCGCCGGAAGTGACGTCACATCCGGTGAGTGACCGGATGCGCTGAGTCATGAAAGACGTCATCTGAGGCTGAGCCAGTGACGTAGGCGGTTTTGTGACGAAATGAGTAAAAGTTCAAAGTTCAAGGTCACGGTGAAGTTTTTTTTAAAAAAATCTACCTCGCACTCGTAAAACGATTGTGATTCGATAGTTAATCGATAATAAATATCGAATGAAAATTATCGGATGAAACAATCGAATGATACGAGTGCGAGGTAGAACAATTACAAATATTACTTTATTTTATTAACAATAATTCATATTACAAATATTACTTTATTTTATTTACAATAATTCATGTTTACAATAGTTCCCCGTTGTTGGTTGTCATCGATGTTGTTGATCCGGACGAGTTGCGGCCATCACTTTGCTTTCTGATGAAAGACGGTAGATACTTCGACACCTATCTGTTCTGTTAGGTGTTTGCATTTCATTGCTGTCAGGTGGAAATAATACGTGACGGCAATGAAATAGAAACATCCATCAGATCTTGAGTGAAATGATATTGTTAGTTTGTGAAGAGCGTCTCGGAGAGCTCGATGTTCACCGGTCGAGAGCCGGAGGTGTACTGACTATTCGCTAGCTAGCATTTTTGGTATCAAACAAAATGGTGGGGGTAAAAGTGTGGTGGGGCGGAGCAGATGGCAGGCGGCAGGTGGCAGATGGCAGCTGGCGCGGGGAGGAAGACTATGAATAAAATATCCATTAGTTAAAACCCATCAAGGATAACGTAATTGCTTCTGTATCAGAGGATGTTGTGGTAGACACTTCTTGTACTTGTATTTGATCAGTCGTTTCATTAGTGTCAGCTTGGTAAATATTAAAAGATAAAGATGTGGAAGAAACATTATTGTCTTGTATTTGTGAATCCATGTGTACCGCGCAAGAGCTGGACATATAGTGATGTAGCGTTTGCGCGTAGGTTAGGTACTCGCCTTCCCCCACCACACCAAGTCCCCCACCACAACGGTTGCTATACCGTTGGCTAGATTTAAATTCCGATTGCACCTTCTTGTTCGTCTTGTCAAGCCGCGTAATTGAAGTACCCACATATTATACTTTAACCAAAAACAAAGAAGTTATATAGGTTTGCCCTTGAAAATAGTTATTTTTTGGCTATTACTGCTATACCCTTGGTCGGATCTGAATTCTATTTGCACCAACTTGTTCCTCTGATCAATCCGCGTAATTTGAGTAGCCACTTGGCATAAGTTAAACTAGAGATACCACTTGGCATAAGTTAAACTAGAGATAAAGAATTTATTTAGATATGACCTTCAAAATAATTGTTTTTGGCTATTACTGCTATACCCTTGGTCGTATCTGAATTCTGTAATAACTAAACATTAATCTCTCCCGAAAAAAATCAATACATATCTTCCAGTATTTTAAGAAACGAGAATTTCCTGAATTTTCTAAGTCCCCAAGGTCATCTGAACATTTTGCCAAAGCGGGGAATAGAGCACAAATTGGTGCTCTATTCCCCGCTCTGTATTAGGAGAAGAGGCCTAGTTTAATGCTTGCAATTATAGGCATAAACCTGATAACGGAACGCTAACCTCTCCCCCGAAAATTTATTCGTGAGTAAGGGCTAAGATAGGTACTCTTTAGCCTCATTCTGAGGGAAGAAGGTTGTTTAAATCCGCTTGTCTTTGGAGCTGTCTTCTTCAAGGATTCCTTAATCCTTTTCAGTTTCTCGTTGGTTATCGGCGAAGTCATTTTGTAAGAAGAGAGAGAGAGCGAGAGCTGTGAAGTGTACCAGTCAATGGTTGAAGCTGGAATGAGGTGGCGGAAGGAGTAAATCGAGTCGCAAGGAACGCTGCGATGCCCTTGGTCGGATCTAAATTCTGATTGCACCTTCTTGTCCGTCTCGTCGAGCCGCGTAATTTGAGTACCCACATGATATACCTTAAACCAAAAATAAAGAAGTTATTTAGGTTTGTCCATGAAAATAGATGTTCTTTGCAAATTGCCCAAGTCCCCAAGGCCATCCGAACAATTTCCAAAACGGGGAACAGCGCAGTTAGTACTTCTCACTTGGATTATAAAGTGTTCTATTCCCCGCTCTGTATTAACGAAGTCACCCGACCTTGAATTAATAACCTACGGTGGACCGCGCAAAAATTTAAAGTTGTAAACTGAAATTACCCTTTGTGTTACTGAATGGTAGATTGTTTTTCTGCATCGACATGTTGATTGAAGCGTGAGTTAAACAAGACTGAGGTAGCACTAGTGTGTAGTAAAGGTACCTACCTTTCCCCCACCAGACCACTCGGTCATAATTTAAAACCATAAATAAAGAAGTTATTTAGGTTTGACCTTCAAAATAGTTGTTATTCCGCTAACGCTGCGATGCCCTTGGCCGGATCTAAATTCTGATTGCACCTTCTTGTCCGTCTCGTCGAGCCGCGTAATTTGAGTACCCACATGATATACCTTAAACCAAAAATAAAGAAGTTATTTAGGTTTGTCCATGAAAATAGATGTTCTTTGCAAATTGCCCAAGTCCCCAAGGCCACCCGAACAATTTCCAAAACGGGGAACAGTGCAGTTAGTACTTCTCACTTGGATTATAAAGTGTTCTATTCCCCGCTCTGTATTAACGAAGTCACCCGACCTTGAATTAATAACCTACGGTGGACCGCGCAAAAATTTAAAGTTGTAAACTGAAATTACCCTTTGTGTTACTGAATGGTAGATTGTTTTTCTGCATCGACATGTTGATTGAAGCGTGAGTTAAACAAGACTGAGGTAGCACTAGTGTGTAGGAAAGGTACCTACCTTTCCCCCACCAGACCACTCGGGCATAATTTAAAACCGTAAATAAAGAAGTTATTTATGTTCGACCTTCAAAATAGTTTGTATTCCGATAACGCTGTGATGTCCTTGGTCGGATCTAAATTCTATTCTTGGGTAGTATTCTAAGAAACGAGAATCTTCTAAGTCCTCAAGGTCATCTGATCATGTTGCCAAAACGGGGAATAGAGCAGTAAGTGATTCTCACTTGGACCACAAACTGCTCTATTCCCCGCTCTGTATTAGGAGAAGAGGACTAGTTTAATGCTCGCAATTATAGGCATAAACCTGATAACGGAACGCTAACCTCTCCCCCGAAAAGTTATCCCCTCCCCTCCCCCCAAAAATAAATAAATAAATAAAAGCAAAATGGACAGTTAACAACAGTCGCGCACTCTGAAACCGCAAGGACGTTCATCACTGTGTAGGCGTCAGAGTTTTACGAACCGAAGTACAAAAATTACCTGACCAAGATCCCCTTAAATTTAACCAAAAATAAGCAAACTGACTGAATCTGTTTCTCGTGAGTAAGGGCTAAGATAGGTAATGTCAACCGGTTTACATGGCCGTATTGACATAAGGTCGGTTTTCGTGCCATACCTTTTTTTTTTGTAAGGGGCTAGGAAAAGGATGAGAAACATACTGATTAGTTAAAGTTAATTTTACAAAAGACCAACCAAGGACGGTTTTTACAAAGGTCAACAGCATCCTGAAACCCAGTCGGACGTTGATCAGTAACGGGCGCCAGGCAACTGCGAACCAAAGTTTTGACCAAGGTCAGTTTAAAGCGTGAAAGAAAAGTACATATTTCATTAGTAAATAAGGCACTTCAAACCGATACCAAACACTAACATATATTAGACTAACTACATTACCTAGCAGCAAACTACAAGCGTTATCTAACATGCTTAACAAACTAACAAAACATGCAAGGGCGCGGATCTCTTAATTGCGCGTCGGGCCCAACGCACACTTAACAGACCTACGCTGCAGCAGAGTGCAACCCACTAGGACGTATATCCACACAACGGGCGGCAAGCTACTGCGACGAGACTGCGGACTGCTCCCGCTTATAAAGGCGGCAGTCAGTGCCATCAGCTGTTTACGCTGTCATATACGACAGAGGAGCAGGTGGCAGTGGCAGGTGTCGCGGCTCAGGGCGGGCCGTTGGCAGCGCGCCGCTGTCCCAAGCGCCTTTGGCTATTTGAAAGCTCAGTAGTAACTGATTAAAAAGTTGTATCAGAGGCTTGTGAGATTTTTATATATTCATATTGTAATTAAAATTAGCTATTCAAAACGTCGACTTGGAGGTCGATCAGACTATTATTGAGCCTCAATTGTTGTTTTACTATTATAGATATTTCCAAACGAATTATAAACATGTAACTACACATCAAGATTAATCAAGATTACAGGATTTCAGGATTCTTTCAAAGACATTTTCAGAATAAACCAAATCGCTCTCATAAGGTATGTCTACAAAATATTTATTTATGATGTGTCATTTCAGTTTTCAAGTTTGAGGCTCAATAATAGTCTGATCGACCTCCAAGTCGACGTTTTTCCTTACCCCACAGTAATTTCCCAAGTTATACCGAACTTATATAAACGCTTTTAATATAAATTTCTATCACCAATGAATATAAGCTTGAAAATGACGTCAAGAAGAGTCTTTAGGAGAGAATAGTGACAAATAATCAGTCTTAATATATTTCTGGAGTTAAAAATAATCATACATTAATAATTAATTTTAGATATATAGTGGTTATTGTTCGGGTTTAAATACAAATTTTGTGACATATTTATTTGAACTACGTTTTATAACACTTTGCAATGCTCAAACAACCGTCCAAAAGTTAGTCTGATCGACCTACGAGTCGGCGTATCGGATAGCTAATTTTGATTACAATATGAATATATAAAAACCTCACAACCCTCCGATACAATGTTCTAATCAGTTTACTGGGCTTCGGATGGCCAAAGGCGCTATGTCCCGCGGCGCGCCGCCGCGCCGGCGCCGCGCCTGGCATAGTTAGTTTATGGAGATATGGAGAATAAGTAAAATTTTATATCTCTATTATTAATGAACAAATCGAATCTAATGAAACTTAGTATGTAGCTTCATGTGGTTGGGATTTACTGATATTTGCATGAAAACCCCATTTTTGTGGTCCCCATGGAAGCAAACCTGCGTAATCAGCAGCTATATTGTTATTCTTATGGGGAATAAGAAACTTGTGATGTCTTGCTTGTTTATAAACATAAATTGGTAAAATTTGGTATGTTACTTTATCTAATGGTAATCCATTGGTATTTAAATAAATATCTGATTTTTATGGTCCTTGATGCAGCAAACCAGCATCCTCAGTCTTAATGTTTTTGTTATGGAGAATAAATAAAAATTAATATCTCGCTAGTTTATGAAGGTGCTTTGATGAAAGTTGGTAAGTGACTTCATGAGGTAGTAAAGTACCATTTGAAACTAGTTGAGTGTGCAGGTTTGCTGCAACGGGGGTATTTAAAGTTTATATTTCTAACGTCCCACAAAACTAATCTCGTTGTTTGCAAAACTCTTCATATACGATTGATTACAAAATTAGTATATTTGACCGAATCGAGAACGTGATGACTTATACAGCGAGTGCATCAATAGTAAATCCTGAATTACAGCCTACTCAACGCTTGAATCACTTAAAGCTGGGTTTTCCTAGGCGCGGAACTTTTCGGCAGCGGAGCGCGAAACGCGGAGAGCGGAGTTAGTAAGCTGGTTTCTGCTCATCATGTAATCAAATGGCGCTGTTTTCATAGACAGCGGAATTGTAACGCGCCGCGCCGCGGATTAACTTTGTCCGCTTCTGGAGCAGAGGAGTCCGCTTTCCGCCGCAGAAGTCTGTAGAGGTTATACTGGTGTCCTGTGATTTTGTGTTGTTACAGAATAAGTTCGGGTAAATTTAGTGCGCCAGTTGACGATAAGCTTGTTGAATGAATATAAGGCTATCCAATTATCTGAAGTACGATAGGTATAATAACCAACAGATCTAGGTTATTCCGCAGTCGGTCGCTGAAAAATTCCGCGTCTAGGAAAATAGAATTCCGCTGATCTGAAACTACGAGCGGAGAATCTCCGCGTTCCGCGCTCCGCTGCCGAAAAGTTCCGTGCCTAGGAAAACGCAGTTTAAGAAGGACTCTTTGAGACCTGAGCTTCACATGCAGCAATCTGAATTTACAAAATATCCCTGATAAAAATCCCACGAATTAAATGCATACTGCACAACAGTAACACGCAAAATCTAGAGAAAAGGTAATTTTTTAAACGTTAAGTGTTACCAACTATTCACTTTTCCGTGACAAATACAACAAAATATGTTTCCTGATGGTTTATAAAGAGCCTTTTCAATATAACACCAATCCAATTGGTCGGTCATGGATTAAAAAAAGTTAAACAAATGTTGTTCGGTAAAATGAATCACTTCCCATGCAGTATAATTTCATTTGTAGGTCTAGTCATTGCTAGTTCCTGAATACAAATACAATATGCAGACCAAAGTTACAATTATTAGTTTTTCGCCAGCAAAATTAAAGTGTTTTTATTCGAGAGCTTAAAAGAAGCAAGACGCATAAATCAGTAACATTTGCATGCATTCAGAGCTACAGTTAGGCCTTTGCGAAATTCAACAGAAACCTATCCTTTAAAGCGAATTAAATCTTACGTATAGAAAGCATTTAAACACGTGAAATCAACTAATAAGCCATTACAATTCTTGATATCAAGTAAAACCACACACGGATGCTACTATGCAACAGAATAAATGTATAGCGTAATTTTAGAAATAGTGGAAAGCACCTTTAGGTAAATACATAAATTTATTCATTTGTTTATGATGTGATAATGTCTGAGTGATAAGTGAAACGCGCTTCTAGTGTGAGTTTAGAGAAATTCGCATTATCTTTAATTTAATTCCACTAAATAAAAAAGGGGGAAAAACATTACTGATACAACAGGAGAATATCTTTGAAGATAATTATGTAATGTAATTGAAAGATACAAATTTTTTAAAATCATAAAATAATACATTAATAATCTAAATCTGTTATATGTAAAGTAATCACTATTCATTTATACATGGAGTTAGATCTAATATTTAAAAGGTAAGCCTGTATGGAAGGCCTCTTCACACAATGCCTCTAAAAATAATAAACCCCAGAAAACCCCAGGATATTTAGTGTCATGTAGCAATATACTAGTTGAAGAGAAGGTCTATCTCACTGGCTGTGTATGAGGGTTTATATTTATGACAAAATTGTCAGTTATAAAACAAAAAATCCAAATCGATTTTAAATTTACTTAAAATAGATTAGTAAAAGTTAGTTGCTATTGTATAGTATACTAGCTGTTGCCCGCAGACTTTGCCCCGCAAGTGATTTATAAAAAAAAAACTCTGACAGTTATGTGTGCTGCATTCTGTGGTTAGCTCGTGGAACCACTACGATTCAAAAGCAGCTGTTTGTATTTTCATCAGCTCAAACAAAAATGAATGTCCATAAGGAATTCATGGGAAGTGTGTCGGGGTCTTTGGCAGAGCCCTAAGGTCAGATCAGGATGAAAACTATTTAGTTTTCCTATTTCATGCTTAAAGAATCATTGTACAGAATTTTAACTCTCTTGGTAAATGGGAAGTAGGAGAATTTGTGATGAGTGAGTGAGTGAGAGCTTCGCCTTTTATAGGTATAGATTATTAGAGTTCAAAAGTAAATAAAGTATGCACTCATGCAGATCATACAGAATATGAATTAGTTATCGAAGTCAAGTTATCAGTAGTTTTATCTCTAATATTCCAATATTAATGGTTTATATTTAAATTGTAGTTGTGTAAAAATTGATTTTAGTGTGTAAACAAATTTTTGTGATATTTAATAAAATGGTTCACTAATGCGAATTAAATTTATTTTGGCCTCGAAACGAACAATATATTTTAATAGACATCAAATTAGTTATATCTTACAAGCATCAGTCCATTTTACATTAACAAGACGGTCCATCGCTTCACCTCTCTTTTGACTTGGAATGCTAAAATTATTTTATTGATGTATTAGGGCACACCCCACAGAGGGGAGTGTCAGGATGACAGAGGGTTTAGAACCATTTTTTAACTCGGACCTGTCGCACAAATTTTGAAATAATGCTGATTGTGGTTATCTTACAATACAAGCTTGTCTCATCTGTATAAACCCATACATTAGTGGTAAGCTGCACTACCAGTGATCGTACATAGACGGCGTCGTCAACAGCATTGCAGTCAGAGAACAGTCATTGTCAAAAACAGAATACCCCAATCAAAACTAAACTGTATTAAATCAGCTCCTTGACAGTGAAACAAGTTCAGTCCTCAGTACCCGCACTTAGTTCAGAATACCATAACCGGAACGAAGCGGCACTTAAGCTTACACGTAGAAGGTCCAATAAAATGTACACATTGTCATGACACGGAATGCACCACCAAACAAATTGTAAGTCCTTGCTTACAAATTTGTTTGTTTGCTACGTCTGGTCATAAATTGTATTGAATATTCCTATAATTTCTCTATGAAATCTATTCGCTCTACATCTATTAATGGTTATTTTTGTGTTGGTCACAAAAAACAACGAAAATTAAAGTACCGGTTATCCTGTATATAATAAATAGTATTTTTATAAATGGGGTAAAAGATACTTGGGATAAATAATATAATAAAATACACATTTTACTATCGTTTACATTTTAAAATCATTTCTTTGTAATTCGTAAATTAAGGGATTGTACAACCTTCTAAAAGTGTGCCGACTTTGCGAAAGATGTTTTAGAAGTACCTAACTATAATAGTCTAAATGAAAACAATATTCTCAGTAAAATGTAAAACCATGTACTTGGTCAATCTGGAGATATGATATGGATTCATTCCCCAACGTTTTAAAGTTTTCTGATAATGAGTAGGACGATAATAATTGTTGTTTAATAGTCGACAAAGCAAGTTAGTAATTACCAATTAAAAGTGGTAATCGTGATATAATAATCATAAATAAACTTGATATTAAGGTTACTTTCCCAATAAAAACGGTGTTGAACGACTTAATTCAAGGGCTCAGCTGATTATTACAACTGTCGATTGCTTATTATCATAACTATTTACAATGTCTTCACGTTTATTATGTGTCTTAATATGTTAATTCCCTCTTATAGTGCTGATCATTAAAAATCAGTTAATATAACGGTAACTAATATAACGGTTGGTGAATCTAGAAATTGTCTTTGTTTAATACATCCATGCAACATCAGTTACCGTAGCATTGTCCTAGATCGAATAACACTTTGGTGCAATGACTTTTTGCCGTTTAATTTTTTGTTTGTGAGGGAACCTCCAGTGAGTAAAGCGAGTACACATTATACAGTTGTATATCTTAGTACACACATGACAAAAACAGTAATATAAACAGTTTAATGTATTATTGTTGTATTTTGTTTTACGGTTGTTTTATTTATTTGATTTTAGATTACTCATTACATTTTCAAAAACCGCGGTCTTAGAGTTGCCATATTTAGGTAATATGAATTATTTCGCTCTAATTTAGTTTTAAATAGGAGTTCATTCATTCAAATCTTCACATTATTGAAATCGAAAATTTTGTACAGAATCAAATTATTATTAGTCATTTACGATATTAAGCTGTTTTTTGTTTTGTTTTTAAATTTCGAATTCTTTTTCCAAACAAAGTTACATTGTGTTAGGTAATTAACGTTTTATGAATAACAGAGATTTCACTATCTTTATTATTATTAAAATCTTTGAAACTGAATAAATGTTACACTGCTTGCACATACAAATATAATCATAAAATTACTAAACATATCACCATTGTTTAGTCATTTTGTAACTGTTTAGAAACTTTTCGGTGGATACATTTACTATTTTGATTTAATGTTTTGCTTTTGACATTAAACCAATTAAAATTGATTTTTCAATTAATTTTCACGCAAAAGACTAAATAAGTTTATTTAAATTTAAACCCCAATTATTTTAGTCATACCTCAGTTGTAATCAAACAAATATTTTGGTAGTGCAAAGTAATCTATACGCGATACCCTTGGTCGGAAGTGTAATAACTAAACATTAATCTCTCCCCGAAAAATCAATACATATCTTCCAGTATTTTAAGAAACGAGAATTTTCTAAGTCCCCAAGGTCATCTGAAAATGTTGCCAAAACGGGAAATAGGGCAGTACGTGATTCTCACTTGGACCACAAACTGCTCTATTCCCCGTTCTGTATTTGGGAAGATAAGTTTGAAGAACCTCAAAAAGCTTCCCCGAAAAACCAATACATATCTTCCAGTATTTTAAGAAACGAGAATTTTCTAAGTCCCCAAGGTCATCTGAAAATGTTGCCAAAACGGGGAATAGGGCAGTACGTGATTCTCACTTGGACCACAAACTGCTCTATTCCGCGTTCTGTATTCGGGAAGATAAGTTTGAAGAACCTCAAAAAGCTTCCCCGAAAAACCAATACATATCTTCCAGTATTTTAAGAAACGAGAATTTTCTAAGTCCTCAAGGCCATCTGAAAATGTTGCCAAAACGGGGAATAGGGCAGTACGTGATTCTCACTTGGACCACAAACTGCTCTATTCCCCGTTCTGTATTCGGGAAGATAAGTTTGAAGAACCTCAAAAAGCTACAACCAAGGTCGGTGGTACAATGGCTAACAGCATCCTGAAACCCAATCGGACTTTGGACAGTAAATGGCGCCAGGCAGCTGAGAACCAAAGTTTTGACCAAGGGATTTTAAAATTCAAAAGGGATAATACTCACAGTTATAGGCAATAAACCTAATAACAGGAACCTTTTATTAATTAACCTCCCAAAAATACAAGGGAAACTACTCACAGTTATGGGCAATAAACCTGATAACTGGAACCTTTTATTGATTAACCCCCAAGAAGTTACAAATGGTTTGCAGGGAGTATTTGCAAAAGTTTCTCGAGGGTAAGATGGGTTATGTCAATTGGTTTTCGTGCCATATTGACAAAGGTCGGTTTTCGTGCCATACCTTTTTGTAAGGGGTTAGGAAAAGGATGAGAAACATACTGATCAGTTAAAGTTAATTTTACAAAGACCAACCAAGGTCGGTTTTACAAAGGTCAACAGCATCCTGAAACCCAGTCGGACGTTGGTCAGTAACGGGCGCCAAGCAACTGCGAACCAAAGTTTTAACCAAGGTCAGTTTTAAAGCGTGTACGAAAAGTACATACCAACCAAGGTCGGTTTTACAAAGGTCAACAGCATCCTGAAACCCAGTCGGACGTTGGTCAGTAACGGGCGCCAGGCAACTGCGAACCAAAGTTTTGACCAAGGTCAGTTTTAAAGCGTGAAACTAAAGTACATATTTCATTAGTAAATAAAACACTTCAAAGACCAACACCACAAATAATTACAAACATCAACACTAACTACATTTTCTAGCAGCAAACTACAAGCTATAATCTAACAAACAAACTAACATGCATAACAAACTAACATGCTGAGGTAGAATCTTTAGTATACAAGGGTACCACCTCTATACTAAAGATACTATTACAGACAGCTAAGGCGAACAGCTAGCTAGGCTGTCAGCCTGAGACTGTGAGACTTGTGCGGTCAACCCCCGCTTTTATAGCCAGAGGAAGCAGATGTCGTGGCGCAGCAGATGTCACGGTGGCCGGCCCGCGGCGTGCGCCATTTTTTAATTATCACAGATAATTCCTTCATAACGTTCATCGCGCAGCCCGCTGCCGCGCCGCGCCCGACCATAGCCAGTGCAGTGTGTTTGTTTCCCGGCTACTGAACAACTTTAGATGACCTTGGGGACTTAGAAAATTCTCGTTTCTTAAAATACTGGAAGATATGTATTGATTTTTCGGGGAGAGATTAATGTTTAGTTATTACACTTCCGACCAAGGGTATCGCGTATAGATTACTTTGCACTACCAAAATATTTGTTTGATTACAACTGAGGTATGACTAAAATAATTGGGGTTTAAATTTAAATAAACTTATTTAGTCTTTTGCGTGAAAATTAATTGAAAAATCAATTTTAATTGGTTTAATGTCAAAAGCAAAACATTAAATCAAAATAGTAAATGTATCCACCGAAAAGTTTCTAAACAGTTACAAAATGACTAAACAATGGTGATATGTTTAGTAATTTTATGATTATATTTGTATGTGCAAGCAGTGTAACATTTATTCAGTTTCAAAGATTTTAATAATAATAAAGATAGTGAAATCTCTGTTATTCATAAAACGTTAATTACCTAACACAATGTAACTTTGTTTGGAAAAAGAATTCGAAATTTAAAAACAAAACAAAAAACAGCTTAATATCGTAAATGACTCATAATAATTTGATTCTGTACAAAATTTTCGATTTCAATAATGTGAAGATTTGAATGAATGAACTCCTATTTAAAACTAAATTAGAGCGAAATAATTCATATTACCTAAATATGGCAACTCTAAGACCGCGGTTTTTGAAAATGTAATGAGTAATCTAAAAATCAAATAAATAAAACAACCGTAAAACAAAATACAACAATAATACATTAAACTGTTTATATTACTGTTTTTGTCATGTGTGTACTAAGATATACAACTGTATAATGTGTACTCGCTTTACTCGCTGGAGGTTCCCTCACAAAAAAAAAAATTAAACGGCAAAAAGTCATAGCACCAAAGTGTTATTCGATCTAGGACAATGCTACGGTAACTGATGTTGCATGGATGTATTAAACAAAGACAATTTCTAGATTCACCAACCGTTATATTAGTTACCGTTATATTAACTGATTTTTAATGATCAGCAAGTATTTATTAAACTTCTAATATATAAAGAGCATGCTGTAGAATTTATTTGTACAAAAATCTAAGTCTTTTGTGAAACTTTTCTTTTAATTCCGAGGGTTGAAATCATCACAAAGAACCAAAACACGGTAAATATGGATGAATGAACTCCTATTTAAAACTAAATTAGAGCGAAATAATTCATATTACCTAAATATGGCAACTCTAAGACTGCGGTTTTTGAAAATGTAATGAGTAATCTAAAATTAAATAAATAAAACAACCGTAAAACAAAATACAACAATAATACATTAAACTGTTTATATTACTGTTTTTGTCATGTGTGTACTAAGATATACAACTGTATAATGTGTACTCGCTTTACTCGCTGGAGGTTCCCTCACAAACAAAAATACCCCCGTCGCAGCAAACCTGCGTACTCAGCGAATTTCCAATGCATAATATATGTCTTAATACCATATAAAGCCGCATACCAAGTTTCATAAAAATATATTCATATATAAGCGATATGTACAAGTTTAATTATTCTCCATAAGAATAGCATTGGTGATGAGTAAGCAGGTTTGCTGCAACAAGGAACTAAAAAAATGGGGTTTTATGCAAATATCAATATAACTCAACAAGGTGAAGCCACATACCAAGTATTATTAATTTATGTTTATAATTAAGGGAGTCATTACATTTTACTTATTCTCCATAAGAATAACATGGGGCTGAGTACGCAGGTTCGCTGCTACGGGGATAATCAACAAAAAATCAATTGTTTGTGCAAATATCAATATACCAGTTCTACGTGACCCCACGTGCCAAGTTTCATCAATATACATTCATTAATAATGGAGATATCAAATTTTATTTATCCTCCATAAGGATAACATTGGACAACGTACTGTGTTTAGCACTTTGAATATCTCTGCAACGGTTGGACGTAGAATCACAATTTAAACACCAAAATGATTGTTTTGTGGAGCTGAGTTGATTGGTAAAAGCAAATGTGAAGTTTACATTAAAATTAACTTAGGAAAAGCCAAAAACCTTTTTTCCCATAAGATTAACATAGGAGATTTTATGAGCAGGTTTTTTTGGATTTTCTCCGCAACCACTTAACCTAGCTTAATAATTCAAAATACCATATTATTTGTTTTTTAAGCTCTATAACATGGTCAAAACCAAAATTAAGTGTTTTAAAAATTTTAGGGTAAAAAATGCAAAAAACCGATTTTTGGAAAATTTAAAACCCCCATAAACCCCCCTTACCATGGCCCGATTTTTCTGGTTATCGAACTTAAAGTCATAAATGTCACTTTACACATTTGAGCCAAATTTCATCGAAATCGGACGTTTTTTACCCAAGTTATCGCATTCACGGACACATATATAGATATATATATATATATATATATATATATATATATATATATATATATATAGATATATAGATATATATATACATATATATAAATTTGAACGAATAGTGTTTTAGTCATCTGGGGACCTAAAAAAAAAAATTTGTCATGGTCTCGGGCTTAAATCTTACCATGAGACCTACGGTAATAGCTTCTTCCCTATAGGGGAAATTCGCTAAAAAAATTAAACGGCAAAAAGTCATAGCACCAAAGTGTTATTCGATCTAGGACAATGCTACGGTAACTGATGTTGCATGGATGTATTAAACAAAGACAATTTCTAGATTCACCAACCGTTATATTAGTTACCGTTATATTAACTGATTTTTAATGATCAGCACTATAAGAGGGAATTAACATATTAAGACACATAATAAACGTGAAGACATTGTAAATAGTTATAAGCAATCGACAGTTGTAATAATCAGCTGAGCCCTTGAATTAAGTCGTTCAACACCGTTTTTATTGGGAAAGTAACCTTAATATCAAGTTTATTTATGATTATTATATCACGATTACCACTTTTAATTGGTAATTACTAACTTGCTTTGTCGACTATTAAACAACAATTATTATCGTCCTACTCATTATCAGAAAACTTTAAAACGTTGGGGAATGAATCCATATCATATCTCCAGATTGACCAAGTACATGGTTTTACATTTTACTGAGAATATTGTTTTCATTTAGACTATTATAGTTAGGTACTTCTAAAACATCTTTCGCAAAGTCGGCACACTTTTAGAAGGTTGTACAATCCCTTAATTTACGAATTACAAAGAAATGATTTTAAAATGTAAACGATAGTAAAATGTGTATTTTATTATATTATTTATCCCAAGTATCTTTTACCCCATTTATAAAAATACTATTTATTATATACAGGATAACCGGTACTTTAATTTTCGTTGTTTTTTGTGACCAACACAAAAATAATCATTAATAGATGTAGAGCGAATAGATTTCATAGAGAAATTATAGGAATATTCAATACAATTTATGACCAGACGTAGCAAACAAACAAATTTGTAAGCAAGGACTTACAATTTGTTTGGTGGTGCATTCCGTGTCATGACAATGTGTACATTTTATTGGACCTTCTACGTGTAAGCTTAAGTGCCGCTTCGTTCCGGTTATGGTATTCTGAACTAAGTGCGGGTACTGAGGACTGAACTTGTTTCACTGTCAAGGAGCTGATTTAATACAGTTTAGTTTTGATTGGGGTATTCTGTTTTTGACAATGACTGTTCTCTGACTGCAATGCTGTTGACGACGCCGTCTATGTACGATCACTGGTAGTGCAGCTTACCACTAATGTATGGGTTTATACAGATGAGACAAGCTTGTATTGTAAGATAACCACAATCAGCATTATTTCAAAATTTGTGCGACAGGTCCGAGTTAAAAAATGGTTCTAAACCCTCTGTCATCCTGACACTCCCCTCTGTGGGGTGTGCCCTAATACATCAATAAAATAATTTTAGCATTCCAAGTCAAAAGAGAGGTGAAGCGATGGACCGTCTTGTTAATGTAAAATGGACTGATGCTTGTAAGATATAACTAATTTGATGTCTATTAAAATATATTGTTCGTTTCGAGGCCAAAATAAATTTAATTCGCATTAGTGAACCATTTTATTAAATATCACAAAAATTTGTTTACACACTAAAATCAATTTTTACACAACTACAATTTAAATATAAACCATTAATATTGGAATATTAGAGATAAAACTACTGATAACTTGACTTCGATAACTAATTCATATTCTGTATGATCTGCATGAGTGCATACTTTATTTACTTTTGAACTCTAATAATCTATACCTATAAAAGGCGAAGCTCTCACTGACTCGCTCATCACAAATTCTCCTACTTCCCATTTACCAAGAGAGTTAAAATTCTGTACAATGATTCTTTAAGCATGAAATAGGAAAACTAAATAGTTTTCATCCTGATCTGACCTTAGGGCTCTGCCAAAGACCCCGACACACTTCCCATGAATTCCTTATGGACATTCATTTTTGTTTGAGCTGATGAAAATACAAACAGCTGCTTTTGAATCGTAGTGGTTCCACGAGCTAACCACAGAATGCAGCACACATAACTGTCAGAGTTTTTTTTTTATAAATCACTTGCGGGGCAAAGTCTGCGGGCAACAGCTAGTATACTATACAATAGCAACTAACTTTTACTAATCTATTTTAAGTAAATTTAAAATCGATTTGGATTTTTTGTTTTATAACTGACAATTTTGTCATAAATATAAACCCTCATACACAGCCAGTGAGATAGACCTTCTCTTCAACTAGTATATTGCTACATGACACTAAATATCCTGGGGTTTTCTGGGGTTTATTATTTTTAGAGGCATTGTGTGAAGAGGCCTTCCATACAGGCTTACCTTTTAAATATTAGATCTAACTCCATGTATAAATGAATAGTGATTACTTTACATATAACAGATTTAGATTATTAATGTATTATTTTATGATTTTAAAAAATTTGTATCTTTCAATTACATTACATAATTATCTTCAAAGATATTCTCCTGTTGTATCAGTAATGTTGTTCCCCCTTTTTTATTTAGTGGAATTAAATTAAAGATAATGCGAATTTCTCTAAACTCACACTAGAAGCGCGTTTCACTTATCATTCAGACATTATCACATCATAAACAAATGAATAAATTTATGTATTTACCTAAAGGTGCTTTCCACTATTTCTAAATAGCACGAATAATAAGTTTGCTTCCTCTTTTTTTTACGTTTACACCTCTCCTCGCTTCGCCGGCCGGCTCGCCGCTGTAGGTCAGTGAGCGGCGGTAGAGAACTGGGAACTGGTTATTTAAGGTAACGGTTCAAGTGCAAGGTCTCTCCTGGTTCAGTGTCTTCCGTTTCACTATATCATCACATTACAAAACACTTTATACTAACATATCGAAAAACAAAACGAAAACGAAAACGAAAACGAAAACTCACATCAACAATATATATAAACAGACGTCACAGTGGCAGTAACATCTCCGTGCGCGTGTTTTGGATTTTATTGGATAACATTTCCGCGTAAGTTAAGTTTAATGGATTTGTTTCAAGCTAACTATTTTTAGTTCTTGATTTAAAATTTTTTTAGATCGCTTTCACACACACACATGTGTAAAAGTGAACGTACTGCCCAAAGTTGTCGAAATTCGTTGCATTGCTTTGACATTGCTACTAGAAAACTTGAGTTTTTCCTGAAGTGAAATAAACTATGTTTTAGCGAATTTCCCCTATAGCAAAGAGGTTATTACCGTAGGTCTAATGGTAAAACTTAAGCCCGAGAACATGATAAATTTTTGTTTTGAGGTCCCCAGATGTCCAAAACACTATTCTTTCAAATTTATATATGTGTGTGTGTGTGTGTGTGTGTGTGTGTGTGTGTGTGTGTGTGTGTGTGTGTGTGTGTGTGTGTGTGTGTGTGTGTGTGTATCTATATATATATATATATATATATGTGTCCGTGAATGCGATAACTTGAGTAAAAAACGTCCAATTTCGATGAAATTGGACTCAAATGTGTAAACTGACATTTATGACTTTAAGTTCGAAAACCAGAAAAATCGGACCATGGGAAGGGGGGTTTATGGAGGGTTTTAAATTTTCAAAAAATCAGTTTTTTGCATTTTTCACCCTAAAATTTTTAAAACACTTAATTTTGGTTTTGACTATGTTATAGAGCTTAAAAAAAAATAATATGGTATTTTGAATTATTAACCTAGGTAAAGTGCTTTTGAAGATAAGATAATAAGGATCTATCTATAGTGTTTATCTACATGATCTACGGAAAATATTAAAGTTATTTTGTTCGTTATTTTATTCCCGATTATTGTACTGGGAAGAGGTTCCTTAATTACTTGTAGTTATTAGTTTATAGATTCAAGGCATTTTCAAGATGTTTATGGATTGTAATTACAAAATTGAGATGTCTCGTTTACGTGGTGTAAATAATAAAATAAATGGAATACTTTAACTTGTCGCAATCATTTTGAGATATTTATAAAATAATTGACTTATATAATTGAACAACGTTTTAAAAATGGCAGATATAAATTGAGGTTAGATCGAATCGTCTTAATTCAACATTGCATTATATAAAATGAATATAGAGTTGTGACATTAATTTTAAAAATTCACATTCCGTAAAAAATTAACTTATCGAATTGTATACATACATATATATAAAATTTTCATTCGGTAAAATATTGTAAGATTTTTTTTTTTTTTTTATACAAATATCAAAGTCAACTTCAAGTAAACCATATCTACAGTTACATTCTGCTCTACTTCGAAAGATGTCTAAGTAGTTGTACACACAGGTCTCGCAATCTACATTATCAGTTAGATTCATATACCTTGTAGTATTTATTTTGAACGTCTAATAATTCAGTTTACAACTGTTATATCTTTGTGTGGTACACCGTAGATTATCAAAGGATAAATTCAGCTTACAACCTTAAATCTTTGTGCGGTTCACAGTAGGTTATTAATTCAAGGTCGGGTGACTTCTTCCAAAGCACTCGCTCTCTCTCTCTCCAATTTCATCCAGCTCTACTTCGAAAAATGTTTAAGTCCCGAGGGGGAAGTGTTTTTTTTTGTCTCTCTCTCTTTGTACACACAAGTCTCGTAATCTACGTTAACGGTTACATTCATATACTGTACCTCTTTAACCAGGCAGGGGACTTGTTAGTCTCGAGTTTGTGTGCAGTTCACGTTGTGTAGCCACTTTCTAACTGGATATGCAAGCGACCTTGCCCTTAACCTTGGCTATAATCTTGAGTGACCTTTAGGGTATAGGATTTGTATTAAAGACTAATACCCAAGGGTACAGTTAGTTTTACCTGCGTTCTCTTTCACCTGATTAAACATTCATAATTGTATTGGGGTATAAAAAAAATGAGCTTGGTTATTATACACCTTCGAAAAGGTATATAATATTTGTGGATTAAATTGCGCTT
Organism: Allygus modestus; assembly: GCA_963675035.1. Lineage (NCBI taxonomy): Eukaryota > Metazoa > Arthropoda > Insecta > Hemiptera > Cicadellidae > Allygus > Allygus modestus. Next base: position 131,151,482 of record OY776114.1, read on the forward strand.
TATTAATGCGGTAAATAGATAGTGTTTATTTATTCGAAAATTTAAATTAAAAGTAAATATATAGCTTAATCCATTGCACAGAAAATGACATGTATTGTGTTTTATCTAATGAGAAAAGTTCTAATGAAGAAATTTTTGGTGTTTTTTTTTGTTTTGATTAAGATTGGGTAGTTATAACTGATAGTATAGAGTTACATTATAAAACAACTGAGGGGGTTTAGCTTTTATATATTTAAAAGGAAACTAAAAACCTTCTTAAGCCTGCTTTGAGTTAATATTTTTTTTTTCTACATTTTTAACACTAAATTAAATATCATTCTTCTGTGCATAACTGTTTACAGAGTCACAAGTAGTGACACATCCAGCTTATCAGTGCAACACTTAAAAAGTTTACATCTCAAACAGCTAGGGTCTTGGCGTAACTTGTTTGACTGTAATTACAGGAAAAACTATATAATGCATTTATATATTTATTAATCAACCCTCTTGCAACAAAATCAGTCAACAAGTTAATCACTCACTTGTTACAATTCAAAATAGTTTAAAAAGATTGTTTTTACGAAGAGAGTAGTTCGCACATAACACACAGACATAAGTTAAAAAACATATCAAATACACTGTTGATCAGGGTATTATATATATATATATATATAACTGATTTATCATTCTATCAACAACAAGTTTGTTGCTTGAAAGCATTTCTTAATTTAAGTGCAAATTATATAATACATTAAGTTATAATATTTATATTCTTTAGATTTATTAGGGATAACAGATTGAAACCTAATACCTAATGAGAGCAGATAAGTACCTAATGCTAGCGATATTAATTTAGTTTAAAAGACGAGACAATTGTGTAAAAGTATACCAGATTCCCACGCTCAATTTTAGTCTGATCGACCTCCGAGTCGGTGTATCGGATAGCTAATTTTGATTAAAATATGAATATATAAAAATCTCACAACCCTCCGATACAATGTTCTAATTAGTTTACCAGGCTTCGGATAGCCAAAGGCGCTGTGCACCGCGGCGCGGCGCGCCCCCCGGCTACTCGCTCTGTAACGCACGGCTCAAACTATAGTATAATGTAGTCATTTTGTTATCGGAACGATTTTACTATATAGAATACTTTCGTTTATTAATTATTATGTATGATTTTATTACCTTTCGTACTTGTAATACACGTAGATCTTAGTCTGTCATAGAATTTATTGCTTATACAATTTTTGCTGACATTGCACTGATTATATATATATATATATATATATATATATATATATATATATATATAGTTTACATAAATAGAATGCTTTTTTATAGTTACCCTCGTTTAAGTTTGCATATTTATTCGAAAATTTAAATTAAAAGTAAATATATAGCTTAATCCATTGCACAGAAAATGACATGTATTGTGTTTTATTTAATAAGAAGAGTTCAACGCGATTTCTTTGGTGTTTTTGTTTTGATTAAGATTGGGTAGTTATAACTGATAATATAGAATTACATTATAAAACAACTGAGGGGCTTTTGTCGTTAGTACAAGTGTTTCAACCATTGCATATCTAAGTGTAAAACATATCAAATGAACCGACAAAATAAAATACAAGAGTATTACGTCGACGCCGTATTAAATTACTTTTGCGGCGCGGCGAATGTAGTAGAGTGCATCTGCCTTTGCACCTGCTCCTCTGTCGGCTATAAAAGCGAGGGTCTAGCCGCAGTAGTCTCACAGTTTTAGGCTGGCAGCCTAGCTAGCTGTTCGCCTTAACTGTCTGTAATAGCATCTTTAGTATAGAGGTGGTACCCCTGTATACTAAAGATTCTACCTTAGCATGTTAGTTTGTTATGCATGTTAGTTTGTAGTTTGCTGCTATAAAATGTAGTTAGTGTTGGTGTTTGTAATTATTTGTGGTGTTGGTCTTTGAAGTGTTTTATTTACTAATTAAATATGTACTTTTCTTTCACGCTTTTAAAACTTACCTTGGTCAAAACTTGGGTTCGCAGTAGCCTGACGCCCGTTCGCTGATCTACGTCCGACTGGGATTCAGTGTTGCTGTTGTGACCTTTGTTAAACTGACCGCAGTATCCTGACGCCCGTTCGCTGATATACGTCCGACTGGGTTTCAGTGATACTGATTGTTCTTTGTAAAATTAACTTTAACTCTAACTGACCAGTTTGTTTCAAAGTAATGTAATTTGTTTCTCATCCTTTTCCTAACCCCCTGACAATAAGGTTCGGCCCTGAAAACCGGACTTGTCAATACGGCCATGTAAACCGGTTGACATTACCTATCTTAGCCCTTACTCACAAATAAATTTTCGGGGGAGAGGTTAGCGTTCCGTTATCAGGTTTATGCCTATAATTGCGAGCATTAAACTAGGCCTCTTCTCCTAATACAGAGCGGGGAATAGAGCACCAATTTGTGCTCTATTCCCCGCTTTGGCAAAATGTTCAGATGACCTTGGGGACTTAGAAAATTCAGGAAATTCTCGTTTCTTAAAATACTGGAAGATATGTATTGATTTTTTTCGGGAGAGATTAATGTTTAGTTATTACAGAATTCAGATACGACCAAGGGTATAGCAGTAATAGCCAAAAACAATTATTTTGAAGGTCATATCTAAATAAATTCTTTATCTCTAGTTTAACTTATGCCAAGTTGCTACTCAAATTACGCGGATTGATCAGAGGAACAAGTTGGTGCAAATAGAATTCAGATCCGACCAAGGGTATAGCAGTAATAGCCAAAAAATAACTATTTTCAAGGGCAAACCTATATAACTTCTTTGTTTTTGGTTAAAGTATAACATGTGGGTACTTCAATTACGCGGCTTGACAAGACGAACAAGAAGGTGCAATCGGAATTTAAATCTAGCCAACGGTATAGCAACCGTTGTGGTGGGGGACTTGGTGTGGTGGGGGAAGGCGAGTACCTAACCTACGCGCAAACGCTACATCACTATATGTCCAGCTCTTGCGCGGTACACATGGATTCACAAATACAAGACAATAATGTTTCTTCCACATCTTTATCTTTTAATATTTACCAAGCTGACACTAATGAAACGACTGATCAAATACAAGTACAAGAAGTGTCTACCACAACATCCTCTGATACAGAAGCAATTACGTTATCCTTGATGGGTTTTAACTAATGGATATTTTATTCATAGTCTTCCTCCCCGCGCCAGCTGCCATCTGCCACCTGCCGCCTGCCATCTGCTCCGCCCCACCACACTTTTACCCCCACCATTTTGTTTGATACCAAAAATGCTAGCTAGCGAATAGTCAGTACACCTCCGGCTCTCGACCGGTGAACATCGAGCTCTCCGAGACGCTCTTCACAAACTAACAATATCATTTCACTCAAGATCTGATGGATGTTTCTATTTCATTGCCGTCACGTATTATTTCCACCTGACAGCAATGAAATGCAAACACCTAACAGAACAGATAGGTGTCGAAGTATCTACCGTCTTTCATCAGAAAGCAAAGTGATGGCCGCAACTCGTCCGGATCAACAACATCAGTAGTGTGGGTTTGCGGGTTTTGCGCCGGAAGTGACGTCATCCGGTCACGTGACCGGAAGTGCTGAGTCATGAAAGATGTTATCTGGGGCTGAGCCAGTGACGTAGGCGGTTTTGTGACGAAATGAGTAAAAGTTCAAAGTTCAAGGTCACGGGGAGGTAATTTTAAAAAAGTACTACCTCGCACGCGTAAAATCCGATTGTGATTCGATAGTTTTAATTCGATAAAATATCGAATGAAAATTATCGAATGAAGCAATCGAATGATACGAGTGCGAGGTAGTACTAATACAAATATTACTTTATTTTATTTACAATAATTCATATTACAAATATTACTTTATTTACAATAATTCATGTTTACAATAGTTCCCCGTTGTTGGTTGTCATCGATGTTGTTGATCCGGACGAGTTGCGGCCTCGCCAGATGAATAGAGTCATAATGAATACACCTAATTTTGATGGACATTTCAACAGAGAGCTCGATGTACACCGGTCGAGAGCCGGAGGTGTACTGACTACTCGCTAGCTAGCGTTTTGGTATCAAACAAAATGGTGGGGGTAAAAGTGTGATGGGGCGGAGCAGATGGCGGACGGCAGATGGCAGGCGACAGATGGTAGGCGGTAGGTGGCAAGTGCGCGGCAGATGGTTGCTACTACATCCACCATCATTAGTCAAACCCTATTAGGGATGACATTATTGCTTCTGCATCAGTAGATATTGTGCTAGAAACTTCATGTACTTGTATTTCATCATTTGTATTGTCAGCTTGCTCAATATTAAAAGAAGAACATGTGGAAGAAACAGTAGTGCCTTGTATTTGCGAATCCATGTGAACTATGCAAGAGCCGCAGGTATACTGAAGTGATACAAGCATGTAGGATAGACACTCGCCTTTACCCCCCACCACACCAGTTTCCCCCACCAAGTTTTCACATCGCACAATAACTACGGGACATGCATTAGTTAGGGTCTAGCTCTGACTCTGTGAGGATCGGAGCTCCGTAACTGAAAACATTAACAATTCTTGCTCGACACTGTTTTTACGCAATCATAACAGTCACTGTGATCTAATTTATTGCATGTACTCATATGATGCATCTTGCGTAGCAGACAACTTGCTAAGAATGTTTCAGCCTGGAGTATTCTACGGCGAAATCGCTCACAATCCACTAACAGCGTAGACCTTCTATCTTCACAGTCGGAGAAGTAGAAGGTGGTGGCAGGCGGACTGTTGAAGGACACCTTCGTCATATTTCTGTAAAACTGTGACATCTTTAGAATAACACAAACTCTATAGGTAGATGTTAATCCTGCAAGAGCTAAAAGTATAATGATATAGCGCTAGCGTGTATGATACCCACCCGACCTACCCGCACAACAACGTTACCTCGTTATACTTTAAACTATAAATAACTTGTCGTAGTTTAATCCATAAACAAAGTATTTATTAATGTCAGGCCTTGAAAGTGTTGTTTTCGCGCTGTTTCTTCCCTAATCTCAGTCGGATCTGAATTATATTCGCACCATCTTGTTCGTCTGATTAACCCGCGTAATTTGAGTACCCACTCGCTATACTTTAACCCAATAATAAAGAAGTTATTAGTATGTAACCTTGAAAACATTGGTTTTTTCGCTATTTCTGCTATACCGTTGGGATCTTAATTCTGTTTGCACCATCTTGTTCGTCTGATTAACCCGCGTAATTTGAGTACCCACTCGCTATACTTTAACCCAATATTAAAGAAGCTATTAGTATGTAACCTTGAAAACATTGGTTTTTTCGCTATTTCTGCTATACCGTTGGTCGGATCTGAATTCTGTTTGCACCATCTTGTTCGTCTGATCAATTCGCGTAATTTGAGTACCCACATGACATACTTTGGACAAACTTTGTAGTTTTTTCGCTTCTGCTACTATACCCTTGGCCGGATCAAAATTCTGTTTGCACCTCCTTGTTCGTCTGATCAATTCGCGTAATTTGAGTACCCACATGACATACTTTGGAAACACTTTGTACCCCCCCCCTCCAACATGGGTCATGTTCAAGGTCAAGGTCAAGTTCAAGGACTTTGGGACTTAGAAAATTTCACAAAGTGGGCTGCACAAACAAACTCTCCTGCCTATGTACAGGCCAAGTCCCTAACTTGAAATGCTTAGGGTGGTCCTGAAAAGGACCGTTTGCGTGCTGAAGGTTGGTCGGGATAAGGATCAGTTCAAACTTTATTCTTCAAAACCCACTTTACCCTCCCATCTTTTCTGGTTAAGAATAACTCCTGTGTATCAGGTATCAGAGGAGGTGGCGGTGGGAGAGACTGCGGCAGACGCACCTCGATGTAGTGGATGGTGTGTTGAAACAGGAACACGTGGTCCCCGTTGGTTGCCACATATTTATACTCCATCATCCGCTTCAGATTTCGAAACTCGACCTTGGAGACTTCAAACGGCGTCACCAAGTCGTTCAGCCCCATCACCCTTGTCCGTTGCATCACCTCATCGACAGTCGGTGTTGGAGACGAAGGTTGAGCCGCCGATGTAGAAGGCCGAGGCTGAGCCGATGTAGAAGGTCGAGGCTGAGTCGAGGGTCGTTGTTCAAAATACAGCGGATGACCATGGAGATTCCGTTTGAGAGACTTCAAAGTTGAAGGTCTCTTAAACCCGCTCCTTCTTTCCGTCGACCTCTTCAAAGATTCCTTTAAGCGCTGGAGTTTTTCAGGAGTCAGAGGAGAAGACATGGTGTAAATAGGATGGAAAAGAAAATGGATAAGATAGAGTTGGATAGAGCACGTGTGTACTGGTTGCAATCCAAAGCCGGAATGAGGCGGCTGGCAGAGTGAAGCAGGTCGTAAAGTGAAACCTTGCCCTATCCATATATGGGTAGAAAGCTGAGGACTGGTTTAGAACCGCCCCCCCCCCCGGACGGAACCCCCCCCCCCCCCGCGACCGGACCCCCCCCCCCCCCGCGACGGACCCCCCCCCGACGGACCCCCCCCCCCTGACGGACCCCCCCCCCTTTTGGGTCATGTTCAAGGTCAAGGTCAAGGTCGAGGGAAAAATGTTCTTGGAAGTGCGGGATAAAATCCCGCAACGAAGCAGGGTTATCCCTTATCCCGCTTTCCCCTTAATATCCCGATTTCCCATTCTCCGTCTATATAACCCGAGATTTCGAGCGTCTCTTCGCAGTAGCCTGCCGCCCGTTGCGATGAACGTCCCACTGGGTTGCAGTGCCTGCTGCAGCGTAGGTCTGTTAAGTGTGCGTTGGGCCCGACGCGCAATTAAGAGATCCGCGCCCTTGCATGTTTAGTTAGTTTGTTTAAGCATGTTAGATAACGCTTGTAGTTTGCTGCTAGTTAAATATATTTAAGGGGATCTTGGTCAGGGGATTATTGTACTTCGGTTCGTAGTATTCTGAAGCCTACACAGTGATGAACGTCCTTGCGGTTTCAGAGTGCACGACTGTTGTAAACTGACCATATTTTGATGCTTTATAATAACATTGTAGATGGAATGTGTTTCCTTAACATTTAATGTTTTGTAGTTTGCTTAACACTTAATGCTTTTATCTTCAACGTGTCCTTGACCTAGATTAGGACTTAGAAAATATTCAAGAAACATTCAATGTACACAACCACGTTTTAGCACAAAATTTATGGAAGGGGAAATTTAATATATACTGCAACAGCGTGGTAAAAATCATCATATCGCTATGGAAGCTGTAGGTGTAAACACTTGGCTTGTTCCTTCCGAGCTTGCTATTTCAGAAGCCTTTCTGTCCATCCTTACTTATGAGTTTCGAGGCATTAAATTAAAAGTAAAAATAGAGCTGAGACCGTTGCATAGAAATGATATGCATTGTATTTTGGTGGAATGGGAATCGCCCTCCGGCATTAATCTTTTCCATTTTATCAAAAGATCGTGCAAGGAGTTTTGCGTAAAACGGATAACAGTCTCCCTTGTTTAAACGTAGTACAGATTTCTTCCAAAGTAAAATAGCAAAGGTAACACCTTTGCTATTTTACAAAATATTTTAACGTGTCCTTGACCCAGTTACCGGACTTGGAGCAATTCAAAGTGTGCTATACAGCGTTAGAACAAACTACTGTCGAAGCCCCCCCCCCCTCCCCCGATATATTCCTATAAAAGCGGGAGCAGCCCGCAGAGGGTTCGCAGTCGCAGGCCGACAGCCTAGCTAGCTGTTTGCCCGCGCTGTCCGCAATAGTATCTCTAGTATAGAGTTGGTACCACTATATATTAGAGATGCTACCTTAGCTTAAGGCATGTCTGTGTATTATTAAGCATGTTAGAATAACGCTTGTAGTTTGCTGCTAGTAAATGTAGTTAGTTTAACTGTAGTTAGTTTGGTGTTGGTTTTAAAGTGTTTTTGAAGTGTTTTTTATTTACTAATGAAATATGTACTTTTCTTTCACGCTCCCATTCAAAAAGGTATGGCACGAAAACCGACCTTATGTCTTTAAATATCTCAGGGGGGATTATGTTTCTCAAATAAACACCTTTCCTAACCCCTTACAAAAAGGTATGGCACGAAAACCGACCTTAAGTCATTACGGCGCGCAAACCGGATGACTTTACCTATCTTAACCCTTACTCACGAGAAACAGATTCAGTCAGTTTGCTTATTTTTGGTTAAATTTAAGGGGACCTTGGTCAGGTAATTATTGTACTTCGGTTCGTAAAACTCTGACGCCTACACAGTGATGAACGTCCTTGCGGTTTCAGAGTGCGCGACTGTTGTTAACTGACCATTTTGCTTATCTTGAAGGATACATCATCGGGGAAATAAACTTAAGGGGACCTTGGTCAGGTATTATTGTACTTCGGTTCGTAGTATTCTGACGCCTACACAGTGATGAACGTCCTTGCGGTTTCAGAGTGCGCGACTGTTGTTAACTGACTATATTGTTTGTGTGTTGGGTGAATAATTTTTTCGGGGGAGAGGTTAGTGTTCCGTTATCAGGTTTATTTGCCTATAATTGCGAGCTTTAAGCTAGTCCTCTTCTCCTAATACAGAGCGGGGAATAGAGCAGTTTGTGGTCCAAGTGAGAATCACTTACTGCTCTATTCCCCGTTTTGGCAACATGTTCAGATGACCTTGACCCACTTCGGGACTTAGAAAATTTTCGTTTAGTAAAACATTACAACAATATTCCTTCCCTAACCTCTAAAGCCCCCCCCCTCTACAACTGGGTATAAAAGGAGGGTTTTCACCAGTGGTAAAATCATTCTGCTGCTTACACATCACGAGTACAGTTCAGTTCCCGAGATGTCTGACCGTAGGAAGCAACTTTTGCCGAGGAAGGTTGAGCACTCTTCACCTGCTCCGTCATCTGCTCCGCCAGCTCCTTCCATCCTTCGGCAGGCGTTAATATTATCATGCATTGTTCCTGAGGAGCCTGCACCACGACCGCAACCACTTCAAGAAAACCTCGTTGCTCCCCCGTCCGCTTCTTCATCTTCTTCATCTTCTTCATCGTCTTCGTCGTCTTCATCTTCTTCGGCTACTTCTCGCTCACCTTCTCCATCACCGAGGAAGGATGAGCAAACAACTGCACCATCTTTGGCTTCACCAGCTCCTTCGCTTCTTCAGCAGGCGCTGGCAAGCATTCTTCCACCTTCTACACCAGGCTCTTCAACACCATCTGCAAGTCTACATTCTTCTTCTCCTACCAAACCTTCTACACCTTCTGTAAGTGTCCTTTCCCGTCCTTCAGTGATCTGTATTAACAACGAATCTCCTTCAGAGAAATTTCAACAATTAAAAACCTTGAGAAGGCAGTCTATACTTCCTGCACTAAGATGCAGCTACAGTTTTAAAAAAGGTGCAAGGAAAGGGGAACGTTGTGCTAAGTCTTGTGTTTTAAATGAAGAAGTATGCAGATCACATTTAAAACAAAATCACAAGGGCACCGTTTCTCTTTCTACACCCCATCCAGCAGTGAGACCAACCAAAATTCGAATTAATAGGCTTTGTAGAAATAAACGATGCTTTTTTGTTAAATCAAAGGGCTTTGCAAAGGTGGTGGTTCAATGTGAAGGTAAATTGTACTATGTAGAGTTGCCTAGAGGCATGGACCTCCACGTCAAAGAACTTACCAAACAGAACTATTTAATTCGAAATGATACAGGTTTCAGTGTGTGGAAAACATTTAAAATAAAAAAAGATTAAAAAGTGTATTCCAAATTAAAAATAGTCTTTTCCAAATTAAAAAAAAAAGTGTGGACAACCTATTTACAATTTGTAGCATATGCTGCAGAGTGTAAATAGGTTGTCCACACCTTTTTTTTACAATGCTACAACGACCTTGACCTAAATAACGGACTTAGATATATTGTACTAAGTCAAAGATAAAACTTAAATGGAAAAAGGAGAAATATTATATTAAAGACATTATTCAACAGTAAAGAGGGGAGGGGGTAAGCGGGTATTTAAGCGAGAGATTCGGAATATAATTATTAGTTGTATCGTCATGAGCGTCAACAGCAACACATGGGGAAAGGAAATTAGCGAAGAGGAGTTGTACGCGATTGTTGAGGCTGCTGAAATGACTGAGGTTTATAAAATTAATAAGGTTGCAGAAAATGGTGCTCAGTCTCAACCGCAACAAACTACATCACCGATGCAGTCAACAACGCAACAACCAAGACCCTATCATGTTATCCTGGAGGAGTACAATGAGGCGATGAGGTACGCCTTTACTAAGTGGTGTGGTCAACCGCGTTCTCCTGAACAATGGGAGGAGCATGATGCAGACTTTCGCCTGGTTGCAGACTTAGAACTTGAGCTTCAAAGAACAAAGGCTGCTCAATAGTGAGAAGAGTTATTGTTTACTTTAAAATACAGAGCGGGGAATAGATCAGTTTGCGGTCCAAGTGAGAACCACTTACTGCTCTATTCCCCGTTCTGGCAACTGGTGTAAATGACCTTGGGACTTAGAAAATATTCGTTTGATAAAAAATAATGAAAGATCTTCTTATTTCTCACAACAATATCTTTTCCTAACCCCCACCACTACCTAAACTAAGTATAAAGGAGGTTCTACATCGCTGGTAAAAATTAGTACTCTGCTGAAAATGAATGCATCCACTACTTCTATCTCTGCAGCAACTATAATAGTTAGCAGACGGGTCGAAAACATTGATCAGGTGCTTGCTGTAAGGAGATTACTGCTACGGTATCTTGATATAGAGGTTAGTTGTCAATTGTACATGTGGAGACCAACAGGTGAAGTTTATAGTAGTGAAAATGAAGCATTTGAAACAAACTACAGTAGAAAGTTATATAAAATCTTTGGTAATATGGTAAGGTTAGTCGATAAAGGATGGAACATTAATATAACATTTTATATTGTTCCAAACCTGTAATTAAAGCAAAAAAAAAAAACAAAAAAAAAAAAAAAACGATGGGTATATAAGCCCGATGTTACAGAGACAATTATCACTTTGGTTCTGAATTGCGTCAAGAGAGCACCTACCATGGTATACCTCCACTATATTGACTCTACTGCTAAAGCGGATACTTTTATCCAGCGTGTTTACCAACTGTTAACGGAGTACCAACATGTTCAGGTCAAAGGATTGGGTATTCGTGGAACAGAAGAAGTAAAAATAGATGTAAAACCAATCCCTTTGAAGAAAAAAATTGTCCAATTATTACAAGAAGGCTACACACTGTGCCTTTATTACACAACCTCATAAACTAAATAAAACGCCAAAGGGGGGGGGAGAATACAGAACGGGGAATAGATCAGTTTGAGGTTTGAATAAGAATCTCTTACTGCTCTATTCCCCGTTCTGGTAATAGGATAAGGTGACCTTGACCCACTTACAGGACTTAATCATTTGTGTTACAATAATACCTCTTCCCTATCACTTTTCCCTACCACTTGCACTTTCAACACTTACCCCCACCACCACCGAAATCATGTATAAAAGGTGGTTTCGTATTAGTGGTAAATCAGTCTGCTACTTGGAATCATGTCGCCCAGAGATAACATTTTCCCTTCTAAGAAGACTATACTAGAATTGATTGAAAATATTCCATTAAATTTAAACGAAGATGAAGACGATGATGATTCAGAGATGGAAGGTGAACTATTTAGTGATCTTGAACTATTTAGTGGCTTTGAACTACTGAGTGAGTTTGCTAGCAGTGAACCATATCTTGGAGAGATGGAGCTGTTGGAGCTGTTGACTGACGACGAAGATGTCGATAATAATGAACCGGAATTTCATCATCAGTTGCTTTGCTTGGAGGAAATGGACCTTGTTGATAGTGAAACCCCTCCAAGCAGTATTAATATCGATGATGTAGTTCTAGATCCAGTCACAGGGAACTTTTGTGTTCGTCGTCGCTTATTTAGTGATATGAGCTCATCATCATCATTATCATCGGAAGAATCTGAATAAGTTTTTGTTGTCTTCAAATAGTTTACTTTAAATACAAAGCGGGGAATAGATCAGTTTGTGGTTATAGTGAGAATCACTTACTGCTCTATTCCCCGTTTTGGTAATATCGTTGTATGACCTTGACCCATTTACATGATTAAAAAAGTGGGGTAACTTATACATTTAATGGTGGGGGAACGTCTATTTAAAGACGATGCAACAGTGTATATTTATCATATAGACATGATGAACCCACCAGGAAACTCCGTTTGCTACAGCTTTCCCCTCATCGATATCGATGATGTGATAAAACTTACATCAATAACAAAACGGTTCGAACTCGAAAGGCGACTCATAAAAGTCGACGTAATTCCACAAGATCTTCGTTCGGCAATGTTGACTATTGAATATGTTAAAGATGAATCTACAACTGAAGATCCCTATTGTTTTATGAAATTTTTAGTTGATCAAGATGCAATGTGTACAATCCAACTTCACATCCGAGTTTAAAATTTATCAAATGTTTCTGTTGGAGAAAATTGTCTTAGTTAAATACAGAGCGGGGAATAGATCAGTTTATGGTTTAATATAAAATCATTTACTGCTCTATTCCCCGTTTTGGTAAATTTGTTCAATGACCTTGACCTAAATACAGAAATTTGTAGCCTCCAGCTACAATAGTAAATATAAAATGCAAAAAAAAAAAAAAAAAAAAAAAAAAAAAAAATAGTAAACTTAACGTAATACGTACCCCCATTACTTTTGCTAGGGTATAAATAGAGGGGTATTTGCAGTGTTGTTCATTATTGCCTTGACCCTTGTGGAGATCGCACCTACATTATGCATCGCTGCGATATTTGCAAGTCTTCATTTAAGGATGAATTTATTTTAATGATACATAAAGAACTGAAACATAACAAAAACCAAAATGAAGAATATGAAGAAGAAGAATTGAAAGAAATAGATCAAATGTTAGCTCAACACCAAAATTCCAGACCTAGTGTTATTCAATATGCACCATCAACATCGCCTTCTACCTCTGCTATGTCTACACTTCACCGTCCTTCAACATCATCATCATCTGCATCGACTTCTACGCCTGTTCTGTCTACACTTCATCATCCTTCAACATCATCAGCTGCATCGACTTCTACGCATGCTCTGTCTACACTTCACCGTCCTTCAGCATCAACAGCAGTAAATGTAAAACTACATGCCCGAGCACTTCCGGGTAATGTAGTAACCCACTTCAAAATTGACAATGCAAAATTACAACTCGAAGAGTTTTCAAATAACGCAAAAGGATTGGTAAGCAACACTTTGCAAAATGAATTAAAAAGATTAAATTTTATTAAATTTGGACTATTAATGGATGCTTTATTTACAAACATTCAAAATGAAACTTCACCGAGAGGGTTTTTAACAAAAAACCGAACTATTATGTTTTCGTCAGATATTGATTCAATCGTATCTGAATGTTTTGAAGAGCTAATGACTAAAATACAAGAACATGAAGGAAGAGGCTCTGGATGGAATTTGTTAAGCATCACAGGGCTAGACTTAAGAGTACACAAACACGGCTATGGAATTCGAGGAAGTAGCTACATTCCTCTACCAACAAAGATTAGAAATACCTTATCCTGCGTCAACGTACAAAATCAAGATACTGAGTGTTTTAAATATGCTATGTTGGCCAAATATGTAACAATTCATCCGGAAAGACCAAGTCACTATTATGAAGAAGTACAACATAGATATAATTTCCAAGGGATGACTTACCCTGTTGCTATAACAGACGTTTCAAAATTTGAAAAACAAAATCCTTCAGCTTCTGTCAACCTCTTCGGATTGGATTCGACAAACAATTTGTACCCCTTGCGTATAACACCAAATGAGCGCAGAGATCATACCGATTTGTTATTAATTACTAAAGGTGATATTTCACACTTTGTGTATATCAAAAAATTTGAAAGTCTTGTTTCTAATCAATTATCTAAGCATAAAAGAAAGATGACAATTTGCAAAAGATGTTTTTGTCACGTGAACAAAGAACTAAGAAGGGGAGGGTCTGATTGGTTAGTAGAACACCAGCGGTTATGTAATGGAAACTATGAAGTAAGAATTAAATTGCCGCATCCTAGCAGAGCGCAGATAAAATTTGACAAAGTAATACAACAATACCGTGTACCTGTTGTTGTTTACGCTGATTTCGAGTCTTCTTTACATCCGCTTGAACAACAAGAAGAGGACGTTACAAGAAGAAGCAAATACCAACTTCATTCACCAAACAGTTTTTGCATACTAATTAAATCCACGTTGACTGAAGACCATCTTCAAAAATATGGACTATCATCTTCTCCAAAGATTTATCGCGGTGAAGAAGCAGCCAAATACTTTGTCGATGATTTGTATGACATAGCTGCAAAGGTAGAAGAACTGTATGGAACAAAGGTACCCATGTCACCTATGGAAGAAGAAGAACTTCAACATTATGATTCAACAACAACGTGTTATTTGTGTAATAACACCTTTACACTGGATAACGTTAAAGTTCGTGACCATGATCATCTTACGGGAGCGTACAGAGGTGCAGCCTGTAACGCTTGCAACTTGAACTACAAACTACCATATTTTATCCCCGTAGTTCTGCACAATCTGAGTGGTTATGATTCGCACTTCATAATCCCCGAACTAGGAAGAGATAATGGAGCAATAGACGTTTTGGCTACTACAATGGAAAAATTTATAAGCTTTTCAAAAAAGGTGGGTAAAATTAAATTAAGGTTTGTTGATTCATTTAGATTTATGCCTTCAAGCCTCATGAAATTATCTGAAAATCTAAGAAGAACAGATTTGATAGAAACAAGCAAAATTGTACCCAATAGTAAAATGGATTTGGTTCTTCGAAAAGGAGTCTTCCCCTATGATTACATCGATGGACTGCATAGATTTGATGAAACATCACTACCTTCACCAGAACACTTCAAAAACAAACTTAATGATTCGGAAATATCACTTGAGGACTATCAACACGCACGTCGAGTATGGAACGAGTTAGATATGAAGACCTTAGGAGATTACTCGGACTTTTATGTCAAACTAGATGTAACTCTTCTTTGTGATGTAATGGAAGAATTCCGAAACACCTGTTTTGCTGCATACGGTTTGGACCCTCTACATTCGTATACTTCACCAGGATTAGCTTGGCAAGCCATGTTAAAAGAAACAAAATGCAAACTCCAACTTTTAACAGACATTGACATGGTTTTAATGGTTGAAGCTGGAGTAAGAGGCGGATTGACCCAAAGTGTTACCAGACATGTCAAAGCCAACAACAAATACCTACCCGATTACGATGAAACCAAACCGTCAACCTATTTAGGATATTTCGATGCAAATAACCTGTACGGATGGGCAATGTCAAACCCACTTCCTTTTGATAACTTTAAATGGATTAATCCCGACTCTATTGGCGATATTTTACAAATTCCGAAACATGGTGACACTGGATATATTTTGGATTGCGATTTTGAATACCCAGAAAATTTACATGATCTTCATTATGACCTTCCACTTCTTGCTAAAACAGAAATTTCACCAATTGGAAAACACCCCAAATTAATGATGACATTAAATAATAAACAACGCTACGTGGCTCACTTTTGGGTGGTTCAACAAGCTATCGAATTAGGACTACGTCTAACAAAAATTAATAGAGTTTTGGAATTTTCTCAATCATGCTGGTTGAAACCCTACATTGATTCAAATACCATCAGAAGAGCAGCAGCTACATCAGACTTTCAAAAAGATTTCTTTAAATTAATGAATAATGCGATATTTGGAAAAACATTGGAAAACAAAAGAAGACACAAAAATGTTAAACTTGTTACCGACGCAAAAAAATTACAGAAACTAGTACAGCAGCCAAATTTTGGAACATCTATAATTATTAATGAAAAACTTGTAGCAGTGTCCATGAAGAAGACGAGTGTGAAGATGGATCGTCCTTTGTATATAGGCATGTCAATCTTGGACATCTCAAAAACACACATGTACGATTTTCACTACAACAAAATGGTGGCGTTCTACGGAAGAGAAAATATATCTATTACATATATGGACACTGACGCTTTCATATATCGCATAGTAACATTGGACATGTATAAAGATTTGCGTACATTTATTTACAAGAACGACTTTGATTTCTCCGATTATCCAAAAGATCATCCAAACTACGACAATGACAGACACAAAAAAGTACTAGGCAAATTCAAGGATGAGGCTAATGGTGTTCTGCTTGAAGAGATTGTTGCATTGATGTCTAAACTATATTCTTTGAAACTCTATAATGAAAAAGAAGAAGAAGAAGAAAAGAAGAATAGCTATATTAAGAAAGCTAAAGGTGTAAAGAGTTTATATTTAAAGAAGAAAGTGCATTTTGAACACTACAAGCAATGCTTATTTGAGGATAACATCATTACAGCTAAATTCAACACCATCAGAAGTTTTAACCATCAGCTGTACAGCGTGACTGAAGTTAAAAAGGCGCTATCCTGTAATGACGACAAAAGACAAACACTTCCAGACAAAATCAACACATTACCATTCGGCCACTACTCCCTCAACCCTATTGACGAGTAACCTTTTCATCGTCCTAGATCCTTTATCCTTTTCCTTTCCGTAAAAAAAGGGGAAACACAGCAATGTTAAGCTGTGTTTCCCCTTTTTTTACACAAGTTTTAAATGACCTTGAACTATATGTATATATATATATATATAAGCAGATTTATACCAAAGAATATTTAATACCATATCAGCTGCCTTCGTGAAACCATCATGTCAGACCTGAAGGAGAAGATTATTAATGAACTACACAAACCTGCAAGAATAAAGTTTCCAAGAAGAAATACTGTTATAAAAGGGATAAATGATCTATATCAAGCGGATCTAATTGAAATGCGACCGCATAGCAGAATAAACAAAGGATTTAAATATATACTCACAATTATTAATTGTTTTACAAAAGTTGCAGACGCTTTGCCTCTAAAGGACAAGACTGGTAAAAGCGTAACAGAAGCCATGGAAATAGCCATAAAAAGAGATAAAAACAAAATTAAACATTTACAAACTGATGATGGAACAGAATACTTTAATACAAACTTTGCACAGTTAATGAATAAATATAAAATAAATCATTATTCTACAAATTCAGAGAAAAAAGCAGCTATTGTAGAAAGATTCAATAGAACCTTGAAAGGAGCACTGTATAAACAATTTTCAAAAAGAGGTTCTTACGTATGGTATGATGTTTTACCACAATTAATAAATGATTATAACAACAGGTTTCATAGAACTATTGGTATGAAACCTAACAAAGTAAATAGAAGAAATGTAAAAGATGTATTAAAACGCATAAAGAAAAATACAAAGCCTAAAGTAGAAAAAATGCAGCCAAGAAAATTTAATGTAAGTGATAAAGTACGGATTAGTAAATATAAGGGAGTGTTTACCAAAAAATACCTTCCCAATTGGACGAATGAAGTTTTTACAGTGTATAAAGTGCAACCGACTGTACCTGAAACGTATATCCTAAAAGATAACAAAGGAGATTTGTTGCAAGGTGCATTTTATGGACATGAAATGTTAAAGTCAACAGTAGGTGATGTATATCTTGTTGAAAAAGTGTTACAAAGAAAAAAGGACGCAGTTAAAGTGCGGTGGTTAGGGTTTAACAAAACTGAGGATTCATGGATACCTATAAAGGACTTGGTTTAATACAAGCAACTCATTTCATCGTTAACCTTTGAGCAGGATGGAGATTATTCACCATAAAGATCGATTCAATATTAATAACATAGATGATTTAACTGTGGATAACGTTAAAATCAACAATGGTAAACACGGTAGTTTACTTCCAAACACTGTTCGATGTATAGTAAGTGGCCCCTCAAACTGTGGAAAGACCAATGTTGTCTTTAATTTGATCACTAATCCGCAGGGATTAAGGTTTAGTAACCTATATATTTTTTCAAAGTCTCTACATCAACCAAAGTATCAATTGCTGGATAAAATCCTATCTGATGTGTCTGATGTTAATTTTTACAAATTTAACGCTAGTGATAGCATTATGCAACCAAACGAAGCGAAACCGTATTCTGTATTTATATTTGACGATGTATCTTGTGAAAATCAGGATACTATTAGAAACTACTTTGCCATGGGAAGACATAATAACATCGACAGCATATATATAGGACAAACTTATAGCAAAATCCCAAAACAACTTATCAGAGATAATGCAAATATTCTAATTGTATTCAAACAAGATGATACTAACCTAAAACATATATATAACGATCATGTGAATGCGGATATGCCATTTGAAAAGTTTAAAGAGCTTTGCGGAAAAGCATGGGCGGAAAAGTATGGATTTTTGGTTATTATGAAAGATCAAGCTATAAAAGATGGTCGTTATAGAATAGGTTTTGATAAATTCGTTTTAATACACTGATTAGCGGTATTACTGTACAAGTCGTCAAGGTGTGAAGATGGTTAACCAGGAAAAGCTATTAAAGGAAATAAAATCACTTAGTGATTCTATTAGACAAAAAAACCGAGCTTTAAAATCAGGTATAAATGAAAGAGAGCAATTTTTAGAAACAACATTCAAACCTGTTACTGAACCTTTAAAGCGATTAGCACAAAATATGGAAAGACCTTCAATTCGCTTCGAAGGAGACAAAATGCTACCAATTTCCAAATATGAAGAAGAATTTCAGAATGATGAAAGTTCTGACCAGTTACAAACATCTGAAGAAAGCGACGAGTATGAAGAAAGCGGAGATATAGGAGATTTAAGGGAAAAGAACATTGCAGGAGATACAAGTACAGAAGATACAAGTGCGGAAGATACAAGAGCAGAAGAAGAGGATATCAACCCATCCAACTTAAGCAAATTAGGCACAGATATTATGTTTAAAGGAACACTTGGAAGAAAATATACATTAAAAATGTTACATGGCACACATGCTAATCGAAATTATCATACATATGGAGCTAGAATAGAGGATAAAGGATTAATGATTGGAGATAGAAAGTTAGATATAAACGAAAATGATGATATAGTTATTGGTGATAAGAAATATAAAGGTACAACAGGTTTGTTTGAACTCATCTTTAAAAATAATCCTGGTAAATATACTAAAAAGGATTTACAATTGTTTAAAAATATACTAGAGTATACAAATGCACATAGAAAAAAATATTCCAAAGAACTACCTATTCATAGAAACAGGTCAATAAAATACACAAACATTATATCTAGTCTTTTCCCCTCGAAATCAAATAAAGCTCCAATTAAAAGAAGAGCTTTATCTTCTGCTGAATTAAATGTTTTGCATAAAAAAAGAAAAACAACTGATCCTACTACATCTGGAAGGGGATTATTAAAAAATTTGTATAAAACCAATATAATATATTACAACGATATAAATAAGTTAGTTGATCGAATGAGGTTATTACATGAAGCTATGGAAGCCGGGCACACTGGTTTAGAAAACGAATGGGTAGCTTTGGTTGATGAACTGCGAAAACGAGAAATAATTGTTCAGTAGACGTATATATATATATATATATATATATATAGTAAGAACCTAAACGATAGCGATTCAGTTACATCATGAGTGTGGACAAGTTTGGACGGTATTCCGAGTTTGGAGTAAAATCTGGATATAGTGAAAAAAGAGCTGGGTTTCCGTTAACACCTGATGGTAATTATAATTTTGAAGGAAAAGTAATTCAAAATGTTGGTGATCCGCTTTTGTCTTCTGATGCGGTTACGGTACAATACATGGATAAAAGAACCCCGATTGTACACGAAGACCATTGGGGATTTTCCGGTAAAAGGTTAAGCAATATAAAACATCCCATTTATGATGGTGAAGCAGTAAATTTAGCGACTTTAAAATTGTTAACGATTTACAAAAAGAATGAAACTGATACAAGCTATGATGTAAAAAAATTAAAATTGTCAAATGTAGGTGATTGTGAGCAGGATGGAGACGCTGTAAATAAGAAAATATTTGATATAGTACACAAGAAATGGACTACAGAATATGAAAAACATATGGAAAGGTTTGGTGCAGCTTTATTTAATTATATCCATCGGGCTTCAGGAAGAGCTGTAGCTTCAGATGTTGACAGCCACAATTATTTAGACTGGAAAAAGATACACAATCCAGAAAAACCTAATCAATTAGATAAACCGTCTGAGCCTTCTAAAGTCAAGACATTAGGAAAGGGGGATAAAGTGAATGTGATTAATGAACCAACAGAAAACGATGAAGATTATATAAGAGAAAAAAGAATTTAAATACCCATGATAAGGGATAAAGCATCAGTTATATTCGAGAGATGATACAGAGAGGATGATGGAATCCAATATTACTGCGTGGAGTTTAATATCTCAAGAGCCGAGATTTCCCCAAGGAGTGCTGACAGATGGTTTTGTTCAACGGTTTGATAGATATATGGATTGGGAACAACTTTCCATACACTACCTCTTCACAATGACTATGTTAAGAATTTATTTTCACAGAGTTAACTGGATTCATATTTTACAAAGACAACAGTTTTCAGAAAACTTCCTTGTAGAGATGACATCAAATTTTAATAACTGTTGGGAAGTAATAAGTAAATATCAAAATCTCTCTGAAAATTACATTGACAATTTTAAAGATAAACTAGACTGGAATGTGTTATTTAATTACCAACGATTGAGTGGCAAGTTTCTAAGGGAACATGACAACTATTTAGATTTTATTCATTTTACCGAAAACAACGATACCATCACCAGCGGAGAAACATTTGAAACATCTTCAATTACACCTTATTTCTATTTTTACTACTTTTATTTATTATGTCTACATTTAATTAATTAATCCATTTCTATATAATAAATGGATTTTAAACAGTATATATAATACAAGAAGCCAAGACTAATATTACATTCATTGTAAAACATTTATAGAGTGCACCTACTGACTGTAAGTTTGGCTATAAATAGTCATGCCGAGGGCTAAACGCATCAGTCATAATCGAGAGAGATTACAGAGAGGAAGGGGAATAGCATCAACAGCATTTTCCCTATTAAGTAAACCGGTTGGAGCTATAGTTAACAAGGCGATTGATTTATTACCTGTGGAATTACATTTACCTGGAGGATATCAATATTGTGGTCCTGGAACCAAATTAGAGAAACGGCTTGCTAGAGGAGATCCTGGAATAAATAAGCTTGATCAGGCTTGTAAACAGCACGAGATAGCGTATTCCAAATTTGGTGATACAAAAAATAGATCAATAGCAGATAGAGCACTTTCTGAGAAAGCTTGGCAAAGAGTAAAATCTAGTGACGCGAGTATTGGTGAAAAAGCATCGTCTTTAGCAGTAACAGCAGCAATGAAAGCAAAAACTACGTTTGGAGGAGGAAAGAGAAGAAGGCGTGGGAAAAGACCCGCTAAGAAACAAGGAGGTAATATCAGAAGAAAACGTCGATCTACTAGTGGTAAAGGTAAAAAGAAACCAACAATATGGTCAATGATAAAAAAGGGAGGAGGACTATACCTAAGACCGTATCGTGTGTATTAAATAAGAAAGAGCAATTAATAATTAAAAACAAAGAATTAACCAATGAAGAACTGATTACATATGCTTCTTGTTTGAAAATCCCATTTTTTAGAGGAGTATTTATGAAAGATGAATTACCGGTTAAAATGTGGAAAAATGAGACTGGTATAGTAAATTTGGATAATAGTGAAGGATTAGGCACTCATTGGGTGTGTTACAAGAAACTTGGTGAAACGATTTATTATTTCGACAGTTTTGGAAACCTTCCACCACCGAAAGAACTTCAACAATACTTTCGTGCGGCAGAAAATGTTTTTTACAATTATACAAGAAAACAACCTGATGATACATCCATTTGCGGTCATTTATGTTTAGACTTTTTAGCTAAAAGTGTTAGTCAACTTTAAGATGTCTTCGTATACAGTGTCATTAACCGGTAACTCATGTACTTTGCGCAGTATTCTGTTTCCAGCGCTACGTTTGCAAAAAGGAAGACTATGGGAAGCCGCATTATTGGATTTAACAACATATAACTCTATTCCAAACGTTAGTGAAGGAATTAATAACAAAATACATTATTACAAGACAAAAGATAATAAAGGAAAATATTCAGCTTTGGAAGAATTCAGTTTACCAACAGGAGCTTATGAAATTGATAATATAAATGAAGTTATACAAAAACATATGGGAAAAGAAAATATAACGATAAAAGGCAATAACAATACAATGAAAGCCGAAATTACTTCTAAGTATTATATTGATTTTGGCCAAGAACGTTCAATTGGTAGTTTATTGGGGTTTTCTAAGGAAACAAAGGTATTAGAACCTAATACAACTCATTCTGGGAATAGAACTGTGACGATCATCAAAGTAAACAGCATAGACATTACATGTAACATTATACAAGGATCCTACAGAGATGGAGAAAATCGGCATATATTACACACATTCTACCCATCAGTCGCACCGGGTTTCAAGATAGTAGAAAAGCCTCAAAACCTTGTGTACCTACCGTTAAACACCAGTTTCATTTCAGACATCGTGCTGAACATAGTGGATCAAGACGGAAACCTTATTGACTTTCGAGGAGAAGCTATTACTGTAAGAATACATATAAAATCATCCGCTTAGATAATGGGGTTATCATTTAAAAAGAGAGAGCCAACCAGCAAAGAGGTCAGTAGCTCATCAGCTGTAGAAGGATTAACAAGTGACAACATTCGTTTTCTAGAAGAAATTGGATTAAAGGTCATTAACAATGGATATACTGGATATAGCGCAGGGCCCAACATTCGACGAGACCTTATGGGAAAAGGAATATCACACGCACAACCCTTACGCTTCGTCCAAATTAAACAATAACGATGAAATTAGGATTCCTATACAACAACAAGACATTTATACTCTTCCATGCGAAAGTTATTTATATATTGAAGGAAAAGTAACAAAAGCTGACGGTACTGTTGGAACCACTGTTCCGTTCATAAATAATCCTATGGCATTTTTGTTTGACGAGATTAGATATGAAATTTCAGGAGTTACAGTCGATTCAACAAAAAAGGTTGGAATTTCCAGTACATTAAAAGGATTAGCGTCTTTAACACCAAATGAGAAGAATCTGTTAGCTGTTGCAGGATGGGTTGCACCAGACAAAAGTATAATTACTCCTGACGCTTCGGGAAACTTTGATTTTTACGTACCTTTAAGATTACTTTTAGGATTTGCTGAAGATTACAGAAGAATAATAATAAATGTAAAACAAGAACTAGTTTTATTAAGGTCATCAAACGATAATGATATTATTAAAGCATCTGCTGGAACAACTGAAGCCAATTTAGACTGGAAACTAACATTAGACAAGATTGTTTGGAGAGTACCACATGTGCGACTAAATGATGAACACAGGATTACATTATTAAGAAAGTTAAAATCAGATCGAGACATTGTAATACCATTCAGAAGCTGGGAGTTTCATGAATACCCCGTTTTACCTTCAACACAACGTTATACATGGACTGTAAAAACTTCTACTCATTTGGAAAAAGCGAGATATGTAATATTTGGATTACAAACAAAGAAAAAAAGTATATTAACTGAAAATGCTGGTGAATTTGACCATTGTAAATTAACAAACTGTAAAGTGTTCCTGAATTCACAATTCTTTCCCTACGACAACTTTAATATCTCTTTTGATAAAAAAAGGTACAGTGTTTTATACGATATGTACGCTAGGTTCCAAAATTCATATTACGGCAAAACAAACACACCTCTACTATCTCCCGTACAGTTTGAATCGAAAGCTCCGATTGTTGTAATTGATTGCTCCAAACAAAACGAATCTGTAAAATCGTCTAGTGTTGATATAAAAATAGAAATGGAATTTCAAGAAAACGTACCTGCAAATACATCTGCGTATTGTTTAATTTTGCACGATAAAATTGTTACATACACACCGTTGACTGGTATCGTAAAGACGGTATTGTAAAACGTTGTACCACCACCGGCACCGCCACTGTCGCTAACCTATAAATAGCGGAGCAACAATGCAGGTCTTCAGTTGATCGTCTATCGTCGCATGGGCAACATCTTCTACAAAATGAGTTCTCCATCTGTTGTACAAGGTGATGCAGAGGTAGCACCGTTATTGGAACGTGATAATACTAGTGAAGAAGAAATCATCAAGGAAATAACTGCATTTTTAAAGTTTGGTAAAAGAGATAGAGAGGAGGAAAGTAATGCAGACCCATCAAAGGTAGTACCAAAGAGGAAGAAGAAAGTTGAAGAAAATATTCCTCCTCACATTTTAACTGAAGTTTTTTTGCGAATCTTTTACCCCATCTCAGCATGCATCAGTAAAAGTGTATCAGTTGGATTGATGAAGTCATTGAATTATTCCCCTACAGTAATACTACACCATGGAACAAAAAAGGTTTTATTTTCGCAAAATGCTTGGGAGTCATTTTTGAAACATGTACATTTAATAGAATGTTATTTAACTAACAGTTTGTGTGGAAGGAAAACACATATTCTACTTTTGGATTGTGACAATGAAATCGATATTGTTAAACATCGTGGACAACTACAAGTGCGAATTAGAGACTTGACTCAACATGAAAATAAGATTCTACTGTCACGTGAAGAATTCTACGTTTTAAACTACGCAACAGAACCTATTACAAGGTACATGAGACAGTTGGTATTTGCAAGCGCTATTATTAAAGAATATTTGGTCGATACTTTGGAAAAACAACCTGATAGCACCATCGTGTACGGACCTGTGGATACATCTATTTTTAATAGAATACCTCATGAAGTTTGCATGTGGAGAAAGTTAAAGGATTTTGAACCACTTGTAGAAATCGCTACAGAAGCTACAGAAGAAACAACACAGGAAGAAGAAACGGAGAAACAAGAAGAAGAAGAAAACGAAACACAAGAAGAAGAAGTTAAAAAAGACTAAAGTTTGACTTAGTAAAGAAGAACACACGTGGGGTAGGCCTATTGGGGACGGTGCCCACGTTAAATATACACCAACGCGCCTGCAACTGTACGGCCTGGTATTTAACCTACCGTGGTGTGGAAAACAGTTTAGTTGATTGCTAGGTGCCATGATGAGCGGAGGGGATGAAGAAGTGAGTGTAAAGCCTTGTGTAATAGAATTTCAAGCATTTCGAAATAATGATGATAGGTTTATTATCAAGGAATTAGTAATTTTAGACTTGCTTACATTTGTAGTTTACCCATTCACGTTTGAAGCTCCTTTTTCTTTTAACAACCTTAACGCCAAAGCAAAAAGTACAAACAAATGGATAACAAACTACTTTCATCACATACATTGGTATGAAGGATTTATAAGCTACAGTAATCTGCACAGTATTATGTTTAACTTTTGCAAACAATATTCACATATATACACAAGAGGATTAGAAAAAAGGAACTGGATACAAAAGTACACGCACGGTGATGTTTTCGATATAACCATCGGTAAGGACTTTAACATTAATCTCGGTAATATTTGTGTTGCTGCAAAAGATCCTAAACACGGACAATTAAACTGCGCATTGCACAACGCATATCGTTTGGCTGCTTACTTGGAACAAACGCAGAAATGTGGTGGGGGTAGCAAAGAACCGGAATGTGGTGGGGGTAGCGGGGCCTATAAATACGAGGAGCCAACACCGCTCCGGCACGAGTATTATTCGAGACTCCGAAGAGGCAACATCACAGAAGACACCACAACCACCACTGACGAAGATGACATCACAACAGTTTCTACAAACACTGGTTGATCAATTCAACACTCATTCAAAATCCGACCTTCTGCTAACTAAAAAGTGTTCAGAACTAAAAGAACAAAAACACTACATTATTCATAACATCAAGAAAGTGGAAACCACACATGGAGAAGCAATTCTAGTTTCATTGAGCGAAGGACCTTTCTCTCCAGGAGATGAGCCGAAGTTTCAAGTATTTCTTCCAAAACGATTTGTTCAACTGCTACAAAATGAAGATTTGCGAGATATTCAACCGGGGACGTTGTATTTGGTATCACACGGTGTAAGCGGCAACAACTCGACGGAACTCACTCTGCACATCACGCATCCTTGTACATAATGTCTCTGTTTGTATTTCTAGTTATCAATGTTAAACTTAAGTTTATTGTATTGTAAGATGTTTGTTTAATAAAGAAAATAAAAAAAATAAAATAAAATAAAATATAAAAAAATAAAAACAGCAACACAGCAGTATATTATTTTATATACTGCTGTGTTGCTTTTTTTTAAAATTCAAATGGATGACCTTGAACTTTCATTCAGGGTTAACTTATGAAGAGGTATAAAAGAGAGGGAGCAGTGAAGTTAGTCTCAGTCTTGTCTAACACACGCTGCAGCTAACATGTCGGTGTCACCTATGAAAAATTTATTTTTCGATAACAATTTGAAGACATATTGTTGCGAGTTACAATGTTTTAAAATACCAGGCGATCAAGTTGACGGGAAAGCTTGTCGTAAGTGCAAGTGTTTCAGCTATTGCATATGTAGATGTAAAACGTATCAAATGAACCGACAAGATAAACTACAAGAATTACGCCGAAGGATTGCATTACTGTGGCGGCGAATGTAGTAGCAACCAGCTGCCACCTGCCGCCTGCCATCTGCTGTCCGCCATCTTCTCCGCCCCACCATTTTGTTTGATACCAGAACGCTAGCTAGCGAATAGTCAGTACACCTCCGGCTCTCGACTGGTGAACATCGAGTGCTCTTCACAAACGTAAAACATTGTATTAAAATGTCCATTAAAATTAGGTGTATTCATTATGACTCTATTCATCTGGCGACTTTCCAAGACCTCGAGGTTTTTAATGAAGAGTTAAGACTTCTCATTGCGTCCGGTTACGATTTATCTTTGGAACTTTACGCATCAAAAAACAACATAAACTCTGCGCAGGAATCGAAGTATATACCGTCTTTCTTCAGAAAGCGAAGTGATGGCCGCAACTCGTCCGGATCAACAACATCGATGACAACCAACAACGGGGAACTATTGTAAACATGAATTATTGTAAACATAACTTATTGTAAATAAAAATAAAGTAATATTTGTATTAGTACTACCTCGCACTCGTATCATTCGATTGCTTCATTCGATAATTTTCATTCGATATTTTATCAAATTAAAACTATCGAATCACAATCGGATTTTACGCGTGCGAGGTAGTACTTTTTTAAAATTACCTCCCCGTGACCTTGAACTTTGAACTTTAACTCATTTCGTCACAAAACCGCCTACGTCACTGGCTCAGCCCCAGATAACATCTTTCATGACTCAGCACTTCCGGTCACGTGACCGGATGACGTCACTTCCGGCGCAAAACCCGCAAACCCACACTACTAACATCGATGACAACCAACAACGGGGAACTATTGTAAACATGAATTATTGTAAATAAAATAAAGTAATATTTGTAATATGAATTATTGTTAATAAAATAAAGTAATATTTGTAATTGTTCTACCTCGCACTCGTATCATTCGATTGTTTCATTCGATAATTTTCATTCGATATTTATTATCGATTAACTATCGAATCACAATCGTTTTACGAGTGCGAGGTAGATTTTTTTAAAAAAACTTCACCGTGACCTTGAACTTTGAACTTTTACTCATTTCGTCACAAAACCGCCTACGTCACTGGCTCAGCCTCAGATGACGTCTTTCATGACTCAGCGCATCCGGTCACTCACCGGATGTGACGTCACTTCCGGCGCAAAACCTACAAACCCACACTACTACAAATATCAATATAACTCAACTAGGTAAAGCCACCTACCAAGTTCTATTAATTTATGTTGTTAATTAAAGGGGATAACACGTTACTTATTCTCCATAAGAATAACATGGGGCTGAGTATGCAGGTTTGCTGCTACGGGGACTATAGGCAAAAAAATGGGTTTTTGGGCAAATATCAATAGACCACTATTAAATGAAGCAATATACCAAGTTTCGTCAGGATAAGTTGATAAATAAGCAAGATATACAATTTTTCTTATCCTCCATAAGAATAGCATTTGACAACGTACTGTGTTTAGCACTTTCAATATCTCGGTAACCAATTGACGTAGAGCAATGATTAAAACACCAAATTTTGCGTATTTTTAAGCTGATTCCAATGGAAAAAAATAAAATTTTACTTTTTCAAAAATTATATGTAAAAAACTCAAAAAACCCATTATTGGGGTACAAAAGCCCCCAAAATACCCCTTCGGATAGGCCGATCTGTCTGGTTTTCGAACTTAAAGTCATAAATGCTGCTTTACACGTTTGTACCAAATTTCGTCAAAATCGGACCTTTTTTACGAGAGTTATCGCACCCACGGACACACACACACATATATATATATATATATATATATATATATATATATATATATATATATTTATATATATATATACAGTTTCAAACGAATGGTGTTTTTGGGGTTTGGGGACCTCAAAACGAAAAGTTATCATGGTCCCGGGCCTAGGTCTTACCATGCCGACTACGGTAATAGCTTCTTCCCTATAGGGGAAATTCGCTTAAAAGAGTTTGAGTTGCCATTCAAGTACTCTTTTTATTTCCAAAATGAGAGTTTCCATTCAAGTACCTTTTTATTTCTATAATCAACATATGTATATGCCTTTCAAGTATGTTTACAGCTGCTTGGTGTAACTAACTGAACTTACATCAAATCAATGGGAAATTTGAAGGCCTGTGGGGCAGAGCTCTTAGGTCGGATTAAAAATTGTCCTTCATAAGAACCTTGTCATGACATAAACGAACTCAACAAGAAATAATTATTCAATTTGGTCCACTAATTCTCAAGTAATGACATGACCAAGGGAAATAGGGATCCATTTGAGCGAATTTCCCATATAGGGAAGAAGCTATTACCGTAATCGGCATGGCAAGACCTAGGCCCATGACCATGATAACTTTTCATTTTGAGGTCCCCAGATGCCAAAAACACCATTCGTTCAAAAACTGTATATATATATATATATATATATATATATATATATATATGTATATTTATATGTGTGTGTGTGTGTGTTTGTGTGTGTGTCCGTGAGCACGATAACTGTCGTAAAATTCATCCGATTTTGATAAAATTTTGTATAAACGTGTAAAGCAGCAATTATGACTTTAAGTTCGAAAACCAGACGGATCGACCTATCCGAAGAGGTATTTTGGGGGCGGGTTTGTATCCCAAAAGTGGGTTTTTTGAGCGTTTTACATATGATTGTTGAAAAAGTCAAATTTTAGTTTTTTTCATTGGAATCAGCTTAGAAAGACGCACAATTTAGTGTTTTGATCATTGCTCTAAGTCAGATGGTTACAGAGATATCGAAAGTGCTGAACCCAGTATGTTGTCCAATGTTATTCTTACGGAGAATAAGATAAATTGTATATCTCGCTTATTTATATACTTTTGCTGATGAAACTTGGTATATTACTTCATATCGTTGTGGTCTATTGATATTTGCACTAAAAAACATTTTTCGGCCAATAGTTCCCGTAGCAGCAAACCTGTGTACTCAATCCCATGTTATTCTTATGGAGAATAAGTAACATGTTATCTCCCTTAATTATGAACATAAATTATTCACATTTGGTATGTGGCTTTACCTACTCGAGTTATATTGATATTTGTATAAAACCCCATTTTTGGAGTTTCTTGCTTTAGCAAACCTACACACTCAGCCGCCATGTTATTCTTATGGAGAATAATTAAAATGTCATAAATCGTTTATTTATGAATGTATATTGATGAAACTTGATATCTGGCTTTATGTGGCATTAAGATACATATATATATGCATTGGAAATTTGCTGAGTACGCAGGTTTGCTGCTACGGGGTGATTTATATATTAAGATGTATACAAAATCTTGGACCTTGACACAATGACTCGTGGATTCCAAGAAGTGAGTCAAAGAGTTAAATATTTCTTCCTAGATTATATGTAACATAAGATACTACTTTTTCTTTCTTTTTGAAATGAGGCAATTTATTTTTCTTAAAAATAAATTGAATGATTTAAGCCTTATTGTTTTTTAAGTTCTGCATTTATAGGTTACCTATGTATTTGAACAACCGTATCAAGCTACAATAACAATGGGAGGCCTGGGGGGCACAACCCCCCTCCCCACAGTAAGGATAATGTGTTACATTAAAACCTCTGGATTAGAGTTTAAAATATTTAGGCATTCAAAACCAATAGACTGATTTTAAAACGTATTGTTCATCAAGTTCTGTATTTATACTTATAGATTTTTCTGATTGGGGACCTTTATTGCCGCCAACATATTATATTTTATCAAAATCTTCAGCTGATATTATTATGAGGGCCTAGATGATACAGCCCTCAGTGAGACTGAGGGGTGAGTAACTACTTCATATGCACTTTGTCTGACTGATTGACAGATTTCAGGCCTCATTGTTTGTCATGTCCTGGATTTGTATGTCATTGTCAAGCTGCAGTTATAATGGAGGGCCCATGAGGTATATTGTCAATTGAAACATTTTTTTGTATTTTTAACAGTGAGCTCAGTCCTTATACGACATATAAGAGCGTACTCCTAGTTATTAATGGTAATGTATATATTATAGTATACCGTATTATCATCATATATTTTATTATTATAATTATGTTAAATATATATTAATTTGCTCATAATTTAGTTCATCATAATCCATAGCAAGAATAGACACATAAATCAAAAGAACCAAATTAAATTGTTCCAACTTTTATTCCCTTATTAGAGTGATTAGCGCAAGTAGATTAATTTATAGAAGAATTAAAGGAAATATTGTCCATTGCCTGAGTCGTGTAGATGTACACTATTGGTAATTTTGATATCCTAGTCCTTCCATTCACATACACGAGTCGAGTAGCCGCGAGGGTTAAGGCGAGTGTACAGTAAGTCAAAGGTCGTAGGTTCAAGACTTGACCAGGACACAATATTTTTGCTATTCAAATCGTTCTAAAAATATATATTATTGGTTTACTAAGCCAATTCAATGTGAAATTGTGTTTTTTAAAATGCAAAATAACCATTTATATACAAAATTATAAACTGTTGGCATTAGGTTGGGTGTTGGTTGGCATTGTTGGCATTTGGTTGGCAAATACATCGTTGGCACAACGGTGCGCCAACGGACATTTCTTACCGTTGGCCAACGAACTGTGCCAACCATTTCCCAACGTTGGCCCAACGATATCATGGTCCCGGGCCTAGGTCACCATGCCGACTACGGTAATAGCTTCTTCCCTATAGGGGAAATTCGCTAAAACCCTCACGTGTGACAAAAATGTACTACTGTCATTGTCTTTTAACGAATTTCCCCTACAGGGAAGAAGCTATTACCGTAGTCGACATGGTAAGACCTAGGCCCGGGACCATGATAACTTTTCGTTTAGAGGTCCCCAGATCCCAAAAACACCATTCGTTCGAAACTGTATATATATATAAATATATTTGTGTCCGTAGGTGCGATAACTCTCGTAAAAAAGGTCAGATTTTGATGAAATTTGGCACAAACGTGTAAAGCAGCATATATGACTTTAAGTTCGAAAACCAGACAGATCGGCCTATCCGAAGGGGTATTTGGGGGGGGGGGGTTGTACCCCAAAAATGTTTTTTTTTGAGTTTTTTACATATAATTTTTGAAAAAGTAACATTTTAATGTTTCCATTGGAATTAGCTTAAAAAGACGCACAATCTGGTGTTTTATTCATTGCTCTACGTCAATTGGTTACTGAGATATTGGAAGTGCTAAACACAGTAGTTGTCCAATGTTATTCTGATGGAGAATAAGAAAAATTGTATATATTGCTTATTTATCAACTTATCCTGACGAAACTTGGTACATTGCTTAATTTTATTGTGGTCTATTGATATTTCCACAAAAACCCATTTTTGGCTGTTGGTTCCCGTAGCAGCAAACCTGCATACTCAGTCCCATGTTATTCTTATGGAGAATAAGTAATTAACGTGTTATCTCCTTTAATTATGAACATAAATTAATTTAACTTCATATGTGGCTTTACCTAGTTGAGATACATTGATATTTGTATAAAAAACCATTTTTAGTCTTCCTTCCTTCAGCAAACCTGCATACTCAGCCGCCTTGTTATTCTTAAGGAGTATAATTAAAATGTCATAAACCGTTTATTTATGAATGTATATTGATGAAACTTGATATATGGCTTTATGTGGTATTAAGATGAATTAATATGCATTGGAAATTCGCTGAGTATGCAGGTTTGCTACTTCGGGGATATTATTTTATTTTTCTTCGTTGTAAACAAAATAACCAGCAAATATGTATGTAATATGATATTGACTTATCGTTGTTAGAGGCAAGATGCACTCATGCACATTATATATATATATATGTTCTGAATACAGATATATATTTGATTTGATACTGTTCAGATGAGTTTATGTACAATATGTAGAGTCTAAATTTACTATAACCAAAGTATAAGTACAGTAATAAAAAATATTAAGTAAAGGTTAATTAGACGAAAGAAATGGGAATTTGATATATATATATTATTTTAGAGCGTGACAAGGATGGAGGGGGTTATGACTAGCGTGACAGGCGGGAGGTTAAAAGGCCGAAAATAGCATGACGTAATATGCGAACTACCAATGGTACGACCCCTTACTATTCTTCTATAATATTATAAATGTGAAAGGTTGGATGGATGTTTGGACGAGGATCAGGCAAAAACTACCGGACCGATTATGCTAAAATTTTGCATGAACTTAGCTTACATATCACATTTACGCTATGCATGGCGTAGACCTGAAAATGTGTACACTCAACTTAAGAGATCCACCCCGGGGGCCCTTTTAATTGGCCCTGTAAGTTTCAAGGCAAATCTGGGAGGATATAGTTTATTAGTTTATAAAACTACCCGCTGTAATTAAGACGTTGTACCTGAAGCAGCAGTGCATACTACTTGAAATAATCACTTTTTAGTCTGTTTTGTACCATACGACCATAGCGTTTAAAACGAAGAAATAATAATATGTTTACATATTCTTACTGTAGACACTCATAATTTTAGATAATTTCCTATGGAAAGTGAACTATTAGGAACATGACCCGCTCGGTGAAACTTAAGCCCGAGACCACCATAGAAGTTCCTAACGTGCCCCCTGAACACGTTTTGGGACTAAAAACAGTTAACCAATAAACAAATCATCGATAGTACAATGTCTTGAATGTTATTGTTATTTGTTCCAGAGTGTTTCAACCAAAGAACACAAAATAGTATATTAAAACTGTCTTAGTGGGTATTGTTGTTATTCAAATATTTTTGTTGAAGAAACTGTTAATCTATATTCCAGTCTATTCAAGAAAAAACATTTTGTGAATAAAAGTCAAATAAAACTACTAACTACCAAAGTTTACATAAACAATATAATAATATGTTGTTTATGTAATCTTCTTATTTTCAATATTAAAGTGTATAAAAATGTAATGTATAAATGTAAAAAAATGCAACCGAGTGAGGTAGCGATTATTGCACCTCACATTCGGGAGGTCTTGGGTTTCATTCCAGGCCGGCCATATTCTGAGAAGAGTTTTTACGGTTTCTCATCTCATTTAGGCAAATGCCGGAATGGTTCCCAGAAAAGGGCCGTACCCCACCAGGAAGGGAAAGATAGGACTCAGGCCTTTACCTGGTTTAAAGATTTCCCCATAAATTTAATATTTTGTTTTGTAAATTCAAACACATTGTTAAACATTGTCACGGAATAAATATCTATATTTTTAATACGCTAGGCATATTTTTGTCATAATTGTTTTGGAGCGGTGGTGCTACCGATCACCATGTCCAAGATGTCGTTAGAAAGGTCTTAGCATGTAGTTTTGCCATCAATTAAAAAAATTTATAAAAGTCACCGTATACATGGAAAATATGGGGTCAAAGTCGCGATTTTCCCCATAGACATAATGTGCAGTTACAAATCAACGATCGAGAAATCAGCTGTTTATTTAAGGAAGTCGTTAAACAAATAAAATCTGACCCTGAAAAATGGTTATTGAACGTACAACTGGCAACAAAACACCAGTTTTTATTTGCACAAAATCAAAACATAACCAAAAAAACGTTCGACATAATGGAGACTATAAGACGTCGACCAGGACGGCCAAGAGGAGGAGGCCGACGAACTTTAACTGGTAGACGCGAACGAAATACAAATAATACTATTGTCGTTGATAGCCGAATACAGCAAGCACCCTTCCGTGTTGGGTTTAAGTGTGCTCTCCAACAGCCACCTGAAGATTTCACATTCAATTCAGGACTGTTGGATAATCGCTGCATAAGCTGTTCCGCATATAATTTCAAAGCCGAACAAAACAATTGGTGATCGCCGAACCTTCAGCCTTTGTTGTCATAAAGGTGTTTGGTCACGGCCAATTGTATGTCGCAGTAAGTAGAGCCCGATCATTTGATGGACTTAAAGTCTACATAAAAGATGGAGAACACCAAGGCCGACTTCGTCGAGACAACCGTATTTACACTCGCAATATTGTTTATAGAGAAATTTTATAAGGTTTATTAATAAAGTAATTTTTATCATTATTGAATTAACTTGATTTTTTTAAATAGCAACACTTAAAGTTAACTGCCTACACGCATTGGTGGACAGAGTTTCTCCTTGACAGCGCACGATTTCGTGCGCCAGGTACGCTAGTTATTATTATTATGGGTCAATCAAAATTGTCTGTGTGTGTGTGTGTGTGTGTGTGTGTGTGTGTGTGTGTGTGTGTGTGTGTGTGTTTGCGGTCGCATTTTTGTTCCGATTTAATTAAAATTTGGTAGAAATATTCAATCAATATAACAAATATATAATCAATTGGACAAGTTTATTGGGCAAAACAATTGGAAATCTCTAACACCTTTTTTTGGTGATTAATCTTTAAAATATCGAGTTTTATGGTCTCAAAAAGGGTCACTAAAGCCCCGGATGTACAGTTATTGTATGTAATAAGATGTAGATTAATGAGGCGAAACTTTTAAGCCCTCTATCATCATTCTAGTCACACCTACTTTCAATCCTGACTGGACCTTCTCCCAAACTTATAATGCTCAATATTGTATTCCCAGCATTGTAGGTAAATAGTCAGGAGCTTAAGAACAGCCAACAAAATAAATATTTCCTGATTTCTTTAAAAATTGGAATAAATGTATTTTTTAGACTAATTATGATTTTAAAAGTTATGTGGAAATTCACTTCCCTCACGTCAGCGTGTTGCCTGCGAACTCCTTATACATTTTATTTTTATATGTTAGTTTCAAATTCAATAGCGTTATGGAAAAACAGTTTTCCCTATACTATCAAAACCCCTTTCGGTAATATTTTGTTCGAGTCAGTTTTTCATTCATTCAAACTATAATACTACCAAGTTAAAATGAATGTTTATATTCACATTTTAAATTTAGACAGTTTCATTTAAAAGCTGAAATTCACACTTAGGACATTATGAATTTTAAAATTACTAGTTATATGGTTTTAGATCACAGTAGTTTTGTTACATTATAAAAGTATTTTGTTGAATAAATGTTACACTTTTAGTTTACAGTTTGACTCTCCTCTGTCTGTCTCAGTTTTTAAGAAATGGCGACAGCGAAAGACAATGTCTGTAATTTGGTCAAGTTATTTATGTTTTTTCCGTGTTTGTGAGTGATAATAAGTCTATTGACCCGTTCTCGAAGATTATATTTAAAATGGCTTCTGAAAGGTACATTTTTATGAGAACATATTTTTACACTTTACAGACGGTATCGATTCAATCAATACATTTTGTGAACGGGGAACTTATTTGGGCTAGGCCCTGTCACGATATATCACTCTGGAAAGTATAATGTTACTACTTTCACGAAAATGCCTTTGGCCTTTATGTTACATTCGACTTAAGTGGGTGAACATAGAAGCATAGTTGGTAAGGTTGTGTGTACCAACACTTGGCATACTTGTCTTAAAAATGTTTATTTGGTCTAGGGCTACTTTTAGCCCTAGTGAATAGAGATGATACCCAAGTCCTCCTTTGTTAAATTCTTATTTAAATTAAAGGTTTGGTGACATTTTATTTTAGTTTATTATTAGTCTAACTCGTAAACCTAATTAATCTTTACCCTTAAATATAAACTAGGTTCCTAAGCTAAGATGGCGTACCTTGGCTACAGTTACCTAAGAAGTTAACCGTGGTATTTGATCTAGTCTATATCTGTCTAAATTTTATTAGGCTCATTATTAGCCTATAGGTATGAACAGTAACCTACTGGTATAAAGGCTTTTTAAGGATGTGTGGCCACTAATTTTGACAAACTATTCCAGCCAGATGTCAGGCAAGTAGAGTTTTTTTGCCAGGAGTGCTCACACACAGGGTTCTTCACGTTTGTGAGGCTTCCCCCCTCAACTAGCCTATTCCAATCTCCTAATACCCCAAGGTAAAACAACTTTGACTTTTTTAGTGAACAAATTGGCCCTTCCCTGGTCTTAGTTATTTCAGATTACGAGTAGGATGACAACACAGCTTTGAAACAATCACCCTGCATTTGTTAAATGATTAATTATGATTAATTTTTAATCTTCAAGTGAGGTAAAAAGTTACTGTAATTTAAATTCTTGTTTTCCTTTCTCCTTTATCATTTTATAAGTTAAACTTAAGCTAACATTAGTAATATTCATAATGTGGCTTGACTTAACTTATATCTTAGAAAAAGTAAATATTAAAAATAATTTTTGCCCTCTTGGATGAGTTCCCGTACTTATCGCCACATGATACAAACTTCAAGAGAATAACTTATTTCCTTTCATTTGAAAATGAATTTTTAACAATTTACAGCTTGATTAATAAAAAACTGTTTTTGAACAAGGTCTGGAGAGACCAGCAGCACACATTGCTGACAAGGTATGCTCGATCCCATTAGAGTAATCTTTGCCCTCATGATGTTGACTGAGTTCATTCAGCTGGCGCATAATACATTTTTCTTTTTATAAACCTGGAAGTTTTGCCATCCTTTCAAAGGACAACTAGGCCTATGCGACAGACATTGCTGAGGTGGATAATTTAGTTAACTTATGTCTCTTTAAATTCAAGGTTTGAGGTGGATAATATTAATCAGTTGTCAGCCTAACTAATGTTCGCGATTACAAAATATCACATAACCTATATAAAATAGGCTAATTACCATGTAAAAAGTGAATAACTTTAATTAGGGCCTAACTTACCTATAAAGAATAGGGAAAGAGTAAAACCTAATCTCTGTTTACAAAGTTTCCAGCTGAGATTCCTTTGTTCGGTACTAGAAATGTTATTGCACATTTTTATCTGGGCCCCTAATAATAAAATTGAAAAAAACGTGTTTAGTTATCAATCAAACAACTAATACACATATGGCGTCCCGGTCCTGGCCGACTCCTGCTAGATCATGAGCGGTCACCTATGGCTTGCCCATGTGACAAATGCCGTTACGGTACCTCAGGTCAATAGCCTATGGTGATAGGCAATTGAGGTTTAAATAAAAAAATATAGCCTAACTTAATATGTTTTGAGTATAATTACACTAGTAGGCCTAATGGCACTTTGGTATTATACGGATGCCACCCTTATAAAGTGCGCTGCGGCAGTTATGTTAGGATGGGTTATCATAAAAATGATTGTAGGACTTTTCTTGGTTCATTACGAATCGAATGATACCTGATGAGTCATACTTCCGTCCGCCAAACCCCCTCCAAATAGGCCAAGGTCAGGTCGTTGACTGGAGCGCGCGCATCACCTGACACCGCCTGTATCTGGGTCAGTGTCAGTGTCATGAGTGATTTATTGCCGTGCACTACGTTACATTTGTTTTCATAATGAGTTACGTTCTTTTGGTGTGGGATTTACCTCGAAATGAAGAGGAAACCGTACGTATTTTTATGATAACTCATCCTAACATAACTGCCGCAGCGCGCTGTATGTTTGGCGGAGTACATGTGGCGATCGGGTGTGGCTGCTAGCGGCGCCGGCGGCGACGCATTCAACACGATCCTAGCGGACATCGCTGCCTTTTGGGAGGCACAACACAAAGACCGCTCATCAGAATGATGTAAAATTTGTACAGGAAGTCAATAAAAGTACATTTTTTCGATTTATGTAGTAATCCTTTGTATCCGGTAAAAATTTAACCTCCAAAAATAGTGGCATCCGTATAATACCAAAGTACCGGCCTAATACATATGGATATATTATAATCAATCCAATAAGAGATAACTACTAATCAACGTATGTAAGCAGTTAAATATTTTTATTTTAAAATTTCAATTAGCGTTAAGGAAGATAACAAAAAATTGTACAGGTACCTACACATACGGTAAATATTGTTATCCAGCAACACTGTTGTTATGCAGTGTTGGTCATGTGCCATTCCAACGAATTTTTGATTTTACACAAGGTCCTTTCTGCTGAACTCGTATAACCTACAAGTTTACATGCAGCACGCTAACATGAGAGAAGCAAATTTTCAGATGAAAAACTTAAAATCAAATAATCTTCTCACAAAAAATCAGACAGTAAAAGGCAGAAAAATCCGCAGATCCCTAAAAAACATCTCCCATTATAGGCTACTTATAGGCCTACTGAACAGTGAATGTACTATAATTAAGTAGGCTATTAGAAAAAAAAAACATTAAACTCTGACAGAAGTGTATCTGAACTAAGTAATGTGTCAGATATTTTCCAGGTCAAATATTGAAAAATAACCAATTCTCGGTTTTAATTAAGTATTAAATACTGTGTTCAATAAAAGTAACAGAAGTAAATGACAGTATTACACCCAGTAGCAGATCACAACCCAAGTAGTCTCTCAAACTTCCACCATACTTAAGCTACACGATCACACTTTGACTACTAGCTTTGGCCTAACAGGGGCAGTGGCTGTTACTCAGAACAAACTGTTGGTGGCCGTGATATGGACATAACCAGGGAGAGAGAGCTGATAATGCCAGGTTGAGGATCGCTCTGTAACACACCTGCATTGCCCACCGCTTGTCGCTCAGTTGACATTTAAACCAAACCTTCCTCACTCACTCAGAAAAATTTGTAACCTAAATTAGTTTGGGGTCAGGTTTAGTTGATTATGATTATGAACATTCGTCAGCTCAATTCCTTTTTAGTTTCAGAGTGGGGCGGTGTCACATGGAAAAATTCACGGTATCTTGGTAGAATGGGTTGAGATAAAAAGTTGATTAGGCTACCGGTAGTTGCTTTTTGTTTCTAAAGATAGCTATAGGAAATAACAAAAGTTTATTGGACACACGGTCGTATCTCTTAACCTTTTAGTCAATAAGTCTAAGTATAGGATTAAACGAATAAAAATTGTGAAAAATTCAAGGACTAAGTTTATAAATTGGAAGATTAACTTATTTTTGCATTTCTACAAAGAAACAATTCATTTTTCCGGTATATTTAGTTTTTAACAGTATGACAACACAAACACCATGGAAAAGAAGTACCTTGACGTGACACATACTTTTGTTGCTGATTAGAACTTTTATCAGGTAGGTAGGCCTAAATAAAAACCAACATATAAACAGTTGGATTTGCATTTCCCTTTAATTTTAGCTCAATTTGACACTGCCATTTTTGTGGTTAAACTGGTTCTACAAGTTTACTGTTTCTTGTGTGTAATCTTAATATTTAACTCTCAAAGGGCAAAGTCTACGGGGGGGGGGGACTTGTTATGCTTGATGTGTTTTTTATTAAAGAGGTTGAAGTGTAGATTCGATACACTGTAAGTCGCATCAGTGTGTAAAAGTAGTGTCAAGTGAGTTTTTTTTTAAACTAGTGTAGGTTACTTATTCAACCCTTATAAGAATCTTGCTCATAATGATACTGTTATGCCGTCTGGTACACATGTAGTCCTATAACATCACTTTGAGTAAATTTACATTGGTGTGTTTACATGAATTTGAAGTTGTAACTTCGGATGAATCTACATAGATTATCCAGATGATTATTAGCAGACCAGTTGCGGCTTCGCCTGTGTAAACTACATCAGTCGTTAGCCCGTGGAACTACTACGAATCAGGATCAGCTGTTTGAATTTTCATCAGCTCAAACCAAAGTGAATGCCTAAAAGGAATACATGGTAGTAACTTAAAAGCACGTAGGGCAAAGTCCTATAATTGAATTGATATGAAAACGCTTATAACTTTCCTATTTTGGACCTAAAGAATCAATGTACCAAATTGCACCACTCTAGTTTGCCGGGAAGTTGAAGAATTAGCAATGAGTGAGAGGGCTTTGCCTTTTATAGGTTTATAAATCCTATAATTTTATTTTATAAGATTTATTTTAGGTACCTATAAATTTGGGGTCATTCCACGTGAAATCACCTAATTTTAGAATTAATGTTTGCATGACCATTCTAGAAATTTTAATTTTCTCACCATGTAATTACAGTAGAGTCTCGATTATCCGACTTAAACCAGCCGCGGCAAGGTCGGATAAGCGGGAAGGTCGGATAACACGGAATATAATTAAAAAAATATGTGTGTGTGTGTGTGTGTGTGTGTGTGTGTGTGTGTGTGTGTGTGTGTCCGTAAGCATGATAACTCTCGTAAAAAAGGTCTGATCTTAATGAAATTTTGCTCAAATGTGTAAGAACCATTTATTTGAATGAGTTCGAAAACCAGACGAATCGCACCAGGTTTTGGGAATCCAACAATGTGTTTTTTTTGGGGGAAGCTCGATTACACATCATATAGATGGTCCATCGATCCTCTGATATATTGACAGAAATTTAAATATCTGAGGAAGGGTCTATGGCCCATCGAACCATTTATACAAATTTAGTTTTGTTTATAAAAGGGGTCGATGGACCATAGACCCAGTTTATATATTTCTCTAATGAAATAAAATAAGGCTCGATGTACAGTCGGCCCCAAAATTATAAATATTAATACTATTTAAAAAAAATAAGTAAAGGGTCGATTACACATCAAATAGATGGTCCATCGACCCTTTAAAACCTTAATTTAAATATTTTTTTTGTTTGGGGGTCGATGTACCATCTATATGATGTGTAATCGAACCATGCGTTTAACAATCTAATAATATAAAGTGTAGGGTCGATTACACATCAACTAGATGGTACATCGACCCGATAAAACATTATTCTAAATAACTTTGGTTTAGGGGTCGATGTACCATCTATTTGATGCGTAATCGACCCTATGTCTTTATAATATGTTATTTTATGAATAGAAGGTCGATGGTCCATCAGACCAAAATATAATATTTCATCTTAATTTATCAAATGGTCTGATGGCCCATAGACCCGTTTATATTTTTTATTAAATTACATTTCCTAAACGACTGATGGTCCATCGATGGTTTATGTTATTTCATTTATTTTATTCAAGGGTCGATGTACCATCTATTTGATGTGTAATCGGCCCAGCCCCTTTTTTTGGGTTTTCACATGTAATTTTTATTTT
This sequence comes from Allygus modestus, assembly GCA_963675035.1. Lineage (NCBI taxonomy): Eukaryota > Metazoa > Arthropoda > Insecta > Hemiptera > Cicadellidae > Allygus > Allygus modestus. The sequence continues at coordinate 131,193,088 of OY776114.1, forward strand.
AATTTATACCATTGAATTCAGCTTAAAAACAAACAATTTGGTATTTTGATCATTGCTCTACATCAATTGGTTACTGAGATATTGCAAGTGCTAAACACAGTACGTTGTCCAATGTTGTCGTATGGAGAAAAATAAAAATTTTATATCTCGCTTATTTAAGAACATAAACTTTCAAAATTTGGTATATGGCTTCATCTGGTTGTGGTTTATTGTTGTTTGCACAAACAATGTTTCGCCTATGGTTCCCGTAGCAGCAAACCTAGGTACTCAGTCCCCATGTTATTCTAATGGAAGATAATTAAAATGATGTATGTCGCTTATTTATGAATGTATATTGGATGAAACTTGGTATGTGACTTCACTTAGATGAATTCTATTAATATTTGCATAAAAACCCATTATTCTGTGTTTCTTGCTGCAGCAAACCTGCGTACTCATCCCCAATGTTATTCTTATGGAGAATAATTAATATTTTAAATATCGCTTGTTTGTGAATATATTTCTTATGAATCCCGTTAAGTGGGTTAATGTGTTATGTTATATATTCATTGTAAATTCGCTGAGAATGAGGTTTGCTTCGACGGGTGTATTTATATATATATATATATATATATGTGAAATTATTATTCGATTCACTGGTAAGGGCTACTATTATATTAAAAATTTATAAAATAAAAACTGAGTACCCTTGTTTATGAGTTTTATATTTAAACCAACATGTTTCGGCATCTAAGGCCATTTTTAAGGTTGATAAATTTCACATAGTTTAGTTTAAGTTATACAATAAAAGAAATAATAGTAAAATGGAAACAAATAAAATCAGAGTAAAATTAAATTAAATTAAAAACATATGTATGAATAATCATGGCATGGTTGGGAGTTTCTTGAATGTCTCTTCTATCTATTTATGTTCTTGTCTCATTTCCCATATTTTATTAAAAATTGGATTTGTAATGGGTACTTGTGAATTTAGTATACTTTGAGGATTTTCTTTGTATTTCATGAATATATGTAGTTCTTCTTTTGAATCCATATTATTACCTTTTTTCATATATTCTAGTACCGTCATATTTGTGTCCATATTTTCATAGTTATGGTTTGAATCCAATAAATGTTCCGCATACGTAGATTTCATGCTCGTTTTGTTGTTACTTTTGAGGGCTTGAATATGGTCTTCAAATTGTCTTCCTGTTTGCCCTATGTAGCACTTTTCACAATCAGAACAATTAAGTTGATAGATACCGGATTTGTTGTATTTGTTTTGATTGTCTGTTGGATTCGTCTTTCTTTTGATCATTTCAAATGCATTGTTATTAGTTCTGTAGCTTATTTCAATATTTGTTTTGTTAAATGTTTTTCGTATTGTTTTGTTGAAGCATCTATTATATGGAACATTTATAAATTTCTTCGGTTCTATTATCTGATTCTGAATTGGTTGTTCTCTTTTCTTCTTCATTTTCTTAATCATTTTCTCAATTACAGTTGTTTTATATCCATTTTTTATTGCTAAGTATAATATTGTGTTTTTTTTTCTTTTTTGAATTCATGTTTGTTCATGGGTATGTTGATTAATCTATTTATCATCGAACGGAAACCAGACATCTTATATTTCCAGGGATGGTTTGACATTTTGAGGGAATGAGAAGTTCGCTTTGGGTTGGTTTCCCATAGATTTCCTATATTTCATAAAGATGTCTGGTTTCCGTTCGATGATAAATAGATTAAACAACATACCCATGAACAAACATGAATTCAAAAAAGAAAAAGACACAATATTATACTTAGCAATAAAAAATGGATATAAAACAACTGTAATTGAGAAAATGATTAAGAAAATAAAGAAGAAAAGAGAACAACCAATTCAGAATCAGATAATAAAACCGAAGAAATTTATAAATGTTCCATATAACAGATGCATCAACAAAGCAATACGAAAAACGTTTAACAAAACAAATATTGAAATAAGCTACAGAACTAGTAACAATGCATTTGAAATGATCAAAAGAAAGACGAATCCAACAGACAATCAAAACAAATACAACAAATCTAGTATCTATCAACTCAATTGTTCTGATTGTGAAAAGTTCTACATAGGGCAAACTGGAAGACCATTTAAAGAACATATCCAAGCCCTCAAAAGTAACAACAAAACGAGCATGACATCTACGTATGCGGAACATCTATTGGATTCAAACCATAACTATGAAAATATGGACACAAATATGACGGTACTAGAATATATGAAAAAAGGTAATAAAATGGATTCAAAAGAAGAACTACATATATTCATGAATTACAAAGAAAATCCTCAAAGTATACTAAATTCACAAGTACCCATTACAAATCCAATTTTTTAATAAAATATGGGAAATGAGACAAGAACATAAATAGATAGAAGAGACATTCAAGAAACTCCCAACCATGCCATGATTATTCATACATATGTTTTTAATTTAATTTAATTTTACTCTGATTTTATTTGTTTCCATTTTACTATTATTTCTTTTATTGTATAACTTAAACCAAACTATGTGAAATTTATCAACCTTGAAAATGGCCTTAGGTGCCGAAACATGTTGGTTTAAATATAAAACTCATAAACAAGGGTACTCAGTTTTATTTTATTAATTTTTAATATATATATATATATATATATATATATATATGTTAAAAATATATATTTTTAACATTTATGTTATATATATATATATATATATATATATATATATATATATATATATATATATATATATATATATATATGTTAAATATATACACATATTTATATGTGTGTGTGTGTGTGTCCGAAAGCATGATAACTCTCGTAAAAAAGGTCTGATCATAATGAAATTTGGCACAAATGTGTAAAGTACCATTTATTTGAACGAGTTTTAAAACCAGACGAATCGCAACATATGAAGGGGGGTTTTGTACCCCAAAAGTGTTTTTTTTTGTTTTCACATGCAATTTTTAATTCAATCAAACTTTAATTTTAACCATTGAGTTCGGCTTAAAAAACAAACAATTTGGTATTTTGTTCATTGCTTTATGTCAATTGGTTACTGAGATATTGAAAGTGCTAAACACAGTGCGTTGTTCAATGTTATTCTTTTGGAGAAAAATAATACCCCTGTCGCAGCAAACCTGCATACTCAGCGAATTTCCAATGAAAATATATCATATAACACATTAAACCACTTAACAGGATTCATAAGAAATATATTCACAAACAAACAATATTTAAAATATTAATTATTCTCCATAAGAATAACATTGGGGATGAGTACGCAGGTTTGCTGCAACAAGAAACACAAAATAATGGGTTTTTACGCAAATATCAATAGAACTCATTTTAGTGAAGTCACATACCAAGTTTTATCCATATACATTCATAAATAAGCGATACATAACATTTTATTTATTTTCCATAAGAATAAAATGGGGACCAAGTACCTGGGTTTGCTGCTTCGGGAACCATAGGAGAAAAATTGTTTTTTTTTTGTGCAAACAACAATAAACCACAACCAGATGAAGCCAGATTGGCAAAGTGCTAAACACAGTTCGTTGTCCTAATGTTATTCTTATGGAGAAAAAGAAAAATTGTGTATCTCGCTTATTTAAGAACATAAACTGATGAAATTTGGTAATTTCGTCAGTTTATGTTCATAAATAAGCGAGATATACAATTTTTCTTGTTTTTAAAGAGAAAAAACACAACGCACGCACGCACACACGTATATGAACAAATGGTGTTTTTGGCATCTGGGGGCATCAAAATGAAAAGTTATCATGGTCCCGGACCTAGGTCTTACCATGATGCTACCTATGGTAATAGCATTGACTATATAGCTGGTACAGGTGTATAGTCAATGGTAATAGCTTCTTACCTAAAGGGAAATTCGCTAACAAATACCTAACATTACAGTTAGAGTTTAAAATACAAATATCTAACATTACAGTTAGAGTTTTGATGATATTTGGATTAAAACGCATACAGAAATTTGTATAATTTTACTTTAAATTTCCGGTATTAATTATATTTTTTTAATGTCAGAATAGATCTTTGTACAGGGACTTATGCATAGATAGAAAAACCATTCCAGATGTTATCTCTAAAACTTAAATTTTATTCCAGTTTAAGTTACCGGTACTGATTATTACTCATAAAACACTTATAATGAAATTTTTTGAAATGAAAATATGGTTACCTCAAATCTCTACAAATAATTTTCTTTATACACTTTTTATAGCCCATTTATTTTCAATTGTATTTTTATAATTCTTAATGGTGGTATCTCATGTTTTAATAATATTTGTTAAACATGTAATTTGTATCATGTGATATTGCAGGCTGCTATCCATATGCTCATGTAAATAAATAAATTGTATTATGATGTGATTTATAGAATCCCTTATTAAAATTGGTAATATATCTGAATTCGTATACATTTTAACAAATTGATATTGAAAATGTTCATAAATAAATAATCATGATACATAATCTGTATCTTAAGCTTTGGAAATGATTATGTCAGTTCTACTGTATGTTTTGCAATTTTCAATTATAATGAGTTTATCTCAACCGACACGCCCACATGCAAAGCCACAAGATGACGGGAGTGACGTTGTGAGTCTTTTACGAGAGCAGTGGATTTCCAATAGTATCGATATGCCGGAGGGTTATGTTGATGAAAAAGAGTCTATCACAAAGAAAACAATGTCAACGAGCACAACTTCTAAAAGCAAATCCACGCCGACTTCTGGCTCGACGGAAGATACCACTTCATCGCTGGAATCGACCACAACAACCGAGTCAGTCCAAAGCACAACTACCTGGTCCAGTGTGGCAACCGCAACTTCAAGATTAGAACGAAGCAGTTATATTTCAACCTCTCCTCCCAAGTCTTCTCCTTATTTCAAACTGATTAAGAAAAAGGTCATTACTATAGAGGAGTTTGAGGAAGATGGAGAACCGTACAAAAATAGCACCAAACATAAAGTGTTAAAAGACACAAAGGAATACGGGGATCTGGTGACAGAAGTGGATAGTGATATAAGTGTCACACCATCTGTTTCAACTATACTGAAGCAACGATGAATGCTGTAGCCTATTTGTTGATGCTTGATGGGTATTTGGCAGAAGAATTTACTATTGTATTTATTGGTCCGTTCTGTCCATGAGGTGTACATAAGATTGCAAATAAATAAAATACTGTTCATAGAAGGGGAAAAACAGCTGTTATGTTTTTGCTAAAGGGCAGATTGTGATAGCTACATTTTATTGCGTTATTGATTATTATCACCAGAACCTAGCCTATTTTAACATTTAGAATTGTAAAAAAAAGATTATCGTGTAAAATTAGTACGGCCTAAATAGTCTTTCTTGGAAAAATTGAGATGTATTAAATAATTATTTTAATTTTAATTTTTTATCTGAGCTTCCTTATAAAAATGTTTGCTAAATTCCAATTCCACAAATTTGGTTACAAGTTGAGTTTCAGATGTGTTTGTATGAAAGATTCTTGCAGATGCTCAGATTCCCTGTATTTACTATAACTATTCCTAGGAGCGTCCTTTATTAAGCTTTATATCTGTGATTCAGGGTTTAAGCTGCGGTCGCATTTGTCGCAAAATGCGATATGCACCACGAAAATGCGACAATATTTGGGCAGGCTATCGCTTTTTGATACAAAGAAAAGTATAATAAATATTTAAATGTTATTGCAGAAAATCTGGTTTTAACAATACAAATTGTATTAAAAGTCCGTGATCATGATCTACAACCAAAAATATTAGAAGAGTAGTTGGGATGTTGGAGAGGCTTAAAGTTGCGTTGGTTGCACTACGTCATTTTACCGATCGCCTCTGAGTGAGTGGTAGAGGAGACGAGCCTACATTACGTGAACAGTTGCTGTCGATTTCAACTGCGTACCGTGTAAACGGAACGGGCAAGTTACTAAAATGACAGTTGTAATTACAGTAGCTAACCCGCTAGCAGACGTCATGCGCTCTCCGCTGTGACTCGGTTTGGCGCGCACTCTGTAGTAGCCGAGCGAATTGGCGAATGCGAGAATGTTGAGGGCTAGTTCGCCTCCGAAGGGATGACTGCGCTCGCGTCGCAATCGTACCGATTCTTGTCGGTTGTTGTGACCGAGTCAAATGAGACGAGCGGCAGGTCCTCCATACTTAGTGCCGCTCGTGGTCTCAACTCGCTGCAGATTGTGGACGGTTACACGAGCACGAGTCGCTCGAAATCGCAATGATCGGGCGAAAGTGTAGAGGTACCCTAGCGAAAACAGACAACTCAAAATCGGTTATGCACAAATGCGATCGCGATATGCTTTGAGGTTATGTTTCAGAGTGTAATGTTTGGGGTGTGTGTGTTTTCGTTGTTCTGGTACCATATTAGGCCTATTCTATTAGAATGTTTAGTATATTTCCATTTCAGACTTTAATGGTTAAAATGGATAAGTTACCAAGAAAAGTATGGTTAAAATGGATAAGTTACCAAGAAAAGTAGACTCTGCTGAATTATATATATTACGGTATTTAAATTTTAAACCTTAAAAACAAATACAAGCAAAAAACAAGTTAACCCTTTGCGATCGGAAGGCCAGCAGGAGTGGCCACAACGCAGTCGGCAGCCAGTCGGAATTCTTTCCGTACTAACTTGGTTCCGACGGTCGGACGGTCAGCTGTACTGGCCACGTCCCACTACGTGTCACCTCGGCATTTATCATGGCGGCTCGCTCCCCGCAGCTCGGAATTATTTTCACTGAAAACCTTCTATGTTAGCATAGGGGATTTAAATTTTATTAAAACATCTCTCAATTTGTCTTATCTTTAACGATCGTCCATTATTACTTAGTTAAATATACGGGAGGAAAAAAAGCATAACCCCATTCTTACTAATAAATGTTTATACGGGATAAAACAATTTTACTGTAGGCCTAATTATAATATAAGTGTAGGCCTATACGTAAACGTACAAGTGTTCTTATAATCATGTACATTAAAACTTAAAACTTAATTAAAACTACAAATAAACACAAATCTCTCGAGAAAATCACCAAAACACAGTTAAAATCACATAAAACTGAACCAAAACAATGATGATTATGACAGCACTTGTGCGAGAACAACAGGTTTTTATTTTAGTTGTTTACACCACAATTCTTACGATATAATGTTGCAAGCCTGCTGATCGTTTAGTTTAACAATTCCTCACTAGGTTGCAGCACTCTACAGACATCATACCACAGTTGGAATATTACAAACGAAAACATTGTTGTCGGCCAGTCCTGCTGGACACCCGAGCGTTCGTTGGATTTCATGTTGGCCAGCACCGCTGGCCGTCCGATCGCAAAGGACAACTGCTGTAGAAAAAAATCCGACTTCCGCGCGCTAATGGCGGCGGCCAGTAGAGCTGGCCGCGCGACCGCTGGGGAATAGCGGCAAATATGCATTCCGATCGCTAAGGGTTAAGACCAAAAAATAGTATAATGTCACGCGAGTAAAAATGCGAAAAGGAAAATATTTTTGCTACAAGTCTCTAAGAGCTTGTAGCATTTTTGCTCAAAGAATTTTTTTCCCAGCTGAATCCCTGCCGTGATTAAATGTCGAAAGTGACTTATGTATTTATTAACTTACATACACTTATACGTATACACTTTTACACATACACTTTACAAATATGCTTTATGAAATACCAAGACAATTGTAAATTTAAATGTTAACCCTAAGTTGGCCAGAACACCCTATTATAATTAATTGAGCGTTTTGTGACAGGATAGCATTAGGCCTAAGTTAATCCATAAAAGTGGGCTTAACCATAAAATATCAAGCTATTTTTATTTAGAAAACTTCTCTGTCATATCTCAACCGATTTAAGTTATTTTGGAATCCAAAAACTGTCGTGGCTCACAGTTTGAATATGTTTATCTTGAAGAGCATGGGCTGACTTCAGATTTGGTGTTTAGTCCATAACATTAACATCCTGGTACTAATATATCAAATCTGAATGTACGTTGTTGCTTCGTCACACACAAACTACTGGACTGATTTAATCAAAATTTGGTCAGAAGTTAGCTAATACAGCTGAAGGAAAAAGAGCCCTATTCCTGTTTTTAAATCCCTTAAGGGTCCTTCTCCACTAGCCTTCAAATTTCAAAGTATTAGTTTTACAGACATTTACTTTTATCGGACTAGATGATTACTTGAAACAGATGTTGTTGATTATGTGAGATAGTTTAACAATTTACCACAAAATGCAGCCTACACACCTCTGTTGATATCCCAGAATGAAGCTGGATATATCACAGCTTGTTCAAAAAGTACCTTGGGGCCAAGCTTTGCTCAGTATTGATAATTTACTATGAGAGTGTTACTTTGGTTGCTTACTGGTGGTTTTCGATAGCTGTTATGATTATTATATAATAATTTGAGACTCCATGTTTAAATATTCAACGGGATGTTACCAGATTGTGAGTACAGTGTAAGAGTGAATCTTGTTTAATGTGTTGCAAGATTTTTTTAATAACAGCACACAATCATAACAACACATGGTAATAATCAAGGTGTAGTGAGTTATCTAGCAACATTTGATGTAATCTGAGGCAAAGGATTATTGCCAATTCTGAGGCCAAAAATAAAATATATTTAAAGTTTGAGCAAACTTCTTTCGTGAGATTCTGAAATCAATTTTTCATGCAGACATTGCTCTATTATGCTATAGCATCTATCTATACTTATTTAATAGGCGAGCAGGTTTTTTGTGACAATCACTTCTAAACTACTGAACCGATTTTCATGTTTTTGGTGTCATTGGAAATAGCCTAACGTGAAGTTGTGCAGGAAACTTTTTTATATAGAGAAATAATTTGTGAGTGAGGCCCTGAGGCCCCTTAAAGTTGAGTTTTTTCCCATAAGCTTAACATTTGGGAAATAACTAAACGTTTTAAGCAATCAGCTGGATAGAGTAAACACAGTTAATCAGCAGGCCATGTTGGCTTTGGAACGGTAACACAACATTTATATGGGAATGTCAGTATAATATTACGTTGTGATCGCGAGCGAAGCCGGGACAGGCAATTAGTTATAATAAAACAGCTGTTAATACGGCAATAAAAGTTTAACAGCAAGGACACAGGTGTTGCAGTACAATCTTTTAAAACACGATTGCGCTCCAAAAAGAGCCACTTTTGCTTCTAGTGATGAAGACTACTATTTTATCATAATGCGGAATTAGACTTTTAATCGTTGAAAATTGTAACTATATAATTTGTATTTTTGAGGTTATGTTTACAAAGTAAGTAATATACAGTGTTTACATTTCTGTTATTTACAAACAATACTATTTATAACGTGTGGTAAGGCTCCCTTCTAACATGTATAGATAAAGCAAACAGCTGACTTTTTACGCCCTAGGACTTAAAAAAAGATCATAGCTGATTTTTTAGGTCCTAGAACAATAATACCCCCGTCGCAGCAAACCTGCGTACTCAGCGTATTTCCTATGCATGAATATATTTCTTACTACCACATAAAGCCACTTACCAAGTTTCATAAAAATACATAAATAACTAAGTGATATATAGCATTTTATTTATTCTCCATAAGATTAACATTAGGGCTGAGAACGCAGGTTTGCTGCAACAAGGAAGATGAAAATATGTATTTTTGCAATTATCAATATAACTCAACCAGGTGAAGCTACATACCAAGTTTTAATGATTTATGTTCATAATTAAGGGAGATATAAAGCTTTACGTATTCTCCATAAGAATAACATTAGGGATGAGGATGCAGGTTTGCTGCTAAGAGGATAATCAACAAAAAATCAATTTTTTGTGCAAATATCAATATACCAGTACTAGGTGAAGCCACATACCAAGTTTCATCAATATTAATTCATTAATAATAGAGATATAACATTTTAAATATTCTCCATAAGGATAACATTGGACAACGTACTGTGTTTAGCACTTTGAATTACTCGGCAACGGTTGGACGTAGAATTACAATTTAAACACCAAAATGATTGTTTTGTAGAGCTAAACTGATTGGTAAAAGTAAATGTGAAGTTTACAGTAAAATTAATTGAGGAAAAGTAAAAAACCATTTTCCCATAAGATTAACATGGGAGATTTTATGAACACGTTTTTTGGATTTTCTCCGCAACCACTTAACCTAGGTTAATGATTCGAAATATCAAATTATTTGTTTTTTTAAGCTCTATAAAATGGCCAAAACTAAAATTGAGTGTTTTTTTAAATTGTAGGGGGAAAAATCCAAAAAACTGATTTTTGAAAAATTTAAAACCCCCATAAAACCCCCTTCCCATAGTTCAATCAATCTGGTTTTTGAACTTAAAGTCATAAATGTTACTCTACACATTTGTGCCAAATTTCATCAAAATCGGGCGTTTCTTTCAAAAGTTATCGCGGTAACGGACACATATATATATATATATATATATATATATAGATATTATATACATATATATAAATTTGAACGAATGGTGTTTTTGGCATCTGGGGACCTCAAAACAAAAAGTTATCATGGTCTTGGGCTTAAGTCTTACCATGCCACCTACGGTAATAGCTTCTTCCCTATAGGGGAAATTCGCTAAAATGACGTTTTGCGTACTATTTAGAGAGCAAAAAACAAGTAGATTTTGTTCAGAATGATAAAAACATGAATTAAAACCACAGCTGCCTAGTTCATTGTGACTTATGGGCAATAACCCATCATATACCTTTAACAATTTCTAAAACAGTATCTAGTTGAATCAGATTAAAGAGAGAGGAACTTTGTGTACAACCTGTTAAAAGTAATTTATTAAAAATAATTATAATTTGCAACCTTAGTCTAATCATTTTACTTAACATTTTTGACTGATTTTTTTTTCTATAATTTTAGGCATTTTTATCTTAACTCTCCTCTTTTCATACTGTCGAATTGGCCACCCCTGTGCACTAGCGGTAGTGGTTATACCGGTAATCCAGATGGTGTAGAACCAACAAGGTTTTACTGCGTTTTACAAATGTTTCCGTGAATGAAGATATTTACGAGTGCCGTTGCGCTGAGTGCTTTGTTGTGCACCTTAAAGTAAAAATCTTCCTTTGATTTGAACACTCCCTCATCATCCCATCACATTCCAGAATTATATTATATCACATAGGCTATAAGTATGGTGAGAGTATACTCAATTCTGATCAGTTAGGTATTTTTCAGTTTGCACAAAAATATGAGGGCAATGAATAGCCTAATATTCAACATATTTACTGTATTTAACTCGGCCATTAAATTTACCTGATTCATGCTCATCTCACTAACAACCTGTTAGTTACCGATACAGTAGACTCTCAGAAATCTGGATCGGCCTAGTCCGGACTAGAGGTAATCCGGATGATCTGGATTTTTTTAAAATTGTGTACAAATAAAACCTAAACTCATGTTTTAGTGCCTTAAGTTTTCACGTGATTATCTCGCGGTACACAAATGTCACGTTGATTGCATCGTCAGCGCTCCATGTTTCAATAGAATTGATGTCTTTTATGATTTACGAGACAGTAGAAGTTGTCACACGGTCTATGACTCATGCCCACCTCCGGGAAATCTGGATTTTTCAAAATCCGTACCGGCCGTCCACCACAGTCCGGATTTCTGAGAGTCTTCAGTATTACAAAACTTTCTTCAGCTCGTCCTTGGTCTTCCAGCACTCCTCAACCAATCACAGGGTAATTCAATGTATATTTTTGATGATTTCTCATGTAAATAGTCACCGTCCAGCCTAGTTGTACCACCGATGTCATGTTGCAGGATGGAGTGGGTGGAGATCATTGAGCCTCGCACCAAGGAGCACATGTACGCCAACCTGACAACCGGCGAGTGTGTCTGGGACCCTCCCAAGGGCGTGCCTGTGTAAGTTCTGTATATAACACAAATTTATATCTTAACCTTTTGGACGCCAAGCTTGTGAATGGTGTGTGTTTGGTTGAAAAGTTTGAACGCCTGTACACCTAAAATAACAAAATAGCTTTTTTCCAATGGACACACACACAGTTAGGATAGATCAAAAGTAACAAAACGCCTGATAAGATTGCAACCCAACAAGAATCCACCCATCCCGTCAGCTTGAACTCAAGTCAAGCTTAAGGTCCCCTTCATACAATTGTTTATAAAGTAACTATCAATGTAGTTAGGTGGCTGATATAATTGGTCCTCGGCAGTCAAGGGGTTAGTAGATTTCTACAGTATTATTGTTAAGTGTATGTGGGCCTGAGTATTGCTAATCATTGTAATTACAATTTTGTTCTCATATTCATAACTGATTGTTAGTCTAGAAAAACATAGTAAGGTTAAGTGGGGTAAGTGTACGCCCGGGAGTCCCAGCAAGTGGACTCCCAGCTAATAATATATTTGTTTATTAACCAAAAAATTTGAAAACTTAGTCAAAGATATTTTAAACTATGCTCTCTTGAATTATAATCACTAAAAAATTCTCTTGTTACTATTTCTACGAGTTTAGACATGTATAAAAACCTCTTACGTTTATACTCAAAACGCAAGTGCCGCTCGGAAAATTAAAAAAAATACTAAAAATTGAAATATAAAGATAATTATTATTTTTTGAAGGGGAATCCAAAAATAACATTGTTATTGCCCTAAAAAGTCAATTTGGGGGAGTTAGGAGGGGGCGTACACTTACCCTGTGTTAAAACGCTGTTGGGGCAAGTGTACTTTTCCCCATGGAGCAAGTGTACGCCCCCTCTAAAAAAATACAAAAAAAAACCCAAAGCCCTCTGCCTAGCTCCCTTAACATTTTATAGATCTGAAAAGGAAGTGATCATGTAAATATGTAAATAGGTGGACTAAATTTGACATTTATGTTTTTCACATTAATTTTAATTTTAAAGTTATTAAGTGGACCAATGGACTTAGATCTGTACTTATATTATTTCGATGAATAAGAAAGTTAACCTAAATAAGATGTAAAAATGTGACCAAAATAAAAATAAAAGGTAAGTCAGGGATAAATTAACTTGCCTTAATACATTTTTAAGGTTTAATATAGGAAAATTCAGGGCCTAAGTTAATTAAAAAATAAAATGTTAAGGTTTTAAGTTACTTCACCGAGCGGAGGTTTACAAAAAATTTCCTAACTACAGTAGACGCTCTTTTATCCGGCATGTTCGGGACCACGCCCATGCCGGTAAATCGATTTTTCCGGATAATAGAACTTTTTAGTTATTAATGGGAATACAGTAATCTGAGAGTCTGTCATCTCGTTACAGTAATGAGCTGTGGTCGCGTGCGTTGGTTGACCTTGGCACTGCTCCGGAACACCTGCATTTGTGGACGGATAGACAGACAGACAGACAGACAGGCGGACAGACAGCCGGGCGGAAGTTGGCGTCTAAAAATAGAAACCAATCAATACAAAAAAATAGGCAAACCAAAACACGGTTGAATACAGTAGTGTACTGAGCAAAGGTTACGAACATCACTGAACGTTACTGCTTGAGACGTAAACAAACAGGTGACTAAGAAAAAGGCGGGAACAGTCCAGCGCAGTCGCAGTATGAAATGGAAACGACCGAAAATACCTGGAAAAACCCGGGTCCGCCTGGTGCCGGTTAATAGAATGTGCCGGTTCATAGAATGCCGGATAAAAGAGCGTCTACTGTACCGTATTGTTCGAGATATTTTGATTAATAAAAAACCAAAATAAAGCTCATTTTCTGCTCTTTGAGACCTAGTGATTGTTAATTCAATGAAATAGTGGAATATTAAGGTTTTCATTTGCTTTAGAATTTCTAATAAAATTGGGTTTTCCGTTTTGCCATGCGGAGGTTCACGAAAAAGTTCATAACTCCTGAACCGTTTGAGATATTTTAATAAATAAAAATCAAAATAAAGCTAATTTTTTCCTCTATAGTCCACTTGCCCCAACATCAAGAAATATGTAATGCAAATTTACATTGGGGAGGGGTGACACTTTCCCCAGATCCAGGGGAAAGTGTACGCTCCAAACGTCACTTTACAAAAAAATTCTCAAAAACACAAAATTAATACTTTTAACAAAATAAAAAAACACATATACAAAACATTCCAAAGAATAAGCACAGCAAATTTGATTTTTATAGCACCTGCATGTGTTTTTTAATCTGCAGTCAAAGTGGTACTATGTTATTTGGGGCGTACACTTACCCCACTTGACCTTACAGGCAGATTTCAAATTAACACGATATATGCAACACAGTGAACAAGCAGTGCAGCGAGTGGGGTAGTATAGTTATTAATTCTCGTACTCGTCATTCAGGCATGTCTCTAGATTTTATTCTAGCCTGGCTACACAGAGATGGGTTGTGTCTCGTCAGGTTGGGGAAGATGAAAGCAAACCTACTTTAATTAGCTAAACATGTTGCCATTAAGCTTATATATATTTTGGATATCTTTCAAAACATTGTAACACTTTTGTCAAGAGATGAATATGTTTGTTAAACTCTGTACAAGTTTAAATTGTACTTAATATTTTCCCCTGTAAACTTTAAATTTTACTTTTTAGCCACTTAACTTTTTCAGTTTCAACAAAAACTAAAATTATGATTTTTAAAATGTCTTTTATACACAGTTAAAAAATTATGAATTATTGAAATCCATAAAAATGGATTTGATAAAATCTTGCCATGTTAAACACCCAGTGACCAATACATGGGATGGACTTTGTAAGTTTAATGTATCACGTTCAATGTCAATCAGTATTAACAATTTGTTGATCATATTGTTTTAACCTCCATCAAGAGTTGCCCTACATTTGAACTTGGTTCATGCCTTTAATTGCTATAATTACTCAAGCCCAATTAACACCAGTTATTCTCGCAAGCAAGGCTGATGTCATCATTCACTAGTTTTTACGACAGATAAAATAATTGGAATGATTTTAAATACAAAGTCTTCCCTACAAAGGAATATAACTATGTGTATTAGTTGGGAATAAAACAAGTTAAAAATGGGCTTTTATTAAGTACTTGTGGTAGACTTAAGATTTATTCCTCTATCACAAATGCTTTATGCCAGTTTATATTTACAGAAAGAAGACTGACAACAACCAATGGTGGGAGCTGTTTGACCAGAATACGAGCAGATTCTATTACTACAATGCCACTTCTCAGAAGACTGTCTGGCACAGGCCACAGAATTGTGATATTATACCCCTGGCTAAGTTGCAGGTACGGTAATTTGTGACAGCTGTTAAATGTAGGAGATTTAAAGTATCTGGAACAAATTGTATGATTGATATCGGTTTCAAAGTATGTATGTTAAGTTTTGGAATGATTATATGTTTTATTGAGTCAAACTTGGAGCTTCCAGGTGGTAATAATTTAGTTTTTAATGATTTCAGTTGAAATTCCAGCATCATGTAGTTGTGTTTTTGTCTTTGGAAAATATCCTATGTATTAACCCTTTGAGCCCCGGCTGCCGATATATCGTCAGTCGCTAGTATGCTGAATATGCCTGAGTGACGATATATCGTCATGGTCGTGTCGGCCAAAAACGCCCGCCGCCCGCCTGCCAATATATCGTCAGTTTGCACTTTTATAGGTCATGCATCTATTTATTAATGGATTTTAATATTTTTGGTATTAGGTTAAAGCTGATAAAATTTCCTTTTGAATATATGACGAACATAAATTCATATAGTCTACAATGAGTGAAAGAAACAATAACCTAGAAGGCCGTGGTTTTGGCGCTGCGCAGTCTGCCTCAGCTGGTGCCGTGTCGGCGTCACATCTGATGAGAGATCGTGATGGCGAGTTTCGATTGTTTACAAACAAGGTTTTACGTTTGTGTCTGCTGTTTTGATTATAATACTAACCTCAATTCATATTCTACAAACATTTTTTGTTGTACAATAAATTACCTACAAAACAAACAAAAAGTTATAAATTTATCTCTATATATAAGGGAGTTATAGAGATTTTAGGAAAAGTTTACAAAACTAGCAATTTACCTCTGGGCATTTACAGTATCACCATGCAAAACTGACGGGCATATTCAGTTAAGTCTTGGAATAATGCCTTGGGCTCAAAGGGTTAATACGCTAGGGGTATTTCTCCAGTCATAACTCGATAATAACGGCTGGACGGATTTTAATGTTTGAGGTGTCAAAGGTATTTTTACGTAGATTTGCGAATACTTCTAAGAATTTTAAATAAGAGCATCACTTAAACACAGTATAGGGCTGAATTTTCGGAACAGTGGCGCTATCCGACAGCGGAAGTCTAAACTACGTGTTGATTGAAAGTACGTTGTTATCATCCGTTTAGTATCAGATGTTTTATGTTTGTTTACAATTGAAGTAACCTTTTTTTGGGTACAGACTTGCTTGGATTCGAGCAACAGGACAACTAGTTTTAATTATAACGGACTTAAAACATTTTCTTGTCTCAAGGACAAGCATCACATACAAACTGGTTTGGATTAAAAACTCTTTTTGCAATTCTATTTTTACTCTAATAGAATAAAGTTCCATTGGCCATCAAACACTATTTCCCTATGTTTTTCTATCTGATGTAAAATGTTGTTAAAACAAAAAATTAACTATACTTCTATTTATGGGTTTGCTAATTATTTTCATAACCCTTGAACCTGTTATAATTTACATTTAAATAATTTAAACTGAAATTACACCTTATTCTGTTGATTAGTAGGCTTACTTTTTAAAGCTATTGTTTTGAACTAATTTTGATTGTTGCATTCAACAGACACTAAAACAAAACACAGAACCAGTTGTTCAGGATGAGGCCAACGAATCTAATTCTCACAAGCCCAAAGAGTCTGTCGCGACTCAGACCCCTGGCAGATCTCGTACCCACCATACACACACCACCAAGGTAAGAAATATGATGGATAAGTTGAAAGAAAGTAGGATGTGTATTTTTATAAAATAGTATAACACCCTCCCATTAGAGATACAGTCAACTCCCGATTATCTGGGGTAATGACCGGTTGGAGGGTCAGGGATAACCCAAAACCACGGTTAAAACAAAGGGATTCAATAATTAAATATTACGAGTATAATAAAGGTTTATCAACATTTTTATACTACAATATTGTGTTTTAATGTCATTTAAGATATATTTATGTAAATTAAATACTTTTGAAAATCTTTAAATTGTGATAACATCTACAAACAATCAAGATAATAATAGTTATTACTAGCAATGGTTGATAGCAGTAAATACTATCCAAAACGCTGAAAAATCTCTAAACACCAAACTCTCTAAACAACACCAAACAGCATGCTAATTAATTCCACACTGGGGGAAAACCCCATGAGGGTGAACAACGGCAGAAAGGGTGATTATTTTGAGATGTTTCTATTTTTAAATGACCGCGTCCGACCATCCATCCATTTGTTGCACTGCCTAGCCAGGTGCAGTGTCAAGGTCATCGCTCGCCATCACGTGCCCACGGCTCATTAGCGAGATGACAGACTCAGATTATGTTGTGTTTACTAAATTGTTTGTATGGTGTTCATTTTGATAAATAAAATAAATTAAATACGATTCTGGAGATAATTTAGCTAAATAAATTGTTGTTATTGCTCTATTTATGTTTAGAAGGGGAGAAATAAAAATAATAAAAATAAACCTTTCGTGGCCCCGGTTAAGCCGCAACTCGATTAACCCGCTCCCGGATAATCAGGAGTTGACTGTAGTTGAAATTGTAGAATCCACGTTATATTTACCATTTGAACATAGACAAATGAAAAGTGTTTTGAAGTTTCCCATCATATTTTATTTTGAATAAAAACTTTTTTGTTAAAATCATTAATGATTTATATTTTGAAAAAATGTTGTTTTCACGATTTATTTGAATAGAAAATATAACATAGATCTTAAAGAAGTTATGTAATCATAATAGAGAATAACCAACCGTAACCTTTAAAATAGCTACAGGTAGACTGTTTAACATAAACATTCTAAATAAACAAACACTCCCCAAACGCGTTGACTGCAAGTGGTTACTATCACATCTGTCGCTTCAATGCCTTGTGGTGTGCGCATGTAATGTTATGTCTGAACATTAGATCTTATTTCCCTAGAAGATTATGTCACCTTACTGTTCTGAATATTACTGATTTCTCCTAAGTCCTTAACTTTCTCAGTATTATTTTTTACAGTATCAAACTGCTTTACCGACTGCTAAAATAGTGATGGAGCTTCACTTAAAGTGTCCATTCGTTCATTTCAGTGTAGGCCTATTCAAGAAATTGGTTGGATTATTGTATTATACCACATTCACCTACTGTGTAAAGAGTAGGGATGAATCGATTCTCGATACCGATTCTCAATACCACCGATTCTTGGGCATTGGTATCGGTATCGAGATTCATTCGTTCAATGTCGATACCGATACAGGTTTTGTTTGCCTACATTACTATAGCATACTTGTGAAATTAATATTAAATTATGTAACAAATTGCATTACAAAATTTGTTTGATAATTAACTACAAAATTCTACTAAATAATTTTAAATGGTAACATAAATTTGTAATTGTTTTTAATAATAGTTTTAACAACTTTAGGTATGAAAAATCGTAGGTATCGATAGTATCGGTATTGAGAATCGGTTTTCCTGGTATCAGTATCGAGAATCGATAAATTTCGGAATCGACTCATCGCTAGTTAAGAGATTTCTTTTTGGAAGTGATTTTAATTTTTAGTTTTAAAATCAAAACTTCGATCCAATAAGTTGTAAAGATTTAATGGGCATAGTTCTTTACATGCCAGTTTGATGATTGTAAGATATATGTGTCTGTATTGTGACAGAGCCATGATGCTGTGGAGAGTGGACGGCAGTCTAGCGGCAGTGGCAGGGTGGCTGTGGCTACCGAGACTCAGACGCAGACCTCTCCCCCGGCGTCACCACGGACTTCGCGCCGCTCTCACCACCACCATCACCACCACAGGTACCAGAGTGATGTCTTAAAATGCTTTAACAGTATAAGTACACGTTTGGTTGTTATTGAAAATGATTGAAAGTCGAATAGTCGGGTCTGAGGAATTAGAGGTCTCTAATTAAGAGATTGGAAACTAACGCTTGTGTAGGATTGTTTGCGGTTATGGTTTAGTGCAGTATTAACTTTAATATTTTTTATCTAAAAAAGTATGTATATGTGTTGATTATTTAGTTTTTTACAATACATCATTCGTAGAAGAGTTCTAGTAGGCAACCTAGTATATGTGCAATGTTTTTAATCAATGCTTTACTTAATTTTAATTTCTTCAATATTAAGGCTTGTTTTTAGGGAACCATAAAAAAATACAAAATCCTTTGGGGTCACAACAATTGCTTTAAATTGGTTTTGTTCTTACCTTTATAATTGGTTCCAAATTGTAGAAATATCAAATGTATTATTAGGTAGTAAAATCCCTAAATTTCAATCAAATAAATTAAAAACAAAAAGTGGTGTTCCCCAAGGTTTGATTCTTGGACCCTTGTTATTTCTTTGTCAAGACCTTCCAGAAACTCTTGAAAATATCGACAATATTAAAAGCCAACTTATCCTCTACGCCGATCATTAAAATTGAATTGAATCAGTTAACAATGTAAATGATCTAGAAAAAGCAAGTCCAACTCAGCTTGCAAACATACAACACTTTTTCAAAGCTAATTCTTTGTTTTTAAATATCAGTAAAACTAATTTCAAATGTTTTGAAACCAAACAAAATAGAAATCGAATTGAACCAAATGTTTATATTGAAAATGAACGATTGGACCAAATTTATAGCACCAAATTCCTAGGTTTAGCAGTCGATAATAACTTAACATGGAACAACCATGTACAAGATCTAGTAAAAACAATTAATTCCATAATTTACGTTTTGAAGAGAATGGTGAATTTATGTAGCTTACCAGTGTAGAAAATGATATAAGTATCATGCTAACATACACTCTCACATTGCATATGGTTTAAGTGTTTATGGAAGCACAAGTAATAATAATTTAAACAGAATTTTATTACTACAAAAACCAGAGGCGTAGATAGACCTTTGTCAAGGGGAGGGTTATCTCATTAGGGAATACAAAACAAAAAACCGTGTTTGTAACTAGCGCAGATACCGGTATACAAAATTGGAGACATCATTGATGCCAGGCATCATTGGAGTAGCGCTAGACTCAAATGACTTTAAAGAGTTGTGTTGGAGCTTAAATATGATGATCATGTTAGAGATTATTTTAGGAGTTTGGCGATATTCACCGTTTATGACCAGTATATATTTGATTGTGTAATATACTTAAAAAACAATCCACAGAAATTTGCATTGCGCTCTGAAATTCATTCTTACAATACAAGGAATACAAATTATATTGAAATTCAGAAACACAAACTATCTCTATTCAAAAGTAAGCCTACAAACATGGGAGCCAAATTTTTTAAACTTTTACCAATATAAAAATGAAACCAATCAAATAAAATGTAAGACCCGATTGAAAACTTTTCTAATAGATGATCCACATTACTCCTTAACTGAATTTGTTAAGGAGGATTGTCACATCAGCATTGTCCTTGTATGCAGGATTTTGCTTTAATTTTCCTTTAATGCAGGATTGTCCTTGTATATCAGCAAGGACAGGATTGTCTCTACTGATCTGTGAATGTGCAATTATTGTACTTCAAATTGATTTTAGTCATAGATTTTTCTCTGTATTCGAGTTTTAGACTATAAGCTGACTGTAATAAGAATATTGTGACACAATTTATGTACAGGGTTTGTACTCACTATTAAAGAATTTTTCATTTCACCGTTTGGAGCTGTTCAAGAAAAAACAACATATGCAGGGAAAAAACTGTTTGAAAAACTCCCGAAAAATATAAAAAGTGAAGAAGATTATATGAAGTTTAAAACTAAATTGAAAGAATATTTGATTAATATAATACCGTATTCACTCGAGGAACTTCATGTTTGACTCTGTTAAATGACTGTTAGATAATGTATAGAATGGGTTTTTTTTTGTATTAGATTTAGGTATTAGAGAAATGACACTATTCACTGTACCAATGTACAAACAAAAACATGAATAAAGAATTATTGTCTATTGTCTATTGTCTATTTGATTTGATACAAACCATAATAGGGCCTACAAAGTACAATCTTTTCTGAAGGTGCCATTGTTTATAATCCCAATCACAAACGAGTTCGCACGCAGCACGCTGACGTGAGGGAAGTGAATTTCCACATAACAACTTTTAAAACTCAAAATCACTGTAAAAACAAACATTTGTCCAATTGTTATTGAAATCTGAAAACAAAGATTTTTGGCTGTTCTGATGCTCCTGGTTTCATGTACTTGCAAAGCTGGGAATACAATTTTGCACATTATAAGGTTAGGAGAAGGTCCAGACAGGCTTGAAAGTACTCTAACAAACCCTATACAAGTACTCTAACAAAGGAATAACAGGCTTTTCTAGTGTAAAACTCCTATAAGACAACGTACTGTGTTTAGTCGATACACATTTTATTTAATAACTCAGTAAATATTTATGCTAGAATGACGAGAGAGGGCTTAAAACTTTCGCCTTTTTAATTCCCATCTTTTTGCATGCATTGATTTTACATCTGGGGCTTTTATGACCCTTTTTGGGCCCAAAAACTCGAAATTTGAAAGATTAATCCCCAAAAAAGGGTTTAGAGTTTTCCGATTGTTTTGCCCAAAGAACTTGTCCAACTGATTACAGAAAGGAACGTCCCTACCAAATTTGAAGTAAATAGGACAAAAAATGTGACCGCTAGAGTGTAAACACACACATATATATATATATGTCTATATATATATATATATATAGACATATATACATTTTGGACATACATACATTTTGAACGACCCCTCAAAACGTGTTCAGGAGGTTACGATAGGAACTTCGAACTTCTATGGTGGTCCCGGGCTTAAGTTTCACCGTGCGGGTCATGCTAATAGTTCACTTTCCAAAGGAAATTCACTAATAAGAGTTAAAAGTTTGTGGTTTAGTGCAGTATTAAGTTGATTTTTTTTATGTAAAAAGTGGGTCGTGTTGATTTTATTTTCAATTTATGATTTGTGAAAGCTAAGTATATGTGCAATGTTTTGAATCAGTGCTTTACTTAATTCTAATTCCTCCAATACTAGTTGTTTTTTCTTTTGTTAGGGAACAATATGAACCCTGATATTGTCGTTAATTAATTAATGTACAATATTTTCTGAAAGTGACATTGTTTATAATCCCAATGACAAATAGTCTGATCCAATTGCAAACCCAAGAGCAAAATAGCTCTCAAGGTCGAACCAACAAACTCCAGGTAATAGGGCACCATAACCACCCCAACACTCATCCAAGTTGAGGGCAAATATTCACTGTGTTTTAAATATCACTTCTGGAAATCAAATGTTGACTCTGTGTTGATTTAGTTGCAGCAAGTCTAATAGTGGTGATGGTTGCAGGCACCAGCACGCGTCACAGCAGACGTCGCAGCCGCAGCCGGTCCACACGCCTAGCAGGATGCCGTCAACGGGCGCGGCGGACCGGGACGGGCGACCTCGGCGCGGCAGCCATGGCTCCTGGTACCATCGGACCACGCAGACGCAGGTGAGGGCAGTACGGATAGTGGCTAGGGGGAGTGGGACAGCAGTATTGGCCGTCTCACCAGCAGTGAGTAATCTAGGGTCGTGTCAACCATGTATGAGCTCGCTAGTGGGTTTAGACGAGTTTAATAGTAGGTACTAGTCGGGACGTGACTTGTATCACGAGCGAATGATGCAACACCGCTGGGGTTGATGGTCAGGCAGAGTGGAAGTATTGTGATGGCGTCTGATAATCTGAAGTGAAATTCTAATGTCTTATAAAGCTTTTAGATATTTACAAAACTTAAGGCTGTTTGTGGAATATAGTAAGTGAAGGTTACATGAAGAGGGACCTAAACAAGTTGCTTTTAGACCCTGACGGTTAACTTCACTAAAAGAATTTTTCACTCTTTGCCGTATGAGGAATACTAAAATGTTGGGTGGATAACATTAACTTAAAATACCGTATATTATTTACCTTCAAGTAATTTCCATCAATAATAAAACATTATTGATGTTTTTAAACCTGATGCAGTTTACTTACAAATTATCTAACTAACATATTTTCCAGCCAACTTTAATAAATAAATTTGCTTACCTGATACGTACAGCACTAGTTATATGATATTAATACTGTACTTTTATACTCTTATCTTAAATAAAAGAACTTGTAATGTTACATACCGATAATAGATATCGGTGGCTCCATAAGTTTCCATCTTCTCATCGTAGCCAGTTGTCCCTCTTCCCTAAACTTGTGTGATGCTTTCTTGAATACATGTTGATCTTCAGTTTTCTTTGTGGGGCGGAGGGATCCTTGGACATTAGTCACGCCCCCTCTCACAGTGAGCGGGGGGCGGAGTGTGGGGCCTCACTGCTGGGCTCGCGGACGGCTACGCAGAACATTGTAAGATTGTAAGAATCTTTAAGTCCTCTTCATTAATCTTCATATTTGAATGCTGTCCTCACTACACCCACGAATTAAACAATTATTATTAGCCTAGGACTTTTGATTATGATTTTTTTTAAAGCTCACAAATATTAATGAGTTGAACAAGGATACTTGGGATGTTTATAAATAATATCTGGAAGTTTCTTTAAACGTGTTTAACCTGGTGGGCTATAGAAAATATTATTTTTGTTTTAATACTTATTGTTAATATATTAAATTTGTCAATATTTATTTGTTTAAATATAAGTAACTAATTAGATATATTTTTTAATTTGAGTTATAAAAAAAAATCTTGATGTCACTTTGTTTTGGATTTTAAATCTATTTTATATTTTAATACCAATTTAGGCTGCTGACTTTTAACATTTTTGACTGTTCACCCTGATATTACAAAAACTTTAATTAAGATAGGAAACACTACATTTAATTGTAAATACTAACCTAGCATTTAACAACTTTGGTTTTGCCTACATCAACTTTAAATTAAACAATGAGACAAATTTGTAGTTTAAAAAATTGGAATTCTAAACTCTGTCTTCAATATAACCTTAAACAAAAATATTCAAAGGCAGGGTGTACGTGTGTACGTTGTCAAGTGATGGTCCATCTTCTCTGCAGTGGATATCTGAACAAGCACATATTACATTGTAGAAACTGTTAAAAGCCTGTCCAAAATATGTATGAAAAAGGCCACTTGGTTATTCAGCAAGGCTGTTCTATATTCAGCTAATTTTGTTTTTTATTCTTTACATTATAGGTCATGGCCAGATATTTCATCAAGCATTTCAACTTTTATTATTTTCCCTTAGGACCCTACGAGCCTTTAAGGTATAAGGTTATCATATTAACCTTGAAGAGAATATAAAAACATTATCGGATGGGGACTTCATATATTCATTGATCTAAGAAGTTTATTATAGGCCGACAGCATAACACAGCTCATATTCAACTGTTTTATTTGTGATTTTTACACAAACTGCAACAAATTTTCAACTAGTTAAATTGCTATTTTGCATGGAGGTAATTAATGGCTTCAGATAGGCGTATTCATGTTCTCAAAAATCACCTCAGCCTCATATGTTTTCAAAGTTATAATGTTACCCGTATGAATACTGGTTTCCATTGTAACAGTATGTTACATTTGTTTACTCTAGGTTTTTGTGGCTGCTTCTTGTGTAGTAGGTTACCAGCTAGTATCTCATGTTTGTTTGCGTAGGATCACGGACAAATGTAGTTAAGCTTTATGTCTGACCGCAATATACTTTGCAATGCTGGGCCTTGTATTATAACAAATTTAAGATATATTAAACTTATAAATAACTTTTACAAATAAAGATAATTAGCTGTGAAACTTACCTAATGCATTGGTTGAGAGAGCTTACAGTTAGTAGATATAGCTTATAGTAAGTTGGCTGGAAAAAATATCTGAATATTATGTTGCAGTACGACAATATAAGTGATTTAACTGTAAACTGGATCAGTAATTAGTTGTAAACTGCATCAGATATTCTAGTAATTTGTAAATTATGTCTGATTACATAATTAAGAACAACTAAGTATGTTTGAATAAGAAATAAATGATAATTAATTTAAGTTCCTAATGGAACAGAATTGGTTTTAAGTTTCTAAGTTAGGCTACATCAGTTGATTTGATTGGTAATGAGCGTTTGTGAAAAAGTGTATTATGAATATTGCAATGTTTAGGAAACATAGTTTTTGTTTCAGCATACAGTAGTTTAAATACCCCCATAGCAGCAAACCTGCATACCCAGCGAATTTCCAATGCATAATATATGTCTTAATACCACATAAAAACGCATACTAAGATTTATAAAAATATATTCACATATAAGAGATGTATACAATTTGATTTATTCTCCAAAAGAATAAAATTGGTGATGAGTACATAGGTTTGCTGAAACAAGGAACACAAACAATTGGTTTTTATGCAAATATAAATAGAATTTAACTAAGCAAAGCCCCATACCAAGTTTCATCAATATTCAATCATAAATAAGCACCATATAACATTTTAATTATTCTCCATAAGAATAAATGGGGGCCGAATAAGCAGGTTTGCTGCAACAAGGAACAAAAATTGCGTTTTTATGCAAATATCAATATAACTCAACAAGGTGAAGCCACATACCAAGTTTTATTAATTTATGTTCATAATTAAGTGAGTCATTACATTTTACTTATTCTCCATAAGAATAACATGGGGGCTGAGTACGCAGGTTTGCTGTTACGGGGATAATCAATAAAAAATGCATTTTTTGTACAAAAATCAATATACCAGTACTAAGTGAAGCCACATACCAAGTTTCATCAATATACATTCATAAATAATCGAGATATCAAATTTTATTTATTCTCCATAAGGAAAACATTGGACAACGTACTGTGTTTAGCACTTTGAATATCTCTGCAATGAAATATTTTCTGGCTGAATAAATTTCTTATTCTTATTCTTATTCTTATTCAATGGTTGGGTGTAGAATCACAATTTAAACACCAAAATGATTGTTTTGTGAAACTGAACTGATTGGTAAAAGCAAATGTGAAGTTTAAATTAAAATGAACTGAGGAAAAGCCAAAAACCTTTTTCCCATAAGATTAACATGGGTGATTGTATGAGTAGGTTCGCTAAAAATAAAAATGTTTCCCATAGATTAGTGAATAGTAATTTTACTATTTTATCTGCTGATTTTATAATATTGTCGTTTATGTCAAATTGTTGAGTTTTCATCCTAACTCCCACGCTACACTGATTGCACACGCCTATGTTCCACCCGCTAACCTTCCTGCACAATTTGGAAACGTATTCCCAGTACTGTATTGATTTGATTAGATGTACCTAATGAATAAGGGAGGTTTCAGCATAATCTGGGTATGCATGTCTTCCGATTTTAATGTTGTACAGCATGAAGTATCAGCAGGGAGGAGAAAGGTCGGGTAGTTACTTGGAAGGTACCCCAAAAGGGATAAAATCTCCCCTGAATTATGACGAGCTGAAAGCTTCCTGGGATTTGTCCCCCACCTGTTCCAGTTTCTCAAATCCATCTTAGGTTTTCTCTCTTAGCCAGTTGACTCTCTAGCCTAACAGACTTAACCCTCCAAGTAACTATATTTCTCTTTAGTGCCGAGGCATTTTTCACAGTCTTGCGTGATTTTTTGTGAAAGTGTATAAAAGACATATACAATTAATCTACCTATATCAACCTTACATTCCGTTTGATCAGCAAGTAAAGGGAATATTAATAAAATTATAAGTTGATAACGAATACATAAGACACACTTACACAATGGAAGCAAACTCAGAAAACTCAAATTTCAAAAGGAGATTTTTACTTTAGTTGTCATAGTCGTTACAAAAAAAAAACGTAACTAACAATTTCAAGATAGCCAAAATGAGCTAAATGTTTCTCAAATTAAAATATATACTTTGTAAGGGTTAAAATAATTATTTTCGTAATAAGATGGCATAAACCCTAACCCTATCCATAACACTCAAAATGGCTATGTGTGCTCCCCTCTGTTCACATATAAGTCAGGATACTTTATTCGATCTATTTTGATACTTAAATTTAAAGCATTTTACTTTGTTTTATACTCACGAACCCAACTCCTTTTTGGACTTGCTGCAACATTCTGTTTATTCGATCATATACAATTTCAAATATAAATTCTATTTCCTAGCAACAAACATTTATTAACAATTAACATTTTTTGAAGGAGGTAATTTTTAGGTATAAAAGTGCAGTTAAAGTAAGCAAAAAACTCATGGATGGAATCTTGAAAAGAAAAACAGCACAAGCATACATATGTTATCTTAGATGAGCTTCCTGTTGAACATAGTAAAAGTCCCCTAAAATTGAAGCTGTGCTATGACCGCCATCTCAGAAAATGGCTGCCAGTTTTCACTTTTTGCACATACTTCCTCCCTATATATTGAAAGAATTATTTATTCTCTACCAAAATAAAAATAAATGGGTTGTGTAAAAAATATAAGACATACAAAAATCAACAATAATTGTTTTTATTACTACTGTTATTCCAAACTTAAGTATTTAAAACTTATAAAGGGTAAATAAATAAACAAACTTATAAATTAAATTAATATATAGTAGTGTTTATTTAACCCTTTGAGTGCCACAGCGTCGCTCACAGCGACTCTCAGTATTTTACGTAGTACTTCATATCAAAACAAGGTACTGGCTTTCAAAGTATTTTGTTTTGATCCAGAAGCTTCCAGCTATCAGATCTATAGCAATTTCGTTGCCTTTGGTCTGTTAGCAGACCCTAATTTAGTCATCTCTATCGCAGATGTTGTCTGTATTTGTTGTTGTTTAATGTATATCGGCAAACTACGTAAATATCACTTATATTATTGTTATTGAAGTTGTATTTTAGTGTTTTTTACTTCCTATTTACGTATGAAATAAAAATAAGTAGCAGAATAGATAGAAACAACTTGAGTAACCTTCGGGAATTAGTTTACAATGATCTTGGAAACAGTGTCATTGTCGTAGATACTAAGTTTTTGTGAAAGTAAAAGATACACATACATCTTTTGTTTTCTAGTTTATTGTGCATTTCATTTACTTTGGTAGGCCTAATGCTTATATACTAGTAATAATAAACATGTTTACTGACAACAAACTAAAAACTAATATTTGTTTATATTACAAAATTTTACTTCAACGTTGCTTAGTAACCACATAGTAACCTAGGCCTAGGGCCTTTTTTGAATTGTAACATATTTTCATTTATTTCTTTTGCAAACATTAACTGATATTGATGATTTATATATCAGTTTTGATCAGAATTTTCTGCTCTTTCTGCCTATTGGGTTGAAAAATATCAAATGAAATTTTTTAGCATAATTTATGTAAGTCAAAGTTGAAAAAAAATAAATTTTCAATTTGTTTTATATAACAAAATATTTTTTAAGTCCCAATTTATTTTCTGATTATAGTTACTTTATACTATTTCATAGAGAATTTATTCATAAACAAAATAAATAAAAAATTATATGGATACCTCTAAAATTGTATTTTATATGATATTTTATGTAAACTACTACATTTTCCATTGAAATTAGCCCGGCAATTTATGCATAAGAAATGGCCATGATGCCCCGGCACTCAAAGGGTTAATTTGTATATGCCGTGCATGAATCTATCGATATATCTAATTCCGTAAGCCCAAATTTTACAATAGAATTTTGAGCGAACGGGAGGTCGTACAAAGCTGGGAGGGGTCTCATTTTAAAGGTCGGGGCATAACATTTTGGGGGAAATTATTCATTCTTTAGCGAATTTCCCCTATAGGGAAGAAGCTATTACCGTTGTCGGCATGGTAAGACCTAGGCCCGGGACCGTGATAACTTTTCGTTTTGAGGTCCCCAGATTCCAAAATCACTATTCGTTCAAAACTGTATAGTGAAAATGTATATAGCTATACATTTCAATGATAAACTGAAATTATATTTCTCACTTATCACTGTTCTCACACTATATTTCGCTTCCCGCGTCTTCAGGTGTATAAAATAAAGTATATAAAATGTATAAATTAAAACTATATCATTAAACATTTAACAAAATACAAAAACAAAAATTAAATATAAACAAATCATATGTAAATTGGTTTTTAAGAACAACTGTGGCATGATCTATCTTAAGTTTAGACCATGAGGGAATTTTGTCTTCGTTACTATTTGATGGGCCTGTTCCATGTATCTCAACTCTTGTGCTGTGGATTCTTTACCGAGTTTTCTGGATTGGTGTTATATTATCCAGGTCTTCAAATCTTTCTTTGTGGCAATCGGCGTGCTTTACTAATGGTTGTTCCATCTTTCCATGGTTGAATGCATACCTGTGTCCTGTAACTCTGGTTCTAAGCGTATTCACAGTTGAGCCTATATAATCTCTCGGACATTGCTTGCATTTTACCTGATAAACTATGTTAGATAAGTCACAGGACAGATTCATAACTAAGGGAGTCTTAGTACCTAGTATATGATCAATATTTACTCATGACTTATTATGCACTTTTTTATTCACATTTAAATTACGGCATCATTCTTTGGGGCAATTCCTCTGGCGCAAAAGAAGTTTTTATCTTGCAAAAAAGGGTGCTCAGAACCATTCTTGGATTAAACAAACTTACCTCTTGTAAAAAAATATTTTGTTGAGTTATCCATGTTAACTGTCCTTGGTTTATTAGTGAATTTCCTATGTTAACTGTCCTTGGTTTATTAGTGAATTTCCTATGGAAAGTGAACTATTAGCATGACCCACACGGTGAAACTTAAGCCCAGGACCACCATAGAAGTTCCTAACATGGCCCCCAGAACACGTTTTGGGGTGTCGTTCAAAATTATATATATATATTTATATATATATATGTATGCACTCTAGCGGTTGCATTTTTTGTCCGATTTACTTCAAATTTGGTAGGAACGATAAACTCTAAACCCCTTTTTTGGGGATTATTCTTTCAAATTTTGAGTTTTTGGGCCCAAAAAGGGTCAGAAAAGCCTCGGACGTAAAATTAATGCTTGGATTAATATGGGAATTAGTGAAGCGAAAGTTTTAAGCCCTCTCTTGTCATTCTAGCATGTATATTTACCGAATTATTACAGAAAATGTATCTCGGCTAAACATAGTACGTTGTCTTATAGGGTTTTTACATTAGAATAGCATGTTATTCATGTGTCGGTTATTTGTATCATCCCCAGAAACCTCGCACCTACTTTTAAGCCTGACTGGACCTTCTCCTAACCTTATAATGCGCAAAATTGTATTCCTAACATAGCAGGTAAATTAAACCAGGAGCATCAGAACAGCAAAATACCCCCGTCGCAGCAAACCTGCGTACTCAGCGAATTTCCAATGCATATATATGTGTCTCACTACTACATAGAGCTACTTACCAAGTTTCACAAAATTCCATTTATAAATAAGTGATATATAGCATTTTATTTATTCTCCATAAGAATAACATTAGAGCTGAGTACGCAGGTTTGCTGCAACGAGGAAGATAAAAAATGTGTATTTTTGCAATTATCAATATAACTCAACCAGGTGAAGCTACATCAAGTTTTATTAATTTAGGTTCATAACTAATTGAGATATAAAACTTGAATTATTCTCCATATGAATAATATAGGGGCCGAGTATGCAGGTTTGCTGCAATGGGGATAATCAACAAAAAATCCATTTAGTGTGCAAATATCAATATACCAGTACTACGCGAAGCCACATACCAAGTTTCATCTATATACATTCATAAATTCATACAGATATAAAATTTTATTTATTCCCCATAAGGATAACATTGGACAACGGACTGTGTTTAGCACTTTGAACATCTCTGCAAAGGTTAGACGTATAACAACACTTAAAACACCAAAATGATTGTTTTGTAGAGCTGAACTGATTGGTATCAGCAAATGTCAAGTTTTCAGTAAAATTATCTGAGGAAAATCCAAAAACCTTTTTCCCATAAGATTAACATGGACACTTTTATGGACGCGTTTTTTGACTTTTCTCGACAACCACTAAACCGAGGTTAATGATTCAAAATACTAAATTATTTGTTTTTTTAAACTCTATAAAATGGCTACAACCAAAATTGAGTGTTTTTTCAATTTTAGGGGGAAAAGTTCAAAAAACTGATTTTTGGAAAATTTAAAACCCCCATAAAACCCCCTTCCCATAGTCCGATCAATCTGCTTTTCGAATTTAAAGTCATAAATGTTACTCTACACATTTGTGCCAAACTTCATCAAAATCGGGCGTTTCTTTCAAAAGTTATCGCAGTAACGGACATTTATATATATAGAGATATATATATATATATATATATACATATTTATTATTTTTAAAAGAAAATTACCAGAGTACCCTTCAAAATTCATTTTTAATTCACTGACACGTGTTTCGAGGTTTACCTCATGATCACAGTGCAGCTAATAACCTTAAAATTAAAATTAATTTTAATTTTAAGGTTATTAGCTGCACTGTGATCATGAGGTAAACCTCGAAACACGTGTCAGTGAATTAAAAATGAATTTTGAAGGGTACTCTGGTAATTTTCTTTTAAAAATAATAATTATAACAGTAGCCCTATGCAGTGAACTAAATAATATAATATATACATATGTATATAAATTTGAACGAATAGTGTTTTTGGCATCTGGGGACCTCAAAACAAAAAGTTATCATGATCTCGGGCTTAAGTCTTACCATGCCACCTACGGTAATAGCTTCTTCCCTATAGGGGAAATTCGCTAAAAATCAATGTTTTCAGATTTCAATAAAATTGGTATAAGTGTATGTTTTTACACTGGGTTTGAGTTTAAAAAGTTTTGCATGTGTAAATTCACTTCCCTCACGTCAGCGTGCTAC
Organism: Allygus modestus; assembly: GCA_963675035.1. Lineage (NCBI taxonomy): Eukaryota > Metazoa > Arthropoda > Insecta > Hemiptera > Cicadellidae > Allygus > Allygus modestus. The sequence continues at coordinate 131,225,069 of OY776114.1, forward strand.
GTGCGAACTCGTTTATTTTACACTGCTTACTCCACGCCAAGGACAATATTTGGGTAATAATAACACCAGGGATAGTGTTCACAGCTACAACACAAGAAATGAAGAGAAATCTGAATATTCCCCATGTAAGATTAACTAAATCCCAACACCACTTTTCGCAAATTAGTCTAAGGTATTTTAATATGTACCCGAAAGTATTAAAAGCAGACCAAGAGAAAGTTTTAAAAATATTCTGCATTAGTGGCTGGTGGCACAAGCTTTCTACCAAGTAAATGAGTATGAGTCTTGTATTAGTTCTTTTACTGTTCAAACTTGAGTTTTTTTATCTGTTTTCCTAAAAATATGTTAACATTTTTTCCTTACAGTGTGTTATAAGACCCATTCGTGACTTGTTAATTGTTATTGTTGTTTGTAGCATTGTAGTCAATTTTAGATTTTGTTTGATTGCTATTATTGTAATTGTTTAAAGACAATAAAGACATTCTTATTCTTTTAAGTATACCAAATTTTAACCCATTGGCGTAGACATACGAGCAGGTCTCGTTCCTTACTTGTAATTTTATTAACGTGTGAATTGGAGTATAAAATTGGTGTTTTTAAATGGATTAATGGCATATTTTAATTAAAATATTGTTTTCTTTCAGTTTAGAGAGTCGCATTGGCACACACACAGTAGACATAAGTAAAAATTAGCAAAATCAGTGTTGACCATGTGCAAGTCTCAAAGAATTAACCGATCCCGTCAACTTCCAAGCAAGCCTGCCACCGTTTATTTTACTTGGGCCCTCCCACCAACGTTGCCACAGACTGGTTAACTCATTGAGAGTTGCACAACTGGTCATTTTTGGTCGTGTGCGGGAATTGAACCCACGAACATCGTATCGCCACCTGGCCAAGGTGTTTCCACGACGTAGCCAACTCAGCTAACACGACCAAAGGCCTGGCGGCGATATTAAGTGTTTTCAGTCAGTCTGCGCCCCTAGCGGATAGAACCGTAGACGCCCGCGGTCATTAGTTACATATTTTGCTACTAGAGTGCAGCACCAATCAATTCCCGTTATAGGCTACTACAAATAGAATAAAATTATTACCTCAATGGGTTAAGAAAATCTGAAATGGTGAGGAAAAATTTATTTTTAAAGTGTGTTGATTTGGCATGGAATAACCCTCATAAATAAGCGAGATATAACATTTTTCTTTTTCCCCATAAGAATAACATTAGACAACGTACTGTGTTTAGCACTTTCAATATCTCAGTAACCATTTGCCGTAGAGCAATGATCAAAATAGCAAATTATTTGTTTTTTTAAGCTGAATTCAGTGGTATAAATTAAAATTTGATTTACATAAAAACTACATGTGAAAACCCGGAAAACTCATTTTTGGGGTACAAAACCCCCCTTCGGATGGTGTGATTCGTCTGGTTTTCGAACTCGTTCAAATAAATGCTACTTTACACATTAGTACCAAATTTTATTAATATCGGACCTTTTTTATGAGAATTATCGTGCTTACGGACATATAAACTTATAAACAACTTATATAGTCTTACCATGAGACCTACGGTAACAGCTTCTTCCCTATAGGGGAAATTCGCTAAAATGAAGTGGCAAATGTGTTCAAGGAATTTAAACTTAATAAATTGAAGTAAACATATTTAACTAAACTTTGATATTTTAATCGTTTCTTATTTGTAAGTTTATTTTATTAGTAACATAACTTATCTCAATGTTAGAGGTAAGTTTATAAGTGACAAAAAGCACCCAAGAAAATGTGTTATAGTTCTTGTAGTTATTTTTAGGGCAGTTCAAATTATGACCCGTGTATTTCTGAAGTACAGTAGACCGTCCTCGCTTTAACTGCCGATCGGATTTACCGCCCTCTTTCCAGGAAACGGGAAATGACTCAGGTCTGCTACGAGAGCCGACGCCCCGATACTGTACTGTAAAAAACGTTCAGGTCACAACAAGTTTTCCATAGTTAGCAAAAATTGTATCTTGGTATCTATTTTTGGTACCTATTTTTTTGTATCTATTTTTCGGTACCTAACTCTCATTTAATTTTTAGTGCTCAATATGCCAATATCCAAGGGATATTCGTTTTGACCACTCTTTTAGCTATCCGACCCAGGGCTTGTCCCTTGGAGGGCGTCTACTGTAGTTTATTTTAGACCATATGTATACATACCTGAAGGAAAACATTTCTGTTAAGCACAGTTCACTTAATATTTTTATATCAAGCTGAACACATGTTGATACATAATCAAAGCAGACTCTTCAATCACTGATGAAACAAAGCAGATGAAAACAATGGAGACGTTTTACAGTCCCTGTGTTTTTTATGGGGCCTTATTTTGGCATTTTAACGATTTCCCCTATAGGGAAGAAGCTATTACCGTAGTCGGCATTGTAAGACCTAGGCCCGGGACCATGATAACTTTTTGTTTTGAGGTCCCCAGGCCCCAAAAACACCGTTAGGGCAATTCCATGGAAAATGAGCCTTTGGAAAATTTTTTAAAATGTAAATAACAAATATTTTGACATTATACTTTAATATAGGAAGGTACACACTTTCAAATAATACATAACTTTACAAAATTAAAAAATTCCATATATTGATTTTTACTTCCTGTTTTACAGCAAATATGCTGGCTTATACTAAGTGAGATTTTTTTGCATATTTCGGGTGCTCATATGAAGAATAGGTTATAACAGCTGTTTGTTTGATCATCAACAGAAGTGAAGAGCAAGCTCAGATCTACTTCTCACAGTGATTTTGTTCAGGTAAGAATAATACTTTTTCTGATATTAAAAATTTTAAAATGTGTGTCAGTTTGTAACACCTGTAACACAAAACATGTAAAAGTTTATAAAACAATGAAATAACATTTTTTGTATACAAAACCCTTTTGTGAAAGTGAGGTTATGTTTATGTCTAATAACATAATACCATATTTATGATGTTTGAAAATTATTTTAATACCAAAATTGGTGTTACGGGTGTTACATTTCATTCATGTAACCCCCGAAACTCTCTGATATGCCTATAGCTCTTATTTACAGCAACTTTATATGATGCTATATATGATGCTGATGTGATGCTATATTATGTGTTAAACATTAACTATAAAAACAAATTAGTAATGATTAATAGCCTAATGTTTATTTTTATTTCGTCTAACATTGTGTGCTATATTTTTCAACAGATTCGTGTCAATTTAAATACATATAAGTCTCAGCATTTAAGCCTAGGTCCCTACATGGTATAGGCCAATGTAGAATGCATTAGTTTACCTAACCTATTGCCTTTTTACCTTCTTTTTATGCCTATTCTTCACTTATAGAGGATTTATCCTGCTCTAAAAAGAATTTTTAGATGTACGAATGAAAACATGGGCCTACCACATATCTGTATTGCCTACTTGCATTTTTCTTGAAGTCAATTGGTACTAGGCCTACTCATGTAGGCTTACTTATCCAGAATGTGTTGCCCCTCATTAAATTATAACTTTTATTGATCATAGTGGTACATAAGTTTTATATATATGTTTTTTTCCAGAACATGGCTCCAGTTAAAGATCGTGTGAAAAAACACAGAGAAAAATTGAAATCAAATCCAGAAAAGTGGGAAGAGTATAAGAAGAAGGAAAGGGAGAGAGATAAATTAAGAAGATTAAAACAGAAGGAGAATTTTAAAAGCAATCCTCGACTGAAAGCCAACGCTCAAAGAAAAATAAGTGCTCGGGTAAAAGCTCATCGAGAGAGAAAAAAAACTTTGTGAAACACCTGGTAAATCAAACACTATGCCTGAATCTCCAATAGGTACATTTAAATGTCCTCAATCCTTTGGGAAAGCAGTAAACAGAATTAAGAGAACTCTTCCAAATAGCCCTAGTAAAAAAGCTGCTGTTCTAAAAAAAACTAGTAACTGATGTTATAGGGTCGGATGTTTTGGTAAGTCCCCCACGTAAAAAGTCAACAAGTGACAAATATGCAGAAAACAAGGCTTGTGTTATACAATTTTTCTGTCGAGATGACATAAGTTATCAGGCACCAGGGATAAAAGACGTCAAGATTGTCAGAAAAAAGGGACAAAAGAAAGAAAAAGTACAAAAACGGTACATGATTATGACTGTGGGGGAAGCATATGCAGAATTTAAAAAATGTTTTCCAGACAGGGACATTGGCAAATCCCTCTTTTATTCTTTACGACCAGAGCATGTTCTCTTAGTAGCAAATACACCACATGAAGTATGTGTGTGTAAATACCACTTTAACTTCATTAAATTACTGGAATGTGTTCACAAAGAAATTCCAACAATCCCTAAAAGCCATAAAGAGCTTTTTAAACAGATTTGCTGTAATGTAGATAGTGAAGACTGTATGTTTGGGCTGTGTCATCGGTGTAATATCAATTTAGATAAGTTAATTCCAGTTGGTGCTGATTTAACAAAAGGTACTCATTGGAAAAAATGGGACGATGATGACAATTGCCGCCCTATTCTACTTGAACATTCTGGAACAGTAGAACAAGCATTGGATGAAATAATGAAAACGTTACCTAAGTTTAAAAGTCATTGTTACATAAAGAAGGTTCAAAGTGACTATTTTGAAAAATGTAAAACTAGTATTGCCAGAGACGAAGCAGTGATTCAATTGGATTTTGCCGAAAACTATTCTCTCGTTAGTCAAGATGAGATACAAAGCGCTCATTGGTCACACTCTCAAGAATCATTGTTCACTTGCTGTGTTTGGCTACCAAAGGATGTTGTGCAATCTTATGTAGTAGTAAGCAATGACAAATCACACAGCAAATATTGTGTGTACACATTCCTTAAGGCCATATTAGAAGATGTCAGGATTCTCAGACCACAAATCCATAAGATCTACATATTTTCTGACAATTGTGCTGGGCAATTTAAGAGCAAATTCTCTTTATCAAATCTTTGCTTCTTTGAAACTTGACTTCCAATTGGAAGTTGAATGGAACTTCTTTGCAAGCTCCCATGGAAAGGGTGCAATCGATGGCATTGGTGGAACGGTAAAGAGAAATGTCTGGGTGGTTGTTAGATCAAGAATTGTCAATATCAGAAATGCAAAAGAATTCCATGAATATGTGGACCAGATTTTCAAAACCAAAATCAAATCATTGTACGTTGATAAATCTGACGTAAAAGAAAATGAAAACTTCCTTAATAACAGGTGGAATAACGTTGAAGCTATTGTTGGGGTTCAATCATGTCATCATTTTCGACCATATAATTGTAATTATTTACTAATTGCAAAAACAGCAACTTCTCTGATGACGAAAGTGTGTGTTTTTAGCCCTGAAGAAGATTTTCCTGAGAAGGTAAAGAGGCGTCTTAAATTCAGTTATGTATATTCCGATTCAGACGAAGATCATGAAGGATTTAGTGAATTAGATAAATGTGAGTTACATGAAAAAGACTTTGTCGTGGTTGTGTATGAGGGTGAGTTATTTCCAGGTCAGATAACTGAAGTCAAACAAGAGAATAACTGTTACATGTATAGAGTTCAGTGCATGACTAAATCAGGATCAAACTGGAAGTGGCCAGTTCCCCCCGATGAGATGCTATATACCAGGAATGAAATACGAAAAAAGATTGATAATGAATCAGTGATACCAGTCTCAAGTCGAGGTGTCTTCAAAGTTTCAGATCCTGTTTTAGAAGCAGCATGGTCCAAGTTTGACTGATTGCGATAAGCCTACATTTGAAAGACTTTATTTGCCTCATATAATTTAGATTAGGGTTAATTTAAGTTCTTATTCATAAAGAGTATTAATTAACTTTGTATACAAAAATGATGTTTTAATAATTATGCCCCACTGTTATAATGCTGTCAACTTTATAACTTGTATAGGCCTACATATTTTCTAACTGTAATGTAGTACAATAAATAGGCATACGCCTAGTTGATTATGAAAACTGTTTTTTCCCACACTACTCTTTTTTTACCCAAATACATTCTTTTAAACTTCCATCAGTCTGTAAAGTGCCTAACAATAATTTTAACTGTTAATAATGGACAACAACTGCTGCTAGGCCAATGAGAATCAGAGGGTGTAACACCCGTAACATTTTGTGTAACACCCGTAACAGTTAAATTTTATTTATATTTAATAAATGTGAAATAAATAATTTTATTTAGTATTAAGGTGTTTTAGTTTAGACCTTTTAGCACCACAAAAAAATATAAATTGCCACCACATACTATTATATTCACAGAGTTTTCCATATTTTCATGCCCCTTCGGATAGCTCGATCCGTCTGGTTTTCGAACTTAAAGTCATAAATGCTGCTTTACACGTTTGTACCAAATTTCATAAAAATCGGACCTTTTTTACGAGAGTTATCGCACCCACGGACACACACACACATATATATATATATATATATATATATATATATACAGTTTCGAACGAATGGTGTTTTTGGGGTCTGGGGACCTCAAAACGAAAAGTTATCATGGTCCCGGGCCTAGGTCTTACCATGCCGACTACGGTAATAGCTTCTTACGGGAAATTCGCTAAAATAATGCTTGGGAATTTTCTGTGAGGTTAAATGGTGCAAAGCACATGCATGCCAAATCTCTCGTCTCTAGCTCAAGTATTATTGGTGTCACGTGCATGTCCAATAATATAAATTGGCACAGAATCCCCAATACATCACTACTTATACCAAGAAAACGGTCATATCTTAAGATATTTTGAGTTTTTCACTTTTCGACAAGTTTAATTCATTAAAACTGGTCATTTGACTGCTGCTATTTACTAAGTGTGATGTAGTCATACTGTGTGCCCAATATTAGGTCTCCATCAAGTATACTAACGTGATAAGAAATAAAAAACTGCCACAAAATATAGAATTTATGCCGAAATTTGAGAAATCTAGCGCTACCTAAGGGTGAAGGAGACGAGATACGACAAAAAGTCATAGGACCAAATTTGTAGATCGTCTAAAATTCGTGTGTCTTGGTGGTCTCCGTTTCTCGATAGGACCAACCGTTCGGCCGCTACAGCCACAAAAAATGCACTATTTTGGAGATGTTCAAAACTTCCTCCATTTTGATTTTTTTTAAGGAGGTTAAAATAAAAAATTATACCTTTTTGCAATTTTCCTGGGGGTTTCAATGGACAAGCTACATGTAGGCCTAATTCCATGTCTCTAGCTTATCTAGAATTACCTGAGTAAGTCGATAATGCAGTTTGTCATTTATGGAATAATTAGGGTTTTTAATTTTTTTGGGATGTTTAATTATTAAAACATGTTAGTTTATTGAGTGTTTCGTGAAGGGTAATGTGTCAATATATTGAGTGTCAAATATCAAGCCTTTAAATACTAAATTAAAGTGATAGGAAATTAAAAACTACGAAAATAACTGTCAAAATTGTTTGTTTTAATTTTGAAAAATCTAGCGCTACCTAAGGGTGAAGAAAGCGAGATACGATAAAAAGTCAAAGGAACAAAGTTGTAGATCTTGCAAAATCCGTGGCACGTGGTGGTGTCCGTTTTTCGATAGGTTAATCCGTTCGGCCGCTAGAGCTCAAAAACTGGAATTTTAAAATAAGCCTTTTTTGGGGGGTTTTAAATATTTTTTGGGGGGGTGAAAATAAAAAATTTTCAGTTTTGGCAATTTTTCTGGGGATTTCAAGCTATAAGCTATCTGCATGCAAAATTTCAGGTTTCTAGCTCGTCTAGAAGTGGTCTAGAATTCATATACCTCAGTGAGTGAGTGAGTGAGTGAGTTACACATGCGGCTGTATATATTATAGAATATATTACTACTATATATGTCCGTGAGCACGATAACTCTCGTAAAAATGATCCGATTTTGATGAAACTTGGTATAAACGTGTAAAGCAACATTTATGACTAAGTTCAAAAACCAGCCAGATCGCTCTATCCAAAAGGGTATTTTGGGGGGTTTTGTACCCCAAAAATGGGTTTTTTGAATTTTTTACATCTAATTTTTGAAATAGTCAAATTTTAGTTTTTACCATTTGATTTAGCTTGAAAAAACACACAATTTGGTATTTCGATCATTCCTCTACGTCAGTTGGTTACCGAGATATTTAAAGTGCTAAACACAGTACGTTGTCTAATGTTTTTCTTATGGAGGAAAAGAACATTTTGATATCTCGCTTATTTATGAACGTATACTGACGAAACTTGATATACAGCTTCATCTTGTTGTGGTCTATTGATATTTGCTAAAAATAAAATGTTTGCCAAATTCTCCTGTAGCAGCAAACCTGCGTACTCAGCCCCCATGTTATTCTTATGGAGAGTAATTAAATGCTCTGTCTCCCGTAATTATGAACATAAATGAATAAAAACTGGTATACGGCTTCACCTAGTTGAGTTATATTGATATTAGCGTAAAAACCCATTTTTTGTGTTCCTTGTTGCAGCAAACCTGCGTACTCATCCCAAATGTTATTCTTATGGAGAATAATTAAAATTGTATGTATCGCTTATTTGTGAATATATGTTTATGAAACTTGGTAAGTGGCTTTATGTAGTATTACATTTATATATCTCCATTGGAAATTCGCTGAGTATGCAGGTTTGCTGCGACGGGGGTATTTTTTGGGCTGACATGCTATTTTTTAACAAAACTTATATTTTTCTCTGAGTCCCTTTGAGCCGATATCTTCCATTACCCTGCAATTTCTGAAACGTCCACAATCTTTCTTTCTTTTTAAAAATTTCTCTTACAGAATGAGTAACTTAGATACATGCATTCTTATACACAATATACTGTTTCAGCAGACTGGTCCGGTGCAAGAGTCGGGGCGGTCGAGTGACTCCAGCTGTGTCTCGTTGAGCCGCAACTCTCTCGAGTCATCGGTGAAGCCTCTCGAGTCGCCGAGTCACGGGGGCCTCAAGCACTCGCCTTCGAGCGGCCTCACCCTCTCCACTTCGACACCGGTGCTCAAGAAGAAGCCACTGAGCGACGCCAACGCTCAGCCGGAGCGACTGTTGCAGGAGCGACGGCCTGGCGGGGTGATGGTGCAGCGGAGCGCGTCCAACGCAGCACACTTGCCCGCCAAGCAGAAGAGCTTCGACATTGATATCAGTAAGTTTGGGATTAGGGACGCTTTCTGTCTTGTTGTCTTGTACAAGGCAATTATATGGCAATGTTACACCTTGCAAGTAATTTTTTAGTTGTGAGAAATCATTGGGTGTAGTCTATTGTCTTTCATTTTACAATTTGAATTTGATAGGAAAAGTAAGCTTACCGTAGTATGAGATTAAGTACTCTCACCTAAATCAAATATGAATACTGAGTGGGGAAGCACAGTGGCAACCCTTTCATCTCACATTAGGCAGGACCTGGGTTATCTTGAATGGGCCATTCTGAGTTGGGTGTTAACGGTTTTACATTTCACCTAGGCAAATGCTTGAACGGTTCCCCGCTAGGTTAATTGTTGAAAAGGACTTCACCGCTTAACTAACCTAGTCTGATCAAACGATTTCCTAAAAAAATGCTATTTGTTTTTGTCTATTAATTAATAATAATTTCTAAGAAACAGTGACTTTGGATAGTGACAAAAATAGGATTTGGACTGTTCCCTAACAAAAGGTTGAATAATGCCACTGGCATATAAACAGAAAAATAAAAAAATAAAAGAGAGATTTGAACATTTTATGGTCACTGTCTACTTGTTCAACCAAAGTGCTTTTTGTCATTTATAATATTTTTGAAAAGCTCTTGCATTGTCAAATTTTAAATTTCTAGTGAATTTATTGAAAAATGTTAAAATACAAATATTATAATTGATTTTCATCTGTTGAGCTAAAATAACAACTACTGGAAACATGCAGAAAAGAGGCAAATCTGCTCGTTAGTTGGGGGACACAGTGAAACATTACGTCAATCAAACAAACTGACTGACCTTTCCAGAGCAAAGCTCGGTTCCCAGGTTCTATTCTCACTCTGTGTGGTGTCCAGGTGTGGGCGGAGGCTACAGTCTGGGCCATGAGAACCGTAACACGGGCAGCAGTGTGGCCAGGAACCGCCCGGTGCTATCCAACAGCCAGTCCAACCAGCAGCTGTCTCGCAGCCGCAGCCAGACAACCCCGCAACCAGTTGTAAGTGCTGGTGCTGCTTCCTGAAGCACAATTGGTTATCTTTGCCGAGGTTTAATTTTGTCATTTAAAACATCTTCCATTTCAATGATCAAATACTACTTTTTGCTATCAAAGTTTTCGATTTGTGTTATTGTTAGGGGCTGAATCTTATTTTTCACATTATAGTAGTGCATCAGGTCCTATGTGAATAAAGAATGTTCTGAATCTGAATCTGAACCTTGATACAGGAATTAATTAGACCTAGGTTGAATTACACAAATATCATTATATGTAAAATATCCCACATAAATTTAGCCACCTTGAGAAAATGTCTGCTATGATTATTTTCTTTGTGCATTTATATACACTTAACTTGTTAAAAATTTATAAACTGGTGGAAAACTCAAAAATAAACAAACCAATAGCTGTTCGGCTACTTTTTGTTAACTTTAGTAAACTATAGATACACCACACCAGTACGAACTAAATTTAAATGAAAAGTGACTAAATTCACTAACCAATAATTGAAAACTCAGGTTAAGCCATTTGAAAAGCGATCTCTTTAGAGAAGTTGCTCAAGAAAGATGGAACTGTGAGTGAGAGTGTCGACTAGCCCTGATTGACATAGTGAAACCCAGTTGGTCGGTGAGTTAGTCTCAACTGACAGGTTGAATCAAAGAAAAACAATTGTATTGAAAGTAACATTTTTTAAATGTGCACACTATTTTTAGAATTAAAAGTTCTTTAAAATCAGTATATAATTTTCTGTCAACAGTTTATAATTTGATGGGTGTCCTTGTTGGAATTTATTTTAAAGATATATTTATATTTTAACTTATTAGACAATAGACAATAGACAATATTTATTAGTCATTCAGTAATTTACAACAATTACAATAGACCACGTCACAGTACTTATTACTACAATAAAATTAACCATATAACATATGACATGCATGACATGTAGGTAGGTGATAAAATATATACAACAACAAAATGCACAGACAGATTAGACACATGTAATAACAGATACAGATTTTAAAATTTCTCCTTATTTAGATTTATTTCAAAAAATTCTCTAATATCATAAAAGGGATGTTTTATTAGCCAGTCATAAAGTTTGTTTTTAAAAACATTTAAAGGTAAAGGAGAAAAGTGTGAAGGTAACCTGTTATATAATTTTACAGCTAAATTTGTATGATAATTCATAGTCTTAGTCAGTCTACATCTGCTCACAGCTAACTTATCATTTCCCCGTGTAGAGTAAGAATGAAAGTGGTTCACTTGTAAATAGTGGTTAAAATTAGACTTAATTAATAACAAGACATCAAATATATACAGATTTACTATGGTCATGATACCTGTTTCTTTAAAGAGAGGTTTACCATGTTCCAGTTTATGTGAATTAGTCATTATCCTCAGTGCCCTTTTCTGCAGTAATAAGATTTTATTAATACCTGTACCATTACCCCATACAATAAGGCCATATCGAATTATACTTTGGAAAAAAGCAAAATAAGCAACTTTTAGATAATCTAAAGTTACATGTCTTTTCAAATTACTTAGTAAATATATTACTCTAGAGAGTCTTTTACATACTTCATCTATATGGCAACTCCAAGAGAGCCGAGAATCAAGAGTAATACCAAGTATTTTAACACTATCAGAAACATCAGAATTTACATTATTTTTTGTGGAAGTTAAAGTAACAAGGAGATTCTGAGTTTTATTTTCATTTAGGTACAGTCCATTAGCAAGAAACCAATCTGTAGCTTCATATAAAGAAATTTTAGTCAAAGTTTTAAGTTGAGTAATATCTTTGTGCGTACTGAGTAATGTGGTATCATCAGCATATATAGTTGAAAATGTGGAAAGATTACAGCTGAGATCATTTATCATAATTAAGAAAAGTACAGGTCCCAGAACAGAACCCTGCGGGACACCATATTTGACATTGATAATTTTTGACAAGGATCCCTTAACATCAACAACTTGCTTTCTATTGTCCAGATAAGACCTAAACAATTCAAATTCAGCATTAAGAACACCATAATATTGCAGCTTTTGCAAGAGCAAATCATGCCTTACAACATCGAACGCCTTGCTCAAATCACATAAGGTTAACTGAGCAGAGCAAGTATCTTCCAAATTTTGCAGAATATTATTGACAAGTTCGTCGACTGCTGCAATCGTTTCTGTAACTGCGTAACTCTCAAAGTTTGTTGCATTCCTCCAACGCTCTCCGAAAAGGTCGCTTTCAAGTGGCCGAACTATGGTTCAATCAATAAACCTTAATCAGTTCATACGGTGAAAATATAGAGATGTATAATAATGTAATGTACATTTGGGTAAAGTATAAATGATAAATTTATTACAAAATTTTATGTATTGTAAATAAAGAATTTTTAAATACAACATTATTTTTTTACTTAGAGGATTAAGTCTAATAAAAAATACAATTTTGCTTTGTATTTTTTATTTATAAAGTTATAACTACACAATGTTGGTTTATCCTTGTAACTGATTGATCGAAACGTTAACATTTGTTCATATGTGTGCAGACCGCACCTCTATCCGTGTCTTCCACTCTATCCCTGGACCAAGAGGAAGAGGATTCCATGCACGAAAAGTACTTCCTGTCAGGGAGCACACAGCTGTCCAGTGGACGAAGATCTGTAGAGTCGACACCACAGGTGAGCTTTTAACTTTCTGTTGACTATTAACAATGACGTTAATGTACTTTTAATTTAGTAAAATACATTTTCTGATGGTTAGCTGAAATTGTTACTGTAGGTTTTTTATTTGTAATTCATTAAAACCCCATGAAACTGAATCCCAGGTTAATCAAAACTAGGGATGAGCCGATACCAAAATTTATTGGTTCTTGATATCGATACCGATACCAGAAAAAACCATTCTCGATTCTCGATACCATCGATACCTACTATGTTTCAGACCCTATAGTTGTTAAAAGCTATTATTACAAATTTATGTTACCGGTACCCTTTCAAATTATTTAGAAGCTTATTTTAGTTAATTAACAAACTCATTTTTAATGAAATTTTGTACATAATTTAATATTAATTTCACTAGTATGCTAGAGTAATATAGAAAAACTGTTAAATATAAATTCATAATGGAGAAAAACTTGGTTGTTAGATATCGATTCAAAGAAATAATGTTGGTAGCCTGTTTAATTACTTTCAACCGGACTCCAACTCTCCCCTCCCCTCCCCTCCCATCCCTCTTCCTTCTTTATCTCCAAGGAAAGTTTTTTGCCACTGACCCAAACACTCCCCTTGCCCTCTGAACGTGCCATTTTCAACAATACCGTATCGGTATCGACATTAAACGAAAGAATCTTGATACCAATACCAATGTCCAAGAATCGGTGGTACCGAGAATCGACTTACCCCTAATCAAAACCATAATCAGAAACTAGTAATCTAACTAAAACTAATGACCCTATGACTTAAATATTACAACAGACCTTTTAAATAAAAACTCGTTTTTAACTCTTAAGATTAAGCAGGGGTGCGGAAAATGTTTAGACCCCTGAAATTTTCCCCAAATTTCTCGACATATATTTCCATAAAAATTTACTAGCTTTTCATAAGGCAAATCAATAATAATGAAGTAAATGTTTTTACTTTGATTTATTAAGGTTAAACTCCACAAAAATATTTTGCCACTTATAAACTTACCTATTGTAATAAAATAATGTTACTAATAAAATACACTTGAATAAAAAAACTTGAGTTGGCGACCACCTACCGCCCGGTACGCGTCAGTGCACTTTGTTTAAATGTTTTTTCGTTCGTATTGTAGTGTGTGTTTTGTGTACATTTTAACTTTTGACGGCAGACAAATGTGAACTTTTCTAATTGAATTCAACTTGATAATGGTAGTATTTTGACTTACGAAACCGCGGTCGTAACTTTGGATTGTTTTATAGCTGAAGACGGAGGTAAATTAACCTTATTTTATAAAATAAACTTACAAAAAGAAATAATTTAAACAAATTTATGTTGAATTGAATGTTTATTTTATATACAATTTCATAAGGAATGGAGGAATGTACTTAGAATTTCACACAAATATCAATACAAATTAATAAAATTTTGTGAAAGGAGGAGATCATCATAACAAAGTTTGAATAGTCGGGAAAATTTATAAACTGACTGATAAACAGTGATTGTATTATCTATATCTTCCCCTATACATAGTGAAGAAAGTATTTCTCCCCCATATATGGAGAAAGTATTGTTTTCGTCAAAATTTTCAAATTTGAGTTGTTAGTGGAAATATTCGTTTTGGTGCTCCCTGAACCCAAAAAAGTGGTTTTTAGGTGATTGTGTGTGTGTGTGTGTGTGTGTGTGTGTGTGTGTGTGTGTGTGTGTGTGTGTGTGTGTGTGTGTGTGTGTGTGTGTGTGTGTGTGTGTGTGTGCGTGCGTGCGGTGCCGTGCCGTGCCGTGCCGTGCGGTGCGGTGCGTGTGTGTCTCTGTGTGTGTCTCTGTGTGTGTGTCTCTGTGTGTGTGTCTCTGTGTGTGTGTGTCTCTGTGTGTGTGTCTCTGTGTGTGTGTCTCTGTGTGTGTGTGTGTGTCTGTGTGTGTGTGTGTCTGTGCGTGTGTGTGTCTGTGTCTCTGTGTGTGTGTGTGTGTGTGTCTGTGCGTGTGTGTGTCTGTGTGTGTGTGTCTGTGTGTGTGTGTGTGTCTGTGTGTGTCTGTGTGTGTGTGTGTGTGTGTGTGTGTGTGTGTGTGTGTCTGTGTGTGTGTGTGTGTGTGTGTGTGTGTGTGTGTGTGTGTGTGTGTCTTTGTGTGTGTGTGTGTGTCTCTGTGTGTATGTGTGTGTCTGTGTGTGTGTGTGTGTCTGTGTGTGTGTGTGTGTGTGTGTCTCTGTGTGTCTGTGTGTAGATGTGTACAGAGCTAGAGCTCTAACCAATGGTCCGATTTTTATGAAATTTGGTATGTAGGTACTAATCCACGATATCTCGAGGCGTTTTTTCATTTTTTAGAATTTTTGATTTTGAAGGGTAATTCTCCCCCAAAAACTGCCAAAAAACATGTAAAATCAAAATTTGTTAAAAACGGCTCTAACGATTTTGATTAAACTTTATTCGTTTGTAGAACTTTTGTTTCCCAACAAAATGACCCCACCCGCATTTCTGTAAAAATTCGGGTTCAGAAATTACAGGACTTTCAAATCAAATCAAAATAATCTTTATTCATAAAAACAGTACACTGGTGTACATATGAATAGTGTCTACATCATAATCAATTTTCTATGTTATTCATTAAATTATTATTTTACATTACCATCATCTTATAAATTAAAGAATTCATCAGAAGAATAAAAAGTGTTTGAGATAATATATTTTTTAACTTATTCTTAAATTTACTTGTATTTTTTTCCTTTTTAAATTCTCCAGGCAACTTTTTGTAGAACTTTGCACCTGCACAGGATGGTTTTTTGGTATAGAATTGTAACCTATGATGAGTGGGTATGATTTCTGATTTCTTTCTCATATTGTATGAATGTACTATTGAATTACCCATTGGCGTGTTGTATATTTTTAAATTTTTGTATACCATAACAGTGTCAAAAATATACTGACATAAACTGTTACAATTTTGAGATTTTTGAAATGTTCCCTACAAGATACATCGTGGTGAAGGTTCTTAATAATTTGAATTGCTTTCTTTTGCTGTTTAAGAATTTTATCAAGGTTATCATTCCTAGTGGATCCGTAAAGACAGATTCCAAATGAAATGTGAGAATGTATGTAATAATGGTATATCAATTTGAGAGTCCATTCACTGCATAAACATGCCATTTTTCTTAAGGCATACAATCCTGAATTAATTTTTGATACAATTTTGCCTACATGTTCATTCCAATTTAGGTTACTATCGATCAGCAGACCAAGATATTTAGTGCTGTGAATAAGTTCAATGGGTTTAGAATCATCAAAACCATGGGTTCTGTAGTGGTTTGTGACTGAGCTGTTTTAAATGAAATGTAATTAGTTTTTTCAATGTTCAGCCCTAGATTGTGATTTTGGAAGAATTGGACAATACTTTCTAATTCTATGAATGATCAAAAATTAAACATCAAAAATTCAGTTTTTGAATTTTTCATAAAAAAACATAAATGTAAAAAAATATTACTATTCACCATTAAAAAGAGCTCAAAATACTAAATAATTTAGTACAGTGGAACCTCGATAACTCGAACCTCAGGAGGAACGGCAAAAATTTGAGTTATCGAATATTTTGAAATATCGAGGTTCGACTTATCAAGGTGATTTTCCACAGACTTTGACTTATTGAGGGTCACGGTAACACAATAGATGGATCATGGAAATCCTTTTGTATAATCCTTACATAAGTTTGAGCTATTTATAAAAAATAATCATACCGTATAATAATAATTATTAAAATTAAAATAGATTTGAACAATTTGAAATGTCTAAAATAAGCCAGGAAGTATATTGTAAAGCTTCTTTGGTTAACGTAGTAGAGGACGAAATATTTCCTTCAGTGAAAATATTGTAGAGGAAGAAAGTAAACAAATAATGACTCACAGTTTGGTATTTTGGTGATGTTTTTCCCGTTCGACCACTTCCTGTCTATTTTCCAGACTTTTTTTGCTCACTTCTTATCACCTGCCCCAAACAAATCCCTCCCGCTTACGGAAGTCAGTTCTGACCAACTACGTATCAATTTCATTTAGCTGAACATTAATGTACAATAATTTGCAAAACTAAAAGGGAACAAAACATGATAAAAATTAAAATAGCAGAGCATTGTTGGAATTGGGGTGAAGCAGTACGACCCTTTTTTACTTTCTCCCCTTATACATAGTATATGGAGAAAGTATTGTTTTCGTCAAAATTTTAGAATTTGAGTTGTTAGTGGAAATATTCGTTTTGGTGCTCCCTGAACCCAAAAAAGTGGTTTTTACGTGATGTCTGTCTGTGTGTGTGTGTGTGTGTGTGTGTGTGTGTGTGTGTGTGTGTGTGTGTCCGTGTGTGTGTGTGTGTGTGTGTGTGTGTGTGTGTGTGTGTGTGTGTGTGTGTGTGTGTGTCTGTGTGGATGTGTACAGAGCTAGAGCCCTAACCAATGTACCGATTTTTATGAAATTTGGTATGTAGGTACTAATCCACGATATCTCCAGGCGTTTTTTCCATTTTTTTGAATTTTTGATTTTAAGGGCAAAAATCCCCCCAAAACCCCCAAAAAACATGAAAAATCCAAATTTCTCAAAAACGGCTCTAACGATTTTGATTAAACTTTAGTGGTTTGTAGAGCTTTAGGTTTCCAACAAAATGACATCACCCGCATTTCTGGAAAAATTCGGGTTCAGAAGTTACAGGACTTAAAACATCCAAAATTCAGTTTTTTGGATTTTTCATAAAAAATCATAAGTGCTGCAAAAGATTACTATTCACCATTGAAAAGAGCTCAAAAAAAAAATAAATTAGTATTTTGAATTACTATTCTACGATTGCTAGTTGCGGAGAAAATTGAAATTTTCAATTAGCGGTAAACGCAGTACGTTGTCCAATGTTATTCTTATGGGGAATACATAAATTACTATTTCTCTCTTATTTACTGATCAATTTCATTAAAACTTGATATGCAGGTCAAGTTAGCATTGACCAATAGAGGATGTTCGAAATATGTTGCCATTTAACCCTGGGGGGGACAAGGGGGCATTTCCCCTCTCAAAATCTCTTTGTTTAGCAACGGAATCTATAGTGCTCCAAAAAAGGGATTTTGGTGAATATTTCTGAAAACAACTATTTTAGACAATTTTCAGTTCATTTATCTGTACTTCATATTCTATATTTAGTAAATAAAAAATCTTTTTTTCATTAAAGTCTGGCTAAAAGGGAGAAAGTATGTGTCAGTTTCCTGATACCTTTTATTTGTTTGAAAATTGTCGACAGTGTTTACTGGTGTTCCAAACTGCTTCCCGATGTCACTGTTTTTATTTCCTGTGTCAGTAGCCTCAAATAGTCTTGAACTTCTCCTCATGGGGTAGAGTTTTGCCAACAAGTTTTACCAAACTGCAAACACTTGGTAAAAAACAACCTAAAAACTAAGTTTCACGTACTATATCCAGAACCTCTGAACTCACACTAACTAACGACTAAGAACACAAAACTAATCAAATCAAAACCATTTTATTAAAAAAAATATATAATGTACAACAATATGAGGCTGTTCCTTATTTATGAAATGAAATCCTCACAGGTGAAACCCGTGTGTGAGGATGAGTGTGTTTGATATGCGTGTTGCTCATCAACATAAATTTGTCGGTTGTTTTACCGACACCAGGAGCACCCGGTAAAGAGATTTAGTGGGGAGTGAGGGTTGAAATTTCCGCCTGCAAAGTCACTGGAGGTTTGGTGAATCAACAACTTCGACTTATAGAGGTTCTCTAGTCAATACTTTGACTTATAGAGGTACGGCAATTGTACATATTCGAGTTATAGAGGTTCTACAGCTAAAACTTCGGCTTATAGAGGTGCGGCAACAGGCTAAGAATACTGCAAAAATTTGAGTTATCGAGGGTTTTCCTGTTAACCCTTTGACTTATACAGGTAAAATAACATAGCATTAGGTAGGCAAGTTCAAGGGGAATGAAAAAAAATCGAGTTATCAAGGAATTCGACTTATTGAGGTTCGAGTTATCGAGGTTCCACTGTATTTTAAATTACTATTCTACAATTGCTGGTTGCGGAGAAAATTTAAATTTAAATTTTGCGGTAGGCTAAACGCAGTACGTTGCCCAATGTTATTCTTATGGGGAAAACAAAAATTACTATTCTCTCTTATTTACCGATGAACTTCGTTCAAACTTGATATGCTTGTCAAGTTAGCATTGACCAACAGAGGAAATTCGAAATATGTTGCCCCTTAATAACCCTGAGCGGGGGGAATAGGGGGCATTTCTCCCCTTAAAACCACGTGTGTAGCAATGGATTCTGTAGTCCCTCAAAAACCAAAAACAGGGATTTGGGCGGATGTTTTTGGAAACAACTCGTTTACAAGATTTTCTGTACATTCCACCATGCTTTGTATTCTATATTTAGTAAATAAAAAGTAATTTATTCATAAAAGTTGGGCTAAAGGGAGAAAGTATGTGTCAGTTTCCTGATACCGTTTATTGGTTACAGGTCCACAGAAATACATATGCAACAACATATTGGTCTCAAATAGTGTTGGATACCACTCCAAATTTGATAATCTAACTAATACATGGTCTTTAACTAATATATGAGTAGCAAAACAAATGTGTGGCCAGTACAATCAAACAGCATCATGTATTGACAAATAAAACACTGTTTGACATTCTTTTATGGCCGATAAAACACGCTCTGGTTGTCATTTGGCCAATTTCACTTGGTCCCGACAAATTGCTTATAATCAATATTAGATGACAAAATTGTTATTTTCGGCCAATATTAAGTAGCCTGGTCGCTACTTTTGCCGATATTATGAAAACCGTCGTCATTTTCGGCTTTTATTACGTGATCCAGTTGTCATTTTTGCCCGATATTAGGTTTTCCGTTGTCATTTACAACCTAAATTATATGGTCCGGTTATCATTTACACACCATTGGTTGTTTTTTTTTGACCGATTCATGTTTCTAGTCGTATTTATATTCTTCTAGTCGAATATTGAAATACTCGGCCGAAAACTCCAAATTTTGAGTACTCGCACACCCCTAGAAGCAACATCCTAGGCAAATCATGTGTATACTGTGTACCAGCTATTCTGTGCTAAATTTGTAAATGACAGACTAAAGCCATTGTTGTTTGCAGGCTCGCAGGAAACATCAGCACCGGTGTCCGAAGCTGAGCCCGGACTACGCCAACCTGGCCAGCAGTGTTCCCCCTCCCCCGCCTCAGTCCCGCCACTCCCACTCCTCCTCCTCCAACTCTTCCACCCTGGCCACGGGCCACCGGCTACAGCCCACGCACCTCGTTACCAGGTACGCTAGCACTATCACAATACGGGAGTTATGCCAACTTTTATTCATTCATTACCAAAAGTGTTAAGCCAATGTCAGACTAGACACAGTGTGGTCGTTGTACGTTATTTGCCATTTATTTCCTACTTCTCATTGGCTCAGCAGGGCAGAAGCACACTTCCAAGCCACTGCTTTCCATTACATTCATTTTAGGTATGAAACCTGCTAGTTCGCTAGGAATGTTTTTCATAATTTCATTCTATAACAAATACATTATCTTATTATTATGTTATCTTACCTATCCAACATGATTTTTGTTTAACAAAAATTTACAAAGTAACTTAAAAAGATTGAAAACTCAACATTTTAAAATTAACTTCTTTGTCAAATTGAAAAAAAGGGTTAAATAACTAAATAAGTTAAGATTAATTTGTATACACATTTTTTGTTAATATCGGAGGCAGTGTGGCTGACCTTTCTTGGAAACCTATTCTTAAATTTGTACATATTTCACAATACACATTATCAGTTAAAACTGAGAATTCTATTATATAGTGCTGTGAAACCTTGAAAACGTGAATGTTTGTTTGTGAGCCCAACTACTTTCGAAAAGACCAATTGAGCTGGAAGATTTCGCAGGAAGATAGCTAATACAGCCAATGCAAACATAGGCCTATTCCCGTTTTGAAAATCGTTTTAAGTCTTCACCCCAGAAACCTTTAATACCTGAACGGAAGGTATTTTACAATATACAATATTTATTGATCGTTAAGCAAAGTAAATGCAATAGTTCAAGTCATGGTTAAAATTAGGGATGTGTCGGTTCTTAAAGTCAGTTGTCGGTTTTTTACAAAACAACCAAAACCGAGAACCGATGGTCAGATGTCGGTTTCGGTTTTTCACTGTCAGTAAATGCTCGTGTTGGAAATAAGCATTATAATGTTGTACAAATATTGAATGACAAGCTAAACAACATTTAACAAAATGAAATAAGACTCCTCCCGACAACTAATCACTTCCTTTCCAGTCCCAAAATAACTCTCAACTAACACGAAAGGAGATGTACATGAATAAAGACAACAGATAAGGAAGCAAGGCGAGGGGGTGGGGAGGGTTTGGTTGAGACAACAAATTTTACCTTGACAGTTTGACAGGTCCCTTATATTATTTTATAATCGTGCTTTTCCCATTATAAATTTAAACTAAACTGATTTTGTTTATTTTATATTATTGTAGGATGCTGATGAAATCAATATTAAATTGCAATTGACAAGGTTGTAAATTAGGTTAAAAATGAACTGTAAAATACCTACTAAATAATTGTAAAATGGCTGCATATGATTTAAAATTGTATACGTTATTTAAATTAAAATCACTTAAAAGTGTACAAGATAGAGCCAATTATGAATTTAGTATTCTTTTGCTTCTTCGGGATTCATTGTTTTCATAAACTCTCAGAGGTATTGAATGACAGGTACAGGTAAGTGATTTATTGCTCTCTATTCATAAAAGGTGCTAATGGAAAAAGTCTGAAAGTGAGCAAAAAACTACCTGGAGCCTGGACACAACAAAATGCTGGTCTGTCTGTCTGTCTAGGAGTATTATTTGTGATCACTTCCTTATTTAAAATGTTCTAGTTTGGTTTTTATAAACTAATCTGTAATCTGTAAACTGTATTTACGATTAGATTCTGGGTTTCCAAAGTCTGCAAAACTAAAATATCAGCAAAACAGTAGAACAGGTAAACTTATTTTGTTTTTAAGGTTAGGCCTACAGTAGGGTAAACTTAAACCTTAACATCTTAACAAAGTTTAAGTTAAAGATTGTTTCGACTTTGTTACTGTCCTGGGCTAACTTGTTATTATTTGGATAAACAAGGTTTTAAGCCTAGGTGATTAATTAATTTTTTAACCCTTTGAGTGCCAGAGTTTTTCGGTCGTCATATCCCTAGAGTGCCAGAGTTTTTAACACAGTATATCCCAGAAGTGCCAGGCACAAAATCAACATTTTGCAAGGGTTTGCAAAAAAATTAATAACTTTTTTATTTGGTAAGATATTATTATGAAACTTTTTTTGTTTTGTAAGTTTAAAGTTTAGCTATAATATTATGCACATATATAATATTTAAAAAATAAAAAATAAAAAATTTGAATAAATATATGTATGTGGGAAATTTATTTTATTTTTTTTTATTTGTTTCAGGTAAATAAACATTGTTCAAATATAAGATTTTCACCAAATAACTACTAGATTTATAGAGGACATGTTTCCCAAAATATTTCCTGAAAGTTTCATTAAATTTGGGCTTTAGGCGGACAAGTTATTTCCATAAATGTAAAAAAATATAAAAACGGCAAATTAGTACACAAGACAGTAGCCTAACTTTATTCAAGGGTTTAAGTTTTATTACAATTTTATTTCATAAAGCAGACTAACTAGGCCTCGTATATTTATGGAGTATATGTTTACCTGAACATATCCTGGAAATGTCCTGGAAGAAATAATAAAAAGTAATGGCGTAAGAAAAATTGTCTATAACAACGATTCACAAAATCAACATTTTGCAAGGGTTTTGTACATAAAATCAATAACGTTTTTATTTGGTAAGATATTATTATGAAACCTTTTTTGTTTTGTCAGTTTAAAGTTTAGCTATAATATTATGCACATATATAATATCTAAAAAATACAAAATAAAAAATTTGAATAGGTACATAATATTATACATGCGGGAAATTTTTTATATTTTTTCAGATAAATAAACATTGTTCAAATATAAGATTTTCACCAAATAACTACTAGATTTATAGAGCTAGAAACTATCCTGGAAATCACTTGTAAGAAATAATAAAAAGTAATGACGTAAGAAAAATTTTCCATAACAACGATATATCGTTGCAATGTATTTTTCGGTAAGACCACCGACGACGATATATCGTTGTGAAGTATTTTTTGGATGTTCCGTGCACAACGATATATCGTTGCGTGGTACTCAAAGGGTTAATGGCCCTTAATATTTAATTTAAATTCATTTGATTTGTCTTTGATTGATTACTTTTGACTTTTTAACAACTCTCCTGCGTAGTGTCTCTGCAGCAGTATTTATGTAAACCAGTGAAACAAAGTATGAAATAGGGATTTACAGGTAACGGTATATAATCAATTAAAGTTTTTTTTCTTATACAGAATTTCAGAATGTAGCTAGAAACTTAAATTTAAAGTATGGACGTGACAGTTGTAAGTTCTTTGAAAAATAACCGTAACCGACAACCGTTTTTTGTAAAAAACCGAACCGATAAAAAATGCAACCGACCCATCCGTAGTTAAAATACAAGCAAAGCACATGTAATAGATCAGGTCATGGTTAAAATCAGGTATACATCACATATCACAGTCAAGGGAACTAAATCTAACAATACTGTGTGATATTCTTAAACAGCTGATTTTATATAATTCATACACTATAACACTATGGAACAATGCAAAATACACATTTCTAAGGTACTCAACAGGTAAATAATCTCCAAGATGTCTAATTACATATACAATATGCGACAATTTTTTACACAGTTCATAAATATGACCATTCCATGACAGTTTCAAGTTTGACAACTTTAAAATTTAATAACTTTAAAAAATTAAAAAAAATTGATAGTAAAAATCCTTTGTCTCTATGCCTTGAATATATTTTCACTTAAATTACCATATTATCACCTGGTTTCAGCCTGGTAATGTTATAAAGTTGTAGTCCCAATCCATTGTAGGTGGCCCAGTGGTGATATGACACTTTATAACAGGTTTTTGTTTGGACTAACGACGACTGTGTGGTGCTTTCAGAGACCGAGAGGCAGGGTTGTCGAGTAGTGATAATGAGAACGACTCTAGCTCCAGTGTGTCTTCTAGTCCCAGGACCCAACCCCTGCTCCACCCTGACGCCCCCACCAACGATCACATCGAGAAGGGTATGTAGGCTAAGTATATGCACCTCATCTTTTAATGTTATTAAAAAAGAGGTTGGCGACCTTATTTGTAACATTTAAGGCGACCTTTTTTGTTGACCTTTGAAAGAGGTTGGAGCCCTAAGGTCAGAACAGAATGAACACCATTTAGTTTTCTTTTTTTAGACTAAAGAATCAGAGTACACAATTTAAACTCTCTAGGTAAATGGTGAGTAGGAGAATTTGTGATGAGTGAGTGAGTGAGTCAGTCATAGTGAGGGCTTTTCCTTTTATAGGTTCTATTTTATTTTAATAGCAGACGAAACAACAAAATAGGTTCCAGCTGTAGATCATCATCCATGTCAGAATCATCGTTGTCTCCAGTAGATCTACTCAATCTCTTCTATTTAGCATCGTTAGATTTTCTACCCAAACAACTTTTTCTTCTACAGAGCATACTGATTCAGACCTTATGTTGTTGATTCTAATCTTACACAATATTTATCATAAACAAAAAATTATCATAATAATCAGCTGTAAAATTAAAATCACATTTAAAACCGTTATAATGCAAGTTGGTCAGCACTGGTCCTTTGAAAACGCCCTCTAGAAATAAATCAAAGGCTAGGGGGGCGAAGTCCTAAACGCAATGACCTTTTTAATTATCATTCGCCAGTGCGCTAGATCATAAGCTGCTTTAAAATGACACCTCAATCGTAAAAATCGGTTAAGTAGAACAGGTGAAAAAGGGATGTAACAAAGAAAACCCTTATTTTATTAAGTATATAGATTGTAAGGTTTTCATGTAATAAACTAATGCAAAAAAGTTGTAGTTGCTCCGTAGAGTTTTTAAAACCTAGTAATTGAAGAACCATTAAAGCTTTCCACTGCCCGCAGAACTGCTGCTTCATATAATTATTTCATACAGTACACATTTTTGAAGGTCTTATAATTGTGCCATCCTATAGTAACACATATTTCTAATCACAGCTCTTAGCAATATAAACCTCAATTTGCACACGTGCCAAAACAAACTTTTTCTCCCATTAGAATAACATGGTGATTTCAACCCCCCAAAGAGCAAAGCTCCAGTTTGAAATTTACCAATTGAAGTAGCCTAAAACCTTCCACTACATTCATAGAACACATTGAAAAAGTTTCGTCACAATCAGTTAATTAGTTTTCCCGAGAAAAGCGGACAAACTTAGTCGAAATCAAATAAAATTAGTTTTTTAAGAGCTTGCTGTTTAATTTCAAAAAGACTTATGCTAGTTTTAATCAGTCTAAAACCTTCTCATATGTGCATACAGTACAGAAAATAAGTTTCAGCTATAACAGTACTCTCGTTTTTCATGAAAAGCGGACAAAGGTGTGATGCAGAGCGTTACCAACCAATCATCCAACAGACAGAAATTGAGATAAGGCTTGATTCGGATTCTCTGACCTATGAAACGCAAAAATAACCAAGAATTTCATTATTCTAAGCAATATACAGACAAAACTCTAATTTTATTTATATAGATTTTGTATAAAAGTACTCATCAAAAGTAGGGATGAGTCAATTTTCGATACCGATTCTCGATACCACCGATTCTTGGACATTGGTATCGGTATCGAGATTCATTCGTTCAATGTCGATACCGATACCATCGATACCCCCGCCGTTTACCTGCGCTACAAAGTGCACGGGAAGAGATACTCCCACCGTATACCAGCTCTACAAAAGGCACGAGGAGTATTTGGGTCGGCGGCAAAAATCTTACCTTGGAGTTAACGAAGGAAGATTGATGGGAGGGGAGGGGAGGGGTCTGGTTGAAAGCAATAAACCAGTCGACTGACCAACATTATTTCTTTGAGTCATTATCTTACAACCAAGTTTTCCCCTATTATGAATATATAAAACTTAATAAATAGTTTTTGTTTTTCTACATTACTAGTGAAATTAACATTAAATTATGTAAAAAATTACATACAAAATTTGTTTGATAATTAACTACAAAATACTACTAAATAATTTTAAATGGTATTATAAATTTGTAACTGTTTTTAACAATAGTTTTAACAACTATAGGTACTGAATAATCGTAGGTATCGATGGTATCGGTATCGAGATTCGGGAATAGATTTTTCTGGTATTGGTTTTCGTATCGAGAATCGATAAATTTCGGTATCGACTCATCCCTAATCAAAAGAATTCGGTGGCAGCTCAAGCACAAGGTGCTTTTAACTTTCTTACACAATTTACAAATGTTACATTCATTTTTTATTAAACTCTCAACTTTGATGTTTTTACTCCATCTGTAATCTAGTGATAGTTTGAAGTGGTAACCATCTATTGTCCTTCTTACCTAATTAAGTTAAGAGTCCCATAAACGACTCGGGATGTTGAAAATAAACAGAAAAACTTGCAAATTTGTTTTATTTATTGATGATTATGGCTGTTAGAGAAAAAGCTGTGTTATACCATGCTAATATTACCCTATTCTAGTGATGGGTAAATACAAAATGGGTATTTACCCCAAGCCCCGGGTAAATATCCAAAACGTGGGTATTTATGATTGTTATAACATTTAGGTGATTTTTATTATGTTCATTGAAATTCCTATGCTGTAAGGATTATAAAATGACCATAAAAACTATTTTGAAGACTATAACATGGATACCAAAAGCATTTAACTTCTAAACAAGATCAAGATATATTCCCAGGACTGGGTATTTACTACTGATGGTTATTTTGGAGTGTTTAATAAATTTAAAATTTTGTATGAAAAGAATTGAAATTAAATTACATTTAATTTTGTTCTGTATTCGTCCAATTATAAATGGTAATGGTATTATAAATTTGTAACTGTTTTTAACAATAGTTTTAACAACTATAGGTACTGAATAATCGTAGGTATCGATGGTATCGGTATCGAGATTCGGGAATCGATTTTTCTGGTATTGGTTTTCGTATCGAGAATCGATAAATTTCGGTATCGACTCATCCCTAATCAAAAGAATTCGGTGGCAGCTCAAGCACAAGGTGCTTTTAACTTTCTTACACAATTTACAAATGTTACATTCATTTTTTATTAAACTCTCAACTTTGATGTTTTTACTCCATCTGTAATCTAGTGATAGTTTGAAGTGGTAACCATCTATTGTCCTTCTTACCTAATTAAGTTAAGAGTCCCATAAACGACTCGGGATGTTGAAAATAAACAGAAAAACTTGCAAATTTGTTTTATTTATTGATGATTATGGCTGTTAGAGAAAAAGCTGTGTTATACCATGCTAATATTACCCTATTCTAGTGATGGGTAAATACAAAATGGGTATTTACCCCAAGCCCCGGGTAAATATCCAAAACGTGGGTATTTATGATTGTTATAACATTTAGGTGATTTTTATTATGTTCATTGAAATTCCTATGCTGTAAGGATTATAAAATGACCATAAAAACTATTTTGAAGACTATAACATGGATACCAAAAGCATTTAACTTCTAAACAAGATCAAGATATATTCCCAGGACTGGGTATTTACTACTGATGGTTATTTTGGAGTGTTTAATAAATTTAAAATTTTGTATGAAAAGAATTGAAATTAAATTACATTTAATTTTGTTCTGTATTCGTCCAATTATAAAATTGCATATTTTTAAATTTGTATAGAATGTCTCGTATTTAACCAGTTCCTTCATAGTTTGGCTGTGGTGTGGTTTGTAAGCTTGACAGGTCTTTTTACAAAAATGTCCATGTTATTATTTCTTTATTGGTAAAATAATTAATAAATGTAATCAATAAATATCCTCAAATGTTTTATATTGATAATATTAATACTCAATACTCAATTTATTGCCAGTAAGTAATACAATGTGTGGATTACATCTTCCAGCTCATCATGTATCATTAAGTAATACAATTGAAACATATCATTATCAAGAAAAGAATTAAACTCAAATAAAATAATTTCTAAAACTAGATTAAAAGATACAAGAAGAATGCCTTAGCTAATTAAGGCAAAAAAGTCTTCAGTTTTATACAAGGGATTGTTTAAGAGAAAGAGTTCAATTGATTTTTTGAATTTTGGATAGGCCAATATTTTTAAATTCTGGGGAAGGCGTTCCATAATTTAGGTCCGAATTTTTGAGTTGCCAATGCGTACACTTTAGAGCTATGTTTTTCTATAACTAAGTTATTAGCGCCTCGAGTGTTATAGGAATGAAAGTCCTGGTGTTTTTTTAGTCCAGATAGGCCTAGTGCCATTTGGAGTAATACTTTATAAACAATAATACTGGGCAAAGTCATTATTCTAAGTTCTATAAATTTTCCCTTACAGGAGTCAAGATATCCTAAACCAGCTATACAACGAATAGCTCTTTTTTGAATTTTAAATAATTTGTCAATATTTTTTTTTATGTGTTACCCCAAATTTCTATCCCATACGTCACTTTTGAATAAAAAAAGCAAAATAAGCCATCCTTAAAGTGTCAATGTTGCACATTTTACTTAATTTCCTGAGAATAAAAACAGACTGTGATAATTTTAAACACAGATCACCCACATGGTCATTCCAACATAAATATTTGGCAACAATAAGACCCAAAAATTTTACAGAATCAGTTTTTGGCATCAACTGATCATCAATGCTTATTGTACATTCAAAGGGTGACTTTTTTAAAGGAGTAAAATCTAAAACAACTGATTTATTTGCATTTACTGTAAGACAATTTGCATTATAAAACTGAACTATATTATTAACTTGTATGTTTGTAATAATTTCAAAGTTGACTATATTTGATTGTTTGCAAACTAGAGAAGTGTCATCGGCAAAAAGAATGGTTTGGTTTGGAATGCCAATTTCACCAACGTCATTTATGTATAACAAAAAGAGTAAAGGCCCAAGAACGGAACCTTGTGGCACTCCCCAGGTTATCTCAACCCTGTCAGAAAAGTACTCACATCCATCATGTTTAACACAAGTGAATTGTTTGCGGTTGCTTAGATAAGATTTCATCAGGTTAAATGCATGTCCACGAATTCCATAGTTTTCTAATTTATCCAGTAAAATATCAACATGTACACAATCAAAAGCCTTCTGCAGGTCAAGAAAAATTCCCGAGACATAATCACCGTTCTCAATTCCTACCAGGACTTCTTTAATAAATTTTTGTATCGCAGTTGTAGTTGAACTCTTTTTCCTAAACCCAAATTGGTCAGTAAATAAAATACTGAATTTTCCAGGAATACCAAAATTCGATTACTAATAACCTTTTCGAATACTTTGTTTATTGTTGGTAATAATGCTATGGGCCTGTAATTTTCCATCAATTTTTTATCACCTTTTTTCTTATAAACTGGGATTATTTTAGCAATTTTTAAATGGTTTGGGTAGTGACCAGTCTCAAAAGAGTTATTAATAAGGTTTGACAATGGTATAGCAAATGATTTGATAATTGATTTTAGTGTTTTATTGTCAAGTCCATCCCAGCCAGACGAATTGCTATTTTTCATATCGCTAACTATTTTCAAAATTTCTTTTTCACTAGTTGGGTGCAAAAAAAGTGTGTTCAAAACTCTTGTTCCTTTAAAAGTGTAATTTAGCTTATATTTAGATGCTAAGGATTCCGGTACATTTTTAAAAAAGCTATTAAATTGATTTGAAACTTCAAGTGGGTCTGTTACCAGCTTGCCATTGATTTGTAATGAAATGTTATGATGTGTTCTACGAATCCTCCCAAGATCTCCATTAACTATTCCCCAGGTATCTTTCATTATGTTTTTAGACTTGCTAATTTTGTCACTAAAATAATCTTTTTTTGTCTGCTCAATTAGAGATTTATAGTAAGTTTTTAGTTTAACAAGCTTTTCTTTTAACAGAGTGTTATTTTTGTTTTTAACCCATATAGATTCTATAAATATTAATTGGTTCTTTGTGTTAGTGACTTGAGTTGTTATCCAAGGTAATTTTTATTTCTTTTCAGATTGTGACTAGGCATTTTTTTCAAAGGACAGCATAAATTAAAATAATAATTTATTATGTTAAAGGAATTTTGAAAATTTTCTTCAGTAGCGTTATCATTGATTTCTGGCCAAGTCTCTTTTTCCAGTAATTCAGTCATTAAAATTAAGCTATCCTCATTAATAGCTCTTATGACATTTTGTGAACAATTATATTGTAAAGGCACAGCATCTAGTGGTATAACTAATTCAATTCCTAGGTGATCCGATATGCCCGTAATTATAACACCTGATCTTAGTTTTTTTGATAACATTTGTCGGTTTACAAGGAAATTATCCAGACATGATTGAGAAAATTCAGTGATTCTGGTAGGTACATCAATTAAGTTTGTTAAGTTAAATTCGTTAAAAAATTCCTTAAAGCGAACACAAGCATTTGAATTAAAATCCAAAATATTTATATTAAAATCCCCAGCAAGAACTAAGTTGCTAACTAAATTTAGAGATTCAACCAATGGAAACAATCTGTCAAAGAATGTATTAATGCTGGAACCAGATGGTCTATACACATTCAAAATAACAAATTCTTCATTTCTTAACTTAATTTTTATACCTGCTGCTTCAAGCTTTATACCTGCTGCTTCAAGCGACCCTTGTAAACAAAACTCATCAAGTGAAACAACAACAAAATCAATATTATTTCTGATAAATATTGCACAGCCACCGCCTCGTTCATTTTGCCTTGAAAAAGAAGTAGCTAGACTGTAAAGACCATCAGTCAAGGCTACACAATTTAGTATATTATCGGTAGTCCAATGCTCCGTTATTAAAACTATGTCAGGTTTTTCATCATCTAGAAAAACATTAAACTGATCTAATTTTCCAATTAAACTTCGAGCATTTTGATGAAATAATTTTATATTGCCAAGACTTTTATTGCCTTTTTTAGTAGTTATTTTGACTTCATTATTAGTTTTTACTATGTTATTGTTGTTGTTGTTTGAGCTGTCAAGTTTAAAGATAAAGACAAAGCAGATGCTTGCACCGTACTAAAGTTACTGACCAAAGAGCTAAAACTTACATGTGAGACACATTCACTTTCAACACTAACACTATCACTGCTCTGCTTTTTTAACACCTCACTATATGAGAGGTCGCCAGGAACCACTGAAATTTTTTCACGTGACTTGTGATTGTCGCTCTGTTGCTGTCATCATGACTGTTTTAGAAGTGCTGTTGAGGTGATGTGGGTGGTGTTCTCCCTCTGCGACTGCCTGTGCTGTAGCAGGAACGGAAAGTCCCAGATGACTGCCTAATTTATCGAGTGCTGATCTTGAAAAAGTATCCTGACTGCTTGAAATGAGATTTTTAAGTTTCTTGTTGAAATCATCATGAGAGAGTCCATCTCTTAATCTTTTGAAAGGTTGTTGATAATACGAGACAATGGTAACTTTAGCTTTTGTACTTTTCCGGAATCGAGCTAGATTGTTAAAAAAATGATCCAGGTCAATTTTGTCACGTACACAGCCGATGGGGGAGCAGATTAAATGGTTCAATCTCCGTTTTTTTAAATGATTAGTAAGATCTCTGAAAGCAGTATCATAATTATATTTAATTGGTTTGCTAAAATATGTCGGTTTCGTTATTAAACTAAAAACTGTAGCTCTGCTCTGATAATCTTGCACTGCAAGGTGGTTCGTCACACGATCTGTATTTTTTGGTTTCCCAAAATGTTGTTTGAACACGACTGCCACTCCAGCTGACATGTGGCGAGGGTCATAGAAATCCGCAGAAATGCTATGTGCAAAACCCACCGAAGTACAATTTTGATTAAGCTTAATAACATCTGCCATGTGTTGTTCAGTTAATGTGTTGTTGGTAGTTAGAGTGTCATAACTACCAATATGAGATGCATCCGTTTTACCATGAATACTTTCCACAAAGTTAATGATCTTGTAGGAGAGTTTCTTCTTTCCTTTACTATTTAAGTGCATGCCATGGTTTGCGAAATGGTATCTTTTGAAGTGGTCAAAATCAATTATACTTACATTGCTTAATCTTGAAACAAGTTCCCTAATGTTTCATTGGCCATAGCAATGTTGTAATGCAAAATATTATCTTGCGCTACATAATACCGTGGGGGGACTGTTGTAATACAAACAGGTCTGGTTTTACTTAATTTTATAAGTTCTGGTTCCATTTTGCAATAGATAGTAGATGGGTATTCTTCTGTCATGTCATTAGTACCAGCAATTAGGATTAGGGGTCTCTGTTCCGTCTTTGCAGCTTGACTGTAAACGTACTGGATACCAGCACCTGGTTTTACAAGTCCATCCATATAAACTTTACCATAACTGCAGGAGGCTCCAAGTTCTGGAACACCCCTTCCTTGGCTATCCACAATCAGTTCAACTTTAGCTTTGTTGTTTGCTTTGAGTGTTTTGTGTTGAACATCGACCTTATTTATTTTACTGTTCTCAAATGCTGTAATTTTCCTCAAGTTGTTAGTGTTTGTTTCTCTATTGCTTAATTCTACTTGTTCTGTATGGTGGGTGTCATTATTGAATAGGTCTTCTTCGGTAGATAAGAGGTTAAATCTACTAGAAGTGGTTATATTAAATTCTCTGCTGATAGGTTTTTTAATTTTCATGCCTCTCTTACATTTAACTTCCTGCCAGTCATCAGTAAATATGGAATTACCTTGACGGTTTGGTTGGGTTGTCAGCTGCACAGCTTGGCGTTTCTGCGGTTGAAGCATCAATGACAGGACTGATTTTTCTCCCAGATTAAGCTGGGTGTTACAATACATCATTGCAAGTTGTGCTCGTTTGGTGAAGACAGTATTCTCGCTAATTTCTGGGGAAAAATACCCCCACGACGACTCATGCTTTTCATGCAAGATTACTTGCAATATGATTTCAACAAACAGTAGCATATAAATACCACAATCAGTACCATTTGATTGTTGTGGAACTCTTACAACTGTAATATTTACAGGTTCATTTTCCTCTTGTTTGTTTTTTAACACAGAGGCTATTTTTATAGCATGCTCATAGTTAACTAGCTTTAAGGAGTCAAAATAAAAGAACTTACTTTTGTCCCTTAGATACACAAGAAGGCTCCAGTGAGAACCAGACCCTCCAGGTATATCCACTGAGGGGGAATTGTTCACAGGGATTATTACAAAATTACTTTGGAGCAATTTAGGATCCATAACAAAGTCATTCATATCATTGAGGCATTTCAAAGCTTGAGCTATTACTGGTTTCATAAGATAAATATTCTTACCTTCAACAATAGAAGATAAAACATCAAAATAGAACTGTATGGGATCATCTGTTAGCCAGTCGTTATTGAGAATAGATGTACTAATTAAGGTTTTATTTAATAGGTTAGCTGTAGTATTTTTTTGGAGATTTTCTAGTTCCACAATTTTGCATTTATATTCCTCAATAATTGTATGAGCATCTTCCAGTTTACTTTGCAGCTCTCCTGTCTCTCCTTTACAATTATCCAACTTACTAACTAGCATGGGAAGTGGACTGCTGGTTGCCACAGGTGAATTAGCAACATTAGTTGAACAGTTTACATCAAAACATGTGTTATTCTTCTGTGCACTGATCTGAGAATTTTGAGACTTATTTATACTAATGTTCTGGTCCTGTTCTGCCTCTTTCATAGCTTTGGTAAAAATATTCCTGCTTGATTTACCTAATCTTGACTTATTTTCAAGAAATGAACTGAGGTCAATTTCTTTTATTACAGAGGTTTCTCCAGTGCCATAGAATTTAACTTTAGACCTAATTAAATTCGTACTGTAGTCATAGCTTTCAATGATAGCAGGCCATGAAGGATGTCCTCTAACTTTAGCAAAAACTTTGTCCCCTACTTTATATTTATGTTCAGCTTGACAGTCAGCTTTCATGGTGGAAGTAATGTCCTGCAGTGAATTAATATAGAATTATTGAAACTACAATACCTATTACAGTCTATTACATGTAGGCACAACAATTCAAAAAAAATGTAATATTTTGCCTAGTGATTTACAAAATCTATTTAATTATGACCTTACATTATATATTTATAACATATATTAATATCATACACTTTATTTAATAATTCAAAATTAACAGTCACCGAATGTTTGTAAACAAAGTCACTAGAGCAATTGACAGATAAATCAAGCCATCAATTATGCAATCACCAGCCAAAGGTCAGACAAGGCGGCAGGCGGCTCAGAGTTCACTCAAACTGACCCTCCTAATCAGATCTGATAAGAGATGGCTGCTGTCAATTCCTTCCAATATTTTCAGGTTTATTTATTACTTTTTCTATCCTACCTGTTGTAAACTTTAACTCATAACAAATTCAAATCAAACATTTTGTCAACTTATTTAAAATACACAACACCACCAAAAATCTATTTGAAAAAAACACTTTTTATGTTCAAAATTAAGAAAAAATCAGGAGCACTATTACACGTGACTTTTCCATGTGGGTCTACCCCCACTCTCCCAAATTAAGGGTAATAAGTTTAGATATAAATTACATTGGCTTTTTTACATAAAATATCATAAATACCCAAAATACCCGGGTAATTACCCTGAGTTTTAAATACCCGGGTAATTACCCTGAGTTTTAAATACCCGGGTATTTTACATCACTACCCAATTCAAATAACATTTAGAGACTTTTCACCAGTTTTAACCAAATCAAACCCTATTTCAGTTGTAAAACGGCCGACATTCAACAGCCATCCGGAGGAGCGCCACAACAACTCGCTCCACCAGAACAGACGGACGGCGTTGAAGAACAACGGGAACCACGGGCTCACGCACTCGCTGTGC
The DNA here is from genome assembly GCA_963675035.1 of Allygus modestus. NCBI lineage: Eukaryota > Metazoa > Arthropoda > Insecta > Hemiptera > Cicadellidae > Allygus > Allygus modestus. The sequence continues at coordinate 131,259,877 of OY776114.1, forward strand.
ACCAGGATAGACAACAAGGCGGACGCATCTCCCGTGTACTCCAACCAGCCCGCCACTCCGGGCTTCATCCTGGAGCAGGAGATGCAGGAACACCTGCTGCCGCTACAGCAGTACATCCTGGAGCAGGCCAAGCTGTCGGGTAAGCCACAGTGAGAGTTGTAACCTGTTGGTGTAGTAATATTATTCTATTCACAATAACTTATAAGCTAACCGGCTTCAATTAGTGCTGCACTCTAGTAGCAACATTTGTAACTAATGACTGCAGGCAGCTACAGTTCTCAGCGCTAGGTGTGCAGATCGACAATTAACCTATATAACGCCTCTAGCCTTCTGGTCGTTTTGCCGAGTGGGTTAAATTGTAGAAACACGTTGGCTAGGTGTTCTTACCAAGTTCATGGGTTCGATTCCCGCTCACAACCAAAACTGACCAGTCGTGCAACTCTCATTGAGTTAACCAATCTGTGGCAATGTTGGTGAGAGGGCCCAAGTAAAATAAACAGTGGCAGGCTTACTGGGAAGATGATGACATTTTTTAATTCTTTGTGAGTTGCACATGGTCAACACTGATTTTGCTACTTTTTACTCATGTTTACTTTGTCCCACTACAACTCCTTAAACTGAAAGAAATTCCTGTTTTAATTAAAATATGCTATAATCCATTGAAAAACATAATTTTTCTATCCCGGTTCATAGGTTTTTAAAATGACAAGTTATCACGAAACCAGCTCTTGACTCTACGCCAATGAGTTGAACCCTACATGCTGACTGCCATTTTTCCCTCCACTGTTGCTCCCATAGTAACTAATCGAATCATCTCTTCACAAGTTATATATTTGTCAGCTGACAAATATTTAACTTGTGAAGAGAGGATTTTATTGGTTACCTTAGGAAAATGGCAGTCACCATGTAGGCTTCACTTTTTTACCCCATTCGAGAGGGGTCATTACAGATGTCATTCTTGCTGATTAAAAACAATTTATTTGTACTGGACAAATTAAAATTTAACTTTTTCTTATTGGTAAATTTATTGTTTATTACTCATCTCTAAATTCTGTTCCCTTGCGCTCAAGTCATTTTGACATCAACTGTTTATATGAAAGATAGAATTTTGTTTACTTTTAATTTTTCTTCAGAGCAACAATTATATTGGGTTTCAGTAAGATACACTAAAACTAAATTAAAAGATTTTTACCGGTAACCGCTATCAACATTAAAAGAGACAGTTATTACTATATATATACTAAATATTTCAGTTGATTTATGGTTCAATCTATGGAAATTGGTACTCTTTTCCCTATTTTAATTCACTTTTAGCAAATTTCCCCTATAGGGAAGAAGCTATTACCGTAGTCAGCATGGTAAGACCTAGGCCCGGGACCATGATAACTTTTCGTTTTGAGGTCCCCAGATGCCAAAAACACCATTCCTTCAAAACTATATATATATATATATATATATATATATATATATATATATATATATATATATGTGTGTGTGTGTGTGTCCGTGAGCACGATAACTCTCATAAAAATAATCCTATTTTGACGAAACTTGGTATGAACGTGTAAAGCAGCATTTATGACTTTAAGTTCGAAAACCAGACAGATCGACCTATCGGAAGGGGTATTTTGGGGGGGTTTTGTACCCCAAAAATGGGGTTTTTGAGTTTTTACATATAATTTTTGAAAAAGTCAAATTTTTTTCCATTGAAATCAGCTTAAAAAGACGCACAATTTGGTGTTTTGATCATTCTCTACGTCAAATGGTTAAAGTGATATTGAAAGTGCTAAACACAGTACGTTGTCCAATGTTATTCTTATGGAGAATAAGAAAAATTGTATATCTCACTTATTTATTAGCTTATCCTGATGAAACTTGGTATATTGCTTCATATCGTTGTGGTCTATTGATATTTGCACTAAAAAAGATTTTTTGGCCAATAGTTTCCGTAGCAGCAAAGTAACGTGTTATCTCCCTTAATTATCAACGTAAATTCATAAAATTTGGTATGTGTCTTTACCTACTTCAGTTATATTGATATTTGTATAAAACCCCAATTTTTGTGTTCTTTGCTTCAGCTAACCTGCATACTCATCCGCCATGTTATTCTTATGGAGAATAATTAAAATGTCATAAATCGTTTATTTATGAATGTATATTGATGAAACTTGGTATGTGGCTTTATATGTTATTAAGATACATATATCTGCATTGGAAATTCACTGAGTACGCAGGTTTGCTCCTACGGGGGTATTTTAATTTTAATTATTTAATCCAGAACTCCCCAACCTTTGGCCACATAGGGTCTCTTAATTTTTTAAAAATGTTTCTAGTAGGAAATATAATTGTTCAAACTTGTTTTGAAGTAACTAAAAAATGCTTATATGAAATGATAAATTTGTATAAATATAACATGCTGATTATATGTAACCTTTGGCCACATAGGGTCTATTAATTTTTCAAAAATGTTTCTAGTAGGAAATATAATTATTCAAACTTGTTTTGAAGTAACTAAAAAAGGCTTATTGTGAAGAAATTATCCTTCTTATGGAGAAAAATAATACTAATAATTTCTCCCAAGAAATAATTTTAATATCAATTCACCATACACAATAACTCCTCACATAAATTTATAGTTTCCCCCCACCTGGGGAAAAACTAAATCCTTATTAATTTCGCAAAGTTTGGCGCAGTGGAAGATAGCTCAAACCATTTTTTTCTTAATGTAATTTTCCAGAGGAACACTAGTGGATCAATTGAGTTAGGGTCTATCAAGTCAAAAAAATACTAATAGCTAAAATATACCTCAAAATATATCATCAGCTTGTAAAAGCTTAGACACAATGTGACCCACACTATTTTAAAACAGGATAACTTTTTTTATAGAAAAAACTATTTATTTAAAACACTGGGAAAAATTAATTTAACAACCATTGCATTTTTTTTATAAGATCAATGTATTTCCCTGCAACTCTGACAGTTCTATTTTATTATTTAAGCTATGGCAGCGATAATACAAATATGATTATTTTCTTTGGGGGCTTGACTATTTTTTTATATTTTTTTTTCAACTATTGTGATGTACAACTTAACTTTAATAGAGGCTATATCTGACACAACTAGTATTTTTGGATAGGATGTGAGTCACCTGTCAGAGCAGTAGCATGTATAATCAAATCTTGTTTGGTTAGTTATAAAGTGAAAACTCAATAAGGCTCGGGTTGGCAATATTATTTTCACACCTAGGTTCCGGCCAGAACCCCTTAATTTCCTCCTAACACCTTTTGTGAGGTATGATTGGTGGTGTAAAAAAAAACTGTTGTGAATTTGTACACCACACCTTCACTTCCTATCAGGGACACTCGGTTTTTGTTAAGCTGATAAATTTTTTGAATTTTTATTTAACAAGGCAAAGGGACCTGACTGCACAACCCACAATTGTACAACTTGTTTAGAGCCTTTTTGTGAAATTATTATTGACCACTACTCCAACACGCAACTACACATTTCTTTATCCTCAGATTATATACCATTTCGTTAACCTCATCTCAAAAATCCTTAACACATCACAAAAATTGATTTAAAAAAATTGCCCAGTAATAATCTTTTTTAAATTAAACGAAAACTTATCTTTAAAATACAACCATATACTGCCAGCATACAATTTATCAAAATTTCATTCATAAATGATCTTTCCTAGGTTGAATACAGTTTAGCCCTACAACACTAAAACCTTTAAAAAAAGCTACAACAATTTTACATAATATATGATCTTACCTAGGTTCAATAAATTGACAACTTTAACCTTTAAAAACTCAATAATTAGGCATAAATACAACCAGTTAAAATAAAAATTTGTTTGGTGCAACTATATTTAAGCAATAAATTAACATACAAATAAATAATTTAAACACTCACCACATACACATAGACAAACACGTTCTGACAAACACACGACATGAATGGCCCATAAAACAAACTAACTTTTTTTATTTCTTTAAATTAAATCCGCTTTTTTATGCGCCTCGGCTTGGTGTCCTCGATGTTTATTTTTAGTTATTTTAGCTCACTCGAGAGGTATTTCACTGACTTCGACAAGAAAAATTTGAATATGCGTTCACTTATTTTCGCGTTTCATCACGAGATTTGTGCTGCAGCAAAACCCGATAATTTACATCTTTTTTTACAAAAATGAATTTATTTCCTCCAGGTCCAAACAAATCTAATTTGATGACAAATTAATGTTGGCCTCAAAAGAAAAAACTCCGCTAAACAGTGAAGCGCACAAATTTCAAAGATTTTTATTACGTGAAGACACCTAGCCTGGACCTACAAACACACGGACGGATGGAGCAGAAGTGAGAGAGAAGCGACTGCGTCCCCTCCCCAGCTGGACTTTTCTTATCTTTCTAGATCTTTCCGACAGCAACTGCCGTTTTAAAGTTCACCGCCGGTTTTGCTCACCACATAAGCCCCCTGTCTAAAAAAATTGGTTCCGCAGGCCGAAGGCTTTTCTGAATTTTCCCTAATCTTTCTCGGAATCAATTTCACACAAAACCTTTTTTTCAAGACAAATATACAAGACAAATAAAACAACAAACAATTTTTTGTAGGTGTGACCCTGACGCTTAGGTGTACTTCAACAATTTGTTATACAAGTTTTTTTTTTACATCTTATTTTATTCTACATGCTGTTCATTTGCACCTCGAGAAAACTACTGCTGTCAGAGCGGGCGAGTCGCGCACAACTCCACCAGTATGGTTCTGTCCTTCGGACATCACTCAGCAACTCTTTGGCGGCAGCCTCGATGTGCGCTGATTGTCGCGACGTAGGTCGACTCTGGGTGTCGGGTAGAGAGCAGTGTCAGAAACCAAGGCATGTGCGTCCCCTGATGAGTGGGCTGGGGGGGGGGGGGTGTGCCGCTGCGAAGTCCAGTCGAGCCGTTCTTATCTCTGATAAGGATTATCAGCTGTTGGAATGCTGGCGCCGCCAAGTGAATAAGGTCTGGTCTTCCTTGTTTATAACGCCACTGGTAATAATGTTCATCCTCTGTATTAAACGGTTTAAAAAGTTTATGCAAATTGATGACTTTTACACTGGTCACCGGTTGAAACGACTGTATAAAACTGTTTATGTCTCTGATGCTGTTATTTATATTTATTGAGTTATGTAAAGTTGGAGGGAGGGTTGAAATTAAAACGGTAAAATTCTTCTTTGTTAACAATTTAACTATGGACTTGATATTGTTCTTTGTTTGATTCACTGGAATGTTCGACACAACATCGTTGACACCAATTAACACGAAACAAGTGTGACGGAAGGAAGTATGCCGTTCAGATATTAGGCACTTTAACTGTCCTGTAGTACAGCCGCTGATCGCGCACACATTGCCGGAGAACAGATGGTCAGACTCTTTCCACACCTTTTGAAGCCTCAGCACCTGACTGTCTCCCAGTAGTGTTATGTCCATGGTCTCCACTGGTCACACCTAGTTCCTATATACATACATGCTTATAACTAATTTGTACATTTTTTACACAACATAGGCTTTTCAAAAAAAAATTATCGGTCATAAAACCTTTTTATTTGAGCAACGTGAACAATTTTTACGATTGTTGGGTCTTCATTCAATTTTAGCTTTACATTTACATTATTTAAAACTTCCAACACAGTCCACGGGCCTTTCCATCCCTGCGAAAGCTTATTGCTAATCTTTTTAGCCTTATCGCTGGGGATGTAAACTTTATACAATACCTGGTCGCCTACTTTGTAAGGCGAAGTTCGCCTATTTTTATCATACGCTAGCTTCATCCTACTTTGGGCCGCTTTCAAATGTTTATGAATCTCGCTGACTCTATCCTCAACACTCTGTGTTGGTGTTACCTCTTCGATGAGGTTCCACGCCAGTTGTAAAGGATTACTCAACTCTCTGCCCATTAAAGCCATGGCGGGTGTCATACCTATACTCTCATGGCGGGCGGAATTTACTCCTACCATTAGGAAATTTAAATTTTCATCCCACCTATCTTGAGTTTTACTGTGAAAAATTTTCAGTGCGTACTTTAAATTTCGATTTTCCCTCTCAGATTGGTTACCTTGTGGCCTAGCTACACTCGTCGTTATGTGTTTGATTCCAAGTGCGAATAGGAATGATCGAAATCGAGCTGATGTAAACTGACTGCCATTGTCACTGATAACCGTTTCTACTACTCCATTTTGTCCAAAAATTCTTTCCGACATTGCTTTTATTACCGTTTCGGAAGTGGCCCTTCTAAGCGGAACGAACCAAGCAAATTTCGAAAAACTGTCTACACAAACTAACATATACTGATTTCCGTTTTTTGATCTTACTAATGGGCCAAAAAGGTCAATGTGCAACCTTTGCATACATCTTTCGGGTAAGGTAGAACTCATTAGTCCCACTTTCGTATTTTGCGGATTTTTATGCAATTGACATAACTTACATGATCGTACATAATTTCTTATGTCTTCGAACATTGATTTCCAAGCGAAATCTTTTGCTATTTTTGCTGTGGTTTTTTTTATACCCCAATGTGCTGACAAAGAAGTATCGTGATTAAATTTTAAAACAATCTGCTTGAAGGTCTCTGGTACACAAACTTTGGGGGAACAATTTTTATTTTTTTGATACTTCAATACCCCATTTTTTAACGAATAATTATTTACAATTTCTCCCTTTTCCAGCTTATCTATTATTTCCCTTAAATTTGGATCCTCTCTTTGTTTTTGCCCAATGTCATTAAAAACTTCTGGAAAATGTTGCAAAAAATTCAGAGTATGCTCAGGTCTCACATCATTCCTTGTTGCCTCTGGCGTTGGCTCGAACAATCTAGATAAGGTGTCGGCCGGTATGTTTTGCGTAGCACGCGCGTGTTCTATCTCACACGGAAATTCTGATAATCATAATTTCCAGCGGGCCAATTGACCTGTCGTCTTGTCTGATTTCCACAGATAAATGATTGCTTGATTATCGGTCCTTAATACAAAGGGTTTATCTAACAGAAACTCGCGATATCGTTTGCATCCCCAGAGACAAGCCAACAGCTCTCGTTTATAGATGGAATAGGCCCGTTCATTTTTTTGAAGAGCCCTGCTAGTATATGCTATCACTACTAAAGTACCATTTATTTCTTGTTAAAGTACACAGCCTATACTATGGTCTGATGCGTCACAGCTCAAAACAAACTTTTTATTGAAATCTGGCAAGTGCAGAACGGGAGGTGAGGTCAGGACCTCAATCAGCTTCTCAAAACTTGCCTGCTCGGTTTTTGTCCATTTAAATTTTACACCTTTCCTCTTCAGTCGATTTAAGGGATAACAAATTTCGGAAAAATTCGGAATGAATTTGTTGTAGAAACTCGCCAAACCCACAAGTCGCTGCACTTGCTTTACAGTTTTTGGGACGGAATAATTTTTTATGGCGTCTGTTCTCGACGGATCTAACTGCAATTTTCCATCTGATACGTAATGCCCTAGAAACTGAACGCCACGTTTCGCTAACTTCAATTTTTCCGGGTTTACCGTCAAGTTATACTCTCGCAATTTTTTTAGTACAGCTTTTACATCGTTATAGTGCGTCTCTTCATCGGGACTGTAAATCAATACATCGTCGCAAAAAAAAACCACAACAACTAGTTATTACTGTAAAATATTTATGTGAAACAAAATAGGCTATTTACACTTATGTACATCACTCCCAGCACTCAACTGTCTCAGTCTATTTGTGCCAATTGTCAAAAAAATTTACAATACAAAGGCCAGGCTCCCCGGGGCAAGTTTTACAGTAAATTAGCCTATCTTTCTTCTTCCCTTGACGATTACATATACGGCACATTTTCCTCTTTGTTCGATTTTGACTGTCTTTTTCCTCTATTTTGCATGGTGTGTGTGTGTCTGGTTATGTGGTAGTGGTCTCGCTGGGGCAGGCTCATCAGGAAGTATTTTGTCAATAACCTTCAACCTGAAGTCATAAAACGACATTTTTCGCCGTTGGTCTACCATTTCAATATCATTGAATATAAAGTAAAGAGTTAAAGAGTTAAGTAACAACATCTGGATCACGTGTACAAACATTTTTTTATACCAACGAAGTGTTTTGTGATCACAAGGATAATAGCTCATCAGTCGATCCCCCCCGTCCACACCTTCCATAAAGGCGTTGTATTTGATGATGAGTAAAGGCTTGACCCGATCATTACCTTTTTTGTTGGTAAAAAGACACCATTTCGTTCTCATGTTCCGTAGATATATAATTAACCACACGTTTATCTTACCAACGCCCTATCATAATTACCTCCGAATATCTGGCAATAGTTTCCCCTTTATGAAGTTTTGCGTCTTTCACATCACCAAGAATGTGTTTCCAATTAGTTCGCAATGTACCAGTGCAATAGGTTCCTATTGATAAGAGCTTTGCAGCGAGGGTAAAACTATTGTAAAAGTTATCCATGTATAACGCATGACTGTTCTTTTCCAAACCTTTCATCAGTTATAAAACTATTTGTGAAGTGTGACCTTTGCCACCAATGTCACCATCATTCTTCCCAGCATAAATATAAATACAGAACCTAAACATCAAACCTTGTGGTTCAGAAAGGCGGTAAAGTTTTACTCCATATTTGTGCCTTTACCTTTATGTATTGGCGAAATTGAAGTCTCCCCCTCCACAACACCATACATTTATCGAGTGACAAGTTTCTTTCCAGATAATATATAAAAGTCATTTTTGAGTTGAAATAGTCAATTATGTGTCAAATTATTACCAATCGATCATTTGACTGTTTGCTATTGGCAGAAAAATGCAGGCAGCGTAATATGTGTAAAAATCTGTCTCGACTCATATATTTTGAGAAACGGTTTAGGCCAAACAATTTACCCGTTTTCCGTTAATCTTGCAACCTATTTGTGCGGAGAGTACCTGTATGCAACAATAAAGCAATAAATATTTCATCACGACATATCATTCCATCAGTGAATTCTTGAGCCAGGTGTGGTTGATGGGCCGCAGAAAACTTCCTACGCATATTTATTGGTCAGAGTAACAATTTCATCAAGAAAAATGTCATCCAGCAGCATATGAAAATAACTAACTGGTTGTCCCACCTGTTCTGGGAAACAACAAATCACTTTCCTTTACAAAGCTAATAGGCCTCATACCTGCTGTATTGATGGACCATACCGGTGGTGATGTGTCGTAATCCGGATCGTCATCTTCAGAAGCAGTCTCATAGTTTACCGGTTCATCATCACTCACATTTCCATTACTGACATCTTCGTTGTCTCTGTCCTCATTTTGAAAACCACTTGGTCCGGGATCATCCATCATACATCACAAATAAAACAATAAAATAAAAACTCAATATCATTCGTATCACGTAAAATAACCTGACTTTATAGCCGGCTCTAGTGATGTGTCAAAACCAAAACTCGAATCTCAAAACCACCAAAACTTGGAAAAAGTTTCGGTTTCGAGATTCGATCGGCAAGTTTCGAGAATCAAAACTCAAAACTGCCGAGATTTTTTGTGTCATTGTTGTTTTTTTAACAGAAATCACGCCCGAGTGTTGATTAATAATGTGAAGGTCAAAAGCCTACTGTCATCGGTCGTCTACCTTCACCTTTTGTGGATTATTGATTTTTTATTTGTGAAAGAACAACTCTAACCAAAGTTTATAATTAAGCTACAATAATTGGTTCACTAGTAGTGTACTATTCGTAATTAAACAGATTAGAGAATCAGAGGATAAAACATAGTTTTAATCAACTTAAAACTTGTACATATTTCAAGAATAATGCATTGCTAAACAAAAGTAAATATTATTACAGATGATTAAAAATAACAACAGGTGAATTCCAAATTTAAATATAGTACATTCTCCCCCACTATCAGTTCACCACGCGTAGTCTTGAAGGTAACTCGGAGGCTGTCTGTTTCTTTGAGGCCTACTTACAGAAACACCAACATCAGACTCTTCAGGCGAGTTGTTAGGTTGAGACTGAGTTTCGTTCGACTCACTTGCGACTATATCTTGCATTCGATTTTCTGTTTGAATATCTTGAAGGTGTGATTCAGCAGCAGGAGCCAGATTGCGGACATTTACAGAAGTTTCTCGACCGTCTGGTAAGCGGACATAAGCATATCCTGGGTTTGCATGAATAAGTTCTACTTGGCGTACCAATGGATCGTATTTGCTCGATCTCTCGAAGTTCTTTAACAATACAGGCCCTGGAGCTGTTAACCATGTAGGCATTGAACACCCGTTACCAGATTTCCTATTATGTTTAAACATTCTCTCATGTGGTGTGCAATTAGTGCTAGTGCAAAGTAAAGACCTAATGGAATGTAATGCTTCTTGAATAACCGTTTCCCATCTAGTTACGGGCAGGTTCTGAGACTTTAAGGCAAGAGTTATGGTTTTCCAAATTATACCATTATATCTCTCACACTGTCCATTTCCTTGGGGGTTGTACGGAGTGGTATGACTTGTTGCAATTCCATGTGAATGCAAGAAAGATGTTACGTCTTTCGAGAGAAATGACGTGCCACGATCTGAATGGATATAAGATGGTATTCCAAAAATAGCAAATAGCTGTTTTAAGCTTTGAATTACTACTGATGATGTAATTTCAGAACATTGGAAGGCAAAAGGAAAGCGTGAAAACTCGTCAACAACAGTAAGGAGGTAACGGTTTCGAGTAGTTGATGGCAATGGACCTTTAAAGTCAATGTTTAAACGCTCAAAAGGAGCCGTTGCTTTAATTAACGTACCTTCAAATTTGCAAAATTTAGGCTTAAGTTGAGCACAAATAGAACAAGCGGCCGTCATCTTCCGTATTTCTTCCAAAGTACATGCAATGTTCTTGGATCGAACCCAATGATACATTCTCGTAACCCCAGGGTGGCAGAGAGAGCGGTGAACTTCTTCAAGATTGAAAGATCCTCCTAACGCTGAGGTTACTCGAGAGAGGGCATCTGGGACTACATTTTCTTTTCCTGGTCGATATACGATATCATATTTAAAACATGAAAGTTCTAAACGCCATCTCTGAATCTTTTCATTTTTAATTTTTCCTCTGACTCTATTGTCAAACATAAACGACACAGACTTTTGGTCGGTTATTAAAGTGAATGGTCTGCCTATCAAATAATGCCTCCATTTTTTAAGAGATTCTACAATAGCCTGGGCTTCTTTCTCTATACTTGGATGCAGTTGTTCAGATTTTGACAATGTGCGGGAGAAAAAGGCAACAGGTCTACCACTTTGTGAAAGAGAGGCTGCAATAGTTTTCTCTGAAGCATCTGTTTCTACCGTGAATGGAACACCTTCTTCTATGGGCATTTTTAGAGCCAAAGAAATATCGGTTTTGAGATCATCAAACGTTTTAGCTGACTCTTCTGACAAGGGGAATTGTTTACTTTCAACTAACGGGCGTATTTTCTCAGAGAAACGAGGAATAAAGTTGGAATAGTGTGCAAACATACCCATCGCTCGACGAAGGGCTGCAGCATTCTCTGGGACTGGGAGATCAATCAATGGTTTAAGACGTTCCGGATCAGGCTGAATCTTGTGGTCGGATATGACATAACCTAGGAGACGAATAGATTGAGTAGAAAATACACATTTGTTCTTATTCAATGTTAAGTTGTACTTCTTGGCAGCTTTCATGAAGTTTTCTAAATGCATATCATGAGCTTCTTGAGTTTCTCCGCAAACAGTAATGTCGTCCAGATATGCGAAAGTATTCTTTAGATTTTCCTGTTTAATTATGAAGTCCATTACACGCTGAAATACAGCAACACCGTTCGTTACTCCAAAAGGTACTCGATTAAACTGGTAAAGTCCTCCACATGCTTCGAAAGCAGTAAATTTCTTATCTTCTTCAGCAATCGGGAGTTGATAGTAGGCACTTTGAAGATCTATTGTGCTGAAGAATTTGTATCTAGAGACTTCGTTTACTATTTTATCGATTCTAGGTAACGGGTATGCATCCAGCATGGTGAAACGATTGATAGTTTGAGAATAATCAACTACCATGCGCTTCTTATGATTTTCGTTCTTCGTTACTAACACCTGTGCTCTCCAAGGTGAGACACTAGTTTCAATAACTCCCTCAGATAGCAGTTTCTGAATATCTGCTTCAATGAATTTTTCATCCTCAAGACTATGCCGACGAGATTTTATGGATATGGGTGCACAGTTGGGTGACAAGTTACTGAATAATCTAACAGGTTGAATACAGGCTGAGGCTAAACTACAAATCTTAAGTGATTTCTTGTTACCACCAAACAGTACTTCTAGGCTTTCGTAGTTTTTCAAAACATCATGACCTATTATGATATCTGTGCATAATTGATCAAGAACAAGGAGTTTAACATTGCTATGGACATTTCCCAAAATTTTTAAATTAACTCTACAAAAGGATTTTATGTGGGATTGAAAAGAAGCAGATGCCATTGAAACATTTACATCAATAGGAAATTCTCTCAAGTTACATACCTGAATAATATTTTTACTTATGAAACTCTCAGAACTCCCAGTATCCACTAAAGCATTCATTTCCTCTCCATTCAGTTGCACTTTGATAATAGACTTTACTAGAGAGGACGGAACAGCAGCGTTGAGACTATTAAGAAAAAGGTTGTTAGACAGAGAAGTACCGGTAGTATTATTATTCGCTCTTGGATTTGATTGGATGTTGCTTCTGCAAACTTTGGAAAAATGTCCAGTTTTTCCACACTTGTGACATACAACGTTCTTTGCAGGACACAATTCTCGGCGATGTCTGTTTGCCCCGCAAAAATAACATTTTTGAGTTTGGACTGCAGAAAGGGTCCCTTCAATTTTGTTTACTTTATTTTCAGGATTCTCTGTTTTGTCTTTGCTTGTACCGATAACAAGATTTACAGGATGAATTGCAGGATTTATAAACGATTCAGCATGTTTCTGAGCCATTTCAAGACTACGTGCTTGATTTAACGCATCTTCAAGTGAAAGTGTTTTATTCTCCAATAGCCTTTGACGAATCTCGCTTGACAGTATTCCACCAATAAACGCATCCCGAATATAGTCATCCCGGTTCTGTTCAGCATTGACTTGTTTGAATTTGCAATCTTTGCTTAGTTTAAATAAAGCTTGAATGTACTCATCAACAGTTTCGTTAGACTTCTGTTTTCTTGTAGCAAGTTTATGTCTCGCAAATACCTCGTTTGTTGGTTTAATGAATAGAGATGTTAAAGTACTTAAAGCATCTTCATAAGTTTTGCATAATGATATACATTCATAGATTCTTGGAGACACATAATTTATCAGGAGTTTAAGTTTACCTTCATCTGTGTTTGTCCATTTTAAAGTTTCTATTTCAGCAACAAAATTCTCAAATGTAGCAATCCAGTGTAGCCACAGTTGGGAACTTGCAGTATCATTAGGATCAGCATCAAATTTTGTTGGTTTCAGTAAGTTTTCCATTACACAGTACACTATTAAAACATTAACTCAGAAGGATGTTAAGTTGATTAAATTGTACTATTCGTAATTAAACAGATTAGAGAATCAGAGGATAAAACATAGTTTTAATCAACTTAAAACTTGTACATATTTCAAGAATAATGCATTGCTAAACAAAAGTAAATATTATTACAGATGATTAAAAATAACAACAGGTGAATTCCAAATTTAAATATAGTACAAGTAGTTCTGAAACTAATATTTTTCTAGGATGCTTCGAGAATGGCAGTAAGTTAACTGGTTTATTTGGAGTAACTGGATTTATTTTTCATAACCATAACCAGGCAAGTAAATAGGATTTTGGAATTTGACTTTTGAGTTTCGAGATTCGATTTTTTAAGTTTTGGTTTTGGTTTCGAGATTTGAAATTTCTGGTTTTGACCATCACTAGCCGGCTCACTATTACGTTACTGCCTGAAAACTAGGGGTCTGCGGTGCACCGAAAAAACTGTACCGGTACGGTACACAACTAATTACCGTCATCGGTTCGGTACAGAATATAACCCCGGTACAGATTCGGTACGGTAGAGTTTACTGCTTCAAACAATAAACAGAGATAAGCAAAACAATGTTTAACAAAATAAGTGGTTTAAATAAGACCGACTCCTATTTATAACTAGTCATTTCCTTTAAGGAAAACAAGCCCTAAAACTCATCGGAAAAGAGACGTTGACAGGTGTTATTTATAGCTAAACGAGAATGGAGATAAGAAAGGTGGGCAAGGGGAGCGGAGGGAGGCTGGGTAGGGTCGGCAAAAAATATGTCCTTGAAGACAAGAAAGGTTTAGACTAGGAAAGCGTGAGGGGTGAGGGGGGAGGGATCCGGTAATTAGCTATACATCAGTTGTTTGTCAACATCATTCCTAGAGTGAGAAAAGGAATACTATCTTTTAAATCACGTTCTTTCTCCATTATGATTTCAAATTAAACTGTTTTTATTTATGTATTATTATTATTGTTATTGAAGTATACTAGTGAAATTTTAAAATTATATTAAAAAAGGTTTCAAAATGGTTGAAAACTAATTAAAAACTTGATAAATTTCAAATGGTAGCATCAATTTGTTATTGTTTTATTGTGCTGTGAAATTTTTTCATACATATATCTGTTATATGTTAGATTATCTTGTGTGGTTTTGGAAAATTCAACTAAAAATTATTATTAACAACAACAACTTATTTTTTGATGAAGTTAATAGCTAATTATTTTAAATGTGATATAGCCAAATTAACATTATATCACTGTACGGGTCATTCCCACCAAATAAGATAATTTAGGTTAAGGAAAATTTTTAAAATTAAAATTGTCTTCTACTATTGATTGTTTAGTCTCATACATTTTTGGGAACACTCCAATGCTGCAGCAGAGCACAATTTTAATTTTTTATATGAAAAAACAAACATTTTCAGTGATCAGTCACACTCACTTAACCTCCCACAAAAAACGAGTTTCAGACATTTTATGCAAACAACTGACAGATTGTTTAATTAAATAAACAATAACAAAAACGTAACGTGTATTTATTTCCTGATTCCATAATTTTAACCTTTAAAAATTAGAAAATGGTATTGAAATTGGAAGTGTATCATAATTTGGTACCTAATACCTAAAATTTATTCATTGGAAAACATTTTTAACCCTCTAGGTGTCGCATCAAAAAACCTGAAATGTTACGCCATTTTTTTAACTTTTTTAGAATTTTATATAAAATGCTATAAAAAAATAAAACTTTGATATATTGGTAAACAAGTATATATTTTCTTAGAGAGCAGAAAATGGGCTATCTTTTAATATAAAATTTGTTGGCCTAAATGTATGGTATAACAGTCCGGCTTGGGTTCAAATCTAGACAACCAAAAAAAAAAAAAACTTATTTTTTATGTTACGAGACCGGAGGCCCACTGGTTGATCGACATGTTAGTTGGTCTAAGGGACAGTTGGTAGGGTTTAAAAAAATAAATATTAATAATTAAATAAAGTACTGAAACGCACTGAACGACATGTTAGTTGCTCACAGGGACAGTTCGTAGGGTTTTAGAAAATAAGTATAAATAATTAAGTAAAGTCCTGAAACCCACTGATCGACATCTTGGTTGCTCGCATGGACAGCTGGTAGGGTTTCAAATAAATAAATGTAATAACAGATGGGCTACTTGCTCGATGTACCAGTTGCTCGCGCTCCCTACTCCTTGTCTCGAAGAGAGGGGAGAGGCGGATATACGCGCGGATTTACAGGAACATTCCATTTCCATTCATAGCTGTAGGCGCGCCCAAGTAGCGGAGTAACGTAGCGTGGAGCTGATCGTCACTGAGCAGAGATACCAACACTTACAACCAAAATTTCCCGTATAATATCAATTTTCCCGTTAATGTGACTGTATTTATATGACACAAAATATAAATAGGAACGAAATGGTGTAAATTATTTTATACCCATAATATGTTATGATTGTATCAAATATGATCTATATATATGTATATATCTTATACATACGTTAAGGAGTAATTTGATAGACAATGCCTCCGTTATTTATAAATATATAATAACGATTGATGTTTTCCCTGATTCGTAGCCACGGCTGGAGTTAGTCATAGGCTACATAGGTAATTGCTTAGAGGCCCGATCCACAAATTGGCCCGTACTACTAATAAATCATAAAAACCTAAAACCATATTCCAAAAAATTTAGTTAACCTTGGCGGTGGACAGCAAGGGGCCGCACCACATGGTGTCTACATACCCTAAATCTGGTTCTGAACGTAGCTGGGCATAAAGGGTTTCGTCAGTTACGTTCTGAAGGGTACTGCCTCCCCCCTAGGCTACATAGATAATTGCTCCGGGGCACGATCCATAAAGTGGCCCGTATTACACATAAATCATAAAAACCTAAAACCATACTCCAAAAATTTAGTTAACTTTGGCGGTGGACAGCAAGGGGTCGCACCACATGGTGTCTACATACCCTAAATCTGGTTCTGAACGTAGCTGGGCATAAAGGGTTTCGTCAGTTAGTTACGTTCTGAAGTGTACTGCCTCCCCCTTAGGCTACATAGATAATTGCTTAGGGGCCCGATCCACAAAGTGGCCCGTAATTCACATAAATCATAAAAACCTAAAACCATACTCCAAAAATTTAGTTAACCTTGGCGGTGGACAGCAAGGGGCCGCACCACATGGTGTCTACATACCCTAAATCTGGTTCTGAACGTAGCTGGGCATAAAGGGTTTCGTCAGTTACGTTCTGAATGGTACTGCATCCCCCAGTTCAATGTAAATCTGTCTATGCTATACTCTAATATGAATAAGGTTATAGCTTGCTTGTAAATTTGAGTTTTTTAAACTGCTCCAGTGTCCTAAAGTCCTAAAGTGTAGGAAATATCAAACTTCTAGGATAAAAATAAATTCCAGGCAGGTGTCATTCTCTTGATAAACTCGAGTAATGTAATAAAAGTAATAATAAAACTAAAATATGTAAATGTACCTTATGGATTTTAAAATCAAAACTAAAGAATCATAACAGTCAGTCGTAACTCTGAGGTTTAATCAATCAGTGTATTGTAAAAACTATTGAATGAAGAATAAATATAAAGCGGTACGAAATGAATAAAAGGGATATTGAGCTATAATAACATCTGGAGTTACCTCAAACATGCATAAAAAAGACAAATATAAGCTAAGCAAATGTTCTCGCCATTAGGAGGACGTGGTGTAACGCCATTAGGGGCCTACTCCATTCATAAAAACAAACTGCTGTCTGACAAGGAAGAGCAAAGCAAGGGGAGTCGCCATACATTACCGAACCCCGACGCGAACATCATCGCGAACATTTCTTTGATGTGTCGCCAGAAAACCGACTCCAAGTAGTTCGCCCCGAACCAATTTTTGTTCGCCCAGAAGTTCGCGTCGGATTTCGGAGTCCACCTTACACTAACGAACGTTCGCGCGACGGTTCGCTTCGGGGTTTGGTTCGGCGTAATGTTCGCTGGCGGGCTTACATCGAACAAGACTTTGGACCGAGCACCGAGCGCTCTCGAGGCGGTTTTTTGAGGAAAGATCAAAGAAAGATCGGTCCGATGTCTTGTTCGGGGTTCGAAAGTGTGTGGTACCTCCTCCATACGCTACTCCGAGCGCCGCCACGAGCCCCTCGGCTAGCGCTACGATGGTGAGGGTTGCAGTCTTGACTGTTGTCATTTTAGTTTCAGTTCATTAGTTTATGTAACGTAGTTTGCACGATGGAGTGGTCTGAGGTAAACACTTTGTTGTTTATTTCCGATTACAAAAATCGGTAAGTTTTGTGGGACCTTTCCCATCCTCTTAACTACCACAAAGTGAAAAGGAATGACGCTTGGATAGAAGTGGGTAAAATCGTAGGGTGGTCAGTGAAATGGGTGAATGGGTAAATGGGTGAAGTGGGGGAAATCTACTCACAAGTATTCGGCCGACCTGCACAACAGCAACTAAAATCGTCCCCACCGTTTTTACCCCGCGCGTCTGTCCGATCCGATGTCTTGTTCGGGGTCTTGATCGGGAAGAAGTTCGGACTGAATTTAGCTACCTTCGTGCTCTCTGCTCCCTGTTCGAACCGATGTCTTGTTCGGGTAAAAGTCCGGTAGTGTATGGCCTCCTTAAGTTGACCAGACGTCCCGTTTTCAACGGGACAGTCCCCTTTTTTGTGATTTGTCCCGTTGTCCCGACCAACGCTCTCGGGGCTTTAATTATTTTACCTCCTCTACTTGGGTTCTGTTGTTCTTTCACCTTTTCCATACTAAATTAAAATATAGTAAATATTTTTCAGCATTGAGTTCATCCCAAATTTCATGTTCCAAAGCAATCACGCTCAGCAGTTTCCGGCGTTACTCGTGCACGATTGGACTTTTTGGACAACTCCAACTTCGGCATCCCATCCGATGCGACCAGACAAAGACGGCTGTCAACGGAATGATCGGTTTCCATCGGCCGTTTTTGGAATTAATAAAAGAGAAACTAAATATTTTAGGAAATATTCCTTCATCAGAAAAGTTGAAAATTAAGCATAATAATAGCTAAACTTAGGCTGTGTTTATGTTTTTGCCTTAAAACAAAACTTTTTGACTTATCTTTTGTTAACAACAAATGTAACATTTTACTTACCTTTGTGAAATAATTTGGTTTATTCCCAACATTGTCTTATTAGGCTATGTCGTTGCCTTATCCATCGTCTTAATTTGAAAGCTTAGTAAATAAAATACTACTACAGAAGAATAAGTTTGGCTATGATTTCTTTGATTACATCCCTTTGTTTACTCTGGCTTCCTAACCCCAAAACAAACTACTATAGGCCCATATCCAAGTACAAATTAAAAGTAACAGTTTTAATAGTGAAGTAGAATAAGATTGGCCATGATTTCTTTGTATATATAATATTTTTTCTCTAGCTTTCTAACCCCAAAACAAACTACTGTATCCAAGTACAAATTAAAAGTAACAGTTTTAACAGTGAGTTTTAATAGTCACACAGCTTAAAAAACTACTCCTAAAGTTCCTCAAAACAGACAAAACCCCACTATTTTGCTCCTCATTTTCCAAGATTTTTCACCAAACCCCCCCTTCCCACACCCCCCGGTTCCATCCATCCCGTTTTCATAGAATCCAAATCTGGTCACCTTTTTACCAATATCCCTCGCCGTCCTTTTATTCATTGTTAGGCGGAGATTTACAGTAAAACTAAATGTCATAATAGTTTATATTTGGAGTATAAATAGTAATAGTACTCTCATATCGTTGTTTATTTGATCTTTACTTTTCACTTTGAGTACAATAGGAAAAGTAAAACAATACAAAAATATCAATATAAACAATAATTTAATCGCTATCATCAGTTGGATATAGTACAACCAAGTATATTTTTCTCAGGAAAGATCAATTCTGTGATGATATTATCTTCTTGATATTTCCCCTGCCTCTAAAAGTTTGTGTCAAGTTAAGATTTGCCTTGTTGAGGACAAATAAGAAATACAGCTGCCAAATTAATTCACAAATGGCCTATTGTATCAAAGTTGAGTTGCATTACCAGATAGACTTGCATATACAACAATAAACTTTTTGACAGGGCAGCAATTAGCTGATTGCATAGTATTGATGATAATAAATAAACATGTCATTTTGTCATTGAATTGAAAATATTAAATGTTATTGGCTGTCATTTATTTATTTTCTTGACACTGTGGATTACTAATAAATTACAGTCAGGGCCGGGAGAGGTGACATTGATGCTAGCTTTTGTCATTTGAATATGTATCTGTATCTGCATATGTATGTATTTGTATTTGTATCTTTACATAGTATTCTGTAGCAACAATCATAACATAGTAGCTGTGTTAACCTTGAAGAATGTCTCTGTGGAAAAGCCCTCTCCCTGTTAAGTTGGGATATATTTTTTTTTGGGGATGTTGTATTATAATTTATACAAACCAAAACTATAATTTTTCAAAAACTCAAATTGTTTTCACAATTTTGTCTTTAAGTGCTGTGTTGATTCAAATTTTTCATTTTGCACATGCAGCTGAGACTTTTAATGATTTCAGCAGGGATGAGCTATTTTCAGTGTATAAAAATACTGCAGGACTTGAAACTATGTTTTTTTTTGCAACTGTCATATCAACCACACTCTTTAATAGAAAGAAGTTTGGGAATCTTGCAAGAACTATGTCACATCTGTATTGTACAATCAGTCATGGAAGTAGAAATTTAAGGCGGTCGATTGACGTCACTCTCACTGTTCTAATGATAGTTTACTTCGTTGTTACTTTGTTAGCATGGAGGTGTGAGTTCCTAAATCCAGTTTTCTTAAAAAGAGAAAATTTGTCAAGATTTACTTTTAAAACACTAGCCATGGTTGTAAATGTAATTCAAGTTGAAATTTTGTGTTGGACACTTCACTACTGTACACTCTTAGCCTTAACAATAGAATGTAAACTCGCTAAAAATACAGATGTGATAACAAACACAGTGCATCAAGACCTCGAAATGTGCTCCGTATCAACAGTTACTGAGGAAGTTAGAAGTTTGAACAGAGAATATCCTAACACTAATCAAGGAGACGCCAAGTTTTCATCTTTCTCAGGCAGTAACATGGTTCATTACTGCATAGAAAACTTAAGGCTACTTTCTCAGACTAAGAAGTTACGTTATTGTCGAAATGAAAGCTTTTTCTTCCCAGTTATGCTTTTTGCAGTCCACTTTGCCTATGTACTACCTCTCTTTCTAACATTGCCACAACACCTGGATGTTGGAAAAAGTTGTTCTATGTTGATTGCTTTGCCGGCTGTGTATCGTACCTTTATGATGATCTTTTTACAAATCATATTCAACCATTGGATCAAGTACAAGGAACGGATGTCTGCTGTGAAAGCGACTCGCCAAATATATCAAGGTGTCGATGCCCGCACCAAACGGATGCTAGAGAAAACTGTGGCCTTTGCTCATGATCAGTATTCTGACACTCCTTGTCTCATCATTGAATATGACCTCTCGCTCTCGCAAGTTTATGTGGATCTAACTTTGCTGGTTGCCACTACGGTTTGGGGCTCCTGTTGCTAATTTATGAAAGAAATTGAACGAAAAAAAAGTGTGAATTTAAGTCTGTTAAAAAAATATTACTGTATTTAAGACTTATTCTATGATAGTTCTTGTAAAAACTTGTTGTAACATGGATAAAGACTATATAAAATGGGCAATTTTTACAGGGTATACCACTGACGATTTACATAATGGTTTGTCATAATAGTCCTTATTTGTAACCATTAATTATGGAAAACAAAAGTAGTTGCTACTAATAATATTAATGTGAAAGATAGTGTGTTAGTTCATGTGCCCATTACGAGCCACCTACTGGACCAATTAAGCCGAAGGCTTATTAGGCTGAAGCCCATTTAAGGAAGATAGCTAATACACTTGGGGCAAACAAAAGCCTATTCCTGTTTTGAAAATCCTTTAGGAATTAGCCCCACTGGCCTTTAAAACTGTCATCTTATATTGGATTAGAGGATTTAAACAGGTGATCTTTATTCGAGATAGTTAAACATTTTCCCCATAGAATACAGGAATTACAACTGATGTAAAAATAGTAAAGGAGAACGATTTACAGTTTTACAATGGACTGCAAATTCTATTGGCGAAGCTGGGATCTGCAGTTAGTTTATTACACTTGTGAGAGATTTATGTTCCAGAAGTTATTAAAAGCAGCTGTGTTCTATAAAATTTGTTATTGTCTCTCTTGTCTGGTTTTCTCAGAAAATTGCATCCTACACTTAAAAAATAATAACAGCTGGCTCATTAGCAAACTTCAAAACATCTGGCTTACTTATGTTCACATCTTATGTAGATCAAATTGAATTATAGTCTATCGACTACTAAAAGTCATGGTTAGAATCGTTTTAAGAATTTTAAGAGAATGGTTTTACTTTTATACCGAGCACTATTTTTTTCCGATTATAACCAAGCAATCTTTTTTGAATTTACCTTTTGGAAGTATAGCAAGTACTTGGATATATTAAATACCCCCGTCGCAGCAAACCTGTGTACTCAGTGAATTTCCAATGCATGCATATGTTTCTCACTACCACATACACCACTTACCAAATTTCATAAAAATACATAAACAAATAAGTTATAATTTAATATAAATATAAATGAATGAATAAACAATTTACAAATAACAAATAACCTTGGTCTTTAATCAAAAGTTTTAGTTTACATCTAGATAAAAAAATTATTAGAAAATACAATATTTAGCAAATGAGTTCTCTTTTTATCTCAGGGTTCAAATTTCGTAAGGCCCATTAGCATCTGGCTCGATCGATAATAATCAAATTTTTTATATTAGTAAAGTACAACAACAGATAATTAAATAGAGAGTTCAAATTTGAAAGAAAGTCCAAAATCTTCAACAAATAAATAAAATATTAGCACTCTTCTTCAATTTATTTTTAAAAATGTCTTAATCTTGATGTTAATTTTGAAAGTTATTGATATGAAACGTCCCTAAATATCAATAAGATCAATCTTCAAATAGATGTATGCTGGAAGGGGATTAGTGTGAGAATAAGGAATGGCCTCACCAAACAGTCCTCAAAATGTGCCTAAAATACGGTTAAAAATTTATTAATGGGAGTCTGCTGGGCTTTAGAGCTGGGGGAATACTCAAAAACTTATTTAACACGCACAAACATAAAAAAATCTTGATGTAAAACTGATTATTCCATCCTGGGAATGAGCAACATGGACTTGCTCGACTGTCCTGCTTCGGCTCTCCTGAGACACAACACGGCGTCACCTCGTCCAGATTTGGGGAAGAAGTGCATCTTCCAATTAGAATCCTTCTCAACAATCTTGGTACACTGTAATTTTTTGATTGGCTGTCAGCAGCAATAGCTAATTTTTATTGGTCACCACTTCACTGAATTTAAAAATAATATTTCTCTATTTAATTTAATTTGGAAAAGATAAATTTATATCGAAAACACAATAAAATAATATTTCCAATCGTTAAAAGTTAATAAAATAAGTCAAATTTAATTTAAAACACTCATAATTGCATCTTATTCTATCATACTACAAACAGCTGATTGAGGTAAACAAACTAATATCTGTATTAAATTACGCATTACTTAAATTAAATCATATATTCCTGCTATGTACACATTTCTAAAAGTTTCAGATTATTTTTTAGGAATTTATTACATTATTAGTTTTTACTCAAAACCTTACACTTAATTAAAAAACGTAGAAAACAAATATCTGAATTTATAATTGCTAATGTATGACATTCCTAACGCAGTTCCATCGTTCGCCGCAAGGGTTCAGCACTAGACGGTCAGGTCTCTCCAAAATGGTCTACAGACACTTTGTTGCTCTAGCGGATTTACAAAGAACTAACAATCATGGCGGCCGTCCGTCCTGGGAAATCTTGAGTATTCTTGATGTTTACAATTCAGGGTTTTACATTCAAATTAATAAGTTTCTAAACTAGATTTACAATATGAGTGGTTAATAAAAAGTTTATTTACAAAATTATATTGTTCTGACACGCAAATATATCTGTGTCGGGGCCAATTGGATGAAATATATCACTTTTTCAAACTTACTTTTTAGTGGGGTTAGGTCGATTTGTCAGACTTGGATTATCTTTCACAGTGAGTAAGTACCCTAGGTTAAATGTTTTTTTACTATACTTATATTACAGAGATGAAAACTTATCTAAATCTAATTATACCAAAATGTGTGTCTAATGTGTATAAGTCCTTTTTCTTTGATAGTTTGTTATAGGGCATTTGAGTAGGCTAGAGTTTTTTAGTCCATCGTCTCTTCTATTCTAGGCCTAAATTACCTATCCTAAATAGTATTAATGTTTTTGTTTATTATCATACATATAAAATACACTAACACATATAAAATACAGTTATAAAGTGATCTATAGCATTTTATTTATTCTCCATAAGAATAACATTAGGGCTGAGTACGCAGGTTGCTGCAAAAAGAAAGAGAAGAAATACGTTTTTGTGCAATTATTAAAATAACTCAACTAGGTGAAGCTACGTACTAAGTTTTATTTATTTATGTTCATAATTAAGGGAGACATACAACTTTACTTACTCTACATAAGAATAACATTAGGACTGAGTATGCAGGTTTGCTGCTATGGGGATAATCAACAAAAAATAATTTGTTGTGCAAATATTAATATACCAGTACTACGTGAAGCCAATACCAAGTTTCATCAATATAAATTCAAAAATAAGCGAGATATCAAACTTTATTTATTCCCCTTTAAGGATAACATTGGACAACGTACTGTGTTTAGCACTTTGAATATCTCTGCAACGGTTGGATGTAGAATCACAATTTAAACACCAAAATGATTGTTTTGAGGAGCTGAACTGATTGGTAAAAGGAAATGTGAAGTTTACATTAAAATGAACTGAGGAAAAGCCAAAAACCTTTTTCCAATAAGATTAACATGGGAGATTTTATGAGCAGGTTTTTTGGATTTTCTCCGCAACCACTTAACCTAGGTTGATAATTAAAAATACTTTATTGTTTGTTATTTAAGCTCTATAATATGGTCAAAACCAAAATTAAGTTTTTTAAAAATGTTAGTGTGAAAAATGCAAAAAACTGATTTTTGGAACATTTTAAACCCCATAAACCCCCCTTCCCATGGTCCGTTTTTTCTGGTTTTCAAACTTAAAAGTCATGAATGTCACTTTATACATTTGAGCCAAATTTCATCGAAATCGGACGTTTTTTACTCAAGTTATCACTTTCACGGACACACACACAACACATATATATTGGAATTTGAACGAATAGTGTTTTTGGCGTCTGGGAACCTCAAATCAAAAAGTTATCATGGTCTCGGGCTTAAGTCTTAACATGAGACCTACGGTAATAGCTTCTTCCCCATGGGGGAAATTCGCTAAATCAAATTTTTTATGAATAACCTTTTGTTAATCAAACCAAACTGAAAGTTTACTCAGTAAATCATATTCATGCCTCTCATCACATCATTAATATAATTATCACAGTGTTTCTGGGCAGGGAGGAATTGCATTACCAATCCTTTGTTTGTTGACTCTAATAATGAAACATTTTCCCCCAGGTTGCTACAGATTCGGTGACAGTCTGGTGGAGGAGGCGGACTCACTGCACTCAGACGAGGAGGACGGAGGACAGCTGCTACAGGGAGGGGTGGAGTACGACAGCGATGAGTTTGCGGACGATGAGGGCATGAGCAACCAGGACGACTCAAGCAGTCAGGAGTACCTACACGACGAACCTAGTTACCTGGACACTGTCGAGCAGTACAGATACGCCAACTGGGAGAGGAGTTACCCTACTGGTGAGTTCTAGTACCTGCACGACAAACCTAGTTACCTGGACACTGTCGAGCAGTACAGATATGCCAACTGG
Organism: Allygus modestus; assembly: GCA_963675035.1. Taxonomy (NCBI): domain Eukaryota; kingdom Metazoa; phylum Arthropoda; class Insecta; order Hemiptera; family Cicadellidae; genus Allygus; species Allygus modestus. The sequence goes on from OY776114.1 coordinate 131,285,352, forward strand.
GAGAGGAGTTACCCTACTGGTGAGTTCTAGTACCTGCACGACAAAACCTAGTTAGCTGGACACTGTCGAGCAGTACAGATACGCCAACTAGGAGAGAAGTTACCCTACTGGTGAGTTCTAGTACCTGCACAACAAACCTAGTTACCTGGACACTGTCGAGCAGTACAGATACGCCAACTGGGAGAGGAGTTACCCTACTGGTGAGTTCTAGTACCTGCACGACAAACCTAGTTACCTGGACACTGTCGAGCAGTACAGATATGCCAACTGGGAGAGGAGTTACCCTACTGGTGAGTTCTAGTACCTGCACGACAAAACCTAGTTAGCTGGACACTGTCGTGCAGTACAGATACGCCAACTAGGAGAGAAGTTACCCTACTGGTGAGTTCTAGTACCTGCACAACAAACCTAGTTACCTGGACACTGTCGAGCAGTACAGACACGCCAACTGGGAGAGAAATTACCCTACTGGTGAGTTCTAGTACCTGCACAACAAACCTAGTTACCTGGACACTGTCGAGCAGTACAGATACGCCAACTGGGAGAGAAGTTACCCTACTGGTGAGTTCTAGTACCTGCACAACAAACCTAGTTACCTGGACACTGTCGAGCAGTACTGATACGCCAACTGGGAGAGGAGTTACCCTACTGGTGAGTTCTAGTACCTGCACAACAAACCTAGTTAACTGGACACTGTCGAGCAGTACAGATACGCCAACTGGGAGAGAAGTTACCCTACTGGTGAGTTCTAGTACCTGCACAACAAACCTAGTTACCTGGACACTGTCGAGCAGTACAGATATGCCAACTGGGAGAGGAGTTACCCTACTGGTGAGTTCTAGTACCTGCACAACAAAACCTAGTTACCTGGACACTGTCGAGCAGTACAGATACGCCAACTGGGAGAGAAGTTACCCTACTGGTGAGTTCTAGTACCTGCACAACAAACCTAGTTAACTGGACACTGTCGAGCAGTACAGATACGCCAACTGGGAGAGGAGTTACCCTACTGGTGAGTTCTAGTACCTGCACAACAAAACCTAGTTACCTGGAGACTGTCGAGCAGTACAGATACGCCAACTGGGAGAGAAGTTACCCTACTGGTGAGTTCTAGTACCTGCACAACAAACCTAGTTACCTGGACACTGTCGAGCAGTACAGATACGCCAACTGGGAGAGAAGTTACCCTACTGGTGAGTTCTAGTACCTGCACGACAAAACCTAGTTAGCTGGACACTGTCGAGCAGTACAGATACGCCAACTAGGAGAGAAGTTACCCTACTGGCGAGTTCTAGTACCTGCACAACAAACCTAGTTACCTGGACACTGTCGAGCAGTACTGATACGCCAACTGGGAGAGAAGTTACCCTACTGGTGAGTTCTAGTGCCTGCACGACAAACCTAGTTAGATGGACACTGTCGAGCAGTACTTATACGCCAACTGGGAGAGAAGTTACCCTACTGGTGAGTTCTGGTACCTGCACGACGAACCTAGTTACCTGGACACTGTCGAGCAGTACTGATATGCCAACTGGGAGAGAAGTTACCCTACTGGTGAGTTCTAGTACCTGCACAATGAACCTAGTTAGCTGGACACTGTCGAGCAGTACAGATACGCCAACTGGGAGAGGAGTTACCCTACTGGTGAGTTCTAGTACCTGCACAACAAACCTAGTTAACTGGACACTGTCGAGCAGTACTGATACGCCAACTGGGAGAGGAGTTACCCTACTGGTGAGTTCTAGTACCTGCACAACAAACCTAGTTAACTGGACACTGTCGAGCAGTACTGATACGCCAACTGGGAGAGGAGTTACCCTACTGGTGAGTTCTAGTACTTGCACAACAAACCTAGTTAGCTGGACACTGTCGAGCAGTACTGATACGCCAACTGGGAGAGAAGTTACCCTACTGGTGAGTTCTAGTGCCTGCACGACAAACCTAGTTAGATGGACACTGTCGAGCAGTACTTATACGCCAACTAGGAGAGAAGTTACCCTACTGGTGAGTTCTGGTACCTGCACGACGAACCTAGTTACCTGGACACTGTCGAGCAGTACTGATATGCCAACTGGGAGAGAAGTTACCCTACTGGTGAGTTCTAGTACCTGCACAATGAACCTAGTTAGCTGGACACTGTCGAGCAGTACAGATACGCCAACTGGGAGAGGAGTTACCCTACTGGTGAGTTCTAGTACCTGCACAACAAACCTAGTTAACTGGACACTGTCGAGCAGTACTGATACGCCAACTGGGAGAGGAGTTACCCTACTGGTGAGTTCTAGTACCTGCACAACAAACCTAGTTAACTGGACACTGTCGAGCAGTACTGATACGCCAACTGGGAGAGGAGTTACCCTACTGGTAAGTTCTAGTACTTGCACAACAAACCTAGTTAACTGGACACTGTCGAGCAGTACAGATACGGCAACTGGGAGAGGAGTTACCCTACTGGTAAGTTCTAGTACCTGCACGACGAACCTAGTTACCCGGACACTGTCGAGCAGTACTGATACGCCAACTGGGAGAGGAATTACCCTACTGGTGAGTTCTAGTACTTGCACAACAAACCTAGTTAACTGGACACTGTCGAGCAGTACAGATACGCCAACTGGGAGAGGAGTTACCCTACTGGTGAGTTCTAGTACTTGCACAACAAACCTAGTTACCTGGACACTGTCGAGCAGTACAGATACGCCAACTGGGAGAGGAGTTACCCTACTGGCGAGTTCTAGTACCTGCACAACAAACCTAGTTAACTGGACACTGTCGAGCAGTACTGATACGCCAACTGGGAGAGGAGTTACCCTACTGGCGAGTTCTAGTACCTGTACGACGGTAATAGTTTGTTCCTGAAGATATTTAAGTTTCATTTTAAAGCTTGCTTCCCAGTGAAAACAATAAAAGTTAAATCAAATTTGAAACAGTCAAAAAAGTGGGTAACACCTGGAATTGTTATTTCCAGTAAATGAAAGAGAGAACTACACATGTTAAGTAAAAATAGTAATGACAAACATTGTGTAGCCTATGTTAAAAAATACAAAAAGGTTTTCAGGGAGTGTGTGAAAAGAGCTAAAATGCAATACAATTCAAATTTAATTATGAATGCTTCTAATAAAACAAAAATGGCATGGAATGTGGTAAAAAAAGAAACATCTTTACAACAAAAATGTTCTCAAATTGACTTGTTAGTTGATAAAGGAAATCGTCTCACAAACCCCTCAGATATTGCAGAAACTCTTTAACAAACACTTCCTGAACACCACAACACATTTAAATCTCACTTCAAACCAAGAAAGTTCACATTTATTATTGAAAAGGTTTGATAAACCAGTCACATCGTTTCCAACTCTTCCACAAGTCACAGTTAAAGAAATTGAAGCCCTGGCAAGAGATCTGAAGCCAACAAAGTCTCCTGGATGGGATGATATCCCTCCTTTTATAGTTAAATTATGTGCTAAACACATAAGCCAGCCTCTGGCACGTATTATCAATGCATCCTTTGAAACAGGTGTTTTTCCTCATCTCTTAAAATTTTCTCGTATAACGCCGTTGTATAAAAAGAAGGGTGACTCATCTTCTGCTGATAATTACAGACCTATTGCTATTCTTCCTGCCTTTTCTAAGCTTTTTGAGCGGGCTATTTACAATAGGCTTCAGTATTATCTTCTTAATTCCAATATAATATATGACAATCAATTTGGCTTTCAAAAAAATAAATCGACAATAGACGCAATTTTTGAGTTAACTAAGCAAATTTTTGATGCCTTCGATGAGAAATTATTTGCAGTTGGAGTATTCTGTGATCTCACAAAAGCTTTTGAGTAGAGGAGAACTAGCAAAGAGAAGCCGTAATCGGCGCTTTTTTCCCATGTTATTCTTATGGGGATCAGTTTTTGCGCCGACGCCCGATCCCGCCTTACACAAGTTTCCTTGTTAGCCTATACTAATGTCCAACCCTTGCCTATATTAAATATATTTTCCCAATCCCCATCCCTCCTCTATATTTTTAAAAATTAATTTTCAAATTCAGGCTAAAAAACTATCTTTAGTGTTTATGGTCCGATTTGTCTGCAATTTGGATATGTTATTGTCCTAGGCAAATGTTTTAATAAATTCCACTTACATTTCCCAAATTCACTATAACGGTCAAATTAAAAAATATTTTTTGAAAAATACTATAGCGCCAATTGCCACCTTCTTTATTAACTGTCCGATTTGTCTTCAATTTGGATATGTTATTGTCCTAGGCAAGTGGTTTAATAAATTCCACTTACATATCCCAAATTCACTATAACGGTCAAATTAAAAAATATTTTTGAAAAATACTGCCAATTGCCAACTTCTTTATTTACTGTCCGATTTATTTAAAATTTGGATATGCTATTGTCCTAGGCAAGTGTTTTAATAAATTCCACTTACATATCCCAAATTCACTATTACGGTCAAATTAAAAAATATTTTTGAAAAATACTGCCAATTGCCAACTTCTTTATTTACTGTCCGATTTGTTTAAAATTTAGATATGTTATTGTCCTAGGCAAGTGTTTTAATAAATTCCACTTACATTTCCCAAATTCACTATTACGGTCAAATTAAAAAATATTTTTGAAAAATACTGCCAATTGCCAACTTCTTTATTTACTGTCCGATTTGTTTAAAATTTAGATATGTTATTGTTATAGGCAAGTGTTTTAATAAATTAGCCTTACATTTCCCAAATTCACTATTACAGTCAAATAAAAAAATATTTTTGAAAAATACTGCCAATTGCCAACTTCTTTATTTACTGTCCGATTTGTTTAAAATTTGGATATGTTATTGTTGTAGGCTAATGTATATGCACCATCCACATTTTACAAATATTGCGGTTAAATTTTAAAAAATTTGGAAAAATACTGCCAATTGGCAACTTCTTTATTTATGGTCTGATTTGTTTAAAATTTATATATGTCATTATTCTAGGCTAGTGTATATGTACCATCCACATTTGACAAATTAACTATAATGGTCTAATTAAAAAAATATTTTGAAAAATATACTAACAATTTCAAACTTCTTTATTTACTGTCTGATTTATTTTCGGATATGTTATAGCTCTTATATAGGTAACAAGACCACACTACCACACGTTCCACTACCTCCTATAATACAGTATTTTGTCTTTTTTTGTTTGTTTATTTTGCTGTAATCCCAAAACTGACTTTGCTGTTTATTGTCCGATTTGCCTACACTTTGGATATTGTCCTAAGCTAATGCATTTATTGTCTGATTTATTTTTGGATATGTTATAGCCCCCCCAACTATTATATCTAAAATTACAATATTATTTCCACCTATAATACAGTTGATGTATTGTTTGTTTTGCCGCAACCTAAAAACTAACATTGGTATTTGTGTTTTTACAAAACTATATTTTGTAAATTACTACCAATAACTCCTTTATTTACTTTTCGACTTGTTATATCCCCTTATATCTAAATTTACCGTATATGTTTTCCCTTTTAGTGCTGTTTTGTCGTAACCAAACTTTGGATATGACTGCAATATATTACTGGCCATTGCATAAGTAAATACCCCATTTCCAAATTCACTATTACGGTTGGATTAAAAAAAATAAATACAAGCTTATTATATACATCCAGCTGATAAGTAATATATATCTACAAAATATTTATGGTCAGAACTGCCTAAATTTTGGATATGTTTTAAGCCAATGCGATAGCAAAAAATAAATTTTTAAAACCCAAAACAACTAAACACAAAACACTAATCTTTCTTTGTGTTTGTTTGGAGTAGTCTTTATTTTATCCAACTTAATTTTAATTTTGTAGTTATAATCAAACTTCCCACATTCTAGCTCCCTTTCCAGCCAGTGGTTGGAGACATAAAGGTTACGAATATTTTCAAACTGTACAATATATCTTTTTCTACCCCTATGTTGGACTTGTTTAATAGCGCTTATTAATAATTCCGCACCATATTCCAAATCCTCCAGTCTACTACATTCTTTAAATTTAACATTGCCTTTAATATCTTGCATCTCTATGTCTTCTTGTCCAACATCATCCCACTCATTGTTACGGAAACTTAGGTTTTCTATTTTTGGAAAGGAATTGCCATAAAATGTTGTGGTTCCGTTAGTGTTAAAGCTTGCAAGTGGCTCGTTGGTAGGTAGATAAATAATGTCCAAATCACCACTGTATGGCAACACGCTATAACCTTGCCTATTCTTATTTATCTCTATAAATACAGTTTTACAGACACCTTTAACATAGTATATACCCCTCCGTCCATCCTTTTCTGCCAACACTCCCACAAACTTGTTGTTTACTACAAACGCATACACTATATAATGTCCATAATGCTCTAGATCCTCCCAACGTCGCAGGAAGTAATCTTTTAATTTATCCTCTCTTTCCCTTCTTTCTTGTTCTTTAGCCAACTGTGCTTTGTATTCCTCTACAACAGTATTTTCCACATATTCCAATTTACGCTTATTACTGTCAATGTCTTCTAATTCCAATTTCCTCTTTTTGGAACAACTCTCTAAGAAAGGCTTGGAAAGTGGCTCTATTTCTTTAATAGTGTATGGGTACAGTTTATTGGTCCGGCTTCTTAAAACGTAGGGAGTAAGGTTAGGACTTTCCACTAAGCCCAATTCTTCTAAATTGATGTTTTTAGGTATAGTGGAGAAAGGTGTATTTGATTTTGTAAAACATGTGCCCCCAGATTTGATGTAACACTTATGCTTTACACTTATGGCATCAGGAAACTCCTCTATTACCTCCACGTAGTTAGTTGGTAAACAGTTAAAGCTAAATGCAGATAGAGCATACTTTATTAACTTTTCCCTTTGTGTACTATCTATTGGCAGTTTTAGTTGTACTCCAGTTATCTTCTTCGTATTACTATTACCCCAATATGCGTATTGTAATAAATCGTTAAACACTAAACAACAACTGTTTTGTAATTGATTGGCAACTTTCACCCACATCTTATGCAGAGGTACAGCATAGAATGGAGCATTTTGAAAGTACCGTTTGTTGTCTTCTATTAGACTTAAACAATCTCTTAAAGGTTCAAACCCTTTACCAAAACCTCTACAATAGTTATAGATTGTTGCCTCTAACCTTGTTATTCCATTCTCTCTAGCTAGTTTAGACGAGAACGTTTCTTTTAGTCTCGCATCTGGACAGTTTACAAAGTTTATTATATGGTTTCCTATACTTTTAATTACTCCAGGGCTTGTAATCTGGCATATAAATTTATTATATATTTTTACCCTGCTATTTACATTAAACCATGTTAAACAATCTTTACTAACATTATCTACAATAACATTATATCCATTCTTGTACGCCCCTTGGTAGCAAAAGTTAAAGTTTTCTGTAAGATATTGGCACATTTCCTCTTTATTAAATATTCCAGCCAAATCTAGTGTTATATCGAAATCCATAAGATAGTACATTTCTTTTTCCAGATCTTGCAGTATCTTTGGAAGATCTTCCAACAAATCCTTAATTTTAACATTTGCAAGCTCTATTTTATAGGGAATTGCTATAGGATCATCATACTTTTGTTTAATTTGGTCAATATCTTTCTTTATTATTTGTAACACACCCTCACTTTGGACCCCAGAGGACCTCTCCAAGGAGAATGGTAGTTTGGCCACAACACCATGTCGAGCTAAAGAGAACTTTTTAAATATTCCTCGTAAGTAGCTATTAAACGAGCCACATATTTCCTTCTTAACTTTAAATTTATTCCGAACGTCCCCATCACAATCCGTAACATTGGTTATCTTAACCAACATTATGTTATCACAAAACGCATCCGTTATAGATGTTAAGTTATTTAATTTTGGTTCGCCCTCGCAATAGTTTATATTACCTATGTCTGTAAGAAGGTTATTATTACGTAGATTTTCTAATAAAAACCATATACCAAATCTTTCGTTAGTAGGTTTAATACAATTTCCCAATAAATGGCTAACAGAGTACATTTCTTTTATACAAAAAAGTAGCGGAAACATGTAAACAGGACAGATTACACTATAGGCATATAGAGGTTGTAAATATATGGATATTGTATATAAACATAGGCGAGCGGTAAGTGTAACATGTAAGTGGACACCCACATGCAAATATGGAATACCCACCATTAATATAATTCCAAATTCGACTAAATAAGTTTATAGTCTCAATATAATTAACATATTAACATTAGTACCCAAACTGTCGAAATTCTATAATTCTATTCTTAGTCCTTGTATTAGGTTTTGTACTATTAAACCCTACATTCTTATCCTGTGCAGTAGAGTAATATATGTATTTAATACAGATACGCACATTCTACAAGACCTGTACATCTGTTGTATAAGCAGCAGAATAGACGTCTCATTGTGTTGTTGTAAAGTAAAACATAAATGTAAATTGTGCTGGATACAACCGGCCAGATATTAGACAGGAAATGTGTTGGAAGTGTATTGCCAAATAGTAAGACAAACACCACATAGTGCAGCATGTAATCAATCCATTACTATTTAGACAAAGGTCAGTATTGGTACAACATCCGATATATTAGCCAAACCCACAATCAAACTTGGAAAACAAACAGTAAAAAATTAATATTATAGTAACAGAAATAGTAAGAGTATAAGGACATAGTAATATTTAAAGTTTATAAAACAACACAAATGCAGAGACACAATAACACACTCCAACACATTTGGACACAGGCACAGATATTGGTTTACAGCCATTTAACACAACTTTACAGGTTCTGTCAACTGACACAAAAAATAGTTTGTAAATTGTGTAAGAAATATATGTAATATAAACAAATTGTGTTAAATTTGTTTATATTACATATATTTCTTACACAATTTACAAACTATTTTTTGTGTCAGTTGACAGAACCTGTAAAGTTGTGTTAAATGGCTGTAAACCAATATCTGTGCCTGTGTCCAAATGTGTTGGAGTGTGTTATTGTGTCTCTGCATTTGTGTTGTTTTATAAACTTTAAATATTACTATGTCCTTATACTCTTACTATTTCTGTTACTATAATATTAATTTTTTACTGTTTGTTTTCCAAGTTTGATTGTGGGTTTGGCTAATATATCGGATGTTGTACCAATACTGACCTTTGTCTAAATAGTAATGGATTGATTACATGCTGCACTATGTGGTGTTTGTCTTACTATTTGGCAATACACTTCCAACACATTTCCTGTCTAATATCTGGCCGGTTGTATCCAGCACAATTTACATTTATGTTTTACTTTACAACAACACAATGAGACGTCTATTCTGCTGCTTATACAACAGATGTACAGGTCTTGTAGAATGTGCGTATCTGTATTAAATACATATATTACTCTACTGCACAGGATAAGAATGTAGGGTTTAATAGTACAAAACCTAATACAAGGACTAAGAATAGAATTATAGAATTTCGACAGTTTGGGTACTAATGTTAATATGTTAATTATATTGAGACTATAAACTTATTTAGTCGAATTTGGAATTATATTAATGGTGGGTATTCCATATTTGCATGTGGGTGTCCACTTACATGTTACACTTACCGCTCGCCTATGTTTATATACAATATCCATATATTTACAACCTCTATATGCCTATAGTGTAATCTGTCCTGTTTACATGTTTCCGCTACTTTTTTGTATAAAAGAAATGTACTCTGTTAGCCATTTATTGGGAAATTGTATTAAACCTACTAACGAAAGATTTGGTATATGGTTTTTATTAGAAAATCTACGTAATAATAACCTTCTTACAGACATAGGTAATATAAACTATTGCGAGGGCGAACCAAAATTAAATAACTTAACATCTATAACGGATGCGTTTTGTGATAACATAATGTTGGTTAAGATAACCAATGTTACGGATTGTGATGGGGACGTTCGGAATAAATTTAAAGTTAAGAAGGAAATATGTGGCTCGTTTAATAGCTACTTACGAGGAATATTTAAAAAGTTCTCTTTAGCTCGACATGGTGTTGTGGCCAAACTACCATTCTCCTTGGAGAGGTCCTCTGGGGTCCAAAGTGAGGGTGTGTTACAAATAATAAAGAAAGATATTGACCAAATTAAACAAAAGTATGATGATCCTATAGCAATTCCCTATAAAATAGAGCTTGCAAATGTTAAAATTAAGGATTTGTTGGAAGATCTTCCAAAGATACTGCAAGATCTGGAAAAAGAAATGTACTATCTTATGGATTTCGATATAACACTAGATTTGGCTGGAATATTTAATAAAGAGGAAATGTGCCAATATCTTACAGAAAACTTTAACTTTTGCTACCAAGGGGCGTACAAGAATGGATATAATGTTATTGTAGATAATGTTAGTAAAGATTGTTTAACATGGTTTAATGTAAATAGCAGGGTAAAAATATATAATAAATTTATATGCCAGATTACAAGCCCTGGAGTAATTAAAAGTATAGGAAACCATATAATAAACTTTGTAAACTGTCCAGATGCGAGACTAAAAGAAACGTTCTCGTCTAAACTAGCTAGAGAGAATGGAATAACAAGGTTAGAGGCAACAATCTATAACTATTGTAGAGGTTTTGGTAAAGGGTTTGAACCTTTAAGAGATTGTTTAAGTCTAATAGAAGACAACAAACGGTACTTTCAAAATGCTCCATTCTATGCTGTACCTCTGCATAAGATGTGGGTGAAAGTTGCCAATCAATTACAAAACAGTTGTTGTTTAGTGTTTAACGATTTATTACAATACGCATATTGGGGTAATAGTAATACGAAGAAGATAACTGGAGTACAACTAAAACTGCCAATAGATAGTACACAAAGGGAAAAGTTAATAAAGTATGCTCTATCTGCATTTAGCTTTAACTGTTTACCAACTAACTACGTGGAGGTAATAGAGGAGTTTCCTGATGCCATAAGTGTAAAGCATAAGTGTTACATCAAATCTGGGGGCACATGTTTTACAAAATCAAATACACCTTTCTCCACTATACCTAAAAACATCAATTTAGAAGAATTGGGCTTAGTGGAAAGTCCTAACCTTACTCCCTACGTTTTAAGAAGCCGGACCAATAAACTGTACCCATACACTATTAAAGAAATAGAGCCACTTTCCAAGCCTTTCTTAGAGAGTTGTTCCAAAAAGAGGAAATTGGAATTAGAAGACATTGACAGTAATAAGCGTAAATTGGAATATGTGGAAAATACTGTTGTAGAGGAATACAAAGCACAGTTGGCTAAAGAACAAGAAAGAAGGGAAAGAGAGGATAAATTAAAAGATTACTTCCTGCGACGTTGGGAGGATCTAGAGCATTATGGACATTATATAGTGTATGCGTTTGTAGTAAACAACAAGTTTGTGGGAGTGTTGGCAGAAAAGGATGGACGGAGGGGTGTATACTATGTTAAAGGTGTCTGTAAAACTGTATTTATAGAGATAAATAAGAATAGGCAAGGTTATAGCGTGTTGCCATACAGTGGTGATTTGGACATTATTTATCTACCTACCAACGAGCCACTTGCAAGCTTTAACACTAACGGAACCACAACATTTTATGGCAATTCCTTTCCAAAAATAGAAAACCTAAGTTTCCGTAACAATGAGTGGGATGATGTTGGACAAGAAGACATAGAGATGCAAGATATTAAAGGCAATGTTAAATTTAAAGAATGTAGTAGACTGGAGGATTTGGAATATGGTGCGGAATTATTAATAAGCGCTATTAAACAAGTCCAACATAGGGGTAGAAAAAGATATATTGTACAGTTTGAAAATATTCGTAACCTTTATGTCTCCAACCACTGGCTGGAAAGGGAGCTAGAATGTGGGAAGTTTGATTATAACTACAAAATTAAAATTAAGTTGGATAAAATAAAGACTACTCCAAACAAACACAAAGAAAGATTAGTGTTTTGTGTTTAGTTGTTTTGGGTTTTAAAAATTTATTTTTTGCTATCGCATTGGCTTAAAACATATCCAAAATTTAGGCAGTTCTGACCATAAATATTTTGTAGATATATATTACTTATCAGCTGGATGTATATAATAAGCTTGTATTTATTTTTTTTAATCCAACCGTAATAGTGAATTTGGAAATGGGGTATTTACTTATGCAATGGCCAGTAATATATTGCAGTCATATCCAAAGTTTGGTTACGACAAAACAGCACTAAAAGGGAAAACATATACGGTAAATTTAGATATAAGGGGATATAACAAGTCGAAAAGTAAATAAAGGAGTTATTGGTAGTAATTTACAAAATATAGTTTTGTAAAAACACAAATACCAATGTTAGTTTTTAGGTTGCGGCAAAACAAACAATACATCAACTGTATTATAGGTGGAAATAATATTGTAATTTTAGATATAATAGTTGGGGGGGCTATAACATATCCAAAAATAAATCAGACAATAAATGCATTAGCTTAGGACAATATCCAAAGTGTAGGCAAATCGGACAATAAACAGCAAAGTCAGTTTTGGGATTACAGCAAAATAAACAAACAAAAAAAGACAAAATACTGTATTATAGGAGGTAGTGGAACGTGTGGTAGTGTGGTCTTGTTACCTATATAACATATCCGAAAATAAATCAGACAGTAAATAAAGAAGTTTGAAATTGTTAGTATATTTTTCAAAATATTTTTTTAATTAGACCATTATAGTTAATTTGTCAAATGTGGATGGTACATATACACTAGCCTAGAATAATGACATATATAAATTTTAAACAAATCAGACCATAAATAAAGAAGTTGCCAATTGGCAGTATTTTTCCAAATTTTTTAAAATTTAACCGCAATATTTGTAAAATGTGGATGGTGCATATACATTAGCCTACAACAATAACATATCCAAATTTTAAACAAATCGGACAGTAAATAAAGAAGTTGGCAATTGGCAGTATTTTTCAAAAATATTTTTTTATTTGACTGTAATAGTGAATTTGGGAAATGTAAGGCTAATTTATTAAAACACTTGCCTATAACAATAACATATCTAAATTTTAAACAAATCGGACAGTAAATAAAGAAGTTGGCAATTGGCAGTATTTTTCAAAAATATTTTTTAATTTGACCGTAATAGTGAATTTGGGAAATGTAAGTGGAATTTATTAAAACACTTGCCTAGGACAATAACATATCTAAATTTTAAACAATTCGGACAGTAAATAAAGAAGTTGGCAATTGGCAGTATTTTTCAAAAATATTTTTTAATTTGACCGTAATAGTGAATTTGGGATATGTAAGTGGAATTTATTAAAACACTTGCCTAGGACAATAGCATATCCAAATTTTAAATAAATCGGACAGTAAATAAAGAAGTTGGCAATTGGCAGTATTTTTCAAAAATATTTTTTAATTTGACCGTTATAGTGAATTTGGGATATGTAAGTGGAATTTATTAAACCACTTGCCTAGGACAATAACATATCCAAATTGAAGACAAATCGGACAGTTAATAAAGAAGGTGGCAATTGGCGCTATAGTATTTTTCAAAAAATATTTTTTAATTTGACCGTTATAGTGAATTTGGGAAATGTAAGTGGAATTTATTAAAACATTTGCCTAGGACAATAACATATCCAAATTGCAGACAAATCGGACCATAAACACTAAAGATAGTTTTTTAGCCTGAATTTGAAAATTAATTTTTAAAAATATAGAGGAGGGATGGGGATTGGGAAAATATATTTAATATAGGCAAGGGTTGGACATTAGTATAGGCTAACAAGGAAACTTGTGTAAGGCGGGATCGGGCGTCGGCGCAAAAACTGATCCCCATAAGAATAACATGGGAAAAAAGCGCCGATTACGGCTTCTCTTTGCTAGTTCTCCTCTACTCTTTTGATTCCGTCAATCATAGTCTCCTGCTAAGAAAACTTGAGTACTATGGATTAAATGGAAAAACCTCCCAGTTGCTTCATTCATATATTGCCAATAGGTTTCAGTGCACCGGCATCTCTAATCATCAGTCAAAATACCAGCAGGTTTTAGCAGGTGTTCCACAAGGTTCTATCCTAGGGCCTTTGTTGTTCCTTTTATATGTCAATGATTTGGCTTGCAATGTGAGAAACTCTAGTCTGATTCTATATGCTGATGATACTACGGCTTTCTTGAGGAGTAGCAATGGAGTTGATCTTGGGCAAATGTTGGACGAGGCTATGGAAGACATGAACTCGTGGTTTTGTTGTAATGGATTAATGCTGAATAAGGAAAAAACCGCTATTGTAAATTTTCATCCAAATTATAGCAATAGTAGCAGAGCTCGGGCAGAATATTCGAAGTCATCAATCAATCTATCCACTTCTATTAATTTTCTTGGTGTCATGCTTGATAAGTCGCTTACTTGGTCCGAACACATATCCAAGCTTCAGTCAAAACTCAACAAGGCTTTTTATGTTTTGCTAACACTTTCACATTCGATTGACACATCTACTCTTAAGTTCTAGTACCTGCACAACAAACCTAGTTAACTGGACACTGTCGAGCAGTACTGATACGCCAACTGGGAGAGGAGTTACCCTACTGGCGAGTTCTAGTACCTGTACGACGGTAATAGTTTGTTCCTGAAGATATTTAAGTTTCATTTTAAAGCTTGCTTCCCAGTGAAAACAATAAAAGTTAAATCAAATTTGAAACAGTCAAAAAAGTGGGTAACACCTGGAATTGTTATTTCCAGTAAATGAAAGAGAGAACTACACATGTTAAGTAAAAATAGTAATGACAAACATTTTGTAGCCTATGTTAAAAAATACAAAAAGGTTTTCAGGGAGTGTGTGAAAAGAGCTAAAATGCAATACAATTCAAATTTAATTATGAATGCTTCTAATAAAACAAAAATGGCATGGAATGTGGTAAAAAAAGAAACATCTTTACAACAAAAATGTTCTCAAATTGACTTGTTAGTTGATAAAGGAAATCGTCTCACAAACCCCTCAGATATTGCAGAAACTCTTAACAAACACTTCCTGAACACCACAACACATTTAAATCTCACTTCAAACCAAGAAAGTTCACATTTATTATTGAAAAGGTTTGATAAACCAGTCACATCGTTTCCAACTCTTCCACAAGTCACAGTTAAAGAAATTGAAGCCCTGGCAAGAGATCTGAAGCCAACAAAGTCTCCTGGATGGGATGATATCCCTCCTTTTATAGTTAAATTATGTGCTAAACACATAAGCCAGCCTCTGGCACGTATTATCAATGCATCCTTTGAAACAGGTGTTTTTCCTCATCTCTTAAAATTTTCTCGTATAACGCCGTTGTATAAAAAGAAGGGTGACTCATCTTCTGCTGATAATTACAGACCTATTGCTATTCTTCCTGCCTTTTCTAAGCTTTTTGAGCGGGCTATTTACAATAGGCTTCAGTATTATCTTCTTAATTCCAATATAATATATGACAATCAATTTGGCTTTCAAAAAAATAAATCGACAATAGACGCAATTTTTGAGTTAACTAAGCAAATTTTTGATGCCTTCCATGAGAAATTATTTGCAGGAGTATTCTGTGATCTCACAAAAGCTTTTGATTCCGTCAATCATAGTCTCCTGCTAAGAAAACTTGAGTACTATGGATTAAATGGAAAAACCTCCCAGTTGCTTCATTCATATATTGCCAATAGGTTTCAGTGCACCGGCATCTCTAATCATCAGTCAAAATACCAGCAGGTTTTAGCAGGTGTTCCACAAGGTTCTATCCTAGGGCCTTTGTTGTTCCTTTTATATGTCAATGATTTGGCTTGCAATGTGAGAAACTCTAGTCTGATTCTATATGCTGATGATACTACGGCTTTCTTGAGGAGTAGCAATGGAGTTGATCTTGGGCAAATGTTGGACGAGGCTATGGAAGACATGAACTCGTGGTTTTCTTGTAATGGATTAATGCTGAATAAGGAAAAAACCGCTATTGTAAATTTTCATCCAAATTATAGCAATAGTAGCAGAGCTCGGGCAGAATATTCTAAGTCATCAATCAATCTATCCACTTCTATTAATTTTCTTGGTGTCATGCTTGATAAGTCGCTTACTTGGTCCGAACACATATCCAAGCTTCAGTCAAAACTCAACAAGGCTTTTTATATTTTGCTAACACTTTCACATTCGATTGACACATCTACTCTTAAGGCTGTATATTACGCCTATGTTTATTCCCATTTGTCATATGGAATTGTATTCTGGGGTTGTTCCTCTGAAAGCCTAAAAGTGTTCCGTCTTCAGAAAAGAATTCTGAGAGTGATGGCTGGTGTTCGTGTAAGGTCTTCATGCCGTAATATATTTAAAACTTTTGAAATTTTGCCCTTACCTTGTGTCTTTATCCTAAACATTGTCATATTTGTGAGATTGAATGCTTCACACTTTAATTCCAAAATTGAAAGTCATGGTTATCACACTAGACATAAACACTTACTACAAATACCAGCACACAAGTCATCATCTTTTGAAAAATCAGTTCTATACACTGGTAGCAAATTTTATAATAAACTCCCTCAGAGTATCAAAAACATTTCCAATATAACAAAATTCAAAGCAGAAGTGACAAAGTATTTAAAAACAAAGTACTTTTATAGTGTCAATGAATACCTTAACAGCCTGTCATTATAGTTATACATTTTATTTTGGTTTTTAGCATTATTTGTTGACTGTTGACTTTTGTTTGTTTTAATTGTACTGTTTATTTACATTTTGATTGATCATCGAATGTATTGTATATATTGTTAGGTCTATGTATTTTAGTATAAGGAAACTTTGACAATTTCACCTGTCTAAGGGAAATTCCCTATAATAGATGTTATGTGATGTAATAAATAAATAAAAAAATAAAAAAATAAATAAATAAAAAAATAAAATATAAGGCACCGAGATCTCGTAGCGCACACAAGAACGAAAACAGCATAAAACACACTACTAATCACTATTGGTTATTGCAATAACAACAAATAACTTATGGCGCGATGTTGTGAACAGCACGTACTCAAGAGCTCCAAGCGGCACTGTGAGCAACTAAGCTTTGTTACAAGGTCCGGATGTCTTGTATCGTAAAAAAGTAAGCATTTATTACTTCAGTGTGTTACGAGATCCGTAGATCTCGTGTCTTGTCATAGTTACCAAACGATTCAGCAATCAAAAAGCTTTATGGACATGTAAATCTTACTTTTCTATGACAACTGTGCAAAGAGTTATCAAAACCGTATCTGAGGGAAGAATATTATGCAAGCGCACCAAATATAGGTTACGGTACAAGATCTCGGGAGCTCGTGACGCAGTGAACGTGTTAAGACTTACATGTTCAGATGAAATGTAGTTAACTTTTCTTCAGATTCCATATTTATGCGGACAAACCACCCCTTTCTTGCTTAAGACTTGGCAAGTATTAAAGTTTAAAATATCAAGTTTAAATATTGCCAATTCTGATATCAGCAATGTTATGAAAACTTGTAGTAAGCATTTGAATGTCTAAACTTAACCAAACTACTTACTGCAGACTATTGATATTGTCGTGTTTTTCAGACGGGCGAGTTAGTGACTACGTGGTGGACAGTCTGGAGTCTCGGATGGCTGCGTCCAGCGGATACAATACCAACGTCACCTCTCTGTCACAGCAGCAGACCTCCAGAAGTAATAGTCTAGCCACTACTCTGTCCGGTAATATATCGCGTCTGATACATCGGTGTCGTGTCTCTGTGTCGTCTCCGCATGCGATTAGGCATCTTAAATGTTCAGTGGTAGTTGTGTCTTTACTGTGTGTTGATTTGATATTATGAGTTCATGGTAGTGGATCGTGGAGTTTTTGGTAGTGAGACTACTGATAAAACTTTCATAGTGGAGACCTGTCATCAGTTCCTTGTCTTTGGTGGTTAAATCAGCTCCCAATTTTATCATGAATATTAGAGGTGTGCGAATAGTGAATTTTTAGTTCGGATCGGATAATTTTCGGTTTTGGATATTTAGCCTACTTTACCCCGATCTCTAAAACTACCTACCGTACCATATTTTCAAGTTGGAACTTTACATATCCATTTCCCTTGCAAGATATAAATTTACAATATTCAACCTAAGTAATTTTATTCAATACACAGAAAGTGGTTATTATTTTTTCAAATGTATTTTTCTGAGTAATTGAAGACTACTACACATAATTGGAGGAGAAATATACCAACCCTTGTACATTCTCGAGAATAGTATCGTCTCTGTAGTGAAAAATACAAGAAATATGTTTACTGGTTGTATAGGTATAAGTTATATAGGGCCTAGGTAATTTAATAACAGTAGGCCTAGGATAGGCTACTCAAATCACGTAATTTCACCATGACTATCATTAATCTTTGACATTATGCTATAACACCTTAGCCTATCTGGGTGTAGGCCTAGTAAAAAAAAAAAAAAAAACATGGTCAGGCAAGAAAAACATTTTAATATGATTACAGCCTATTTAAAATACCAACATCAACCAATGTTGATAGCAGACATCAATACATACTAAAGGCATAGCACGACATAGGCAATCGGACCCTACTTTTAAAAAAATTTACATATTATCATGCTTTTCTTCCTTTTCGGTCCCATTTTAAATACACAGATTTAACAAAATCAAATAATATCCATCCGAACGATGATAACTGTTTAAATAAATAGAGATAACTAACTAAGCGATGCCTTCATGAATCGTGATCTGTTGTCTGATCGTCGCTGCTTTGCGTCATCGTTAAGACTAAAGATACTCGACGAGCTTAAATAATATTAATAGAGATGTGCGAGTACTCGAAATGTCGAGTTCGAGCCGAGTTTGCACTGAAACTCGAGGTTTTACTGAAACTCAAAAGTTTCGAGCGAGTTTACTCCCACCGTTTACCGTGTCGTCTGTAAATTCAAATTGAGTGTGAACGCATTTGAGATGTTAAGAGTTGTGATGTGGATTTTAGTGTTTTATTAATAAATAAGTAAGTTGTGGCTTGTGTTACTCTTTACACCAAAATGAAGGATTTACTAGGACCTTCAGCTTGAGTTGTATGAACACTGTCTGTATAGTCCAGACAGTTTTAGGTTAACCTAACCTTGTAATTTTTAAAGTAAAATATCAAAAACATATCTGTAATGAAATCGAATAGGTAAGCATAAGAAGTTTGTGCTTGTTTCTTGTTCCTTAATAATTTAAATTGAGTCAATCCATTAATTTTATGCTTAACTGTCCTTTGGCATTGAGCTGTTTTTAAAGGCAAGTGATTTGTTTTGGCCTTGTTTAAGTTTCATTAATGATTTTTTAAATAATTTGTAATATCTTAAAAACTCTATTTAAGACATGGCTTCAATTTCATCAATTGATTTGCCAGACACTTTCAAACATATCTTCATGTTGTTACTAACTGAATGCTCTTATTAGGACTATTAGTGTTAAAATTAATGCTAAGGTATGTTAGTAAATACATTTTGTGTGGTAAGTAAGTAGGCTAATGTTTTACCATATAATAGGCCTTTTAAATATTGAAATAAAGTTTATTTTAACTTATAGGCCTAAATGTAATTTTCCTAAATGTAATTTTATTTTCTCCATTCGTAGAAAGATGTACTTAGGCCTAAACATAATATACAAAACATATGATAAATAAAAAGGGGGAAATTAAATAAAAAACAGGGATTATTTTTTAATGAAACTGTTAGTTAATACCTTATAGGCTATAACAACCTTAATACCAACAGATTAAAAGTATTTTATCTTCATGGCAAAATGTTATGCAATTACTTCGGTATGATTTATTTTCAGATAAATGTACTCACCTTTTTCCAATGAAGCAGGAATCCATTTATTTTACTTACTATTGCTATTTTCAGGTCATAGTGACTAGATAAGCATATTTTAATAACAACATTTATAAATGGAACCCTATACACTGTTTTGATCCAATCCAACTCGACCTATGTGTTTTTTTATTTGTAAACTCGACTCGAACTCGAGATTCGAATCTTTTGCCATTTACGCGACTCGACTTAAAAAACCTGTACTCGCACATCTAAATATTAAGCCAGATAGATATTCGATATATTATATCTGGAGTTCTCGCCGGGGGTTAACAAGTGAAGTATTTTCTTAAGAGTATAAGAGCTCTAGATAGATTAAGCTCGTTGACCATACCGGGAAACTTCGCCGAAGAAAAAGCTATGCAACTCGTTTTGCGCAAGTCAGCAAACTTTTAATCAGTGTATTTGGATTGTGTATTGAATGGAAAAGAAAATATCAGTAGCAGCAATTTTAAATTTCATACACTAACATTTTCGTTTGCGTATTGAATGGAAAAGAAAATATCAGTAGCAGCAATTTTAAATTTCATACACTAACATTTTTGTTTGCATAATGCAACTTTTGAATTACAGCTTACTCCATGAGAGCTTGCTTATTGCATTCGTAAATGTTGTTACTATTGGAAATCGATCGACTATCGATGAAAAAATTATCGACTTATTCGCCAGTAATCCACTACTGTTGTCTCGTTGTCTGTGGCTATCCCAAGAATCGTGAATCGACGAGGTGCAATGTTCCAATATTGTATACATTTGCGGTTGTTTCCTATCAAAAATTTTGGCTATCGCACATTTCTCTTTATAGACCGTATTCATTCTGTTTGCTAAAATGATGTACGATCCGGCCGTGTATCGCGATAAGTGACGATACGTGACTACACAAATATCGTATCGATGAATTGATAAGAGTTACGTACCGAAAACATTGAAAGAGACAGGAATTTCATCATTTCGTCATGTTACCTTCAACGACATCGTCAAGAGTCCAAACGTTTATTAATGGTCCAAACATATTTATTGTTACGTTTCTGGCTTTATATCCCCAGATATACAGTCCATCCGAATAAGTCAGATTTTTACTAGACCTTATCGGATATCGATAAAGCATTCGGATCGGATTCGGATATCCGATCCAATCCGAAACCGATCCGGCTTTTCAGTTATCCGTACACCTCTGTTGAATATGACCACATATAGATAAAAACGATTTCATTTGAGCAATGCCAGCTTTACATTTTGATGAATGAATTTTCATTTTGTGTTTATGGAGTAGAATTCATTTTGATTTGTAGTTATTTTAGATTAACCTTTCATTTATTATGTTGTTTATATAATTTTGTGAACCGTAATATTTTATTTAAAAAAGAAATTAACACTGGTCATGTTACCTAAATACCTAAAAATTGTTTTCTCTAAAAGTTTTTTTTATCAATAAAAATAACATTACTATAATTTTGTAGGCTCTGCTATTTTGTTATACTGTTCCGTTTGTAATTTATAGCGTAGCAGTTCACTGTGTTCTCTTCCACTCAAAAACATTTTGCAAGTGGTACATTTCTGTTAAAGTAAATTGTTGAGGCTGAGACATTTTTAGTTTCTTTGACAAGGCTAATTGGTCCCTAGTGATAATGTGGGTTATCAGCACATCTTTAACTATTGTTATAACTAGACTATTACTATTAACAATTACAGGTTTTGATAACTTCTTAGTAAATATCGTTAAAAGTTATTTTGATTACTTTGTTTATAAAAGCTCACCATTTTTTACTTATTATTTGGGAATGTGTACTGTTATTATCTAATCTATTCCAGCCATATTATGGTACTTATAATTTTGATATAACTTTACTCTCAATGTTTTTGAATATGTTTGACAGAAACAACTGTTTTTCAGGAGCTTTAGGAATAAATTCATCGTTACCGTTGGAAACACAACACGCTTCTCTGAAACGGAAAAAAGACCCTCCTGCCCCTGCGCCAGTTCTGTACTCGCCCATCATGGAAAGAGCGGAGGTCAGTGACCTGTCAAATGGTTTTGGGAAATAGT
Source organism: Allygus modestus (assembly GCA_963675035.1). Classification (NCBI taxonomy): domain Eukaryota; kingdom Metazoa; phylum Arthropoda; class Insecta; order Hemiptera; family Cicadellidae; genus Allygus; species Allygus modestus. Next base: position 131,307,226 of record OY776114.1, read on the forward strand.
AGAGCTATGGGTGGGGGTTGTGCATTTCTAATATTGTCCGTACATTTAGTCTAAAAGTAGACACATTTTTGTTTCATTCCATATTGTTAAATCTTGTCTGAGAAATGAGTGATTATGTGTTGTTTATTTTGTTATAATTTTTATATTCCATCAGATAACTTAAATTCATAACAGTACTATAGCTACAGTAAAATCTTGATCAACCGTAACTCTTTTAACCATCATTTTCCACACTCATGAAACTGGGATTATTAGAAATATCTTTGGGAGCCAATGGAGTGTGACTGTAGTACTCGGAAATGGAGCAGCAGCAAGGTTATTAACCTTTAGTTTGTTACTTCGCTCTAACCTTACACTGTTATTGTTTTATCGGCTCAGTAGTGACTGACGAGTAAACTGTGTGTACGGAGCAGTGTTTTTATACCGTCATTACTGGGTTGCGTTACGAAGATGTTTGAAAAGCGTGTTATGTTAGGACTCTATTGACTAATTTGTATTATTACTAGTATTAAAAAGCAGATCTAACTTCTTTGTATAATTCAAAATATAGCCACGCATAAATCTTAAATCTCAAAGAAACCAGAGGTAATGACAATTACCATATTTTAGCAAATGAACTTTGTTCTGACTAAGCACTTTCAACTAGTACACATTACAATTCAGTACTACTGTTATTGTAAGCTATATTTGTAAATATTAATGTTTACTATACATTTTAACATTTTTGTTATTGTTTTGTTCCAAATTAGCATTGAATTTTTGTTACCGTCCACGTTTTTTGCACAATTTCTGTTATCCTTCCATTCAGTTAACCATCATAGTTCTGGTCCCGACGGTGACAGTTAGTAGAGGTTTTACTGTACTTCATAGATACTTTCTATTTGTTCATTCAGTTTTGTTCTTTAGTAAAAGAATATTTAAATTCAATCAGTTCTATTATCTTTTTCAACTGGTTTATCCTTTAGTTTTCTTTATTGTTTTTATTTATTTTCATTAAAAATGTTGTTATTTTGCATGTAGAGAGTTGACTGCAGACGTCAGATCTCGTCCTCCCCCCCTTGCAGGTCTGGGCCCCCCCTCACCCCCCTCCCCATGGTCACACACTCTCTCCCTTCCTCCCCCTCCCCTCTCTCGGCATCTCTGCAGTACGAACAGGTAAACCACTTGAATCCCTGTCTCTCTCTCTCTCTCTCTCTCTCTCCTTTTTTCTCATTCTCTTTTTTTCTGTTTTTATACTTTTTTTCACTGTCTACTAATCATCATATTCGCCTTCAATTTTAACACTGTTGAAGACATAACGGTTTCAACTTATGTCTCATAATTTAACTTACAATCTGTAGAAATGGTTAAGGTATTTTGTTTATTAAAAGATCTTTCTGTTTGGTTCAATGGGATAAGGAGCTTCTCTTTTGTCCAGTGCTGTTCATGTAACTTCTAACTCTATGTACATCTATACAAATGTTAAGGTGTCATTGTTATTAACGTTAACCAGTGTGTTACATTAAAGTTTGCATTATCACATCACTTGTGATACTGTGTCTAGTGTTATCGTCCTTAATAGTAGTGTTCAAGTAGTTTATTGGCTAGAACTTTCTTGGGTTGTTATACAATTATCCTAGAATAATACAATTTGATGATTCAAAACTCATTGAGTTAAATTTGACCTATTGTAATTTTATGTTACACAAGATGAGCTCGTTCGCTACGTTCACTCGCCCATTTTTATACAGTGCTAACTTTGGCATCGAAAAAAGAGTTTTGAGTTGCCATTCAAGTACATTTGTTATTTCCATAATGAACATATGTTTATGCCTTTCAAGTATGTTTAGATATAATCATTGTTAACAGCTGTTTGGTGTAACTAACTGAACTTTGATCAAATCAATAGGAACTTTGAAGGCTAGTGGGACAGAGCTCTTAGGACAGATTAACAATTTTCTTTTATAAAAACTAGTGATGGTCAAAACCAGAAATTTCGAATCTCGAAACCGAAACTGAAACTTACAAAATCGAATCTCGAAACTCAAATCGCAAAACCCTATTTACTTGCCTGGGTATGGTTATGAAAAATAAATCCAGATAAATTAATTAAAACTAATTATATATTTTGGTTAGAGTTGTTCTTTCAGAAATAAAAAATCAATAATCCAAAAAAGGTGAAGGTAGACAACCGATGACAGTAGGCTTTTGACCTTTGCATTATTGATCGAAACACGGGCATGATTTCTGTTAAAAAACAACAATAAAGACACAAAAAATCTCAGCAGTTTTGAGTTTTGATTCTCGAAACTCACCGATCGAATCTCGAAACCGAAACTTTTCCAAAGTTTTGGTGGTTTTGAGATTCAAGTTTTGGTTTTGACACATCACTACCTTGTCCTGACATAACGAACACAACAAAAAGGAACTATTCAATTTGGAGCACTCATTCTCAAGTTATGGCGTAACCAAGGGAAATCAGGATTAATTTTTAAATATTAAGATTATTTTGTATAAGGTGATTTTTTTATTTCCTAATGTTAAATAACTATGTTGTAAAAAAGGGTTTGTGAAAAAATTCATATACCGGGTGTCCCACGTAAGGTGTCTCAAATTGATTACGGAAAAACGGCTTAACGTACAAGGATGAAATAAAATTATTTCCCACTAAATCGACCCCAAGGAATAACATAAAAATATTTTTAACTTTTTTCCCATACAGGGTGTGCCAAAACTGAGGGTCACTAGTTTGAATCTCGGAATTTTCAAATGTAAACATATGTCATGTTATACATCATTTTAAAGGTATTTAATAGACAAACATTTTGGCGAAAACAGAAATTAGTTATCTTTTTCCGTTTCAAAATGGCGGCAGTTTTTTTGGGAAAAATCAATATGTTTTTAATACTCTGTGTTTCCTATACTAATGCACGTAGCCCTTCTCCGGTTGAATTTTCTTACTCGTTATGAAATTAGCTTTACTGTGATATGCTACAAGTAACGGTTTTTTGAAATAATAAAAATTCCAAAAAAATTGATTTTTGAAAATTTGCAAATGCCCATTGTTCAAAATTTCCAAATAGCAACATATGTCAAGTGGCACATCATTTTATAGGTTTTTTAATTCTTAACAACTTTCTAATTTACACTTACTTCGTATCTCTTTTAGTTTTTGTGTAGATAACAAAAAACCTAATTTTCCTATATCAAATGCATGTTATTTGGGTTTAACACTGAACAGCTGATCATGGCCCCATTTCATTTTATTTCTTAAACTGTTTTTTTATTATTTTCTGAGGATAACCTCGTTGGATAAAAGCATTATTTAGTTTAGATAAGTAAGAATTGTAATCTTTAGAATCGGTACATAATGATTTGGCTTTAACTGACAGGCTTTTGGGGATAGACTTTTTGACATGTGCTGGGTGGCAACTGCTGTAATGAAGATATTGCATTTTATTAGTGTCTTTGACGTGAATTTTGGTCTTAAGAAAGCTTTTATCCAGAAAAATATCTAAATCCAAATATGTTATAGACAATAATTTAAAAGTACAAGTTCCCAAATTCTAATGGGCAGTTCATGTTTATCGTTGTTATCAAATTACAGTAAAACATTTATATTACATATTTGTATATGATTACATTAATGTTTTCAGTTGTCGAGGGTAGTGTTAAACAAGAAATTGCCGTCGGAGAGTGACATCGAGAAGTATGCTCAAGACAATCTAAACATTCACAAGAAGGGCATCTTTAGGAAAAAGTTCTCCATCAGGGATATGTTGTCATGGTCAAAAGTAAGTAGGCCTAAATGGGTTTGGTTGTATTCATTTGTGTATATTTGTTATATTGAATCATTATTGCCTCTACATAAATGTGTATTAATTGGTTCATCTATTACAATTTACTCTTTGTGTTGTTCATTATATCACCATTTCAAGGAAATACAAACCTGATTTGTTTGAAACGCTGTTTGCATCAAGCAATAAACCTGTTTCTTCCTTCAAAAATATTTTTTTTAATTTCTGCAATAAAAATTGTACCTGGCTTTAGGTATAATAGTGCAGTCAAAATATGACTTGACCTCAGACAAATTGCTTCAGAAGAGTTTTTGATAGAATTTGTATCAACAAATTTGGTATTTTAACATATCCAAAATCCTGCCATGGGAAAATCCCTAAATCTTGGATTGAAAATGGCGGCTCTTTCCTATACGTATAAAATACCGATAAATAAGTCACTCCTAAGTGTTATAAATATCCCTGACAGACACTAAAACCTTGGTAGACCTTAATCCAATATGAATAACTATATTTTACTACAGGTTTTAACCAATTTTTTCTGGGACGTCCCCATAGGAAGTCGTGAAAGTTTTAGTGTAAGCATAGGTCAACGTATACCTTATTTTAAACGTCTTCGTTAGGAGAACTCAGTGCCACAAACCCGACCTTGAACCATTGGATACGTAGTTTTTAATGCCTGCATGGCCCTAGAAAAATTTCACTATTTTGCAGTGTTTTAGTAAATTAACTGTAACAAATTTGCTTTTGCCACTAGTTAGGCAAACATAGTGTTTTTATTGAAGTTGGATAAATTTGATTTTTTAACATGTTAGTTTAAGATAAACAAAATTAAATTCATAAATTTATTTTTATAAAAATATAAATAAAAATACCCCCGCCGCAGCAAACCTGCATACTCGGCGAATTTCCAATGAATATGTACACATTAAGCCATTTACCAGGATTCATAAGAAATATATTCACAAGCAAGCGATACCAGTACTTAAAATATTAATTATTCTCTATAAGAATAACATTGGGTATGAGGATGCAGGTTTGCTGCAACAAGGAACACAAAATATGGGTTTTTATGCAAATATCAATAGAACTCAGCTAAGTGAAGTCATATAGTAGTTTGATCCATATACATTCATAAATAACCGATATATAACATTTTAATTATTCTCCGTTAGAATAACAAGGGGGCTGATTACCTAGGTTTGCTGCTACGGGAACTATATGCGAAAAATTGGTTTTTTGTGCAAACAACAATAAACCACAACAAGATGAAGCCAAATACCAAGTTTTATCAGTTTATGTTCTTAAATAAGCGAGATAGAAAATGTTTATTTTTCTCCATAAGAATCACATTGGGCAACGTACTGTGTTTAGTTAGCACTTTCAATATCTCAGTAAGCAATTGACATAGAGCAATGATCGAAATACCAAATTTTTTATATTTTTAAGCCGAATTCAATGGTAAAAATTAAAATTTGATTAAAATCAAAATTACATGTGAAAACCCCAAATACCCATTTTTGGGGTACAAAACCTCCCTTTGGATGGTGCCATTCGTTTGGTTTTTGAAATCGTTCAAATAAATGGTGCTTTACACATTTGTGCCGAATTTCATTAAGACCAGACCTTTTTTATGAGAGTTATCGTGCTTATGGACACATATATATATATCAATATTAGGGATGAGTCGATTCCAATTTTTTCCGATTCTCGATTCCGATTCCATCGATTCCTAAAACAGGTGAAGTTGAAAAGTAATGTTTTAAAAATGATATAAAGACAATAAGTTAGTCAGTAATTGATTTTTATTTAATAAATAGAGACAATCGGTTGGTGATTATTTTTCATTAATAAAATAAACTTACAAAAATAAATAATACAAAAAACTAGGTTGAACTGCATGTTTATTTTTCATATAATTGTTATGCTTTCAGTTACATAAATCTCCCATGATATTTTTGAAATTGGTTTGTTGGGTTATAAAACAATTACTTTGGATGTTAACTATTCTTGACCGATAAAATTAATTTGTATTGTTAAATTTAGGATTTTAAATTTTATTTACAAATAAACAAGCAACATTTTTTAAATAATTATTTTTAATGATTGTAGATCAATGTTTTTAAATATACTGTAATGTTAAATTTCTACTTTAAATAAATTGAATAACAATAAATTTTAGGATGTCTAGCAGTTGAAGAAGTTGGGGAAGTGTACATAAGGAATTTGAATAGAAAGAAATAAAATGTTGGGAAAGAAGGAAATCAACATAGAAAAAAGTTTGATTAGTCAGGAAAATAATAAAACTGATAAACAGTGATTGTATTACCCATATCTCTTGAACTCGGGCCACTAGCTTTGTTTTCTTATCGGTTTTCCTCATTCACGTACATCCATACATAGAACTCCTGTCAGTTCTCCTTTCATGTTAGTTGAGAGTTGTTTTTGGACTGAAAAGGGAGTGATTAGTTGTCGGGAAGAATCTTATTTCAACCACTTATTTTGTTTAACGTTGTTTAGTTTATCTGTTTTAACGAATTTCCCCTATACCGAAGAAGCTATTACCGTAGGTCTCATGGTAAGACTTAAGCCCGAGACCATGATAACTTTTCATTTTGAGGTCCCCAGATGCCAAAAAACACCATTTGTGTTCAAATTTATATATCTGTGTGTGTATATATATATATATATGTCCGTAAGCACGATAACTCTCGTAAAAAAGGTCTGATCGTAATGAAATTTGGTACAAACGTGTAAAGTACCATTTATTTGAGTTCCAAAACCAGACGAATCGCACCATCCAAAGGAGGGTTTTGTACCCCAAAAATGTTTTTTTGGGGTTTCCACATGTAACTTTTAATAAAATCAAATTTTAATTTTTACCATTGAATCCAGCATAAAAAATCAAACAATTTGGTATCTTGATCATTGCTCTACGTCAATTGGTTACTGAGATATTGAAAGTGCTAAACACAGTACGTTGTCTAATTTTATTTTTATGGAGAAAAAGACAAATTGTATATCTCGCTTATTTATGAACATAACCTGACGAAACTTGGTATATGGCTTCATCTGGTTGTGGTTTAATTGTTGTTTGCACAAAAAAAAACAATTTTTCGCCTATGGTTCCCGTAGCAGCAAACCTAGGTACTTGGTCCCCATGTTATTCTTATAGAAAATAATTAAAATGTTATATATCGCTTATTTATGAATTTATATGGAGATGAAACTTGGTATATGACTTCACTTAGCTGAGTTCTATTAATATTTGCATAAAAACCTATTATTTTGTGTTCCTTGTTGCAGAAAACCTGCGTACTCATCCCCAATGTTATTCTTATGGAGAATAATTAATATTTTTAATATTGCTTGTTTGTGAATATATTTCTTATGAATCTTGTTAAGTGGTGTAATGTATTATGTTATAATTCATTGGAAATTCGCTGAGTATGCAGGTTTGCTGCAACAGGGGTATTTTTTTCCCTGCGACTCGGGAGTCTAATCGCCGGATGTAATTTGTGCGCAGTATGTATTTAATGTCGTGTTGTGGTGTCATGTTGAACTGTATTAATGTTTAACAAATTTTTTAATTTGGACGAAAATCTGTATGAATTACGGACGTTTTTGTATGACCAGAAGATGGAATTCTAGATTCCGAAGCATGTTGTCATAGTAGGTGGCAGCATACATATTTGAACTGTTTGGACAGAAAAGGTATGTAAACCTGGTTTTAAATTTATAAATTAATCGACCATTGTTAAAATTATAGTGAAACTAGCTGTTACCTGCAGGCTTCGCCCTGTTATTTATAAAACTAGCTGTTATTTATAAAACCTATGATAGTTTTGTGTGCTGCATTCTGTGTTTCGCCTGTCGAACGACTACGAATCAAGATCAGCTGTTTGTATTTTCATCAGCTCAAACAAAAATGAATGTCTGTAAGGAATACATGGGAACTTTGAACCCAGTGGGGCATAGCCCTATTCGATTTTCACAACTTTAATATGCCTATATGTTGCTCAGGACTATCAAGTACCTCTCTGCAAAATTTCAGCTCAATCAGTCCAGTAGTTTTCACGTGATGGAACTTCAGAGTTACACACAAACTTATTCACAAACAGCATAATACTTTCACATTTATAATATTAGTATGATAAATAGTTCCGATAATATTAATTAAAAATTTACCAATAACAATAAAAGTTAAACTAGGTTATTTATTAATCTTTTAATTAGGTCTTTTTTAGGTTATTTATCTTTATTAATCTTTTAATTATTTAAAATTTAATTTAGTAACTATAATATTTATCCAAAATTATCATACAAATTGTATTTTATAATTAATTTAGTTGCTACCAACTGTAAAAAGTTGTAATGGCAATCAAATGAATTTGAATTTGAATGTTAAGGTTTGAACGCACAAAGACCTAATTTTAAAGCTACTCATTCGAATCATCATAGTAAATGTCTTAAATAACTGTTACGTTGTCACACACACCCACTGATCTAACACTCCCATGGAGGTAATAAATACTACCTCCATGAACACTCCCCGCAAAATGCTGCAAATGACAAACCATTTTGTTTATACCCGCATTACATTGTTCTGCATTTCGACTTACAGGGACAATAAATCATTTTCTTCAGCCATCCTGGCTAGTGGCATATCGGATATTGTGGGGTAATATGAATTATCTTCAATGAACCAATGCCATTCTGTAGCATATAGATAAGTTTTTTGTTGTTGTTTTTTTTCGATCCTTCAACACACCTGATTCTTGGTACGTTTTAATATTGATCATTATTGTAATTTGATTTTTTACAAATTCTCTTAAGACATTTGAATTAAAACTTTGACGGGTTGCCATGTTTGGCTGGATTTTCCGTTTAAGGTCGGGTTTGTGGCAATGAGTTCACCTAACCAAGAAGTTTAAAATGAGCTATATGTTGGCTGGCCTATGCTTAAACTAAAACATTCACGACTTCCTATGATGGACATCTCTGAAAAATAGAAAAATGGCTAAAACCTGTAGGAAAATACAGTTATTCAAATTGGATTAAGGTAAACCAAGTGTTTAGTGTCTGTCAGTGATATTTATAAAACTAAGGAGCAAATTATTTATCAACTTTTTATACATAATGTATGGGAAAGAGCCGCCATTTTCAATCCGAGATTTAGGGTTTTTCCCATGGTCGGATTTTGGATATGTTAAAATACACAATTTTTTGATACAAATTCCATCAAAAACGCTTCTGAAGCAATTTGTCTGAGGTTGACATTTTTTTTGTTGTAGTTTGTCTGGACTATAAGAATTTAAAGAATAAATTAAGTTTGTCTTCTAGTGACACTGTCAATGTTTAAACAATCAACAGACTAAATAAAATTACTCTCTGCAATAGATAAACATTGCAACTTCAAATACCAATGAGGCGAACTCCTAAAGAATTTCGTAATATCTTCATTATTTTGATACATGTACCAAATGCAACATGTTTTATATGCTTCATGTAAATTTTTTTTCGATACCAGCTCCAAATTTGATACACCGGATTTCCCATTTCATTACACTTGTGTCAAAATTAGCGTTTAAAAAACTTTTGCAATATGGTGTGAATAAGATGTTACTAGGACCTGTACTTTCATGATTCAAAGTTGTATCATTTTTTAACCTAGGTAACATTTTGTTCTATTTTGGCCAGTGTCCTTTTTTAATGGTGACAAAAAAGCAGATCCACAAAGTTAAAAACAATTCTTTCAACAAAAACTTTCCAACATTGAAAAGGGGCAGCCTACATATTGTATGAATTAGAGAAAAAGATTCAGCGTCAAAATTAGTTATATATAGTAAAAGGTAAATTATGTTAGAGTGAGGTTTTTCATATTTTTGACGTGAAATTAGTGAGGTTTGTAATATGTTTTCTATATATAACAAAACACAAAACAGATATTTTATTTTATTCAATTTTGACAAGCTGTTATTGACTTTCATGATAATTGTCGTTGCCTAATGCCTTTAGCTGTAGTCTACAACTTTTAATTACAGTGATGATTTATTTTCATGCCGTTTATTCCGGTAGCAACATTTTTATTACCATTATATTTTCTATAAGGAACAATTAAGCCTTAAATCTAATAGGATTATTCAACTGAAATTAAACCACTGTTTTGGTAGGATCCGATCAGAAAGCCGATGTTGGTCTTGTCGGACAAGTCTCTCAAGAAGGACGCAGTGGAGATGTTCAAACTGGTTCAGATCTACATGAGTGACCGCAAGGCCAAGCTGGGCATGAGTCTCAACAGTGTCGCACTCGAGATATGCAACCTGGGCTACAACAAGCCTGCACTGCGCGACGAGCTTTACATTCAGATATGCCGGCAGACCACTGAGAATCCCCGCAGGTAAGCAACGTGCGATAATGTCAATGTTATGGACAGGTGGTTGACCGCAAGGCCAAGCAGGGCATGAGTCTCAAAACTAGGATTGCTGGTCAAAGTCTCACATGTTTACTCAGCTTAGTGTGTCGACAGCTGAAACTACTTTGTTCCTCAGGGAGTGAAAACGGTTCTAACCATTCCAACTTGAACAAGACATGCAGTTTCGCTTGGAACTAATTTTAAAAACCGCTGTAGTTGGCACCGTAGCAATTCTTTCCAAAGTCATCTGCAGCAGATCGTTCCGTAAACAGCTGAACTGCCTTAGTTCCTGCAGGTCAAACTAGCTGAAGATGGAACTAGTTTCCGCCGGCTCTGTGGAACTAGCTGCAGCTGTTTTGTGTAATTTACCAATTTGCTCATCATTAACCCCACTACGCTATGTTCAAGGTCATTGTACCCACCCTTCCCTTCAGACTTTAGTCCAATCCTATTGTTTTGCAGTTGTGTGTGACTTGTTAACAACTTTTGTAATTCAAAATTTTGGATAAGGCAAATTTTTGTACTGGTCCTTTGGGGCTTGATTTATCCAGGTTCTACTGTATCTCGACACGTAAATAATCACACTGCTCATTGAAGACTAGAGTCCTAGAGAAGATTAACATAAAATATGTGTTTTAAATATAAAACTAAAAAATTACTAATCAAAATATATTTTACAGGGAAAGTCTTCGAAGAGGCTGGGAACTTATGGCAATATGTCTTTCGTTTTTCCCACCATCACCCAAGTTTCAAACCTACCTTGATAGCTACATGAACAGGTAAGAAAAAAATAGTCATATTAAACTTTAGCCTTGGTTATATTAAAAAAAATTGGACCTTGATTTTTTTTAAACGTATTATTGGTTGGGCTATATCATTATTACTATGAATTAATATATGTCATTGGGATGTATAAAATCTAAACTGAGGCACATAATTGCTCTAAAATATGACAAAGTCCTACTTAGTTTGTCCAGCAAGTTATCACACACCTCGTTTACCTCGTCCACAGCACTTTGTAAACAGTCATAAAGTTCGTCCTCTGTGTTAGAAAATTCACATTTTTCAGTAAAATTCCTACTCCCGTTCATCACTAGCCTGTCAATGCTGTTGTTAATTATTAAAATTTCACTTTCCAAAACCACTAAATTCACTTGCAGATTCTTCATCCACTTGGTCATAGGGATGTCGACCGGAACAGACAGTTTTTCCACCAATTTCCATTTGTGGCATTCTAGCAGGGAGTTCATTTTTATAAAAAGTTCAACGCTGTCACTCGACATGTTTCTGCTCGGTTGGTTGCCTGCAGACATCTTTGTGTACAACACTTCCTTGTTGAATGCTTTCAACACGTGTTTGCTGACGCTGTGAATGGTCAGTTGTGTGTTGGTCAGACTTGAATCAATGATTTCATTAATCTCTTCGATTACATCCTCATACTCGTATTCCATTTCCTACAAAAATAAATCGTTAATAAAGTTAGTAAGGTAAAACTGTGGTTTTGATGAATTTGTGTTTGAAGAATGGGTAAAAAGGATTGTTATCTTTTTAATTCCCAGACTTAATTTAATGAAAATGTGAAAAATATAATTTGTGATTGCATGTTAAAATAATTAATTAACCTCTAAACCTATTACTAAAATGTTAACTATACTTAGAGGTAGAGATGTGCGAGTACAGGTTTTTTAAGTTGAGTCGAGTAAATTGCAAAAACTTTGAATCTCAAGTTTGAGTCAAGCATACGAATAAAAATAAAAAACACATAGGTCGAGTTGGATTGGATCAAAATAGTGTATAGGGTTCCCAATCATAAATGTTCTTATTAAAATATGCTTTTTTGGTCAATATGACCTGAAAATAACATAATAAGTAAAATAAATGGATTTCTGCTTCATTGGAAAAAGGTAAGTACATTTATCTGAAAATAAATCATACCAAACTTATAGCATAACATTTAACCATAAATTAAAAGTATTTAATCTTTCGGTATTAATGTTGTCATAGCCTATTTGGTATTAATTAACAGTTTCATTAAAAAATAATCTCAGTTTTTATTTTATTTCCTATTTTTTATCAATTCTCTGTTTTATATATTATGTTTAGGCCTAGGCTACATCTTTCTCCGATGGAGAAAATAAAATTACATTTAGGCCTATAAGTTAAGATAAAGTTTATTTAATATTTAAAAGGCCTATTACATGGTAAAACCATTAGCCTACTTACCACCCAAAATGTATGTACTAACATATGTTAGCATTCCTTATACAGTAGACGCTCTTTTATCCGGCATGTTCGGGACCTCGCCCATGCCGGTAAATAGATTTTTCTGGGTAATAGAACTGTTTAGTTATTAATGGGAATACAGTAATCTGAGAGTCTCGCTACAGTAATGAGCTGAGGTCGCGTGCGTTGGTTGACCTTGGCACTGCTCCGGAACACCTGCATTTGTAGACGGATAGACAGACAGACAGACAGACGGGCGGGCGGACAGACAGCCGGGCGGAAGTTGGCGTCTAAAAATAGGTTGAATACAGTAGTGTACTGAGCAAAGGTTACGAACATCACTGAACATTACTGCTTGAGACATCACCAAACAACAGGTGACTAAGAAAAAGGCGGGAACAGTCCAGCACAGTCGCAGTACGAAACGGAAACGACCGAAAATACCTGGAAAAACCCGGGTCGCCTGGTGCCGGTTCATAGAATGCCGGATAAAAGAGCGTCTACTGTAACACAAATAGTCCTAATTAGAACAATCAGTTAGTGACTACATGAAGATATGTTTGAAAGTGCCTGGCAAATCTCTTAATGAAATTGAAGCCATTTCATTAATAGAGTTTTCAAATATTACGAATTATTTAAAAAATCATTAATGAAACTTAAATAAGGCTAAAAAAATCACATGTCTTCAAAAACAGCTCAATGCCAAAGGACAGTTGAGGCTAGAATTAATGGATTTACTCAAATTCAATTATTATGGAACAAAAAGTTAACCTATTACATTTCATTACAGAAATGTGTTTTGACGTTTTACTTTAAAAAATTACAAGGTTAGGTCAACCCAAAAGTGGACTATACAGACAGTGTTCATACAACACAATCTGAAGGTCCTGGTAAATCTTCCATTTTGGTGTAAAGTGACACAAATTTATAAGCCACAACTTTCTTATTTATTAATAAAACACTAAAATCCATCTCACAACTCCAACACCTCAAATGCGTTGGCGCTCAATTTGAATTTTCATACGACGCGGGCCGCGGGACGACGCAATCAGGTTTAGCAGTATATTTGACCATAGAGTAAGCTACATTTTTTTAATCATGTTTTTGGTTTTATCTTCATTCATTTAAATTGATCATGTAATCCTCACAAGGTTTTAAAAATCGACTTAAAACCTCAATTATTTTTGTATTCTCAATTCTGATAAACACATAAGACAGTATTTAAATCGCCTGCTCTAACTAGAATAATTGATCATGAAAGATAATAATTCAGGAATACTCCTTGTCCGATCTTTGCCATTATAATATGAGACTTTTTAAGCACATGTTTAAGAATTGTAAAGTTGCAAGATAAATAGTTTATTTACAATTTCAATGACAAAGTAAGCACAAAATTATAAGTATTAACTCAATATTTTAAAACTAGAGATAAGTCGATACCGAAATTTATCGATTCTCGATACCAATAGTGATACCAGAAAAATCTATTCCCGATTCTCGATACCGATACCATCGATACCTACGATTGTTCAGTACCTATGGTTGTTAAAACTATTGTTAAAAACAGTTACAAATTTATAATACTATTTAAAACTATTTAGTAGTATTTTGTAGTTAATCATCAAACAATTTGTTTAATGCAATTTGTTACATAATTTAATGTTAATTTCACTAGTATGCTATAGGAATGTAGAAAAACAAAAACTATTTATTATAAATTCATAATAGGGAAAAACTTGGTTATAAGATAATGACTCAAAGAAATAATGTTGGTCAGCCGACTGGTTTATTGCTTTCAACCTTACCCCTCCCATCCCTCTTCCTTCCTTATCTCCAAGGTAAGATTTTTACCGCCAACCCAAACACTCCTCGTCCCTTTTGTAGAGCGGGTAAACAGCGGGAGTATCTCTTCCCGTGCACTTCGTAGCGCAGGTAAGCGGGGGTATCGATGGTATCGGTATCGACATTGAACGAATGAATCTCGATACCAATACCAATGTCCAAGAATCGGTGGTATCGAGAATCGGTATCGAGAATCGACTCATCCCTATTTAAAACACTTAACTACTTAATTGGATGTATGGCATCTTAAAAGGTGGAAAAATTAATCATTACCCTTACATACAAAACTAAACAGTAAGTTTTACAATAAATACTTGAAGTTATTAGGCAGTAAAAATGTCATGGGAAAGGGATTCATGAATAGAACAAGATTTTTGTCAAACATTTTACTCTATGATGAACTGGATTTCTCCTTGGATGCCTAGTCATCATTGTCGTCTGTCATAACGAGCCACGGAGTCACTTATTGTTACTCTGTGGACGATTTAGAGACTGTAAAACAATAGGGACAACTTCCTTCCTCGGATTTGTGGAACACTACAAGTTTAATGCAGTACATTTCAGTTCATAAAGCAAATTAAAATACTAGTACTACAATTTAAAAATATTTATTATGAGTTATTGCAATTTTGACAATAAACTCGCTCGAATCTTTCGAGTTTCAGTGCCGAACTCGGCTCGAACTCGAAATTTTGAGTACTCGCACATCTCTACTTAGAGAGAACTGTTTTCATTCTTTATTTTAATATAGGTAGTCATATTGAAAAATTCTTAATTTTTTTCTCATTAGTTTTATCGTATTGTTTGTTTTGATGTGAAGTCCTCAGTGTTCAATATAATACATCAGCAAGAAGCTAAAAGTAATTTCAGCCTTGCAGATTTTCATAGATTTTAAAGGCTTTTATTGCTGACTGAAATATTTTTGTTGTTACTTTTTTGTAACTTTTCTGTACTCAATTGTCACTAATAAAGTTTTATTTATTTTGTCTAATCACTATAAAATATAGAGTGGTGAATAAAAATACTTAATTACTAATTGATTATTATTTCGCAATAGAATACCACAGAGTGTTTTATTATCTTTAAATTCTTAAAAAAAGAAGATTAGCATATCAAAGCCTGGTTTATCCAGACTTGGATCATCCGAATCACGGGTTATCCAGTTATCTGGGCAAGGTAAAAAAAAAAAAAACTAAAAGCGCTAAAAAGTGGCCAATTTTACTAGCATTGCATCTGCAAAATCTCGGTGATAACCCTTTAACTGTATCAGGGAAGTTGCAAACGGGCCTTAAGTTACCAGTAGTTGTATTTTAATTTGCTTCTTGTCTGATCCACGTGAAGCGCTAGCGGACTGCTCAGCCTTCCGTGAGCTTTGCTTTGTGTACACAAGCTGTCTGCGCTACTGATGCAAACGAGAATGTTTGTGTATTAAGTTACTTAACTTTAAATTGTAATATTGCAGTATTTGTAAGCCTATTTTGTAATAAAACAGAAAATTTCATTTGGTGTTTGTCTTTTTAATAATATCGGTTTCACATTAAAATCTCGGCGCATGTATACTCTTTCAGCTGTACACACATTTTGGAATCGTCCTTACTCATATGAGAAGACGGTGTTACTAGTTAAAAAATATTTTCATTAAAAAAGGTTAATCCATGAATATTATAGTGACATACTGTTTGTTTATCCAGATTTGTAGCTATCCAGATCAGAACATCGCCGCATTAATAGATAAACCGAACTTAGCTGTACTGTGGTTCGGTAGTATTGCTCACAATTATCAATAAGTACTTCATGTTTTCAAATAGAGTTAAAATTAATTACCTCACAGGATGTGTATATGAAAAGAAGTAGCAAGATTTGTATTATTTTCTTCATGTTATGTTTTCAGCCTGTAAACAAAATTAAAATACTATGAATTTACTTTGCAATCTCGATAGTTGTATATTAAGGAAGTACAACACACTTGATGAGTATATATAGACACTTTATTAGGGTTTTTGCGAGTAGTGCTTTTTGGGTCGAGTCAAGTTGTTTTTTGCTTCTTATTGTCGAGTTTCAAGTATTTTCGAGCGAGCATTTTCCACCAGCAGTAGGTCAGTAGGTTCAGTAGGTTCAGTAGGTAGTAGGTAGGTAGGTAGATTCAGTAGTTTTTTTTTCAGTGTAATGGGAACTGAGAACCACTTCAGATAGACTTATATAAGCTTTGAATAGGACTACTATGCAGCCAATATTTCATAACAGTTATCATGAGTAGCAATAAAGTAGACTCTCCCTAATGTGGCAGACTGCCGGATAGCAAAAAAGCCAGATATGCCCGAGTGCAGCCAAAGTCATCACTTCCTTCTTTCCGTCAAACTGCGTACTGTCAGCTGGAAAAGACAACTGAACCTTGTTAAATTGGCCGAAAATGACAACGGGAAACATAAATTGGTCATAAACAACAATAGAACATTTGTTAATGATGACCGAACCGTGTAATTTCGGCCATAACTGAAGACGTGACACATGATATCAGACGAAGATGAATTACGACCATACCGCTGTAATTGAAGATAATTATTTATTGTTGATTCCTGCGAGAGACTAATAAAGATATTTAGCTATGATTTGTAATATTCAGTTTATAACAAATGTTCCACGGTTCCATCCATAGGGTACTACTTGTGGGATGGAACTCATGTTCGTACTTGGTACATTGTGTGACCACTTCTCCACTCAATAAAATCCACTTCCACTTTTTGCACAGCATGTCATAAAATTAAATTTTTACTTGACTATATGATGTCCCGTTCTATGCAAGGGTATCTAGCAGGCATAGCGCCAGATTTTGTGAAGGTTTGTTTACATTAATCATCAGCTCACTAATTAAATAAAGTATAACGCCATAAGATTAACATTGAAACTTAGAACGACTATGGGGCAAAGCTCTTAAGGTAGAGGTTTTTCAAAACCTCAAAAGGCACATCTAGAGAATAAGAGCTTTTCATTGGTACCAAACATGTATACAAAATTATAGTTTTAAGAGTCTAAAATCGCCGAACAAAAATCAAGAAATTCTTTTAATAACATAGACTAGTTGTCCTGTGCTCGAACCCGAGCAAGTTTGTATGCAATGCAAGGTTACTTGAGCTATAACAAACATAACAAAACATCTGATATTAAAACGGATGAAAACAACGCACTTTCAATCAACACGTAGTTTAGACTTCCGCCATCAGATAACGCCACTGTTCCGAAAATTCAGCCCTTTACTGTATTTAAGTGATGTTTTTTCTTTAAATTCTGATACGTATTGGCAAATCTACGTAAAAATGTCTTTAATTTGACCCCTCAAACGTTAAAATCGTCCAACCATTATTGAGTTATGACTGTGAAGAAAAACACCCTAGCGTATTAATACATAGATAATGATTAATTGTGAAATAATAATGTAGATAATACAAAGAGCTAGGCCTATACCGTATCACTATAAATCACGTCACCACTGAGCAGGAATTAGCTTGATGCTACTCAGAGAAGGGAGCGCTTATCAGTAGCTCCTTCCTCATCGGCAGCCTGATAATAGTTGATAGTAGCTTCTATAGGGTAATTTTCTAAAAAAAAAACTGTTATCAAGTTTAAATACGTGGTTTTACTATTGACCCAATGAAATTCTGTCTGGATTGCCAATTGTCAAGTGCATTATACAGTAAAAAGGCTATCCCCTCTTTGATATCATTAAAAATTACAAAATTGCCATCCATTATTTTGGCATATGAAAAAAGGTTAATGAATATTGCAAATTAATCGGTCATTAGTGGTGAGATAATTGAGAAAAACTATTTGTCCGTCATTGATAGTGTGAAAATTCATCTATATTTTCTAGAAAGGTAAACTGAGATTTACGTGAATTTGTTAATGCTAATGCAAACAAGTGTTTGAATTTACCATTTACTGAGAGTAATGCTTGGTCTTTACTGAGTAAAGTTTGAACTTTGGAACTATATTGATTGTAAAATGTGGTTTGACTTGGGAAAATCAGAGTATTATGAAATACTACTCAGAGCTCATATTACACTAAAATACGCCCATCACAGCAAACCTGCATACTCAGCGAATTCCCAATGCAAATATATATATACCTCATCAAGACATTAACCAGATTTCCTAGTTTAATATGGCTAACCGTAATAACTTAAATTTACCTCCAAAAAGGACTTCAACCGTTGTACCAAGAAGAGAAAAACATCTCCAATGCAGGGATCCCAACAAGTAATAAGTTTGCAGTTTTAGGAAAACCAACAGATACAGACAACCGAGATGCGTCTGAAGTCTTACAAGGGAATGTAAGTATTTCTGCGCATAGCAAATCTATCTCTCACAAAAACAAAGAAAAAAAATCAAAAATTGGATTGTCAGCTAGGTCACACAGGAAAACCCCAAAGAAGAATATACAAATCCCTCTTGTGAACATCACCTTATGCCAAGGCAGTTAAGACCTTTTAAGATCTCAGAAGTAATGGTAAAATAAATACTTTCGGATATGTTAGAGCTAACATCACCTTAACACAAGTTATCGACTCAGCACACATTGAAAACGAGAATCCAGTAGTATTATTGGGTGGTAGTAATGACTGTTTAAAAAATGATTTTACAGACATATATGAGAATCTAGAATATAAACTATCTACAATAAGCAACAATAGACAAGTTTTTATATGCACAATACCAGCTAGATATGACATTCCATCACGTAATTTGCAAAATGAAAATATAAGGATGGCAAATAATTATATAGCAGGATTAACTAAAGCTAAATAATGTTACTTTAATTAACCTGAACCGATTTCAACAAATCCATTTTAAAAATCATGGCCTACATCTGAATGGCAGAGGTAAGAATAAATTGGCTTACACAATAATAGATGCCATTACACTGTGGCATGCTAAAAGGCCTCACAATATCTCTCAGGATGTGCTAACCATTTCTCAAACTAATAACTCCTCAATTCAGAATGTGATAGTGACCGAAGACAACCTAAAGGAGGTAATTGATATTCTAAAAGACTGTCCAAATGTTGCATTCGCAAACACAATCTCTGGAGACTTCGCTGACCCAAAACACGAATGCCGGAGTGTCCGTTGTTTTCCGCACTTTGTTTGGGAGGCCTACACCTGCAGATCTGGTTAGCAATAACCTGACATGCCAGAGAGCTGAGCAAGGAGCAAGTGTCTATGAGTTGGTGACAAAGCCGAGGTATTATTTAAATCCAAGAATACCAACTTATGATGAAGCATTTCGTCAATTAACAACAGACTTTAAGAAGAGGAAACTTGAAAACTTATCTGCCCTCCCATGGGTTGTGTGAGGGACAACATACACATTGAACAGTTAACAAGAAACCTGATGGAATTTCAAAATAAAACAGGTGCATCAGTCCATGTCATAGTCTTTAACACGTTGACTACCGATCGTCATGTATATGTGACGCAATGTTAAAAATTTGCTGAAAAACTGAAAAAAGACAATTGTTAGAATTGGCAAAAGATACACACAGCAAAAATCTCCCTCCTTTACATGATCTTTTAAAAGAGAAGAAAAATGAATTAACAATAAATTTGACCTCAGCCAAAACAAAAAAATGTTGAAGAAAAAATTGAAAAATCTGAAAACATACAAAAAGCAGTTTGGGATATTATTAATTCTGAGGTTGATGATAAAAAATTAGAGCATGTAAAAAACATATCTTTGGAAGAAGGTATTAATATTAATACTGATCCTAGAATTATATCAAAAGTTTTGATGATTATTTTATCAATGTCATTAAGGATAACTGTTTGGATACTTCTAGCATTAGTAGCTTAAACGGTACTTTGGTATTATACGGATGCCACTATTTTTGGAGGTTACATTTTTACCGTATACAAAGGATAACTACATAATTCGAAAAAAACGTACTTTTATTGACTTACTGTACAAATTTTACATCATTCTGATGAGCAGTCTTTGTGTTGTGCCTCCCAAAAGGCAGCGATGTCCGCTAGGATCGTGTTGAATGCGTCGCCGCCGCTAGCAGCCACATCCGATCGCCACATGTACTCCGCCAAATATATAGCGCGCTGCGGCAGTTATGTTAGGATGGGTTATCATAAAAATACGTACGGTTTCATCTTCATTTTGAGGTAAATCCCACACCAAAAGAACGTCACTCATTATGAAAACAAATGTAACGTGGTGCACGGCAATAAATCACTCATGACACTGACCCAGATACAGGCGGTGACAGGTGATGCGCGCGCTCCGGTCAACGCCCGACCTTGGCCTATTTGGAGGGGGTTTGGCGGCCGGAAGTATGACTCAACAGGTATCATTCGATTCGTAACGAAACAAGGAAAGTCCTACAATCATTTTTTTGATAACCCATCCTAACATAACTGCCGCAGCGCGCTGTTGTAAGGGTGGCATCCGTATAATACCAAAGTACCGCTTAAACAACATAGATTCTCCAGAAAAAATCCAAGAACAAAGTTTAAATATGAGAACAATATTTGCGTTTAAATGTAGAGGAGGTGGAAAAGGTTACAAGTTCACTAAAAAATAAAAATTCCTCTGGACACGATGAAATCCCAATTAAAGTTATTAAAAGTGCAAAACATCAACTTAGCAGTCTTATGTCATTTTTATCAGGGATCTTTCCAAAGCAGATACAAATTTCAAAAGTATTACCCGTTCATAACAAAAATGACGGTAAAACAATGTCCTATCGTCCCATTTATCTTTTACCTGTCATTTCAGAAATTTATGAAAAAAATTGCTCATAAACAGTTGACAGAATATCTAGAAAATACTAATAAGCTAAATAATTTTAAACATGGTTTTAGGCCCAGGAGGTCGGTAATATCAGCTGCTCTTTCTTTTATTGAATCTGTCATTGATTCAGTAGATAAAGGTGAATATACCACAGGAATTTTCATGGATTTATCTAAAGCATTTGATAGCGTGAATCATTCTCTTTTAATTAAAGAAATTAAAGTTATTAAGCTTATCAAAAACTGCAATTAAGTGGTTTGAATCATATTTGGACTAACGACTCCAATTTGTTGAAATTATACCCACATATCAAAGGACAACATTGTCTCAAAAGTTTGTTCAGAATCTCACATCATTAAACTTGGTGACCCTCAGGGATCAATTATGGGTCCTCTCCTTTATGTCATATATATTTATGGTGCAACATCAAAAATTAACATGGATAGTATTTTAAAACAACAAAAAAGAGCAATCAGAATTATAATGAAATTAAAATATGATGAATCTGCAAAAGAGCACTTTAAAAAATCTGTCCATTTTAACAGTATATAGCCAATACATTTTTGATACAGTTCTCACGGTAAAACATAATGAAACAATCTTTGATTTAAATGAAAAATCCCACTCTTACAATACAAGACACCAAAAATATACATGAATAAATCACGCCGTAACTTAAAACTCTATGAGAAAAAGCCCACGTATATGGGAATGAAATTTCTAAAACATCTACCAAACAATATTAAAAATATTACAAACACAAATAAGTTTAAAGATTTAATAATACTTAAAGATTTCTTGGTAGGCAAAACCTTATACTCTTTAGAAGAGTACTTTCCATCTACTCTGAGTTTTGGAGTTTGAATTTACGTTTTTTCTCTGTAAACAAAAAAAAAAATACTAATGTTCAGTATTATATTTCTAGTACTTATGAGTTGTTCACAAAATTGTAAGGATTCTTAGCCTGTTACAAAAATTGTATTGACACTATTCAATTGTATGCTATGTATAAGTGGTGAATAAAGATTATTGAATTTGAATCATGAAATATACTGATAAATTAGTAAGATATAACATATTTTTATCCTCCATAAGAATAATATTGAACAGATTTCGCAGGTTTGTTGTAACAAAGACAGCTAAAACTGGGGATTTTATGCAAATATAAATATACCACAACCACATGAAGACACATGCCAAGTTTTACCAAATTATATTCATGAATAAGGGAGGTAAAGAATTGTATTTATTTCCCATAATAATAACATAGAATAACACAATGTCCATATTACATAGGACTGTGTATGCAGGTTTGCTGCTTCGGAGATATTTTATTTGGATTCTAAGAGATCACATCCAGATGAAGCTATATAGCAAGTTTTATCAATATATTTTCACAAATAAGCAAAATATATAAAGTGTGATATGTCTCAATTTCAAACTCATTCAAATAAACGCTACTTTACACAGTACCGGTATAAAATTGTCATTAAAATCAGACCATTTTTGTGAGAGTTTCCGTGCTTACGGACATATGTATATATTTATATAAAATTTGAACGAATGTTGTTTTTGGCATCTGTGGGCCTCAAAACAAAAAGTTATCATGGTCTCGGGCTTAAGTCTTACCATGCCACCTTATAATTCGCAGTAATAGCTATTGAATTTCCCTATAGGGGAAATTCATAAAAAAAAACTTAGTCTATCTGGTAGGTAAAATTCAGTTTCGGTTTATAATATTATGTACTGGTTTTACAAACAATACTTTAAATTATATGGTGTTTATTTGTGTATTTACATTATAAGTAAAACACTCACAATTTCACCATGAAACAGTCTTTTACTGATATTATGTTCTCTTCGAGCAGACAAATTTAAATTAATTGGGGACCAATGTACACTTATACGTACATCACATCAGCTTTAAAAAACATTCATTTTGGTGTTTAAATTGTTGTCATGTCCAACCATTACAGAGATAGTCAAAGTGTTAACACACTATGTTGTCCAATTATGGAGGATAGATAAATAACATTTGATATTGTGATTATTTATGAATGTACCTATATTGATTAAACCTGGTATGTGGCTTTATCTGGTGGTAGTCTATTGATATATCTAGACAAAAAACATTTATTCACCACACTACGCTGTAATCACCTGTTTTTGGAACATCATTTGAATACCGAAAGTAGAGTTTTTCCGCCCAAGGGCCGAAAGTCAGATGATCTATTTAGCCAGTATTGCCAACTGGTTTTTAAGCATACACGACGTTAGTTAGTTAATACGTGCATACTATTTTGTGTTCTTTGGTTGAAACAGTGGAAAAATAATAATAAAATTCAAAACATTGTACTATCGATGATTTGTTTATTGGTTAACTGCTTTTAGTCCAAGATTGCATGAGGCCGCTCATGTTATGACCGATCACATTTAACCCGTTAATAATTGTAGTATGGTGAAAAATAGCGTTCGCACCTCTGCCGAAAGGGTTATTAGACTCGACTTTGTCTCGGTCATAAAACACGATCTCGGGCGAGCAAAACCCCTCTTTCGGCCCTTGGTGCGAAATATACTATTTTGTTGATTGTCCCCTTAGCAGCAATCCTTCTTAGCCCTAATGTTATTCTTAGAGAAAACAAGTAAGGTTTGATATCTCCTTAATTATGAACCTAAATTAATCAAACTTGAAATGTAGCTTCATCTGGTTTAGTTATATTTATAATTGCATAAACAAACGGTTTTTTACTCCTTGTTGCAGCAAACCTTCGTACTTAGCCCTAATGTTATTCTTATGGATAATAAATAAATTTGATATATCACTTATTTATGAATGTATTTTTATAAATCTTGGTAAGTTGTTTTATTAGGTAGTCAGAAACATATGCATTGAAAGTTCGCTGAGTACGCAGGTTTGCTGCGACAGGGGTATTTTATATAGCCTTGTTATACTTAACTTTCTTAAAGGATCCTCTTCGTAATTATTTGTTCACCGTTTTGGAAATCAGAAAAAAGCTTTTCAATGTGAAACTATATTCACCGTTAGCTCTGCCTGTTCATTATAACAACCAAGTTTTATGTTCAGTCTTAACTCCTGTGCAGTATGAATAAAATAAACAACTTTAAAAGTAATCCCTGGAAATTAATAGCAATAATAATAATTAATAAAGTTTGCGATCTTAACAAGTTAGAAAATGTCTAACAAAATAAACAAAGCATAACTAACACCTGATACTGAACCGTATGAAAATAGTAAAGAATAAATTTAAATATTGAGACTTACCGACACAAGCGTAATGAATATGCAAAAGTACTATCTCTACAGTTATGCTGCTTTTATCACTGGGCAATATACAATGTCATGACTTGAACTGCTGCAGCCAGTCACCTGGTGGAGGAAAAGAAACTTGAAAATTACCGTATCATCAGTTAACAAAATAAAATGGGGGTGTGAGTATTAGGGGTGTCATGGGTCAACGCTTTGTTTAAACTTGATGTAAACAAAAACGTGATCTTGATTTATTGCAAACATTAGCTGCTTGCTATCTTCTATAGAGTTGGAACTAAGACAAAAAACATATGTTAAAGGTTGATGGTGCAATTCTATTTATATAATTCAGTTGTTGTGTAAATAATTGCTACCACATTTTAATTTTGAAATTTAATCAGTCAAATTAATGTAATAATTTTCTTAAATCAAATTGTCATGTGTTACCATGACAAAATCCTATTGTGTCCTATTTAATCTTATTTAATAGACAATAATAATAAAATATAATATGTGTCATAAATATAACTACCCCTAAGAGTCAGCAACACTGCCAATTTGAATAAAACCTGTGTTTATAAACCCTTACAAATTTAAAGCCCAAAGGGGCAAAGCCCTAAAAGTTTTTGAATATTTTCTTAATTTTGACTCATCTGGGAGTCAAAATGAATATTTTGATATGCTATAGGACAGGTTTTATCAAAGTGACGCCTTCAAATTTGGATTTCCCATCTGATTGCATACATTCCAAAATTAGCATATTTTATAGATGTTTTTATTTGTATTGTAATTTGTATAATATCGGGAAAATATTGATCATAAGATTTTCCATTTGACAAAGGTTCAGTATTTGACTTAAGGGTGTTTGGTCAAAAAATATTTCTCGATTTTTTACTTACTTGTGCTATGAATATTCTGTGGAAGATATTTTTTTAATTTTCGGACGGCTACCTAAAGAGATATAGAGGTCAATAGCAGTGAAATATGCTAGTTTTCTTACATCATTCACTAAAAATCTACTTTTACTATCGAGCCTTAATTTTGGGAATATGTATGATAAATTCATATTTAACTTTTAATATAAATGAAAACAGGAAAAAAATAAATTATTTTTCTTTTCCTCGGAAAAAACTTTTTTTTCATCTTTATTTTAAATACTATTGTACCAAAACAAATGTCAATTTAAAGACCAATGGACAGTATATAATGTACCAAAAAATTGCAAGTTTATCTAATATACTTTTCTTGGGAGACTTGTAAAACTAAATGTAATCTCGCGCCTGCATCGTAAGAATAGGCTACCTGCGCGGCCGGCACTCACATACGAGCAGCTGCCGGCACGCGCGCACGGCTCCCCTCAGTCGCGACACGTCACAGCCCCTCCTTCCGCCAGTCCCGCTCTCTCTCAAGGCCGCACTATTCACCCGCTCCTCACCTCACCGAAACTACTACACCATCGCGTCGGGCTGTATGCCGGTTTTCAGCAATGAGCCCGAAATCCAGGGGCGGATGATCAATTCGCGGGGGGGGGGGGGAATGGGAGCGTGAAAAATATATAGTGTTGATTATGTGTTTTCTGAGGTGGACTGGGGATCAAGGAAAACCTTCCGACGGAACCAGAATAAATGGTTTTTAATAACATTACATAAAATTATATGGTTGTATGAGTTTTAGGCCTAAGGGGTATTACCTATAAGGCTTTATTTAAAAAAGTTACGAATTTACTGAATTTATACATTTTAATTAATTTAAGACAGTTATTTCCTGATTTAAAAATTGAATAAACCATAAAACATTGCAGAACTGATGTTGCACACATGAACACAGTTAACTGTAGCAATATGCAATAGCGCCCAGCCCTATCGACTCTAGTGTTTGGCAGTATTTTTTAAGATTAACTAAACACCCCCGTCGCAGCAAACCTGCGTACTCAGTGAATTTCTAATGCATGTATATGTTTCTTTTTACCACATAAAGCCACTTGCCAAGTTTCATAAGAATATATTTATAAATAAGTGATATATAGCATTTTATTTATTCTCCATAAGAATAACATTAGGGCTGAGTATGCAGGTTTGCTGCAACAAGAAATATGTTTTTAAGCAATTATCAATATAACTCAACCAGGTGAAGCTACATACTAAGTTTGATTGATTTATGTTCATAATCAAGGGAGAGATAAAACTTGATTTATATCCCATAAGAATACAAATAGGGCTGAGTATATAGGTTTGCTGCTCCAATCAATTTTTTGAGCAAATATCAATATAGCAGTACTACGTGAAGCCACATACCAAGTTTCGTCAAAACATTCATAAATAATCGAGATATCAAATTTTATTTATTCTCCATAAGGATAACATTGGACATTGAACAAGTACTATCTTTAGCACTTTGAATATCTCTGCAACGGTTGGACGTTGTATCACAATTTAAACACCAAAATGATTGTTTTGTAAATCTGAACTTATTGGTAACAACAAATGTAAAGTTTTTTAGTAAAATTAACTGAGAAAAAGCTAGAAACCTTTTTCTTATAAAACATGGGAAATTTGATGAACTCGTTTTTTTATTTTCTTCGCAACCACTTAACCTATTTTAATGATTTAAAATACAATATTTTTTAATCTCTATAAAATGGTTAAAACCAAAATTGAAAGTTTTAAAGATTTTAGGGTGAAAAATGCATAAAAAATGTTTTTGGAAAATTAAACCCCCATAAACCCCCCTTCCCATAGTCCGATTTTTCTGGTTTTCGAACTTAGTAATGAATGTCACTTTACACATTTCAGACAAATTTCATGTAAATCGGACGTTTTTTACTCAAGTTATCGCATTCACGGACACATAATAGATATATATTTATATATATATATATATATATATATAAATTTGAACGAATAGTGTTTTTGGCATCTGGGGACCTCAAAATAAAAAGTTATCATTGTCTCGGTCTTAAGTCTTACCATGAGACCTACGGTAATAGCTTCTTCGCTATAGGGGAATTCGCTAAAACAAGGGAAGGGCATTGATACACTGAAAAGTATAAAACATACCTAAAAGTATGATGACTAGCCTAAAAGTTTGTTCCTTAAAATTATTTCAACCTTAAACTCTTAAGTGGGAATTTTTAAAACTATTATTCTTTAGCTGTGATCCATATTATTAAAAATCATATTTTCATTTCTCGGTTTGGATATCTTATGTTTTAACCCTGTGACTAAAATGGGATTTAGATGTAGGGTATGAGCACCTAAGCAAGCATATATAATCTATTAAAAATCACATAACGTAAAACAAACTAATATGAAAATTGAAACAACTAAATAATGGGTTTATGGAGTTTGAAATCAAAACAAAATAATTATGACAGCTTTTCCGTCTTTTGCACCATTTTCGCATAGTAGTGATTTACACCGTCGGTGATAGATGGACTTGCTGTATTTTTTGTGAGATTGTTATGTGATGTTATATAAACTAGGTTCTTTTGTATAAAATCAGTTGCTTGTGATGGCTCCAAAAATCGTCCTCATGAACGTAATGAAAAACCCCTCAAGATCAGAGAAGGCAGTACCATTTTCCGCTGGCATGTTGGCCTTTAAATTGCCGTTTGGGTATAAACTGTTACATTTTTTTGCCGATAAACTACGTTCAATTATCGTTTTCAGTCTGACAATTACGGCGATTATGAAATGCGGTGAAATTGCCAATGTCAAAATGCCAAGTATTTTTCATATCAACGGTTTTTATTTACTTTAAAATTAGTTTGAACAATAATTTAAGCAATTGTAAACAACGAAAATCTGAAATTTGATTATACTACAAATTAACAAATTGTATACCATACATGTTTTTAACAAGTTTAATACATTTGTATATATATAAACAGATTTAATTATTAGTTAAACAATTTTATACATTTGAAAATTATCTACACGAGAATTACATAAATAAGTTTGTATAACAAATGTTTATTTATTCTTAAAGTAGTTCACGCATACCGTTCGTTTATCAATCATTATGTTTGGTGTTGGTAACAATGAAAAGGTTTTATAATAATAGCACCGAGATTAGTAACCGTTGATAAAACATTTAAATAAAAGGCGAAAAACGGAAGCTTGCAATGAGCAGAGTCAGCCCAGCCTCTAGTCCAGCCGGCCACCGCAACGCAAGGTAGGCCTCCGTGAGACACGGGGAGAGGGGGAGAGGGGGGAGAGAGAAGGAGCCAGTGTCTCTCTCCCTCCCCCCAGCCAACACACACAAGCACACTCATGCCCGCATAAGCCGAATTGACATCCTAGCAGTGTGCGTGGTAATTTGCGGAACTACTGCTCTCTACCGCTAGACTCGCCTCGCGTTCAAACACCCTTAAAACATAACAACATAACCCAGAAAGCTATTACCACTATCTAGAATGTCATTCTTTTGTAATCAAAAAACATTAAAAAATATATATTTTGCAAATATTCATTCTCATTTAGCGTATGGCTTATGCCTTTATGGTTCAACCACAAAATCAAATATGGATAGCATACTAAAATTACAAAAAAGGGCCGTAAGAATAATAATGAAATTAAAATATTATGAAACAGCAAAAGACAAATTTAAAGAATTAGGGATTTTAACAGTTTATGGACAATATATCTTAGATACATCCATCATTGTAAAAAATTATTCAGAAAACTCAGACCTTAAAAGCCACCCATATAATACCAGACATAAAAAATTTATTACTTCAGTGCAACATAAATTAACATTTTATGAAAAAAAACGACTTACACAGGACTAAAATGTTTAAAGCATTTACCAAATGACATTAAAAATGAGGAAAACATTGCTAAATTTAAAAATAAATTAAAAAATTACCTGTTAGAAAAAGCCATTTATTCCCTCGAGGAATTCTTTTCCACCACCCCCTAGACTTTGTTATAGTTTGCTTTCTCAAAACATATTTTGTTTTCTCCTTGTTTAATATTTCAATATATGTAAAAGCAAGTGCTTTCCCTTTTCTTTAGGATAATAGTTTAGTTTGTAGTATTAGTGACGCCATTCAATGTGCATGAATATGTACTTAATGAATAAAGATTATTTTGATTTGATTTGATTTGATTTGATTAGATTTACAATAACAAACTCGACTGTTTAAATATTTGCTCGTTTGTCTGACTAAAGTAAACGATTGTCTCATGCTTTTTATTTCCTATCTAGTTATATTTGTTGCTATTCTGTTACTATTTCTAAGGAAGTTGTGAATAAAGAGATTTGTCTGTCTATTGTTGATTAGAGCGGAGCGTGCATAATTATATTATTATTAAAATATAACATTTCTATACATCAATTCCTGAAACCCGAGGTACGACAAATTGTAAATTAAAACCTTATTCTTGAACGTTATTTGCTACCCAATGATATTTTAACTAGCCTAACTTAACGTATGGTGCAAACAAACATTTTGCTCCACTAGAACAAATTTTTTGTAGGAATAATTTTAATGTATAATTTTTTTGTAATACTTACAAGAAAATAACTGATGGAGTATCCTAGTACATATCACATTACATACACTAGTAGTTCACCACAGCATCAGTGGGAGGCTCGTTGGCAACATGTGGCACACTAGCACACTAGCACACTGTGCCTCATACGCTCTCACTCTCACAGTTGTGTACATACATATGATTAACATCACACTAGGCTGCCATTACCATCACAAACATTCATAGGCCAAAATGTTCTTTTGTCGAGTTCATAAACAACTTTTAAGTTTGGACGCTCCCATGTTTTTTTTTCACTGTGAGAGTTTTAGTTAAATAATTTGTTGGCGAACTTAAGTAAAAATGTAGCAGTGTTTAGTTTTTAGTGTAAATGCAAATGTGTAATTGTTATCAACTCAAATCAAACGTTATTCTGGAAATATTTCTTTAATCATTATTTTATTGTTTTTTTTATTTATACCAATAACATAAATTATATTGTGTTTCATTAGTATATAGAAGTGCTTTTAGTTTATTTAAAAAAAAATTGTATTTGAGCAAGAAGGTTTTTTTAAACAAATCTACATTAGTTATGGAAACTCATTTTCTACTTTTTCTGTGACTAGTTTCGTCAAGGGAATGTATAAAGGGTAGGTAGAAATTAGGGGTGAGCAAGTACTCGAAACTTCAAATTTTCAGCCGAGTATTTTAATACTCGAACTCGACTTGAAGTTTTGAAAATATTCTAAAGTTCGAACGAGTATTTCCCGCCGATTTCGGGATCGCTAATGATTGCGACTGGCCAAATCGCGTAGTAATGGCCGAAAAGGCGATCGCATCACGTAAAATCAGCCGGAAATGACACTCGGACCGCGCAATTTCGGCCGGAAATGATGATGGAAAACGTAATATCGGCCAAAAAGGCGTCCGGGCCACTTAATACCGGCCGCAACTAACAATGTTGTCATCTAATATTGATTACAAGCGATGTCTGGACCAGGTGATATAGGCCAAATGACAACCAGTCCGTGTTTTGTTTGTCAATACGTAATCCAATTTGATTGTACTGGCCAAAACTTTGTATTGCTACTCATGTATTACTCATGTTAGAAACCATGTTTAGATTATTAAATCTGGAGTAGTATCCAAATCCCATTACACTATTTGAAACTTCCAACTCAAACTCACATTCACTTTTGGCAAATACTCGCTCGAAAATACTTGAAACTCTAAAATAATATACTTGACACTACTTGACTCGACTCTACTTGATTTAAAAAAATCACTTCTCGCGCCCTAGTAAAAAGCTAGGTAGTTATCATAGTACGAGCTTTTTCTAGGACCACTATAATTTTATAAGCCTCTAAATAAAATTTATAAAGTAAATTTTTAAAATACCAATAGCTTAATTTGTTTATTTTTAATTTTTTTCACAAATTTTATGAAACCAGCATGATTTTCTCAACTTCTTTAATAAAATAAACACTATATTTTTCAAATGGATTTGTATTTGAGGAATTATTTTAGGTAATACAATATAAAAATTTTTGATATGGTAAGACCTCAGCCAAATATTGAACATTTTCAGTTTGATTGATACTGTTGAAGTAAATTTGTAGCAATAAAAACACTTACGAAATCAAACTTGGAGAATTTTGTGAGATGGGGTATGAATACGTAGAAAAGCATTTACCTGTCAAAAGTTTGCAAACCAGGAAGTTTGTATTTTAACGAGGTATTCTTTTCACTATACAATTTTCAACTGCAAAACTTAGGTTTGGGTTATTTAAAACCACTAAAAAAAGCATATATGTTACTTTAGAAACCTTCACTGTGTTGTCCTTATAAGAAATATATCAAGGAGGTATATTGGTAATACTGGAGGCAACACTGCTTGCGAGCCGGTGTTTTTGTCAGGTTGGAAAACTGGTGAGGCAAATTTATCATTCTTCAAGCTGCAGTGATGGGTTGTACAATTCTTCTAAGTGAATCTACTCATTCAAATCATTGAAATAAAAGTAATACAAATCGGAACATATTAATTTTGTTTTTGTTTGATTATTTATATATCTGAACTTTTTATGAAATATGATAAACTATGAGCAAATATATAAGTTTGTTGATTTTATATTCATGAATAATTATTCGTTTGATTCACTTTGTTGACCCGTTCCAATTTGTTGAGTAATTCTTTGTTTCACCACAAAATGGCAGCAAACTGCTCGTGATTTTGTTGATTAGTGTTGTCTCCAGGATTACCAGTAGATCTCATTGGAAAATATATTTATCATTTCATCAGGAATTTTTATTTTTTAAATATACCTTTTATGCTTAAAAATAGCTTAAAAACCATTTTGAATTGTAAGACAAAGAAATTGAACATTAACACTTCAAGTTGTGGAGTCTAATGAGCTTACATTTTATAATCCTGCTTAACAGTTATCTTGAAATAACATTAATTATTTTACTATCCTCTGAACCACTCTCATTTGGTTGTAACCTTAGTCAACATAGCTACAAACCCAACAATTTGTATGCCCTGCTTGCAGTTTTTTCTTGACCCATTCTTGCAAATGATCTCGAGGGAACCTGCTAGACTCCAATGCTGATGTCACTGACTGGTTGAGTTTGTCATGTTGGTCTGTCTGTTCCCCAGGCATCGAGACCCCAGCTTCGACTTCCCGGAGGTTGGCAAGTGGCCGATCCACGTGCAGGTCAGCCACTACGCCAGTGTCGCCTGCAAGAGGCTGGAGAGGGGCGGGGAGGGGGGCAAGAGGCCGCCGAGGAAACCCACGCTGGAGGAGATCGATCAAGCTAGAGTAAGTTGTCTTTCATTGTATCTATTGTGTTCATATGTGAGTTAGTTTTATTATTATTGTGAAGAACTGAAAACCACAAGTATTACTAAGCGATTGTTGATAATTCAACTTTAATGGGTTTGTTGCAATACCAGTACAGACAATGCTTATAATATGTTTTTTATATTATTATAATAGCGGACAATTAAATATCCAGTTGAGAGCGTGGTTTACCGGGCTATCAACCAAGATCAGCCGATAGCAGACGTGCTGCATTGCCAAAACTCCACACCAGGTGATCGGAATAACATTCCAGTGATATTTTTCTATGGCAAAATGGCAGCAGAGACAGATTTTGTACAATCATGTTATTGACTACAGCCCAATTGTTAACTTAATTGTCCGCTAATATAGTCATTTGGCATACACAGCAATACTCTATTATATAACATAGTACAGATCAACCTATGGAAACTAAGGCAAAAAGTGCATACAGACAATTAATTATTTTATTGTTATACAGTGGCCATTTTAGCATGAAACAAGATTTTACACGTTAAATAACAAACTAGTTGTTATTTTACTTACGTCGTCAATCCAAGTTTGTTTGTGATGAACGCGTTTCGGCGCTAGGCTATCATCAGCATCCATACACTATACACTAGATTATTCATGAGATCTGCGTTATGTAGGTCTAGTAGCAAACTGCGTCATGTTGTTAAAAAACAAATATTTACACACATTAAGAACATATACACGACTAACAAAAATCCTATTATAAAACCTCGTGCGCACGGGTAAGGGAGCCGGCCCGGAACTGCGGTGTCACTATCTCGGCGGACCTCCTGTACCTATTGGACTCCGACCTATGACGTTTTAATCTGCCATCCTTGTCTCTCTGTTTGTCTGTTAAATAATATTCTCATATATCGGATTGGCGTCAGAGTGGATCCTTTCATTCAAAGTGTTATCCCCATCTTTTTTAAAACTTTGATAAATGACTACCTCTTCCAGTCTATCGAGCCACTGTCCTTTTTTCTCTCTGGCTAAAATTTTCAAATTTGTGCTTATACCTGTGCATTTTTGTCCATTCTCAATTAAGAGTTCTGAATATTTTGATTTAATTGTTTGCCCTGCTCCCTTTTTGTTTCTTTCCACCTCACTGGTATGTTCTTTGTATCTTAAATTAAAAGATCTGCCCGTTTGTCCAATATAATAGGCATCACAATCGTCACATGTTAGCTTATATACTCCAGAGCTGTTATATTTTGACACATTTTTCAGTGTTTTATTAAAACTTAATATTTTCTGTAGATTGTTCTCAGATTTAAAAGATACAAGCACGTTATTTTTCCTAAATGTTTTCCTGTATATAAAAAATATGTTTAATCTTTTAATTACATAGTTAAACATAGTTAAATAACAGTTTATCAGTATGAAATAAGCAGGTCCAAATTTTGATGAAAAAGCTGTTGGTTGTCAGATTCTGTTGATAGCTACCTTAGGTGAAGGGGACTTACGATTCGGAAACCAATTCAATTTTTTATTAGGATTTGAATCTGAGATTTCCAAAATATGTTATGAATATTTGTACAAAATGCATTGTTGATATAACACAATCATTCATTTGAATTAAACTGATAGTTGATCAAAAATATTTTTTTTGAGTTTTTCTTTGGAATTAAGATTTGAATATAAGACTCCAAAAATGGAAGTAAAACATTTGTTTCCTGGGAGCAAAATTAATTTTCCCATCATAACAATAAATTGGAATTGAACAAAAGAAAATTTAAGATTTTTTTATCAAGATTGAATGCGAACCCTACAAGTTATGGAAACGCACGTAGGGTACAAAATGCATGGTCGATGTAACAAGTTCCTTAATTTTAAATTTCAGACAAAAGGTAACATTTATTAATTTTTTCCAGCCCCCTGAAAAGAACGGATATAAAATTCAAGGTATATCCGTTGTTGTGAGGTATAATTAACACAACACCTTGGGGTGTATTCGGGATATTAATATTTATACCTAGAATATTCTTCAAACATCATCTAATTTCTGATCCTGAATCATCTTGAAACTTGTTTTTCTCTAGTGATGGCAAATGTTCATAATTATTTCGGTACCTACGCATTATATCGACCCTCACTTAAAATGGCGTTCTGGGGAAGTTATAATAGGTTAGGTTCCTGTAATTTTGTTTTTTACTCTTGTCGCCCCGCAAACCCCCCCCCCCCTCTCACTTGGTCACTTGGCCTCTACAGCCACATCCAATTTTTCAAGAAATATTGCCTAGTGTGGAAAATCTACTTACACAGCGCGCTGCGGCGGTTAGTTTAGGTTACCTTAAGCTATTAATTAATCACAAAATTCATGATAAACTAGCCTAACCTAACCGCCGCAGCGCTCTGGTTTTAAGGGAGTGAGCTAACATAACACCGATATTGTTCTATTCTGAGAGTCGTAAAAATGTATCTTAAATATTTATAAGTTGTAAGTTGTAGTAAAACGTCTCTACTTTTTATCCATATTTTTTGTTTGGTTTGTCCCACTAGAAAATGTTCTAAAAGTTGGTGGTCGTTACAGTTCATAAGTACTATAATTTCCTATGCAATATTTTTTTCATAGCTTCTAACTGTATTTCCCCATTCTCAGTTGTTTAAAATATTTTTCCAAACACGAAACTGACCGCAGTTCTCGCCATACAGTTGCAGATCTTCAGGCCAAGTATGTTCGGGTCGACACTGCAGGAGGTGATGGCCCTACAGAAGGAGCGGTTCCCCCACTACCGGTTGCCGTGGATACAGACCACACTGTCCGAGGAGGTGCTGAGGCTGCAGGGCGCCCAGACGGAGGGCATATTCAGGTGATACAATGTCTAGTAGGCATGTGACATGTTGGAATGTGTCATTCTTTGTCAAAGATAACAGATGTAGGCATATAACTAAATACCCCCCGTCGCAGCAAACCTGCGTACTCAGCGAATTTCCAATGCATTGATATGTTTCTCACTAGTACATAAAGCCACTCACCAATTTTGACAAAAATACATTCATAAATAAGTGATTTATTACATTTTATTTATTCCCCATAAGAATAACATTAGGACTGAGTACGCAGGTTTGCTGCAACGAGGAAGATAAGAAATGAGTTTTTATGCAATTATCAATATAACTGAACCAGGTGAAGCTACTTACCATGTTTTATTAATTTATGTTCATAATTAAGGGAGATATAAAACTTTACTTATTCTCCATAAGAATAACATTAGGGCTGAGTATGCAGGTTAGCTGCTACGGGGACAATCAACAAAACATTTATTTGTTGTGCAATTATCAATATACCAGTACAACATGAAGCCACATACCAAATTTCATCAATATACATTCATAAATAATCAAGATATCAAATTTTATTTATTCTCCATAAGGATAACATTGGGCAACGTACTGTGTTTAGCACTTTGAATATCTCTGCAACGGTTTGACGTAGAATCACAATTTAAACACCAAAATGATTGTTTTGTGGAGCTGAAGTGATTGGTAAAAGAAAATGTGAAGTTTAAAGTAAAATTAACTGAGGAAAAGCCAAAAACCTTTTTCCCATAAGATTAACATGGGAGATTTTATGAGCATGTTTTTTGGATTTTTTCCGCAACCACTTAACCTAGGTTAATAATTCAAAATATCATATTATTTGTTTTTTAAGCTCTATAACATGGTCTAAACCAAAATTAAGTGTTTTAAAAATTTTAGGGTAAAAAATGCAAAAAACTGATTTTTGGAAAATTTAAAACCCCCATAAACCCCCCTTCCCATGGTCCGATTTTTCTGGTTTTCGAACTTAAAGTCATAAATGTCAGTTTACACATTTGAGCCAAATTTCATCGAAATCGGACGTTTTTTACTCAAGTTATCGCATTCACGGACACATATATATATATATATATATATATATACATATATATAAATTTGAACGAATAGTGTTTTGGACATCTGGGGACATCAAAACAAAAAGTTATCATGGTCTCGGGCTTAAGTCTTACCATGAGACCTACGGTAATAGCTTCTTCCCTATAGGGGAAATTCGCTAAAAAATGTATTTTAATTTTTTTTTAACTAGGGGAGTGCGAGTACTTGAAAATCAAGGTTTTTAAAAGTAATCTGAAGTTCGAGCAAGTATTTCCTGCCAATCTCCGGAGGACCGTTAATGATTGTGAACTGCCAAATCGTATAATGGCTGCAAAGTATGACTGCACTATGTAAAATTGGCCAAAAATGACTGCAGGTCATTTAAATTGGTCTAACTGAACAACCGACTGTGAAGAAATAACAATTGCATTGCGTAGTTTTGGACTTAATAAACAAATGACAACGGGAAACATAATATCAGCAAAACATGGGGACCATCTGATATCAGCCAGTATGACGACTGGGCCACATAATATCGGCTGTAAATGACAACGGAAACACATTATCATCAAAAAATTCAACCAGTCTACATAATATCAACCGTAAATAACAATTTAATCACATAGTATTGATTATAAGCGATGATCAGACTTTGTGTTATTGCCCAAATGGCAACGGGACCGTATTTTATCGTCCAAAAACAATGCCCAATTGTGTTTAGTTTGTAATTAAGTTTAATTGTACTGGTTAAAAATGTGTATTGCTACTCATATATATTTATTAAGAACCGTAATTATACCATCGAAGTATTGCTGGAGAATTATCCGAATTCTATTACACTATTTGAAACTTGGTAGTTACACAAAATAATGCTGAGGGCAAATACTCTCTTGAAAATACTCAAAATTGAAGAATAATGACAATACTCAACTTTATGGCCCAAAAACCATTACTTTATACATAGTATATTTCATCACTAGGATCAAAAGTGAAGTTTTTCGATACAAGCTCAAGTTTAACAGATGAGGCAGAGCCGAGGCTGGAAAATAAATGAAGAACGGAAA
The DNA here is from genome assembly GCA_963675035.1 of Allygus modestus. Taxonomy (NCBI): domain Eukaryota; kingdom Metazoa; phylum Arthropoda; class Insecta; order Hemiptera; family Cicadellidae; genus Allygus; species Allygus modestus. Next base: position 131,344,791 of record OY776114.1, read on the forward strand.
GCCACTTTTGGTCCTTCTGATGAACTAAATTTGTTGTCATACTGCAAACAATATTAAGATAACAATTTCACAAAAACCAAATTTTCTTTAGTTTTTTTTACATTAAAAGTTTGCTTCCATATTGATCTTCCTACCCTAAACGAACAGCTGTTACACAAGTTTTCTTTGTTGACAAGTTGAATAATTCGTTCAATTTATATTAACAGCTGATGACCTCGACCGAAAAGTGTTACCAAATGATATTTTCGTTCTGGGACGAAAAAGATCATCAAAACAATACTTTTTTTATCCGAGGAATAAAAATAATTTAAACATCTTAATGCATGTGTTGAAAACAGCTGTTATTGAAGCAGTATGACAAAACATATATTTTCATTATATCACATGGTATTTTACGGCTTTTGGAAATTTCCAGATATGAGTATGATTTTCTTTAGTAATCAATTGCTTGTTTTAGCGAATTTCCCCTATAGGGAAGAAGCTATTACCGTAGTCGGCATGGTAAGACCTAGGCCCGGGACCATGATAACTTTTCGTTTTGAGGTCCCCAGACCCCAAAAACACCATTCGTTCGATACTGTATATATACTGTATATATATATATATATATATATATATATATATATATACAGGGTGTTTCGGGATAAGTGTAAACGACTTTACCAGGAGATTCCTTACATCAAAACAAGAAAAAAATCTTATGTGAACATGGGTCCGTAAACCAGTCGTTGTCGAGTTGCAGCCAAAAATAGATTTTTTCAACTTCAAGTGTAGTTATTGCACCTTTTGGCCTCTTGATTGAAGAATTCTAAAGATAATTTGATTAAATTTCCACAGTTAGATAGATTATGAAATTCCAAAGACATATTATTGATGTTTTATACTGTAAAGTTGAGTAACGCTGAGAAAAAATAGTTTAACAATTAAATTCTTCCAAAAAATTCAAGGCCTCATAAATATTCTTTTTTTGACTGGCTAATAATATCATAACCGTTAAAGTATTTGGGCTGCAACTTTATAAAAAGTTGTAGAATTTAATGGAGAACAAAATAATAACAATTTATGTATGCATTCGATCATGATTATTTATGTAAAAACCCAAAATCTGTAAGATAACAAAATTTAGAAAGGAAAACCTCAATTATCCAGCCAGTCAAGCAAATGCATAAAACCAAAGAAAATCTTTCAGCACGAGTTTTTTTTTATAAAATCTTCACAAATTTTTAAATTTTTAAAGTTTAAAATATCCTAAATCCTTAAAAATTCCACCACAGGACCCCACTGAGGCCATTTTTTGAAATAGCAGCCTTTTCCTACACAGGATAAGCTGTGAAAAGAAACACTCCTCCACATTTTATTAATACATTTATCGATTTATCAACTTGGGGCTATTACAAATAACTTGTGGGTGGTAATACTTTATTTTTACTGATTACTAAATTGCAGCCGCCATCTTGGATGCGCAATTATTTTATAAAATAGGCTACTTCCATCATAAAGGTAGTGTTGTGAACCAGCATTGAAAACTAAATCTTTACGATGAATACAATGCCGTAATCCATTTTTTAATATTTAAGCTGATCTCAAAATAAAGAAAATTCATCTTATTTTTTATAAATGTAGAATAGAGGCCACTAATTATATAATGTAAAAAAGGTAATACTAAATTTTACATACAAATTTATTTAACAAAATTTAAATCATTCTAAAATTACAAATCACAATGTTTTGTGGAAATACACGAACAAATTAAATATCTAGAGTTAAATAATACTGTTGTTTACAAAACCACGTGGGTACCATGGGTGCACCTTACAAAAAGTTTTCAAAGTGACCACCATCTCTCTGCCTGCACAATCTTGCTCGTGAAATCAATGAGTTTGTTGCGGCTCGGACGACTGCTGGGTTGTTCTTAATGTACTCAGCTACATTCATTATCCTTTGCAATAATTCTTCTCTTGTTCTAGGCTTTGTTGTGTAGACTTGTGATTTCATCCATCCCCATAAAAAATAGTCCATGGGTGTAAGGTCAGGAGACCTTGCGGGCCAATGTACTGGACCGTTGTTAGCTATTACCCTTTGCCAAAATTTCTGACGCAGTAGTTCTACAACTTCTCTTGAAGAGTGAGGCGGTGCGCCGTCGTGTTGAAACCAGAGATTTACTCTGGTTCCAAGAGGGACTTCCTCTAGGAGTCTTTGTAACTCATTGAGCAGGAATGCATGATAAGTGACTCTGTTTAGATTCCCCTCGATGATAAAAGGTCCAATCAGCTTATCATTAACAAGGCCACACTACACATTTACAGAAAACCTTTGTTGAAAATGATTTTCTATTACTTTGTGGGGATTTTCTGTAGCCCAGTTGTGTAGGTTTTCTAAGTTATTTATTCCATTTCTCGTGAACTGGGCTTCATCAGTAAACAAAATCCACTTAACAACCCTCCGGTTAGCCACTACCCAATTGCAAAATGCCAGCCTATCATAGTTGTCAACAGGGTGAAGGGCTTGCACCTTTTGAAAGTGATAGGGGTGCATTTTTTCCTTCTTCAGAACTCTCCAAACTTTTGTTGAAGACACTAAATGTTGGTTCGATAGTCTCCTAACACTCGTACCTGACTTTGCTGCACTGCTTCAATAATATTTTCTTCAGTGTGCACATCAACTTCATTGAATCCCTCTCGCTTTCTCCTACTAACAGATCCTGTCTCTTTAAGTTGGTTGTGCAGGTCGGTAAAAACTCTCTGGTTTGGAATACTTATGTTTGGATATCTTCTTCCGTACTCAACCGAAGCTGCCTTTGCATTTCCATTGCAATACCCATAGACAAAATGCATGTCAGTATACTCACTGTTTGAATACATTTTCACTTTGGAGTTAAAACCACCAGCATTTACTGAGAGGAAACTTGTTTTAAAGGACAGGAAACCACATTATTACTCAACAATGCAATTAAACAGATGTGGCTTACGGAAACAGTGCTGCCAACTCACAAATTAAAACAACAACATCCAAGACGGAACGATGATCAAATTATTGAATGAGTTTAAACCAAAATAAACCCAATTCTGTTGTATTCTTCCGATAACTACTAAATTAATTTATGTCTTAAGAAGATTACAGTATTTGTTCTTAAACAAAAAAGAAACTTATAATAACATTTTGGTAATTTTTTTTAAACTGTTAGTTGACAAGTTTACTTGTGTAGCCGTCCTGTGTAGGAAAAGTCCGTTAACAAAAATTGTTTCAGTGGGATCCTGTGGTGAAATTTTTAAGGATTTAGGATATTTTAAATTTAAATATTTAAAAATTTTTGAAGATTTTATAAAAAAAAAACTCGTGCTGAAAGATTTTCTTTGGTTTAAGCATTTGCTTGACTGGCTGGATAATTGAGGTTTTCCTTTCTAAATTTTGTTATCCTACAGATTTTGGGTTTTTACATAAATAATCATGATCGAATGCATACATAAATTGTTATTATTTTGTTCTCCATTAAATTCTACAAATTTTTATAAAGTTGCAGCCCAAATACTTTAACGGTTATGATATTATTAGCCAGTCAAAAACAAAAAATATTTTTGAGGCCTTGAAATTTTTGGAAGAATTTAATTGTTCAACTATTTTTTCTCAGCGTTACTCAACTTTACAGAATAAAACATCAATAATATCTCTTTGGAATTTCATAATCTATCTAACTGTGGAAATGTAATCAAATTATCTTTAGAATTTTTCAACCTAGAGGCCAAAAGGTGCAATAACTACACTTGAAATTGAAAAAAATCTATTTTTGGCTGCAACTCGACAACGACTGGTTTACGGACCCATGTTCACATAAGATTTTTTTCTTGTTTTGATGTAAGGAATCTTCTGGTAAAGTTGTTTACACTTATCCCGAAACACCCTGTATATGTGTGTGTGTCCGTAAGCACGATAACTCTCGTAAAAATTATCCGATTTTGACGAAATTTAGTATAAACATGTAAAGCAGCATTTATGACTTTAAGTTCGAAAACCAGACAGATCGACCTATCCGAAAGGGTATTTTGGGGGGGTTTTGTACCCCAAAAATGGGTTTTTTGAATTTTTTACACATAATTTTTGAAAAAGTCAAATTTTAGTTTTGACCATTCGATTCAGCTTAAAAAAACACACAATTTGGTATTTAGATCATTCCTCTACGTCAATTGGTTACCGAGATATTGAAAGTGCTAAACACAGTACGTTGTCTAATGTTATTCTTATGGAGGAAAAGACAATTTTTTTATCTCGCTTATTTATGAACGTATACTGACGAAACTTGGTATACAGCTTAATCTCGTTGAGGTCTATTGATATTTGCTCCAAAAAATTGTTTTTGCATAATCCTCCCGTAGCAGCAAACCTGCGTACTCATGCCCCATGTTATTCTTATGGATAATAACTAAATGCTCTGTCTCCCTTAATTATGACCATAAATTAATAAAAACTGGAATACGACTTCACCTAGTTGAGTTATATTGATATTAGCATAAAAACCAATTTTTTGTGTTCCTTGTTGCAGCAAACCTGCGTACTCAGCCCCAATGTTATTCTTATGGAGAATAATTAAAATTGTATATATCGCTTATTTGTGAATATATTTTTATGAAACTTGGTAAGTGGCTTTATGTAGTATTAAGACATTTATATCTCCATTGGAAATTCGCTGAGTATGCAGGTTTGCTGCGACGGGGGTATTATCATATTTACCGTCTCCTTTTACTAACATCACCCTGATCTATGGAACTTCAAAGCCATATAAACCCAGTTTGCAGTTAAACATGAACCCATTGGCCTAGTAAGGGTTCTCTCCTTTAGGGGTGTACACTGCCCATCAACCTTCATAAAGCCGCTGGACAACTAGTCATGGTGGCTATGTAATCTAAATCTTTGAAACATTTTTGCCAGGTGTTGATACGAAATTTGCGATTTTGATTCTTGCACACGACCAAAACTGACCAACCGTGCAACTCTCAATGAGTTAACCAATCTGTGGCAACATTGGTGGGAGGGCCCAAGTAAAATAAACTGTGGTAGACTTTCTTGTAAGTTGATGGGATTGGTTAATTCTTTGTGAGTTGCACATGGTCAACACGGATTTTGCTACATTATTATTTCTACTGTGTGTGTGTGCCAATGTGACTCTTTAAACTAAACAGGGTTGCCACCGGCCGGGAAAACCTGGAAAACCGGGAATTATGCGCGAACTTTGGTAACGTTATAGTAGGCGACGTTAGCGATGCGTTCTCGATTGCCAGCGACGTTGGCGATGTGTTCTCGAAGATCAGCGACGTTAGCGATTCGTTCCCGATGGTCGGTGCCATTAACAATGCGTTCTCGATGATCGGCGATATTACCGATGCGTTCCCGATGGTCGGCGATGTTAGAGTTACGTTCTCAATGGTCAGTGACGTGAATGATATATTCCCGATGTTCGGCGATGTTAGCGATACGTTCCCGATGGTCGGCGACGTTAGCGATACTTTCCCGATGGTCGGTGACGTTAGCGATGTGTTCTCGATGGTCGGCGCCGTTAGCGATGCGTTCCCTATGGTCGGCGCTGTTAGCGATGCGTTCCCGATGGTTGGCGACGTTAGCCATTTGAGTTTTATATAAGGAAACTGCAGTCTTGACTGTCAGCAAAATTTGTATTAAGATTAATAAATTAATTTGTATTTTGTTACAACCAGTGGGTAATAGAAGTGGCTCATTTGTAATTAATTGTGGTCTGGTCAAAATTGTTAATCGTTGATATGGAGCTCAGTTTCTAATATAGCCTTTGGAGGTTGGATAATTTGTTAAAGCATAATTAGCTGGGTAGTGTATAAGTGGCCAGGCTGGTCACTTCATAATCTTAGGTTTATTGTCAGATTGATTCCCAGCAAAAATCTTGCAAATGTTTGGAAAGTTCAAAACCGGATCCAGCTGCCAATAATAATGCTTTCAAAGAAAATTGTAATTAGATAGTAACAAGATCAGGGTTTGGGCCCACTACCTATCAAGAACTTTGAAAAATATGCCTTTGTTGTCGATAGACACAAAAAAATGTGTTTATACTATTTTCTTATTCTTATAATAGATAGTATATTGCCAAAGTTAAATGGAATATTATACAATTAGGTGTATCTCTTGACATAATTTTACCCTCATATCAATTAAAATATTGTAATGTTTTTATATAGAGAGAAAAATCAAGTTCATTAATACAAACTAGTCGACCTGTGCGGAATTACGCACTGCGAACCAAATCTTGTCAGCTGATCAGATGTTCTTTTGTTTACATTTTCACTCCTGTCAAAACAAACTATTCCCTTTATTTATCTTTCATATTATTCAAATTTCCGAGAAGCAGTACATTTTTAGACCATGAGACTATTTTTCGTCAATAGCTGGCACAATAAGCTTTAAAGTGAGGGGTAAATCATGGAATTTGATAATGGAATAAGGAACTGACAGAAAAAAACAGGCTAGAGAAATCTTCTAATATATAAAAATCAATGTTTGTACATCTGTTTGACTATCCGTTTGTATTTTATGCGCTGCCATACCATTCATCCGATTGTTTTGAAATTTTGCATAGTAACACAGGTTAACCCTAGGAAGGTTAACCCTACTTCGGCCATTAACCAAAGTCCTAGGACATTAGGGCTGTGCCCCATTGGACTTCAAAGTTTCAACGTTAATCTTTTGGAAGAAAGATTTCTTTTGATTTTATCAGACAATATCTATAACTTAAAATATTGTAAACAGCTGTTTATCATTATGGAAATAAAAAACCTACTTGAATGGCAAACTCAAACTCTTTTTTCGATAGGCGAGTGAGCGTAGCGAACGAGCTCATCTGGGAGGCGAGTGAGCGAAGCGAACGAGCTCATATTGAAAATGAACGAGTATTTGACATAAAACAAATTCAAAGCCTTTTCTGCAGCAGCAATGCGCCGGGTATCAGCTAGTAATATATAATATAATTGGCCCAGCCTGTATACCCATTTTTTGTAAAAAGCATAACAAAATACGAGATATGAATTTTATAATATAAAATTATAATATACTTTGTATAAAGTTCAATCGTTACAGGTGTCGCAAATACATAAAAAATGATGCGCGAGTTTACCTGGAATTTTGAGATTTTTATCTGGAAAACCTGGAATTTTGCATGAATTTTGAAATGCAACTTCGGTGGCAACCCTGCGAAAGAAAACAATATTTTAATTAAAATACGCCATTAATCCATTTTAAAACACAAATATTCTATTCCAATTCATAGGTTTTTCAAAATGGCAAGTTATTAATGGAACCAGTTCGTAAGCCTAGATCAATGGGTTAAAATTAGTAGGCTTGGGGTATTTGTTAACTCTATCTAATATATTGTGTCACTCATACCCCTGATTTCTTTTTGTAAAGTTTTTGTGTTTTCAAGCCGATTTTCCCAAGCATTTCAACAACGTCTGTTTTGGCAGGGTGTCCGCGGACGTGGACGAGGTGACCAGTCTCAAGATGCAGCTGGACCGGTGGGAGCGGCCCTCGGACTGGACGGACGCCCACACGCCCGCCTCCCTGCTCAAGCTGTGGTACCGCGAGCTGTACGAGCCGCTCATCCCAGACACCCTGTACAGCGAGTGCATCCAGCACCACGATAACCCCATCCGGGCGATACAGATCGTCGACAGTCTTCCAGAGATCAACCGGCTCGTACTGTGCTACCTCGTGCGGTTCCTGCAGGTAGGAGAAGCCCCGGGCATGGTAGAGAGGTAGAGCGCTGGCCTCGCAAGTCAGCTGTGGCCAAGCTTAGGTTCGATCCTGGCTGACTGCTATGATACTTTTTCTAAAGTGGTCACCACTGAATCCTTTACGATACCTCACACTGTCTTTAGGTCACATCTTTTGACCCATTGGCCCTATGGAAACGGACAGTTTATTTTTTTTAAAGATCCTATTTGACGTTTTATGTGTCATCAATTATTGAATACTCTGGAAGAAAAAGGGTAACCTAACTTGTAAAAGGTGTCAGTGAAGCTTTACTCTGGAGGAAATGGAAATAGACTTTTGAGTTGAAAGTAATAGCTATGATTATACCAAATTTAAGCTCAGTGGGTCTAGTAGTTGGCACGAGGTGGGTTCACAATTATTAAATAACTAGCTGATAGCCATGCTTCGCACAGCTGATTAAAATTCCCGCTGCAAATACATCTGTTTAAGTAATTGTCTGATCCATTAAACCTATTGCCCTTATGAATAACATTGTAACTAAGGGCCACTGGGGCAGAGCTCTAAGGGAATGTCAAGATGGGAATAAGCCTATATGTAGCCCAGATAAATTTACAAGTAATTAAAGCAAATTTTCAGTTTATTGGTTCATTAGTTTTTACGTTAAAACGGAACACACAAGTCGACAGCAAGCATGTCTTAATTTAAGTGCAAATTATATAATATATTAAGTTAAGATAGGGTTTAAAGTGTTTTTCTTAAATTAAAGTTTATTGCTGTATATTACAATAAAAACACATTCATATGACGATCCCTGTAAATATGTTTCGGTTAAATTTTACAACTTTTTTATTAGCATATTACGTGTTGTTATTACTTACGGGATGTAATAAAAGACGTCTTACAACACTTAAGATATATTTACACTTATACTGATTCACATACAGACGGTAAACATACTATCGCTAGGCTATCGATAGCCTAGTACCATCTTTTATATATGTTTACCGTCTGTATGTGAATCAGTATAAGTGTAAATATATCTTAAGTGTTGTAAGACGTCTTTTATTACATCCCGTTAAATTGTAGTTTAGAGGAAGGGTTTTGTGAATTTGGTTATATTAAACTTGTTTTCACCTTCGTAGTAAGTGTAATTGAGCGTAATCAATTTTGATCTCCTAACTAGTCATTTTTCCTCACTGTGTGTCGGTAGCCAATGTGTTAACTAGAACCATTGAATAAAGATTGCATGTATACATATTTTTAACCCATAAAACTATTCAAATATCAACGAGCATAGCTTGGTCTCCCTGGTACTAATTTCAATACAACAAAGATATATATTTGAATATGAACTATAAATTAATATTTGTGTTGTATTTTTTAAGTGACAATAAGAAAACCCCCCAAAAACAAAATTTTATTTTCTGAATGCTATGGCACAGGGAACGCAAGTGGAAAACTCGGTTTAAACTCCCAAAACGTATTCTTGCATTCGCAAATACAGTAGAACCTCGATAGTTCGACACTTTGTGGACAAAAGGGGTGTCGAACTATCGAAATGTCAAACTATAGGGAGTATATGGAACATTTTAACACAGGGAGTATTATGAGCAAAAAATCAATAGCGTATCACGAAAGAATCAAAAACGTGTTTAACTCCCGCAGCGTCTCCAGCGAACTGACTTGACCTACTTAGTGGGAAGGGCGGGGAAAGGGGTGAATAGGACGGGGTAGGGGGTAGGAAGGATAAGTTATTTATAGAAAAGGTGATAGCGCACGTTCACAAAAACAATAAGCGGGCCCCCATCACTGACTGGCGAACCCGTCAAGGACACAAGCAGTCGCCACTACTGTCATGTCGTCACGGCCCGTGTCGAAGTATACGGACTGTCGAACTATTGAGTGTCGAATTGTCGAAGTTCTACTGTACTTTTGTTCTCCAGTAAAACCCTGTTTTATAACTTTAATTTTATGTGGGTAGTAAACACTATTATAAATAAGAATATTTTATAGTTCTAATAACTAGTTTTATAATTAGTACCCTCCTATTAGCAATATTAGTAGGATAATTATAAATTTGTATTCATATCCTTATTAGAAATATCATTTGTCCCTATCAACAAATGATAAATATGCAATATTATTTTAATTTAAACTAAACTTTTAGAGCAGTATAAACCATGTAATTATTTGTCCTCTGCTGTGTTTCGTCCACGGTTTATGCTAGCCAGCCCTCCTGCAAGGTAAGGCCCAGGGGCCGTTGTTTGAACCCCACTCTTAAGGTTGTTTATAAACATAAAATAAGTCACTGCTCTTATCTTATCTACAGTTTGTTTTATTTCCTTTTGCCCTTGTGGTGGACAGTTTCTCTATTCTTTTGACAATTCATGATGTTAGAAGTCTTAAAGTGAAAAAACGCTGATTTCTCAAAATATCACAAAGAATATGGTTTTTATCTTTTTTGTATCAAATGGAGTCCAAATGTTATAAGTGCATTAACAGGGTCCCCACCCAACCGTGAAAACCGTGAAACCTTGAATAAGCCGTAAATTTTGTATACCATGAAAAAACCTGGAATAAGCCATGAATTTCGATATCAAACCTTAAAAATATATCAAACTTGAAAAACAATCAAAATAGTGATGTGCGATACAGCAACACGATACGTATCGGATCAGATATCGTATCGGCCATATCGTATCGGTGCTGTGTATCGCGATACGCGTATCGTATCGCTTAACATATTGTGCATAAACGATACGACGTATATTGTATTATACACTGCAGTTAAAAATACGGCCATCGAGGTATTTCCACTGGTTTTAATTGTAGTATCACAGAAAGAAGACTTTTGAAGAATTCTTGTTGAATATAAATATAACCTCATTGTTTTACAGCCAAGAAAATAATATCGAAATATCGTCTCTATGTGCCAATACAAAATCGAGTATCGTTTTAGGCGATACGATATGTATCGTTTCAAAAATATCGTGACAAAATATCATATCGTTCCTAGCGTATCGCGATATTCCGATACGATACGATGCGTATCGCACATCACTAATTTAAGATTGGTTCTGGTTTCCACGGTGCAAAGGAACTGGGGCTGACTCGGGCGACAGTTGTTAAGTTGCTGTTGTTTTTTTTCACTGTCAACTGACTGCTGACTTGACACTTGTGTAAGACCGTTTAAGTGTCTTCTTTACTGTATGTCATTTGCCTCCTATTGTTTTGTATTAGTCGGTGACAGTAGACAACTGCTGTATCTAGACAGTTAACAATACAATAGTGATGGGCGATTCACGAACGAAACGTTCAAATCGAACGAATTATCGAGTGAATCAGATGAATCATGATTCAACTTTTAAAAGAACCGATTCGTGGCGCGAATCAACTCTGGTAAATATGCCTCGGTTATGTTGCCCGGTTTCGTTCACTTCGTTCGCGAATCGGTGTAGACCATCGTGGTTCGCGATTCAATTGCGTTTCCGCTGAGAAATGGTTGGGGGGGAAGTTGAAGCGGAAAGAAGGGGAGGGAGACGGACAAGAGGAGAGATCGCTAAACACAGTCTCATTGGTTTGCGTATGCGCGGCAGACGTTTTGTGAAATCCCACAATTCCATGCAAATCTATTTTGTTTTGACCTCTCTTTCTTTACAATATCATTTCTGCTGGTGCTGATTCAATTGGACTATCCGTTCGCGAACCGATTGTTGTTATGTCATTCAGCTAACTTTGAGTATCAGCTAATCCGTCTAAACGCTTGCTTATTGGTTCTTTAAGGAGTTTGCGGCTGCGCAATAATAATTTGTGATGTTCGATAGTCAAATTTCATTGCATCACTTGGACTATGGGTTCGCATATCGCATTTTGGAGTCGTAACATAACAGGACGACCAAATAATCTATAACAACCGATTCGTTTACATTATACGGCGAGGACAGATAATGAATCGAAACGAACAGAAATGAATCTGTTCAAATTTTGATTCTTTTGAATCGAGTGATTCAAATGAATCGGTTCGCTAAGAAGAATCACACTGCCCATCACTACTATACAACTGTCGCGTCAGTAACTCGCCCATTCCGTTTACACGGTGCGTAGTCAGCGTTGCCACTTCGAGAGAAATTACCCTTGCCGGTGATAATTTTGAACTTCGAGGGTAAAAAGGGGTAATTTTACTAAAGCCTTTAAAAATATACAAATTTATATTATCCTCTGTTATACACTTATTATACATTCATTGATGTTTATTTATGATTAAATTAGGCCTACTACATTTCTCTACTTTATCGACCCTTCCAATTTTCGTGATTCTGACGAATACTCACTAACTCCATGACAGAAATCGAGCTTGAGTAAGGATTGCCTCATGTTAAAAACGTGAAAGAGCCATGAGTGCCAGACGACAAGAAAGTTGCAGTAATAGCTGCAAGTTTTAACGTGAACCAGACAATAAATAACAAAAATAGAAAATGGGGATTATTGTCACCTGTCTCCGCCTACCTAATCCTAGCAGTTGATAGACTGAAAGATAGACAGCGTTAGCTGTTTTATAATTGACGTTTATGGCTGTAAACAAAATTGCATCAGCTGTTAATCATTTATATACTGTGATTTGTTAAGCAGTAAAATAAATTCTGAGAAAAATCCGTTATATCTCCGCATGAAGAAATTGAGACAAAAACTGGCTGGCTATGCAACTTCTATTTTCGTTCTTTATTATAAACTTTAAATTAATCAGTGACATCTATAGGCGGCTCCTCAAACCTATCAGATTTCAAGCACATTTCCTTTATTTCATTAGCACTCTTTACTCAAATACAGGAGATTAGATTTTGAGGATAATTTTGACGAGGATCGAGGGTAATTCGGGAAAAAGTGATCGGCAACACTGAGCGAAGTAGAAGAAATCACCAGCAACCGATAACCGATAGATAGACTGATGACATGACTTACGACGACAATAAAATAATAAGAAACTCTAAAATAGTTCTTATTTTTTAATAGGTTCACTTGGGATGTATGGTATGGTTTTATGGTTCTGTGACATCGTAATTGGAATGTTGGAAAGTTTTAACTAGTATTTGACCGCTGCGCTGCGTCTGCGTTGTTGTTTTGCAACCAGTATAGGTTATGTTTTTAATATTTCGACCGTGAAATTGACAATTTTTAGACCTTGAAAACCGTGAAAAACCCGTGAATTTGATCATTAAGTTTGAGTGGGAACCCTGATTAAGAAATTGTTTTACATGATTTACTTACAGGAATAATTAGATAACCAATTGAAAACATACCTCCATGCGATAATTGTTCCTAACGTTTTGTATGACTAACCATATTAAGCACTTTTCTGGACACACTATATACATCCATCTGAAATTTATCACTAATGTGAAATTCATATATTCAAGATACACGGTTTAAAAGGAATTATCTCGTAGAAGCGCTTGGGGTGAGTTACAACATTACGAATAAAATTGTGATATAATAGTACATTTTTAAGTACAGATTTATTTATTTTGTATATATATTTAATTCTATAAATTAACCGTTTATCGTTCCAATAATTAGTATAAATAATAAGGAATAAGAAATCACCTGATGATGACGGACTCACCCAAAGGAAATATACCAACGGAATGTCTAAGGTACAATTTATAATAATATAAAGGATTACAAATTCTGTCTTATTAATACAAGCATGTTAGTAAAAACATGATGCAATTTCGTTAGGCATTATTTGTTTCCAGGATAGTAATTTTTAATAATTCATATCAGCAAATTCTATTTTATCATCCTTTTTTCCATATAGTACAAACCTGTACCTAACGCAAACTTCAAAACAACGTATAAAATGGTTACATTTGTATCTGTGCAGTATACAGTATGTAATCAAAATATGCATTAATGGATTCCATTCATAATTTGAAAGCTCATTTAAGTGAATTTTCTGTGCCCCTTCTATCCCGTGGCACTATTGAATTTAAGTATGGTTTGTGGTCTTTACTTAATTACTTTGTACAAAATCTAATTTTCATGAATTCATATGTAGACAGAACATTCATAATTTTAACACAAGAGGTGAATCCAAACTTGATATTCCTGTACATAGATTAGCTAAAACAGGTAATAGTCATAAATTAAATTGTATTAGATTCTTCAATAAACTACACTTGACTGCCAAATTTGTAACATTTAATAGATATAAAGCAAAAATATCTGAGTGGCTCACCAAAAACCCATATTATTGTGTAAAGGAGTATTTAGAGTCTGATATTAGCATTAATTTTTAGATTTAGAACACTTTGTAATACTGTATTATTCTGACTATGTCTATTCCTTGTAAAAAGGTCAATGACAATAAAGCACTTGATTCTTGATTATGTTTTAATAAAAAGATAATAGAATGTTCTTGTTATTTATTTAATGTTATGTACTATGCTACTTTTATTTTCCAGTTTAAAGTTTAAATATAAATTTATTTTAACGCATTCATTTTTAGAAAGGAATGAGGAAATAAATCACTATCTGTAAATCGACTTTCTCTAAATTTATAATGATGAGGTAGTTGAAAATAACATTAGTTATAATTATTGCAAAATGAGTAGTCCTAGTTTTAAATTCAGTATTAAGTATTCATACTGTGTAAAGTTTTTAAATGATAACATAAAGCTCTGGTAAAGGCCAGAGAACTCCATTTGGTGGTTACGTATGCGTGATAAACTGACAGACGATAACGATAGCGACGGCGTGGCGCGCGGCGGCACCGGCGCCTGCAAGGCTTGTGGTGGGATACGGTTTGTTGCTGGTCTGCGAGTCGTCTGCAAGTCAGCCGTGCTGCGCTCTAACAGAGAACTCGTGTACTAATCAGCAACGGTGTCGCTCGTAACGTCAGACGCGTGTACTTGCCTCTAATTGCGATTACACCCATTAACATTACCGTTGTCTCTCTCTAGTTAGTGTATACTCAATGATATAATCCTACTAATATTTTAAATGTTAAAGTTTGGATGTATGGATATTTTTAGTTCCATTACGCATAAACTACTGGACCGATTAAGTAAAAATTTTGCATGAACATAGCTTACGGGAGGATATCATTTATAAATTACCAGCTGTAGTTGTTAGTTTCATTGAGAAAAGGTGGGATACACAGCTAACTCACCTGAAGAAACTGGTTCAGATGAGCACAGCAACAAAGAAAGTATTTTTACACACATATTACATAATATTTCGTCTCCATCTGAGACTTCTTCAGATGTAGAGAGAGACTGTCAGTTAAAATATATTAACAGACAGTCTCTCTCCACATCTGAAGAAGTCTCAAATGGAGACGAAATATTATGTAATATGTGTGTAAAAATACTTTCTTTGTTGCTGTGCTCATCTGAACCAGTTTCTTCAGGTGAGTTAGCTGTGTATCCCACCTTTTCTCAATGAAACTCCCAAGCCAATGTGCTTTTCCTTTGCAAACCCAGCTGTAGTTGTTAGTAAGTTAGGGCAAAGGAAGTCATATGGTAAAACAAAACAACGATTTGATAGTGCTGGTAAGGGGTTATTATTTTTAATATGTTTTAATTTGTCACGAGTGAAGCCGCGGGTAACAGTTAGTACAATAATATTTTTGTATTCAACAATTGTGGAAACGTGTTGTAAGTTCACTGTAACGTGATGTTCTTTACTGTCATACTATAATTCAACTATTTCCACTATTTGAACAACTAGTTCCGGAATACAATGATTCAAGTAAAATTTAGTAAAGTTGCTTTTAATAAGAAAATATTCTTATTTATGAATTATGAAATATGACGAAAACATGAAAATATCAGGTAAGAACTGATACAGCTATAGAGAACATAACAACGTCCTATAGTTAGCATGCTTCATGTGTTTCTTGTGATGAACGATAAGTGATGACGCACTTTCAGTTCATAATTTGAGAAATAATCAATGTGAACAGGCTTATTACTCAATCGTCATACCCTCTACCCTACTCTCCCCGTCTCACCTCAAGTACTATGGTTAGAGGTGTGCGGATATCTGAAAAGCCGGTTCGGTTTCGGATCGGATCGGATATCCGAATCCGATCTGAAGGCTTTATCGATATCCGATAAGGTCTAGTACATATCCGACTTATTTGGATAAACTGTATATCTGGGGAAACAATAAATATGTTTAGACCATTAATAAACGTTTTGACTCTTGACGTCGTTCAAGGTAACATGACGCAATTCCTGTCGCTTTGAATGTTTTCGGTATTCGTAACTCGTAGCAATTCATCGATACGATATTTGTGTAATCATGTATCGTATCGCGATACACGGCCAGATCGTACATCATTTTAGCAAACAGAATGAATACGGTTTATAAAGAGAATTATGTGGTAGCGAACGTTTTTGATAGTACACAACTGCAAATTTATACAATATTGCAACTCGATGTCGATTCACGGGATAAACGCTGACAACGAGACAGCAGTGGATTACTGGCGAATAAGTCGATAATTTTTCGTCGACTATCCATTTCCGATAGTTTCACTTTCTTACGAGTGCAATGAGCAAGCTCTCATAAGAGTATTCAAAAGTTGAATAATGCAAACGGAAATGTTAGTGTATGAAATTTAAAATTGCTGCTGCTGATATTTTCTTTTCATTCAATGGAATTAAAAAACGCTGAGTAAAGTATTGCTGACTTGCCTAAAACGAGTTGCATAGCTTTCGCTACGGTGAAGTTTCCCGCTATGATCAACGAGCTTAATCTAGCTAGAGCTCTTATACTCCAAGAAAAGACTTCACTTGTTACCCCCAGGCGAGACCTCTAGATATATTAAGCTCGTCGAGTATTATTTGATTTCGTTATTGGAACCGAAAAGGAAGAAAAGCATGATATGTAAATTATTAAAAAAGAACGAAGCCGATAGTTTGAAATGCAAGCTGACGCTGACACTTTGTAGTCTCTTTACATTCCGGTGCCAAACTAGGTAAAACAAAGTTTCAAATTTGTATTAAACAAAATAAACTCGAAGTAGGCCTATTTAGTACATTTATAAAACAAAGGAAATTCTTTGGTTATGGAAGTTTTTGGTTAGCTCATACAGAGTTGAAGCCCTATACTGATTCATTGTTTCAGTAGGGTCTGATTGCCTTTGTCGTGCTAGGCCTTTATTGTGTTGTGTTGTCTGCTTTGCTATCAACATCGGTGATTCCGGTCTTTTAAATAGGCCGTAATCATATTAAAATGTTTCCTTGTTGATTCTCTTGCCTGACCAAATGTTAATGTTTGTTTTATTACCAGGCCTACACCCATATAGGCTAAGGTGTTATAGCAAATGACAAGGATTAATGATAGTCAAGGTGACACTACATGATTTGAGTCGCCTAACCTAGGCCTACTGTTATTAAATTACCTATACTTTTATCTTATACCTAAACAACCAGTAAACATATTTCTTGTATTTTCCACTGCAGAGAAGATAATATTTTCGAGTATGTACAGAGGTTGGAATATTGCTGCCTCAATCAGACATGCTGTTTTATTGTGGGGTTATGTGTAGCACAGTCTTCAATTACTCAGAAAGATACATTTGTAAAAATAATAACCACTCGTTGTGTTTTGAATAAAATTACTTAGCTTAAATATTGTATATTTATATCTTGCAAGAAAAATGAAAATGTTAAGTTTCAACCTGAAAATATAGTAGTTTTAGAGATCGGGGTAAAGTAGGCTAAATATCCGAATCCGAAAATTATCCGATCCAAAACCCTTGCTATCTGATCCGAACTAAAAATTCACTATTCGCACATCTCTAACTATGGTCCTCCTAAAGTTCGTTAAATAAATAAACATTGAAACTCTTTACAAATAAATGTTTGTCTAGATATTCGCACGGAGCGAGGTGGTGCAGCAGACCAAGATGGACGCCAGCAACCTGGCGATGGTGATTGCGCCCAACTGTCTGCGCTGCACCTCGCACGACCCTCGCATCATCTTCGACAATGCGCGCAAGGAGATGGCGTTCATGCGCACTCTCATCCAGTACCTGGACACCAACTTTGTGGAGGGAGTCGTATAGATAGGTAACATACATTTGTTGTCACTAAGGAATCACTCACTGGAGCACTCTAATTTGTTTTTCATCAGTATTGATATTTTGTGATCATCTAGGATAACATTGTAGGAGGTTCTTGATGACCTTGGCTTGTATTTCGGATAGGTTTGGGGAAGTGCAAGGTGATGAGGAAAGGTTTTATTTTTATATTTTTTCCTTTTTGACACTATGCTCCTAGTTTGGGTTGATTATAGTACTATTATTTTTATTTATTGCATTCCCTATTTTTTAAATGTGTTTTAGTTAGGGATTTATTTTAGCGCAAGGATTCCTATGATTGAGTGATTACAAATTTTATCGAGTGGCACTGCAGTGGAATTTTTCAGCTACAGGGTGATATACATGATTTTTTCCGCACTACTCCATGTGTAGAGAAGAAGACTGGAGTTATAACAGATTTAATGTTTCTGTCTGCTTCTCCTGTAAGACCAATAACATACCTCCCCAAAAGACTATCCAAAATTATTGATTTATGACGCATTTTAAGGAATAACGTGTTCCCACGCAGCACGCTGACGTGAGGGAAGTGAATTTCCACATAAAAACTTGTAAAACTCAA
The DNA here is from genome assembly GCA_963675035.1 of Allygus modestus. NCBI lineage: Eukaryota > Metazoa > Arthropoda > Insecta > Hemiptera > Cicadellidae > Allygus > Allygus modestus. Next base: position 131,363,186 of record OY776114.1, read on the forward strand.
AATAAGCGTAAAAACATACATTTGTCCAGTTTTTGTTGAAATCTGAAAACATTGATTTTTTGGCTGTTCTGATACTCCTGGTTTCATTTACTTGCAAAGCTGGGAATACAATTTTGCACATTATAAGGTTAGGAGAAGGTCCAGACAGGCTTTAAAGTAGGCGTGAGGTTGCTGGGGATGATAAAAGTACTCTAACAAAGGAATAACAGACTTTTCCAGTGTAAAACCCCCATAAGACAACGTACTGTGTTTAGTCGATATATATTTTCTTTAATAACTCAGTAAATATTTATGGTAAAATGACGAGAGAGGGCTTAAAACTTTCGCCTCACTAATTTCCATCTTTTTCATGCATTGATTTTACATCTGGGGCTTTTATGACCCTTTTTGGGCCCAAAAACTCGAAATTTGAAAGATTAATCCTCAAAAAAAGGGGTTTAGATTTTCCGATTGTTTTGCCCAACGAACTTCTCCAACTGATTACAGAAAGGAACGTCCCTACCAAATTTGAAGTAAATCGGACAAAAAATGTGACCGCTAGAGTGCAAACACATATATATATATATATATATAATGTTGAACGACCCCCCAAAACGTGTTCAGGGGGTCACGTTATGAACTTCTATGGTGGTCCCGGGCTTAAGTTTCACCGTGCGGGTCATGCTAATAGTTCACTTTCCAAAGAAATTCACTAACAAGACCTAGCGATTTCAGGGAGTAGAATTTTATATCCCAAATATTTATCACATAAAAATTAGCTCTTGGAATTTGTTTATATTTTTCTGTAGGTGCTGAAATGAGTCATAAACCAATTATATCCAATAAGCTATTGGAGGTATGAACTCCTGAAGTTTTAATATTGGTTTTAAGGGAGGATAAGGTATAAAAAATACATATTTTGCTAGTGGAGCGGCCCCCTCTTTAACATTGTAGATGTGAAGCTATCACAATTAGGCCGACTGTTTCCTAGAAGGTCCTCTAAAGTTTGGAGAGGTGATGCCCTATGTTTGGCTTTGTTGTTGTCTTTTGCCAAATATTTCGTAAATGGTACTTCAGGTTTTTGAATTTGGATTCAATAGCACTTGAATCAACTTAAAAATGTTTTAAAAATTGTACTGCAAATTTTTTATTTTTGTGTTAGTGAGTTTGACCAAATATTTCCTAAAAGTTTAATGGTAAAAAGAAATCCTGCCCTAATAAATTCCCATTCCAAACCATCCCTTTTTGTGATAAACTGCTTGTCTTATTGGTGAGTTAGTCGAAGCTTGTGCTTGTTTCAGATGGTCGTAGTCTCCTGTGAGCGACCAGACACTACAATTTGTGCCTGAGTTAAGCCATTCATACCAAAGTTAGCGAGTTAAGTATACAGTCTTATTTTAATGTAAATAAGAATAATCTCACGATGTAATATATTTTGTTTGTATTTAATTTGTTGTTTATCATTCTGTAAAGAATTAGTCATGTTTGTCAGACAAATATGTTTTAAGAGTTTAAGAAACTGTATAGCGTTTGTACAATGCAAACCCCATGGGTCGAAATCTGTACATTGGATCTGATCGTAGAATTTCACCGACAGTGTAGAAGAATCGAGTCAGCGCTCAATCGATAATAATCATTACTATCCTAATACTCTGCGTTCGTTACTTGTGTTGTAGGGCGTTTAGAGTGAATATCTGCTACTAGTCATTACAGTTTTGCTTTCAGAAATTTGTTTTTCTGCATTGTTAAATTAAAAGATTGTAAAACATTGTATACATATTTTTGAAGTTGTTGAACAATCACCCAGTCAGTAAACTGTGCACTTTAAGTAATTACAAATGATTAAAAAATTATTCATCAGATAGACAAAATTAAACTGAATGCAACTTATTTCTTGGTTTTATAACATTGTGCTCTTTGATAATTTGTAAATAATACAAGCAAGGTAATCATCTATGAATATAGTTGTTTTGCTATCAGTTAAGCTAGGAATTACAGGTAACAATTGCCACATCGTCTAAAAGGGTTATTAATAAATGCTGTTGAACAAACTATATTACCTCGTCTAGCAAAGTTCGGCTTCCTGCTACTTTTTAATCAAGCAATGATAATGAAATAATTTTCTGGGAAAGGGCATACAAACCCTGCATGTTTACATGATTCATGTGATCTAAGTACAGTACCGGTAGAGTTGCCAATCTTTTACTTTATTGAACAATTTCGTGTTAGTTTTTCATTATTATAGTTAATGTCATGATAGTTACTTAATGGTGCACAGTTTTATGTGATTGAAAAATTATGACTACCTTGACATCACTAGATTTTTACTTTTAGTACCAAACTGTTATTACAAATTTTACATTTTATGATCAGGGAATGTGCGTGTAAAGTACATTAACCAGTTTAACATTTATATTATTTAGTCAGTGGTATTTCAATTTACCACGCAGAAACTGATTGGTTAGGAATGTGGTTTGATAATCCTAAATAAGTTCCAAAACGTGTGCAACACTTGCTTGTGGTATTTTTATATAATGTGGAAAGTATATAAATCTAATAACATTGTTAAATATATTAAGGGATTGAAATAAATATACCAACACCACTGTGCTCCTCTTAGAGTTTAATTTTAAAAATCACCAGTGAATATATTGTAGTGTAATGTATTTTTTGTAAAATTAAATCATTCATTAATAGTTAAGGTATGTTTTGTTTATCTTGAATCCAATGTAAAATTTATCCTTCACTGCTGTTAGTGCTTTTGTACGTTAACTAAGTCATTGGCAACAAATTAATATATGTTTCTCGTGATAACACAATTCTACTGTAAATAAATAAATGCTAATCCTGTGAATGGCTCTTAAAATTTGTATTTTACGACATTTATTGACAGACAATAATACTAAGAAGCATAATAATAATCCACAAATTTATTTTCTAGCGAATGTATTGTAAAAAAATAAATTAACCCTTTGAGTGCCACGCAACGATATATCGTTGTGCACGGAACATCCGAAAAATACTTCACAACGATATATCGTCGTCGGTGGTGTTACCGAAAAATACATTGCAACGATATATCGTTGTTATGGAAAATTTTTCTTACGTCATTACTTTTTATTATTTCTTTCAGCTGATTTCCAGGATAGTTTCTTGCTCTATAAATCTAGTAGTTATTTGGTGAAAATCTTATATTTGAACAATGTTTATTTATCCGAAAAAAATATAAAAAAATGTCCCGCATGTATAATATGTACCTATTCAAATTTTTTTATTTTTTATTTTTTAGGTATTATATATGTGCATAATATTATAGCTAAACTTTAAACTTACAAAACAAAAAAAGTTTCATAATAATATCTTACCAAATAAAAAAGTTATTGATTTTATGTACAAAACCCTTGCAAAATGTTGATTTTGTGTATCGTTGTTATAGAAAATTTTTCTTACGTCATTACTTTTTATTATTTCTTCCAGGACATTTCCAGGATATGTTCAGGTAAACATATACTCCATAAATATACGAGGCCTAGTTAGTTTGCTTTATGAAATAATATTGTAATAAAACTTAAACCCTTGAATAAAGTTAGGCTACTGTCTTGTGTACTAATTTACCGTTTTTATATTTTTTTACATTTATGGAAATAACTCGTCCGCCTACAGCCCAAATTTGATGAAACTTTCAGGAAATATTTTGGGAAACATGTTCTCTATAAATCTAGTAGTTATTTGGTGAAAATCTTATATTTGAACAATGTTTATTTACCTGAAACAAATAAAAAAAATTAAATAAATTTCCCTCATGCATATATGTATTCAAATTTTTTATTTTATATTTTTTAAATATTATATATGTGCATAATATTATAGCTAAACTTTAAACTTACGAAACAAAAAAGTTTCATAATAATATCTTACCAAATAAAAAAGTTATTAATTATTTTGCAAACCCTTGCAAAATGTTGATTTTGTGCCTGGCACTTTTTGGATATACTCTGTTAAAAACTCTGGCACTCTAGGGATATGACGACCGAAAAACTCTGGCACTCAAAGGGTTAATACTGTGAATTGAAAATAAAAATACTAAGTTTTTGTCAAGCGATAAACAAAACATACCATATATTATCTACAAAATGCATTCTCTTCCGGGCCTGTAGGATTACTAATAATTTTGCATGGTTATTAAGCAATTTCAAACTTAAATTGGTTTACTTTTAGCAACAATACACAACTTTTGTTAATTAGTAATCAAAGTAAATTAACTTTTGTTAATTTATTTTATGATTCTCAATTAGATCCGAGGAGTACACATGCTTATGAACATCATATCAATGAAATATCAATTTATTAGAATTCATTAATGTACCGTATTACTAATCACACTCTTGTTTTAGATCTATTAAACTTTTTTTGCAATTGTTTAATATTAAAAATTATTTCACTTTGCAATGTCAATTATTTTAAATGTTTCAAAACTCTGTATCAGTAAAAACATGTCAGATATAGTAGGCCTAGGATGTTTATCCGTTTGATTTGCAGTGTACGTGTATATATCACAGTTCCTGGATAGCCAGGATAGGTGTACATAGAACAATACGCTGCTTACGTGGTATAGAGCTCATGGTAATCTTTCAGAATTTACTCCATTTAAACGATTGTTTATAACATTGACTTAACATTCGCTTTATTTCGCTTGTTTTCTCTGTTGTTTGTATGTCATTCTTAGATTATTTAGCTCTTTATTTTTGTACCAAATGTATGTTAAGTTTTGTCGAATTAACATTATTAAAAAATGATTTATTGAATTTATACTAACATTTCAGCGAGTGCTGATGAAACGTGGTAGAAAATGGCTTTCAATTACGTGTCAGTGAAGTCTTCAAAATCGAATATTAAGTGTTATAAAAATGTTACATACAACTCATCTCCTATGGCAGCTAGATTTAGTAAAACAGTTTGTTCTGACTCTCTTATCAAAAGTAATCTTGGTTTCTTCAAAAATATCTCTTTGAATCCACATTAAACCTTTTTCCTTATGGACTCCCGCGGACCTACCAAGTATATTTATCTATACTTAGATCAGCTGATGTAAACAACTTGAAGATTAGAAAGAATTATTGTGGCTTGGAACTAAAAAGTAGAGATTCCTAAATTAAAGGAAAGTAAAAATGAGTTTGAAAAATTTTATCAAAGCCACAGAATCTGATCTAGAATGTTATATTGGTATTTTTAACGAGTCACCTGAGCATTCACTTAGTTGCCAGAGAGTGAAGTATCTCACTACCTATGTCATCAGTGTTGGTGTTATTTCAAGCTGTGTTCACTTTTATTGTTGCTGTTCTCAATAATCCCACTGATTAATTTAATATTTTTTTTACTTTTTTTAGTTTGTTAGAAGTTACCAAAAAATTAGTTGTTTTACTATTGTATTCGACTTAGGAAAAACAAAATATTTGTTTATAATAACTAATTTAAAAAAATAAAATACATTGAACATATTATATAATGGTTTGTTTATTTGCCCTTGTTAATAGACAACAAGCCCTGGTATTTGAAAATGTATTGTTTTTTTAAGTTTTAAATGTCCCAGTAAAGAGAAAAATTAACCATGTAGTTTACAGATGCAGAGCCGCCACGAGTGGGGGGCACTTTGCCCCAGGCCAAAAGAAAAAATAGTAAAATAGGGGTCTATAGGGCCCCCCACTGAATTTTGGCCCCAAGCCCTTAACTTCCTTGAGGCAGCCCTGTACGGATGTATTTTTTCCAGATAGATGTTATTTTCATAAACATCTGAATTGCCCATAATGTTAGTATTAATTTGATTTTCTTGATCTTTTCATCCAATATTTAAGAAAACAGATTATCTTACTCATTGACACAAAATAAGAGGGATATCTCCCAATGAGATACAGTAGAACCTCGTTAATCCGTCACCAACGAGACCGAGAGCATGGTTGGAATGCAAAAATGGTCGGATTATCAGAGGAACAAATTTATTCACATAAAAACGTAATAAAACTCTAGTTTAAACTAAACGTATTGCCACATGGACTGTTAGGCCTATACAATTCATAGCATGTATTGACAAACTACAAACAAATGTGATATTAACTCATACAACTTTCAAAAAGTATACTACTGTATGGAAAACAGAGACTGCTGCATAAGAGAACACACTGCATCAACAGTCCACGGCCTACTGACAGTACTGAGTACTGACTTACATCACCAGTGATAAGTCATCAACAAGCGTTGACATGAACGGAGCGACGACCGGATATGTAAACAAAACGCCGATAAGGATATGGTTGGTCTAAGCGAGGAGTCGGTCCATCAGAGGTCGGTCTAGCGGGGTCCTACTGTAGCTGTGTGAATTGTTGTCAATAGGTAGGCAACTATCCAGTGTTCAGAATAATTTTATTTCCTGTTGTTCCAAAATCTTTTAGAAAATTTGGGAAAGTGTTAAAAACGCTAATGCTAATCATAATTTTAAAAAACCACCTGTAACAAAATCATCAAGACAACTTTCAATGAACATTTTTCTTTTGGAGTTGAAGAATACTTTAACACCATAAACCAAATGCTACCAGTTTATCATGTTAAATTGTGAATTGCCATTTTTCGAACTATTCCATCTTGATTTTTGTAAAGTTGTTAGCTCGCTTTCACACTAGTCTACGAGTGGTCGCCACCAGTGGGTGACAGCAGTGGACAGTGCAGGCAACTGTCAAGCCACTCCACCAACAGTTGGTGTTCGGCTGAAGCCCCACAGTCCCATCTCCATCCCTTGCACAAGTCTTCGTTTCATCCACCAGACCACCAAGAGCAATCTACTGCAGTAACTTGGGAAAACGATTTCGAGGGATGAAGAATACCTTCTTCTTGCTTTATTTATCAAGAAAAGAAAGCAAATGTGAGGCAGACTTTCCATATATATCCTAGCTGATAATAAGGTAGTATAAAGGCCTTTACTATATGTTATTTAACGAATTATGTACCGACAAGAACAAGTTTTTTTACTATTTTAGAATGTCAAAAATTTTGTTCAATGAACTCCTGTTAATAAAATTTGATATCAAAAGGAACACAAAGTTGAGGGAGATACTGGGTACAATTTGTTTACCGAAATAAGATTGCAGACTGGCTTTAATTAGTTGATGTATACAACAATATTCTGACTGGGATCAATTTTTCAATTCTATTTGTTTCCATTTCCCCGTTTCTGGACTGCATTTCGTCATTAATATGGGATAAATTGTGTTCTTAACATAATATTCTATTTAAGTAATCATTTTTGGATGTCATGGTTTTGGTTAACTGCCAAGTCATTTAGTGAATTGTATGAATTAAATCACTTATAAGACTATTTTAGTAAAAGATTACGAGGGCGGGTTTATCAAGAATGCCATAGTCTCTTCCAGGAAGAGGTGACATAAATCAAAACAACATAGAATATGTTAACTGCAAATAATAACATATTTATTTTCATAACTTAATAACTAAACATAAATTTTCAAATATATACAAACATCTTTTTTATACAATATTATCAGTCGGATAAACAACAATTAGACAATTGTGTTACACATAACAATTCAACAACACTTCCAATCATAGGCACAGGGAGTTGCAAAGAATCTACATCACAGCACCATTGAGATTAGGTCATTCATGCACGACTAATTTGGGAAACTGAGGCATCAGTCGACCGTAAAGGGTCCAATTTGTAAACGTACACATTGAAAAATATAATCAACACCTAACAAAACCACAAACAATGGACTTTCAATAACACAGACAAGGAACAAGGAAAAGCGGACAACAAACACTAATGATTGTAGAAGTCACAAATGAGTGGAATTCCCAAGATCCACTATTTGTGTTGAACATGAACGTTTCCCTTGGAGCAATATTGCATGATTAAACATTTGCTAGCTTGCGAAAACTAGAATTTAAACACAATTACAAAGTAATTAGCAAGTGAAATTAAGTAGGCTTATTACAGTTGCAATTTCCCAACCATTAACATCATTGAAGGAACAGATGCAATAACAAGTTAATATACCAGTTGGTATTTTGCTCAAAATCAAGCAGTTTTTTCTTCTAACTGGCAATCAGAGAATAACCACTACACATTTGGTGTTACCATTTCAGTGGTTTGTGTGTTTTTGTTGCTAACAACACATTTTGATGCTGTCAAACTGTGTTTGAATGGATCAACATATGTTTTAGAATGCAATTGAGTTAAAATTGATTTCCATGTTATCCTTATTGGAAAATATAAACTTTCAGGGCAGCCTGTGCCTATTATAATGAAAATTGAAAACTACATAGACACTCTGCGGTCTGAGACATTGTTTTGACACCCCGATAATTTAAAACTACTTAGACACTCTACGGTCTGAGACATTGTTTTGACACCCCGATAATTGAAAACTACATAGACACTCTACCGTCTGAGACATTGTTTTGACACCCCGATAATTGAAAACTACTTAGACACTCTACGGTCTGAGACATTGTTTTGACACCCCGATAATTGAAAACTACATAGACACTTTACGGTCTGAGACATTGTTTTGACACCCCGATAATTGAAAACTACATAGACACTCTACCGTCTGAGACATTGTTTTGACACCCCGATAATTGAAAACTACTTAGACACTCTACGGTCTGAGACATTGTTTTGACACCCCGATAATTGAAAACTACTTAGACACTCTACGGTCTGAGACATTGTTTTGACACCCCGATAATGGAAAACTACTTAGACACTCTACGGTCTGAGACATTGTTTTGACACCCCGATAATTGAAAACTACATAGACACTTTACGGTCTGAGACATTGTTTTGACACCCCGATAATTGAAATCGATTCAGAAATATCAGAGCATAACTTAAATAACACAGGTTTACAAAAATCGCCTAAACGAAAAGGATTTTTAGAAATTGCTGTAAAAATAATAAGTTTTATGAAGACAACAAGATGAAAAAGTTGTTAATTTTACAATAGAATTTTTAAGTTGACAAAGTGGTGGTATAAAATCCGTCCTTCCCTTACAAACTGGAACAAATTTAAAAAGATACCATATTTAGTTCTATGAAAGGAACTTAAAGGCTAAAAAAATAAATCATAAATAAAGCAATAGAACAGGTTTGAAAACATTCCCAACTGAACATTTACCCCCTATGAAGTAATTGATTCTCTGAACATGTAACTAACCAAATTGTCGATGGGACATAAATTAAGTTACATTGTTACAAAAATATTGTTACAGGATTTAATATAAAGCCACCCATTACTTCAGTAGAGTTCTATAAAATCTAGAGTAATGATTTCAGTCCGCGACAAATTTTGTAGACTTTCTAAAAAGTTTGGCTCTTGATTATTTAGTGAATTTATACAATTTTAAATTATCAAACCCCGTTGCACACAAAATTACATAATGAAATATGAAACAACATCAAAAATTAGTTGTGCTTCTTTATGATTCATTAAAAAATGTTATCTAGTTTTATTTTTTAGGAAAAAGTTGATCAACTTCTCTTAGTTATAAGATCAGTGTTCTCAGTTTTCATTTAAGTTAAAAAATACCGAATGGTGAAAAAATTTCATGAAACATAAATAACGTCAACTTCATTTACGAGTTTTTTGTGTGGTGCTAGATCATAAACTTTCAATAACAAAAGCAAAACATTTGACATACCGACAATATCGACTCACTGGCCATATTAATGATTTTAAGTTTACAACTTTGGTTCATCCCAATGTGTAATTATACTCCAAATGAATTTGAGTCTGATGGAATACGGCTTATCTAATCTTACTACGAAACAATTGTGAATACCCCTTACAACTAATTTATTTAGTAATGACATTATTGAGTAAATGAACTATAGGCCTAAGTCTGATTTTGTGATAAATTTGGTGAGTCACACACACAGATTCTGTGGAGCAACTCATGTACTTAATACTATCAAATATTTTTCTCCTATTTTAATATATTATTTATATAACAATGTGTAAGCATCGAAAGACCGATAAGACAAGTTTATCGGCCCGACTACATAACTATGTAACTTTGAAATTCACAACAAACTCGTCTGCACCCGACTGTTACATCGGATAGACCTAGTTATACCACGGCAGAGTTATAACTACCAAAATGCAAATTCAGACAGGTACCGTAAGAAATAACAAGTTACATGTAATGTACGGTTAATATAACAAGAAGTAGAAAAAACACTCAGCAAGTGCCATACACATCCACAACTCCTATTATGCTGGCACAGTTTGATCTGAAATGACTACGAATAATGTATTCGCGATCCGAATCATTAGCGTCTTTTGACACAGCATTTGCCTTTCTCTTGGCCTGTTCCTGGTTAGGACTTGACACTTGCAACTCACACCGTTCAGTTTCTGTCTGGAGCGCAGACGGCCCACTTGGGTAAGGGGAGGTAGCTGGAGGGGGTGGGACTCCAGTCAGGGGGGTAGCAGTGGTGCTGGGGTTGCTTCAGGGGCCTGGATATCGTCTGCTGGAAGTTAACGGATATTGTGACGGGGTGTAGCACGATGGAGGATAGGTTACTGTCCACAGAGCCCAGTTCGGCGAGGAATGGCGCGAGTACATGATGATCAATGGTGAGAGGGATGTAGAAGGAGCCCTTGGAATGCAACGCGAATATCGGAACCCCCGGGAGTGAGGGGTGTGTGGGCGGGGGGGAGGCGGGGCTTGTCGGCGGGTACTTGACAGGGGGAGGGGATGGGATGGACGACGTGTCACTCGGCCTCCTCCAGTCGTCAGAGCGTCGCCGCTTCAACGATATCGGATGAGACTGTTCCGCGCTCCCCGAGTGAGAGTGCTCGGCACTGAATCGTTGCTTGATGTTGTTTTTGAACTTGTAGAGTGAGCCAGACGAAGAATGGTTGTCTGCTGGTAACGAAGTTCCGTTGACTGAGTTGGAGGGGGAGGGCGGCTCTGGGACCATCTGGAATCAGAGAGTTTGATGAGTGAAAATAAATCTCCCAGGGAAATATTTCTGTTTAAAGTGTAGCAAGGATCTTAACCCTTTGGCGAGTAATATATTTTGATGTAAAAAGAGTATGGCCGTTCTGGAACGGCCATTTGCTAAATGGCTGAAAATAGTAAAGACGTTCTGGAACGGCTTTGCATGGTGCATTTGATATTAGGCCTTTTTTATGTAATAAATGCTGTAATTAGTTATAATAAAAGGTTATTGCAATTTTAACATTTAACTGAGTTACGCTGAATAGCATTTTCTATTTGATTCGCACAAGAGTGTACGGGAGAGGCGGGACAGTGCGGCCTAGTTCTTTCCCGCGCCGCACAACCTGTCACCGAGCCGAGCGCTAGTACTTAGATATTTCCCGCGCCACCCCACGCGTCATTTGACCCGAGCACTAGTATTACGTTTTCCCGCGCATTCTGTCACCCGGCCGGGCAGTATTGCTACTAATAGTTGGTTTTTACAGTGTACGGTGTATTATGAGTGCCTAACTTTACATAAAAAATGGATTAGATTTTTGAGATGTTGTTATTAGTTTTTATCACATATTCAACTATTTTATTGTATTTTTAGTAAATACAAACAGATTTAATGTAATTTTGATGGTTTTTTTTCTTACTCCTGAAGGTCACATTTTGGTATAAAAGGGTTACTCCTTTAATACAGTACACAATGGACGTTCAGGAACGTCCATACTCCCCAAAGGGTTAATAAGACACTAATCGTCCAAACATTGCCAAAGCTTATATGATAAATTGTTGAAAATACTAAATTAACTCAAAATGTGTAATATATAAAGCTATTATATAAATTTGAATTACATGAAGTAAAATAACTGTAATTATTTTTGCCAGATATAAACAACTCAATAATTTAACTACAAACGATTTTAAAATTTAGAAACACACCTGAATTTCAGTGTCCAAAGGCTGACAGTCCTGAAAAAGCCATCAATATTGACCAATTAAGGGTCTGTGAAAAATTAACGTAGATCAATAAATAGTGCTTGCGTGCATATATACTTTAGAGTTAAGGAACAAAATGTTAATAAATGAACAATAATTTCTCCATTTTAAATAGAGCAATGAGTTTAACCAATCATAAATGGTATGTTTTATAGTACATTGAATAAAATATATATAACTAAATTAAATACTATGAATCAACTGTAAAAGAGTGATTTATTTTTGCTAAATAATCCTTTTTGAATCAACAATTTGATCCTTCTTAGTGAATTAATCTTCCCCCTCCTTAAAAATTGGAAATTACGGGTAAAAACAACACCATAGATGATGTTTTCACTGAGTCGGTGATTCTTTACAGCCTAAGAAACTGTAAGGTAGTACTGTGTTTTTCCAACCACTTAAAAGTTCCACCTACAACAGAGTCATTTCGGACAAAGCACAAGTGCAGTAAAGGTTGATTCTTATCCGATTCCCAATATAATTACTCCCATCACAGATATAGCCCAGTACAGTCAGAGCAGAGACTTAACACTCCCAGTAACTACCCAGACTGTATTCGACCAGGCCCATGGAGAGGGGCAAATTTATGGCTAACCTTTACTGTTTTCTTCACCCTAGTTCAGGTTCTATCCACAGTAAAAATTCAGGGGAGCCGTTATCTGCCCCCCCTCCCAATAATTTAGATAATATATTATTGTAATGTATGAAAAATCACGACCGCGAGCATTTTGCACCCTACTGTTACGATCTATCTATACTTCCTGCAATCAGGGTAATCCTTCAGGTGTAACCATCAGGGGAAGGATCTACTATATCCAAATGGTTCATATCTACTATTAAGTAACATCATATGTTTGGTTTTTGTTTTTGTGTATCCAAGCCAGTAGTATTTTTTAACATTTTAAAGGAAATGTTCCAAACGGTCTTGTTACTAGCTAACGTCGACCTGCCCTTAGAAAGCATCATTAATCAATTAATAGCCCAAAAAAATAGCAGCTGGGTCCAGTTTTGAACCTTTTGCGATTTTGATCAGGATTGATCTGGCGAGCCTCGGATACGAGGCGAGTATGATAACCACTACGCTACCCGAGCAGTATGTTCAAGTAGTATTACACATCAAGTTTGTAACCCACAAAGATATGCCTAACAAGTCATAATCATAATTTTACTAACGTTGACAAAGCCGTTTAGCCTACATCCCTGAGGTACATACCTCCCGCCTGTTCTGAGGCAGCACGTTGCTGGTGAGGATGTCGCGCAGCTGGCTCGCGCTGCTGTAGAAGTTGTCCGTCGTCTGCCGCTCGCCGCCGTCACTGCTGGACCCCGAGCCCGAGCCAGAACTGCGCTCCTTGCTGCTGGAACTCGTCGTCTCCGTGTGGACTCTGGGCGCATTCAAGCCTCCTCCTGCAACACAAGCAGGAGAATACCGACTTAGTGGGAATACCGACTTGTATTAAGCTGTTTCGTTGTTTGCTGCATCGGGAAAACATTGTAACTCGTATCAATTTGTTAATTTAATTTTCTTTGCACCCTAGGCATGTGCCTATTTGCTTTAGTGCGAAATGCGGTACTGATTATGACTCTTTTTAAAACGATCACACTATGTTATTCAAGTGTATTTTGCTGCTCCTCCCAGTTTTCCCTCTCTTTATTGTATAGCTCATAAATTCCACAAGCATTATCTTATTGTAATAATCTGTGCTGCTGCCTACCGACTTCTAGAAAGCTCCTAGATCTGGGACTACCTTATCAATCTTCTATTTTACAATATGACATCTGCTCTAATAAAGGATGGACACATGCTTCCAGGTGTCCGAAACAGCTTGCTATGGCAACCAGCTTCATAATAATAAAGAAGTACTCAAGCAAGTTAATTAACTTTTAAAGGAATTTTCATCATTACCCAGGACGCATAAATAGCAACACAATAATGTGTCAATAATGGGGTACGATATATCGGCCACTTATTGCCGTGTACGTTTTTGAGGAAAAATACACAGTTGTGTTGAATTCTAAGTAATCATAGATGAATTTACAATTTATTGATATTGAATGATTTTATAATTTGAAAAATGATCATTTTGCTCTCATTTGGTGGGGGACCGTTTTAAAATTTAATAAATCAAACAACTATTGAAATATATTGGCATGTTTAAATTTAAACTGTTCTAATAGGACAGGCTGGTAGAAATACAATATTTTAATTTGAAGTAGGTACTTTAAATGGCTAAAACAGTACTTAAAGAATGTAGATTATTTTGATGGGGTTGAATCATCTGTACACAAAGTTACAGATGATTTAATTGTTTTGACAATAAAGAATAACTTTTACCTAAAATATCTTACTTCAAAAAATGATTGGAGTGTGTATATTTAAGTCTGTTAAAACAGGATTCTGTGTGTACATTTCTGCATTAGGTGAATTGGGTTTATATCTACTAGAGGGGACACCTTATGGGAGCCAGAGTTAGTAAAAGCTGTGCTGCGTATATTAAGATAACTACGTGATCTGCGTTGTCATTAGGCCGAGTTAACTCGTCCGCCGTACTCGACCCGTATAAACAAAATATCACTTTGATAACCATCACAAAAAGGGTTTATTTCAAAATGTTCAAATCTCTACAAAAACATTCCTAACAAAAATATGATGAACAAAACCGCGACGATCCCTGGCGGCGTATAATGGAACTACAAATCTCTCACATTAATTTGCATTGCGTGTCCCCTCTAGTAGATATAAAACCAATGATGGTACCAAGAAGTATCCAAAAGGGTCCACAAAATGTAAAGGCTAATGACAAAAGCTACAATCCATGAGAACACATACTGCATATCTCGCCATCTTAATTATCCACAAAACTCACTTCCAAGTTATAAACCATCGAATACTTGTTTCATAACACAACTATCCTCAACAATATATTCAACGAACCTTTCAGTATCTTGTCGCAGTGCCTCTGCAGATGCGAGATGAGCTGTACACAGAGCTTGTCCCCTGCGTACATCCCCTCGACTTCCACGAGGAAGTGCATCGTCTCCGAGAGGCACTCGTGGTAGCCGAGGCGGTAGTGTTCCTCGATGATCTGCGACGAGCCGTTCACCTCGAGGAGTCGCATGTTCTCGTGGGTTGGTAGCACTGCTGTGGTAACGTGCTGTTTGGTTGCGACTCTCACGTTGCTCTCGGGAGGAGAATATGACTCTTCCGACTCCATACTTTGATTGTGGTCTATCTCACAGTTACCTGCGCAAACAGAGTGAGTTAGTGCGGATTTAGAAATTATGTTTACTAATTTGTGTTGTAAATTTCCAGCCAGCGATTCTCAAACGTGAAACAGTACCACTCTAGGTACAGATTCCATCAGGCAAAGGGCTATATCAGTTTTGGAAAAGTGCCTCAAACACTGTTCCTTAAATTGGTTCTTGGAGACATAACAATAAATTGCTCTCAGAATGTTCAAAAATCGCTCTAACCCAATAATATCAACTAAATTGGTTGGCTTTAAAGTATTTCTGTGTTTGTCTTACAATGCAATAGTGAACACTGATCATCTCTTCTCAGAAACGTGTGATCAAAATAAACATGTTTTTAGTGATTTGATTTTTGGCTGTCTACAACAAGATTTCCAATTCATGATAAGCTTAACGACCCTCAACTTTTCTCATTATATCAACCAACGTCCCAGTAAAACAATTTTGAGTGTTTTAACTATATACAAACTGAACTGGAAGAAATCATTACAATTGATCAAAAGCCTGAAGTAAAGATACGGATTGATTGTGCTCATACAGTCAAGCATGAAAAAGAGGTAGCTCCTATGTTGCGCTACAGGGTGCCTACTGAGGCTAAGTAATAGTGGGTTGGGATGAGCTGAGCAGTGTATCACACTATATCAGTGTGAGCACACTATACACTATACAGTGAGCACTGTATCTCTATATTATACTGATTCTATGGAGTCTTGCTCTTATTTAAAAAATTTGCCCCAAAGAAAGCAACCCTAAAGAATTATTATTCCTCTGAGCCTCACAACATTAACGCTTACAAAACAACTGGAATCCTAATTCCCGATTTAAAACTCAAAATAAGTGTGTCCTAACCTAAGTGGCACGACGAGTGGTGCTCCTGCAGATGCTTCATGTGTTTGATGGCCATCTCGATGATCTCAGTCTTCTCGATGCGGCCGCGCCCCTTCTTCATGTAGTCTGCGGGGATGAGACGAGACAGGTCGGCGAGACAGTTGTTCATCCGATCCCTCCGTCGCTTCTCGATGATCCTGTGAGACATGGGGTCCTATTAACATAAACACAACGGTCAGTGCATGCTCCAGCATTCGGAAACATTACAAACTAGTTGGACAGTGTTTTTTACATTGATTTGTATTAAGGACTAAGTTTTTTATTAGTCCTTGTTACTAAGGTTAACCATTTCTTAGATACGATCATTAATCAATAGCCCGAGGAAAAATTGCAACTGGGTACGGTATAAAATCTTCTCAAAACAAAGGCAGAATGGACCCAATGTATTTTTTTTACCATGGATAAAATAGAGACAATAACCTAAACATGTGCTGTGGCATTAGAACTTAGCATTAACAAATAGTAATTAATTACAGAGGCATAAAATAAATGTTGGTTCTAAAATTTGAATATTTGTGAATGTTTTATCATTATTTAAAGTTTATTCAGTAAAATTCCCAATAAATATGTTTTGAAAGGTGTGCGGGGGTGTCATGGCTCGCATTTAAAAGATAATTGTATCAACAATATAAAAAGAAACATTGGGATAAAGAAATTCTTTGCAGTAATACGAAGTATAGAATTTTAAAAAACTACAAAACATTCAGTAAAATCCTGAACCACATGAATTGATAGGACAGTTTATAGGCGCAGAGATACAACAACTGAACAGAAGTCAAATATTTTACAAATTACTTGACCGAGGGAGTTTTAGTTTTGAAACTTGAAGTTTGGCATTTCATCTGTTTGCTGTCTCTTGTCTCTTGACTTGTGGTTATAGCCAAGTGTATGAAATTGTCTTGGATATGGGATATTTATTCCCAAATAAAGTAATAAAACTATTATATTTTAATGTAGGCCCTAGCTATTGTAATGTATCATAGAACTGTAGCACAGCGGAATAATTCATTGTCAGCCCTCTCCTTCCACATATGCTATGCCTAGTTATAAGTCTTGTTTATAAATAGTCGGAATGAAAAGTATGATTTGTCAGCCCTCTCCTTCCACATATGCTATGCCTAGTTATAAGTCTTGTTTATAAATAGTCGGAATGAAAAGTATGATTTGTCAGCCCTCTCCTTCCACATATGCTATGCCTAGTTATAAGTCTTGTTTATAAATAATCGGAATGAAAAGTATTATTTAATTTTTTGAGACAGATAAGTTGACATTGACACCAGTGTTACTGACCAAAACAGAATCTCCTGACCATGTTTACAAAGTGTTATCAAAGGTCTAATCTCATTGTTGATATGAAGTATTGTTGTTCTGCAGAATATGATTTGTTTTGTAAAGACGTTTGTAATAATAAAGAACTTTTCCATTTCTAACTGCAGCAATTTCAACGATTTAATAAAATATCTTAAAACCATCTTTGCAAACATCTTTAAACCATCTTTGCAAACGATAGGGTGCTGGTAAGCTCACAAAAATACAGCGGGGAGGGGGAGGGGGATTAAATAAGAATAATATGACAGGAACATTGCAAAGTTCCTTGTGGGATTTATAAAGTTTCAATAAACAGTTTCAACTTTACTTGATTTTCAAACTTTAGAATCTTAATTTGTTTTTAAATTATTAAGTAATTATTTAAACTTAAAACAAATCATTCTATTTAATGTTTTTACCAGTCCTATCCAAAATGTTTTAATAAAAAGTGCATTATTTTGTGATGTATTTTGGGCACTATCCTATGACCTTATGGAAAACCGACACATACTTTCTCCCATTTAAACACTTAGTACTCAATACATGACAGTTTGCCCATTGGCCGCTTCCTTGCCCCCAGTACAAATTTGATTGGCATTCAGATTTTTTTTCTTACTGGATTTCTTTTTAATGGAGGGCGAGCAATTCAATCACTCTCATCTTTCTCAATGATCCCCCTTCTTCATCATACTACAACTTTCAATCTAAAACTACATACTGTATTTGGCAATTAAGAAGTCAACAGCCACACACTGACTGTAGTTAGGTGATTGAGAGGATGATCCCTTCCCCCCCCCCTAAAGAAAATTCAATAAAATTGTGTTAACCCAATATAAAACTTAGATATGAAGTTTTTGGCAGTTTATGGGAAAAACTTTAGTTACCCTTCAAAATAACTGATTTTTAAAAGTGTGCAGATATTCTGGGGCTGAATTAGCAAACCAAGTTTGATTTCTCTTGCACAATGAGGGTTGTCTCTAGATAGGACCTAAGTTATTTTTTATCCAGGGAATCGGATGTATCGTGACAGACCCACATGAAACAAATATTTTGGTATCAATATTAATATTTCCACTAGAAATTACAATTCAAAAATACTGCAGTATTTTCAAAAAACTACCGTGTATCTTTTACATACAGTATTTCACAAGTAGAGACAATACAGTAGCTTTTACTATACATAATGTTTTTCAAACTCAAAAGTGACCTTCAAGCAAAATAAATCGTTAATTTTGAGGTAAATAAATTAAAACACAATTATTCTGCATTATATTCAAATAGAGCTAATCTCAATGTTAAACTAAGAAAACATCTAGGAGGGATATCAACCATGCTTATCATTGAGTGTGAAGTTACTTTATTTGTTTATTTGTTTGATACATTAATTTCTTTATCTGCTCACAATTTTATTTTTTTGCATGGAGGGTCCATATGCCAATCCAATTTTTGTTAAGCTAAATGACATGACAGTTTTTTATGGGAGTTAATTTGTCAAAAATACAGTATGTGTTATTTTCGGGATTTGTTCCTATTTTCTAACTACCAACCAACTGATTGAACTATGTGCAGTGCTTATTTACATAGGCTACTTTATGAATTAATAACATATTCATATATAGGTACCTACTATTGAACAAAAACAAATAGACTGTAAATAAAGTTCAGTATAGCCCTGATCTTGAGGATTTCTTTGATTTATCTAAATTAACTATTAATATGTATGAGTCACAGAGTGGTATGCTACATGAGGTTCTGTCACATAAACAACTTAAAATTCGGATAGTTAGGTATCATCCCTTTTTATTCTATTTGTTTTATTGGTACTACCGGTAATAAGTTTTGTGTGCTAAGATTTTTCAATATTTTTCAGTAAAAACAGTTTGAGTGGTAATTTCTGAACCTTAATAAAGACTATTAAAGCAAACCAAGTTTTTCCAATAGGATAGAAAACCCTAATTTTACCTGCTAAGTACAACCATAAAAGTTCTATAAACAAATAATTTCCAAATTTGTTTCTTAGAACAACAAATTGTGTCGATATATCTTGTTTTGTTTATACTCCGATAAGGACCCTCAATTGGACTTTCATTGTTAAGTAAAATAATTATCTACACTGGCCATAAACATACAAAATTGTAGTCAATCACTTGGAGTGACCCACCCCCTCCCCACAGAAGTGTAAAAATTAAGTAAGTAGTAGTATCAATTAGGAAATATTAAAATTCAAAATGTGATAAATTTGACTGGGATTTGAAGTAATTTTTCCTTTCAGAGCTGTTTCAGCAACAGAAAAATAACATTTCCTGTAAAACATTATATTTTTCCAGTTAGTTTGTGTGTATTACAAAAATCTCTACTAAGAAAAACATTATACTCCAAACTCCAAGGCAAATAAATACTTTTATAATTTAACTTTATCACTGGTTAAATATAATACGGTATATAAGACATATATAAAGGAGTATATCAATGGTTCTCCTTTAGGAGAACTAGGGTTACTTTTGACCTCCCTCGGCATACGGTAGTGATACCTTTACTTTATATTTTACTAGTGAATGTTTCTAAACTATCAAATTTCTCATTATCAGGGGATACTAGCTAGTTTCCCTGTGGGAATAAATTCTACAACTGAAGGGTCTGTGGTTAAATAGTTTAAACTGTAAGAATAGTTATTTAGACCGTTTCACTATACATTATTTATTTTTCACATAAATATTTAATTGTATTAGCAATATTTCATCTTATAAAACAGCTATAGAATTTTCTCAAAATGAAAAATCACCTCTTTAGCCAACGCCTTCCTTTTCGAAAGCACCGTGGCCAACTTTTGAAAGTCGGTGCTATGTAACTGCGGCGGTTCCCCGGCCATGAGGAGGTGTCGTTCCAGTATTGTAGCGCTTTGGGTCACCATCGCGCCCGGTGAGAGGATGGTTATCACTGTTTACTGTTAGAACTGGCACTACGCGCGCACTCTGTCGGCGGTACACCACACCAACTGCACTACTGCACTGTAAACACGAGACTGGCCCGACACTGTTGGCGGCGCGAGGACCACCGACGCTGCACTCTAGCGGCCGACTCCGCAACCACGGCGCACGTTTCTCGCCGCGCGTCATCGTCACGCGTTCTGTCGCGCCGCCAGCAGCCGTGCCCTCGATAATATTTACAGAACGATGTTCCCGAACCTCCCATCACCCCCTCGCTCTCTGAATCATCGCTCTCTTATACGGCTTGTTTATTCTGAAGGGTTGGGCAATGCAGACTTATTTGGGTAATTCTTTCTTCTCAGAATTTGGGCGACGGTTTTAGAGTAATTGGAAGATTTGGGGAGACACTTATCATACCTGACACCTCCAATATATATGTTAGTATGTCTACACATAAATAATAATCTTTTGGGTATTTAATAAACAACTCATTTGTTAATTTCTAAAATAGCTACTTACTCGCTAGGGGATAAATGTTGATTAATGGGAGGGGGTGTGGAGGGCAGTGGGCGTGTTACACTACTATTTGTGGATGGAGGGATACAATCAGTGTTATCAAATAGAAGTAACATACTAATTCTCTGTGATGGTAGGCATATACAACCAAAACAAATATAACCAGCATTAAAACTAAAATTGGAAAAGTTAGAGACATTAAATCTATATTGACTGCACGGCACTGTTGGACACAGCGACGTTTGGAACTAAATCCACTCCCTATTTTAAATCAACATTGAGTTTTGAAACTAATGCGACTGGTGATTTTATTCATTTAGGAACTAAAGAACTGAAATATAATGTTTGACCTAAATCTAGTTGGAACTAAAGCAACGCACCCAGATTACTTACCAACTAAATTTTGTTGACGACTTAAAAATTAAGACAAATTCCAAGTTAACTACTATATTTATTCAAAAGACTGCAGTTTTGCCTACTTGCAATATCATTTGAAAGTTCCCAAAATGAGGTCAAAAGTATTACTCAGTGCATGCTGAGTTCTGAAGTGAGGACAACAACAACTATTACTCGATACGTGCCTACTTCCAGAGTGAGTAACTATTACTCAATACTTGCCTAGTTTATAAAGAACAAAACTTATCCTTATTAAATGCCTAGATCCAAAGTGAGGACAAAAACTAATTACTCAATACGTGCCTAGTTCCAAAGGGAGTACAACAACTATTACTGCCTAGTTTTAAAGTGAGAACAAAAACTTATCCTTATTACATGCCTAATTCCAAAGTGAGGACAAAAACTATAATTACTCAATACGTGCCTGGTTACAAAATGGATGTAAAGCTATTACCACAGACAAAGAATGATATAGATACATTTTTTCTGTGCATTTACTATTACGTGCCTAGTTCCAAAGTGAGAACTACTAAAATCTATAGTTAAGTTCTTCATACTTAGTCCAGCTCAGTATGCAACGTTAAAGTAACAATGCATGTAGGAGTGTGTTCCATACCAAAGATTGGTACCTTGTATTTGTATGTGTAGACATTGTGAAACCGCGAAGCTATTGCGTATCGGCGGGCGGAGCGGCGTCGGCGTGGCCCGGGCAGAGCGGTAGCCTGGCCACGTGACCAAGACCACGTACCGCGGGTATCCTACATAACGGGCGGGATGTTCCGGCGACCGGAATAATCATCGGAGGTAAAAGTTTCCACTTACGTGTTACGTGGCGATGTATTTCCGACGGCACGTGCACGTGCGCTCGCTCGTGATGTGACGAAACACGTGAATGATGAGTCACCACAACGGCGCCGGCGCGGTCTCGTGTAAATGCTTGCGGTGCGATTAATTAATGTAATGGTTGGAGAATCTTATTAGGTTTATAACTTACAAGCGAATCCGGTTGCTCGAATTCGAACAAATACTTATTTTTCCTGATTACACTCAATTCTATTAAAATTGTGATGCAATTCCATATGAGTTAGCTTAAAACAGCTGATCTTGCTTGGTAACAGATGTTAAATGTTCGAAAGTTGATTTCCATCCTTAAAACTAATATTGCAACTTTAAAAGCCACGGGGAGAAGCCCTGAAGGTGGACGTGTTTAAAAACCCAAAAAAGTTCATCTGTACGTTAAAGGTGTTAAATAAATAACACATCGACCATGGTTTAAGACGATCGTTTTGCCAATATCCTGCTCACAACAATTATTTTTAAAATATACAAAATGTGAGTATTATTTTGTTGTAGTTTCAGCGAAAATCTGTATAGAAAATGCAGTCGATGTATTGCTGGTTTTACATGATACGCACAATTATATGCGTAACATGACAGGTTAGAAATTCGGGTGTCGATATAACAATTATTGTGTTGAATAGTTGAAGTTGTTTTGCTTCAGTTCAGACGAAAAGTGTAGTAAGAGATAACATGTTAACAGACAATGAATTACGACTCACATAATCTCGAACTGAAATTTGTTTATTTACAAAAGAGATAGTTTCAAAATGATTATTTCCACTACAAAATATATTTACACTTGTACTACACAGAAAATGCAGAACTACTAATTGTTGGTTAATAGTTATTGGGACTATGGTTCATTCTTTGATGTGCGGAATCGATTACCTTGTGAATATGTTAGTGTATCATTAATTTATGTATACTATACTATGTTACAATGTTATGATATGTTATATTATGTTTTTGTCAATGCATGATATTTGCAACAAATAATTTATTTTTGTATACGAATGAATGTAAAGAAATTGAATGTTGAATTTGTTTTGTATTATCTTGTAAGTATATTGGCCGTCTTTTATTCAAGTACAGAATAAGTGTAAATCTATTTTTTAGTGATTGCATCCTGTTTAACTGTAACAACCCGCCATCAGTGATGGAAAATTACCACAATAATTTCTTAAATAACATAATCTCTCAGTTGTTGAAAAGATGTGAAAATCAAAAATGCTATACATTTATAAAAGAAAGGTGGTGTCCGTCTGTCTGCCGACTTGTTTGTTCCGTTTTAACGTAACCAACTACTGAACCAATCGAAATGAAAATGTTCATGTAGATGGATAATTTATCTGGGCTACATATAATAAATACCCATATTTATCTGGGCCTATTTATCTAGGCCTATTCCCATCTTGGAAATCCCTTATGGCTCCACCCCGGTGGTTTTATTGTCTTATGGGCAATACGTTTAATGGATCAGATAATTACTTAAACAGATGTAGTTGCAGCAGAAATTGTAAAAAGTGCGAAGCACGGGTTTTACAGGTTAGTAAATTGTGTCTCTAAAATCATAAGCCGGATGTTTTAGACCCTAGAGACGTGTCTGTATGATAATTATATGAATTACATATATTTTACAAATCGCAAAACAACAGGGGAGAGAACTAACTCGATTTAATATTAAAATAAAACAGTTCAACCAATGAATACTCACACACTTGAACATATAGATACACAGAAAAAAGTTTATTGTTGTTGCAACCAAATATTTCTTGTCATATTTATTTTGTTGAGGAAACAAAATATACATTGCTAGTAATAACACAACCATTTGATTGTAACAACAAAATGGAATTGTTCAAACATTTTGTCTTCCCAACAAAATATTTTGTCCTGATATTTTTCTAAAGCTAAAATAGAAAAATGCCTATTTATGCCAATGGTAATATAATATCATATCTAAAACTTTATTAGTTATAGTTAAGTCATCGTACCAACCAAAAATTTTGTTCATTCAACAATATGTTTTTTGTTAGGATAAACAACAATGTTGTTGCTATAACCAAATAACTTTCAACAAAATAATTTGGTTATTTTAACAAATACTGCTGTTGTCCGTATATTAACCAAAATATTTTGTTGTTGCAAACATGTTTTTTGTTTTTGCAACAAAATCGTGTTTTTCTGTGTAAATCATTATAAATCACTAGAATAAAAAAATGGGCAACTTGCGCGTTGAATCACCTCTTGGGAGTTAATTGAACTTGTCGCTAAGATAGTGCCACCAGCGCGTTGACAAAATAATAAGTGGTAATTGCCCTTTAAATTATAATTTTGAATGTATCTAATTTTGTTGTGCGTATTTAGCGGTGAATGTAATCACCGAAATTACGCACATCAAAGTTTTGATGAATTATTAAGGGAGATATGGCCTCCCGGTAAAATAAACGCCCTTGAGAAATAATGTTCAACGAAAATAAAACCACAAAACGTTGATGAATAATCGTTATATAGATTATCACAAAACAAAAGAGAGAATACTAACTTTATTAGTGAATTTACTATGGAAAAGTGAACTATTAGCATGATCTGCACGGTGAAACTTAAGCCCGGGACCACCATAGAAGTTCCTAACATGACCCCCTGAACAAGTTTTGGGGGTTCGTTCAAAATTATATATATGTGTGTGTGTGTGTGTGTGTGTGTGTGTGTGTGTGTGTGTGTGTGTGTGTGTGTGTGTTGCACTCTAGCGGTCGCGTTTTTTGTCCGATTTACTTCAAATTTGGTAGGGACATTCCTTTTTGTAATCAGTTGGACAAGTTCGTTGGGCAAAACAATTGGAAAAAGCTAACCGCCTATTTTGGGGATTTTATATTTCAACTTTTGAGTTTTTGGGCCCAAAGACTAATGTAAAATTAATGTGCATTTAATAATAGGACATAACAAGGCGGAAATTTGAAGCCCTCCCTCATCATTCTAGCACAAATATTTACCGAGTTATTTAAGAAAATGTAAATTGAGAAAGCACAGTACGTTGTCTTATGGGGATTTCACATTGGAAAGGCTGTTTTTCATATATTGATTTAGTTTTATCACTCCTAATATACTCCCACACCGACTTTAGATCCTGATGGTACCTCCTCCTAAGCTTATAATGCACAACATTGCCATCCCAGTACTGTATTGAAATATAACCAGGTGTATCAGAACAGCCAAAATATCTAATGACTTCCATTATGCTAAAAATGACGTGAATCTTCATTTAAACCCTTTATTTTATTTTTTTAAATTTTTAATGCGGAAATTCACTTCCCTAACGTCAGCGTGCTGCGTGAGAACTCGTTTAATATTTAAACCAAATCAGTTGAACATAGATTATTATAAAGTATTATGTGATGAAATATTTGGAAAATTTGCTTTTGAACAAATTACAAATATGGCTTGATATTTGTAATTTAAACTTCTTACATCTGTTGGATGAGATTCTTCAAGGACATGTTAAGTGGTATTTCTTGAAATTGAGATTTATTCGAATCCATGAAACCTGGAAACGAAACTGCGCGACTTTTCTGTATAGGAAGAATAACTTGCACGTTTAAAAGAACATTTAAGTTCAGTAATTGGAAATATACTGACGAATGTGTTAAAGCGACGATGTAAAAATTAGGCTACTGTTTATGTCTAGCTTTAGCTAGTTAATTTACATAATGTATTTGTAGTTTTAATAGATGGCTAAATTTCTAACTAACTTAAAACCACATTGAGTTTTTTTATAGTTTTTTACGCAATAAGTTTCCTGCGTGTTTTTTACGTAAGTTGCAAATATGTACTCGTATTTCAGTCAGCATTTATAGAAGCTATATAAAAGAGGGTGACGCGAGTATCAGACAATGGCATTGGTTGAGTTAGGTAACAACACGTGGCGACGACACGTTCCTGCCTGCTCATGTTATGGGACTGAAATGGGACGATGTTGATTTCGTATATTGCATACTTCCAAGAAATACCACGTGTGTTAAAGGGAAATAAGATCTAAAAACAGGAACACTCTCAATGCCAGCGGTGAAGACGGTAAGGCGACCGAGCAAAATGCCGGGGGGTTTAGGCGTAATTAGTAATTTATTCTGCCTATAGTACTATTTTTTATTACAATAAAGTTAAGTTAGTTATTTTTAGTGTAATTATTTCGCTACATCACTCCCGCCGGTACGTTCCACCATAGATTAAGCATACTCCTTAATCTATGGTTCCACGCTATTGGTTTCTGAATATTCTGGCAATGTCTGTTTGTTTGTTCGAAAAATTTATCTCAGAATCCAGCGAAACCATTTTGTTGAAACTTTGGAATTACGGGCTTTTGAACCTAAAAATCTATTGGTAAAAACCTTAACCCCAGAAAACTCATGTTTTGTTAAAAATCTCATTTTAAAATTGGAAATTTTAACATTAGGCTTATGGAGTTTCAAATAAAAACAATAGAATCATAACAGGTGTGAATAAATTAACCAGCGAACTATCAAAGTAGCATTTGCACACAGTGAAGTATCAAATACCCCCGTAGCAGCAAACCTGCGTAATCAGCGAATTTCCAATGCATATATATGTTTCTTAATACCACATAAAGCCACATGTAGTTTCATCAATATACATTCATAAATAAACGATTTATGACATTTTAATTATTCTCCATAAGAATAACATGGCGGCTGAGTATGCAGGTTTGCTGAAGCAAGGAACACAAACAATGGGATTTTATACAAATATAAATATAACTGATGTAGGTAAAGCCACATACCAAATTTCATTAATTTATTTTCACAAAGAAGGCAGATAACACGTTACTTATTCTCAATAAGAATAACATGGGGCTGACTACGCAGGTTTGCTGCTACGGTAGCCTTTGGTAAAAAATTTTTTTGAGCAAATATCAATGGTCCACAACCAGATGAAGCCGTATACCAAGTTTCGTCAGTATACGTTCATAAATAAGCGAGATATAACATTTTTATTTTCCTCCATAAGAATAACATTAGACAACGTACTGTGTTTAGCACTTTCAATATCTCGGTAACCAATTGATGAATAGAAATTATCAAAATACCAAATTGTGTGTTTTTTAAGCTGAATCCAAAGGGAAAAACTAAAATTTGACTATTTCCAAAATTATATGTAAAAAATTCGAAAAACCTATTTTTGGGGTACAAAACTCCCCAAAATACCTCTTCGGATAGAGCGATCTGGCTGGTTTTCGAACTTAAGGCCATAAATGTTGCTTTACACGTTTATACCAAATTTCATCAAAATCGGATAATTTTTACGGGAGTTATCGTGCTCACGGACACACACCTAGGTAAGACCTAGGCCCGGGACCATGGTAAGACCTAGGCCCGGGACCATGGTAACTTTTCGTTTTGATGTCCCCAGACCCCAGACACCATTCATTCGAAACTATATATAATATATATATAGTTTCGAATGAATGGTGTCTGGGGTCTGGGGACATCAAAACGAAAAGTTACCATGGTCCCGGGCCTAGGTCTTACCATGGTCCCGGGCCTAGGTCTTACCATGGTCCCGGGCCTAGGTCTTACCATGGTCCCGGGCCTAGGTCTTACCATGGTCTTACCATGCCGACTACGGTAATAGCTTCTTCCCCATAGGGGAAATTCGCTAAAAATGGTTTCTTGAAAACAGTGACTAGAACCATTGAATAAATATTGCATATAACGTGAACATTGTTCACACACGAAACTATTAATAACACCTAGTATGGCTCTGTCTCTCCGGTACTAGAATTTATAAAAAGGACAATAAAATAATAAAACTAGAAAAACAGTCAAAGAATGGTATGTTATATATGTGTATAAGATATGTCCGTCGTAAAGTATGAATATGCGATTTAACTGGGAACTGTACAACGTAGAGAATGAATAAATTCAAAACAAACTCTGATTTCTTCCTCGAGCAAATCTCAGTCCCCAGGTACTAATATTTATTCTTTGACAAAGTTTAATACGTATTGATGATGGTGATTCATAGTTAGGTGTCGTCGTAAATTTTGGCTGATGATGATCCCAGTGGCCGAGTAAACTTCAACTCATTTACGAGTAGGATTGTTATAAACAGTTGTTTTTGTGATACCGGTGAACTCACGAGTGATACCGGTGAACTCACGAGTGATACCGGTGAACTCACGAGCACATGATTCAGTCAGCGCTCCAGTTAACGCGTCATATCACGAGTGAAGTCATCTGAGCAAATAACATCGTCATATTTATTGGATAAACACTGACACTTTGAATATCTCGAAAGAGCTCGAAAACGTTATATTATGTTCTCGCTTCTGATACGTATAAGAGTCCCGATAAACATATTGATATGCTACACAAGACGGGGGGTTTCATCTCAATTATATATATTTGTTTAAATTTGATCTCACTGTTATCCCATTAATTTCATATAATTCTGAAATTATCGGTACAAAATCTAGAGAAGGTAGACGCGTATCAGTTTTAAAGTTTCATATTAAAAACATTCGAACGATCCTCTAGTTTAGTTTATTTCCCGTTAGAGGAGGTAAGAAAAGCACTATTTGAACTTGTATTTACTAAAGAACACTAAACTCTCAGTGAAAGTAAATAATCCAATCCAAACATTTGAAGCAGAACAAATCGTTAATTGTATTTGTTACGGTGAAGTCCGTTACTACCAGAATTGTTTACTAAAAGAAATATTAATTATACATTTTCTTATTTTACTATTCATAAAGTGGCGAATGAAAAACCAGTGCTCCGTTTAGTGTGTTTTTCTTCTGAAACCCCAGTAGTTCATCAGTTACTCTCCCCTGACTTTGTAATAAACCACGATTTGTTACTAGTGATTTACTATTTTTTATACCATTTGTTTAACAGTATTTGTATTCATAAGTGTCCATATAAAATAAGAATCGATGGAGTCATAATCCACTAATATATCTTTCCCAACAAATTCCGTTCGTATAAGAACAAATGGTTAAGTATATTCAGAGGACGATAATTTAACAGCTCAAATAATAATTATTTTAAGTTGTTATACAGCCTGCACTCCTTCAAAAATTTCCTTCGAAATTCGACAAACACACACATAAAAAGCGAGGAACCATATTTACTCAGTCGAAGAGAAAACTGTCTAAAGAGAGACCGCTAGTCATGTAGCGCAGCCGGTGTACGGTCTTGTCGGTGTACGTGATGCCAGCATTGCCAGCACGTTCCCCAACACGTGAACGCGGCGACGAAGATCCCAACATGATTACGTCACAACGTGTCGATCAGCTGACGCTAGATCCACTACTACACCGGACATTGGCCTTGGTCAACAAAAAATCGCATTTTAGTCACACACAACACATAATCACACTATTAATTACATTTAACACAACACGCACGTATAATTTACTCCAATTACATTTGACAGAACAAACACATATACATCGAAATTTATCTTGTTTTAAATGATGAACAGAATTATTTGAATTCGGTTTTTATCGATCTTCGAACGAGAACTTCGAAGTTATAAAAACACAAAAGTGATTTAAAAGTGTTTAATTCTATATACATAGTGATAACAAAAGTTAATAAGAATAAATTGAAACTTTGAAAACCCATACGGCGGAGTTTAATAAAAAAGGGATATTTCATCCCAAGGAGATAAATTGGCTCGGATAAGCGTGAATGTATGAACAGCCTACTAACATTTGCTACTTTCACGCACATTTTCAACTCTATCGGTTCACGAGTTTTCGCCTTTTCACCGTGCAGTACATCTGACAGACAGAGAGATATAAATACATCCTATTCCTATTATAATTGTACAGATGTATGTTAAGTAGCAATAAATAGATAACATTACGTCTTCTTTAATTATTCTATTGTTCGGGGAAAAAGAGCCGATTTAGTCAAGACAAGCCCAGCAAACAAACATGCAAGAGGACGCACAACTTGTTGTAAAGTTTACTTCAAGTAAACATTCATTCATTGACGAAGTAAACACCACTTGTAATCGCTTTCACTTCACCCAAAGTCCAAAATAAAACAACACATTACCAGTAACTGATTACGAAAAGAGGAAACCCATCCGAAAATAAGTTGATTTCCTCAAAAAATATGGTACGGTTCTCGGAGAAGATAGCAGCGTCCGGGGAGGGGGGGCAAGAGAGAGGGGGGAGGTGAGGCACGTGACGCTAATCATCTCAGCCTCCCAGATAACAGGTGACCTTGGGCATGAGTCAGCGGCTAGGTCAGTGCCGCCTGGTCCCCTCCACTGGTGACCTCGGACACCGCCGCCCTGTGGATATGTGCCGATGAGTTAGGCGATGGTGCACGCGATAACTCGTCATTGACTACAGGGTCATGCTGACTTGTTGTCTGCCTACGGTCGAATTCGCCTTATTTAGTGGCTGGCTCTTAAGTAAATTATTCTACTGCGGTAAAGACGATTATTCGACCTAATGGGAACCAATATTGGGAAAAATATCTTGCTCGGGTATACACTTAAATATAATCACAGATTCACAGTTACGTTAAACCATAAAAAAAACAACGTATGGCTATCCGACGAGTGTGGAAGTCTGGAGTCTGTACGGTTGTAAATCGCTTCAAACAATTTATTGAGGTTTACCGTTTTGGGGTTTTCAGCATTGCTTATTTAGCGAGTTCTCATTTACGTGTAAAATGTTCGGTTGACGTGCGATGCAGGAATAAAAAAGTCCTACAGTTAAAACAAAGATGTGGCTTGAAACATTATTTTGGATATTTCACCGTGTTGTATACTGTATACTGTTACGCACCTCTGTACTTGACAATTTGAAGTCTGATCGGCGGTTTATAATTTCTTGTTGACTGATCATTAAGGCAATTGACTTTTAGGGTAATTCGTCTCCGCATAATCGACGATACATTATACGCACCTATGTCAAGTTTACTCGGAATATTTACTACCAAGATCCTTGAAGAAATTAAAGAAATAATCTACAGGCAATTTAAACCCCTTTCTAACATAAAACCGGAAAGCAATAAACTTTCATTGACTTTGTTTTGTTAGGCTCCTTGAGTTGAGCTCTGTAGGCTAGATGACGTTTCTCGCATCAAACGAAGAGATTGTTTTCGATAAAGAAGCGCACTTTGTAACTTGTTTGAAACGACACCGGTATTTTACTTGTTATGACATCAGATATCCATAATGTACTTTGTTATGACATCAGATGTCACCAAAGAAAGGACCAGAAAATTGTTGTCGGCGTAGTTGAAATTGATTGCCTTTTATATCAATCTCCGTCTTTTAATGTACTCGAAAATGTTGCTCGTGTAAAAGGTCAGATACAAAATGTAGTCGTCTGTGATTGACGAAGATGCCAGTTTAATGAAATCATAGCATCAGAAAATATTAATTATTTTCAACTCTAATGTCAGAGTAAAATTTAAATCCACTTTGTGTAGTCATTTATTTTCACACTTATAATAATATGAAACCTAAAGAATGTCAGTCTAGCTGAGTATTCGACCGCATATTTCATTCTTTCTCAGAGAGATATTGAGAGAGCTCTTGGTGCACCTCAGAATGTAGTACGTATATGCAACTGTTTTAATCACTGGTGTCAACGTATATTTATTTAAGTAGAATTTGTTCGGGAAAATTCTAGTATTAATTAATGATTCATGTTTGAATTTCTGCTGAAATTAACCCAAACAGATTTTGAAAGTGATAGTCGCAATTTTTAAACGATTGATAAACGCTGTGTATGGTTATACTAAATCCCTGTTAAAAAGACCAAATGCAATAGAACAGTGTAACTTTGAGGTTAAAATTCGGGAGGTATCAGATTTAAAATCCCGGACTGGAAATCTTTGATTCAGTAGGCCTACTTAAGTATGGTTGCTCATCTCGCCTAGACAAATGCTGATCAGAGAACTTAGTCCGAACCTTGGATGATCAAACAATCCCCTCAAAAACCCTGATTTGAAATAAGGAGAAAAATCAATTAAGCCAATAAAAGTTAATAGTAAAACCAAATCATAAGTTAAAATATTATGTTAAACTTATTCCTTTGCATTCGAGTTGAAGATATATTTCTGCCTAACTCTGCCAAACACAAAACAAAGAGCGAACATCACAAAAACGTGCATCTATAAAACATTATATAGGTTTCTTACCCTCGACATTTTTTTCTTGTGGTAACTGTACTCATCGTCCTCACTGGTTGCGACGGTGGAAAAATTGAGGTTTCTGCAACAAAAGAAATATTAGTTATTACAAAAAATTATGTACATGTTTGCGTTGGAATAGCCTGATTGCAATAAAGCCGATGAATTGACACATAAACACACGCGATAACACAGACTCACAGACAAATCAACAATTTGCAACAATGTATTCAATTAGAGCGTACGTGACCAAAAGTTACGTTATCGGGGTCTTCCCCAGTCAACGTAAGTATACTAAATTATTTTCTTGTGTGCAGTTGGACACTTCAACCAAGTCATTGATTGCAACAACTCTTTAAAATCCACTAAGCCGTCCCTCTCCAAAATGACGTAGGACGGCAGATAAACCTCTAATGATTATAATAAATTTAATCTCCTCTCTCCCGAGCAGAGGAAATTAGGCTGTTGTCTTTATAGATTCCGGGTGATTTTAGTAAACATTAAAGTAAAAAACGGGCTTCAACAAGGGTTTAAAATGGGAACCAGCCCTTTTGAATCTAGAACGCTTGCTAAAAGCGTGCCTATCCTCACCTTCTCTTTTAACATTTTAAGTTGCCCGTTTTAGCTAGGTTCCGAGGTATTTCTCACAGATTATTGGAACAGATAATTTGTATTTCTCCAAAGGAAATGTGAGTTGTATTATAGTCCAATATTGGATACTGCAGAGTTTCATTATATAAAGTATTCAGGGAAGCAAGAGATTCATGGCACTGCTGGGCCTACTGCACCACAGAAAATGACAGATAAAAATTTACCTAATATGTCCTTTACATTAAACAAGTAAATAAGTAATAAAATATATCCAAAAACAACTACCAAACCGACACGAGTTAACTTTTACCGATTTCCCCCTATAGGGAAGAAGCTATTACCGTAGTCCGCGTGGTAAGATCTAGGCCCGGGACCATGACAACTTTTCGTTTTGACGTCCCCAGACCTCAAAAACGCCATTCGATCGAAACTGTATATATATATATATATATATATATATATATATATATATGAAGATAAATTAATAAAACTTGGTATTCACCTAGATATTTGCATAAAAACCCATTCTGTGTGTTCCTTTTTGCAGCAAACCTGCGTACTCATCCCCCACGTTATTCTTATGGAGAATAATTAAAATGTTACATATTGCTTATTTATGAATGAATATTGATGAAACTTGGTATGTGGCTTCACCAAGTTGAATTCCATTTATATTTGTACAAAAACCAATTGTTTGCCTTCCTTGTTTCAGCAAACCCAAGAACTCATTCCCAATGTTATTTTTATGGAGAACAAATAAAATTGTATATATCGCTTATTTGTGAATATATTTTTATGAAACTTGGTATGCGGCTTTATGTGGTATTAAGACATTATTGGAAATTCGCTGAGAACGCAGGTTTGCTGCGACGGGGGTATTTACTTTTTTTGGGAGGTGGAGGGGGCAAATATGAGGTTTCCAATCGGCCATGATCCACAGGCAGTATTAGGAAGGGTCGCCCCATAAGGTGTTATATCCGGATCACCACGACCAGGAAGCCCCCGGCCATCCCTTTATTAATCAATGTATTCCTTAATCTTTGCATGTACCGTGTTAAATAGGTGGCTATATACAGTCTATACAGTCTTCTAATTAAAAAATGTTAGAGAAACTTTCACTTGAATAATTTATTTTTCCGGAGGAATTATAGTAATTTAATACTTACAGCGTTATTAGTGAATTTCCTATGGAAAGTGAACTATTAGCATGACCCGCACGGTGAAACTTAAGGGTGCGCCGTACCTCCCTTCCGCACGCTCAAGTAAGGGGTTTGCATCTCCCTCATTGTAGGCTAAATTGTTAACCAATTAAAAATAATTTGATGTTATTCAATTCAATAAATGTTCATCTAGAGATCATACGATTTAAAAATCGTGATTTTAATTCAAAATAAGTGGTAGGCCATTAGTAATGTTCTCAAATTAAGCGTTTTTCTAAGGATTCCTAACGTATGGATAAAAATTATTTTGGAGAAAAGAAACCGTTTGATCCCTAGATTGGAATCTGAAAAGTATGAAACTGAAAATAGTTTGGTAGAAATCTGTAAAAGATCATACGATTTTAAAATCGTGATTTTAATTCAAAATAAGTGGTAGGCCATTAGTAATGTTCTCAAATTAAGCGTTTTTCTAAAGATTCCTAACGTATGGATAAAAATTATTTTGGAGAAAAGAAACCGTATGATCCCTAGATTGGAATCTGAAAAGTATGAAACTGCAAATAGTTTGCTAGAAATCTGTAAAATAACAGTGCGATCGAGGAGAACAAAATGGTCTTCAAGCGTAAATATGCATGGCCCTGCTTGTTGGCGGCGCCGGCGCCGGCGCGGCGCTAAACAACAATGAATTCAATCTGGGTAGGGCGCACCCTTAAGCCCGGGACCACCATAGAAGTTCCTAACGTGACCCCCTGAACACGTTTTGGGGGTTCGTTCAAAATTATATATATATATATGTGTGTATGTATAGCGGTCGCATTTTTTGTTCGATTTACTTCAAATTTGGTAGAGAAGTTCCTTTCTATAATCAGTTTGACAAGTTCGTTGGGCAAAACAATCGGAAAACTCTAAACCCCTTTTTTGGGGATTAATCTTTCAAATTTCGAGTTTTTGGGCCCAAAATGGGTCAGAAAAGCCCCGGTTGTGAAATGAATGCATGTAAAAAGATGGGAATCAGTGTGGCGAAACTTTTAAGCCCTCTCTCGTCATTCTAGCATAAATACTTACCGAGTTATTAAAGAAAATGAGTATCGACCAAACACAGTACGTTGTCTTATGGGGGTTTTACATTAGGAAAACCTGTTATTCATTTGATGGTGTACTTTTTATCGGTGTACTTTTATCATCCCAAACAACCTCACGCCTGCTTCAAATGCCTAACTGGACCTTCTCCTAACCTTATAATGCTCACAATTGCATTCCCAGCATCGCAGGGAAATAGAACCAGGAGCATACAGAACAGCCAAAAACCAATGTGTTCAGATTTGAATACAAATTGGAATAAACGTATGTTTTTAACTTATTTTGAGCTTTTGTAGTTTTTTATGTGGAAATTCACTTCCCTCACGTCAGCGTGCTGCGTGCGAACTCGTTTTATATTTTTTGTATTTATTAAAATAATAAGTTGACAGCCTCTTTCTACCCTACTTTGCCCACATACTACAGATCTGTGCGTGGAACCATTGAATATGGAATGTAACTAGCAATGCAAGGGGATAGCCATTACAGTACGAGGTGCACAGTACCACCAGTACTGACCCAGTTGACTTGTCAGGAATGGGAATGATATTCCTCGGTTTGAAGAGGGATATCCCCTCCTCCTACCAATCGTTAAGTGGAACAAATTCCGAATACCCTCAATGATCAATGTTAGCTTAACCTATCTCCCAAGTTTCACTGAAGTTGATCAGTAAACAAGAGAGAAACGATAATTTAT
This sequence comes from Allygus modestus, assembly GCA_963675035.1. Classification (NCBI taxonomy): domain Eukaryota; kingdom Metazoa; phylum Arthropoda; class Insecta; order Hemiptera; family Cicadellidae; genus Allygus; species Allygus modestus. The sequence goes on from OY776114.1 coordinate 131,398,992, forward strand.
TGATTATCCATGGGAATAATAAAGTGGATAACGCAGTCTACTTTCTTTACTCTAACTACAGTTTTTGTTTAATATTGAAAATTAAAACTTAATTTCAACATTCATTTTGAAAGATATGTGAGTAATTTACATTTAATCCTATTCCATGGAACACTTCTAACTTTTGCAAACAATACAATTGTTTAACCAGTAAAACCTTTTCATCACCTTAAACGATTTATATATTTCAAAAACTCACTATAGCTAAGTGCTTGCGATAGTGGTTTTGCTAATCATGATGTTGCTCAAACTTGCTTAAGACGGGGCTGTAGTCACCAACTTCTAACTGCTTCCCCCATAAGAACAATGTCAGGGAGACATTGCCGTTTCAAAGCCAGTGAGTTTCCGCCTCAATGGAGTTTCCGAAATCGTTCATTAATGGTTAATTTTAAATACCAGGCGATTTTAGTGAGCAGAATTTTTATACTACAAATAGTTCAACCAAAAATATCCGAAATATTGAATATTATGGAATTTTAAAGAACGGTTATTACTCGTGATATCGAAATTCTGTTTACTGAAATCAATAGGTACTTTTTTGCTCTCGAAACGAACCATAAATCATTGAGGAGCGACGGATTTTGAAAGTTAACATTGGTCCATAGGAGAAGCAGGTAGACGCATAGCACTGCAGCCCCCACTGGAATGTTATGGTTTGGTGTGATAAAGCTGGATTATTATTTTTTTTATTTTATTTTAAGCGTTTTTTATGAATATTTACAACTTAAATAATCTAATAATATTCTACTACATAACATGAATTAAAACCAACAAAATTGACGTGAACAAAACAAAAAAATTTAAATCTGTCCACTTAATAACACGTTCTGCAATATTTTTTTAAAAGTCTTATGGCTGACTAGCTCATGGCCGATGGGACATCAGATAGTCAAGGAGCTTTGGAGAAAAATAGGAAAACCCCTTTCGAGCGGACTAACAGCTTGAAAGTAGTGTTCTTGTAGGCCTAGTCTTGTTCAACGACTTAAGTTATCAGTGCAGGAGGTGATAAAAGAAACCACTTTCATTACAATTGCTCGTGGTGTCGGCGCGAAGTCATCTATTTTTTAACTCTTTAGGTCGTCTGCAACCAAAGGCAATAAGCATCAATCGCTGGGAGACCGCGGGTACCAATAAATTCCCGGTTTCTAGATCCAAAGCTACCTGATCGGGCGGTCGTGGCGGTTCGGACCAACGATGATAATATATTTAGAGGTCTCGTCTGGGGGGAAAAAGTGAAGCCTACGTGCTGATTGCCATTTTCATCAGGTAACCCATCAAATCCTCTCTTCACAAGTCAAATGTTAGTCAGCCGACTAACAAGTTACATGTCTCTTCACAATTTACACATTTGTCAGCCGACTAACAAGTTACATGTCTCTTCACAAGTTACACATTTGTCAGCCGACTAACAAGTTACATGTCTCTTCACAAGATACACATTTGTCAGCCGACTAACAAGTTACATGTCTCTTCACAAGTTACACATTTGTCAGCCGACTAACAAGTTACATGTCTCTTCACAAGTTACACATTTTTCAGCCGACTAACAAGTTACATGTCTCTTCACAAGTTACACATTTGTCAGCTGACTAACAAGTTACACGTCTCTTCACAAGTTACACATTTGTCAGCCGACTAACAAGTTACATGTCTCTTCACAAGTTACACATTTTTCAGCCGACTAACAAGTTACATGTCTCTTCACAAGTTACACATTTGTCAACCGACTAACAAGTTACATGTCTCTTCACAAGTTACACATTTTTCAGCCGACTAACAAGTTACATGTCTCTTCACAAGTTACACATTTGTCAACCGACTAACAAGTTACATGTCTCTTCACAAGTTACACATTTGTCAGCTGACTAACAAGTTACATGTCTCTTCACAAGTTACACATTTATTTGTCAGCCGACTAATAAGTTACATGTCTCTTCACAAGATACACATTTTTCAGCCGACTAACAAGTTACATGTCTCTTCACAAGTTACACATTTGCCAGCCGACTAACAAGTTACATGTCTCTTCACAAGTTACACATTTTTCAGCCGACTAACAAGTTACATGTCTCTTCACAAGTTACACATTTGTCAGCCGACTAACAAGTTACATGTCTCTTCACAAGGTACACATTTGTCAGCCGACTAACAAGTTACATGTCTCTTCACAAGTTACACATTTTTCAGCCGACTAACAAGTTACATGTCTCTTCACAAGTTACACATTTGTCAGCCGACTAACAAGTTACATGTCTCTTCACAAGGTACACATTTGTCAGCCGACTAACAAGTTACATGTCTCTTCACAAGTTACACATTTGTCAGCCGACTAACAAGTTACATGTCTCTTCACAAGTTACACATTTTTCAGCCGACTAACAAGTTACATGTCTCTTCACAAGTTACACATTTGTCAGCCGACTAATAAGTTACATGTCTCTTCACAAGTTACACATTTTTCAGCCGACTAACAAGTTACATGTCTCTTCACAAGTTACACATTTGTCAGCCGACTAACAAGTTACAAGTCTCTTCACAAGGTACACATTTGTCAGCCGACTAACAAGTTACAAGTCTCTTCACAAGGTACACATTTGCCAGCCGACTAACAAGTTACATGTCTCTTCACAAGTTACACATTTGTCAGCTGACTAACAAGTTACATGTTTCTTCACAAGTTACACATTTGTCAGCTGACTAACATGTAACTTGTGGAGAGGATTTGTTAACCTCGTTGGTTCGGACCTTGCAAGTTGACCCTTCAGAATCCTCTGTAATGATCGTGGCGGGTTAGACATTTCACATCTCAAGAATGTGCGGCGGATGGTACCATTCGTCTGCACCTTAGTACCGCAGTGCAGTGATGAGACATTGACCCTACACGTGATGGTCCGCAGCACGTTGATGGCCACCCCACTGCAGGGTCAGTGGTCACTGTTATGTGAACATCGGCACAGATTATACACTCCAATGACACCCCGCCCGGGTCAACAGCATTTTGGAAATTTCGAATCGGTTGTGCATCCGGATTTGAGATGTTTAAGATTACTTCTGCCCGTCTGGCGAGAGTGAAAAATTATACAATAGAGGGTTCTTTACTAGAACTTCTAGTGGGATCATTGAACTCAAAGACCCTAGTTGTAGGTTCAAAACACCACTAGTCCATGAAAGGGACATTGAACGTGGGTAATTACTGGTGTTTCAGTCGTACCAAAAGTAACCCCAATAGGGCATACCAAAAACATCTATTTCAGAAGTGTCAATCAGGCTGCTATTAAGACTACAAAAAAAAACAAAAAAACAAAAAAAAAAACAGTGAAAATTTGACTATCAGATATAATATAACAGTGACAGGCAACACAATAATATTTCTAAACATTCCCATTAAAATATTTAATAATTTAGCTGATCTGAACAGTTTTCTGAAGCTTAATAAACAGGTCTCAATTTCTTGCTTATACGGTCGCTTCGGTCTGTCATCCATTGAAAACGTGTTTAAAGTGTTATAATTTGTATCCACGTTTACAGTGTATCGTAATTAAAAAACAAAATGTTTAATTTTATTATTAAGTTGGCAAATTTAAAATTAAAATGCAAAATTTAGTTTAGCAACATCAAAACCGTCATATTTCTCTCTACCTAGATGATGTCGAGTTTTAAAATTATACTTTAATTTACATTGCCCATAAAACATGTCTGATGTTAACACAAAACAAAACACTAAAATATTTCGAAACACAAATTACAATCATGTAAACGTTCACGTCCTCAAGAACCAAGACCACGTGACATAAAGTAAACCGTGAATGTTGTCGTGTAAAGTTGTTGTGGCTTTATCAGTGAATAAATATTTTGAGCTTAAATGGACGGAAATAGATTCTTGCATCTGACTGATGTGAACTGAACAACTTATAACAGTTCTAATGTCAGAGTAAATACAGTTCATTACGTTCACTTAGTCATTGCAACGAGAAACCCAGTTGTTCTGGTATATCCTATAGGACGGCTGATTGAAGAAATAGCGGCGTTCCATGCGACTCAAGCAGACAGATCAATGTGATTTAAATTAACAGTAAATTTAAAAAATGTTGTTTAAAAAAATCCGAATTTTAAAAATGGATGTTAATGGGTACGTCCTGTTTCAGGAAAACGCTTCTTATTAAAGGCTAATCAATGGTAAATGTAAACTAACCTCTGAAACTATTTGTGTACATAAAGATTTTGGGTTAAAGCAAGAAAACGTATAGGTCGCTACTGCACGACACTGCAAAATAATATTAGAAAACAACTCAGCCCTTGGAAAGCATTCCTCTGAGATCGAGCCGTTCTGCTCGAACAACCGGGATAAAATTAATGTCTCACGGAAAATAAACTTTTTATCATCAGACGATGGTGACAAAGATGTGAAACAACATATCCTGTTGTGAAAGACCGGAACGCGTGAACAATAAGGAAAGTTGAGACAGGTTGCGAGTCACTGGCTAATGTGCGTAGTGTGTAAACACGGGGAGAGGCTCCCTGCGAGAGGCTGTCACCCCTGTGGGCGAGGCTACGTAAACACAAGGGAAGACTCGGCAACAGTTGCGCAACTCGTGTAATAATAAAAAAAAGTGAAAGTGTATTTTTGATTCTAAAAGTCCTTTTTCGCCACTAAAGATAACAAAAATACATTAGTCACACTCGCACCTATAACCAAATCGGAACGAACCTAGCTTCCTATTTTATCTACGCTCCCCGAATATAAATACATTTTTTACTTAGAAAGGAGTTCGATGAGTGTTAGCGTTTGAATCGTGCCTATTATAAAAGCAGACCCTTTTCCTATTTTCATCCATCTTTTTTAATTTTTTTAGAGACATCACTTTCAATTGGGCCAGTAATGTACACATATCAGAAATAACGTTGGAACTAATATTGATCCTAGTGTACCACCGTAGCGGAATTCGTATTTTGAGAGACAAAATTACGAACACATTAATTACACCTTAACAGATTTATTATTAACACTTTTGATCCTTAGTCACAAGTGGAAAAGGGAAAAATTGCCCTTATAGCGAATACTCATTGTCTACTTTCAAATCGATCACTCAATCTAGGTCCCTACTCTTTCAAGGATTAACCAACAACACACATATACACCCTGTTGACCTAACATAAAACACTCAAGCCTCGACACGTAACACGTTCTCGTGACGACCTCGCGAAGAAAGCAGCGCAGTTTGGTGCGAGAATCTAAAAGAAATTGTGCAAAGGTCGTCTAGAGGTGTGGCTCAGGACTCATTAGACTCCTATGGTGGCAAGGTGGACCGGCAAGGACGGGCATTAACAATGGCCCTACACCGCACCGGGCGGCCCTGACCCTACCATACACCTGCTAGCAGCTTCTGACTGCCCCGAGTAACAGTGTCGACACTAAACTTATATGGAATTCACCGCTCTGGACTCAAGTGATAACATCTCAAACTACCACAAATCTCTTGCTCACCTTGACAAAAAGAATAGATAACTCGGTTTTGGTTTCGACGTAATTGGACTATCGAGCTGTTTATGACCCTTTGAATTGTTTTTGGAGTTCGAATCTAATATAGTCTGGGGGTTAAGACTTATAGATGTTTGGGCGGCAATTTCACGGTTGATTTGTAAATGAATGTCGAGATGTTTCGCAATTTTGTAAATCTCGATCAAAATGAGAAAATCGTCCAACAGCTAATCCTGCAAGAGTATAACCAGAGGAAGGATGCAACTAAAACAATTCACAACTACTATTACAGTATTCCCTTGTTATGCTGTAGTTATTTTTAATTATTTTTTAAATATACACATATCAACTTGGGATCTTGGTTTTATATTTCCTTGCAGACAAAACAAATGTTGATATTACTTTCTGCTCCACAGGTGTGACGAAGACTGATGCTTGTTACATTGTCAGTGTTCTGATAGAGAAGTCAGGGAAAGGTGCAGAACAAATTTGGACCAGTGAGGAAAGGACAAGATAAAAACCAAGTATTCCTTGTACTGCACGCGCAAGGTTAGATCCCGCGCCTAGCAACCTGATGGGCCAAGGACCATCACAACTTTCCTTAACGGATTTGGCGTGTTCTGTTTTTTGGAAGTTTGCTGATGCGGGGTGCGATTGGCACTCTAAAATGAAGGATCTTCCGCGTTGAGCGTTCTGCTGGCGCGGTCCGGTCCTTTTATATTATATAGAGAATTTCATATTAACAGTTAGTAAATTTGCATACCTTATCAAATTCCTGAATTTACTTTCCATTAGTTGCCTTCACGTAGAAATTATATCCTGACCCCGATTTGCTTTAAAACTAATGAAGACAAATATAATAAAAACATTAAAAACTTAGATAAATTTACTTTTTGGAGTCATCAAACGTAATCGTAAGTTTAGTGTATGTTTATAGCAACCATTTCCGTTGATAGCTCTTGGGACTTAAGCATCTTCATCACTTTCTTGATCGCTTCTACAATGTAGAATTTAGAGTACTAATGAATGAATGAATGGATGAATTTATTCCCAAAAAATAGTTCATATATTACAAAGCCTTAAAGGTGCAGAAATAAACGTGATTTCAATACGAGACGAGTAAAGACTTTCAATAAACGTGACTACTCACAGTTCGTCCAACAAATTGGTTTTAGAATTATACTGCTAGTCCGTATTAGTTTCCTAATACATTTTTGGACTTTAAACTTATTATGTGAAAAATAACTACACATTGTTCGTGCTGTGTCACATTGTTGTTTTTTCACATTGTCCTATTAAATTACACAATTTATTTTACGATCCAAATAACCTCTACTCACTTAGTGAACTGAATTACAGAAGAAAACTGTGCCACACATCTACAGAAGTGGTACATCTCTAACACAGAAAATTGTGTCACACATCTACGAAGTGGTACATCTCTAACACAGAAAACTGTGTCACACATCTACGAAGTGGTACATCTCTAACACAAAAAACGTGTTAGATAAACTAATTCACATTGAATTTGACACTAAAAGTAAGTTTCATTAACGGTCGGGTCTCAAGGTGGCTTCCGGTGACGACGACTCCAGAGCACAACGACGCGAGGCGGACGTGGGAGACTGAAACTGTCGATTGGTTGGGAAGCACAGTGAGTATCGTGCTAGCTTCGTGATCTGAAGTTCGCCAGATCGATCCTGAGCTAAATCTGAAAATGATGAACCTGAACCCAGAAGCTGATGCCTTAGGTCGTTGGGTTATTAATTAATGCTCCTGACTAACGAGTTTAATATATGATAGGCCCTGTCTGCGATAAAAAAGTGAAGCCTACATGCTGACAGCCACTTTCCTCAGGTAACCAATCAAATCCTCTATTCATAAGTTAAATGTTCATCAGCTGACAAAAATGTAACTTGTGAAGAGAGGATTTGATTGGTTACCATGGAAGCCGAGTGGATGGAGACCTCGGGATTTTTACCCCAGACGGGACCTCGAGATATATTAACCTCGTTGATCCTGACAAATAAATCAGCTAGTCTTTGTCAGTAACAAGGCTCCACAAAGGTCATACTCTCTCAAACACTGACTATAGATAATCCATTCATGTTCGCCTTAAAAGACGCAATTAGGGTTGTGTCGGCTTATACTGTGGAAAGGAATTAAATTAAATTTTAGAAGTTCAAGGTGGGGTCTTGGCACAATCCTCCGAGTATGGAGTCGACTAACAAACTATGAATCGCATTATAACATTGTCCTCTCGCATTGCCTGGTGGGCGAGAGGTCATCGGTGGCGTGGGGCTCTGACCCTATTGGCTGGTGTAGGATCATCTCGAGTAAGTATACTCTGATTGTTACGGGAGTGCGGCTGGCAGAAGGGTGGGCTCTACTCACACACAAGCAGGCCTCACACACACAGACGCAGGGGATTAGGACGGACCACTGACCTGCCGCCTGAGTCATCACTGGCTCATAGCAATTTGACTATCAATTTTTTAAATTTTACCTTCGTTGTAAAATCTATTAATGCTTTTGACTTTAGCTCAAAATGATAAGTAAAATGATACCAAACAATATATATTTTGCTTAAAAAATGTAGAAGTTACGAACATTTCAATACTAGAAGTTACGAATATTTTCATATTAACTATCATAACCGCGGGATTCCTTTCACAAAGGACTTGAGAAAACCTGAGTTCTATCAACTTGTATACGTCTGAATAAACCGCCGATGCCAACCTATGAAATCGACGATAAGGCTGCCAACGACGATAAACGTTTCTGACCAATCTGACTTTTTACTATCCCCATTCAGTAAACTATTTTTTGTCATAATCACTTCGTGTTTGGACTCATTTTTCATGGAATTAAACAACAAATTTAGTGACACAAAGCTTTTTACTGTATATCTAACTTGAAATGAATTGCGATTTTGAGGTATCATACAGCAGGTGTTATATTTCTAGGTAGTGAAGGGGATTGGGGATTTCAGGCAATTAGGACGGTGGTGAGTGTGCGTCAGTGTGCGTGCGTGAGTTGGGTCCCTCGCAGGTAGAGCGGAGCTCCAGCCGCACTCCCTTAACAATCAGACTATAATATCTCGCCCAACAGCAAAGTCGTAGAAAAACTCTACATCTCGTCCAGCTCTGTTTTACAGTTGATTAAACAAGCTAATGGAGTATCATTTCGTCCAGACGAAAAATTGACGAGGGTTGAGGGTGCAACATCCTGAGGGTGGAACGTCACAACGTCACCCTTCGAGGAGATTCCCTCTGGATTCCCTGGTGGTGTACAGATAATAATAATAGAGTTGTTTTAAGGGTGCGCCGTACCTCCCTTCCGCACGCTCAAGTAAGGGGTTTGCATCTCCCTCATTGTAGGCTAAATTGTTAACCAATTAAAAATAATTTGATGTTATTTAATTCAATAAATGTTCATCTAGAGATCATACGATTTAAAAATCGTGATTTTAATTCAAAATAAGTGGTAGGCCATTAGTAATATTCTCAAATTAAGCGTTTTTCTAAAGATTCCTAACGTATGGAGAAAAATTATTTTGGAGAAAAGGAACCGTATGATCCCTAGATTGGAATCTGAAAAGTGTGAAACTGCAAATAGTTTGGTAGAAATCTGTAAAATAACAGTGCGATCGAGGAGAACAAAATGGTCTTCAAGCGTAAATATGCATGGCCCTGCTTGTTGGCGGCGCCGGCGCCGCGGCGCGGCGCTAAACAACAATGAATTCAATCTGGGTAGGGCGCACCCTTATACAGATACAATTTTAGTTGTAGGGTGAACACAAATTAGTTAGTAATGTTTAATGAATTAATGCTTTATGAAACGATTGTTCATAATTGCTAGTTTTCTTCATGATGTTCTTTTTGATATTTTTTAACAATTTTCAAATGGCCAGTGGGGTGGACCTGTCAAAACATTCAGGGGTTTGGTATTTGGACGAGATGATACCAGTGGGCAGGTAGAGAGGTGAACCCCAAGCCTCCAGTTGTGGAATTTGGACAAAATAATACCTGGACGAGGTGATACTTGGACGAGATTATGCGACACGTATTGGATCCCTTAGTGGTTGAGGTGTGGGGCTTGGTTGCATGAAGGAGGGCAATTATAAAATATCTATCGCAGCACAATGTTGACAATGTACTGAAGCGAAATAAGTTTGTTTAGTTTCTGCCATAAAAATGCACAACTTCCCGGACACGGTACAACTTGTTGTAACAGAGGTAAAGCGCTGACATCGCAATTTAGACGCGGTCGGGCGCGTGTTCGAACCCGGTTGGCTGCTGACAATTATCACGAGCGGTCATCACTGGCCAATGCTTGCACTTGCGAGAGTGCCAGTACAGTATTTTATAACCGTCTTTAGATCGGCGCACAGTTAACTAGTGGCGGGCAGTAGAGGATAACAAACTTCAATTATTACAGTATTTCAAAAGAGAAATTCAAGTTTTTGTCAGCTGCCGGCAGCGAGTACTCCCCTCCCACTTTTTGCCAACCCTCGCTGCGACAACGAACGATGGTGGTGCGGTGGTGTGATGGCATACCGGGCCGGGTTGGGCAACAGTTGCAGCGTTATGTTACGTACGCCAGACACGTGACGCGGTTTCTCTCACTTTCTCCTTGCGTCACATTCCGACAACCACTTCCTCACTTTCCTCTCGCCTCCGCCTGCCGGGTCTCTGTCTCGTGACCCCATAATTAACGCCGCACATGCTAAACTGCACGCGGCGGCGATGCCAGGTGGATAGTGGATAGGTGCGGAGAAATAAATCTATATGTTGTCTGCGCTTGGAAAGCTACATGTTAAGTTGAAATTGCGGCTTCACTTTTCGAAATCACTTTTGTTATTTTTCTTCTAGTATTAATCCAGCTGCTCGGATTCTAGGAAATATCCTATATATTAATACACGGTTGGAACGCTAAGTTCTCAGTGACTACTGAACCGATTTACAAGATGTATGTGTCACGTTAAAGCAATAAAGGGCATAATGCGTAGATTTGCCGAATTTCCTCAGAATTCAGTTCGTTATTAGGGCTACGCCCCACAGCCCTTCAAAAGTTGCAACGTTAATCTTATGGAAGAACAGTAATAATTGAAATTGAGGACTTGAAAACTGCTGAAGGTAACAAAACATAGTATAGAAGCAAGATCAGATGTTTTAAGCTAACTTATGGAATGAAATCACAATTTAAACTGCTCGAATTCGAATTCGAGCGGCTGGATTCGCTAGTTTTGTACAACCCAGATGACATACGGTCCTATCAATTTTAAGTGTGATGTCATTAGACGTTATATTGAACAGCTGTTAAATGTTTATCTATATATTTAAAAAACCTGCTTCATTCACTCACTTCCTAAAGTTAATACTTAACCGATTTTGATGATTCTTTTTTATTTAAAATATAATTTCAAGTTGTAAGTCACTGTGAAGCTAAACATTTGATTTACACTTTTATTTTGGTTACATTCCGAGTCTGAAAATCACATTTTCTTAATTTAAAAAACAGCTCTTAAAAGGATTATATTCGCACAATATTGAGGAGGAGCAGCTCGTTTAAATTAATTTATATTCTACTATAAGATTAACATTGGAAATTTGAAAGCCCAGGGGGTGGAGCCTTGGAAGTGGCTTTTTCCAAAGCCCCAAAAGGCACTTCTGTACATTAAAGGCTTTCGAATAACACATGAACAATGATTTAATACATAATGGTTTCGCCGGTAGGCTTGACACAAAAATAGCCTTACTCTTTAATAAATTACTCTTTAAAGGATAAACTATGATGGGTTTTTTCAAGGTAATACCTTTTTTAAGATTCACTTATAAAGAGTTGCAATAGTTATCAGTTCGATTTTCTTCCATACAACGACTCCGGCCAAAATGCTCATCCATTTCGCACGACACCGATTGCACAATATGTTGACTCTCTTCTCTTTCGGCCGAACACGAGCTCGGAATAGAATGGGAGCTACGGATATATTACAAAAATTAATGCCTTGGTCCATCCTACAAAAAAGACCACGTCGTCGCCGCCTGAAAATAATTGAGATAGGGAGAAGAAACGACGCAGGATGATTCTTCAGCTATGATAATAATGCTACCCTAAACGGAGTTTAAAACAGGAAAGTCAACGCTGTTCTTGCAGTGTTTTACTATTTAAAAATAATGTTTGAGTTATTATTGTTTAAAATAACTGTTTTAATTTTAATTTGTTTAAAGGGTTTGTAAATATAACTTGCTTCGAAATATACAAAATAATACCCCCGCCGCAGCAAACCTGCATACTCAGCGAATTTCCAATGAATATATAACATAACACATTAAAACACTTAACAGGATTCATAAGAAATATATTCACAAACAAGCGATATTTAAAATATTAATTATTCTCCATAAGAATAACATTGGGGATGAGTACGCGGGTTTGCTGCAACAAGGAACACAAAATAATGGTTTTTTATGCAAATATCAAAAGAACTCATCTTAGTGAAGTCACATACCAAGTTTCATCAATATACATTAACATATACATATACATTTCATCCATAAGCGATATGTAACATATTAATTATTTTCCATAAGAATATCATGGGGACCAAGTACCTAGGTTTGCTGCTACGGGAACCATAGGCGAAATTTGTTTGTGCAAACAACAATAAACCTCAACCAGATGAAGCCATATACCAAATGTTGTCAGTTTATGTTCATAAATAAGCGAGATATACAATTTTTCTTTTTCTCCATAAGAATAACATTAGACAACGTACAGTACTGTGTTTAGCAATTTCAATATATCAGTAACCAACTGACGTAGAGCAATGATCAAAATACCAAATTATCAGTTTTGTTATGCTGAGTTCAATGGTAAAAAATAAAAATTGATTTAAATAAAAATTACATATGGAAACCCCAACCCATTTTTGGGGTACAAAACCCCCCCCAAAGCCCCCCTTCGGATGGTGCGATTCATCTGGTTTTCGATCTCGTTTAAATAAATGGTACTTTACACGTTTGTACCAAATTTCATTAAGATCGGATCTTTTTTCGCGAGAGTTATCGTGCTTACGGACATATATATATATATATATATACATATATATATATATATATATACATATATATATATATATATATATATATATACATATACATATACATATATATATATAAGTTTGAACGAATGGTGTTTTTGTCATCTGGGGGCCTCAAAATGAAAAGTTATCATGGTCCCGGGCTTAAGTCTTACCATGAGACCTACGGTAATAGCTTCTTCCCTTAGGGGAAATTCGCTAAAAAGTGGAGATTCTATAATTTCTTTTGTTTTTACATGGACATTACATTTTAGGGCTTAAATGGACGATGTAAAGCGAAATAATGCAATTCTGCAAAACCCACATGAAGATTTAAGATAGCTACATGAAAGGAAACCCCGCTTTTCTCGATTTGTTATGTGAAAAGAAATAGATTGATAGCTTCAAAATCTACTTAACAGAAATAAATAATTTTTTAAGAGCTTTATTGTTTCGTTTTTAGAATAAGTTTATTTTTTATTTAGTCCAATATAACAATAATCTGTCTCAAGATATTGAACAAATAAATTGAACTAAACGTTTACAGAACTCTCTTACTAACGATGATCAAAAAAGTACGGTACTTCGATTTCGTTTCACTTTACAACTTTACTCCGCCACCGTACAAGTGACATATACTTGTGACATTTTAGACCGCTTTACATCATTGCAGTAATGGCATGTAGCACGTCGCATCCCTTGCTAGTGTTATAACAATGACAACGCCATCCAGCCCTGGATTGCGTCATCATGTTTTGGCGTTGATGCATTTCACTACCGCAACCAAACTACTGAATATTTTCAAACAGTTCCATCAATGGATATTCCATTCAAATATTTCATCTGTTGACTACATTAATAACGAATAAATATCAGATAATTTACTGAATTTAAAATAAGTGCTCATATGAATTACGAACACACGATAACCTGCTCTTTATTTTACATACCGATACTTTATTAAAATAATAGTTAAAACGTTTTGCCTATTAAGGACTATTATTACACAAACGTCCAAATAAAAAAATTGAAGAAACAAATTTTGAACGCTTTGTTTTAAAACCGTGGTACTTTACATTACGAACATGTCACGCGATGTATAAAACATTTTAATTGTTACAATCGTAGAACATGAAAGTAAAATAACATCGTTGTGACTTTTAGTAGTGAAATAACTCAGCGTAACGTTACGTGCCCCCTTGCGTTATGTAATTTATGATGTTTCCCCAATGGGACTCAATAAATAGTCTAATCTCTAAAGCCATTTTCAACTATTGTTTCATTATTTTGGCAACATCCACCTTAACATCCATAAGTAGCGTTAATCAATCTTGTTAACTCGCACTGGCAAACCGGAAGCCAACAAATTATGCAATTTCGATCAATAAAGCTAGGATGTGTATCATTGTGTCCAAGGATCATTCCGTCCAAAACAAAAACGAGTTCAAACGCAGCACGCTGACGTTAGGGAAGTGAATTTTCACATAAAAACCTTTTAAAACTCAAAATCAGTGTAAAACATACATTTATTTCAATTTTTATTGAATTCTGAAAAACATTGATTTTTTGGCTGTTCTGATGCTCCTGGTTTCATTTACCTGCAATGCTGAGAATACAATTTTGCGCATTATAAGGTTAGGAGAAGGTCCAGTCAGGCTTGAAAGTAGGCGTGAGGTTGCTGGGGATGATAAAAGTACACCAACAAATGAATAACAGGATTTTCTAATGTAAAACCCCCATAAGACAACGTACTGTCTTTGTTCAATACACATTTTCTTCAATAAATTGGTAAATAGTTATGCTAAAATGACGGGGGAGGGCTTAAAATTTTGCCTTACTAATTACCATCTTTCTAGATGGATTAAATTTACATCCGGGGCTTTTCTGACCCTTTTTGGGCCCAAAAACTCAAAATTTTAGATTAATCCCCAAAAAAGGGGTTTAGAGTTTTCCGATTGTTTTGCCCAACGAACTTGTCCAACTGATTATAGAAAGGAATGTCCCTACCAAATTTGAAGTAAGTCGGACAAAAAATGTGACCGCTTGAGTGCATACACACACACATACATATATATATATATATATATATATATATATATATATATATATATATATATATATATATATATATATATATATATATAATTTCCTATGGAAAGTGAACTATTAGCATGACCCGCACGGTGAAACTTAAGCCCGGGACCACCATAGAAGTTCCTAACGTGACCCCCTGAACACGTTTTGGGGGGTCGTTCAAAATTGTATACTATGTATGTATATGTGTGTGTATATATATATATATATATATATATATATATATATATATATACATATACATACATACATACATATATATATACAATTTTGAACGACCCCCCAAAACGTGTTCAGGGGGTCACGTTAGGAACTTCTATGGTGGTCCCGGGCTTAAGTTTCACCGTGCGGGTCATGCTAATAGTTCACTTTCCATAGGAAATTCACTAACAACTGTTCATTGTGTACAAAAAGACCAATATCTTCTGTGCATTCTGCCCAAAACTAAATAATTATTACAAAATATTCTGTTAATTGTGTCAAAAAGAGATGATTGGTCATTGTGTCGAGAAGTAAAGACAAAACAGAAAACATTGTTGTTTAATATAATTTTAATAGAACGAACTTTGACAAAATGAACGGTTTAAATGTTTTGGAAATAATTCACAGGTATTATTTTAAAATATAAAATACAACATCTGTTCATTCTGCCAAAATTCATTCGATCCAAATTATATTAACGAACTATGTTTTTTGTTTTGACTTTATTTTAGGACCAATGACCAACCTTCTCTTTTGGACAGAATGAACAGCATATTTTATAATTATAATTTAGTTTTAGACAGAATGCACAGGACAAATTATTCGTTTTGGACACAATGAAAAGATACTTTACTTTTGGTCAGAACTACCCTAGGACACAATGATACACCACTTTTTTGAAAATTGAGAAATTCGTAAAATTGCATCTTTCCCTCCGTAATAGACTTCCCATCCACTTTAGACTATTTCAAGGCACTAAAATTCCTGTTGTTATATTTTAGTGCCTGGTAACTCATCTTCTAATTTTGAAAACTTAGTTAATTCTTAATTATTTTGTTTTCTTTTTGTTAAAGGCATTATTTAGCTTGTTGATAGTTTTTATAGAGAACTGTCCACACCTTGGTCTTTTCACTATCTGACGTCGACCTTTTGTTACTCAGCATCAATAGCCCAACGACAAATGGGTCCAGCACTGAACAATTACCGGTACGTATTTTCACTAGATTTTCACCATGAATCGATCTGGCGAACCTCGGATTACGAGGCGATCACTATACTTAGCCAGTATTTTAAGTAGAAATATTTGAATTGATGATGAGTTTCTGCGAGACGAGAAAGAATAACCCCACATTGAACAACTCTCAGTCAAATCAAAACCATAAACGTTTTTAACGTTTTCCAGAATGTTTCTCAAAACTGCATCCTGCGCTGCGTCGCGGCCAATCGATGATGCAGTATGAATGAACAGTTGTACTAGTGCAGTAGTTGTAGGGCAGTAGGGCTGGATGGGGTATCTAGGGCGTCACGTGACAAAGTAGGCCGAGGTTACGCGACCTTCACCCACATCCCCCCTCCCCCCGCCACCCGGCAACCCCAAGGTCGGACCTTATGCTCGTTATTACGCCTACTGCTTTATTGCGCAATGTTGTTGAGTGTTTATCTTTATTGGTAATTACATTTGCTACAATGGTCCGTTCGTGCGTTACCATCTTATCGGTAATAGTTCCGGGTTTTATCTATAACAAGTCTGAAATAACGAGGTATGCAAAGAATACTGTACAGGGTAATGTAGACTGGAAAATATCCATCGAATTACGCCATTTATCGAATATAATATTATATAGATGCGCTACAAGTATCTGATATAAGGAAATACATAGTCTCGTTTTATTTTCTGCAGACCATCAAACATGAAGGCGTAATTTTCGCTGGAAACAAATTATCGAAAATATCTGCAAATCCGAGAAGGCGTTATAATTCATTAATTTGGAGAATGTACTGCAATAAAAAGCTTTTAGGGTACCGTAAGGTTTTATGAAAAGAGGATTGGAGGGAAAGATACGAAGCTAGATTTTAACATCTTTAAATATATAATTCTGTAAGCGAAATTTTTAAATCAAAATTGTGGGATTTTGGCATATCGCAGGAGTCGGTCAAATTTAAGGCCTTGATATCCCATCAGCGACTAGTGGCTAGTATATAGACTAGTGGCGTGAAGGGGCCATAACCCCTAACCTTGCTCCAATACTCTGCCTCATCTGATTTTCTATACTCTTTACGTGCTGAGGAAATTAAATCAATATGAGTAGGAAAACATGACAGTTCACAAAGTAGGTACTTAATCACATGTTTCAATGCAAAAAACAATACATTTTTAAATTCCAATGCTATTTAAATAGGAATTATTTTATATGCGTTTTACACATTGCCTTTCAAAATGCAACAAAACCAATTTCCGTTGTCATTAGCATTTGGTTTGACATTTAACACAGTCCAAGGACAAACACTAAATAAAGTTGCCATATGCCTGCCAAGACCAGTCTTTACTCATGGCCATCTTTATGTCGCCTTGAGCAAATGCAATTTTTTATGGGATAAAGATTTATTTAAAAGAAGACCGAAACCAAGGAATAATACGCGAAGGAGATTTTATGACTTAAACGTAGTTTTTCAAAAAATATATTAATGATTAGTAAAGGCAAAAACCATAATATTTAGTCGGCAGTGAAAATAGTTTAATTTAGTTAATGAGGTATATATCGGAGTGTATTTATTTATATCTCGTTGAATTTAGTTGATTTTGTGCTAAATAGATTTTTCAGACAAATATTTTTAAATTTATCTTAACAATTAGTAAAAATTAAATAAAAAATACTTTGTTTAATATAATGTAATATAATATAATATAATAATATAATATTTGTTCGTTTGAGCATTTAGTCAGTTAATTATCTTTTATCACAGAACGAAGGGAATACTTTACTATAGGCCTACTCTAAAACGTTTTACTAAACCATACAAAATGGCGGCACACCAAATGAAACATTGACTACAGAGCACATAAGCCCTTGGCCCTTGCAACATGATGTTTAAAGCTCAGTTTGTCTAGGTAGTCATTGTAATTATAATGCTGATTTTTGTAAGTTCTTTTAAGTCCATAATGAACAAAATTCAGGAGTTATTGAGCAGATACTTCGAAGACTATGAGACCATAAAAATACCCCCCGTCGCAGCAAACCTGCATACTCAGCGAATTTCCAATGAATATATATGTCTTAATAACACATTAAGCCTCTTACCAGGATTCAAAAGAAATATATTCATAAATAAGCGATATTTAAAATTATTCATTATTCTATATAAGAATAACATTAGGGATGAGTTCGCAGGTTTGCTGCAACAAGGAACACAAAATAATGGGTTTTCATGCAAATATCAGTAGAAATCATTAAGTGAAGTCACATACCAAGTTTCATCCATATACATTCATAAATAAGCGATATATAACATTTTTATTACTCTCCACAAGAATAACATGGGGACCGAGTACCTAGGTTTGCTGCTACGGGAACCATAGGCGAAAAATTTATTTTTTGTACAAACAATAACAAACCATAACCAGATGAAGCGATATACCAAGTTTCGTCAGTTTATGTTCATAAATAACCAAGATATAAAATTTTTCTTATTTTCCATAAGAATAACATTGGACAACGTACTGTGTTTAGCACTTTCAATATCTCAGTAACCAATTGACGTAGAGCAATGATTAAAATACCAAATTGTTTTTTTAGGGTGAATTCAATGGTGTAAATTAAAACTTTATTTAAATAACAATTACATGTGAAAACCCCAAAAAACCCATTTTTGGGGTACAAAACCCCCCAAAAAACCCCCTTAGGATGGTGCGATTTGTCTGGTTTTCGAATTAGTACAAATAAATAGTACTTTACATATTTGTACCAAATTTGATTGAGATCGGACCTTTTTTACAAGAGTTATCGTGCTTACAGACACACACACATATATATATATATATATATATATATATATATATATATGTATATATATATATAAATTTGAACGAATGGTGTTTTTGGCATCTGGGGACCTCAAAACGAAAAGTTATCATGGTCTCGGGCTTAAGTCTTACCATGAGACCTACGGTAATAGCTTCTTCCCTATAAGGAAAATTCGCTAAAAAAACAGTTATGGGCTTATTCCCGTTCCAATGAGGCTCGGCCCTATTAACGAACTTCAAAATGTTCATGTTAATCATATAATTACCAAACCAATTGAACACAAATATTTGATAGAAATACAGCAAGCAATGCACTATAATCAGAATCAGGCCTATTTTTCCGTCCCGTATGTACTTTATTTTTAAAAATTTTGTTAAGGTCTCATCTGCTTCGTTGGCTTTTAGCGTTTTAATTTAAACATGACTGACGTTAGTAGTTGACTGGACCACTGACCATACACTTGTTATGCTCAACACACCAGAGTAAAACCTGTGCGTACTCCTGTTACAAAAATGCTTTAGGGCTACCCAAATGTTGGAGATATCAAGTTTATGGGCAAATAAATGTGTTCTAATGGGGCCTCATTGTGGTTCAAATATTATGTAAATAAAAACAAAAGAATCATAATAGCTGTTCAAAAAACAATAAGTCGATTGTAAAAACAACTCTCAACTTGACAAAGTATCATTATGTGATTTTTGTGAGAATAGTGATTAAAATATATACATAACTTTAATTTGTACATGAATAGAAAACCCGTTGCGGCTTCGCCCGCGTAAACTTTGACAGTTGTGTGTGCTGCATTCTGTGGTTAGCCCGTGGAACTACTACGAGTCAAGATCAGCTGTTTGGATTTTCATAAGTGCATAAGGAATACATGTACATGGTAATTTTGAGGCCCTGTGGGGAAAATCCCTAAAGTTGAATCGGTATGAAAACACTTTTACTTTCCTATTTTAGACCTAAAGAATCAATGGACCAAATTTCACCAATCATTTCATGCTGGGAAGTTGAAGGATTAGTGATGAGTGAGAGAGGGTTTTGCCTTTTATATATTAGTACCTGGGGGCCGAGCTTCGCTCGAGGGTAGGCTAGTCAGTTTGTTTAGATGACTTGGAGTAATATTTCACCACTTCCCCTACTGATAATCAGATTTGTATAACTCATTTGCCTCTTTTCTACATTTTAAAGGTCACTCCAGTTGTTATTTATAGCTCAATGTCCCTTCCATTTATTTTACTACTCTATATATGTAATCTTCACTCAAATATTTTAATCCCTGCTCTCAGGAAACCACATGTTAATAATCATATACAACATGAGTATTAATTTGACAGTTCCCTGGTTGATTATGAACAGCTGTTACAATTCTTTTGTTTTGATTTGAAACTCCATAAGCCCAATGTTAATTTTTTTAACTTTTCATTTTAGGTTTTTTACATTATTTGATTTTCCCTGGGGATGAGACCTGTCTAGAACTTATTTTTATCCCAGAAATCAGTTATTTCGAACATTTGAAGGAAATCGTTGCAGCCGTTTTTGAGATCAGTGTCGCAAGCAAGCAAGCAAACCTTACTCATATTAGAGTATAGGATACTAGCTTTTCCCGCAGGCTTCGACCCGAAAATAATAATTTATAGAAACTATGACGTTGTGTGATTGAGATTATGTTATGTATAAATTGCTAGAACTATTAAAAAATTAAGATTGGATATAAAGCGGACATGACCAAAATAAGAAGAAACGAGCAAATAAGCAAAACAAATATGAAAAGAAACCATGAAGATAAGTACTCTAGGCATTTTGATCAAACTGACTGGCTGTTCGAGCAAAGCTCGGTCCCCCAGATGATTTAACAAGTATAACTAACTTTTCAAAGATAACATTGGTGATCGCGAGCGAAGCTGTTACGGGCTACTAGTAGCGTACACCCTATTAGCGAATTTCCTCTATAGGGAAGAAGCTATTACCGTAGGTGGCATGGTAAGACTTAAGCCCGAGACAATGATAACTTTTTGTTTTGAGGTCCCCAGATGCCAAAAACACTATTCGTTCAAATTTATATATATGTGTATATATTACATTATATATATATATATATATATATATATATATGTATATATCATATATTTATATATATGTGTCCGTTACCGCGATAACTTTTGAAAGAAACGCCCGATTTTGATGGAAATCGGCACAAATGTGTAGAGTAACATTTATGACTTTAAGTTCGAAAACCAGATTGATCGGACTATGGGAAGGGAGTTTTATGGGGGTTTTAAATTTTCTAAAAATCAGTTCCTTGAATTTTTCCTCCTAAAATTTTAAAAACATTCAATTTTTGTTATAGCCATTTTATAGAGCTTAAAAAACAAATAATTTAATATTTGAATCATTAACCTAGGTTTAGTGGTTCTAGAGAAAAGTCAAAAACGCGTCCATAAAATTGTCCATGTTAATCTTATGGGAAAAAGGTTTTTGGATTTTCCTCAGATTATTTTACTGAAAACTTGACATTTGCTTATACCAATCAGTTCAGCTCTACAAAAAAATCATTTTGGGGTTTTAAGTGTAGTTCTACGTCCAACCGTTGCAGAGATATTCAAAGTGCTAAACACAGTACGTTGTCCAATGTTATCCTTATGGAGAATAAATAAAATTTTATATCTCGATTATTTATGAATGTATGTTGATGAAACTTGGTATGTAGCTTCGCATAGTACTGGTATATTGATATTTGCACACTAAATGGAATTTTTGTTGATTATCCCCTTTGCAGCAAACCTGCATACTCAGCCCCATATTATTCATATGGAGAATAAGTCATGTTTTATATCTCCCTTAGTTATGAACCTAAATTAATAAAACTTGGTATGTAGCTTCACCCGGTTGAGTTATATTGATAATTGCAAAAATACACATGTTTTATCTTCCTCGTTGCAGCAAACCTGCGTACTCAGCTCTAATGTTATTCTTATGGAGAATAAATAAAATGCTATATATTATTTATAAATGGATTTTTGTGAAAATTGGTAAGTAGCTCTATGTAGTAGTGAGACACATATATATGCATTGTTAATTCGCTGAGTACGCAGCTTTGTTGCGACGGGGGTATTTAGTTTTATCATAGAAAAATTAACCAGGTAAATTTTACCTGAGTCTGTCTGTCCACTTGCATGTTCCGTTTTAACGTAAAAACTATTGAACCTACTGATCCAATCGAGCTGAAAATTTGGATGTAGGTAGAAACCATCTTGCAATCCCTTAGCGCTCCGCCCCAGTGGTTCTTAAAGTTAAAATTTTGTTCTTGAGAGCATTAGGTTTAATGGATCAGAGAATTACTTAAACTATAGCAGGAATTGTAATCAGCTATAGCTATAGTATACGATTGTGCGGTGATGGTTTTTTCGCAAATTTAAATATAGTTGCTAGGAAACACTATTTAAACTTATAAATGATTACTTATAGTAAATTAAATTTTGGTTTGCCTTCTATGTAAAAACATTAGTAAGTAAATTTATAATAAGTTGCTAGGAAACGAAATTTTAAGCCAGATATTATTAATTCAAATATTTTACAAGTTTGAATACAGTAGCTCGATATATGTATATTTTTTTAAGCTCTCTTGCTTGTAGCCTTAGGCCATTAGGGTCGTGAAATTATACAAATCTGAACATATAACGTGACGGCTTTAGTCACATGCAAGCCAGTTGTGGCTGCTCGTGAACAGTATCTTAGCTGTCACCCGGGACTCCCTGCGCCCGACCGCGTCCGACTAGGGAGACCACCGTTCTACCGCTAGCAACAGAGTCCGGCAGCTCCCCGCTAGTGTGTCTGGTACGGCTATAGTCAGCCAGTTGTGGCTGCTCGTGAACAGTATCTTAGGTGCCACCCGGGACTCCCTGCGCCCGACCACGTCCGACTAGTGAGACCACCGTTCTACCGCTAGCAACAGAGTCCGGCAGCTCCCCGCTAGTGTGTCTGGTACGGCTATAGTCAGCCAGTTGTGGCTGCTCGTGAACAGTATCTTAGCTGCCACCCGGGAATCCCTGCGCCCGACCGCGTCCGACTAGTGAGACCACCGTTCTACCGCTAGCAACAGAGTCCGGCAGCTCCCCGCTAGTGTGTCTGGTACGGCTATAGTCAGCCAGTTGTGGCTGCTCGTGAACAGTATCTTAGCTGTCACCCGGGACTCCCTGCGCCCGACCGCGTCCGACTAGTGAGACCACCGTTCTACCGCTAGCAACAGAGTCCGGCAGCTCCCCGCTAGTGTGTCTGGTACGGCTATAGTCAGCCAGTTGTGGCTACTCGTGAACAGTATCTTAGCTGTCACCCGCGACTCCCTGCGCCCGACCGCGTCCGACTAGTGAGACCACCGTTCTACCGCTAGCAACAGAGTCCGGCAGCTCCCCGCTAGTGTGTCTGGTACGGCTATCTATAGTCAGCCAGTTGTGGCTGCTCGTGAACAGTATCTTAGCTGTCACCCGCGACTCCCTGCGCCCGACCGCGTCCGACTAGTGAGACCACCGTTCTACCGCTAGCAACAGAGTCCGGCAGCTCCCCGCTAGTGTGTCTGGTACGGCTATAGTCAGCCAGTTGTGGCTGCTCGTGAACAGTATCTTAGCTGTCACCCGGGACTCCCTGCGCCCGACCGCGTCCGACCAGTGAGACCACCGTTCTACCGCTAGCAACAGTCAGCCAGTTGTGGCTGCTCGTGAACAGTATCTTAGCTGCCACCCGGGATTCCCTGCGCCCGACCGCGTCCGACTAGTGAGACCACCGTTCTACCGCTAGCAACAGAGTCCGGCAGCTCCCCGCTAGTGTGTCTGGTACGGCTATAGTCAGCCAGTTGTGGCTGCTCGTGAACAGTATCTTAGCTGTCACCCGGGACTCCCTGCGCCCGACCGCGTCCGACTAGTGAGACCACCGTTCTACCGCTAGCAACAGAGTCCGACAGCTCCCCGCTAGTGTGTCTGGTACGGCTATAGTCAGCCAGTTGTGGCTGCTCGTGAACAGTATCTTAGCTGTCACCCGGGACTACCTGCGCCCGACCACGTCCGACTAGTGAGACCACCGTTCTACCGCTAGCAACAGAGTCCGGCAGCTCCCCGCTAGTGTGTCTGGTACGGTTATAGTCAGCCAGTTGTGGCTGCTCGTGAACAGTATCTTAGCTGTCACCCGGGACTCCCTGCGCCCGACCGCGTCCGACTAGTGAGACCACCGTTCTACCGCTAGCAACAGAGTCCGGCAGCTCCCCGCTAGTGTGTCTGGTACGGCTATAGTCAGCCAGTTGTGGCTGCTCGTGAACAGTATCTTAGCTGTCACCCGGGACTCCCTGCGCCCGACCGCGTCCGACTAGTGAGACCACCGTTCTACCGCTAGCAACAGAGTCCGACAGCTCCCCGCTAGTGTGTCTGGTACGGCTATAGTCAGCCAGTTGTGGCTGCTCGTGAACAGTATCTTAGCTGTCACCCGGGACTCCCTGCGCCCGACCGCGTCCGACTAGTGAGACCACCGTTCTACCGCTAGCAACAGAGTCCGGCAGCTCCCCGCTAGTGTGTCTGGTACGGCTATAGTCAGCCAGTTGTGGCTGCTCGTGAACAGTATCTTAGCTGCCACCCGGGACTCCCTGCGCCCGACCGCGTCCGACTAGTGAGACCACCGTTCTACCGCTAGCAACAGAGTCCGGCAGCTCCCCGCTAGTGTGTCTGGTACGGCTATAGTCAGCCAGTTGTGGCTGCTCGTGAACAGTATCTTAGCTGTCACCCGGGACTCCCTGCGCCCGACCGCGTCCGACTAGTGAGACCACCGTTCTACCGCTAGCAACAGAGTCCGGCAGCTCCCCGCTAGTGTGTCTGGTACGGCTATAGTCAGCCAGTTGTGGCTGCTCGTGAACAGTATCTTAGCTGTCACCCGCGACTCCCTGCGCCCGACCGCGTCCGACTAGTGAGACCACCGTTCTACCGCTAGCAACAGAGTCCGGCAGCTCCCATCTAGTGTGTCTGGTACGGCTATCTATAGTCAGCCAGTTGTGGCTGCTCGTGAACAGTATCTTAGCTGTCACCCGCGACTCCCTGCGCCCGACCGCGTCCGACTAGTGAGACCACCGTTCTACCGCTAGCAACAGAGTCCGGCAGCTCCCCGCTAGTGTGTCTGGTACGGCTATAGTCAGCCAGTTGTGGCTGCTCGTGAACAGTATCTTAGCTGTCACCCGGGACTCCCTGCGCCCGACCGCGTCCGACCAGTGAGACCACCGTTCTACCGCTAGCAACAGTCAGCCAGTTGTGGCTGCTCGTGAACAGTATCTTAGCTGCCACCCGGGATTCCCTGCGCCCGACCGCGTCCGACTAGTGAGACCACCGTTCTACCGCTAGCAACAGAGTCCGGCAGCTCCCCGCTAGTGTGTCTGGTACGGCTATAGTCAGCCAGTTGTGGCTGCTCGTGAACAGTATCTTAGCTGTCACCCGGGACTCCCTGCGCCCGACCGCGTCCGACTAGTGAGACCACCGTTCTACCGCTAGCAACAGAGTCCGACAGCTCCCCGCTAGTGTGTCTGGTACGGCTATAGTCAGCCAGTTGTGGCTGCTCGTGAACAGTATCTTAGCTGTCACCCGGGACTACCTGCGCCCGACCACGTCCGACTAGTGAGACCACCGTTCTACCGCTAGCAACAGAGTCCGGCAGCTCCCCGCTAGTGTGTCTGGTACGGTTATAGTCAGCCAGTTGTGGCTGCTCGTGAACAGTATCTTAGCTGTCACCCGGGACTCCCTGCGCCCGACCGCGTCCGACTAGTGAGACCACCGCTCTACCGCTAGCAACAGAGTCCGGCAGCTCCCCGCTAGTGTGTCTGGTACGGCTATAGTCAGCCAGTTGTGGCTGCTCGTGAACAGTATCTTAGCTGTCACCCGGGACTCCCTGCGCCCGACCGCGTCCGACTAGTGAGACCACCGTTCTACCGCTAGCAACAGAGTCCGACAGCTCCCCGCTAGTGTGTCTGGTACGGCTATAGTCAGCCAGTTGTGGCTGCTCGTGAACAGTATCTTAGCTGTCACCCGGGACTCCCTGCGCCCGACCGCGTCCGACTAGTGAGGCCACCGTTCTACCGCTAGCAACAGAGTCCGGCAGCTCCCCGCTAGTGTGTCTGGTACGGCTATAGTCAGCCAGTTGTGGCTGCTCGTGAACAGTATCTTAGCTGTCACCCGGGACTCCCTGCGCCCGACCGCGTCCGACTAGTGAGACCACCGTTCTACCGCTAGCAACAGAGTCCGACAGCTCCCCGCTAGTGTGTCTGGTACGGTTATAGTCAGCCAGTTGTGGCTGCTCGTGAACAGTATCTTAGCTGTCACCCGGGACTCCCTGCGCCCGACCGCGTCCGACTAGTGAGACCACCGTTCTACCGCTAGCAACAGAGTCCGACAGCTCCCCGCTAGTGTGTCTGGTACGGCTATAGTCAGCCAGTTGTGGCTGCTCGTGAACAGTATCTTAGCTGTCACCCGGGACTCCCTGCGCCCGACCGCGTCCGACTAGTGAGGCCACCGTTCTACCGCTAGCAACAGAGTCCGACAGCTCCCCGCTAGTGTGTCTGGTACGGCTATAGTCAGCCAGTTGTGACTGCTCGTGAACAGTATCTTAGCTGTCACCCGGGACTCCCTGCGCCCGACCGCGTCCGACTAGTGAGACCACCGTTCTACCGCTAGCAACAGAGTCCGGCAGCTCCCCGCTAGTGTGTCTGGTACGGCTATAGTCAGCCAGTTGTGGCTGCTCGTGAACAGTATCTTAGCTGTCACCCGGGACTCCCTGCGCCCGACCGCGTCCGACTAGTGAGGCCACCGTTCTACCGCTAGCAACAGAGTCCGACAGCTCCCCGCTAGTGTGTCTGGTACGGCTATAGTCAGCCAGTTGTGGCTGCTCGTGAACAGTATCTTAGCTGTCACCCGGGACTCCCTGCGCCCGACCGCGTCCGACTAGTGAGACCACCGTTCTACCGCTAGCAACAGAGTCCGGCAGCTCCCCGCTAGTGTGTCTGGTACGGCTATAGTCAGCCAGTTGTGGCTGCTCGTGAACAGTATCTTAGCTGTCACCCGGGACTCCCTGCGCCCGACCGCGTCCGACTAGTGAGACCACCGTTCTACCGCTAGCAACAGAGTCCGGCAGCTCCCCGCTAGTGTCTGTACCCTGTACCGTACCGGTTGATTAGCAACACGTAGTACGGAGGTCACATGAGTGTTCTTCCTACTACTTTCATTACATCTTAAATTCACTACCCAAGAATAATTGAGGACTTTTATGAACTATAAACACAGAAATAAGGTAGGCTTCATCTCGCCTCTGAGTTGCGTGAGATTAAACTTCTTTATGTACATTGCACAGTGACTACGACAGTGCACCAGACATCGCTAACAGTCCCCACCAAACAGATGACATTTGAAGCCGAAACTCCGCGCTTCAACCGCGTCCTCTGCACCGCAGCGGATATACAACTCACAGTTACCGCCAGGGGCAGTTCCGTTGGCTCTTGTGCCATCATTCGGCAATTGACATAAACTATTTTGAGATAAACGTATTTGTTTACTAAATCTATATTTTGTTTGAGTGCAGAACATTGTTTCCAGCGCTCCAAATGTCAGAAAAGGTATCTGCAATAATTGTAACAATATATCTGATCTTCATTGGTCATAAAACACAGCAATCCATAAAACACTACACAGAATACTGGCTGGAGTATAGGAGAATGACTGCGCTCCCATGGCAGCACCACCAGTACCACGAGTCGGGTCACCAGGAGGGGTGGCAGCGCGGCAGCGGGTGAAGTATAGGGAATAAGTCGGGTTGGCGATAGTAATTAAAAATATCCTTCCTTCCAAACTTGATTGTATGATCCTTCAGAAAGCAATATAAATCCTCCTTAAGATTATTGAGGCAGCCGTGATTATTTTTTCAGAACTAAATAATTTAAACGTTGTTGGTTTATTGCTAATGTTAAATAATTATAATAATTGCCGTTGATTTTTCAACGGGTGTTACGCTAGTTAGATATGTAGATTATCGAACAAATTATATACTTTAGCGCACTCAGCAAAGACATCCGCGCAAATAAAACTGTAAGAGTTAAGAATAATCTTGTTCCACAATATTATGTTGTTTAGCAGTGAGACGACCGCGGTTCCAATAAATAGCGACAACTTAGCGAAAACAAGCGATAAAACCGAGCTAAATACGCGACTCGCTGCCGCTGAAAATACTCGTGGCCCGTTCGATGTCGTGGCCTGACCTGGCGGCGCCGGCGTTACATTGGAACCCGGCATCCAAACTGCCTCTCGCTGGATTTCTCATCTTTCTATAAAAATCCTGAGCGTGTAGATACATACAATATTTTCTAATCAAGTTGGCTTTTTGATAAATACTAATACCATTCTCTGTATTATATTCAATGCTAATTGTTTTGAAGTAACAATCAGTGAAACTCTTTAAGAACAAGCTTCACTTAAGGAGTAATATAATGTTAAACGAGAGCAGTGTTAAATTAGTGTTTTCTGTGTTAGTATAACAATAAATCGATCAAATCCAATTGTTAGGATCTTAGCCCACACCACTGACTGTAAATCAATGCCTATACACTTTAAAACCTTACGGTATGACTGAATTCAGACCATTGTATTATTAGCTCTGCATTGCTTGTAATACTGTAAAAAATATTTAAAGCAATTCATCGATAGCTTTTCTAGTTTTAAGGAAGCCATTTATAGTTTTAAAGTCCGATAAAAACTATTGGTAAAAAGAAAATGAAGATTTAATGGATCTCGAGAGCTACCATAGCGGCGAAATTACAATAAAATAAACCGGAATTAATGCTATAATACAATTTTTTAAACAAAATTATTTATTAACAGGAATTTTATTTACGAAAAGTAATTTTTTATCTTACAAATTTGTCACTGACAATATTCGAACAAAATGATAGGTGGGAAGGTCTAGCGGGGGGAAGAAGGGTTGAGGGAGGGTGCGTAGCATTTCATATTGACGTCCAGAGGAGCGAGACAGCATTTGTAAAACGGAAGCAACTTTAAATATTCATAATTGTCCGTAACTCCAGGTCATATTCATTGTTATAGTAACACTCAAATATAATAGGCAGCTAGGGCTGCATGCCAATGTCCACCCTTTAAGTAAATATTTGACTAAAAACTTAAACCACTTTAAATTTAATTTGTTGTATCCGATTGGTACATAATGATAAAACAAAGCGGAAAAAGAAAAATTTAAGTTCAAACGCCTTTAAAAATCGATTCAACTCGTAAAGAAATGTTAATAAAAAATGGGTCGTTTAAAAACTTTTAAAACCAAGATTATATCCAGAAATCAAAAAGTTTGTATGCACTTTTACAACATTTACGAATTTAGTTAGATGAAAATATTTGTTTTGTTGCTCCAAGAAACCCAACAAATTGGTTTTCACGGCAAAGACTCTCTGTCTGCCTGTCTACCTATCCCTCTGAATATGTATAGAGACCACACAAATTGAAAGATTATTTATTTATTTATTTTTAAAAAATGTGTTCATTGTTGTTTGTTTTTCTGTTTGTGTTTGTTGTTGTTTGAGATTTTGGTTTATTTATTTCGGTCATCGAAGTTATCCGTTATGAAGGTGATGTACTTATTCACAGTACCTCCAGTTATTTTGTAATTTTTGATTTTGCAGGCCCCCCAAAGAATTCGATAGCAACAAGAAAATTCGTTGTTTTCATAAACCACTCCAGTGACTTTGTTTGAATTTAGTGTTTCAAGTCCATACAAAAATGACACTGCCTGCATTTCTGAGAGGAGGAACGAACTATAGGGCTGAATTAATTCCAAGATTCAGTAATTTAGATTCCGCGCAAAACCATTCATGAAATTTAAACGAGATGTACTTTTCATCATTAAAAACAGCTGAAAAACCAAATAAACTATAGTAGTACTGTAGTACTGTACTTTGAATGATTATTTTAAAACTAATGGTTGCTGAAAAAATTGTAATTTTTAATTAGCGGTAAACGCAATATTTACGTTGTTCAATGTTATTCGAATAGGGAACCAATAAACGATGTTCAAAGTGTAAAACGTGTGTTGTACGATTACGGAGATTGTTCTTTCTAATGTACAGCCAGATTGAGTTAACATTGTCCAACTGAGGATATTCGGAATATGTTCACCCAACCCTGGGTTGGAGGAGGGGGATTCCCCCTTTAAAACTCTGAGGTGTGTTACAAAGACTCTGTAATGCCTTCGATGAAGGGACTTTGGTGAACATTTCTGATAAAGCAGAATACAAAAAAAATATTATATAGAAAAATATAAATCTTTACATTTACTATCCAAATGATTACCTTGTTTTAACTTAATTCAATGGAAAAAGGAATCAAAACTGCATATTAATTAGTTGTTGCATAACGCGGCAATCTTATACTTCGAAAGAGATAAAAGTAATTGTACACGTGCTGGAATAACTCTGATTTTGTGACGCTGATTTGTCACTTGCACATTCTGATTGAGAGATATGAAAAGTCATCGTTTAAATACTTAAAATGACTGATAGTACTGACGATCCCACTTTATACACAAGAATGAGTCGTAGAAAGCGAACATCATTTGTACTGCATTATATGCAGGAACTAATGAACTGTTACGACGTTACGACTAACAGCTAGATGTTTATGTAATCGCCTAGCCAAATAAAATCATCGTCATCCATAGGTAACACTGAAACCTTTTATTATCAATGGGGCAAAAGCCACACTTTAAAGAAATGTACATTCTCTGATTTTAATTCGAATTTTTTTTAAATATTGACACATGTAGGAATTCTAACACAAATTTTGACATGCAATGTATTAGATTTTGTCAAGAAAAAAACCTTAAAATTCGGATCGACGGATTTACATTTAATTAAATGCATTACAAATTATCATTTTTAATAAAAATGTTGAAAACGATACGAACATGATATAATCTGTATTGTATTAAATGTAGCTCATACGAATTTATTTTTAGGTTGAGCATAACTGAAAAAAGTAACATATATTCACTAGTGTGGTATAGGCCTAGTGTTAAAGTTTGTTTGAGTGATAGTACAACATAAATGTGACTCAAATACACAATTTAAACAATTTATTTCACACAACCACTTAGAGGAAACATATTTTGATGTTTTTTTAACAGCACATTTACAAAACAAATTTAAATTTCTGGGATATTTTGATATATTCCTCAAACTTTAACACTACCACTGTATACCACCCTGTATACAGGATGTTTTTACTGAAAACGCAACCAAGGATTTAGAAGTAAAAACTACAAATAATTTACATATAATGTCAAACACGTTAAATTGATTTGGCACTTCCTAAATTTACAAAACTTTAATAAAATATTTGGGCTAAGTACTCAAAACAAACTATCCAAGCATTTTTATGCAACATTTCGCCCTTTTCGGAAAAGTTGTAAAACCACATATTTTTTACTTTTGAAAAAATAACAAATATAATATTCCAACAAATCAATTATGTTCGGTTGCAGAAGAAACAAAAAACTTCTCGTTTTTGCGTTGTTCTGTATGCCTACATGCATGCCTTATGAAGTATTTAGTCCGATGGAAATCGTTTCTCAATGAATTCTTAACGTTTTGGCTAAGTAAGCAATATTTGTTAGTGGGGAGTAATGTATAAAACCCATCAGTAGTTGCACAACACAATAGGGCATTTTCTGGAAGATAATAACTATGAACATAGGCAGTAAAATAGTCATAATTTAATTAGGCCTGGGGCCTGTGTGTGGAATGAATTAAGCATTGTGTGTTACCATGAGTGTTTTGGTGTGTTTGGGTAATGTGGGTTTTGGGGGGAGCCGCTATAGCACTGATAACATTTACTTGGCTATACTGTGATTCGAACCCACGACAGCCCCTGATATCTTAACGCAATATTTAAGGTTGAGTGTTTTGTAGTGGAAGGATCGGTGCGAAATCGGTTGATGAGAATAACTGGAATCCGCTTATCATTATAAACTTATTAATAAATTGATAAATTAGTAATGATAGACAGAATTTTAATTTTCTTAAATATGGTTGACAGTCCTATGAATTATTATTTAGGCTTGTACAGTTACAGTTGAGAGTTATCTAACAATAAGGCTAATGATAACTTTTAAAGTCCGTCCCTCCTTAACGGATTATCCGATATCCGTTTGCTTTATGGCTCATTTTAAAGAGAAAATAAATACCTACCTAGCGATTTAAGTTGGTAAAATTTTTATAGAACAAATAATAATCGTTCAAACATAAAAATAAAATAAATATTTTAGATTTACTATGGATTAAATATTTGTGCTATCGAAATCCAGCTCACTGAAAGTGTTAGGTATTTTTCAAATGAATCATAATAAAGCATCGATTTAGCGTCATCTGTTGGTGAGGGACGGACTTGGACAGTAAACAGCAGGTACTTGTGGGAGAAGCAGATAGACGCAAGGTCGGAGCCCCCTCTTAAACATGTTTGTGCACAAGGGTGTCACGAAGATAATACAGGGTGGTCGTAAATTATTGGACACTTTTTAACATTAAATAAATAAATAACCAAGCAACTTAGAAACATGGGAATTGTTTAATTAAATAGCAAATTGAAACCAGTTTTAAACAGTAACTGCAAACAAATAATTATAAAAATGTCAGTAATTATAAATACCCCGTCGCAGCAAACCTGCATACTCAGCGAATGTCCAATGAATATATAACATAACACATCAAAACACTTAACAGGATTCATAAGAAATGCATTCACAAACAAGCAATATTTAAAATATGAATTATTCTCCATAAGAATAACATTGGGGATGAGTACGCAGGTTTGCTGCAACAAGGCACACAAAATAATGGGTTTTTATGCAAATATCAATATAACTCATCTTAGTGAAGTCACATACCAAGATTCATCCACATACATTCATAAATAAGCGACATATAACATTTTAAGTATTTTCCATAAGAATAACATGGGGACCAAGTACCTAGGTTTGCTGCTACAGGAACCATAGGTGAAAAATTGTTTTTTTTGTGCAAACAACAATAAACCACAACCAGATCAAGCCATATACCAAATTTCGCCAGTTCATAAATAAGCGAGTGTTCATAAATAAGCGAGACATACAATTTTTCTTTTTCTCCATAAGAATAACATTAGACAACGTACTGTGTTTAGCACTTTCAATATCTCGGTAACAAATTGACGTAGAGCAATGATAAAAATACCAAATTGTTTGTTTTTTAAGCTGAATTCAATGGTATAAATTAAAATTTGATTTAAATTAAAATTACATGTGAAAAACCCAAAAAACACATTTTTGGGGTAAAAAACCCCCAAAAAAACCCCTTCGGATGGTGTGATTCATCTGGTTTTTGAACTCGTTAAAATAAATGGTACTTTACACATTTGTACCAAATTTCATTAAGATTGGACCTTTTTTACGAGAGTTATCGTGCTTACGGACATATATATATAAAAATTTGAACGAATGGTGTTTTTGGCATCTGGGGACCTCAAAATGAAAAGTTATCATGGTCTCGGGCTTAAGTCTTACCATGAGACCTACGGTAATAGCTTCTTCCCTATAGGGGAAATTCGCTAAAAGTGGTTATAAAAAGTCTGTAAAAGTCACCTAAACTGTGAGTGTAAGTTATGTTTTCTTCTCAATGACTTGTGTTGTGACATAGTCAGCTGGCCAACAATGGACCTTTCTACACCAGCTGTGTATGACATTTGACTAATCAAACATTAAACTGACCTCAGTATGAAAATGGCTAGTGTGCAAGATAAAGCAAAGTGTGTTCTTTGGTTTCATGAAAGCAGATCTGAATAACTGTTGGAAGAAGGTTTCGTTTAGAGTATGGCCGTAATCCTCCGAGTAAAAATTCTATAAAACGGTGGTACAGGCAGTTTGAACAAACGGGAAGTGTCCAACATAGAAAAGGTGCAGATAGACCTCCAGTTTCTGAAGTTGTTGTTGATCAAGTTAGGGAATTATTTACGAGGAGCCCTGGTCGGCGTGTAAGTTTGGAATTAGGAATACCACGAACAACTATATTGAACATTTTGCATAATCACCTTAAGCTCCATGCATACAAGATTCAATTACTACACGAAATTAAACCTAACGATAAACCTCAACGCTAATAATTTGCTGTCAACATACTTGACAAGGTAGAACAAACAATCAACAATGAAGAGAGCTAATTCTTATAAAAGGTTATTTTTTCTGATGAAGCAACCTTCCATGTTTCAGGTAAGGTCAATAAACATAACTGTAGGATTTGGGGTGCTGAAAATCTTCATATTGTTCGATATCAAGAAATAGATAGCCCTAAAATAAACGTTTGGTGTGCATTGGCTATAGATGAAGTGATAGGACCATTCTTTTTCGCTGAACAGACAGTCACTAAGGAGGTGTACCTCGACATGCTCGAACTTTATGCAATACCACAAATTGAGCATAGGCAACCATACGTTTACTGGCAGCAAGATGGTGCCCCTCCACACTGGGGTATGATAGTACGCGACTGCCTAAATGCCAAGTTTCCTGGTCGTTGGATTGGACGGGATGGTCCAATTCCTTGGCCTCCACGTTCTCCAGACATTACACCCTTAGATTTTTTTTCTGGGGTTATGTGAAGGAGAGAGTGTTTGCAAAGAAGGTTCAAGACATTGAGGAACTTAAAATAAGAGTTAGAGAGGTTATTGAAAGCATAACTCCAGCAATGCTCATAAAAACATGGTCTGAGGTTGAATTCAGACTACAAACTTTGCGTACAAACCATGGAGAGCACGTGGAAATAGTTTAGTTAGTTTAGTTGGAATTATGTTACAGTAAACTTTGTTTGTATCGTTATGATAAAAACTGTTTTAAATTTGCTATTTAATAAAACAATTCCAATGTTTCTAAGTTGCTTGGTTATTTCGTTATTTATTAAAATGTGTCCAATAATTTATAACCACCCTGTATTATTACAGTCAAATGCGGATGAACGAGGGTGTGACATGCCAGGCGAGGGTTAGCAGCTGCATGATTAAAGTAAATAAACCTTTTTACGAAACATCCTCACGAACAATATCCACTGTTTGAAACATTTGGATGTGGTTTATAGAGTTGTTTACCGAAATGCAAATCCAATGACATCCCGCACTCTCCTCGCCCATCAGCTGGTCCAGGGAAAAACGTTCTCTTCTGAGGAGCTATTTTTATAGAGTGGGCTCCAATTACGAAACATTTCGCGTTTCTACCTGCTTCCCCATAAGGCACAAGGTTAACGTTGAAAAGTCCTTCCTCAACGAATTATCCAATTTAATTTATTTAAGGCAAATTTTAAAGAGCAGAAAAAGACCTAGGGATTTAAGTAAGCACAATTTCGCTCTTACAAATAATAACCGTTCAAAAAAATTTCGAAAAATTCAATATCTATGTTTTTTTTTATGATGAAAGTTTTTTGATAGCCTACGGTATGGACATTCTGCTCACTGAAATCGCTAGGTATTTTGTTGTTCTTTAAAATGAACCATAATTCAACAATTTGAGATAATCCGTTGAGACGGTTCGGGCTCTGAAAGTTAACAATGGTTTTATGT
The DNA here is from genome assembly GCA_963675035.1 of Allygus modestus. NCBI lineage: Eukaryota > Metazoa > Arthropoda > Insecta > Hemiptera > Cicadellidae > Allygus > Allygus modestus. The sequence continues at coordinate 131,434,341 of OY776114.1, forward strand.
AAGAAACGTCAGGTAACCCTGAGAAGCAGAGGAGCCCCCACAGGTAGGATCATCGAACTACACACACATTGCCAAAATATAGTGTTTATATAGTTAGAAGGGCAGGATATTACAGGAGAGCTCAAACGTTTGGCTTATCGTCTTCTACATAATTTTCCATACTTAATGACCAATGTCCAATGTTTAGAGCTTCAAAAACGGTTAGGGATATCCGATTGTTGAGTCCAATTGTAACTTTTGACAAAAAGGAAAGTTCGCGCCACATTTGTTCAGGACGTTCTAACTATTGGAAAAATAATACAAAAGCTCCAGAATACGTGTCAGTTTTCAAATTGATTGTGTATGTGTACAACTTATGACAGAAAAGGATGGTTCGAACAGCATAAGTTCAGGAGGGTCGGGACCACTTACGTGACAGTGTGTCATAGAATCCGCTGGTGAAACTGTAGTCCTAACAGTACTTATCGCGTTTGAGCAACAGGTGCGTGCACATTATAAAAATACCTCCGACTCCGATATCTACAGGATCCAAGGCCACGCCCAGGTGGAAGGTGGAAGACACGGAGGAGAATGTCAAGGTCATGGAGAGCGCCGAAACGGAGCGGAACATGGCGCGGCGCGGCGGCGGCGGCGGTGGCGTGTCACGTGTGGGAACACGGGTGTCGCGGCAACACGTGGCACGTGCGTGGTGCATTGGCGCCCGCCACTGCTACACCGCTGCACCCGTTATGGAACTGATACCTTCTGGTAGCTGATGGAGCTCACAGTTATACATTCCTGGACCTGGTAGTATTTGAGAGTAGTTTGCTGATTACTGTAATTATGTAATTTGGTTAATTACCAAGGACCGAGGGTTAAAATGGACTATTCTACTGATACAACTTATTATTCTTTTTCTAACTTTCTTTTTCGGTCTAATTTTTATAGATACAGTATTACGACCAGCGCTATGATCAAGAAGCTAGTTTTGTTTTATAAAAGAAGAATACAAATACTCAGATGATCTGGACACTACTCAAAACACAAACTCCATAACTAGATTTGTTTAGAACTATAATCCTATACTCTAATACGAGTAATGTATGTCTGTTTGTTTGTTTATAACATTTATCTCAGAATCCAGCGAGACGATTTTGTTAAAACTTTGGAATTAGGGGCTGTTGGGCCTAAAAATACGATTGGTAAAACCCTTGCAAAGTGACAAATAATATCTTGACAACAATAACTAACTTTACGCCCCAATAGCAGCAAACCTGCGTACTAAGCGAATTTCCAATGCATGTACTGTATCTTAATACTAGATAAAGCCACATACAAGTTTCATCAATGTACAATCATAAATAAACGATTTATGACATTTTAATTATTCTCCATAAGAATAATATGGCAGCTGAGTATGCAGGTTTGCTGAAACAAGGAACACAAAAATGGGGTTTTATACAGATATGAATAATATAACCCAACTAGGTGAAGCCAATACCAAGTTTTATTAATTTATTTTAATAATTAAGGGAGACATAATATTTCTATTTTTCTCCATAAGAATAACATGGGGGCTGAGTACGCAGGTTTGCTGCTACAGAAACCACCGGTAAAAATTTGTTTGTGCTAATTGCAATAAACCACTTCCAGATGAAGCAATACACCAAGTTTGGTCGGTATACGTTCATAAATAAGCGAGATATAAAATTAGTCCTATTACATTAGTCAAAAATAAATTAGTAAAATTAGTCTTACATTTGACAACGTACTGTGTTTAGCACTTTTAATATCTCCGTAACCAACTGACATAGGGAAATGATCAAAACACCAAATTGTGTGTTTTTTTAACTGAACCCAATAGTGAAAAATAAAATCTCTCTTTTTCAAAGATTATATGTAAAAAATAAAAATAAACATTTTGGGGTACAAAATACCCCTTCGGATAGATCGATATGTCTGGTTTTCGAAGTCATAAATGTTGCTTTACATGTGTGTACCAAGTTTCATCAAAATTGGACAATTTTTTACGAGAGTTTTCGTGCTCACGGACACACACACACACACACACACACATATATACACATATATATATATATATATATATAATGTTTTGAACGAATGGTGTTTTTGGGGTCTGGGGACCTCAAAACGAAAAGTTATCATGGTCCCGGGCCTGTAGGTCTTACCATGCCGACTACGGTAATAGCTTCTTCCCTATAGGGAAAATTCGCTAAAAGTTATTTCTCAACAAACATTCAAATGTCTTTACTATCAACATGTAAAACACAAATGGAAAACCCGCAGCGCACTTTTAATGTGTAATGGTGATAAAACCATATCCATATACATATGATAATATAAAGCATATCAAAATCAAAATTTGAGTTATGATCCCTAGATGAGTCAAAGTTCAGGAAATGTTGCGGAGTTGTTAGGGCTTCGACCCTTTCGCATTGAAAGTGTTAATGTTGCAGTTATCAGTTATTAGTTGCAGACGATGAGTGTATTTGTTCAGGTTTAACATATGTTTGTACTGTATCTATAAATCTTCCCGGTGTAACTGTGGGACTCTCAGTTATAGTTTCTTTTTGATTTAGTTAAACCTAAAAACAAAATGGTGTCTCATTGTAAAAGCATTGAAAATTAAAGTTTTTTCCTCAGAAGATATCCATTCAAAACTAATCTCTATATTTGTTGTAACTAAAAAATATATTTAACCGACGCCGCGCCGCGACGACGCGTCGTGACCGAAGATATTACATCCATTCGGAACCTAACTGAACAACATTGATTCGATATAGTCATGCATTTCTACATAAGCTAAACCCTAATACTAACTTGTATATACAATAAACCTAGTATACAATATATTATAAATCATATACTCTAATATAAGTAAGTTTTCATTTTATAAGCCCCTAATTGGAACATGTTAGGGGCTACGGCTCCTTCAGGACACTATCTTATTGACTATTGTGTTGTAAATTCCAATACACTGTTAAACATTGTCACGGAATAAAAAAAATATTTTGCTTGCTTACATGCTTGCTTGCTACTCTGATCTCAAAAACGGGTCCAACGATTTCCTTCAAAAGTTGTAATTAATTAATTTCTGGGCAAAAATAAGTTCTAGACAGGTATCATGCCACGGAAAAATATAATTAAGTTGAAAAAACGAATTTGAAAATTTAAAAAATTAACATTGTGCTTATGGAGTTTAAGAGGACGTTGGAGTCAGAAGAAATATCGTCGCTGACCCTAGCCCTACGGGCTATATCAATGTTTAAACGCACAAAATATGTCTTTACGAAAAGCATATTTTTTGTTACTGTTTGACCTATTGATTTGGAATAAATTTTGTTTGAATCTTTATAAAGTTTTGATTAGTGTTTGCTGGGAGTTTTATTTTTTAATGACTAGGAAAAACTACGAAATATGTATAAAAATATAGACTTTAAATTACTATATTTTTGGAAATGTATTATTTTATTTAGAAAATAGCGAGCAAACCACCTGCGTCTTCAAAATACCTTTAAGACATCTTTCATAATCGTATGTTGATAAATAAGCTAGATATATGGTTTTAAGTTTAACACTGTTCTTATGGAGGTAAAATCCAAAATGGCCGCTCTCCAACGCCCTCTTAAAATCAAATATAAAGAATCACAACAGCTGTTTATAATAAATTAGTGAACTGTCAAAGTAATACTCATATTGTTTATAATTAACATGTGGTTACCTGAGAGCAGTGACTAAAACCATTGAGCCAAAATTACATAAAAAGAGTTATCATATCAAAATAAATCAAAATTACATTGAGCTATAACAACAACTGGAGTGATCTTAAACATGCACAAAAGAGGCGAATGAGCTGTCCAATCTGATAATCAGTTCGGGTAATTGGTGCATTATTACTTCAAGTTATCTAAACAAACTGACTGGCCTTCCTGAGCAAAGCTCGGCCCACCAGGTACTTTAGATTACGAAGATAAATGATGTGCTACGAACTCTACATCACTGCTGACTATCCCAGTAATGTTTCGTCAACCCCGTTATCCACGCGGTCTCGTAGCGACGAGTGGGCAGAGTAATGGGTGGTATTAGGGTCCCCACACCCGAATGTCATAACCATATTTGACCTATTTATCCTAATCGGACGTAGGCGCGTTAATAAGAGGGCGGACCCGACATGGTCCACATCGGTTCCCGAACAATTGATTAAATCCGTAATTGTAGTGTAGATACTTATACTTTTGTAACTAGTGGTTGCGTTTAGTTTTTTAATGCATTTTTCATACAATTACAACAAGCTTCATTAAAACTTGAACATTGTTTTGGTAAATAAATAAATATATATATATATATATATATATATATATATATATTTATTATAATATTTATTATTAGTAAACTAATGCATTAAGGCACTATGTACATGAAATACTGTAGGATTACAATGAGTTTGATTACCTTAACAGTTACATTATACAACTGTTTTAATTTCCATTTAAGGACTATGCCTTGACCTGCAATCTAAATATAAACAAGCTCGACTTACAGTGCGATACAATATAATATATTATAGTCGGCGTCAATAGAACTGGCGGGACAAGGACAACTATTTTAATAGATCAGCTGATATTTTCCTATAATCTTATATAGAATATAATTCTTGGCAAATATTTATCTATGAATGAATAAAGATATTTTGCTCTGATTTGATTACTTAGTATAACTTAATGAATACAAGCAACTATTTTTCTTTTCGGAATTCATTTGAATTAATATTGAGTTAAACAGCTGTTCTTTATTTTGTAAAATGTTTTGCAGATTATCAAAAGCGGTTTGATTTTCAATTTAATTGATTTATATTCTTATAAAACATTAACATTAATTTAATTCAAACTAACAACTTTGAAAGCTCAGGGGGTGGAGCCATTTAGGTGGATGTTTTCAAACCCCCAAACGTCAAATGTAGACGGGATTTAAAATGACACATAAACAATCATTCAAGACCTAATGGTGTCGCCAACATCCTGGTCACAAAATAATTTTAATAAATAGGCAAGCGAATCAAGTAGCTGGAAGTCGAGCAATTTATTTTTCGTATTATCCAGATCATTTACGGTTCTATTAGATTAAATTGTGTTGCCACACTAGAAGTTAGCTTAAAACAGCTGTCCTTGCTTCTGTACTGTGCTATGTTAGTATCAAATCTGCTAATTTTTCAATTAAATTGATTTATATTCTTCCATAAGATTAACATTGGAACTTTTGAAAGCCCGAGGGGCGGAGTCCTGAAGGTGGAGGTCTAAACCCCAAAAAGGTTCACCTAAGTGTAAAGGACATTCAAATGACACATCAAGAATTATCTAAGACCTAAAAGTTTAACCATTACCCTGGTCCCAAAAATCGGCTTATCCTATACTCTAATATGAGTAAGGTTTGCTTGCTTGCTTGCGACATTGATCTCAAAAACGGCTGCAACGATTTCCTTCAAATGTTCGAAATAATTTATTTCTGGGATAAAAATAAGTTCTAGACAGGTCTCATCCCCAGGAAAAAACAAATAATGTAAAAAAAACTAAAATGAAAAGTTAAAAAATTAACATTGGGCTTATTATGTAGTTTCAAATCAAAACAAAATAATTGTAACAGCTGTTCATAATCAACCAGGGAACTGTCAAAGTAATACTCATGTTGTTAATGATTATTAACATGTGGTTTCCTGAGAGCAGAGATTTACAGATTTGAGTGAAGATTATAGTGTAGTAAAATAAATCAAAGGGACATTGAGCTATAAATAAAAACTGGAGGGACCTTAAAAATGTAGAAAAGAGGCAAATGAGTTATACAAATCTGATTATCAGTAGGGGGAGGTGGTGAAATACTACTCCGAGTGATCTCAACAACCTGACTGCCTTCCCCAGAGCAAAGCTCAGCCCCCAGGTACTTCTTTTAATAAATAGGTAATATTATACAAGTTTGAACAAATGGTGTTTTTGGCATCTGGAGGCAGCAAAACAAAAAGTCATCATGGTCTCGCTTATGTCTTACCATATCACCGACGGTAATAGCTTCTTCCCTGTAGGTGAAATTCGCTAAAAAGCATACAATTTCCTAAAACTTACTTTCTTTACTTTACTTTTTTTGTTGAATAGCATTTTCTTAGGGTGTTCGTTTTGGGGCAGCTAAACTGATCATATCTAGAAAGTTAAATATTTTCTGCTTCACTTACAATCTATTTAAAACTTTGCAGATGTCCAAGTAAAATCTTTAGTTGAAATCGTACTTAAATATTTGCGTCAGCTGGATTCTATCGATTGCCTTTATTATTAGTGGGTTTATCCCTCGGCTCGACGACGCCATAGGTAGATCAATCGGGAGCCCCGTGGGATGTCGGAAGTCGCCATAGCAACGACACTTCGATCTGACGTCAATGATCTGCCGTGATCCCAGCCCACAACAACGATTGAGGCGATCTGCGACGTGCCCCACTCAAGGTACTTGTGTTGGGATTACAAAATATATTCTAAAAATATATGCGGAGTACGGTGGTTTAAGTTATGCAAACCCCTCCGCCCACTGTTAGGTGGGATAAGACAGCGTAGCAAATAGCAAATGGAACAAATTCGTTCAAGTCCTGATGTAAGAACATTTTATTCACGATTGAGAAATGTCTGAAAACAATTGCATTAGATTTTTTTTAATTCACAGCCACTGATGGAAATTATTAAAAATTCACTCTCACGCGTTTTAGTTAAAATTCAAACACATTATGAATCAATACAATACCAACGCCGCTGCAAACTTGCGTACTCAGCGAATTACCAAAGAAAATATATGTGTCTTAAAACAACAACATAAAGCCATTTACCATGTTTCATAAACAATAATTAACATATATTCACAAATAAGCGATGTATAGCTTTGTAGTTATTCTCCACAAGAGTAACATTGGGGCTATTCCATCGATATAAAATATCGATGGGCTATTCAGCTCCATGTAATATTACTCTTATGGAGAATAATTACATACTCACGCAGGTTTGCTGCAACAAGAAACACAAAAATAGTAGGTGTTACAACAGAACAAATATCAATAGAACTCTACTAGGTGAAGCCACATACCAAGTTTTAATAATTTATGTTCACAATTAAGGAAGCCATACACATTTACTTACCCTCCATAAGAATAACATTGGGCAACATTCTGTGTTTAGTACTTTTATTATCTTGGTAACCAATTGACGTAGAACAATAATTTAAAGTACTACATTTGTTCAAGCTAAATCCAAAATTTTATTTCAAACCTATTATATGTAACAAATTCAAAAACCCCATTTTTGGGGTACAAACCCCAAAACCCTCACCAAAAAAAAAAAAAAAAAAAAAAATACCCCTTAGGATGAAGCGATCTGACTGGTTTTCGATCTAAAAGTTATAAATGTTGCTTTACATGTTTAAGCCAAATTCCATAAAAAACTTACCATTTTTTATTATTTTTTCCAAGTAAAAGATTGGAACAAATAGTGTTTTTAAAGCAGTTATAGATGCGTTTCTAACAAAAATGTGTTGTATATCTTACATTTCTAGATACAAATATATCAGTTGCAATCATACATTTATGTTCCCAACGGTACGCCATAGAGGCAATTCGCTAGTACAACGGTTGTGTTCTAACTCATTTATAAACCTCATGCGTCATAGCGAGAATAGTGAAATACAGTAGTTTTAAAAATCAAATTATACATAAGTATTAAAACTGCGGTAGCTACTTACAGTATCGAAACAAACTGTATGATTATTTATCTTACAGCCGACCTGTATTCTTAATTATTTTAAACAATTATTCTTAAACAAATACGTAGTAGTACCTAAACTTAATCTTCTCTCAAACTAACTTTATGTCAAACTAGGAAAAATTGTTAAAAAATCCAAAGAAACTAGACGGTTAAATTATTATTAACCTCTTATAAGGAAACAATAAGGTCAACTAATTTATAGTCTTGTGACCAAGTTTTTGATTTAAAACGTTTATAACCATTCGATAAACAGAACATTCAAACAGAACAATTAATATCAAATCAGACTTTTTTGCATTTTACGTCTGATTCTGATTTAGTATTTGATTAATGAAACAATTATTTAATTGACAAAGATAAGTTGTTATCTTTGAAAATAACTTGACACAAATGATTTGCTAAACACTCAGTTGTACAATTACCTCGCTTAAGGCTCCGGTAAGGCCGACTCTACTAGTAAAGGGTTTATGTAGTAGCTGTAAAGAGGAATCCTGCAAACCCTTTCCTACAGCGCTGCGGCACTGCGCGGAAGAGGAAGACCGTAGCCTTAATCTCCGAGTCATTAAATAAGCCGCCGACACATTAAGGCAAATATGTTCATAATACTGGCTTGAAGGGGCCATAGCCCAAGGCAACACTAATTAAACACTAAACAAAATATTTAGTGTTGCCTTTCATAGGTCCTAACCTTACTTCAATACTTTGCCTGATCTGATATTTTATTCGTTACATGGTGAAGAAAATAAAACTATAAGTAGGAACATATGTAAGTTCGTAAACAAAGTAGACACTTAATTACATGGTAAACAAAGCAGACGTTTTTAAACCCCACGCTTTTCTTATGGGGGATGTGTTACGTTATTTCTCGGTTGCTGGGAACTTTTTATAACTACTGCTATTTTCCCCGAGTCTCTAGGATCAAGGCTTTGATATGAACACTCCCCAGTCATCCTGCGATTTGCCAAACACCCACAATTTTCAGTTAACAAATTCGCTTACAGAATGATACGTATACAGATTCGTCTTAAAATATGACCTAATTTCGTATTCAAATGCTCATTCGAATAATGAGTGAAGAATGGGTGAATCCTTGCACCTTGTGTATCCTTGGTACTGACTAAGACCGACTGATTCTTTAGCCAGGATAATTAATTAACAGCCCAATAACCAATGACAGCTGGAGCCAGTTTCTAACCTTCACACAAGGTGCTCAGGATCGACATGGCGAGCTTCAGATTATGAAGCGAGAACGCTAACCAGTACGCTACCAGCCATGTCTTATAGTTCCAAGGTGTGACTCTATCACTACAATTATTGAGTTATATTTAACGCTATAATTAATTTCTCATGCCAAGTCGAACGCGACACGGTTCAATGAATATAAACCACTACTCTACTCATTATCAGTGGCTCTACACACTACACACGGTCTGGAACGAATCAATTAACCAATTAACTAAGTTTTTCCGCCTCAGCTTTGAAGGAGAATCATTTAATCTAGTTACATTGTTATTTTCAACTCGCAATCTTTATTATTCTACCACGAGCACGTTAAAATTATTCTTCTATAGCTTGCGTGTTAGCTGTTTGCTGAGAAGAGTTATCCATGAGTTATCCAGCGAGGGGTGACTGAGGGTTGTAGACAATGTGGGGCAAAGTGAACTTAAACTTTGCCAATCTGCAAGTAATTCAGTAATTGTACGTATATTTGCAGAGACGCCATTTTTCATGCCCATAGGGTTTTCCGGAAACATGATCAAATCAATTGTTAAATATTTGACGGGGTTTTCTGCCTTGATATGGTTTAACTTTTTAATCAAATCTTCAATTAAAATTAGTACTCTAAGGGTAAAAACATAGTGGAACAGGGCAGGTTGCATACTCGCATACTCGCTGGTCGCTTGTAGCCTAGCTGGTTACTTGGCGGAAAGCTGCACACGCACACACTGACGCTCAGTCAGTCGCTTGTCGGCCGGCGCGTCAAACAAATAAATACCCCCTCGCAGCAAACCTGCGAACTCAACGAACTTCCAGTGAAGTTCCAGTGCATATATATGTGTATTAATACCACATAAAGCCATATACCAAGTTTCATTAGAATACATTCATAAACAAGCGTTTTGCCAAATTTTAATTACCATCAACAGAATAACATGGGTATATAGTTAAAACCCTTAAATAAAAGGGAATCAACACAAATATTATATCTAAATTCACTAACCGCAGGTTTGCTGCTATTGGAACCATCGGCAAATAAATTGTTTTTCCTGCAAATATAAATATACCACAACGATATGAAGCAATATACCAAGTTTCGTCTGGATGAGTTCATAAATAACCGAGATGTAAATTTGTTCTTATTCTCCATAAGAATAACATTGGACAACGTACTGTGTTTAGCATTTTCAACATCTCTGTAACCAATTGACGTAGAGCAATCATCAAAACACCAAATTGTTTTTTTATTTAAGCTGAAAATCAAAATTCAATTTCTTAAAAGTTTATATGTAAACAAAACTAAAAAAAAAACATTTTTGGGGTACAAACCCCCCCTCCAAAAAAAAAATACCCCTTTGGATGGAGCGATCTGGCTGAATTTCGAACTATAAATATGGCTTGCTCAACTGTGCCAAATTCCATTAAATAGGACCATTTTTACGAAAGTTATTGCACCCACGGAGGCTTACACACATATAGTATACAGTATATATAGTTTTGAATAAATGGTGATTTTTACATCTGGGAACCTCAAAACAAAAAGTTATCATGGTCCCGGGCATAGGTCTTACCATTTTGACTACGGTAATAGCTTCTTCCTAATACGGGAAATTCGCTAAAAATCTGAGTGAAGACTTCTCTGCTATTATTTTTTCCACATCTTATTAATTAAAGTACACAAAACAAAAACTAAACAAATCAACCAACACAAACAACGCCACGTACACAGAGAATACGTCGTGAAAGATCCCGTGTGCAACATGAGAACCCGAGAACACGTGGTTGTAAAGTACCATTCATTGCACATCCGCGAGTCGGGCCATCCCCGCTTACAGCGATGTAAACAATCGACTTGGCAATTCTTGCCGCTTGCAGCTTAGCTCACTGCTACCATCCCGGCTACCTGCTAGGCGCGACTGTGCACGTGCCCGTAACAACTCGCGCTTCAATTCTACAACGCAGTAAGCGACTAAGCGACCGGCTAGGCTACCAGCTACCTGCCCTGCTCCACAGTGTTTTTACCCTAATGTTCTACATTTAATTAATGGCACCTATCCTATTACTGGTTCTTAACTTAAAATAAATTATAGGAGTTAATATACATTTTACAATTATTTGACTTTCAAACAAAACATAAGTAATTTGATTATATGCCATCTACTGACGGATTTCGAGCAGATCTGTCAGTACTTTCAAGACAATGTGAACACCAAAAATACTGAGTTTCTCTTTTAGCGAATTTCCCCTATAGGGAAGAAGCTATTACCGTAGTCGGCATGGTAAGACCTAGGCCCGGGACCATGATAACTTTTCGTTATATATATATATATATATATATATATGTATATATATATATATACCCCCGTAGCATCAAACCTGCGTACTCAGCGAATTTATATATATGTATTTATTTATATATATATTTATATATATTTATATATATGTATACAGTTTCGAACGAATGGTGTTTTTGGGGTCTGGGGACCTCAAAACGAAAAGTTATCATGGTCCCGGGCCTAGGTCTTACCATGCCGACTACGGTAATAGCTTCTTCCCTATAGGGGAAATTCGCTAAAAGAGAAACTCAGTATTTTTGGTGTTCACATTGTCTTGAAAGTACTGACAGATCTGCTCGAAATATATATATAATTATATATATATATATATATATATATATATATATATATATATATATACAGGGTGAGTCTTCTAAGCTGTCTCAAACAGATTTAAAACGAACGGCTTGACATACAGAGATGAAACAAAACTTTTCCCCACTAATTCATACCAAAGGAATAACGTAAAAATATTTTTACCATTTTTAAAATACAGAATGTTCAAGAAACTGGGGGTCATGGGTTCGAATCTCAGAGTTTTCAAATGTAAACATATGACATGTTATGCATCATTTTAAAGCTCTAAACTAGACAAACCATTTCGTGAAAACAGAACTCCTTTATCTTTATCCGTTTCAAAATGGCGGCCATTTTTATGGAAAATATTGATATTTACAGAATACCCTGTATCCCGTAAACTACTAAACTAATTTTGGTTTTGTTTAAAAATTCTTATTCCTCGTGAATTCGACTTTAATTTGATATACCACATGTCAAAATTTTAAAAACTGAATATTTTATCAATAATTTTAATTTTTTTTAAATTTTGGTAGCCTTGTAAATAAAAAATTTCAAATGAGAACATGTGTGAAATGGCGTATCATTTTGAAGGTCTTGCAAAAACAAACAACTTTTTAATTTAAACCTACCGTCTATCTTTGGTAGTTTTCTAGTAATTAACCAAAAATTCCATTTCCCCATATAAAACCCATGTTAAACGTGCACCCATTAATCTGTAGTACTGCACGTTTAACATGGGTTTTATATGGGGAGATGGAGTTTTTGATTGACTACTAGAAAACTACCAAAGATAGACGGTAGGTTCAAATTGAAAAGTTGTTTGTTTTTGCAAGACCTTCAAAATGATACGCCATTTCACATATGTTCTCATTTGAAATCTTTTATTTACAAGGCTACCAACATTTAAAAAAATTAAAATTATTGATAAAATATTCAGTTTTTAAAATTTTGACATGTCGTATATCAAATTAGAGCTGAATTCACGAGAAATAAGAATTTTTAAACAGAACGAAAATTAGTTTAGTAGTTTACAAGATACAGGGTATTCTGTAAATATCAATATTTTCCATAGAAATGGCCGCCATTTTGAAACGGATAAAGATAAAGGAGTTCTGTTTTCACGAAATGGTTTGTCTAGTTTAGAGCTTTAAAATGATGCATAACATGTCATATGTTTACATTTGAAAACTCTGAGATTCGAACCCATGACCCCCAGTTTCTTGAACATTCTGTATTTAAAAAATGATAAAAATATTTTTACGTCATTCCTTTGGTATGAATTAGTGGGGAAAAGTTTTGTTTCATCTCTGTATGTCAAGCCGTTCGTTTGTAATCTGTTTGAGACAGCTTAGAAGACTCACCCTGTATATGAGTCCGTGAGCACGATAACTCTCGTAAAAATTATATATATAATAGTATTTTGATCATTTCTCTACGTCAATTGGTTACCGAGATATTGAAAGTGCTAAACACAGTACGTTGTCTAATGTTATTCTTATGGAGAAAAATTTGATATCTCGCTTATTTATGAACGTATACTGACGAAACTTGGTATACGGCTTCATATGGTTGTGGACCATTGATATTTGCTCGAAAAAACAATTTTTTGCCAAAGGCTCCCATAGCAGCAAACCTGCGTACTCAGCCCCATGTTATTCTTATGGAGAATAAGTAACGTGTTATCTCCCTTAATTATGAAAATAAATTAATGAAATTTGGTATGTGGCTTTACCTAAATGAGTTATATTGATATTTGTATAAAACCCCATTTTTTGTGTTCCTTCCTTCAGCAAATCTGCATACTCAGCCGCCATGTTATTCTTATGGAGAATAATTAAAATGTCATAAATCGTTTATTTATGAATGTATATTGATGAAACTTGGTATGTGGCTTTATGTTGTATTAAGATACATATATATGCATTGTAAATTCGCTGAGTACGCAGGTTTGCTGCTACGGTATATATATATATATATATATATATATATATATATATATATATATATATATATGAGTTCGTGAGCACGATAACTCTCATAAAAATTATCCGATTTTGATGAAATTTGGTATAAACATGTAAAGCAACATTTATGACTTTAAGTTCGAAAACCAGCCAGATCGCTCTATCCGAAGGGGTATTTTGGGGGGGTTTTGTACCCCAAAAATGGGTTTTTCGAATTTTTTACATATAATTTTGGAAATAGTGAAATTTTAGTTTTTCCCATTGGATTCAGCTTAAAAAAACACACTATTTGGGATTTGATCATTTCTCTACACCAATTGGTTACCGAGATATTGAAAGTGCTAAACACAGTACGTTGTCTAATGTTATTCTTAAGGAGGAAAATACAAATTTTATATCTCGCTTATTTATGAACGTATACTGATGAAACTTGGTATACGGCTTTATCTGGTTGTGAACCATTGATATTTGCTCAAAAAAAAATTTTTACCAAAGGCTCCTGTAGCAGCAAACCTGCGTACTCAGCCCCATGTTATTCTTATGGAGAATAAGTAACGTGTTATCTGCCTTCATTATGACAATAAATTAATGAAATTTGGTATGTGGCTTTATCTACATGAGTTATATTGATATTTGTATAAAACCCCATTTTTTGTGTTCCTTGCTTCAGCAAACCTGCATACTCAGCCGCCATGTTATTCTTATGGAGAATAATTAAAATGTCATAAATCGTTTATTTATGAATGTATATTAATGAAACTTGGTATGTGGCTTTATGTGGTATTAAGATACATATATATGCATTGGAAATTCGCTGAGTACGCAGTTTGCTGCTACGGGGGTATTTTAAATTTGATCTATAAAACTAAACAAGGCCAAGCCACTGATAATATTTTATTTCGGATTATTTGTTGAATCTATCTCAGGAAAACCTATACAATTTATACCTTGTAAATTAGAACGTAGTACAGTTTTATGATGTCCTAATAAGTTGTATAGCGAGGTTAAATTGGAACTATTCAGTATCTTGATGATCTTAACCATAACCTGAGTGCTTGAGTACTCTATTATGGAGATAGGGCTGTGCGAGTGGGCGTAGGGCTAAACCCTGACCTTCTCAACATGCCCAGCATTGATCTGGTCGCGCCGTCGCGTCTGTGAGTTTATGCAACTGCGTAGACAGTGCATCACCCCCCCCCCCCCTCAACTCCAGGAGGAAATAACCAACTCTGCTAATTGTAATGTCTTCGTGGTGTTGAATATATAAATTAAATTGAGAATAAGTCTAGGTACAACTGGATATACATGTTGTTTCACCTAAGGCGTCTCAAACAGATTGAAAACTACTTGGCCTAAAATGATGAAATACAATTATTTTCCACTTAATCGACCCCAAGGAACAACGTACACATATTTTTTGCTTGTTTAAAATACAGGATGTTACAAAAACTGTGAATCACGAGTACGAATCTCGGAATTTTCACATGCCCATCGTGTATGTCTAGTAAATGTCTAGTAATTTTAAACCCTACAACAAACACACATTTTGACGAAAATATAACTTAGACTACCTATCGTTACAAAAATTTGGCAGTTTTTGTTTAAAATATTGAGATATACGGAGTTTCGTGTATCTTATTCTTATTAATCACAATACATAAATGTTTCCTGATTTAAATATTTTAGTCTTAATGAAGTGATTTTATTCTTACTCAGCTTTCCCCTAATTAGTTGCATAAAAGGATGTTAAAACAAATTTAAAAATTGTTTATAATGTATGTCCAAAATTAAAAAATGTCAAAAAATAAGCATAAGGTAAAGTATGTCAAAAATAATATAATTAAGAAGGACCTTTAAAAATGGATACAAGAGTATATCCTAGCAAATTTCTAATTTACACTATTATAACCTTATATCTATTTTTATTTTTAGCAATGACACCCTGTCTGCGATGGCAAATATATTTATGTAACAAATCTTGTCTTAAAGTGATACAGCATTGACAAAACTTAAATTATAACAAAAACTACATAATGAAACTAAATTATTCCTAAACAAATTAAAGATTCATAGTTTAGGTATGACAGTTTTGTTTAGGAAGTTGCTCGTTTGTTGAAGGTTTGAGATTTGCTAGCGTCCGTAGATAATAATAATGTAATAAAACTTAATTTATTACTTGTAATAGTCACCAATCTATTTACCCTTTTACATTTTCAACCAAGGTTTATATGGCTTTAATTATTTCCCTTTTAATTAAGTATATATTTAACAACGTCTATTAAACATAAATAACAATCTCCTAAGAACATTTTATGATGCTGTCCTTCAAGTGTAAAACACACAACAGACGAGAATGACCACAGTAAATAGGATTGGCGAATTTACACTAGGCAACTTCACCGAACATTGCAACTCGTGCTGCAAGAAAATAAAAAAAATTAGCAATATTCAAAGCAACTTCGATTGTACATATTGCCTCTGAGTTGCACTAGATTTTCCGCAATATTTGACTTAATATTTTATAAATGGGTTTGAATAGAAGAAAATTACAAGGTGCAACAAATTTAAATTTCAGAAAGTGAGCCCTTTGAGGTGAGCTTTGTGGTGACAGTTTGCTCTATGGTCATGTGGTTGTATCATTAGATTATTAAGTTAGGTTTACATTAAAATTTACCAATCCTGAAAACTGGTGTGGTATAATTTACCAACCCTATAAAAACGGGTGTTATACTCTAGCATTGGTTGCCATGAGAAGTCTCACTGCGATTGCCTAGTGCAAATGTTCGGTTACTTTGTGCCTGGCTCACCGACTGCAGTAATGCAGTTGTAAAGCAATGGGCTCAACGTGATAATAACCCCACTATATTCACACTGCGTGGTCGCAGTCACAGTATTAGCTGCGCCGCGTTGCCAACTCGCGCCTGTGATGACCTGAGCCTGCGTCATGGAATATTTCTAGTTGAGTAGCTGTGCCCCAAATTTCCACGTGTCGAACCCGTTACAGGTTTGTGAATTTCAGTGTCAAAACGACTAAACTATCATGAGTTATATCAATTTGTTTGGTATTTGAGTGAATTATTTTCAGTCATATGCTAATAACAAAAATCCAAAATGTAGCATATAAAAAAGAAGAGGTGTGTGCATGCTCAGCGGATGTGACGAAGATGGGCTCGCAATAATAGTAGACAAACAATGTCTTTATCTTTTGAATTATATGATAAAACAAAACAATGATATTTCAGCAGACAAAATAAGTTAGGTTTGCAGCCATGTCATTGGCTGCGCTATCGAGCGAGCCTATCTACGTCACGTCAGCTGATCATGCACACACCTTGACAACAATTCCAGGGATTGTTGCATTGTCTCAAAGCACAACAACGGGTGACAGAGCGACATTGTCGCAGAAAAAAAACCTGGGCTACAAAAAACTAAGCCATACAGAAAGAAAGTATAAATAAAAGGCTTGGAACAAATTGCACTAAAAAACCACACATTGTGTAACTACAGAAAAATTATTCATTCTACTAAACAAGCAAAAGCGAATGATAAGTATAATAAATGGAATAAATTAAAATAAATACAACATTTAATTTACAAAGTCGCATAGCATATATGGATGCGAGTTCTGGTAACAATTACAGTGTTGTTAAAATACTGCTCGCAGTCTACTAGCAGGTTTACAGCTATATGTATGCGAAGCGATTGTTATCGCTACTGTGCATCGTCCAAGTAGGTAAGTTGTGTCAGTTGTCAGTCGTCGTCTGCTTACACCGTGATGCACACTAACTGTTTTTTGTTAGCTAACTGAAGAAAAATCTATTGTGCTTTAAAGGTTCTACATCGTAAAACTGGCTTTGCCCGCCATGTTAATTGGCTTTGTGAATTATGTTATTTTTGTCGCAGTGAATTGTTATTTTTTGTATAATCTTAAAACTTATGTACTGGGCGATTCCTGTTAAATGTCAATTACTCACGCATTAGGAAGACTTTTAGCTGATATTTAAGTTAGCTTTGTTGGAGTGGTCATATTTAAATAAATATATTAAACACTGTAATTCGCTGAGAGATAGTGCCACCAGTATATTTACAAATATTTTTCAAAAGGTATGTCAAACAAAAAATACTAAGCTGAGGCTCTTTCAAGGGGAAGTATTTAGTTTTGATTTATATTTTAATTCCAAAGGTATATGACTAAATGCTGTAAATGCAACTTTAAAATTGAAATGCATAACATTTCTCTAAATATACCGAACTGTATCAGGAACAACATCTCTAAATTTGGGTGTTCCGAATTAGTTAAACCATTTTAACTACGCCTACTAATGTGTCAATTTGGCACTGCTGGTAATTTTATGGGTAGGGGACTTAAATATATAGTACCTTGTACAAATCATTGCCACTGTTGTATTACGCATGTATACACTGTTGTATAAATTACGTTATTATGTTGCCACTGTTGTATATATTACGCAAAATATAGTATACAGTTTGGGGTGCAGTTTAAAGGCTGTAATGTTGTGTGGGCGAGAGGTGGTTGTTGCGCGTCCTCCCACACACGCCACACAATATGACCCTCCTGTTATCAACCCCCCATGCTTACCATCCTACACACCCAATCAGCTCCCCTCTATCTAGTAGTTTAAAATTAAATGTGGCTAATTCAAACGTATAAATAACGTGTTTAGTTTGATAAAATAGGAAATCACATAATGAATGTTTCACCTCATTAGACCAATATCCGTGAATTATTTTTGCTGAACATCACGTTCTGTTGAAGACAAACCATTGCACTTTAAATGAAAATACCCCGTTGCAGTAAACCTGCATACTCGGCGAATTTCAAATGTACTTCACTAAGTTATGAAGCCACTTACCAACTTTAATCAAAGCATATTAATAAATAAGCGAGATATGACATTTTATTTATTCCCCATTGGAAAAACATTAGAACTGTGTATGCAGGTTTGCTGCATCAAGGACCACAACATCTGGTTTTTATGTAAATACCAATGGATCACCTCCAGATGAAGCAACATACCTAGGTTTATCAATTTATGTAAATAAACAAGCAAGATATCACATGTTTATTATTCTCCATAAGAATAACATTATAGCTGCTGAGTACGCAAGTTTGCTGCCATGGGGACCACAAAAAATGAGTTTTGTATGCAAATAGCATCAACCCAACCGTATAAAGCCACATACTAAGGTTCAATAATAAATGTTCATTAATAAGCGAGATATACAATTTTAATTATTCTCCATAAGATTATACAATTTTAATTATTCTCCATAAGATTAACATTGGACATCGTACTGTGTTCAGCACTCTCAATATCTCGGTAACCAATTGACCTAGAGCGATGATCAAAATACAAAATTTTTTTAATCTGAATTTAATGGTGGAAACAAAAATTTGGGTTTAAAAAGAATTATATGTAAAAGTTCAAAACCCCATTTTTGACATACAAAACCCCCCAAAACCCCCCTTAAAGTAGAGCGACCTATCTGGTTCTCGAACTCATGAAAAAGATGCTGCCTTACACGTTTATACCAAATTTCATCAAGGTCGGACCATTTTTACGAAAGTTATCGTACCTCGGACACACACACACACACACACACACACACACACACACACACACATGAATTTGAACTAATGGTATTTTTGGCATCTGGGGGCCTCAAAACGAAAAGTTATCACTGTCCCGGGCCTAGGTCTTACCATACCACCTGCGGTAATAGCATCTTACCTATAGGGGAAATTCGCTAATAGTATGACATGATTCCATAACGTGAAACCCGTACTAGAGTTTATGTCTAAGGCCGAAAACTATTAGGCTGAAACAGTCTAAACCTGGCTGACCAGCGCCATATTTAACACTATTCTCGTTGGATATAGCGATGGCTGTACGTAGGTTTGTGTTTTTTTGCTTTTAATACATGGATACCGAGACAATAACATTATTGGTTCTATTTGCTACATATATGAAGCCAAACAGTACCAGGAACCCACGAACCATTAGGACTGTAATTAAAAGGAAGCTCTAGTCACCGGCTTCTACCTACTTCCCCCATCACAATCCCGTCACAATCCAATCACAATCCCGTCACAATCCCATCACAATTCCGTCACAATCCCGTCAAAATCCCGTCAAAATCCCGTCACAATCCCATCACAATCCCGTCACAATCCCGTCACAATCCCGTCACAATCCCATCACAATCCCGTCACAATCCCATCTCAATCCCGTCACAATCCCGTCACAATCCCGTCACAATCCCGTCACAATCCCGTCACAATCTCATCACAATCCCATCACAATCCCGTCACAATCCCGTCACAATCCCGTCACAATCCCGTCACAATCTCGTCACAATCCCATCACAATCCCATCACAATCCCGTCAAAATCCCATCACAATCCCGTCACAATCCCGTCACAATCCCATCACAATCCCGTCACAATCCCGTCACAATCCCGTCACAATCTCATCACAATCCCGTCACAATCCCATCACAATCCCGTCACAATCCCATCACAATCCCGTCACAATCCCGTCACAATCCCATCACAATCCCGTCACAATCCCGTCACAATCCCATCACAATCCCGTCACAATCCCATAACAATCCCGTCACAATCCCATCACAATCCCGTCACAATCCCATCACAATCCCGTCACAATCCCATCACAATCCCGTCAAAATCCCGTCACAATCCCATCACAATCCCGTCACAATCCCTTCACAATCCCGTCACAATCCCTTCACAATCCCATCACAATCCCGTCACAATCCCATCACAATCCCGTCACAATCCCATCACAATCCTATCACAAGCCCGTCCCTCCTCAGCGGGTTATCCTAAATCGTTGATTCATGGTTCATTTTTAAGAAAAAAGGAATACCTAGCGATTTCAGTAAGCACCATTCGATATCACAAACAGTTCGCCCTCAACAAATCTGAAATATTCAATATATTTTTCAATTTTATTTTAACTATCATTATTTGAGATTTTGAAAATTCGCTCTCTGAAATCGCGGGAGCCTTGCATTTCTTCGAAAATGCGTAGCTCCGAAATATTACTCCGAAAATATTTTCAGAACAGTGCATTTTGTAGCATCTTTCGGAGTAGTGCATTTTCGGAGTATCGTTTTTCGGAGTTATTCATTTCGGAATAATGCCTTCGAAACTACATATTTTAACAGACTACTGTTTTTTGGAACTATGCATTTTCGGAACAATGCCACACACCAGAACTCGCTACGTTGTTGTTGTTGTTTTTTTTCTCTTTAAAATGAAACATACATAAACGATATCGTATAACACGCCGTTCCAATCTTACGTTTCCTTGGTTTGACAGGAGAGGGCGAGAGGGTGGTGGAATTGTAATTCCCACTTCATTCAGTAGGTGAGCGGCAGAGCTTGAATGAAGCCTGGTATTGAACCAGAGAAGTGGGTCAGGCCACCTCCCTGACTTCTGTCAGCTTTCTTCATCAAAAGTCGAAGTCCATTAGATAGTTTTACGCTTTCGTAAAATAAAACCTATTTAAGTTTGACAATGTTATTTTCAATGTAATGATTATAATTAATGTATTACTGTATTCAATTTACGGTATAATTTCTTTATGAACAATAAATAGAAAATAAAGGAAAATAAGCTGAATAAGACATATGTCTTCTCCAATCCTTTAAAAATCTACACACCTATATAAGCCAATACCCACTCACTCACTATCACTTCATCTCAACAACCTAATGAGTATGAAGCTGAAACTTGGCATGGTGGTTCATCTTATGCTGTAGATGTGCAATAAGGGTTGAAAAATTCCCTCAGGGCTCTGCCCCACGGGTTTTCAAAGATCTTTTTTGTTTTTTTCTTAAGGACATACAACTTGCCTTGGCTCAGATGATGATTTAAGAATAATTAAGTTGATAAACAGCTGTTGTAATATACATTCAAAGCATTGAGTAAAAATTGGTTATAAAGAAAATACGCATATATAAATAAGCATATGCATCTATATACGTATCTATCTATACTTATAAAATTCCACTCAATCACTGACTAACTTAATGATCACTGTACCTCAAAAACGACATTACCTATGAAGCTGAAATTTTTCATTGTGGTTCCCCCTTCCGCGCAGTGCTAGCAAAGGGTTTGCAGTAGGGGTGTGCGAATAGTAATTTCTGGCTCGAGCCGAGCCGAGCCGAGCTTTTTTCTAAGTTCTCGAGCTTCGAGCTTTCTCGAGCCGAGCTTTTTTGATGGGAATTTTCTTTAGGGGTGTGAAATATACCGGTAGTGATTTTCTGACTCTAGCCACGCCGGGCAGAATTTTTTCAAAGTTCTCGAGCTTTGATCATTTTTGATTAGGCCTATATGTATACTTTATTTATATTATGTTTAAAAGAACAAACATTTTATTCACTATGGTATGTTTTATAACTTTCAATATTTGTCACCTTTCATTCACTTCTTCTAGATTCATTACTCCTACGTTCAATAAATAAAGGCCTACAGTGGGAAAATAACGACATAAGTAGGCTACAGAATGTATAATGTATAATTACAGAATGATATGCTTTCTCCTTCTTCTGACGTTTATTCACAAATTCAAACAACCCCGCGGAGTTAAACAATATGACTTCAATCGCACAGCTGGTAGCGTTACAAAACACTGCGCCATTTTGATCGCGTCTTGCTCGGTTAGGGCCTTCGGCGTACATAGAATATAATCAACCTTTTAAATAATATGACCACCGGTATTATAAACATGCGTTACGTTCCCATTCACAATTTGTATAAAATCTTTAGATTTTGTGAAACTTGCGATTAGTCAATCTTTTAACAATCTAATTTTTGGAGAGTACTATTTCGGGTGCACATTAAAACGCCGTCATGATTATAGGCGTTAATCACCTACAACCATAGATTAAGAATGTATGTTTAATCTATGCTACAACCTTGTCCCTAGCTATTGGTCACGCTAAATCATTATTACATTATAACCATCTTCACTCAACACTTAAGGCATCTTCACTTAAGGGTGCGCCGTACCTCCCTTCCGCACGCTCAAGTAAGGGGTTTGCATCTCCCTCATTGTAGGCTAAATTGTTAACCAATTAAAAATAATTTGATGTTATTTAATTCAATAAATGTTCATCTAGAGATCATACGACTTAAAAATCGTGATTTTAATTCAAAATAAGTGGTAGGCCATTAGTAATGTTAAATTAGTCAAATTAAGCGTTTTTCTAAAGATTCCTAAAGTATGAAGAAAAATTATTTTGGAGAAAAGGAACCGTATGATCCCTAGATTGGAATCTGAAAAGTGTGAAACTGCAAATAGTTTGGTGGAAATCTGTAAAATAACAGTGCGATCGAGGAGAACAAAATGGTCTTCAAGCGTAAATATGCATGGCCCTGCTTGTTGGCGGCGCCGGCGCGGCGCTAAACAACAATGAATTCAATCTGGGTAGGGCGCACCCTTAAGGCAGTTCACAAAGTGGGCATGCCAACGGTGTTGCCAGACATAATTTCAGACTCCAGGGAATATATTTATTGTGTAATGTACGAAGTTGTAAGTTGTAGAATAGACTGTACCGATGCAACAGTTAGAAAAAGTGTTTTCATCACACTGTAAGGAAAGTAGCTGTTTTCAACATCAGCTGCGAGTGCAGAAAATAACGTTTTCCCGTTCTAGAGTGGGGAAATCAGCTGTTGATTTTCTACACTAGTATTTAGTTATGATTCCTAACACAAGTAGCGCTAGTAGCGCTAAGAGTATATTTATCATAAATCAGCTGTTCTCAATAACTTAATCAGCTGTGTAAACAGTATCACTGTTTTCATTGTACTGCGGAAATCAATTGAGTACCTACAGGTTATTAGTGAATTTCCTATGGAAAGTGAACTATTAGCATGACCCGCACGGCGAAACTTAAGCCCGGGACCACCATAGAAGTTCCTAACGTGACCCCCTGAACACGTTTTGGGGACGTTCAAAATTTTATATATATATATATATGTATATATATATATATATATATATATACATATATATATATATACATATATATATATATATATATATATATATATATATATATATATATATATATATATATATATATGTGTGTATGCACTCTAGCGGGCGCATTTTTTGTCCGATTTACTTCAAATTTGGTAGGGACGTTCCTTTCTATAATCAGTTGGACAAGTTCGTTGGGCAAAACAATCGGAAAACTCTAAACCCCTTTTTTGGGAATTAATCTTTCAAATTTTGAGTTTTTGGGCCCAAAAAGGGTTAGAAAAGCCCCGGATGTAAAATTAATGTACGTAATAAAGATGTATATTAGTGATGCGAATGTTTTAAGCCCTCTCTCGTCATTCTAGCACCATTATTTACAGAGTTATTAAGGAAAATGTGTATCGACTAAACACAGTACGTTGTCTAATGGGGGTTTTACATTAGAAAAACCTGTTATTCATTTTTTGGCTTACTTTTATCGTCCCCATCCACCTCACGCCTACTTTCAAGCCTGACTGGACCCTCTCCTAACCTTGTAATGCGCAAAATTGTATTCCCAACATTGCAGGTAAATGAAACCAGGAGCATCAGAACAGCCAAAAAAATCAATGTTTTCAGATTTCAATAAAAATTGGAATAACTGTTTGTATTTACACTGATTTTGAGTTTTAAAAGTTTTTTATGTGGAAATTCACTTCCCTCACGTCAGCGTGCTGCGTGCGAACTCGTTTCTTAAACTTATATTATTTAATTCATTATTATTATTATTGATTAACTACAGTGTGATGAAAAATATCGTTCATAACTCGAGTAGAAAGTGTTATTCCGTGTATTGATCGAAACTCGATCTCGGTCCGGAAACAGCCACTTTCCACTCTTGTTATGAAATATACTATTTCATGGATTTTAGTTTTTTGCTGTGGTACTTTTTCTGGAGCAGTACGATTGTTGTGTTAATTATTATTAACCGTGAAATATTATTGCACATCTCAACTGGGCAACGGCAACACTGTACTGCAACAGAATAGTGTGATAGGTCCACTTCATGTGCGTTGGTTGATCAGGTCGTAAGTTTAAAATATTACAGAACTCTAATTTTTTTTTTACCGAAGGACCGAAAGCATTAGCATTGCTGAATTATATTTGTTATGGAGCTCTACCGACGCAAACTACAACAATTCTAACACTGATTCTGGAAAGTTGTTTGCTTTAAATTTACTTTTGTAGACGACCCTTTTCACTACTCGACGTTTTAAATATTCGGCTCGAACTTCGAACTTTTTTGCAAATCTCGAGCCGAGCCGAATACTGCAATATTCGGCTCGAAGTTCGAATACTCGCACACCCTTAGTTTGCAGGGTTCCTCTTTCCAGTTGCTACATACACCCTTTAATTAAAGTTAAAGAATAACACTAAAAAAGAAAAATAATCTAAATAATTACTTTTTACTTTTTAATTTATTTAACCGAGTTGCATTTACAAGTCCTTTTAAATGTACACAAATGAGCTTTTTCGAACTACAACGACTTAAGACAGAAACATTATTTTGAAATTCTAAAAATTGCATGAGTAGAATTACCTTTCTGCTATCAAATCCCGTTCATAATATGTTGATAGCATAATTATTTATCATAGCTGCAAACAGGAATCCCGCGGACCTCTGCACCGCTCCTCTTCTCTATCTTAACAATGTATTTTTACGCGGAGGCGCAGAGTTTTCTGTAGGGTACACCCAGCGAGCACAGAATAAACATTTTGTGGTTTATTCGGTGCTCGCTGGGTAGACCGGAGCCTTATGCTTAAAATTTACAGTTAAAAATGTGCTAAAAATGTGCTCTTTAAAATGTGCAAGGCTGGGTAAAAACATATGTAGAGGGCTCCGCCCTACTGGACATTTATGGGGGTCTTATGGTAATTACTGGATATTTTGAGTTGGAATTTAGTACGAAAATAGCTAATTACATCAGAGAAAAAGTCTATTCTCGTTCCAAAATATTTGGGGGAAATACGATTTTTAACTCATTTGGATCAGATTTTATCGTAGGCTCTGCCCCCAAGTTGTCAACGTCTCCATATATTATTCTCATGGAGATTGGATTTATTTTAACGTATGAAAAATTGGTAGCATAAACATATGTTACTTTTTTGAAAAGCTAATTCGTGAGAGTAAAACCCCCTATTTCAGTTCTAGGCGCTCAGGCATGAACCCCACATAAATAGTTGCATATGCACCAATAAACCGCACAAAAATTGTGTATGCATAAATAAACCCCTACATAAATTAAGAGCATATGCATCAATACACCCTACATAAATAGGCGCATATTCATCAATAAACCCCACAAAATAGACGCATATGCATCAATAAACCCAACATAAATTAGGCGCATATTTATCGTACGTGACACCGTGACACCACACTCACATGGAGCAGTAGGAGCACATCGTTTTTATCAATTTGTTCACCTTTTTCTTCACTCGTTTTACGCCTGAACACCCCACGCATGCATCCGCACCTATGCCACAGGTGTGCAGGTGTGCCAATATCTGCCGACTGTCGTATTTAGCAGTCACGTGGCGGCTGATGCAAGGTCACCCCCCCAACCACACTATCACAAGGCGAGAGGACGGGAAAGTCAGTCAGATAACCAGATAACCGATAACGCCGGCTAATGGCTAATGGCTACATTTGTCAAACAACAGATTACACGCGGTTTACGATATGAGAAAGCCACTGCAGTGAAAGGTTATCTGCGATCTGATTCGCGTGTTTCAATGTTTCAATATTAACGTTACGACTGCTACAACCACTACAGCCATATCAACACACCTGTAACTGCTTTATTGGTTTGAGTGATATAGCGACTACTTTCGAAGCAGTAAAGGTTTGAAGTATTTCATCGCGGTGACGGGATTGTGACAGGGTGACAGGATATACTGTTAGTCTGAAGGGAGTTCCACCAATTGCAAGTTTTCCTTTCACATGGTTTATGAGTGAGCACGGTAAATGAACTCGATTGAAAGTGAACGGTTGCTTTGTCCAAGGGGCGATTTGTTGATACTCGAAGGCAGAGAAAATGATATGATGAGGTAATTTCATAGTTATCTCTGATTAGGTGGAAAGGCAATACGGTACTTCCCGTGTAAAAAATGACGGTTATCTTAGTAAATTAAATATTAAACTTTCGAAATTAATAAAGTAACAACAAAACATAACTATAACTTACAAATACAATACACACTCACAAACACAAGTTCATATGTAAATCATTCATCAACAATACTATAATAACTTTAAGAACATATAAATAAGAATATATTCTCGAGCAGTCAACAGAAACATTTATGAAAATAAACTTTAAGAAATATTCAGTTATATTGTGGAGGAATATTTAAAAGACAAATTGTACATTATGTCTACCAATTAATGATCTTAAGATTTTATCATTTACATTTTTTAATGGTTAAATAAGGTTGTTAAGTCATTACTTTCAGTAAAACTCAACACTAATTTTTATAAGCCGATCTACTAACAAAGCTCGTTTCCTTTCATGAAGTTTGACCCCAATAAGTTTCATAATTGAAAATTATCAGTTCCGTTGTCCGAAAATCACGACTACTGGACAACCTACATCGACGTTAAGAAAAAATATTAACAAATCGTTTTTACCACACAACGAATAATAACTAAACTGATACAACGTTGTTAAACATATTTTAGTGAAACGCCCCGAATACTTAACACAAAAAATGAAATAGCTTACAAGTATTTATATCTGCTAGAGAAAGTCTGATTTGTGTGAGCGCATTTTATCAGGTTTGTCAATGCCAAAGCGCGACGTGCGTCGAGATACAAGCCCTTGCCAAATGGTATCCACCAAAATAGAGGCCTACATTGACCCCATTTCCCAACACTGGCCGAATTTATGTAAATAACTTTCCTGATATCTCAGATTTACACACCTTACGGGCCATTCGTAACTGAAAAAAATGATACAAAGTTTTGTAATCTGAGTTTTTCTTGAACGATGTTTGAAGTGACACCGGTGAAGATTATATTGTACACTCTTATACGAGTAAAAGTAAAATGAAAATGAAAGGATACTTCCCAATAGGATCAAAATAGGACATACGTATTCCGGTACCATGGATTTGTCTCTAAAGTAGAACAAATTGTAAGCTTTAAATTAATAATCCGCTTTGATTTATCCCCCCTTCAACAAAAATCAAAATTTTAAGGTAAAACTAATTTTTAAAAGTGATTCAAAATAAATTATTTCCAATTATGGTGTAACCAAAGGGAATGGGTGACAATATCCTTATCAGAATTAAAGAGATCTTAGCAAATTTAAACAAACATATAATGTGTTTTTAACTTGGCTGGGTAGCGTCGTGGATATCGTGCTCGCCTCGTAATCCGAGGTTCGCCAGATCTTTCCTGATCAAAATCACAACATTTTGAGAAGGTTCGAAACTGGACCTAGCTGCGCCATTTGTCATTGGGATATTAATTAGTTATGCTTTCTAAGAACAGGTCGACCTGGTAACAAGACCAGGGTTTGGACCGTTCCCTATCAAAACGTTAAAAAATGCCACTGGCGTAGATACACACAAAAAATTATATAGTTTGAGAAATAACCAAGTAGTTGAAGGCGCAATATCAATTATCTCAAATCTAAAATTAAATTAATGAGCAATAGATCTCAACACTGACTATAAATACTGAAGTAAGTAGAATGACAAATTAAGAGCGCCTATCG
The DNA here is from genome assembly GCA_963675035.1 of Allygus modestus. Taxonomy (NCBI): domain Eukaryota; kingdom Metazoa; phylum Arthropoda; class Insecta; order Hemiptera; family Cicadellidae; genus Allygus; species Allygus modestus. Next base: position 131,462,744 of record OY776114.1, read on the forward strand.
CAGAAAGTTAGTCGTGGAGTTATCTATATTTATCCTGTCTGGCGAGACTACTGCAGCAGTATAAGGAAAGCGGCGCGCCCGCCCACGTGCAGTCATGGCCAAGGCTGCTATTAGGAGTGCAGCAGTTTATGATCTCCCTGCTGTAGTTGACAACCACTGTAAGTGGCAGGATCAGATTACCCTGGTACTGAGTTATCAAGAGCTTGACAGGATCAGATGCGGCCAAGCAAGCCTACTGGGTAATGACCTTAATAATGCGATAGTTGTGAAGTACGAGAATACTTACACGTACCAATGGAACAAATGTGATTAAGTAGATATCAATACCTACTTATTTTTGTTAAACGTCAGGAAACACCAAATTCTGTACACTTTTACAAATACGATTAAGTAGATCTCATACCTACTTATTTTTGAAAAGTCAGGAAACACCAAATTCTGTACACTTTTACAAATGCGATTAAGTAGATCTCATACCTACTTATTTTTGAAAAGTCAGGAAACACCAAATTCTGTACACTTTTACAAATACGATTAAGTAGATCTCATACCTACTTATTTTTGAAAAGTCAGGAAACACCAAATTCTGTACACTTTTACAAATACGATTAAGTAGATCTCATACCTACTTATTTTTGAAAAGTCAGGAAACACCAAATTCTGTACAATTTTACAAATGCGATTAAGTAGATCTCATACCTACTTATTTTTGAAAAGTCAGGAAACACCAAATTCTGTACACTTTTACAAATACGATTAAGTAGATCTCATACCTACTTATTTTTGAAAAGTCAGGAAACACCAAATTCTGTACACTTTTACAAATGCGATTAAGTAGATCTCATACCTACTTATTTTTGAAAAGTCAGGAAACACCAAATTCTATACACTTTTACAAATGCGATTAAGTAGATCTCATACCTACTTATTTTTGAAAAGTCAGGAAACACAAAATTCTGTACACTTTTACAAATGCGATTAAGTAGATCTCATACCTACTTATTTTTGAAAAGTCAGGAAACACCAAATTCTGTACACTTTTACAAATACGATTAAGTAGATCTCATACCTACTTATTTTTGAAAAGTCAGGAAACACCAAATTCTGTACAATTTTACAAATACGATTAAGTAGATCTCATACCTACTTATTTTTGAAAAGTCAGGAAACACCAAATTCTGTACACTTTTACAAATGCGATTAAGTAGATCTCATACCTACTTATTTTTGAAAAGTCAGGAAACACCAAATTCTGTACACTTTTACAAATGCGATTAAGTAGATCTCATACCTACTTATTTTTGAAAAGTCAGGAAACACCAAATTCTGTACACTTTTACAAATGCGATTAAGTTGATCTCATACCTACTTATTTTTGAAAAGTCAGGAAACACCAAATTCTGTACACTTTTACAAATACGATTACGTAGATCTCATACCTACTTATTTTTGAAAAGTCAGGAAACACCAAATTCTGTACAATTTTACAAATGCGATTAAGTAGATCTCATACCTACTTATTTTTGAAAAGTCAGGAAACACCACATTCTGGTCACTTTTACAAATACGATTAAGTAGATCTCATACCTACTTATTTTTGAAAAGTCAGGAAACACCAAATTCTGTACAATTTTACAAATGCGATTAAGTAGATCTCATACCTACTTATTTTTGAAAAGTCAGGAAACACCAAATTCTGTACACTTTTACAAATACGATTAAGTAGATCTCATACCTACTTATTTTTGAAAAGTCAGGAAACACCAAATTCTGTACACTTTTACAAATGCGATTAAGTAGATCTCATACCTACTTATTTTTGAAAAGTCAGGAAACACCAAATTCTATACACTTTTACAAATGCGATTAAGTAGATCTCATACCTACTTATTTTTGAAAAGTCAGGAAACACCAAATTCTGTACACTTTTACAAATGCGATTAAGTAGATCTCATACCTACTTATTTTTGTTAAAAGTCAGGAAACACCAAATTCTGTACACTTTTACAAATGCGATTAAGTAGATCTCATACCTACTTATTTTTGAAAAGTCAGGAAACACAAAATTCTGTACACTTTTACAAATGCGATTAAGTAGATCTCATACCTACTTATTTTTGAAAAGTCAGGAAACACCAAATTCTGTACACTTTTACAAATGCGATTAAGTAGATCTCATACCTACTTATTTTTGTTAAAAGTCAGGAAACACCAAATTCTGTACACTTTTACAAATGCGATTAAGTAGATCTCATACCTACTTATTTTTGTTAAAAGTCAGGAAACACCAAATTCTGTACACTTCTTCTTACATAACGGTTTTACTTGAGCCTTATTTTGAATAAATTAATATTAAATCTGAAGATTTAATTCAAATTCTTGGTGAGATTTATAATGCGCTCGAGAGATGAAAATATAAAAATTGTGTTCTTTAACTAGCTAACCACCTCTGCATAGCCTGTAAGATTATTAACCACTCCTCCAAGGCACTACCTGAAGGGTATATTGCAGGGACGGATACAGACTATCGTTTTAGGGGAGTCATAATAAGTGAAAAATATCTAAATTGCCAAAATACAATAACCTTTACGGTAAAAAATGGGTAAAATACTTTCCTTTTTTTTTGGGGGGGGGGGTGGTCATGACCCCCATGACCTCCCCCCCCCCCGTATCCGCGATCCGCGATTTGTAGGTATATTGTGTGTGTTTACTGTAAAACCAACAGCTTAAACCAATCCGCTTGATTCAACGAACTGGCAAGGATTTTTCTTGCGTCTGGGGTATTTTTACCACACTTCGGTTGGAAGTATTGCGAATACTATTCCCAGACAATCGCAATATAGAGTTCCATCGGCTGACTTGACAGAACAAAAGCGCTAGACGATTTTGATAAAAGGAAAATATGTAGGAATAAATGTAAAAACTAAATCAAACATTTGTCGGACATACCCGGCAACCGAGTCGCAGAAGCGGTAGAGGGAAGCCGTCTCCTCCTTGAAGTGCGGAGTGCCGGCCCTGGAACCCGCCGACCCGTTGGTACTGCAACACAACAAACCAAACGTCATCTAACTGGACCAGACAATGTTCCCCGCAGTACCTAAATGTAACACTGGCATACAACGATGTTGCGCGTACTGTACGGTACTATGGCAGTATTGGTATGGTAGCACTTTATTCTGAAATGATAAAATATTATTAAGATCATTAATTGGTAGACAACATTTACAATTTGTTTTAGCGAATTTCCCCTATAGGGAAGAAGCTATCACCGTAGTTGGCATGGTAACACCTAGGCCCGAGACCATGATAACTTTTAGTATTGAGGCCCCCAGATGCCAAAAACACCATTCGTTCAAATTCATATTGTGTGTGTGTGGGTCCGTAGGCACGATAACTTTCGTAAAAATGGTCCAATCTTGATGCAATTTGGTATAAACGTTTAAGGCAGCATCTATTTTCATGAGTTTGAGAACCAGACAGGTCGCTCTACTTTAAGGGGGTTTTGGCGGGGTTTTGTAACCCAAAGATGTTTTTTTTTAACTTTTTTCATATGATTTTTAAACCCAAATTTTGGTTTGCACCATTAAATTCAGCTTAAAAAAATTTGGTATTATGATCATCGCTCTACGTCAATTGGTTACCGAGATATTGAAGTGCTAAACACAGTACGTTGTCCAATGTTAATCTTATGGAGAATAAGTAAAATGTTATATCTCGCTTATTAATGAAACTTGGTATGTGGCTTTATATTGTTGGGGTTTACTGATATTTGCATACAAAACCCATTTGTTTGTGGTCCCCATGACAGCAAACCTGAGTACTCAGCAGCTATAATTTTATTGTTATGGAGGGTAAAAAAACATGTGATATCTTGCTTGTTTATGAATATAAATTGGTAAAACTTGGAATATTGCTTCATCTAGTGGTGATCTATTGGTACTTAAATAAAAACCAGATGTTTGTGGTCCTTGATGCAGCAAACCTGCATACTCAGTCCTAATGGAGAAAAAAGTCATATCTCGCTTATTTATGAATATCCTTTGATGAAAGTTGGTAAGGAGCTTCATGACGTAGTGACGTACCATTTGAAATTCGCTGAGTATGCAGGTTTACTGCAACGGGGGTATTTTAATATTCCTCCACAATATAGTTGACTATTTCTTGAAGTAATATTTTATAAATGTTTCAGTTGACTGTTCGAGAATATTTTCTATGGAACATATGAACTCTCTCGGAAGCTCCCTCTCTCACGTTTCAGGGGTCCTTCTACTGAGTGGTGGCAGCAGCCAGAGCAGAGTCAACATCAGAATGTCCGAAACTACGAGATTATGCACTAGGGAGTTTTGCGTGGTAACAGTCAAAGCTAGGATTTTCCAGAGAAACTGTGCCACGGAACTGGAACAAAGTGAGTGAGTATAAGATTATTCCAGCCCAGTAGCTTTGGTTGGGGCAAGGGAAAGCAAAGTAGGGGGGTAAAATGAATTGTCATGGTTTGATGTACGACTTAAAAAATAAAGTTACATACCTTGTCGCCATCAATCCACTAGCTTATAAGATTACTAGTTTCGGGACTAGTTTTGTCCCATTATCAAACCTTTCAGTATCACAGAATAAAATACTGTCATCGTCTTGAGTTTAAAAACATTTCAACACTAAACATAAACTTGTATACTGACACATAGAAACATTAAACATTTAACAATTTTTCAATAAGTTTACACTCTATTTCCCATGTGTTTTATTCTGTGATACTGAAAGATTTGATAATGGGACAAAACTAGTCCTGAAACTAGTAATCTTATAAACTAGTGGATTGATGACGACAAGGTATGTACCCTTATTTTTTAAGTCATACAATCAATTCAGGAGGAAAATAGCATGAATAAGATTGGTGTACCTCGCAAAAAGCAAAAACTTTCGTACTTTGCAAAAATGTTTACATAAATTGCTTGAATAGACCTAACTACAGTATAAATACTTGATGTTTTTTTAATGAAACCGAAATTGCCAAAGGTCACGGTGTAAAATTAAGTAAAGTTAATACGTTGGCTTTCCCACTTCCTTTAATTCATTCTATATCAGCTGGTTTGCATCGTTGGAATGTTGTTTATTTGATTTGTTGTTATATATTAAGATTTCTTTTAGCGGTCCACCCCCCTCAAATTTGAGTGGACCCCGAGATTGTAAAGGTTCTTATATTCATTGTACAAATATATACTTTTCAAATTTGCGTATTGTTCCTAATATGTTTAAGGTGGTCTCGTTGAGTATGAAGTTGTAAGAACTAGTTGTAGCAAGTGCCAGAAGCAACAAAACATATTTTTGCATGTCAGATGTTTTCAGTTATTACTATTATTTACTTCCAAATCTAGGGTTGAGTAAAAAACACGCTGTATTACAGGCGTGCAGATATCATCAGATATATTATTATTATTATAATACTCTATACCATCAATTAACCAATGCACATCACTTAGATCGACTTAAAGGAAACCGTTTTCCAGCGCAATGTTTTGCAACATAATCTTAAATCGCTTGAGTATGACATCAATTAAGCCAAGTGAATGTAACTCTAAGCAGGCGAGGAGTATGAGTATACCTAACGAAATAACCATAACAGTAAAGGGCAACCGAACTGTATTTCATGTTGTATTTCCTAATGAACCGTCGGCTCTGAATGTTACTAGTTGTGCTCCACTATAGTGTGTCCTCCACGACCACGGTTATGAGTGTATCTAATTTCACGGTTCGATTATCGGTTTTACCGCTATTCGATTATCGTAATTCAGCAGCAATCGAGTCAGCTCTTAAATAAACTAAAAACTAGTTAGTCTATTAAGTCTTAAACTTGATAAAGTCGATTTAGAATAAATAGAATTTATTATAAATGTCGGTGATTTGCTTGTGAGTGAACATCGCTGCTTTTAAAATTGTTTGTGATATGTAAGAGTATGGCATTGGGAGGTTACGAATCAGGAATATTAAAAGTAAAATTAATTCTTTACTTAGTCTTATACTGTACTATATGTAGGTGTATCATATATATATATATATATATATATATATATATATATATATAGCATAGTAGTTACATATCAAAATTAGTATACAGTTTTATTTACATAAAAAAAGTATAACTATGTCCCCTTCACGCCATTACATCTTGAAGAATTTTAGTATGGACCAAAAGATAACCCTCTCAAAATTTAAACAGTGATCTAAATATTCCCAACTGTTACTTTCGAAGATAATAAATACTTCTTATAGGAACAGAAAAGTTAATAAATACATAATAGATTTAAATGTATTTAAAAATTCTACTATAAAATGTGTAACGAAAAGGCATTTCGAAAAGAATTGTAATAGTTAAAACGCGATAAATTGTTGTCAAATAACCAATCTATGGGGCGTGGATTCCAATAAAGGATTCAAAATCCATAACATTTATGTATTTAAAAATATTATTCATTACTAAGTCATATACTGATAGAACTAGAAAAAACGCATCTACAATTATAAATGCGTGAAACTTAATCCCTTACACTAATACTTTCAACTTAAGTTCCCAGGGCATAGATAGCACACGGACGAGTTAGGTAAAATGTTATTCATTACGTCTTGTCATGAGAAACGCACAGCCGGTTTCCCTTGACACGAAAACGTGCCCTGACATTGGCATCAGACTATCTGATTAAAACATTACATTCAACTGCACGTTATGCGTTTAAGTGTATGGGGACCGAGCTTTGCTAGTAGGAAAATCTCATATACTATACCACTTGTTACTCTGACACGTCACTGGTTGTTTTTGATCAGCCTTTTTGATTACTTTGTCTTAATTTGAAACTAAATAAGCATAATTTTAAATTTCCAAGTGAATTTTTTAGACAAATTAAATTCTTCCTGGGGTTAAGGATTTTTCCAATCAATTTCTGAGCCTTTTGCGGGATTTCGCAAACTATTTTTCAAACAGACATTGCTCGTGTTTATTTTTAGTCTATTAGTACAATGCTCGCAATACGAATTGTAAGAAAAAACTTGCTTTTAGGTAATTTAAGTCGGTGGTGGGGGGTGGGACTCTAACAACAAAAGTAAATTAAAGATTTGTAAATAATTAAGCACCATATACATATTACGTAACGCTCGGTGATTGGTATGGCATTGTTAGCATGGTATAGCGTAATGCTGGAGAAGGCTGGATACATTACGTAACCAACATTGATTAAACTTAGTTTTTTCCAGCATTTTTAAACTTTATGTGAGTTTTTTAATTTAGTTAATCGTTTCTATATTGGAAATCAGCAACAGATAAAACGAAACACAAAATATACTTTTAAGCTGCGATACTTTGCTTACAGTTTTCAAGAATGTTTACAAGTACTGTATAAAGTTGCTACTGAATTCTAGTTTCTTCCCAAGCCCGTGACGACTCGCTCTGCCAAGCACCTCATGCCAAGTCACGCTTACCCACGGCTGCCAACTTGCCGCCTTCACGTGGCGCAACGTTTGTTACGTTGGTAGTGAAAACGTCAAGCGAAAAGCTAAAGCCTGTCCCCCCACTATTTGCGAATAACGCCCGAATATTCTCCCGAAAGTTCACTGAACATCCGTCACTGATTCGTCACAACAATTAAACATTCTGAATCCGGTGTTCGTGCAGCTTCCATTCGTGAATAGGCCTACGCCGGACATTCGGTATTCGGCAGAATATTCGGGCGTTTTAGCGAGTGGCGTGGGACAGGCTTGGTAATAAACATTCGAAAATATTCAGTGGTTATACGCGAGTGTAGAACGAGTAAACCCAGCGGCAGCACAGGCTAACAGTAAATGAAAATGAGCGGCACGTGCGGTGATAGCGGGTCAAGGTCAGTCCCCTCCTCCTATCACTTCACAACAATACGCCTCCGCCGCCCCCCTCCACCCCACCTCGCCCGTATCCACTGACCTCCCGCGTCATTGGGGAAGGACACCCCGGTTGATTCGTTTCGGAAGTTTCCTTTTAGCTAGATCTTACCCTAATAGACTAACAGTTAACAGTTTAGTAGGAGGAGTGTGGATGGAAATAGCTAAATACGTGTTTATGATTAACTAAGCGATAGCGCACTTTTTAACGGTGACGAGCTCTTATAAGCCACTGATACATGACTAGCCGCCATGGTAGTCCTACCCAGTTTCATCCGGGAGTACAATCATTGCTTATGCATACAGAAATCGATGGTACAACAGTTGTGTGTGCTGCATTCTGTGGTGACCTGGTAAACTACGTCTAATAATTAACATCTGCAATGAATACACATACACTAGTCATTGCACCTGATTATGCGAACATCTGGGCAAACAAATTTTACTTCCATAATAATAATATTGGAACTTTCACCAATGAATTACGAAAATTCTTTTGTTGAAATGATGTGTTGCTTTCACGACCCGTATGCCAAATCGGGAAAAGTACGCTTTTGCATCTAAAGAATCAGTGTACCAAATTTCACCCTTTTGTCATACCGGGAAGTGGGAGAAATTTTGATGAACACCCTAGGGCTTTGGCTTTTATATAATGAAGAATAAGAGGAAGATATAAGGCTTAACAAAACTGCAGATCTTAAAGAACGTTTACAGTTTCCTTCATGAACTTGAAAGCCCCAAAATGGACAACTTTGATAAAGGGCCTCAAAATAGCACAATAATAACAGTAGTAAATCATGTATCACGGCCTCAACCTGTAACCTTAGCCTTTTATTACGATCCAGATCATAACACAATCTACATTATGCCTACAGGGTCTCTACTAAACCCTCTGCGTGAAATTCCCTGGCAACTTCAAGGTTTCGAGTTGCTTTAGCAATAACTTACAGGTTCGTATTTTTATTTAAATGAGTTCCTAAGTAAAATCAAGGATTTCAATTGGATTTTCAAATAAAGGATTTTGAATTACTCATTTAAAATTGTTTAAATAATTAGCTAATTGTGTTTTAATATTAAAACTTGTTACCAATAAAAACTCGGTTTAAATACGGTAGCATGTCTAAGTGTGAACGCTCTAAGAAAATTCCAAACATCACCTCTAAGAGGTGGGCCTTGGCGTTAGCCAATCACAAGGCTGCACAACGCATAACGGTGGGCCGGTGGGCCTTGGCGTTAGCCAATCACAAGGCTGCACAACGCATAACGGTGGGCCTTGGCGTTAGCCAATAACAAGGCTGCACAACGCATAACGGTGGGCCTTGGCGTTAGACAATAACAAGGCTGCACAACGCATAACGGTGGGTCTTGGCGTTAGCCAATAACAAGGCTGCACAACGCATAACGGTGGGCCGGTGGGCCTTGGCGTTAGCCGATAACAAGGCTGCACAACGCATAACTATAAGAGGTGTGCCTTGGCGTTAGACAATAACAAGGCTGCACAACGCATAACGGTGGGCCTTGGCGTTAGACAATAACAAGGCTGCACAACGCATAACGGTGGGTCTTGGCGTTAGCCAATCACAAGGCTGCACAACGTATAATTATAAGAGGTGTGCCTTGGCGTTAGACAATAACAAGGCTACACAACGCATAACGGTGGGTCTTGGCGTTAGACAATAACAAGGCTGCACAACGCATAACGGTGGGTCTTGGCGTTAGCCAATCACAAGGCTGCACAACGTATAATTATAAGAGGTGTGCCTTGGCGTTAGACAATAACAAGGCTGCACAACGCATAACGGTGGGCCTTGGCGTTAGACAATAACAAGGCTGCACAACGCATAACGGTGGGTCTTGGCGTTAGCCAATCACAAGGCTGCACAACGTATAATTATAAGAGGTGTGCCTTGGCGTTAGGCAATAACAAGGCTACAGAACGCATAACGGTGGGCCTTGGCGTTAGCCAATAACAAGGCTGCACAACGCATAACGGTGGGTCTTGGCGTTAGCCAATCACAAGGCTGCACAACGTATAATTATAAGAGGTGTGCCTTGGCGTTAGACAATAACAAGGCTACACAACGCATAACGGTGGGCCTTGGCGTTAGCCAATAACAAGGCTGCACAACGCATAACGGTGGGCCTTGGCATTAGCCAATCACAAGGCTGCACAACGCATAACGGTGGGCCGGTGGTCCTTGGCGTTAGCCAATAACAAGGCTGCACAACGCATAACTATAAGAGGTGGGCCTTGGCGTTAGCCAATCACAAGGCTACACAACGCATAACGGTGGGCCTTGGCGTTAGCCATTCACAAGGCTGCACAACGCATAACGGTGGGCTTTGGCGTTATCCAGTAACAAGGCTGCACAACGCATAACTAAAATTATGACTCGAGATAAGGGCAAGGGTTAATGAACGATTATGGTTTTATGATACTGACAATAATTTTAGGCGACAATTTAGTGACCTTCAGCCTAAATTGCGGGACATTGACGAGGAAGAGCATAAGCAATTTGGAGTTCACGTATTGCATTACTTTTACAAAGCTAGAACAAATTGAATTTTAATCCGACATGAGACCGTTTTACATATTTTATTTTCGGGCTTGTTCAGGTTGTAAAAATACATATCAATTTTACAATATCAATTTTAATAATACTGATTTCATGTAAACTTGTATTTTGGGGTAGGCTATTCCTCATTTTTAAGTAAGAAAACATTAATAAAACAACAACAACCATGGTAAAGGGGGGGGCAAAAATGTTACAAGAATAACACTTAAAGTCAAAAATAATATTTTGTATGTTTTTATTTTAAATGGTTATAAAATCAGTACCGGGGAGACCGAGCCATTCTCGGTGATTTGATTCGTTTCGTGGGTGAAAAAGATGCCTTCTCTATACGCAATCTTTAATCACTGGTTCTAGTCACTATTTTCATTAAATCATTTGTTGCTACTTTTTGTAAACTGCTACTTTGACGGTTCACCATTGTTTGATTTAAAAATCCATAAGCTCAATGTTAAAATTTCCAATTTTCAAATGGGATTTTAAACAAAAAATGTGTCTTTCCTGTGGTTGAGGTTCTTAACAATCGATGTTTTAGGTCGAAAAGCTCTTAATACCAAAGTTAGAACACACAAAACACACAAACACATAGAACACACAACAAATTGTAACAATATTTATATAATACAAACCAAGAGAGGAGATCTTTTTCACACAAGAAACGAATCAAATATCCCCGATCTAGCTTGGTCCCCCCTGGTACTGAAGCTAAATACTTTGATCAGAGATTTTACCAAAGCATTTTCTTAGATGATACTCTCCCATAATATATTTACATACGCGATTTACATCACTACATTCCCTTCCATTATGTCTAGCGACCAGTTCCAAATAAAATCAGTCTTACGCATTCCTATGTTGACGTGTTGGTCGGTAGTGAGTCTGTGATAGGTTTGCAAGACACCGTTATGCAGGCCGCTGTCCAAGACCAGTTGCAGTTACACGCGCCTGTCACAGTAGCCTGAGGTGTGAGTCTGTGATAGGTTTGCAAGACACCGTTATGCAGGCCGCTGTCCAAGACCAGTTGCAGTTACACGCGCCTGTCACAGTAGCCTGAGGTGTGAGTCTGTGATAGGTTTGCAAGACACCGTTATGCAGGCCGCTGTCCAAGACCAGTTGCAGTTACACGCGCCTGTCACAGTAGCCTGAGGTGTGAGTCTGTGATAGGTTTGCAAGACACCGTTATGCAGGCCGCTGTCCAAGACCAGTTGCAGTTACACGCGCCTGTCACAGTAGCCTGAGGTGTGAGTCTGTGATAGGTTTGCAAGACACCGTTATGCAGGCCGCTGTCCAAGACCAGTTGCAGTTACACGCGCCTGTCACAGTAGCCTGAGGTGCATACGCAGCTAGGTGTAGATTTATATTTAATAGACTTTAGGCTTTAATAGACTCCAGTTGGTTTAATCGGCAATAAAATATCCTCCTTTCAGTTAATTGCATTTCTCAAAACAACATAGCTGATTTAAGATGTATCTGTGATTTTTAATTTCTCCCTCCCCTCTCCCTCCAGATGGAGAAAGTTTTGTTTCAGTTAAAATGGTCCAATTTGTTTGTAGGTGGTTTGTTCTGATGCTCCTTAACACCCAAAACGGGTTCGCAATAATATAAATTTCGTCCTTAGACGAGCTGAAGATTGCGACTTTTCCCGATTTTCGTAACAAATTTTGTACGCAAATACGTAATCCCAAAACATTGCTACAGTCAATCTTTTTAAGCCGATTTTTGTGAGAATGTTACCTGCGACAAATTATTATTTTTAATGTGCTATTTGAAAGCCCTTACACATAGATGTGTCCTTTTTGGTGTTTGGGAAACTCCCAATCTCCTTCAGGGGTCCACTTCCTGGAAATTGATGGTTCCAATGTTAATTTATGGAAGGGATAAATTTAAGTGAATATTCAACAGCTTTACAGAACAAAACAGAGTACAGAAGCAAGAACAGCTGTTTCAAGCTAACCTATCCTATCCTATACTCTAATATGAGTAAGGTTTGCTTGCATGCTTGCTTGCTTGCTTGCTTGCGACACGGGTCTCAAAAACGGCTCCAACGATTTCCTTCAAATGTTCGAAATAACTAATTTCTGAGATAAAAATAAGTTCTAGACAGGCCTCATCCCCAGGAAAAATCAAATAATTTAAAAATCTAAAATGAAAAGTTAAAAAAATTAACATTGGGCTTATTGAGTTTCAAATCAAAACAAAAGAATTGTAACAGCTGTTCATAATCAACAAGGGAACTGTCAAAGGGACTCATGTTGTTTATGATTATTAACATGTGGTTTCCTGAGAGCAGAGATTAAAAGATTTGAGTGAAGATTACATATATAGAGTAGTAAAATAAATCAAAGGGACACTGACTTATAAATAACAACTGGAGTGACCTTAAAAATGTAGAAAAGAGGTCAATGAGTTGTACAAATCTGATTATCAGTAGGGGGAAGTGGTGAAATACTACTCCGAGTCATTTAAACAAACTGACTGGCCTTCCCCCGAGCAAAGTTCGGCCCCCAGGTACTACCTTATAACACTGTTTACGTTAATAACTTGTAGGAAGATCAACAGTGCATCGGTAATCGAAAAAATCCATACCACATGACTCTGGATAATTTAGAAAATGGATGGAAAATTTAGAAATGCCGTTAGTGGAAACACGTCGAGTGGAACAGCTATGAATGCAGTCACGTGGTCATGGTTGATCAGCTGATCTGATAGCTGGCGTTGCATTCTATCAGCTGACTGTGATTCAGTGGTTAAACAGACGAATCAGTTATTATCCATTAGTTGATAATTAGTAGAAAGAGACATATTGTTATGTGGACTTTGCATTTTAAATTTTAATAAATAAACTTACTTAACGTTTAATAATCCAGACAGAGGTAAAAACTAAACATGTGTCAGCATACTTTGAAGGAAAAGCATCTTACTTCTTTTTATCAGTCCTGTAACTTTTCTGTACGCCTTTATCACTGAATACTACGGTAAGCTGATCAAAGTATAACTTGGAAGTAAATGAAGTTCCTTCAAATACTGACAGCCTCCCCTGCCATCAAATTATGGGCCATCTCTTACACTGCCGATATTCCGTTAACTGGGTCCTCTAAGCTTATTTAACCCAAATTTATTGCCCTAGCCGATCAACTCAATGACTAAGAAAAACGGGATCGACCCAACTTTGCCATCATCAAAGACAACGAGTTTGAACGCAGCACGCTGACGTGAGGAAAGTGAATTTCCACATAACAACTTTTAAAACTCAAAATCAGTGTAAAAACATACATTTGTCCAATTTTTATTGAAATCTGAAAACATTGATTTTTTGGCTGTTCTGATACTCCTGGTTTCATCTACTTGCAAAGCTGGGAATACAATTTTGCGCATTATAAGGTTAGGAAAAGGTCCAGACAGGCTTGAAAGTAGGTGTGAGGTTTCTGAAGGGTAGTAAAAGTACTCTAACAAAGGAATAACAGGCTTTTCTAGTGTAAAACCCCCATAAGACAAGGTACTGTGTTTAGCCGATACACATTTTCTTTAATAACTCGGTAAATATTTATGCTAGAATGACGAGAGAGGGCTTACAACTTTCGCCTTTCTAATTCCCATCATTTTACATGCATTACTTTTACATCTGGGGCTTTTCTGACCCTTTTTGGGCCCAAAAACTCGAAATTTGAAAGATTAATCCCCAAAAAATGGGTTTAGAGTTTTCCGATTGTTTTGCCCAACGAACTTGTCGAACAGATTATAGAAAGGAACGTCCCTACCAAATGTGAAGTAAATCGGACAAAAAATGTGACCGCTAGAGTGCATACACACACACACACACACACACACACACACACACACACACACACACACACATATATATATATATATATAAACCATTTTGAACGACCCCCCCAAAAAGGTGTTCAGGGGGTCACGTTAGGAACTTCTATGGTGGTCCCGGGCTTAAGTTTCACCGTGCGGGTCATGTTAATAGTTCACTTTCCAAAGGAAATTCACTAATAATGTTAGAACATGGAAGCTTCGGTCAAACTTCACAAACACATAAATAGCCTGCTTTCACCTGAATAACAGACTCGCCGACTATGAGCCTTTGTTAAACTTTAACGCTTCGTCATACATAAAATCCACAGTACTTGAGAATCACTTTGGCTATGTCCCTCACATTATTTAACATGCATCTCCGAACTTGCAGCGACGATAAAATACATAGTGTAACGCGACGGTGGCAAAAACATGGGGAGTTGACGCCAAAATCCTATTCACAGCAACAGATTAAATATGAAGTAAAAAACCGTTAACACGATCCCAATTTTCATTACAAGGCTTCTCTCATTAAAACATACTCAAACACACTCTTATACAATTATAAAATTGCCCTTCGCAACGCATAAAGGAGTCAAGATTTAGTATCATTACCATTGACTATATAAACTCCTTATACCCTTGGCAGCGGCCACATACACCTTGGAATCAAAATTAAAGAGAAGAAATTTAACTATTTTTTCCATTTTACTAATCCTTAGACGTGGACCCTATTTTCTAGCCTTTTTCTACTTATGAAAAAGAGTTTTCCCTACTATATATTAAAACGCATAAATGGGTTTAATATGTAAAAGAATGCGAAGATTTCACTTTTATACTTTAAAAATCCTATTTAGAATGGGTTTAACTGCAGCTGTGGCAGTATACGTAACGAATCTGTTTCCAATTCTGTCTCCTCGTCTACCTTATAACGCACCGCAACGGTTCGACAAATCCAGATTTCGTCGTAAACACGAGTCACGCTACGAGAGAGCGTGGCAGGGGCAGTGAGTGCGGACCACGTGATGCGGCACGCGGCGGCCCCGGGCGTTATACAACGGACCATCACACGTCACACGTCACACATCACATGGTGCCGTTCACACCTCTCGCCTCGCCTCGCCTCACATCACGCACGGTGTCATCGCTCTCGCCATCTCTCGCAGGTGGCAGCCACCTCCTGGTCGCATAACCAACTCATGTAATCCAGACTATCACTACAACACTTCGATACAGTTACTGAAGCTATATACGAATACGATTTTACATTGGGCTCTAGTCTCTGCTTCGTAAAGCATCTCCTATTAGACCAAAGTTACCTTTAAAATTGCCTCCTCAACGGGTTATCCTAAATGTTTGATTAACGGCTCATTTTATAGAAAGAAAAAAATACCCCCGTCGCAGCAAACCTGCGTACTCAGCGAATTTCCTATGAATGAATATATTTCTTACTACCACATAAAGCCACTTACCAAGTTTCATAAAAATACTTAAATAAATAAATGATATATAGAATTTTATTTATTCTCTATAAGAATAACATTAGGGCTGAGAACGCAGGTTTGCTGCAACGAGGAAGATAAAAATGCGGGTTTTTTGCAATTATCAATATAACTCAACCAGGTGAAGCTATATACCAAGTTTTAATGATTTATGTTCATAATTAAGGGAGATATAAAGCTTTCCGTATTAAATAAATAAATGATATATAGAATTTTATTTATTCTCTATAAGAATAACATTAGGGCTGAGAACGCAGGTTTGCTGCAACGAGGAAGATAAAAATGCGGGTTTTTTGCAATTATCAATATAACTCAACCAGGTGAAGCTATATACCAAGTTTTAATGATTTATGTTCATAATTAAGGGAGATATAAAGCTTTCCGTATTCTCCATAAGAATAACATTAGGGATGAGAATGCAGGTTTGCTGCTAAGAGGATAATCAACAAAAAATCAATATTTTGTGGAAATATCAATATACTAGGTGAAACCACCTACCACGTTTCATCAATATACGTTCATAAATAATCGAGATATCAAATTTTAAATATTCTCCATAAGGATAACATTGGACAACATACTGTGTTTAGCACTTTGATTATATCGGCAACGGTTGGACGTAGAATCACAATTTAAACACCAAAATGTTTGTTTTGTAGAGCTAAACTGATTGGTAAAAGCAAATGTGAAGTTTACATAGAAATGAACTGAGGAAAAGCCAAAAACCTTTTTCCCATAAGATTAACGTGGGAGATTTTATGAGCAGGTTTTTTTGGATTTTATCCGCAACCACTTAACCTAGGTTAATAATTCAAAATACCATATTATTTGTTTTTTTTTTAACTCTATAACATGGTCAAAACCAAAATTCAGTTTTTTAAAAATTTTAGGGTGAAAAATGCAAAAAACTGATTTTTGGAAATTTTAAAACCCCCATAAAACCCCCTTCCCGTGGTCCGATATTTCTGGTTTTCGAACTTAAAGTCATGAATGTCACTTTACACATTTGAGCCAAATTTCATCGAAATCGGACGTTTTTTACTCAAGTTATCGCGGTAACGGACACACACACACACACATATATATATATATATATATATATATATATATATATATATATAGATAGATATATACATATATATATATTTGAACGAATAGTGTTTTTGGCATCTGGGGACCTCAAAACAAAAAGTTATCATGGTCTCGGGCTTAAGTCTTACCATGAGACCTACGGTAATAGCTTCTTCCCTATAGGGGAAATTCGCTAAAACACTTATAAAACAAATAACAATCGTTCAAGAACATTCCAAAATAGTCAATATTTTCAAATTAGCGAATTTCCCCTATAGGGAAGAAGCTATTACCGTAGGTCTCATGGTAAGACTTAAGCCCGAGACCATGATAACTTTTCATTTTGAGGTCCCCAGATGCCAAAAACACCATTCGTTCAAATTTGTATATATATGTATATATATATATATATATATATATATATAAATCACATAAAACCAAAATTATCTACAAAACAGTTTATATTTCGGTTTACACCATCTTCAGAACTTGATACAAAATTAAATAACCTACATATTTGATAACAACTAACTGAGTATCATGTGTTGTAAATCTTATCAGAAATCATATGTTTTTAAAACAGAAAATTTGTAAATTTGTATATATATTAAACAATTAGAGCTTTGTGTGACTTCTTCTTTATGTTTAACGAATGTTTAGGCCTTTTGGGCACTTTGATTCGGTCACTAGTTGGCATGCCTGTTCGAGACTTCTAAGTGACGACACTATATATATATATATATATATATATATATATATATATATATATATATATGTGTGTCTGTAAGCACGATAACTCTCGTAAAAAAGGTCCGATCTTAATGAAATTTGGTACAAATTTGTAAAGTACCATTTATTTGAACGAGTTCGAAAACCAGATGAATCGCACCATCCGAAGGGGGGATTTTGGGGGGTTTTATACCCCAAAAATGTGTTTTTTGGGGTTTTCACATGTAATTTTAATTTAAATCAAATTTTTATTCATAGAATTCAGCTTAAAAAAAACAAACAATTTGGTATTTTGATCATTGCTCTACGTCAATTGGTTACCGAGATATTGAAAGTGCTAAACACAGTACGTTGTCTAATGTTATTCTTATGGAGAAAAAGAAAAATTGTATATCTCGCTTATTTATGAACATAAACTGGCGAAATTTGGTATGTGGCTTGATCTGGTTATGGTTTATTGTTGTTTGCACAAAAAAACAATTTTTCGCCTATGGTTCCTGTAGCAGCAAACCTAGGTACTTGGTCCCCATGTTATTCTTATGGAAAATACTTAAAATGTTATATATCGCTTATTTATGAATGTATATGGATGAAACTTGGTATGAGACTTCACTAAGATGAGTTCTATTGATATTTGCATAAAAGCCCATTATTTTGTGTGCCTTGTTGCAGCAAACCTGCGTATTCATCCCCAATGTTATTCTTATGGAGAATAATTAATAGTTTAAATATCGCTTGTTTGTGAGTACATTTCTTATGAATCCTGTTAAGTGTTTTAATGTGTTATGTTATATATTCATTGGAAATTCGCTGAGTATGCAGGTTTGCTGCGAAGGGGGTATTTAATGATGGCACGAGCAACGGTCTAGCTTTACCTCATAAATAAGTATTTTTTGACCAGAATTTTACCCACAAAAATTATTACAACACTAAGAATTATATTTTATTATTTTAACTTTACCTTATTAGCGAATTTCCCCTATAGGGAAGAAGTTATTACCGTAGTCGGCATAGTAAGACCTAGGCCCGGAACCATGGTAACTTTTCGTTTTGAGGTCCCCAGGCCCCAAAAACACCATTCGTTCGAAACTGTATATATATATATATATATATATATATACATATATGTGTCCATGGGTGCGATAACTCTCGTAAAAAAGTTCCTATTTTGATGAAATTTGGTACAAACGTGTAAAGCAGCATTTATGACTTTAAGTTCGAAAACCAGACGGATCGAGCTATCCGAAGGGGCATTTTGGGGGGGGTTTTGTACCCCAAAAATGGGTTTTTTTGAGTTTTTTACATACAATTTTTGAAAAAGTAAAATTTTATTTTTTTTCATCGGAATCAGCTTAAAAAGACGCACAATTTGATGTTTTAATCATTGCTCTACGTCACTTGGTTACTGAGATATTGAAAGTGCTAAACACAGTACGTTGTCCAATGTTATTCTTATGGAGGATAAGAAAAATTGTATATCTCGCTTATTTATCAACTTATCCTGACGGAACAAGGTATATTGCTTCATTACATTGTGGTCTATTGATATTTGCACAAAAACCCATTTTTTGGCCGATAGTTCCCGTAGCAGCAAACCTGCATACTCAGCCCCATGTTATTCTTATGGAGAATAATTAACGTGTTATCTCCTTTAATTATGAACATAAATTAATAGAACTTAGTATGTGGCTTTACCTAGTTGAATTATATTGATATTTTACAAAAGCCCATTTTTAGTGTTCCTTATTTCAGCAAACCTGCACACTCAGCCGCCATGTTATTCTTATGGAGAATAATTGAAATGTCATAAATCGTTTATTTATGAATGTATATTGATGAAACTTGGTATGTGGCTTTATGTGGTATTAATATAAATTAATATGCATTGGAAATTCACTGAATATGCAGGTTTGCTGCTACGAGGGTATTTTTACCTAATCATACATCACCAATGTCAATCCCATATATTAATACAAGCAGTGTCTGCAAGTAAATAGGATCTCAGAATACCACAGAAGGATTTTACGTTAAACTCTGAAAATGGGTTTCTGGGCCCCAGCAGTTAATCAATAAAATATTTAACCCCAGAAAAAATCAAATTTTCACTGGAAAACTCATTTGAAAACTGATAACATTATTATTGGGCTACCAAAGTAACCTTCACTCGGTAAATAAGAACAAAAAGGTTATTTTAAAAGATTTATTTCATTAAACAAACTATATCCCATTGGTAAACTCAAATGTCACATCGCTAGGAATTGTCCACGTGGGAGTCACATTTCCACCATGCTAGTATAGGGGTCGTGGGGCTTCTTCGCTTCTTGACGCCTTGGCTATGACTGGTTTTCAAGAATCGATTTCACTATTCTTCTGTTAGACTGCTGGATTTCGGCAGAGGGTTGCCGCATCCATTTCATCCTCTTCCAGCACCTCTATGTTTTCACTCCATACAATTTGTTTCCATTTTTCAGTATTGGGTGACAGCCACCTTCCCTTCTCCGCTGGCTTGTTATTATTTCTTCTGCTAGAGCCTGCTGGATTTCGGCAGAGGGTTGCCGCATCCATTTCATCCTCTTCCAGCACCTCTATGTTTTCACTCCATACAATTTGTTTCCATTTTTTAGTATTGGGTGACAGCCACCTCCCTTCTCTGCTGGGCTGTTATCACTTCTTTGTTTAGAGGCTGCTGGATTTCAGCAGAGGGTTGCCGCATTCACTTCGTCCTCTTCCAGCAGTTTAGTTTTCAACATGTTTTCCTCTTAATAATCAAAGGCATCCACCTCCACCTCCTCCGCTGACGCGTTGTCCGACCTGTCCAACGCAGTCACCCACGACTCACTGCTCCCCGCAGACTCCACCTCCTCCACTGCCTCTCCTCCTGATGGACGCCTCCTCCACCACCATGCTCCCACAATGGCAGCTCCTCCCAGCAGAACAGCAGCTCCGAGCAGAAACTTGTTATCACTGATAACACTCATGGCTAGTAGGAGAGATGAATTATATGTCTTTACTGAAGGTAATCAACAAATTCATCAAAATCGTTTCCTAGGATTTTAAAAAACATTTCAAAATTGTTACCATGACAATTGTTTCATTATAGTAGATTTTTAAATATCTCTATATAATAACCTCATCCTTTTTTGAAGTCGATTAACAATCGATGTTTGTTTATCCTTTATGCACTTCATATATTACTCATCCGACTGTGATTAAACTTTGCACGGTCATTCAGATTAACCCTGGGAAGGTTTCTAGCCATTAATAAAAGTTCTAAGAGTTTAGGGCTTCTCCCCACTTGACTTCAAAGTTACCATATTATTCTTATGGAGGAAAGATTCGTTATGTTTACCCTAATATCACCTACTAATGAGGTATTATCAGAGAGCACAGAATAATATAGGGGCTACATATGAGCTGCATATTGGGCTGTGAAGCAGCTGGCCGCCATGACAGTTGGGTCCAGAAACGTAAAACCACCGGTGAGCGACTAAAAAGGTGGACCGAACGCGCACTAAATAAACTGTGTTTTAAAACCCTTAGGCATTTCCAAAAAAATAGAAATTTTGTAAGACTGTAGAAGAATGTCGACAGCTGGTGATGAGACAATATTTAAAATTTACAGTTAACAATATCATATTAAATTACTAGATTTACTTTTCCAATCCTATTTAAATTTTAATTGGTGACATGAAAAAGTTAGTTGGCTACTACTTTTTAGCGAATTTCCCCTATAGGGAAGAAGCTATTACCGTAGGTCTCAAAGCCCGAGACCATGATAACTTTTCATTTTGAGGTCCCCAGATGCCAAAAACACCATTCGTTCAAATTTTTATATATGTATATATATATGTCCGTAAGCACGATAACTCTCGTAAAAAAGGTCCGATCTTAATAAAATTTGGTACAAATGTGTAAAGTACCATTTATTTGAACAAGTTCGAAAACCAGATGAATCGCACCATTCGAAGGGGGGTTTTTGGGGGTTTTGTACCCCAAAAATGTGTTTTTTGGGGTTTTCACATGTAATTTTAATTTAAATCAAATTTTTATTCATAGAATTCAGCTTAAAAAAACAAACAATTTGGTATTTTGATCATTGCTCTACGTCAATTGGTTACCGAGATATTGAAAGTGCTAAACACAGTACGTTGTCTAATGTTATTCTTATGGAGAAAAAGAAAAATTGTATATCTCACTTATTTATGAACATAAACTGGCAAAATTTGGTATATGGCTTGATCTGGTTATGGTTTATTGTTGTTTGCACAAAAAAAAAACAATTTTTCACCTATGGTTCCTGTAGCAGCAAACCTAGGTACTTGGTCCCCATGTTATTCTTATGGAAAATACTTAAAATGTTATATATCGCTTATTTATGAATGTATATGGATGAAACTTGGTATGTGACTTCACTAAGATGAGTTCTATTGATATTTGCATAAAAACCCATTATTTTGCGTAACTTGTTGCAGCAAACCTGCGTACTCATCCCCAATGTTATTCTTATTGAGAATAATTAATATTTTAAATATCGCTTGTTTGTGAATACATTTCTTATGAATCCTGTTAAGTGTTATGTTATATATTCATTGGAAATTCGCTGAGTATGCAGGTTTGCTGCGACGGGTGTATTTTGTTATGCGACTATTTGTGATATAGTAAATTCTGCTCTCTGAAATTTGTAGGTATTTTTTTATCTTCAAAATGAGTCATAAATCAATGATGTCGGATAATCCGCTGAGGAGGAACGGGTTTTGAAAGTTAACATCAACCTTATATTATGAGAAGCAGGAACAAACACCAAAAGTTTCGTGACTGGAGCCTCCTTTTAAGACTTAAGCCTCAACAACAAAATATTGCGTTTATTTTCACTCATTAAAATGGTTTGTACCGTTTATATGCAAATCAATTAATTAATTCATACCCATGACTAAATCCCTATCTAGGACGCCGACGAACACTTCTCTTGTGCGTATTACGATTGAAAAATGAGCGAGGTGCCATGTAGCCAGGGAGTAAAGAATAGAGAGGAGCGAGGTGCCATGTATCCAGGGAGTAAAGAATAGAGAGGAGCGAGGTGCCATGTAGCCAGGAAGTAAAGAATGGAGAGGAGCGAGGTGCCATGTAGCCAGGGAGTAAAGAATAGAGAGGAGCGAGGTGCCATGTAGCCAGGGAGTAAAGAATAGAGAGGAGCGAGGTGCCATGTAGCCAGGGAGTAAAGAATAGAGAGGAGCGAGGTGCCATGTAGCCAGGGAGTAAAGAATAGAGAGGAGCGAGGTGCCATGTAGCCAGGGAGTAAAGAATAGAGAGGAGCGAGTCTAGTTTCGCACGTTCACAAAAACGTTCGTGGCTTTTTACTCAACAATTTGTTTCACTTATTTCTATTTAATTTTACACAGATTAAAAACAGTTATGAACACAAATTGTATAATACTCTTACTACTACTGCTATCATTGCTGAAGTAATACGGCGGTAACGGTTAATCGATACGGGTATTATATGTTATTACGGTGAGTAAATGAAACATTAACGTTTTTACGAGTTACATAAGGCAAACTGGGATATGGCAAATATTGTATAATTCCTCCGTAATGAAGGTATATTTTATCAATGGAGTTTAATATATATCACATTTAATTGGAAAACATTAAGTGAGCTGTATTTAGTTATACGTCTCATAACAGGTTTATTAATTATTGTATCAGTAATTACTGAGTTAATATATATTTTTACAGACGGATTTTTAGTGTCCTGTGGAGAAGTAGTATAATTGACATCAACTGACCGGAGTATGGTATTGAATATAGTAAACAAACCAATAAATAAGGAAAATTACTCAAGGGATATAACGTCCTATTTATTAAAAAAATCTGCTGTTTTATTTCCGGAAAGATTGTGACACAAGCACTTGACGTATTTTAATGATTATTTGTTGTAGAAATTAAATGTTGAGTAGCAGGGAATGTCGAAGCCTGAATTGTATTTTATGGTTTATCTTTTTTTTCAAATTTGATTTCAATTTTCGAAAAGTCTAGCAGCCAAAGAAAACATTTAAAATTTGTTTTTCTAGGAATTTGTTAAGTCATATTGTGTAGACTTTTTCTGCGAAACAGGAATTATCACCTCGTTGAGGATTATGTGTACGAGTAGTAAGTGATGAAATGGTTTAAGCAAATTTTCCCTATAGGGAAGAAGCTATTACCGCAGTCGGCATGGTAAGACCTAGGCCCGGAACCATGATAACTTTTCGTTTTGAGGTCCCCAGACACCAAAAACACCATTCGTTCGAAACTGTATATATATATATATATATATATATATGTGTGTGTGTGTGTGTGTGTGTGTGTGTGTGTGTGTGTGTGTGTGTGTGTGTGTCGTAAAAATGATCCGATTTTGATGAAACTTGGTATAAACGTGTAAAGCAACATTTATGAGTAAGTTCGAAAACCAGCCAGATCGCTCTATCCAAAGGGGTATTTTGGGGGGGTTTTGTATCCCAAAAATGGGATTTTTGAATTTTTTACGTATAATTTTTGAAATAGTCAAATTTTATTTTTCACCATTGGATTCAGCTTTAAACACACAATTTGGTATTTTTATCATTCCTCTACGTCAATTGGTTACCGAGATATTGAAAGTGCTAAACACAGTACGTTGGTCTAATGTTATTCTTATGGAGGAAAATAAAAGTTTTATATCTCGCTTATTTATGAACGTATACTGACGAAACTTGGTATACGGCTTCATCTCGTTGTAGTCTATTGATGTTTGCTAAAAAAACTTTTGCCAAAGGCTCCCGTATCAGCAAACCTGCGTACTCAGCCCCCATGTTATTCTTATGGAGAATAATTAAACACTCTGTCTCCCTTAATTATGAACATAAATGAATAAAAACTGGTATACGACCTCACCTAGTTGAGTTATATTGAAATTAGCACAAAAACCCATTTTTTGTGTTCCTTGTTGCAGCAAACCTGCGTACTCAGCCCCAATGTTATTCTTATGGAGAATAATTAAATTTGTATATATCGCTTATTTGTGAATATATTTTTATGAAACTTGGTAAGTGGCTTTATGTAGTATTAAGACATTTATATCTCCATTAAAAATTCACTGAGTATGCAGGTTTGCTGCGACGGGGGTATTTACACATATGGACATAGAGTAAACATCGCATTTTTCTAATCCTATGTTTTAGTTTATGCGGGAAACGCCACGCCAAGCAGCTAGTACAATTTAAGAGAAACGACAAATTGTTATCCCGACCACAAACAAACTCAAACACATGTTGATAAAAATTTAATTTAACACGTGTTGTAATTGTAAAAATCCGAGATTGTAAATTGTAATTGTAATTTGGCCGAGAAACTAAACAAACATTTTACAGAAAATAAATGTCTACGGAATAACTTTCAAAAACATTCTAGACCTACAAACATCATTCTTTTAGTTACACTATTTGACGTTTTACATGAAAATCAGTTCCGTATCCCCCAAATTGCAGGAGGTAGCGGTCAATTATATAGGATCTAGAGGAAACTAGTTCACTATTCAAATGAAGTCGCCAGCCTACGCCAACAACGGAGCGGAAGGTGCGGAGAGGTGGTCACGTGGTCGGATATGCACATTAGAGCCGCACACAACTGTGTTATGTGCACTGTGCACTGTGCAGCACACCACGGCATCACGTGACGCACAACTACTGCCAACACAAATGGAAGCTAACTAATGCAAGAATGCGGTCAGCTAATGGAAACCCGTTGTTATTCATGGGGACAACTACATTTCTCTCTCTTCGAAATTATAACCCCCTGGGTGTCTTAACGGACATGCCGCTAAGCCGAGATAAAAGTGTACTGGATTATAACATAAAAGGATTTGGTAAACAATTAAACTACAGCACCCGTTTATTGGGAAAAATCATTTATATTTATTTTTTATTTTAGATTATTTAGAAACAACGTAATTCGATTTATTAGGCACATAAGTTGTCTTATGTGCACTTTCCAATAAAAAAATAGATTTTTGGCTGTTAGCTCTAATACAAAGATTGTAACACGAATGGTAAATTCTAATTTCATTGATCAGGTGCACGTTGGTTTACATTTTGGGCGAAAATTCTCATTAAATTTCACCGGCTATAATATAAAATGTAAACATGTTTGTTGGTTTACATTTTGGGCGAATATTCTCATTAAATTTCAGCGGCTATAATATAAAATGTAAACATGTTTGTTGGTTTACATTTTGGGCGAATATTCTCATTAAATTTCAGCGGCTATAATATAAAATGTAAACATGTTTGTTTCTAACTTAACCTTATAGTTTTATCTCAATATAAAAGAAAACAAAATAAAACCAGAATGAACTCTCAAGTTGATTTATTAACACTTTTTATAAGAGTAGTTAGTATCATATAGTATCTTATGTAATGGTCCTGCTTAAGTTATTCATGTTCTTGCAATTCCACTAAAAATATTAATTAAGTCATGAAAATTATCACGTCTTAGGAAATGACCCCCGTAGCCGCAATTCTTTATTGAAACATAGTTTTTGCAGAGTTTATCAGTTTTACAAATGCACGGTGATTAACTCTTTTTAATTGTTTTCTTTATAAACGTCCTTATGAACCGACAAGTTCCATATTTAATTTCCTCTCCGCTTGAAGCTTGAGGAAAGTACTTGTATAATTGCGTAAATTGTCACAGTTTCTTGAGTTGTTCGCCGAATGTATGGTAATTGATCAAAGTCAACAAGTCTCCTGCTTGACGAGGTAACTATGCCGAAGTGGTGATTACAATGTTCATTCATATTGAAAGCTAAGTTAGCCTTAACCGCGTTAAAGTTTAGCTGTATTTGGAAAACAAAGAAGATAATAAAACTAGTCGGTGTCCCGTTCTTTTTACAGGGATATCGAAAATATCAAATGCATCCAGTACAAACTTCTGTTGTGTAAATAGCTCAGGGTGTAGTAAACTATTCTCTACTAGTTGTTATTCACGGATAGTTCGCGAGTAAACTCGATTGCATTGGGGGTTTATTTTTTAAATATTAGTTTGTGGTAAAAACGCATTCCTTTGTTTAAAATTCATTGTTGGTGATGGAGAGTTTATGTTATTCAAGGAATTTTGGCGGACATTTTCCATAACTTATTAGTAAAAACAAAGTTTCACGACGTTTCGGGATGTGGAATCTGATCCCGTCGTCAGGTGGAAAGAATACCTAGAACATAACAAAATTTTATTATTTTGTTATGTTCTAGGTATTCTTTCCACCTGACGACGGGATCAGATTCCACATCCCGAAACGTCGTGAAACTTTGTTTTTACTAATAAGTTATGGAAAATGTCCGCAAAAATTCCTTGAATATTACAATAGCATATTATAAATGATTGAAAAGCACAATCTTTATCACCGAATCGGATTTTAGGTCAATCGGTTCTGATACCTTAGTATTGTGCAAAATATACTCAAATGTTTAAGATCTCGAGTTTTTTTATAATATTTATGTATTTAACATCTAATATTCACACTTCCGCTATCAGTCGCGATCCGTTTTTCGATGACTGAGGTGGAGTAGAATACCATCGTTCCGTAATTGCGCACAATATGGTTTTTACATATTCAATACTTATATTCTGATACAAGCCACCTTAAACGTTATTTTTCCACCCATAAGAATAACATGGAGATCAATTTTAATTTGATTGCATTCTAAAACAGCTGTTCATGCAATATAACACAGTTGTACATTCAACATAGGATATGACTATACTTAAATTGCAACAATTAACTCTTCTAAAAAGTTTAAAGAAGAAACAACTTTGTTCGGTTTCGAGTCACCATCTATTATTGTCAACTCACGTCAGAGACATTTTACATTCCTAGTAAAAATATTAAAAATATTTATAACAAACTGATATATCATGATATACAGTAATAGCACCATATAATATAAATTCATAATTAAAATAACCAAATTAAAACTAACCATTTCAAAGTGTTGCGACGCTGTAATCGTGCCCCTTTGAGCCCCGCCGATATATTTGCATTTAAATCTTATGGTTAGTTAAGTCATGGAGGTAGTTAGAGTATAAGCAATTGGACCATGTAACCTGGTCGACAAAACGGAACTAGCATTTCTATAACGCCGACTCTGACACAAGTTTAACTTCAGGTTCAAACGTTAAATAGCCAGGGTTAATTTTAAAGGCGCGCTCTTCCTTAGAGGATACAAAGGTTATCTGGTTTAACGTTTAGCAGAAGGTCGCTCGGACATCGGTTTTCTTAGGTAATACAACAGACAGCATGATTAAAAAGTTCCTTTAAAATGATTCTCAGGGTGTCTTAGGTGGTGGTGTTGAAAGGGGTGGAAGAGCAAGCAAACGATGGCCGTTGTAACCATACTTCTTTGATACTTCTCTCTCACGTAATACTTCAGAAAGCGTATAGTCTTATTACCGACTAGGATCGATTTATTCCTTAGCAAGGATCATTAATTAGTAGTCCAACAACCAATGGCAGCTGGGTCTGATTTCGAACATTCACCAAATATTTAGATATTGCTCAGATCAGGGTCAATCTGATAAACGTTTTACTTGTTAGTCCCACTTGAAAATTTACTTAGTTTAAAACACAATCCTAGTACCTTACTTTGCAGGAATGTTTGCACGCGTTTGCGCACTGCAGTGTTCCTATGTTAGAACCAACTCGAGGTGAAGTTTAAAGCTGCAAACTCTAAGACTGAGAGGACAAACAGCGCTACTACGCATGACCGGTGTACCGGCGTAGAAGTTGGATAACTTTGTTTGTTGCGTATGACACCTGTAGCGACAAACATTGGCGCGTTTGTCTCCACCTTCCACGTGTTCGTCAACGTGACGTTGTCACTCTCGGGGTCGCGGGTTCGAGTCCGCCTTCGTTCAGACAACTTGTTGACGCCTCGTGAGACCAATTAGTGTGTGTTATTGTACCACGTGATTATTGGTGAACGCGCCTCCGCAACTATTGTTATCGCTGTTTGCAGTTTATTCGTAGTCGAAGTATGAGAAAAACATTATGTAACATTTCGTTATTTTATATTACGTTATATTACGGTGAAGACGAGACACCATAATTTATTGCATTAGTCTGCGATTAGTGTTGGATTAGTCTGTGACGTCATTTAAAAACTCAGAACTGTTCCATTCAAATTCAGGGCTTAATATCGGCAATGTATTGGGATTTCTTTCCTTTGTTTGCCGCAGAAAGTGAAATCGTTGCTTTCCGCTTTAATCGATTGGGATTATATTTTTTTAGGCTATACTCAATTGCCTTGCAATATAAATTGATAGTTATGATGCATTATGTCGAGGCTTAATTAGTCTCGATTCATCAAGTACTCTAATATGAACAATACGTAAGTGAGCGCGTTTCTGTTATTGCAAGGTAATTTCAAACAACACACGAATGATTATCAGACATAAGCTGAGCGGAACTTCATCGCAACACGCAATAACGGGGTAACATACCTCAACCATTAGGGCCAACTGCCATTAGGAATATCTGCGGGGAGGTTTTTGACTAAACCAATTTAAATTCCGATGGGCCTTTAGGATAATAAACAACTAACAACAAATATTACACTTATTACAATGGAAATACATGGGAGAATCAAATGGTATAAATATCCTAAAATTTATAGCTAATGGGGATGGAAGTCTAAACATCAATTAATCCACCCATACATACGACTTTCATCGAAACTTTCACATTTATTATGTAAGTAGGATAACTACAATGATGACAACGCATCATGCACGTTTACAACTGCTCTGAATCCGTGTTCGATATAGCAATGAGGAAACACAAAGTAAACAAGTAAATAGACAGTCACACAGCTCGCAGGGTCAATGGCTGAGCTGAGGGGAACGAATCGAGTTTACTACGTTTATCGTAGAAAACCAGAAGCCGAAGGCCGACTGAACCGAGTGAAAGGCTGTAGGCCAAGAACCAAGGCAGGCGTAAAGGTAACAGCTAACTTGTTGGCCGGGCATGATGACTGGCGTTCTGCAGCATAACTATAGCACAGAGATTTCGAGCATTATGTTTCTCATTATGTTTGTTCCATGTTATATAAAATTATAAAATCCAATAGTTTAACACTGACCTGGTGATATCTGAGTGGTATGGGCCAAAGGCCGGCGGTATTTTTGTCTATTTTTACTTTCTCCCCCTATACATAGTATATAGAGAAAGTATTGTTTTCGTAAAAATTTTCGAATTTGAGTTGTTAGTGGAAATATTCGTTTTGGTGCTCCCTGAACCCAAAAAAGTGGTTTTTACGTGGGGGGTGTGTGTGTGTGTGTGTGTGTGTGTGTGTGTGTGTGTGTGTGTGTGTGTGTGTGTGAACTGACATGACCGCCCTTATGAGCATATTCTTCGGTTCCACACACCACTTCCGAGCATATGCACCCTTGCGAGCATATTCTCGGAAGTACAGACAGTGATTTTGCCTATCTCCGTAAAATAACGATCACGGGAGTACAAGAATCGTTCAAATCGGATCATATGCTCGGAAGGCACCTCGAGCCTAGTTCCGAGTGTGTTCGCCAGGGCCGCGCTGAAAGCAGTATCCATAGAAGTGTGTGGGCATTTTTGTCCCTTGCGAGCATATTTTTCGTGTGGGATGAATACACTTTGTGAGGATATATATTGAGGGGATAGTTGCGGTGTGTGACAATTGGGGTACTTGAGAGAATATTTTGTGCCATTGTTTTCATTTCCTCAACAGCGTTGCCAAGTTTTTCGCACCGCTTCAGGTATAAACCAATTCTAACATCTGGCTTTGCAACTGGATTCATCAGTCGATGATGTACTTTCTCTAGGTAAATTAAAAACATACTAGGGGCGCCCGTCGGAATTCGACGGATATTGTATCCGTCCTTTTATATTTTAAGGATGAGTAATCCAACAGTACCCTTGTAGGAACAATCACCAAAAATAAAAAACTTGTGATTTCCCCTAATTTTATTTTTTCCGTGTTCTGGAGACTTCTTTTCAAGTTACTTTACAGGGTATTTGGCATAGATTTGTTCTGGTTACTTTAGAAAGGGCCTGAGTTCGATTCAACATTAACTGATTAAACAAACGGAAACGCTTGATGGCTCAATGTTGGTTCAACCCCAAAATTATAGAAATGGGACCGATAGTTTTGGCTGGCCGACTTACGGGAGAATTTTCTGAAAAAAAAAACGAACATGGGCTCTTACGGGAGTAAAAAGTGCAAAGTCGTCTAGCGTTGGGAAAAACACATTTAAACAAACGAAAATGCTTGATGGCCCAATGGCGGTTCAAGAGCTTTGATTCAAAACCAAAACTATAGAAATCGGTTTAGTGGTTTCAGCAGGTTGACTTACGGGACAAAAGCTTGCGTGGTGTTTTTAAAGATATAGATGATGATGATATTACACTCTACTATTTATATTGTTGTCGTTTTTCCGTTGCTATTATAGCAACCCATAAGACCAATGTTAACTTTAAGTCTTTAATTTTCATTTGAACAGTATTAACAAAACATTATTTATTTGTTAATAATAAAACTTTTTTTAAATGTGTGAAAACACGACTATCGAGTATTCAAATTCATGGGAGC
Source organism: Allygus modestus (assembly GCA_963675035.1). Taxonomy (NCBI): domain Eukaryota; kingdom Metazoa; phylum Arthropoda; class Insecta; order Hemiptera; family Cicadellidae; genus Allygus; species Allygus modestus. The sequence goes on from OY776114.1 coordinate 131,493,959, forward strand.
AATTTTGCTAACTTCACCAATTGCAGGTTTTCGTTAAACCAGATAGATCACATTGTTGGGCAAACGAATTTAGAATTTAGACTTAAGACTAACCTAAAATATTAGTGGTTGCCGTTTCGGGGAAGGCCCTAAATAATATAAAAGTGTAAAATTTATTTATTCCAGTAAAGAAAAAAAAGATCTTAAAATTTGTTTAAATTTATAAATAAAACTCGTATTTTTGTTTTAAGCCAATAGTATCACAAACAGCATGTTTTGTTTAGAAAATTGCAATAAATTATTTTTCAATTAAATTTGTATTACTGTAGTCTAAAATCGGGGCAAGTATTAAATTAATAATACAATAAATACTTGTCTATTATTTTTGAGCTCGACAAACAGTAACATAAATTCCTTTTTAATATTGAACTCACTGTACATGCTACTACATTAGTTCTTTAATTTGTTATGTGAATAAGTTTAAATTTATTTTAATTAGAGCTTTAGTTTATATTTTTACAACTCTTATTTTTAAAACAATAAAAATAATAGAAAATTAATTTCTCTATGCAAAATTAAAACTGTAGATTGTTTGGTTGTAAACCGCGTATGTTAATACTCTTTATTCAATAAATTTGTTATTTCATATAATACATGTTATAATAAAACTAACTTACTGTCGGATTCAAAATTATGGATACTCGAGTTTGAATTGCCACCAAAAATTAACCGATTGAGCTACAATAACGGCGGTTACATCAAAATTGTCCTTGTTTTATTTTCGTGTTTCGGTGTGAACAAACATTTTAAATTTTGATTTTAACTAATTTTTATTGCAGGTAGAATCTAAAAAGTACACGATTTTTGCCGTTTTTATAGCAACTACGGAATTAAAAAATTAATATTTCCGAAACGGGTCAACTTCTCGATTTCAAATTTGGATACATAATAGATAGACATGTTTTTAGTTTATTTGTATAATATTAGATTTTTAAACTTAATTTTATGAAAGCTGTTATCTATTTCGTAAAGTGATATTTTCTCAGCACTCAAAAGAGCTAAAAACTTGTTTAATGACTTGTTATGAAGCTCGTGATTTTTATAGTCTAACTTTGAAAGCACTTAAACCAAATCTACTTAAAAACGGTATATTCAGAGTGATTATTAAGTAATAAATCAGTGCGCGCACGTTGCTGGCTACCGCTGCGGCGTGTTGAAAAGAACGGAGTGCGACGTTGCCGCGATAAGCGAGTTGGCGGGCGCTCCGCATTCTGAGGCTTTTGATGGGAAGGATGAGGCACGCACCCCTAATGGAATGTGTCAGAGGAGCAATGCTCGCTTTCTCCTGAGTCATTTGGTGAGCGTTTTAGCTTATGTTCACAAAATGTCCCAACATGTCAAAATCATCCTTAAACAGAATCATTAAGAAGCTCGCTATTAGGTTCAAGAAATTCAGCAAAAACCAGTTCTAATGGAATCCAACTCTATTGCTGCTTTTCGCTATGCCTATTTAAGAAGAATAAAGGACCTGAGAGCTAAAGGCTTAATCTTTTATACTGATGAAACTTGGTGCAGACAAAATCATATAGAATGCAAGAACATATTATCGACGCACTGATTAAGAACTTCAACAACTACAACCAAACGGTGATGGGAAATGGTAAAAATGTAAATCAACAAAGACATTTTGACAACCACTCTACTAACTGGTTGCAGATTGCGGAGCACTCGCCAACTCGCTTATTGCGGCAACGTCGCACTCCGTTCTTTTCAACACGCCGCAGCGGTAGCCAGCCTCGTGCGCGCACTGATTTATTACTTAATAACCACTCTGAATAAACCGTTTCGAAGTAGATTTGGTTTAAGTACTTCAAAATTAGACTATGAAAATCAGGAGCTTCATAAAAAAAGCAATTAAACAAGTTTTTAGCTCTTTTGAGTGCTGAGAAAACATCACTTTACGAATTGGATAACAGCTTTTCATAAAATTAAGTTTAAAAATCTAATATTATACAAATAGCCTAAAAACATGTATTTCTTACCGTCGGGTAAGGGCCCTTCCTGTCAGGCACCCGTCCTAGGCTGCAAGGAAGATCCACTACTCCCTCCAAGGACTTGGACTAGACTGGGTATCCAGGCTCAACTGGGAGTCAAGCCCCCAGAAGAGACAAGGAGGAACCAAGGAAGGGAAGTTGTCATACTGGATAGCCAAAAGACTTACCAATACTGTGACAGCTTCATTTTGCTGTACCCAATGTACTCTGTACTAGTATAGACCAGTCAGAGAGCCGTCGAGGGCTAATTAAAGGTTTAGTCGTCCTATAGCGAAATACAATGTCGAATTCCTTAATTTGTGTATCATAGTTTAATAATAAATAGTTTAATCTTGAACCTAAACAATGGACATGTTCTCATTAATTTGTAGCAAAATCAAAATTCTACTATTGTATTTCCCTAGAGGACGACGAAACCTTTAATTTGACACCAAAATTAATTGTTTGTGACGATCAGGTGAAGAATAACGGAGGTACAATGTTAACATTGGCCTTATGGAACAAAACTCCAAGATGGCGTCCGGCAACTTCCGGTGATGAAGACTCTTAAGAAATTCCAAAACAGATTTACCTGAGGTAACTGGAGGCGTGAAACAATAGAGTTAGTTCTCGTCGGAAGAAAAACTAGTAAATATGCCATCGAATTACGAAAGAGGAACCACTGATGGAGAATGGAGACCTGAATGATTTTTGTTACAAACGTACCCTACGGATAAAGTGAACTATTTTTTAGGCATCAAAAGGAATACAGGCGTCTGGGTGCATACACTCTTATTGTACATGGTGTTAGATTGCAATCCAATTTACAATTACCAAATGTAAATTTTAAATGAACAATTCAAGTGCATATAAGTTGGCATTATTTTGTTTACTGTTATTGTGAGGTAATAAAACTGAAGTTATTATTCGATTGTTCAAAATGTCTAAAAAGAGTTGACTATTCCATAAACGCTTATCGTAATAATATTGAACACATAGTCTAAAAAATATTACATTTTTTTAAGTTATAGGAATTAGTTTAAGCAAGTGCCAAAAGCAATTAAAAATATATAAGTTAACTCAGATGTTTATATGATTGATTCTGGAGGATGCTGTTTAGAATACCACTATAATAGTAGTATATAGTATTTGAAAAAATATGTTATTCAAATATAGTATTTGTATAAATAGCATATTTCCTCTAAAAAAGAATACTTGAAACGGTATTTCGGTTTTTATTTTGTCGGTATCCTCTGAGTGAATAGATTAACTGGGGTTTATTTGATCATCGTCACGTTTGTTCTCGTTAAAACCGGAATTTCCATGTTCAGGGAACTTCATATAATGAGGTATTGCAATTTGTTAATAGAAACCAAAGACATAAATATGAGCGCATTTACATTATGAGATATAGTCTCGATACAAGTTTGGCGATTAGTCAACGTTCTTAAGCTTATAAAATTAGTTTTCTTAATCCTTTTTTCTAATAGTTTAGTAAAGTATTATGAATATTGTAGTTAAACAATATTTCTTTTCTAAACAACACCAGATGTATCATCAATGGATAATCTAAGATAACGTATAGGCTAATACTTTTTTGAGAGTTCCTTAAAGTTCAATCCAAAGCTAGAATTGTATCCAAATCTTAAAAATACTTTTATACTTTTAAACATTGTGTAAATTTGGTACTGTAGGGGATGTGTAAAGAGGGTAATACTGAGCGGATTTTGCCCACCCCTTGCAGTTGCACGTAGCGCAAAATATGATTCAATAAAAATACTAAAATACTCACTGCATAACAGCAACAACATTATTTCTTTGATAATACTTGAATTGTATATCAAACTGTATTTACCCCTGGACATTTTTCAGTCAAGAAAAATATTAAACACGTGCTCGAATTTCAAAGTAATATTTAAACGATATATTCATTATTCAAAATTAAGATTTTAAAACTGAGATATAAAGCTCTCTTAAACTGATCCAAATACTATACTATCTAAATACTCAAGCATACTATCTTAAAGGCCTATACATTGGTTATTTTACTTGTAATACATTCTATTTGTCGAATCAAACAAAGTCAAATGTAGAATAAACTGAGAAAATCAGTATACAAATATATTAACGGGTGTACGTTTAATTTTATTATTTTCAGCTAGCCCACCGATTAATATACCATATACACATACGAAGTAAAAATGTTTGTATTAAGTTCAAGCATAGGCCTACCTTAATCTAGAATTAGGAATTTATACCCGACAATGATGTGCGAAGTGGTGGGTATAGTTGTGAATTGTCCCCGTGTACTCTCTATCTCTATGAAGGAAGTGGTGATCTGTCGGGGTGGCGATCTGTCGTTAGCGTACCCTACAGATCGCCATCTCCGAGAAGGGAAGGTGGGCTATCTGTCGGGGTGGCTACTTGTCGCGGTCGTGTGAGGTGGCGATCTGACGATAGCGTACACGATAGTAGTAGGTTGTTGATAATATACACCACCTGATCAACTTTGGATGACATCTTAAGTGCAAACATTAATCTTATGGGAATAAGCAGACCTGGCCAACAATGCTTTCCATAAGACGCCGCGACAACTAGGGTGTATTTTAAGGCGAATATGAATGAATGATGACTGTGGAATGGGTGAGATGCCTTGTGTAGTCTTCTTACTGACTATAAGACCGACTGATTATTTAGCCCGGATCATTATTTAGCCCAATGCCCATTGGAAGATGGATGCAGTTTCGAACCTTCACAATCTTTTACTAGGATTTCGTTCAGGACCGATGTGGCGAACTTCAGATTATGAAACGAGCACGCTAACCACTACGCTACCCAGCCTTGGATCTACGTGGTTTTTTAAATCAAAAGCTGATTGTTTATGGATGAAAGAAAATCTTCAGAAATATTTTTTTTCCGAAAAAACGAACACTACAAAAGGTGGAAACGTTGATATCAGTTGAAATTGGGAAGGTAATTTATATTTTGATTTAAATACGGAATAGTTGATGAAAAACTGCCAATAAAGATGAGTATTCTGATTAGGACGCGGGACTTATTAAATATTCTTTAAATAAGTCATTATTACATTTAAAAACTCTATTCATCAGACTTTAAATATTTTTTTATTTGGTATTTGTTTTATTTTGGCATCTTAATATATAAAATCCAAATAACACTAACTGATCTATTACGAAATCTCCATAACCATAAGGCCTACAGATTTTAAAATTTATACATAGGTTCCTCATTCGTCCTAGGTGCTTTTTAAGAAACGGCATTACAAAATTCCCCCTGTGTGTGTGCACTGATGGGCCCCAAAGTTCTCATGTATATCTTATGGACATTCACTTGGTTTAAACTGATGAAAATTCAAATAGCTGATCTTGATTCGTATTAGTTCCACGGGCTAACAACAGATGGAAGCACACACAACTATCATAGTTTACGCGGGCGAAGCTGAGACGGGTCGGCTAGTTTTAATGTAAATATCATAAATTTAATAAGATAAATATAAGGAAATTGTATACATGTTGTAATAAACCTTTACAACAACCTATTAACCGATGGAAAGTTGTACAGTTCTTTCTTATATATTGGGTGGCTGAAAAACTGAATAACTCTTATGATTTGTATTTACAACGTAAAAAGTATTGCCGCTGACAAAGGACAGTGATAGGGCTGAAGAGTTGGCTACGGCGGTCAAAATGAACATTCCCGTCGGAAGCCTCCCCTGACCGCCGCGCCGGCGCCGCACTAGAACAGTGCTCCCGAGGCACCGCAGGTTCCGCAGGTAGGTTGGCCAGGTCCCAATCCTTTGATGAGACTGTGCCTTTGTTGGGAGCGGCCACCCGCCACCATTGTCACCCCCCTTCTGTTCTAAGAAACACTACGTCCTACCGTCCTACTACGATTTGCAATAAATTGCTCCGTTAGGCCTACCAAACTAAAAGATGGCCCATAATTTTTTTCCAAAGGAGACGAATAATACAAAATTTGAATCACAGTTCTACGATGTCTCGATACTGACTTACTTCTAAAGTAGACGATCATAACTTTTGAATCAGGGATCCTAAAGTCTATTTAAACCCAGGAGTAGGCGGAACCAGTCGGCCGTACTAATACCATAGAATAAAAAATACCCTGACCCCTTGAGTCTATTGGTGTGAGATCGGGTATGGGAACGCGTCGCCGGCCTGTGTCGGTGAGTCATTGCTGCTGATCCCAGTTTCAATATGCAAACTTTTTTAATTGAAATAAAAACTTTAAACAAAATACATCTCGCGCTGTGTTTTGATCGCCTGATTATTTTGATACTAAATATGAAGGAAATCCGTTAATTTTGGGGAAGGCAAAGTAAATAATTAAATCGTATAAGTGTTTTTCAAATAGTGTTTAATGGTCATCAATACGTCAATAAATTTACTTTGTATGAACGATACCTCACCTAAAACCATGTCTTTCAAGAATATACATTTACTTTGATTAAATGTTTGATGAGTTTGATAACAACCACTTAATTACTACTGTACACAATTAATGCACGTACGTGTAATATTTTGTTATGCCTTTGTGACGTATATTTTGTAAGTTAGTTATAGAATTGTTATGTCTCATTTTTTAATTATTAAACATATAATTAGAGGTATTTATTTAATTTTTAACGTTTTTGGAAAATTGAAAATTATGATAATACACAGTGCACCAAAACAGTTTAATTTTCCTATTTTAGGTCCAAATAATCAGTGCTTAAACTTGTTGAAACAAATTACTTTGATGTCTTTGTCAATTTATTTTTTTTGTATATAATTTTAAGATGTATTTAATTTTAATAGAGTTTTTTGTCAATATCAAGTTAATGAACAAGTGTAAATAAATGCACACTGATAACAGTATATATTTTATGTCTATATTTTAATAATGCATTTAATTAGCAAAAAACTGTCTATCCACTGTTCTGTATGGTGATATTTACTATGTACAGTAGTAATTAAATGGTTGTTATCAAACTCATCAGTCATTTAATCCAAATAAATTTATTGACGTATTTATGGTCATTAAACACTATTTGAAAAACACTTATACGATTTAATTATTTACTTTGCCTTCCCCAAAATTAACCGATTTCCTTCATATTTGGTATCAAAATAATCAGGCGATCAAAACACAAAGTGAGATATATTTTGTTTTAAGTTTTTATTTCAATTTAAAAAGTTTGCATATTGACACTGGGGTCAGCAGCAATGACTCACCGGCAAAGGCTGACGACACGTGCCCATACCCGATCTCACACAATAGACCCAAGGGGTGAGGGTATTAGTACGGTCGACTGGTTCCGCCTACTCTTGGGTTTAAATAGACTTTAGAAAATAAACCGCAAGGACCATAAAGACATTATTTCATTGGATCGAAAATAAAAACGACACGTTTGCTTTTAATTTACTTGCTTATGTCAAAACGTCCATGTGTTCCCCGTTATCTCTGCAAACGAGAATATTGTTACATAAATATAAACAGAACCATATCAGTACATTTGTTAACATTCGATCCGCTAAGCCATCTTTTCAAGTTTATGGCTCTTACAGTTTATTATCTATTACCCGTGATAATAATCATAGTTCTATTATCCCGCTATCGACATAACAGGTAACATAGTTATTTATACAAATATTGCAGGCGAATTTGGGAAACCCGTTGTCTATGAGTCTTTTTTATAGTATCCACCGTGAAGCCATAAAATAGGCCGAAGATAGATGACGAGTTGCTGCCAAATAACATGGGTGTAAAAACGTCTATCAGAGGGAACATTCAGCTTAAAGAAAAATAAGATTACAGAAAAAAACGGGGATGGCCACTGATTAACCTTATAGTTTTAGTTTAAATTAGAAACACTGTTTTATAAATACAGATTTTCCAACGAGTTGTTGGGTTCCTGGTTATCAGTCGGGATTGTAAAAACGAAAACAATTATTTGTTCAAAATTCAGGGTTGGTAATGGCGAGTTTATGTTATTTAAATAATTATTGAAGACATTTTCCATCACTTATTATAGTTAGTAATATATACGTAATAAGTAGTGGAAAATTTCCGCAACAATTCCTTAAATAACAACGTAAACAATACTCTACTTATAACCTTCCTAGAATTTCACTAAAATAAATCTACCTGAATTAGTAAATTACAGATTACTTTAATTCTTAAACTGTTAAAATACCAACCGGCCATAATTTTCCGGTGCGGGATGATTTTCGACTATCTTATAACTTTAACCATTGCAGTACAAACAATACGTACTTTAATATAGAATAGACTGTATATTTTAGCTTTTAAAAAAGAAACTTTAAATCACTACAACTTGTTTCTAGAGTTTAAAAATATATTATTAATTACCAAGAGATGATTATCCAAACATTTTACCTGTCATACCGTATATGTATGAATAATACATCACAGAGTAGCAGCTCAAAAAAGTAACAACTTCGAAAAATATGTTATAGCTGGTAAATTTAGAACAAGGAAGTATATTATAGTCCGGTCATATTTTTAAAGAAAACATCACTATGATAAAATGAAAATAAACTGTTTAAGAAGATATTTTAAATTAAGTATTTAAGATTTGACAGTTAATTTAAAACCTCTGAATAATCGACTAATTAAAATATTTATATTTACTATAGTTAAGTGATATAACTGTCCGTTGAACGATTTTAAGATTACAGTTTCGGTCTCTCACTGCTCGGAGAAACCCCCCCCCCATTTCCTTAAACTTTAAATTAGGTATAAATTCAATATTATAAAGTTTTGTGCTAAAACCCTTTATTTTGGAGTTAGTCTTGGAAAAGAGAATACATTTGGAGACCTATCGTTATAAAAACAGTTTCGTGATAGTTATAAGCAGTTGTCATTGGTAACGGTGCTAGTCCGTAATGTATAACCAGTTTTATTTAAACTATACGTTCTATATACTTAAACATGTAAATGCCATAAACTAAGATGGAGGTCATTATAAAGTGTCTAAATATGCGAAATAGAGCAAGCACAATCGGTTGGTTCATCCTTACGCACCTTTATGTAGGCGTAAGAACTAGAACCTGATTAGGAAAAATCGTTGTAAAGGACGTCTTGCTTGAATGGGCGATGAATTGTCTTTGATTATTCTTCTCTGACTTCACAGGAGAGGAAACGCGTGTGCGGTTGGGGGTTATCGCTACCGTGGTGGTAGATCCTTTTTCCAACTAACTGGTTGACTCATCTTTCCCTTTATCCTAGTGTTGGTCCACAGCGACCGATGGATCTGTTAGAATTTTGAAGGGTCACTATTATTGCAAAACCATTGTTTCGTGGAAGGACACTCTGTTATATGCCACCACACTGACAGCACCGGGTGAGGAGTGTATGAACTCCACTGTACAATAAATATTGTTATTGTTTTAGCCAGCTATTACGATTATTACAATTAGTCTGTAAACTCTTAAATACGGACCTAAAAGAGTCAAATACGCGATTATGACTATCTGTGTTGGGGCGGTGGTGCTTTCATTAGAAATCGCATTTCGATAAGCTCATCCCTACTAATTTGGCTGTGTATATATTGCAATTGTCACCCACCTAAATTATTTGTTCGGCCGCATTAGAATAACAATACAGTGTCGGATAATTACTGGGTGATTAAGATACAATTAACAGAGATATTAAATTAGTAAAATAATTGAATAAAACATGTGTACGGCTCATTATGAAATGTTTAACAAACTTTACATTAATTCTTTAGATTAATGTAAAATGAAGTTTTCCCAAGAAAATTACATATTTGGTATTACAACATCTGACACACATTAACAGTTAAAATTACTCAAAATCGTATTCGGTAATAAGCAAATGCCTACCACAACCTCAGTTTGTATTACTCTTTATTCGTATACATTATTATTAATGTTTCAAAAGGATAATACGTTCTTCAGTCATAACCCATTCCGTTGGCAAAAATTATATACGGAGTGAAAATGTCCGGAAGGTTGTGTTAACTGTATATCTTTTTAGACTTTACGGAAAGGCGGCAATCGGCAGTCCCTTCCCCTCACGCGCCTCCACCAATGGGAGCACGGTTTCCCCCTCCCTTGGTCAGATTGTGACTTGCCGCTTGTTTGTAATATGGAATGCTATAGTTGGGCATTTTGTAAACATATACAGGAGGAGTGCCTTCTGCCAAAAGTAGTTTATATAAAGATTATATTAGGATATATGAAACCGGCATATTCAAGTTAGTCTATATATCTAGTATAATTTGTTGTACGTAAATCATAAGTCATTATAAAAGGTGGGTTTGATAGAATGCTACCTGCCGGGGTTTTGTATGGAATGCTATCTGCCGAGGCTCTTTATATATATATATGTATGTACCGTTACCTCGATAACTTTAGAAAGAAACTCCCGATTTTGATGAAATTTGGCAGAAATGTGGAGACTAACATTTATGACTCTAAGTTCGAAAACCAGAACGATCGGACAGTGGGAAGGGGACTTTATGGGGGTTTTAAAGTTTACAAAAGTTTTTTTATTTTACCCCAAAATTTTAAAAGGACTTAATTTTGGTTATAGCCATTTTATAGAGCTTAAAAAACAAATAATTTTGTATTTTGAATCATTAACCTAGGTTAAGTGGTAGTGGAGAAAAGTCAAAAAACACATCCATAAAATTCCCCATGTCAATCTCATGGGAAAACGGTTTTTAGATTTTCCTCAAATAATTTTACTAAAAACTTCACATTTCTTTTTACCAGTAGGTTTAGCTCTACAAAATATTCATTTTGGTGTTTTAATTGTTGCCCTACGTTCATTAAAACCCCTTAAAATAATATACTCATAGGTCAAAGGTCTATTAAATATAGTATCAAGATTTCTAATAGAACTTATTCCTACAGCGAATATAAATATGTATTCATTGTATTGAAGATCAGAACATAATACAGACAAAGTATGCAAAGTTTGACCCAAATACCTAACATATTCTTTCTAAAGTAAACATATATTTTCGGAAAAATTCAAATTTTTTGCTTTAACAGGTGCATATTTTTACCAAATCTTACACATATTCTTAAAACCACATATATTCCTACTAAATATCACTTATATTTTCAAAACGACCAACACGTATTCTTACAAAAACTGACGAGTAATTAAAAATCACACATATTATCATAAAATCACACACATATTCTCACAAAAACCCACACATATTCTAACAAGAACCCATACATATTCTCACTAAAACACACACATATTCTCACAAAAACCCACAACACATATTCTAACTAGAACCCAAACATATTCTCACTAAAACCCACACATATTCTCACAAAAACCCATACATATTCTCACAAAATCACACACATATTCTCACAAAACCCCACACATATTCTAACAAAAATCCATACATATTCTCACTAAAACCCACACATATTCTCACAAAAACCCACACATATTCTCATAAAAACTCACACTGAATGCTCACAAGGGACATAGCTTAAACATGCATAATTGTAAAAGTGCGTGTTACCATTGGATTGCAATAATTTTTTATAGCATTTTCTAACCGTTTTCGTTGTTGTACCTTTTAATACACGGGACTTCTCACAAGTGGCACATGGTGCCGACATCTGTGTATTCTCACAAGGGATACTCATGTCAGTCGTGTGTGTGTGTGTGTGTGTGTGTGTGTGTGTGTGTGTGTGTGTGTGTGTGTGTGTGTGTGTGTGTGTGTGTGTGTGTGTGTGTGTGTGTGTGTGTGTGTGTGTGTGTGTGTGTGTGTGTGTGTGTGTGTGTGTGTGTGTGTGTGTGTGTGTGTGTGTGTGTGTGTGTGTGTGTGTGTGTGTGTGTGTGTGTGTGTGTGTGTGTGTGTGTGTGTGTGTGTGTGTGTGTGTGTGTGTGTGTGTGTGTGTGTGTGTGTGTTCAAGTTCAAGTTCAAGTTCAAGTTCAAGCAATTTTATTCATGAAAAATTATTGTTTATTACAAAATCCCATGTGTCACATAGGACACGCGCGGGACAGAAAAATATACATTTTCTTTAATACATTATTTCTTTACTGACAGCTGTACAGTTCTTTTACACTTCCGTCAAATTCTCAGGAACAGTTCATACATGATGATGACAAATTTCAGAATTTTTTTAAATCACAGACTACGGCCACCACTTTCATTAATCATGCTCCGGTAACAAAATTCACCAGTATAAATATGTTACGTATATTCAATAATTTAAAACAAAAATACTAAACTCTAAAACAAATTCATAACAAGAAATAGACTATATTAGATACAACATTATCAGGCTTCCATAACAATTCATGCAAACTTATAATGCTAGCAAGTGAAAGATGAAATGACTAGATTCATTAAGTAATCAAATATTCAGGCAGAAAACTAAATTAACAACAACAAAATAAACAAAAATATTTTTTAAAAATATTGACAACTTCACTCAATATGATACTGCATTGAATATTGCATGGCTTTAGATTTAACTACAGACAGAGTTTTATACTGAATTTCATTTCCAAAATATTTTACAAAATCATTAAAACATTTAGGGCCAAGACAGCAAAATTGGTGTTTACTCATTTCTTTCCTAAAAAAGCCTTCTTCAATCAATGTATATTGGGCAGATCGTGTCATTCTGTTTACAGGTTTTATTCTAAACAAACTCTTGTATTTATAAATAAACATTATCATACAATAAACATGCAACTGATCAAACGTAAGAATTTTATTCTCTGCAAAAAGGTAAGAAACTCTATCATTTCTTTTTAAATTAAATATTGTACGGAGGGCATTTCTTTGACACACAACTACCGGTTTTAGAACAGTGGAATATGTTCCTCCATAATGTACGATTCCATATCTCAAAACACTCTCAAACCAAGAAATGTACACTTTTTGTAAATACTGACTCTTAACATTATCTCTCAAATGATACAGTGCATAATTTATTGTTCTTAGCTTACTCGATAAGTGATTGACTTGCTGCTCCCATTTCAAGAATTGATCCACATACAATCCAAGATACTTTACACTTTCTACTACATCTATGTAACTACATGAGCACTTATACAGACGTGTGTGTGTGTGTGTGTGTGTGTGTGTGTGTGTGTGTGTGTGTGTGTGTGTGTGTGTGTGTGTGTGTGTGTGTGTGTGTGTGTGTGTGTGTGTGTGTGTGTGTGTGTGTGTGTGTGTGTGTGTGTGTGTGTGTGTGTGTGTGTGTGTGTGTGTGTGTGTGTGTGTGTGTGTGTGTGTGTGTGTGTGTGTGTGTGTGTGTGTGTGTGTGTGTGTGTGTGTGTGTGTGTGTGTGTGTGTGTGTGTGTGTGTGTGTGTGTGTGTGTGTGTGTGTGTGTGTGTGTGTGTGTGTGTGTGTGTGTGTGTGTGTGTGTGTGTGTGTGTGTGTGTGTGTGTGTGTGTGTGTGTGTGTGTGTGTGTGTGTGTGTGTGTGTGTGTGTGTGTGTGTGTGTGTGTGTGTGTGTGTGTGTGTGTGTGTGTGTGTGTGTGTGTGTGTGTGTGTGTGTGTGTGTGTGTGTGTGTGTGTGTGTGTGTGTGTGTGTGTGTGTGTGTGTGTGTGTGTGTGTGTGTGTGTGTGTGTGTGTGTGTGTGTGTGTGTGTGTGTGTGTGTGTGTGTGTGTGTGTGTGTGTGTGTGTGTGTGTGTGTGTGTGTGTGTGTGTGTGTGTGTGTGTGTGTGTGTGTGTGTGTGTGTGTGTGTGTGTGTGTGTGTGTGTGTGTGTGTGTGTGTGTGTGTGTGTGTGTGTGTGTGTGTGTGTGTGTGTGTGTGTGTGTGTGTGTGTGTGTGTGTGTGTGTGTGTGTGTGTGTGTGTGTGTGTGTGTGTGTGTGTGTGTGTGTGTGTGTGTGTGTGTGTGTGTGTGTGTGTGTGTGTGTGTGTGTGTGTGTGTGTGTGTGTGTGTGTGTGTGTGTGTGTGTGTGTGTGTGTGTGTGTGTGTGTGTGTGTGTGTGTGTGTGTGTGTGTGTGTGTGTGTGTGTGTGTGTGTGTGTGTGTGTGTGTGTGTGTGTGTGTGTGTGTGTGTGTGTGTGTGTGTGTGTGTGTGTCTGTGTGGATGTTTACAATGGGCAGATTTTTATGAAATTTGGTATGTAGGTACTAATCTACGATATCTCCAGGTGTTTTTTTCATTTTTTTGGATTTTTGATTTTTAAGGGTAATTATCCCCCAAAAACCGCCAAAAAACATGAAAAATCCAAATTTCTCAAAAACGGCTCTAACGATTTTGATCAAACTTTCGTGGTTTGTAGAACTTTAGGTTTGCAACAAAATGACACCACCCGCATTTCTTGAAAAATTCGGGTTCAGAAATTACAGGACTTAAAACATCCAAAATTCAATTTTTTGGATTTTTTATAAAAAATCATAAATGTTAAAAAAGATTACTATTCACCATTAAAAAGAGCTCAAAAAATTAAATAAATTAGTATTTTAAATTACTATTCTACGATTGCTAGTTACGGAGAAAATTGAAATTTTCATTTAGCGGTAAACACAGTACGTTGTCCAATGTTATTCTTATGGGGAATACAAATATAACTATTTCTCTCTTATTTACTGATCAATTACATTAAAATTTGATATGCAGGTCAAGTTAGCATTGACCAACAGATGATGTTCGAAATGTGTTGCTATTTAACCCTGGGTGGGCAAGGGGGCATTTCCCCTCTCAAAACCACTGTGTGTAGCAACGGACTCTATAGTGCCTCCCAAAAAGGGATTTGGTTGGATATTTCTGAAAACAACTATGTTAGACAATTTTCTGTACATTTATCTATACTTCATATTCTATATTTAGTAAATAACAAATATTTTTGTCATTAAAGTTTGGCTAAAAGGGAGAAAGTATGTGTCAGTTTCCTGATACCGTTTATTTAACTTCTATTACTCAAGTAGTTTCCAAGAACTTATTGCTGATATTCAGGATAGAGAGTTTGATCATAATAGCATCTTAAAATTAGCTTTTTTATAAAACACTAGCTGATGTACCCGTTCTTCGCACAGAGGTTTTCTCTACCCGTTCTGTAGTCAATGCAATTTGCATTTTAGTTAGCTTGAAACAGCTGTTCTTGATTCTGCTCTTTAAGCTGTCAAATGAAAGTATCCACAGCTGTTCGCATTACAGTTCCTGAATGTTTACTTTCTTATGAAATGTAAACATTGAAACTTAGGACGTTCACGGGGCGTAGCCCGAGGGGATTTTAAGAAAGTGAATATGCCTATGTGGTGCATGGTTTCAAGATCTACCTTTGTGTAAAGTTTCAGCCCAGTCGGTTAAGTAGTTTTTGCGTTCACCCGGAACATCAGACAGACAGACAGAAACCACCTCTTCTTTATAATATTATAGATATTATATAAGTATAGGTTATCAGAATTCGAGGAAAGAGTTTTAAGGAAGCTAAAATGGCCATAAATACAAGTTTCATTATTTATAGGCAGGTGTAAATATAAGAACAAGGAAATAAATCATTAAAAGTACTGTTATCGTGTAGTGATAAAAGTCCAGATTTACCAGCAATTTCAACTGCGCACCCGTCTCAACTTGTAATAAAATGGTTGGGGTCAACAACAATGATAATAAGAGAAAGTCTTCAACGATGATGTAGAAAGCGAACACTCCTGAAGTTATGAAATTGCGATGCTTTAATTAAAGTTAGACTGCTCAAAAGCTGTTATACATTTATGATTTTCGACCCTCTCACTTTCAGGAAAGTAAAATAAAATCTTCCTTTAACTTTTCACTGCATTGAAACCTTCAAAATGTCTTGTTAGATTTAATGAACAGGACCACTGTGTATAGAAGGGACTGCCAAAACTATAATTTCTATTTCCATTTTGGATTTTTTACAAATTTGATTATAATTTGGAAAAAGGCTAGTAGCCGACGCAAACATTTCAAGTTTGTTTTCAAAGAACTTTAAAATTATGTAAACCGTCGGCTGCGAAAAAATCGATACATGGAACCATAATCGTAATTTCAGTATTTTGATTGAAGGGAAAAACATGGTCGTGATGTTAATTACTCTGACTTTTCATATATTACAATAATATTTCCTCCAAATTATTGGGAGGGGGCTCCAAAGTTTTGGGAGGGGGGCAACTTCCATCCCCAAATTACGCATATGCATGGGACAGAACTAATAGAATGAATAAGGCTTGTAAAAATAAGAATATAGAGTAAAGATCTTGTGTAATTAATCCTTATTGGCTGGGTAACGTAGTGGTTATCGTGCTTGCCTCGTAATCCGAAGTTCGCCAGATCGATCCTGATCAAAATCGCAAAATTTTGAGAAGGTTCAAAACTGGACCTAGCTGCCATTTGTCATTGGGCTATTAATTAATGATGCTTTCTAAGATCAGATCGAACTTAGATAGTAACAAGACCAGGGTTTGGACCGTTCCCTATCAAAACGTTTAAAAATGCCACTGGCGTACATAGACACAAAAACAAAAACAAAATCCTATGTTTTGTTTGTGCGACCAAGGTCGCGACACGCAGTATACCGCATCAAGTCTGCTAGGTTCAATAGTATCTAATACACGTTAAACCGTACAAAATTATTGGAGTTCATAGAAAACGTTCTATCTATCATAAGGTTTTATCCACATTCCTTTAGCACTCTGACTCTAATCATTCAGGGTATTTTTGTCAGTAGGCCTTATCTCCCTCAGCAATGCATCAAAACCAATAACTGAATCATCATTTAGAAAAAATTGTAAACCATAAATACCCCCGTCGCAGCAAACCTGCGTACTCAGCGAATTTCCAATGCATAATATATGACTTAATACCACATAAAGCCGCATACCAAGTTTCATAGAAATATATTCACAAATAAGCGATATATACAATTTCAATTATTCTCCATAAGAATAACATAAGAATAACATTGGGGATGAGTACATAGGTTTGCCGGAACAAGTAACATAAACAATTGGTTTCTATGCAAATATCAATATAACTCAACTAGGTGACGCTACATACCTAGTTTCATCTTTATTCATTCATAAATAAGCGATATATTCCATTTTGATTAATCTCCATAAGAATAACATGGGCGATGAGTACGCAGGTTTGCTAAACAAGGAACGAAAAAATGGGTATTTAGGCAAATATCAATATAACTCAACTAGGTGAAGTCATATAAGAAGTTTTATTAATTTATGTTCACAATTAAGTGAGACATAGCATTTTAATTTTTCCCCATAAGAATAACATGGGGGCTGAGTACGCAGGTTTTCTGCTACGGGAACCTTTAGCAAAAAATGTTTTGTTGAGCAAATAACAATAGGCCACAACCAGATAAAGCCGTATACCAAGTTTCGTCAGTATACGTTCATAAAGAAGCGAGATATAATTTTGTTCTTATTCTCCATAAGAATAACATTAGACAACGTACTGTTTTTAGCACTTTCAATATCTCGGTAACCGATTAACGTAAAGGAATTAAAAAAAATACCAAATTGTGAGTTTTTTAAAGCTGAATCCAATGGTAAAAACTAAAATTTGACTTTTTCAAAAATTATTTTTACCCATTTTTTGGGGTACAAAACCCCCCAAAATTCCCCTTAAGGTAGAGCGATATGGCTGGTTTTCGAACTTAAAGTTATAAATGTTGCTTTACACGTTTATACCAAATTTCATCAAAATCGGACCTTTTTTACGAGAGTTATCGCACCCACGGACATATATATATATATATATATATATATATATATATATATATATATATATATATACAGTTTCGAACGAATGGTGTTTTTGGGGTCTGGGGACCTCAAAACGAAAAGTTATCATGGTCTCGGGCCTAAGTCTTACCATGCCGACTACGGTAATAGCTTCTTCCCTACAGGGGAAATTTGCTAAAATGATAATATGGGTGATTATCGCTTATTTATTTTTCAACGCACTGGTTGCACCATCTTACAGCGACAAGTCCAGCTAACTCAGAACAGGTATTTCAATGCACAAGCTGCGCATGGGCAATTCTAGTAAAATAATATGTTACCGTTACAAACGGGTTGGAAGTGGAAGTGCAAGCGGCTTAGCTGATCGAATATGCACGCACTGTGCGCCACGTGCTGTTATTTTCCTTTATGCGACTTCCTCTGTCGGCTGAAGGACAGGCAGGATGGAAGTAGAATAATAACACGATGAATGTCACATGAAGGAAAAAACGGTTAAAATATATCTCTCCACTTATTAGCCTTGTACAGCTATGCCGACAATGTTCTACTTGTTCTTTTTCTTTATTTTCTTTTGGTTGCGTTTCCCTTGAACAACCCGGACCGCGTGAGATTCAGCGTGCATACTTAGGATCTTAAGAGGGGGCTCCAGTCCTATATGCATATCTTGTTTCTCCCATAAGACCAATGTTAACTTTCAAAGTCCCCTCTTTCAAAGAAAGAGATTATCCGAAACCAAAATTTATGGTTTTTTTTTTTAATATAAAAATGCCTAGCGATTTCGGTGAGCAGAATTTCTACATCTCCAATAGTCCAAAATTCGCTCACAAAAATCGCTACGTTTTTGTTGCTCTTTAAAGTGAGCCAAGAATCGACAATTTCGGATAAACCATTGAAGAGGGACGGACTTGAAAATTAACCTTGGCCTTACCGAGGAAGTAGGTAGAAACGCGAGAAGTTTCATGACTGCAGTGCCTTTTAATTATATAATCTAGGGTTCATTATATCCATTCAACTTGTTGTATTACATGGACTTGTTGTAATACAGAAGGGTATTTCGGCTACGTACCTAAGACAGTCTACATTTCGTAGAAGTGCCTCGGTTAAAGGGTATCACAAGCTATTAATTTTGTAACCCTACTCGCAAACGAGCTTAATAAAAAAACTCGTTCATTTAGCTAAGTTTTTACCTGCCGGAAAGATCGTTCTGATTAATATTTTTTTGTTTATTTGATAGTATTCCAAAAATTAAATTTATTGGCATCGTATTCTGAGGAAAGGGTTCAACAACTCTCTAAAGTATTGATGGTTGCCGGGAATCGAACCATGAACCGAAGACAAAAACGTAATGCATCGACAATCCCACTAAAATATATTACTTTTAGCGAATTTCCCCTATAGGGAAGAAGCTATTACCGTAGGTCTCATGGTAAGACTTAAGC
This sequence comes from Allygus modestus, assembly GCA_963675035.1. Classification (NCBI taxonomy): domain Eukaryota; kingdom Metazoa; phylum Arthropoda; class Insecta; order Hemiptera; family Cicadellidae; genus Allygus; species Allygus modestus. The sequence continues at coordinate 131,513,143 of OY776114.1, forward strand.
CCGAGACCATGATAACTTTTCATTTTGAGGTCCCCAGATGCCAAAAACACCATTCGTTCAAATTTTTATATATGTATATATATAAATAAATATATATATATATATATATATATTTATTTATATATATATATTTATATATATATATTTATATATATATGTGTCCGTAAGCACGATAACTCTCGTAAAAAAGGTCCGATCTTATTGAAATTTGGTACAAATGTGTAAAGTACCATTTATTTGAACGAGTTCGAAAACCAGATGAATCGCACCATCCGAAGGGGGTTTTGGGGGGGTTTTGTACCCCAAAAATGTGTTTTTTGGGGTTTTCACATGTAATTTTAATTTAAATCAAATTTTAATTTATACCATTAAATTCAGCTTAAAAAAACAAACAATTTGGTATTTTGATCATTGCTCTACGTCAACTGGTTACCGAGATATTGAAAGTGCTAAACACAGTACGTTGTCTAATGTTATTCTTATGGACAAAAAGAAAAATTGTATATCTCGCTTATTTATGAACGTAAACTGGATTTATTTGGTTGTGGTCTATTGATATTTGCACAAAAATCCATTTTTTGCCCGATAGTTCCCGTAGCAGCAAACCTGCATACTCAGCCCCATGTTATTCTTATGGAGAATAATTAACGTGTTATCTCCTTTAATTATGAACATAAATTAATAGAACTTGGTATGTGGCTTTACCTAGTTGAGTTATAATGATATTTGTATAAAAGCCCATTTTTAGTGTTCCTTATTTCAGCAAACCTGCATACTCAGCCGCCATGTTATTCTTATGGAGAATAATTAAAATGTCATAAATCGTTTATTTATGAATGTATATTGATGAAACTTGGTATGTGGCTTTATGTGGTATTAAGATAAATTAATATGCATTGGAAATTCGCTGAGTATGCAGGTTTGCTGCTACGGGGGTATTAAATTTCTTTCCTGATTTAGGCTTACTGTGGATTGGTCTTGCTTAATGTTTCACATTTTGAATTTAGATATAACTAAGAATTAAATGAGGAACGTAGCCAGCAAAACTATTATGGAACTTATGTTTAGACCCCAAAATTTTAGGAGTGTGCGAGTACTCAAAAAATCGAGTATTTTGGCCGAGTATTTCAATACTCGACTCGACTCGCAGTTTTTGAAAATCCTCGAAACTTCGAGCGAGTATTTCCCGCAGATAGCTAATGATTGGAACCTGCTAAATCGCATAGTAACGGCCGCAAAAGATGATCGGACCATGAAAAATCGGCCGAAAATGATGACGAGAAAGATGATATCATCGGGGAATAACGAGCTGACCGCAAAATATTGGCAGTAAACATCGGAAAACATAATATCAGCCAAATGACAACCGGGCCACTTTATACGGGCCAGTCATAGCGACTGGGCCGTACAATATTATTCAAAATTTACAACCAGACCACATAATATCGGTCGTAAATAATGACTAATACGAATTATAATCACTGTCCGGACCAAGTGATATTGGTCTAATGACAACTGGACCGTATTTATAGGACGGTCGGTCAAACCATGTTTTGTCAGTCAATATATAATGCAGATTAATTGTACTGACTTAAAATGATTGCTACTCATTTATTAGTTTCTACCACGTTAAGAATATCAGATCTGGAGTGGTATTCAAATCCCATTACACTATTTAAAACTACCAAAAACAATATATTACTGACGGCAAATACTCGCTCTAAATACTCGAAATTCGATAATAATTGCACTACTCGACTCGTCTTGACTCCCAAAAATCACAACTTGCCCAGCCCTACTGTATTGTACTACTGTAATGCAGTTTTCTTGCCCGAACTCGTCCGTCGCCTTGACCAGTTAGATTCATGCTAGAAGATCATAACTTTATGCTAGAAGATCGTAACTTTATGCTAGAAGATCGGCATTTTTCCCTTTCACGATATTTTGTCATTGTCGATCGCCACCACAACCGTGAGCCTGCTAAGGTGTAGAAGTGCAACAATGTGGCCAGGAATGTGGTGTGGCGGAGAGATGCTACCGTGCCATGCCGCACCGCACGAGTTGGCGGCGTCTCAAGCTATTTGTGTCGCACCGCGTCTACGGTAAACAACACCGTCGATTTAGCTTAATCTAATTACCATTGATAAACCATTGAAGAGGGACGGACTTGAAAATTAACCTTGGCCTTACCGAGGAAGTAGGTAGAAACGCGAGAAGTTTCATGACTGCAGTGCCTTTTAATTATATAATCTAGGGTTCATTATATCCATTCAACTTGTTGTATTACATGGACTTGTTGTAATACAGAAGGGTATTTCGGCTACGTACCTAAGACAGTCTACATTTCGTAGAAGTGCCTCGGTTAAAGGGTATCACAAGCTATTAATTTTGTAACCCTACTCGCAAACGAGCTTAATAAAAAAACTCGTTCATTTAGCTAAGTTTTTACCTGCCGGAAAGATCGTTCTGATTAATATTTTTTTGTTTATTTGATAGTATTCCAAAAATTAAATTTATTGGCATCGTATTCTGAGGAAAGGGTTCAACAACTCTCTAAAGTATTGATGGTTGCCGGGAATCGAACCATGAACCGAAGACAAAAACGTAATGCATCGACAATCCCACTAAAATATATTACTTTTAGCGAATTTCCCCTATAGGGAAGAAGCTATTACCGTAGGTCTCATGGTAAGACTTAAGCCCGAGACCATGATAACTTTTCATTTTGAGGTCCCCAGATGCCAAAAACACCATTCGTTCAAATTTTTATATATGTATATATATATATATATATATATATATATATATATATATTTATATATATATGTGTCCGTAAGCACGATAACTCTCGTAAAAAAGGTCCGATCTTATTGAAATTTGGTACAAATGTGTAAAGTACCATTTATTTGAACGAGTTCGAAAACCAGATGAATCGCACCATCCGAAGGGGGGTTTTGGGGGGGTTTTGTACCCCAAAAATGTGTTTTTTGGGGTTTTCACATGTAATTTTAATTTAAATCAAATTTTAATTTATACCATTAAATTCAGCTTAAAAAAAACAAACAATTTGGTATTTTGATCATTGCTCTACGTCAACTGGTTACCGAGATATTGAAAGTGCTAAACACAGTACGTTGTCTAATGTTATTCTTATGGACAAAAAGAAAAATTGTATATCTCGCTTATTTATGAACGTAAACTGGCTTTATTTGGTTGTGGTCTATTGATATTTGCACAAAAATCCATTTTTTGCCCGATAGTTCCCGTAGCAGCAAACCTGCATACTCAGCCCCATGTTATTCTTATGGAGAATAATTAACGTGTTATCTCCTTTAATTATGAACATAAATTAATAGAACTTGGTATGTGGCTTTACCTAGTTGAGTTATAATGATATTTGTATAAAAGCCCATTTTTAGTGTTCCTTATTTCAGCAAACCTGCATACTCAGCCGCCATGTTATTCTTATGGAGAATAATTAAAATGTCATAAATCGTTTATTTATGAATGTATATTGATGAAACTTGGTATGTGGCTTTATGTGGTATTAAGATAAATTAATATGCATTGGAAATTCGCTGAGTATGCAGGTTTGCTGCTACGGGGGTATTAAATTTCTTTCCTGATTTAGGCTTACTGTGGATTGGTCTTGCTTAATGTTTCACATTTTGAATTTAGATATAACTAAGAATTAAATGAGGAACGTAGCCAGCAAAACTATTATGGAACTTATGTTTAGACCCCAAAATTTTAGGAGTGTGCGAGTACTCAAAAAATCGAGTATTTTGGCCGAGTATTTCAATACTCGACTCGACTCGCAGTTTTTGAAAATCCTCGAAACTTCGAGCGAGTATTTCCCGCAGATAGCTAATGATTGGAACCTGCTAAATCGCATAGTAACGGCCGCAAAAGATGATCGGACCATGAAAAATCGGCCGAAAATGATGACGAGAAAGATGATATCATCGGGGAATAACGAGCTGACCGCAAAATATTGGCAGTAAACATCGGAAAACATAATATCAGCCAAATGACAACCGGGCCACTTTATACGGGCCAGTCATAGCGACTGGGCCGTACAATATTATTCAAAATTTACAACCAGACCACATAATATCGGTCGTAAATAATGACTAATACGAATTATAATCACTGTCCGGACCAAGTGATATTGGTCTAATGACAACTGGACCGTATTTATAGGACGGTCGGTCAAACCATGTTTTGTCAGTCAATATATAATGCAGATTAATTGTACTGACTTAAAATGATTGCTACTCATTTATTAGTTTCTACCACGTTAAGAATATCAGATCTGGAGTGGTATTCAAATCCCATTACACTATTTAAAACTACCAAAAACAATATATTACTGACGGCAAATACTCGCTCTAAATACTCGAAATTCGATAATAATTGCACTACTCGACTCGTCTTGACTCCCAAAAATCACAACTTGCCCAGCCCTACTGTATTGTACTACTGTAATGCAGTTTTCTTGCCCGAAATTGTCCGTCGCCTTGACCAGTTAGATTCATGCTAGAAGATCATAACTTTATGCTAGAAGATCGTAACTTTATGCTAGAAGATCGGCATTTTTCCCTTTCACGATATTTTGTCATTGTCGATCGCCACCACAACCGTGAGCCTGCTAAGGTGTAGAAGTGCAACAATGTGGCCAGGAATGTGGTGTGGCGGAGAGATGCTACCGTGCCATGCCGCACCGCACGAGTTGGCGGCGTCTCAAGCTATTTGTGTCGCACCGCGTCTACGGTAAACAACACCGTCGATTTAGCTTAATCTAATTCTATCACAGTTTCTTTACGAGGAAATCAAATTTTAAACTCTTATTTTGGAAGAGAACAGGTACGTTTTTTTGATTTGACAGTTGCTTGTTTTGTGATGAATCTGAAAGTTGATGAATTTATGAGCTGCAATAGGAAGTTTTAATTCAACTTAAATTAGAAAGTAAATTTTAACATTTGTATGAACTCAAAATGAACACATTTTCTAATTTGAAGCCATGTTTTATTTGTACGCTTAGGATAATCGGAACTTATCGGAAGTATATTATATAAAGATACGTAAACGTAATGTAAGGAGATGACTTAATGTCTGGTAGCATAGAAGATTTGAGGGAAAAATTACCTCCTCAAATATCCCCGTACCCTTCAACTATCCCCCGTACAGCTCAACTATCCTCCGTACCCCTCAACTATCCCCCAACCCCTCAACTATCCTCCTTACCCCTCAACTATCCCCCGTCCCCTCAACTGTCCCCCGTACCCCTCAACTATCCCCCGTATCCCTCAACTATCCCCCGTACCCCTCAACTAACCCCCATACCCCTCAACTATCCCCCATACCCCTCAACTATCCCCCGTACCCCTCAAATATCCCGCGTACCTCTCAACTATCCCCCTACCTCTCAACTATCCCCGTCCCCTCAACTATCCCCGCCCCCCTCAACTATCCCCGTACCCTCAACTATCCCCCGTCCCCTCACCTATCCCCCGTACCCCTCAACTATCCCCCGTAAACCTCAACTATCCCTCGTACCCCTCACCTATCCCCCATCCCCTCAACTATCCCCCGCATCCCTCAAATATCCCCCGTACTCTTCAACTATCCCCCGTACCCTCAACTATCCCTCGTACCCCTAAAATATTCCCCGTACCCCTCAACTATTCCCCATACCCCTCAACTATCCCCGTCCCCTTAACTATCCCCGCCCCCCTCAACTATCCCCGTACCCTCAACTATCCCCCGTCCCCTCACCTATCCCCCGTACCCCTCAACTATCCCCCGTAAACCTCAACTATCCCTCGTACCCCTCAACTATCCCCCATCCCCTCAACTATCCCCCCCATCCCTCAAATATCCCCCGTACTCTTCAACTATCCCTCGTACCCCTAAAATATTCCCCGTACCCCTCAACTATCCCCCGTACCCCTCAAATATCCCCCGTCTCCTCAACTATCCTCCGTACCCCTCAACTATCCCCCGTACCCCTAAACTATCCCCCGTCTCCTCAACTATCCTCCGTACCCCTCAACTATCCTCCGTACCCCTCAAATATCCCCCGTACCCCTCAACTATCCCCTGTACCCCTCAACTATCCCCCGTACCCCTCAACTATGCCCCATCTCCTCAACTATCCCCCGTACCGTTATTGTGGTAAAATGAAAGGGTAATCAATACGGAACTCGAAAATTCCGATTGAGAAAGACTTCTCATTAATTCCCAAACAAGGGACTTGTTAAATGAGCTCACATCTTACGGAAGTGTATCACGCTTGACGATCTGATAATGCGTTCACCAAGTTTAGGATGTTTTAGTGCGAACGTTTCCAAAAATTCTCAAGGTTGACACGAAGTCTCCATGAAGTCTTTATTCGGGTTCCATCCCACCTTCCAGAGACCCTGGACTACACCCATCCCATCTAGATCCACGTCGTGTACGGATGTTAATGACCCAGTGACCGGGGCGTCGGGCGAGTGCCGAGAGAAGGTCGCCGCCGGGCCCTGACCTGGAACCTTGGGGCACTCCACAATCCAAGGCGACGCACCGTCACCAGCCAAGGTCCACCGGGACGCCGCCGTCACGTTCCTCACCATCAATACCGCTAACTGTCTCTGCCTCCTCCAGGTGTCAAGCGGTAACGGGGGTGTCAAAGGAGTTGCTAGGTGGATGAAAGAGTTTGGGATAAAAGACTAGGTACTTTCACAACCTTGAAGACATCAATGATGTACATATGCCTCCTGGCATCTATGGCTGACAAGTACTCTATGTCAAAGAAGAGTTTTGCAACTAGGACTTGCTAAGCGTATAGTTAAACGAGTTCGCACGCAGCACGCTGACGTGAGGGAAGTGGATTTACACATACAAAACTTTTAAATCTCAAAACCAGTGTAAAAAATACATTTATTCCAATTTAGTTGAAATCTGAAAACATTGATTTTTTGGTTGTTCTGATGCTCCTGGTTTCATTTACCTGCAATGCTAGGAATACAATTTTGTGCATTATAAGGTTAGGAGAAGGTCCAGTCAGGCTTCAAAGTAGGTGCGATGTTGCTGGGAATGATACAAATAACCGACACATAAATAACATACTTTTCTAATTTAAAAACCCCATAAGACAACGTACTGTGTTCAGCCGATATACATTTTCTTTAATAACTCGGTAAATATATATTATAGAATGACGAGAGAGGGCTTAAAACTTTCGCTTCACTAATTACCATATTAATACATGCATTAATTTGACGTCCGGGGCTTTTCTGAACCTTTTTGGGCCCAAAAACTCAAAATTTGAAAGAATAATCCCCAAAAAAGGGGTTTAGAGTTTTCCGATTGTTTTGCCCAACAAACCTGTCTAACCGATTATAGAAAGGAACGTCCCTACCAAAGTTTAAGTAAATCGGACAAAAAATGCGACCACTAGAGTGCATACACACATATATATATACATAATTACACACACACACACACACATTATATATATATATATATATATATATATATATATATATATATAATTTTGAACGACCCCCAAAACGTGTTCAGGGGGTCACGTTAGGAACTTCTATGGTGGTCCCGGGCTTAAGTTTCACCGTGCGGGTCATGCTAATAGTTCACTTTCCATAGGAAATTCGCTAACAAGTTTGGGGAAGGAAGTTTTCAAATTGCAACTTTTGTAGGCCTCTCCTTTCTATTGCTGTATAGACGTTGAGTAGTAGAGAGGACTGACTATATAGAGATATACAGGGAGTCCAAGAGTCTTTACCTGATAAAGAAAGTGAATAAAATCAAAACAAATAAAATTAGAGTTGTAAATACAGTTGTATTTACAATATACTTCTTGTATTTTTTGTAGCTTTATTCAACATTAATACATCTCGATGCGTGCGCATTTGTCTTTTATAACTAATTATCAACAGGTTCTGGATCTCATCCTCAGGTTTTGGACACGAGGGCGTCCAGTTCGTTTCTTGTCTGTGCGCACATTCTCTGTTTCTTTACTTTAAATGCCATCAGGCATTTAACTTTTACTTTCTCCCCCTATACATAGTATATGGAGAAAGTATTGTTTTCGTCAAAATTTTCGAATTTGAGTTGTTAGTGGAAATATTCGTTTTGGTGCTCCCTGAACCCAAAAAAGTGGTTTTTACGTGATGTCTGTCTGTGTGTGTGTGTGTGTGTGTCCGTGTGTGTGTGTGTGTGTGTCTGTGTGGATGTGTACAGAGCTAGAGCCCTAACCAATGGACCGATTTTTATGAAATTTGGTATGTAGGTACTAATCCACGATATCTCCAGGCGTTTTTTTCATTTTTTTGAATTTTTGATTTTTAAGGGCAAAAATCCCCCAAAAACCCCCAAAAAACATGAAAAATCCAAATTTCTCAAAAACGGCTCTAAAGATTTTGATTAAACTTTAGTGGTTTGTAGAGCTTTAGGTTTCCAACAAAATGACATCACCCGCATTTCTGGAAAAATTCGGGTTCAGAAATTACAGGACTTAAAACATCAAAAATTCAGTTTTTGGGATTTTTCATAAAAAATCGTAAATGTTAAAAAAGATTACTATTCACCATTAAAAAGAGCTCAAAAAACTAAATAAATTAGTATTTTAAATTACTATTCTACGATTGCTAGTTACGGAGAAAATTGAAATTTTCATTTAGCGGTAAACACAGTACGTTGTCCAATGTTATTCTTATGGGGAATACAAAAATAACTATTTCTCTCTTATTTACTGATCAATTTCATTAAAATTTGATATGCAGGACAAGTTAGCATTGACCAACAGATGATGTTCGAAATGTGTTGCTATTTAACCCTGGGGGGGGCAAGGGGGCATTTCCCCTCTCAAAACTACTGTGTGTAGCAACGGACTCTATAGTGCCTCCAAAAAAGCAATTTGGGTGGATATTTCTGAAAACAACTATTTTAGACAATTTTCTGTACATTTATCTATATTTCATATTCTATATTTAGTAAATAACAAATATTTTTGTCATTAATGTTTGGCTAAAAGGGAGAAAGTATGTGTCAGTTTCCTGATACCGTTTATTTGATTAGCATATTACATGTTGTTATTACTTACGGGATGTAATAAAAGACGTCTTACAACACTTAAGAATATATTTACACTTATACTGATTCACATAAAGACGGTAAACATATATAAAATATGGCCTTGTACAATCTTTTATATATGTTTACCGTCTGTATGTGAATCAGTAAAAGTGTAAATATATTCTAAAGTGTTGTAAGACGTCTTTTATTACATCCCCTAAGAACATTCTAGTAATATATAAATGTACTAGCTGTTACCCGTGGCTTCAGTCGTGTGTGGGGGCGATGAATCATCCATCTATACATACATCCAAACTGTCACATTTAGAATATTAGTATGATATATTTTAGATATCTATGAAAATATAAGGGGAAATTTATCACAACTGCAGTAAAAAAGAGCAAACTACCCACATAAGGAAATAATGGAGATTGAATTAGGTTTTTTTGTATTGTTTTGTACTGGAATACAGGGTAGGAACTACAACCATTAGTTAATATCTATCTACACTTATTTAATAGGCGAGCAGGTTTTTTGTGACAATCACTCCTCCTAAACCACTGAACCGATTTTCATGTTTTTTGTGTCATTGGAAAGAGCCTAACGTGAAGTTGTGCAGGAAACTTTTCATATAAAGAAATAATTTGTGAGTGAGGCCCTGGGGCCCCTTAAAGTTGAGTTTTTTCCCATAAGCTTAACATTGGGAAATAACTATAAGTTTTAAGCAATCAGCTGGATAGAGTAAACACAGTTAATCAGCAGTCCATGTTGGCTTTGGAACGGTAACACAATATGTATACAGGAATGTCAGTATAATATTACGTCGTGATCGCGAGCGAAGCCGCGACAGGCTACTAGTTTTATTTTAAATTACTGCAAAATGTAAGTGGCCCATGGTGTGAGGTGTTATTGGTACCCCTTGTCAACCTCATCAAACTCGATGACAATCCCAAGAGCGAGGCTTGACTCAGGATCCCAGCTCGACCCTCATTAGTGCTGGGACCTTCGGTCAAGCCTCGCCAAAACAGGTAAATAATTCTCAGGTCAATTTTAACCCTGGGATCTTCAGTCCGGCTACCTTCGTGGACACCCGTAGTAGATAAGCACTATACATAAGGACGACTGTTTGTGAAAGGAAGTGACGGGACTCATGCTATGATTTTGTCTATTTCCATGTAAATCATTAACCACTGACCACACATACTGGTAACTGTGATCAGTTTTCCTAATTTTTAGTGAATTTCCTTAGGAAAGTGAACTATTAGCATGACCCGCACGGTGAAACTTAAGCCCGGGACCATCATAGAAGTTCCTAACGTGACCCCCTGAAAACGTTTTGGGGGGTCGTTCAAAATTTATGTATATATATATATATATATATATATGTATATATATATGTGTATATATATGTATATATATATATATATATATATGCACTCTAGCGGTCAAATTTTTTATCCGATTAACTTCAAATTTGGTAGGGACGTTCCTTTCTGTAATCAGTTGGACAAGTTCGTTGGGCAAAACAATCGGAAAACGGTAAACCCCTTTTTTGGGGATTAATCTTTCAAATTTCGAGTTTTTGGGCCAGTCTTTTGTCAGAAAAGCCTGGGATGTAAAATTAATGTAAGTAAAAATATGGGAATTAGTGAGGCGAACGTTTTAAGCCCTCTCTCATCATTCTAGCATAAATATTTACCGAGTTATTAAAGAAAATGTGTTTCAACCAAACACAGAACGTTGGCTTATGGGGGTTTTACACTAGAAAAGCCTGTTATTCCTTTGTAAGAGTACATCATCCCAAGAAACTCACGCCTACTTTCAAGCCTGCCTGGACCTTCTCCTAACATTATAATGCGCAAAATTGAATTCCCAGCTTTGCAGGTAAATGAAACCAGGAGCATCAGAACAGCCAAAAAATCAATGTTTTCAGATTTCAATAAAAATCGGCATAAATGAATGTTTTTACACAGATTTTGAGTTTTAAAAGTTTTTTTGTGGAAATTCACTTTCCTCACGTCAGTGCGCTGCGTGCGAACTCGTTTTTATTTACTTTTGTAAGCAATTTGTACCATAAAGAAAAAAAGAAATAATTTATTCATTTAAGAAAAGGTTCTTTTCCAGCAACATTTTTAATTCTCCATGTATTCACTCTTTTAGTGGTGGGAGAAATAAGGCTTATGGAGTGTCCCTGAATAATTATATGACAGCATAAAAACACCATGCACGCTTTATTATCTTGCAAATAGTTTCATGGCATAGAGTAAATAGAGTCCTTGACGCTCCCCTCGACCTCTTGCACCCTTCTTTAGGACGACTCATAGAGCACTTTATATGTAAAAACCACATTTTTCTCCGCATCTTGAGGAGACAGGGTGCCGCCCCGCCACACTCCAACATCGCTCCTTGGCAGCTGTCATGGGGGCTTGAAACACAGAGCTGAGTGTTGACGGGAAGAAAAACATGAAATGAAGAATCTAACCCTGTTATTGACTGAACATCTAAGCATTCGGTTTTATTCTGGAATTGACAGCCACTAATTATCTACTTTTGTGCTGAATGGTAAAGAAATTTTGTTTTGGTTTACAATACGATAGAACACGCTTACTGTACGGAGTTAACTTGATGGTCAGCTAGGGAAGAGGAAAGAGGGAAGTTACAAATGGAGTCACCATAAACTTACAGAACAGAGGTAAATGAGCCACGAGCCAAGCAAATCTGCTTGTCAATACAGGGGCGTGGTACAAAATGTCTCCCAGTCATCTAAAAAAAACTGCAAGCTACCTTGTCCAAGCAAAGCTCGGTCCCCCAGGAACTATGTTGTAAACCGGTACCATCAGATACAATATAAATATAGACCAGCTGTTAGTGGTAGTGATTGGTTGGCAGCGGGAGGAAAGGGATAAAACGGGAAAATTTAAATTCTCCGTTCGGCCGCACATAGAAATCAGACTGACACAGTTGGCGCGCCTGATATAAAGGAAGACTATAATATAATCCTTAGGAGCGCGTTGGAGAGCGGCCATGTTGGATTTTACCTCCATAAGAACAATGTTAAACTTAAAACCATATATCTCGCTTATTTATCAACATACGATTATGAAAGATATCTTAAAGGTATTTTGAAGACGCAGGTGGTTTAATAATACATTTCCAAAAATATGGTAATGTAAAGTCTATATTTGTATACATATTTTGTAGTTTTTCCTAGTCATTAAAAAATAAAACTCCCAGCAAACACTAATCAAAACTTTATAAAGATTCAAACAAAATTTACTCCAAATCAATAGGTCAATCGGTAACAAAAAAATATGCTTTTCCGTAAAGACATATTTTGTGCGTTTTAACATTGAAATAGCCCGTAGCGCTAGGGTCAGCGACGATATTTCTTCTGACTCCAACGTCCTCGCTTTTGTAATACAATTTACAAACCTTAAGCTTTTGTAGGTTACTCCGGTATTAATCCGGATTCTCGTAGTTGTTAAAAAAAACTTTATTTTTGTGTTAATCAAGGAGGTAATCGCCGCTTTCCTTGTATTGCAACTGGCCAAAACTTAAGTTCGTGGTTTTCGAAGGCTGCAAACAATCTGATGTAGCTGGATTGCCTATCCGCGCCTGCGCCCCAGCAACCATGCAAACACAGGGGCATTGTTGTCTGTGTGTTCTCAAGTTGTAGTACACTAGGTAATACAGTAGAGTACATTTCACCTCACCTGAGCAGTACACATGGATTTTGGATTAAGATTTTCCCGTTGATCGACCCGTGAGAAAATAATGAAATACCATATTTGTTACTCCGCCTTCTTCCAAAACAGTGTACCAGTAACTGGTAACCCCCAAGTCTGACTGGTATGTAAAACGTTAAAATATGACTGTAATATTGGGCCTATATTTATTGCTGTCCAATCATGCAAAACAGTGAGAGAAGGATTGAGCAACAATTAAAGTTAAGAGACGAATAATATATGTTGTCCTTGCGTTGTTGTCCTATTCCTATTTCTTCACATGTATATAACCAAAACCTTGATAAGTTGTATATCGGATATTTTGAAGATCCTTATTAAAGTTTTATCTGCATTTTATATCAGACAAAAATAAGTTTCTAAGAAGAAGAAGTTACCACGCCCTCCTGTTTCAGACGATTTAGAATGTTAGTCGAATCATATTTTGCCATCAATATCTTTATTAAAGCAATTTATTGATTTTTGTTCAGCGATTTTCACACTCTAAAAATAATATTATTTTACATGCATATTTGGTTACAATTATAGATGTGAAAATTGGGGTTTTGAGAAACATTCTACTTCAGGGATCCAACCCAAAAACTTCCAAAGTTCCAATGTAGGCCTAAATCTTATAGATATATTTTATTTACTTTGTCAGCTGATTGAGTACAACTTTCAAATCACCTATTTATATGACTACGGAGAACCCCGTGAGGCACCGGTTGGTTATAACTTAACAGAAAGTATTGTCACCAAACAGATATACTCCAAAATACCCCCGTCACAGCAAACCTATGTACTCAGCGAATTTCCAATGCATATATATGGGTATCACAACTACCTAGAGCCACTTACCAAGTTACACAAAAATACATTAATTAATAACTGATATAACATTTTGTTTATTCTCCATAAGAATAACATTATAACTGAGTACGCAGGTTTGCTGCAGCAAGGAAGATAAGAAATGTGTTTTTTGCAATTATCAATATAACTCAACCAGGTGAAGCTACACACCAAGTTTTATTAATTTAGGTTCATAACTAAGGGAGATATAAAACTTTACTTATTCTCCATATGAATAACATGGGGGCCGAGTATGCAGGTTTGCTGCTACCGGGAAAAATCAACAAAAAACATTTTTTGTGTGCTATCAATATACCACAACTATTTGAAGCCACACACCAAGTTTCATCAATATACATACATAAATAATCGAAATATAACATTTTATTTATTCTCCATAAGGATAACATTGGACAACGTACTGTGTTTAGCACTTTGAATATCACTGCAACGGTTGGACGTAAAACAACAATTAAAACGCCAAAATGATTGTTTTGTAGAGCTAAACTGATTGGTAGAAAGAAATGTGGAGTTTTTAGTGAAATTATCTGAGGAAAATCTAAAAACCGTATTCCCATAAGATTAACATGGGTAATTTTATGGACACGTTATTTTACTTTTCTCCACAATGACTAAACCTAGCTTAATGATTAAAAATACTAAATTGTTTGTTTTTTAAGCTCTATAACATGGCTGGCTATAACTAAAATCTAGTGTTTTTAAAATTTTAGTGTAAATAGTTCAAAAACCTGATTTTTGGAAAATTTTAAACCCCCATAAAACTCCCTTCCCATAGCCCGATCGATCTGGTTTTTGAACTTAAAGTTATAAATGTTACTCTCCAATGTTTCATCAAAATCGGGCGCTTCTTTCAAAAGTTATCGCGGTAACGGACACACTTATATATATATATATATATATATATATATATATATATATATATATTGAACGAATAGTGTTTTTGGCATCTGGGGACCTCAAAACAAAAAGTTACCATGGTCTCGGGCTTAAGTCTTACCATGCCACCTACGGTAATAGCTTCTTCCCTATAGGGGAAATTCGCTAAAATAAGGACCCGAACCTCCCGTACTCCCCATACTCCCGAACCTCTGCAGTAAAACATGAATGTTTGGAGCTCTAAAGACAGCCTTTTAAACTCGCTACTACAGTACTGTACCATCAATATAAAGTATCCACGAATACACCACCGGAATATTTTCCCGTCGCATCTAACCATATCTAACGGAGCCAAAAATAGCAACCTGATGTGAATTCAGTTGAGGGATTTTTATCCCAATTTAGGGATATTTTAACGTCCCGTTGGATAAAACGAGATTTTGGTAAAATGTGGGATATTTTGGACTTTCATTTTTACATACCATTAATTACGTACCAGTAAGTACCAGCATGTACCATACATCCTACGGAATTTTTAAATTTTATTTTTAAATCGGCATTACGTCTGCTAGTTTACTTACGAACAGAGAGCACCTTGGCATAAGCGGGCATTGCCATTTTTTTAAATATCGTTGAGCCTTGCCCGCACCTATTATTATCATTTTATAAACATCACAGAACGCACAATGTATCACATCAATGTCGCTGGCCTGGCCATGTTGGAATTAACAAGTAAAATATTTGCCATTTCTAGTACCTATGTAGTACCGTGCTATTTAGTACTACCATTGATTTTGAATACCAGAATAGACCTTATGGCCGATCTGAAACCCGAAAAATATACCATGAAACTAGTGCTACACCATCTCAAGAAAAGGCTCTGGCAACGAATGTTTCAATTTGCGGGATTTGCTAAACGTATACTAAAACCTAATACCACATACATAAAAAAGATTGTTGACCTTGGCAATAGGCGGTAAGAGGATACACGCCACAGGTTGAGCCTAGAAGCACACAGATCCCAGACTCCCTTACTTTGAAGTACTTTGAACCCCCCCCCTTACTTAATTCCACCACTTCAATTCCACTTGGGCATGAGCGTGAGCGTGTCCTAGTTGGGTGTGCGATGCGATACCAATATGTATGTATATGCGAATATGTAGAATGGAGAACACATCGCGTCGCCACCGTTATAATTTGTTGTTTTGATTAGTTTGGACACCGTTTTCGTCGTCGGCAGGAGTGATATCGGTCATATCGCCGACAGAATTCTCGTCGCCTAGCTAGAACGGAGCCTTAGAAGCAGTAGAACGAAGTAGTAGTATGTGCGTTGTTTCTTACTCTAAGAAAACCAGTATGAAGGTAACCCCTTCTCCACTACTCGTTTTGCGTTGTAGGTTATTTGACTAGACTAGACTAGACTAGTCGTCTAGCTGGACAAAATTTGTATATAGAGATAAAATTCTAACTACTCTTTTATGTTATTGATTGCTTCCGTTAAAATCGATCATAATATAGATGTTTAAAGAGATAAAATGGCATTTGAAAGAGTAGAACATGTTTAAATAATTTAATTCTAGCACGAAAAATACGTAAATATAAACATATATACAATTAAAAGAGAGCAGCTAGTAAAAGTAAATAGAAAAATATTTGATTCTGCAATCTAGTGCAATCTGTGATCTCAGATTAAAAGTGGGATGAAAAGGGATTTTTTAATGTGATTCAAAGGGATAAAACGGGATTCTTTTTATATGAAAAATGGGTTTGTTATTTTTGTTTCATACGCAGCTGATGTAGTTGTCTGATTAGTGGACCAGCTGGTTCATTTTCCTGGCTTCAAAGATTAACTAGTCTTGGGATATCTATTCTGTATTCAAAATCAATGGTACCAGTTATGTACCATCACTACAAGATATGTACAAATATTGACATTTTACTAAAATTCTTAATAGGTTTTGCCAATAATAAACACTGTTAAATTTGTTACAATTACAATATTATGTTGGTTGTCAACCATGAAATCGAACTTTGATAACAATCTAACTTCTAAGGAACTGGTTCCACATGGTATGTAGGGCGAGTTTACATAATATTAAATAACTATAGAACTATAACTAATAATAGGTCAGTGATTAGGATTATTTGTGAAATAGTTTTTTAAATCAATCTTAGGTGAAATAAACGGTATCAGGAAACTGACACATACTTTCTCCCTTTTAGCCAAACTTTAATGACAAAAATATTTGTTATTTACTAAATATAGAATATGAAGTATAGATAAATGTACAGAAAATTTTCTAAAATAGTTGTTTTCAGAAATATCCACCCAAATCCCTTTTTGGGAGGCACTATAGAGTCCGTTGCTACACACAGTGGTTTTGAGAGGGGAAATGCCCCCCCAGGGTTAAATAGCAACACATTTCGAACATCATCTGTTGGTCAATGCTAACTTGACCTGCATATCAAATTTTAATGAAATTGATCAGTAAATAAGAGAGAAATAGTTATATTTGTATTCCCCATAAGAATAACATTGGACAACGTACTGTGTTTACAGCTAAATGAAAATTTCCATTTTCTCCGTAACTAGCAATCGTAGAATAGTAATTTAAAATACTAATTTATTTAGTTTTTTGAGCTCTTTTTAATGGTGAATAGTAATCTTTTTAACATTTATGATTTTTTATAAAAAATCCAAAAAATTGAATTTTGGATGTTTTAAGTCCTGTAATTTCTGAACCCGAATTTTTCAAGAAATGCGGGTGGTGTCATTTTGTTGCAAACCTAAAGTTATACAAACCACGAAAGTTTAATCAAAATCGTTAGAGCCGTTTTTGAGAAATTTGGATTTTTCATGTTTTTTGGCGGTTTTTGGGGGATAATTACCCTTAAAAATCAAAAATCCAAAAAAATGAAAAAAATGCCTGGAGATATCGTGGATTAGTACCTACATACCAAATTTCATAAAAATCGGCCCATAGGTTAGGGCTCTAGCTCTGTAAACATCCACACAGACACAGACACACACACACACACACACACACACACACACACACACACACACACACACACACACACACATGGACACACACACACACAGACAGACATCACGTAAAAACCACTTTTTTGGGTTCAGGGAGCACCAAAACGAATATATCCACTAACAACTCAAATTCGAAAATTTTTACGAAAACAAACTTTCTCCATATACTATGTATAGGGGGAGAAAGTAAAAGTAATGTCCAACAAAAATATATTATACTTCATAGAACGCATTTTTGTTATCCATTTATTTTATATTTTTACTAGCTGTTATCAGCCCGTCAAATATGACGGGCTTAAACAAACTAAAGAAGCCCGTTCACTAGTTACAAAATAAATTTAATGCAGTTTACGTTTAAAAAGCTAATTTTTAATTTTATGTAACAAATTGGGTATCCACCGTGCAAAATTTAAAGGTATTATTGTAATACAGCCCCAACATAATGCATAATAAAATATTCATTAGAACGTGTCTAAATTTAAAAAGTGTCTTTTTACGAAAGACATTTTACGCCTGCACGCAATAGCCCAAAAGGTTTTAGTCTAAACTTTGCTATTAGTTGAGTTTTGGACGTTGAATCAAACCCATTTTGGTGTTACTTCAAGCCAAATTTTGTTTCTTGAAAACTGAAGTTCAATGTTATTATTAATTGTTTAAAGGTTTGTTCATCGGGTTCAAATTTATAATTCAAATTAACCTAATAAAATAATAAAAAATACAGTCTAAATATTCACCAACATTTAACTGTATTTCATCTGCTAACATACGAACTATCTAAAGACAGACCAACAAAAATACATAATTTATCAATCTATCTATCTTTTATATTATTAATACGCTACATGAAAACTTTTGAAACAATAAGGCTTTTTTGTTTTATGATTTACCCCCACATAATTACACACCAAAACGCGCGTCTATGTGGGCAGATATGAAAACTGGCTTTAGATTTTCGATTTAGGCCTCAGGGCTCTGTCCCATGGGACTTCCAAGTCCCCATGTTATGCATATGGATGAGTGATCTATTTGGTTTATGTCACATGTGTTTTTTATTAATTCAATTCAATTCAATAAAGAGCTGTTACAAGGACTACATATACGACAGACATTGTTTTTTTTTATTATTTAACTACTGTATTTACTATTTTCGCTTCCCAAAACCGGATGTGCAAGCTGCGCACAGGAAATTCTAGTTGGCTATAAACTGTATGAACAAATATTTCACATTGTATTCAATGCTAATTAATAGGATAGGTCAATAGTCCTTTCTTATCCATTGCATTAAATTTCTTACCAGAGTTTCATCCAGTTTCACCCAATGTCATCCAATGCACATAAAATCGAAATCGAAGTAAATTTTTGGATAAAAAACTGAATCGGAATTTTAAACTTGAAGTATGTAACTGAAATATAGTTTACTGGATTATACCAACCGTCTTAACCTTCACAAACCCAGCGATGTTAATAATATTACCACCAACCGCTGATTACAACAAACCTGGTTAATTTTACCTTCGCATTTTTACCTCCCATTTTTAACTGTATTTGTGTCTTAGTCATCTTCTTGACTCATACACAAATCGCTATACTACTTTAGGGAGTATAATGGCTATCATCGATGCTTAAAAAACGCTTTTGATTCAGTTGTTCACAAAATTGTAAAAACTACCTAAAAAACTACAATTTTAGCAGTGAACCGCTAGAACGCCACCCTGTTGTCATATTTTCTGAGACCCAGGATTTATCAAAGGAAAATCATCTACGTCTGGATCCATTAACAGTGATAAAACCCAATTTCACCGCAAGATTAAAAGTAAACAAAAACCGAAATATAAATAGTAAATATAGAATACATAAATCTGAATTGAACTTAGCTGACACTTTTATACAGCATTATAAACTCTATTCAGCATGGAATTTGTGTTACTGCTTGTAAATTTTAATCCAAAAACCTAAAATTAGTTAGGAATAGTTGTCTGCTTTGTTTACAAACACAACCTTAACTTTACTCAGCTGTCGAACTTAATTTGGATGCAAATTAGGGAACACATGGCTCGGTAAACAAAATGACTGCAAATAAAATATGGCAAAAAACTGTGGTTTTTGTCAATTACAAACTTATAACTAAATAAATGTAGGATATCGTATTTGTTTCATCAACCCGGGCCTAAGGGAAATTTATTGACACCAACGTGACCGCTCTACGTTCAGTTGTTTACTCAGAATAGGTGGTTACACGTCGCCACTACACGCAATTATTATATAGGATTTAAGACCAAAGAATACAGGCGGACTAAACAATAGTTATCCTTGGTTATACCATAAACTAACTAAAATTTAGTAAAATATGCTACAATTTTAGAAACTCTAGGCTAAATGAGGGATATTTCATATTTCATAGCCGATCGGGGGATAAAGTTTTTTTTTACGAATCCTGTAGGCCTATAGTAAAATAAATCCTACTATAGGCCTACAGGATTCGTAAAAAAAAAACTTTATCCCCCGATCGGCTATGAAATATGAAATATCCCTCATTTAGCCTAGAGTTTCTAAAATTGTAGCATATTTTACTAAATTTTAGTTAGTTTATGGTATAACCAAGGATAACTATTGTTTAGTCCGCTATTGTTTAGTAAGGAAATCCCAGTTACAATCGTATTTAATTAATCTTAAATATGTATCATTAAATAGATTCATAACTAATCAATGCAGTAAGAAGTGTGCACAGCACCAGCACCAGCCCAGCACCTCCGCCGGATATAGCCAGTGCGGCACGTGTCATCTGTGAGTCAGCTGATGGCAGACGGTAGTGCCAACCCTGCCAACCCTGCCAACCCTGCCAACCCACTGACGACACCCACGAGTGCAGTATCGGGTTACCGATGTCTCATGGTTGATATGGTCGCTGTTCCCAACCAAGGGTGCCTGTTCAAAAAATATATTTCTAATTTATGTCGTAAGATTATGTTGGATATTCGCTATAAAACAATAAACGGTGGAATGGAAAAATAATAAGGTGTCAAGGTGTGATAATCAGGAGTATGTGGTGCAAGGTCATTAGGGGAATCTTTTCAAAAATTCAAGCAATAACCACGTTTTATACATGGTTCGTAGTTTTATTTGGTTAATGATTTTTTTAAATCTTCTCCCAATCTTGACTCGGAATGTGCACTTTATTTACAACAGGTAGTTTTAGCGAATCTCCCCTATAGGGAAGAAGCTATTACCGTAGGTCTCATGGTAAGACTTAAGCCCGAAACCACGATAACTTTTCGTTTTGAGGCCCCCAGATGCCAAAAACACCATTCGTTCAAATTAATATATATGTATATTATATATATATATATATATATATATATATATAGGTATATACACAGATATATATAGGTACATAGGTATATATATATATATTTATATGGGTTATATATGTATATGTGTCCGCAGGCACGATAACTTTCGTAAAAATGGTCCGATCTTGTTGAAATTTGGTACAAACGTGTAAGGCAGGATCTATTTTCATGAGTTCCGAGAACCAGATAGGTCGCTCTATTTAAAATGGGGTTCTGGGGGGGTTTTGTACCCCAAAAATGGTTTTTTTGAACTTTTTACACGCAATTCTTTTTAAACCCAAACTTTTGTTTAGACAATTAAATTTAGCTTAAATATTTTGATCATTGCACTACGTCAATTGGTTACCGAGATATTAAAAGTGCTAAACAAAGTACGTTGTCCAATCTTAATCTTATGGAGAATAAGT
The DNA here is from genome assembly GCA_963675035.1 of Allygus modestus. NCBI lineage: Eukaryota > Metazoa > Arthropoda > Insecta > Hemiptera > Cicadellidae > Allygus > Allygus modestus. Next base: position 131,534,493 of record OY776114.1, read on the forward strand.
ACAATTTTATACCTCGCTTATTAATGAACAAATATTAATGTGGCTTCATCTGGTTTTGGTCTATTCTTATTTGCACAAAAACAATTTTTACCGATACTTCCTATACCCCCCTCCACGATTTTATATTGTTTTACCCCCCCGATTTTTATTTTTGCCCACCCCCGATTTTATATTTTGCTACCCCTCGATTTTTATTCCTGCCCCCCCCCCCGATTTTATACTTTGCTCCCCCCCGATTTTATATTTCCCCCCCTCAATTTTATACATTTGCCCCACCCCCGATTTTATAATTTTCTCCCCCCCTCTTCGATATTATATTTTTATTTTATGCCCCCCCATTTTACCCCCATGCACGATTTTATATTTTTGCCCCCCGATTTTATATTTTTTGCTCCCCCCTATTTTAATTTTTGCCCACCTCAAATTTTACATTTTGCTCCCCCCTCTTCGATTTTATATTTTATTTTATGTCTCTCCTCCATTTTGTATTTTTGCCCCCCCCCCGATTTTATATTTTTACTCCCCCCCGAATTTTATTTGTGCCCCCCCGATTTTATATTTTGCTCCCCCCCCGATGTTATATGCCCCCTCCCCCCTCACCGAATTTTTTTTATTTTTTTGTACTTTAATTTTTTATTTCTAAAAGCGAATCCAAAGTGTTACGTGTACCGATTTGGAGTCGCAAACCACACGCCGGCGCCGTTTACTACCCGACTGAGTTCCTGGACTTAGCAACAGTACCCGAACTATCTGCCAGTATATTTCGTTAACTTTGATTTAATTGTACATTAAACGTATAAAATATAATTTTAATATTGTAAAATAATGTGGATTGTTATTTTATTTAGTTAATCTACCATTTATATACAACCCGTACGAAGGACGGGTACACAGCTAGTAGAGAATAAGTCAAATCTTATGTCTCCCTTAATTATGACATAAATTAATAAAATTTGGTACGTAGTTTCACCTCTTATTGAGTTATACTGATATACTTGCATAAAAACCCCTTTGTTGTGCTCCTTGTTGCAGCAAACCTGCGTACTCATCCCCCATGTTATTCTTATGGAGAATAATTAAATTTGGTATACATCGGTTATTTATGAATGTATACTGATGAAACTTGGTATGTGGATTCAACTAGTTGAGTTATATTGATATTTAAATGAAAACCAATATTTTGCGTTCATTTTGCAGCAAACCTGATTATTCAGCCCCCATGTTATTCTTATGGAGAATGATTTAAATGTTATATATCTTATTCATGAATGAATATTGATAAAACTTGGTATGTGGCTTCACCTAGTTGAATTGTATTGATATTTGCGTCAAAATTGTGTCAGCAAATCTACATACTCATTCCCAATGTTATTCTTATTTAGAATAATTAAAATATCGTTTATTTGTTAATATATTTTTATGAAACTTGGTAAGCGGCTTTATGTAGTATTAAGACAAAAATGTGCATCGGAAATTCGCTGAGCACGCAGGTTTGCTGCGACGGGGATATTTTAATATGCCTCCTCCTTTCCCACAGCCGACCAACAATTGCCTGCTGATTTGTTATTTTAATGTTTATAGTTTGTTGTTGAGCGATACATTATTTCCTTTAACAGTTATGGTTCACTTCTTCTTCGTTGCACCATAAAAACAATTTAACAATATAGCTTGCTAAGTTTTGATTTTTGCACAGTATTGCTTTGCGTTTAAGATTAAATTAAAAACTTTCCTTGACTTGTGCAAAATATAAAGCATTTTCCCTGAATTTCGGCAATTTTACAACTTTTCCCCTGACTTTCCAGAGAGTGTAAACCTTATTATACTATTGGGCCGTCCCTATGGAATAAAATATTAAACACTACGAAAAATACAACAAAAACGAATTAATCTTTAAGTTTTGTTAAAGCTTTAGTAAGGACATTTTAAAATTATATGTGTTTATTTTACTTTATGGGAGTACTGTATCTGTAACGTTAAGGCAATTTTTAAATCTCTTGTATGTACGATAGCTTTGCAAATAACCTAGAACCATTTAGCAGAGTGTTGCGGTCGCACGGGTATGGCAATTGCCGGCTACAGCGCCCGCACGCACACTCTGAACGGCACCGGCACGAGCGCGTGGCTCTCGAGGTCGCCGGGCGATTATAAGGTTCGTTTATAGTAAACTGCATCGTTTCCCAAAACTTGATATGCAAACTGAAATCCTCATATTCCCAAGTAAAAACGATCTATTCCACCGGTAATTATTATTATTTTTTTTATTCAAATTGTTGAGACTCAAATATTTTTCAAAGATGTACATTTTCATCTGGAATTGCTTTAATTATTTCCGAAGCTCTTGCGTAATTCAGAGGCGAGATTTACCGTTCAAGTTTCTTTGGGTGATGCTGATTCGGTATTTTCTATCGAAATCGTATTGCTGCGACGCGTGTGTACGTCAAAGTTTTGGAATTAACAAATAAATTAGCATATTTGAGTAAAAAACTGATATTTAATTACGGAATGTGAAATACTATAAAGTGGGCTGTATGAAAATGTTATTGAACTATTAGCCGACCCGTTGAAATTTCACCTGCGTAAACTATGATAGTTGTGTGTGCTTCAATCTGTGTTAGCCCGTGTCTTAGCAAGCACTTAGGGCCAAAGAGGAACCTATAGGCCATTATAGGCCTATGTCAAATTTCAACTCTGTAGGCCTTATAGTTATGGAGATTTTGTGATAGGTCAGTCAGTAAGTGGTATTTGGATTTTATATATTAAGATGAATGAGCTAAGAGCAAACTATAAATGAAATACAACAGAGGGTGTCTCTCTGTCCTATACTGAGTTTTGAGAACTAACTACCCCAATGCTACCGCCCTGCCGACCAGGCCCAAGTCACCAAGGCGATTGCGATGGTCCCGCTAGGTCTTTTACGATCCTATTGTTGTTCCCCGCGCAGGGGGAGGTTTCGACTTTCTCTTTGGGAACAGAAATATTGATTTTAAATAGTTGTTTTACTCATTATGATTGATAAACTAAACATACGATTGAAAACGTATACATTACTCTAGAAAGAAAGTTGTGTAGTGTGAACGCAACGCTGTGCGAGATGGCTGATCAGAAGTAGAGTTCTGTTTAATTTGTAACATGATTACAACATAGTTTGTGCAACTAAATACAACTAAGTAAATACAATTAGGCAAATAAAAATTAAAACAACTAGAGTATCCTGAGAGACAAAAAATCTTGAATGTGTAGGAGTACCTATCAAGTTTAAAGATGTGGTAAAATAATGCAAAGAAGCATTCCATATAAGTTTAATTTTAAATATCTACAACATTAAAATGAAAAATAAATTGTATCAAATTTTAAATTAAAACTCACTCCTGCATAATTTATGAGGGTCTAACTTAAACGATATTAATCATATGGCCCAAGTCTGAATCTGACAAAAATAAAACTGTCATAGTAAGCACTGAGGTCTCGCTGCCTGATGAGCAACGTTGAATCATAATAATTCAAAATGTTTTTGAATAGAAGAGGAATTTATATATATATATTAGGACAATAAACGTGTTTAAGAATCTGATCAGTCGCAGTTCGTAGTTTTAGAACAGGTACATTTTTTACGTCTGCACCAAATTAACGTAGTAAAATGATTTTGTTGTTGTGCATATTTAGTGGCTAGTACGCTATTCATATAGAATTAATATAATAGTATACTTTGTAATAACCGAAACATCTATTTCAAACTAACTAATTACTTTTGAACATGCAAAGTCACAGCATAACTCGTAAGCGAATCTCTAAAATTAGACAATTAGTAAATACATTTTTGATTTCGAAGAAATATACATCAATAATTATTTAAAGTTTCAGTAATTAAAAAAGTCCCAATAAATTTTCTTAATAAACTTATTAGTAAATTATTAGATAGTTTTAAAGATACAGTACAAAATAATAACCATGCGTTTACAGTTTCGCTTGATCGCCTGATTTCAGCTTTATTGACAAATTAAATCACATTGCTGACAAAATTCCAATATTTCAAAATGTGTTTTAACATGAAAATTTAATTTGATTTATAACCTCATGGTGGGGGTGTAAAAGTATAATATTTGTCCAACAGTTTTCTCACCCAGACCTTTCTCTGGACGTCTTTGCCACTACCTTGCGCACGCGAGCCTATAAACCTCCTGTCCGTGGACCTTGCAAGAGTTGTATTGTTTTGTTTAGTTGCTTCATTATTTTTAGCTGTTCTAGTTTTTTGTTTAGGGGAGCAGTTATTAAGTTTGTAATTTATCATGAGCGAGTGGTCTGACGATTGCACTGGAATCGGAGTGCGTAATCGTGCGGCGTTGTCTCCTGTATTGCTATATATGTGCATGTGGCCACAGAGAAGTAATGTGTGGCTCAACTTTACAGAACAATTAATTATTGAATTATTTAATAGGTCAATCACCAATCGCTTGGTGACATACTTGTGCAGTTTTTATACTGCTCTCACACTTGATTTTAAGTCTAGAAGTTGTTCTCCAATTATTTTCTTATACAAGTTTGTTCGCCACCAGCGACGTGGTTTTCTCTTCTTGCCCAAACATCCGATCGCTATCGCCGGGTCACTTACTATACAGTAGTTGCATTTTGGTATAGCAAAGTGGCATTATTGTCTGCCATTGCACGGAAGCGTCTTCTATCGAAAACATTTTACCTTGGTGCTTGCCACTGGCGCGCTCTGGGGGATCGCAGGAGACTCGTAGAAGGCTCGTAGGTACAGTGCGTTGCACGAGTGAAAAACCAGGCTGACCATAAGCCTAATGTTAAAATTAACATTAGTCTTATGAACGGCCTGGTTTTTCACTCATGCAACGCTCTGTAGAACAATTTCGACGAGCGTACTTATTGACAGCCGCTCGCGAACCAGTGTGGAGCCTTTGGCAGTGGCTTCCTGAAGCTTCACGTAGTTGTGAGACATTTCCCGCCGTCGGGAAGATAAGATACCGCGAGGGAAAGCGACTTATAGGGCACTAATCACCGGCCGGGCCTTAACCTTTACGGGCCAACACTTCCTGACCGGGGGCCTTGCAACTGCGGAACCCTGCGTTCCGGCACTACGGCACTACCGTGTACCGCACCTTGCATGTGCGGGAACCCTGCGTCCCAGAACCACACCGAGAGCTGTAAATGTGCAATGTTATCAAAATGTTGTCGGTCCGAAGCATGGTCCGAAGTGATCAGGGGCCATGCATATACTACGTCACGCCTCCCCGGGGGGGGGGGAGTGGGTTCGGCACATCGTGAGGGATCGTGCCACGGGGAAGGGGGGGGGGTTTAAGGGATGCGTGACGCATTACGATTAATGCAGTTAAAACCTGCGAAATTTTCAATTACAGTGACGAAATACCGTACGCTACAATCCAATACTTAATAATGAGTGTGACGTGACGGGGGGGAGGGGGGAGTAATGAGCAGCGTGACAGAGCGTGACACGGGGGGGAGGGGGTCACTAAGGGCTAAATATAGCCTGACGGAATTTATGCATGATCCCTTAGTAACAACACGCACAATAAACCTAGCTTGCTGTTTGGGAAACTTTATTACAAAGGACGTTCAAATTTCCTCAAAATGGAAACATGAATTTTTACTTTCTCCCATTATGATTATACATAGTATATGGAAAAAGTACTGTTTTCGTCAAAATTTTCGAATTTAAATTGTTAGTGGAAATATTTGTTTTGGTGCTCCCTGACCCGAAAAAGTGATTTTTACATGATGTCTGTGTGTCTGTCTGTCTGTCTCTCTGTCTGTCTGTCTGTATAGATGTACGGTATACAGAGCTAGAGCCCTAACCAATGGTCCGATTTTTATGAAATTTGGTATTTAGGTACTAATCCACGATATCTCCAGGCGATTTTTTCATTTTTTGTAATTTTTGATTTTTAAGGGTAATTATCCACAAAACCGCCAAAATCATAAAAAAATCAAGATTTCTCAAAACGGCTCTAACTATTTTGATTAAACTTAAGTCGTTTGTAGAACTTTAGTTTTCCAACAAAATAACACCCCCGCATTTCTGTATAAATTTGGGTTCAGAAATTACAAGACTTAAAATATCAAAAATTCAGTTTTTTGGATTTTCATAAAAAACACAAATATAAAAAGTATTACAACTCACCATTAAAAAGAGCTCAAAAAACTAAATAATTTAGTATCTTGAATTACTATTCTACGATTACTGGTTGCGGAGAAAATTGAAATTTTCATTTAGCGGTGAACGCAGTACGTTGTCCAATGTTATTCTTATGGGGAATACAAAAATTACTATTTATCTCTTATTTATTGATCAATTTCGTTCAAACTTGATGTGCTTGTTGTAAACGTTTTTAGTGAGTCTTTGAAGTAGGCCTAGTGGTCAAGGCGACGGCCTCTGGAATCATGTCAGCCGTAGGTTTGAATCCCAGTCCTGGAATGTAAATTGTATCCATAATTTACAACTCGTACTGTAACGGCTCCCCCTTGCTTTTCTGGGTACGTTCCACGCACAGATCTGTGGTCTATGTGGGCTGCTAACCTCCTTAAAAAAATGTAAAAATGCAATGATGTTTTTACTTGTTTTAAATCTTTGTTTAGTGCTCTCAGTACTAATAAATAAATATCGATTTTCGTGGTGATAACGTCAGTTCAGCTGTCCATACGTTTGAGTGTATGGATACACGTTGCCCTATTATTATTATTATTATATATAATAATTATAATAGTAAGCACTACAACAATCGTCCGATTTAGATGAAATACTGTAAGAGGGTCTCTTGTTGCTGTCTTTGTACAGTAGTAGTAAGAGTATGTTTGCTGAAACCGTTTGTTAAATTAGCAAAACAATTCATCAACACGCTCCAGGGTTGCTCGAAAATGATACAAAAGATTTACACCTGACGAAAATCGACTTCTTTCTTCATCTAAACTAGGATGTTATTCGTTGTTTTTCGTGTCAATACCATAAAAGACATCGGTATATTTGAATCACTTATTTTTTTTAAAAAGAACCAGCACATTTTTCAAGAATTTTTGCCATTGTCAAATAGTAAAACCAGAAACAAGCACAATTATAATATACCACCACACAAATCAACATTTTTCAAAAACCACGCAGTTTATAATTGTATAAAAATGTTCAATAGCCTTCCGACCACTCTTAAACAAGAATGTAATATAGTGACCTTCAAAAGAAATGTAAAAAGGTTTTTACTTAAAAGTAGTTTTTATAGTGTTAAGGATTATTTTGACAAGAAATATGTTTAGTTTTAGAAAAATGTTTGTAATGACGTATGCTAATGCAATTTATTTTGTTTTGTGGCAATAAATATATTTGATTTGATTTGATTTGGTAAAACACAGAGATGCCAGTTTGGCCTGTTACATATCTGCGAGCAATCTGTCTGTATCTCCCTTTAAAATTGTTATATTTAATTTGCCACAGATTCAAAATACCTTGGGATTCTCAGTCCATTTTGGGCACAACCTCGACCATCTTTTTCCATACCTATGACAAATGTGTTGGGCGAGCGCTGGGGCCCAGGCTCGGCTCGGGGAGGTGCATTAATTACTGTCCTGAAAACATTAGTTTTCCAAGACTTTGATGCGATTAATAGGTCGCTTTTATTTTCTCTCGACCCTGTAGTAAGTAGAATAGAGGTGTTTATGTTCTATATTTTTTGACAGAAAGTCCTTCCGGGGTCCGATCAGGATGTAGTGAATGCTACGTCCACGTGCACTGAAATTTGCGTCAATGTGTGCGTCTGTGGTGTGTTAGTAGTGAAAAGTGAATATAATTTGTTCAACTGACTTGTAGTGTAGATTCAACTCATTAATAATTGGACACTTCTTCTATTTGGAAAACAATAATGTGATTTTCAGTATTGTAGGGCCGAGATCATACAGATTTACTTCCTCGATAGATGTTGGTAGGCGTAGTAATATATAAAATGATTAGCCTATGTTTTTTTTTTGAGCAAAGGAAATGAAAGCAGACGAGTGATGTCACCTGGCGATATGATGACAGAATGACGCACTTGGTGAAAGTGACGAGTACTTTGAATAGCAGCATTTGATTATTATATTTTCTAAAAAAATTCAAAGTCAATAAGGAGGTAATTTCACACTTTTAGCATATTATTACAACTCTGGTGCAATATTTTAGGGATGACAAAATACATCGCGTGGCAAGGATCGAGGAAGACAGGAAAGAAGGAATGTGAGACAGTAAAAGGTTACAAACGCTAATAAAAACAATTCCAACTTTTATCAGTGTCAGATTGTTTTGTCAAATGCTTCGGTGCTTCCCTGACACTGTCAAAGTGTTTACTGTTTGTTTACAGTTCTAGAACAGTCTGAAGACACGTCGTATGTGGGGTCCCCCCACCATAGCGCACGTTGGCCAAAACGTGACGCCCGCCGCGGAGATAACGGGGTTTCGCAAATATCCACTGACTTATATAAACCAAAACCCATAAATTCCACAAAATCACCATGCTCGGGGTGCAGTTCGAGCGTTGTCATGCAAAATAAATTTGAACTCACTTATCATATTTGGCGTGACTAGGTATGGTTGATTCTCCCCAGAACGATAACTGCTCCATTTCTCCGCAGCCAGAGGTTCAACATCAGTCCAGTTGGGGCACTTCGCGGCGACAAAGCACTTTAAAACGTTTAAAACACCTTCCGACTACAGATTTAACATCGGGAAACGATAGCGTTTATAATTTACGCTCACTGGTGTGGTACACAGTGTTGGTGTGCGTAGTTCGTGGATAAGCCCGCGCGGGGCGCCACCGCAGCGGAGCAGTGTTGCCGGGGTACCATGTTGTACGATAATGTCGTACTTCGTATTTATAACTATTTGTTGCAGTATTATCCGGTTAAATTTATTTTTAACCTCTAAATTACACTTTTATTTTGATAAGTTATAAAATCTTAATTTTCAATGTAATCAATTGAGATGGTTTTTCGTTAGTGGTTTTGATTAGTTTTATACTATTTCTGTTAATAACATTTCTTTCGTCTTAGTGGTTGTATTGTGCCTTGCACGAGGGTAAAACCAGACCGTCTATATACGACAAATTTTAACATTAGGCTTATGGACGGCCTGGTCTATTCACTCGTGTATTCATATTTATTTTCAGTCCTCTTAATACAACGGATCGAGCTAGTACCAACGAATGAATCAATTTTTAAAATTATATGGAAATAATAGTCGAGGTAATTATTATTCAAATATGAGCATAATCTAAAGTTTGTATTTGCTATGACTAGATCAATGAATGAAGGGAGTTAGGGTAAGACGAAAAATATATACTTCAAGTTGATTCCACCCCTATTGCAATCGCGTTATCCTCCACAAAATAATAATAATAATGTTTATTGATAAAATATACAAATTAAATCACAAAAATACGTTATCATTTGAATAATGTTGTAATGTATCAATTATCTGTTTTTTGTTTCTTGTCTTCTTGTTTTAAAAACATCGGTGTTATTTAATTATTGATTAAATTTCTGAAACTTTCATCATATCTCTCTTTGAAATTTGTTCATTAATACAATCTTATTTTAATTTTATTTACTCTTCCCCCATTGTGCATATTTATCAAACTTTGTTTCGATCAGGATACAGCTTCAATTTGATATACAGCGCAAACATTTAATTTGAGACGGAAAAAGTCATCGGTTTGGCAATGCTACATTATTTACAGGCCTAAACGTAGTGTTAATGTTAAATTCGATTGAGTTCGGTTAATATAACAATATAAACCTCGGTAAAGGTCGCCCACGCTACCGACGAGCCTTCGTGCGCACACAGCCCGGATCTGCATCGGGGGGTGACTCTGGCCGCATATGATCACACTCCACACACCACACGTTCACGAACGTGGGCCGGTGTTGGTGTTATTCCACCAGATATTTCGAGTAGTTGACGCAAGGTGATATGTAACACTCACGTGTACCTCAGCATGACACTCCACGGTAGTTTCGCGCCGCGAGGTTGGCAGCGCGCGGGAACACCACGCCTCGTCCCACGTGAGCGGTGACGTCACGGGTCACGTGCCATTCATGTGTCGGGGTCACGTGTTCCCCAACGAGACTCTCCTCCATCGACCGCTGTCCTGCGCTCTGGCGGCGCGCAGCGGAACCGAAATTGAAAGGCTGCTTCCATTGATTGCTGGAGATGCGAATTGCATAATTAACCTCCATTTATGGTTATTATTTTTACCGAGTATAAACAGTGTTAAATGTTGGTGGTTTTTCTGTCGCTTTCCGTAATGTGGTGTTTGATCAATTGTTGATATTTTCATAAACAGATTTGATTATCCAGGTCCTAAGTTTGGGCAACACTCACCTTGTTATTCTGCACGTGCTGAGGCTGAAGTCCAATTTTAGTTGAATTCAACTTCGTCAAACTTTTTTTCCCGGAACAAACTAACAAACATACACATACAGGGGTGCCCATCCCCCCAAGTCTCATGGCGCTGTTCCCCCCAAATGTGGCTCCCCTCCACCCCCCCCGTTATCAGCAATATACTTTAACCCTAGCAGTGGCCTAATGTTGAAGTGGGAAATGGCCAGCAGATTTGGCGATTTTGCAGACCTTTTTTAAAAATACGTATAAATTACAATTTTGGAGTAAACCTATCAATATGCATACTCATTTATTTGGAAAGACCAGGGGAATCTGAATATATATAAAACAAATGAATCTGGAAATGTATTATTTTATAAAATAACAAAAAAAAAGAAAATTCTAAAATTTTCGATTGAAATTTCAAAAGTAAAGCTTTGTTATTTCTACATTAGATTTTTTAGGTAAAATCCATTATATACATTTTGTAGTAAATTTAATTCCCTACATAAAAATGTATAACACATGGGGGAAATTGTTTTGTACATGTGTTATGTAATAAAATACGAAAAATCGCAACTTTCGTCGAGTAAGACGAATAATTAGTGAATCGCAGATAACTCATGTAAGGTAATTTTTTATAATAATATTGTACATATATTTCTTTAGGTTATGAACTAAGGAAAACAAATATGTAATATTGTGAGGAGTAAAAAAATTATTATTACCCGTTTACTATACAAATAACTAGAAAATTAGCATTTACGTAAAAAAAACTTCCGACACATTGAAGTACAAAAATCTTGTACAGATTTTTTTAGGCCAAATATATTATAAGCATGTTATAGTACATTCAATTCCCTACATAGAAATGTATAATACATGGGGAAAATATTTTGTTGTACATGTGTTATGTAATAAAATACGAAAAATCGCAACTTTCGTCGAGTAAAAACTTTTCTCTGGAACAGCTGACAAAAACCATTAAGACGATTGTCGAGCTGACAAACCATTGTTATACACCACAGAATTTGCTACGTGTTATCGCCACGCTCACATACCTAAATAAACATTTAATCATCATGAATTTTGTAAGTAGTTAAGATAAATTATTTGTAAATGTAGGTTATCAGCACACTTAGGTATTAGTATGGGCCAAAAAATCCTATAAATCACAAATCACATATATATAGATATTTTACTTGAGTTCACGAATAGGGCTACTAATAATGTTATTAGATTGAAAACAAAATTTCCAAAGTACCCTTTTTTAAACATTTTTATTACACTACGCGTTTCGGCTATAATGCCATTTTCAAAGTGTATAAAAAGTATAACCTTAAAATAAAATAGTAAAATTTAAAATGAATAAACATATGTTAAAATATAGATAAAGTAAAAAATAAATAAAAAATATACAGACAAATAGGGTTATCAAGGTAGATAGCGTTCATCAAGCTATTATTTGTTTCTTAATTCTTCAATTTGTTCAAATATTGGATTTTGGATTTCATTCTTTATCACATTTAGAATATTATTAGGGTCATGTTTTTTGTTCTTGTAGATTTGGTATTCTTCTAATATGTTCATCTTTTCTCCTTTTTGTGCAATATTTAGAATTTTCATATTTTCTGAGATATTTTTGTAACTATGCTGAGTTTCAAGAATATGCTCAGCAAATGCAGATTTCTGTGTTGTTTGGTTGTTTGATTTTACAGATTGTATATGTTCACGAAATCTGCATTTAAAGGTTCTTCCTGTCTGCCCTATATAAAATTTGGGGCATTCGCTGCACTGGATTTTGTAAATGCCACTTTTGTCGTATACGTCAAAGTTTTGCTGATTCTTTATACTACTTATCTTTTGTATCAGTTTGAATGAGTTGTTTTTTGTTCTATAGCTTATTTTAATGTTTGATCCGTAAAATGTTTTTCTTATAGCTTTATTGAAAACTTTATTATATGGTAGACATATATACTCTTCTTTTATTTTATTTTTGGGACTAAGATTAGTTTTATTCTTCATGTTGTTTATCATTGTGTCGATCATTTTTGATTTATAACCATTTCTTACAGCTAAAGTTTTGATAAGTTTTTTCTCTTCGTTGTAATGCTCTTTCTCCATTGGTATGTTTAAAAGTCTATAAATCATTGATCTAAAACTTGCTGTTTTATGTTGCCAAGGATGGTTTGATGTAGCAGGTATTATTAGGTCTGTTTGGGTTTCTTTCCGATAAATTTTAAACATGTGTTTTTCAAGTTGTCTATATATAGATAAATCTAGAAAGTTAATAGTATCTCTTCTCTTTTCCATTGTAAATTTAATATTGTGTGATATGGTGTTTAAGTATTGTAATAAATTATCACAAGTTGAATCATCGCCTTTCAAAAGACAAATGACATCGTCTACATATCTGTACCAGTAAATTATGTTTTCTTTACATGGGTTACAATCATTTATGATTTTAGATTTTTCTAGTTCTTGCATAAATAAGTTAGCTAGCAGGCCTGAAAGAGGAGAGCCCATGGCTAACCCTTCATTTTGTTTGTAATATTTCATATTAAATTCAAAATAGTTCTGAGAAATTGTAGTTTTAGTTAATCTAATTGTTTCTTCAACATTATTTTTACTTAGGTTGACATTTTTCGAGAGTAATTCTTTGAGGATTGTTAGAGTTTCATTAGTTGGGATGCTGGTATACATGTTAGAAACATCAAAAGAAACAAAAATACTGTTTTCAGGGATTATTATATTTTTGATTTTTTCAATCAATTCATATGTATTGGTAATATTACATTTTTCAACAAATTGTAATTGATTATAAATTCTTTTATTTAGGAATTTGCATAGTTTGTAGGAAGGGGCACTAGTGAAATTGACAATTGGTCTGATAGGGATATTTTGTTTATGAATTTTAGGTTGACCTCTCAGTTTGGGTGCTGATGGATTTATTGATTTTAAACTGAGTTTTTCAACATTTGAAAGAGTTTTACAATTGGAAATTACCTTGTTCATATCTTTATTAAAATCTTGAGTAGGGTCTTTTTTCAGTTCTTGAAACGGGTTCATTTGTAAAAACTCTTCTACTTTTCTGTTGTAATCGTCATTATTAATTATGACTACCGTGTTTCCTTTGTCTGCTTTAGTAATCATCGCATTATTTTCTTGCAGTTTATTTGATATTGATCTGATAATGTTCATTTCAGTGTTTGATCTTGTTATAATGTTTTTATTCTTCATTGCAATGTTGGTTTTATTGAGTTCATGGATAAAACTATATCTAATTGGATCTTGGATGTCTTTATTCTTTGTTCTGATTGCAGCATCAATTTCTAGAAGTTCATCTTTAATAGTTTTGTTTTTGTAATCAAGATTTATGTTGTATTTAATGGATTGTTCTAATGTTGTAGTTTCAACATCATTAAATACAATATTTGTGAGGTTTTGAACTTTCTTATAAAATTGAAGCTGATGATCATGAAACTAATGAAACTCTAACAATCCTCAAAGAATTACTCTCGAAAAATGTCAACCTAAGTAAAAATAATGTTGAAGAAACAATTAGATTAACTAAAACTACAATTTCTCAGAACTATTTTGAATTTAATATGAAATATTACAAACAAAATGAAGGGTTAGCCATGGGCTCTCCTCTTTCAGGCCTGCTAGCTAACTTATTTATGCAAGAACTAGAAAAATCTAAAATCATAAATGATTGTAACCCATGTAAAGAAAACATAATTTACTGGTACAGATATGTAGACGATGTCATTTGTCTTTTGAAAGGCGATGATTCAACTTGTGATAATTTATTACAATACTTAAACACCATATCACACAATATTAAATTTACAATGGAAAAGAGAAGAGATACTATTAACTTTCTAGATTTATCTATATATAGACAACTTGAAAAACACATGTTTAAAATTTATCGGAAAGAAACCCAAACAGACCTAATAATACCTGCTACATCAAACCATCCTTGGCAACATAAAACAGCAAGTTTTAGATCAATGATTTATAGACTTTTAAACATACCAATGGAGAAAGAGCATTACAACGAAGAGAAAAAACTTATCAAAACTTTAGCTGTAAGAAATGGTTATAAATCAAAAATGATCGACACAATGATAAACAACATGAAGAATAAAACTAATCTTAGTCCCAAAAATAAAATAAAAGAAGAGTATATATGTCTACCATATAATAAAGTTTTCAATAAAGCTATAAGAAAAACATTTTACGGATCAAACATTAAAATAAGCTATAGAACAAAAAACAACTCATTCAAACTGATACAAAAGATAAGTAGTATAAAGAATCAGCAAAACTTTGACGTATACGACAAAAGTGGCATTTACAAAATCCAGTGCAGCGAATGCCCCAAATTTTATATAGGGCAGACAGGAAGAACCTTTAAATGCAGATTTCGTGAACATATACAATCTGTAAAATCAAACAACCAAACAACACAGAAATCTGCATTTGCTGAGCATATTCTTGAAACTCAGCATAGTTACAAAAATATCTCAGAAAATATGAAAATTCTAAATATTGCACAAAAAGGAGAAAAGATGAACATATTAGAAGAATACCAAATCTACAAGAACAAAAAACATGACCCTAATAATATTCTAAATGTGATAAAGAATGAAATCCAAAATCCAATATTTGAAAAAATTGAAGAATTAAGAAACAAATAATAGCTTGATGAACGCTATCTACCTTGATAACCCTATTTGTCTGTATATTTTTTATTTATTTTTTACTTTATCTATATTTTAACATATGTTTATTCATTTTAAATTTTACTATTTTATTTTAAGGTTATACTTTTTATACACTTTGAAAATGGCATTATAGCCGAAACGCGTAGTGTAATAAAAATGTTTAAAAAAGGGTACTTTGGAAATTTTGTTTTCAATCTAATAACATTATTAGTAGCCCTATTCGTGAACTCAAGTAAAATATCTATATATATATATATATATATATATATATATATATATATATATATGTGTCCGTGAGCACGATAACTCTAGTAAAAATTATCCGATTTGGACGAAATTTGGTATAAACATGTAAAGCAGCATTTATGACTTTAAGTTCGAAAACCAGACATATCGACCTATCCGAAGGGGTATTTTGGGGGGGTTTTGTACCCCAAAAATGGGTTTTTTGAATTTTTTACACATAATTTTTGAAAAAGTAAAATTTTAGTTTTGACCATTCGATTCAGCTTAAAAAAAACAAACAATTTGGTATTTCGATCATTCTTCTACGTCAATTGGTTACCGAGATATTGAAAGTGCTAAACACAGTACGTTGTCTAATGTTATTCTTATGGAGGAAAAGAAAATTTTTTTATCTCGCTTATTTATGAACGTATATTGACGAAACCTGGTATACAGCTTCATCTCGTTGAGGTCTATTGATATTTGATCCAAAAAATTGTTTTTGCATGATTCTCCCGTAGCAGCAAACCTGCGTACTCAGGCCCCATGTTATTCTTATGGATAATAATGAAATGCTCTCTCTCCCTTAATTATGACCATAAATTAATAAAAACTGGTATACGACTTCACCTAGTTGAGTTATATTGATATTAGCATGAAAACCCATTTTTTGTGTTCCTTGTTGCAGCAAACCTGCGTACTCAGCCCCAATGTTATTCTTATGGAGAATAATTAAAATTGTATATATCGCTTATTTGTGAATATATTTTTATGAAACTTGGTAAATGGCTTTATGTAGTATTAAGACATTTATATCTCCATTGGAAATTCGCTGAGTATGCAGGTTTGCTGCGACGGGGGTATTTTAATAAGGTAAAAACATAACACAAGCGACTACATTTATATCAATAAGTTTTGTTCACAACAAAATTATTATTTTTAAATCTAAGTCCTCTTAGTTACAGCTCAGAAAGTGTGGTTAGGTTGCGAGCGTAAAGAGAAAACAGTTTCAAGTGATTTTTTTAGGTTAATGTTTCAATCCAATCCGGTCCTATAATCAGAAGCATAAATATCCAGGATTATTATAGTACAGGAACACTTGCATCTCTCAAAAGGTTATTTTGCACATTTTCTACTATAGCAATACTTTGCCAATAATGTATTTATTATTGTTATCCTCTCGTACAAACACAAATTTCCAATTGTGATTCACAAATTGTCATATTTAGTTATAGTTTCAAAAATTCCCCCCCAAAAATTGTAAATCCCCCCCCAAAATTTGTTTTGATGGCGCTCTGAGCGCCTTCTCCCCCCCCTTTCTAGGCACCCCTGCACATACACGGACAAATACACAAACGCAGTCCCTCGCGGCTGATATCCAATTGCACCGGCGGTCAAAGGAATTTGCAAGGGTCAAAATATTCCTCCGTCCGAAAAGTGTCTAATTGCACCGGTGGTCAAAATCTACCCACCCCACTTATCCCCGCTGCAAATTCCTTCGACCGCAGGAGCCGGTGCAATTGGAAGGCTTTCTCCCTTCCCCACCCCACTACATTTATCTTCAAACATAGTGGCATGCTTTCTTATGTATTTGTAACTAGGTTTATAAGTGTTTAACAATTTCGTAATGGAATATTTTATCAAACACTTGCCGATGGTTCCTTGCCACATACTAATGGTAGACCACAGCAAGTTCTAGCTAATAAATATGGTAACTATGTAATTAATGTTTAATTTTGTGTTTGTCCGTGGCAACACTAACATCTTTACATTGCAAAATAAATTTTACCAGGAATTAGGCTATACCTTTATTCTAACCTAACCTAACCTAACCTAACCTAACCTAACCTAACCTAACCTACTGTACTGGGCATCCGGTCTGGTTGGCACTTTCTTTTATGTAAGAGTTATTTCTACAACCTCTATATTTTAACCTTTAGTCTTATACTTAGTTGAATAAAAAAATCGTCTTAATTTAGATTGACAGCCGGTGCAATTGGAACACCCCCCAAAAGGCGCTCCGGTGCAACTGGACACATCAGTTTGGGGCTGATCCCTGACCACCGGTGCAATTGGACATCTCCCTCTCTCGCTCTCCCGATATTTCGCGGAACCACCATACACGGTATTGTTCCGCGTCTTCAAGGGGGGTTTTCCCTAGCTTGCCGCTCGCGTATTCTCTCCGAAAGTCTGACCACGACGTTTACGAATTAAACAAAAACGTTTGACGAAGTTGAATTCAACTAAGATTGGACTTAATAAGCCTCAGCACGAGCAGATTAACAAGGTGAGTGTTGCCCAAAACTAGGACCTGGATATTGTTACCTCGCCTAAAGGAAGAATGTCATTCAAAACTAGAACAGATTTGATTATCAGGTTCCATAAGTAATGTTGTAGTTTATTTTTACGTATTGTTTTTTACTGATGGTATTTCATTATAGTTTCGTGTTGTGACTTTTGTTGAAACTCTTGGGCTTTGCTTTTTGAAACATTAGCAGTAGTTTATTTACCTGGTGGTTGTTGGTATTAAAATGTTGATTGAATTACTCATACAATTCTGGAAGATCTTCTAGAATCAGTCAAGACAATATTTTTGTTATAATCTAAATGAAAATGCGAATATCACAGCTCAGAGATCAACAACAATGTTTTTTTTCAAGTTATTGCCCTAATTACCAGAAGAGAATCCTCTGGACTAAACTATACCCACTGACCCCCTCCCATAGCGGGTAATACCAGGTATTCGAGTTATGCCCGAAGGCAATCTCCAATCTGGGCCCCTATAGTGGTGTGATTGATGAGTGCAACGTACGACATTGATGATGTTGAAGATTTCATTTCGCTTGTGGCTGCGATACCTATTCTATGGCTATGGGACAAAACTCTCAAAGAATGACTTCTAAATTCTCCATTCTCGCACATGACTACACAATCATGGAGGGAAATCTGCGAGGAAATGGTCCTGAGTTAAGCAGAAAGCAGAAAAATAAATTTGGTAAGAACTGCTAATATGTGTGTGAAGTAATGTTAGTAGCGAAACAAAATGAGGGTGTCTAGCTATAGCATAGGCTTCATTCGGAACTGCATGAATCTATATCTATCTATATATTAATACGCTAGGTTCTTCGCAGCCATAACTCAATAACCGCTAGACGGATTTTAACGTTTGAGGTGTCAAATTAAAGGTATTTCTACGTAGATTTGCCAATTCTTCTCAGAATTTAAAGAAAGGGCATCACTTAATACCAGTAAAGGGATGAACTTTCGGAACAGTGGTGCTATCCGACGGCGGAAGTCTAAACTACGTGTTGATTGAAAGTACGTTGTTATCATCCGTTATGTTTTGTTGTGTTTGTTATAACCTTCGTACGGTACAGGCTTGCTCGGATTCGAGCAACAGGAAAACTAGTACTGATTTAATACACTAGGGTTTTTTTGTGACTGGAACTCCTCCTACTGTTTTCAACCTATTTTGATATTTTTCATATCGTTGGATAGGTCTTGGTCTGAGGTTGTTTGTGCCCAAATGTCATAAAGATCGGACCTAAGGGAAAGGCCCTAGCCGCCCTTAAATTTCGTAATTTGCCCATAAGATTAACATTGAGAAAGATTTGTTTTAAATAGTAAACACAGTTTATCAGCAAGAACACATAGTCACTACCGGAAAGGTAACACAATATGTACATAATTTTGATTATGAATGTTAGCATTAATCATAGAGTGAGTTTATAAAGTTTATTCCAGAGTGCAGCACACGAAACGTCATGTTAAATAGTAGTAAACCCTATGAGCTTCTGTTTACACGCAATTTAATCTTTGTTTCCTCTTCTTTCATTACATATAATTCGAGAAACTTTTTGCTCCGAGCCTAGCCACTGGATATTTATTGCCTAGCAACGGATTACGCGGTTTTAAACAAAAATCAAACCTAACCTGTAAACAAAACACCGCTGATGGCAAACGACGATAGGCGGGCGAAATCCACTGAGCTCTATGTTATATCTGGAGTCACTACTCTCTGCCTAAATATTTTCCAAAAACGTGCCGTCAACACTGACTTTTTGTTCTATTGTGATGTCACCTTACCGTTAACTGGACCAATCAAAATGCATTGGGTGGACGATGTCAAATTTTCAACCAATAGGAAATGAAATAACTATACCACCAAATCGTCAAAAACACATCTGGCCAACATAACGACCATAAACACAGCGGCACGCTTTTTCACCATGGAGTGGTGACTCCAGATATAACATAGAACTCAGTGGCGAAATCCAGTAACAAATAATCACCGAATACAATTGTAGCAACCTTTGCTGCTAAAATTTACCTCCAAGACCATGTTGAAAACACTGCATTTTCGGTCTGCCAACTGGCAAAACTGCAACAACTTCGCGATACTCGGGAATATCCATAGTCAAAGTCAAAGTCAAAATTCTTTATTTTCGTAAGCAAAATAAAATGCGATGACAAAAGTCAGTAATATGTACATGGAATTATCAAAATGTTTGATGATATGTACAATACAAGTCAAACTTATAACTAAACAATTGAGTCATCGTTTAAAAATAAATGTACACTGTAATATTATTTAACAACTAAAAATTCTTTCACGCTATTCCTGAATATTTTAAAATCATTTAACAATCTAAACTTATTTGGAAGGCTATTGTACATCTTTATTGCTGAATACAAAACTTGCTTCTGAAAAAATGTGGTGGAATGTGGTAGGATTGTCAGGCGGTTGATAGGGCGAAAATTGTATGAGGAGGACCTTTTTTGAAAATATTCTCGATTTTTAATAATTAAACAGGTTGATTCCAAAATATATAGACAAGGGAAAGTCAGAATTTTATTCTCTCTAAAAATTCCTTGACATGACCTAGACGATCTCAGCCCGAATATGACTCTCAGTGCCTTCTTTTGCAATTTGAATATGCTTGCAGTAGCCGTTCTTTCATATCCCCAGATAGGAACAGCATATGCAAGGTGTGGATAAAACAACCATAATATGCTGCCATTAAAATATCTAGATTAGAGAAAGTAGATAACCTACGCAGTATAAAAATACCACAGCTCAGTTTCTTAGACACTTTATCAATATGGGATAAAAATTTCAGATTTGAGTCAATTATTAAACCTAGAAAATTAGTTTCGCAGCAAGAATTAAGTTCAATATCACCTATTAAGACTAACTGACTAGAAGATTTAGATCTTATACAAAAATCAATGTACTTAGTTTTATCATCGTTAACAAGAAGATTATTTGAGTCCAACCACTGCAATAAGGAACTACCCTGAATAAACATCTCAATTTCAAGTTGATTTCTGCTTTTGTTTGATACACAAAATTATGTATCATCTGCAGAGAGGCAAATATTACCTTTACCAACTGAATCAGTTATATCATTCATAAAAAGCAAGAAGAGCATCAGACCAAGAACCGAACCTTGAGGAACACCAGAACATATCAAAGTTTGAGTTGATTCATGGTAACGAAGACATCCAGAAGGTTCAATGTATGGCATTGTTACAGACTGAATCCTTCCCTTTAAATAAGACGATATCCAGTCCTGTGCGACTCCTCTTAAACCGATACGCTCTAGTTTTGAAAGCAATAGATTATGGTTGACGACATCAAATGCCTTTTTTAGGTCCAAAAAAATGCCCATTACATGTTCGTGACTATCCAAGGACGAGAAAATATTCGAAATAAAATCAAACATAGCATCAAGGGTAGACTTACCCTTCTGAAAACCAAACTGCTTGTCAGACAGAACATTATTTGCATTCAAAAAATTGTTTAAGCGGATTAGAAAGATTTTTCCAATAATTTAGAAAACGTGGATTGGATTGCTATTGGATTGGATTGAAAACGTGGATTGGATTGCTATTGGTCTATAATTTTCTGCCTCGTCAGTGAGCCCTTTTTTAAATACAGGCTTAACCAATGACATTTTTAAAGGAGCCGGGAACTCACCACATTGGAAGGATGCGTTAATCAAATGACACAAAGGAGGGGCGAGTACTTCAACACACTCTTTCAGGACCTTAGAAGATATGCCATCTCTACCCGCAGAACAACTTGAACGGAGAGAACGTACAACCTGAATCACCTCACCTTCAGTTGTAGGCAACAAGAACAATGTTTTATCCATGAAAGGTATTAAAGTTCCATGGTTTGGACAATTGCCGTCCTTAGATCCACGCCCTATTCCAGCAAAGTATGAATTAAACAGCTCCGAAACAGACTTTGCATCTGTAAGCAAAACTCCATTTTCATCCTTCAAAGATACTTTTTTAAAAGGCTTAGGTACTTTACTAGGATTGAAATCATTAATCACTTTCCATATGGTTTTAGGTAAGTTTTAAGAAGAACTTAGTTGGTCAAGCACACTTTGCGCTTTGAATGACTGAACACTATGTCTGAATTCCATTTTCAAATCCAAGTATTCTCTCCTGAGGTAATGAGTTGATCGAAGGTTCCTAGCCAAAGAGTACATTAGTAACATCCTATTGCGCAATTTTAGCACTGAAGAATCGAGTTTGTAAGACGCTTTTAGGTTAAATACATGGATCTAAGTAATGTGTTATATATTAAAATGGAAGTTTAAAATTTCACCTGTCTAATGGTGTGTATTTAATTTAATTTATCGAACGTTTAGGTTCGTTAGTTTGAATTTTAATGTAACCTTGTAGACGGGAGCGGCAAAATTTGACTCTCGGAACCGAAAAAAACGGTGTTTCGGGAGGCTTTTGCTGCTTACTTTTTCATTCGGATTTATTCAAACTTTCATCGTATGCCTGAATAATAAAATAAAACACAAAAACTCTTAGGTTTGGGGGGGAGGGCGACCACCCCTACCGCTCCCCCCTTGGATCCGCCCCTGTGAAGCCTTCGCTTCACGGTGAGACGGTCAAGGTAAGGACGACTAGAGGTTGTCCTCAGGCGGGAGTCTTATCTCCTCTTTTGTGGAACTTGGTTGTTGATGATCTCATCCGGAGTCTCAATGACAGCGGCGTTTTTGCCCAAGGGTACGCTGATGACATCGCTATCCTGGTGGTAGATAAGTTCAATAACACGGTCCAGACCTTATGAATTCTGCATCGAGGGTGGTGGGCCGTTGGTGTGGGGAGGTTGGACTATCCGTCAATCCTTCGAAGATTGTTGTGGTTCCCTTCACTAGGAGAGGGAACATTGCGGGAATCGGGCCGTTTCGGTTACAGGGGTTTACCATTGTTCCCCAGGACCAGATGAAGTATCTAGGGATAATTTTGGACAGAACTCTTCAATGGGGGTCACAGTTGCAAAGGGTCATTAATCGAGGCAAGTGGTCCCTATTTTCTAGCAGGTGGATGGTAGGATCTACCTGGGGGCTCAAGTCCAAACTAATGCTTTGGCTTTATGTTGCAGTAGTAAGTCCGGCGATGACGCTCGGATCCATCGTTTGGTGGACGAAGCTGGAAACTGGTGTAGCGATGCGGAGGCTGGCGGGCGTTCAAAGGCTCGCAGGCCTACTTGTCACTGGAGCTCTCAGCAGCACCCCGGGTGCCACTTTGGAGTGTCTCCTTGATATTTTGCCTATAGAAATTCATATCAAGATGGTGGCTAGAATGGGTGCATACCGTCTCCAGTGTGAGAACCTCTGGGTGTTGCCGGGCGAACCACTTGGCCACACAAAGATCATTCAGGTGGTTCAGAGTGAGGTCTTGGACATGCCCTCTGATCACCTTCCCACAACTTTCTTGTTCAGCGGGTCGTTCCGTGTTTGTATTCCCAGCAGGGATGACTGTAGCGAAGGTGTTTGTCCGCTCCCACCTGGAGACCGAGAATGGTTCACGGATAGTTCCAAGTCTAGGAGCGGGTCAGGCGCTGGCATCCACGGGGTGCAGGATGGCGTCAGTCTCGGGGTGCCAATGTGCTTTTTCCCACTGTGTTTTAGACGGTCATTACGGGGTATGCGGGGGAGATTCTGAGGAGGGGTCAAGATGACCTCTCTATCAGCATCTTTTCTGATAGCCAGGCTGCTTTTAGGGCGTTGGACTCTTGTGAGTTCAGGTCTAGGGTTGTCTGGGACTGTTACAAAACAGTATCTTGCGTTGGGAGACAGAACATGGCAACTCTCTGTTGGGTGCCTGACCACTCGAGGATTGTGGGTAATGAGGTGGCGGACAGGTTGGCTAACTCGGCTGCCTCTTTGGCTCTCATGGACCCCCCTTTTTGTAGGATATCTCGTTCTTGTGCTTCGCAGGGGATCAGCGCTTGGGCTCGGGACTGTCATAGAAGGAGATGGGCAGAGATCCCTCTCCACAGGTTAAGCAAGCTCAACCTCCAGAGACCATCCCAGCAGGACACCAGGAAGCTCCTGGGTCGCAGCAGGTTGGACATCAAGCGAATCACAGGTGTGATTACGGGCCATGGTCACCTAAGGAAACACCTCTCGTGGATGGTCGTCTTCAATGGTGACCCTGCATGCAGGAAATGTGGGCAGGACGAGGAAACTGCAGATCATCTGCTCTTTGATTGCGATGAGCTTAGGGAGGTAAGGGCTTCAACTCTGGGAACAATGGTCAGGGGTGGATACCTGCCTCCTGAGGAGCTCGTCGATAGGATGATGCAGCTTATCAGGCTCTTGAACCTGGAGGAATTCTGAAACCTCTTTCATTTCTTCTCGGGGTTGCGAAATAAGCTCAATGCGGCTGATATGCCTTGGGACTCAGGTCCGCCCTTCTGATGATGATGATGATGAAATCATTATTGAACCGAGGCCACAGCATAGGTGATAATAACTTCTAAAAGGTGTGAGAAGCTATACATTTGTTTTCACACAAAGGAAAAACACTAGTAATTAAAAGAATCAAAATACAAATAAATTTGTAACTTAGTATTTTTTTGTTGTATAAAAGATTGCAGTTTGTTCAATTTATTCAAATTAATATTATTAATCAACATTAACATTAGAGCTCTGCGGTCTCAATGATAGTGAGTGGCTCAGTCTTGCGGTGACAAGGGAACTAGCTGGACAGATGAACTGCGTTGCCGACTTGTATTCTTGGTGCGTTTTCAAACTACAGTATCTCATTATAAAGGAATTGGACATGCACTGGAAGACTAAAGCAGTTTGAATTTTGATTATTGTTAGGAGTATATAGTAGATGTATAAAATCGATGACGTCGCATTTCCATCAAGGGCATAATATCGGGTGAGGGGGGGGGGGTCACGCGCGTGAGCGGTTCACTTCATCTCTTCTGATAAAGCAATGGTTTAAGCGTCTATTTACAGTTACTTATATTTTATAAAAATAAGATCCTCAGCATTAAAGTCGTATCTCTAACAGTTTTGTTACGAATATGAAATTTAACAAAAATGATTTTGAATATCACTAAATTGAATTATAATATTTTTCTATAAGTTTACGCTTTATGTTGGTGATAGAAAAATATCTGAACAATCTATGGTTTGTAAAGAGTACTTGAGTAATCAGTACATGTAATAGTGTATGGAACAAACATGGTTGAGACTTTCACGACGACTTTGTCCTCTTCATAAGCAGCGAAAAGGATGAACAGAACATTTATTTCTGCTTTGAAGTGCTGCCAGCGGTAAAATGTGAAAATAATTTTACGAAACGCGAAAATCATCATCGCAAATAAAACTAATACTTAAACTTCACACTAAACTAATACATACTGTATTGACTAAATACATTATTGTTATTAAATATGTTACTTACTTGCAAATGGTGTATCTAGGAGGCACATTAGTAGTCGTTTTTATCCCTCTCCTTCTTTACAGCACTCGATATAGCTTTATCCAGTCAAATACTTATTTATGTACACTATTTATAATTTTCCAACACAGTTGTAGGAATCTATTTTTTGGGGGTATGGGGCCACAAGAATTTTAAAAACTTGCGGTTGTCAAGGGTATGGATAAAGGTTGGTTTTGGGGACAAAGAAGAGGCGTCTGGTGACATGTAGCACCAAGTTTCATAAATATACATACGTAAATAAACGATTTATTATGATATTTTAATTACTCTCCATAAGAATATCAGGGGGATGAATAAGCAGGTTTGCTGCATCAAGGAACACAAAATTGGGTTTTCATGCAAATATCAATATAACTCAACTAGGTGAAGCCACATACCAAGTTTCATAATTATACATTCATAAATAAACGATATATACCATTTTGCTTGTTCTCCATGAGAATTACATGGGGGATGAGCACGCAGGTTTGCTGCAACAAGGAACACAAAAAATGGGTTGTTATGCAAATATCATCATAACTCAACAAGGTGAAGACATACCAGGTTTTTTTAATTGTTGTTCATAATTAAGGGAGACATTACATCTATTTTACTTATTCTCCATAACAATAACATGGGGCTGAGTTCGCAGGTTTGCTGCTACGGGAATCAACGGTAAAAATAGATTTTCTTTGTGCAAATAACAATAGACCACAACCAGATGAAGCCGTATACCAATTTTCGTTAGTATACGTTCATAAATAAGCAATATATAAAATTGTTCTTATTCTCCATAAGAATAGCATTGGACAACGTACTGTGTTTAGCACTTTCAAGATCTCTGGAACCAATTGACATAGAGAAATGATTAAAACACCCAATTTTACGTTTTTTAAACTGAATTTAATGATGGAAATTAAAGTTTGACATTTTTATATATTACATGTAAAAACTTCAAAATACCCATTTTTGGGGTACAAAACCCCCCTTCCAAAATACCACTTCGGATAGATCGATTTGACTGGTTTTCGAACTTAAAGTCATAAAACACACACACACACACACACACACACACACACACACACACACACACACACACACACACACACACACACACACACACACACACACACACAGACACACACAGACACACACACACAGTTTCGACCGAATAGTGTTTTTGGGGTCTGGGGAGCTCAAAACGAAAAGTTATGGTCCCGGGCCTAGGTCTTACCAAGCCGACTACGGTAATAGCTTCTTCTCTATAGGGGAACTTCGCTAAAACACAGTAATTATTACAAAGTCCTGCTGCGTTGACTGTGTGGCTAATCACTGAAGATTTGTTCGACCAACAGCAGTTACTTTATCTTCAACTGACGAACAAAAAAGGACAAAATGCGATGAAAACTGTTTTGTATACTTTTCAGCACCTCAATCTGCTGTAAAATAAATGGTAACAGGAAACTAGCACATACCTTCTCACTTTTAGCCCAACTTTAATGAATAAATTACTTTTTATTTACTAGATATAGAATACAAAGCACGGACGAATGTACAAAAAATCTTGTAAACAAGTTGTTTTCAAAAACATCCACCCAAATCCCTGTTTTGGATGCACTACAGAATCCATTGCTACACACGTGGTTTAAAGAGGGGAAACGCTCCTTATCCCCCCCAAGGGGCAACATATTTCGAATTTCCTCTGTTGGTCAATGCTAACTTGACAATCATATGAAGTTTGAACGAAATTGATCAGTAAATAAGAGAGAAATAGTAATTTTTGTATTCCCCATAAGAATAACATTGGACAACGTACTGCGTTTAACGCAAAATGAAAATTTAAATTTTCCCCGCAACCAGGAACCGTAGAATAGTACTAAATTGTTTACTTTTTGAGCTCTTTTTAATGGTGAGTAGTAACATTTTGTATATTCAGGTTTTTTTAATGAAAAATCCAAAAATCGGGATTTTTGATGTTTTAACTCCTGTAATTTCTGAACTCGAATTTTTACAGAAATTCGGGTGGTGTCATTTTATTAGAAACCTTAAAGCTCTACAAACGACTAAAGTCTAATTAAAATCGTTAGAGCCGTTTTTGAGAAATTTGAATTTGTCATGTTTTTAGCGGTTTTGGGGGGGATAATTACCCTTAAAAATCAAAAATTAAAAAATGAAAAAATGCCTGGAGATATCGTGGATTAGTACCTACATACCAAATTTTATAAAAATCGGACCATTGGTTAGGGCTCTAGCTCTGTATACATCTATACAGACAGACAGACAGGCAGGCAGGCAGACAGACAGACACACAGACCTCACGTAAAAATCACTTTTTTTGGGTTCAGGGAGCACCACAACAAATATTTCCACTAACAACTACTATGTATAAGGGGAGAAAGTGAAATCACAAGATATTATTACGCTAACCAGATAGCTACACTAGCTACAGCATGCATTCATTGGCTACATATGCTTCATATCCTCAGGTGTGCTGAGCTGGTGTGCTGGTGTGCTGGTGTGTTGGTGTCCTGGTGTGCTGGAGTGCTGGTGTGTTGGTGTGCCGGTGTGCTGATGTGCTGGTGTGTTGGTGTGCTGATGTGCTGGTGTGTTGGTGTGCTGGTGTGCTGGTTTGCTGGTTTGCTGGTGTGCTGGTGTGCTGGTTTGCTGGTGTGCTGGTGTGCTGGTGTGTTGGTGTGCTGGTGTGTTGGTGTGCTGGGGAGCTGGTGTGCTGGTGTGCTGGTGTGCTGGTGTGCTGGTGTGCTGGTGTGCTGGTGTGTTGGTGTGATGGTGTGCTGGTTTGCTGGTGTGCTGGTGTGCTGCTGAGCTGGTGTGTTGGTGTGCTGGTTTGCTGGTTTGCTTCTGAGCTGGTGTGCTGGTGTGCTGGTGTGCTGATGTGCTGGTGTGCTGATGTGCTGGTGTGCTGGTGTGCTGGTTTGCTGGTGTGCTACTGAGCTGGTTTGCTGGTGTGTTGGTGTGCTGGTGTGCTGTTGCGCTGGTGTGCTGGTGTGCTGGTGTGCTGGTGTGCTGGTGTGCTGCTGAGCTGGTGTGCTGGTGTGTTGGTGTGCTGGTGTGCTAGTGTGCTGGTGTGCTGGTGTGCTGAGCTAGTGTGCTGCTCAATTACACTTTGGGAAGACTCCATTGCAAGAAATAAATGTAGTGTTTATCCTTTTCGCTGCTTATGAAGAGGACAAAGTCGTCGTGAAAGTCTCAACCATGTTTGTTCCATACATTATTACATGTACTGATTACTCAAGTACTCTTTACAAACCATAGATTGTTCAAATAGTTTTTCTAATTATAATTAAATTTAATAATAATCAAAATACATTTTTTTAAATGTCATATTTGTAATAAAACTGTTAGAGTTACGACTTTTAAGCTCACGACCTTTTTTGTAGGAAATATAATTAAATGTAAAAAGTCGCGTACACCATTGCTCTATCTACCTTATACGAGCGTGACATAAGGAATGCTACGAAGGTAAAAACCGGACACGAATGCTAAATATGGGTTTGCTCTACAAAATAAGATTGGACAGTTTCATTGTTATTGACTTTGCGTTAAGGTTTTGCTAATTCGTAGGTGTAAACAATTACATTTTTAGATTGCTTTATTGGTTATAATGGGTCTTTAAGCAGACGAATGCTCACCAATCCTGACCCAGCCGCAAGATACAAGACGCAATGAAGCTGAAACAACAAATAAACAAATACTCCATCGCAGCAAACCTGCGTAATCAACGAATTTCCAATGCATGCATATGTTTCTCACTACCACATTAGTTTCATAAAAATACATAAATAAATAAGTGATCTATAGCATTTTATTTATTCTCCATAAGAATAACATAGGGCTGAGTACGCAGGTTTGCTGCAACAAGGAACACAAAATATGTGTTTTTATGCATTTAGCAGTATAACTCAGCAAGGTGAAGCTACATACTAACTTTTATTGATTTATGCTCATAATTAAGGGAGATATACAACTTTACTTATTCTCCATAAGAATAACATTAGGGCTGAGTATGCAGGTTTGCTGCTACTGGGATGATAAACAACGAAAAAATTGTTTGTGCAAATATCAATATACCAGTACTACTTGGAGCCACATACCAAGTTTCATCAACATACATTCATAAATAATCGAGATATCAAATTTGATTTATTCTCCATAAGGATAACATTGGACAAGTACTGTTGTTAGCACTTTGAATATCTTTGCAACGGTTGGACGTAGAATCACAATTTAAACAACAAAATGATAATTTGTAGAGCTGAATTGATTGGTAAAAGCAAATATGACGTTTACATTAAAATGAACTGAGGAAAAGCCAAAAACCTTTTTCCCATAAGATTAACATGGGAGATTTTATGAGCAGGTTTTTTGGATTTTCTCCGCAACCACTTTACATAGGTTAATAATTTAAAATACTGCATTATTTGTTTTTTAAGCTCTATACAATGCCCAAAACTAAAATTGAGTGTTTTACAAATTTTAGGGTGAAAAGTGCAAAAACTGATTTTTGGAAAGTTTAAAACCCCCATAAACCCCCCTTCCCATTATCCGATTTTTCTGGTTTTCGAAAATAAATTCATGAATGTACTTTACACATTTGAGCCAAATTTCATCAAAATCGAATGTTTTTTTCTCAAGTTATCGTGTTAACGGACACACACACACATATATATCAATTTGAACGAATATTGTTTTTGGAATCTGGGGACCTCAAAACAAAAAGTTACCATGGTCTCGGGTTTACGTCTTACCATGAGACCTACGGTAATAGCTTCTTCCCTATTGGGGAAATTCGCTAAAACAAAAAGAACCTTCGCGGGGAAAAGCCACTGCCATTTATAATAGGATACTATTAATTTCGAAATGATTGACAAAGTGGCGAAATAGTATAGCAAATTTTCACAAAATAGACGAGATAACCAAGATTCAAGATTTATTTCAAACATTAAAATCAATATATACAGAGTGAGTACAGAAATTGGAAATTAAGTCCCCACATGTGCCTTATGGCAGTGCGTGGTGACGAGTCCTATTTAAATGTCCTTTGTACTTCCTCTTGCACTTTCACAGCTTAACTTTAATCTTAATATACTAACAAAGCTTATAAAATAAAATAATATATACTAGCGGTGTATCCGTCCTTCGTACGGGTTGTATGTCTAAAATAATAGATGAATTTGAAAAGAATAACAACCGAATTAATATTACAATATTTAAATTTAAATTTTTATTTTTAAAGTACAATTAAATAAAAATTAACGAAAGATACTGGCAGATAATTCAGGTACTGTTACTGAGTTGAGGAACACTGTCGGGTAGTGAATGGCGTGGTCCTGGTTAAAAGGACGGTGTTAACAAATTGACGTTCGTTCCTCGCTTTGGAAGAGATGCATCACCTTTATGTTGACCTCTGTTGCTTATTCATTAATGGACGTGAGGATGGCACAAGGCACTTTTTGAATTAATCTGATTATGAACCTCAGAGAAAAAAACCGTACCAAATTTCAGCTCTATTGGTTGAGTAGTTTGTGATGATTATATTAAAGGTTAGTGGGACAGAGCCCTTAAGTATTTTTTATCTGCTTTTTTTGTTACAGAATTTCATCTCCATCAGTCCATTAGATTCTGAAGGTTCGGAAGTGGGGCCCTAAAACACGTTCGTAACGGAAATAGGCTTGTGTTTGTTCTGTATATATGTTCGGTATGTTCCTACCGAATTTCAACTTAAAAGGTCCGAACTAATTCTCATAAGATGTCCAGTAATAAAGGTAAATCAGGGCAGAGCCGGGTACGATTTTGTTTCAAACCTAGCTTTATTGTACATCTGCAGAATAAGGGAAACCACTATGAAAAATTTCACCTTCTTAGACATTGTCGTATTTTAGTTACAGTGATCACAATGTGGGCGAGTGAATGTGTCTAAAAATATAGATTTAGATAACTGTACACTCTGTATACTTCTGTTATTTATTACCAATCCTCACTCAACATTTTAAATTAGGACTACAACAGCTGATTATGGAATAAATATTCTTAAGTTATCAACTGGTTCAGTATAAATAAATGCTTCGTCCATAACAATAAGATGGTATCTTGAAAATCCCATGTGGTGTAGCCCTGAGGCGAATTCAAAATGTTTATGTTTCTTATAATCTCCTAACGTACGCATAGAACATATAAAAAAATAATAATCTAAATCAGTTCACCCGTTTGCCTAGGAAAAGTGAACAAACACGATGAAAACCGAGCGAAAACACGTTTTTGAGCGGCCGCTATTATTTTTTCAAAAAGCATATGACAGTTTAAAGTAGCCTAAAACCTTCTCACGAATGTCTCGAACTAACAAAAAGATACATAAAAATCAGAGGATCTGTTTTTCCGTGAAAACCGAATAAAAACATATCCTTGAGAGTTACCGAAGGGTAGACAGACGGACAGAAAATGAGATAGGCCTAAGACTTGTTTCGGCTTCCCTTGGGTGTAAAACGTGAAAATAAGCAAACATTTCATAATTATTCCAAGCAATGTACAGACACAACTTTAATTTTTTGTTTATAGATATCCTCTCTGTATATTTATGTCATTTATTACCACTCTTCACTCAACGTTTTAAATAATAACTACAACATCTGTTTATAGAATAACTATTCTTAAGTCATCATCTGGTTTAATATAAACAAATGCTTTGTCCATAAGAATACATAAGATCTTTAAAACCCCTTGGGACAGAGTCATAAGGTGATTTCTTAAAATCCAATTAAACTAAAACCTTCTAACACACATATAGAACAGAAAAAAGTTTCATCGAAATCAGTACACCCGCTTCCCTGTGAAAAGCGAACAAAACGTGACCTAAATCGCACGAAATCACGTTTTTGAGCGGCCGCCACTCTTTTTCCAAAAGGCGTACGCCGGTTTAATGTGGCCTAAAACCTTCTCACGCATGTATAGAACAAAGAATGTAGTTTATCAAAGTTAGTGCACCCGTTGTCCCGTGAAAAGCGAACAAAAACCCGTCCTTAAGCGTTACCGACAGATAAGACAGACAGACAGACAGACAGACATACAGACAGACATAAGTTGAAATAAGACTTGTTTTGGCTTCCCTAGGGTGTAAAACATAAAATATGCAACAATTTCATAATTCCAAGCAATGTACAGACAAAACTATAATTTTATTTAAATAGATGTGCAGACTGGACAGACAGAATGTATTTTAAATAAATATTATTTAATACATTTAACACTAAAACTAAAAATCTCACAGCTAAATATGAGAGAAACAGTTAAGTGAATTTAATTAGACTAAGACGGCCAGGTGTGCCAGTGAGATGAGATGTAAGTCATTATAAGTAAAGTAAGTAGGCACGTATAAGTAATCTGTCGAACTGTCTGGGAGTGACGAGCCCGTAGATAAGTGTGAGTAAAGTTATTAGTAGGTAGGATAGGGAGTGGACAAAAGAGACGCAGACTCCTCGACACCAATCTCGGCCAGCCAGTCGGTGACACGTTTTTTGAAAACAGCCAGCGATACATGTTCCTGGAGGTTTCGTATATGTGGTGGGATATTCCTGTACACAACGTTACCTAGATAATAAGCATTCGTCAGATTACAAGATTTAACTACTAAAAGAACCTGCAGGTCCAATTAATCGCATTCCTTGTCTGACAACCGTGAGTCACCGGAGTAATGACATTTTCTTTGTGAAGGAAAATAAAAGTCAGCAAGATTTTAATAAATATTTGTTTTACAGAAAGCAGCTCGGTGTCTTTAAACAATAAAGATGTAAGGTATCGCACATTTTTATAATTAGCTGCTTTAATAATTAATTTTTGAACAACATACAAAGGTTCAATAATGCTATTGTTGGCTCCGCCCCAAATCAAGATAGCGCATTGCAGGAGAGCTTGAACATAAGAAAAGTATACTATTTTTATTTGAGAAATATTTAAAATATGATTTAACTGATAAAAGGCAAAAATCATTTTTCTTAGTATACTTTTAAGCGATTGAATATGAAAGTTCCAATTTAATTTCGAATCGAAAATAATACCTAAATACCGATACTGATCTACACTTTCAATCAAAACCAAAAAGGTTTCTTATCTCGTTAATCTGATATCTAATTATCTCACATAATTTTCCACACAAAACGTGCTGTTAAAGATTAGTTTTAAAGCAGTTCCAGACCTGCCGCCAGATCGCAACATGTGACGGTGGTTTCAAAGCAGTTCTCATTCCTGCCGCCAGGTCACAGCATACAGCAATGATGAAGGTTTCAAAGCAGTTCTCAATCTTCTCGCCAGGATGCAGCAGTGACGGTGTTTTCAAAGCAGTTCTCAATTCTGCCGCCAGGTCGCAGCATTGACGGAAGTTTCAAAGCAGTTTTCAGTCCACTTATGTCTCGTCCCTGACGGGCACCATGCTTACGAATAGCCGGAGATAAACGAATGATTCCGAAGACCGCGCTGCCATTCCGAACGAACGTTCTCGGAGATGGCCGAAGAGAAACGAGTCAAACTGAATAAAAGACTCACATTCACATTATTTCCCAGTTGTTAAAATTAGCTCCACAATTGTTTGTTTGCTTGTCTTAAAACTGTTTTACGTTTCACTAGATTTTACGAAAAGCTCAGTGAGAATCTTTTCAGGCTTTTTAAACCAACGGAGGCAAAAGAAAACATAAATTAAATTCTTCATAAATTAACTAGTATGTTAAAAATATTTAATTTGTATCCTATACTCTAATATGAGTAAGGTTTGCTTGTATGCTTGCTTGCTTGATTGATTGCTTGCTTGCGACACTGATCTCAAAAACGGCTCCAACGATTACCTTCAAATGTTCGAAATAACTAATTTTTGGGATAAGTTCTAGACCGGCCTCATCCCCATAAAAAATCAAATAATGTAAAAAAAAACCCGTTGCAGCAAACCTGCGTACTCAGCGAATTTCCTATGCAAAAATATATTTCTTACTACCACATAAAGCCACTTACCAAGTTTCATAAAAATACTTAAATAAATAAGTGATATATAGCATTTTATTTATTCTCCATAAGAATAACATTAGGACTGAGAAAGCAGGTTTGCTGCAACGAGGAAGATAAAAATGTGTTTTTTTTGCAATTATCAATATAACTCAACCAGGTTAAGCTACATACCAAGTTTTAATGATTTATGTTCATAATTAAGGGAGATATTAAGCTTTACGTATTCTCCTTAAGAATAACATTAGGGATGAGAATGCAGGTTTGCTGCTAAGAGGATAATCAACAAAAAATCAATTTTTTGCAAATATCAATATACCAGTACTAGGTGAAGCCACATACCAAGTTTCATCAATATACGTTCATAAATAATCGAGATATCAAATTTTAAATATTCTCCATAAGGATAACATTGGACAACGTACTGTGTTTAGCACTTTGAATATCTCGGCAACGGTTGGACGTAGAATCACAATTTAAACACCAAAATGATTGTTTTGTAGAGCTAAACTGATTGGTAAAAGAAAATATGAAGTTTACATTAAAATAAATTAAGGAAAAGCTAAAAACCATTTTCCCATAAGATTAACATGGGAGATTTTATGAACACGTTTTTTTGGATTTTCTCCGCAACCATTTAATGATTCAAAATACCATATTATTTGTTTTTTTAAGCTCTATAACATGGTTAAAACAAAAATTGTGTAATTTAAAAATTTCAGGGTGAAAAGTGCAAAAAACTGATTTTTGGAAAATTTTGAAATCCCATAAACCCCCCTTCCCATCGTCCGATTTTCATCGAAATCGGACGTTTTTTACTCAAGTTATCGCATTCACGGATATATATATATATATATATATATATATATATATATATATATATATACATATATATAAATTTGAACGAATAGTGTTTTTGACATCTGGGGACCTCAAAACAAAAAGTTATCATGGTCTCGGGCTTAAGTCTTACCATGAGACCTACGGTAATAGCTTCTTCCCTATAGGGGAAATTCGCTAAAAATAAAATGAAAAGTTACAAAAATTAACATTGGGCTTATGGAGTTTCAAATAAAAAAAAGAATTGTAACAGCTGTTCATAATCAACCAGGGAACTGTCAAAGTATTTTTTTTTTAATCTTTTATTAGAGGTTTTGTATGAAATTACATGAAGCCTTAAGAGCTACGAACATAAATTATTATATTACAGTTCAAGTCCAAAATTTAATTGATTTCATCCGGTTTATGGTCACTTAAATAATTTTCTCGATTTGATATAAGAATTCTAAGACGTAACACTATAATTTTGAAAACACACTGAATTAATTTCAATTATATAAAGAGTTCTGATGTATGAAGTCCAAATATTACAATTCAAGTCCAAAACTTAATCAATTTCATCCGGTATATGGTCACTTAAATAATTTTCTTGATTTTGTGTAAAAATTCTAAGATTTAACACCATAATTTTGAGTTTTCTTCTTTAAGAATGTCATGTAAATCAGGAGGTATATGACAGTTACATCTTCTCAACATTTCATAGAGATAATTTCGATGTACTGAGTAGGCAGTGCAGTCCTTAAATATGTGTAGAATACTTTCATGAGTTCCATCATTACATTTTAGGCATTGTGGGGAGTCAATTCTTTGAAGTAAGAAAAGTCGGTCTGCTGTAAAACAGTGTCCAAAACGAAGTCTGCAGATCATAGTGGTATCACGTCTACTGAATTTGGTTGATTGAAACCATGGGACGTTCGAGTAGGTACTTTGAGTCTTTTTATACCATTCCCCTTTGTTTGTAGATTGTAATAATTCATTACATTTAGCTCTTATTTTATTCTTTATATCAAAACAAATATCGGAATATCGCAAAGGGAACTTATTGTGTACAACTAATGCATCATCGTGAGCTGCACACTTTGCTAGGGAATCTGCCTTTTCATTACCCGGAACTCCAACATGGCCAGGAATCCATTGTATCACAATTTCTTTTGAACATTTAATAATTTCTTTTGCAATTGCTAAAGTTAGGTTATCATTGTTAAAGCCACGTAGAGCATTTTCAATGTTGTAAATGGACACAAGAGAATCTGTTGCAATAGCAAATTTGCTGTCATTTAACTGTGATATATATTCTAAAGATTTTAAAATGGCAAATAATTCTGCTGAGACGATTGATGATATTGAGGGAATTTTTATTTTTATTTCCATGTCAACTGCAGGATCATATATACCAACACCAACATTGGTTCCAATTTTGGATCCATCTGTATATATTATCCTGTGCCCGTTCCATTTGTGGTGTAAAATGTATAACGATGATTGTAGCAATACAGTATCGTTTACATGCTGTTTACTAGACTGAATACCGGAAGCAAGAACTTTAGAAAAATGGATATTTGGGTTTATCATACATAGAGGTTTATGGAATTGGAAAATTGAATGACCATAGGGTTCGTTGTCGGCTTCGCCAATATAGTTTGTAATTTTGTCAAAAGCTCGTATAATTGTTGGTGTATGTTTTTTATCCCAAAATGGATGGTGATGGGTGAGCATGCTTAGTTCTTGGAGTTTTAAAAAAGCAGGATGAGATGTATTTAAATGAATTTTCAGAGCTAATTTTTCCGATAACAATTGTCTTCTCAAATTTAGTGTCATTGTGACAGTTTCAGCATGTAATGCCTGAATGGGTGTTGTCTTAATAGCTCCAGTACATATCCTTAATGCGCTGTTTTGTACAACATCCAATTTTTGTTCATATGTCCTATTTAAATGTCCAAAAATAAAACTGCAGTAATCCAATTTTGGTCTTATTAAAGCTTTGTAGATTCTTAGAAGAAACTTTGGATGAGCTCCCTTTGTCCCAAACGCTAAGCATTTTAAGACATCTAAGTCTTTTCTACACCTGCTGATTGTTTCATCAATATGTTTATGGAATTTAAGTTTTGTATCAATCCAAACACCGAGAATTTTGTGACAGTTCACTTTTTGAATAACTTCACCAAATATGTTACAAGAATATTCAGTTAATCCCCTTTTTCTCGTGAAAACAAGTAATTTACACTTTTTGGGATTAAATGTGAGACCTGATTTGAAATTTAACGTGTTAGCTATGTTTGTTAAATTTACTTGCAATTTTCGAGCTGCTAATGTAGAGGATTTGTTAGATACATAAACGAGAAAGTCATCTGCATATTGCAGGGACGTTACTCCTGGAGACAAATGTTTATTCACATCCGCAATATACAAAGAAAATAACAAAGGACTTGGCACACTTCCTTGAGGAATACCTTTATAGGCTGTCCTTGATAGTTCCGTGTCTCCAAATTGAAATGAAATAGTTCTCTCTGAGAGCCAATTAAAACAGTATTTTATTAAAACATAAGGAACGTTCATAGCAAACATTTTTGATATTAAAGTTGTTATAAGTACATTGTCATAAGCTTTAGACAAATCCAAAGATGCTGCAATAATAGTTTCATTTCTTGTTGATATTTGGATATCGGAAACAAACGTAATTATATGATCATAACATCCACTATCCTTTCTGAATCCGAATTGGGTTTGTGGAATTAGATTGAAGTGTTCAGTAAACCACTCCAACCTATTTTTGACTAAAGTGTTCATGATTTTAGCTAAGCATGAAATCTTTGCAATAGGGCTGTAGGATTCAGCTACACCTTTGTCACATTGAGGTTTGATAAGAGGTACGATGACATGGTTCTTCCAACATTTAGGAATTGTATCCCCTTCAGACTTCCAAATTCTGTTGTATATTTGTAACAGTAATTCCAAAGCATTTTGAGGCAAGTTCATTATCATTGAATATGATATACCGTCTGCTCCTGGGGCTGTATCCTTATTTTTACTAGCCAAAGCAATCTCCAGTTCCTTCTTGGTAAAGGGTTCTGTCATCCTAGTATCATCAACAGTCGAAATTGGACAATTAATTTCACTGATTTCTGGGACATGGGCCGGAACTAAAATGTCCATGAAGCTATTAGCCAAATCGATATCTTGTTTCACGAGATGGTTGTCATGAATAACTTTACATTTAAAACTTTTTACTATTCTCCATGCTTCAGACGAGTTTTTATTTTGTAAGTCATTACACAACTTCTCCCAGATTGTGTTTTTGCTCTCTTAATAACATGTTTCGCTTCTCTGGCGCATTTTTTGTAAACATTATAATTTTGTGGTGTCATATTTAAACGGAACAGTTTGAAACTCAATCTCCTCTGAGCTACTGATTTTGAGCATTCAACATTCCACCATGGTTTGTGTTGAAATCCAGATATATTATGTTTTGGTCCATATTTTATGTGAGGAATAGACGAGTACCCTGCATTATTAATTATATTACGAAATTCTTCTAATTGTTCATCCTCTAATATATTTTCTTCATTTCTGATTTCGTTCAGGTTTCTCTTTATAATAGAAGTATAACGTTCCCAATTAGCATTTTTTAAATTTCTACGAGGAATTTTGTTAATGTTACTGTAGGATATGTTATTAATTCGTTTTGCATAGTTGAATGTAATGAGTATAGGAAAATGATTGCTTCCAACTGCATCCGCTAGAACTGACCAATTATTTAACATGTTATGTAGCTGTGGTGAGACAAAAGAAAGGTCAATAGCGCTAGAACTTCTAAAAGGGGAAGGTACGGTGGTGTGCGTTCCATCATTAATCGTGATGAAACTTGAGAAACTCAGTGCATTTACAATGTCTTTGCCCCTAGAACACGACTTTCTGTTTCCCCAAAAGGTATGATGGCATTAAAATCCCCTATCACTAAACTCAAATCATCATCGTTTTTTAAAACACGATTTTCCCATATATCAGCCCTAACATTACCCTTACCACAGTAGTAATTAAATATGCTAATAAATTTATTAAATCCTCTTGGTCGGATCTTAATAATTGCAAGGCCTTCAATGTTATCATTGTTGTATCCAGGATCGATATGTTCCCATTCAATAGAGGAATGAACAAAGAAAGCTATTCCACCGTATTCATCTTCCCTGTCTTGTCTTATAATACTGTAGTCACTTAGTTTATAGTTAAATTGTTCTTTAAACCAAGTTTCCTGTACAGCTGCTATGTGAATCTTATTTTTAAGTAAGAATTCAGGAAACTCAGCCCATTTAGATGATAAGGACTGAGCATTCCACTGTATGAGTCTAAGTTCAGTGTATGTCATCGCAATAACTAAGATAATCAACATGAAGAAAGAAAGTTTGAAACACATATATTACAAAGTTTGTATTCAATTTAATCCGGCCCTAAATGACATGTCTTCTAATATTGAACTGCATACTTTTTGTATTATGTTGGTTATAGTCGAGTTAATATTTTCACTGCCTTGCGGAATTGTTTCTCTCAAGTTTTCCATGAGGTCGGTGGTCCACTTGGTGTGCTTGATTTTAAATAACGCCTCTTCAAACAGTTGTTTTAAATTTTCATCCGTGTATTTCTCATTGTCTTGGCTTACCTTTTCACAGGCAATAGAGGTTACCGCAGGTTTAGAGCTAGCATTTATACCTCCTTTACTAAACCCCTCATCATATGTTTTATTAAATTTACTAAACTTATCGGTGATACTTTGTAGACGAAATGGCGACTTATTTTGACGAAATGGCCTTTTAGGCTTTAACCAAATTTGTGATTTTGATGACGATTCCGCTACATCTTCTTGGTTTTGCAATTGGGTCAATGCATTGTACCTGTTAGGTATTAAGGAATAGTTATGTTCATGGGGAGGTATTGAATAATTTGATCTTTGCTGCAACTGTGTCTTCCTTGCATATGAGGTTTGTGTTGGAATACCCACATTGTGCTGAGACATGTGTGTCTTGGGGAAGTACTTTGAAGCAGTCATAAAGTTAAAACTAAAGCTCTTTCAAGATTGGATTTTAGTAGAGAAACAACAAAAGATCGATGTTTGAAAGCTCTAACTCAAGCAATAAAAAGTCAAGATCAAAGTCTTTGGGAAAAAGAGATAAAATCTTATTTTAAATTTAAAGATGAACTAGTTATAACAGAAGATGGAATAATATTAAGAGGAAAGAGACTTTCGGTACCAACCGCAATGCAAAATACAATTGTTGATTTAGCTCACAAAGGGCACCAAGGAATGGTAAAAATAAAACAACTTCTTAGGAGTAAGGTCTGGTTTCCAAAAATGGGTTCAAAAGTGGAAGAAAAAGTAAAATCATGCGTACCATGTCAAGCAATGATAGACAAAGACTCATCAGAACCTCTTTTGCCTACCCCAATGCCATTTTCAGTATGGAGTGAACTTTCTGTGGATATTCAAGGGCCTTTCCCGAATGGATTGTACATTTTGGTGGTTATTGATGAATATTCCCGATATCCAGTAACTGAAATACTAACTAATTTAACTACATCTCTTGTCAAAAATAAGTTAACTAAAATATTTTCCTTGTTTGGAAGACCAAACATTTTAAACACAGGCAATGGACCACCATTTAATGGAAACGATTTTCATGATTTCTTGACTTCAATAGGATGTGAACACAAAAGGATAACTCCGTTTTGACCCCAAGCAAATGGATGTGTAGAAAGAATAAAAAAAAACATTAGGTAGATTTATCTAATTTATGAAAGTAGAAGATAACAACTGGGAAAAACAACTAGATGAATTTCTGATGATATACCGAGCAACTCCTCATAGCTCAACAGGCGTTACTCCGGCAAGGTTGTTATTTAATTACAATTATAGATATATTTTCCCAGAAGTGAAAGAAATAACGACGAACAAAGAGTTCAGAGAAGCTGATAGCAAAGCAAAAGTAAATGATGATCTAAGCAAAAATAAAATGAAACAATACGCTGACGAGAAGAGACATGCAAGATATGCTAATCTCAATGTTGGGGACTGTGTTTTACTGAAACAACGCAATATAAACAAATACACCCCTTGCTATGATCCTTTCTCTTTTGAGGTTGAAAAAGTTAATGGAACACAAGCCACAGCGAAAAGATAGAATGAGAGAATTATAAGAAACTCACCTTTATTTAAGAAAATTGTTCAATCTCAGAAGTCTAGTGAAAACCAGCAAGATATGAACGGCACGGATGAAGATAAAGAGATTGAGAAAAATGTAACTAGAAGTGAGGATGTAAGCGATGCTAAGCCTGGTGAAAACCAGCTTAACAAATCTCCAAGAGCCCAGAGAGTCTGAAAAGCACCAGAGAAGTTTAAGGACTACGTTTTGTACTAAGTGGGGAAAGATGTAGTGAACTAAAATAATATGTTGGCAATATTTATTTTATAAAACAGATGATAATGTTTTTTAATGTTTAGTTGATGTTTAGGAGTAGAGAAATGGTGTTGTATTTATGACTATGATTTCAATAAAATACAACTTTTGTAACTTAAAGTGTTTCTATGAAACTCTACAATAAGGTCAAGCCAAGTATCTGAGTTTGGCAAATGGCACGTTTGTTGAAGAGGTAATATGTTAAAGTTTAGATTATCCACAAGATGCAGCAACTGAGCCTTATCATAAAAATACCTATTAGAACTGAGATGTATATTAAAATCTCCTACAATATAGTATATTTCGTACCAACGGTCGAAAGTGGGGTTTCGCTGGCCCGAGATCGTGTTTTATAAATCGTTCGAGGGCTATGCAAAACCCTTTCGGCAGAGGTGCGAACGCAATTTTTTCCCATACTACAATTATTAACGGGTTAAATGTGATCGGTCATAAAACACGAGCGGCCTCATGCAATCTCGGACTAAAAACAGTTAACCAATAAACAAAACATCGATGGATAATGTTTTGAATTTTGTTGTTGTTTTCCCGTATTAACCAGGTAACGTCGTGTACATTTAAAAACAAGTTGGCAACACTGGCTAAATAGATCAGCTGACTTTCGAAAAACTCTACTTTCGGAATTCAAATGACGTTCCGAAAACAGGTGATTACAGCGTAGTGTGGTGAAAACAATGTTTTGATACTGGGGTATTAGATTAACAAGTACATCAAACAACTCATTTAACTGCCCAGCTTTCGGGGGTCTAGAGAGAGAGAGAGAGAGAGAGAGAGAGAGAGACACTATATTATGTAATTTCTGTTATGCAACCAAAGTTTGTCGAAATTAGCTGTCACGTGTTGACAAAGTGACATTTTGAACCACGAACAGATTCTTTTTGACATTAAAGTAAAACCTGCGATTAGGATATTACTGGTTATTATAAAATCGTTTGGTTTATAATAGCATAATATAATGTGTGAAAACCATTATGTATATTAGACCGAGTAAGATAATACCAAATAAAAAATTAATACTATTAATGATTAAATGTTTTTACCACACACAGAATGTTAGGTAAATTCCCTCTTCTAAACTTTCTGAAAATTTAAACCATCGGGAGGAACAATTTAATTTGTAATTCAAGCTTTAATTTTTAATTTCATAAGTTACAATGATTTTGGTAAGTCATACATTTTTTCTATGAGAAGTTACAGGGGGACAAAACACAACCCGCACCACTGTCGGGTAGCTGAATCACGTCCATGCGTGAAGTGTTTTTGCTATCAAATACCTTTTTGACAGTTTCCTCAAAAGGGTTATAACCCCAATAGAGTTAGGTGATGATAGATAAAACTACTTGGTTTAAAACGGTCATAGTTTTAACTAAAAATTGAAATTAGAATTAAAATATATAACTACTCATCTCAACAAGATTAATTCAAGATAAATACCGGTACCGCCAAATGTTCGAGTTATAAAAACCAGCATTAATAAGTAATGGCATGGTAAACGTTTATTCCCTGATACAACACACTTTGTGAGAAGGTGATGTATTAAAAGTTGGAATGTAAACCAAGTTTCCCCTCCAGTGATAGTGAAATGCAGCACTTTATCCGATAAACCACTAAAAGCATTAAAGCCCAGCTCTAGGCTAGCTGGCTGAAACATCATCACTTTGCTGGAAAGTGGCAAATAAATTTTCTACTGATAAAATAATATATCAACACTGTTTGATAATTTGAAAACAAATTAGATTGTTGAGCTAGATATTTAATTTATAATAAATTATACAGGGTGTTAAAAAAAAACGCTCAGGACATTGGGTTATGATTCTTCACAAAAAAAGAATGAACAAGTTCATGGGAAGGTATGTTATATCTTAGCAACATTTGAAGATATCATCTTCAAACTTGGTACATGTATTACATCTAATAAGGCCCATTTTTTAATATATAATCAATTTTTTGTACCATTTAAAAATAGCGGCCAACGTTGTTTTTTGAAGCTATATATCTTAATACCGTAAAATTTAAGAAACAAATTTAAGGCTAAACAAAGTTGTGTCTTTTTGTCCTAAAAATAATAGTATGAAGATTTTATTTGTAAGATTATAAACTGAGAAATTGTAACTTTTAAAAATTAAAACATGATATTTTAGTCCAGAAATGGCTAAAAATAATGTTTTATAATATATGAAAATCAATGTTTGTACGTCTGTTCGTCTATCCGTTCGTATTTTATGCGCTGCCATACCGTTCCGATTCCTTTGAAATTTTGCATAGTAACACAGGTTAACCCTGGGAAGGTTATAGGCCATTAACCGAAGTCCTAGGACATTAGAGCTGTGCCCCACTGGACTTCAAAGTTTTAAGGTTTTCCTATGGAAGAAAGATTTCTTTTGATTTTGTCAGATGATATCTATAACTTAAAATATTGTAAACAGCTGTTTATCATTATGGAAATAAAAATCCTACTTGAATGGCTACTCTCATATTGGAAATTAAAAAACTACTTCAATGGCAACTCAAACTCTTTTTCGATAGGCGAGTGAGCGAAGCGAACGAGCTCATATTGAAAATGAACGAGTATGTGACATAAAACAAATTCAATGCCTCTTCAGCGGCAGCAACGCACCTGGCTAGTAATTTATAAAACACGCAGCTATTCAGTTAATTGTGATTCTACAGTTACAATCTTCATATCACTATTTGCCGGACAATAAGAAGCAACCTTTTTGATCATTGCAGCTTTTTCATAAATATTACGGTATTTAATATATTTAGCTTTGAAAAACAAATTCCCGTCGCAGCAAACCTGCGTACTCAGCGAATTTCCAATGCATATATGTATCTCACTACTACAAAGAGCCACTTACCAAGTTTCACAAAAACACATTCATAATTAAGTGATATTTAGCATTTTATTTATTCTCCTTAGAATAACATTAGGGCTGAGTACGCAGGTTTGCTGCAACAAGGAAGATACGAATTTTGTTGCAATTATAAATAATACTCGACCAGGTGAAGCTACATACCAAGTGTTATTAATTTAGGTTCATAACTAAGAGAGATATAAAATATGAGAGATATATTATTTACTAGCTGTGTACCCGTCCTTCGTACGGGTTGTATATAAATGGTAGATTAACTAAACAAATTAACAACCCACATAA
Organism: Allygus modestus; assembly: GCA_963675035.1. Taxonomy (NCBI): domain Eukaryota; kingdom Metazoa; phylum Arthropoda; class Insecta; order Hemiptera; family Cicadellidae; genus Allygus; species Allygus modestus. The sequence goes on from OY776114.1 coordinate 131,579,041, forward strand.
TTTTACAATATTAAAATTACATTTTACACTTTTAAAGTAGAATTAAATTAAAGTTAACGAAATATACTATGGCAGATAGTTCGGGTACTGTTGCCAAGTCGAGGAACTCTGTCGGGTAGTGAACGGTGTGGTTTTTGCGACTCCAAATCGGTACACGTAACACTTTGGATTCGATTTTAGAAATAAAAGAACTCAAGTACAACAAAATATTAACCCTGTTTAATTTAACATGTTAAATACTTTGATACATTAATCTTTACATTCCAATAAATTAATAGTAATGTAACGAAACATTAAACTTTAAAAACATTGACAAACAACTTTTAAAATCACCATTCTTGCCAGGTCCTGTTTTAATTATAATTGTAAATAAATAATTTAAATTTGGAAAAATCATTTGTTTTAAAAACATATGACTACTTGAGTTTATTTAAATAAATGTAAATCAATATATACGAACTGTTCTAACAGTGGTCATGGTTAAATGAACGGTATTGAATATTGTATATGTTCGATCCTCCCTTTGGAATAGACCTACATTTGTGTTGATATCCGTTGCTTGTTCATTGGTGGACTTGAGGATGGCACAATCACAGAGCCAGGCACTTTCCAGATTAAACTGTTTATGAACCTCGGTGTAACAAACTGTCAATCAGTAAATCCTGTGATTCATCGATAGTGCCGAGTGAAGGATAGATGTTTCTGAGACTTAATTTGTTTTTCAATGTCCCAATCTCAACTTTTAAAAGCGCATAAGAAAACTGCTCAACCCCTTAATCTTCTCAAAAATACATTTCCATACTTACTGTTAAGTTCAGACGCTCCGTGGCCGGTTACATAAAATATATTTTTAGCGAGGCGTAGACTCGTCCACTCATGTCTCACTCACGACAAAGGGTCTGTGTGAGATCTCCAGAGAACAACACCGTGACTCCCCATGATGTTGTTTCTTATTTCCTTTAAGGCATCAAATTTCATCTCTACTGGTTGAGTAGTGGTGTTTTATGACTAACACGCTTATATTAAAGGCTATTGGCCAGAGTCCTTGAGTATATTTGTGTCTGGAGTAGGTAAATGTCTGCACTGAGCTATCAGCTACATTCCTACCGAATTTCAGATCCATCAGTCCAAGAGTATGTGCAAGATTGTTAAAATATTGTATTTTGAAATTCCGGGTGGCGAAGCCCTTAAAAATGTTCATAACAGGAATAGGCTTGCGTTTTTTCTGATGAATTAATTATGTTCCTACCGAAATGTAACTTACAAAGGTCCAGTAAATACTAATACTCATAAAATGTCCATAAAAGTAAATTAGCGAAGAACCCTATAGGACTTTTTTAAACGTATTCTTATTGTGAATCTGCAGCATAAGGGGAACCACCATCCAACATTGTATCTTCAATAGACATTTTCGTTTCTTAGATAAAGTGATCACTATGTCAGTGAGTGCATGAGTCTGACAAATATAGATTTAGATCATATATCCACTTATGTTATTTATTACCAATCTTCACTCAACGTTTTAAAAAAGAACTACAACACCTATTTATATAATAACTATGCCATCATCTGGTTCAATATAAATAAATGCTTTGTCCATAAGAATAGCATAGGATCTTTAAAACCCTATGGGACAGTGTCCTAAGGTAATTTAAAACGATCCAATTAGCCAAAAACCTTCTAACCCACATAATATAGAACATAGAAAAAAGTTGCATAAAAATCGGTGTACCCGTTTTCCTGTGAAAAGCGAACAAAACATGACCAAAACCGCACAAAATCACGTTTTTGAGCGGCCGCCATTATTTTTGTAAAAGGCGCATGCCAGTTTATAGTGCCCTAAAACCTTCTCACGCATATATAGAACAAAGAAACCAAGTTTCATTAATGTCAGTGCACCCGTTTTTTTAGTGAAAAGTGAACCCGTCCTTGAGCGTTACCGGCAGACAGACAGACATAAATTGGATAAGATTTGTTTTGGTTTCCCTAGGGTGTAAAACGTGAAAATATGCAAAAATTTCATAATTCCAAGTAATATACAGACAAAACTCTAATTTTATTTATATAGATTAATTATACTGTATATTGAAATATATATATATATATATAAATATATATATACTTGATGAACACGTTCTTCGCACAGGGGTTTTCCTTACCCGTTCTATAGTCAATGCAAATTGCATTTTAGTTAGCTTGAAACAGCTGTTGTTCTTGCTTCTGCACTTTAAGCTGTCAAATGTAAGTGCCCTCAGCTGTTCGCATTACAGTTTCTGAATGTTTACTTTCTTATGAAATGTAAACATTGGAACTTAGAACGTTCACGGGGAGTAGCCCGAGGGGATTTTAAGGAAGTGAATGGGCCTATGTGTTGCATGGGTTCAAGATCTACCTTTGTGTAAAGTTTCAGCCCAGTCGGTTAAGTAGTTTTTGCGTTCACCCGGAACATCAGACAGACATACAGACAGACAGACAGACAGACAGAAACCACCTCTTCTTTATAATATTATAGAATAGAATAGATGTTCATAATTAAGGGAGTCATTACATTTTACTTATTCTCCAAATGAATAACATGGGGCCCGAGTATGCAGGTTTGCTGCTACGGGGAAAATCAATAAAAAACTTTTTTGTCTGAAAATATTACCACAACTAGTTGAAGCCACATGCCAAGTTTCATCAATATGCATTCATAAATAATCGAGATATCAAATTTTATTTATTCCCCATAAGGATAACGTTGGTCAACGTACTGTGTTTTGTTTAGCACATTGAATATCTCTGCAACGGTTGGACGTAGAATAACAATTAAAACACCAAAACAATTGTTTTGTAGAGCTAAACTTATTGGTAAAAAGAAATGTGAAGTTTTTAGTAAGATTATCTGAGGAAAATCCAAAAACCTTTTTCCCATAAGATTAACATGGGTAATTCCATGGACGCGTTTTTGACTTTTCTCTCCACAACCACTTAACCTAGGTTAATGATTCAATATACTAAATTATTCGTCTTTTTAAGCACTATAAAATGACTATAACCAAAATTGAGTGTTTTTAAAATTGTTGGGTAAAAAATGCAAACAACTGATTTTTGGAAAATTTTAAATCACCACAAAACCCCCTTGCCATAGTCCGATCAATCTGGTTTTCAACTTAAAGTCATAAATGCTACTCTCCACATTTGTGCCAAATTTAATCAAAATCGGGCGCTTCTTTCAAAAGTTATCGAGGTAATGGACACACACACACACACACACACACACACACACACACACACACACACACACACACACACACACACACACACACACACATATGAGACTTGAAAAGAGTTGAAATTAGTCGTCAAAATATATTAAATGAAAATAAAAAAGGGTACTGGAACCCTTCAAAGTTAATCTTAGTTTAATGGAATTATTCCAAAAATTTTTACTGTTTTTTTTTTTTTAACAAGGTATGTTTAAAGAAGTGTTAAAAGTATATACATACTGAATGTTACTTATAATTTGTTAATCTGTTTTTGATAATTGGCATAATTTAACGAACATACGACTCATTGTTTTACATTTAATTTTATTTCTTATTTTTGATTTTATATCACTATGTTTCAGTTTATGGAGTTATCGTTTATAACTTTATATTTTGTAATCTTAAAAAATTATATTAACCATTTAAAGTTCAAAGCAGTTGGCATGTTACGTGTAAATTTTATGTATTTGTGTAAATATACATTTTATTAAAAAAAAAAGAAAAAAGTTGGTTAACTACACAAGAGTTAAGACGCTGTGAACATGGCATTGCAGCCGAAACACGAGTCAGCACAATAAAATGAATTTATATATATATATTTGTATATATATATATATATATCAATTTGAACGAATAGTGTCTTTGGCATCTAGGGACCTCAAAACGAAAAGTTATCATGGTCTCGGGCTTAATATTCTTACCAGGCTAACTACGGTAATAGCTTCTTCCCTATAGGGGAAATTCGCTAAAACGGCTGCCATTTTGGAATGGTAAAATGTAGAAATTTGATTTTTCATAACAGAATGGGCCTTATTAGATTTAATAGATGTACCAAGTTTGAAGATGATATCTTCAGATGTTTCTAAGATATAACGTATTAAGTAAAAAACACATACATACCACGGAAAACTAAGCGTATGTGCATACCTTCATATAAACCTTTTTCTTTTTTTTGTATGATAAATCATATCTTAAAGTCCTGAAAGGTTTTTTTAGCACCCTGTGTAATTTACTGTATCTGAAATAACTAGCTTCATTTTGTTGAACAATAAATTTAAACACAAAAATGTTAATCTAGGCCTTACATTCTTTTAACCCTTCTTTAAAGGAATAACATATAAAATGAACATTAGTAGGCAATAAATAAATAAATTCTTTTATAGAAGAGTTAAAAGAATTTGAGGGCTACAGTCACAGTTAAACAGGGGAAAAATAAATATATGTTTAAATTAACCTGGAATAAAGCTCATTGCAAAAAACACAATAAATCTTAAGATGCTAACAGAAAATGCCTAAGCAATTTTTGAATATTTTCTGAATATCGATATATATATTAGAATAATTTCTACAAAACGAACCAGTTTTTATTTTCTAAATAATAGGCTTTGCCACCTTCACATTTGTTTCGGCGCGTTTCCCATTTGATTACATGTATTTCCAAAATATAGTTTTAATAATAGATATGAGAGACTAGTGACATCCGTCTTGTGCATGCAGTCCTCCAATTTCCGCTCATAATCTTCCCCTCACGATGCCTAAGGTTAATTAAACTGTACTGTAATGTTAAACTACAGAGAGACGAATTGACCGAAACAAAATTTGTGAATTAACTGAACGCGATAATTGACCTAAAAACCCCACGTAAAACCGGGAACTGGGGCATTAATAAATGGTAAAGCGACAACACGATGGTGCAATAAGCTGACAAGGGCTCTCGGTTTACCTGGTTTACAGGGCTACGACTACACGACGGTGGTGCAGCTGCGAGTGGGCTCCGTCGTGCAGTCGTAGTCTGCACACCTTGACTGGGGTAAACCTTGGTGATAATGATAATATTTAGCATATGTTAGTGATGGTCATAGAATGTTAAATAGAAATATAGAAATTTAAATGGGATGACTATGTTAAAAGTATAGTTTTCAAATATTTAAAATTCATATGAAATTCCGCTGTTAACAGTATCTTTGACATTTGTACAAACTACAGCATGCATAAAGATATACAAGTGGCCTAAACCAATGATTAATATTAGAATGCAGTAGTGTTAAATTTTATGAAGCAGCCTTTATTTTATTTTACTCAAGTGGTATAAAATAACATAGTCTCAAACCACTACAAAATATATTTACACTTATACTGTTATAACATACAAGACGGTAAAAATACAAACAACATGGTACAAGGCAACATGGTATATGAATTGATTCTGTTATTTGTAACAACACGTATTATCCTACTCAATAAATTATTTTGGTTAAGCAAATTAACTGATATACAACAGAAAACCCAGGCCGAAGCCAAATCCATTTTAGACAAAGCATTCTAAACAAGATGGTGATAACCCCATAGCACACACAAAACTGAACTAGTCCGTAACATCGAGCTATATAAACACGGTGATATATAGTTTGATGGTCCGTAAGAGTAGTTTTGATATTCCGAATATTTGGCGATTCATCCGCCTCCGCGGCAAAAGGTATATTTGACATGATTGGATATATTTTTATTTTAATACAAGAAGAGTTTTGTTGCTTTTTCATATTAGTAAGTTTTGCTAAATAATAGCTAGATAATTATATCTTATAATATTATTATTTATATTCATACATATAATGTTAATAAATTGCGTCCTGTATTTCTAAACACAAAGCACAGGACGTAACTGGCGTTAACTCAGAGCAAGACAGCAACTCCTGGAAAATTGTTTTCTCTAAAGGGCAAATTTCAGCAAACCGATTTTCCCGCTATCCTATCCACAAAAAGTTAAAAATGACGATTAGAAATACATGAACCACTGTTTAACTTCACACCTACCAAAAACCAAGTAAATCATAGGGTAACTTTGTGTTTTCATCATAGGGTAACAGAATTACGACATCCTTTTTGTAAAATTGCTCTCCTGAAAATTTAATAAAAACTCTCCCCCTCTCTCTCTCTATCTCTCTCTCTCTCTCTTTCCCTTTCTCTCTCTCTCTCTCTCTCTCTCTCTCCTCTCTCTCTCTCTCCCCCTCTCTCTCCTTCTCTATTTCTCTCTCTCTCTCTCTCTCTCTCTTGAATGTGAAATCTTCAGGCGGCTGTTGAAGAGCACACTTAAACCCAACACGGAAGGGTGCTTGCTGTATTCGGCTATCAACGACAATAGTATTATTTGTATTTCGTTCGCGTCTACCAGTTAAAGTTCGTCGGCCTCCTCCTCTTGGCCGTCCTGGTCGACGTCTTATAGTCTCCATTATGTTGATGTTTTTTTGGTTATGTTTTGATTTTTTGCAAATAAAAACTGGTGTTTTGTTGCCAGCTGTACGTTCAATAACCATTTTTCAGGGTCAGATTTTATTTGTTTAACCACTTCCTTAAATAAACAGCTGATTTCTCGATCGTTGGTTTGTAACTGCATATTATGTCTATGGGGAAAATCGCGACCTTGACCCCATATTTTCCCATGTCCACGGTGACTTTTATAAATTTTTTTAATTGATGGCAAAACTACATGCTAAGACCTTTCTAACGACACCTTGGGCATGGTGATCGGTAGCACCACCGCTCCAAAACAATTATGACAAAAATATGCCTAGCGTATTAAAAATATAGATATTCGCAAATTTATGTAAAAATAACTTTAATTTGACACCTCAAACGTTAAAATTCGTACAGCTGTTATAGAGTGATGACTGTAAAAAAAACCCTAGCGTATTAATATATAGAATGTGAAAGGATTTTAAAGGGGTGAATATTTTCTAGCTAGACACTTAGTTGTGGCAAGGATGAAGTTTTCTTCTAGACAGCCTCGCAGGTAGACGCCCGGGTAGACGCGGAGGGATAAGTGGCTGGGGGTCGGTGCAGACTGAGCCGCTAGTGAGATTCGGCAACGTCGTGTTGTCGTAGCCCTTCAGATATATTTATTGCCCCCCAGTGGGTCCAGGTTGCATTCAGTCGAGTAGTCATACAACCTTAATTAATATTATACAATTCTTCAATAATATTTGAAAAACTGCAGTCTTTTCTTTTGTTATTTCCCTTAAAAATTAAGGATTATATACGTGAAATAGACGGTGGCTGTTTTTGATTGAAACACCGATGCCATCTTTTTTTATTTTAAAGCATGACATCACTAGTCCGTTAATAAACACATAAACATACAGAAAAGGCATCGCCCCGTAAATATAAATAAGAGATTTAAGAAATTAAGAATTGAAACATTTTCTGCAATGGTTTATGGAAAACTAGCTGATGTACCCGTTCTTCGCACAGGTGTTTTCTTTATCGTTCTATAGTCAATGCAATTTTAATTTTAGTTGGCTTGAAACAGCTAATATTGCTTCTGCTCGTTAAGCTGTCAAATGGAAGTATCCACAGCTGTTCGCATTACAGTTTCTGAATGATTACTTTCTTCTGAAATGTAAACATTGAAAATTAGGACGTTCACGGGGCGTAGCCCAAGGGGGGTTTAAGGAAGTGAATAGGCCTATGTGTTGCATGGGTTCAAGATATACCTTTGTGTTCAGTTTCAGCCCAGTCGGTTCAGTAGTTTTTGCGTTTACTCGGAACATCAGACAGACAGACAGTCAGACAGAAACCACCTCTTCTTTATAATATTATAGATAACTAAACGTTACGATGTAATTAGTTGTTGTAATGGTGCAGAACAAAGTTCAGAAAAAGGTACGATAACAGTTTATAAACTGCATTTACAACCACTAAGAATGATACTTGGAGAGGGGGGAGTCTTGACAGATTTAGATTCTGAGATGATATTTGACATCGCCAGTCAAATCGTTCGTGTTGTTTCCTATTTGAAAAATATGATTTACTGTTCGTCCACTATTTTTAAATAATAAACTTACAATATCAACCACCATTTTAGGGGTTATCTATATCATATTGGGGACAATTACGTCGGTTATATTATGTAGTAAAAATTGCAATCCTTTGAAATTAGATAAGAAAGAATGACACCACACAACATTGAACTTTTAGTTTGGTTATCCGTGCTAGTTTTATTTGCTAGTATTTTAAGTCAACTACTTTTTATTCACACAAAATAAATTACATGGCTTTTTGTAATAACATTTATTTCCCATAAGTAAAACCACTTTTAATTTGTTTTAAATTCTAGTCTTAGCGGTCACATGCCGCGCCACCTCAATAACCTCTTTATTTTGTTATCTCGATTCGATAATCCGTTTATACGTAAGTTTTCTCCGCTTGAAAACAACAATTTAAAACTGCTACTTAATTCTCTCATAACCAGAAAAAGATTCTTTAGTCCAAATATTTGAATAAATCCATAACTCCAAAAGTTGTATTCGATCAAACTAATAAACATACATCGCTTTACTTGATTATCTTGCGCACCGCTTCGTAAAAATGTCCATTAGGATCCGCCACTTCCTCGAACCTTGTCAAAAGACTCTTCTTGTATGTCTTCTCGTACGCTTCTTTTATATCTCCTAGGTCTAAATCACAGTGCGCTCTTATAAGATTTATGAACCAACCCACATTATTTTCAGAGTATGTTTCAAGAATTGTGTCAAATATACTCGCAAAGTACATAGGTTGATTTTGAGCTATTTTCAGTATGGTGGTGTATATCTCTTTAACCTTTCCCATATTGGCATTAATATCGTCGTACAATGACGTAAATCCCTTTCCGCCCTGCCTGAGATTCTCGTACACTATAAAAGTCTCTTTCAGCTGAGGGATGGACCGTTTGGTAAAGACCTCTTTAAAGACATCCTTCATGTTCTTCATATTCTGGGTTTCGACGGCTTTTTTCATCTTATTTGCGTCGAAATAGGCCCTAAACCAGGAAGTGTTTATGTTTTCTTTCCTTTTTCCTTCAGCCAGGATTTTGAAAACATCAATATAGCCAATCTGGGGGAAATCTTTTAAAGACGATTCTATATCGGTGAGTAATTGATGTGGCCAGTACTTGTAGTTATAAGCTCTGATAATTCTGTGAATCAGGCAAGGGGAAAGATAAGTGAACATTTCTACCATAACGATTCGACCTATCGTACTATTTTCTTCATCATTTTGACTTTCGATTGCTAATTTAAACTGATTCATATAAAACTCAGTCAGAGGCGTTGCCAACGCCTGCATCAGCATCATGTGCTTGGTCCCATCGCGACATAATGTAATCGCTGCAGCCAACCCGCCATTTTCTTTCATCTTCTCGCTGATCAGCCTCCTCTGTGATTCTGATCGGGAGGTCAAGATGTTTGTAACGGTGTCCCTGTCCAGTAGGAAGCCGCTGAGAGCCTCGACGAGTCTGCGAGCGTCTTTTGCCTCGTGGAACTCCGAGTCCGGGCGCGGTTGGATGGCCGGAGTACAGGAGCCCCACACGCACAGGTTGCACGTCTCGGACATAGGGCCTGCAACACCGACGTAGACAATCATTGTTACTTAGCTGTTTTGTAAACTGTGCAACGCTAATTGAGGAACAAGGAAACCCATAGTGGAGGATTAACTAAAATATTGAAAATAGATTAAAATTAGATGTATGTTAACAAAAACCACCCCGGTTGCAGCAAACCTGCGTAATCAGGGAATTACACCTACAAGCAGGGTGTCCTAATACCACATAAAGCCACTTACCAAGTTTCATGAAAATATATTCACAGATAAGCATTATATGTAGTTTTAATTATCTATACCTGTAAAGGCAAATCCCTCACTCACTGACCCACTCACTCATCACGAATTCTCCTACTTCCCATTTACCTAGAGAGTTGAAATTGTGTACACTGATTCTTTAGGCATAACGTATAGAAAAAATAAAGGGTTTACATCCTGATCTGACCTTAGGGCTCTGCCAGAGGCCCTAAAGTTCCCATGCATTCCTTACGGACATTCATTTTTGTTTCAGCTGATAAAAATACAAACAGCTGATCTTAATACGTAGTAGTTCCACCTCCACGGGCAAACCACAGAATGCAGCACACACAACTGTCATAGTCAGAAATCATAAATCATTTACGGGGAGAAGCCTGAGGGTAACAGGTAGGTCTCCATTAAAATATCATTGTGCTGAGTGTGCGCGTTTGCTCAGTGCGAGCGTCCTGCGCCCCGTGCCTAAGGTGGGCCCCCAGGCCACGAAAGGGGGACCCTACAGACCACTAAGAAGCAGTGTTTTAATTTTGTCCTGAAAAAAGTAGATTAGTTCTCAACTGACAATCATACAAATAATTTTAAGTTGTAAACTGTGTACGATCAAAATACGTCTCAACCCCCTTAGTCTCATTCACTATTGTTTATTATTTTGAATACCGTGTGCGGATTTGATAAATTCGCCCTAATCAAGTAACAGGAATAGGCCAGATAAGATTTGAAATTAAACTACTGACGGTATTGTAGAGCACCTTATTTTGCTGAGTATAAGTTGTAGATATTGTAGATTTGCAATAAATGATCTCGTTCTTGAGCAATAATTTATTAGCCTGTCCCCTAACCCCATAAATTGCTAAATATCCGCCATGCTTTGCCATACACTTGGAAGTTGCACAATCCGTTCAGAGCCGATGAAAATTAATTTTGTTGTTCTTGTTGCATATAACTCAATATGATGTATTATAAAATACTAGCTATTACCCGGCAGACGTTTTCATGCCTTTGACTGCTACCAACTAAAACCAATATCACCAAGATCACCTGTTCAAGTAAACATGTCACAAACAACAACTTTTATGTAAACAACAATATATTTCCATAAGGTTGATATGGTAACCCTTTTGGGCCTCTTGGGAGGAACCCAATTGAGTTGGGACGAAATAGATGGCTCAAAAACCTTCTCCGTGAAATTGTACATATATACCAAGTTTCCTAGCAAACGGTCCAACGGTGTCCGAGTTCATAAACTTAAAATATACATACAAACAAACAAACCAACATCCTTTTTTATACATATAGCAAGTAGGAACTAACAGCCAAACAGGAAGTAATTAAATAATAATATCAAAATTATAAGTGCTTATGAGGTCATACTTAAGTGTAGAACAGTTAAAGTCAGTTAAAGGTTTCAGGTTATCCTAGCTATGATAATAGTGTACAGTTATTAATAAATATGATAATAGTAATAATAGGATAGCCTTAGCCACCTTTTAGTGAATTTACGCTATAGGGAAGAAGCTATTACCGTAGGTCTCATGGTAAGGATTAAGCCATGATAACTTTTCTTTTTGAGGTCCCCAGATGTCAAAAACACTAGTCATTCAAATTTATATATATGTGCGTGTCCGTCAACCCGATAACTTGAGTAAAATACACCCGTCGCAGCAAACCTGCATACTCAGCGAATTTCCAATGAATATATAACATAACACTTAACAGGATTCATAAGAAATGTATTCACAAACAAGCGATATTTAAAATATTAATTATTCTCCATAAGAATAACATTGGGGATGAGTACGCAGGTTTGCTGCAACAAGGCACGCAAAATAATGGGTTTTTATGCAAATATCAATAGAACTCATCTTAGTGAAGTCACATACCAAGTTTCATCCATATACATTCATAAATAAGCGATATATAACATTTTAAGTATTTTCCATAAGAATAACATAGGGACCAAGTACCTAGGTTTGCTGCTACAGGAACCATAGGCAAAAAATTGTTTTTTTGGGCAAACAACAATAAACCATAACCAGATCAAGCCATATACCAAATTTTGCCAGTTTATGTTCATAAATAAGGGAGATATACAATTTTTCTTTTTCTCCATAAGAATAACATTAGACAACGTACTGTGTTTAGCACTTTCAATATATCGGTAACCAATTGACGTAGAGCAATGATCAAAATACCAAATTGTTTGTTTTTTTAAGCTAAATTCAATGGTATAAATTAAAATTTGATTTAAATTAAAATTACATGTGAAAACCCCAAAAAACACATTTTTGGGGTACAAAACCCCCCCAAAACCCCCCTTCGGATGGTGCGATTCATCTGGTTTTCGAACTTGTTCAAATAAATGGTACTTTACACATTTGTACCAAATTTCATTAAGATCGGACCTTTTTTACGAGAGTTATCGTGCTTACGGACACATATATATATATAAATATATATATAAATTTGAACGAATGGTGTTTTTGGCACCTGGGGACCTCAAAATGAAAAGTTATCATGGTCTCGGGCTTAAGTCTTACCATGAGACCTACGGTAATAGCTTCTTCCCTATAGGGGAAATTCGCTAAAACATCCGATTTCGATTAAATTTGGCACAAACGTATAAAGCAACATTTATGACTGTATGTTCAAAAACCAGAAAGATCAGACCTTGGGAAGGAGGGTTTATGGGGTTTCAAAATATCCCAAAAATGTTTTTGCATTTTTTATCCTAACATTTTTAAAGCAATCAATTTTGGTTTTGACCATTTTATAGAACTTGGAAAAACAAATAATATGGTATTTTTAATCATTAACTTAGGTTAAGTGGTTGCAGAGAAAATAAAAAAAACGTGTTAATAAAATCTCCCATGTAAATCTTATGGGAACAAGTTTTTTAGCTTTCCCTCAGTAAATTTTACTGTAAACTTCACATTTGCTTCTACCAATCAGTTCAGCTCTAAAAAAAATTTTGAATTGTTTAAATTTTGATTCTACGTCCAACCGTTGCAGAGATATTCAAAGTGCTAAACACAGTACGTTGTCCAATGTTATCCTTATGGAGAATAATTAAAATTTGATATCTTGATTATTTATGAATGTATAGTTGTGAAACTTGGCATGTTGCTTCACCTAGTACTGTTATATTGATATTTAAAAAAAATAATTGTTTGCCAATTATCCCCTTAGGAGCAAACCCGCATACTCAGCCCTAATGTTATTCTTATGGAGAATAAGAAATGTTTTAAATATTCCTTAATTGAAGACCCCGGGGGAAAAAGGGCATTTGTCACTGGAAAATGAAAAATAAAATATTACACTTTATTGAAAAAAAAAAACCAATTTTTATTATAAATAAATATAGACTTGGCATTTACACTAATATACTATCTGGTAATAAGTGTCAGGTGGGATTTTAGATATATTTTGAATAATATAATAATAAAAAATAAATAAACGGTATCAGGAAACTGACACATACTTTCTCCCTTTTAGCCCAACTTTAACGAATAAATTACTTTTTATTTACTAAATATAGAATACAAAGCACGGTCGAATGTACAGAAAATCTTGTAAACAAGTTGTTTTAAAAAAACATCCACCCAAATCCCTGCTTTGGAGGTATTACAGAATCCATTGCTACACTCGTGGTTTTAAGAGGGGAAATGCCCCCTATTCCCCCCCAGGGTTATTAAGGGGCAACATATTTCGAATTTCCTCTGTTGGTCAATGCTAAATTGACAAGCATATCAAGTTTGAATGAAATTTATCAGTAAATAAGAGAGAAATAGTAATTTTTGTATTCCCCATAAGAATAACATTGGACAACGTACTGCGTTTACTGCAAAATGAAAATTTCAATTTTCTCCAAAACCAGCAATCGTAGAATATTAATTCAAGATACTAAATTATTTAAAACCAGGTTTACATACCTTTTCCGTCCAAACAGTTCAAAAATATATGCTGCCACATATTATGACGACATGTTTCGGAATCTAGAATTCCATCTTCTGGTCATACCAAAAACCTCCGTAATTCACACAGATTTTCGTCAAAATTTAAAGTTTTTTTGTTGTTAAACATTAATACAGTTCAACATAACACACAACACGACATTAAACACATATTTCGCACAAATTAAGACACGCACAAGCCGGCCGGCGATTAGACTTGGTCGGAGTCTAATCGCCGCGCCGGCCGGCTTGTGCGTGTCTTAATTTGTGTGAAATATGTGTTTAATGTCGTGTTGTGTGTTATGTTGAACTGTATTAATGTTTAACAACAAAAAAACTTTAAATTTTGACGAAAATCTGTGTGAATTACGGACGTTTTTGGTATGACCAGAAGATGGAATTCTAGATTCCGAAACATGTCGTCATAGTATGTGGCAGCATATATTTTTGAACTGTTTGGACGGAAAAGGTATGTAACCTGGTTTTAAATTCTAAACAACAGTTCAGGAGGCATTTTAAAAATGAATAAATTATTTAGTTTTTTGAGCTTTTTAATGGTGAATAGTAATATTTTTTATACTTATGTCTTTTTATGAAAAATCCAAAAAACTGAATTTTTGATGTTTTAAGTCTTGTAATTTCTGAACCCGAATTTTTACAGGAATGCGGGTAGTGTCATTTTGTTGGAAAACTAAAGTTCTACAAACGACTTAAGTTTAATCAAAATCGTTAGAGCCGTTTATGAGAAATTTTGATTTTTCATGTTTTTTGGGGGATAATCACGCTTAAAAATCCAAAATTCAAAAAATGAAAAAAAAAAACGCCTGGAGATATCGTGGATTAGTACCTACGTACCAAATTTCATAAAAATCGCCCCATTGGTTAGGGCTCTAGCTCTGTACACACACACACACACACACACACACACACACACACACACACACACACACACACACACACACACACACACACACACACACACACAGACAGACATCACGTAAAAACGACTTTTTTGGGTTCAGGGAGCACCAAAACGAATATTTCCACTAACAACTCAAATTCGAAAATTTTGACGAAAACAATACTTTCTCCATATACTATGTATAGAGGGAGAAAGTAATAAGTGATACCTGGTCATGAAAACCTGGGATAAAAGGGCATTTGTCACATTAAAACTATTGGTGTTTTGAGTATGCCCTAGTTATTCTTACTAAAATACAATAATATGAGTCATAAAGCAAATTTAACCTTAAAAAATGCTTACATACACACTTATATACAAACTGATAATAAAACACAGTTAGTCTGTCAGAGCTATTTTTAATAATACTGTATAAGAGAAATACAATTAAAATAAACGGTATCAGGAAAGTGACACATACTTTCTCCCTTTTAGCCAAATTTTAATGAATTTTTTTGATTTACTAAATATAGAATATGAAATACAGATAAATGTACAGAAATTTGTCTAAAATAGTTGTTTTTAGAAATATCCACCCAAATCCCTTTTTGGGAGGCACTATAGAGTCCGTTGCCACACACAGTGGTTTTGAGAGGGGAAATGCCCCCTTGTCCCCCCCAGGGTTAAATGGCAACATATTTTGAACATCCTCAAGTTAGCATTGAGGTCAATGCTAACTTGACCTGCATATCAAGTTTTAATGAAATTGATCAGTAAATAAGACAGAAATAGTTATTTTTGTATTCCCCATAAGAATAACATTGGACAACGTACTGCGTTTACCGCTAAATGAAAATTTCAATTTTCTCCGCAACTAGCAATCGTAGAATAGTAATTCAAAATTCTAATTTATTTAGTTCTTGAGCTTTTTTTAATGATGATTAGTAATCTTTTTTTAACATTTATGATTTTTTATGAAAAATCAAAAAACTAAATTTTGGATGTTTTAAGTCCTGTAATTTCTGAACCCGATTTTTTACAGAAATGCGGGTGGTGTCATTTTGTTCGAAACCTAAAGTTCTACAAACCACTAAAGTTTAATCAAAATCGTTAGAGCCGTTTTTGAGAAATTTGGATTTTACATGTTTTTTGGTGATTTTTGGGGGATAATTACCCTTAAAATCAAAAATGAAAAAAAATGAAAAAATGCCTGGAGATATCGAGGATTAGTACCTACATACCAAATTTCATAAACATCGGTCCATTGGTTAGGGCTCTAGCTCTGTACACATCCACACAGACACACACACACACACAGACAGACATCACGTAAAAACCACTTTTTTGGGTTCAGGGAGCACCAAAACGAATATTTCCACTAACAACTCAAATTCGAAAATTCTGACGAAAACAATACTTTCTCCATATACTACGTGTAGGGGGAGAAAGTAAAAATGTATGTGTACATGAAATGGAATTTGTTACAATAAAACTGTTGAGGTTTTAGTTTACCCTTACTAAAATAAAATAGTAAAAATCATAAAATAAACATACCTTTAAAGGTATATTTTTACACTATTGCCAGTAACACATTCAGAATCTTCAATAACACTGTCACTAATTTCAATGTTTGCCATTTTAATAAGACAAACTAAACAGCGCTAAATGTGGTGTACCTGCTTTCGTGTAATCCATTGGTAACACTAACGCTACTAGTTTCGACTTCTATATGAAGTCATCTTCAGGCTATACAAAGATGTTCTTGCGCTTCATTCAAAGGTTGTCAAGTTCCAAAAAACAAACTAACACGCACATGACACTGATACGACTCGACACACGAACACATAGTTAAAACGATAATTTTACAATCTTTACTATCCAGGTTGGCGAGCGACGCGACCGGCCATAAACTTGCCTTGTTTGATATAGTGAACTTATATACGAATGTTCCCATACAGGAAACCTTATCAATTTTACAGCAGAATTTGCAAAATAATTCATGCTTATCTCGGGAAGCGATAGGAGAGCTAATCGCCCTTACTGAATCAGTATTGAAGCACAATTGTTTTTGGCCTGAAGACAATTTCTACATCCAAAAAGAAGGTTTGGCAATGGGTTTCCCCCTTTCCAGTATATTGGCAGACATTTTCCTGAACCATATTGAAAATAAACACTTGTTCACAGAAGCAAACCGCTATAAGGAAAAGATTTTATTCCACTACAGATATGTAGACGATACAATTGTTCTATTTAACGGAAACTCCAGACCTCCAGTTACCTTTGTTAAAAAATTATTTGTGCAGCTCACAAGAACATTAAGTTCGCATTAGAGGAGGAGAAACACAATGTCTTGAATTTTTTAGACCTCACCATAACTAAGCAGGAGATTGGTTTTTCGTTTAAGATATTTAGAAAACCAACTTGCACAGACCAAACCATTCCTCTGATTCTCATCACCCTTATTCCTGGAAAATTGCCGCTTATAATTATTTCATACATAGATTGCTTTCGTTCCTATGAGTTTAACAGATTACAACGAGGAGGTAAATATTATTAAACGTGAGAGCAAACAATCAAAAGAAAGCTCACAGGAAACAACATCTGAACAAAAAACATACATTCCAGCAGAATATGATACATCCCTAAGCTATACATTCAAGAATATAATGGCTAAGAATAATGTTACTGTTGCATTTAAGACAGTTAACAAACATGACTCGTTATTAAAAGGAAAACCACGGGTTACAACATCAGTTTTTGATAAATCTGGCGTGTATGAGATTGATTGTAGTGAATTCCCCAAGTATTACATCGGACAGACTGCCCACCATTTTAAAAAACGTTTTAGAGAACATTTTCCTAAGAATACTACAGTGCCCCAGACATCTACTTTTGCAGAACGTCTTATTTTAACGTAGGCTATTTGTATTGTATATCTACAGCATAAGGGGAACCACCATGTCAAATTTAATCTTTATAGACATTGTCGATTTTTAAATAAAGCGTCAGTGACCGCATGAGACAAATGTAGATTTGAATCATATATGCAATCTGTATACTTATTTATTACCAATCCTCACTCAATATTTTATATAAGAACTGCAACTGCTGTTAATGGCATAAATATTCTTAAGTCACATCCAATCGGTAATCTTCACTCACTCACTCAGCGTTATAATTAAAAACTACAGTGGAGAAAATAGGCCGGTTATATCTCACTTTCGGAACTTTTTCCCATAAGAATAACATGGGGAGCCGTATTTGGACCGACGCCTGCTCCCGGCCTATACAAATTTCCTTTTTAGCCTAATCCAACCCTATACTATTTTTTCAAATCCCCATATTTTTTTAAATCTTAAAGCAAAAAGTGGTGATATATTACTTAAATTACATGGTACATAGTCAAAAGTACCATAAACAACCACAATCAATCACGACATGTCCTTATTACATAACATGTATAGTATAGTAGTTATTTCCAATATTTTTATGAAGGTGGCTGGGGCGTCGGCGGTAGAATTTTTCCTGCCGCGAGGTTGTTTAAAAATACAGTTATATTTTGCATTTTATTTAAAATAATCTTATATTTTACATTTTATATAAAATACCCCAAGATAAATTTGAGTAGTATATATTCAGGAGGGAGTCGGCGGGGATGATGGCGACTTTTCCCGGAGCAGGATTGTTCTCACCAGGACAACATGTAGAGGTATTCGGTTTTAGGATTTGAAATCAAATGTAAAATAATTAAATAAAATACAAAATAATTGTATATAAAATATAAAATAATTGTATATAAAATATAAAATAATTTCACAAAAATATAATTTTGAGTGATTAAATTTGTACATTTTCTTAGAGCTAAAAAATGTATTTTTTCCTTATTTTATAACTAAAAACGTTTATTTTTGAGCTAAAAAACAGATTTTTATTTAAAAAATAATAAATTTCCAAATTATCAACAAAGGTTATATATAGAAGTCCCAAAATCACCACGTTCATTTCATATAGGTAAGAAAACAACGATACTGTACTGTTCGCTATCTAGTTTCCGCTACCCCTTTAGAGCAATCGATTTT
Organism: Allygus modestus; assembly: GCA_963675035.1. NCBI lineage: Eukaryota > Metazoa > Arthropoda > Insecta > Hemiptera > Cicadellidae > Allygus > Allygus modestus. Next base: position 131,597,831 of record OY776114.1, read on the forward strand.
TTTATATTGTTGTAATCACACAAAAACTAACTTTGGTTACTAATAAAAAAGTTAGTATTTTGTGGATATACTACACATAAATTATACAAAGTATTGTATTTGGAAATAATAGAATTTTACATATAATAGTTGGAGGCAATAACATATCCAGAAATAAGTTAAACCTAATGGTAAATAAACAAATTGGCATTTGGCAGTAATTTACAGAATACTGTTTTAACTACATTTTGGGAATTATTGGTGGAATTTACGCATTAGCTTACGACAGTAACATATCCAAATTGCAGACAAATCCATAAACACCAAAATTAGTTTTTTGGTTAATATATTTATAAAAATTATACAGAGTATCGAATTTTAAAATAAAATATGGTAATTTTAAATATAATAGTTGGGGTGCTATAGCATATCCAAACATAAATGAAATAGGACAGTAAACAAATAAGTTGTATTTTGCAGTAATTTGCAAAGTATTGTTAAAATTAAATTTGGAAATAATAGATGGTTTTTGCTTAGGCATTAGCTTAGGGGTAATAACATAACCAAAATTGCAGACAAATCCATAAACAACGAAGTCAGTTTTTGTATGATTACAACAAATAAAAAAATCGACTGCACTAAAGGGGGTAGCGGAAACTAGATAGCGGAAAGTACAGTATCGTTGTTTTCTTACCTATATGAAATGAACGTGGTGATTTTGAGAATTCTATATATAACCTTTGTTGAGTATTTAGAAATTTCATATTTTTTAAAATAAAAAAATCTGTTTTTTAGCTCAAAAATAAACGTTTTTAGCTACAAATTAAGAAAAAAATACATTTTTGAGCTCTAAGAAAATGTACAATTTTAATCACTCAAAATGATATTTTTTTGCGAAATTATTTTATATTTCATATACAATAATTTTATATTTGATATACAATTATTTTACATTTGATTTAAAATCCTAAAACCGAATACCTCTACATGTTGTCCTGGTGAGAAAAATCCTGGTCCGGGTAAAGTCGCCATCATCCCCGCCGACTCCCTCCTGAATATATACTACTCAAATTTATCTGGTTGTATTTTTTATGTAAAATATAAGATTATCTTATATAAAATGTAAAATATAAGATTATTTTATATAAAATGTAAAATATAACTGTATTTTTAAACAATCTCGTGGCAGGAAAAAATCTACCGCCGACGCCCCAGTCACCTCCATAAAAATGTTGGAAATACACTACTATACATTTGATGTAATAAGGACACGTTGTGATTGATTGTGGTTGATTATGGTACTTTTGACTATGTAACATGTAATTTAAGCAATATATTATCACTTTTTGCTTTAAGATTTAAAAAAATACGGAGATTGGAAAAAATAGTATAGGGTTGGATTAGGCTAAAAAGGAAATCTGTATAGGCCGGGAGCAGGCGTCGGTTCAAATACGGCTCCCCATGTTATTCTTATGGGAAAAAGTGCCGAAAGGGGGGTATATCCGGCCTATTTCCTCTACTAACTACAACATCTGTTTATAGAATAAATATTCTTAAGTCATTATCTGGTTCAACATAAATAAATGCTTTGTCCATATGAATAACATGCGGTCTTTAAAACCCCTTGGGGCAGAGTCCTAAGCTGATTTAAAAAATCCAATTAGCCTGAAATCTTTTAACACACATGTAGAACATAGAAAAAAAGGTTAATCAAAATCAGTGCCCCCGTTTCCCTGTAAAAAGCGAACAGATCACGACCAAAACCACACAAAATCACGTTTTTGAGCGGCCGTCAATCTTTTCCAAAAGGTGTATGCCAGTTTTAAGTCACCTAAAACCTTCTCACGCATGTATAGAACAAATAAACAAAGTTTCATCAAAGTCAGTGCATGCGTTTTCCCGTGAAAAGTGAACAAAAACCCGTCTGCGGGCTTTACCGACAGACAGACAGACAGACAGACAGACAGACAGAAATTGGGATAAGACTTGTTTTGGCTTCACTAGGATATAAAACGTGAAAATATGCAACAATTTCACAACTAAACGCAATGTATAGACAAACTCTAATTTTATTTACTATATAGATTAAGGAAGACATAACATTTTACTTATTTTCAATAAGAACAACATGTGTTTGAGTACACAGGTTTTTACTACGGGAACCATCGGCAAACAATTGTTTTTTGTGTGCAAATTTCAATGACCACAAATAGGGAAAGCCACATAACAAGTTTCATTAGTGTACATTCATAAATAAGCTAAATATAACATTTTAATAACTCTCTATTAGAATAACATGGGGCTGAACATGTGGTAAGAAGATTCACCTGAATTATCATTCAGCAATAAGTAGGCTTTTTTTAAAATGTTTTCTGATAATGAATTGTATATATTTAAGATTACATATTTTAGTTTAAACAGTTTAATAAACACATTTCTTTAGTTTTGAATAACATTTTTTCCTTTAGGCGAGGTAACAATCTTCCAGGCCATACTTTTGGGCAACACTACCTTGTTATTTTGTTCATGCCAAAAATTAATGCGGAATAAGTCTCCGCATGAACAAAATAACGAGGTGAGGGTTGCCCAAAAGAAGGACCTGAAACATTTCTTTGCGGAGTAAAGACCTTGTTTTAACTTTAGATTTCTAACTTTACGATTTATATTTTGTTGGAAGAGTTCCTTATTTCCAGTTTTAGGTAAGAGAACATAAGTTTGTGGTGGGTTCAATGAATTAAAACCATAAATAATATATTAATATAAAATATTATAAATAATAAACTAATATATAAAATAATTCAAAGGATAAAGGTAACTAATTGATTTATTAATCTTTTTTGGACGTAAATGCGTTGTAAACAAGTGTGGCGCAATCGCATGGTTCGGTGGGAGTTGCCAAATACCGGGGTTCCCACCAGAAAATCAAGCTACGCAGTATTTTAAAACAACTGCTTATAAACTTCGGAACAGCAATGACACATCTATAAAAATCAGGAAAAATCCAGAACGCCAAACCAATCAGAGGGCGAGTTTGGCCAAAATGACCAATATCACGGAGTTGCGTAATAACGGTAGCACAGGAGGGGAGGCTTCATATATAAGCAGGACAGCTTCGCTGTCGGAGCTCATTCTATTTTGTTCTGTTCTCAGTTATCTTTCTGTTTCCATTTTTAATTCCGATACTAAAATCGGCTTCGGCTGGTCGAGTTCGGGGTTATGAGGCGCTCTAATACCTTTTAAGTCCTTTCTTTCAACATTAAAGTCGTGTCGGTCAGTTAAATATGCCAACTTATTCCCGTAATGAATTAGATTCGATTTCCTAACCCGGGTGGCGAGATCAAGTGTCGGTTTACGGTAGGCGCAGGCTACAAGCGACGCCGACGTCACTCCGGGCACGGAGGTACCTACAGCCACATCAAGTGTTGGTTTACGATAGGCCAGGCTACAAGCGACGCCGACGTCACTCCGGGCACGGAGGTACCTACAGCCACATCAAGTGTTGGTTTACGGTAGGCGCAGGCTACAAGCGACGCCGACGTCACTCCGGGCACGGAGGTACCTACAGCCACATCAAGTGTTGGTTTACGGTAGGCGCAGGCTACAAGCGACGCCGACGTCACTCCGGGCACGGAGGTACCTACAGCTACATCAAGTGTCGGTTTACGATAGACGCAGGCTACAAGCGACGCCGACGTCACTCCGGGCACGGAGGTACGGAGCCACAGCCACATCAAGTGTCGGTTTACGATAGGCGCAGGCTACAAGCGACGCCGACGTCACTCCGGGCACGGAGGTACCTACAGCCACATCAAGTGTCGGTTTACGATAGGCGCAGGCTACAAGCGACGCCGACGTCACTCCGGGCACGGAGGTACGGAGCCACAGCCACATCAAGTGTCGGTTTACGGTAGGCGCAGGCTACAAGCGACGCCGACGTCACTCCGGGCACGGAGGTACCTACAGCCACATCAAGTGTCGGTTTACGATAGGCGCAAGCTACAAGCGACGCCGACGTCACTCCGGGCACGGAGGTACGGAGCCACAGCCACATCAAGTGTCGGTTTACGGTAGGCGCAGGCTACAAGCGACGCCGACGTCACTCCGGGCACGGAGGTACCTACAGCCACATCAAGTGTCGGTTTACGGTAGGCGCAGGCTACAAGCGGCGCCGACGTCACTCCGGGCACGGAGGTACGGAGCCACAGCCACATCAAGTGTCGGTTTACGGTAGGCGCAGGCTACAAGCGACGCCGACGTCACTCCGGGCACGGAGGTACCTACAGCCACATCAAGTGTCGGTTTACGGTAGGCGCAGGCTACAAGCGGCGCCGACGTCACTCCGGGCACGGAGGTAAGGAGCCACAGCCACATCAAGTGTCGGTTTACGGTAGGCGCAGGCTACAAGCGACGCCGACGTCACTCCGGGCACGGAGGTACCTACAGCCACATCAAGTGTCGGTTTACGGTAGGCGCAGGCTACAAGCGACGCCGACGTCACTCCGGGCACGAAGGTACCTACAGCCACATCAAGTGTCGGTTTACGGTAGGCGCAGGCTACAAGCGACGCCGACGTCACTCCGGGCACGAAGGTACCTACAGCCACATCAAGTGTTGGTTTACGGTAGGCGCAGGCTACAAGCGACGCCGACGTCACTCCGGGCACGGAGGTACCTACAGCCACATCAAGTGTCGGTTTACGGTAGGCGCAGGCTACAAGCGACGCCGACGTCACTCCGGGCACGGAGGTACCTACAGCCACATCAAGTGTCGGTTTACGGTAGGCGCAGGCTACAAGCGACGCCGACGTCACTCCGGGCACGAAGGTACCTACAGCCACATCAAGTGTCGGTTTACGGTAGGCGCAGGCTACAAGCAACGCCGACGTCACTCCGGGCACGAAGGTACCTACAGCCACATCAAGTGTCGGTTTACGGTAGGCGCAGGCTACAAGCGACGCCGACGTCACTCCGGGCACGAAGGTACCTACAGCCACATCAAGTGTCGGTTTACGGTAGGCGCAGGCTACAAGCGACGCCAACGTCACTCCAGGAACGAAGGTACCTACAGCCACATCAAGTGTCGGTTTACGGTAGGCGCAGACTACAAGCGACGCCGACGTCACTCCGGGCACGGAGGTACCTACAGCCACATCAAGTGTCGGTTTACGGTAGGCGCAGGCTACAAGCGACGCCGACGTCACTCCGGGCACGGAGGTACCTACAGCCACATCAAGTGTCGGTTTACGATAGGCGCAGGCTACAAGCGACGCCGACGTCACTCCGGGCACGGAGGTACCTACAGCCACATCAAGTGTCGGTTTACGATAGGCGCAGGCTACAAGCGACGCCGACGTCACTCCGGGCACGGAGGTACCTACAGCCACATCAAGTGTCGGTTTACGATAGGCGCAGGCTACAAGCGACGCCGACGTCACTCCGGGCACGGAGGTACCTACAGCCACATCAAGTTTCGGTTTACGATAGGCGCAGGCTACAAGCGACGCCGACGTCACTCCGGGCACGGAGGTACCTACAGCCACATCAAGTGTCGGTTTACGGTAGGCGCAGGCTACAAGCGACGCCGACGTCACTCCGGGCACGGAGGTACCTACAGCCACATCAAGTGTCGGTTTACGATAGGCGCAGGCTACAAGCGACGCCGACGTCACTCCGGGCACGGAGGTACCTACAGCCACATCAAGTGTTGGTTTACGATAGGCGCAGGCTACAAGCGACGCCGACGTCACTCCGGGCACGGAGGTACCTACAGCCACATCAAGTGTCGGTTTACGATAGGCGCAGGCTACAAGCGACGCCGACGTCACTCCGGGCACGGAGGTACCTACAGCCACATCAAGTGTTGGTTTACGATAGGCGCAGGCTACAAGCGACGCCGACGTCACTCCGGGCACGGAGGTACCTACAGCCACATCAAGTGTTGGTTTACGATAGGCGCAGGCTACAAGCGACGCCGACGTCACTCCGGGCACTGAGGTACGGAGCCACAGCCACATCAAGTGTCGGTTTACGGTAGGCGCAGGCTACAAGCGACGCCGACGTCACTCCGGGCACGGAGGTACCTACAGCCACATCAAGTGTCGGTTTACGGTAGGCGCAGGCTACAAGCGGCGCCGACGTCACTCCGGGCACGGAGGTACGGAGCCACAGCCACATCAAGTGTCGGTTTACGGTAGGCGCAGGCTACAAGCGACGCCGACGTCACTCCGGGCACGGAGGTACCTACAGCCACATCAAGTGTCGGTTTACGGTAGGCGCAGGCTACAAGCGGCGCCGACGTCACTCCGGGCACGGAGGTACGGAGCCACAGCCACATCAAGTGTCGGTTTACGGTAGGCGCAGGCTACAAGCGACGCCGACGTCACTCCGGGCACGGAGGTACCTACAGCCACATCAAGTGTCGGTTTACGGTAGGCGCAGACTACAAGCGACGCCGACGTCACTCCGGGCACGGAGGTACCTACAGCCACATCAAGTGTCGGTTTACGGTAGGCGCAGGCTACAAGCGACGCCGACGTCACTCCGGGCACGGAGGTACCTACAGCCACATCAAGTGTCGGTTTACGGTAGGCGCAGGCTACAAGCGACGCCGACGTCACTCCGGGCACGAAGGTACCTACAGCCACATCAAGTGTCGGTTTACGGTAGGCGCAGGCTACGAGCGACGCCGACGTCACTCCGGGCACGAAGGTACCTACAGCCACATCAAGTGTCGGTTTACGGTAGGCGCAGGCTACAAGCGACGCCGACGTCACTCCGGGCACGAAGGTACCTACAGCCACATCAAGTGTCGGTTTACGGTAGGCGCAGGCTACAAGCGACGCCGACGTCACTCCGGGCACGAAGGTACCTACAGCCACATCAAGTGTCGGTTTACGGTAGGCGCAGGCTACAAGCGACGCCGACGTCACTCCGGGCACGAAGGTACCTACAGCCACATCAAGTGTCGGTTTACGGTAGGCGCAGGCTACAAGGGACGCCGACGTCACTCCGGGCACGAAGGTACCTACAGCCACATCAAGTGTCGGTTTACGGTAGGCGCAGGCTACAAGCGACGCCGACGTCACTCCGGGCACGGAGGTACCTACAGCCACATCAAGTGTCGGTTTACGGTAGGCGCAGGCTACAAGCGACGCCGACGTCACTCCGGGCACGGAGGTACCTACAGCCACATCAAGTGTCGGTTTACGGTAGGCGCAGACTACAAGCGACGCCGACGTCACTCCGGGCACGGAGGTACCTACAGCCACATCAAGTGTCGGTTTACGGTAGGCGCAGGCTACAAGCGACGCCGACGTCACTCCGGGCACGGAGGTACCTACAGCCACATCAAGTGTCGGTTTACGATAGGCGCAGGCTACAAGCGACGCCGACGTCACTCCGGGCATGGAGGTACCTACAGCCACATCAAGTGTCGGTTTACGATAGGCGCAGGCTACAAGCGACGTCGACGTCACTCCGGGCACGGAGGTACCTACAGCCACATCAAGTGTCGGTTTACGATAGGCGCAGGCTACAAGCGACGCCGACGTCACTCCGGGCACGGAGGTACCTACAGCCACATCAAGTGTCGGTTTACGATAGGCGCAGGCTACAAGCGACGCCGACGTCACTCCGGGCACGGAGGTACCTACAGCCACATCAAGTGTCGGTTTACGATAGGCGCAGGCTACAAGCGACGCCCACGTCACTCCGGGCACGGAGGTACCTACAGCCACATCAAGTGTCGGTTTACGATAGGCGCAGGCTACAAGCGACGCCGACGTCACTCCGGGCACGGAGGTACCTACAGCCACGTCAAGTGTCGGTTTACGATAGGCGCAGGCTACAAGCGACGCCGACGTCACTCCGGGCACGGAGGTACCTACAGCCACATCAAGTGTCGGTTTACGATAGGCGCAGGCTACAAGCGACGCCGACGTCACTCCGGGCACGGAGGTACCTACAGCCACATCAAGTGTCGGTTTACGATTGGCGCAGGCTACAAGCGACGCCGACGTCACTCCGGGCACAGAGGTACCTACAGCCACATCAAGTGTTGTTTTACGATAGGCGCAGGCAACAAGCGACGCCGATGTCACTCCGGGCACGGAGGTACCTACAGCCACATCAAGTGTTGGTTTACGATAGGCGCAGGCTACAAGCGACACCGACGTCACTCCGGGCACGGAGGTACCTACAGCCACATCAAGTGTCGGTTTACGATAGGCGCAGGCTACAAGCGACGCCGACGTCACTCCGGGCACGGAGGTACCTACAGCCCCATCAAGTGTCGGTTTACGATAGGCGCAGGCTACAAGCGACGCCGACGTCACTCCGGGCACGGAGGTACCTACAGTCACATCAAGTGTCGGTTTACGATAGGCGCAGGCTACAAGCGACGCCGACGTCACTCCGGGCACGGAGGTACCTACAGCCACATCAAGTGTCGGTTTACGATAGGTGCAGGCTACAAGCGACGCCGACGTCACTCCGGGCACGGAGGTACCTACAGCCACATCAAGTGTCGGTTTACGATAGGCGCAGGCTACAAGCGACGCCGACGTCACTCCGGGCACGGAGATACCTACAGCCACATCATGTGTCGGTTTACGGTAGGCGCAGGCTACAAGCGACGCCGACGTCACTCCGGGCACGGAGGTACCTACAGCCACATCAAGTGTCGGTTTACGATAGGCGCAGGCTACAAGCGACGCCGACGTCACTCCGGGCACGGAGGTACCTACAGCCACATCAAGTGTCGGTTTACGGTAGGCGCAGGCTACAAGCGACGCCGACGTTACTCCGGGCACGGAGGTACCTACAGCCACATCAAGTGTCGGTTTACGATAGGCGCAGGCTACAAGCGACGCCGACGTCACTCCGGGCACGGAGGTACGGAGCCACAGCCACATCACTTGTCGGTTTACGGTAGGCGCAGGCTACAAGCGACGCCGACGTCACTCCGGGCACGGAGGTACCTACAGCCACATCAAGTGTCGGTTTACGATAGGCGCAGGCTACAAGCGACGCCGACGTCACTCCGGGCACGGAGGTACCTACAGCCACATCAAGTGTCGGTTTACGATAGGCGCAGGCTACAAGCGACGCCGACGTCTCTCCGGGCACGGAGGTACCTACAGCCACATCAAGTGTCAGTTTACGATAGGCGCAGGCTACAAGCGACGCCGACGTCACTCCGGGCATGGAGGTACATACAGCCACATCAAGTGTCGGTTTACGATAGGCGCAGGCTACAAGCAACGCCGACGTCACTCCGGGCACGGAGGTACCTACAGCCACATCAAGTGTCGGTTTACGATAGGCGCAGGCTACAAGCGACGCCGACGTCACTCCGGGCACGGAGGTACCTACAGCCACATCAAGTGTCGGTTTACGGTAGGCGCAGGCTACAAGTGACGCCGACGTCACTCCGGGCACGGAGGTACCTACAGCCACATCAAGTGTCGGTTTACGATAGGCGCAGGCTACAAGCGACGCCGACGTCACTCCGGGCACGGAGGTACGGAGCCACAGCCACATCAAGTGTCGGTTTACGGTAGGCGCAGGCTACAAGCGACGCCGACGTCACTCCGGGCACGGAGGTACCTACAGCCACATCAAGTGTCGGTTTACGATAGGCGCAGGCTACAAGCGACGCCGACGTCACTCCGGGCACGGAGGTACCTACAGCCACATCAAGTGTCGGTTTACGATAGGCGCAGGCTACAAGCGACGCCGACGTCTCTCCGGGCACGGAGGTACCTACAGCCACATCAAGTGTTGGTTTACGATAGGCGCAGGCTACAAGCGACACCGACGTTTTCGGAACTAAACGCTGCAGCCTTAACTTACTTTCAATTGCTTTAATATATTGTTTGCAGAGAAAACTGATTCTTAAAATTAATAACTTTGCTAACGAGCTGTTTTAATCTTTATAGATAATAATGACCTCTTGTAATGTAAATTTATTTTTAGAGTTAAATACTTAAAAATCACAAAACTTATATGAACAAGTTTGAATAGCTTAGTATTTAAATTAGTTGAAAAAATAAATAAAAATAGAATTTAGAAAAATATTTAACACACGATTGTTTGTGGTTACTGTTTAAGAAAACATTTTCAAATAATTGTAATGTACAATAGAAATACGCAATAACATTACAAAATGTTTGAATTAAACTATGTACAAGAGGTGGAATGCAGCAGGGAAACAAAACCAATATTTCAAAACACATTAGCGATGTCTTCGCGATCAGTATCCTATTGAGACTGGACAGCAGGGATGTGCAGAAAGAAATCAGATAAATAATTTCCTGTCTCAACATGGAAGAGTAGGCCCAGGCCTGGGGTTACGCTGCAACTGTTTTGGTTTCTCGGTAACTCCCAGTTTCAGTTACAGAAAACGAGCTGCAGCTAACATCCAGTTTCAGTTACAGAAAATGGGTTGCAGCTGATTTGAAAAGTAGTTCCGATCGGAACCGAATTGCTGGTCACGTTGGAACGGTTGGAACTCCTTTCATTCTCGGAACGTTGAAACAAAGCAGTTCCAGCTGCAGCGACACATCTCTACCTACAGCCACTGGCGACGCAACCGAGGGCGACGGTGACACGCAGCACCCGACCCAGCTTCACTGGGATGACTCCATCAGCACTGCTTCAGCATCAACCTCCTCTCCTCTCGACATATTACAAAGCTAAATGTTTGTAGTTCATTTTAGTATTTCTTTGTTGTAAATTTCAGGGAGATTTCTTCAGTGTAGTTAAGAGACTGTCAAGACTTTATTTAAATAATGTAATTAAATTATTGTTCTGAGGTTTTTTAAAAATAGAAAGTAAAATAGTTTTTTCTCATATGAATCTTATTTACTTTGGGAAATAAGCCCCACTGATCCGCACATTAACCTGAGATAAGAAGAAAGTGCTCCAAATATATTAAGGCCTAGCTAGGTAGTAAATTTTAGTAGTTGCGGGTAAAAATACTAGATAATGAGCTAGCCGGAAATAATAATTAAGCTCTAATTTGTAATTGTTATTGGAGAAAGTTGCTTAGTAACCTACTGATAATAATTTCTCCTAGTAACAGTGTGGCATCAAATAGATATGCCACCTAAAAATATGAACGCACTGTTACAAGTTATTTATCAGATTCTAACTTGGCTGATTTAAATGATTTTACAACAAAAGTGTGTAATTGGATGGTAAATATATATTTAAAGAGAAAACATTATGTGTCCAGAAACCAGAACTGCTACAAACATAAAACGTGCTTTGTAAAACGTTATTGATAATTTTGTAACATATTGTTAGGTTTTTCAGAGAAGGATTTCTCATAAAAAGCTAGTTTTAAAACTATAGATGAAACAACCATTTCTGAATCCTTCACTTTAATAGCCTATCTAAAAAATAAGAATACCATAGATACTCTAAATATATATAGATAAACAAATATTAGTTTTGATGAGTGCACAAAAAATTCAAGCAAGTGTCGCATGAGGTATGCACATTTTCAAATCTGGGTACTTAGACCCTAATGTTATTCTTATGTCAAAAAAGTTATTATTTCCATAAATTTGTTTTTATTACTTGGTAATTGGCCTGGTGTGGTAGTGAGACACACATGTATTGGTAATTTGTTGAGTGTACAGGTTTAATGTGACGGGTATCATAATGAAATATTACATTATAATAATATAAACATATTTTCTTCCATAAAGCATTAAATCTGATCTAGCTAAGTTATTATTATTCAACATGTTAATACTGTACATTCAACCTGACTGGGTCAATTAATGACTGTTAAAGCATTATTATTGAAGCAGTAGTAACATATTAAACAATCGTGGGTCAATACCTGACCTACTCATTTAGTGAATATTGACATTGAAATACCTCATAAGAATAACGTTGTGTTTGACACTACAGCAGTCTGTCTTTGTATTTGTCTGACATTGTTTATATATTTTTTCAATATAAGATGTAAAATTGGATGTCTTTGGGCAATTGTGAAAATAAACAATGGTTTTAAATGTGAAGATTCAATCTTTACATTTTATACATTTAACATTAAAAATAAAAACTGATTACACTACAAATAAAACATAGATTTAAAGTATAAAATAAAAATAACTAAAATGATAAATAAACATAATGCAGTATTTAGCTACAAAATATAAGCAAGCTTCTGGGAAATTTTATTAAATTTAATGAATAAAACTTGGAATTATATATGAACTGCATGTTTAATTTTTTGATTTGCAACAAAAAATAGTTTCTACGTATACAAATACGTTTACTGTACGATTATTACTGAAGTTTATACACTCTTAAGTAAAATATGTCATCTAGAAAAAAACTACAGATTTTATTCCTAAATACTCTCCATAGTACCTACCATTGGGTTTTACATTTCTGTTATTAAAAACCTCTCCAAATTTTCTTTGCATTTCCGACAGCAAAAACAGTGGCAGTAATCGTCCATGGACCGTGACTGCAAATGAGCACATACAAATATTAATGTTTTGCAGTGTCTAACAGTGAGTAACAACAAATAAGTAAGTACATGCATATATGTAGTTATCTTTTGATATTAAGTGTTTTGATTCGTTGAATGCATTTTATTTTATATGTTGTATTATAACATTTCCACATTTTATGAATGTTAAGAGACGTGTAATAAGTGTCATCTATTGGTTTAGATGTGATTTATATTCAACCTGCAGAAGTATGATAAACCGTCATCACTAACATCAAAGGCATTCTCGGTGTAAAAAAAATAAATCATGCAAGTATCCCGTCTATCGTGCTCCGTTTTATGTAAGTTTTTTGCTTTTTACAAATGAATCCTTTTTTTAAGTATTATTAGAAACCTAATTTACTTAAAACTTCACTTATACTTGGAAAATAACAAGTCTTAATTATTTACAGGTTTCTCAATTCCACCATTGCAAAGTGGCGGTCAGTGATATGATTATTTTGGAGTAAAAATACCCTGAACATCAAAAGTTAGACATATTTTACAGAGCATAAAAATACATAACATCTAGAAAAGACTGGATAATTTGGACTAAAGTAATCTTGAAAGAGCGTCTTGTTGGATTGTTAGGTCTACTAGTATATTTATTATGAAACCTAAAGTTTTATTTAAATATCCTAGGAGATTAAATTTGTTTCCTAGAATTTCCTATTATTTGACAACTGATTCATTTGATAGCGATGTTGAGCGATCGATGTTGAATACAAAATGTTGAGTTTCTGGCCACGTTGTAACATGATATTTTATATTGTATGAGTATGCTTTAAGATTAGATTAAATCATATGTTTAAGTGAGCATAAGAAATTGATTAACCTAATACGGAATCGAAACAAGCAATGTTATGTGTGGGGGCCCTGAGGAGAGGTAAGCCGCTGCCTTGGTGGTCTATGGGTGCTTTACTTTGGTAGCCTAGATGACTAGTTGACTTTATTCTATAGTAAGCGGTTTTAGTGTATAGGGCCTAATCACTATAGGGCCTAATATATCTTCAAGCATCATGCTGTGTAACAAAAAGGGGCTGTAAATGTAACTCAGGTAATAATTACTTATTAGTTTTACATTTAAGTAAGCAATGACAGCGACAACAACCTGATTTGTATTTTAACACAAATCTTTGTTTTAACTGTACAACTTGACTAATTGTCCGTGCTTAGTATAGTTTATGACAATAAGGGATTCTTGATTCTTTATTTTTATATTTATTAATTTTTGGATAGTTTCGAAAATTGTTGAATGATCGATGGAAGCAGCAAGTAATTATTTATAGCTAGTTGCAGTTTTGTTCGTAAAACCTCTTAGCAAGAATTTCTACCTGATAATACAAATTATACATATTATTTTGTTATCCAAAAATACTTAAGAATAATGCGTTAATTTATTTTCTTCTTTATAATGATTAGAATTAACACAAGGGTCACCCTGAAGGCGAATGAAGGTGGTGAATAAAGTTGAAGGAAATCATAAAGATTAAACGATTGTTTGACCGAAATCGCCCTTATATGTCCTGTTAAGTTAGAATAAAACATTTTAAGGCCAAAGGGCCCCACATTTTTGTTTAAATGGGAGTTATCTGTTAAGTCTGTATTTGACTCTTGTGGACTATCTTCCTTCCTACCTAATTTTTTGAAAATCAGTCCAGTCGGTAATTGATATCTATAAGACTGAATTGCAACTGTACATGATTTTGATAGGCTTAAGGTATTTTTGGACTGTGTGTTGGCCTAGTTTGATTGCGGTGTATTGAGACGATAGTTTCATAATATAATTGGTGGCTGGGGAGGGGTCACAATTGCCTGCCGTTGCCCCCCGCCCCTCCCAACATAACATGTGCAGAAAATACTTAATCGGTATTTGTTTATTATACATTCGATTGAAGTTTTATTCCCAACTAACATGCATGGCACATGAGAAAATTATGTTATTTGCTGTTTGCAAAAAACTAAAAGAAATACGAAGTTGATGCAGGTTAGAAGGTTGCTAGGATTTACAAAAACTTTCAAATGTAATGACAATTGACAAATTGCTCTATTTATTTGACTTTTAGAATTTTGGTCTTATAAAATATTAATCAAAGTTTTGAAAATATTTATTTATTATTTTAATGTTGTAGCGCATTAGAGTAAAGCTGAGCTTTTACAAGTATTTATATATATTGTATATATACAAAATATTTGTAATGGTTTAGAAATTACAGAATATTCTGTAAATACCAATATTTTTCACAAAAATTGCCACCATTTTTAAACGGATAGAGATAAGTAAATTTTGTTTTCACATAAATGTTGCTTCAACTATTTAACAACATGACATACGTTCACATTTTAAAATTATGGGATTCAAACTAGTAACTCTCAGTTTTTAAAACTCCCTGTACTTAAAAAAGTTAAAATTATTCGTACATTTTTACTTGGGGTCAATTTAGAGGGGAATAATCTGGTTTCATACTTCTAGGACAATTAATTAGTTCGTCGCAATCTGTTTGGACTCCTTAAGTGAGTCACCCTGAACAGGGTATCTACTAGTGGGGGCTGCTATTGTAGCTGTAAATCACACAGAAAAGAGGACTTGAGCACTTTTAGTAAAATAAGGGGTAATAATTAACCAAAAAATGCCTAATAAGATAAACATGGGAACTTTAAAAGCCATAATAATGGAGACCACACAAATTATCGGAATGGGAACAGGCCTATGTTTGTATTGACAGTATTAGTTATCAATTTACACATTTCTGCTGAATCGTTCCAGTAACAGTTGGTGCGTGATGTATCTATAATCTACACTTAGGAACACACAACCTTGCTTTATACTGCAAGTATTATCGTTGCGAAGATACACGAGCAGACAGAGAAAATGTAGACCACATTTTTATAAACAAGTTTTGTTAATATTAACTTATACAATCACTTATCTCAGTTCCAGTACAGGAAACTTCCTAAAAACAGTAATCTTGGTTTTCACTAAAATAAGATTGTGAGCAATCGACCAGCCTAAATACATTAAATAAATCATTAAACATCTTTTGAAGAAAAGGATCGTATTTATTTAAAATTTCCTAGGTAAATGTATCGGAGATTAAATCAAATACGCTAATTAATGCTAGTTGTGGATCCATGCATGAGTGTACAGTTTTTTATTGTGTTGCACCAATGTTTTTTTTCGTTAATAGAGTACACAAACGCTTTTAGGGAAAGCGGTCCAAATCCCTCAAATGTATTAGGACACCCTGGGATTTGAACCCGTGACCCCTTTAACCGAAGACCAAGACGCTAACGCTAACCGCTATATAGAATAGAGAGATGCCCAACGTCGTAACATCCTAATATTATTGAAAACTATTGAAATATTGAAAAACAGGAGGTTGGATCATAATACACACATCCTTACCTTGCAAGGACGCAAATAGAATGAGAATTAAGGGAAAAACGTTCCTATGTTGCATTTTCACTGTTCCGCAACGATTACTATTAACATCAACCAAACCCGAGTTAACTACCAGAGCAATGACGTGAAATGAACCAGTTGGTAATTTAGCAAAATCTGGTCTCCACTCTGCCATCTTACATAACCACAGATCAATCAATTGAACCAATACAATTAAGCTTGAACACCAGTTGTGCAAAGTTTACATCAACAAATTTTTTAAATTGTAGGTGAACATATTCCAGAAAGTTGTTTAAATCACCATCCTGTTAGATGTTGTAGTATCAGGATGGGAAATAGTATTTTTGATCTCTTCTCCACAATACAGTCCAAACAAATACAAATAATTGTATGTACAATATTTTCATAATTTGCATGCACTCCACGATATAAACTAAAATACATTACTTTTGCTGCCCATCACTTTTAGTTTTTATTATAATATATATCTTCCGGATTTTTTAAGGATTCTACTGTATTTTCTGTACAGTAAAGTAAATTTAGCTAAATATACAGGGTCAACGAAAATGAATACCCGTATTTAAACTCTCACCGCTTCAAGTACAATATCGAGTATCAAGTATTGAGTTGATATTGATTTAATAAGTTAAGTTTTGAGTGTTTATTACGTACCTTAATAACTCTTTGTATGTTCAATAAGGCAGACACAAATTGGTTAAATTCTATTTCTGGAGCATCATTGGAGGTGCAATAAGCAGCATTGATCCTTTCTCCAAAATGCCTGAAGTCACGTATTTTCCACTTTATACAATGTTTCTAATGTATCCCCGGAAGAATTCGTTCATCGTTCATTGCAGCAAGGTGCTAGATTGGGTGCCGAGTCGCCGCACTAGAAACTAAACATGCCCACAACGATCTCACTAGTTGTGACGGAGTACGTTAGCGCTGAATGTCCAGCTTCCAATAGGATCGACGTAGGTGTCTCTTTCACCTGATCGGCTAGGAGCAGCCTAGACACCACTACTAAGAACTTCTTCTTCTGGAGCTATATTAAAAACCTTGTTATGAGAAAAATACGTGACTTAATGCATGAAATATGATATAGAGTTATTTGTGAGACCTCAACTGGGAATTCCAGACATGTGGATGTGGCTAGAAATATATTATTGATTCGATGTATCCCATGCAATTAAGGAGTTTATAGATTACTAGCTGTGTACTCGCCCTTCGTACGGGTTGTATGTATAAATAGTAGATTAATGAAAAAAATAAAAACCCATATAATTTTACATTATTAAAATTAAATTTGATATGTTTAATGTACAATTAAATAAAAGTTAAACTGTTTATGAACCTCGGGGAAAAAACTGTCGATCAGTAAACCCTATGATTCATCAGTAGTGGGAAAATAGGGTTTAACGAGGTATTTAGCAGGGTTTTCCCATAAGATTAACATGAAGGGCATTTTTTCCACTAATTAAAAAATCTAGCCCACGGATATAATTTTGCCTTTGTTACACGTGTTATTTAAAGCACACAACATTAAATTATTATTTAAACCGCCACTAATATATATTTAAAATATGATTTTTAAAATCATGCAAAAATTAACTTTTAGCGAATTTCCCCTATAGGGAAGAAGCTATTACCGTAGGTTTCATGGTAAGACCTAAGCCCGAGACCATGATAACATTTCATTTTGCGGTCCCCAGATGCCAAAAACACCTTTCGTTCAAATTTGTATATATGTGTGTCCGTAAGCACGATAACTCTCGTAAAAAAGGTCCGATCTTAATGAAATTATGGTAAAAATGTGTAAAGTACCATTTATTTGAACGAGTTCGAAAACCAGACGAATCGCATCATCCGAAGGGGGTTTTGTACCCAAAAAATGTTTTTTTTATATTTTTTTACATAAAATATTTTAGTAAATCCATTTTTAATTTTCACCATTGAATTCTGCATTAAAAAAAAGCAATTTGGTATTTAGATCATTGCTCTACGTCAATTGGTTACTGAGATATTGAAAGTGCTAAACTCAGTACGTTGTCTAATGTTATTCTTATGGAGAAAAAAATTATATCTCGCTTATTTATGAACATAAACTGATGAAATTTGGTGTATGGCTTCATCTGGTTGTGGTTAATTGTTGTTTGCACAAAAAAAAACTATTTTTTGCCTATGGTTCCCGTAGCAGCAAACCTAGGTACTCGGTCCCCACGTTATTCTTATGGAAAATAATAAAAATGTTATATATCGCTTTTATAATAATATATAACATAACATCATATAATAATAATATAATAATTATAATTAATTTTAATAATTATATAATAAAATAAAGGTATATTATACAATTTGAGAATATTCGTAACCTTTATGTCTCCAATTACTGGCTGGAAATAGAGCTAGAATGTAGAAAGTTCGATTTTAACTACACAATTAAAATTAAGCTCGATAAATTAAACACTACTCCGAACAAGCACAAAGAAAGGTTGGTGTTTTGTGTGTAATTGTTTAGAACACTGCTTGGGTTTACAAATTTTGTTCTAATGCATATTAGCAGTTGTACAGCAAAATATAGTATTGTGGTTTTCTTGCCTATGGACTGTAACTATTTCATATAACTAAACTTATCCAAAAGTAACAAGCTTTTCGCTCCTAAGAAGCCAAGAAAACAAATATACCCCCGTAGCAGCAAACCTGCGTACTCAGCGAATTTCCCATGCATATATATGTATCTTAATACCACATAAAGCCAGTACCAAGTTTAATCAATATACATTCATAAATAAACAATTTATGACATTTTAATTATTCTCCATAAGAATAACATGGCGGTTGAGTATGCTGGGTTGCTGAAGCAAGGAAAACGTAAAATGGGGTTTTATACAAATATCGACATAACTCAAGAGGGTAAAGCCACATACAAAATTGTATTAATTTATGTTCATAATTAAGGGAGATAAAACGTTACTTATTCTCCTTAAGAATAACATGGGGGCTGAGTACGCAAGTTTGCTGCTACGGGAACTAAACAAATTTATTTTTTAAATATATATTTTAATGCAAATATGTATTTTAGTGCAAATATCAGTAGACCACAACTATATGAAGCAATATATCAAGTTTCACCAGGATAAGTTGATAAATAAGCGAGATATACAATTTTCCTTATTCTCCATAAGAATAACATTGGACAACGTACTGTGTTTAGCACTTTCAATATCTCTGTAACTATTTGACGTAGGAGCAATGATCAAAACACCAAATTGTTCGTCTTTTTAAGCTGATTCCAATCTAGATTTTTAATTATTCTCCATAAGAATAACATGGGGACCGATTAGCTAGAATTGTTGCAATGGTCGAAATGCTGCATAGGCGAAAACGTGTTTTTTTGTGCAAACAACAATAAACACAACCAGATGAAGCCATATACCATGTTTCGTCAGTTTACGTTGATAAATAAGCGAGATATAAAATTTGTCTTTTTCTCCATAAGAATAATATGAGGCAGCGTACTGTGTTTAGTAACCAACTTTCAATATCTCAGTAACCAATTGACATAGAGCAATGATAAAAATACCAAATTGTTTGTTTTTTAAGCTAAATTCAATGGTGGAAATTAAAATTTGATTTAAATAAAAATGACATATGACAAAAAAAACTTTTGGGGTACAAAACCCCCAAGAAATCCCCCTTTGGATGGTGCGATTCGTCTGTATTTCGAACTCGTTCAAATAAATGGTACTTTCACATTCGTACCAAATTTTATAAAGGTCGGATCTTTTTACGAGAGTAATCGTGCTTACGGACACATAAATATATATATATATATATACAAATGTGAACGAATGGTGTTTTTGGCATCTGGGGACCTCAAAACAAGAAGTTATCATGGTCTCGGGCTTAAGTCTTACCATGAGACATACGGTAATAGCTTTTTCCCTATAGGGGAAATTCGCTAAAACAAAAAGGCTTAGTAATATTTTTAGATTTACGAGTGAATCTAGCTCGAATCGAGAAAAAATCTTAGTTGGTCACTATCCAACTCATATTTGGTTCTATTAGTTTATATAGTGATGCCATTGACTGGTGATGCCCTCTAAATGTTACCATAGATTAAGCATACTCCTAAGGAGTATGCTTAATCTATGATGTTACCTTGAAGCAGCTGTTCTTGCTTCTGTACAATGTTTTTATTTGGTATTAACAGCTGTTGTTAAATGTTCAAAATTACATATAGTATAAGGAGTAGTTTCTATTATCGCAGAAAGGGATGCCCTCATGTAAATACCGTTACAAACATTTGTAAAATTTTTTGTGAAAGAACATTTGTTCCACTCACTATATACCGCAACACCTTGGTAAAAACCCATTAACTCCCAATAATTCCATTGTTATTGCAGATTGGCAATATGTTTCAAATACACATAAATAATGAACTTGGAGAAAAGTTAGGTCTAAAAGAAGATAAGTCAGTAATATTAAGCGGATACAGAGAATACTCGTCCCCTCAGTCAAATACGGGCTGGGTTTCCCCATACAAAGATATACGCAATTCATGGGACAATCAGCCATTCAGAAAAAGAACTACCGAAGTACTTAATGAAACCTTCAACCCTCCCCCCTTTGCTATTATTGTACTTCTATGATATTGTTAAAATGTATATAAATATAGAACTGGAAGAAGACAAATTTTGGATTGGTCACTCAAACTAAGTGATTCAAATTTACAATCACTCCAGGTTTGATTATAACCCAATGTCCCTTCAGGTAGACCATTCTATATGCAATCTTCATTCAATGGTTTTAGTCACTAATGTCAGAAAACATCATTAAGATGTTTGAGTATTACTTTGATAGCTCACTGTTTGATTATAACCTTTGATTTCCCTGGGGATAAGACCTGTCTAGAACTTATTTTTACCCCAGAAATTAGTCATTT
Source organism: Allygus modestus (assembly GCA_963675035.1). Lineage (NCBI taxonomy): Eukaryota > Metazoa > Arthropoda > Insecta > Hemiptera > Cicadellidae > Allygus > Allygus modestus. Next base: position 131,618,671 of record OY776114.1, read on the forward strand.
CCAACATTTGAAGGGAATATTTGGAGCCGTTTTTGAGATCGTAATTGCAAGCAAACAACCAACAAAATAAACAAACCTTACTCGTATTAGAGTACCAACGAGTACACATTGACTATACTACAGTATTTATGGTCAGAGGTATAGGATATTACCATGTGGTTTCCTAAAATCAGAGAATAAAACCTTTGAGTGAAGATTGCATGTAGAGTGGTCATATCCAGATTGAATCAAAAGAACATTGAGCTATAATAACAACTGTTGTGACCTCAAACATGCTCGTTAGTAGGGAACATGGTGAAAACTACTCCAAGTCATAAGCAAACTGATTGACCTTCCCCTAGCAAAGCTCATCCCCAGGTAGTACTTAAACTATATGAGTATAACTTTGAGAGTTCGCTGGTTGATTTTAAACAGCTGATATAACTCTTTTGCTTCTATTTTAATCTCCATAAGCCCAATGTGAATTTTTTAATTTTCCATACTTTTACATTATTTGATTTTTCCTAGGGTTGGGACATGTCTAGAACTTATTTTAATCCCATATATCAGTTTTTACATCACAATTAGTTGGAAGGACACATTATTTTGTTTCAAGAAAATCGTTGGAACCGTGTTTGAGGTCAGAGTTTCAAGCAAACAACCAAGCAAGCGAGCATGCAAACCTTACTCATATTATAGTGTAAGATAGGATTGAGTACAAATAATTAAGAATTCGTATTGATTGACTATAACATATTCTTACTCTTAGGCACATAGAGTGTACACGAGACAGGGACAATGATTCTGGATTTTAGCATGTTTGAAGTTTCGCATACAGACGGCCAGAGCTGAATTTAGGATCTGTATAGGCCCTGGCCTACTCCCTAAATGCAAGTGCGGGTCCTTACCAGCCCGGTCATCTTTGCTGTTTGATTTGTATAATATAACCTATACTTATATCAGGCTCTACAGACGGCTTTGTACAATTACATAAATTTCAAATTGCCAAAATCCACATTGCTGCCTAGTGCATATTATCGCCGTCATGGCAAAATATTATTACGTGATTTTCATTATCTAAATACATAAAACAAAGTCGGGTTTGTTAGTTACATCAAAAAGCTGTTATAAGGATGATATCTAAACATACTTGAAAAGCACATAAACATATGTTTATTATGGAAATAAAAAATCTACTTAAATGGCAACTCTTTTTCAATACCTAAGCAAGCTCTATATAAAAATAGGCGAGTGAGCGTATCTAACGAGCTCATCCTTGAGGCGAGTGAAGTGAACGAGCTCATCTTGAAAAAGAACGAGAATCTTTGACGTAAAACAAATTCAATGGCATTAGGACAGAAGATCGTCTGTCAGACCAGCTAGAAGAACTCAACCCGAACGCTGACCCGAACTCCCGAACGCTGACCCAAGGATCATCTTTCCTCCATAAATTTAACATGGCAATTTTTAAAACCAGTGAGGCGGAGCTCTAAGGTCCGGGTTAAAAAAAGTAACAACAATTTGTTGTATAATTGACAATTTTCTAAGATTACTAAAAGAGGCGGAAATAATAACATCGAATATTTGCCGGTGTGGTGGAGGTCTATGGTTGAGGAGGGTGGCGTATCAAACGTGGGGACATCTTTCAGGAGGTGCTACTTTAACAAAAGAAATCCAAGGAATAATCATACGTTAAAATTAAACGTGTGGGAGTGATAGTAAAGGCAGAGCCCTGAGGTAAGAACAAAGATATACCCACAATATTTTGATACCCAACAACGTAGTATGTAGGTCTGGATCAAATTTGAGAAGCCACTTTCGAAATCTGTGGATTTTTCATTTGGTGGTTTATGCTAGGTTTCTAATAAAATATAGCACCTGATTTTTTAGAAAAATTCGGGTCCCAAAATTTAGTTTTTTTTTTACTTTTCTTAGTACTATAAACTTTAAATATTTTTAACAGGTTTCAACAATTTTAACTCATTGCCACAAAAAGCTCAAAAAGCCGAAAAATTAGTACTCCAATCCACACACGGTTAAATTAATATTTCGCTAGTAGGCTATTCGACTAATGGTTGGGTAGAAAATTTCAATTTCGATTGAGCAGTAAAGTAATTACACTGTCCGATGTTATTCTTATAAGAAATAAAAAAAAAAACATTTATCTCTTATATACTAATTAATATTGTTAAAGCTTGGTGTGTTAGACAGAATTTACCAATAAAGAGTATTCGTCCCAGGACAACCTTAAAACTGGTCTATACCAGTTTTGAGGCTGACATTGGGTACAGCAAATGAAGTTGTCATTACATATGGTACGTTTTTTGGTTGTCCATTATTACAAACTTCCCTTTCACCTTTGGTCCCTCCACTTGCTGGGGGCGGAAACTCAGGGGTTGGTTCCCAACCTGAGAATGTATGGTTCCTGGCTGTTTTAGATGGATACCCCATCCGTTGTGTTGGCCAGTTGGAAGGCAGAGTGGGTCCGCCTGTTTAAGCCTGATCACAGCTTTCACAGGAGCAGGGGAGTTGGTCAATTTGGATGTCTGTCCCATCCCACCCTTTCCTTTCCTGCTATATCCTAACCTTCCGGTAAACTGCGCAAAATTTACGCTTGTGGAAGACGTGCCTATAGCAGCTATGCTGGGGTTTTCTAATCCAGCATCAATTAATATAGAATATTCCGAATACGTTTCCATCTAACCCTGGAAGGGGGGGGGATGGTGAAACAATTAACCTCTTAAAACCACTGTGTGTACCTAGCAAATTAGATTAAAGTGATTGTGTTTATTTGGTCACAGGTCATAGGTATATCCATTAGGCCTGTTCACGCTTTTGTATGACTCGGCCAATGACTTTAATATACTTTTGGCTCCGGATGGTTTTCGACCAGTTTTAAATATATCACCTGAGGGAAAAGTTGCCAATTAGACCCATTGAATGTAAAAAAGGTATTCAATGATTTATTTATATAAAAGTAAATTATAAACTTCATACCTTAAAATTAAAAATGTTTACATCATTATTATATGCTAGTTTGAATTTAAATATACAAGCTACTGAAATCGCAGTACAAGAGGTTTAAAAGCAAAAACCAACATCCACATCAATGACAATTTTTCAGGAGGGCAATCTGACATCTTGATTGTTTATGAAAATCAATATTAACCAAAGAACATGCAAACAAATATAAACTGTAACCAGACTATTTTACTGACCGGTATATTACAAAACTTTAATTCCATGTCATTAGGTGACAGTGAGGCTTATTTGGTACATTACATTTAATAAAGATAGTTTGCACGTATAATCGTTTAGTAAGTCTGTCATCGAGTAAGTTGTTCACAATGAAAAAAAAAAAACTTGAGCGGTCTACAACACTCTTGATTATCATTCACAGTCAGTCGTGTTACGGAGTTATACTGTCCCAGTAATTCAAAAATTCTAAAAATTATTGTATTAATTTATCATCACTAGTCCAAAAAACACTTAGCTTTTACATCGAAGTTTTCCAGTAAAAAATAAACTAATAATAAAACTAAATAGTTATAAGTATTGTTTTAAACACGACAAAACACCATTAATTTACATAACACTCAAATTTAAAACTATTTCAAAATAAAAAAAAATTATGGGGTTAAACATAACCTACTCCATAGTTGAAAAAAATGTTTAGATTTGTTTGATTTAAAAACAAAGATTCAGTGTTCCACTTAGTGGTAAAAATATCCCACAAGCTGATAAAACAAATCCCACTCTCTCCCCTATAATATCCCTCGTCATATCCCACACTTTCCCACTGATTTGTTAAACAATGCAACACAATTAATGTTAAATATTATATGATTATTTAATAATGTATTAATACAATATTTATACCGTGAGATAGAGTTTATGTAGATCTACTAATTACCTATAGGTATTTTACATTTTAGTACTTTAAAGGATTTTGAGCAATGCTAAATGATACGGTGAACTAATAAAATAAAATAATTTATTTACGTGAGAGGTACTAATATTTTTAATGGTAGTACTAAAGAGTATGACATAGGTACTAAATAATGGCAAATATTTTGCTCGTTAGTTCCAACATGGCTCGGCCAGCAACATTGACGTGATTCAGTGTTCGTTCTGTGATGTTTATAGAATCATAATAGGTTCGGACAGTGAGGTTAACAAATGGGAACCCCGCAACTGCCAGTCCAGCGAGGAAATCCACTAGAAGTGCTACTACTAAGGTACTGTGGTCGTAAGTTGTAAGCAAACTAGCAGACGTAATGCCGATTTCAAAAAAATATCACTTTATCCCACAATCCCATTTTATCGCACAAGCAGTCAAAATATACCATATATGGGATACAAATTCCTCAAGTGAAACACAGATAAATCCCAGCTGACATTTTAAAGACAACCATAGTCAATAGCTTACAACGAAAACCAATTCAACTACTGAATATCAAACATTAAATTAGTTTTAATAATTATTAATAATCCGAATTAAAATACAAATGCTGTGTTAAAACACCCCTTAGGTATCCCAAATGACTCCTTCAAAACTTCATTAAGAAATGTTTAATAAGGTATGTAGTATTTCGATAACACACCCACACACCCACACACACATGGCCACTGAAACTTCTTCATCAATTCAGTGATTCATTTCGTTCATCAATAATCAATTATTGTTTTCCCTTCATGACAGCTAATGGTAAAGCTTTCTGCAGGGTTCTTTATTTGTTTTTTAGTACAGCGCATAGCAATGCTGACAAACTTGTTGAAGAGTAACTACAGAACAAAATAATCACCCCGAGTAATTTATAACATCTAAAACAAACTTTTAAGAGTTACCTCGAATTAACAAGTGTAGTCACTACGTTCTCTTTTGCCTTTGACACTCGTTTCGTGACGTCATGTCAAATAGGCCTTAGGTTTGAGTCTACTCTGCTAACTTTGGGTGTAAAAATGATACCATAGTGCTAAAACCATCATTTGAGAACACAAAAACTGGAAAACTAAATTCAAAATTCAAAACAAACTTAGACTGAACCATACAATACAATTCTTACGTCAAGTTTAATCGTCAACTGATTCCTAAGGTATACAACGCAAATAAAAAAGAACTAACAAACAGATGCGGAAGATTTGTCTAGAAAATTTGTAGGTTTATGACACTTTCCGGGGAGAGTTTGCCGATTACAAACAGAGGCTCTTTACGAATCAATTAGGAATTCGATGATCATGCGTGAGTGTTTTGATAGCTGTAAACGTAAAGTTCTAATGGGTCAAAGGTTTTTGAAAGGGTCCTACGTTAACACCGAAACTTCAAGAAATAAAACTTTCCCATCCAAACACAAATAGCTTGCCTATTTCTCTTATGTAGCAGCTTTTTCTCAATTCATTATCGTGAAATAACTGGATTTCATGTATGTTATTGAATGAATAAATGCCCATAAATAAAGCAGCTATTTTGTCAATTTATCTTATTCATACACAAATAACTGAATTGCATGTAAATTGTGAAATATATAAACACATGTAGAAAGGAGAAACAAGAAGGAGTTGTATTTTTTGCTGCATTATTCATTAGCAAACCAAATTAACTCTCTTACTTAATAAATATATGTTTTAAGTAATCATCTGATGTAAACCAACTTCCTCCTTAAGATTAACATGGGAACTTTAGGAGCCACTGGGGCGAAGCCTATTGACGATAAGTTAGTTTGAATGGGTAATGACATATCCAGACATAATTACTATCAGTTAACAAAATAATCATGAAAATCGGCCCAGTGGAACGGTCTAACGGACTGGCCGTTAGACCGTTTACCGACCCTATGACATGTGGTTTCTCAGTCACTTAAAGTATTGGTTTTTTGTAATTGTGAGGAATTGAGCTTGGAATTTCAGGCGCACGGGTTGACACCGGAGTGTGCCTGAGCGCTTGCCTGGCTAAAGAGCAACAATGTTCTGGTCTAGTGGTCAATCCTGCCATAAAATGAGAGCCTTACGGCAACCCCATGTCAAGGCCAAGTGGCTGGTGATGCTAACGGTTTGCAATTGCGATTGCAGGCTGTAGTACAACCAAGGAATTATTTCCTTTAATGCTCACCTCTAGAGCTGGATATGTCCAGTCAGGGCCGCCGAGAGTCATGGTGGCCCCGGGGCAAAACACTGGCAAGGTCCCCCTCCAACCCCCACTTAATGTAGCCTAATACATTTTTTACCTACACACTCTTTATATGTTCTATTGAAATAAGTACTTATGAGGTACTAAAAATGTTTGTAAAGGATCGTGATTTATTTGCGAATTGCTTCAGTTTTGATCTTGACCAGTTTGATGCTATTGGTGTAGCAACTGGGAAAATTCATCATTCTTAATACTAGAACCAAGGCCGCATTAGAGATAGATCAATCTTAACAAATAAATACCCCCGTCGCAGCAAACCTGCATACTCAGCGAATTTCCAATGAATATATAACATAACACATTATAACACTTAACAGGATTCATAAGAAATGTATTCACAAACAAGCGATATTTAAAATATTAATTATCCTCCATAAGAATAACATTGGGGATGAGTACGCAGGTTTACTGCAACAAGGCACACAAAAAAATGAGTTTTTATGCAAATATCAATAGAACTCATATTAGTGAAGTCACATACCAAGTTTCATCCATATACATTCATAAATAAGCGATATATAACATTTTAAGTATTTTCCATAAGAATAACATGGGGACCAAGTACCTAGGTTTGCTGCTACAGGAGCCATAGGCGAAAAAATGATTTTTCGTGCAAACAACAATAAACCATAACCAGATCAAGCTATATACCAAATTTCGCCAGTTTATGTTCATAAATAAGCGAGACATATAATTTTTCTTTTTCTCCATAAGAATAACATTAGACAACGTACTGTGTTTAGCACTTTCAATATCTCAGTAACCAATTGACGTAGAGCAATGATCAAATTACCAAATTGTTTGTTTTATTAAGCTGAATTCAATGGTATAAATTAAAATTTGATTTAAATTAAAATTAAATGTGAAAACCCCAAAAAACACATTTTTGGGGTACAAAACTCCCCAAAAACCACCCTTTGGATGATGCGATTCATCTGGTTTTCGAACTCGTTCAAATAAATGGTACTTTACACATTTGTACCAAATTTCATTAAGATCGGACCTTTTTTACGAGAGTTATCGTGCTTACGGACACACACACACACATATATATATATATATATATATATATATATATATATATATAAATACATATATAAAAATTTGAACGAATGGTGTTTTTGGCATCTGGGGACCTCAAAATGAAAAGTTATCATGGTCTCGGGCTTAAGTCTTACCATGAGACCTACGGTAATAGCTTCTTCCCTATAGGGGAAATTCGCTAAAACCAGCCAATCACTACACTACGCTAATTCAGAACTTAACTACATAATTGAATTGCATTTTATAGATTTAGTGAATCGTTCAAATCACGGCAGAACGAATTGCAGTTGTGTCATAGACTACAGTAGTTAGTCTATGGTTGTATAAATGTGTAAGCGACCGGGTGTACAGCGTCAGCGGGATCACCTTCAGTTGTGACGTCACACAAGCCCTTGCTAGAACACATCTAGAACCTTTAACACCGTTTAAAGATTTGTGAAACACAAAAACATTCACCTTACAAAACTACGAGAAAAGTACAACTACGCTGTCATAAAGTACAGTATGTATAATATATAAAAAGTGTAACACTTTAATTATTACGTTATGGAAGAAAGTAAGCATAAACTTTGAGAAAGAAACGAAAAAGTCAAAAACACATTAGTACAACATTGTTGTTTACAACCTAATATATTATTTGTTTGCTCAATTCTCAATTTTGCATCGTCATAATTTTCTTTTATTAAACTTATTAAGTAAAAACTAGGACTACGCACTGAGTTTGTTCTAAACAAATTGGCTATAGTTGTGGTTGGTGGATGTAAACTGATGAAAACATGTTCTACGAATAGTAATTGTTTATTACATTTATCATGGATAGCAATGCATTGGGTGAAAAATCCCAAAAATGATTTTGTTGCTACTAAGTTAACTTGAGGCAAAGTCATAAAAACACTATTGGACTCCAGAGGTATATCAACACTTTTCTGGCCTTTTTCAGCAAATGTTCGAATTATTTGCCTATCAGCTGTAGGTTGGCTGGCCACTGGGCCTGCGCGGTGTGCTGTGAGCTGACTTTAGGTCTTCCGACTCCAGAAAGCTTAGCTTTTATATTTTGGCTCATCCGCCGATCAGAATAACTTCCTCTGTTTCACAATATTAAAATTGTTGTCATCGTGAACGAATAATAACACTTTTATCTAGGCCTATAACAAAATCTGATATTTTAATTCTTTGTTCCATTATTATACGACTAGCAGTGAGTACTCCCTAAGGGTGCCGGGCCCCCCCTGGACTCGGGCCCTGGAGATTTTGCCCCCCTTGCCCCCCTCTCGTCGGGCCTGTGTCCAGTTTAGTGTTGTATGGTGTATAAGTAATAACTTGACATACAGTAGACTGGAGAGCCAGAGAGCTCTCTGGGCGGTATGAGGGCTTTGGGGGTAGCCCACCTAGAAGATGCAACTGCCATTGCTTGTGAGGATCAGGGGATGTATCGATAACTCTGTTACTTGATTTGTGTGAACCGTAACATATTCAAGTGGTTTCTTACATTTTGATGTTGCTTTGCAAAAAATATATTTTTAATCTCATGAACATCACAATTTAATTTAATTTTCTATTGAAATTAGTGACTGAGACCCTACAATGTGGATAGGGGTGGTGAATGTGCAAATGCCAGTTAACCAAGTAAAACTCATAACGAATTTCAGTAATTTAATGCTATGAGAATAAAGAGAACAAGAAATTCATAATTCTTAAAACCTTATCACTCGTGCGGGTTACTTAAAAATTATAATTTTCTTTATCACAGTGTTCATGCAATGGTATATGTACATAGATTGACCTTGTATTAGTTAATTTATCCTCTAAATTGTGTTAATGTTTAAATTGTTGGAATGATGGTTGTTTAAGTAAAACCAAATAGTAACTGAATTGGATGCTTAACCGAAGTGTTATAGATTATACGTAGTTTAGACAAAATTGCATATACAAATTAGGTGACTCAGTGAAGATGGATATTGCAGCAATATAGTAAAGTATTGAACAAAATTGTCTTTAATTGAGAAATATAATTAAATATAGTTGCTAAACTGAAAGAAGCTTATTGCAGGGACATAAAAGACATAGTGTAAATTTAACACATCAATTGGGGAATTACAAATTAAATAAATTCAAACAATCAAGGAGTTAGTAAATATACAATCAATAAATTGTAAAAATAAAGTTTGAATACTGGTATGTAACTAAGTGAAGAAACATTACATTTAGCAACTGTGAACAACAAGCAAAATAAGAAATTAAAATTAAACATCTAGAAATAAGATTAGTGTTTTAAATGCCAAAGGATTTTACTTGAGAGTGGCTGTCATCCAGTTGCTAACATATTAGAAACCATAAGTAAAAGGTCAATAATCATAATAATAAATCACACAATTGTTTATTCTATGTGTGTTATAAAGAGATTATGCATACTTTGGGTTTTTATGTCTGAAACATGTCTTATGTAGTTGGGACATAGGTATGAAAGATTTGTTTAACAAAAACGTTTTTTTGGAATGTTTGAATAGACAAGCTTTTATAAATTAAATGAGGGAATTTAAATGATTTTTGTCAGTATGAATTGTAATCAATGTACTTTATGAGGGTGTACTTCATTTGCAGGGTTTTGTTTTTAAGTAAGGGGGAGAGTGTAAGAGAGTATGCTCATTGCATAAGCATACTGAGTAGTATATTGTTAAATGGGAGTTTATTTATTGTAGGTTAGTTACTGCTTAGCTTTTGGTATCTTACTTAATAAACTATTTAGGTTTGATTTGGTTTATTTAATTGATTTGATTTATTTAAATGATTTAATTTGAAACTATGAGGTGAAGTGTATAGTCTCTTCGATTGGGGTGCTTGCGCTAGTTTATTTTGAGGTATATCCAGTTGAAAACTTGTAATTCTGCTTGATGAAAAGTAAACATTTATGTTAGAATTGCTTGTATTGTAATTGTAAGTTTTTCTTTTGTTACTTTCTTATATAAATATAGAATTGCTTGTTACACATTGGTATAGGTATACGCCAGTTAGTATCAGCTATATAAAAGTATTTTTAAAATAATAGGGGTAGAAACAGGTGTACAAATGAGCTAAATTTCTATTTGATGGCATTAAGTTGAGGACCATTAAGAAATAAATCGTAAATTTGTTTACCTCTAAAATAGTCTTTTAAATAGCATGGCAAACCTAATTAAAAGTATGTTTACTCAAAGACCATGCAATTTGCCCGGATAAGATAAGATAGCGATACAGTGGCTGCGTCCACAATTCCCTTATTACCGGAAATTGCAACAGATCTTACCAAATGCCAGACATGAGTATTTGAATACAACGCTTCCAAAACTGTCTCCAAATATACAAAAATATTTATTGTTAGTTGCTAGTAGTAGAAAAATTGTGTAATGGCTCTGTGAAGTTTAATTGTAAAAGAGCTAGGGGATGAGCTATTGAAATTACTTCGATTTGTTCTGCGGTATTTTTTTTAATTTGTAAAAGTGTGTTTCTTTTTTAAGTAACCAATATTTTATTTAAAAAGGGGTGAATGTTGTAAGCCTCAAATCTAGGTTTAAAATTTCACTGTATTTGATAAGTTATTTTACTGTCCTAGTTTGTCTTTGGTACCAATGCTAAGCTTACCTGGTTTGAATTCAAATTTAAATTACGTTTTTAGTACGCTATGCTCATGTTCTTCAAAAGTAAGATGTAAAGCTTTTACTGTACAAAATAATAGGGTGTGACCGTGGAACACCAATCCATGGGTTAGCCTCAGTCTTGCCATATTTGGTGATTGTGCTTAATAAGTCTTTCTATTGGTCGAATCAATCGGGATGTTGGGGTGAAGAGTACCGGTGTATAAAACCCCTGTGCCGGGAATGCACGTAGTAGGCAGAAGACAGTAGATGCGAGCAGTCATATGTGACCGCGCCGAGTTCAGTGGCGGTAAGCACAGGGTTGCAATTATTCTCTGGTAAGCTCCCCTGGCTCAGTATGTAATGTAATTCGTATTCCTTAAGCCTTTCTTGATCTTTGTTTAAATTATTCTAAATGTTACTAACTGCTCGGGAATGAATACCGTGAGTAGGGTGTATTGGACATTCCTGGCTCAGGAGGAGCCAGGAGGAGCGCCCCCCCCCCTAATTAGTATGCAAATTTTTTTTTAATTACCCTAATTAATATGCAAATTTTTAATCACCCTAATTAATATGCAAATTTTTTTAATTACCCTAATTAATATGCAAATTTTTTTTTTTCATTTAAGGAGGAGCCCCCCCCCCCCGAGGTCTCGTCTGTGACACTTTACCCCCCCCCCGGTACATCAATCAGGAGGAGCCCCCCCCCCGAGGTCTCGTCTGTGACACTTTACCCCCCCCCCCGGTACATCAATCAGGAGGAGCCCCCCCCCCCCCGAGGCCTCGTCTGTGACACTTTTGTCTAGAGGCCCGCACCAACACTTAGAAGAAAATCTCCTCTAAGATTTCCTTCTAATCCCTAACATGAAAAGCTTTTGTGGCCTTGAAAAAGGCCGATTACGATGGTGGGATCAGGTGGAGGCTAAGGTGTTGGGAAACATTTATTTTTTATTTATGAAAAACTTTGTTATTTCATCTGGGTGGAGTTCATCCGTTCGACAATTCCACCACATTTCGACAAGCATCATGTACTTCTGCTCATGTTCAATGGTGTAGATGTGCTCCTCTTCAATAGGGTAGAAATTCATCTTGTAGTCCATGTCCCGCTGCCAATATTCCCATTCCAAGTCGTCCAGCGGGCAATGGTTCCACATGCTGTTGATTCCCCGTTGTTTGGAGTACAGAGCGTCGTCGAGATCTTGGGTAGTTGAATACATTTTTGGCTCATGAACGTGCTTGAACTTTTTGTCATTGCGCCATAGCCTCTTCTTATGGAAATGCTTCAAGGTGCAATCATCGTCGTCTTTTCGGTTGTAGAATTCATCACCTTCAAAGTAATCATCTTCATCGTCAAACGGCCTCTTCTTATTATTGCTATTCATCGACGTTTCCGCCGCAACACATACATCCTCCAACTCGACGTCTGTGATGTCACATTCCCACTCGATGTTGGCCATGATCTCTTCGTAGCTGTTGACGCTTCGAAACTCAAGACTAAACTAAACTTTGCTGCTAGGGCCGCGCCGTGCGTGGTGGGCTGTTGATCGCAGGTGTTCAAACAAAAAAACCCGGCGAGTCAAGACCGGTCTGGGATGCAGCTGCGCCCGACCCTTCCAGGAACCCATTATAGTCCGCCCGTATCGAATTACATTAGAGGAGGGTTGCTTTTACCCCTGACAGTGGATGTGATTTATTGCCGAGGCGGCAAACGTCGACAAAGGACCCAGCACCCTGAAAGCTTTTAACGGAAATTCCCCGAGGTCTGTCTGGGAAGCAGCTGCACCCGACCCTTCTAGGAACCCATAATTATAGACCACCCTCGTCGAACTCCGAGCAATAAATCACCAGTTGGTAAACACCCCTGCTCTCATTCTTGTTCTAGTCTTCAACAATTCCTGAAGTATGGGGGAGCGAAAATCTCCCCCCTAGTAATTAATTAAACAGAACACCAGGCGGACGAGAAATTGGAGCGCGTACTGAGCGGTGGTGGTTATAAGAAGCGGGTCACGACACGCCACAGTCTCTCGATAGACTTCTTCGAAGACGGACGTCTACCGGACGTATGCAAAGACAAAGGAGAACTATAAAGAGGGCAAGTAGGTGGAAAGTTTAAACGAAGAGCCATTACAAAGAGGATAAGGACCAACAGAAGGATAACATCGTTAGACAAACGTCGTAGAACTGTAACGAAACGACGTAGGAGAACAAGGGATATTTTCAATTAATTCGATAACAATGTCGTTTATTCATCAGAAATCGTGTGAATGTGTGAAGACTGAACTGGACTTGTTTTCGTTACCGCCTACGCAGACCAGTATCGAGAGCGGTAAATGGGTTCAATACAAACCGGTCTCATCGCTGACGGACGATTCGCCAATAGAGTTTGTAATACCCGGTCACGGTGACGAGTACACGGACCTGACGCAAACGTTATTACACGTGAAAGCCGCTATTGTGAAACAGGACGACACTAAAGCGGACGGTGGGCAACCTGCTAAAGAGGTTGGCCCGGTGAACAATTGGCTCCACTCGATATTCAGTCAAGTGGATCTCTATCTCAATCATAAACTGGTGTCCCCACAAACTAACACGTACGCTTACCGTGCCTACTTGGAAAACCTATTGAACTACGGATGTAGTGCAAAGAATTCGCACCTGACTAGCGAGCTGTTTTTTGAAGATTCGGCCGGACAAATGGACGATTGCGACGAATTGAATGAGGGATTGAAAAAGCGTCGCGATCACACGAAAGAAAGCGATGTTTGCGATATGGTCGGTCGATTGCACATCGATCTGTGCAATCAGAACAAATTCATGTTGAACGGTGTCGAGATGCGATTGCAACTTAACAGATCCAGAAACTCGTTTTGTATAATGTCCAAAACGCTAACTACCTACAAGGTGACAATTAAAGAGATTAGTCTTTTCGTACGTCGATGTAAGATCAATCCGAGCGTATTGTTGGCGCACAGCAAAACTCTCGAGACCGGCACGGCCAAGTATCCGATCACGCGTGTAGAAGTGAAATCGTTCACACTACCCTCCGGCATAATGAGTAAGGCTTTAGACAGTGCATTTCTCGGCCAGTTACCGAAACGTGTGATAATTGGACTGGTCAGTAATCTTGCGTTCAACGGAGATTTCAAGAAGAATCCTTACAACTTTCAACACTACGATATGAATTATCTCGCATTGTACGTGGACGGTGAACAAGTACCGGCCAAACCGTTACAGCCCGTTTACACATTGAATAGTGAGACATATATACTCTCTTATTACACATTGGTCACCGGCACCGGAATCCAGTTCTCCGACGCAGGTAATGAGATCAAGAGAGGTGACTATCCGTACGGTAATTGTCTTATGGCGTTCGACTTGACACCGGACATGTCCGCGGCTGAGTCGAGTCACTGGAATCTCCTGCGCAACGGTAATCTACGTATCGAAATTGGATTCTCCAAAGCGTTGCCCGAGACCGTCAACTGTATAGTGTACGCCGAACTGGACAACGTCATCGAGATCGATCGTCACCGTAACGTAACAGTTGACTTCAGCGGGTGAATAAAAGCGATCGCCAAACAGAAATATTGTCTGACAGCGAGTGCGTACAGTTTACTTCAAGGGTGAGCAGACGCACCGCCAGTCAGTAGTACGGTCGAAGTCACACGGTAAGGACGTGAACATGGACGCTTACGCTTCTGCGGACGACTATATCAAATCGTTTATTCAGGAGATTGAGGTTATGAACAATAATGCTAGTGATCAGACATTGGCATCACCTCAGACGTCATTTGTAAAACCGACCACTGCCTGCAAGAGACGAAGGAGGGCAACTCCCATCGAAGTGGAAACCAAGAAACCAGGATGGGTGCCGAAACCAACAGATGATTGTCCCATAGTGTCATGGATGGACGATGGGAATACCTTTGCTGTTCAAAACCCGGGAAACAAAGGACAAATGTTATTGAAAATGGAAATGTACGATGGTACAGATATGGTGTTCATGTGCGGTTTATTTTTGGACAAAGATGGTGAAATGCACCAAAGTGTTAAACAAGTAGTTGATAAAGTGGAAAACATGTGGATCGATAAATCAACAGGAGTACCGAAAATTACAGGCTTAACTCAAACTGTTACACAACGCAGTGCAGTTTCGCAGCCAACGTCGAAGAAGCGAGCTGTGAGGAAGAAACAACGAGTGGCGCAAGCATTCAATTAGAGCAGCTGCATCCCAGACCGGTCTCGACGCGTCGGTCTTTTGTGTGAACACCTGCGCCCGACCCTTCGGACCCCCCACTTAGAAGAAAATGGCGGCGAGGGTTTATAAGGCGGAGCCCCGCCCGATTGAGCATCATTCGCCACCAGACCGCCACCTCACATAGACCTACTCCAACTACTACTAGAGATGTCGAACAGCAGCAGCACTTTCAAGCCAGAGTTTTCGATTTTGAACGGCACTGCAACAACCGCGGACCTGAGAGCTACCCTCAACAACTGCAAGTCCGACTCTCCGCTCTACACCAGGATAGCCGATCTCCGAGAGGAATGCGGCTATCTCATCACTGCGATGGAGCGAGCCACCACACCCTTTGGCGAGACGATCGTCGTGATCCTGGAGGGGCAGGTCGGGGACGACTTCTTTCTGCGAGTCTACCTGCCTAGGCGCTTCAACGAGGCCCTGAGCAACGCCGACATCGAGCGCTACAACGGCGGATTTGGAGAACGCCTTCGCTTGGTGAAGCGCAGCCCGAGGGGTTCCAATAGCAGATTCACACCGTTGGAGTTTATGTAAAGCAAGACTTGAAGATTACGTTAATACCTTTGTAAATTAGTTTTCGTAGTCAATACTTATAGTCACGTTCAGAACATAACCACTGTGTTATTTATTTCACTTAACCCCAAAAATGTCCTTTAGTAGTAAGTTTAAGAGTGTGAGTATGGTAACTGTGAGGTGTTTAGCTCAGTAGTAATCATGGGCTTGATGTGGCAACATCCGTTCTCAGCCATTGTGGCGGGACCTTCGGGTTGTGGCAAGTCACAGTTTGTGTCAAAGTTTATAAAGCACATTACAGAAATGTGTGACACACCATTTACCAGTATAAACTGGCATTATGGTAGTGGTGGTGGTGGTGGTGGTGACCCGAAAAATGTCACCATTAACCACATAGAAGGTCTACCAAACTTGGAGGATTTTTCTGGTAACGAGCCGATACTTGTGATTATAGACGATATGATGCGTGAGGCCGACAACCGTGTGGTGGATCTTTTCACAAAAGGTTGCCATCATCGCAACATTAGTGTGTTTTTCATTACACAAAATTTGTTTCATCAAGGACGCGGGCAGAGGGACATCTCATTGAATGCGCATTACATTGTGTGTTTTAAGAATCCTAGAGATAGAGTTCAGATTAGGTACTTGGCCAGACAAATATATCCAGACAGCCCGAAATTCATCGAGGAGGCGTATGCTGACGCTACGAGGAATCCACACGGATACCTACTGATAGACTTGAAACAATCAACAGACGAGAATATGCGAATACGAAGTTGCATATTTCCAGACGATTCTACCAACTATGTGTACTTGCCAAAGAAAAGGTAATTTCGCCATCAGTAGTAATCATGTCGTGCTTGCGGAAGGACGCAGCTCTGCTTACGGCTTTCATACACGCAACACCCAAGGAGCGGAAGGCACTGTTAAAGGTGTGTGACAAGAGCCGCATTCGCTCAGTGTGTGAGTGCGCATACAACGTGTTGCGCGGTAACGTTCCTCTGGCGAAGAAGAGTAAAAGTCAGTTAAGCAAACACAAGGCGACGCTACGTCGATTGGTGAAACGCGGCGAAGGCTGGTCAAAGAAACGAAAGTATCTCATACAAAAAGGCGGTGGAATCTTTATACCATTACTTTTGAGCGCAGTACTACAAGCAGCATTGAGTAGATAAAAATGACTGGCATCAACAATCAGTTCTATTTGACGCTGCCCAGCAACAGTTCGATGCAGTATTATCCGAAAAATACAGTTGCAAATTACATAACACATTTGCCGAGAGCTATTCAACTGGACGCTGGCGACTGGGAAATTGCACTTGTGGAAGCGCACTATCCAATGACATTTCTATCAGTCGGTAATGACGAAACAATTGACATTTGCATACAACCGCAAGAGGAAGCAAAAGTGAACATAGAAGCGTTGGCGCGGGTTATGGACAGCACTGCTGATGTAACGCCAGTAGTGTCGGCTACTCCAAAACAAAACCACAGAATTAAATTGAAGACTGGTGATTACGCAAATATTCAAGAATTGTGTGATCATATCAATTCGCAAGAACTAGCGATTACTTTTGGTGTAAAGTTCACCGTTGAAAACTCATACAACAAATTCATTGAAGTATCGATGGGAACTGATGTTGTAAAAATTACATTAAGTCCAACGTTAGCGCTTCAATTGGGGTTCGATCCGAATGAATTGACGCTGGAAGGTGATGCAGTTAACAAAAGCATCCGTTCGCCCAACATTCGTCTTGGCTTACCGTCACACATGTACGTGTATTGTGATTTAGTCGAGCCGCAGATGGTCGGCGATACAGTCGCACCGTTATTGAAAATTGTCAATATATCCACGTCTACTTATGTATACGGTTTGCATAAATCAACATCATTCATCGATCCGCACTATGTGCCTGTTATGAATAGATCTTTTGACAGTGTGGAAATTGACTTAAGAGATAACATTGGTAATCATTTGCCATTCCACTTTGGAACGTCGTGCGTGAAGTTACACTTTAGAAAAGTAGCTAGTCATTAGTGCAAAAATGGAACATGCAAAGAAGATGGTAGTTGTGCCACAAGAGTTGATTGATCGACTGCAATCAAATGCTACGGATAACAGACCGACTAATCTATCCAGTGAAAACAGCCTCGACGCGGAGATGCAACAAATATTGAATAACAAACGCATGGACGATAGTGAAAAGTGGAAATTGTACAAACAAGCGTTACATCGCTTCTTGCATATTGCAGAGAATAGACGTCAACCGATTAGCATACCAATCGTGGAGTCGGGTGGGAATGAACATAGTCGACGATCGCACCCCGCTGCGGAAGGCGGTCCAGTGGAAGAGATTGTGGAAACGTTTTCCAAAACTTACAGATCTGATGCCCGCAATCTTTTACGTTTCATGAAACGTGATGGCAGCTTAATCAGTTGGGACAGTGGCTATTCAGTGTACATCAACGGTGTAAAAATCCCAGACTCAAATCTAGTGGATATCTTAAATTGCATAGTAAAGGTGCGTATGCGTGATTACACACCGCCAGGATGGCTGGAAGTGCTCAACGCATTGAAAGCGATGAACGTGCCAAAGGACTATATGAATAATCTAAGAGCGCTTAAGGAAATAAATGCCGAATATCGATCATCATTCACAGGAGGAGAAGGGTCAGACGATGACGTGGACACATCAACTGAATCAATACTGAGAACACCGCTAGTAAATCGGCTTCGATCGGCAAGAGGAAAACGTGTAACATCTACACCGGCACGAGCGACAGAGCAGTTTGATTTTTCAAATAGAAACAAGCCGTTGTCAAATTTGGACAAGTGGGAAACGTACACAGGATAGGTTTTCAGTATTATGGAGCGTTTGTATTACAATCCCATCGAACCTTCGTCGTATGGCGGTGTAGCTCCATTAGCGCGAGCTGCAAAACCAGTTTCAAAACGCAAAGTGATTGAATGGTTACAAACACAGGACACTTACACATTGCACAAACCGGCACGCAAGCGTTTCCCGCGCAATCCTTACATAGTGTATGGTCCATTTGAATTGTGGCAAGCGGACTTGAACGATATGCGTGGTCTTAGTAAACACAACGACGGCGTCAACTACCTACTGACTGTAATAGACGTGTTTAGCAAACACCTGTATGTGCGAACGTTGAGGCGGAAAGAAGGGGCTGAAGTGGCCAACGCTTTCGAGGAGATATTTGCCGAAGCGACCGACACACCTCGCTGTTTACAAACCGACAAAGGTACTGAATTCACCGGTGCCAAGACGAAAAAATTATTCAAACAATACGGAATCATCTATGTCACTACACAAAACCCAGATGTTAAAGCGGCCGTAGTGGAACGCGTGAATCGCACTTTGAAAACGCGCATGTGGCGATATTTGACTTACAAAAACACATATCGTTATGTAGATGTGTTGGACAAACTGGTTAGTGCATACAACAACAGCGCTCACAGGAGTCTAGGCAATAGAATACGACCAGTCGACGTGACTGTCGACAATAAGCGAATATTGCATCAGGTATGGCGTCGCATGTTCGGTAAGATACCGCGTCGTGTTAAGGCAAAACTGAAAGTTGGCACCACAGTGCGCATATCTAAGGAGAAGGGCACATTCGCAAAAGGTTACGAGACTAATTGGAGTAAAGAAGTGTTTGTGGTGCGTCGTGTAAACACATTGATGCCTCTACCAATGTACACTTTGTCGGATCTCAACGGTGAACAAGTGACTGGTCAGTTTTACGAATACGAATTACAAAAAGTGACAATATACAACGACCATCTGTTCAAGATTGCTGAAATACTAGACGCTAAGGGTCGCGGTCGCAGTAAGCGTTATTTCGTCAAGTGGGAAGGTTACGGAGACGAGTTCAATTCTTGGGTAAGAGCGCAAGATTTGCAAAATGCCTAATAGCAACCAGTTCTATTTGACATTGCCCAGCAACAGCTCAAAGGATTATTTTCCAAAAAACACAGTGTCCAAGTACACTACACATCTGCCGAGACAAATTCGATTAGAAGGCGATGGCGAGTGGGAGATGGCTTTGGTCGAAGCGCATTATCCATGTTCCTTTATGACTGTGGACGAGGAATCGTGTATTTGGCTCGACTATAAACTCGTTCTACCGAGTATTCCCGTCACACTCAGTGTCGAGCACATTATGCTAAAGATGAAACCCGGTTATTACAAGAACATAACCGATTTATTGAAAATGATCAATAAAGCGAAGGATGTCACCCAGTACTTGTACTTTGAGTATGACAAAGAGCAGGACAGAGTCAAGATCACGACAATGGTGGACGGTATAAGCAAAGTACATTTCACCGAAGCGCTGTCTCTCCAGTTGGGTTTTCGATCCGTACGAGAACGTTTTGTCAAATGACCTCACAGCGATATGGCCGCCTAATCTGACTATGGGACTGCCGACCCACTTGTACGTGTATTGTGATCTGATTGAACCGCAGCTGATTGGTGACACTACAGCGCCGCTTTTGAAAATTGTCAACATTGACAGAGAGAACTACACACACGGCGCGCATAAGACTGTGCATTTCATCAGTCCTCATTATGCGCCAGTTATGAAAGGAACATTTGAAACGATCGATATTGACCTAAGGGATCACGCTAGTAAAAAAGCGTCATTCCTCTTTGGGACGTCGTACGTGAAGCTTCATTTCAAAAGAGGAGCTCAGCAATGATGAATACAAACGATCCCTACTTGGCGTACTATCGCCGTCAACAATTGCAGCAGACCGGAGGCAGTATCGAGAGGGTATTTCGCGGTGCACCCTACCAGCGAGGACATGGAATTGGAAGTTTCCTAGGTGGTATGTTCCGCACCATCACACCGCTACTCAAGTCGGGAGCCTCTGCTGTGGCCAAAGAGGCGTTGAAATCCGGTGTTGGATTCTTGGGCGACATGGCCATGCACCAGCGGGACCCCAAAGAAGCCGCTAGAGATCATTTCAGCCAGTTTACAGACTCGCTAAAACGCAGGGCGGACGGCAAACTTCAACGTGTGCTAAGTGGCGGTGGCGGCGGCGGCTCTCGCGCGAAACACCGTCGCGTAACGCGAAAGAATACCGCGAAACACCGGCGCGCTACTCCTGCGCGAAAGACTAACGCGATACTCTCGCGTAAGAGGTACGCGAAGCGCGCCATGTTCGGCGGCCGTCGTGTCACACCTCAGTCTTTGGCGAAACTCCTTCGAGGAAGGTCGTCGTCGTCGTCATCCAAGAAGGGCAAGACGAGAAGGACAGTTAGAAAGAAGACGAGGAAGACGAGGAAAGCAGTGAGGAGAACGTCTATACGCGATATATTCAATTAACACACACACACACGCTAGCAATGTCGTTTCTACATCAAAAGTCGTGTGAATGCGTCAAGACGGAATTGGACTTATTCTCCCTACCACCGACGCAGACCAGTATCGAGAGCGGCAAATGGATTCAGTACAAACCAATCTCCACACTGACTGATGATTCGCCCATCGAGTTTGTTGTGCCCGGCAACGGCGAAGAATACACCGATCTTTCGCAAACAATGTTGGAAGTTACAGCGTCTATTGTCAAGTCGACAGGAGCGGCAATCGTAGATGTCGAAGAATCGAATAAAATTGGCCCAGTCAACAATTGGATGCACACGTTATTCAGTCAAGTTGATATGAGTATGAATCAGAAACTGGTCACACCACAAAACAACACTTATGCATATCGAGCGTATATTAAAACATTGATGAATTACGGCTATGATGCTAGGAAATCACATTTAACATGTGGACTGTGGAACGCGGACGACGCCGGCTATATGGACAATACTCTGGACGATAACGATGGACTAAAGGCGAGACGAAAAATGACAAATAAAAGTCGTGAAATCGATATGCTCGGTCGCCTACATGTGGACATGTGTAATCAGAACAAGTTCCTGTTGAACGGTGTGGAACTGCGTTTTAAACTGATCCGGTCAAAAGATTCCTTCTCCATTATGGCGGATGATGGTGACTACAAGGTGCACATTGTTGATGCGAATCTCTGGATACGAAGGTGTAAAGTTAGCCCCACGGTACTGTTGGCGCACAGCAAGACGCTTCAGACCGGCACAGCTAAATACCCAATCACCAGAGTGGAATTGAAAACATTCACACTGCCGTTTGGAGTGAGGAGCAAAACTTTGGACAATGTCTTTCTAGGTCAAGTGCCGAAAAGAATTATTGTCGGACTGGTCACGAACGCCGCTTATAATGGCGATTTAAAAAAGAATCCATTTAACTTTCAAAATTTCAAAACCAACTACTTCTCGCTGTACGTGGACGGTGAACAAGTGCCGTCCAAACCGCTACAACCACACTACGAAACCGGCAAGGGAAAATATGTGATGGCGTATCACAGTCTGTTTTCAGGCTCCGGCATACACTTTAGCGATGCTGGTAATCTCATAAATAGAGACGATTACGACGATGGATACTGTCTGATGGCATTCGATCTAACACCTGATATGTCAGCAAGCGACACAACTCATTGGAACCTAGTGCGCAACGGCAGTGTGCGTATGGAGATTGCTTTCGACACTGGGCTCACAGAGACTGTCAACTGTCTGGTATACGCAGAGTTTGACAACGTCATAGAAATCGATCGTCATCGCAACGTGTCTGCGGACTTTGGCGGTTAGATCGTCGGCGGCGGCGTCATCGTCCTCCTCAGTCATCAACCAACACTCGCACAAGATGGATCGTTCATGCAGAGCACAGCGTACAAATTTAGCATCTCCGATT
Organism: Allygus modestus; assembly: GCA_963675035.1. NCBI lineage: Eukaryota > Metazoa > Arthropoda > Insecta > Hemiptera > Cicadellidae > Allygus > Allygus modestus. The sequence continues at coordinate 131,641,058 of OY776114.1, forward strand.
ATTGTGGATTTTCAATGTTTCAAGGACAACTCAAATGACTACATTCTGAAGGAAGTGTGCGTCTTGGAATTGGCCAGTGGAACACTGCTAATGCATCATATCGCCAAATCACCATTCAGCCGAGATTTCCTATCACAAGAGAAACTGCGTGAAAGCTATTGGCTCACAAAACACTGTCACGGATTGGAATGGGACCAAGGTGATATCTGGTATCATGTGCTAGAGGAAAAGTTACGTGCATGTATCGCCAAACGACCGATTGTCTATGTCAAAGGTGCTGAGAAAAAAGAGTTTGTACGATACAATTTCATCACGGATCACTGTACTACTAATGTCATCGATATCAACGATATTGGCTGTGGATCACTATCGTCAATCAACTGTCTACTATCAACAAACGCAGTGCGATGTCGCCACCACAGAACAGCTCACACACGATGCGCTCTAACCAATTGTATCACATTGCGCGGTTGGCTACATCTAAGTACAAATATCGATGACGCTGATGATAACGCTGACGATGGTGAGAGTGATACCAGTTCCTGCTTTTGTTTTGCTACTAGTACTACTCCTACTACTGACTGTGGCTTCGACACAGTAGAATGAATACCTTAGAGATACAAAAGTGTATGGCTAAACTGCCCGTACAGAATGTTGGTGTCTACGCTGCGGATCAATTGCCCCATTATATTTCACCATCTACTGCTATGATTGTGAACACTGATCCACACAATGAAGACGGCACTCACTGGGTCGCTTTCTACCTTAACAAAGGAGGAGGAATAATTGAATTCTTTGACAGCTACGGTCAACCGCCACATCTTCAATTCTACCAAGGATTCCTGAGACGCAACGCTCGTCGCTACCTGTACAACGAGCATCGCATTCAAAGTGACAACACTCTGGTCTGCGGTCAATACTGCCTTGTGTTCCTGTACTGCCGCACCCACTACGGCATGAAGATGACGGACTTTGTGCAGCTCTTTGAACACTCTTCTACTGGCCACAACGATGCACTGATCAGAAGACTCTTTGCACAAATGTATACCAATTGAATTTTGCATTTTTTTTTTCTCAATAAACTAGTTGTGTACTCAGAATAAAAAAAATAAATATTCTTATTATTTCCCATCCTCTCCTCCTTTACCCCAAAGTGGGGCAGACCTCTCATACAATGGCATTAGCAGGTACATTCTTGTCTTCAACAATTCCTGTAGTATGGGGGGAGCGAAAATCTCCCCCCTAAGCCATTATGTGTTAGGGGTAGCGAAAATCTCCCACCTGGTAATTAAACCAATTGAACAACAGTTTTCAACCACCTGAGGTCTCATAGGTCTATCCCACTTTTGGGGTAGACCTAACGTACAATTATAGGCCTGCCCCAAAATGGGACAGACCTATCATACAATGATTCTAAAGTAACATTCATATCTGAACCTGGTTTATATGAATTAACATATTCCTGAATATATATATATATTTTTTTTTTTTTTTTTTACTTTTGTATCTTAAGACTATGTTAGGGGAGAAAAAAAAATACTAATGTATATACAAACAATTTGGCTATTTATTTACACACCTTATATATATATTTTACATCGAGTATGTGCTCCTGAACATTTGAGATTGACTAGCAAAAATGAGACTCGACACAAACTAATGACTAGAACAAAAAGAAAAAGGAGAACATTTCTAAGTTTTACGAGACTCGATACAAACTAATGACTAGATTTTTCAAAATAATTTACAAGTCAAGTCAGGGTCTTTGGCAATATGACACAACCACTCAACGCTCCTCATCCTCCGCCTCTTCATCGTCTTGAGGGATGTCTTCGGGCTGATGTGGAACGTCAATGTGTCCCCACGGAAGTGTGTTGACTCCGTCCGGAAGGATGTAACGTTTGTCATCGTTACAGCTCAAGGATAGCTTGTCGACTTGGACTGTGAATACGCGGTGGTTTCGGGACTGGAACCTGGTGTTGATGGTTCTCTTCAACACGCCGTTGAAGAGGCATTCCCGATAGTCGTCAGAGGTTAAATTGTGTTTTACAACACCTCTAGCGACTCCCTTGGCGCGCTTCACTGTCATGACCTGCAACTCGTCATCTTCGGTCCTCTCCTCGAACTCGACAATGTCCATGAAATAAAGTTTCGAGCGAAGACCGAGGTACTCGAGCAGAGGAAGTCCGTTGCACTCATCCTTGAACTTTCCGATGACTTTTGCGTTGACGGGGCTGTAGCAGGGATGGTTTCTGGGGTACGCACTGGTGTCGAAATCATCCAGATGCTCCAACATGTCCTTATAAACATCTTCAGTCTGGACGTCGAACACGAAGCTGTCAGTGTCCATGTAGTCAACCTTCAGACGATCACCGTAGCGGTTCTTCATCTTCCGAAGGAAGTCGTACATGAGCCACTTGCTCAGATCGAGGACACACATTCCGACGTACAGCGGTTTGTCCAGGACGATATTGATTTTCGACATGTGGACAATGGCGACATCATCGTTGAAGTAGGTTCGGTCCAGGAAGTTTGACTTGGCCACATACTTCCTGAACATCTCCGACGTACACACCAGCTTAGAGTTCATTCGCTTGCGAACATTCTCGATCGTCTTGCCGAAGACCGCGTTGTTCATAAGCTTGAAAAAGTCTTGTTCAAACTTGGTCTTGGCCTTCTTCCTCAGTTCGGTGTTCATTAGGATGTAGCTCTCTAACCACCGAGACTGACGGAACGAGATGACGCGATGCACGTTCGCAAGCTCCAGTCCGTTTTCCAGCGCCTGTTGCAAGATTCTGTAATGACAGATGTAGTTCTTCTTGTCATCCAGAGTCGTAACGAGCTTCTTGAATTTCCCTCCTGGCGGACGTTTGGTCTCACAGCAGTAAGGGAGATCTTTGTGAAGGTCGTGCAGGTGGGCGGGGTAGCGAAGGTCAACTTCCAAGACGTAGCCCGTGGGTCCTTCGGGGTCCAACGCTGCAATATCCAGGGACGCGATCTCCTCGCGGCTGAGCCATTGGAAGTGTCCCTGTGGAAGACACTGGGACATGGCCCAACCGTAAAGGTTGTTGGCGTCCAAGTATAGCAGGTGATGCGTTGGCTCTTCAGGTCGACGATCTTCAGGGCGACATCCATCATGGTTGGCCTTGGCGTGTCTGGTGATCGCCTGGGAAATACCTCCTCTGATGCCTTGCTCGAAGAAGAGGTACATGTCAAAGTCCTGTATCGTATCAAGCTCCACTCCACAGGTCCTTAACATAACATCCCAGGCGTATGACGGTAGGGTGTAGTAGTGCGCAGGGTCTAGTTCGTATTCAGCCATCGACGTGTCCCTGAAGCGTTCAAAGACGTCAGTCAACAGCGCAATGTCACAGCGCAGGTACTTCTCGGCGTAGTCCTTGAGGTTCCTACAACCGAAGGTTTCCCACACGTTGCGAGCATGCTCGTAGTCTGCATCCGTGATGTCCTCCAGGGTCAGGTCGTTGTGGAAATCTCGCTGCAGAGGCAGTTCCGTAGTATCTTCCAACACGGCGTTCGACGTTACAAAGTTGTACGGGAACACGCCTTTCCTACGGACTAGATCGAAGAGGTGGTCTTCGGGGAATCTCTTCCTCGTCTCCAAGAGTTGAGCTGGTGGAAGTGCGGCTGCGAGGCTGGCGAGGCTCAAAGCCAGGAACCTGTAGGTGTCGAGGAACCTGACTCTGAACCCTGGCTGTCTTTTTCCACGCCCTGGCATCCCAACCGGTGCCGCTGCTCGGTCGAACAGGAACCGCTTCGTGAAAGCGATGTACCGCTCTTCCGTGTGAGCCAACACCTCAACATCACCAGGGTCGACCGCCAACTCCCGCACTATGAAGTGAGCGTCGTAGTTGGAGAGGTTGTGGAAGTAGCAGTTGACTACTCGCTGCTCCCTGTAGCGTAGGTTACATGATCTGTGCGCAGCGCCACGGAACTCGTAGGGCGGCGCGTGGTTGTGATCACGAACCTTTGGTTCTTCTCTTGAAAATGGCGATCCACAGAGGTAGCAATTCGCTGTCGAGTTGTACTGCATCGTTTCCACTGGCGTCAGGACAGGGCGCAGATTTCTTGCTTCGTACAGGAAGTTCCACAATCGCTCAACATCAGTTTTCAACATCTCCATAAATGTCTTTGACGCATCATCCCCGAAGTAGACTCGAGGCTCAAACTCCTCAAGTCCGTACGAGTCGATGATCTGGTACGCAAAGGCATATGGGATGTGGATGTGGGTGGCTACTCCTCCGTGCGGCTCGTCGACTTGTTCATCCATCTCCGCGGTCGGCAGTAGAGCACACTCAAAGTCCGCGTAGATGGTGAAACGCTCGCGTCGGGTGAACTCTGGATGGCTGAATTTGATTTCAGTCTTTCTCGGCGTATCCATGCGAATAGGGGCTGAAGCGGAGCAGTATCGCCTGTGCTCCTCCAGACGCTGAACACCCGTCAGACCGAGCTTGTTCGGACGGTTGTCAAAGTGCGCGAAGCACCGTTTACAGATGAATATGCTGCCCATATGTGCTGTGAGTTGGGGACGGATCAGTCGGCCAAGGTCTTTGACGTAGGCGTAGTGACTATCACCGTCCGTTGTCACGTACAAAAGGTCGCAATGGTCTTCGTGCTCCTGCCTACAAATCTTCAAGGGAAAGACGGTGTCCTGATACTTTGGTTGTCCGTTAGGTTTCTGACCCACGCGCGTGTGATCAATACCATAGACGTTGATGCTGATGTTGTTTGTCCGCTCAAACGTCTTGATACTCTTCAGAGCAACGGGGAATTGAAGGCCGGTCCAATCGTATCGGGCGATGATATCGTCGGTGTACATTGCCGGTCTGTCGGGGTTCTCTTGAACAAACTTGCCCAGGACAGCATACATAAAACACCGCTCATCGGTGTTCGATACGTTGACGACTGCTTTGGTGTTCTCCAGAGACGTAGGCAGTGGGAGCCAAGCTCGACCATCTTCACCTAGAGGAGTGTATTCGTTGATGCCGACCTCCAAATCACGAACGCGAAGGTATGTCCACCCGGAGCCGATATGATCACACTCAGCCTTCTCTCTGATAAGCTTCGCAAAAGCTGTTGTGATGTACTGGTTCAGGTCCGAGGTCACCGTCAGCGGAGTCATCTTCGTCTTGAAGTTGCGCAGGCAGGTGTTGTTGTGCACATTTTTGAACTCACACTCCAGCTTCAAGTTGACCTTTATGCTGCGGTGTTTCGCCAAGGTGATCTCAAGCAACTCCGTAAGGCTCACAATCAACAACGCCATCACTTCTCCGATTGTGACGAGATTCTCCATCGGTCGCTGCAGACGGTAGGTTAGGAGGCGGTTGCGGAAACCCCGTTGAATGAGTGAGAACACGGGGCTTGACTGTCCTGCTCCAGTCATCTCAACATCATCGGGTTGTTGGTGTGCGCTCGTACCGGGTTGTGGCTCCGTGCTCGGACCTGGCTGGGGTTCATCCTGTTCCATGGCTGCTCGGTTCCGGATCAGGTCCTTCATGATCGGGCAAGAGATCCGCTCATGATGGTCCTTGTTGAACAGCTTGTTGAACTCCTGACCACAGTATGCGCAAGGGAATCTCCGTTCTTGGCCATCACCGTGAAATTGATTGGTGTGGCGACGAAGGTTGTCTTCCCTCTTAAACTCGGCGCCGCATGTGACGCAAAGGAACCTGCGGACTCTGCTGTGGGTCGATTCCACATGTCGACGCAGGTTTCTTTCACGACGGAAACGGCGACCGCATTCATGGCAGGTGTGGTGGCCAGGACCCGGACCTTCATCTGAAAATAAAAATAAAAACAAATTAGGATAAATGAAGATACAAATTCCCCTCTCTCTCTCGAGAATCACATTTCAAAGTTAAGTTTGTTAAATCAAAATAGCAATCATTAAACAGGGAAGAAGTAATCTTCTGTACTGTTTGTCTACATTGATGATCCTGGGTTCAAAGCAAAGGATGTAGCTGCAATAATGAGCTACGCCAACCCTAAAGAAGCCTTTTGTGTTAGGGGGAGCGAAAATCTCCCCCTAGTAATTAAATCAATAGTACATCAGTTGGCACGGTCTCATTCTTCTTCAGGAACCTAGTTAAATAGTTAAAAAAAAGAAGGTAAATAGTCACTAGGGGAAAAAAGTTATTTTAATGTGGATTCTCACCTTCAACGGAATGATGGTTGTCATCGGCAGTCGTCTGCGGAGCATCAATCGCCTCCCGGGGTGGAACGACGAGGTGATTCGCTCCCATGTGCCGCTCTAAGGCCCCCTGGTCTGCGAATGTGGCTCGACAAAGCCGACATGCTGCTTCTCCATCTGTAAACGTACAAAACGATTAGATTGAGAAATGTTTAACACCTGTCTTAGTTTAGTGTACTTGATGGGGGGTGTATCGATACACCCCCCTTCAAGTGCTCCAACCCAAAGCATTCACTGGTAGTTAACTTGTCCGCAGGCGCTGATGGGCTAGCTCTGTTGGTTGTAGCGTTACCCTGCTCAACTCTTGTATTAATTATCAAAAGTACGTCATGTGGGTACTCAAAATACTCGGCTTGAAGAGGGGATTCCGAAAATGCATTAAAAAAAAAAAAAAAAAAAGAGGGTCAAGTTCAAGTTAAAGGTCATCATCAGGTTAGCCCAAAGTGGTCGATGTGGGTACTCAAATGACTCGGCTTGAAGAGGGTATTCAGAAAATGCATTAAAAAAAAAGAGGGTCAAGTTCAAGTTCAAGGTCATCATCAGGTTTGCCCAAAGTGGTCGATGTGGGTACTCAAATGACTCGTCTTGACTAGACGAGCAAGAATCTGCAATCAGAATTCAGATCCGACCTATGGTAGCCCAGATCCATTACCCCCCCCCCCCCGAGGTCTCGCCTGTAACACTTTTGCCCCCCCCCCCGAGGTCTCGTCTGTGGCACTCCCCCCCCCCCGAGGTTAGGGAAGTATGTCATATGGGTACTCTGATGACTTGACTTGATGGGTCGAACAATAACATAAGCTATTAAAATTGTATAAATATAGTCATGTAATTTTAATTTTTTTTTTACACAGCTCTATATTCGCACAGAATAACTAAAGCTGTTAAATAAAAAGAAGACTTTTACCACACTCCGGTTATATACTGCATAACATATTTCCTATATTACTAACATTTAAGTCTGATTAAAACAATAATGCAACACACAATGACGTACCTTGTTGGGGTGGGACGAATCCACCGTGGAATTTTGCGTAGTGCTTCATACTGTGTCTGCGCGGGAACGTGCAGCCGCAAATGACGCATTGGTGTGAGTCGTTCATCTTGAATATGGATTATAAAGTTTCGATAATCACAAACAATACGGCACAACACAACCGTTTTAAATAGTTCAACGATGCTGGACGAATATCGCAAATGAAATCAGCAACTAACAAAAATCGCGTAGAACGGAGCAGGATCGGACTAACACGTCTACACGCACTGAACTCTCGAACTGAACTGACGGAGGGCTGGCGATGTGGGGTGATTCTCCCCACTAATGGATTTCGGAGAAGGCCGGGGCAATAAATCTCAACCGCTGTCAGGGGTAAAAGCAACCCTCCTCTAATTGAATTCGATACGGGCGGACTATAATGGGTTCCTGGAAGGGTCGGTCGCAGCTGCTTCCCAGACCGGTCTCGACTCACCGGTCTTTTGTGCGAACATCTGCTGCGTCGAAGTTTGTCGCCTCGGCAATAAATCACGACAGCTGTCAGGGGTAAAAGCACCCCTCCTCTAATGTAATTCGATACGGTCGGACTATAATGGGTTCCTGGAAGGGTCGGGCGCAGCTGCATCCCGGACCGGTCTCGACTCACCGGTCTTTTGTTTGAACATCTGCGTCGACGTTTGTTGCCTCGACAACAAATCACAACAGCTGTCAGGGGTAAAATCATTGGACAGTCGGGGGGGGGGGCTCCTCCTGATTGATGTACCGGGGGGGGGGGCTCCTCCTGAAATGAAAAAAAAAATTTGCATATTAATTAGGGTAATTAAAAAAAATTTGCATATTAATTAGGGTAATTAAAAATTTGCATATTAATTAGGGTAATTAAAAAAAAATTTGCATACTAATTAGGGGGGGGGGTGGGGGGGGGCGCTCCTCCTGGCTCCTCCTGAGCCAGGAATGTCCAATACACCCTACTACCGTGTTTTTTGTAATTGTAACCAATTGGATAATATATTTTAGTTATCTGTTGTAACTGTTTTAAAGTCCTGAGTCATTAATAAAATCCTCTCTTTTACGCACACATGTTGTTATTATTGCCATCCTGACACCTTAAGACGTAGGGTTCTCCCCACCCTAGTCACATCACATATAATATTAATATACAAATAATGTACAAAACTGGTTAGATTTTTATATATTTAAAAAACATTTATGGAAGCGCTACGGCCTACGCCCCCAACCCGCACACCGCCACCCATTATGACCGCCCAGCGCTGCTCTCGCCCCCCCCACAATAGCGCAGCGCCCCGCGTTCGAGCACGGCTAGCACTGCTCTAGAGCCGGTACTGAGATAGATAGACAGACAGAAACCACGTCTTCTTTATAATATTATAGATAGATAACTGAACGTTATTATGTAAATAATGTTTGTAATTGTGCAGAACAAAGTTCAGAAATGATACGGTAACCGTTTATAAACTGTATTTACAACCATGGAGATGATACTTAGAGAGGGGGGAGTCTTGACAGATTTAGATTCTGAGATGATATTTGGCATCGTCAGTCAAATCGTTCGTGTTGTTTCCTATGAAAAATATGATTTACTGTTCGTCTACTATTTTTTAAATAATAAACTTACAATATCAACCACCATTTTAGGGATTATCTATCTCATATTGGGGACATTTACGTATGCTACATTATGTAGTTAAAATTGCAATCCTTTGAAATTATAAGAAAGAATGTCACTACACAACATTGAGGTTTTAGTTTGGTTATCCGTGCTAGTTTTATTTGCTAGTATTTTAAGTCAACTAATTTTTATTCACACAAAATAAATTACATGCCTTTTTGTAATAACATTTATTTCCCATAAGTAAATCCACTTTTAATTTGTTTTAAATTCTAGTTTTAGCGGTCACATGCCGCGCCTCCTCAATAACCTCTTTATTTTGTTATCTCGCTTCAATATCCGTTTATACGTAAGTTTTCTCCGCTTAAAAACAATTTAAAACCACTACTTCATTCTCTCATAACCAGAAAAAGATTCTTTAGTCCAAATATTTGAATAAATCTATGACTCCAAAAGTTGTTTTCGTTCAAACCAATAAACATACATCGGTTTAATTGATTATCTTGCGCACCGCTTCGTAAAAGTGTCCATTAGGATCCGCCACTTCCTCGAACCTTGTCTTGAGACTCTTCTTGTATGTCTTCTCGTACGCTTCTTTTATATCTCCTAGGTCTATATCACAGCGAGCTCTTATAAGAGATATTAACCAACCCACTTTTTTTTCAGAGTATTTTTCAAAAATCGTGTCAAATATACTCGCAAAGTACAAAGGTTGATTTTGAACTATTTTCACTATGGTGGTGTATATCTCTTTAACATTTTCCATATTGGTCTTAATATCGTCGTGCAATGACGTAAATCCCTTTGCGCCCTGCCTGAGATTATCGTACACTATAAAAGTCTCTTTCAGCTGAGGGATGGACCGTTTGGTAAAGACCTTTCTAAAGACATGGTTCATCTTCTCCAAATTCCGGGTTTCGATGGCTTGTTTCATCTTCTTTGCGTCGTCATAGGCCTTACGCCAGGAAGTTTTTATGTTTTCTTTCCTTTTTCCTTCAGCCAGGATTTTGAAAACATCGATATAGTCAGACTGGGGGAAAGCTTTTAAAGCCGATTCTATATCGGTGACTAAACAGTTTGGGCTGTTCTTCAAGTTATAAGCTCTGATAATTTTGTCAATCAGGCAAGGGGAAAGAGAAGTGAACATTTCTAGCATAACGATTCGACCTTTCGCACTTCTTTCTTCATCAATTTGACTTCCGATTGCTAATTGAAACTGATCCACATAAAACTCAGTCAGAGGCATTGCCAACGCCTGCATCAGCAACATGTGCTTGGTCCCATCGCGACACCATGCCAGCATTGCAGCCAGCCCGCCATTTGCTTTCATATTCTCGCTAATCAGCCTCCTCTGCGATTCTGATCGGGAGGTCAAGATGTTTGTAATGGTGTCCCTGTCCACTCGGAAGCCGCTGAGAGCCTCGACGATTCTGCGAGCGTCATCTGCCTCGTGAAACTCCGAGTCCGGGCGCGGCTGGATGGCCGGAGTACAGGAGCCCCACACGCACAGGTTGCACGTCTCGGACATAGGGCCTGCAACACCGACGTAGACAATCATTGTTACTTAGCTGTTTTGTAAACTGTGCAACGCTAATTGAGGAACAAGGAAACCCATAGTGGAGAATAAACTAAAATATTGAAAATACAATAAAATTAGATGTATGTTAACATAAAACACCCGGTTGCAGAAAACCTGCGTCATCAGGGAATTTTTACAAACTGGGTGTCTTAATACCACATAAAGCCACTTACCAAGTTTCATGAAAATATATTCACAGATAAGCAATATACAGTGGCGTAACTTCAGGGCCGCGGTGCGAGGGGGCCCACGGGCCTAAGGGGCCCTTGGGCCGAGGCTGCTGGGCCCGCCGCGCCGGCCGAGATAAAAGATCTGGCAGGCCCACATAATGGGATGAAATATTGTTATATTTAATTTACAAAACGTTTCAAAATAATTATAATAAAAATATTGTCAGTAAAACTTGAAAAATTAGTATATTTTTAGCATAGTAATAGATCTCTCATTCGTTGTGCTTAGTATTTAATAGATGGTTTTTATTTTTTTATTTTTTTCTTCGATTCTAAATACTGTAAAGTGAGCTCTTTTAACAAATATTTCACCATTTTGCATAACAATTTTAAAGCCTAGTATAAAGTTTTTGAATTGTATTATTGAGGGTGAATTATAATTAGGATAGGGATACTGTAAATTATGCCGGGGCTCATGATAGGATCCGTTTCAAAAACTAAAACGGAAACCCTATAGCGGTCATTTCACTCCAAACTGAACCTGAATCCATTCACAATACCTTTTCCACATTTGGACCAGAACAGAATGAAAAATGAACCTGGACGTTTTGAGGCTTCATGTTTTGACTCGACACTTTTCGACATGAGTCTAAGATAATTCATAGATTCATACTACATTGACGGTAGGAAACTATTAAAAACTTCATTGCCTAAATAAGAAACTCTGGGCGTTATTAAATCACTAAAATTATAATGCTGAAACTGACGTTATGTATTTGGAGGTTAGGAAACGCCTGGCAACTGCAACTTTATCCCAGAATCTAGTATAATGGATAGGGATAAGTAGGAACTATACGATTATGATGAATGGGGAGGGCTGAAAATAAGTTAGCGGGGCGGCCAAAAAAATCAGTCACGCCACTGATACTTTGTAAGGTCTGTGCAGTCGATATTTAAGGTTTTCTAGCTAACCGGAAGAGACCTCGTAAAAACAGTTGTCAGGTCGGTCAAGTGATCACCAATCCAATCTGCAGTGTTGCTGGAAACACGATATTTATCGGACGCGTACCATATTTTCCTGAACATTGTAATTAAAATACACATTATTTAACTGCTTACATTCTTTGATCAGCTGTTATTTTAAGAAATTAATATATTGTTTTGATTTATTTGTATCATCATTATATTAAAAGAATAAGGCGATTTTTGTGCAGAAGATTATGGCTAAACTACTGGGTCGATTTTGATGATTTACGTGTCGTTTGAAAGCCCTTAAGATGTGGCTTTTGGAGGTCTCAAGTCAGTGCGTGGAACCAGAAACCCTCAAAGTACGGTTTTGGCCCATTTAAATAACATTGGATAGCAAATCAAAACAAAAGAAGCAGAACAGCTGGGACTAAAGATACAAACATATGGTTTGCTAGTTATTAGATTAATGGACTAAGGGTTTACATTTTCTTTCTGCATGCCCAGTGGCAATAACATTGGCCACTGCTAGGGTTAAAAATAGCCGACCATTATTATAACCTGTAAGGTTGGCAACACTTATAGTATGTTGTCTATTTATGCATCAACTGAACGACATCGCAAGACATCTTTGCTGCGAACATTACTCTGATGGAAATGATCATACCTCCATACCTCTGGGCTGAAAGCTCTAGGGCTTGATGAAGCTTACAGTTTTACCACTCGTCGATTTATTCTTAGGTATTTTATACTAAATTGACGTGATGGAACTTTTTTAAACATTATAGGTCTATCCTAAAATACCCCCGTCACAGCAAACCTGCATACTCAGCGAATTTCAAATGCATATATATGTGACTCACTACTACATAGAGCTATTTACCAAGTTTCACAAAAATACATCCATAAATAAGTGATATATAGCATTTTATTTATTCTCCATAAGAATAACATTAGGGTTGAGGACGCAGGTTTGCTGCAACGAGGCAGATAAGTATTGTGTTTTTTAGCAATTATCAATACAACTGAACCAGGTGAAGCTACATACCAAGTTCTCTTAATGTAGGTTCATAATTAAGGGAGATATACAACTTTACTTATTCTCCTTATGAAGTAGGTGTACGCTCATTCCTCGCGTATAAGGATAATTGAAACACATGATCAAACTTAAATCGAGTCTCATAAAAAATTCAATATCTGATTTGAGTAACATCATCAGAATACATTCCGTTATCATTTAACTGTCGCCAGAATCCGGGTTTTATGTCTATCTAGCTGTAGTTTTAGTCACATCTCCCTTAAGAATTATTTATCGCGGTAGCTGAGAGGGTATCGCACTGGCTCTTGGAGCGTAAGGTCGCTGGTTCGGATCCCGCCGCTGACGTAACATTTTTTCCGTAGAAAAACATAGATACATTTATCACTTGTTTTTATCAAAGTAAATGTTGTGTAAATACGTAAATTTATTTATTTTCAAAATAGATTGAAAATTTCAGGCATGGTTTGTTGTTAGGATTGGCATGGGTGCGTTATCTTAGAACAAACAGAGTATTTTGGGCTAAGCAGTGACTTTAGCGGTGTGGTTAATTTAACTTTTAAGAGAACAGCGAGTTTCCTATATCAACTAATGTTAACAATTTCTATAGGCCAAGTCAAAATATCCTTAAGGATTAACAATAAGTCGTCAGGTTCAGTTATTTAGATGAAAAAATGAGATTTCAATATATTGTTTTAATAGCCTAGGCTATAATTAAATTACATTCTATAAACATGGGTGGGTCCAAGACCGTACATGAAAATTCTAAAATGGCAAGTAGCCTAAGTGTATATGCCTACATTTTATAGCCATAGGTCCAAGTTTATGATGAAAACAGCTCACTGTAATCCAAACCTAGGATTTGTCAAATCATTTCAGATAACCTGTATAAAAGGCTTAGTTTTGTTAGAATAGTTTAAAGCTTTTGTTTTGGTTCGCTACAACATTCCTGGCAATGTTTAAATTATTTAACAACAGTTGTATTTTACAAAATGATATTTCAATATATTGTTTCAATAGCCTAGGCTATAATGAAATTAAATTCTATAAACATGGGTTGGTCCAAGACCGTACATGAAACTTCTAAAATGGCAATTAGCCTAAGTGTATAGGCCTACATTTTATAGCCATAGGTCCAAGTTTATGATGAAAACAGCTCACTGTAATCTAAACCTAGGATTTGTCAAATCATTTCAGATAACCTGTATAAAAGGCTTAGTTTGGTTAGAATAGTTTAAAGCTTTTATTTTGGTTCGCTACAACATTCCTGGTAATGTGTTTAAAGTATTTTACAAAAGTTGTATTACCAGTTTAATGTCGGCTTACTCTTACTGTAACCCAACCCTAGATGTCAAGTCATTCAAGATAACCTTCCGAAAAAAGCTGTTTGGTTAGAATAATCTATAGCTTTTATTGTGGTTACCTACTACATTACTGGTAATGCATTTTAGATAATGTAGACAATTTTTATTATTAATTTAGTGAAAATATAACCTAGCAAATAATTGTCCTACAAAATAAATTTTAAGGTTGTTCGCTTACTGTGACTAACTTCATCAACGCGTTCTAGACAATTGAGGCTTCGTATACTTTTTACACACGACAATCACAATATAACCAATTGTCTAAGAAAATGTAATAAAACAAACTATTTTATAAGTTAAGTTAATATCTTAGTATCTACAGTTATCAAAATGTTATTTTGAGTTTTTCGATCTGCCACACGCGTCGTCTGCCACTGTTACAATCGTCGCCTCTGACCGACTGACGATATTTGCACAGAGTAGGCGTACTAAGGGAATATTAACTGTATGGATATTTTTTTTAAACGTACACTTAATAATTTATAAAATAATAAATATACTCACAACTTAAAAATATACTTCGATTTATCTCTCTTGTGTGTTTTTTGTTGGTAAAAAAACTGTTGTTATCCAGTATAACAAAGTATACTCTAGTAAACTAACTATTGTTACTCTGTTGTTGAAACATAGACGTCGGCTAAATTTTAACGATTCAAGTACCACTAAAATGGCTTCCAATGTTATTCTTATGGAGAAAAAAATAAATGTTGTTTTAAGATAATTTGATTAATAATGAACGAAATTATCTGAATAACGAACTTGACCGAGATTTTGACCTGTTAAGTTTTTCTGGAAAATTTTAAGTTTAACTGTGGAGGCATTCTTGAGTTATTGTGGTCACAGACACGCCAGTTGTGTTGATTCTCTTACCAGTCTAAGCAGTCAAGTTGTGTTTAAGGATACTTTCACTTCGTTCAATTATCCACATGGGGGCCGAGTATGCAGGTTTGCTGCTACGGGGACTATCAACAAAAAACATGTTTTTGTGCTAATATCAATATACTAAAACTAGTTGAAGCCACATACCAAGTTTCATCAATATACATTCATAAATAATCGAGATATAGAATTTTATTTATTCTCCATAAGGATAACATTGGACAACGTACTGTGTTTAGCACTGAATATCTCTGCAACGGTTGTACGTAGAACAACGATTAAAACACCAAAATGTTTGTTTTGTTGAGCTAAACACATTAATAAACAGAAATGTGAAGTTTTTAGTAAAACTATTTGAGAAAAATCTAAAACCTTTTCCCATAAGATTAACATGGGACACGTTTTTTTAGATTTTCTCCCCAACCACTTAACCTAAAATGATTCAAATGATTCAAAATACTAAATTATTTGTTTTTTAAGCTATATAAAATGGCTATAATCAAAATTGAGTGTTTTTAACATTTTGGGGTCAGATTTGCAAAAAAACCGATTTAAAAAAAATTGTAAACCCCCATAAAACACCCTTCCCATAGTGAGATCGATCTGGTTTTCGAAGTTAATGTTATAAATGCTACTCTACACATTTGTGCCAAATTTCATCAAAATCGGGTGTTTTTTTCAAAAGTTATCGCGGTAACGGACACGCACACACACACACACACACACACACACACACACACACACACACACACACACACACATATATTTAAATTTGAACGAATAGTGTTTTTGGCATCTGGGGACCTCAAAACAAAAAGTTAACATGGTCTCGGGCTTAAGTCTTACCATGAGACCTATGGTATTAGCTTCTTCCTTATAGGGGAAATTCGCTAAAATGGTGTTAAAAAAATATGTTCGTTCCTTGCTTTGGAAGAAACCTGCCTTTTTGTTGATCTCCGATGCTTGTTCATTGGTGGTCGTGAGGATGGCACAATCACAGAGCCAGACAATTTTCAAAATAAACTGATTGTGAACCTCGGTAAAAAAAATCTGTCGATCATTAAATTCTGTGATTCAACGATTGCGCCGAGTGAAGGAGAGAATTTTATGAGACAACATTTGTTTTTCAATGTCCCGTTCTCAACTTTTAAAAGGGCATAAGCAAACTCCTCAACCCTTTAATCTTCCCCAAATTTAATTTTCATATTTACCGTTAAGTTCAGACGCTCACTAGTCGGCTACATAAAAGATATTTTTTAGAGAGGACTAGATCTCGTCCAACCAAGCCTCACGCACGATAAAGGTCTGTTTAAAATCTCTAGAGAGCACCAACGGGACTCCCCATTATAGTCATGATGTTGTTTATTATGTCCTTTAAGGTACCAAATTTCAGCTCTATTGGTTGAGTAGTCGGTGTGTGATGATCAATACGCTTATATTAAAGGCCAGTGGGCCAGAGCCCTCGAGTACATTTGTCTCTAGAGTAAGTATATGTCTGCATTGAGCTATCATCTATATTCCTACTGAATTTCAGCCTCAGGTAGTAGTCCAGTAGTACGTGCAAGATTGTTAAATAATTGTATCTTGAAATTCCGTGGAGCGAAGCCCTTAAACGTTTTCGTAACGGGAATAGGCTTGCATTTTGTTCTGATATATTATTATGTTCCGACCGAATTCCAAATTACAAGGTCCAGTAAATACACTAATAAGGTTGCCATAAAAGTAAATTAGGGCAGAACCCTATAGGTTTTTAAATGTAGGCTATTCTTAATGTATATCTGCAGCATAAGGAAAACCACCATGCAAAATTTCATCTTCATAGACATTGTCGTTTTTTAGAGAAAGTGTCAGTGAGTGCATGAGTCTGCCAAATGGAGATTTAGATCATATATGTAATCTGTATACTTATGTTATTTATTACCAATCCTCACTCAACGTTTTATGTTAGAACTGCTACTGCTGTTAATGGAATAAATATTCTTAAGTCACATCCAATCGGTAGACTTATGTTATTTATTATCAATCTTCACTCAGTTCACTCAGAGTTTTAAATAAGAACTACAACATCTGATTATAGAATAGATTTCTTAAGTCATCATCTGGTTCAATATAAATAAATGCTTTGTCAATATGAATAACATACGGTCTTTAAACCACCTTGGGGCAGAGCCCTAAGGTGATTTAAAAAATCCAATAAGCCTAAAACCTTCTAACACACATGTAGAACATAGAGAAAAAAGGTTTAATAAAAATCAGTGCACCCGTTTCCTTGCGAAAAGTGAACAAATCACGACCAAAACCACACAAAATCACGTTTTAGTGAGGCCGCCAGTCTTTTTCAAAAGGTGTATGCCTTTTAAAGGTCACCTAAAACCTTCTCACGCATGTATAGAACAAATAAACAAAGTTTCGTCAAAGTCAGTGCATCCGTTTTCCCGTGAACGTAAAACGGATTCCCTAGATTTCCCTAGGGTGTAAAACGTGAAAATATGCAACAATTTCATAATTCAATGCATTATACAGACACGCTTTAATTTTATTTACAACTAGCTGTGTCCTTCGTATGGGTTGTATATAAATGGTAGATTAACCAAAGCAAATATAAATCGACTTGATTTTACAATATTAAAATTACATTTTACACGTTTAATGTAGAATGAAATCAAAGTTACCGAAATATACTGGCAGATAGTTCGGGTACTATTGTTAAATCGAGGAACTCTGTCGGGTAGTAAACGGCGTGTGGTTTGCGACTCCAAATCGGTACACGTAACATTTTGAATTCGCTTTTATAAATATAGGAACTCAAGTACAGCAAAAAATTTAAAAAAATCTTGGTTGGGGGAGGTGGGGCATAAATATAAAATCGGGGGGGGGGGGGCAAAAATATAAAATTGGGGGGGTCATTAAGATCGGGGGGGGGGAGCGTGCAGAGTTCCCCAATATCCCCTACTCTCGCCTATCGAAAAAAGAGTTTGAAAGTTTCAATATAATCAATATAAATTCATAAATAAGCGATATATACCATTTTGATTATTCGCCATTGACTAGTTTTTTTTATTTCCATTATGAGGGTTGCCATTCAAGTAGGTTTTTTATTTGCATAATGATAATCAGCTGTTTACAATATTTTAAGTTATAGACATAACTATTAAGTCATCATCTGGTTCAATATCAATAAGTACTTTGTCTATAAGAATAACATGGGATCTTTAATACCCCGCAGGGCAGAGTCCTAAGGTGATTTCAAAAAATCCAACTAACCTAGAACCTTCTAATGCACATACAGAACATAGAAAAAAAGTTTCATCGAAATCAGTTTACCCGTTTCCCTGTGAAAAGCGAAGAAAACGTGTCTAAAATCACACGAAATCACGTTTTTGAGCGGCCGCCATTTTCTTCCAAAAAACGTATGCCGGTTTAAATTGGCCTAAAACCTTTTCATGCATGTATAGAACAAAGAAACAAAGTTCCATCAATGTCAATGCTCCCATAATCCCGTGAAAAGCGAACAACAATCCTTCCTTGAGCGCCACCGACAGACAGACAGAAATTGAGATAAGACGTGTTCTGCTTTCCTATGATATGAAACGTAAGAAACGGTATCAGGAAACTGACACATACTTTCTCCCTTTTAGCCAAACTTTAATGACAAAAATATTTGTTATTTACTAAATATAGAATATGAAGTATAGATAAATGTACAGAAAATTGTCTAAAATAGTTGTTTTCAGAAATATCCACCCAAATTGCTTTTTTGGAGGCACTATAGAGTCCGTTGCTACACACAGTAGTTTTGAGAGGGGAAATGCCCCCCAGGAATGCGGGTGGTGTCATTTTGTTGGAAAACTAAACTTCTACAAACGACTACAGTTTAATCATAATCGTTAGAGCCGTTTTTGAGAAATTTGGATTTGTCATGTTTTTTGGCGGTTTTTGGGGGATAATTACCCTTAAAAATCAAAAATTCAAAAAAATGAAAAAACGCCTGGAGATATCGTGGATTAGTACCTACATACCAAATTTCATAAAAATCGGCCCATAGGTTAGGGCTCTAGCTCTGTACACATCCACACAGACACACACACACACACACACACACACACACACACACACACACACACACGCGGACACACACACACACACACACACAGACAGACATCACGTAAAAACCACTTTTTTGGGTTCAGGGAGCACAGTAGTGTGGGTTTGTAGGTTTTGCGCCGGAAGTGACGTCACATCCGGTGAGTGACCGGATGCGCTGAGTCATGAAAGACGTCATCTGAGGCTGAGCCAGTGACGTAGGCGGTTTTGTGACGAAATGAGTAAAAGTTCAAAGTTCAAGGTCACGGTGAAGTTTTTTTAAAAAAATCTACCTCGCACTCGTAAAACGATTGTGATTCGATAGTTGTCATTCGATAAAATATCGAATGAAAACAATCGAATGAAGCAATCGAATGATACGAGTGCGAGGTAGAACAATTACAAATATTATTTTATTTACAATAATTCATATTACAAATATTACTTTATTTACAATAATTCATGTTTACAATAGTTCCCCGTTGTTCGTTGTCATCGATGTTGTTGATCCGGACGAGTTGCGGCCATCACTTTGCTTTCTGAAGAAAGACGGTAGATACTTCGATCACTGCGCAGAGTCCATGTTGTGTTTTTGACACCTATCTGTTCTGTTAGGTGTTTGCATTTCATTGCTGTCAGGAGGAAAGAATACGTGACGGCAATGAAATAGAAACATCTATCAGACCTTGAGTGAAATGATATTGTTATTTTGTGAAGAGCGACTCGGAGAGCTCGATGTTCACCGGTCGAGAGCCGGAGGTGTACTGACTATTCGCTAGCTAGCGTTTTTGGTATCAAACAAAATGGTGGGGGTAAAAGTGTAGTAGAACGAAGCAGATGGTGGACAGCAGATGGGCGGCGGCAGGTGGCAGGCGGCAGGTGGCAAGTGTGCGGCAGATGGTAGTCCCCCACTACACCAGTCCCCCACTACACCAGTCTCCCCACCAAGTTTTACATCGCACAATAACTAGTTTACATGTGTTAGTTAGGGTTTAGCTCTTAGACTGTCAAGACCTTACCTCCGTAACTAAAAACCTCAATAATGTTTGCGCTTCAACGCTGTATAAGTATAACAGCTACTATGATCTAAACCGGTGCATGTATTCATATGGTTCTTTTTGCGTAGCAAACAACTGGTTAAAAGTGTTTCAACCTCAATTATTCTTCGACGAAACCGCTCATTGTCCACTAAAAGTGTAGACCTTCTGTCTTCATCGTCAGGGAAGTAGAAAGTAGTGTCAAGGGGACTACTGAAGGTCACCTTCCTCATGTTCCTGTAAAACTGCGACATTTTTCAGACCGTCTAGGTAGATGTTCATACGACAAGAGCTGGAAGAATAATGATGTAGCGTTATCGTGTATAATAGGCATCTACCCCCACCACAACGTTACCTTGTCCTTCAAACCATCGTTTTTACGCCACGGATGCTATACTGTTGGTTAGATTTAAATTTAAATTGCACCTACTTGTTCGCCTTGTCAAGCTGCGTAATTGAAGTACCCACATGTTAGACCTTGAACCAAAAACAAAGAAGTTATTTAGGTTTGTCCATGAAAATAGTTGTTTTTTCGCTGTTGCTGCTATACCCTTTGTTGGATCTGAATTCTGTTTGCACCAACTTGTTCGTCTGATCAATCCGCGTAATTTGAGTACCCACTTAATATATTTTAAACCGTAAATAAAGAAGTTATTTAGGCTTGCCCTTGAAAATAGTTGTTTTTCGCTGTTGCTGCTATACCCTTTGTCGGATCTGAATTCTGTTTGCGCCAACTTGTTCGTCTGATCAATCCGCGTAATTTGAGTACCCACTTAATATATTTTAAACCGTAAATAAAGAAGTTATTTAGGCTTGCCCTTGAAAATAGTTGTTTTTCGCTGTTGCTGCTATACCCTTTGTCGGATCTGAATTCTGTTTGCGCCATCTTGTTCGTCTGATCAATCCGCGTAATTTGAGTACCCACATGACATACTTTGCACAAACTGTGTACCCCCCCCCCCTTTTTTGGGTCATGTTCAAGGTCAAGGTCAAGGTCAAGGACCTTGGGACTTAGAAATTTTCACAAAGTGGGCTGCACACAAACATAAGACTAATAGTCTCCTGCCTATGTACAGGCCAAGTCCCTAACTTGAAATGCTTAGGGTGGTCCTGAAAAGGACCGTTTGTGTTTGAAGGAGATGGTGGATAAGGAGCGGTGAGCGGTAGTCAGTGTTTATTTTTCCTTTGTAACCCACTTTACTTGTCCCTTCTGCCGTACTAAAATCAAGCCGCACTTGGTCTCAGGAGGTGGCAGAGTGGACCTTGGAAGGTGGACCTTGACGTAACGGCCGCCGCCAAAGAGGTGTTGGAGTAGGTACTCATCATCGCTGATCTTCCCCACAAGTAGATACTCCACGTTTAATTTCAACTGCGCAAACTTGACGGCGACAGACTCCAGCGGCGTTACCAACTCGGTAAGTTTCACCGCAGCCGTCCTCTTCATTATCTCCTCAACAGTTGGTGGCGGCGATGAAGGTCGAAGCGATGAAGGGCGAGGTGATAGCGATGGTGAAGATGCAGTGGACGTCGAAGGCCGTTGGTCGAAGTAAAGTGGGTGGTTTCGAAAATTCTTCCGTATGCAAGATTTAAAAGAACTAGGTCTTTTGAATCCGCTCCTTTTTTCCGAAGACTTCTTCAAAGTCTCCTTCAAACGTTGCAGTTTCTCGGGTGTAATGGGAGAAGACATAGCGCAGAGGTGTATTCAGTTCGCAAGGCAAAGCTGGAATGAGGTACCAGACGGAGCAAAGCGGGTCGCCAAGTGTAACCGTGACATTTCCATATACGGGTAGAAAGCTAAAAACCGGTCTACATCCGGTTCCCCTTCCCCCGTGACGACACAACCTCCCCCCCCCCCTTTGGGTCATGTTCAAGGTCGCACCCCCCCCCCTTTTGGGTCATGTTCAAGGTCACCCCCCCCCTTTTTGGGTCATGTTCAAGGTCACCCCCCCCCCTTTTTGGGTCATGTTCAAGGTCACCCCCCCCCTTTTTGGGTCATGTTCAAGGTCACCCCCCCCCCCCCCGTGACGTAACATCCCCCCTTCCGCTTCGGTGACGTCACTTTGCCTTTATAAGCGGGAGCAGTCCGCAGTCTCGTCGCAGTAGCTTGCCGCCCGCTGTTTGGGTATACGTCCCAGTGGGTTGCACTCTGCTGCAGCGTAGGTCTGTTAAGTGTGCGTTGGGCCCGACGCGCAATTAAGAGATCCGCGCCCTTGCATGTTTAGTTAGTTTGTTAAGCATGTTAGATAACGCTTGTAGTTTGCTGCTAGGTAATGTAGTTAGTCTAATATATGTTAGTGTTTGGTATCGGTTTGAAGTGTCTTATTTACTAATGAAATATGTACTCCCGGCCCTACAGGTCCCTCAACAACCTTGGTCAAAACTTGGGTTCGCAGCAGCCTGACGCCGGGTGTTTGGGTCTACGTCCCACCGGGTTTCAGTGATACTGTTGACCTTTGCAAAACCGACCTTGGTTGTTCTTGTAAAAGTAACGTTAACTGATTAATTTTGTTTACATAGTTGATGGTAAAGTCTTTATTTTCAAAGTAATGTATCTTGCTTCTCATCCTTTTCCTAACCCCTCTAAGGTATGGCGCGCAAACCGACCTTGTGTCAATACGGCGCGTAAACCGGTTGACATTTCCCATCTTAGCCTGAGAAAACTGTGTAAAATATAAAGTCAGTCTCTTGTTTAAAATCAGTCTCTTGTTTGTTGTCTTTTGTCCCCTTCCCAAATACAGAGCGGGGAATAGAGCAGTATGTTATGCTCTATTCCCCGCTTTGGCTTCATGTTCAGATGACCTTGGGACTTAGAAAATTCACGTACAAAGCGGGGAATAGATCGGTTTGTGGTCCAAGTGAGAATCAATTACTGCTCTATTCCCCGTTTCAATAATATGACCAAACGACCTTGACCCACTTCGGGACTTAGAAAATCCTCGTATTGTAATATATCCCCCCCCCCCAACGTAACATCCCCCCTTCCGCTTTGGTGACGTCACTTTGCCTTTATAAGCGGGAGCAGTCCGCAGTCTCGTCGCAGTAGCTTGCCGCCCGCTGTTTGGGTATACGTCCCAGTGGGTTGCACTCTGCTGCAGCGTAGGTCTGTTAAGTGTGCGTTGGGCCCGACGCGCAATTAAGAGATCCGCGCCCTTGCATGTTTAGTTAGTTTGTTAAG
The DNA here is from genome assembly GCA_963675035.1 of Allygus modestus. NCBI lineage: Eukaryota > Metazoa > Arthropoda > Insecta > Hemiptera > Cicadellidae > Allygus > Allygus modestus. The sequence goes on from OY776114.1 coordinate 131,664,176, forward strand.
CATGTTAGATAACGCTTGTAGTTTGCTGCTAGGTAATGTAGTTAGTCTAATATATGTTAATGTTTGGTATCGGTTTGAAGTGTCTTATTTACTAATGAAATATGTACTCCCGGCCCTACAGGTCCCTCAACAACCTTGGTCAAAACTTGGGTTCGCAGCAGCCTGACGCCGGGTGTTTGGGTCTACGTCCCACCGGGTTTCAGTGATACTGTTGACCTTTGCAAAACCGACCTTGGCTGTTCTTGTAAAAGTAACGTTAACTGATTAATTTTTGTTTACATAGTTGCTGGCAAAGTCTTTATTTTCAAAGTAATGTATCTTGCTTCTCATCCTTTTCCTAACCCCTCTAAGGTATGGCGCGCAAACCGACCTTGTGTCAATACGGCGCGTAAACCGGTTGACATTACCCATCTTAGCCTGAGAAAACCTTGTAAAATATAAAGTCAGTCTCTTGTTTAAAATCAGTCTCTTGTTTGTTGTCTTTTGTCCCCTTCCCAAATACAGAGCGGGGAATAGAGCAGTATGTTATGCTCTATTCCCCGCTTTGGCTTCATGTTCAGATGACCTTGGGACTTAGAAAATTCACGTACAAAGCGGGGAATAGATCGGTTTGTGGTCCAAGTGAGAATCACTTACTGCTCTATTTCCCGTTTTAATAATATGATCAAACGACCTTGACCCACTTCGGGACTTAGAAAATCCCCGTATTGTAATATATATTTGGAGGGGGAAATGTTTTATATACTGCAACAGCGTGGCAAAAATCATCATATCGCTATGGAAGCTGTAGGTGTAAACACTTGGCTTGTTCCTTCTGAGCTTGCTTTGTCAGAAGCATTTCTCACTATCCTTGCTTTTGAGTATCGAGGGATTAACTTAAAAGTAGAGATGGAGCTTAGACCGTTACACAGAAATGATGTGTATTGTGTTTTGATGATATGGCAATCACCTTCCAACATGGAAATTTTCCATTTTATCAAAACATTGTACAATGAATTTTGTGTAAAACGGATAACTATGACCCTTGTTTGATCTTAGAGCTATCTTGCGTTTCTTAAAAAGTAAAATAGCAAAGGTAAATCCTTTGCTATTTTACAAAACAGTTTACTTGACCTTGACCCAGTTAACGAACTTGGAATATATCAATGTGCACTTTATAACGTCGCAACAATAGTGTAACCCCCCCCCCCCCCCTTTACCTCCCACCACGGATCGTCGGCTATAAAAGCGGAGGCTGACCGCAGAGGTCTCACAGTCTCAGGCTGACAGCCTAGCTAGCTGTTCGCCTTAGCTGTCTGTAATAGCATCTTTAGTATATAGGTGGTACCCCTGTATACTAAAGATTCTACCTTAGCATATTAGTATGTTATGCATGTTAGTTTGTTTGTTAGATTATAGCTTGTAGTTTGCTGCTAGTAAATGTAGTTAGTGTTGGTGTTTGTAATTATTTGTGGTGTTGGTCTTTGAAGTGTTTTATTTACTAATGAAATATGTACTTTTCTTTTACGCTTTAAAACTGATCTTGGTCAAAACTTTGGTTCGCAGTTGCCTGGCGCCCGTTACTGACCAACGTCCGACTGGGTTTCAGGATGTTGTTGACCTTTGTAAAACCGACCTTGGTTGGTATGTCCTTTTCTTACACGCTATAACTAACCTTGGTCAAAACTTTGGTTCACAGTTGCCTGGCGCCCGTTACTGACCAACGTCCGACTGGGTTTCAGGATGCTGTTGACCTTTGTAAAACCGACCTTGGTTGGTCTTTGTAAAATTAACTTTAACTGATCAGTATGTTTCTCATCCTTTTCCTAACCCCTTACAAAAAGGTATGGCACGAAAACCGACCTTTGTCAATACGGCCATGCAAACCGGTTGACATTACCCATCTTACCCTCGAGAAACTTTTGCAAATACTCCCTGCAAACTATCTGTAACTTCCTTTTGTTTGGATAAATTAATAAAAGGTTCTGTTATCAGGTTTATTGCCTATAACTGTGACCTTTCTTCAAAATTCACTTCCCTAATACAGAGCGGGGAATAGAGCAGTTTGTGATCCAAGTGGGAATCACTTACTGCTCTATTCCCCGTTTTGGCAACATGTTCAGATGACCTTGACCCACTTCGGGACTTAGAAAATTTTTGTTTGGTAAGATAGTGGAAGATGTATTTATTTCCTACAACAAGGATTGGGTGTTCGTAAAACTGAAGAGATAAAAATAGATGTGGAACCAATCCCTTTGAAGAGAGAAATTTACCGACTATTACAAGAGGGGTTTGCCTTGTGTCTTTATTACACTACACGTTAGGATGAACCAGCTATATTCATTGTAAAAGGGTGGGGGTAAACAGATATAAGGCAGTCGGCTTCGGAGTATAGTTATTATTCAGCTATGGATAGCCCAGGAGGGTCGTCTAGCTTGGATGTTAAAGGCAAGGAGGAGAATGATAAAGAAAAAAGAAGGCGTGCTAGAGAGAGAAGAAGGATTGCAGTATTGAATGAAGCCTATAATTTATTAAGAACAAAATTACCTTTTCTTGAACCAAAAGCTTCAAAACTTTCTATTATAACACAAGCCATAAAATATATTGAAATGTTGGAAATGTTATCACAAAATGCATCATTTCAACTGCCTGAAGAATTGCTAACAATAGAAATTGAAAAAACTTTCTTCAACTAACTAACTAAGAGTCTTTGGAAATACTGAACAGCGGAAGACAGAACGGGGAATAGATCAGTTTGTGGTCAAAGTGAGAATCACTTACTGCTCTATTCCCCGTTCTGGTAATATTTTAAGGTGACCTTGACCCACTTACAGAACTTTATACTTTGTTAGTATTAAATTGTTCATATATTGATGCGATAATACCCCTTCCCTATAACAACTTACCCCCACCACTTAAATCGGGGGTATAAAAAGAGGTTTTTCATCAGTGCTTATCTCATTCTCCTACTTGTGTTATCACTAGAATATATAGCAGCTATGTCACCAAAGGATAATATATTTCCTTCTGCAAAATCAATCGTGGGAAATATAAAACATATTATAATTGAAAGTGAGGATGAAAATGAAGACGAATTGGGAGATGTTGAATTATTAATTGATATGGATGCAATGGAAGATCTTGAATTATTAAGTGATATGGACAGTGATGATCTTGAAGCAGGATATATGGAACAAATTGAATTGTTAAGTGACGTGGAATCTGAAACCTATAGAATCTATCAGCATCTTCTCTGTTCTGAAGAAATACATGATGAAACTCCAACCACTAGTAGTAGTAGTTTGGATGGGTTATTTTTAGATAGTGCACGAGGGGTATATCATATTCGTCGACGACTATTTCTTTCCGATGTTTCTGATACAACTGATTCCGACTCATCAAATGAGTCTGATTAAGTGTTTTTTTTCTTGTCAACTGTCAAACTTTAAATACAGAGCGGGGAATAGACCAGTTTGTAGTCAAAGTGAGAACTACTTACTGCTTTATTCCCCGTTTTGGTAATATCGTTGTATAACCTTGACACATTTACAAGACAGAAAATATTTACCAAGTTTAAAATATATTAAATTTTCCTGTAGGAGAAAATTGACCTTGTTAAATACATAGCGGGTAATAGATCAGTTTATGGTTTAAAATGAAATCATTTACTGCTCTATTCCCCGTTTTGGCAAATATGTTCAATGACCTTGACCTAAATACAGAACTTTGTAGCCTCCAGCTACAATAGTAAATATAAAATATAAAAAAATAGTAAACTTAACGTAATACGTACCCCCCACCACTTTTGCTAGGGTATAAATAGAGGGGCATTTGCAGTGTTGTTCATTATTGCCTTGACCCTTGTGGAGATCGCACCTATATTATGCATCGCTGCAATATTTGCAAGTCTTCATTTAAGGATGAATTTCTTTTAATGATTCATAAAGAACTAAAACATAACAACAACCAAGATGAAGAATATGAAGAAGAAGAATTGAAAGAAATAGATCAAATGTTAGCTCAACACCAAAATTCCAGACCGAGTGTTATTCAATATGCACCATCAACATCGACTTCTACCTCTGCTCTGTCTACACTTCACCGTCCTTCAACATCATCAGCTGCATCGACTTCTACGCCTGCTTTGTCTACACTTCATCGTTCTTCAACATCATCAGCTGCATCGACTTCTACGCATGCTCTGTCTACACTTCACCGTCCTTCAGCATCAACAGCAGTAAATGTAGAACTACATGCCCGAGCACTTCCGGGTAATGTAGTAACCCACTTCAAAATTGACAATGCAAAATTACAACTCAAAGAATTTTTAAATAACGCAAAAGGATTGGTATGCAACACTTTGCAAAATGAATTAAAAAGATTAAATTTTATCAAATTTGGACTATTAATGGATGCTTTATTTACAAACATTCAAAATGAAACTTCACCAAGAGGTTTTTTAACAAAAAACCGAACTATTATGTTTTCGTCAGATATTGATTCAATCGTATCTGAATGTTTTGAAGAGCTAATGACAAAAATACAAGAACATGAAGGAAGAGGCTCTGGATGGAGTTTGTTAAGCATCACAGGGCTAGACTTAAGAGTACACAAACACGGCTATGGAATTCGAGGAAGTAGCTACATCCCTCTACCAACAAAGATTAGAAATACCTTATCCTGCGTCAACGTACAAAATCAAGATACTGAGTGTTTTAAATATGCTATGTTGGCCAAATATGTAACAATTCATCCGGAAAGACCAAGTCACTATTATGAAGAAGTACAACATAGATATAATTTTCAAGGGATGACTTACCCTGTTGATATAACAGACGTTTCAAAATTTGAAAAACAAAATCCTTCAGCTTCTGTCAACCTATTTGGATTGGATTCGTCAAACAATGTGTACCCCTTGCGTATAACACCAAATGAGCGCAGAGATCATACGGATTTGCTATTAATCACTAAAGGGGACATATCCCACTATGTCTACATTAAAAAGTTTGAAGCTCTTGTTTCTAAACAATTATCTAAACATGAAGAAAAGAAAACAATTTGTAAAAGATGTTTTTGTCATGTAAACAAAGAATTAAGAAGAGGAGGTTCAGAATGGTTAGTAGAACATCAAAGGTTATGTAGTGGAAACTATGAAGTAAGAATTAAATTGCCGCATCCTAGCAGAGCGCAGATAAAATTCGACAAAGTAATACAACAATACCGTGTACCTGTTGCTGTATACGCTGATTTTGAAGCGTCTTTACTTCCACTCGAACATCAAGAAGAGAACGTAACAAGAAGGAGCAAATACCAGCAGCACACACCGAACAGCTATTGTTTAATAGTAAAGTCCACGCTTTCTGAAGATCATCTTTGTAAATACGAACTGTCGTCTACGCCGAAAATTTACCGTGGTGAAGAAGCAGCTCGACACTTCGTTGATGACTTATATATCATAGCTGGGAAAGTTGAAGAAATGTACAGAAATGTGGTACCGATGATTCCTATGAATGAAGATGAAATTCAACAACACGATTCAGCAACAACATGTTATCTGTGTACTAACACCTTTACACCGGATAATGTTAAAGTGCGAGACCATGATCATCTTACAGGAGCTTACAGAGGTGCAGCCTGTAACTCTTGTAACTTAAACTACAAACTTCCAAATTTTATTCCCGTTGTTTTACATAATCTTAGTGGATACGACTCTCACTTTATAATCCCGGAATTAGGGAGGGATAATGGAGCAATAGATGTCTTGGCAACAACCATGGAAAAATTTATTAGCTTTTCTAAAAAGATCGGTAATATAAAACTTAGATTTATTGATTCCTATAGATTTATGCCTTTCAGCCTTATGAAATTATCAGAAAATTTAAGAAGAGAAGATTTGATCGAAACAAGCAAAATTGTACCAAACAGTAAAATGGATTTGGTTCTTCGAAAAGGAGTATTCCCATATGATTACATAGATGGACTGCATAGATTTGATGAAACATCACTACCTCCACCAGAACACTTCAAAAATAAACTTAATGATTCGGAAATATCACTTGAGGACTATCAACATGCACGTCGAGTATGGAACGAGTTAGATATGAAGACCTTAGGAGATTACTCGGACTTTTATGTCAAATTAGATGTAACTCTTCTTTGTGATGTAATGGAAGAATTCCGAAACACCTGTTTTGCTGCATACGGTTTAGACCCTCTACATTCGTATACTTCACCAGGATTAGCTTGGCAAGCCATGTTAAAAGAAACAAAATGCAAGCTCCAACTTTTAACAGACATTGACATGGTTTTAATGGTTGAAGCTGGAGTAAGAGGCGGATTGACCCAAAGTGTTACCAGACATGTCAAAGCCAACAACAAATACCTTCCCGATTACGATGAAACCAAACCGTCAACCTATTTAGGATATTTCGATGCAAATAACCTGTACGGATGGGCAATGTCAAACCCACTTCCTTTTGATAACTTTAAATGGATTAATCCCGACTCTATTGGAGATATTTTACAAATTCCGAAACATTGTGACACTGGATATATTTTGGACTGCGATTTTGAATACCCAGAAAATTTACATGATCTTCATTATGACCTTCCACTTCTTGCTAAAACAGAAATTTCACCAATTGGAAAACACCCCAAATTAATGATGACATTAAATAATAAACAACGCTACGTGGCTCACTTTTGGGTGGTTCAACAAGCTATCGAATTAGGACTACGTTTAACAAAAATTAATAGAGTTTTGGAATTTTCTCAATCATGCTGGTTGAAACCCTACATTGATTCAAATACCATCAGAAGAGCAGCAGCTACATCAGACTTTCAAAAAGATTTCTTTAAATTAATGAATAATGCGATATTTGGAAAAACATTGGAAAACAAAAGAAGACACAAAAATGTTAAACTTGTTACCGACGCAAAAAAATTACAGAAACTAGTACAGCAGCCAAATTTTGGAACATCTATAATTATTAATGAAAAACTTGTAGCAGTTTCCATGAAGAAGACGAGTGTGAAGATGGATCGTCCTTTGTATATAGGCATGTCAATCTTGGACATCTCAAAAACACACATGTACGATTTTCACTACAACAAAATGGTGGCGTTCTACGGAAGAGAAAATATATCTATTACATATATGGACACTGACGCTTTCATATATCGCATAGTAACATTGGACATGTATAAAGATTTACGTACATTTATTTACAAGAACGACTTTGATTTCTCCGATTATCCAAAAGATCATCCAAACTACGACAATGACAGACACAAAAAAGTACTAGGCAAATTCAAGGATGAGGCTAATGGTGTTCTGCTTGAAGAGATTGTTGCACTGATGTCAAAACTATATTCTTTGAAACTCTATAATGAAAAAGAAGAAGAAGAAGAAAAGAAGAATAGCTATATTAAGAAAGCTAAAGGTGTAAAGAGTTTATATTTAAAGAAAAAAGTGCATTTTGAACACTACAAGCAATGCTTATTTGAGGATAACATCATTACAGCTAAATTCAACACCATCAGAAGTTTTAACCATCAGCTGTACAGCGTGACTGAAGTTAAAAAGGCGCTATCCTGTAATGACGACAAAAGACAAACACTTCCAGACAAAATCAACACATTGCCATTCGGCCACTACTCCCTCAACCCTATTGACGAGTAACCTTTTCATCGTCCTTCATCCTTTATCCTTTTCCTTTCCGTAAAAAAAGGGGAAACACAGCAATGTTAAGCTGTGTTTCCCCTTTTTTTACACAAGTTTTAAATGACCTTGAACTATATGTATATATATAAGGAGATTTATACCAAAGAATATTTAATACCATATCAGCTGCCTTCGTGAAACCATCATGTCAGACCTGAAGGAGAAGATTATTAATGAACTACACAAACCTGCAAGAATAAAGTTTCCAAGAAGAAATACTGTTATAAAAGGGATAAATGATCTATATCAAGCGGATCTAATTGAAATGCGACCGCATAGCAGAATAAACAAAGGATTTAAATATATACTCACAATTATTAATTGTTTTACAAAAGTTGCAGACGCTTTGCCTCTAAAGGACAAGACTGGTAAAAGCGTAACAGAAGCCATGGAAATAGCTATAAAAAGAGATAAAAACAAAATTAAACATTTACAAACTGATGATGGAACAGAATACTTTAATACAAACTTTGCACAGTTAATGAATAAATATAAAATAAATCATTATTCGACAAATTCAGAGAAAAAAGCAGCTATTGTAGAAAGATTCAATAGAACCTTGAAAGGAGCACTGTATAAACAATTTTCAAAAAGAGGTTCTTACGTATGGTATGATGTTTTACCACAATTAATAAATGATTATAACAACAGGTTTCATAGAACTATTGGTATGAAACCTAACAAAGTAAATAGAAGAAATGCAAAAGATGTATTAAAACGCATAAAGAAAAATACAAAGCCTAAAGTAGAAAAAATGCAGCCAAGAAGATTTAATGTAAGTGATAAAGTACGGATTAGTAAATATAAGGGAGTGTTTACCAAGAAATACCTTCCCAATTGGACGAATGAAGTTTTTACAGTGTATAAAGTGCAACCGACTGTACCTGAAACGTATATTCTAAAAGATAACAAAGGAGATTTGTTGCAAGGTGCATTTTATGGACATGAAATGTTAAAGTCAACAGTAGGTGATGTATATCTTGTTGAAAAAGTGTTACAAAGAAAAAAGGACGCAGTTAAAGTACGGTGGTTAGGGTTTAACAAAACTGAGGATTCATGGATACCTATAAAGGACTTGGTTTAATGCAAGCAACTCATTTCATCGTTAACCTTTGAGCAGAATGGAGATTATTCACCATAAAGATCGATTCAATATTAATAACATAGATGATTTAACTGTGGATAACGTAAATATCAACAATGGTAAACACGGTAGTTTATTTCCAAACACTGTTCGATGTATAGTAAGTGGCCCCTCAAACTGTGGAAAGACTAATGTTGTCTTTAATTTGATCACTAATCCGCAGGGATTAAGGTTTAATAACCTATATATTTTTTCAAAGTCCCTACAACAACCAAAGTATCAATTGCTGGATAAAATCCTATCTGATGTGTCTGATGTTAATTTTTACAAATTTAACGCTAGTGATAGCATTATGCAACCAAACGAAGCGAAACCGTATTCTGTATTTATATTTGACGATGTATCTTGTGAAAATCAGGATACTATTAGAAACTACTTTGCCATGGGAAGACATAATAACATCGACAGCATATATATAGGACAAACTTATAGCAAAATCCCAAAACAACTTATCAGAGATAATGCAAATATTCTAATTGTATTCAAACAAGATGATACTAACCTAAAACATATATATAACGATCATGTGAATGCGGATATGCCATTTGAAAAGTTTAAAGAGCTTTGTGGAAAAGCATGGGCGGAAAAGTATGGATTTTTGGTTATTATGAAAGATCAAGCTATAAAAGATGGTCGTTATAGAATAGGTTTTGATAAATTCGTTTTAATACACTGATTAGCGGTATTACTGTACAAGTCGTCAAGGTGTGAAGATGGTTAACCAGGAAAAGCTATTAAAGGAAATAAAATCACTTAGTGATTCTATTAGACAAAAAAACCGAGCTTTAAAATCAGGTATAAATGAAAGAGAGCAATTTTTAGAAACAACATTCAAACCTGTTACTGAACCTTTAAAGCGATTAGCACAAAATGTGGAAAAACCTTCAATTCGCTTCGAAGGAGACAAAATGCTACCAATTTCCAAATATGAAGAGGAATTTCAGAATGATGAAAGTTCTGACCAGTTACAAACATCTGAAGAAAGCGACGAGTATGAAGAAAGCGGAGATATAGGAGATTTAAGGGAAAAGAACATTGCAGGAGATACAAGTACAGAAGATACAAGTGCGGAAGATACAAGAGCAGAAGAAGAGGATATCAACCCATCCAACTTAAGCAAATTAGGCACAGATATTATGTTTAAAGGAACACTTGGAAGAAAATATACATTAAAAATGTTACATGGCACACATGCTAATCGAAATTATCATACATATGGAGCTAGAATAGATGATAAAGGATTAATGATTGGAGATAGAAAGTTAGATATAAACGAAAATGATGATATAGTTATTGGTGATAAGAAATATAAAGGTACAACAGGTTTGTTTGAACTCATCTTTAAAAATAATCCTGGTAAATATACTAAAAAGGATTTACAATTGTTTAAAAATATACTAGAGTATACAAATGCACATAGAAAAAAATATTCCAAAGACCTACCTATTCATAGAAACAGGTCAATAAAATACACAAACATTATATCTAGTCTTTTCCCCTCGAAATCAAATAAAGCTCCAATTAAAAGAAGAGCTTTATCTTCTGCTGAATTAAATGTTTTGCATAAAAAAAGAAAAACAACTGATCCTACTACATCTGGAAGGGGATTATTAAAAAATTTGTATAAAACCAATATAATATATTACAACGATATAAATAAGTTAGTTGATCGAATGAGGTTATTACATGAAGCTATGGAAGCCGGGCACACTGGTTTAGAAAACGAATGGGTAGCTTTGGTTGATGAACTGCGAAAACGAGAAATAATTGTTCAGTAGACGTATATATAGTAAGAACCTAAACGATAGCGATTCAGTTACATCATGAGTGTGGACAAGTTTGGACGGTATTCCGAGTTTGGAGTAAAATCTGGATATAGTGAAAAAAGAGCTGGGTTTCCGTTAACACCTGATGGTAATTATAATTTTGAAGGAAAAGTAATTCAAAATGTTGGTGATCCGCTTTTGTCTTCTGATGCGGTTACGGTACAATATATGGATAAAAGAACCCCGATTGTACACGAAGACCATTGGGGATTTTCCGGTAAAAGGTTAAGCAATATAAAACATCCCATTTATGATGGTGAAGCAGTAAATTTAGCGACTTTAAAATTGTTAACGATTTACAAAAAGAATGAAACTGATACAAGCTATGATGTAAAAAAATTAAAATTGTCAAATGTAGGTGATTGTGAGCAGGATGGAGACGCTGTAAATAAGAAAATATTTGATATAGTACACAAGAAATGGACTACAGAATATGAAAAACATATGGAAAGGTTTGGTGCAGCTTTATTTAATTATATCCATCGGGCTTCAGGAAGAGCTGTAGCTTCAGATGTTGACAGCCACAATTATTTAGACTGGAAAAAGATACACAATCCAGAAAAACCTAATCAATTAGATAAACCGTCTGAGCCTTCTAAAGTCAAGACATTAGGAAAGGGGGATAAAGTGAATGTGATTAATGAACCAACAGAAAACGATGAAGATTATATAAGAGAAAAAAGAATTTAAATACCCATGATAAGGGATAAAGCATCAGTCATATTCGAGAGATAATACAGAGAGGATGAGGGAATCCAATATTACTGCGTGGAGTTTAATATCTCAAGAGCCGAGATTTCCCCAAGGAGTGCTGACAGATGGTTTTGTTCAACGGTTTGATAGATATATGGATTGGGAACAACTTTCCATACACTACCTCTTCACAATGACTATGTTAAGAATTTATTTTCACAGAGTTAACTGGATTCATATTTTACAAAGACAACAGTTTTCAGAAGACTTCCTTGTAGAGATGACATCAAATTTTAATAACTGTTGGGAAGTAATAAGTAAATATCAAAATCTCTCTGAAAATTACATTGACAATTTTAAAGATAAACTAGACTGGAATGTGTTATTTAATTACCAACGATTAAGTGGCAAGTTTCTAAGGGAACATGACAACTATTTAGATTTTATTCATTTTACCGAAAACAACGATACCATCACCAGCGGAGAAACATTTGAAACATCTTCAATTACACCTTATTTCTATTTTTACTACTTTTATTTATTATGTCTACATTTAATTAATTAATCCATTTCTATATAATAAATGGATTTTAAACAGTATATATAATACAAGAAGCCAAGACTAATATTACATTCATTGTAAAACATTTATGGAGTGCACCTACTGATTGTAAGTTTGGCTATAAATAGTCATGCCGAGGGCTAAACGCATCAGTCATAATCGAGAGAGATTACAGAGAGGAAGGGGAATAGCATCAACAGCATTTTCTCTATTAAGTAAACCGGTTGGAGCTATAGTTAACAAGGCGATTGATTTATTACCTGTGGAATTACATTTACCTGGAGGATATCAATATTGTGGTCCTGGAACCAAATTAGAGAAACGGCTTGCTAGAGGAGATCCTGGAATAAATAAGCTTGATCAGGCCTGTAAACAGCACGATATAGCGTATTCCAAATTTGGTGATACAAAAAATAGATCAATAGCAGATAGAGCACTTTCTGAGAAAGCTTGGCAAAGAGTAAAATCTAGTGACGCGAGTATTGGTGAAAAAGCAGCGTCTTTAGCAGTAACAGCAGCAATGAAAGCAAAAACTACGTTTGGAGGAGGAAAGAGAAGAAGGCGTGGGAAAAGACCCGCTAAGAAACAAGGAGGTAATATCAGAAGAAAACGTCGATCTACTAGTGGTAAAGGTAAAAAGAAACCAACAATATGGTCAATGATAAAAAAGGGAGGAGGACTATACCTAAGACCGTATCGTGTGTATTAAATAAGAAAGAGCAATTAATAATTAAAAACAAAGAATTAACCAATGAAGAACTGATTACATATGCTTCTTGTTTGAAAATCCCATTTTTTAGAGGAGTATTTATGAAAGATGAATTACCGGTTAAAATGTGGAAAAATGAGACTGGTATAGTAAATTTGGATAATAGTGAAGGATTAGGCACTCATTGGGTGTGTTACAAGAAACTTGGTGAAACGATTTATTATTTCGACAGTTTTGGAAACCTTCCACCACCGAAAGAACTTCAACAATACTTTCGTGCGGCAGAAAATGTTTTTTACAATTATACAAGAAAACAACCTGATGATACATCCATTTGCGGTCATTTATGTTTAGACTTTTTAGCTAAAAGTGTTAGTCAACTTTAAGATGTCTTCGTATACAGTGTCATTAACCGGTAACTCATGTACTTTGCGCAGTATTCTGTTTCCAGCGCTACGTTTGCAAAAAGGAAGACTATGGGAAGCCGCATTATTGGATTTAACAACATATAACTCTATTCCAAACGTTAGTGAAGGAATTAATAACAAAATACATTATTACAAGACAAAAGATAATAAAGGAAAATATTCAGCTTTGGAAGAATTCAGTTTACCAACAGGAGCTTATGAAATTGATAATATAAATGAAGTTATACAAAAACATATGGGAAAAGAAAATATAACGATAAAAGGCAATAACAATACAATGAAAGCCGAAATTACTTCTAAGTATTATATTGATTTTGGCCAAGAACGTTCAATTGGTAGTTTATTGGGGTTTTCTAAGGAAACAAAGGTATTAGAACCTAATACAACTCATTCTGGGAATAGAACTGTGACGATCATCAAAGTAAACAGCATAGACATTACATGTAACATTATACAAGGATCCTACAGAGATGGAGAAAATCGGCATATATTACACACATTCTACCCATCAGTCGCACCGGGTTTCAAGATAGTAGAAAAGCCTCAAAACCTTGTGTACCTACCGTTAAACACCAGTTTCATTTCAGACATCGTGCTGAACATAGTGGATCAAGACGGAAACCTTATTGACTTTCGAGGAGAAGCTATTACTGTAAGAATACATATAAAATCATCCGCTTAGATAATGGGGTTATCATTTAAAAAGAGAGAGCCAACCAGCAAAGAGGTCAGTAGCTCATCAGCTGTAGAAGGATTAACAAGTGACAACATTCGTTTTCTAGAAGAAATTGGATTAAAGGTCATTAACAATGGATATACTGGATATAGCGCAGGGCCCAACATTCGACGAGACCTTATGGGAAAAGGAATATCACACACACAACCCTTACGCTTCGTCCAAATTAAACAATAACGATGAAATTAGGATTCCTATACAACAACAAGACATTTATACTCTTCCATGCGAAAGTTATTTATATATTGAAGGAAAAGTAACAAAAGCTGACGGTACTGTTGGAACCACTGTTCCGTTCATAAATAATCCTATGGCATTTTTGTTTGACGAGATTAGATATGAAATTTCAGGAGTTACAGTCGATTCAACAAAAAAGGTTGGAATTTCCAGTACATTAAAAGGATTAGCGTCTTTAACACCAAATGAGAAGAATCTGTTAGCTGTTGCAGGATGGGTTGCACCAGACAAAAGTATAATTACTCCTGACGCTTCGGGAAACTTTGATTTTTACGTACCTTTAAGATTACTTTTAGGATTTGCTGAAGATTACAGAAGAATAATAATAAATGTAAAACAAGAACTAGTTTTATTAAGGTCATCAAACGATAATGATATTATTAAAGCATCTGCTGGAACAACTGAAGCCAATTTAGACTGGAAACTAACATTAGACAAGATTGTTTGGAGAGTACCACATGTGCGACTAAATGATGAACACAGGATTACATTATTAAGAAAGTTAAAATCAGATCGAGACATTGTAATGCCATTCAGAAGCTGGGAGTTTCATGAATACCCCGTTTTACCTTCAACACAACGGCATACATGGACTGTAAAAACTTCTACTCATTTGGAAAAAGCGAGATATGTAATCTTTGGATTACAAACAAAGAAAAAAAGTATATTAACTGAAAATGCTGGTGAATTTGACCATTGTAAATTAACAAACTGTAAAGTGTTCCTGAATTCACAATTCTTTCCCTACGACAACTTTAATATCTCTTTTGATAAAAAAAGGTACAGTGTTTTATACGATATGTACGCTAGGTTCCAAAATTCATATTACGGCAAAACAAACACACCTCTACTATCTCCCGTACAGTTTGAATCGAAAGCTCCGATTGTTGTAATTGATTGCTCCAAACAAAACGAATCTGTAAAATCGTCTAGTGTTGATATAAAAATAGAAATGGAATTTCAAGAAAACGTACCTGCAAATACATCTGCGTATTGTTTAATTTTGCACGATAAAATTGTTACATACACACCGTTGACTGGTATCGTAAAGACGGTATTGTAAAACGTTGTACCACCACCGGCACCGCCACTGTCGCTAACCTATAAATAGCGGAGCAACAATGCAGGTCTTCAGTTGATCGTCTATCGTCGCATGGGCAACATCTTCTACAAAATGAGTTCTCCATCTGTTGTACAAGGTGATGCAGAGGTAGCACCGTTATTGGAACGTGATAATACTAGTGAAGAAGAAATCATCAAGGAAATAACTGCATTTTTAAAGTTTGGTAAAAGAGATAGAGAGGAGGAAAGTAATGCAGACCCATCAAAGGTAGTACCAAAGAGGAAGAAGAAAGTTGAAGAAAATATTCCTCCTCACATTTTAACTGAAGTTTTTTTGCGAATCTTTTACCCCATCTCAGCATGCATCAGTAAAAGTGTATCAGTTGGATTGATGAAGTCATTGGATTATTCCCCTACAGTAATACTACACCATGGAACAAAAAAGGTTTTATTTTCGCAAAATGCTTGGGAGTCATTTTTGAAACATGTACATTTAATAGAATGTTATTTAACTAACAGTTTGTGTGGAAGGAAAACACATATTCGACTTTTGGATTGTGACAATGAAATCGATATTGTTAAACATCGTGGACAACTACAAGTGCGAATTAGAGACTTGACTCAACATGAAAATAAGATTCTACTGTCACGTGAAGAATTCTACGTTTTAAACTACGCAACAGAACCTATTACAAGGTACATGAGACAGTTGGTATTTGCAAGCGCTATTATTAAAGAATATTTGGTCGATACTTTGGAAAAACAACCTGATAGCACCATCGTGTACGGACCTGTGGATACATCTATTTTTAATAGAATACCTCATGAAGTTTGCATGTGGAGAAAGTTAAAGGATTTTGAACCACTTGTAGAAATCGCTACAGAAGCTACAGAAGAAACAACACAGGAAGAAGAAACGGAGAAACAAGAAGAAGAAGAAAACGAAACACAAGAAGAAGAAGTTAAAAAAGACTAAAGTTTGACTTAGTAAAGAAGAACACACGTGGGGTAGGCCTATTGGGGACGGTGCCCACGTTAAATATACACCAACGCGCCTGCAACTGTACGGCCTGGTATTTAACCTACCGTGGTGTGGAAAACAGTTTAGTTGATCGCTAGGTGCCATGATGAGCGGAGGGGATGAAGAAATGAGTGTAAAGCCTTGTGTAATAGAATTTCAAGCATTTCGAAATAATGATGATAGGTTTATTATCAAGGAATTAGTAATTTTAGACTTGCTTACATTTGTAGCCTACCCATTCACGTTTGATGCTCCTTTTTCTTTTAACAAACTTAACACCAAAGCAAAAAGTACAAACAAATGGATAACAAACTACTTTCATCACATACATTGGTATGAAGGATTTATAAGCTACAGTAATCTGCACAGTATTATGTTTAACTTTTGCAAACAATATTCACATATATACACAAGAGGATTAGAAAAAAAGAACTGGATACAAAAGTACACGCACGGTGATGTTTTCGATATAACTATCAGTAAGGACTTTAACATTAATCTCGGTAATATTTGTGTCGCTGCAAAAGATCTTAAACACGGTCAAACAAACTGTGCATTGTACAACGCGTATCGTTTGGCTGCTTACTTGAAACAAACGCAGGAATGTGGTGGGGGTAGCGGAGAACAGAAATGTGGTGGGGGTAGCGGGGCCTATAAATACGAGGAGACAGCACCGCTCCAGCACGAGTATTATTCGAGACTCCGAAGAGGCAACATCACAGAAGACACCACAACCACCACTGACGAAGATGGCATCACAACAGTTTCTACAAACACTGGTTGATCAATTCAACACTCATTCAAAATCCGACCTTCTGCTAACTAAAAAGTGTTCAGAATTAAAAGAACAAAAACACTACATTATTCATAACATCAAGAAAGTGGAAACCACACATGGAGAAGCAATTCTAGTTTCATTGAGCGAAGGACCTTTCACTCCAGGAGATGAGCCGAAGTTTCAAGTATTTCTTCCAAAACGATTTGTTCAACTGCTACAAAATGAAGATTTGCGAGATATTCAACCGGGGACGTTGTATTTGGTATCACACGGTGTAAGCGGCAACAACTCGACGGAACTCACTCTGCACATCACGCATCCTTGTACATAATGTCTTTGTTTGTATTTTTCTGTTTGTATTTCTAGTCATCAATGTTAGACTTAAGCTTATTGTATTGTAAGATGTTTGTTTAATAAAGAAAATATAAAAAAAAAAAAAAATAAAAAAAATAAAACAGCAACACAGCAGTATATTATTTTATATACTGCTGTGTTGCTTTTTTTTAAATTTCAAATGGATGACCTTGAACTTTCATTCAGGGTTAACTTATGAAGAGGTATAAAAGAGAGGGAGCAGTGAAGTTAGTCTCAGTCTTGTCTAACACACGCTGCAGCTAACATGTCGGTGCCACCTATGAACAATTTATTTTTCGATAACAATTTGAAGACATATTGTTGCGAGTTACAATGTTTTAAAATACCAGGCGATCAAGTTGACGGGAAAGCTTGTCGTAAGTGCAAGTGTTTCAGCTATTGCATATGTAGATGTAAAACGTATCAAATGAACCGACAAGATAAAATACAAGAATTACGCCGAAGGATTGCATTACTGTGGCGGCGAATGTAGTAGCAACCATCTGCCTCGCACCACCTGCTGCCTGCCATCTGCTGTCCGCCATCTTCTCCGCCCCACCACACTTTTACCCCCACCATTTCGTTTCATACCAGAACGCTAGCTAGCGAATAGTCAGTACACCTCCGGCTCTCGACTGGTGAACATCGAGTGCTCTTCACAAACGTAAAACATTATATTAAAATGTCCATTAAAATTAGGTGTATTCATTATGACTCTATTCATCTTGCGACTTACCAAGACCTCGAGGTGTTTAGTGAAGAGTTAAGACTTCTTATTGCGTCCGGTTACGATTTATCTTTGGAACTTTACGCATCAAAAAACAACATGGACTCTGCGCAGGGAACGAAATATCTACCGTCTTTCTTCAGAAAGCAAAGTGATGGCCGCAACTCGTCCGGATCAACAACATCGATGACAACGAACAACGGGGAACTATTGTAAACATGAATTATTGTAAATAAAGTAATATTTGTAATATGAATTATTGTAAATAAAATAATATTTGTAATTGTTCTACCTCGCACTCGTATCATTCGATTGCTTCATTCGATTGTTTTCATTCGATATTTTATCGAATGACAACTATCGAATCACAATCGTTTTACGAGTGCGAGGTAGATTTTTTTAAAAAAACTTCACCGTGACCTTGAACTTTGAACTTTTACTCATTTCGTCACAAAACCGCCTACGTCACTGGCTCAGCCTCAGATGACGTCTTTCATGACTCAGCGCATCCGGTCACTCACCGGATGTGACGTCACTTCCGGCGCAAAACCTACAAACCCACACTACTGAGCACCAAAACGAATATTTCCACTAACAACTCAAATTCGAAAATTTTTACGAAAACAATACTTTCTCCATATACTATGTATAGGGGGAGAAAGTAAAAATATGCAAAAATTTCATGATTCCAAGCAATGTACAGAAAAAACTCTAATTTTATTTATATAGATATAGAAAAAGAAAGACATAACATTTGACTTATTTTCAATAAGATTAACATGGGGTTGAGCACGCAGGTTTACATAAATTACTACAATTTGGCTGTTAAGGTTACAAATTATGTACTTCTAGATGTCGCATTCCAAATTATAGGTTAGCATTTATAATAATACTTAAGATGAGGAATAACTCTGTTTTGGTTCTTTTAAAATTCATAATGTTTATTAGAATACTTCAAGTAATATCAATAAATACAAGAGAAACCCGTAATAGTAATGTAACTTTTGAAGAACATATGGAAATATGGCATTTTACAATTCATCAGTTTAACATGAATATCAACAGTTGCTTTAAAGGCTTGAACTATAGAAACAACAAAAGAGAATGGAGGAAAAGGTGGAACATGATTAAGTGCACGTTTAACTATTCTTATTTTATTTTAATATCATTGATTCTGCTAAGTGGAGATATTGAAGAAAACCCTGGCCCTGATGGCTCTAATCTTCAATGTGTAGAATGTACAAATGTAAATGTTATAAATGAAGGTACTGAGAAGGAAAAATGCATTTTTTGTAATAAATATTTTAAAAGGTTATTAATTTAATTTAAAATAATTTAATAAATATTAATGCCACACATAAAGATGACATATTCCTTAAAAGCAAACCTTGTAATAAAGGGAGTGTTCAAAGGAAAAACAAATTAGATGGTATCAAAGAAATATATTTTGAAACTCCAAAAACATGGCGAGAACTTTATGATGACGAGATAAAGGCATGGTGGGACAATCACTTAACAGTTCCCAATAATTGCATAGCAATAGATCCTCTTGTAAGTCATATTATGAAGGTCGAAACTGATGATACTTTATTAAAAAATATGTTTGACAAATTAAATTTAAGAAAATACAAATACATTTTAAACTGTGTAAATAGTAGAACATCTGAGGATAGGAACAAAGGGTGCCACTGGTCCTTGCTGTGTGTCAATGTAAAAGATCTTTCATTTTACCACATAGATTCTATGTCACCACTAAACCATAGCCATGCCAATACCCTAGCAAATAAAATTAGTAATTATCTTATAGGAAAAACGGTTCAAGTTCAAGTTAAAGAAATACAAAACTACAGACAGAAACACAATATTGAGTGTGGAATTCATGTGATACGCAATTCTCATATTGTCTGTTCCTGTTTATCTAATAATAAAGATATCTGTCAAGATTTAAGGTTTAAAGAAAAGTTTTGCGTCTCTGAAATATATCAACAAGTTTTCTCAGTTGTAAATCAGTATGCGCGTGTTTTAAGTGAACGAGATGATTTAAATAGCTTATTTATATCACCATTTCAAGATTTAACTTCAACCCAAACAATAACAAACGTGAGTAATTCCAATAAGGTTCTTCATGCTGGTAACAAGCCAACAAATATTATATTTAAAGATGATAATACAGAATTTTCATTAAGAAGTAAAATTTCTACGAAAACTATTATAGAAAAAGGAACAATAAAATGTAATGAATGTGGTAAAATATTTATGAATAATAAGGGGTTGTCAATTCACATTTCAAAAGCGCATTACAATAGTCATCGAAGCAATATAGCAAAGAAATATTCTTCCCAGTCAGAAGGATTAAATTCACTGAAAAACACAGTTGGAGAAATTGAAAATATATCAAATAGTACCAATAAAAATCATAACATCGAAAAAGAGCTCGAGTTTTGGTTTAATATATTCAAAAATGAACAGAACAATGATGATTTCCTAATAAATGTGGATAAATTTTCAAATTTTGTATCAACTGCCATATATCACTTACCTGGTCCAAAACATCCTGCCCATAAATATTACAATCTTAGAAAACAGAAAAAAGATTTTTCTCATAACAGTAATTTTCAAAAATCATCCAACCCTGAAAGGAAGACAAAAAATGAAAGGAAAAGGAGAAAGGAAAAATATGAGTATGAGTTGATTCAATTTGAATATTACAATAGGCGAAGGAAAGCAGTAAGGAAAATAATTGGAAGTGATGGTAAAGGTTGCAAAATAAGTCTGGAATCCCTACATGACAGTTTTGGAAAGAGATTTTCAACTCCCAACAATAGCGGTATAAATAATTCTGAAAAAGAAGGTAATAGTTTAGTAGATAAAGGTCTGGATATCGGCTACAACCACACAATTGATGAAAAAGAAATTATACACGCCATTAATAGCATAAAAATTG
Organism: Allygus modestus; assembly: GCA_963675035.1. Classification (NCBI taxonomy): domain Eukaryota; kingdom Metazoa; phylum Arthropoda; class Insecta; order Hemiptera; family Cicadellidae; genus Allygus; species Allygus modestus. The sequence goes on from OY776114.1 coordinate 131,685,099, forward strand.
ATACAGCTCCCGGTCCTGATAAAGTCTTGATGAGGACTGTAAAACTAAAAGGAGTATCAAAAATACTTTGTTTAATATATAACAGACTTCATCACTCAGGCCTAATACCTCAATGTTTTAAAAAGGCGAGGACAGTTTTAATCCATAAAGGAGGTGATGAGAACGAGGTCAATAACTGGAGACCGATTACTATTTGTTCAGTACTCAGAAGAATATTTGAAAAAATCCTTGACAAAAGGTTGAAAGAATATGTTTCATTTAATAAGTTTCAAGGTGGTTTTACCAATATGCCTGGGACACATATAAATACACAATTATTAAATGAAATATTGCGTTCAGCTAAACAAAACAGAAAAGATTGCAGTATTCTCTTTTTGGACATCGCAAAGGCATATGATAATGTGGGTCATCTGCATTTAGCCTCAGTTTTAAAATCGTTGCCTATTCCATCAAAGATTGCTGAATCAGTTATTCAACTACAAACCCATAATGTGACACAAATTGAAAGTTCTAAAGGAAAAACAAAACCTATAACAATCAAAAGGGGTGTTTTACAAGGATCACCTTTATCACCAACCTTATACAATTTATGTATTAATCACATACTGGATCAAATGTCAGAACATTCAGTCAGCGAAGAACTTGGTTTTAAACTCTGCATTGAATTACCCTCAATTAGTATTTTAGGATTTGCGGATGACACGGTCTTAGTTGGCAAGAATAAAGAAAGTGCATTATTATTATTTAATACTATTAATAGTTTATTTATTGAAATTGGATTAAATATCAACCCATCAAAAACTAAGATTATAAACATTGAAAAAGGTATATTGCAACAAGAAAATTATTTTTTAGAAATGACAGAAATCAATTCGATTGATCCACAGGACAAAATTAGATATTTAGGTGTGAATTTTGCAAATGAAATCATTTTTGATCCTGAACAAAACATAAGATCTCTAACAGAAAAAATTGAAAAATTAACTTGCTCGTCCTTTTTGAAAACAGAACAAAAAATGTTTGTTTTAATTAATTATATTTGGCCTACTTTAATATATCCCTTTCAGACTGCACCTTTACAAAACATTTCCTTAGAGTTTTTTAACGATGTTGATAAAATTATACGTTCTACTCTAAAAGAAATCTTGGAAATGCCAAATGACACACCAAGTTCGTTTTTTTATAGTTGTTCAAAATCCAAAGGTATGGGATTATCAAAATCAAGATGGGAAGCGGTGATACAGCACATAAATATTTGCCGTACCTTAAATACAACTAAGAATCCTTACCTTCAAAAGTTAAAAAGATTTGATCTTGAAGAAATTTGTTGCCTAAAGAAGCTTGGTTTATATGAAGAGGGACAACCTAAAATGTCAGCTAAATTATTACGTAATAAGTTAAAACAAATTGAATTTGAAAAATGGAATAAACTTCCTTACAAAGGAAAAGGAGTTATCTTATTCCAAGAATGTCCAAAGATTAATAAGAATTTAATGAAAAGTCATGGGTTGACGGAATCTGAATTCAAATATTACCTTAAAATGATAAATGATGTAGCCTCTGTCAGAAGTTTACACGGAAGGTCCAGGGACGGGAACCAGTGCCGGCATTGTTCCAGCGCTGAGAAGTATGTTTTGGAGACTTTACCCCATGTCCTTGGACAATGTCCATTTAGTAATCTTCTTCGAACCACTCGCCATCACTTAATAAGAAAAACCATTGCAGACCAGTTCAGACTTAAAGGCAGTTACGAGGTTTTCGAGGAAGTTACTGCGACAGAGGTTAACGGCTCCATAAGAAGAAGTGACATTATTGTCATTGACAGGAAGAAGAGCCGAGGATACATCATAGATCCCACTGTGAGATTTGAAACACATCAATGTCAACCAGATGAAGTGAATTTGGAAAAAAATCAAAATCTATGAAAACACAATCCCTTATTATAAGGAAAAATATAAGATAAAAGAATTTGAAGTATTCGGAATTTTAATTGGTGCAAGAGGGACCATACCAGTGTTTGTCCAGGAGTTTTGGAGAAAATTCAACCTGGACTGTAAAATACTAAATAGTATAGCATTATTAGCTATCAAACACTCCGTTCAGATTTTAAAAAACCATTTATATAATAACAAACATTAAGTCAAAATTTTTGTAATAGTATTCTTTGTCAATTAGGCATTTTACGTTGTGTAAAAAGATGTTAATTTTGTTTTAATAAATTATCTATATATATATTTTGCAAATATCAATGATCACAAACAGGGAAAGCCACATATCAAGTTTCATTAATGTATATTTATAAATAAGCTAAATATAACATTGTAATAACTCTCCATTAGAATAACTTGGGGGCTGAGCATGTGGAATTTGAAGTAAGAAGATTCACCTGAATTATCATTCAGCAATAATGTAGGGTTTTTTGACAATGTTTTCTGATAATGAATGGTATATATTTAAGATTACATATTTTAGTTTAAACAGTTTAATAAACACATTTCTTTAGTTTTGAATGACATTTTTTCCTTTAGGCGAGGTAACAATCTTCCAGGACATACTTTTGGGGAACACTACCTTGTTATTTTGTTCATGCCAAAAATTAATGCGAAATAAGTCTCCGCATGAACAAAATAACGAGGTGAGGGTTGCCCAAAAGAAGGACCTGAAACATTTCTTTGCGGAGTAAAGACCTTGTTTTAACTTGAGATTTCTATCTTTACGATTTATATTTTCTTGGAAGAGTTCGTTATTTCCAGTTTTAGGCAAGAGAACATAAGTTATTGATCAGATTATAAATTGGCTGATATAAATGGTTTTACAACAAAAGTGTGTAATTGGATGGTAAATATAAATTAAAAGAGAAAACATTATGTGCATCAGAACTGCTACAAACATAAAACTTTCTTTGTTTCCGGAAATCGGCATTGATATTGTTGTTACATATTGTTAGGTTTTTCAGAGATAGACTTCTCATAAAAAGCTAGTTTTAAAACTATAGATGAAACAACGATTTCTGAATGCTTCCATTTAATAGCTTATCTAAAAAATAAAATTACCATAGGTACTCTAAATATACATAGATAAACAAATATTAGTTTTGATGAGTGCACAAACATTTTATCACTCAAGCAAGTGCCGCATGAGGTATGCACATTTTCAAATCTGGGTACTTAGACCCTAATGTTATTCTTACGACAGAAAAGTTATTATTTCCATAAATTTGTTTTTATTACTTGGTAGGCCTAATTGGCCTGGTGTGGTAGTGAGACACATATGTATTGGAAATTCGTTGAGTGCACAGGTTTTCTGCGACGGGTATTGTAATGATATATTACATTACACTATAATAATATAAACATATTTTCTTCCATAAAGCATTAAATTTGATCTTGTTAAGTTATTAGTATTCAACATGTTAATACTGTACATTCAACCTGACTGGGTCAATTAATGGCTGTTAAAGCTTGATTATTGAAGCAGTAGTAACATATTAAACAATCGTGGGTCAATAACCGACCAACTCATTTAGTGAATATTGACATTGAAATACCTCATAAGAATAACGTTGTGTTTGACACTACAACAGTATATTTGTCTCACATTGATTATATATTTTTATCAATATGAGATATCTCAAGGAAATTTGATGTCTTGGTGCAATTGTGAAAATAAACAATGGTTTTAAATGTGAAGATTCAAGATTTAAATTTTATACATTTAACATTAAAAATAAAAACTGATTACACTACAAATAAAACATACATTTAAAGTATAAAATCAAAATAACTAAAATAATAAATAAACAAAATGCAGTATTTAGCTTCAAAATATAAGCGAGCTTTTGGACAATTTTATTAAATTTAATGAATAAAACTTGGAATTATATATGAATTGCATGTTTCATTTTTTGATTCTGCTACAAAAGAGGGTTTCTACGTATACAAACATGTTTACTGTAAGCGTATTACTGAAATTTATACACTCTTAAATACAATATGATATCTGGAAAAAAGACAGATTTTATTCATAAATATTCTCCATAGTACCTACCATTGGGTTTTACAGGCGCAATTTTGTTATTGAAAACCTTTCCAACTTTTCTTTGGAATTCCTTCGATAAAAACTTTGGCAGTTTTCCTCCATGGACCGTGACTGCAAATGAACACATACAAATATTAATCGTTTTGCAGTGTCTAACAGTGAGTAACAACAAATAAGTAAGTACATGCATATATGTAGTTATCTTTTGATATTAAGTGTTTTGATTAGTTGTATGCATTTTATTTTATATGTTGTACTATAACATTTCCACATTATATGAATGTTAAGAGACGTGTAATAAGTGTCATTCTACTATCTATTGGTTTAGATGTGATTTATATTCATCCTGCAGAAAGTATGATCAACTTTCATCATTAACATCAAAGGCGTTCTAGGAGTAAAAAAATAAATCATGCGAGTATCCCATCTATCGTGCTCCGTATTCTGTAAGCTTTTTGTTTTTTTTACTAATGAATTAGTGTATTATTAGAAACATATAAAAGGTACTTACTTAAAACTTCAATCATACTTGGCAAATAACAAGTCTTAATTATTTACAGGGTTTTTAATTCCACCATTGCAAAGTGGCAGTCAGTGATATGATTATTTTGGAGTCAAAATAACCTGAACATCAAACGTTATAAATATTTTACAGAGCATAATAATACATAACATAACATTAGAAAAGGCTGGATAATTAGGACTACAGTGATCTTGAAAGAGCGTCTTGTTGGATTGTTAGGTCTACTTGTATATTTATTATGAAAATGATAGTTTCATATAAATATATTAGGAGATTAAATTTGTTTTCTAGAATTTCCTATTAATTGCCAACTGATTCATTTGATAACGATGTTGAGCGATCAATGTTGAATACAAAATTGAGTTTCTGGCCATGTTGTAACATATTATTTTATATTTTCCTACCTGTGTGCCCGTCTTTCGTACAGGTTGTACGAAAATAGTATAAATAGTAACTAAAGCAAATAACAATCCACATGATTTTACAATATTAAAATTACATTTTACACGTTTAATGTACAATTAAATCAAAGTAAACGAAATATACTGGCAGATGGTTTGGGTACTGTTGCTAAGTCGAGGAACTCTGTCGGGTAGTAAACGGTATGTGGTTTACGACTCTAAATCGGTACACGTAACACTTTGTATTTGCTTTTGGAAATAAAAGAACTCAAGTACAAAAATATATATCGGTGAGGAGGGTGGAGAGGGGCATAAATATAAAATTGGGGGAGGAGCAAAAATTTAAAATCGGGGGGGGGCAAAAAATATAAAATCAGGGGGAGGGGCAAAAATATAAAAAGGGGGGCATAAAATAAAAATAAAAAATCGAAGAGGGGGGATTATAAAATTGGGGGGCGAAAATATAAAAGGGGGAACATCAAATAAAAATATAAAATCGAAGAGGGAAGGGGGAAAAATATAAAATGGGGGTGACAAAAAATAAAAATATAAAATTCGAAGTGGGGGGAGCAAAAATATAAAATGAAGGGGGTCTTTAAGATCGGGAGGGGGAGCGCGCAGAGTTCCCCAATACCCCCTACGCTCCCTATCGAAAAAAGAGTTTGAGTTGCCATTCAAGTAGTTTTTTTATTTCCATTATGAGAGTTGCCATTCAATTAGGTTTTTTATTTCCATAATGATAAACAGCTGTTTACAATATTTTAAGTTATAGATATAACTATTAAGTCATCATCTGGTTCAATAAATAAATACTTTGGCCATAAGAATAACATAGAAATAGGATCTTTTAAACCCCGAAGGGCAAATTCCTAATGTGATTTCCAAAAATGCAATCAACCTTCTAACGCACATATAGAAGATAGAAAAAAGTTTCATCGAAATAAGTGCACCCGTTTCCCTGCGAAAAGTGAACAAAACGTGTCTAAAGTCGCACGAAATCACGTTTTTGAGCGGCCGCCATTCTTTTTCCAAAAGGCATATGCCGGTTTAAAGTAGCCTAAAACTTTTTCACGCATGGATAGAACAAAGAAACAAAGTTTCATCAATGTCAGTGCACCCGTTTTCACGTGAAAAGCGAACAAATACCCATCCTTGAGCGTCACCGACAGACAGACAAACAGACAGAAAGACAGAAATTGAGATAAGACGAGTTTCTGCTTTCCTATGGAATGAAACGTAAAAATATGAAAACATTCATAATTCCAAGCAATGTACAGACAAAACTCTAATTTTATTTATATAGATCGAAGTTGAGTATTTTTTAAGGTTAGATTAAATTATATGTTTAAGGGAACATAAGAAATTGATTAACTTAATACGGAATCGAAACAAGCAATGTTATGTGTGGGGGCCCTGAGGAGAGGTAAGCCGCTGCCTTGGTGGTCTATGGGTGCTTTACTTTGGTAGTCTAGATGACTAGTTGGCTTTATTCTATAGTAAGCGGTTTTAGTGTATAGGGCCTAATCACTATAGGTCCTAATATATCTTCAAGCATCATGCTGTAATTTGACTAATTGTCCGTGCTTAATATAGTTTATGACAATAAAGGATTCTTGATTCTTTATTTTTATGTTTATTAATTTTTGTATAGTTTCGAAAATGTTCGTATAAATCGATGCAAGCAGCAAGTAATTATTTATAGCTGGTTGCAGTTTTGTTCGTAAAACCTCTTAGCAAGAATTTCTACATGATAATACAAATTATACATATTATTTTGTTATCCACGAAGAATTAAGAATAATGTGTTAATTTATTTTCTTCTTTATAATGATTAGAAATAGTACAAGTGTTACCCTCAAGGCAATTGAAGGTGGTGAATAAAGTTGAAGAAAAGCATAAAAATTGTACGTTTGTTTTACCGAAATCACCCTTATATATCCTTTTAAGTTAGAATGAAACATTTTAAGGCCAAAGGGCCCTACATTTTTGGTTTAAATGGGAGTTAATCTATCAAGATTGACTTTGCAATTGCACATGATTTTGATAGCCTCAAGGTATTTTCGGACTGTGTGTTGGCCTACTTTGATTGTGGTGTATTGAGACGATACTTTCATAAGATAATTGGTGGCTGGGGAGGGGTCACAATTGCCTGCCGTTGCCCCCCGCCCCTCCCAAATCACATGTGCAGAAAATACTTAATCGTTATTTGTTTATTATACATTAGATTGAATTTTTATTCCCAACTAACATGCATGGCATATGAGAAAATTATGTTATTTGCTGTTTGCAAACAACTAAAAGAAATACGAAGTTGATGCAGGTTAGAAAGTTCCTAGGATTTACAAGAGCTTTCAAATGTCATGACCATTGACAAATTGTTCTATTTGAGTTTTTAGAATTTTGGTCTTATAAAATATTAATCAACGTTTGAAAATATTTGTTTTTTATTTTAATGTTGTAGCGCATTAGAGTAAAGCCAACTTTTTATAAGTAATAAATGAATCAGACAAAATATGTGTAATGGTTTAGAAACTACAGGATATTCTGTAAATACCAATATTTTTCAAAAACATTTCCGCCATTTTTAAACGGATAAAGATAAGTGAACTTTGTTTCCACAAAAATTTTGCTTCAATTATTTAACAACATGACATAAGTTCACATTTTAAAATTTTGAGATTCAAACTAGTAACTCTCAGTTTTTAAAACTCCCTGTATTTAAAAAAATTAAAATTATTTGTACATTATTAATTGGGGTCGATTTAGGGGGGAATAATTTGGTTTCATCCTTCTAGGACAATTAGTTCGTCGCAATCTGTTTGAGACTCCTTAAGTGAGACCCTGCACAGTGTATCTGGTTGTGGGGGCTGCTATTGTAGCTGTAAATCACACAGAGAAGAGGACTTGAGCACTTTTAGTCAAATAAGGGGTAATAATTAGCCAAAAAATGCCTAAAAAGATAAACATGGGAACTTTAAAAGCCATAATAATGGAGACCACACAAATTATTGGAATGGGAACAGGCCTATGTTTGTCTTGACAGTATTGGTTATCAATTTACACATTTCTGCTGAATCGTTCCAGTAACAGTTGATGCGTGATGTATCTATAATCTAAATTTACGAACACACAACCTTGCTTTATACTGCAAGTATTATCGTTGTACAGATACACGAGCAGGCAGAGAAAATGTAGACCACATGTTTATAAACAAGTTTTGTTAATATTAACTTATATAATAACTATCTCAGTTCCAGTCCAAGAAACTTTCTGAGAACAGTAATCTTGGTTTTCACTAAAATAATATTGTGAGCAATCGACCAGCCTAAATACGTTAAATAAATCATTAAACATGTTTATCTTTTGAAGAAAAGGGTCTAATTTATTTAAAATTTCATAGGTAAATGTATTGTAGATTAAATAAAATATGGAAATTAATGCTTGTTGGGTATTCATGCATGAGTCATGCTAGTTTTTTGTTGTATGACACCAATGACTTTTTTTGTTAATAGAGCGCACAAACGATTTTAGGGAAAGCAGTCCAAATCCCTTAAATGTATTAGGCTACCCTGGGCGCCTTTAACCGAAGACCAAGACGCTAACGCTAACCGCTATATAGACTAGAGAGATGGCCAACGTCATAACATCCTAATATTATTGAAAACTATTGAAATATTGAAAACCAGGAGGTTGGATCATAATACACACATCCTTACCTTGCAAGGACGCAAATAGAATGAGAACTAAGGGAAAAACGTTCCTATGTTGCATTTTCACTGTTCCGCAACGATTACTATTATCATCAACCAAACCCGAGTTAACTACCAGAGTAATGACGTGAAATGAGCCAGGTGGTAATTTAGCAAAATCTGGCCTCCGCTCTGCCATCTTACATAACCACAGATCAATCAATTGAACCAATACAATTAAGCTTGAACACCAGTTGTGCAATTAGTATATCAACTAATTTTTTTAAATTGTAGGTGAACATATTCCACAAAGTTGTTTAACTCACCATCCCATATACAAGTTAGATGTTGTATTAGCAGGATGGGAAATATTATTTTTGATCTCTTAAGCACTTCTCCACAATACAATCCTAACAAATACAAATAATTGTATGTAAAATATTTTCATAATTTGTATGCACTCCACAATATAAACTAAAATACATTACTTTTGCTGCCCATCATTTTTAGTTTTTATTATAATATATATCTTCCGGATTTTTAAGGATTCTACTGTATTTTCTGTACAGTAAAGTAAATTTAGCTAAATATACAGGGTCAACGAAAATGAATACCCGTATTTAAACTCTCACCGCTTCAAGTACAATATCGAGTATCAAGTATTGAGTTGGTATTGCTTTAATAAGTTAAGTTGGGAGAGTTTATTACGCATCATAATAACTCTTTGTATGTTCAATAAGGTAGACACAAATTTGTTTCATTCTATTTCTGGAGCATCATTGGAGGTGCAATAAGCAGCATTGATCCTTTCTCCAAAATGCTTGAAGACACGTATTTTTCACCTTATACAATGTTTCTAATGTATCCCCGGAAGAATTCGTTCATCGTTCATTGCAGCAAGGTGCTAGATTGGGTGACGAGTCGCCGCACTAGAAACTAAACATGCCCACAACGATCTCACTAGTTGTGACGGAGTACGTTAGCGCTGAATGTCCAGCTTCCAATAGGGTTGACGTAGGTGTCCCTTTCACCTGGTCGGCTAGGAGCAGCCTAGACACCACTACTAAGGACTTCTTCTTCTGGAGCTATATTAAAAACCTTGTTATGAGAAAAATACGTGACTTGATGCTTGAAATATGATATAGAGTTATTTGTGAGACCTCAACTGGGAATTCCAGACATGCGGATGTGGCTAGAAATATATTATAGATTCGATGTATCCCATGCAATTAAGGAGTTTATAGTTTACTAGCTGTGTACCCGTCCTTCGAACGGGTTGTATGTATAAATAGTAGATTAATAAAAAAAACAACATATATAATTTTACATCGTTCAAATACAACTAGCAAACCATATGTTTGTATCTTTAATCCCAGCGCTTCTCCTTCTTTTGTTTTGATTTGCTGTCCAATGTTATTTAAATGATCCAAAAGCGTACTTTGAGGGCTTCCCAAGGGTTTCTGGTTCCACGCACTGACTTGAGACCCCCTAAAGAGACATCTAGACGTTAAGAGGGGGCTCCAGTCCTCTGCGTCTACCTGCTTCTCCCATAAGACCAATGTTAACTTTCAAAGTCCGTCCCTCCTCAACGGGTTATCCGAAATCGATTATTTATGGCTCATTTTAAAGATTAAAGATATATCTAGCGATTTCAGTAAGCATAATTTCGTTATCATAAATAATTCGTGCTTAAATAAATCCTAAACATTGAATATTTTGGAATTTTATTGATCAATTTACGCCTCACTAACACAAACTCACACGCACAGCGCCACCACGTGCGCACCCCTCGCACGAGCGCGTAGTCCAAGGTCGCGCCGCCCCCTACACTCCCTCCAGTCACACCTTCCACGAATCTCGCCACACGCACAACACGAGCACCGCGTGTCCGCGTTTTTCAGTTTTCAGAGTATTATGGCATTACTGCAACCGTAGCAATTAATGCCTAGTAAGAAATATAGGCATACAAGAAATAGAAAAGCAATTGCGAGTAAAACATTGTTGTGTGAAACAAGTTATAGGCTAGGGTCTACCTGTCATGTTAACTGAAGATCCAGCTTCTTCTGAAGATGTATTTAACTAAGTGATAGGAAAGTGTAAATTTACGATTTAATTCAAATTTCGTGGAGACATTTTTTTCTATAATCAGTTGGACAAGTTAATTTTGCAAAGCAATCAGAAAGACCCTAACTTCCATTTTTGGAGGATATAAAAATTGCAATGTTGTTTTTTTAGCTCCCAAAAACGGTAAGAAGAAATGAGGACGTAAAATTAATGCATATTACATTATATGACATAAAAAGCCATAAAATGTAGGCCTAAACCCTCTCCCATAATTTTAGCACAAATATTTATAGCCAGATATTTAATTTATTACATAATTCTACAGTATTCAGTTATGAGAGTTTTGTTCAGCTTTGACACTCGGCTTCTAAATTGTGGATAAAGATTTGCTTGTGTAGCCAGGTAGTAGAGTGGTTACACAAGCCCACCACCACTTGTTGTTTTATGAATTTCCTATCGAAAGTGAACTATTAGCATGACCCGCACGGTGAAACTTAAGCCCGGGATCAGCATAGAAGTTCCTAACGTGACCTCCTGAACACGTCTTGGGGGTCGTTCAAAATGATATATATTATAGTAGCCCTTTACTGTGAATTTTATTCTCGAATATATGTGTGTGTGTGTGTGTGTGTGTGTGTGTGTGTGTGTGTGTGTGTGTGTGTGTGTATGCACACTAGCGGTCGCATTTTTGTCCGATTTACTTCAAATTTGCCTTTCTATAAACAGTTGGACAAGTTTGTTGGGCAAAACAATCGGAAAACTCTAAACCCCTTTTTAGGAAATTATTCTTTCAAATTTCGAGTTTTTGGGCCCAAAAAGGGTCAGACAAGCCCCGGTCGTAAAAGTAATGCATGAATTAAGATGGGAATTAGTGAAGCGAAAGTTTTAAGCCCTCTCTCGTCATTCTAGCATAAATATTTACCGAGTTATTAAAGAAAATGTATAAAGACTAAACACAGTACGTTGTCTTATGGGGTTTTTACGTTAGAAAGCATGTTATTCATTTGTTGGTGTATCTGTATCATCCCCAGCAACATGGCGCCTACTTTAAAGCCTGACTGGACCTTCTCCCAACCTTATAATGCGCAAAATTGTATTCCTAACATTGCAGGTAAATGAAACCAGGAACATCAGAACAGACAAAAAAAATCAATGTTTTCAGATTTCAATAAAATTTGAATAAATGTATGTTTTTACACTGGTTTTGAGTTTTAAAAGTTTTGTATGTGGAAATTCACTTCCCTCACGTCAGCGTGCTGCGTGCGAACTCGTTTTGTATTGCTATAAGTAAGCATTTCCAACTCCATCTCAATTTAGTTTGGAGTAAACAAAGATAAAATATGAGGATTTTTCACTGAAAATGTACTATATTCAAATCTATTAATCAACCAAGTGAATAACAGAGAAGACTTGAACAGAAATAGTAAATTCTTTAACTACTGATAGTGAAACATATTTCCTGAAGCCTTACTGATAACTTGTTAATATTTTTTATAAATAAATAAAGAGAACCATACAATCCATTTATTTTCCAAGCATTGTATATTTTTGATTTGAGTATACATGTTTTTAAATCAGTAAATAGTACAAATAGGTGCTCATTGGTGATAGAACGGGGTCGAATCGCCGATTGTATTCGTAAAATATACGTTCCGGTAGTCGTTCGGGCCTATAAAACGGGATTGGGCTTCATTTTTTGCTGAGAAAATGTGGCCCGATTGTCAATTGTTACGATTAATCACGGTTAGATTGTGAATGTTGGCAGTGAAGGTTTATAAGACAACGTGGTCTGGTGGATTTATTTGAGTATGTTTTGGCCATTCCAAGTACAGTTTCACTCGGCAAACTAAGTTTATCACAAAAAACAAGTGGACATTAGTGACATGTTGTAACTCCCAAACATCAATATAACCTAGGCCTATTATAAAATACCCCCCTTATGGACTACCAAGGCTGCACTTCCGCAGTCGCCCGGTGTAACAATCGAATGAAAATAATCGAAATAGTTAATGTTTTGATATTTCGATATAAATATATCGGATCAAATTGATACCGCTGACTTATTATAATCGTAATTGATGAACGAAGTGAATCACTGTATTCATGAAGAAGTTTCAGTGGCCGTGTGTGGGTGTGTGTGTGTGTGTGTGTGTGTGTGTGTGTGTGTGTGTGTGGGTGTGTTATCGAAATACAACATAACTATAAAACATTTCTTAATGAAATTTTGAAGGAGTCATTTGGGATACCAAAGGGATGTTTTAACATAGCATTTGTATTTTATTTTGGATTATTAATAATTATTAAAACTAATTTTAATGTTTGATATTCAGTAGTTGAATTGGTTTTCGTAGTAAGCTATTGACTACGGTTGTCTTTAAAATGCCAGCTGGAATTTATCTGCGTTTCACTTGAGGGATTTTTATCCCATATATGGGATATTTTGACTGCTTGTGGGATAAAATGGGATTGTGGGATAAAGTGGGATTTTTTGGAAATCGGCATTACGTCTGCTAGTTTGCTTATAACTTACGACCAGAGCACCTTAGCAGTAGCACTTCTATTGGATTTTCTCGCCGTACTAGCAGTTGCGGGGTTTCCCATTTTTTAACCTCGCTGTCCGACCCTATTGTGATTTTATAAACGTCACATAAGGAACACTGAATCACGTCAATTTCGCTGGCTGAGCCATGTTGGAATTAACAAGCAAAATATTTTCCATTATTTAGTACCTATTTCGTACTCTTTAGTACTACCATTAAAAATATTAGTACCTCTCACGTAAATAAATTATTTAATTTAGTTAGTTCACCGTATCATTTAGCCTATGTCGCATTGCTCAAATCCTTTGAGGTACTAAAATGTAAAATACCTATAGGTAATTAGTAGATATAAATAAGCTCTACCCAACGGTATAAATATTGTACTAATACATTATTCAATAATCATATAATATTTAACATTAATTGTGTTGCATTGTTTAACAAATCAGTGGGAAAGTGTGCGATATGACGAGGGATATTATAAGGGAGAGTGTGGGATAAAGCGAGATTTTTTGTATCAGCGCGTGGGATATTTTTACTGCTGAGTGGACACACTGAATCTTTGTTTATAAATCACAAAATTGTAAACACGCTTTTAACTATGAAGTTAGGTTATGTTTTGTTCCATCAATTTTGTTATTTTGAAATAGTTTAAAATGTGAGTGTTATGTAAATTAATAGTGGTTTGTCGTGTTTAAAACAATACTTAGCCTATATCTATTTAGATTTATTATTAGTTTATTTTTTACTGGAAAACTTCGATGTAAAAGCTAAGTGTTTGGACTAGTGATGGTAAATTAATACACTAAGTTTTGGCATTTTTGAATTACTGGGACAGTACAACTCCGTAACATGGCTGACTGTGATTGATAATCAAGAGTGTTGGAGACCTATAGTGGTTTTTTTTCATTGTGAATAGATTACTCTATAGTAGACTTACTAAACGATCATACGTGCAAACCATCTTTATTTTGTAATGTACCAAATAAGCCCCACTGTCACCTAATGACATGGAATTAAAGTTTTGTAATCTACCGGTCAGTAAAATAGTCTGGTTACAGTTTATATTTGTTGGCATTTTCTGTAAATAATATTGATTTTCATAAACAACCAAGATGTCCAAAACTCCGTAATCCAAACCGTCTACATTGTTCAACTAGTCACGTTGTAGACAGATTGCCCTCCTGAAAATTTGTCATTAATGTAGATGTTGGTTTTTGCTTTTAAACCTCTCGTACTGCAATTTCATCACTTGTGTGATTAAATTCAAACTACATATTAATGATGTAAACATTTTTAAATTTAAGGACTGAAGTTTATAATATACTGTTTTATAAATAAATCATTGAATACCTTTTTTTACATTCAATTTGTTTAAAACAAGTTTATTTCTGTATGTTTAACCCCCTGATTTTGGAGCTGGAAATTTATAGGTCTAATAATAATAATAATTGGCAACTTTCCCCTCATGTGATATATTTAAAACTCGTCGAAAACTATCCGGTGCCAAAAATATATTAAAGTCATTGGCCGAGTCTTAAAAAGCCGTGATCGGGCCTAATGGCCACAGCTAGGACCTGTGACCAAATAAACGCAATCACTTTAATCTAATTTACTAGGTACACACAGTGGTTTTAAGAGGTTAATTGCTCCACCTCCCCATCCAGGATTAGATGGAAACGTATTCCGAATATTCTCTATCTTTGTTGCTTGATTAGGAAACCCCAGCATAGCTGCTATAGGCACGTCTTCCATAAGCGGGAATTTTGCGCAGGTTACCGGAAGGTTAGGATATAGCAGGTAAGGAAAGAGTGGGATGGGACAGGCAGCCAAATTGGCCTTTCAGAGTACCAACTCCTGTGCTCCTGTGTCAGCTATGATCAGGCTCAAACAGGCGGACCCGCTCTGCCCTCCAACTGGCCAACTCAACGAATGGCGTATCCATGTACAGCAGCCAGGGACCATACATTCTCAGGTTGGGGTCCAAACCCTGAGTTTCCTCCACCAGCCGCTTCAAGTGGCCAAAAAACTTACCATATGTAATGACAACTTCATTTGCTGTACCCAATGTCAGCCTCAAACTGGTAAAGACCAGTTTTAAGGTTGTCCTGGGACAAATATTCTCTATTGGTAAATGCTAACACACCAAGTTTTAATAAAATTAATCAGTATATAAGAGAGATATATTTTTCATTTTTTTATAAGAATAACATCTGACAATGTACTTAGTTTACTGCTGAATTGAAATTGAAATATTCTCCGCAACCATTAGCCGAATAACCTACTAACAATATACTAATTTAACCGTGTGTGGATTGGAGTACTAATTTTTTAGCTTTTTGAGCTTGTTATGGCAATGAGTTAAAACTGTTAAAACCTGTTAAAAATATTTAAAGTTTATGGTATTAAGAAAAGTAAAAAAACTGAATTTTGGGACCTCTTAAGCCCTGTAATTTCTGAACCCGAATTTTTCAAAAAAAATCAGGTGGTACATTTTATTAGAAACCTAATACATATCACCAAATAAAAATCCAAATATTTCGAAAGCGGCTCCTCAAAACAGCTCCTGACCTTTATACTACGTTGTTGGGTACCAAAATATTGTGGATACATCTTTGTTTTTACCTCAGGGCTCTGCCTTTACTATCACTTCCAGACGTTTAATTTTAATGTTTGATTATTTGTTGGATTTCTTTTTTTAAAGCAGCATCTCCTGAAAGATGTCTTTAGGTTTGATACGCCGCCCTCCTCAACCATAGACCTCCACCACACCGGCAAATTTTCTATGTTATTATTTACGCCTTTTTTAGCAATTTTAGAAAATTTTCAATGATACCAAAAATCTTTGTTACTTTTGTTTAACCCCGGCCTTAGAGCTCCGCCTCACTGACTTTAAAAGTTGCCATATTTAATTTATGGAGGAAAGATGGTCCTTGGGTCAGCGTTCGGGAGTTCGGGTTGAGTACTACTAGCTGGTAGGACAGACGTTCTTCTGTCCTAATGCCATTGAATTTGTTTTATGTCAAAGATTCTCGTTCTTTTTTAAGATGAGCTCGTTCGCTTCACTCACTCGCCTCCAGGATGAGCTCGTTAGGTACGCTCACTCGCCTATATTTATATAGGGCTTGCTTCGGTATTGAAAAAGAGTTGCCATTCAAGCAGATTTGTTATTTCCATAGTAAACATATGTTTATTTGCTTTTCAATTATGTTTAGATATCATCCTTACAACAGCTGTTTGATGTAACTAAATAACTAACATACAAACCCGAATTTGTTTTATGTATTTAGATAATGAAAATCGCTTAATAATATCTCGCCATGACGACGATAATATACACTAGGCAGCAATACGGATTTTGGCAATTTGAAATTTAAGTAATTGCACAACGCCATCTGTAGAGCCTGATAAAATCATAGGCTATATATTATACAAATCAAACAGGAAAAGTGGCCGGGCTGGTAAGGGCCCGCACTTGCATATAGGGAGTAGGCCTATACAGATCCTAAATTCAGCCCTGGCCGTCTGTATGCAGAACTTCAAACATTCTAAAATCCATAATCATTGTCCCTGTCTCTTGTACATTATATGAGCCTAAGAGTAAGATAGTAGAGAAGAACTGCCGGTTTAACCCCGTAATCGGCGCTTTTTTCCCATGTTATTCTTATGGGGATCAGTTTTTGCGCCGACGCCCGATCCCGTCTTTACACAAGTTTCCTGTACTAGTACCCTTGCCACATTTTCCCCATCCTCTATATTTAAAAAAAACTTTGGATTTGTCAATTTGTCTAATGCATTAATAAATCCCAAATTAACTATTACGGTCGAATTAAAAACTGCCAACTTACTGATTTTTGCACCCTAATTTCCTTTTTGACCCTTGCCATATTTTTCCCAATTTTAAAATTTGCATTCATTTTAATACATCCTTTGCAGAAATCCACGAGTTCTGGCTACTTGGGAACCCGAGCCATTTGACATATAATAAATCACCCTTCCTCCTAATTACCTTCTCTACCAAATACATGTCTTTATATTTAGTCTTTAACAATTCTTCTGTATAATATCCTCCTTTGATTATATTGCCATTTTCATCTTTCAAAATATAAGTCACAGGCTTTGTTTTCTTAACTTCTGCTATTGTAAAAAGCTCTCCCGTCCAGTTAGGGGTATATCCTTTACTAAATACATGTTTATATTTAGATATCCTTACACTATCCCCCACCTTATATCTTGGCTTTTTAACTTGTACTTTAGATGCTAACCTTTCATGTACATCTTTAGAGTTCTTAGCACTTACTTGGTTAGGCTTCATCCCTATGGATCTATGTACTTTATTATTATATATCCTTATTAACTTTGGAAGTAAATCCAACCACTTGTAACTCCCTTGTGCACTAAACTCTCTATACAACCAATTCTTTAAAGTTCTCTGGAACCTTTCCACAATAGCCGCCTTAGTTGTAGAGTAAGTGTGGTAGTGATTAATATTTAGAATTTTCATTAGTTTGGTAAAATGTTCATTAAAAAATTCTTTTCCGTTATCAGATTGAATATTTTTAACTCCCTTTGGGAGAATAGTTTTTATAGCTTCTGTGACTACTAATCCAGTTTTATTCTTTAGTGGAGCAGCATAAGCTTTTTTAGAAAATGTGTCTATTAAAGTTAAAATATATTTATTCCCACAATTCTCTCTAGCATAATTCCGCATATCTATTAAATCTATTTGAACAGTTTCGTTCATACCCAACACCTTAAAAGACCTTCTAACAAAGTTCTTTCTCGCGGGCTTATGTAATTCGTAAGCAATTTTTCCCATTTTTTATTCTTTATTTTTAATGTTAACGTATCTACCAGTCTCTGTCGTTTCAAAAACACCTCCATTGCTACCAATTAACATACCATCACTCATTCTTTGATATACATAGTTTTTTGGCAAATATGCCTCTCCATCTAAAGTCTTAAATCCGCTTAAAGATGTAGGGTCTGCAACCAACAATTTAGGATTGTACATCATCAAATCGATTTCATTATTGTCTTGCATAAATTCATTAGTTTTATTGTTAAACCTTAATGCATGTGATTTTAAACAAATATCAAATTTAATATTGTCTTGTCTAAAATTTTTAATATTATCGTCATACCTCAAAACTTGTGACATTAAACAAATATCACTCCTATCTTTGCCTTCAGGTACATTCTTTATTAATTTGTCCTCTGCATCCCACATATCGCTATCTAATGTTAATACATTATAATATTTATCCCCCTGTTTTATTATGCTTTTCTCACCTTTTGTTAATATTTGATTAACAACAGCCACATCATTTGGCAATGTTCCAGGTAAAATGTTTGTTAATTGCTTATTTTTACCATCAAATTTAAGACCGTCTAAAGTCACAGTCTGATGTTTTGTAACACAATCGTTCTCATCAACAGCGGGTTTAACACGAACTAGCCTTTTATTATTAAAATCCCAAAAGTTTAGA
The DNA here is from genome assembly GCA_963675035.1 of Allygus modestus. Taxonomy (NCBI): domain Eukaryota; kingdom Metazoa; phylum Arthropoda; class Insecta; order Hemiptera; family Cicadellidae; genus Allygus; species Allygus modestus. The sequence continues at coordinate 131,703,843 of OY776114.1, forward strand.
TCCATTTTTGGTACTTGAGAGACGTTTACAACATCATCGCTTTCTTTACCAGCCAACAAATTACTTATTTTTCGCTTTTTGGCATTCCAAATACCATTCTCCGATTCCAAAAATTCATAATTATTTTTGTCTTGTACAAAGACACCATCTTTTCTTATTAAAGTTTGCTCTAATGTGGGTACATCGGTTGAGCTTTCACCTCGTTTAACATTAGTAATTTTGCGTTTATTAGCGTTCCAATTATTACTCTTGGATTCTAAAAACTTATATTTAGTATTACCTTGTACAAAAGCATCACCTTTTCTGGTTAACGTCTGCCCCAAAGTCGATACATCATCAGTAAACTCCCCACCTTTAACACTACTAATTTTATAATTTAAAGCATTCCAACCATCATCTTTTAGATTTAAAGTAGTTTCTTTAAAACTTCTAGCTTCTGGTTTACTATACGGGTTATATACGCGATAAAATTTATCTATCATCTTTTTATTTAATAAACAATTCCACTTTCCCTCAATTCTTCTATGATAGAATCTATCTCATTATCCACTCCAGAATTTCCCGCCAATCGGCTTAACCAAAGCAGTCTTAACCTATCTACAAGCTCATTAGGATTGTCCCAATAAACATAGTCTATTTTATTACCAGTTACCTGCCTTAAACCTTCACCAACAGTCTTAAACAGGGGTTTAATTATATTAAGATATTTAGTGTGTTTATTACTTGACATCGCCGCACCTGGTTTATAACCCTTTAAATGTGCATTTGTAGCTTCCAAAATCTCTTTATAATTTTGCAAATCAGTCTGACTATAGTTTACGGGTTCTTTTAAAGTTAACAATTCCCACAATCCCTTTGTCCCTTTATAAATTGTTTCTCCAACTGTAACATCATCATTGGCAATTTGAACTTCCTGATTCCCAATAAAAAATTTATTTCCTTCTCGCCTAATACCATATGTGGTGTCTGTCATACTACTTCTACTAAGGTAATTTCCTAAATAGTCTGATGCTAAAAGACCAAAATCTAATTTGTGCGGTGTTATCTGGGTTATTCTTGGTATTCTAGACGGGGTCTTTTCTAAAATCATTGGGAGAACTGGCCTCTCTGTTTTTGTGGCTAAATTTTTTAATTCTTGCAAAGGCTCTATTAACGGTTGGAATGTTTGGAACCTCTCTTCAGCCTCTAGAAATTTACCACGTTTTAACGCCCTATATTTTTCTCTTATTTGTTTTGCAGACTCTACCAATTCTTGTTGAATATTTGTTTTCATTTTATTTACATTTTATTTATCTCATTTGTCAAAGGATTATACTCAAACACTTTATCGTGTATTATTAGGCAATATGCAGATGTGTTTGAAGGGACATTTTCTGCAGTTTCAATTTCTAATTTAATATCTACGACCCCCTCTTTTACTGATTCATTCTGCCTAGAACAATATATTACAATTAGAGGATATTTCTTTATAAAGTCAGCTCTGTTAAACATAGGATCGGGGACGGTGTTGTAGTAACTCTCCCTAAACCTCACAAACATCTCATAAGCTTTAGAGGCATCTCCATTTTCAAAGTCGAGATTTAAATCACTATAAGGAAAATATTCAGAGTTTAAAAACACTTTGAGATTTTTCAATTTACAGTGATCAAATTCATCAGTTCTTTTTCGTGCACTGTTGTCCCTACCAGTTTGGAAACCAAATATAATAAACCTGGGCTTCTCCAAACTCGAAGACGTCTTAACTGACCATGTATGTCTCTTGGTTTCGGGGTATGATGGGAGTTCGTGTAGCTCCAAACTTCTAAATGCAATTTGCAAATTTTTATTTTGCAATAACATCTTTTGTAATTGAAGCTTCTCCCCATCAGATGGTACCACATGCGGCATCGCCCACTGGATCGATTTAAGTGTAATTTTAGGAATAGGATCGACCCCAGTTGGAGCATTAGATGTTGTTAATATACAATTTAAGTCGTTTTTGGATCTTTTCAACACCAATTCTTGTTTAACATTTACTAAAACCTTATTAAAATCCTCAAACACACCCATTAACAGCTCTAACGGGACACAAGTACTAAACTTGCCGCTTTTATGGAACTCCTTTAAATTTTCATCAGAATCAAATGCTACATTTGACAATTTAGTTGTTTTATTGTAAGAGCACAATATTTTCATAAGACTGGAAATTCCCGGATTTCTTACAATATCTATTTCTTTACCACCAACTTCGTATCTAATTTCGTCAAATAAGAATGCAAATGCATTATTTATAAAATGTCCTTTATCATGATTCTCTATTTCTCCTTTAATATACAGATAACTCCTACATGGGAGTGTTAGTAAATCTTGGTTATTTATGCATATTCGAATTTCATCGGAATTATTTATTGCTAAAGTGTTGTGTGGAACATAGGAGTGATTTGTAATTTTAACCACGCTATCGTCGTATTGGAATTCTCCTGTAACGTCTAGAAAATCTTACATTTTTATTAATAGAAAATTTTAACTTCAACCCAATTGATCGCAGAAACCTGGCATTTTGCACACTCAGTCCGTTCTTGTAAATTCTCATATCTTTTTTATATGACAAGTAATTGTAGTTTCTTCTTTATTAAAGTCAATTGGCTTGTCGTGTTGATCTGCAAATGTAATGCTAACAACATCTAAACTTCTCTTATTTACAGGGAAGTATATAATATTTCTGGGGACCTCAATAATTTTGTAGCCGGGAGGAGCTTCTGGGTAAAAACTGTGTATGGTGTGTGATTTGTCACCATTTAAATAAGACCCATTCGCAATATTACATTTTACTCTAATCACATTTACATTATTTATGTTGATTTTATTTACGGATTTAAACGCAATATCTGGAGTAGAAAATCCTTTAAATCCCAATAATTCAGACCCTAAACACGGTTTTGTAAAATCAAACACATGGCCAGAATGTAATGTGGCTTTCATAGTTTTATTATCGGCTATAAGTACAAAATCTGGGAGTTGCTTTTGAATTTCCTTCGCAAGCTCAAACACTTCGTATGTACCTTCAGCAATTTCAATTACATTTGGAGCTTTGTGATCGTAATAATACACATCCTCACCCTCGTCTATAGTTAATTTTGTGTCTTTAAGTTTATTTAATTTTGGAACTAGCCCTTTGTAAAATATAAGTTTGACTTTTGTATTAATTAATGCTACTTTATTTTGTATAATAACTTCAACTTTACCATCTAATGCCCGGTTTAATTCGTCAATTGTAACCTCCCCTTTTGGGGTTGTAATTTTGTGCATTTTGTAATATGTCAAAGTATTTAGAGGTTTTTTAACATTAAATATAGAATTATAACTTTGAAAATCTACCAGTCCAATTACATAATCACCATTTAATTCTATAGGAGGAAAGAACACCGACTTCAACTCTGGCTCTGTACCCGTAAATGTTATAGTAAATGAATCCATTTTTATAAACTAAAATTTTTCAGAAATGATAAACATAAAATTCCACAAATGGAACTGTTTAAATCTTGTATTTGATCAGTTGTATAGTAAATTTTAGATGGTACAAAATATTCAATTACCTCTTTTGGAGGCTGTATTCCGAATGGGTCAAAATATATTACAATATCTTTATTTTTACGATATGCTGTCCAATGTGTGCCCCTGTCACTGTCTAAATTAATAATTCCACATTCTCTTACTTTTGGTCTCTGTTTTCTTAGCTCGTTTTTTAGGTACACTCCTCGAAAGTGAGGCACGTCTCTTGCGGCCTCTAACAGCTGAAAGTTGTCCATCTTTTTTATTAAATTTTAATCCCATTCCCATTTTTGCCTTGGCCTTCATCAAATTTGTCACTGCATAAGCTGCTGCTTTTTAGGCCAGACTGGCGTCCTTTGCCGAAACCCTAGTCCAAGCCTGGTCCGCTAATCTCATATCTGCCTTGTTCCGGGCGGCTGTATCAGGATTATTCATGTAGAATATGTCATGCTCTTTACAATAAGAGTCTAGCTTATTTTTTGGAGGTACATTTCTGGCTAAATTTTCACGTATCTTAGTTCCAGGACCACAATATGTATATGACGGTATGTGGAGGGGGAAAGGAAGGTTGTTTATAAGGGTATTTAACAAGCCACGGCCTCTATATGGCTTTAAGAATAATCCCTTACCTTGGACCTTTTTACACTTTCTCTTTGCCATTTTTATTATATAAAAAATGTCATTTATTCAACAAAAGAACAAATTTAAAATAGCACATAAAGAAAATACACCAAAGAAGTTGGGTCTATTTCCTAATAATATTCGCTGTCTTATAATAGGGCCTAGCGGTTCGGGGAAGACCGTTGTAATTTATAACTTAATTGTAAAAAAGCAAGGATTAAAGTTTACAAATTTATATATAATATCCAAATCTTTAGAACAAGAAAAATATAAAAAAATAATTGAAATATTCCGTCTGTGTGATGAAGTTAAATTACACACATATTCAAACTGTGAAATCACACCAAATGATGTAGAATCACACTCAATAGTTGTATTTGACGACATAAATAGTCCAAATATCACACAATTTTTCTCAATGGGCAGACACAAAAATATTAACAGTTTTTACTTGTGTCAATCTTACAGTAAAGTAAACAAACATTTACGTGACAATGTTAATTTTCTAATATTATTTAAACAAGACGATTTAAATTTAAAACATGTGTATAACAATCATGTGGGAAATGATTTTTCATTTAACCAATTTAGAAATCTCTGCCATCAATGCTGGGACAGGTCTAAATATGGCTTTTTTGTAATAGACAAGGAAAGGCCAAAGAATAATGGGAAATATAGATTTATGTTTGACCAATTTTATAATGACCGAGGGCAAGAGTGTTAATGCCATCCAGAATAAACCTCTTGTCGTCATCAAAAGAGAGTACCTTTTTGTTCATCGTTAATGTTTGAAGATGGTGGTTTGTGGATTTAATTCTTGTAACATTCTCATAGTAATCTTCCCCGGTTGCAAGACAGTTTAAGTAATGTTGGTGTCTTAAGAGATGTTTAACTGTAGCATTGTCAGCCCCCTTTGCCTTTTTAGCCTCTAGCTCATTTTGCTTTTCTTTTTCGTATAACCATTGTAAAGGAATGAAAGAGTATAATTTTGGCCTTAAACCACAATATTCATACATAATTTGACCATTTAATTCGTCTTTAAACTTGCCCGTAACTTTTTTATTTTTATCAGAGTATAAGAAATGGTCTTTACTATATGCAGAGGTGTCAAAACAGTCCAAGTCACATTGTATTTCCTTGTAAAAGTCCTCTGTTACTATAGAATAAAGAAGGCTGTCTGTGTCTGTCATCAAGAATTTTTTATTCTTAAATTTTGAGATATAATTATAGTGGAAATCATACATTATTACTTTACTGATATCCAAAATGGTCATTCCTAAATATATTGGTTTATCAAAATTTACAATTAATTTATTTAAATGTACAGCATGCAAATTGTTATCGAACATTTTGCTACAGTCAAACCTTGGCTTTGTAACGTACTTTGTTAACTTAGACTCGTCTACAAGATGTATATCACGAAACTTACGTTGGTTCATAATTGTTCGACCAAAGAGACTGTTATTTAACAGTTTGTAAAAGTCTTTTTCAAAATCATGTTTAGCTTTTTGTCGCTTTTCAATATTAAAATTAATATAGGGCGCAAGCCATTTCGACTGTCTAAATTTTAAAATTCTGTGGTATTTTGTAACTACCAAACCCAGTTCTTCGTATTTTTTTAGTGCTTTATAATGCAAAATATATTTAGTTTTGTCATTTAAATTTGGTATTAATTTTCCATTCATTTTTTCTGGTGCGAGCGGGTAGTCATTATGCAAACCGTGTAAACTTTTATCGTATTTTAAATCAACTTCCAAAATAAATCCAAAGTTTTCATTTTGATTGTATTTATAATCTTTCTCATTTGTCCATCTAAAGCCATCGATGGGCAACGACTCGCACATTGCTGTAGAGTATAGCGAGTTACAGTCTAAGTATACAAGATATGTGCTTTCTTGATTTGGGTCATAATATTCGCCCATGTACTTATTATTGGCTTTAGCATAGCGTGTGGAAATCATACTTACACCGCCTCCAATGGCATGTTCTATAAACAAATGCATGTCAATGTCACGAAATAATTGTAATTTTATGCCGGTCATTCTAAGACATGCCTCCCATGTTAGTCCAGGCAGTGAGTACATATGAACAGGGTCGAGTTTATAATCCTTTAAACATAAGTCCCTAAATGTCTCAAACACATCAGCCAATAACAACACATCTGTTTTAAGGTATAAATCGTGATATTCTTTTAAATTATTAATATTCAAATGATTCCATACGTTTTTAGCATGTTCATATTGTGCAGGAGATATACATTCTTTAGTTAGACTACTGTAAAATGCCTCTATGGGTGGGAGAGGCTCTAAAAACTTTTCTGGTCCTGTCATGTATTCGTACGGAAATTCGCCCTTACGTTGTAGTAGTGGATTGTCTATAAATCTAAATGTATTTAAATTGGAAGCTAATTTGCTTAAGGGAAGGGACAGAAAGTTGTAGGAATCCAAAAATACTAAATCATCAACAGAGAATGAAATATACTTTTCCATATCTTTGGCTATGCAATTCAATTTGCGATTAAATTTTCCTAAGTTTTGCATTATTAAATGTCCATCATAGTTTTTAAGATTGTGGAAGAATACTGGAATTTTCTTGGTTACTTTATAGTTTAAATTACAAGAGTTATGGGAGGGCCCTCTGAACTCACCTGTTAAGTGACAATGGTCGCGCACTTTATTACACAGTAACGGCTGGCGGCATATGTGGCAGCGTGTAGAGTTTTGAAATAACGTCTCTTGCTCTGGAGTCATTACAAGGGGAACATATACTCCCATCTGACTTTTAATAAAGTCATAAGTTTTAAATAATTTTTCGAAAAACACATCCATTACATTTTCACCGCTGTACAAATCTTCGTAAATAATTTTAGAATCTCTCACTACAACATAAGCAAATCCAGAAGGAGTGTGTTTGTCACAGTTTATAAAGCATTCGAAATCTGCATAAATCACAAAGGGAGCTTTAAGTTGATATTTGTAATTCGTAAATTGTAATGTATCTTTTTTAGACATTTGTACTCTTTGGGCATCAAAGGTTTTACAATATGTTATGTGACGTTCCAATATATCTTTAGTGTAAAAATGTTGCAAACAGAACTTGCAAAAATACTGCTTATGGTCATGTTTTGTAGAATTAAACATTAACTTATCAAAATCACGAATTAAACAATAATGTGATTTGCGGCTTTGTTGTAAAAGCAGCAGGTTTGCGTGCGTATTACTATTTAGTTTAGTTATTCTCAATGGATATATTAATTGTCCTTCAATTCCATATACATTAACACTTATATTATTTTGTTTTTCAAATTTATCAATGTCGGATATTTTTACGGGATATTTTATATTTGTCATATTTAACTGACCTATGTGGGGTTCGTAGTAAAATACTCGATTTGCATGTTTACAATTCCTTGGTTTTAAGCTTGCTAAAATACTCCACAAAAAACATTTATTATCACTATTTTTAATATTTAAAACAGCGTGTTTTGATTTTATATTTTCTGGTGTGGGGATGTATGACTTGGGAGTTAGGGGTTTATACTTGTAAACATGCAGCTGCCAGTATTTAGTATGGTCATATATCCATCCACTGCTTTCTGATTGAAATTTGTGTAAAGATGTGTCGATTTTTAAAAGTGAATTTTCAATTTGTGTCTTTAATTGTGCTTTCTCAATTGATAAATTAGTTAAACTTCGAAAGTTAGCAATAGTTTCTTTATCAATTAATAATTCACCATTCTTACTAACTGTGTGTTTGATAAATTTCACTCTCCTAATAAGAATCCATTTTATTGGTAAAGGACATGATTGAAGGGTGTTTAATATATCCGCGGACTCACCTTGAAACTTAAACACATTATAGGGTCGCTTGTCACATCGTAGGTGGTGGCGTTTCTTGTCACGGGTGATGACTCTCTTACACACATTACAAGTATTGTGGTTCTCTAGCATATGCATTTTAAAATTGCTATTGTCAAATATTTGATGGCATTTTTTACAAATTTTAGGAATAACTTTGTGAATGTTACGATAGTGTCTGATTAAATTGCTTCTGTTGGAGCAGGGCGCGGAGCAGATTGCACAGGACAACATGTTCGATGTAAATAAATTTTGAGATGACATTACTCTGTTTTTTATAAACAAAAATTACCATTTTTTAATGTTAAATTAGACAAAAATTGTTTAACAGCGGTTTTAAATTATATATTTTAACAAGTTTAATTTACGAATATGAGAGTTTAAAAATTACCATTTTTAATGTTAAATTATACAAATCATTTAACAATGGTTTTAAATTATATACTTTAACAAGTTTACGAATATGAGAGTTCAAAAATTACCATTTCTAATGTTAGATTAGACAAATCATTTAACAATGGTTTTAAATTATATACTTTAACAAATTTACGAATATGAGAGTTCAAAAATTACCATTTTTAATGTTAAATTAGACAAAATCATTTAACATTTGTTTTAAATTATATACTTTAACAAGTTTAATTTACGAATATGAGAGTTCAAAAATTACCATTTTAATTTTAAATTAGACAAAATCATTTAACATTGGTTTTAAATTATATACTTTAACAAGTTTAATTTAAAACACGAAGTTAAAGATGTGTGAAACCAGCGTCAGTGCGGTTGAACTGTTTGGACTGGATACGTATTCACACTGTACAATATCATTTTATAAATAAAACTGCCATTTTGAAACTATCAATCTACATATTCAATTAGAACAGATAATTTAATATTTAAAGTCTAAAATTCAAAACATATTTTACTTTAATATTTAGTTTGATCAAAGTACAAATAATTTTCAAAACACATTTAACTTTGAAGTGTAAGATAATTGTTGCGCCCTAATATCCTTAAAGCATCCTAAGAGGATCATTTGGTGATGGGAGTGACTATTAGATCACTAGTAATTTTGTATCTCCCAATTCAATATTTATGTTTTACGATTACAGTTTTGAAATGGAGAATTAAATTAGTAAATGGTGAATTGGAAGTATGATTTACAAATGAGAATTTAAATATGAAAATCTATTTTAAAATTTAATTTGGAAATGCAGCTGTTACATTTGAAATATGATTTATAAATGGATATTTAAATATGGAAATCTATTTTCAAATTTAATTTGGAAATGCAGTCACATTCGAAATATGATTTACAAATGGATATTTAAATATGGAAATCTATTTTAAAATTTAATTTGGAAATGGTGAATTGGAAGTATGATTTATAAATGGATATTTAAATATGGAAATCTATTTTAAAATTTAATTTGGAAATGCAGTTGTCACATTCGAAATATGATTTACAAATATTAGGAAAGCTATTTCACAATTTTCGGAGCGATTATAAAAAAAAATGATGGATTAACAGTCAGTTGTGATTGTCCTCCGCTGAAGACATCATCTACACTTTAGCTACAACTAACTACCGTCGCTAACACTCCCTCATTATCAGCTAACATAGTCGGAGTCCTGGGTGCGAAGACGTCGGGCCCGGTGGTGTTGGTGAGGTGAGCCGCGACGCCATAGTCCAGTGCCACTGCGTGGTGACGTCATCCGGTGTTGCTCGCCGCCTCGAGGTCGTGTCGCTGTTGAGAGGTCTTGTAGAACAATAGAGCTGTGTGCTGTCGGTAGCTCCTTATATACACGTCGAGAGGTTGGATTTTCAATTTAACCAGGAAATTACCTCATAGCTAATTCTGGTCAATGTGACGCATGCTTGCACACGACCGACCTTGGCGTCAGTGTGTCAGTGTGTCAGTGGGCAGCGGTGTGGATCGTTGCGTGTGTAGGCACTCGTGGAGAATCTCAGGCCTTGGCGTCATGGTCATTGTGGATCGTTGGTGTGTGTTTTAATTAATCAGTAAGTTGGCAGTTTTTAATTCGACCGTAATAGTTAATTTGGGATTTATTAATGCATTAGACAAATTGACAAATCCAAAGTTTTTTTTTAATATAGAGGATGGGGAAAATGTGGCAAGGGTACTAGTACAGGAAACTTGTGTAAAGGCGGGATCGGGCGTCGGCGCAAAAACTGATCCCCATAAGAATAACATGGGAAAAAAGCGCCGATTACGGGGTTAAACCGGCAGTTCTTCTCTACTTAAGATACAATCAATCAATACAAATACTGAATTATGTTTACTCAATCCTATCCTACACTATAATATGAGTAAGGTTTGAATGCTCGCTTGCTTGGTTGATTGCTTGAAACTCTGATCTCAAAAACGGCTCCAACGATTTTCTTGAAAAATAACTAATGTTTCCTTCCAATTACTTGTATTATAAATACTGATATCTGGGGTAAAAATAAGTTCTAGACATGTCCCATCCCCAGGAAAAATCAAATAATGTGAAAAGCCACTGTGGAAAATTAAAAAAATCACATTGGGCTTATGGAGATTAAAATAACAGCAAAATATTCATATCTGCTGTTTAAAATCAATCAGCGAACTCTCAAAGTTATACTCATATAGTTTAAGTACTACCCGGGGCTGAGCTTTGCTAGGCGATGGTCAATCAGTTTGTTTATGACTTGGAGTAGTTTTCACCATGTCCCCTACTAACGAGCATGTTTGAGGTCACAACAGTTGTTATACACAACAGTTGTAGCTCAATGTCCCTTTGATTCAATCTGGATATGACCACTCTACATGTAATCTTCATTCAAAGTTTTTATTCTCTGATTTTAGGAAACCACATGGTAATATCCCATACCACCGACTATAAATACTGTAGTATAGTCAGTGCGTACTCGATGGTATACCGTACTCTAATATAAGTAAGGTTTGTTGTTTGGTTGGTTGCTTGCTTTCAACTATGATCTCAAAAACGGCTCCAAAGATTTCCTTAAAATGTTGGAAATGACTAATTTCTGGGGTAAAAATAAGTTCTAGACAGGTCTCATCCCCAGGGAAATCAAATGTTATAATCAAACAGTGAGCTATCAAAAAAAATAGGTACTCAAACATCTTTATGATGTTTTCTGAGATTAGTGAATAAAACCATTGAATGAAGATTGCATATAGAATGGTCTACCTGAAGACACATTGGGTTATAATAAAACCTGGAGTGACTGTAAACATGAATCTCTTAGTTTGAGTGACCAATCCAAGATTGTCGTTCTTCCAGTTCTGTATTTATATACATTTTAACAAAATCATAGAAGTACAATAATAGCGAGGGGAGGGGCTTGGGGGCGCAGCCCAACAGTTAGATGAAGGCGCCATTAGCTACTTCGGTAGTTCTTTTTCTGAATGGATAATTGTCCCATGAATGGCATATGTCATTGTATGAGGAAACCCAGCCCGTATTTGACTGAGTGGACGAGTATTCTGTATATCTGCTTGACTGACCTATCCGTTTTTAGACCTCATTTTTTCTCAACGTCATTATTTATGTGTATTTGAAACATATTGTCAATCTGCAATAACAAAGGAATTATTGGATGTTAATGGGTTGTAACCAAGGTGTCACGGTATATAGTGAGTATAACATTTTGTTTGTAACGGTATTTACTTGAGGGCATCCATTTCTGCGATAATAGAAAATACTCCTTATATTATATGTCATTATGAACATTTAACAACAGCTGTTAATACTATAAAAAACATAGTACAGAAGCAAGAACAGCTGTTTCAAGGTAACATCTAGAAGGGAATCACTATATAAACTAATAGAACCAAATATGAGTTGGATAATGACCAAAAGTTTAATGTTTTTAACCATGTTTTCAAGTTACAATAACATAGGCATTGGCATGGCCCTTTATTGGACCAAAGTTGAAATTAATACGGTAATTTAAAATACCCCATAGCAGCAAACCTACGTACTCAGTGGATTTCCAATGCATATATATGTATATTAATACCACATAAAGCCACATACCAAGTTTCATCAATATACATTCATAAATAAACGATTTATGACATTTTAATAATCTCCATAAGAATAACATGGCGGCTGAGTATGCAAGTTTGCTGAAATAAGGAACACAAAAAGGGGTTTTTATACACATTTCAATATAACTAAACTAGGTTAATCCTTATACCAAGTTCTATTAATTTATGTTCATACTTAACGGAGATAACATTTTACACATTCTCCGTAAGAATAACATGGGGGCTGAGTACGCAGGTTTGCTGCTATGGGAACTATTGGCAAAAGATAGTTTTTTGTGCAAATATCAATAGACCTCAACCAGATGAAGCCATATACTAAGTTTCGTCGGCATACGTTCGTAAATAAGCGAGATATAATTTTGTTCTTTTCCTCTATAAAAATAACATTAGAAAACGTACTATGTTTAACACTTTCAATATCTCGGTAACCAACTGACTTAGAGGAATGATCAATTACAGAATTGAGCGTTTTTTGAAGCTGAGTCTAATGGGGAAAACTAAAATTTGACTATTTAAACAATTATATTAACAAATTTGTACCGTAATTGCCATTAGTACATTAATTTCGTTATTATAAAATATAAAGTTTTAATTTAATTTTTTGCCAATATTTTAAAAGTTCAAGTAAAACTCGGTAAGCCAAAAGATGACTCACAATACCAGTATATACAGGATACTTGATAATAGGATTAGTCATGTTTAAATCTTGCTGAAACTAGTATAAGACAGGATTAAGTTATATAAGACAGCAAGAGGGGGTAACCCTACCAGGACGGGACTCCTCATTCAGAAGGCGGTGTTGGTGTGCATCTGGTCGGCGGTCTTCGTCGTCGGCTGAATCGCTGGTCTTCTCTATTTTCACCATTTTTGAAGGTATTCACAACACTTTGTATCTATTATAGTAGCAGGAGTGTATAAATTATGTACTGTCTTTTCAGGTGAATTTAAAGAATAATTTTGTACATTTTAGATTTCTTTTATAATAACTTCGAGTCTGGCTACCGAGTATTTTGTACAGTAAAGTAAAATGCAGTAAAAGTTGGGGAAATAAATATTATCAATAACTAAAATTGAGTAATTAGTTCGAAGCAATTTCTATAGCGCGGACTGCGCTTATTTTATGTTAAAGGGTTCAAGAGTATGGGGAATGAGCTTCAGAACGAGCAATCCTTTCTATTCCCTACCTAAACCAAATTAATGAAATATTGTATAAGTAAAAAGGGTAGTAATAATGAAAATGATATAAAATTTTAATAGAAAAAGATGTTTTATTTTATGGTAATATTATAAAAAGGTAAATTGGAATAAGTTTAGTTGTGTTAACTTCAATTATTTTTACATAAATAAAAAAAAGGCATTTGTAACAGCATAAATCTATTTTGATTTTAATTTTAAAAAACCTCACGAATTGTCTCTACCTGCCAGTGTTCTAAATTATATTTCAGATGTCAAGGTGATCAAAAGCACTGGAGTACTGAAATGTGGTTTCAGAGAATTTATGTGATAGTTGTCGAAATGTAGAGGGCAATTAACATAAATTAAGGTAGGGTACAAAAATGCGCAACTCTGCTTGGTTTTATGCAAATATGCTGTATTTAATGCAAATGATAATGCTAGATTCTAATACTGTTTTTGCCCTGTAAATTCAAAATGGTTAATGTTTTAAAAGATTAGAAACTCTTGTTAGTTTATAAAAATAATTCCTGTATTTTGTGAATCGTATATTTTAAAGTTGTTGTAAAACTTAATTAAAATCCAAAATGCCTGTGAAAGTAGATTTGTTATTAAAGGATGAGTTAATTTACGAGTTGAAGTTAAGAAATATTAAGTTGAGTGATGGAAGTACAGTTTCTGATCTTAGAAAAATGTTGAGACAAGTTTTAATGCAAAAGGTTCCGGTAAATAGTGAAAATATAAAATGTACCTTGGTGCCACAAGACGAAATTGAATGGTTAAGTAGTAAGATTAGTTTAATGGAGGAAAAAGCGCTTGAACTTAACAATGGTAGTAAATCAATCGAAATTGCCAGACAAGATGCTAGAATAAATCATTGTAAACATAGAATCGCCTCGCTAGGTATTTGTGACTTAACTAATGACCAAAAGAAAGAATGCAAAGAGTTATGTGACCGATATGAGATAGTTAAAAATAAGTTTAATGAATTAAGTTTTGACCGAAATGTAGTGGAATCTACTGTTCGCAAATTAAGTGAAACAAATATGGAGGAGGAAAATTTGGAGGAGGTATTGGATAAGGAAACTAATGTAACTGTACAGTCCCCTATAACCAATCCAAATCCGGAATTTTCGGCTGGACCGAGTAGGCCAAAAAATCCAATTCCTATCGAGTCAACCTGTGCAGCGTCCACTTCTGCTCCTTTTGATCCGAACCTGTACAGAAAATTACCCAATCCGCTAGAAACTTATTTAAGAAATGTAACTATTTGTAACAGACTAACAACACCAGATTTAATCCAGTTTGTAAAGGTATTATTTAAAGTTCAAAAGGAAACTAGTTTGTCTGATCAACAGATAATAGATATCTTTGTAACGAAAACCCAGTCACCACTTCTTGATGTTATGCTGAGTCATAAAGATAAGAGCTTGGAGAATTTAAAGCGGGAAATCCTACAATGTTTTGTACCTATAAGTGTTAGGGAGGATTTAGTCAGGCAATTTGTCACCCGTCATCAAGAGAGCAACGAGCCCTTACCACTATACATAAATAGAGTAAAGGAGTACGCTAAGATATTAAATTGCATGTACACAGAACCAGAAATTGTTGAGCTAATAATAATAGGTTTAAATCCTAAGTGCAGAGTAAACTTGTCATTAGTAAGAAACATTACTACAATAGCCGATTTAGAAAAAGCATGTTTGCATAGCCTAAGTGTTGATATTAAAAATAACTTACGTATCAGAGAAGAAAAGGGTAATCCAGTAGAGCGAGGTATAAATGTGCATTCCAGGTCACAAGGTGATAAAGTGTGTTTTTCCTGCGGTAGGCCGGGTCACATTGCCAAACACTGTTTCAGGCGACAAAATCCAAAAAACTAGATAGTAGGGAAAATTCTTCTAATGTAAATAGTATCAAACAGCAAAGTAATGTATATAATTTAAATAAGGAGCAATTTTCCCGAAGAAATAAGCAATACATTTGTCAAAATGAAAGTAAGTTTAGAAGTAAAATGATTTGTAAACAAAAAGAGTGTAACAATACTGTCAGAAATAACAGTACAAAACATAATAAGTGGTGTAGTGTGCATATGTTTAGTAGAAAGGAATTGTTAAAGATAAAAAGATCCAAACGTAGAATCATGAATAAAATAGGTTTAACGGAAACATGTAATATCTCTAGTTTGCCCGAGTTAGCCGTACATTTGTCCGGAAGTCGCAACAATAAAGATAATCTCATTGTTGACGCACTCATTGATACCGGTGCCTGTTTGAACGCTATTAGTGAAAGGGTATACAATATGTTATGTCAAAGGAAATTAGTTACAAATATAAGTAATAGTCAGGCAACTTGTGTTACAGCCGACAGCAATGTAATTAAAATAATGGGACAATGTGTAGTAAAAATTAAAATAAGAGAATTTTCTTGGTATGTTAAATTTTCTGTGATTCACAAATTAAATTGTGACATGATTTTAGGCAGTACGTTCATTAGAGAAAGTGGAATGTTAATTGATCTGAGCAAAAATCAGTGTTACTTTAAGTTTCGACCAAATGTAAAACTATCATTGAAAGGAAGTAAAAGAAACCGAGTCTGTTTATCTAGTCTAGTAAACAATGTACAATCAGAGCAAGGTTTAGACATAGGTTGTAGTGATATGAGAGGCACTGTTGAAAGGTTAGTCAAAAAATATCCCAATGTTTTTACCACTCAAATTGGCCGTGCACTTAATTTTGAATTTGATATACAGCTTAAAGACAAAGAGGTAGTTAATCAAAGACCATACCCTGTACATCCTAGTAAAATGAAAGAAATGAAAGGTATTTTAAGTGATTTACTTAAGCAAGGAATAATTAGGCCAAGTATTAGTAATTACTCTAGCCCTTCCTTTCTTGTTCCAAAACCGGATAAGTCTCACCGTTTAGTAATAAATTACAGTAAGTTGAATGAAAAAATTGTACGTGTTAATTATCCTCTAGGGAATTTAGAAGAATTTTACCAGTACTTACAAGATGCTGAAATATTTTCAGTAATCGATTTATCAAAGAGTTTTTTGCAAATACCACTTACTGAAAGAAGTAAACATTTAACTGCCTTTAGCAATGGGGTGTCACTCTTTGAATTTAATCGAATCCCATATGGACTTCACTGTGGTTCCGGGCTTCTTAGCTCGTATCTGGACAATGTATTTAGAGATATAAAGTTTGATTATGTACTTAATTTTGTAGATGACTTGTTAGTATTTTCAAAAAACAAAGATGAACATTTGAAGCATGTAACCGAAGTTTTAGATAGATTAAGTAAGCACAACCTAACTGTCAATCCAAAAAAGGTCAAACTGTTTTATAATGAAGTGAGTTATTTAGGAAATTTGATTTCAAAAAATCAAATACGAATCGATCCAAGTAGGACCGTAGCTGTTCGTAATTTTAGTACTCCTAAGAATAGCAAGCAAGTTGGTACGTTTATTGGAATGGTAAATTATTTTTCGAAATATATAAAAGATTATGCTAAGATAGCTGCACCATTAAATGAGTTACGTAAGAAAAGAACAAAGTTTGTGTGGACAGAGGAATGTAACAGTAGTTTTTGTAGACTTAAGGAAGCTATTGTAAACCCACCTGTATTAGCAATCCCCAATTTTCAGAAACCATTTTATTTGTTTACTGACGCAGCTCAAAATGGAGCCGGATCAACTTTGTTGCAATGTAATGATAACGGAGATAAAATGCCGATAGCGTATTATAGCAAAAAGTTTACCGATGCAGAACGTAATTTAAGTATTTACGAAAAGGAGGCTTTATCAGTAGTTTTAAGCATTAAGAAATTTTACATGTACTTAGAACTTCAGCCCTTTTATCTGTTAACTGATAACAAAGCCTTGTCTTTTGTTTTGGGAAACTTCAATAAACTTGGTAGATTATCGCGCTGGCTTGAACAAATTATAGCGCTACCTTTCAAGGTGTTACATGTAAAGGGTAAAGATAATCCTGTAGCGGATGCATTATCCAGAATGAATATGTCTAGTGATAGAGTTGAAATTGTCGAAGTAGATTCCGATCCCCGAGATGAAAATGTAATTAACAGTAAGAATAAAAAGAAGTTTAGCTCTGTAAGCAAGAAGTTTGTAAAAACTAGTTTAAATGTCATTTCTGATATACCGTTAGCCTATGTAAATATTGCTGAACATCAAAGGGCAGACCCAGAATGTATACAAATCATTCAAAGTGTTAAGGACAAAACAAATAAGGATAACTTTTATATAAAAAACGATGTATTAATGTTTCGTAGATCTGATAAGCACAAAGGGAAAGTGTATGTACCAGAAAATTTAATTGATATGTTATTTGAATATTACCATTGTTCTAATTATGGAGGTCATCAAGGTCAGAATAGAACAGTAAGCAAAGTGATCGAGTATTTCACTAGGCCTAACTTGATTAATGAAATCCGTAAAAGGGTAAAGAGGTGTGAAGTATGTTTGAAATCAAAACAGCCACAGCGGCGTTTTGAAGGTAAATTGATTTCTGCAGTTCCTAAAGAACCATTAGATTGTTTGTATGTAGATACAGCTGGACCGTTAGTGAGATCCTAATTAGGAAACAAACACATTGTAATAGCTGTAGATTCATTTACTAAATATGTTTGGTTAATGCCTGTTAGGGACATTACGAGTAGAGTGTATTAGACACTCCGAGGGCAGGAGGAGTCAGGAGGAGCACCCCCCCCGAGCCCCCCCCCCTCCCCCTGAGGTCTCGTCTGTGACACTTTGCGAATTTTTTTTTGCGATTTTTTTGCGAATTTTTTTTTGCGAATTTTTGTTTGCGAAATTTTTTTTTTTTGCGAATATCCTAACCTAACCTAACCTAACCTAACCTAACCTAACCTAACCTAACCTAACCCAACCTAACCTAACCTAACCTAACCTAACCTAACCTAACCTAACATAACCTAACCTATCCTAACCTAACCTAACCTCGGATCAGATTTCTTATTGCAGATTCTTGTTCGTCTAGTCGAGCCGAGAAATTTGAGTACCCACAACGTACATTTGGACGATGTAGGGGGGGCTATCTCGGTTACCTTAAGTCGGATTTGAATTCTGATTGCAGATTCTTGTTCGTCTAGTCGAGCCGAGAAATTTGAGTACCCACATGACATACTTTGGATAATTAATACAAGAGTTGATCAGGGTAACGCTACAACCAACAGAGCTAGCCCATCAGCGCTTGCGGTCAATTGAACTACCAGTGAATGCAAATTTTGAGGAGAATATAATTGCAATGCTTTGAACATATACTGCAAAGGGGGGTGTATCGATACACCCCCCTTTAACTTCCAATTCCAGTCTACCGTCATCAACGAATCTGGATTGTATTCCCTTATCTTACGCTCCTTGAAACCAGAAGCCAAAGCTTTCAAAAGATGGGTTACAAGTGAAGTCTTACCTTCCATTAGAAAACATGGTCAGTACAGACTTATAAACGAGAACCAACGGCTGCTACAATCACTTACAAAGTCGCTGACAAATAACCGAAAGCTAGATCAAACAAATTCCGAGTTTAAAACTACAAATGATATATTGTGTATGGAAAACCAATCCATGAATCAAACGCTGATCGAACAGACACCTAAAGTGGCAGTGTTGCCTGAAGATGCAAATCTGAAGCATATATTTTGTGTGATGATTAGGGAAACCCTTCTAGAGCAGTACGGAGTTTGCGAATACAAGTGCATTCGAACACAGAAGAGGAATTTCAAACAAGCCTTGAAAAAAGCAAAGGAAGAAGGATTTACAATGTGCTACTGTAGAGAAAATGTCCCCAACGGCATAAACATAGTGAATAAGGCTAAAGAAGTGATGAAGAGTTACGGCATGCACATTGACTGCAGATACAACAACATCCTAACCTCGCACAATTTCATTAATGTAGTTGAACATATCTTTGAAAATGCATAAGTATGCACTTGTGGACTCGTTCCAGAACCTTCGACGCTAGTCAGGTAGTAACAGTCGATACGTGCTCCAAAGATGACCAGTGCGGATGACGCAAGAAAAGTAATCACCATATCAATGAACAAAATACGTTATAAACGTAACAACATCCAAGAAATACTCGCAATCAAGTTAGTGTTGGATAGAGCGAGAGATGTGTTTGAGAGAAAATATCATATGAAACAGCATACTTTTGAAGAAAACAAAAATATTGAATATCATGTGAAAGAATATAACTATGAAGAAAACAAAACAGACTGTTAAATTTAACGAGGAGCTAAATACACAGTACACTTACGAGCCGTGCGAGGATGTACAACAATTAACGTGGACTCAAATCGCAATAGATGAAATTAGATTCCGCAGACCGTTGGAACTGATGTTGGGTGAAAAAATCAAACATCTAACCTATTGCAACAAGATGTGTCACAGCGAGTGCGTACAGTTTACTTCAAGGGTGAGCAGACGCACCACCAGTCAGTAGTACGGTTGAAGTCGCACGGTAAGGACGTTAACATGGACGCTTACGCTTCTGCGGACGACTATATCAAATCGTTTATTCAGGAGATTGAGGTTATGAACAATAATGCTAGTGATCAGACATTGACATCACCTCAGTCGTCATTTGTAAAACTGACCACTGCCTGCAAGAGACGAAGGAGGCCAACTCCCATCGAAGTGGAAACCAAGAAACCAGGATGGGTGCCAAAACCAACAGATGATTGTCCCATAGTGTCATGGATGGACGATGGGAATACTTTCGCAGTTCAAAACCCGGGAAACAAAGGACAAATTTTATTGAAAATGGAAATGTACGATGGTACAGATATGGTGTTCATGTGTGGATTATTTTTGGACAAAGATGGTGATATGCACCAAAATGTCAAACAAGTAGTTGATAAAGTGGAAAACATGTGGATCTATAAATCAACAGGAGTACCGAAAATTACAGGCTTAACTCAAACTGTTACACAACGCAGTGCAGTTTCGCAGCCAATGCCTAAGAAGCGAGCTGTGAGGAAGAAACAACGAGTGGCGCCGGCATTCAACTAGAGCATCCGCATTCCCAGACAGGTCTCGACGCGTCGGTTTTTTGTGTGAACACCTGCGCCCGACCCTTCGGACCACCCACGTAGAAGAAAATGGCGGCTAGGGTTTATAAGGCGGAGCCCCGCCCGATTGAGCATCATTCGCCACCAGACCACCACCTCACACAGACCTACTCCAACTACTACTACTAGAGATGTCGAGCAGCAGCACTTTCAAGCCAGAGTTTTCGATTTTGAACGGCACTGCAACAACCGCGGACCTGAGAGCTACACTCAACAACTGCAAGTCTGACTCTCCGCTCTACACCAGGATAGCCGATCTCCGAGAGGAATGCGGCTATCTCATCACTGCGATGGAGCGAGCCATCACACCCTTTGGCGAGACGATCATCGTGATCCTGGAGGGGCAGGTCGGGGACGACTTCTTTCTGCGAGTCTACCTGCCTAGGCGCTTCAACGAGGCCCTGAGCAACACCGACATCGAGCGCTACAACAGCGGGTTTGGAGAACGCCTTCGCTTGGTGAAGCGCAGCCCGAGGGGTTCCAATAGCAGATTCACACCGTTGGAGTTTATGTAAAGCAAGACTTGAAGATTATGTTAATACCTTTGTAAATTAGTTTTCGTAGTCAATACTTATAGTCACGTTCAGAACATAACCACTGTGTTATTTATTTCACTTAACCCCAAAAATGTCCTTTGGTAGTAAGTTTAAGAGTGTGAGTATGGTAACTGTGAGGTGTTTAGTAGCTCAGTAGTAATCATGGGCTTGATGTGGAAACATCCTTTCTCAGCCATTGTGGCGGGACCTTCGGGTTGTGGCAAGTCTCAGTTTGTGTCAAAGTTTATAAAACACATTACAGAAATGTGTGACACGCCATTTACCAGTATAAACTGGCATTATGGTAGTGGTGGTGGTGGTGTTGGCGGCGACTCGAAAATTTTCAACATTAAGCACATAGAAGGTCTACCAAACTTGGAGGATTTTTCTGGTAACGAGCCGATACTTGTGATTATAGACGATATGATGCGTGAGGCCGACATCCGTGTGGTGGATCTTTTCACAAAAGGTTGCCATCATCGCAACATTAGTGTGTTTTTCATTACACCAAATTTGTTTCATCAAGGACGCGGGCAGAGGGACATCTCACTGAATGCGCATTACATTGTGTGTTTTAAGAATCCTAGAGATAGAGTTCAGATTAGGTACTTGGCCAGACAAATATATCCAGACAGCCCGAAATTCATCGAGGAGGCGTACGCTGACGCTACTAGGAATCCACACGGCTACCTACTGATAGACTTGAAACAATCAACAGTCGAAAATATGCGAATACGAAGTTGCGTATTTCCAGACGATTCTACCAACTATGTGTACTTGCCAAAGAAAAGGTAATTTCGCCATCAGTAGTAATCATATCGTGCTTGCGGAAGGACGCAGCTCTGCTTACGGCTTTCATACACGCAACACCCAAGGAGCAGAAGGCACTGTTAAAGGTGTGTGACAAGAGCCGCATTCGCTCAGTGTGTGAGTGCGCATACAACATGTTGCGAGGTAACGTTCCTCTGGCGAAGAAGAGTAAAAGTCAGTTAAGCAAACACAAAGCGGCGCTACGTCGATTGGTGAAACGCGGCGAAGGCTGGTCAAAGAAACGAAAGTATCTCATACAAAAAGGCGGTGGAATCTTTATACCATTACTTTTGAGCGCAGTACTACAAGCAGCATTGAGTAGATAAAAATGACTGGTATCAACAATCAGTTCTATTTGACACTGCCCAGCAACAGTTCGATGCAGTATTATCCGAAAAATACAGTTGCAAATTATATAACACATTTGCCGAGAGCTATTTAACTGGACGCTGGTGACTGGGAAATTGCACTTGTGGAAGCGCACTATCCAATGACATTTTTATCAGTCGGTAATGACGAAACAATTGACATTTGCATACAACCGCAAGAGGAAGCAAAAGTGAACATAGAAGCGTTGGCGCGGGTTATGGACAGTACTGCCGATGTAACGCAGGTAGTGTCAGCTACTCCAAAACAAAACCACAGAATTAAATTGAAGACTGGTGATTACGCAAATATTCAAGAATTGTGTGATCATATCAATTCACAATAACTAGCGATTACTTTTGGTGTAAAGTTCACCGTTGAAAACTCATACAACAAATTCATTGAAGTATCGATGGGGACTGATGTTGGAAAAATTACATTAAGTCCGACGTTAGCGCTTCAATTGGGGTTCGATCCGAATGAATTGACGCTGGAAGGTGATGCAGTTAACAAAAGCATCCGTTCGCCCAACATTCGTCTTGGCTTACCGTCACACATGTACGTGTATTGTGATTTAGTCGAGCCGCAGATGGTCGACGATACAGTCGCACCGTTATTGAAAATATTCAATATATCCACGTCTACTTATGTATACGGATTGCATAAATCAACATCATTCATCGATCCGCACTATGTGCCTGTTATGAATAGATCTTTTGACAGTGTGGAAATTGACTTAAGAGATAACATTGGTAATCATTTGCCATTCCACTTTGGAACATCGTGCGTGAAGTTACACTTTAGAAAAGTAGCTAGTCATTAGCACATAAATGGAACATGCAAAGAAGATGGTAGTTGTGCCGCGAGAGTTGATTGATCGACTGCAATCAAATGCTACGGATAACAGACCGACTAATCTATCCAGTGAAAACAGCCTCGACGCGGAGATGCAACAAATATTGAATAACAAACGTATGGACGATAGTGAAAAGTGGAAATTGTACAAACAAGCGTTACATCGCTTCTTGCATATTGCAGAGAATAGACGCCAACCGATTAGCATACCAATCGTGGAGACGGGTGGGATTGAACATAGTCGACGAGCGCACCCCGCTGCGGAAGGTGGTCCAGTGGAAGAGATTGTGGAAACGTTTTCCAAAACTTACAGGTCTGATGCCCACAATCTTTTACGTTTCATGAAACGTGACGGCAGCTTAATCAGTTGGGACAGTGGATATTCAGTGTACATCAACGGTGTAAAAATCCCAGACTCAAATCTAGTGGATATCTTAAATTGCATAGTAAAGGTGCGTATGCGTGATTATACACCACCAGGATGGCGGGAAGTGCTCAAGGCATTGAAAGCGATGAACGTGCCAAAGGACTATATGAATAATCTAAGAGCACTAAAGGAAATAAATGCCGAATATCGATCATCATTCACAGGAGGAGAAGGATCAGACGATGAAGTAGACACATCAACTGAATCAATACTGAGAACACCGCTAGTAAATCGACTACGATCGGCTAGAGGAAAACGTGTAACATCTACACCGACAGAGCAGTTTGATCTTCTAACTAGAAACAAGCCGTCGTCAAATTTGGACAAGTGGGAAACGTACACAGGATAGGTTTTCATTATGGAGCGTTTGTATTACAATCCCATCGAACCTTCGTCGTATGACGGTGTAGCTCCTTTAGCGCGAGCTGCAAAACCAGTTTCAAAACGCAAAGTGATTGAATGGTTACAAACACAGGACACTTACACATTGCACAAACCGGCACGCAAGCGTTTCCCGCGCAATCCTTACATAGTGTATGGGCCATTTGAATTGTGGCAAGCGGACTTGAACGATATGCTTGGTCTTAGTAAACACAACGACGGCGCCAACTACCTACTGACTGTAATAGACGTGTTTAGCAAACACCTGTATGTGCGAACGTTGAGACGGAAATAAGGAGCTGAAGTGGCCAACGCTTTCGAGGAGATATTTGCTGAAGCGACCGACACACCTCGCTGTTTACAAACCGACAAAGGTACTGAATTCACCGGTGCCAAGACGAAAAGGTTATTCAAACAATACGGAATCATCTATGTCACTACACAAAACCCAGATGTTAAAGCGGCCGTATTGGAACGCGTGAATCGCACTTTGAAAACTCGCATGTGGCGATATTTGACTTACAAAAACCCATATCGTTACGTAGATGTGTTGGACAAACTGGTTAGCGCATACAACAACAGCGCTCACAAGAGTCTAGGCAACAGAATACGGCCAGTCGATGTGACTGTCGACAATAAGCGAATATTGCATCAGGTATGGCGTCGCATGTTCGGTAAGATACCGCGTCGTGTTAAGGCAAAACTGAAAGTTGGCACCACAGTGCGCATATCTAAGGAGAAGGGCACATTCGCAAAAGGTTACGAGACTAATTGGAGTAAAGAAGTGTTTGTGGTGCGTCGTGTAAACACATTGATGCCTCTGCCAATGTACACTTTGGCGGATCTCAACGGTGAACAAGTGACTGGTCAGTTTTACGAATACGAATTACAAAAAGTGACAATATACAATGACCATCTGTTCAAGATTGCTGAAATACTAGACGCTAAGGGTCGTGGTCGCAGTAAGCGTTATTTCGTCAAGTGGGCAGGTTACGGAGACGAGTTCAATTCTTGGGTAGGAGCGCAAGATTTGCAAAATGCCTAATAGCAACCAGTTCTATTTGACATTGCCCAGCAACAGCTCAAAGGATTATTTTCCAAAAAACACAGTGTCCAAGTACACTACACATCTGCCGAGACAAATTCGATTAGAAGGCGATGGCGAGTGGGAGATGGCTTTGGTTGAAGCGCATTATCCATGCTCCTTTATGACTGTGGACGATGAATCGTGTATTTGGCTCGACTATAAACTCGTTCTGCCGAGTATTCCCGTCACACTCAGCGTCGAGCACATTATGCTAAAGATGAAACCCGGTTATTACAAGAACATAAACGATTTATTGAAAATGATCAATAAAGCGAAGGATGTAACCCAGTACTTGTACTTTGAGTATGACAAAGAGCAGGACAGAGTCAAGATCACGACAATGGTGGACGGTATAAGCAAAGTGCATTTCACCGAAGCGCTGTCTCTCCAGTTGGGTTTCGATCCGTACGAGAACGTTTTGACAAATGACCTCACAGCGATATGGCCACCAAATCTGACTATGGGACTGCCGACACACTTGTACGTGTATTGTGATCTGATTGAACCGCAGCTGATTGGCGACACTACAGCGCCGCTTTTGAAGATTATCAACATTGACAGAGATAACTACACACACGGCGCGCATAAGACTGTGCATTTCATCAGTCCTCATTATGCGCCAGTTATGAAAGGAACATTTGAAACGATCGATATTGACCTAAGGGATCACGCTAGTAAAAAAGCGTCATTCCTCTTTGGGACGTCGTACGTGAAGCTTCATTTCAAAAGAGTAGCTCAGCAATTATGAATACAAACGATCCCTACTTGGCTTACTGCCGTCGCCAACAATTGCAGCAGACCGGCGGCAGTATCGATAGGGTATTTCGCGGTGCACCCTACCAGCGCGGACATGGAATTGGCAGTTTCCTAGGCGGTATGTTCCGCACCATCACACCGCTACTCAAGTCGGGAGCCTCTGCTGTGGCCAAAGAGGCGTTGAAATCCGGTGTTGGATTCATGGGCGACATGGCCATGCACCAGCGGGATCCCAAAGAAGCCGCTAGAGATCATTTCAGCCAGTTTACAGACTCGCTAAAACGCAGGGCGGATGGCAAACTTCAACGTGTGCTAAGTGGCGGCGGCGGCTCTCGCGCGAAACACCGTCGCGTAACGCGAAAGAATACCGCAAAACACCGACGCGCTACTCCTGCGCGAAAGACTAACGCGAGACTCTCGCGTAAGAGGAACGCGAAGCGCGCCATGTTCGGCGGCCGTCTAGTCACACCGCAGTCTTTGACAAAACTCCTTCGAGGAAGGTCGTCGTCGTCATCCAAGAAGAAGGGCAAGAGCAGCAGCAAGAAGAGAAGGACAGTTAGGAAGAAGACGAGGATGACGAGGAAAGCAGTGAGGAGAACTTCCGTACGTGATATATTCAATTAACACACACGCTAGCAATGTCGTTTCTACATCAAAAGTCGTGTGAATGCGTCAAGACGGAATTGGACTTATTCTCCCTACCGCCGACGCAGACCAGTATCGAGAGCGGCAAATGGATTCAGTACAAACCAATCTCCACACTGACTGATGATTCGCCCATCGAGTTTGTTGTGCCCGGCAACGGCGAAGAATACACCGATCTTTCGCAAACAATGTTGGAAGTTACAGCGTCTATTGTCAAGTCGACAGGAGCGGCAATCGCAGATGCCGATGAATCGAACAAAATTGGCCCAGTCAACAATTGGCTGCACACGTTATTCAGTCAAGTCGATATGAGTATGAATCAGAAACTGGTCACACCACAAAACAACACTTATGCATATCGAGCGTATATTGAAACATTGCTGAATTACGGCTATGATGCTAGGAAATCACATTTAACATGTGGATTGTGGAACGCGGACGATGCCGGCTATATGGACAATACTCTGGACGATAACGATGGAATAAAGGCGAGACGAAAAATGACAAATAAAAGTCGTGAAATCGATATGCTCGGTCGCCTACATGTGGACATGTGTAATCAGAACAAGTTCCTGTTGAACGGTGTGGAACTGCGTTTTAAACTGATCCGATCAAAAGATTCCTTCTCCATTATGTCGGATGATGGCGACTACAAGGTGCACATTGTTGATGCGAATCTCTGGATACGAAGGTGTAAAGTTAGCCCCACTGTACTGTTGGCGCACAGCAAGACGCTTCAGACCGGCACAGCTAAATACCCAATCACCAGAGTGGAATTGAAAACATTCACACTACCGTTTGGAGTGAGGAGCAAAACTTTGGACAATGTGTTTCTAGGTCAAGTGCCGAAACGAATCATTGTCGGACTGGTCACCAACGCCACTTATAATGGCGATTTAAAAAAGAATCCATTTAACTTTCAAAATTTCAAAACCAACTACTTCTCGCTGTACGTGGACGGTGAAAAAGGGCCGTCCAAACCGCTTCAACCACACTACGAAACCGGCAAGGGAAAATACGTGATGGTGTATCACAGTCTGTTTTCAGGCTCCGGCATATACTTTAGCGATGCTGGTAATCTCATAAATAGAGACGATTACGACGATGGATACTGTCTGATGGCATTCGATCTAACACCTGATATGTCAGCAAGCGACACGACTCATTGGAACCTAGTGCGCAACGGCAGTGTGCGTATGGAGATTGCTTTCGACACGGGGCTCACAGAGACTGTCAACTGTCTGGTATACGCAGAGTTTGACAACGTCATAGAAATCGATCGTCATCGCAACGTGTCTGCGGACTTTGGTGATTAGATCGTCGGCGGCGGCGTCATCGTCCTCCTCCTCAGTCTACAACCAACATTCGCACAAGATGGATCGCTTATGCAGAGTACCGCGTAAAAATTCCGCATCTCCAATTATTGTGGATTTTCAATGTTTCAAGGACAACGCAAATGACTACATTCTGAAGGAAGTGTGCGTCTTGGAATTGGTCAGTGGAACACTGCTAATGCATCATATCGCCAAATCACCATTCAGTCGAGATTTCCTATCACAAGAGAAACTGCGTGAAAGCTATTGGCTCACAAAACACTGTCACGGATTGGAATGGGACCAAGGTGATATCTGGTATCATGTGCTAGAGGAAAAGTTACGTGCATGTATCGCCAAACGACCGATTGTCTACGTCAAAGGTGCTGAGAAAAAAGAGTTTGTACGATACAATTTCATCACGGATCACTGTACTACTAATGTCATGGATATCAACGATATTGGCTGCGGATCACTATCGTCAATCAACAGTCTACTATCAACAAACGCAGTGCGATGTCGCCACCACAGAACAGCTCACACACGATGCGCTCTAGCCAATTGCATCACATTACGCAGTTGGTTACATCTAAGCACAAATATCGCTGACGCTGATGATTACGCTGACGATGGTGAGAGTGATACCAGTTCCTGCTTTTGTTTTGCTACTAGCACTACTACTCCTACTACTGACTGTGGCGTCGACACAGTAGAATGAATACCTTAGAGATACAAAAGTGTATGGATAAACTGCCCTTACAGAATGTTGGTGTCTACGCTGCGGATCAATTGCCCCATTATATTTCACCATCTACTGCTATGATTGTGAACACTGATCCACACAATGAAGACGACACTCACTGGGTCGCTTTCTACCTTAACAAAGGAGGAGGAATAATTGAATTCTTTGACAGCAACGGTCAACCGCCACATCTTCAATTCTACCAAGGATTCCTGAGACGCAACGCTCGTCGCTACCTGTACAACGAACATCGCCTTCAAAGTGACAACACTCTGGTCTGCGGTCAATACTGTCTTGTATTCCTGTACTGCCGCACCCACTACGGCATGAAGATGAAGGACTTTGTGCAGCTCTTTGAACACTCTTCTGTCGGCCACAACGATGCACTGATCAGAAGACTCTTTGCACAAATGTATACCAATTGAGTTTTGAAATTTTGCATTTTTCTCAATAAACTAGTTGTGTACTCAGAATAAAAAAAGAAACATTCTTATTATTTCCCATCCTCGCCTCCTTTAGTAATTACTTTTAGCAATTAGTCAGACAGACACATATTGAACGAGCAAAACAGATATTGAATGCAAATTTTGAGGTAAAAGATGAATGTAATACTTTGAACACATACTGCAAAGGGGGGTGTATCGATACACCCCCCTTTCACCCCCCTTGCGTGTTGGTGAAAACACTAGGTCTGACCCAATTTTGGACATACCTATAATACAATGATTCTAAAGTAACATTCATATCCTCGCCTCCTTTAGCAATTACACTTTTAGCAAGTAGTCAGACATTTGAATTGGTAGTTTACTTTTGAATCTTAAGACTATGTGAGGGGAGGAAAAAAAAGACGAATGTATATACGAACAATTTGGCTATTTATTTACACACCTTATATATATATTTTACATCGAGTATGTGCTCCTGAACAATTGAGATTGACTAGCAAAACGAGACTCGACGCAAACTAACGACTAGAACAAAAAGAAAAAAGGAGCACATTTCTAAGTTTTACGAGACTCGATACAAACTAATGACTAGATTTTTCAAAATAATATACAAGTCAGGGTCTTTGGTAATATGACACAACCACTCAACGCTCCTCATCCTCCGCCTCTTCATCGTCTTGTGGGATGTCTTCGGGGTGAGGTGGCACGTCAATATGCCCCCAAGGCAGTGTGTTTACTCCGTCCGGAAGGATGTAACGTTTGTCATCGTTACAGCTCAAGGATAGCTTGTCGACTTGGACTGTGAAGACGCGGTGGTTTCGGGACTGGAACCTGGTGTTGATGGTTCTCTTCAACACGCCATTGAAAAGACATTCCCGAGAGTCGTCAGAGGTTAAATTGTGTTTTACAACACCTCTAGCGACTCCCTTGGCGCGCTTCACCGTCATGACCTGCAACTCGTCATCTTCGGTCCTCTCCTCGAACTCGACAATGTCCATGAAATAAAGTTTCGAGCGAAGACCGAGGTACTCGAGCAGAGGAAGTCCGTTTGCTTCATCCTTGAACTTTCCGATGACTTTTGCGTTTATGGGGCTGTAGCAGGGATGGTTTCGGGGGTACGCACTGGTGTCAAAATCGTCCAGATGCTCCAACATGTCCTTATAAACATCTTCAGTCTGGACGTCGAACACGAAGCTGTCAGTGTCCATGTAGTCAACCTTCAGACGATCACCGTAGCGGTTCTTCATCTTCCGAAGGAAGTCGTACATGAGCCACTTGCTCAGATCGAGGAGACACATTCCGACGTAGAGCGGTTTGTCCAGGACTATATTGACTTTCGACATGTGTACAATGGCGACGTCATCGTTGAAGTAGATTCGGTCCAGGAAGTTTGACTTGGCCACGTACTTCCTGAACATCTCCGGCGTACACACCAGCTTAGAGTTCATTCGCTTGCGAACATTCTCGATCGTCTTGCCAAAGACCGCATTGTTCATAAGCTTGAAAAAGTCTTGCTCAAACTTGGTCTTGACCTTCTTCCTCAGTTCGGTGTTCATTAGGATGTAGCTCTCTAACCACCGAGACTGTCGGAACGAGATGACGCGATGCACGTTCGCAAGCTCCAGTCCGTTTCCAGCGCCTGTTGCAAGATTCTGTAATGGCAGATGTAGTTCTTCTTGTCATCCAGAGTCGTAACGAGCTTCTTGAATTTCCCTCCTGGCGGACGTTTGGTCTCGCAGCAGTACGGGAGATCCTTGTGAAGGTCGTGCAGGTGGGCGGGGTAGCGAAGGTCAACTTCCAAGACATAGCCCGTGGGTCCTTCGGGGTCCAACGATGCAATATCCAGGGACGCGATCTCCTCGCGGCTGAGCCATTGGAAGTCTCCCTGTGGAAGACACTGGGACATGGCCCAACCGTAAAGGTTGTTGGCGTCCAAGTATAGCAGGTGATTCGTTGGCTCTTCAGGTCGTCGATCTTCAGGGCAACATCCATCATGGTTGGCCTTGGCGTGTCTGGTGATCGCCTGGGAAATACCTCCTCTGATGCCTTGCTCGAAGAAGAGGTACATATCAAAGTCCTGTATCGTATCAAGCTCCACTCGACAGGTCCTTAACATAACATCCCAGGCGTATGACGGTAGGGTGTAGTAGTGCGCAGGGTCTAGTTCGTATTCAGCCATCGACGTGTCCCTGAAGCATTCAAAGACGTCAGTCAACAGCGCAATGTCACAGCGCAGGTACTTCTCGGCGTAGTCCTTGAGGTTCCTACAACCGAAGGTTTCCCACACGTTGCGAGCATGCTCGTAGTCTGCATCCGTTATGTCCTCCAGGGTAAGGTCGTTGTGGAAATCTCGCTGCAGAGGCAGTTCCGTAGTATCTTCCAATACGGTGTTTGACGTTACAAAGTTGTACGGGAACACGCCTTTCCTACGGACTAGATCGAAGAGGTTGTCTTCGGGGAATCTCTTCCTCGTCTCCAAGAGTTGAGCTGGTGGAAGTGCGGCTGCGAGGCTGGCGAGGCTCAAAGCCAGGAACCTGTAGGTGTCGAGGAACCTGACTCTGAATCCTGGCTGTCTTTTTCCACGCCCTTGCATCCCAACCGGTGCCGCTGCTCGGTCGAACAGGAACCGCTTCGTGAAAGCGATGTACCGCTCTTCCGTGTGAGCCAACACCTCAACATCACCAGGGTCGACCGCCAACTCCCGCACTATGAAGTGAGCGTCGTAGTTGGAGAGGTTGTGGAAGTAGCAGTTGACTACTCGCTGCTCACTGTAGCGTAGGTTACATGATCTGTGCGCAGCGCCACGGAACTCGTAGGGCGGCGCGTGGTTGTGATCACGAACCTTTGGGTCTTCGCTTGAAAATGTCGATCCGCAGAGGTAGCAATTCGCTGTCGAGTTGTACTGCATCGTTTCCGCTGGGGTCAGGACAGGGCGCAGATTTCTTGCTTCGTACAGGAAGTTCCACAATCGCTCAACATCAGTTTTCAACATCTCCATAAATGTCTTTGACGCATCATCCCCGAAGTAGACTCGAGGCTCAAACTCCTCAAGTCCGTACGAGTCGACGATCTGGTACGCAAAGGCGTATGGGATGTGGATGTGGGTGGCTACTCCTCCGTGCGGTTCATCCACTTGTTCATCCATCTCCGCGGTCGGCAGTAGAGCACACTCAAAGTCCGCGTAGATGGTGAAACGCTCGCGTCGGGTGAACTCTGGATGGCTGAATTTGATTTCTGTCTTCTTCGGCGTATCTATGCGAATAGGGGCTGAAGCGGAGCAGTATCGCCTATGCTCCTCCAGACGCTGTGCACCCGTTAGACCGAGCTTGTTCGGACGGTTGTCAAAGTGCGCGAAGCACCGCTTACAGATGAATATCCTACCCATATGTGCTGTAAGCTGGGGACGGATCAGTCGACCAAGGTCTTTGATGTAGGCGTAGTGACTATCACCGTCCGTTGTCACGTACAAAATGTCGCGATGGTCTTCGCGCTCCTGCCTACAAATCTTCAAGGGGAAGACGGTGTCCTGGTACTTTGGTCGTCCGTCAGGTTTCTGACCCACGCACGTGTGATCAATACCATAGACGTTGATGCTGATGTTGTTTGTCCGCTCAAACGTCTTGATACTTTTCAGAGCAACGGGGAATTGAAGGCCGGTCCAATCGTATCGGGCGATGATGTCGTCGGTGTACGATGCCGGTCTTTAGGGTTCTCTTGTACAAACTTTCCCAGGACTGCATACATAAAACACTGCTCATCGGCGTTCGATACGTTGACAACTGCTTGGGTGTTCTCCAGAGACATAGGCAGTGGGAGCCAAGCTCGAACATCTTCACCTAGAGGAGTGTATTCGTTAATACCGACCTCCAAATAACGAACGCGAAGGTATGTCCACCCGGAGCCGATATGATCACACTCGGCCTTCTCTCTGATAAGCTTCGCAAAAGCTGTTCTGATGTACTGGTTCAGGTCCGAGGTCGTCGTCAGCGGAGTCATCTTCGTCTTGAAGTTGCGCAGGCAGGTGTTGTTGTGTACATTTTTGAACTCACACTCCAGCTTCAAGTTGACCTTAATGCTGCGGTGTTTCACCAAGGTGTTCTCAAGCAACTCCGTAAGACTCACAATCAACAGCGCCATCACTTCTCCGATTGTGACGAGATTCTCCATCGGTCGCTGCAGACGGTAGGTTAAGAGGCGGTTGCGAAAACCCCGTTGAATGAGTGAGAATAAGGGGCTTGACTGTCCTGCTCCAGTCATCTCAACATCATCGGGTTGCGTGTGTGTGCTCGTTCCAGGTTGTGGCTCCGTGCTGGGTCCTGGCTGGGGTTCGTCCTGTACCATAGCCACTCGGTTCAGGATCAGGTCCTTCATGATCGGGCAAGAGAACCGCTCATGATGGTCCTTGTTGAACAGCTGGTTGAACTCCTGACCGCAGTATGCGCAAGGCAATCTCCGTTCTTGACCATCACCGTGAAATTGCATGGTGTGTCGACGCAGGTTGTCTTCCCTCTTGAATTCGGCGCCGCATGTGCCGCATATGAACCTGCGGACTCTGCTGTGGGTCGAATCCACATGTCGACGCAGGTTTCCTTCACGACGGAAACGGCGACCGCATTCATGGCAGGTGTGGTGGCCAGGACCCGGTCCTTCATCTGAAAATAAAAATAAAAAACAGATTAGGATAACTAAAGATACAAATTCCCCTCTCTCGAGAATCACATTTCAAAATGGAGTTGTTAATTAAAAATATCAGTTTTCAAACAGGGAATGTAATCTTCTGTACTGTGTGTCTACATTCATGATTCGGGGTTCAAGGCTAAGGATGTAGCTGCAATATTGAGCTGCGCCAACCCTAAAGAAGCATTATGTTTTAGGGGGAGCGAAAATCTCCCCCTAGCAATTAAATCAATAGTACACCAGTTGTCACGGTCTCATTCTTCTTCAGGTACCTAGTTAAATAATTATAAAAAAGGTAATTAGTTTCAAGGGGAAAAAGTTATTTTAATGTGGATTCTCACCTTCAACGAAGTGTTGATTGACATAGGCAGTCGTCTGCGGAGCATCAATCACCTGCCGGGGTGGAATGACTCGGTGATTCGCTTCCATGTGACGCTCTAAAGCTCCCCGGTCTACGAAGGTGGCTCGACATGCAGCTTCTCCATCTGCAAACGCACAAAACGATTAGATTGTGAAATGTTTAACACCTACCTTTTTTTAAAGTATGTAATGTGGGTACTCTGATGACTTGACTTGATGGGGCGAGCAATAACATAAGTTATTAAAATTAAATTATATTGATATGGTCATGTAATTTTAAATTAAAAAAACAGAGTTCTCTATTCGCGCTAAATAGTTAAAGCTGTTAAATAAAAATAATTGTATCACTCTGCGGTTATATTGCATAGCGTATTCCTATATTACTAACATTTAGGTCTGATTAAAACAATAATGCAACGCAAAAAACGTACCTTGCTGCGTTGGTGTTGGTGGTGGTAGTTGTGGTCTCAAGCCGTGGAATCTGATGTGGTGTTGCACCAAATTGTTTCTACGCACGAAAATACAACCACAAATGGTACAAACGTGTGTGGCGTTCATCTTTAATATGGATTATAAGTTTTGATAATGACAAACAATACAGCACAACACGTACGTTTTAAATAGTTCAAAGGTGCTTTACGCAAATCGCAAATCGCAAATGATGATAATCAGCAACTAACACAAATCGCGTAGAACGGAACAGGATCGGACTAACACGTCTTCACGCACTGAACTCTCGAACTGAACTGAAGGAGGGCTGGTGATGTGGGTGACTCTCCCCACTAATGGATTTCGGAGAAGGTCGGGGCAAAAACTCTCAACCGCTGTCTTGGGTAAAGACCACCCTGCTCTAATGGAATTCAACGCGGGTGGTCTATAATTATGGGTTCCTAGAAGGGTCAGCCGTCTTCCCGTCGAGGTATCACATTACAGCATCCGCATTCCCAGACAGGTCTCAACTTGTCGGTTTTTTGTGTGAACACCTGCACCCTCCAGTCGAGGTATCAAATTACAACATCCGCATTCCCAGACAGTAGACTGGACGCGTCAGTCGGTTGTGCGAACAGCTGCCTCGGTGCAGAGTACTTGAAGGGGGGTGTATCGATACACCCCCCTTTGCAGTATATGTTCAAAGCATTGCAATTATATTCTCCTTAAAATTTGCATTCACTGGTAGTTCAATTGACCGCAAGCGCTGATGGCTAGCTCTGTTGGTTGTAGCGTTATCCTGTTCAACTCTTGTATTAATTATCCAAAGTATGTCATGTGGGTACTGAGAATACTCGGCTTTACGAGGAGATTCCAAAAATGCAAAAAAAAGGTCAAAAGTGTGGTGCGGGCCCCTTTTTTGTAAACATCATCCAAAGTATACGATGTGGGTACTCAAATGACTCGGCTCGACTAGACGAACAAGAATCTACAATCAGAATTCAAATCCGACTTATGGTAACCGATATAGCCCCCCCCCTACATCGTCCAAATGTACTTTGTGGGTACTCAAATTTCTCGGCTCGACTAGACGAACAAGAATCTGCAATCAGAATTCAAATCCGACTTAAGGTAACCGAGATAGCCCCTCCCCCTACATCGTCCAAATGTACTTTGTGGGTATGCAAATTTCTCGGCTCGACTAGACGAACAAGAATCTGCAATCAGAATTCAAATCCGACTTATGGTAACCGAGATAGCCCCCCCACCCCCCCTACATCGTCCAAATGTACTTTGTGGGTACTCAAATTTCTCGGCTCGACTAGACGAACAAGAATCTGCAATCAGAATTCAAATCCGACTTATGGTAACCGAGATAGCCCCCCCCTACATCGTCCAAATGTACTTTGTGGGTATGCAAATTTCTCGGCTCGACTAGACGAACAAGAATCTGCAATCAGAATTCAAATCCGACTTAAGGTAACCGAGATAGCCCCCCCCCCTACATCGTCCAAATGTACGTTGTGGGTACTCAAATTTCTCCGCTCGACTAGACGAACAAGAATCTGCAATAAGAAATCTGATCCGAGGTTAAGTTAGGTTAGGATAGGTTAGGTTAGGTTAGGTTAGGTTAGGTTAGGTTAGGTTAGGTTAGGTTAGGTTAGGTTAGGTTAGGTTAGGATATTCGCAAAAAAAAAAATTCGCAAAAAAAAAATCCGCAAAAAAAAATTCGCAAAAAAAATTCGCAAAAAAATTCGCAAAGTGTCACAGACGAGACCTAGGGGGGGTGGCTCGGGGGGGGTGCTCCTCCTGACTCCTCCTGCCCTCGGAGTGTCCAATACACCCTACTATTACGTCTAGCACTGTAATTAATTGTTTGGAAAATGTAATTTTCAATAACTTCAGCTCATGTAGGAAATTAGTATCTGATAACGGACCATGTTTTAAAAGTATACAATTTAAGCAGTTCATGTTTAGATATTCTATAGAACACCATAAGTTAATACCCTATAGACCAAATCCAAATATAGCGGAGAGATTTCTGAGGAATGTTAAGCAGCAGATAAGAGCGTACCACCATGATACCCAAAATAATTGGTGTGTGAATTTAAAACACATCCAAACTAGCTTAAACACTTCTGTATGTGAAACCACAAAATGTACAGCTTTTGAACTAATGTTTAATCATAAGCCGAACCATAGTCTGAGTAATTTATGGAAAATAAATGATCTGTTGG
This sequence comes from Allygus modestus, assembly GCA_963675035.1. Lineage (NCBI taxonomy): Eukaryota > Metazoa > Arthropoda > Insecta > Hemiptera > Cicadellidae > Allygus > Allygus modestus. The sequence continues at coordinate 131,740,263 of OY776114.1, forward strand.
ATACTAGTTTAAGTAAAACCGATGTCAAAACCAGGTTTGATCAAGCCATTCGAAATTGTAAAAATCAATAAGTCAAAATAAAAATAGGGATAGATATAATATTGACAGAGTAAAGCATCCGTATGTTATAGGTAGCACTGTTTATTTGGAAAGTCAAACGCTTAGTAACAAAGTGAATCGTTACCAGGCAAAAATGAATTTTAAATATACAGGGCCGTATACAGTAATTTATTTTCTCTCGCTAGTCAGTGTGCTATTGCAATTAGTAGGGAATCCTGAGGTAATTAAGAGGGCGCACATAAGTCAATTAAAACCCGACAACAAACCCTGATGAAAGATGTGAAACAAAGACCAGTTATGTAAATAGTAGTTAAGGTAGGACGTCATGTAAATATATTGTAAAATAACCAATGCGCATTGTAAATAGTAGTATAAGATAAATTGATCAATTATTGTAAATAAAACGTATGTGAAATGCTAACCTATCATTTGATATGAAGGTAGCCGTCCCAATTGCGAAAGCAAGACGAATAAACTGTAAAATATGAGGACATTTGACATGTGCCAATAAAAACAAAGTACAGACATTGTTAATGTTAACGTACAAAATAATGTAGTGAGAAGGACATGTAACAGATTGTAGCCATTTAAGCGCAAGTGTTTAAAATGTTATAAATAGATGAATGAACATGTTCTAGTAATACCGGAAATGACGTAATAAAACATAGGTGTAATAAAATTGTAAAAGTTATTAAAGGAAGTAGAGGATTAACGGAGTAAAATGTTTGGAGGTGAAACTGTGTATAATGTATGTTGTAGGGATGATTACGTGGAAAATGTTAGCTAATATTTAGTAAATAAAATGTAAAATGTAACAAATATATATGAGTTGATTTATAAAACTTTAAATCAAGGAAGCCAAGACGGAAGATTATTTGTTTCGTGTTTGATAATGAAAGACTAGCCTTGCCAAGTGGAACAGGAAAGTTTCAATCTGATAACAGATAAGCAAGTTGGACACTGCGAACAGGGTTTAGTAAAATATAATTGTGAAATAATATTTGCTTGTAGCAAATAAGGAATATAGAATGATTATTATTGTTGTAAATAAATGTTTTCACAAATACGAATTAATTAAAAGCTTAGTGAAATTTCAATAGGAGTACACTTTTAAGTTTATGTAATTATGTATTGTTACAAGAATTAGGGATAAATTTAAACTTGAAAATCTTGAATTACGATGTTAAAGGAAATATAGAATGGAGATTGTTTTATTTTGAATGAGGTAAGGTTTTATAAGCGATAAATTGACGGACGTAACGAGGACTGATGTATGCAAGACCGAATGATTCTGATACGAATGATTGTATGAATGTAGACTGTAGTACACTTGACACTATATTTTTTTTTAATTATTTATCCACAGTAACACTAGACACATCACTGAATCACTGCACTTCGCTTATATTAACCAAAGTATAATTTAATTTTAAAACTGTAAGAAAACAATGTACTTTATTTTAGTTATGAAACGTGAAAGAAAATTAATAAATGTTAAAATGTAATAACGTGACCTGACGCTAGGTAGTTCAGGAACAGACTGAATATATTTGTATTTTGAGAAGGAGGGGGGGAACAGTTAGTTTATTTTAAAAGGGAATTGTCCAAAAATTGTACATCCTGACCTGCCCCAAACCCTATTCTTTTCCTTATCGGCGCTGGAATGTCGACGTCCGACTGTCTACTACTCTACGCTCCACGCACAGTTGGCGTGTTGTGATCTTCTAAAGGACTATCTACCTCGTCAAAAATGTGTTGTTTTGAATAATTTTTGAAGTGTATTGTTGTATATTATGTTGACATATGTGTGTTGAATATTTAGAAGAAAGATTTTGTTTAGTATTAGAAGTTCAAATGAATAGGATTTAAAATATTGCCAAAATTTGAAGGGGGAAGAATGTACCGTAATTGCCATTAGTACATTAATTTCGTTATTATAAAATATAAAGTTTTAATTTAATTTTTTGCCAATATTTTAAAAGTTCAAGTAAAACTCGGTAAGCCAAAAGATGACTCACAATACCAGTATATACAGGATACTTGATAATAGGATTAGTCATGTTTAAATCTTGCTGAAACTAGTATAAGACAGGATTAAGTTGTATAAGACAGCAAGAGGGGGTAACCCTACCAGGACGGGACTCCTCATTCAGAAGGCGGTGTTGGTGTGCATCTGGTCGGCGGTCTTCGTCGTCGGCTGAATCGCTGGTCTTCTCTATTTTCACCCTTTTTGAAGGTATTCACAACACTTTGTATCTATTATAGTAGCAGGAGTGTATAAATTATGTACTGTCTTTTCAGGTGAATTTAAAGAATAATTTTGTACATTTTAGATTTCTTTTATAATAACTTTGAGTCTGGCTACCGAGTATTTTGTACAGTAAAGTAAAATGCAGTAAAAGTTGGGGAAATAAATATTATCAATAACTAAAATTGAGTAATTAGTTCGAAGCAATTTCTATAGCGCGGACTGCGCTTATTTTATGTTAAAGGGTTCAAGAGTATGGGGAATGAGCTTCAGAACGAGCAATCCTTTCTATTCCCTACCTAAACCAAATTAATGAAATATTGTATAAGTAAAAAGGGTAGTAATAATGAAAATGATATAAAATTTTAATAGAAAAAGATGTTTTATTTTATGGTAGTATTATAAAAAGGTAAATTGAAATAAGTTTAGTTGTGTTAACTTCAATTATTTTTACATAAATAAAAAAAAGGCATTTGTAACAGCATAAATGTATTTTGATTTTAATTTTAAAAAACCTCACGAATTGTCTCTATTGTGTTCTAAATTATATTTCAGATGTCAAGGTGATCAAAAGCACTGGAGTACTGAAATGTGGTTTCAGAGAATTTATGTGATAGTTGTCGAAATGTAGAGGGCAATTACCATAAATTAAAGTAGGGTACAAATTATAAAAAAAATCATTTTTGGGGTACAAAACCCCCCTAAAATACCCCTTCGGATGGAGCGATCTGGCTGGTTTTCGAACTTAAAGTCATAAATGTTGCTTTACACGTTTATACTAAATTTCATCAAAATCGGATCATTTTTACGAGAGTTATCGTGCTCACGGACACATATAAAAAAATATATATATATACATTTTGAACAAATGGTGTTTTTGGGGTATGGGGATCTCAAAACGAAAATTTATCATGGTCCCGGGCCTAGGTCTTACCATGCCGACTCCAGTAATAGCTCCTTCTCTATAGGGGGAATTCGCTAAAATATCCTGACTGTTTGAATCATGTGGACCTCGTTGTTCTCCATAATATTCTGTATTGTTTTGTACTCCCCCCCTCGAAAAGAAATGTCAAAACATTATGATATTTATAATTATAAGTAAGAGAGTCTGGGTACGAGTAACTATCCTTGAAGTAATCGGCTTAAAGAACGTTATTTTATCATTTACAGCGTTCAAAACAACTTACTTTAAAAACGTGGGGCCTGAGGGGCACAGCCCCGCAGTGAAACTAAAGTACAAATAACTAAATCAATAGTTCTTGGTTGGACTGATTTATCTGACCCGACTGACTGACGGATTCTGGACGTCATTGTCCTCCAAATGATTTATATGTTTGTATTAGCGAATTTCCCCTATAGGGAAGAAGCTATTACCGTAGGTCTCATGGTAAGACTTAAGCCCGAGACCATGATAACTTTTCATTTTGAGGTCCCCAGATGCCAAAAACACCATTCGTTCAAATTTTTATATATGTATATATATATATATATATATATATATATATATATGTGTCCGTAAGCACGATAACTCTCGTAAAAAAGGTCCGATCTTAATGAAATTTGGTACAAATGTTTAAAGTACCATTTATTTGAACGAGTTCGAAAACCAGATGAATCGCACCATCCGAAGGGGGTTTTTTGGGGGGTTTTGTACCCCAAAAATGTGTTTTTTGGGGTTTTCACATTTAATTTTAATTTAAATCAAATTTTATTTTATACCATTGAATTCATCTTAAAAAAACAAACAATTTGGTATTTTGATCATTGCTCTACGTCAATTGGTTACCGAGATATTGAAAGTGCTAAACACAGTACGTTGTCTAATGTTATTCTTATGGAGAAAAAGAAAAATTGCATATCTCGTTTATTTATGAACATAAACTGGCGAAATTTGGTATATGGCTTGATCTGGTTGTGGCTTATTGTTGTTAGCACAAAAAACATTTTTTCGCCTATGGATCCTGTAGCAGCAAACCTAGGTACTTGGTCCCCATATTATTCTTATGGAAAATACTTAAAATGTTATATATCGCTTATTTATGAATGTATATGGATGAAACTTGGTATGTGACTTCACTAAGATGAGTTCTATTGATATTTGCATAAAAACCCATTATTTTGTGTGCCTTGTTGCAGCAAACCTGCGTACTCATCCCCAATGTTATTCTTATGGAGGATAATTAATATTTTAAATATCGCTTGTTTGTGAATACATTTCTTATGAATCCTGTTAAGTGTTATAATGTGTTATGTTATATATTCATTGGAAATTCGCTGAGTATGCAGGTTTGCTGCGACGGGGGTATTCTAACATTACTTTGAAAGTGCTACAAAAAGGTCGGTTCTGGGTGGTGTGGCCCATCCGATGGGTGGAGCAGTTATACTTACTGTGTGTTGATGAAGGATTTCAAATGTGATTGAAATGTTAAGGATTTCAAAACCAATTTAAACCTAATTATTCTTCAAGTTCCGTATTTATAAAATTTTGAAAAACAAAATAAAGCTACAATAACAATGGGGGGTCTAGGGGGCGTAGCCCCCCAATAATACAAAAGTTCAAATAACTATTTCAAGATCACCTGGACTGACAGACTTCATTGTCCTCTCTAAATATTGCATCTATTTTTGAGGCGTGTTTAATGTAGTGCTAAAACGGATAAGAGAAAGGTGTTAGCATTCCAGTAATCAGTAGCCTTATTATTTATGCCCGAAACCTCTCCACCTCATCCTCACCACATCTCTCATCCTCCCTCCCCTCACAAACAAGTTTAATTTGTTTGATGTGGAGTTAAAACCGATAAGAAAATTGTGTTACCATTCCAGTAGTCAGTAAAATGTTTTATTTATGAATCATCTGTTCTTGCTGTTGTCCTACATATTTATTTGAATAACGCAGTTGCTTATTAATGGAAATGAATTAATGGAAAATGCATGTGTCCATAAGGATAACATGTAAACTTTGAACGCCAAAAGGGTATAGCCCTACACGCCCAAATAAAAAACTATTTAAATTCGACACATCTCCTAATAGTACTAAATAAGTTCGCTAAGTTTTATAATTCTACGATGCCGCACATCCGAGAAATCGGTACCACAAAAATGTTCTTAGCCGATTAATATATAGATCTACAGGGTGTTAAAAAAAAACATTCCAAAACTTTGAGATATGATTCCTCATATAAAAAATAAGAAAAAAGTTCTTATAAAGGTAGGTCCGAAAACGCTTCGTTTTCCGTCTATCTGTCTGTATGTGTTTTTTACTTAATTTCTCATATTTTTTAAACCTTTTAAGCTATCAACTTCAAACTTGATACATTTATTATGTGTAATAAGAACCACTTTTAATATAGTATCAAGTTTCTACTTTGTACCATTTAAAAATGGCTGCCATTTCAAATTTTTAAGTCTTAATATCTCAAAATCCGCAAATTTTACAAAAAATTTACAAGAGACCAAAAAGTTGCAAAATTGCATTATTTAAATAAGGACAAATTTTGATTTTCAATATCTTAAATATTAACTCACTGATCGCAATTATTTGAAAATGACCTTATGCAAATTTTCTGGTTCTTTTAGCTAAATTTAATGTTTTTAGTTTAAAATTTGTAAATATTAAGTAATTTACAGGTCATTCCTCACATTCATCACGTAATTAATAAAAAGGCACATCTTAATCATTATTTTACATTTTTTGTTTTGTTTCCAACATCATTGGGCGTGAGATATTAGGCTTAAAAGCCTACCTCAAATCAACGGAAATTCCCCAAAGTGTAACAGTGGCACTAATAACAGTACTGTATTTTCACAGGCTTAACAGCTGGGAGTCGAATAACAGCTGATTTCGATGTCCAGCTGATGATCCATTGTTGTTCAACTGTAAATAGCTCATTGTAAGAACAACAAACAATCAATATGTAGCTAATTTTCTTATTGTAGTGTTGTGTTTCCTAATCCTAATCTGTATTTAAATATTTCGTTGGTTTTTAAATAATTGTATTATTAGTTCATTTTGTGAATGTTATAGTGTAGTTAAACATGGCTGATAACCATAACCATCGCTTTACAAACTTAGAAATGGCTGACATGCATCTGATGTATGGACTTGCGAACTGCAACAGTATGGAAGCAAGACGACTATATCAGGATAAGTTTCCAAATCGCGTATTGCCTTGTAACAAAACTTTTCAGGCAATACATGAGCGTATAGTAGAAACAGGAAGTTTAGGACCCAAAAAGGTTGGTAGATCAGGACGACCTCGCCTAGTAAGAACGCCTGAATTTGAGGAGGGTGTCTTAAATGACATATCAAACCACCCTGAAAAAAGTACAAGAGAGCTTGCCCAACGGCATAATGTAAGTAATGCAACAATTTGGCACATATTGCATGAACAACAGTTACACCCATATCATGTACAGAAAGTGCAGGCTCTGTTACCTCGAGATTACCCTCAACGAGTTACTCTCTGCCAATGGTTTTTACGAAAATTCCGAACCAATGCAAATTTCTTAAGGCGCGTGTTATTTACAGATGAATGCAATTTTTCAAGAACAGGAATTACTAATTTTCATAATACTCATATTTGGTCCATGGAAAATCCCCATGAAATCACACAACGTAGTCACCAGTATCAATTTTCGGTAAATGTATGGGGTGGCATTTTGGGTAACTATTTGTTTTTCAGTTTCCTACCTGCAACATTGAATGGTGACAGATATTTGCAGTTTTTAACAATTGATCTTCCTAATTTATTGGAAGACCTACCTTTGAACATGCATTGCAGCTTGATGGGGCACCCGCTCATTTTGATAAACGAGTTAGAGGTTTCTTAAATGAGACCTACCGCAACAATTGGATTGGGCGAGGCGGTCCAGTTCCTTGGCCTCCGAGGTCACCCGACCTCAACCCCTTGGACTTTTTCTTATGGGGGCATTTAAAGACTCTAGTTTATTCCACGCCAGTGGATACCTTGGAAGACCTGAAGGAAAGAATTTTAAATGGTGTTGAGAGTATCCGTCATACACCAGGTATTTTTAGAAGAGTAAGGAGTTCATTGAAAAGACGCCTCAATGCGTGCATCACCAATCGGGGCGGGCATTTTGAACAGTTCCTTTAGTGTACATACAGTATGTGTACTAGTGTTAAACAAGCAAATCGTTAGAGTTTAAGATGACAGTATTATTATTGTAGTGAATAAAAATTTATTTTACTAGATTTATGTTTTATTTCCTAAATAAAATTTAATTTCAGCATCAAGAACTTTAAATGATGGAATAAAAGAAGAGTAAAAATAATGATTAAGATGTGCCTTTTTATTAATTACGTGATGAATGTGAGGAATGACCTGTAAATTACTTAATATTTACAAATTTTAAACTAAAAACATTAAATTTAGCTAAAAGAACCAGAAAATTTGCATAAGGTCATTTTCAAATAATTGCGATCAGTGAGTTAATATTTAAGATATTGAAAATCAAAATGTGTCCTTATTTAAATAATGAAATTTTGCAACTTTTTGGTCTCTTGTAAATTTTTTGTAAAATTTGCGGATTTTGAGATATTAAGACTTAAAAATTTGAAATGGCAGCCATTTTTAAATGGTACAAAGTAGAAACTTGATACTATATTAAAAAGTGGTTCTTATTACACATAATAAATGTATCAAGTTTGACGTTGATAGCTTAAAAGGTTTAAAAAATATGAGAAATTAAGTAAAAAACACATACAGACAGATAGACGGAAAACGAAGCGTTTTCGGACCTACCTTTATAAGAACTTTTTTCTTATTTTTTACATGAGGAATCATATCCCAAAGTTTTGGAACTTTTTTTAAACACCCTGTATATGTGACAGGTACGAAATAACAAACGGTGAAAACATCAAGGGAATCACTTTACTCAGTTTTCCAAAACAACGGGAAATATACATTAAATACCTAACATATTTGAACAAAACATTTGAAGAATCAAAATCTACACAAACTTGCATTTGCGAATTCACTGTAATTTCCATGAGTAAATAAAAACAAACATTTATTTTTTTCTAGCAGACGCCTCAAATATGGTGACCAGTAAACAAAAAGCAAACCGGCACTTTAGGGCACATGTGGTTGGTTGCTATAAAGCAATGTTTGGTCAAAGCTGCCCCGTCATTGACCAGGCAAGGCACTACTGCTCTATGGGTTTCCACTAGCCCTAACAGGGGTCACTAGAGTCAATCCCTAAAGCTACTTTAATTCGACTATAGTATAACTAGCGTTACCCATGCGGCTTCCACGCCCACTAGGGACATAGCGTTAGTAAGATATATGTTAGCCGACCAAGAGTCGCGTCAAGGCAGCAATTTTAAAGACGCCCTACGTATTTCTGGTGATCGTTTGCTGCCTTTGGACATAGACATTATAGCAGTAGCTCGTGTGCGAGCTTCAGCTTCCTCAATAGTTTCTGTAGATCACTGCTCTGCCATAGTGTCATTTCAATCAAACTGAGCCTACCACTGAGATTGCTCTTCACGTTGAAGTTGCTGTTCTGGCGTTTCTTTTGCTCTGTGTGCTGCCTACCGTAAAGCTTTCCATTTGCGTTTTAAGTTTCTTTACTTCTAACCACTAATAAATCGGTTAATCGGGTCACTAATAAAACTTTATTTACGTTTCCTCGGCATTATTGTGATACAGGTACCTTCGTGGTTAAAGGAGCAAAAAAAATGTAAACCAAAATATAAACAAATAAATGAACTCAAAATATAAAATGCAGAACGTCTGTTTTATTTATAATCTGATCCAGTAAATGTTAATGCTCATAAGGTTAACATGGGAAGTTTAGTAGTCATTGGGGCTAAATCGTAAAGGAATTTTAAACAGTGAATAGTCCTATATGTTACTTTAGGATATTAGCAATCTTCCTACCAAATCAGCTCAATCTATTTAGTAGTTAGAGCGTGATTGTGAGCCACAAACTAATAAACAAACAAACAAACTCACAAACTTTCAGCTTTATAATATTATAATGATTAGTATGATAGCTGGTACTTCAAATTTTGTCGGTTATCTCTTATCTCTTAAATTTGTAACATATTTTAGTAGACACGTTAACGTAAGCTTGCAAACCTTTGCAAAGCTCCTTAGTTTTATAACATATCAATTCAAATTTTCTCTAAGTATTTTTAAATACAAGTAATCTGTTGAAATCTTTAGTATTTGTACTCGTACATTCACACATTTGTAATCTTTCTCTGTCAGGATAAAATATAAAGAAATTATAATTATTTAGATATGTTGCATATGGTCTAGATATTTGTGGACCTATTGTAAAAGTGTTTGGCTAAACAAGATGTACGTTAACAAAAGCTAAATATGTAACATGTCTATTTAAATATATAATTAAAAATTCAATCTTCGTTCATCCTCTTACGGGAAGAAAGAGCGTACACCTATTATAATCGTAATAATAGATGTTTTTATCATATATATCCCGGTAATTTAAATTTTATTTATATCGTATTTTGTTTGGAAAATGGGTGATAATTTAAATAACCATAGTTATTTACCATATTTGACATAATTAATTAACCATAGTTTTCTTTGTGGAAATGTTTTAAACAATGAAGAAAATACTGTCGAGTTTTGAAAAATCGTTGTTTAATTAAAAAATCAATTAAATGCAGGGTTTGTAACGACGATATCAGGTGGAAAATCAAGGGAGAAAATCAAGTTTTTGTATCGGTGTTGTAAAACGGTAAATAAACGTGAAGATTCAGTTAGTGCTTTGAAAAACACTTTTTTTGAAGAGCAAAGTTTGCATTAACAAACGTTTTAACAATTATGTACTTCTTTAGTGTTAATGTTATTGATTATGATTTTTTATTGAGAGAAACAAGTCATAGAGGCGGAGGCATTAAAACCAGCACTGGGACATGTATGCCAAATTTACTTGTATTTGTTGCGAAACGTTAATAATCGAATGAAAATAGTCGATTATTTGTACATATACCGATTATTTTCATTAGATTGTTCCACCGGGCGTCTGCGGAAGTGCAACCACTACCAAGGCCTATTTATGGTTAAAATAAATTTATAGCAAGGCTAAAAGTAAAATATGATGATTGATCAATTTGGGATGGTTGACAAACAAAAATGGCATTGGCCTAGGCCTACCTACATTATCATATGTGCAGCGATGGCTCTTATAACAAGCCATCTGCACCGCACATCTGCATCTGCATCTGTAATTGTGGTTTTGTATGACTACACAACCACTTGTATTGAGTATAGTCATAGTCGGGTTAAACTTAAATAGTCAAATGATTCTGTCTTCATATTGTTGCCATTAAAACGATTTGGACAGTATTTCAAGTTTACTAATAACATAAAAGTTAGTGTTTACTCACATCTTATCTTATAATCATCTATGATATGGATACAAGTTTAGGCTAATATACAAAACCTGAAATATTATTCACACAAACTATCACACAAATTATAGCTTATGAAACTGTACCCAAACTATCTGAAACAAAATACAAATAAAAAGATGTTCGGTATGGTTGTTTTTTAGTAGTGCTGTATAATGTTGGCATTCTCGCCGATGACACTTTTATCGCATTAAATCCAACCTAAACCACAGTCGTGTTTACATGATAGGTGTATGGAATTCGAAAGGAAACTAACTTACAGAAGGGCCATTTTTATTATTGCTACAACATTAATGAAATTATTTATAATATTGAACTCAAAAGAACGTCACGTTTCGAATTTCTAACAGAAAGGTGTAGGTAGGTAGAGTCATGAGAACAAATTGAATAAATAAACTGTTCGTTCGTAACGTGACCTCCAACCTCAACATAAACTTCAAACAACAAAATGACAGCGACAGCAGCTGAGCTGATGTATTTTGGCAGTTCAAACAACACGGTAATACAAAGCTCAAAATATGTACTGAAATAATATTCAATAAAAAAACTAATAATTATTTAAAAAGGGTAAGACCGCATAAATCAGACGACAAGTCGTGATGACGCTGCCGGGCAGACGTAGCGCTGGTGCGGGGATGCGCGCGCAACTCCAACCTTTTGGTTTTGAGGGGGGAATTTCCCCCATTTCCCCCCCGTGGGTCCGCGCCTGGCTGAGACATATATTACCAAGATTCGTCATTATACGTTCATAAATAAGCGAGATATATTTTTTTCTTTTCCTCCATAAGGATAGAATTAGACAACGTACGGTATTTAGCACTTTCAATATCTCGGTAAGCAATTGAGGTAGAGTGATGATCAAAATACCAAATTGTGTGTTTTTTAAGCTGGATCCAATGGTGGAAACTAAAATTTGACAATTTAAAAAATTATATCTAAAAAATTCAAAAAACTGATTTTTGGGGTACAAAACCCCCCCAAAATACACCTTCGGATAGAGCGATCTAGCTGGTTTTCAAACTTAAAGTCATAAATGTTGCTTTACATGTTTATATCAAATTTCATCTAAATCGGAACATTTTTACGAGAGTTATCGTGCTCACGGACACATATATATATATATATAAATTTATTTATTTATATTTATATATATATATATACACAGTTTCGAACGAATGGTGTTTTGGGGTCTGGGGACCTCAAAACGAAAAGTTATCATGGTCCCGGGCCTAGGTCTTACCATGCCGACTAGACTACGGTAATAGCTTCTTCCCTATAGGGGAAATTCGCTAAAAAGGAAAAAAGGAATCGGCGGAAAATCTTGCGAACGAAGTCGCGCTGGGTACCAGCTCGTGAACTTATAAAAGAAGAATAAATACCAGTTTCATAACATTTGTGTCTTATAACATATGTCACATAGACTGTATAACTGTTTTGTTTCTTTGTACCTCATATTTTGTTTGGTTATTTACTTAGGCACCTTATAAAGGTAAATAAATAGCTCGTTTCTCCGAAACACGTGGTCTTATTGATTTTAATATGGTTTATTTCGATTCTGAGTCCTAAAAGCATAGAAAACGACACCCCACTCGCTAGAATCCCATAAATACAAATTTTCTCAAATTCACTCCCCTCCCACCCTCTCACTATCAGAAAAAGGGACTTCCACCCTCCAAATCGTTAGGGACTCTTTAGATTTCAAAACCTAATGTAAATTACTACTTTTCCTCCAAGTTTCATGAACAGACCAATTATTATGTTTTGTACTCACCTTTCGGGATAATTTTACCTGTACTAATTAGCTGAAAAAGTCAACCAAAACGTGTTTTATTGGCTGGAAACGACAACCGAGCCGCATGAACGAGGACGGCTGAAAAAGGCGTTTTAAGCTAAATTAACGAATTTTCGCCGAAATGCCCATATCCGATCTTCCTGGAATTTCCGGTCTGTGGATACCCTGTAATAGTATTACAGGCATATAAGTCTGACTGACGACTCATAAATCAGACGACAAGTCGAGATGACGCTGCCGGGCAGACGTAGCGCTGGTGCGGGGGTGCGCGCGCAACTCCAACCTTTTGGTTTGGGGGGGGGAATTCCTCCCATTCCCCCCCGTGGATCCGCGCCTGGCTGAGACGTATATTACCATTCAAACCCATGGGAATGCTTTAACAAATAGACAGCGTACTATATGATTTTGACAGTATTTTGAAATCTCTTAACAAAACCTCCAAATTCCGCCCAACTGCCCAGCAGATCTCTCATTCAATTACTTGCATCCCAAAAATAGGCTGCTTGAGGCCTAGTGACTATTTTTTTGTATTTTATTTATAAGTATTTTAGTAACCTGATTAAAACCGCATAAGATGTCCGATTTCAATGGGACAGAAAAGAAATGTTTGTTATGTCGCTGTTAGTTATCTCGTATGTTTTGCGATAATTTAAAATAAATAAAATTTGTACTTGGGCGTGCGTCACTAGTAGGATTACTCGAGGAGGGAGGACGCGGCCCGGGTCATAAACCTGCAGGCCAGTTTGGGCTGGCTTAACTTAAGGTGGCGGGGCTTATAGTGTACATTGATACTAAAATAGGGCCTAATACAATAGTCAACTACAAGTATAAAATAAATCATTATTATATAAGGTAGGTCAAAATAAATACTGTAGTTATAAATACAACCAAATTTCTTAGCACAGTGTTATTAATTAACGTTTTCAACTATCCTATCAGTTTTTTGGTAATTTCGTAACTACTCCTGGCCACGACATTAATTATCTCATCTTTATCCAAGTCAGAAAACAAGAGTGGTGTGCATTTGAGGCTGCTGGGGCAGAAGTGACGTCATCCGGTCACGTGACCGGATGCGCTGAGTCATTAAATACGTCATCTGAGCCTCAGCCAGTGACGTAGGCGGTTTTGTGACGTAATGAGGGAAAGGTTAAAGTTCAAGGTCACTGGGAGGTAATTTTAAAAAAGTACTACCTCGCACGCGTAAAATCCGATTGTGATTCGATAGTTTTAATTCGATAAAAATAACGAATGAAAAAATCGAATGAAGCAATCGAATGATACGAGTGCGAGGTAGTACTATTTCATGTATTACTTTATTATTTACATTTATTTTTATTTACAATAAGTTATGTTTACAATAATTTATGTTTACAATAGTTCCCCGTTGTTCGTCGTCATCGATGTTATTGATCCGGACGAATTGCGGCCATCACTTCGCTTTCTGATGAAAGACGGTAGATACTTCGATTCCTGCGCAGAGTCCATGTTGTTTTTTGATGCGTAAAGTTCCAAAGATAAATCGTAGCCGGACGCAATTAGAAGTCTTAACTCTTCATTAAAAACCTCGAGGTCTTGGAAAGTCGCCAGATGAATAGAGTCATAATGAATACACCTAATTTTGATGGACATTTCAACAGAGAGCTCGATGTACACTGGTCAAGAGCCGGAGGTGTACTGACTATTCGCTAGCTAGCGTTTTGGTATCAACCAAAATGGTGGGGGTAAAATTGTGGTGGGGCGGAGCAGATGGCGGACGGCAGATGGCAGGCGGCAGGTGGCAGCTGGTGCGAGGCAGATGGTTGCTACTACATCCACCATCATTAGTCAAACCCTATTAGGGATGACATTATTGCTTCTGAATCAGAAGATATTGTGCTAGAAACTTCATGTACTTGTATTTCATCATTTGTATTGTCAGCTTGCTCAATATTAAAAGAAGAACATGTGGAAGAAACAGTAGTGCCTTGTATTTGCGAATCCATGTGAACTATGCAAGAGCCGCAGGTATACTGAAGTGATACAAGCATGTAGGATAGGCACTCGCCTTTACCCCCCACCACACCAGTTTCCCCCACCAAGTTTCCACATCGCACAATAACTACGGGACATGCATTAGTTAGGGTCTAGCTCTGACTCTGTGAGGATCGGAGCTCCGTAACTGAAAACATTAACAATTCTTGCTCGACACTGTTTTTGCGCAATCATAACAGTCACTGTGATCTAATTTATTGCATGTACTCATATGATGCATCTTGCGTAGCAGACAACTTGCTAAGAATGTTTCAGCCTGGAGTATTCTACGGCGAAATCGCTCACAATCCACTAACAGCGTAGACCTTCTATCTTCACAGTCGGAGAAGTAGAAGGTGGTGGCAGGCGGACTGTTGAAGGACACCTTCGTCATATTTCTGTAAAACTGTGACATCTTTAGAATAACACAAACTCTATAGGTAGATGTTAATCCTGCAAGAGCTGAAAGTATAATGATATAGCACTAGCGTGTATGATACCTACCCGACCTACCCGCACCACAACGTTACCTCGGTATACTGTAAACTATAAATAACTTGTCGTAGGTTAATCCATAAACAAAGTATTTATTTATGTCAGGCCTTGAAAGTGTTGTTTTCGCGCTATTTCTTCCCTACTCTCAGTCGGATCTGAATTCTATTCGCACCATCTTGTTCGTCTAATTAACCCGCGTAATTTGAGTACCCACTCGCTATACTTTAACTCAATAATAAAGAAGTTATTAATATGTAACCTCGAAAACATTGGTCTTTTCGCTATTTCTGCTATACCGTTGGTCGGATCTGAATTCGGTTTGCACCATCTTGTTCGTCTGATTATTCCGCGTAATTTGAGTACCCACTCGCTGTACTTTAACCCAATAATAAAGAAGTTATTAGTATGTAACATTGAAAACATTGTTTTTTTCGCTATGTCTGCTATACCGTTGATCGGATCTGAATTCTGCTTGCACCATCTTGTTTGTCTGATCAATTCGCGTAATTTGAGTACCCACATGACATACTTTGGACAAACTTTGTACTTTTTTCGCTTCTGCTGCTATACCCTTGGGTGGATCCAAATTCTGTTTGCACCTCCTTGTTCGTCTGATCAATTCGCGTAATTTGAGTACCCACATGACATACTTTGGAAAAACTTTGTACCCCCCCCCAACATGGGTCATGTTCAAGGTCAAGGTCAAGTTCAAGGACCTTGGGACTTAGAAATTTTCACAAAGTGGACTGTACTCAAACCGGAGACTAACAAAATCTCCTGCCTATGTACAGGCCAAGTCCCTAACTTGAAATGCTTAGGGTGGTCCTGAAAAGGACCGTTTGTGGAGGGAGGGTGGGATGGTAAGGGATTTTACTTTACAGTCCACTTCACTCTACTCTCTTCTTTAACCAAGGACAAGGTCTGCTTGTATGACACTTCTGGTGGTGCCGGAATTGATCGTGGCAATTCCACCTCAAAGAGAACTTCACCGGCAGTTAAGTAGTAGGTGCTTCCGTTCTTCAGCACCGCTCTGTACGGGAAGTTTCTTCTCAAATGTCTGAATTTTGTTTTGGTAACTTCAATGGGAGATACCAATTCGTCTTCCGTCAAGGTCTTCATCTTCTGCAACACGTGCAGATGATCCCGTGTGGCAGAGTGTCGTTCCGTTGTTGATGAAGAGTGTCGTTCCGTTGTTGATGAAGAAGTCGAACCAAAAGAACCTTGTTTGTAGTAAAGAGGGTGGTTTTTAAAATCCCTCTTTAGCCTCATTCTGAGGGAAGAAGGTTGTTTAAATCCGCTTGTCTTTGGAGCCGTCTTCTTCAAGGATTCCTTAATCCTTTTCAGCTTCTCGTTGGTTATCGGCGAAGTCATTTTGTAAGAAGAGAGAGAGCGAGAGCTGTGAAGTGTACCAGTCAATGGTTGAAGCTGGAATGAGGTACCAGACGGAGCAAAGCGGGTCGTCAAGTGTAACCGTGACATTTCCATATACGGGTAGAAAGCTAAAGACCGGTCTACATCCTGTTCCCCTTCCACCGTGACGACACCCCCCCCCCCCTGACGTCACGGGGAGGAGCCCCCCCCCCGACGTCACGGGGAGGAGCCCCCCCCCCTTGACGTAACCCCCCCCCTTGACGTAACCGCCCCCCTTGACGTAACCCCCCCCCGATTTGGGTCATGTTCAAGGTCACCCCCCCCCCTTCGACCTCCCCCCTTCCGCTTCGGTGACGTCACTTTGCCTTTATAAGCGGGAGCAGTCCGCAGTCTCGTCGCAGTAGCTTGCCGCCCGTTGTTTGGATATACGTCCCAGTGGGTTGCACTCTGCTGCAGTGTAGGTCTGTTAAGTGTGCGTTGGGCCCGACGCGCAATTAAGAGATCCGCGCCCTTGCATGTTTAGTTAGTTTGTTTATGCATGTTAGATAACGCTTGTAGTTTGCTGCTAGGTAATGTAGTTAGTCTAACATATATGTTAGTGTGTGGTATTGGTTTGAAGTGTTTTATTTACTAATAACATATGTACTCCCGGCCCTACAGGTCCCTCAACAACCTTGGTCAAAACTTGGGTTCGCAGCAGCCTGACGCCGGGTGTTTGGGTCTACGTCCCACCGGGTTTCAGTGATACTGTTGACCTTTGCAAAACCGACCTCGGCTGTTTTTGTAAAAGTAACGTTAACTGATTAATTTGTTTCTTTTACATAGTTGCTGGTAAAGTCTTTATTTTCAAAGTAATGTATCTTGTTTCTCATCCTTTTCCTAAACCCCTGACAATAAGGTTCGGCCCTGAAAACCGGCCTTGTCAAAAAGATCAATACGGCCATGCAAACCGGTTGACACCACCTATCTCACCCATGAGAAACGTTTGTGAAATATAAAATCAGTCTCTTGTTTAAAATCAGTCTCTTGTTTGTTGTCTTTTGTCCCCTTCCCTAATACAGAGCGGGGAATAGAGCAGTATGTTATGCTCTATTCCCCGCTTTGGCATTATGTCAGATGACCTTGACCTACTGACGGGACTTAGAAAAACCGTCGTTTGATCAAATATTGGAAGAAATGTGGACTTAGAGATATTTCATGCGGACAAGGTTGACACAAAAATGTTGTATTAAAAATAAAAACTGGAGGGGGAAATGTTTTATATACTGCAACAGCGTGGTAAAAATCATCATATCGCTATGGAAGCTGTAGGTGTAAACACTTGGCTTGTTCCTTCCGAGCTTGCTATTTCAGAAGCCTTTCTGTCCATCCTTACTTATGAGTTCCGAGGCATTAAATTAAAAGTAAAGATAGAGCTGAGACCGTTGCATAGAAATGATATGCATTGTATTTTGGTGGAATGGGAATCACCCTCCGGCATTAATCTTTTCCATTTTATCAAAAGATCGTGCAAGGAGTTTTATGTAAAACGGATAATAGTCTCCCTTGTTTAAACGTAGTACAGCTTGCTTCCAAAGTAAAATGGCAAAGGTAACACCTTTGCTATTTTACAAAATATTTTAACGTGTCCTTGACCCAGTTACCGGACTTGGAGCAATTCAGAGTATGCGATACAGTGTTGGAACAAACTACTGTCGAAGTCCTTGCCCCCCCCCATGATATATTCCTATAAAAGCGGGAGCAGCCCGCAGAGGGTTCGCAGTCGCAGGCCGACAGCCTAGCTAGCTGTTTGCCCGCGCTGTCCGCAATAGTATCTCTAGTATAGAGTTGGTACCACTGTATATTAGAGATGCTACCTTAGCTTAAGGCATGTCTGTTTATTATTAAGCATGTTAGAATAACGCTTGTAGTTTGCTGCTAGTAAATGTAGTTAGTTTAACTGTAGTTAGTTTGGTGTTGGTTTTAAAGTGTCTTTGAAGTGTTTTTATTTACTAATGAAATATGTACTTTTCTTTCACGCTTTAAAACTGATCTTGGTCAAAACTTTGGTTCACAGTTGCCTGGCGCCCGTTACTGACCAACGTCCGACTGGGTTTCAGGATGTTGTAGACCTTTGTAAAACCGACCTTGGTTGGTATGTCCTTTTCTTACAAGCTATAACTAACCTTGGTCAAAACTTTGGTTCACAGTTGCCTGGCGCCCGTTACTGACCAACGTCCGACTGGGTTTCAGGATGCTGTTGACCTTTGTAAAACCGACCTTGGTTGGTCTTTGTAAAATTAACTTTAACTGATCAGTATGTTTCTCATCCTTTTCCTAATCCCTTACAAAAAGGTATGGCACGAAAACCGACCTTTGTCAATATGGCACGAAAACCGATTGACATTACCCATCTTACCCTCGAGAAACTTTTGAAAATACTCCCTGCAAACCATTTGTAACTTCCTTTTGTTTGGATAAATTAATAAAAGGTTCTGTTATCAGGTTTATTGCCTATAACTGTGACCTTTCTTCAAAATTCACTTCCCTAATACAGAGCGGGGAATAGAGCAGTTTGTGGTCCAAGTGGGAATCACTTACTGCTCTATTCCCCGTTTTGGCAACATGTTCAGATGACCTTGACCCACTTCGGGACTTAGAACATCTTTGTTTGGTAAGATATTGGAAGATGTATTTATTTCTTACAACAAAACACCCCCCCCCCACTCAAGGTCAGAACCATTTGGGTGGGGGCTCAACTGGTTTGGCTGACTCGGGTATAAAATAAGTTCCCCATCACTGGTAAAATCATTCTGCTGCTTGTGCTTGCTCACACAGGATCATGGCGCATATCAGAAAACACACCAAACCGATGAAATTTAACGTGAAGAAAACGCCGCTGGTTTTACCCACTACCTCTTCAGCATCAACTTCTTCTGCCCCGTCTATACTCCGCCAGGTTATATCATCGCCTCCTTCTACATCATCCTTCGGCCCTTCAGATATACTCCGCCAGTCATTATTATTATCTTTAATTCTTCCGGAGAAGATGACTGATTCACCACACGATTCTACATCAAAGTATTCGCAGTCTTCTCCATCAAAGTTCTCGCCATCTTCTCCATCAAAGTCTTCACCATCTTCCCCATCACCAAGGTCAAGGTCTTCTTCTTCATCGAGTTCGAGGTCATCACCAAGGTCAAGATCTTCTTCTTCATCTTCATCGATTTCGAGGTCATCTTGTTCATCATCAAGCTCAGGGTCTTCTTCGACATCGAGCTCAAAGATATCTACAACACCCACCAAGCTTTTAACTACTGGACCAAAAATCATTTCTCCAATCGTCACTCCACATTCTACAAGTCTTCGTCCTTCAGTAATTTGCACAAGTATTAACCGTCCTTCAGAAAGATTTAATGAGCTAAAATCGTTGAGGAGGAAGTGTATGCTTCCTGCACAACAATGTGGTTATGTATTTAAAAAAGGTGCAAATAAAGGTCAACGTTGTGCTAAATCCTGTGTCTTAAATGAGGAAGTGTGCGGTTCTCATTTAAAACACAATGCTAACGTTTCTCTTTCTTCACCACACCTAACAGTGAAACCATCCAAGATTCGGATTAATAGGCTTATTAAAAATAAACAATACTACTTTGTTAAAACAATGGGCTTTGCAAAAGTACTTTTAAAGTGTGGAGATCAACGCTACATTTTAAAATTACCTAGAGGCATGTTTCATCCTCCACGCCCAACCAAAAAAGACTATTTAATCCGAGTTGATTCGGGGACCACTGTGTGGAAAACATTACAGTAAAAAAAAAAAAAAGTTCAAACAGTTTTTCTAAATTAAAAATTAAAGTTTTTTACAATGATACAACGACCTTGACCTAGATAACAGACTTTAAGGTGACCCTGACCCACTTACAGAACTTTATACTCTGTTAGTATTAAATTGTTCATATATTGTTACAATAATACCCCTTCCCTATCACTAATTACCCCCACCACTTAAATCGGGGGGTATAAAAGAGGTTTTTCATCATTGCTTATCTCATTCTGCTACTTGTGTTAGCACTAGGATATATAGCAGCTATGTCACCAAAGGATAATATATTTCCTTCTGCAAAATCAATCGTGGGAATTATAAAACATATTGTGATTGAAAGTGAGGATGAAAATGAAGACGAATTGGAAGATGTTGAATTATTAAGTGATATGGATGCAATGGAAGATCTTGAATTATTAAGTGATATGGACAGTGATGATCTTGAAGCAGGATATATGGAACAAATTGAACCGTTAAGTGACGTGGAATCTGAAACCTATAGAATCTATCAGCATCTTCTCTATTCTGAAGAAATACATGATGAAAGCCCAACCACTAGTAGTAGTTTGGATGGGTTATTTTTAGATAGCGCACGAGGGGTATATCATATTCGTCGACGACTATTTCTTTCCGATGCTTCTGATACAACTGATTCCGATTCATCAAATGAGTCTGATTAAGTGTTGTTTTTTCTTGTCAACTGTCAAACTTTAAATACAGAGCGGGGAATAGATCAGTTTGTAGTCAAAGTGAGAACTACTTACTGCTCTATTCCCCGTTTTGGTAATATCGTTGTATAACCTTGACCCATTGACAAGACAGAAAATATTTACCAGCTTTCAATTTTTGTTTGTTTTGAAAAAGTGGGGGTAACTTATACATTTAATGGTGGGGGAACGTCTATTTAATGTCGATGAAACAGTGTATATTTATCATATCGGCATTATGAACCCACCAGCAAACTCCGTTTGTTACAGCTTTCCCCTCATCGATATCGATGATGTGATAAAACTTACATCAATAACAA
This sequence comes from Allygus modestus, assembly GCA_963675035.1. Taxonomy (NCBI): domain Eukaryota; kingdom Metazoa; phylum Arthropoda; class Insecta; order Hemiptera; family Cicadellidae; genus Allygus; species Allygus modestus. The sequence goes on from OY776114.1 coordinate 131,761,475, forward strand.
AACGGTTTGAAATGGAAAGGCGACTAATAAAAGTCGACGTAATTCCACAAGATCTTCGTTCGGCAATGTTGACCATCGAATATGTTAAAGATGAATCTACAACTGAAGATCCCTATTGTTTTATGAAATTTTTAGTTGATCAAGATGCAATGTGTACAATCCGATTTCACATCCGAGTTTAAAATATATTAAATCTTCCTGTTGGAGAAAATTGTCCTTGTTAAATACAAAGCGGGGAATAGATCAGTTTATGGTTTAAAATGAAATCATTTACTGCTCTATTCCCCGTTTTGGCAAATATGCTCAATGTCCTTGACCCAAATACAAAATTTTGTAGCCTCCAGCTACAAACTTAAACTTAACCTAAAACGTACCCCCACCACTTTTTCTAGGGTATAAATAGAGGTGCATTTGCAGTGTTTTTCATTATTGCGTTGACCCTTGTGAAGAGCACGCCTACATTATGAATCGCTGCGATATTTGTAAAGCTTCTTTCAGAGATGAATGGCTTTTAACCATTCATAAAGAATTGAAACATAACACCAATACAAATACAGAAGAACCAAATGAAGAAGAATTAGATTCAATCGACCAACAACTAGCAAAACATCAAGAAGAACAAAATGAAGAAGAACACAACGAAGAAAAAGAAGAAAATGAAGTTTCAAGACCGAGTGTCATTCATTATGCACAATCAACGTCTTCAACATCGACTTCTACGCCTGCTATGTCTACACTTCACCATCCTTCATCATCAACACCATCAACATCGACTTCAACGCCTGCTATGTCTACACTTCACCGTCCTTCAACATCAACAGCTGCTATGTCTACACTTCACCGACCCTCAACATCAATAGCAGTAGATGTGGAACTACACGCTCAAGCACTACCTGGTAAGGTAGTAACACATTTTAAAATTGACAACGTAAAATTACTTAATAAATAACTAAAATAACTTGAAAACTTTTTACATAACGCCAAAGAATTAGTAACCAAAACACTAAAGAATGAACAAAAAAGATTAAATTTTATCAAATTTGGACTGTTGCTAGATGCCATATTCACTAACATTCAAAACGAAACATCACCAAGAGGTTTCATGACAAAAAACCGAACCATCATGGCTGCGTCAGATATTGAAAAAATCGTAACAGAATGTTTTGAGGAACTTTTGACGAAACTACAAGAGCATGAAGGAAGAGGATCTGGATGGACTTTATTAAGTATAACAAGTCTGGATGTTAGAGTTCATAAACACGGTTATGGAATGAGAGGAAGTAGTTACATTCCTCTTCCGAAAAAAATAAGTGATACAAAATCCTGTATTAATGTGCAAAATGAAGATAACGAATGTTTTAAATATGCTATGTTGGTAAAATATGTAAACAAAGACCATCAAAAAAGACCGAGTCAAAAATATGAAGAAGTTCAACATAAGTATAATTTCCAGGGAATGACTTACCCTGTTGCAATTACTGATATATCAAAATTTGAAAAGCAAAATCCGTCGGCTTCAGTCAACATATTTGGTTTGGATTCGTCAAATAATGTGTATCCCTTGCGCATAACATCGAATGAGCGCAACAATCATACTGACTTGTTATTAATCAATAAAGGAGAGATATCTCATTACGTGTATGTAAAAGATTTTGAAGGGCTCGTATGTAAACAGTTAACAAAACATAAAAGGAAAATCACAACATGTAAGAGATGCTTTTGCCATGTGAACAAACCATTAAGAAGAGGAGGTTCAGAATGGTTATTAGAACACCAAAGGTTATGTAGTGGAAACTATGAGGTTAGAATTAAATTGCCACATCCTAGCAGATCATACGTACAATTTGACAAAGTAAATCAACAATACCCTATTCCATTTGTTGTGTACGCGGATTTCGAAGCATCTTTACTTCCAATTGAACAAGAAGAAGAGGATATCGCAAAAAGAAGCAAATATCAAAAACACGCACCAAACAGTTATTCTATACTAACAAAATCCATGCTGTCTGAAGAACATCTTCAAGAATTTGGACTATCATCTGCTCCGAAGATTTATCGCGGTGAACAAGCAGCGAAACACTTTGTAGACGATTTGTATTACATTGCCTCTAAGGTGGAAGAACTCTACAAAATTAAAATACCGATGCTACCTATGGAAGAACGTCAACTTCAACATCACAATCTGGCAACAACATGTTATCTGTGTAATAACATATTTACACCAGATAACGTTAAAGTTCGTGATCACGACCATCTTACAGGAGTCTACAGAGGAGCAGCCTGTAACGCTTGCAACTTGAATTACAAACTTCCATCTTTTATACCCGTTGTTCTACATAACCTTAGTGGATATGACTCTCACTTTATAATTCCCGAATTGGGAAGAGATGATGGGGCAATAGATGTTTTGGCAACAACAATGGAAAAATTTATAAGCTTCTCTAAAAAGGTTGGCAAAATAAAACTTAGGTTTATTGATTCGTTTAGATTTATGCCTTCTAGCCTAATGAAATTAACTGAGAATTTAAAAAGAGAAGATCTGATAGAAACAAGCAAAATTGTAGCCAGTAGTAAAATGGATCTGGTTCTTCGAAAAGGGGTCTTCCCCTACGATTACATCGATGGACTGCATAGATTTAATGAAACATCACTTCCTCCACCAGAACAATTTAACAACAAACTTAATGATTCGGAAATTTCACTTGAAGATTATCAACATGCATGTCGAGTATGGAACGAGTTGGATATGAAGACCTTAGGAGAATACTCAGACTTTTATGTAAAACTTGACGTGACTCTTCTCTGCGATGTTATGGAAGAATTCCGAAGAACCTGTTTTGCAGCATACGGTTTGGACCCTCTACATTCGTATACATCTCCAGGACTAGCTTGGCAAGCAATGCTGAAAGAAACAAAATGCAAACTCCAGCTGTTAACAGATATAGATATGGTTTTAATGGTTGAGTCGGGTGTTAGAGGTGGATTAACTCAAAGCGTGACAAGACATGTTAAAGCCAACAACAAATATTTACCTGACCATGATCAAGAGAAACCTTCAACGTACTTGGGATATTTCGACGCGAATAATCTGTATGGATGGGCCATGTCGAACCCACTTCCATTTGACAACTTTAAATGGGTTGATCCCGACTGTATTGGCGATATATCACAAATTCCAAAACATGGAGATACCGGATATATTTTGGATTGCGACTTTGAATATCCAGAACATTTACACGATCTTCATTATGACCTTCCACTCCTTGCAAGAACAGAAATTTCACCAACTGGAAAACACCCCAAATTAATGATGACCCTTAACAATAAACAACGATACGTAGCTCACTATTGGGTTGTTCAACAAGCTATCGAATTAGGTTTACGTCTTACTAAAATTAATAGAGCTGTGGAATTTTCCCAATCGTGCTGGTTGAAACCGTACATAGACTCGAATACTACCAGAAGAGCAGCCGCTACATCAGCCTTTCAAAAAGACTTTTTTAAATTGATGAACAATGCAATATTCGGTAAAACATTGGAAAACAAAAGAAGACATAAAAATGTTAAACTTGTTACAGATCCGAACAAACTACAAAAACTCGTACAACAGCCAAACTTTGGAACATCTATAATTATTAACGAAAATCTTGTAGCTGTATCTATGAAGAAAACCAGTGTGAAGATGGATCGTCTTTTGTACATAGGTATGTCAATCCTGGATATCTCCAAGACTCATATGTACGATTTTCATTATAAAAAGATGGTCACCTTTTATGGACGAGAAAACATCGGCATCTCCTACATGGATACAGACGCTTTTATATATTGGATAATTACTAACGATATGTATGAAGACCTTCGGACATTTGATTACAATAACGATTTTGACTTTTCCGACTATCCAAAAGATCATCCAAACTACGACAATGACAGAAACAAAAAAGTGCTTGGCAAATTTAAAGATGAAGCCAATGGTGTTATACTTCAAGAAATTGTTGCACTAATGTCAAAATTATATTCTTTACAACTAAATGAAAACCAAGTCATTAAGAAAGCTAAAGGAGTAAAAAGTTTGTATTTAAAGAAGAATGTGCATTTTAATCACTATAAAAAATGTTTATTTGAAGATCAAGATATAACAGCAAAATTCAACACAATCAGAAGTTTCAACCATCAGCTGTACAGCGTGACGGAGGTAAAAAAAGCTCTCTCTTCAAATGATGACAAACGCCACATCCTTGCAGACAACATCCACACTCTACCATTCGGCCACTACTCCCTCAACCCTATTGACGAGTAACCCTTTCATCGTCCTACATCCCTTTTCCTTTTCCTTTCCGTATAAAAGGAACTTTTATACATTAGTTTGGAATGACCTTGACCTATATAAGGTGATGTATTAAAAATGAATATTTAATACTATCGTAGCTGTGTTAGCAGAAACATCATGACGGATCTAAAGGAGAAAATTATTGATGAACTTCATAAACCTGCAAGAATAAAGTTTCCAAGAAGAAATACTGTTATAAAAGGGATAAATGATCTATATCAAGCGGATTTAATTGAAATGCGACCGCATAGCAGAATAAACAAAGGATTTAAATATATACTCACAATTATTAATTGTTTTACAAAAGTTGCAGACGCTTTGCCTCTAAAGGACAAGACTGGTAAAAGCGTAACAGAAGCCATGGAAATAGCCATAAAAAGAGATAAAAACAAAATTAAACATTTACAAACTGATGATGGAACAGAATACTTTAATACAAACTTTGCACAGTTAATGAATAAATATAAAATAAATCATTATTCAACAAATTCAGAGAAAAAAGCAGCTATTGTAGAAAGATTCAATAGAACCTTAAAAGGAGCACTGTATAAACAATTTTCAAAAAGAGGTTCTTACGTATGGTATGATGTTTTACCACAATTAATAAATGATTATAACAACAGGTTTCATAGAACTATCGGTATGAAACCTAACAAAGTAAATAGAAGAAATGCAAAAGATGTATTAAAACGCATAAAGAAAAATACAAAGCCTAAAGTAGAAAAAATGCAGCCAAGAAAATTTAATGTAAGTGATAAAGTACGGATTAGTAAATATAAGGGAGTGTTTACCAAGAAATACCTTCCCAATTGGACGAATGAAGTTTTTACAGTGTATAAAGTACAACCGACTGTACCTGAAACGTATATCTTAAAAGATAACAAAGGAGATTTGTTGCAAGGTGCATTTTATGGACATGAAATGTTAAAGTCAACAGTAGGTGATGTATATCTTGTTGAAAAAGTGTTACAAAGAAAAAAGGACGCAGTTAAAGTGCGGTGGTTAGGGTTTAACAAAACTGAGGATTCATGGATACCTATAAAGGACTTGGTGTAATGCAAGCAACTCATTTCATCGTTAACCTTTGAGCGGGATGGAGATTATTCACCATAAAGATCGATTCAATATTAATAACATAGATGATTTAACTGTGGATAACGTTAAAATCAACAATGGTAAACACGGTAGTTTACTTCCAAACACTGTTCGATGTATAGTAAGTGGCCCCTCAAACTGTGGAAAGACCAATGTCGTCTTTAATTTGATCACTAATCCGCAGGGATTAAGGTTTAATAACCTATATATTTTTTCAAAGTCTCTACATCAACCAAAGTATAAATTGCTGGATAAAATCCTATCTGATGTGTCTGATGTTAATTTTTACAAATTTAACGCTAGTGATAGCATTATGCAACCAAACGAAGCGAAACCGTATTCTGTATTTATATTTGACGATGTATCTTGTGAAAATCAGGATACTATTAGAAACTACTTTGCCATGGGAAGACATAATAACATCGACAGCATATATATAGGACAAACCTATAGCAAAATCCCAAAACAACTTATCAGAGATAATGCAAATATTCTAATTGTATTCAAACAAGATGATACTAACCTAAAACATATATATAACGATCATGTGAATGCGGATATGCCATTTGAAAAGTTTAAAGAGCTTTGCGGAAAAGCATGGGCGGAAAAGTATGGATTTTTGGTTATTATGAAAGATCATGCTATAAAAGATGGTCGTTATAGAATAGGTTTTGATAAATTCGTTTTAATACACTGATTAGCGGTATTACTGTACAAGTCGTCAAGGTGTGAAGATGGTTAACCAGGAAAAGCTATTAAAGGAAATAAAATCACTTAGTGATTCTATTAGACAAAAAAAACCGAGCTTTAAAATCAGGTATAAATGAAAGAGAGCAATTTTTAGAAACAACATTCAAACCTGTTACTGAACCTTTAAAGCGATTAGCACAAAATATGGAAAACCCTTCAATTCGCTTCGAAGGAGACAAAATGCTACCAATTTCCAAATATGAAGAAGAATTTCAGAATGATGAAAGTTTTGGCCAGTTACATACATCTGAAGAAAGCGACGAGTATGAAGAAAGCGGAGATATAGAGGATTTAAAGGAAAAGGATATTGCAGAAGATACAAGTACAGAAGATACAAGTGTAGAAGATACAAGAGCAGAAGAAGAGGATATTAACCCATCCAACTTAAGCAAATTAGGCACGGATATTATGTTTAAAGGAACACTTGGAAGAACATATACGTTAAAAATGTTACACGCCGCACATGCTAATCGAAGTTATCATACCTATGGAGCTAGAATAGAGGATAAAGGATTAATGATTGGAGATAGCAAGTTAGATATAAACGAAAATGATGATATAGTTATTGGAGATAAGAAATATAAAGGTACAAAAGGTTTGTTTGAACTTATCTTTAAAAATAATCCTGGTAAATATACTAAAAGGGATTGACAATTGTTTAAAAATATATTAGAGTATACAAATGCACATAGAAAAAAGTATTCCAAAGACCTACCTATTCATAGAAATCGGTCAATAAAATATACAAGTATTATTTCTAGTCTTTTCCCCTCAAAATCAAAAAAAGCTCAAATTAAAAGAAGAGCTTTATCTTCTGCTGAATTAAATGTTTTGCATAAAAAGAGAAAAACAACTGATCCTACCACATCTGGAAGGGGATTATTGAAAAATTTGTATAAAACTAATATAATATATTACAACGATATAAATAAGTTAGTTGATCGAATGAGATTATTACATGAAGCCATGGAAGCCGGGCACACTGGTTTAGAAAACGAATGGGTAGCTTTGGTTGATGAACTGCGAAAACAAGGAATAATTGTTCAGTAGACGCATATATATATATATATATATATATATATATATATATATATATATATATATAATAAGAACCTAAACGGTAGCGATTCAGTTACATCATGAGTGTGGACAAGTTTGGACGGTATTCCGAGTTTGGAGTAAAATCTGGATATAGTGAAAAAAGAGCTGGGTTTCCGTTAACACCTGACGGCAACTATAATTTTGAAGGAAAAGTAATTCAAAATGTTGGTGATCCGCTTTTGTCGTCTGATGCGGTTACGGTACAGTACATGAAAAAAGAACCCCAACTGTACACGAAGATCATTGGGGGTTTTCCGGTAAAAGGTTAAGCGATATACAATATCCCATTTATGATGGTGAAGCAGTAAATTTAGCTACTCTAAAATTGTTAACGATTTACAAAAGGAATAAAACTGACACAAGCTATGATGTAAAAAAATTAAAATTATCAAATGTAGGTGATTGTGAGCAGGATGGAGACGCTGTAAATAAGAAAATGTTTGATATTGTACACAAGAAATGGACTACGGAATATGAAAAACATTTGGAAAGGTTTGGTGCAGCTCTATTCCATTATATCCATCGGGCTTCAGGAAGAGATGCAGCTTCAGATGTTGACAGTCACAATTATTTAGACTGGAAAAATATACACAATCCAGAGAAACCTAATCAACGAGATAAACCGTCTAAGCCTTCTAAAGTCAAGACATTAGGAAAGGAGGATAAAGTGAATGTGATTAATGAACCAACAGAAAACAATGAAGATTACATAAGAGAAAAAAGAATTTAAAATACCCCCCATGATAAGGGATAAAGCATCAGTCATATTCGAGAAACGATACAGAGAGGATGATGGAATCCAATATTACTGCGTGGAGTTTAATATCTCAAGAGCCGAGATTTCCCCAAGGAGTATTGACAGATGGTTTTGTTCAACGGTTTGATAGATATATGGATTGGGAACAACTTTCCATACATTACCTCTTTACAATGACTATGTTAAGAATTTATTTTCACAGAGTTAACTGGATCCATATTTTACAAAGACAACAGTTTTCAGAAGACTTCCTCGTAGAGATGACATCAAATTTTAATAACTGTTGGGAAGTAATAAGTAAATATCAAAATCTCTCTGAGAATTACATTGACAATTTTAAAGATAAACTAGACTGGGATGTGTTATTCAATTATCAACGATTAAGTGGCAAGTTTCTAAGGGAACATGACAACTATTTAAAGTTTATTCATTTTACCGAAGACAACGATACCATCACCAGCGGAGAAACATCTGGAACATCTTCAATTACACCTTATTTCTATTTTTACTACTTTTATTTAATATGTCTACATTTGATTAATAAATCCATTTCGATATAATAAATGGATTTTAAACAGTATATAATACAAGAAACCAAAACTGATATTACATTCATTGTAAAACATTTATAGAGTGCACCTACTGATTGTAAGTTTTGCTATAAATAGTCATGTCGAGGGTTAAACGCATCAGTCATAATCGAGAGAGATTACAGAGAGGAAGGGGAATAGCATCAACAGCATTTTCTCTATTGAGTAAACCGGTTGGAGCTATAGTTAACAAGGCGATTGATTTATTACCTGTGGAATTACATTTACCTGGAGGATATCAATATTGTGGTCCTGGAACCAAATTAGAGAAACGTCTTGCTAGAGGAGATCCTGGAATAAATAAGCTCGATCAGGCTTGTAAACAGCACGATATAGCGTATTCCAAATTTGGTGATACTAAAAATAGATCAATAGCGGATAAAGCACTTGCTGAGAAAGCTTGGCAAAGAGTAAAATCTAGTGACGCGAGTATTGGTGAAAAAGCAGCGTCTTTAGCAGTAACAGCAGCAATGAAAGCAAAAACTACGTTTGGAGGAGGAAAGAGAAGAAGGCGTGGGAAAAGACCCGCTAAAAAACAAGGAGGTAATATCAGAAGAAAACGTCGATCTACCAGTGGTAAAGCTAAAAAGAAACCAACAATATGGTCAATGATAAAAAAGGGAGGAGGATTATACCTAAGACCGTATCGTGTGTATTAAATAAGAAAGAGCAATTAATAATTAAAAACAAAGAATTGACCAATGAAGAACTGATTACATATGCTTCTTGTTTGAAAATCCCATTTTTTAGAGGAGTATTTATGAAAGATGAGTTCCCGGTTAAAATGTGGAAAAATGAGACTGGTATTGTAAATTTGGATAATAGTGAAGGATTAGGCACTCATTGGGTGTGTTACAAGAAACTTGGTAAAACCATTTATTATTTCGACAGTTTTGGAGACCTTCCACCACCGAAAGAACTTCAACAATACTTTCGTGCGGCAGAAATTGTTTTTTACAATCATACAAGAAAACAACCTGATGATACATCCATTTGCGGTCATTTATGTTTAGACTTTTTAGCTAAAAGTGTTAGTCAACTTTAAGATGTCCTCGTATACAGTGTCATTAACCGGTAACTCATGTACTTTGCGCAGTATTCTGTTTCCAGCGCTACGTTTGCAAAAAGGAAGACTATGGGAAGCCGCATTATTGGATTTAACAACATATAACTCTATTCCAAACGTTAGTGAAGGAATTAATAACAAAATACATTATTACAAGACAAAAGATGATAAAGGAAAGTATTCAGCTTTGGAAGAATTCAGTTTACCAACAGGAGCTTATGAAATTGATAATATAAATGAAGTTATACAAAAACATATGGGAAAAGAAAATATAACGATAAAAGGCAATAACAATACAATGAAAGCCGAAATTACGTCTAAGTATTATATTGATTTTAGTCAAGAACATTCAATTGGTAGTTTATTGGGGTTTTCTAAGGAAACAAAAGTATTAGAACCTAATAAAACTCATTCTGGGAATAAAACTGTGACGATCATCAAAGTTAATAGCATAGACATTACATGTAACATTATACAAGGATCCTACAGAGATGGAGAGAATCGTCATATATTACACGCATTCTACCCATCAGTTGCACCGGGTTTCAAGATAGTATAAAAGCCTCAAAACCTTGTGTACCTACCGTTAAACACCAGTTTCATTTCAGACATCGTGCTGAACATAGTGGATCAAGACGGAAACCTTATTGACTTTAGAGGAGAAGCTATTACTGTAAGAAAACATATAAAATCATCCGCTTAGACAATGGGGTTATCATTTAAAAAGAGAGAGCCAACCAGTAAAGAGGTCAGTAGCTCATCAGCTGTAGAAGGATTAACAAGTGACAACATTCGTTTTCTAGAAGAAATTGGATTAAAGGTCATTAACAATGGATATACTGGATATAGCGCAGGGTCCAACATTCGACGAGACCTTATGGGAAAAGGAATATCACACGCACAACCCTTACGCTTCGTCCAAATTAAACAATAACGATGAAATTAGGATTCCTATACAACAACAAGACATTTATACTCTTCCATGCGAAAGTTATTTATATATTGAAGGAAAAGTAACAAAAAATGATGGTACTGCTGGAACCACTGTTCCGTTCATAAATAATCCTATGGCATTTTTGTTTGACGAGATTAGATATGAAATTTCAGGAGTTACAGTCGATTCAACAAAAAAGGTTGGAATTTCCAGTACATTGAAAGGATTAGCGTCTTTAACACCAAATGAGAAGAATCTGTTAGCTGTTGCAGGATGGGTTGCACCAGACAAAAGTACAATCGCTCCTGACTCTTCGGGAAACTTTGATTTCTACGTACCTTTAAGATTACTCCTAGGATTTGCTGAAGACTACAGAAGAATAATAATAAATGTAAAACAAGAACTAGTTTTATTAAGATCATCAAACGATAAAGATATTATTAAAGCAGCTACTGGAACAACTGATGCCAATTTAGACTGGAAATTAACATTAGACAAGATTGTTTGGAGAGTACCACATGTGCGACTAAATGATGAACACAGGATTACATTATTAAGAAAGTTAAAATCAGATCGAGACATTGTAATGCCATTCAGAAGCTGGGAGTTTCATGAATACCCCGTTTTACCTACAACACAACGGCATACATGGACTGTAAAAACTTCTACTCATTTGGAAAAAGCGAGATATGTAATATTTGGATTACAAACGAAGAAGAAAAGTATAATAACTGAAAATGCTGGTGAATTTGACCATTGTAAATTAACAAACTGTAAAGTGTTCCTGAATTCACAATTCTTTCCCTACGACAACTTTAATATTTCTTTTGATAAGAAAAGATACAGTGTTTTATACGACATGTACGCTAGGTTCCAAAATTCATATTACGGCAAAACAAATACACCTCTACTATCTCCCGTTCAGTTTGAATCGAAAGCTCCGATTGTTGTAATTGATTGTTCCAAACAAAATAAATCTGTAAAATCGTCTAGTGTTGATATAAAAATAGAAATGGAATTTCAAGAAAACGTACCTGCAAATACATCTGCGTATTGTTTAATTTTGCACGATAAAATTGTTACATACACACCGTTGACCGGTATTGTAAAGACAGTATTGTAAAACGTTGTACCACCACCGGCACCGCCACTGTCGCTAACCTATAAATAGCGGAGCAGCAATGCAGGTATTCAGTTGATCGTCTATCGGCGCATGGGTAACATCTTCTACAAAATGAGTTCTCCATCTGTTGTACAAGGTGATGCAGAGGTAGCACCGTTATTGGAACGTGATAATACTAGTGAAGCAGAAATCATCAAGGAAATAACTGCATTTTTAAAGTTTGGTAAAAGAGATAGAGAGGAGGAAATTAATGCGGACCCATCAAAGGTAGTACCAAAGAGGAAGAAGAAAGTTGAAGAAAATATTCCTCCTCACATTTTAACTGAAGTTTTTCTGCGAATCTTTTACCCCATCTCAGCATGCATCAGTAAAAGTGTATCAGTTGGATTGATGAAATCATTGGATTATTCCCCTACAGTAATACTACACCATTGAACAAAAAAGGTTTTAATTTCGCAAAATGCTTGGGAGTCATTTTTGAAACACGTACATTTAATAGAATGTTATTTAACTAACAGTTTGTGTGGAAGGAAAACACATATTCGACTTTTGGATTGTGACAATGAAATCGATATTGTTAAACATCGCGGACAACTACAAGTGCGAATTAGAGACTTGACTCAACATGAAAATAAGATTCTACTGTCACGTGAAGAATTCTACGTTTTAAACTACGCAACAGAACCTATTACAAGGTACATGAGACAGTTGGTTTTTGCAAGCGCTATTATTAAAGAATATTTGGTCGATACTTTGGAAAAACAACCTGATAGCACCATCGTGTACGGACCTGTGGATACATCTATTTTTAATAGAATACCTCATGAAGTTTGCATGTGGAGAAAGTTAAAGGATTTTGAACCACTTGTAGAAATCGCTACAGAAGCTACAGAAGAAACAACACAGGAAGAAGAAACGGAGAAACAAGAAGAAGAAGAAAACGAAACACAAGAAGAAGAAGTTAAAAAAGACTAAAGTTTGACTTAGTAAAGAAGAACACACGTGGGGTAGGCCTATTGGGGACGGTGCCCACGTTAAATATACACCAACGCGCCTGCAACTGTACGGCCTGGTATTTAACCTACCGTGGTGTGGAAAACAGTTTAGTTGATTGCTAGGTGCCATGATGAGCGGAGGGGATGAAGAAGTGAGTGTAAAGCCTTGTGTAATAGAATTTCAAGCATTTCGAAATAATGACGATAGGTTTATTATCAAGGAATTAGTAATTTTAGACTTGCTTACATTTGTAGCCTACCCATTCACGTTTGAAGCTCCTTTTTCTTTTAACAAACTTAACACCAAAGCAAAAAGTACAAACAAATGGATAACAAACTACTTTCATCACATACATTGGTATGAAGGATTTATAAGCTACAGTAATCTGCACAGTATTATGTTTAACTTTTGCAAACAATATTCACATATATACACAAGAGGATTAGAAAAAAAGAACTGGATACAAAAGTATACGCACGGTAATGTTTTCGATATAACTATCAGTAAGGACTTTAACATTAATCTCGGTAATATTTGTGTCGCTGCAAAAGATCTTAAACACGGTCAAACAAACTGTGCATTGTACAACGCATATCGTTTGGCTGCTTACTTGAAACAAACGCAGGAATGTGGTGGGGGTAGCGGAGAACAGAAATGTGGTGGGGGTAGCGGGGCCTATAAATACGAGGAGACAGCACCGCTCCAGCACGAGTATTATTCGAGACTCCGAAGAGGCAACATCACAGAAGACACCACAACCACCACTGACGGAGATGGCATCACAACAGTTTCTACAAACACTGGTTGATCAATTCAACACTCATTCAAAATCCGACCTTCTGCTAACTAAAAAGTGTTCAGAACTAAAAGAACAAAAACACTACATTATTCATAACATCAAGAAAGTGGAAACCACACATGGAGAAGCAATTCTAGTTTCATTGAGCGAAGGACCTTTCACTCCAGGAGATGAGCCGAAGTTTCAAGTATTTCTTCCAAAACGATTTGTTCAACTGCTACAAAATGAAGATTTGCGAGATATTCAACCGGGGACGTTGTATTTGGTATCACACGGTGTAAGCGGCAACAACTCTACGGAACTCACTCTGCACATCACGCATCTTTGTACATAATGTCTCTGTTTGTATTTCTCTGTTTGTATTTCTAGTCATCAATGTTAAACTTAAGCTTATTGTATTGTAAAATGTTTGTTTAATAAAGAAAGAAAATAAAAAAAAGAATAACATTAAAAGAAAAAAAAACAAAAGAACAACAGCAACATAGCAGTATATTATTTTATATACTGCTGTGTTGCTTTTTTTAAATTCAAATGGATGACCTTGAACTTTCATTCAGGGTTAACTTATGAAGGGGTATAAAAGAGAGGGAGCAGTAAAGTTAGTCTCAGTCTTGTCTAACACACGCTGCAGCTAACATGTCGGTGCCACCGATGAACAATTTATTTTTCGATAACAATTTGAAGACATATTGTTGCGAGTTGCAATGTTTTAAAATACCAGGCGATCAAGTTGACGGGAAAGCTTGTCGTAAGTGCAGGTGTTTCAGCTATTGCATATGTAGATGTAAAACATATCAAATGAACCGACAAGATAAAATACAAGAATTACGGCGACGGCTTGCATTACTTTGGTGGCGAATGGAGTAGCAACCATCTGCCGCGCACTTGCCACCTGCCGCCTACCATCTGCCGCCTGCCATCTGCCGTCCGCCATCTGCTCCGCCCCACCACACTTTTACCCCTACCATTTAGTACGATTACAACGCTAGCTTGTGAATAGCCAGTATTTCTCCGGCTCTCGACCGGTGAACATCGAGCTGCTCGTCCCGACTGTGTGTTCCCTGCGGTCACATAAATAGGCAAGGAACACACAGTCGGGATGGGCCGATTGGACAAACAAGCGCAGCACTTGAAAACTGTGTCTGACGGCCGCGACTCCGGATCAACAACATCGATGACGACGAACAACGGGGAACTATTGTAAACATACATTATTGTAAACATAACTTATTGTAAATAAAAAGAAATGTAAACATTAAAGTAATAAATGAAATAGTACTACCTCGCACTCGTATCATTCGATTGCTTCATTCGATTTTTTCATTCGATATTTTTATCGAATTAAAACTATCGAATCACAATCGGATTTTACGCGTGCGAGGTAGTACTTTTTTAAAATTACCTCCCAGTGACCTTGAACTTTAACCTTTCCCTCATTACGTCACAAAACCGCCTACGTCACTGGCTGAGGCTCAGATGACGTATTTAATGACTCAGCGCATCCGGTCACGTGACCGGATGACGTCACTTCCGCCCCAGCAGCCTCAAATGCACACTACTAACAAGTCTCTTTCTATATTCATCAAAATAAGGCTAGACATAAGGAAATTGTTCTAAACTAGACCTAAGACGATTCTTGATAATTTTTAGCAAGATTGCGTCATTGTAAAACAGTAAAATAAAATAATCTTGATAATTATAAATCTTATTTTTTAGCAATTTGTTCACTTTATTTATTTTTTATTTGCTTTTGGAAGCCCCCTTGAGCCCGAGGCCCTCGGTGATCGCCGACCAGCCGCCCTGGCCAGTCCGGGCCTGTAAAATGTGTTATAAATTCATTCGCCTTTATTTGTGGGATTAAATAATAACTTCTTTGATCAAAGTTTTATTTTCTACCTTGGAACTTACAAAGGTCTGAAAGTGATATTCTTACCTCTTTTAAAACCTAATTATTGCCTGACAAAGTACCTTACAAAGGTAACGTTTGGATCTGACATAACCAGACATAGTGGAATAAAAAATAAAAAACCGAACTTTAAGTACAAGGTAATTTTTAAGACGTGTTATGTAATTTCTGCTATGCAACCAAAGTTTGTCGAAAGTAGCTGTCACTTGATGATAAAGTGACATTTTGAACCACTCACAGATTATTTTTCAAATTAAAGTTAAATCCCCGACTAGGATATTACTCTCTTATTATAAAATCGTTTGGTTTATAATAGCATAATATAATGTGTGAAAACCATTATTAGGCCGAGTAAAATAATACCAAATAAAAAATTAATACTATTAATGATTAAATATGATGCAATTTTTTTACTACTGAATGATAGGTAAATTCCCTCTTCTAAACTATCTGAAGATTTAAATTAATATCAAATTCAATACTTCTAATTTATTATTAGTTATTGTCAACACGCAGTTAAAAATAAACAATAAACCATCTCCGGGAGGAATAATTTAATTTGTAATCCAAAGCTTTAATTTTTAATTTCATAAGTTACAATAATTTTGGTAATTCAGACATTTTTTCTATGAGAAGTTACAGAGGGACAAAACGCAACCCGCACTACTGTCGGATAGCTGAATCACGTCCTTGCGGCTGTGTGCTGCAGGAAAAACTGGGGGGGGGGGGGGTTATTGGGATGTGGGAGTAAAATAAACCAGCGAGGACATTCGTACCTAAACATAGGATAATATTAAGAGTGGGCTCCAGTCACGAAACATTTTGTGTTTCTACCCCATTTGTTCTTTAGTATTTTACTATAGCTCGTTCGGAAAATGCGCGTTGCAATGCTCCTACGTTTGAGACCTAATTTTGAAAAGTTTCTTAGAAAAGATGGGAGAGTTGACCATTGCGTCCACATAGGCAATGAGGTATTTTTGTTGTCAAATACCTTTTTGATAGTTTCCTCAAAGGGTTATACCCCAATAGAGTTAGGGGATGACAGAGAAATGTATGGTTTAAAACTGCCATAGTTTTAATTAACTATTGAAATTAGAACTAAAATATATAACTATTCATCTCAAAAAGGTTAATAATAAGATAAATATCGGAACCGCCAAGTATCCGAGTTATATAAACCAGCATTAATAAGTAATGGGGTAGTAAACGTTTATTACTAGATGGAACACACTTTCTGAGAAGGTGATTAATTAAAAGTTGGAATGTAAACCACGTTTCCCTTCCAGTGATAGTGGAATGCAGCACTTTATCCGATAAACCACTAAAAGCATTAAAGCCCAGCTCTCTAGGCTAGCAGGCTGAAACATCATCACTTTGCTGGAAAGTGAGTGGCAAATATATTCTACTGATAAAATAACAATCAACACTACTTGATGTTTTGAAAAAATTAGCCTACATTGTTGAGCTAGCTATTTCATTTACAATAAATTATGCAGATTGTTAAAAGAAAACTTTCAGGACTTTGGGATATGACTTTTCATACAAAAAGAAAGAACAATTTCATATGAAGTTATGAATCTTAGAAACATCTGAAGATATCATCTTCAAACTTAGTAGGCATGTATTACATCTAATAAGGCCCATCTCGTAAAGAAAAATCAAGTTTCTTCTTTGTACCCTTTCAAAATGGTGGCCATTTTTGTGTTTCAAAGCTAAATATCTTAATACCATAATATTTAAGAAACATTGTAAGATTCAAAAAAGTTGTCTATTTTTGTCCTAAAAATAATAGTAATGTATGAAGATTTTAACAGTAAGTTTATTAATAATTATTAACAAATAAAAAATTATGATTTTCATAATTTAAAACATTATGTTTTAGTTCAGAAATGGAAAAATACCCCCGTCGCAGCAAACCTGCGTACTCAGCGAATTTTCAATATCTTAATACCACATAAAGCCGCATACCAAGTTTCATAAAATATATTCACAAATAAGCAATAAATTCAATTTTAATTATTCTTCATAAGAGTAACATTGGGGATGAGTATGCAGGTTTGCTGCAACAAGGAACAAAATAATGGATTTTCATGCAAATATCAATAGAACTCACCTAAGTAAAGTCACATACCAAGTTTCATCCATATACATTTATAAATAAGCGATACATAACATTTAAATTATTCTCCATAAGGAAAACCCCCCAAAACCCCCCTTCGGATGGTGCGACTTGTCTACTTTTCGAACTCGTTCAAATAAATAGTAATTTACACATTTGTACCAAATTTCATTAAGATCGGACCTTTTTTGCAAGAGTTATCGTGCTTACGGACATATATTTATGTATATAAATATATAAATATGTATATACTGTATATTTATATATAATGTTTATATGCATATAAACATTTGAACGAATGGTGTTTTTGGCATCTAGGGTCCTCAAAATGAAAAGTTATCATGGTCTCGGGCTTAAGTCTTACCATGAGACCTACGGTAACAGCTTCTTCCCTATAGGGGAAATTCGCTAAAAACGCAACTACTCATATGTAATTGTGATTCTACAGTTAAAATCTTCATACTACGGTATTACTTTTAGGACAAAAAGACACAACTTTTTTGAATCTTACAATGTTTTACGTATTAAGGTATTTAGCTTTGAAAGACAAAAACAGCTGCCATTTTGATATTGTACAAAGTAGAAAGTTGATTTTTCATTAAAAAATGTGCCTTATTACATGCACTACGTTTAAAGGTGATATCTCCATATGTTTCTAAGATATAACGTATTAAGTAAATACCCCCGTCGCAGAAAACCTGCGTACTCAGCGAATTTCCAATGTCTTAATACCACATAAAGCCGCATACCAAGTTTCATAAAAATATATTCACAAAAAAGCAATACAATTTTAATTATTCTCCATAAGAGTAACATTGGGGATGAGTATGCAGGTTTGTTGCAACAAGGAACAATATAATGGTTTTTTTATGTAAATATCAATAGAACTCATCTAATTAAAGTCACATACCAAGTTTCATTCGTATACATTTACTAGCAGTTACCCGCGGGCTTCGACCCGTTTGAATTTACTGTGAGTCTGTTTGTCAAAATAGTGTTAATTTTGTATCCATATCAAAAATTCAAAAAAAATATATATATAAAAGAAACCAATAAAAATAAAAATATTACTAAAATTGTGTATTCATGACAAAAACAAAAAACTAAAATATCATAAAATTCAAAAATTAGCTTTTAACCTGTCACACCACAACACAAAATAAAGATCATAAACATAAACAAATTCAATAAATTAGCTTTTAACCTGTCACACCACAACACAAAATAAAGATCATAAACAACAGAAACAGGTGGTAATGTAGAATTTGCAAGACACTCGCCCATTTTTAACATTATTGGCTTACTCCAGTTCAAAATAATTATAAATCAACGTTCTACCGTGGTTTTACTGTTTGTGTAGAGTAGCAACAGCTGTTTACAATATTTTAAATTAGTCATCTGATATCATCAAAACAAATCTTTCTTCCATAAGAATAACATGGTAACTTTGAAGGTCTGTGGGGCGGAGCCCTATGGAGATACCGGCGTGTAAACTGCTTAGTTGTCCTATTTAAGACCTAAAGAATCAGTGTACAAAATTTCAGCTCTCTACCTACATGGGAAGGTGGAGAATTCTTGATGAGTGAGTCAGTGAGGGCTTTGCCTTTTATAGGTATAGATAAATAAGCGATATATAACATTAAATGAAAAGTTATCATGGTCTCGGTCTTAAGTCTTCCCATGCCACCTACGGTAATAGCGTCTTCCCTGTAGGGAAAATTCACTAATAGGGGAAATTCGCTAAAAACACATACATACCACAGAAAACTAAGAGTTTTAGTACGTACCTTCATATGAACCTTTTTCTACCTTTTTGTATGATAAATCATATCTCAAAGTCCTGAAAGGTTTTTTAGCACCCTGTATAATTTACTATACTTAAATAACTAGCTTTATTTTTCCAAGCAATACAATTTTTAACAAAAATGTTGAGCTAGCATTCACATTTTCGTAACTCTTCATCAAAGGAATCTAAATATATAAAAGAGGAAGTATGTATGTATGTATGTATGTAGCCTATCGACTCCGAACCCGCTTGACAGATTGTAATGAAACTTTCAGGCATTATTAAGCATTATTCAAGGATGGTTTGTGTGAAATTTGGTACAAATCTGTCCAAAGGGCTCCGACCCAGAGGGCATACAAGGGTGCAGTGTCAGGTTTTTGAAATTTAGTGTTTACAAAATTAACAGCTGTAATTAGTAAACAACTTAATTTAGGCGCAGCAACGCGCGCCGGGAAAGTGCTAGTTAAATATACAACAGGAACATAAATAGACAGTAAATAAATAACTACTTTTAGAGAAGAGTTAAAAGAATTTTAGGGCTACCCCAACATTTGTTTAACAAACTAAATGAGAGAGTGGAACGTCGTGCGATATATTCAAAACAAATGATTTAATTAAAATTAGACTAGTCGTCAACCACAGTTAAACAGGGACAAACAAAGTGTATGTTTAGATAATAACCTGGAATAAAGCTCATTGCAAAAGACACAACAAATCTTTAAATGCCAAAAGGAAATACCCCCATAGCAGCAAACCTGCGTACACAGTGAATTTGCAATGCATATATATGTATCTTAATACCACATAAAACCACATACCAAGTTTCATCAATATATGTTCATAATACATTTTTTACGCCATTTTAATTATTCCCCATAAGAATAACATGACGTCTGAGTATGCAGGTTTGCTGAAACAAGAAACACAAATAATGGGTTTTAAGACAAAAATCAAATAACTCAACTAGGTAAAGCCACATACCAATTTTAATTTATGTTCATATTTAACGGAGATTACCTTTTACTCATTCTCCATAAGAATAACATGGGGGCTGAGTACGCAGGTTTGCTGATACAGAAACTATCAACCAATAAATCGTTTTTTGTGCAAATATCAATAGACCACAACTATATGAAGCAATATCAAGTTTCTTCAGGCTAAGTTGATAAATAAGCGAGATATACGATTTTTCTTATTCTCCATAAGAATAACATTGGACAACGTACTGAGTTTAGCACTTTTAATATCTCTGTAATCAATTGACGTAGAGCAATGATCAAAACACCAACATTTTTTTTTAAGCTAAATTCAATGGTGAAAAGTCAAATTTGATTTACTAAAATAATATTTGTAAAGAACTAAAAAAAAACATTCTTGGGGTACAAAGCTTTACATGTTTGTACCAAATTTAATCAAAATCGGACCATTTTTACGAGAGTTATCGCACCCACCCACCCACCCACCCACACACACACACACACACACACACACACACACACACACACACACACACACACACACACACACACACACACACACACACACACACACACACATATATATATTCAATTTTGAACGGATGGTGTTTTGGCATCTGGGGACCTCAAAGCGAAAAGTTATCATGGTCCCGGGTCTAGGTCTTACCATGCCGACTACGGTCGTAGCTTCTTCCCTATACGGGAAATTCGCTAATATCTAAGGAATTTTTGAACGTTTTTTCTAAATGTTGATAAATGAAGGATAATTTCTCCATAACCATAATTTTGATATGTTACATGATAGGTTTTGCCAACATGGCGTTTGTTGCGGTACGTTTCCCATTTGATTAAATGTATTTCCAAAATATAGTTTTAATTAAAGATAGACTAGTGACATCCGTCTTGTGCATGCAGTCCTCCAATTTCCGCTCATAATCTTCCCTCACGACGCCTTAGGTTAATTAAACTGGACTGTAATGTTAAACTACAGAGAAACGAATTTACCGAAACAAAATGGGGATAACTGACTTAAAAATCCTCGGGTAAAGTCGGGTAGCCCTATGGGAATTTGTTTAAATCCCTTCTTAGTTGTTACCTACGTTATGGAAAGAGTATACGTGCCAAAGTTGAGTGGTTGTCGGTGTAAAAGTTTGGCCTGTGGGATGATCGGGTTTTCGTATCTAGAGATATAGATAAATTAAATGCCTTTTTTTAATTAGATGTATTTAAGTAAAACCGATGGTATTTCTATTTTGTTTATTATATTCTGAGCGGTTACGTGCCACTCCCCGCCTTAATAAACTCTTTATTTTGTTACCTCGCTTCGATATCAGTTTATACGTAACTTTCTCCGCTTCGAAAAAAAAACATTTAAAACCGATACTTATATGTCTCATAATCTCTTTAGGAGAAAAAAACTTTATTCCAAATACACGAATAAATCCAAGAATCTAAAAGTTGCATTTATTCAAACCAATAAACATACATCGCTTCACTTAATAATCTTGCGCACCGCTTTGTTAAAATGCCTATTACGATCCGCCACTTCCAAGAACCTTGTCATGAGACTCTTCTTGTACGTCTTCTCGTACGCTTCTTTTATATCTCCTAGGTCTATATCACAGCGCGCTCTTATAAGATTTATGAACCAACCCACTTTTTTATCAGAGTACGTTTCAAACATTATTTCAAATATACTCGCAAAGTACAAAGGTTGATTTTGAACTATTTTCACTATGGTGGTGTATATCTCTTTAACACTTTCCATATTGGTATTAATATCGTCGTGCAATGACGTAAATCCCTTTGCGCCCTGCCTGAGATTCTCGTACACTATAAAAGTCTCTTTCAGCTGAGGGATGGACCTTTTGGTAAAGACCTCTCTAAAGACATACTTTATGTTCTTCAAATTCTGGGTTTCGATGGCTTGTTTCATCCTCTTTGCGTCGTAACAGGCCGTACGCCAGGAAGTGTTTATGTTTTCGTCCCTTTGTCCTTCAGCCAGGATTTTGAAAACATCGATATAGTCAGACTGGGGGAAAACTTTTAAAGACAATTCTATATCGGTGACTAAACGTTTTGGCCTGTTCTTCGAGTTATAAGCTTTGATAATTTTTCCAATGAGACAAGGGGAAAGAGAAGTAAACATTTCTATCATAGCGATTCGACCTAACTTACTTTTTTCTTTATTATTTTGACTTTTGATCGCTAATTGAAACTGATCCACATAAAACTCAGTCAGAGGCGTTGCCAACGCCTGCATCAGGACCATGTGCCTGGTCCCATCGATCCTTGATGCCAACATTGCAGCCAACCCGCCATTTGCTTTCATGTTCTCGCTGATCAGCCTCCTCTGCGATTCTGATCGGGAGGTCAAGATGTTTGTAATGGTGACCCTGTCCAGTTGGATGCCACTGAGAGCCTTGACGAGTATACGAGCCTCTTCTTCCTCGTGAAACTCCGAGTCCGGGCGCGGCTGGATGGCCGGAGTACAGGAGCCCCACACGCACAGGTTGCACGCCTCGTATATGGGACCTGCAACACCGACGTGGACAATCATTGTTACTTAGCTGATTTGTAAACTACACAACGCTAATTGAGGAACAAGGAAACCCATAATAGAGGATGAACTGAAATATTGAAAATAGAATCAAATCAGATGTATGTTAACATAAAACACCTCGGTTACAGCAAATCTGCGTAGTTAGAAAATTTCTACAAACTAGGTTTCTTAACACCACATAAAGCCAATTACCAAGTTTCATGAAAATATATCCACAGATAAGAAATATATATAGTTTTACTTATCTATACCGAGGAAAGTGCCCAAACTCGGACCCCTCCCCCTAAAGT
Source organism: Allygus modestus (assembly GCA_963675035.1). Classification (NCBI taxonomy): domain Eukaryota; kingdom Metazoa; phylum Arthropoda; class Insecta; order Hemiptera; family Cicadellidae; genus Allygus; species Allygus modestus. Next base: position 131,784,657 of record OY776114.1, read on the forward strand.
GGACCCCAGCTCTCCTGCTTCTGCATTCTCCTGAGTTCTAGTGGGATTAAGTGTAAATAGTAGTTTAGTCTTCTACCACTGTGTAGTAGAGCGCTCGCTTCACCCACTTCACTGTTTGACTGACATTTCGCCATTGCATGTTTTGCCAGTGAAATTAGTTTTTACATCGTAACATTTTTTCTCTTGTTATTCCTGGATACTGCCAAGTAAGCCGACATATGCATATTATTAAATGGGAAGGTGTTAGCCTTATGTTTATTGCTAAACTGTTTCATTTAGACTTTTGGTTACAAATCTATTGGTCTAACAAATTATAGCCTATTCGCGCAAACCGGACCCCCATCAGTTTCCTAAACTGGACCTCTTTAGTTTTCATGCTTTTCATGCTTGCTGTAGTTGTACATACTCTTATTCTCTTTGAACTTGATGTATGTAATGTATTCGCTGTAGGCCCATATAGTCTGTACTGGGGCTGAAAAGAACGAGTACATTTGCGATTTTGTCCTTAAATTATTAAACCTTTTTATGCACTTTTTACTATTTGTACTTATGTAGACTATGTTCTTTAATTTGTTGAAAAGTAAAACCTATAATTGTTATATTACATTCATATTTTACTCACTCACTCATTCATCACGGATTCTGCTACTTCCCATTTACCTAGAGAGTTTAAATTGTGTACACTGATTCTTTAGGCATATCAGAGGCGTATGTTAATGGGGGGGGGATATCTCATCAGATAATACGAAACAAAAACTATGTTCGTGACTAGCGCGGATAACCGGTATACAAAATTGAAGACATCATTGACGTGTCCCTTACATTCATATTTATTGATAGGCGCGCACATCCAAGACCTAAACCATCGATACTAAGTAATCAGTATTTTTTAATTTTATCTGTGAACGAAAATGTATGTTACGTTTGCAACTTTATTGTCATGCAACGATTGCCAAACAAGCTAAACCCTTATTTTCCTGCTCACTCTAACCTCTATTATTAGTGAATTTCCTATGGAAAGTGAACTATTAGCATGACCCGCACGGTGAAACTTAAGCCCGGGACCACCATAGAAGTTCCTAAAGTGACCCCCTGAACACGTTTTGGGGGGTCGTTCAAAAGTTTATATATATATATATATATATATATATATATATATACAGGGTGAATCTCGTAAGTTGTCCAGTATTGATTTCAGACAAACCGTTGGTCCTACGATGATGAAATAAAATTATTTCCCACTAAACCAACCCCAAGGAATAACGTAAAAATATTTTTAACGATTTTTAAATACAGGGTGTACCAGAAACTGAGGGTCACTAGTCCGAATCTACGAAATATCAAATACAAACGTATATCATGATATACATCAAATTAAAGCTCTTTTCAATCCAAACCATTTGGCGGAATCGGATTTTGATTATTATTGATTCATTTCAAAATGGCGGCTGTTTTTGTGAAAAAATTAGTATTTTTTTGAATACCCTGTATTTTTCTTAAAAATGCAGATATCTTGATTCTGATTCAAATATCGCATTCCTTATGAGCTAAGCTTTATTTTGATATGCAACACTTCAATATTATCTCAAAAACAAAAAGTTTCAAAAATATCAGTTTTTGAAAATATGTACATAGCCAAAACTCAAAAATTTCAAATAGCACCATATGTTAAATAGCATATCATTTTAAAGGTATTGCAATTCTAAGAAACTTTCAAATTTAAACCTTATGCGTATCTATTTTGGTTTTCGAGTTATCAACAAAAAACATGTTTTTCCACATTAAAACGCATGTTATTTGTTAAACATGGTGGTAATAGAACTATGGTCCAGCCTTTACCACATGTTTAACAAATAACATGTGTTTTAATGTGGGAAAACATGTTTTTTGTTGATAACTCGAAAACCAAAATAGATACGCATAAGGTTTAAATTTGAAAGTTTCTTAGAATTGCAATACCTTTAAAATGATATGCTATTTGACATATGGTGCTATTTGAAATTTTTGAGTTTTGGCTATGTACATATTTTCAAAAACTGATATTTTTGAAACTTTTTGTTTTTGAGATAATATTGAAGTGTTGCATATCAAAATAAAGCTTAGCTCATAAGGAATGCGATATTTGAATCAGAATCAAGATATCTGAATTTTTAAGAAAAATACAGGGTATTCAAAAAAATACTAATTTTTTCACAAAAACAGCCGCCATTTTGAAATGAATCAATAATAATCAAAATCCGATTCCGCCAAATGGTTTGGATTGAAAAGAGCTTTAATTTGATGTATATCATGATATACGTTTGTATTTGATATTTCGTAGATTCGGACTAGTGACCCTCAGTTTCTGGTACACCCTGTATTTAAAAATCGTTAAAAATATTTTTACGTTTTTCCTTGGGGTTGGTTTAGTGGGAAATAATTTTATTTCATCATCGTAGGACCAACGGTTTGTCTGAAATCAATACTGGACAACTTACGAGATTCACCCTGTATATTATTTTTAAAAACATTATTAACGTGTACCCTTTTTTTGAAACATTTTTATTTTGACTGACTAGTTTCAACCATAATAACCAACAACATAGAGTCATATAACCTCAACAAATTTTCTTTTATATTAATTACAAACATATGTTAAAAATAAATAATATATGATCACTAATTCTAAAATTGTGTATATAAATATAAAGGTAACAATAAAATAAAATATTAATTTGTATATACTATATAAATTTACTTTCTCTGAGTTCTAATTTCATCAATTTTTTCAAAGATAGGGTGTTGTTGACTGACTTGCATGGTATTTAAAATATTTAGTGGATCTTTCTTATTATTTAAATATATATGCATCTCTTCTTTGACGTTAAGTTGTTCTTGCTGTTTTTCGTACTCTAAAACTGATAAGTTTTCTTCTATGTTTTTATATTCATGCCCTGTATTAATTATGTGTTCTGCATAATTGGATCTCATAGTTGTGTTATTTCTTGACTTAAGGGCTTGTAAATGTTCTTTAAATCGAACTCTAAAGTTTCGTCTTGTTTGGCCAATGTAATAGCTATCACATTCACTACATGTAATTCTATATATGCCAGACTTACTGTATTGATCGTCTTGAATATTTTCATTTTTTGTTACTTTAGAGTTGATAAGGTTAAATGCATTATTTTTTGTTTTATAACTTATTTTCAAGTTTGAGTTTTTGAAAGTACGTCGTATAGCTTTTTCCATGTTTGAATTAAATGGAACGCACATATATTTGTTGTCATCATTCGTTGTAGTCATATTGTTTCTTTTTTGTTTTCTTATCTTCCGATTTATCATTCTTTCGATTGTCTTTTTCTTATACCCATTTTTTATAGCTAAATACTGTATTTTTTCTCTTTTTTTTGAAATTTGAGCTATTTAGTGGCAGGTTTACTAGTCTATGTACCAAAGAATGGAATACAGCCATTTTTTGGTGCCAGGAATGGTTAGAGTTCGATAGGATTATTATGTCAGTAGTGGTTGGTTTTCTATATATATCGAAAGAATGTTTGTTCTTATTTTTTGATATCTTAATGTCCAAGAAGTTTATGGTATCTTCTTCTATTTATTCTGTAAATTGTATGGCCTTATGTATTTAGTTGATATATGTTAATAAGGTTGTTGCTTCTTCTTTAGTGCCATCAAATAGACATATAACATCATCCACGTATCTATACCAATATATTATTTTGTCACGAAGAGGGTTTGAAACATTCATGATTTTTGATATTTCCATGTTGTGCATAAAAATATCAGCAAGGAGTCCTGACAATGGAGAACCCATAGGAAAACCGTCTTCTTGTAAATAGAAAGAATTATTGTAACTAAAATAGCTCTGTTTTAATGTTATTTCTGTTAATTTCATAACGTCTTATGGTTGAAAAGATGGCCATTATGGTTGAAACTAGTCAGTCAAAATAAAAATGTTTCAAAAAAAGGGTACTCGTTAATAATGTTTTTTAAAAATAATAATATTAGTAGCCCTAATATACAAGTCAAGCAATATATATATATATATATATATATATATATATATATATATATATATATATATATATATATTTGTATGTGTGTGTTTGCACTCTAGCGGTCGCATTTTTTGTCCGATTTACTTCAAATTTGGTAGGGACATTCCTTTCTGTAATCAATTGGACAAGTTCGTTGGGCAAAACAATCGGAAAACTCTAAACCCATTTTTTGGGTATTTATCTTTCAAATTTCGAGTTTTTGGGCCCAAAAAGGGTCAGAAAAGCCCCAGATGTAAAATTAATGCAAGTAAAACGATGGGAATTAGAGAGGCGAAAGTTTTAAGCCCTCTCTCGTCATTTTATCATAAATATTTACCGAGTTATTAAAGAAAATTGTGTATCGGCTAAACACAGTACGTTGTCTTATGGGAGTTTTACACTAGAAAAGCCTGTTATTCCTTTGTTAGAGTACTTTTATTATCCCCAGCAACCTCACCCCTACTTTCAAGCCTATCTGGACCTTCTCTTAACCTTATAATGCGCAAAATTGTATTCCCAGCTTTGCAAGTAAATGAAACCAGGAGTATCAGAACAGCCAAAAAAATCAATGTTTTCAGATTTCAATAAAAATTGGACAAATGTATGTTTTTACACTGATTTTGAGTTTTAAAAGTTGTTATGTGGAAATTCACTTCCCTCACGTCAGCGTGTTGCGTGCGAACTCGTTTGTTACTCTTTGGATTTATTTCGTCGGGAAATATAGTTGACTTTTACATATATTTGCAGTTATAGAACGAAGAAAATCAGTATGAAGATTTATAGCTTTCTGCAGTTAACTAAATTACAAATTTAATTCTAATATGGCAAGCATAAGTTAAGCACATCACTAAGACCGTCTAGACGTCAAGGTCAAGGTCAGGTGCACTAGTTGACTGTCTGGCTGCTAGGGGGTGAGGGTCTGTAGTTCGATGGTGAGGGTAGACTGTTCGGTGCCGTGTGCCGGTGCACTTCATCTGCTACTATAAATAAGATATTTTGGAGATATTACACACATTTTTTTTGTTTTTCAGTGCATAACAGCATTTCTTTTTGATGAAAAGGTATAAGCTTGATTTCAGGAGGAACTCAATTTTAATTTTTCCAAGTTACAAGGGGGGATATATCCCCCTGATCCCCCCTCGTACCTACGCCATTGAGGCATATCATAAGAAAACCAAAGTGTTTTCATCATGATCTGACCTTAGAGACCCCAACAAATTCACCATGTATTCCTTTTGGACATTCATTGTTGTTTGCGAGAGAGAGAGAGAGAAAGAGAGAGAGAGAGAGAGAGAGAGAGAGAGAGAGAGAGAGAGAGAGAGAGAGAGAGAGAGAGAGAGAGAGAGAGAGAGAGAGAGAGAGAGAGAGAGAGAGAGAGAGAGAGAGAGAGAGAGACGAGACATAAATTTTAGTTGCAGTTCAAAATTCGAGGGCTGCGCTGTAAGCAGTTTTTCTCTCTTCATTGGAGAGATAATTTGAATATTTGAATTTTTGTGAGAAATCGATGGTACTACGGTGCTTTACAAGGCATGGGGCTAAGAGTGCTTTTCAGGGAACTAACTGGCAACACTGTGTTTCCAGTTTTGTTGTCTTCTAAAGTTCCAGATTCTGATGAGTTTACAGTTTTAAGTCAAGTGGTAATTTTGTAATTCCTGAACTATTTTAATTACATTAACAAATTTGGCATTTTTAAAATTGATCATTATCAAGGGGTAAATTATTTCAATCATATTTATTAATAAAGACATTTTACAACAACAAAAAATGGTTCTATGTGTGTACCTAACTCCAAATTCAAAAATAAATTAAAATCCAGGGTTGATCCCATACAACATGTTTTATGCCTGGACTTGATGCGCTCCATTTTTAAACTTCCAGATATTTCTAATTGGGATGGAATATGCCTAGGAGATAGCTGAAAACTTGTATGCCACTAATTTTACATGAATAATTTCTACATGAGCATAATATGTATTGTTCTTATATGCAGTGTGCATCAGTAAAACACTTCCAACGACAGCAAAACATAAACTCATTATTCAGAAAACAGTAAATCCAAATTAACTACATTAAAATACGAGTATAGTTTGTTTGTAACTCTATGAGCTTCCTGGCGCAATTATTTTGAAAACTGTTGTAAATGTTATGCATACTTTGAAGGTAACTTTTTTCTATATAAAAATGTTCAATAGCTATCTTTTATGAAAAATATTTATTACAGCTTTGCTTTAAAACATTAAGCATTCTCAATTAATTTGAGTTATAGGTTCTGATATAATTTGTATTTTCAAATAAACATTTAAAAACAAATACCCCCGTCGCAGCAAACCTGCGTACTCAGCGAATTTCCATTGCAAAATATAAGTCTCAAAACCACATAAAGCCGCATACCAAGTTTCATAAAAATATATTCAAAAATAAGCGATATATCAAATTTGAATTATTCTCTATAACAATAAAATTGGGGATGAGTACGCAGGTTTGCTGCTACAAAAAACAACAAATATAGGGTTTCTTGTAAATATCAATATTACTCAACTAGGTGAAGCCACATACCAAGTTTCATCAATATAAGTTCATAAATAAGCGATATATGCCATTTTGATTATTCTCCATAAGAATAACATGGGAGATGAGTACGCAGGTTTGCTGCAATAAGGAACACAAAAAAATTGGTTTTTATGCAAATATCAATAGAACTCAACTAGGTGAACCAACATTCCAAGTTTTATCAATTTATGTTCATAATTAAGGGATACATTACATTTTACTTATTCTCCTTAAGAATAACATGGGGGCTGAGGACGCAGGTTTGCTGCTACGTGAATTATTGGTAAAAATCGGTTTTTTTGTGAAAATAACAATAGACCACAACCAGATGAAACCATATACCAATTTTTTTTAGAATACGTTCATAAATAAGCGAGTTATAATTTTTTTCTTATTCTCCATAAGAATAGCATTGGACAACGTACTGTGTTTAGCACTTCCAATATCTCTGTAACAATTTGACGTAGAGCAATGGTCAAAACACCAAATTGTGCGTCTTCTTAAGCTGATTCCATTGGAGGAAACTAAAATTTGACTTTTTCAAAAATTATATGTAGAAAACCCAAAAAACCCACTTTTGGGGTACAAAACCCCCCCAAAATACCCCTTCGGATCGTCCGATCTGTCTGGTTTTTCAACTTAAAGTCATAAATGCTGCTTTACACGCTTATACTAAATTTCGTCAAAATCGTATTATTTTTACGAGAGTTATCGCACCTACGGACACATATATATATATATATATATATATATATATATATATATATATATATATATATACAGTTTCGAACGAATGGTGTTTTTGGGGTCTGGGGACCTCAAAACGAAAAGTTATCATGGTCCCGGGCCTAGGTCTTACCAGGCCGACTACGGTAATAGCTTCTTCCCTATAGGGGAAATTCGCTAAAATGTAAAATATAAAAATAGTATCTTTTAATAAAAAATTAAACATAATCTACATGTACTCCCCGTATGATCGCTTGTTTTGTTCCTGTTTACTTGCTTGAAAGTAACCTGTTAATGATCATTAAAACATGTATATTAGCTTGGTAAATAATATTTTCGGTAAGATATTAGAGCCAGAGCCGTTAATAAGTTCTTTAGATAGATTGTGAGAGAATGAATTAAATTAAATAAATACCCCCGTCGCAGCAAACCAGCATACTCAGCGAATTTCCAATGGTTATATAGATGTCTTAATACTACATAAACCCACTTAACAAGTTTCATAAAAATATATTCACAAATAAGCGATATAAACAATTTTAATTATTCTCCTTAAGAATAACATTGGGACTGAGTACGCAGGTTTGCTGCAACAAGGAACTCAAAAATGGGTTTTTATGCTAATATCAATATAACTGAACTAGGTGAAGTCTTATACAAGTTTTTTTTCATTCTAGTAGGATCCGCAGCGAATGGGCCGTAACATGGAGTCTTATGGGCCTAAATCCAGGAATCTGATTGGTCTAATTAGGTCACGTGATTCAAGATGGCGGCGCCCATGGTGGCGTTCCCACCAAATTTGCGCGCCAAAAAAAAATTGGCGCCAAACCTAACCTCACTTTTCTTCCCTCCAGATTTTTCCCTCCAGATAGTGTTACCAACTTAGCAGAGCTAATATACCATATATAATTATATGTATCATATATAATTATATGTACCATATATAATACTACAGTGTATAATCATATATATGTACCATAATAGTGTATAATATACCATCACCTAATTATATGTACCATACATAATTATATGTACCATATATAATTATATGTACCATATATAACGCCACAGTGTATAATCATACATGTATATATATATATATATATATATGTACCATAATAGTGTATAATATACCATCACCAGAAAGGTAAGTGGCTATCCTCACTTCCTGCTGTGGCTAGCCTTCCGTGGCTAACTATTTAATTAGTGTTGCCACCCTAAACGCTACCTACAAAACCTAAATCAGTTACGCAAAATGATTATATGTATTATGTCAAAATATCTAAAATTATTATATGTATATATTACGTCACGCTACGATGTGTTACCAACCTATGGCAATGTATATTTCGCAAGCAAGTACAGCCAAACCATTATATAAAACCATTACATGTATATATACCAGAAAGTACCGCTAACTCAAAATATAAAACTATTACATGTATATATCGCAAGAAAGTGTTGCCAAAAAACTAAAAATCGTTAATATCTCGAAAACGGTAAGTCCTAGGGTCATTTTGACCCCAGAAAACTGCCTACTACGTAGTGTAGGCACTGCAGGGGGATATCTACCCATATGAAAAGTCTTAACGAAAATTTTGTGGGTTGTATCTCAAAAAATGAAGGGGCAAATTTTCAAAATTTAATATCTCAAGAACGGCTTGGCCGATTTTCATGAAACTTGGCATGTATGTACCTGTTAACCTCCGCTACATATTACAAAACCTAAACTCTGTACTACAGGTAGTATCAAAATAATTGAAGGAGTCATACTTTAAAAATCAATATCTTAAGAACCGCTGAGCCTATTTTAATGAAACTTGACATGTGGATACTTGTTAACATCCTCTAACCTTCAATTTTGTTGGAGGGTAGAAGAGGGTTGTTTAGGGGATGATGGAGGGTGTAAAACTTTAAAATTTAATATATTGAGAACGGCTTGGCCGATTCTAATGAAACTTGGTATATAGGTACCTGTTAACCTCCGCTACTATTTAAAAAAAAAACTTAAACTCTGTACTGCGGGAAGTATCAAAACAATTGAAGGAGCTATATTTTAAAAATCAATATCCCAAGAACGGCTTGGCCGATTTTAATGAAATTTGGTATGTATGTACCTGTTAACATCCTTTGCATCTTACAAACAACTTAACCTCCGCACTGCGGGCAAGTATCAAAATAATTGAAGGGGTACTAATAAATACCTTAAATCTCGCAGCATAATCGGGGGGAACGCGGTGGTCTAGTGGTTAGCGTCTTGGACTATGGTTCAGGAGGTCCCGGGTTCGATTCCCTCTTTACATTCTTCATCAAAGGTATTGTAAAAGTTGGGTCTTGCCCTTCCTTTATCTACTGGAATGTTTATTCGTGCTACATCTACTCTAAACGTGTCATTGCTGGTAATTGATTCAGCGTTGCTTTGAATTATGCCCCCGAAAATCTCCCAAAGGACATTGCAGGGAACATAGCATGATCTAGGCTAAGTAAGGCAAACTCCCACAGGGGGAATTTTTTAAAACTACAAACTAAGCTGTAATAGAACAAAGAAAAATACAACCCAGAATAAATCCGAGAGGAGTGGTGGCGATTATATAGCCAGGCAGTGTCTATGGTACCATCACTCTGTGTCTTGAACATATATATAGTGCATCTCCAAACAAACATCAGCTTTTAAGTATTGAGCCCAAACCTACAGTGAAAGACAGCCTGGTGACCTACAGTGGACCACAGCGCCTATATTACTTCACTTTAGGGTGTTTACTGTTTCATTGTATAAAATATACCATGCCAGATACTCTCTCAGATCCTAAAGCGTTTAATCTGGTTTTACACTGCGATGCTTGCGGGGTCATCACAACACCATCTTGGAGAGATTGTTGCTGTTAAGGTAAGATATTTATCTATATTATTAGTTAGAGGTTTCTACCTCCCCTGGGGAATCATTTACCTTTGTCGGAGACTTCTAAAAGTGTTAAGCTTCCACTGGACAGTATCGCTTGGGAGGTAAGACAACATACCTCACCAAATAAACTGAAAGTAAACATAATAAGGAAAGTTTTATAATGCCAAAAACCTGAAGACGGTGGATTTTTAGAGTTAGAATTACTGTGGAGTGACGATTGGTCAATCAACAACTCCCTTCAACACACAAACTCTGCTCATCCTGAACCAGTCAAGCTCACTTCATGATGAACACTCCGCTTAGCCTAACTAAACTTTTTCTTAAACAAATCTGTTCTGACAATAAATTACTTGACAACATTGTAAAAATAAATGCCCCCTACCTTATCCAACACAATATTATATTTTAGCACAGAAAAAACTACAATTCAGCACTACAGTCCATAATACCGTTGGGAAGGAAGGAGGTATTGCGAAGAATGCATTACGATAAGTAAATGAGATTATAAAAGACGGATACATTATTCATTAATAAATATTGTTCTTTTTTTCATTGTAACTAAAACTGCTATTATTAGCGTTTCCATATTTTTATATTCTAAAATCCCAGCAATATATTTTGCTTTAAACCACGGATTGTTTACAATTCTGTTCTTGTTTGACAGAGATGGCACCCTCAAGCTCTCGAGGCAAACGTGCGGTAACAGTTTAAAGTCCCGCTCGGGTATTCTACCAGCCGACCGATTCAACCACTCATATATTGCAACTGCCAGAGGCCTGTGGCAGGAGGATTGTTGAACAGCTGCACTTGTGTGAGTACATTTTATTTTCCCATCATTTAAATTTACCGGTCAAAATATTTCAAAGTCCGTTAAATTGTTTGCCAGGGCCGTGGTGTATTTTGACGGCGTAATAACTTGACCAATCGTACCCAAGACCGCTAAAAACTGCCCCGGGGGCCTTGATGTACTTGGCCTGCAACGTTTTAAATTCTTCGGTCAGATACTTCCAAGTCAAACGTTTCCCTGCGGCCAGTGTTTCAGCCTAGATCCATCGAGTCTCCACCGTCTAGGACCCCGGGCACTCCGTGACACGGTACCTCTGTATCACTACGCAAGTCAGAAAAACACTAACACACAAACTACGCAAGTCAAATCAGAACTAAAAGTTACCAAAAGTTAACTCTAAGGAAGGTAGAAAACCCTACTCTAACCAAAACCACATTAAAGATCAAGAATAGAAAGTAAGATTACTGTTACCCATCACATACAAACACAACACTACGCCTGACACATGGAAGTCAGGGTTTGTCTACTTTCTTTACTGTAAACTACCAAATCAAACAATTAAACAAAAACACAACACTACTCTAGCCAAGTCAGACAGTTATACTGATTATAAACCTCTATTAATAGCAACTTAAAGGAGAGAAGAGGCTTGTAAAAACTAGCAGAAAACTACAGGCAAGAAACTGATAACCCCACTCCACGGGTTTATTAACCTGCTTGCCGGGGACCGTGTGGTACTTTGTTCATATAATTTCTCGGTCAACTATGTCCAAGTCCGCTGAAGTTACCTTTATCGGGGGTTACATTTAAACTGACCGAAACTTCTTAAATTTCTCGGTCATTTACTCCTGCCTCCGCTGAAGCTACATTATAATGTGTTAAATTTCACCTTAACGGGGATCTTTTTTAAATTTATCGGCTAAACACTTCTAACCCCGGTGAAATACTTTTGAACGCTCACGTTTCCACACCACGGTAAGCCTTTAGGCTAGGCCGTAGGAGCGTCGGCGCGTTGTTTTTGGTTACCCAGAGCTTCCCCTGGAGGCCTAACCTCTGGGGTGAGAGGCCCCAACCATCACCTCTCACAGTGGTAGCCACTCCATAACAAAATGCTACCTCCTTTTATTTTTTATTTTATTTTATTTTTTACAAGTCCCACCGTGTGGACTGTTCCAAGGAGTAACCTGGGTGTTAGCCAGGCTCTCAATCTACTAAACCCTTCATCACACATTTAGGTTTACGGGGCTTTTCTTCACCCGCGCCAGTGACCTTCATTCAGGTTTACGGGGTTTTTCGTCACCCGCGCCAGTGACCTTCATTCACACACACACACACACACACATACAGTGGGAACTTGTGATTTTAAATAAAAATTACATTTAAAGTGAACTTTCATCTTTCATATTTGTGTAAGTAAGGTAAAACTTCTCCAGCAACAAACTTCTTACTAACAGTCTTGCCTCAGGAGTAGTTGATTTTAACATCAAAGAACATAATCCGGCTTCGTTTATGAAAACCGTTGTTTTCTCAATAGGCCCAACGCCCTGTTTTTGGGCGTCAGAAAAACTACCAACAGTTAATTTATCGCTATCATCTACATGTTTCCGAACTGCACTCCAGCCATTAACATGTTTTAGAGCAGTAGCTACGTCTTTAGCTTTAAACCATGGCTTTCCTTCATTATCAAACAGAACCAATACTGGTTTGTTATTGAATGTATAGAACTTGGCAGCCATGTCACAACTTACTCAATAGTACAGGCAAAAGGAGCGCAGATGAACGTCTGATCAGTACCACGTCTTGGAGCAGAATGATGTAACTGTACTAGTGACAAGTGGTATATACAGGAGTAATGCTGCTCCATAGGGAAAGCTGCTACCTTTATCGACGGTAGCGTCATGGAAAATGGATAAGTTATACTTCAAGATTTAAAAAAACAGGCAGTTCCGTAACACTACAAAATACATTTTTAAAGTAATCATCAAAAAACCTCGGCGTTAAATCAGGTAAGGGCATGAACGATATATCTCTTGAAACATCACAGTGCATTATTGATACTTCAATGTAGGTGATTGATGAGGAGCCCTCCGTTATCTTATCTACTATATACTCCGAAAACACCAAAGGTCATTCCCGTGCATTTATTGAACCGTCAAGTAAGAACTCATACTCCAAGCATATAATGCCATATTCTGAATCTTCATTTAACCTACTTTTGTGTAAAAGGAAAAGAGACACCTCTTGGTTAGCGGGTGTAATATATTCAGCAGGCATTCTACAAGGAGAGAAATACAGGGTAAGACACAGGCACGTCCGTTCACTACCGCGTCTCAGAACAGAGCGAGTTAATAGAGCTGATGTTTAGAGGTATATGCACTCAGTACCCGCGTGAGTGGCAGCTCCGTTAAGCAACTCTTTGTTTTTAAAGCCGGAAGGCAGGGTATCGTGATCATCATTAAATTTTCTATTGGGTCCTGTAATTTTAAACTTTTTAATTTCACTCACTGTAACGACTTCTCGTCTCTTTGTTCTCCTGATTCTGTTTTCTTCAATTTCTAGTATTTCAGCAGCTTCACTGAGGACCATCTTTTTTTTTCTTTAGCTGCTCAAAATTTAATGTTTCGGAGGTTTTTAGGTTGAGGGTGAGGCCTTTTATTTTACACACAGATTCTAGTTTTTGCTTTTTGGTTGACCAAACAAGGTATGCGTAAGTTTTAGGCCCCCCAGAAATAAACTCTATGATATAAGAGCCGGGCCCGTACTCGTCTAGTAACTCATCAGTCATTTCCCCGAGGTAATCTCCCGTAGGGACCCTGTACAGCCCTCCCCTGTATAAATAAATACATGAGTCCATGCCATAATACAAGACCTGCCCTCCAAGGGCATCCAAGTGTTCATAAAGTTTAAGTCTTGCATGAACAGTGGTGTAGGCCGCAATTACAACATTTCCAGTTCTTAGAGCCTCATTGGCGTCATCAACATTCTGCCAATTAACTAATAAAACCTCTTGGTTAATTATTTCAACAAACTTTACTTTTATTCCTGGTTGAGTTAACGATTTGAAAAATTCCTTAGAGTCTCTCACAATTGAAGTTTTGTCATGTTTTCGCGTTGACCAAACATGCCCCAAAATGAATTTAACATTAATTTAGCTACTGACCTGAGTCCTCCATTTTTAGCAATTTTGTACTTGTCCAGTTGAATACCCTCACGCTCAAATAAATCATAAACATACTTGTCTTTATCCTCCTGTGTTTTACACCAAGCGGGATACCCTGAAGCTTCCTGCTTTACTTTCAAGAATTTATTAATAAAATCGGTAAAAAGTCCACCTTTCTCGTATCTGGCGACTTCATACTCCCACTACTCATACATGTCAAAAATCACATAACCTTTCTCTACAGCTTCTCTAATTTCACCCATGGTCCATGTTCCTACCATTGCCCTTTCCTCACTATCATCAAAACATTCCCCTTGGTTTAAAGTCTCCCCGCAAGTTCTGCACAAAACAATTTATTATTCATTTTAGCGGGGAGTGCGGGATGATACAAGTTGTAAGGAGGTAGAATCTTACATTTTAACAAGCCTTCTACTTCAAGACCTCTCTCTCGGCACTCATTTCCAACGTAAACAGTAGGATGACCCACGGGATACTTACAATATTTATTTACATATGGGTAGAGGGATCAGACATCAACATACTGGGCCCTCTTCACATTTACAATACGTTTTAGTATTACCCATCCTACCTAGGATTAAGTGGAAGTGTGTTTAGAATGGACAGTTGGATCAGGTGATTTAATTTATTGTCCTTCTTCAAAGCTCTAAACTCACACTCCCACATTACTACAACTTCATAGCTATTAAATTTTGCCATTTTGGACTTGGTTCTCTCGTAACGGAGATGCAAACTGTTTGAAGGATCCTCCGGCAGAGGTTCTTCTCTGCTGTATTGATAACATTTCGGGCAGCCGTGCCAATAACACCCGTGAAACTCATAAATTCGCTCACCGTCAAACCCATCTACTTTCATTCCTTTAATTTTCACTTCTTTACCCCGGCCCGCATGTTGAATCTTTACTCCACGTTTCTCCTCCTCCCATGTTAGCCAGTGTAAAGCAACGGCTGACTGATTGTCTGCAAGTCGGTACCCTGATTTTGGTATAAGTCCAATAGTATTTTCTTTTAAGAAGTTACGGCGGAAGGCCACGTTACATGCGCTGGCTATTGTTATAGCCTCAAGAAACGGATCTACGTTACACTCTTGAAGAAGCATGGCTCTAAATTTAATACACGCTTGAGCTAGGATTTCTACGTCTAAAATACAGTACTCCAAGATTTATTTTTGAAAATCAAACACGTAGTCTTCAGCGACTCGTTCGTCATACCATACCTCAAAATCATCGTGTTTCTTTTCAAACATAGACTCGGGGCAATAGTATTTTTTGTCGGGCGTAGGACCAATATAATTTTGGTTTGCCAGAGTGTTGAAAATATGCGGGAAGTAGCCCTTCTTTTTCTCGGGAGACAGGTCGAAGGCTTTAGGGAGTGCAGAGAGGGCCATGGGAAAGTAGCTAATTGAGTCCACAAACCTTACGTTTGCTACTTCAATCAAAATAGCTTTAGTTCCCCGAGGCGTAATTTTTGGGGTAAATTTAGTATCTTCTATGATGTAGAATGAATTGGAAATCAAAACCCTGCCCGTTGTGGGCAATTACACAAACATCTTTAAATTTTTTTTAGAATTTCCATTACATAGTCCATAAACTGTTTTACCGGTTCTTTTTCAAATACCCTTTGCCGTTCCGAGCAAGTTTCACACTCACCCCCATTAATACATTTAAAGCAGTACAGTTGAGAAACGCACAAGTTTACTTTATGAACTTTCTGTTGAGGGCCCGTGGGAAGTGACTCGTCTTGGCCCACCTCAAAGTCAAAGAAAATAAACAAAAAATCACGGTCTTTCGGTGTTCTCCTATCTTCCCTCATGAAACACTGATGCGCGGGGTCTTTGAACGCTTCGCAGGGTTTACAGTAAACTTCTCCGCATGCGTGAACTGTCTTACGTTTTTTTTTGGATAAATCATTTTGTTACAGTCGCGGCAGAACCTTATAGTTTTACAAACTTACCCTTGATGGGCTACTAAACACCGCTCGTTTTTTAATTCTTTTTGCTTTTTATTATGGTTAGTGTATGTAATTTAAGACGTTGAAGAATACTTGTAATACCATGCTTATAAAAGCAGGATTCTTTCAATTTCGATTACTTTGGGAAACCTTCTATGCATTTAATTGTTTAGAAACCTCAATATACTAATTACAGTAACTTAAAGGAGAGAAGAGGCTTATAAACACAGACAAAAAAGCCATACCCCTATTCCAAGGGAAGCGAAACGCTCCCTTTTGATAACATTACACCGGAAGTTGTAGGTCCAATCTGGACCCACTTTGAACTGATTCTAAGTGTTAGACACAGCTAAACGTCGGGTCCAACGTGTTTGAATTAAATTAACGTTCTGAGAAAGAGCCAGGTGACAGTAGGGTAATTTTGTAAAGTTAAAAAGGTACAGAGAATACACACTTTAGATTTCAGATGTGACTTTTTGTTGTAGTTAGTTGCTTGTAACACTCTGTTCTCATGCTCTATTCCAGTGTCGGCTTCTTCGATATACCAACAATCAGAATATATACCCTGTCTTAAATACCTGCAGTCTGCATTCACAAGTAAAAAGATTTTAATGATCAACACCAAAACTAAACTTAACGAGGAGTTGACCACATCAAAAACATGAACAAGAGTAAATCTAAGAAGACAACAAGCAGTGACATTCGTTCTTTATAAGGACAGCAATTATGCAGTGTTTTCTCCTCGGTAGTTTTATTTTTGTTTCCCCTGAAACCAGAGCAGCATCTCCCTTTGACGATGTTATTCCTTGGTCATTTGTATCCAAGTCCGGTGAAACGACGTGGTCGTCCTGCGGTTTTACGGTGTAATCTCTCGGTGAATTGTGTTCAAGTCCGGTGAAAATGGTCTACCAGGGACCGAGATGTATTTTGACGGTGTAATCTCTTGGTCGATTGTGTTCAAGTTCGATGAAAAGTGTCTAACAGGGTTAAATTTAACTTGACAGTAACTTCTTAAATTTCCTTGCCAAACGTTTGTCGCCGGATCTGTTAAAACACCAGGGAAACATTTAACTGTGCCTAAATATTTTAAATTTCCCGGTCAAACATTTCCGAGTCCGCTAAAATCTGTTTACTGGGGACCGTGATGTATTTTGACGGTGTAATTTCTTGGTCGAACGTTTCCGAGTCCACTGAAGTTACTTTTATCGGGGGTTACATTTAAATTGACCTAACTTCTTAAATTTCTTTGCCAAACGTCTGTCACCGAGTCCGCTAAAACTGTCCACTAAGGAAACATTTAACTTTGCCTAAATATTTTAAATCCCCCTGTCAAACGTTTCCAAGTCCCCTCCCCTCGATGTTATCATGAGGATGGGTCACACGCTCTGTACTTCTCACATCAATATCAGTTATGGAGCCGGCTTGAACAGATTTTGTGGTATTCTCAAATTTTCACGCACCCTTACGGATGCTTAATGTTTGTCATCCGATACATGTTGTGTAGGTGACGACTCACATGCACATCGTGTATCATTATTGACTCCCCCTTGCCTCTGGGTCGATTAACGTGCAGATAGTATGTGTGTGGTTTGATTGCCAAGTTTGCCATTTGAACTTCTGCACTGGTTGGCTGGAAAACCTTTTTATAAAGGTACGTGTCAAATATATTTAACTCCGGTGAAACCAGGGAGAATACAACTCGGCGGAAACCTTTCAAAATTCAGGGCCAGTGAAAACTGTCCAACTGAGACCATGCTGTACAATCGGCCAAGAGATTACACCATCAAAATACTTATCGGTCCCCGGTAGACAGTTTTAGCAAACTCAGGAATGTTTGGCCGTAAAATTTAAAACATTCCTGGCAAAATGTATATCATTGTCCCTGGTGGACAGTTTTAGAGGACTCGAAAATGTTTGGCCGGAAAATGTAAAATGCTCCTGGCAATGTACATCATGGTCTCAGTTGGACAGTTTTCACTGGCCCTGAATTTTGAAAGGTTTCCGCCGAGTTGTATTCTCCCTGGTTTCACCGGAGTTAAAGATATTTGACACGTACCTTTATAAAAAGGTTTTCCAGCCAACCAGTGCAGAAGTTCAAATAGCAAACGTGGCAATCAAACCACACACATACTATCTGCACGTTAATCGACCCAGAGGCAAGGGAGGAGTCAATAATGATACACGATGTGCATGTGAGGCGTCACCTACACAACATGTATCGGATGACAAACATTAAGCATCCGTAAGGGTGCGTGAAAATTTGAGAATACCACAAAATCTGTTCAAGCCGGCTCCATAACTGATATTGATGTGAGAAGTACAGAGCGTGTGACCCATCCTCATGATAACATCGAGGGGAGGGGACTTGGAAACGTTTGACCGGGGGATTTAAAATATTTAGGCAAAGTTAAATGTTTCCTTAGTGGACAGTTTTAGCGGACTCGGTGACAGACGTTTGGCAAAGAAATTTAAGAAGTTAGGTCAATTTAAATGTAACCCCCGATAAAAGTAACTTCAGTGGACTCGGAAACGTTCGACCAAGAAATTACACCGTCAAAATACATCACGGTCCCCAGTAAACAGATTTTAGCGGACTCGGAAATGTTTGACCGGGAAATTTAAAATATTTAGGCACAGTTAAATGTTTCCCTGGTGTTTTAACAGATCCGGCGACAAACGTTTGGCAAGGAAATTTTAGAAGTTACTGTCAAGTTAAATTTAACCCTGTTAGACACTTTTCATCGAACTTGAACACAATCGACCAAGAGATTACACCGTCAAAATACATCTCGGTCCCTGGTAGACCCTTTTCACCAGACTTGAACACAATTCACCGAGAGATTACACCGTAAAACCGCAGGACGACCACGTCGTTTCACCGGATTTGGATACAAATGACCAAGGAATAACATCGTCAAAGGGAGATGCTGCTCTGGTTTCAGGGGAAACAAAAATAAAACTACCGAGGAGAAAACACTGCATAATTGCTGTCCTTATAAAGAACGAATGTCACTGCTTGTTGTCTTCTTAGATTTACTCTTGTTCATGTTTTTGATGTGGTCAACTCCTCGTTAAGTTTAGTTTTGGTGTTGATCATTAAAATCTTTTTACTTGTGAATGCAGACTGCAGGTATTTAAGACAGGGTATATATTCTGATTGTTGGTATATCGAAGAAGCCGACACTGGAATAGAGCATGAGAACAGAGTGTTACAAGCAACTAACTACAACAAAAAGTCACATCTGAAATCTAAAGTGTGTAATCTCTGTACCTTTTTAACTTTACAAAATTACCCTACTGTCACCTGGCTCTTTCTCAGAACGTTAATTTAATTCAAACACGTTGGACCCGACGTTTAGCTGTGTCTAACACTTAGAATCAGTTCAAAGTGGGTCCAGATTGGACCTACAACTTCCGGTGTAATGTTATCAAAAGGGAGCGTTTCGCTTCCCTTGGAATAGGGGTATGGCTTTTTTTGTCTGTGTTTATAAGCCTCTTCTCTCCTTGAAGTTACTGTAATTAGTATATTGAGGTTTCTAAACAATTAAATGCATAGAAAGTTTCCCAAAGTAATCGAAATTGAAAGAATCCTGCTTTTATAAGCATTGTATTACAAGTATTCTTCAACGTCTTAAATTACATACACTAACCATAATAAAAAGCAAAAAGAATTAAAAAACGAGCGGTGTTTAGTAGCCCATCAAGGGTAAGTTTGTAAAACTATAAGGTTCTGCCGCGACTGTAACAAAATGATTTATCCAAAAAAAAAAAACGTAAGAAAGTTCACGCATGCGGAGAAGTTTACTGTAAACCCTGCGAAGCGTTCAAAGACCCCGCGCATCAGTGTTTCATGAGGGAAGATAGGAGAACACCGAAAGACCGTGATTTTTTGTTTATTTTCTTTGACTTTGAGGTGGGCCAAGACGAGTCACTTCCCACGGGCCCTCAACAGAAAGTTCATAAAGTAAACTTGTGCGTTTCTCAACTGTACTGCTTTAAATGTATTAATGGGGGTGAGTGTGAAACTTGCTCGGAACGGCAAAGGGTATTTGAAAAAGAACCGGTAAAACAGTTTATGGACTATGTAATGGAAATTCTAAAAAAAATTTAAAGATGTTTGTGTAATTGCCCACAACGGGCAGGGTTTTGATTTCCAATTCATTCTACATCATAGAAGATACTAAATTTACCCCAAAAATTACGCCTCGGGGAACTAAAGCTATTTTGATTGAAGTAGCAAACGTAAGGTTTGTGGACTCAATTAGCTACTTTCCCATGGCCCTCTCTGCACTCCCTAAAGCCTTCGACCTGTCTCCCGAGAAAAAGAAGGGCTACTTCCCGCATATTTTCAACACTCTGGCAAACCAAAATTATATTGGTCCTACGCCCGACAAAAAATACTATTGCCCCGAGTCTATGTTTGAAAAGAAACACGATGATTTTGAGGTATGGTATGACGAACGAGTCGCTGAAGACTACGTGTTTGATTTTCAAAAATAAATCTTGGAGTACTGTATTTTAGACGTAGAAATCCTAGCTCAAGCGTGTATTAAATTTAGAGCCATGCTTCTTCAAGAGTGTAACGTAGATCCGTTTCTTGAGGCTATAACAATAGCCAGCGCATGTAACGTGGCCTTCCGCCGTAACTTCTTAAAAGAAAATACTATTGGACTTATACCAAAATCAGGGTACCGACTTGCAGACAATCAGTCAGCCGTTGCTTTACACTGGCTAACATGGGAGGAGGAGAAACGTGGAGTAAAGATTCAACATGCGGGCCGGGGTAAAGAAGTGAAAATTAAAGGAATGAAAGTAGATGGGTTTGACGGTGAGCGAATTTATGAGTTTCACGGGTGTTATTGGCACGGCTGCCCGAAATGTTATCAATACAGCAGAGAAGAACCTCTGCCGGAGGATCCTTCAAACAGTTTGCATCTCCGTTACGAGAGAACCAAGTCCAAAATGGCAAAATTTAATAGCTATGAAGTTGTAGTAATGTGGGAGTGTGAGTTTAGAGCTTTGAAGAAGGACAATAAATTAAATCACCTGATCCAACTGTCCATTCTAAACACACTTCCACTTAATCCTAGGTAGGATGGGTAATACTAAAACGTATTGTAAATGTGAAGAAGGTCCAGTATGTTGATGTCTGATCCCTCTACCCATATGTAAATAAATATTGTAAGTATCCCGAGGGTCATCCTACTGTTTACGTTGGAAATGAGTGCCGAGAGAGAGGTCTTGAAGTAGAAGGCTTGTTAAAATGTAAGATTCTACCTCCTTACAACTTGTATCATCCCGTACTCCCCGCTAAAATGAATAATAAATTGTTTTGTGCAGAACTTGCGGGGAGACTTTAAACCAAGGGGAATGTTTTGATGATAGTGAGGAAAGGGCAATGGTAGGAACATGGACCATGGGTGAAATTAGAGAAGCTGTAGAGAAAGGTTATGTGATTTTTGACATGTATGAGTAGTGGGAGTATGAAGTCGCCAGATACGAGAAAGGTGGACTTTTTACCGATTTTATTAATAAATTCTTGAAAGTAAAGCAGGAAGCTTCAGGGTATCCCGCTTGGTGTAAAACACAGGAGGATAAAGACAAGTATGTTTATGATTTATTTGAGCGTGAGGGTATTCAACTGGACAAGTACAAAATTGCTAAAAATGGAGGACTCAGGTCAGTAGCTAAATTAATGTTAAATTCATTTTGGGGCATGTTTGGTCAACGCGAAAACATGACAAAACTTCAATTGTGAGAGACTCTAAGGAATTTTTCAAATCGTTAACTCAACCAGGAATAAAAGTAAAGTTTGTTGAAATAATTAACCAAGAGGTTTTATTAGTTAATTGGCAGAATGTTGATGACGCCAATGAGGCTCTAAGAACTGGAAATGTTGTAATTGCGGCCTACACCACTGTTCATGCAAGACTTAAACTTTATGAACACTTGGATGCCCTTGGAGGGCAGGTCTTGTATTATGGCATGGACTCATGTATTTATTTATACAGGGGAGGGCTGTACAGGGTCCCTACGGGAGATTACCTCGGGGAAATGACTGATGAGTTACTAGACGAGTACGGGCCCGGCTCTTATATCATAGAGTTTATTTCTGGGGGGCCTAAAACTTACGCATACCTTGTTTGGTCAACCAAAAAGCAAAAACTAGAATCTGTGTGTAAAATAAAAGGCCTCACCCTCAACCTAAAAACCTCCGAAACATTAAATTTTGAGCAGCTAAAGAAAAAAAAAGATGGTCCTCAGTGAAGCTGCTGAAATACTAGAAATTGAAGAAAACAGAATCAGGAGAACAAAGAGACGAGAAGTCGTTACAGTGAGTGAAATTAAAAAGTTTAAAATTACAGGACCCAATAGAAAATTTAATGATGATCACGATACCCTGCCTTCCGGCTTTAAAAACAAAGAGTTGCTTAACGGAGCTGCCACTCACGCGGGTACTGAGTGCATATACCTCTAAACATCAGCTCTATTAACTCGCTCTGTTCTGAGACGCGGTAGTGAACGGACGTGCCTGTGTCTTACCCTGTATTTCTCTCCTTGTAGAATGCCTGCTGAATATATTACACCCGCTAACCAAGAGGTGTCTCTTTTCCTTTTACACAAAAGTAGGTTAAATGAAGATTCAGAATATGGCATTATATGCTTGGAGTATGAGTTCTTACTTGACGGTTCAATAAATGCACGGGAATGACCTTTGGTGTTTTCGGAGTATATAGTAGATAAGATAACGGAGGGCTCCTCATCAATCACCTACATTGAAGTATCAATAATGCACTGTGATGTTTCAAGAGATATATCGTTCATGCCCTTACCTGATTTAACGCCGAGGTTTTTTGATGATTACTTTAAAAATGTATTTTGTAGTGTTACGGAACTGCCTGTTTTTTTAAATCTTGAAGTATAACTTATCCATTTTCCATGACGCTACCGTCGATAAAGGTAGCAGCTTTCCCTATGGAGCAGCATTACTCCTGTATATACCACTTGTCACTAGTACAGTTACATCATTCTGCTCCAAGACGTGGTACTGATCAGACGTTCATCTGCGCTCCTTTTGCCTGTACTATTGAGTAAGTTGTGACATGGCTGCCAAGTTCTATACATTCAATAACAAACCAGTATTGGTTCTGTTTGATAATGAAGGAAAGCCATGGTTTAAAGCTAAAGACGTAGCTACTGCTCTAAAACATGTTAATGGCTGGAGTGCAGTTCGGAAACATGTAGATGATAGCGATAAATTAACTGTTGGTAGTTTTTCTGACGCCCAAAAACAGGGCGTTGGGCCTATTGAGAAAACAACGGTTTTCATAAACGAAGCCGGATTATGTTCTTTGATGTTAAAATCAACTACTCCTGAGGCAAGACTGTTAGTAAGAAGTTTGTTGCCGGAGAAGTTTTACCTTACTTACACAAATATGAAAGATGAAAGTTCACTTTAAATGTAATTTTTATTTAAAATCACAAGTTCCCACTGTATGTGTGTGTGTGTGTGTGTGTGTGAATGAAGGTCACTGGTGCGGGTGACGAAAAACCCCGTAAACCTGAATGAAGGTCACTGGCGCGGGTGAAGAAAAGCCCCGTAAACCTAAATGTGTGATGAAGGGTTTAGTAGATTGAGGGCCTGGCTAACACCCAGGTTACTCCTTGGAACAGTCCACACGGTGGGACTTGTAAAAAATAAAATAAAATAAAAAATAAAAGGAGGTAGCATTTTGTTATGGAGTGGCTACCACTGTGAGAGGCGATGGTTGGGGCCTCTCACCCCAGAGGTTAGGCCTCCAGGGGAAGCTCTGGGTAACCAAAAAGAACGCGCCGACGCTCCTACGGCCTAGCCTAAAGGCTTACCGTGGTGTGGAAACGTGAGCGTTCAAAATTATTTCACCGAGGTTAGAAGTGTTTAGCCGATAAATTTTAAAAAAGATCCCCGTTAAGGTGAAATGTAACACATTATAATGTAGCTTCAGCGGAGGCAGGAGTAAATGACCGAGAAATTTAAGAAGTTTCGGTCAGTTTAAATGTAACCCCCGATAAAGGTAACTTCAGCGGACTTGGACATAGTTGACCGAGAAATTATATGAACAAAGTACCACACGGTCCCCGGCAAGCAGGTTAATAAACCCGTGGAGTGAGGTTATCAGTTTCTTGCCTGTAGTTTTCTGCTAGTTTTTACAAGCCTCTTCTCTCCTTTAAGTTGCTATTAATAGAGGTTTATAATCAGTATAACTGTCTGACTTGGCTAGAGTAGTGTTGTGTTTTTGTTTAATTGTTTGATTTGGTAGTTTACAGTAAAGAAAGTAGACAAACCCTGACTTCCATGTGTCAGGCGTAGTGTTGTGTTTGTATGTGATGGGTAACAGTAATCTTACTTTCTATTCTTGATCTTTTATGCGGTTTTGGTTAGAGTAGGGTTTTCTACCTTCCTTAGAGTTAACTTTTGGTAACTTTTAGTTCTGATTTGACTTGCGTAGTTTGTGTGTTAGTGTTTTTCTGACTTGCGTAGTGATACAGAGGTACCGTGTCACGGAGTGCCCGGGGTCCTAGACGGTGGAGACTCGATGGATCTAGGCTGAAACACTGGCCGCAGGGAAACGTTTGACTTGGAAGTATCTGACCGAAGAATTTAAAACGTTGCAGGCCAAGTACATCAAGGCCCCCGGGGCAGTTTTTAGCGGTCTTGGGTACGATTGGTCAAGTTATTACGCCGTCAAAATACACCACGGCCCCGGCAAACAATTTAACGGACTTTGAAATATTTTGACCGGTAAATTTAAATGATGGGAAAATAAAATGTACTCACACAAGTGCAGCTGTTCAACAATCCTCCTGCCACAGGCCTCTGGTAGTTGCAATATATGAGTGGTTGAATCGGTCGGCTGGTAGAATACCCGAGCGGGACTTTAAACTGTTACCGCACGTTTGCCTCGAGAGCTTGAGGGTGCCATCTCTGTCAAACAAGAACAGAATTGTAAACAATCCGTGGTTTAAAGCAAAATATATTGCTGGGATTTTAGAATATAAAAATATGGAAACGCTAATAATAGCAGTTTTAGTTACAATGAAAAAAAGAACAATATTTATTAATGAATAATGTATCCGTCTTTTATAATCTCATTTACTTATCGTAATGCATTCTTCGCAATACCTCCTTCCTTCCCAACGGTATTATGGACTGTAGTGCTGAATTGTAGTTTTTTCTGTGCTAAAATATAATATTGTGTTGGATAAGGTAGGGGGCATTTATTTTTACAATGTTGTCAAGTAATTTATTGTCAGAACAGATTTGTTTAAGAAAAAGTTTAGTTAGGCTAAGCGGAGTGTTCATCATGAAGTGAGCTTGACTGGTTCAGGATGAGCAGAGTTTGTGTGTTGAAGGGAGTTGTTGATTGACCAATCGTCACTCCACAGTAATTCTAACTCTAAAAATCCACCGTCTTCAGGTTTTTGGCATTATAAAACTTTCCTTATTATGTTTACTTTCAGTTTATTTGGTGAGGTATGTTGTCTTACCTCCCAAGCGATACTGTCCAGCGGAAGCTTAACACTTTTAGAAGTCTCCGACAAAGGTAAATGATTCCCCAGGGGAGGTAGAAACCTCTAACTAATAATATAGATAAATATCTTACCTTAACAGCAACAATCTCTCCAAGATGGTGTTGTGATGACCCCGCAAGCATCGCAGTGTAAAACCAGATTAAACGCTTTAGGATCTGAGAGAGTATCTGGCATGGTATATTTTATACAATGAAACAGTAAACACCCTAAAGTGAAGTAATATAGGCGCTGTGGTCCACTGTAGGTCACCAGGCTGTCTTTCACTGTAGGTTTGGGCTCAATACTTAAAAGCTGATGTTTGTTTGGAGATGCACTATATATATGTTCAAGACACAGAGTGATGGTACCATAGACACTGCCTGGCTATATAATCGCCACCACTCCTCTCGGATTTATTCTGGGTTGTATTTTTCTTTGTTCTATTACAGCTTAGTTTGTAGTTTTAAAAAAATTCCCCCTGTGGGAGTTTGCCTTACTTAGCCTAGATCATGCTATGTTCCCTGCAATGTCCTTTGGGAGATTTTTGGGGGCATAATTCAAAGCAACGCTGAATCAATTACCAGCAATGACACGTTTAGAGTAGATGTAGCACGGATAAACATTCCAGTAGGTAAAGGAAGGGCAAGACCCGACTTTTACAATACCTTTGATGAAGAATGTAAAGAGGGAATCGAACCCGGGACCTCCTGAACCATAGTCCAAGACACTAACCACTAGACCACCGCGTTCCCCCCGATTATGCTGCGAGATTTAAGGTATTTATTAGTACCCCTTCAATTATTTTGATACTTGCCCGCAGTGCGGAGGTTAAGTTGTTTTGTAAGATGCAAAGGATGTTAACAGGTACATACATACCAAATTTCATTAAAATCGGCCAAGCCGTTCTTGGGATATTGATTTTTAAAATATAGCTCCTTCAATTGTTTTGATACTTCCCGCAGTACAGAGTTTAAGTTTTTTTTAAATAGTAGCGGAGGTTAACAGGTACCTATATACCAAGTTTCATTAGAATCGGCCAAGCCGTTCTCAATATATTAAATTTTAAAGTTTTACACCCTCCATCATCCCCTAAACAACCCTCTTCTACCCTCCAACAAAATTGAAGGTTAGAGGATGTTAACAAGTATCCAAATGTCAAGTTTCATTAAAATAGGCTCAGCGGTTCTTAAGATATTGATTTTTAAAGTATGACGCCTTCAATTATTTTGATACTACCTGTAGTACAGAGTTTAGGTTTTTGTAATATGTAGCGGAGGTTAACAGGTACATACATGCCAAGTTTCGTGAAAATCGGCCAAGCCGTTCTTGAGATATTTAATTTTGAAAATTTGCCCCTTCATTTTTTGAGATACAACCCGCAACATTTTGGTTAAGACTTTTCATATGGGTAGATACCCCCCTGGAGTGCTTATATTACGTAGTAGGCAGTTTTATGGGGTCAAAATGACCCTAGGACTTATAGTTTTCGAGATATTAACGATTTTTAGTTTTTTGGCAACACTTTCTTGCGATATATACATGTAATAGTTTTATATTTTGAGTTAGCGGTACTTTCTGGTATATATACATGTAATGGTTTTATATAATGGTTTGGCTGTACTTGCTTGCGAAATATACATTGCCATAGGTTGGTAACACATCGTAGCGTGACGTAATATATACATATAATAATTTTAGATATTTTGACATAATACATATAATCATTTTGCGTAACTGATTTAGGTTTTGTAGGTAGCGTTTAGGGTGGCAACACTAATTAAATAGTTAGCCACGGAAGGCTAGCCACAGCAGGAAGTGAGGATAGCCACTTACCTTTCTGGTGATGGTATATTATACACTATTATGGCACATATATATATATACATGTATGATTATACACTGTGGCGTTATATATGGTACATATAATTAGGTGATGGTATATTATACACTATTGTGGTACATATATATGATTATACACTGTAGTATTATATATGGTACATATAATTATATATGATACATATAATTATATATGATACATATAATTATATATGGTATATTAGCTCTGCTAAGTTGGTAACACTATCTGGAGGGAAAAATCTGGAGGGAAGAAAAGTGAGGTTAGGTTTGGCGCCAATTTTTTTTTTTTTTGGCGCGCAAATTTGGCGGGATTGCCACCATGGGCGCCGCCATCTTGAATCACGTGACCTCATTAGACCAATTTAGATTACCGGATTTAGGCCCATAAGACTCCATGTTACGGCCCATTCGCTGCGGATCCTACTCATTTTTGTTCATAATTAAGGGAGACATAGCATTTAATTATTCTCCATAAGAATAACATGGGGGCTGAGTACGCAGGTTTGCTGCTACGGGAGCCTTTGGCAAAAAATAGGTTTTTGAGCAAATATCAATAGAACGCAACTAGATGAAGCCGTATACCAAGTTTCGACAATATTCGTTCATAAATAAGCGAGATATAACATTTCTCTTTCCTCTATAAGAATAACATTAGACAACGTACTGTGTTTAACACTTTCAATTTCTTGGTAACCAATTGACGTAGAGAAATTATCAAAATACCAAATTGTGAGTTTTTTTGAGCTAAATCCAATGGTGAAAACTAAAATTTGACTATTTCAAAAATTATATGTAAAAATTTAAAAAAAAACTTATTTTTGGGGTACAAAACCCCCCCAAAATACCCCTTCGGATGAAGCGATCTGGCTGGTTTTCGAACTTAAAGTCATAAATGTTGCTTTACGCGTTTATACAAAGTTTCATCAAAATCGGATCATTTTTACGAAAGTTATCGTGCTCACGGACACACACACATATATATATATATATATATATATATATATATATATATACAGTTTCGAACGAATGGTGTTTTTGGGGTATGGGGACCTCAAAACGAAAAGTTATCATGGTCCCGGGCCTAGGTCTTACCATGCCGACTACGGTAATAGCTTCTTTCCTATAGGGGAAATTCTCTAAAAAGTATTTAACGAGTATTTATCCTTCATCAGTTTCTTACAATATTATTCTAAATAAAATCACAATTCTGTACACTGTCAAATGAATGTTTTTTCTGCTGAAAGACTTTTTGTTCCATGAAATCTTTATCAGTTGCGCATGAGAAATAAACAATGGTCCTAAGACCGTCAGTTTGGTTGGCACATACAGTCCTAACAAAATTTGACGACCTTAAAGATTGCCCTTTAAAATACATGAAGCCCACGGATGGCAGGAAACGTCAAGATTAAATTACCTTAAGGTATTTCTTTATATCACATATACACCAATTTGATGAACTATAATTAAACTAATTTCACTGTCAATATAATTTTTACCAATAATTCTTAGTTACTTTAACTATTGATTTTCAAAATCAATGCATACAAAAAAATGTAAAAATACCCCCGTTGCAGCAAATCTGCATACTCAGCGAATTTCCAATGCATTTTTATATACCATATACAGCCAACTACAAGTTTCATAGATACATCTTAACAAATGAGCCGAATATAAAACTGTAATTGTTCTCCATAAGAATAACATGGGGAATGAAAATTCAGGTTTGCTGCATCAAAGAACAGGAAATATTAGGTTTTAATGCATATATCAACAGACCACAACCAGATGAAGCCAGATACCAAGTTTCAGCCGTATCTATTAATAAATAAGCAATTTATACAATTTTAATTATTCTCTATAAGAATAACATGAGGGGCTGAGTACGCAGGTTTGCTGCAACAAGAAACACAACTTATGGCTTTTTATACAAATATCAATGTAACTCAACTAGGTGAAGCTACATACCAAGTTATATTAATTTATGTTCATAATGAAGTGAAGCATAACATTTTTCTTATCCTCCATAAGAATAACACGGGCGCTGAGTACACAAGTTTGCTGCTACAGGAACCTTTGGCAAAATATTGTTTTTTGGAACACATCAACGAAATGGAAGCCATATACCAAGTTTCGTTCGGGCGTTCATAAATAAGCGAGATATAAAACTTTCTTATTCTCCTTTAGAATAACATTGGACAACGTACTGTGTTTAGCACTTTGAATATCTCTGTAACCAATTGACGTAGAGAAATGATCAAAACACCAAATTGTTAGTTTTTTTAAAATTTTAATCCAATGGTGGGAAGTAAAATTAGATTTTTTCGCAGCAAACCTGCGTACTCAGCCAATTTCCAATGCATCCTCATGTTTCTCACTACCACATAAAGCCACTTACCAAGTTTCATAAAAAAATAGCTTACATACATGAATAAATACATAATAAACACATGAACAAATAAGTGATCTATAGAATTTTATTTATTCTCCATAAGAATAACATTAGGGCTGAGTACGCAGGTTTGCTGCCACAAGGAACACAAAATATGTGTTTTTATGCAATTATCAATATAACATAACCAGGTGAAGCTACATACTAAGTTTTATTAATTTATGTCCATAATTAAGGGAGATATAAAACTTTACTTAATTTCCATAAGAATAACATTAGGGTTGAGTATGCAGGTTTGCTGCTACTGGGATAATCAACAAAAAATCAATTGTTCGTGCAAATATCAATATACCAGTACTACGTGAAGCCACATACCAATTTTCATCAATATGCATTCATAAACAATCAAGATATAAAATTGTATTTATTCTCCATAAGGATAACATTGGACAACGTACTGTGTTTGGCACATTGAATATCTCTGCAACGGTTGGACGTAGAATATCACAATTTAAACACCAAAATGATTGTTTTGTAGAGGTGAACTGATTGGTAAAAGCAAATGTGAAGTTTATATTAAAATGAACTGAGGAAAAGCCAAAAACCTTTTTCCCATAAGATTAACATGGGAGATTTTATGAGCAGGTTTTTTGGATTTTTTCCGCAACCACTTAAACTAGGTTAATAATTTAAAATACTGTATTATTTGTTTTTTAAGCTCTATAAAATGCTCGAAACCAAAATTGAGTGTTTTTAAATTTGTAGGGTGAAAAGTGCAAAAAACTGATTTTTGAAAAATTTAAAACCCCCATAAACCCCCCTTCCCATGGTCTGATTTTTCCGGTTTTCGAACTTAAAGTCATGAATTTCACTTTACACATTTGAGCCAAATTTCATCGAAATCGGACGTTTTTTACTCAAGTTATCGTGTTAACGGACACATATACAGGGTGTTCAAAAAAGGTGGGGTCATAATTTACGGAGTGATTCCTTGGGTCAAAATAAGCAAACAAGTTTTTAAACATATGTCCTATCTCCTTTCGTTTAGCATCTGTCTGTCTGTATGTGTTTAAAAAAAAGTCATAACTCCTTAAACGGTTTGAGCTACAGCGTTGAGATTTTGCACAAATGTTCATCTTATTGGCTGCTTTCTTTGTTCTTTGTGCTAAATTTTAATAAAAAATCTTTCACAGTTTCAAAATGGCGGCTATTTTAAATATTTGATGCCAAATTTCACGAAAACCATTAATTTTACCAAAAAATTGCTAGATTCATAAAATTTAGTAAATTTTATGGATATTTCAACGATACCTTATTAAGCTTAGTTTGGACAAAGAATAACGGAGAAATTAATTTTATTAATGATATTTGTTATAGTTTAACATTGTTGAAATGGAGAAAACTGTAGGTAAACCAAGAAAGAAATTAATTTATCAGTTATTCTTTGTCCAAACTAAGCTTGATAAGATATCGTTGAAATCTCAATAAAATTTACTAAATTTTATGTATTTTGCAATTTTTTGGTAAAATTAACGGTATTTGTGAAATTTGGTGTCAAATATTTAAAATAACCGCCATTTTGAAACTGTTAAAGAGTTTTTATTCACATGTTGCACAAAGAAAGCCGCCAATAAGATGAACATTTGTGCAAAATCTCAACGCTGTAGCTTAAACCGTTAAGGAGTTATGACTTTTTTTTGTAAAAAACACATACAGACAGACAGACGCTAAACGAAAGGAGATAGGACATATGTTTACATAAACTTTTTTGCTTATTTTGACCCAAGGAATCACTACGTAAATTATGTCTCCACCTTTTTTGAACACCCTGGGTATATACAATTGAACGAATAGTGTTTTTGACATCTGGAGACCTCAAAAAAAGTTATCATGGTCTCGGGCTTAAGTCTTATCATGAGACCTACGGTAATAGCTTCTTCCCTATAGGGTAAATTCGCTAAAAACAACACAAAGCAAATTTAATTGAAAATTATTATAAACCTATTTTTAGTCTTTGACCCAGCAACCGGAATACTGTAACTAAACTGATCAAGAATACTGTTCATTCTAATTACTCCTACATATTTATGAATATACCCGGTCAAAAATCTACCTCTAATAACAATTTTAACAATCAAAATTATAAATTAATTAGTTTTTCCACACTAATAAAATCGAACAGTCAATATTATTTCTTAGAATATTCTTATTCATTTTATCAAACAATATTGTAAGATTATATATTACCTTATGTATTTACATCATCTGCACACTTACTATATTCAATATCTATATCATTAACAATATGACTATCTCTAATAAGTTTTGGTTGAATAAACAAAAGTAATTGTAGAGTAAGAGGCACGTAAGTTAGCTAACAAGTGTACTATTCGTTTAAACCTCTTTTTGAACATTAATCAAACTACAAACATGGTTGGATCACATGTGCTTCTTGTTTACAATTTGCTCATACTATCAGATGGTGTTTGTTTACAAATTTATTGCTATAAAAATTGTTTTACGTCTCAGTAAAATTGCAATTTACATTCAAGGTGCAACTGCAGCTACATTTCGTCATTGAAAATACGAGTAAGAAACAAAACATATGGAAAATATGTTTTAAGACTGCATTTTATGCTTGAGTTCGTAAAAAGGTAATAGTTTGTTTATTTCTGTTTGTGCCAACTAACGTACCTCTTACCTCTATTTAGTCATTTTTTCTTGTTTAATCAAACAGTATCCAACACCCCCCCAAAACCATTTATAGTACTACTTAAATTAATTAGAGATATGGTTCGCCCAGGATCCCTAGCAGTCCGATTAAGTGCCAATATAATTTCTGGACACCTGCTAATCAGACTTTTAGGTAATAACTTAATTAATAATTTACTAAATAATATTAGCTATGATATGACTAGTTAAAGAATCATTTGGCTGTATGACAAATTTATATGACTATTATTTGAGTTAGTTGTTGCGTTTAAGCAATCTTATGTATTTATAACAATATCAACGTTATATTCATAAGAGATTTAATGAAAAATCACCCATTCCACTTAGTTATCAATAGACCATGACCAATTTCAGAACGAATAGGACTTATATCTATGTTCAGGAACAGTATTATGATTTCACGATAGCGAAGTAAGACTGATAAACGTGACTATAATAATTTAATGATGACGAGGCGGACGCCAAGAATCAATATTTCAGGGACTTCATACTAAAAAAGTTGTTCATTCTTTATGTGAACATGATTCCACAGTTTACACGTAGTTATTGGTACCCTATCTTTATATTTAATTCTGTAAGCTCAATTGTTAAGTCAAAATTTTGAGAGTTTAGCAAATCGCAGGATGATGGGAGACGGCTCATATTAAAGGTCTTGCTCCCAGGGACTCGGAAAAATAGCAGTTTTTCCAAAACGTTACCAGCTAGTGAGAAATAACGTAAAACATCCCCCATAAGAAAAACATGGGGATTTTAAAACGTCTGCTTTGTTTACGAACTGGCATGTGTCACTACACATATATTGTTTTATTTTCCTCAGCATATCAAGAGTAAAGGTATCAGATGAGACAGAGTAATGGAGCAAGATTAGGGGCTATCTCCCCTTCAAGCCTCAAATTTATTATTATTTTAATAATTCGAATCGTAAAAATGGAACTATCAAAAAGTTATCATGTAGGATTTGAGGAGCTTGAAACTGGCATTTTGTAGACGTAGTTTGACTATTTCTGTTTATTTCAATCTAATGATGAGGAAGATAAAATAATTCATTTAGTATAATCTTCTTAATATATAAAACAAAGTGGTGTTAGTTACACATCTTATAACTCAAGAACGGCTGAACGGATTTAAATTAAATTTTGTTCACGGATAGTTTATTACCTGGATTAACACATAGGCTACCTTTTACCCCGGAAAATGTGAAGGGCTCCGCCCCTTTGGCTTTTAAACCTTACATGTTATTCCTTATGGGAACTTGTGTTTATCATTTTCTGATTTTAATTAATAAACAGATAATGTTTCGATAAAACAGCTGTTTTTGTAAAAAATTATTAAAGTTTACATGTTATTCCTTATGGGAAAATAAGGGTGTTTATTAGAAGTATATCTAAACATACTTGAAAGGCATAAATATATGTTCATTATGGAAATAAAAAACCTACTTGAATGACAACTCTCATAATGGAATTAAAAAACTACTTGAATGGCAATAAAACTCTTTTTGCGATAGGCGAGTGAGCGTAGCGAACGAGCTCATATTGAAAATGAACGAGTATTTGACACAAAACAAATTCAATGACATTAGGACAACGTCTCTCGAGCCAGCTAGTAAAGTATATTAGGCTTCCAACTTAAAGGTTATATTAATTAAATTAGTACTAATATCTTTCTTAACATTTTGATCACTATTTTAATTATTACACTAAACATTTCTCTTATTCAAATAAATTAATAATTAATATACAATAAGCGACACCATTTGAATGTGGATTTAACCCTATAGGTATCTTACACACGGTGACCTTTTTCAATCCATTTCTTTATAATTGTAGTAATGTTCTGCAATTATAATTTATTTATTTATTATAATTATACCTTTTATTTTTTACAATCAAAACTTAAATATTCAAATACAGATTATTAACATCACTAACCTTCACAATTATATATGTAAAAGATGATATTTTTACAATTTATTAATTCACAACCTAAAATCAAACCAAATAAACCATCATTATGGTTATAATCTTTAAATAAAATGGAATAACCAAAAAACCTAAATCAAAATTTACCAACCGACGTATATATCACCAAAACTTAAAAATGAAAAAAGGTTAACATTATAATTATATCAATACTATTATAAAAATGAAGTGGTGTTTATCCATCTGTCTGTGTCACGCCAAAACCACTGGACCATTCTGCTGAAGTTTTGCACAAATATAGTCTATGTACCCATGAGTGTCATAGACCGAATTATATTTAGAAACCTCCTCAGGGGTCTGCCTCACAGGACCAAGTTTTCCAATTTATTCATATGGAGGAGAGTCGGGGAAAGTTTTATTTGGCCTTTGTCCATTTGTCACATTGTTTTTCTTTATTAAATTCAATTAAATTAACAGCTGTTATAAGGTCATATTTAACTACTCATTGTTTGGTTTACTATTTTTCTACTCTGTAGGTTCACACCGTTTCGAAGCACGAGGATAGCAGCAGACGCAATCAGAGACGGCAAGCATTGATAAGCTTCCATTTTTGATCCATAATCTTGCAAGAAATTGCAAAATAAAATAATTATTTTATAAAGAAAATACTGTCCCCTAAATTTAAAATTTTGAATTAAACTTATATAAAACACTGTAAAAATAATTAAATACTATAGTGGTAGGTAAGCCCCAAGCTAATATTAAACATACCTATTATAAATATATTTAATCCAATAAAAAAACTCTTTTAATAAGAAAACCATTGATTTTGAATATAGAATAGATATCCCAAGACTGGTACATTTTTTAAGTTAGGAAAACGGATCAGCTGGTCCACTGGTCAGACCAGTGGATCTATCAGCTGCTGGCCGAAACAAAAATAACAATCCCGTTCTTCAGACAAAAATCCCGTTTTATCCCGTTAAGTCACCTTCAAAAATCACTTTTGATAACTCTTTTAATCTGAGATCATTATTTAGTTCCCGTTTGCAGCATAAAATAGTTTTCTATTTACTTATACCCGCTGTTCTCTTTTAATTGTATGTTTATATTCTTTAAACATAACTTCAGGAAATTATACTTTTTTTTTTTTTTTTTTTTTACGTAGGAGGAACGCTTAATGCGCGAACCCAAAGGAACAGTGTGGGACTCCCTCTTCCGAGGTATACCCACTAAACCTCCTACGGATCCGCGGGGGAAAAACCAGGCCGGAACCCTTATCGGACAACTTCGGCACTGGCCCGCGTGTCTTGCGCCCAGACGGGTCACGTCACCGTTTCGGGAAACTTAGAGGTCACCTAAGCATCCCTCGTCTCGCTTTCCCCGAAGAACGGATTGCATGAAGATCGCAACCGCTCTCCAGGAGTCTTCATTTCGAAGCATCGTCCCCACCACGACGTCCGGAGACAGATCACCGACAGCAGAGACGAGCCTCCTCCTGTCTTCAGCGAAACGACTGCACCGGAAGAAAGTATGATGAGCATCATCCACCTCCTCCGGGCAGTAACTACACTGAGATGACCTCACCTTCCCCATACGGAATAGGTATTCCCTGAAGTACCCGTGGCCCGTCAGGAATTGACACAAGAAAAAGTCAATTTCCCCAAATGCACGGCTCAACCACGGGCTTATGTCTCTGATGAGACGAAACGTCCATCGCCCTTCCAGTCCACCGTTCCAACGCTCTTGCCAAACTCGCAGAGTTTCGAGTCTGGCTTCCACAGCAGCTTGGTCTCTTCCGAGATCAGGAGCACGGCGAAAGATGTTCTGCCTCTCAGCGGCGAGCAGATCAAGGGGAAACACTCCAGCCACAACCATTACAGCCAGTCCAGACACAGTGCGATACGCACAGGCAACCCTAAGAGCCGCCCTACGCTGAACGGAGAGAATTCTCTTGCTGTGTTTTTTGACTCTCATGGCACCCGCCCACACTTCTGCGCCGTACAGGAGAGTGGCGTTGACGGTGGACATGAGAAGTCGCCTCTTGCTGGACCTCGGGCCTCCGAAATTCCCCATCAATCTGCTGAGCGACAGAACAACCCTCGACGCCTTGTTGCAAACCGCCTGGATGTGCTCCCACCATGTGAGGCGGCGGTCAAGCACCACTCCCAGATACTTCGCCGCAGTCTTCGTCTGGACCTCCACGTCACCAACAGTCATAGGGATTACTGTTTGGATCCTCCGTCGCGTGAGCATGACGATCTCGGTCTTGGCGACCGCCAGCTCAAGTCCATGACCGCTCATCCATCTGTTGACCCGAAACATCACCTGGTTAAGGCGAAGCTGGGCTAACTCAGGATTCCGAGCCGTGATGACTGCAGCTACATCATCTGCGTAGCCCACGAGATAGGCTTGTGGTGGCATCTCGAGGCGAAGCACTCCGTCATATGCCACGTTCCAAAGGTCAGGGCCAAGGATCGACCCTTGCGCCGCGCCGGCGGTGACCACTTTGGAACGGACCCCTGCTTCTGTGCTATATAGCAGCCTGCGCTCCTTCAGGTAGTCCTGTACCACGACCAAGAGATAGTCGGGTACCCTGAAGTCCCGCTGCAACGCCTCGAGCATGTCCACCCAACGGGCCGAGTTAAAAGCGTTTTTAACGTCCAGGGTGACCAGCAGCACGATCGGCCTGGCCTGATGGCAGGCCGTGTCAGCCCGCTGGACGGCGCCCAGGACTTCAGCCACGGCATTCAAGGTTGAGTGGCCCTTCCGAAAGCCGTGCTGCCGGGGGGACAAGTCCCCAGCGGCTTCGACGGCCAACCTCAACCTGGGTTTCAGCAACCTCTCAAAGAGTTTACCCGCCGTGTCCAACATACAGAGTGGTCTGTATACCGACGGGGACTCCGGGTCACATTTGCCTTTGCTGATGAGCACCAGTCTAGCTGTCTTCCAGCGTGACGGAAACACACCCGCCGCCAAACAAGCGTTGAACATGCGCAGCAGCAGATGTGGGTGACTTCCCGCCACAACCTTCAGAGCCTCAACCGGAATGCCATCAGGGCCTGGAGCTCTGTTGTTGTGCATGGCAGACGACGCTGCCACGAGCTCCTGTTCCGTGAACAAAGGAACATCAGGCACCGGCCCCGTTACTCTTTCCTCTCGCCTCACAGGGTGACTTGGGAAGAGAGCATCGACGATGGCCGTGATCGTGCCTGCAGGCATAGAGGCACTGCTGGCCCCCATTCCCCCGAGCTTTCTCGTGACGAGCTTGTACCCTTTTCCCCATGGATCGGAGTCCACGTCCCGGCACAGCTCCTTCCAGCAGCGAGCCTTGCTCAGGCGAATTGCACTGGCAAGAGCTTTTTTCGCAGTCTTGTGCTCTGCCGACCTGGCCAAAGCCTCCGGTCGGTTTCGAGTTCTCTGCGCTCTTCTGCGAAGCATCAGTGCCGTTCTCCTGAGCTCCGCGATTTCGTCCGTCCACCAGTACACGTGGCGACGACCCCGGACAGGTTTTTTCCGAGGCATTGACGAGTCGCATGCACGCTCGATCAGCTGCATTGTGGAACCCACGAGTGCTTCGACCCGATCTCGATCAGCGGAGTCAAAGTGCTCCGTCAAACCGGCCTCGGGGCTACGACTGAGCCGCTCGACGAATTTTCCCCTGTCCAGTTTGGCCTGATTCCATCCAATTGGGTTTCGGGTACTGCATCGACGAGACAACTCGTTTTCTTCCAGATTGAAGGAGATGAATTCGTGGTCACTGGCCGTGTACACGTCCATCACCCCCCACTCCGCTACCAGAGGAAACAACCCTGCCGATACCAGCGTGACATCTGGTATGGAGTCACCAAAACCAGGTCTTCGGTATGTCGGCATGTCCCCTCTGTTCGCCACTTCCAGGTCGAGCCTCGAGGCCATCTCCAAGATTCGTCTCCCCCGGGCGTTAGTGACTGGCATGCCCCACTCAACGGCACGCGCGTTGAAGTCCCCAGCAACTATTACGCCCCCCGAGACACCCTGAAGACTGTCTTCCAGCGCCTCCAGCCTCTCCCGGTACTCCTCGGCGGAATAGTTGGGAGAGAGGTAGACACTGTATACGTTGACTCGCCGAAGTCTCACCCAGACGTAACCGTCACCGGATCCGTGACCCAACACCTGAATCCCCCGACTGTCCGAAATCCAGAGAGCCGCGGTGCCAAGCCGGTCATAAAACCAAGATGGACTGGTTTTGATCCGGTAGGGCTCGCTGACGATCACGATCTGGGCTTTGACCTCACAAGCAAGCTGCTCAAGAATGGCGTCAGCTGCTCGATTCCGCTGCAGGTTTGCCTGGACGAAACGGATCATTTCGTGGCAGATCGAGCCCTCTTAGCGTCTAGGGCTTTCCTGAAAGCCCTGCACGCCCCTGAGCCCGGAATGTGGTCCGCGGACGCTCCAGGTGTACTGGTGCAGAGAACGCAAGAAGCGGCCGCTGTGCAAGCAGCGGCCTTATGTTCGCCGCTACCGCACTTCCAACAATTGTTGCCGCGGTCGGGACCGGAGCAACTCCGACGCGTGTGGCCGTACCCGAGGCACCGAAAACAGCGTTCTACCTCAAGGCGCTGCCGAACTCGGCAGACGACCCAGCCAATCTTGATCTTCCCAGACCGAAGAAAGAGAAGACCGTCTTTCTCTTCCATCTCAACGACAGCCTTTCTCTGCTCCCGCTTGTTTGGCAAGAACAGGGTGACCTTAGGCACACCGGAGATTGTTGGAAGGTCTCTTGTGATAGCCGCAATGACATCGGCCTCCGAAGCCAGGGCGTCTAGATCCAAGATCTCTACCCTCAGCTTCGGGATGATGGAGCGGACCTCGCCCTTGTCCCCTATAGCTCTCTGAAGTGCTTCCTGGAGTTTCCCCCGGTCGTCACACTTCGAGAGCTCAAGGAGAACCCCCCCGGCCTCCGTCTTCCGGATCTGCCGAACCACAGTTCCGGTGTCCTCTGGCGTCACCTCACTCTTCAACAATCCGAGGATCTCCGAGTAGGTCTTGCCGGTGGACGGATTGATCAGGACCACCTGGTTCCTGGTCTTCCTAGGCCGAGTCTTCTTTGGCTTCTCCTTCTTTTGGCTAGGTGCTTGGGAAGGCGCGTTTTCCGCCTCTTCCCGATTCTTCTGGGCTTTCGCCTCCGCCCGAAGCTTCCTCCTCTGTTTCTTGGAGAGGACCTGATTAAAACCCTCCCTGTCCGCAGACGCAGTGGTGGCTTCTTCTCCGTTCCTCTCCACGTGGACGGTCCTGTTCTTGACGTCCGGTCTCTTCTCCGTTTGCTGTTCCGTAGGAGGGCTGGTCGCCGATCTCTTGGCACCACCACCAGGCGCCCCAGACTCCGAAAATGGAAGTGGAGCTTGCCCCTGCTTCTCCTCCAGAAGCCTGAGCCGCCTTAGCGATGCCTTCCAGAGACCGAGCATCGAGTCGAAGACATCAAGGGATGCATCCAGGGTCACTATCCCGTTCTTGATGCCCATCGACACGGTCTTCTGCTTCGCGACCGCGGCGGACATGTCGAGGAGAGTGTCCCGCATCCTCTGCAGTTCCTCCTCGACCTTTTCCTGAGCAATAGCGGAGACGGAGCCGCGAAACTACCGGAGACGGAGCTCGAACCGTTCTTGGCTTTGGGGTATTCCTCGAGCTGGCTGAATCCGTGGAAGCCAGCGTGACCACAGGAGAAGAGGCCGGTGGTGGGGACCTCGCTACTAAGCTACTCCTCCGAAAAATGGAGGCAGTACTGGCGCTAGGAGGAGGGAGTTCTGGAAACTCCCTCATATCGTTGCCAATGTTGATGTTGTCGTTGTTTTTAGGGGTTGCCATACTTTAGTTTAACCAGCGCATCGCACGACGAGGGTGAACCCGGAATTGGCCAGGCGAGGGTATACCCAGGGGGACGATGCCCCCACCCCAGTTCCCCGGGGACCCGACCTCCGTTTGCCGGCACCGGATTCCAGACGTGCCGGGGTTCACCGTGGCAGTGCAGAGCCCGACCTCTGCACCCACGCCGCACTCCCTGACCAGGGCCCGAAGGGGCTGGCTCCTGACACCCACTGAAGAGAACCCATCGGCAGTGCAAGCACACATCAGCCCCTGCGACACCAGGGACACTCCCAGGGACCCCCCAGTGGACACCGGTCGAAAGAAGGCGGAAAGACACCCATGATGCGGGGTCGAAGAAAAGAAGAAGATGAGCAAGGCTTGCCCAGGAAAGAAGAAAGAAGGCGAGCCAAGGCCCAAAAGGTGAGAAGAAAGGCCTTGGCCCTGGAAGAAACTGTGAGAAGAAGAGTCTCACAGCCAAGTGGATTTTACCCGCGCTAGCCGTGACGCCACTGGCTTGTGACGCCCCGTTGCCCAGGGTGCGCGACAAGGACGCCGCGGGCGGGATCCACACCCTGCACCCCCAGGAAATTATACTACCGTAAATAATTGTGCAATTAATTGTGATGATGATTTTTACAACGTTTTAGTTAAACCACAGAGAATAAAGAATGAGTTATTTCAGAGAAAAAGAGAATTCAGAGAAATAAATCTTTTTTCTCTGTGATTAAACTAAGTATTATTGCTACTCTGCTCGTAAAAGCTCCGTTCTAGCTGGGCGGAAAAAATTCTGTTGGCGATATGACCGATGTCGCTCCTGCCGGCGACTGAAACAGTGTCCACACTATTCTCAAAATCAAATTACAACGGTGACGACGTGTTCTCATTTATTCTAAACCGTCTCGGTTTCGCATCACACGATCATACCTAAGGCCAATTATACAATTAAGACTAATGCCCATTCTACGGGCGACCAAAACGCCTTCACTTTCACAGTTTCGCCCGATAGGCGTTTCAATTTCCGATGATAATCTTATGGAATAATATTTTACTGGGTGATTGAAATGGGTGCCTACCTGTTGATCGACAAGTTATTTGGTCGCAGGGACAGTTTGTAGGGTTTAAAAAAATAAATATTAATAATTAAATAAAGTACTGAAACGCACTGAACGACATGTTAGTTGCTCACAGGGACAGTTGGTAGGGTTTTAGAAAATAAGTATAAATAATTAAATCAAGTCCTGAAACCCACTGATCGACATCTTAGTTGCTCGCATGGACAGTTGGTAGGGTTTCAAATAAATAAATGTAAAAACAGATTGGCTACTTGCTAGATGTACCTGTTGCTCGCGCCCCCCACTCTGCCTTCCAAAGAAGAGGGGCGAGGCGGAGGCTTGTAGCGGAAGTGTGTAGCCCCAACACAAACACAATGGACTCAATGTTTGACCGGCGGGACCACGGGACCACGCAGGACGCAGGTGCGGTAAGAAATTTGCTGAACCTTGTAACAAAATTTCCCCGATGTTGCGGCGTATAAGGCAGTTCCGACGGCAACGATTGCTACCTCACCTTACTCTCTGAATTGTGCTCCTACCTTTTGGCGCTTTGGAGAACTACGTCCAACTAACTTGTTACGCAGTACAACACCATACGGCATAATTTATATTGGTTAGTTGTGATTTCAAAATATGACCGCGCCCATTTAACAGTTCGCTGCACACACTAGCAGCTAAAAAGAGGCGCGAACCTCCTGAAGTGGAGACTTTGTATATGTGGTGCCTCTAGTTGCTCTAGAAACAGGGGCAGTTTAGTCAGCCTGTTGTTTTTGTATTTGCACCTCTTATAATTTGGCGTTCTCGGTAACTGCATATTTACTTGGCCTAGTGGGAAATGGAGTGCTGGATGTGCATAGTAGTAATATGCTACAATTTGGGGAAGTCTTATTATCTTTTACATCGGTTTAAACGACTGTAGATGGGGAAAGTGGCCGTAAAACGTGTATGGTACAATGGAACGCATCCTTGCTTGAAGTTGTTACATTTGTAAATTGGTAATTGTAATTAATTATGGAATCAAGACGTACAAGGTATTGTCCAATACTGCAGGGTCATCTCGTTGTAATAAATTAAAATTTGCAAGGGCTGGGATTCCATTTGACTACACTATATTAAATGTTGCAT
This sequence comes from Allygus modestus, assembly GCA_963675035.1. Lineage (NCBI taxonomy): Eukaryota > Metazoa > Arthropoda > Insecta > Hemiptera > Cicadellidae > Allygus > Allygus modestus. The sequence continues at coordinate 131,827,257 of OY776114.1, forward strand.
TTGAATCTGCTTCTTTATTGGTGACAGCTAACAAAGAATGCAAACTTTTATCCTTCTAATTTTAATATTACTAATGTGAAAGTTTAAAATTATGGATATTTGTAGTTCCATCACGCATAAACTAATGGACCGGTTAAGCTGAAACGTTGCATGAACTGTTGAATGAACAGCTTAGATATTGCATTAACAAATAATAATAAAAACACAAATCCAACCTGATAATGTCCACATCCAACCTTAGGGTTTCACCCCACGGGTCCTGTAAGTTCCAATGCAGATCTTATGCGAGTATACCTATCTATCTATCAATCTATAATGTTATAAAGAATAGGTGGTTTCTATCTGTTAGTCTGTCCGTCTGTCTCTCTATCTGTCTATCTGTCTGTCTGTCTGTCTGATGTTCCAGGTAAACACAAAAACTACTAAACCGACTGGGCTGAAACTTTACACAAAGCCCGAGCTTTACACTTTTCATCTTGAGCCCATGCAACACATAGGCCTATTCATTTCCTTAAAATCCCCTCGGGCTACGCCCCGTGAACGCTCTAAGTTTCAATGTTTACATTTCAGAAGAAAGTAAACATCTAGAAACTGTAATGCGAACAGCTGTTGACACTTGCATTTGACAGCTTAAAGAACAGAAGCAAGAACAGCTGTTTCAAGCTACCTTACCTTTCTAACCCGTGCGAAGAACGGGTACATTCAACTATTCATTTATAAAATTACCAGCTGTAGATGTTTGTCAGAATTTGTCGCGAGTGAAGCCGCGGGTAATTGCTAGTATTAAATAAACCTTGAAAGTATAAATTCGTCCAGTGAAATATATTGCAATTAAAAGAAATTAACTCCTTTACAACCCGTTTAGCGAATTTCCCCTGTAGGGAAGAAGCTTTACCGTAGACAGCCTGTTAATACCTAGGCCCGGGACCTTGATAACTTGTCGTTTTGAGGTCCCCAGACCCCAAAAACACAATTCGTTCATAACTGTATGTATGGGTATGTGTGCGTGTGTGTGTTTATATCCGTGGGTGCAATATCTGTCGTAAAAAATATCCGATTTTGTTTTAATTTGGTAAAAAATATCCGATTTTGATTAAATTTGGTACAAACGTGTAAAGGTATGACTTTTAAGTTTGAAAACCAGTCAGTTCGACCCATCCGAAGGGTATTTTTTGGGGGTGGGTGGGGGGGGGGTAATTTCTCCCCAAATTTTTTTGAAGTTTTACAAGTAATATTTTAACAAATAAAATTGTAGTTTTCACCATTGAATTCTTTATAATTTCTCTACGTCAATTGGTTACATCGATTTTGAAAGTACTAAACACAGTTCGCTGCCCAATGTTATTCTCATGAAGGATAAGACAAGTTTTAAATATCTCTTATTTATGAACGTATACTAACGAAACGCGGTATACGGCTTCATATGGTTGTTGGTTGTGGTCTATTGTTAGTTCCACAAAAAAAAATAAATATTTTACCGACGATTCGCGTAGTAGCAAACGCATGTGTACTCAGCCCTCATGTTATTCTTATGCAGAATAAGTAAGCGAAATCTTATGTCTCCCTTAATTATGAACATAAATTAATGAAACTTGGTATGTTGCTAAGGTATGTGGCTTGGTATGTGGCTTGGTATGTGGCTTGGTATGTGGCTAAGGTATGTGGCTTGGTATGTGGCTAAGGTATGTGGCTTGGTATGTGGCTAAGGTATGTGGCTTGGTATGTGGCTAAGGTATGTGGCTAAGGTATGTGGCTTGGTATGTGGCTAAGGTATGTGGCTTGGTATGTGGCTAAGGTATGTGGCTTGGTATGTGGCTAAGGTATGTGGCTTGGTATGTGGCTAAGGTATGTGGCTAAGGTATGTGGCTTGGTATATGGCTAAGGTATGTGGCTTGGTATGTGGCTAAGGTATGTGGCTTGGTATGTGGCTTGGTATGTGGCTAAGGTATGTGGCTAAGGTATGTGGCTTGGTATGTGGCTAAGGTATGTGGCTTGGTATGTTGCTAAGGTATGTGGCTTGGTATGTGTATGAAATGTATTATGTTAGTCGCGTAACTGTAATCTGTATAGGGATGCACCGATAAAAATAAAGGTAACACAAGCCCTATCCATCATAACGCGAAAGTGTTTGCAGAAAATCTGCATGGTCAGTCCTATATGACGTCAAACGAAAATTAAACCACTTCGCCTTAAAATTCAAATTCTGCAAACACTTTCGCGTTATGGATCATATAATGATTCATAGCATTGCTAAGTAAGATTTCTTGGAGGTAACCCGTCGTTGTAGTAAAAATTCCTTCCTTAAAAGCGAGTTGCCCCTATAATTATGGGATGCAGAAGAAATTCGTTTTGTAAGTGAACGTACAACACAAAAGAGTAGGTGCGATTCCTTCAGCGGACCTATTGTAGTGAGAAAATTGAAACAAACAAGGGTGACTCATAACCGCCCATCGGAGTTGTCACCTCTGCACCTGTGGAAGGCCGTCATCCCTACCCCCTACCCCCTACCACCTACCACCCCTCACACCAGATTACATCCGGCCACTGTCTCAAACTCGGTGTCATGTCTCGAGCCCAAACTATTTACGAATTGTAACGACCATGTTTAGAATAATCCTCAAACTTGAACTAAAATTGAGAAACTTTATAATGAAATTGAACATGGCGTACTGGCATGGCATATTAAATAACTAAATCTGTAAATCATTGTGTAAGACGCCGACGCAACTGTGGCGTATTTTAAGGCGAATATGAAAGAACTATGAGTGTAGAATGGGTGTAGAAAATATAATTAGTCAAAACAAATAATGGAATCACACTGGTGTGTTAACACCTTCAAAAACGTCTGACATACCTACCACTCATACCTCAAACCTACTTCCAGAGAAATACCGTTGTAAATGATAGTTGTTATGAACAGTTTCATATATATTAATGTTCAATTATTTAAATAATATCAAGTATTCATATCTTTATAAAAAATATGATATGTTATAAATGCTAAATGCATATTTACAGTTACAATTATGAAATCTGACCTGGTGAAAAATGTTTATTAAAATACCCCCGGAGCAGAAAACCTGCGTACCCAGCAAAATTCCCATGCATATATATCTTATTATATGTATCTTATTACCACATAAAGCCACATACCAAGTTTCATCGATATACAGTACCTGGGGTACTGTATAAAATGACAACAGTCAAGACTGCAACCCTCACCATCGTAGCGCTAGCCGAGGGGCTAGTGACGGTGCTCGGAGCAGCGTATGAAGGAGGTACCACACACTTCCGAACCCCGAGCAAGACATCGGACCGATCTTTCTTTGATCTTTCCTCAAAAAACCGCCTCGAGAGCGCTCGGTGCTCGGTCCAAAGTCTTGTTCGATGTAAGCCCGCCCGCCAGCAAACATTACGCCGAACCGAACCCCGACGCGAACCGTCGTGCGAACGTTCGTTAGTGTAAGGTGGGCTCCGAAATCCGACGCGAACTTCTGGGCGAACAAAATTGGTTCGGGGCGAACTACCTGGAGTCGGTTTTCTGGCGACACATCAAAGAAATGTTCGCGATGATGTTCGCGTCGGGGTTCGGTAGTGTATGGCTACTCCCCTTGCTTTGCTCTTCCTTGTCAGACAGCAGTTTGTTTTTATGAATGGAGTAGGCCCCTAATGTTACACCACGTCCTCCTAATGGCGAACACATTTGCTTAGCTTATATTTGTCTTTTTTATGCATGTTTGAGGTAACTCCAGTTGTTATTATAGCTCGATATCCCTTTTATTCATTTCGTACCGCTTTATATTTATTCTTCATTCAATAGTTTTTACAATACACTGATTGATTAAACCTCAGAGTTACGACTGACTGTTATGATTCTTTAGTTTTGATTTTAAAATCCATAAGGTACATTTACATATTTTAGTTTTATTATTACTTTTATTACATTACTCAAGTTTATCAAGAGAATGACACCTGCCTGGAATTTATTTTTATCCTAGAAGTTTGATATTTCCTACACTTTAGGACATCACTGGAGCAGTTTAAAAAACTCAAATTTACAAACAAGCTATAACCTTATTCATATAAGAGTATAGCATAGACAGATTGATATTGAATTGGGGGGGAGGCAGTACCCTTCAGAACGTAACTGACGAAACCCTTTATGCCCAGCTACGTTCAGAACCAGATTTAGGGTATGTAGACACCATGTGGTGCGGCCCCTTGCTGTCCACCGCCAAGGTTAACTAAATTTTTGGAGTATGGCTTTAGGTTTTTATGATTCATGTGTAATACGGGCCACTTTGTGGATCGGGCCCCTAAGCAATTATCTATGTAGCCTAGGTGGGGCAGTACCCTTCAGAACGTAACTGACGAAACCCTTTATGCCCAGCTACGTTCAGAACCAGATTTAGGGTATGTAGACACCATGTGGTGCGGCCCCTTGCTGTCCACCGCCAAGGTTAACTAAATTTATGGAGAATGGTTTTAGGTTTTTATGATTTATGTGTAATACGGGCCACTTTGTGGATCGGGCCCCTAAGCAATTATCAATGTAGCCTAGGGGGGAGGCAGTACCCTTCAGAACGTAATTGACGAAACCCTTTATGCCCAGCTACGTTCAGAACCAGATTTAGGGTATGTAGACACCATGTGGTGCGGCCCCTTGCTGTCCACCACCAAGGTTAACTACATTTTTTGGAATATGGTTTTAGGTTTTTATGATTTATGTATAGTACGGGCCAATTTGTGGATCGGGCCCCTAAGCAATTACCTATGTAGCCTATGACTAACTCCGGCCGTGGCTACGAATCAGGGAAAACATCAATCGTTATTATATATTCATAAATAACGGAGGCATTGTCTATCAAATTACTCCTTAACGTATGTATAAGATGTATACATATATATATATATATATATATATATATATATATATATATATATATATAGATCATATCTGATACGATCATAACATATTATGGGTATACACTATTTCGTTCCTATTTCTATTTTGTGTCATATAAATACAGTCACATTAACGGGTAAATTTATATCATACGGGAAATTTTGGTTGTAAGTGTTGGTATCTCTGCTCAGTGACGATCAGCTCCACGCTACGTTACTCCGCTACTTGGGCGCGCCTACAGCAATGAATGGAAGTGGACTGTTCCTGTAAATCCGCGCGAATATCCGCCTCTCCCCTCTCTTCAAGACAAGGAGTAGGGGGCGCGAGCAACTGGTACATCGAGCAAGTAGCCCATCTGTTATTACATTTATTTATTTGAAACCCTACCAACTGTCCATGCGAGCAACTAAGATGTCGATCAGTGGGTTTCAGGACTTTATTTAATTATTTATACTTATTTTCTAAAACCCTACGAACTGTCCCTGTGAGCAACTAACATGTCGTTCAGTGCGTTTCAGTCCTTTATTTAATTATTAATATTTATTTTTTAAAACCCTACCAACTGTCCCTGAGACCAACTAACATGTCGATCAACCGGTGGGCCCCCGATTGGAATGTTTCTTTAAAAATGTCTATTGAATTCTTTAAAAATTAATACTTTACACATTTTCCACCATAAAATACTAAATATGTAAGACTTTCATAATTATTTTAAAATCTACACAATTCAGGGCTTCCAATGGGGGGTTGGCTATTTAAATTAGTCCCTTAAAACTCTAGATTTAGTTGTACAAAGATACTCTTTACATTTATGTCTATTGGTATAGGTGATGAATTTTGAAGTTGGGGTTGAATTTGTATCGACAATTCAAAAACTCTAGACGAATACACAACAGAACAACAGATGCAATATTCATGAAGCTTATGAAATTGATTTTAAATCGATATAAAGCGTTAGTTACAAAACTGATACTACAAAGACAAATATTTTCTGGGCAAAACAACAAATTTATTTAACATTTCTATTGAATTTCTTAATAAATAATATTTTACGCTTTTTTCATGATAAATTACTAAACAATTTAAAACTCTCGTCATTATTTGGCAATCTACACAGTTAAGGCTTTGCAATGAGGGATTAAATATTTAATCCATCCGCTGGAACTCCCTATTTAGTTGTAAAAAGACCCTTATCTTCCCTTATATCCCTTACCTCCTTGTATATTGCTAAAGATAGATTGAAAACTTGGAAGTTGGTTTGAATTTTGATCTATATTTTAAAATCAATGGACAAATAGACCACAACAGATGTTATATTCTTGAAGTTCATGAAATGTTCTTTATATCGATACAAAGGTTTTGCTACAAATCTGGTAATACAAAGTGAAATATTGACTGGAAACAACAGTACATTTATTTTACAAATTTTGAATGTATTGTTGATAATTTAATATTTTTCGCTTTTTCGACTAAAGTGGATGGTGATTTTCTGAAAGTATAGACGACTTCCTACAAAATGTTAATATTCATTTCTTAATAAAAGTGATAAATTCCCCTAAAAAGCTGGATGGAAGAAAACTATATATATTGTAAATGTTTTTTGTAAATATGATATATTTGACATTTTCTTCGCATGTACCATGAGTAAATGTTCAACAATTCTAATATTTTACAAATTGGCGTAATCAGAGGGTTGCAATGACACATCAAACATTAAAATCAGTACAGTAGAACCCGAGATTTAGTTGTTAAAAATATCTCTGCTTTCTCAGAGGTGGATGAAATGCATTTCTAAAAAGTCCCGTGTATTTCTTATGGGAAACATTTTATGTTTTTTACCCCATAAATCATGAAAAATTTCTCAACTTTCATAAGTTTTGTACCATCTGCACTGCTATAGGTTTCGAATGATAAATTAGTTATTAAAATCGGCCTGCTGGAACTCTAAATTTAGTTGTACAATGAAATTCCTTACTCAATTATATAATGAAATAAGATTCGTCACTGCAAAAATTTAACCCAAACATTCAGATTATTACAGTTGTGTGTGCTGCATTCTGTGGTTAACCCGTGGGACTACTACAAAACATGATCAGCTGTTTGAATTATCATCAGCTCAAACTATAGGTGAATGTCCATAAGAATAACACAGTATTGGAAATTCAATTCCCTGTTGGGCGGAGCCCTATGGGAATTTCTTGAAATCCTTTCTTAGTGGTAACCTAAGTTATGGAAAGAGTACACCTGCCAAGTTTCGTGGTTGTAGGTGTATTTTTTTGGCCAGGATCGGTTTTTCACATTTATAAATTGTCCATAAATAATAACTAGGAGTACGCACAAATATTCGCGTAATGGGATGGATGACCAAAGACAGAAATGGTAGATGAAAGTTACTGCTGTTACGTAAGTTCTAACGGAAATTTGATTACAAAATATTAAATAAATAGTCCTGGGGCTCCGTAGAAAAATATCTACTTTTTATTTGGTTAATTTTAGGCCATAGGATATATCGTTCTTAATTATATTCAATTATATTATATTACAGGTGCAAATTTTTCATCAGAAAATAACACAGTAAGTTGCCTATGCAGTGAGGTACATTGGAAATTAGCTGAGTACGCAGGTTTGCTATGAAGGTGGTATTTAATATTGGGGTATTCTTTCATGAAGAATGTATTTTGGAAAATTGAAAAACGATCATGAAGTGGCAATGTACGATAGATATGTAGATATTGTCCGTATAATTGTCAGCGAAACCAAGGATGGTGAAGCAGATGATATGATGAAAGTATTTAATGACCACCACAGAAACCTGACTTTTACAAGCGAACTTGAAGAAGAATGAAAAATTAACTTCCTGGATGTAACACGAATGAGGATAGAAGATAAGCTGGAATTCGAAATCTACAGCAAGTCCATACATCCATCAAGCCACAAGACCGCTTCATTTCGTTCAATGCTGTACAGAGCCTACGAGATCCCATTAAGTGAATTAAGCAGAAGAAAGGAAATAGATACAATCAAATCTATAGCTCGAGCCAACGGATACCAATCTACACTCTGATGAAATGGGGGCGAAGTTATTGAAGAAGATGAAGATCCAAGAACGGCTCCGAAATATGACAACTCTGGGCAACGAACGGGAGAAGGAGAGTACGAGATATGTTGCATTTAACTTTACTGGCGAAAAAGTACAGAATATTGCTAATCGATTTAAGAAGTATGGAGTATCCGTAGCCTTCAAGACCTAAAACACCATGAGTAAAATTCTGCATCCGAACATAGAAGATTGTGATAAGTTTGATAAGCCCGGTGTATATAAATTCAGTTGTAATGATTGTGATAATGTTTACGTTGGTCAAAATGTAATGTTGTAAAAAGATACAATAAGCTTGGTTTCAGCATGGAAGAACCGAAAACCGGAAGGATCGAATATCGCAAAACACATCCTGGAAAGTGGCCACTCTTTGGGAACAATTGAAGAAAATTTGAATATTCTCCATATTTGCAAGAGAATAAATGTAATGAATGCATGGGAAGAATTGTTTATTTTGAAGGAAAAATGTAAGGATAGGGATAAGGATTAATTGATCAATGAACAGGTCAACTTTGACTCTGGTGGTACTTATCGTAACTTGTTCCCGGAACTTCTGTTTGCCAATAGTATTTAAGATGTTCACGATCTTGTTTCTGTCATTCTCTGATTGTGCCTGATGATAACCGGTGAAACTGGTTGAAATCGATCGCCTTGTACCATCTTTTATGCATATTTTACCGTTTTGTATTAAGTACAGTATAAGTGTAAATATACTTTGTAGTGTTTAAGACTATTTTATTTATCCTGTTTATTTATTAATATCATAAACTGACAAAAGAACACAGCTGGCAGAAGTAAATACGAAATAAATGGCTGCTGCAATCTAGCGGATAAACTATTAACTCACACACATTACTCACATTATAGGAGAACGTTGTCTTTATTTGGGAAAACTTGTATTAGTTTTTAATATAACATTTTAAAATCCTTTGATAAATTGAATTAAACTATGTTAATCGGAGAGCACTTTATTTGTTTAACCATAAAACATTTGAGTAAAACCATTTTTTATAGTTTCTTGTAATTACGAAACAATATTATATTAGTATGTCGTACTTTAAAACCAGTAATTTTTGTCCAATGCTTTACCTTATGGAAATTTTACAGCTTTGAAATATTAATTAATAAAAACTATTTAATGAATGTGTTCAATTTTTTAACTGGAAGCGTGAAATGTACTGGAAAACAGTTGTGTAAAATCTGAAAACGATACGTGAAGCCGTTTTTACGTTATTGTGTTCCGAACACAAACGACCACATACTGATGGACAATGAATGCATCCGAACATTGTCTCTGCTAATACTATAGATTTCTCCACTTCCTTCCGTCATCAATAACATAGGATTGGAATTTTGACCCACCGTGAAATGGAGCCCTACGGGAATTTCTTTAAACCCTTTTTTAGTGGTTGCCTACGTTATGGAAAGAGTACACGTGCCAAATTTTGTAATTGTAGGTGAAGAGGTTTGGCCTGGGGAATGATCGGTTTTTACTGTACATCATTTATAGATATAGATTAACAATTATAGTAACAAGTATTATTAAAATCGACAAAGCACCACTTCGATCTTTTACATAGTAGTGAATAAATCTTTACGAATAAGATACGTTATTTCCATGATCACTTCCCCCCTAACACACCTATCTTCAGGAATGCTACTTACCCAAACTACAATTTCTACTCTTGTAATGTAACAATTATGGTATAATATTGATTGGCTATAATTAATTAATATTTATCAGAGGATTATTAATTTTATTTATATACGTAATAATAATTTATTCTAATAAAAATGTTAACCCAAACTTTAAGATTATCCTATACTCTAATATGAGTAAGGTTTGCATGCATGCGTGCGTGCGTGCGTGCTTGCTTGCAACTCTGATCTCAAAAACGGCTCCGACGATTTGGTTCAAATGTTGGAAATAACTAATACCTGATATAAAATTATGTTCTAGACAGGTTTCATTCCCAGGAAAAATCAAATGATGTAAGAAACTAAAATCAAAAGTTAAAAAATAACATTGGGCTTATGGAGTTTAAAATCAAAACAAAGAATTGTTACAGTTGTTCATACTCAACCAGGGAACTGTCATAGTAATACTCGTGTGGTTTATAATTGTTATCATGTGGTTTCCTGAGAGCAGTGACTAAAACTGTTGAGTGAAGATTACAAATATAGAGTGGTCATATCCGAAATAAAGCAAAGGGACGTTGAGCTATAAATAGCAAGTGGAGTGACCTTAAAAATTCAGAAAAGAGGTAAATGAGCTATACAAATCTGATAGTCAGTTGAGGGAAGTGGTGAAAAATTACTCCAAGTCATCTAAACAAACAAACTGGCCTTCCTCGAGCAATGCCGGCCCCCAGGTACTTATGCTAGTAATACTGTCATTTCTATAACTAGAATAAATACTCTGAGAAAATTAAATAAATGCTATCAAAACATATGTTATTAAAAGAAACAATAATAGCATCTAGAAAAATGGATAGTATAAAAACTATAACTACCATTGTGTTATTCCTATATATTTCTATCAAAAATATTTATATAAATAAATATTATCAAAATATACACAAATTTACTCTGAGAAATCGACTCCTTACCTTACCTCCTTACCCTACCTTACCCTCCTTACAAATACTTAATCAAAATTATACTTTTTATTTGCATATGCTATTCTACGGATTATTGCTAATAAACTAGGGGGGATTGCTTTATTTTCATCAATTATTATTCTTGCAATCCTACCTTTCTATATAAAATCAAAATGTAATGGGAATTCGATTGTACCCAGTTAACCAAATTAACTTTTGAGTTTTTATTATGACAATTTTTCTATTAGCCTGAATTTCAGCTGAACAACCATGAACACTGGAATGGTATTAACAATTATTTTTAGATTTCCTGACTGGCTCTATTATTTCAAAAAACCTGAGAGAATATAATTAATTACATTTATTTAGCTTATACCCTTAAAGCATATCCTTTAAAAGTTTAAGACAGAGACACATAATAAGAACTTTAAGGGGGACTACCTTGATCTTGACTGTCTAAATTAATTTGTTATTGAACCAATTACTCTCTCTTATTACCTCGCAAAACACCTAAAAGCCACTCCCCCTATGTCCCCTATCTCTTTTGCCTGCTATGTCCCTTGTCTCTCAAGTCATCCTAAATACCTCTCTCTTCGATTCCTCGCATGTCCCTTCTCACTCCAACGGTCATTTCAACCGTCGTTTCTTTCTAAAGCACCAAATAATGGCTTCGGTTATTTCTAATAATTTTGGAGAGCTGAAACCAGTATTAGAATCAGGATTTTTTTTTTTGAGAGAGAGAGAGAGATCATGGAATCGGACCTGAAATAGCGTCAGATAAAATCTTAACAAAAAAAAAACAACAACAATTAAAATAGTAAGTCACTAAGATATATATATATATATATATATATATATATATATATATATATATATACAAAACATTAAACAAAAAATTCAAGATCATCGGTCCGGATAATTATGATCCGGATTTCTGAGAGTCTACTGTAAAACCTAATATGTGACTTCACGTAGTTGAGTTCTATCATTGATTATACATCCTTATCAATGGTTCTATTGACATTTGTATAACAATTTATTTTGTGCGTTCCTTGTTGCAGCAAACCTGCACACTCAGCCCAAAGTAATTTTTATGGAGAACTAGCTGTTACACGCAGGCTTCGCCCAGCAAATAATTTATGATTTTTTTGATTTCTGACTATGACATTTGTGTGTGCTGCATTCTGTGGTTAGCCCGTGGGACTACTACGAATTAAGATCAGCTGTTTGTGATTTCACAAGCTCAATTGAGAAGGATATATATATATATATATATATATATAGGTTGTAGTATTTAAGATAGGTTGTAGATGTCCTTCTCAATTGAGCTTGTGAAATCACAAACAGCTGATCTTAATTCGTAGTAGTTCCACGGGCTAACCACAGAATGCAGCACACACAAATGTCATAGTCAGAAATCATAAAAATCATAAATTATTTGCGGGGCGAAGCCTGCGTATATATATATATAGGTTGTAGTATTTAAGATAGGTTGTAGATGTCCTTCTCAATTGAGCTTGTGAAATCACAAACAGCTGATCTTAATTCGTAGTAGTTCCACGGGCTAACCACAGAATGCAGCACACACAAATGTCATAGTCAGAAATCATAAAAATCATAAATTATTTGCGGGGCGAAGCCTGCGTGTAACAGCTAGTTCTCCATAAAAATTACTTTGGGCTGAGTGTGCAGGTTTGCTGCAACAAGGAACGCACAAAATAAATTGTTATGCAAATGTCAATAGAACCATTGATAAGGATGTATAATCAATGATAGAACTCAACTACGTGAAGTCACATATTAGGTTTTACAGTAGACTCTCAGAAATCCGGATCATAATTATCCGGACCGATGATCTTGAATTTTTTGTTTAATGTTTTGTTGCAAATTAAAACAAAAAAAAGGAACTTCAAGATTTATAACCTTCAGTTTTCAAGCGATTATTCCCTATTGCAAAAATGTCATGCTGTTTGCATAGTTTTTATGTAATAACTGTGATACATTTACATCCCTCTGATATCGCGACCTTTTTTGTGTTCCGACCAAGCCTCGGTCTAGTTGGTGACAGATTAACAAGGTTATACTGCATTATGGAATGAATAACTTTCTTTTGGAAGCTCACTCTTGTATTAGCCCATAATCGTAAACGCATATTGTCATAACTGTTCACTATAAAGGCAGAACTCATGTTTCATGCCCACATCCGGGAAATCCGGATTTTTCAAAATCTGGACCAGCCGTCCGCCACAATAGTCTGGATTTCTGAGAGTCTACTGTATTATTTTATGTTCATAATTAACACGTTGGCTGCTGTGGACCTCGATCGGGATTTGTTCTCAACATAGAAACTTATGCAGATTCCATGTTTAAACATGTTTGCAGCAGCGAAATTGTTAAGGAAGACATGATATTTTACTTGTTCCCAATAAGAATAACACGGGGTTGAGCACACAGGTTTCTACTACGGGAACCATCGGCAAACAATTTTTTTGTGTGCAAAATCAATGACCACAAACAGGGAAAGCCACATAACAAGTTTCATTAATGTACATTCATAAATAAGCTAAATATAAAATTTTAAATAACTCTCCATAATAACATGGGGGCTGAGAAAGCAGGTTTGCTGCAATAAGAAACAAATACCCCCGTCGCAGCAAACCTGTATACTCAGCAAATTTCCAATGAATATATAACATAACACATTAAAACACTAACAGGATTCATAATAAATATATTCACAAACAAGCGATATTTAAAATATTAATTAATCTCCATAAGAATAACATTGGGATGAGTACGCAGGTTTGCTGCAACAATGCACATAAAATAATGGGTTTTTATGCAAATATCAATAGAACTCATGTATGTGAACTCACATACCAAGTTTCAACCATATATATTCACAAATAAGCGATATATAACATTTTAAGTACTTTCCATAAGAATAACATGGGGACCGACTACCTAGGTTTGCTGCTACAGGAACCATAGGCGAAAAAATTGTATTGTGCAAAAAACAATAAACCACAACCGGATGAAGCCATATACCAAATTTCGTCAGTTTATGTTCATAAATAAGCCAGATATACAATTTTTCTTTTTCTCCATAAGAATAACAATAGACAACGTACTGTGTTTAGCACTTTCAATATCTCGGTAACCAATTAAGGTAGAGCAATGATAAACATACCAAATTATTTGTTTTTTTAAGTTGAATTCAATGGTAAAAACTAAAATTTGATTTAAATAAAAATTACATGTGAAAACCCCAAAAAACACATTTTTGGGGTACAAAACCCCCCCAAAACCCCCCTTCGGATGGTACGATTTGTCTGGTTTTCGAACTCGTTCAAATAAATGATGCTTTACACATTTGAACCAAATTTCATTAAGATCGGACCTTTTTTACGAGAATTATCGTGCTTACGGACACACACACACACACACACACACACATATATATATATATATATAAACATATATAAAAATTTGAACGAATGGTCTTTTTGGCATCTGGGGACCTCAAAATGAAAAGTTATCATGGTCTCGTGCTTAAGTCTTACCATGAGACCTACGGTAATAGCTTCTTCCCTATAGGGGAAATTCGCTAAAAATGGGTTTTTATATAATTATTAATATAACTCAACCAAGTGAAGCTACATACCAAGTTGTATTAATTTATGTTCATAATTAAGGGAGTCATTACATTTTACTTATTCTCCATAAAAATAACATGGGGGCTGAGTACGCAGGTTTGCTGCTACGGGAATAATCAACAAAAAATCAATTTTTTGTGCAAATGTCAGTATACCAGTACTACGTGAAGCCACATACCAAATTTCATGAACTTACATTCATAAATAATCGAGATATCAAATTTTATTTATTCTCCATAAGGATAACATTGGACAACGTACTGTGTTTAGCAACTTGAATATCTCTGCAACGGTTGGGCGTAGAATCACAATTTGAACACCAAAATGATTGTTTTGTGGAAATGAACAGATTGGTAAAAGCAAATGTGAAGTTTACATTAAAATAAACTGAGGAGAAGCCAAAAACATTTTTCAAACCAAAAATATGTTTTTTAAAAATTTTTGGGTAAAAAATGCAAAAAACTGATTTTTGTAAAATTTAAAACCCCCATAGACCCCCCTTCCCATGGTTCGATGTTTCTGGTTTTCGAACTTAAAGTCATGAATGTCATTTTACACGTTTGAGCCAAATTTCATCAAAATCGGACGTTTTTTACTCAAGTTATCGTGTTAACGGACACACACACACACACATATATATATATATATTTATATATATAGATATATATAAATACACATATATAAATTCGAACGAATAGTGTTTTTGGCATCTGGGGACCTCAAAACAAAAAGTAATCTTGGTCTCGGGCTTAAGTCTTACCATGAGACCTACGGTAATATCTTCTTCCCTATAGGGGAAATGCGCTAAAATAACTATAATGATATATAAACATAGTGCGGTATTTAGGAACAAAAATATAAGCGAGCTGTTATAAAATCTCATAAAATTTAATGAATCAAATTTTGATCTATATGAATCGCATGTTTCACTTTTTGATTCTGCTACAAAAGAGGGTTTCTACGTATTCAAACATGTTTACTGTAAGATTATTACCTGAAGTTTATACACTCTTAAATACAATATGTCATCTAGAAAAAAACTTCATATTTTATTCATAAATACTCTCCATAGTACCTACCATTGGGTTTTACAGGCGCATATCTGTTATTATAAAACTCTCCAACTTTTCTTTGGATTTCCGTCGATAAAAACAGTGGCAGTAATCGTCCTCCATGGATAGTGACTGCAAATGAACACATACAAACATTAATCGTTTTGCAGGTTCTAACAGTTAGTAACAACGACATTATTAAATATTAAGTTTTTTTTTACGTTGTATTATAACATTTCCACATCATATGAGTGTTAAGAGACTGTAATAACTGTCATTTTACTTTCTGTTGATTTAAATTTGATTTGTATTCAATCTGCAGAAAGTATGATAAACCTTCATCACTAACATCAAAGACGTTCTCGGAGTAAAAAAAATAAATCATGCGAGTATCCCATCTATCGTGCTCCGTACTCTGTAAGCTTTTTGCTTTTTATTAATTAATTAACGTATCACTAGAAACCTATAAAAGAAACTTAAAACTTTATTCATACCTGATTGGAAAATAACAATTCTTAATTCTTTAAAAGTTTCTCTATTCTACTATTGCAAAGAGGCGGTCAGTGATATGATTGGAGTCAAAATACCCTGAACTTCAAATGTTAGCAATATTTTTTTAGTGCAATAAAATACATAACATTTAAGAGAGGCTGGATAGTTTGGGCTAAAATGATCTTGAAAGGGGTTCTTGTTGGATTGTTAGATCTATTGATATATATATTGAAAATTGAAGTTTCATATCGGTGTACAAACTTAGACCTTATAAACTTATAGACCTTTAAACTTATCTGTGTATAAACTTAGTGTATAATCTGAGGAGATTAAATTAGTTTCCTAGAATTTCCTATTAACTGACAACTGATTCAATTTTGATAGCGATGTTAAACAATCAATGTTGAATACAAAATTTTGAGTTTCTGACCATATTGTTACAAATTATTTTATATGTTAGTACCTGGGGGCCGAGATTTTCTCAGGAGGGCCAGTCAGTTTGTTTTTATGTCTTGGAGTAATGTTTCACCACTTCCCCCAACTGATTATCAGATTGTTATAGCTCATTTGCCTCTTTTCTGCATTTTTAAGGTCACTCCAGTTGTTATTTATAGCTCAATGTCCCTTTGCCTTGTTTCGGATATGACGTGAGGGAAGTGAATTTCCACTATCAAACTTTTAAAACTCAAAATCAGTACAAAAACATACATTTATTCCAATTTTTATTAAAATCTGAAAACATTGATTTGTTGGCTGTTCTGATGCTCCTGGTTTCATTTACCTTAAATGCTGGGAATACAATTTTGCGCATTATAAGGTTAGGAGAAGTCAGGCTTAAAAGTAGGCGTGAGATTGCTGGGGATGATAATACTTCCGTTGCAGCAAACCTGCATACTCAGCGAATTTCAAATCGTTCTTCACTACGTCATGAAGCCACATAAAGGTACCAACTTTCATAAAAGCATATTCATATATAATGGAGATATGACATTTTATTATTCCCCATAAGAAAAATATAAGGACTGAGTATGCAGGTTTGCTGCATCAAGGACCACAAAAATCAGGTTTGAATGCAAATACCAATGGATCACTACCATATGAAACAACATACCAAGTTTTACCAATTTATGTTCATAAACAAGGAAGATATCACATGTTTCTTAGTCTCCATAACAACAACATTATAGCTGCTGAGTACTCAGGTTTGTTGCCATAAGGACCACAAAAAATGGGTTTTGTATGTAAATATCAGGAAACCCCAACCATATGAAGCCACATACCAAGTTTTATTAACATAAGTTCATTAATAAGTGTGAAGTAAAATTTTACTTATTCTCTATAAGATTAGCATTGGACAACGTACTGTGTTTAGCATTTTCAATATCCCGGTAACCAATTGACGTAGAGCGATGATCAAAATACCAAATTGTTTGTTTTTTTAAGCTGAGTTCAATGGTGTAAGCAGCATTTTGGATTTATAAATAATTATATGTAAAAAGTACAAAAACCCATTTTTGGGGTACAAAACCCCCCCTTATAATAGTGTGATCTGTCTGGGTCTCCAACTCATGAAAATAGATGTTGCCTTAAACGTTTATACAAAAAAAAACACAAGCAAGCAAGCAAGCACGCACGCAAGCACGCAAACCTTACTCATATTAGAGTATAGGATATGATATTAACAAATCTCTGTTTAATCGGTCTAGTAGTTGGTGTGTCATGCATTACGAACACACGACCTTTCAGCTTTATATTGCAAGTAGGATTATCGTACACACACAGACACACGAGCAGACAGAGAAAATGTAGACCGCTTGTTTATAAACATTTTTTGTTACTATTGACTCATAGACTTTGTTAAATTTATCTCAGTTGCAGTACAGGATACTTCCTGAAAATAGTGATCTTGGTTTTCACTAAAATAAGATTGTGGGTAACAGGTCAGCCTAAATTGGTTAAATAAATCATTAAACATGTTTACCTTTTGAGGAAAAGTATCCTATTTATTTAAAATTCCCTATGTAAATATATTGGATTACGCCAATGACATTTTTTGTTAATAGAGCGCACAAACGCTTTTAGCAAAGCGGTCCAAACCCCTCAAATCTTGTAAAGTGCGTTGCACGAGTGAAAAACCAAGCTGTCCATAAGCCCAATGTTAAAATTAACATTAGTCTTATGGACGGCCTGGTTTTTCACTCGTGCAACGCACCCACGGGATTTGAACCTGTGGCCCTCTTTACCGAGGACCAAGACGCTAACCATTATATAGACTAGAGAGATGGCCATCATCGTAACATCCTAATAATATTGATAAAACAGGAGGTTTGGTCATAATATACACATCCTTACCTTGCAAGGACGCGAATATGACAAGAACGAAGTGAAAAACCTTCCTGTACAGCATTCTCACTGTTACCCAACTATTATCACCAACCAACCCCGAGTTAACTACCAGTGCGATGATGTGTAAACGAGCCAGTTGGTAATTTGGTAATTTATCAAAATCTGGTCCCTAATCTGCTATCTGACATAACCACAGATCAATCAATTGAACTAATGCAATTAAGCTTGAACACCAGTTGTGAGTAGTTTACGAGAATGCAATTTTTAAAATTATAGGTAAACACATTTCAGAAAGTTGTTTAAACCACGATCCCATTATTCAACGTTATATATAGTAGCAACATGGGAAATGGTATTTTTACTCTCTAAGCACTTCACAATAAAATCCAAACACATAAAAATAATCGTTCGTAAAATCGTTTAATAATTTGCTCACGCTTCACAATAGACGTATAAATAATTTAAAAGGTCTTCCGTATTGTTTTAGGATTATTCTGTATTTTCTATATAGTTAATTTAGCTAAATATAGGGGGTCATCTAAAAAGAATACCCGTATTTAAACAGTCACCTCATGTACAATAAACATATCGAGTTGGTGTTGATCTTAAAAAAATAAAGATTGTTTATCACATACCATAATTAGTGTCTAATTGTGCAAGGCGTACATCAAATTTGTTTCATTCTATTTCTGGAGCATCATTGGAGGTGCAATAAGCAGCATTGATCCTTTCTCCAAAATGCCGGAAGTCACGTATTTTCCACTTTATACAATGTTTCTAATGTATCCCCGGAAGAAGACGTTCATTACAGCAAGTTGCAAAGGGCGCCACCGTACTATAAACACACTTGCGCATATCGATCTCTACTAGTTGTGACGGAGTTTAGGTCGTTGCGTACGCTAGCGCTGGATGTCCAGCTTCCAATAGATTGGCGTAGGTGTAGGACCCTTTTACCTGATCGGCTAGGAGCAGCCTCCACTCCTAAGGACTTCTTCTTCTGGGGCTATATTAAAAACCTTGTTATGAGAAAAATACGTGACTTCAAGTGCATCAAATATAGTTATTGCTGCTACCTCAACTGTAACTCTAGTCAAGCTCTTGCACGTGGCTAGAAGTAAAACATAGATATAGATTAGATGTCTGCCTTGAAATTAATAAATCGTATACTGCATAGTTATAAACTTAAGACGGGTTTTCTTAAAATCCCCCAGCCCTTATCTTTATTTTAAGACCAACTTGATATGTTATTCTACTTGAATAATAGTTTTTTCTTCAAAATGGGCATTCTTTTACAATCAGCGTCTATACTCGGATGAAATATAAATGGATAAGGGCCTTGCTATGCTAATAAGAGCTGAAAACCGTGCCGTCATTAATGCCGATTGGATGGGAAAAGAGTCTATATCCGCGAGACCCCGATGTCAGACGACGAATCAGCACTATATTCAAACGGACATTTATGTCACAAAAAAACTGAGATAATTATTATATCGATTCATTATATCGGACTAACTGTGTACCCGACCTTCGTCCGGGTGTATATAAATGGTAGATTAACTAAAGCAAATAACAATCCACATTATTTTACAATATTAAAATTACATTTTACACGTTTATGTAAACTAAATAAAAGTTAACTGGCAGATAGTTCGGGTCCTGTTGCTAAGTCGAGGAACTCTGTCGGGTAGTAAACGGCGTGTGGTGTGATTCAAAATCGGTACACGTAAAACTTTGGATTTGCTTTTAGAAATAAAAGAACTCAAGTACAACAAAAATATCGGGGTGGGGGGAGGGGGACATAAATATAAAATCGGGGGGGGGGGCAAAAAAAATCAAATAGGGGCAAAAATATGAAATAGAGGCGGGACAACATAAAATAAAAATACAAAATCGAAGAGGGGGGGGGGAGAAAAATATAAAATTGGGGGTGGGGAAGTAATAAAATGGGGCGAGAAAAAATAAAAATCGGAGGGGGCAAAAATATATAAAATTGGGGGGCAAAATATAAAATCGGGGGGGAGCAAAAATTTAAAATCAGGGGCAAAAATATAAAATGGGGGGACATAAAATAAAAATAAAAAATCGAAGAGGGGGGAATATAAAATCGGGGGTGGGGAAAAATAAAAATCGAAGAGGGGGGACCAAAAATATAAAATCTAGGGGGGCAAAAATATATAATCGGGGGGGAATATAAAATATGGGGGATATGAAATAAAAATATAAAACCAAAGAGAGGGGGGGCAAAAGATATAAAATTGGGGGGGAGCAAAATATAAAATCGGGAGGGGGAAAAAGTAAAAATCGGGGGGTAGCAAAAATATAAAATCGGATGGGGGCAAAAAAATATAAAATCGGGGGGCAAAAATATAAAATGGGGGACAAACATAAAAATTGGAGGGGACATAAAATACAAATATAAAATCGAAGAGGGGGGAGCAAAATATAAAATCGGGGTGGGCAAAAATAAAAATCGGTAGGGTGGACTAAAAATATAAAATTGGGGGGTACAGGAAGTATCGGTAAAAATTGTTTTTTGTCCAAATAAGAATAGACCACAACCATATGAAGCCACATTAATATTTGTTCATTAATATTAATTAATAGCTAGCTGACGTACCCGTTCTTCGCACAGGGGTTTGCTCCACCCGTTCTTTAGTCAATGCAATTTGCATTTTAGTTAGCTTGAAACAGCTGTTCTTGCTTCTGCTCTTTAAGCTGTCAAATGGAAGTACAGTATCCACAGCTGTTCGCATTACAGTTTCTGAATGTTTACTTTATCCTGAAATGTAAACATTGAAACTTAGGACATTCACGGGGCGTAGCCCGAGGGGATTTTAAAGAAGTGAATAGGCCTATGTGTTGCATGGGTTCAAGATCTACCTATGTGTAAAGTTTCAGCCCAGTCGGTTCAGTAGTTTTTTCGTTCACCCGGAACATCAGACAGACAGACAGAAACCACCTCTTGCTAGTAATAGATTTTACAGCTTTAAATGGTGAATCGAACAATATACATTACATTTGTAAAAAGTAATGGAACTAATTTAATAATCAAATAAACAGAATGTTTTTAGTTCGAATATAGAATGAGGTAAAAAAAAGTTGTAAGGGAGGAACTATGTTATTTTTTGGTTAGGTAAAAACTTTCAGCTTTTACCTAAATCTTTTTAACCTTTCAGCCTTTACCTTTCAGCAATAGATTATATTTTATTCGTACAGTTTTTTTCTAAGACTACCCGTTATTTGTACAATATTTTTTTAAGAGCGGATTTCGTGTAAGAGAGCGATAAACCGAATTCAATGAGCGGCAGAATACTCGGAAAGAGAGAACGATCTAGACTATGGTGTTATTTTAGGGATTTGGAACAATTCTCTGCCGAATATTAATAAAATCCTCCTCTCGGCGTATGGTGGTGAAGTTGGTGTATTTTATCATGTGAACTTTTGACGTTCTTTTAGTTATGGTGAAGTCATGTTCCGCGTATCATTGCACGATTAGGGCTTTAAAGGATAAAGGACTATAATTTTTCAGGTAAGTGTATTATTACGGTTTTTGTATAATGAACTATGCATTGTTGATTTGTGAGTTACAATCGTTCAAAATACTCAATTGACAAACAAGGAGATTAAAATAATTGAGGGACGAGTTTCGCCCATCCATAAACTTGAAATATTCTGGGGGCTAAGTAGTAATGTTATAATCAAAACGAGTTCGCACGCAGCACGCTGACGTGAGGGAAGTGAATTTCCACATAAAAACTTGTAAAACTCAACATAAGTGTAAAAACATAAATTTGTCCAGTTTTTATTGAAATCTGAAAACATTGATTTTTTGGCTGTTCTGATACTCCTGGTTTCATTTACTTGCAAAGCTAGGAATACAATTTTGCGCATTATAAGGTTAGGAGAAGGTCCAGACAGGCTTGAAAGTAGGCGTGAGGTTGCTGGGGATGATAAAGGTACTCTAACAAAGGAATAAAACCCCCATTTCTCCCCACCCATTTCCCCCATTTCCTCTTTTCTAGTGTAAAACCCCCATAAGACAACGTACTGTGTTTGGTCGATACACATTTTCTTTAATAACTCAGTAAATAGTTATGCTAGAATGACGAGAGAGAGCTTAAAACTTTCGCCTTTCTAATTCCCATCTTTTTACATGCATTGATTTTACCTCTGGGGCTTTTATGACCCTTTTTGGGCCCAAAAACTCGAAATTTGAAAGATTAATCCCCAAAAAAGGGGTTTAGAGTTTTCCGATTGTTTTTCCCAACGAACTTGTCCAACTGATTACAGAAAGGAACGTCCCTATCAAATTTGAAGTAAATCGGGCAAAAAATGCGACCGCTAGAGTGCAAACACACACACATATATATATATATATATATATATATATATATATATATATATATATATATATATATATATATATCTGCCAAACTCCCACAATTTTGACTTAAAAGTGTCGCTTACAGATTGTATATAAAGATAAGGATTAAAAAATTACAAATTTAATGCGTTACCTAGACGATAAATGACAATTGTTTATGGTATTGTAACCTTATTAGTGAATTTCCTTTGGAAAGTGAACTATTAGCATGACCCGCACGGTGAAACTTAAGCCCGGGACCACCATAGAAGTTCCTAACGTGACCCCCTGAACACGTTTTGGGGGGTCGTTCAAAATTTTATATATATATATAAAATTTTGAACGACCCCCCAAAACGTGTTCAGGGGGTCACGTTAGGAACTTCTATGGTGGTCCCGGGCTTAAGTTTCACCGTGCGGGTCATGCTAATAGTTCACTTTCCAAAGGAAATTCACTAATAAGGTTACAATACCATAAACAATTGTCATTTATCGTCTAGGTAACGCATTAAATTTGTAATTTTTTAATCCTTATCTTTATATACAATCTGTAAGCGACACTTTTAAGTCAAAATTGTGGGAGTTTGGCAGATCGCAGGATGATGGGAGACTGCTCAAATTTAAGGTCTTGATCCCAGGGACTCGGAGAAAGTAGCAGTATTTCTAAATACCCCCCATAAGAATAACATGAGGGATGAGTACGCAGGTTTGCTGCAACAAGGCACACAAAAAGTGAGTTTTTATGTGAAAATCAATATAATTCAACTAGGTGAAGCCACATACCAAGTTGTATTAATTAATGTTCATAATTAAGGGAAACATTACATTTTACTTGGTCTCCATAAGAATAACATGGGGGCTGAGTACGCAGGTTTGCTGCTACAGGAATAATCCTTAAAAATTGCTTTTTTGTGCAAATAACTATAGACCACATCCACATGAAGCTGTAAACCAAGTTTCGTTAGTATACGTTCACAAGCGAGATATACATGATTTCTTATTCTCCATAAGAATAACATTGGACAACGAACTGTGTTTAGCACTTTCAATATCTCTGTAACCAACTGACGTATAGAAATGATCAAAACACCAAATTGTATGTTTTTTTAAAGCTGAATCCAATGGTGAAAAGTAAATTTTGATTTCAATAAATATTACATGTAACAACTTATAAGCTGTAAAATACCACTTCGGATGGGGCGATCTGTCTGGTTTTCGAACTTAGTCATAAATGCTGCTTTACATGTTTGTATCAAATTTCATTAAAATCAGACTATTTTTATGAGAGTTATCGCACCCACGGACACACACACACACAAACTCACACACACACACACACACACACACACACACACACACACACACACACACACACACACACACACACACACACACATATATATATATATATATATATATATATATATATACAGTTTCGAACGAATGATGTTTTTGTTTGGTTGTTTTGGGGTTTTGGGGACCTCAAAACGAAAAGTTATCATGGTCCTGGGCCTAGGTCTTACCATGCCGACTACGGTAATAGCTTCTTCCCTATAGGGGAAATTCGCTAAAAGTTTCATATATTTCCCTTCATTCATATAAATGCCTAATTTTTATTATAGTAAACGAGGTAAAAACATAATAACATAAGCAGCAAGTCTCAAAACTGTAACGACAAGGTTATAATATTGTTAACGCTTATTTATTTATTTAATCTTAGTTTAATTGTTTTCTAAATTAGCAGGTAGGCAAGTGGTTAGGCACAATGAAAACCAATATTCATATACAAATAAAACCAATTTCAATAATACAAATAAATAACTACCGGTACTATTATTTACTTTTTATGTTTTGTTAAAACGTCGACTTTTTTACAAAACGATTTTTTGAATATACTTGAACACATTACAAGTAAAGAAAAATATAAATGTTTGTATTTCGACCGTCCTTTTTATAAGTTTTAATCAATCATAATGTTACAGGCAGTCCTTTCAAAGATAAACGAGTTCGCACGTAGCACGCTGACGTGAGGGAAGTGAATTTCCACATAAAAACTTTTAAAACTCAAAATCAATGTAAAAACATAAATTTGTCAAATTTGTATTGAAATCTGAAAAAAACTGATTTTTTGGCTGTTCTGATACTCCTGGTTTACTTGCAAAGCTGGGAATACAATTTTGCGCATTATAAGGTTAGGAGAAGGTCCAGACAGGCTTGAAAGTAGATGTGAGGTTGCTGGGGAAGATAAAAGTATACCAACAAATGAATAACAGGCTTTTCTAGTGTAAAACCCCCATAGGACAACGTACTGTGTTAGGTCGTACACATTTTCTTTAATAACTCGGTAAATATTTATGATAGAATGTTGAGAGAGGGCTTAAAACTTTCGTCTCTTTAATTCCCATCTTTTTCCATGCTTTGATTTTACATCTGGGGCGTTTCTGACCTTTTTTGGGCCCAAAAACTCGAAATTTGAAAGATTAATCCCCCAAAAAGGGGTTTAAAGTTTTCCGATTGTTTTGCCCAACGAACTTGTCCAACTGATTACAGAAAGGAACGTCCCTACCAAATTTGAAGAAAATCTGACAAAAAATGCGACCGCTAGAGTGTAAACACACATATATATATAACATTTTGAACGACCCCCCAAAACGTGTTCAGGGGGTCACGATAGGAACTTCTATGGTGGTGCCCGGGCTTAAGTTTCACCGTGTGGGTCATGCTAATAGTTCACTTTCGAAAGGAAATTCACTAAAAATGGCCTTTATCTTATTCTAATAATCAGATTTACACGATGAAATTCTTTATAATGTAATATTTCCATTAGTCTAAGTTTTAACCGATTGAAGTAGTAACAGTCGCTCTCAGTGAGACATAATTAAAGTAATCACGCCGCGTGAAGCCTAATTTCTTTTAAATAAAAACAGTGTTCTCGATTAGTTTCAGCAATAAAATTTATACCATTAGATTCTGTAATAGGTATGTAATATTTCCATGTATATAGCTTTTAAAATATTAGAGTGATAGTAGACGGTCACAGCGAGACATAATTAAAGTTAATTTAACACGGCGCAGCGGCCAGCTCGGTTCTTTTTGCCACCCAGCGGACTCGGGGACCAGCAGGGTTTTTGTCCATTGAGAGCGCTATCCGTTTATATTTCATCCAAGGGTCTATAGAGCATTTTATCCCAGGTCTATTCCTATAATAGTAATGTTTGCAGTAAATATGTCTTCCGAGGTTGTTCAGCTGGTGCATTATGTCAACAAACTACTAGAAATGTTGTCAACCTTACAACACAACTAGTTTAGTTTAGTTTTTAAATTACCACTGGATAACTTGTTTTTTATTCCTTGTTTTTAAACTGTATACTGATAGTTTGAATTAATTATTTAGTAACTAAAGTCTAGTAATACATACCATATTTATTTTTATACGACCTACACATTATGTCATTTATACATATATATTAAGCTTGTCAGCCTCTTTTAGCCTGACTTTGCCCGTCCATATAGACTATACATATGTGAGTGGAACGTATCCAGCAAAGCAAGGAAGCTAGGGGCGAGCCGGTATGCGACAGGGGCGACGGGACTGCTGCCTGAGTTCCAGCTTCTGTCCGTCACCTTGACCCCACCCCAGCAATGACTCACCAAATTACAAAACACATAGTAAATAACGTTAAACGTCAAAATAAAACTGAGAAAATAAAACCCGTCTTTTGATTATATAGTATCCTGGTTGGGTTCCCTATAAGACTAAATGTGAATTAGACCAATAATACACATACAAACGATAAATTGGGTGTATAAAAATAACAGCTGATCAAAGTATATAAGTAGTTAAAGAACCTTTGTTTCTAAATTAAAATTAAGAGGAAACAAATGGTACGCGTACGATAAATATCGTGCTTCCAGCATCATTGCAAATTGGATTTTGATCACGTGACATTATAGCAGTTTTACGAGGTATTTTCCTTTTCCGGTTAACTAGAAACCCCTAAATATATCATTTGAACAGTCTTGAAGTACAAAGTATTCCTCTCTCTACGGATCTTGTTTTTCAGTGACCCTGCATACATAAACCTAATTTTATTTGTAACAAATTAACCTGTAACATTTTCTTTTTTTAGCGAATTTCCCCTATAGGGAAGAAGCTATCACCGTAGTCGGCATGGTAAGACCTAGGCCTGGGACTGTGATAACTTTTAGTTTTGAGACCCCCAGATTCCAGAAACACTATTCGTTCAAAACTGTATATATATATATATATATATATATATATATATGTGTGTGTGTGTGTGTCCGTGAGCACGATAACTCTCTTAAAAAAGGGTCCGATTTTCATGAAATTTGGTAAAAATGTTTAAAGCAACATTTATGACTTTAAGTTCGAAAACCAGCCATATCGCATCATCCAAAGGGGTATTTTGGGGGTTTTGTACCCCAAAAATGGTAAACATATAATTTACATATAATTTTGGAAAAATTCAAATTTTAGTTTTTTTTCATTGGAATCAGCTTAAAAAGACGCACAATTTGGTGTTTTTATCATTGCTCTACGTCAAATGGTTACAGAGATATTGAAAGTGCTAAACACAGTACGTTGTCCTATGTTATTCTTATGGAGAACAAGAAAAATTGTATATCTCGCTTATTTATCAACTTATCCTGATGATACTTGGTATATTGCTTCATATCGTTGAGGTCTATTGATATTTGCACTAAAAACATGTTTTGGCCGATAGTTCCCGTAGCAGCAAACCTGCGTACTCAGCTCCCATGTTATTCTTATGGAGAATAAGTAAAGTGTTATCTCCCTTACTTATGATCATAAATGAATAAAATTTGGTATGTGGCTTTACCTTCTTGAGTTATATTGGTATTTGTATAAAATCCCATTTTTTGTGTTCCTTGCTTCAGCAACCCTGCATACTCAGCCGTCATGTTATTCTTATGGAGAATACTTAAAATGTCATAAATCGTTTATTTATGAATGTATATTGATGAAACTTGGTATGTGATATATATATATATATATGCATTGTAAATTCGCTGAGCACGCAGGTTTGCTGCTACGGGGGTATTTTAGAATATATATATATATATATTTTTTTTTATCCTCAAGGGTCTGAATTCTATCTTGTTTAATACGTATACTGTTACTTGTCATTTACATACTATAAGTTCTAATACAAAATAACGGCTAGAAGATACTTTAGCTCAATTAATTATCCCTAGAAGTATTTACGTAAGAATTCTTACCACATTACAACTTGGAACTTGGAACCAACAACCTACAACTTGTCTCTGAGTACCGGATATTAATGTACCTCACGCAATACCGCCCGGAGCATCTATGTTCTAAAACTACTTGAAACAATGAACACAATGACAAACCTATCTAGGAACACAGGTACTGTGCACGGAATTTTCACTATTTATAACTATTTATAGCAAGCTTAGCTCTAAAATTTAGAGGAATACATTTTATATTATATTAATTTTTTGGATTGATAACAGCTATTAATGAAGTTGTATTTGCTTCATATCACTCAGTTGGATGGCCCTCATTCGATAGAAATTACAGAATTGCAATACTAAATACTCCCGTCGCATCAAACCTGCGTACTCAGCAAATTTCCAATGCATAATATATGTCTTAATACCACATAAAGCCGCATACCAAGTTTCATAAAAATATATTCACATATAAGCGATATATCCAATTTGAATTATTCCCCATAAGAATAACATTGGTGATGAGTACGTAGGTTTGCTGAAAAAAGGAACTCAAATAATTGTTTTTATGCAAATATAAATAGAATTTAACTAGGCGAAGCCACATACCAAGTTTCATCAAAATTCAATCATAAATAAGCACTATATAACATTTTAACTATTCTCCAAAAGAAAAACATAGGGGCTGAGTAAGCAGGTTTACTGCTACGTGGATAATCAACAAAAAATAATTTGTTGTGCAAACATCAATACACCAGAACTACGTGAAGCCACATACCAAGTTGCATCAATATACATTCATAAATAATCGAGATATCAAATTTTATTTATTCTCCATAAGGATAACATTGGACAACGTACTGTGTTTAGCACTTTGAATATCTCTGCAACGGTTGGACGTAGAATCACAATTTAAACACCGAAATGATTTTTTTGTGGAGCTGAACTGATTGGTAAAAGCAAATGGGAGGTTTACATTGAAATGAACTGAGGAAAACCAAAAACCTTTTTCCCATAAGATTAACAAGGGAGATTTTGTGAGAAGGTTTTTTGGATTTTCTCCGCAACCACTCAACCTAGGTTAATTAATTCAAAAACGATATTTTTTTTCAAGCTCTATAACATGGTCAAAACCAAAATTAAGTTTTTTTAAAAACTTTAGGGTAAAAAATGCAAAAAACTGATTTTTGGAAAGTTTAAAACCCCCATAAACCCCCCTTCCCATGGTCCGATGTTTCTGGTTTTCAAACTTAAAGTCATGAATGTCACTTTACACATTTGAGCCAAATTTTATCGAAATCGGACGTTTATAACTCAAGTTATCGCATTCACGGACACACAAACACACACACACAAATATATATATATATATATATATATATATATATATATATATATATAAATGTATATGTGTATATATATATACACATATACACATCCATATCCAAATATGATACAAATTTACAAATGTACAAATTTATAATGTACAAATTTGATATATATACATATATACAAATATGAACGAATAGTGTTTTTGACATCTGGAGTAGTAATGCCGCGCGCTTTGGCCGTAACATGGGGTCTTATGGAGAATAGAATAACATGGGCTCTTATGGGGGAATAGAATAACATGGACTCTTACGGAGAATAGATTAACATGGGCTCTTATGAGGAATAGAATTAGGGTGTAATTGCCTCCCTCTGTGGCTCTTTTGCTACCCTCTATGGTTGATTATTTATCTTTTGCATCTCTCTATGGTTAATTATCTACAATTTTGGTAATTATTTAACCCACGTGTCCTTCTGCTGTTAATCATCTAGCCTTCTATGGTAATTATCTAACCGTCGTATTCTTCTGTCTCCTTCACTTCCTTCTGTGTATTTAATCTCACTTCCTTCTGTACATCTAACCACAACATCCTCAACATAGTCTCTGTCAGCAAACCCGTTGTTACCTGCGGGCTCTGTGATTGAAAGAGACATAACCCCCACCACAATACCTGCTATCTTGCAGCGCATTTTCTCTCTCTCTTTGCTCCCTGCTCCCGTTGCGATCGGACGTGTCTCTCCGTTCGTTGCGTTTTGCAAAGATTAAACTTGAGCGTTTGCTTCCCATAATAGCTTCACTTTTCCTAACCTCACTTTTTGCTTTGTATTTTACATAACCTCACTTTTAATTTGTTTTATTCTGTGTAACATAACCTCACTTTTATTATAGTAATCTTGCGTGTCGTGTGATTTTAGCGTTATCTGACTTGCTAGTGTACAATAACATCAGTTTCTTGTTTGTTCTGGCTAAAGTAGTGTTGTGTTGACTAACATAACCTCACACCCAGTAACCTCAGTTTCTTGTGTCAAGAGTTGTGTCGTACTTGTATTTGTTGACTGACATAACCTTACATCTGTAACCTTTGAGAGTTACCATAACCTCACCTCCTTGTTCTTTTATACAGTAACTTCACCATTTTTGTTTTACTTGGTAGTGTTGTGTTTGTATGTGTTGACTAACATAACAGTAACCTTTGAGAGTCACAAAAGCCTTATTTTCTTGTAAGAGTAGTTTTGTGTGTTGTATTTAATTGTTTGATTTGGCTAGATTAGTGTTTGTATGTGCTGACTAACATGCCGGTAACAGTAATCCCACTTCCTTGTGTCAAGAGTTGTGTCGTACTTGTATGTGTTGACTGACAGTAATATCACTTTCTGTCCTTGTTCTTTATTAAGTAACTTCACCATTTTGTTTTACTTGGTAGTGACGTACTTGTATATGCTGACTAACATAACCTCAATCTCAACCATTTTCTTACCATAACCTAATATAACATAACCTCACTTTTAATTTGTATTTTACATAACCTCACATTGTATTATAGTAATCTTGCGTGTCCTGTGATTTTTAGCATTATCTGACTTGCTAAAGTAACCTACTTTTTCTAACCTCGCCCATTACACTCCAACCTTACTGTATTATATTAATTTTACGTGCATGTTGTACTTCATTTTATTTTTTTGTTGTATGCGTGTTTATTGTCTTGGCTAGAGTAATGTTGTGTTTATATTTAATTGTTTGATTTGGTAGTTTACAGTAAAGAAAGTAACATAACCTCACTTCCTCGTGGCTAAAGTAGTGTTGTGTTGACTAACATAACCTCCAGTAACCTGATTTTTTGCCCTGGTTCTTTTGTACAGTAAATTCACCTCAACAACCTCACACTCTATTCTTGTTCTTTAATTTAGTTTTGGTTAGAGTAGTGTTTGATACCTTCATTAGAGTTAACTTTCGGTAACCTGTAGTTCTGGTTTGACTTTCGTAGTTTGTGTGTTAGTGTTTTTCTGACATGCGTAGTAATGCAGAGGTACTGTGCTCTTTTGTAGATCCTCTGTACCTGTTCTTTTAGAGAACCTGATCGGTGACTTTAAAGTATCAGTTCCAAGTGTTACAGTTACATCATCTATATTGTTCATTTAATATCGATGAAGACTGCCACAAAGTAACAGTTCCAAAAGTAACCGTTCCAATAAAGTAACAGGTCTTACACTACCCATTCCCAATCCCACAGTTTTCAAGGTAACAGTTCCAAAAGTATCAGTTTCATTAGATCAAACAGTGAAAAAGTAACAGGTCCACTCTCTATATATATCTCTTACAACAAGCTCTAGTTCTTCAGTCTGATTCCAGTCGTGACGCTGATCAGACGTGTTTTGTGCTGCTCTTGCGTAAGTGTTCTCTTGCACAGATTATTATTGATTCTGCGTAATTCAGTTGTATCCGTGTGAGTTTGACTCTGTTCGGGGTACTTGCTCTTTTAAGCGTTAGCACAGTTTAGCTTGTGTTCAGTATTTAATTCTCTGTTGAATGATGGACGTTTCTAAAAAGGACCCTCAAAACCCCGTAGATTTAATTAGTAAAGATGAAACCTATGTTAGACACTTTAGGCTTTACGGGACTAACACTGTTTTCAAATTCACTAAACCTCCCAAGGGTATCTCTGAGTTTGATTGGATTCGTAAAGGTTTTAATCAAATTGTAGAGACATCCAAAGCCAACGTTGCACCTACCGACTATCTCGGGTTTAAATTACAGTCTATAAATTTAAAGAGTGCTGAACCGGGTTACGTATCTTTGAGACCGGTCTCTGAAGTTAGCGGTGATGTTCTCTGGGATATTTTCGGGGGCATAATTCAAAGTAACTCTGAATCAATTACTAGCAGTGACACGTTTAGAGTTGATGTTACGAGGATTAACGTCCCCGTAGGTAAAGGAAGGGCAAGACCCGACTTTTACAATACCTTTGATGAAGAATCTAAAGCTAGGAAGGGTATTATAGTAATTAATAATAAAGACAATTTATGTTTGGCTAGAGCGTTGGTAGTAGGCAAAGCACTTGCAAAAAATGATCCTCAGTACAAAGCTATTCGCCAGGACATGGGGAAAAGACAAACATTCAGAGCTAATAAACTCATAGCAAAAGCCCGTGTAGAAATGCCGGAGGAGGGTGCAGGAATCCCTGAGCTTGAAAAATTCCAGTCCCATCTTAAAAAATACAAAATCACAGTCTACAACTTTGACAGAAAAGGCCGGGATGTTTACTTTGAGGGAGGTAATGAGAACGCTAAGTTAAAAATTAACCTTCTCTTTCACAACGGTCATTACAATGTAATTAGAAACTTAACTGCCGCATTTGTTTGTAATTTCTTTTGTGAAGCCTGTCATATTCCCTATAGCAACAGACATGAGCATCGATGCTCTAACAGATGCACCTCATGCCATACCATCTCCCCGCCCTGTAAACTAGAACACGGTGGCATCACATGTCGTTTTTGCAACCGTTTCTTCAAAAATGAGCGGTGTTTAGTAGCCCATCAAGGGCAAATTTGTAAAACTGTAAAACTCTGCCGTGACTGTAAGAAAATGATTTATCCAAAAAGACGTAAGACAGCTCATGTATGCGGAGAAGTTTTCTGTAAGCCCTGCGAAGCGTTCAAAGACCCGGCACATCAGTGTTTCATGAGGGTAGATAGGAGAACACCGAAAGACCGTGACTTTTTGTTTATTTTCTTTGACTTGGAAACAAGGCAGGATGAGTCACTTCCCTCAGATCCACAACAGAAAGTTCATAAAGTAAACTTGTGTGTATCACAACAGTACTGCTTTAAATGTATTAATGGGGGTGAGTGTGAAACTTGCTCGGAACGGCAAAGAGTATTTGAAAAAGAACCGGTAAAACACTTCATGGACTATATCATGGGAATTCGAAAAAAATTTAAAGATGTCTGTGTAATTGCTCACAACGGGCAGGGTTTTGACTTCCAATTCATTCTACAGTATATTATGGAAGAAACTAAATTTACACCAAAAATAACTCCTCGGGGAACTAAAGCTATATTGATTGAAGTAGCCAACGTAAGGTTTGTGGACTCTCTTAGCTATTTCCCCATGGCTCTCGCTGCACTCCCTAAAGCTTTTGATCTACCTCCCGAGAAAAAGAAGGGCTACTTTCCCCACCTCTTCAACACCTTGGCGAACCAAAATTATGTAGGTCCTATGCCCGACAAAAAGTATTATTGTCCGGAATCAATGTTTGAGAAACCACACAAAGCCTTTGAAGAATGGTATGACGAACGAGTCGCTGAAGACTACGTGTTTGATTTTAAGAAGGAAATCTTGGAGTACTGTATTTCAGACGTGGAGATTTTAGCTCAGGCATGTATTAAATTTAGAGCCTTACTTCTTCAAGAGTGTAACGTAGATCCTTTTCTCGAGGCTATAACAATCGCCAGTGCATGTAACTTGGCCTTCCGCCGTAACTTCTTAAAAGAAAATACTATAGGACTAATACCAAAATCAGGGTACCGACTTGCAGACAATCAGTCAGCCGTTGCTTTACAATGGTTAACGTGGGAAGAGGAGAAACGTGGAGTAAAGATTCAACATGCGGGTCGGGGCAGAGAAGTTAAAATTAATGGACTAAAAGTTGACGGGTTTGACGGGGAACGAATTTATGAGTTTCACGGGTGTTACTGGCACGGTTGCCCAAAATGTTATCAATACAGCAGAGAAGAACCTCTGCCGGATGATCCCTCAGACAGTTTGCATCTCCGTTACGTGAGAACCAAATCCAAAATGGCAAAATTTAATAGCTATGAAGTTGTAGAGATGTGGGAGTGTGAGTTTAGAGCTTTGAAAAAGGACAAAAAACTAAATCACTTGAACAAACTGTCCATTCTAAACACACTTCCGCTTAATCCTAGGGATTCCTTCTTTGGAGGCAGAACGGGTAATACTAAAACGTATTGTAAATGTGAAGAGGGAGAAACAATCCAATACGTTGATGTCTGTTCCCTTTATCCGTTTGTGAATAAATATTGTAAGTATCCCGTTGGTCATCCTACTGTTTACGTTGGAAATGACTGCCGAGAGAGGGGCCTTGAAGTAGAGGGCTTGTTGAAATGTAAGATTCTACCTCCTTACAACTTGTATCATCCCGTACTCCCCGCTAAAATGAATAATAAATTGATGTTTGTTTTGTGTAGAACTTGCGGTGAGACTTTAAACCAAGGGGAATGTTTTCATGATAGTGAGGAAAGGGCAATGGTAGGAACATGGACTATGGATGAAATTAGAAAAGCTGTAGAAAAAGGCTATGTGATCTTGGACATGTATGAGTTGTGGGAGTATGAGGTAGCCACATACGAGAAAGATGGACTTTTTACAGACTTTATTAATAAATTCTTGAAAGTAAAGCAGGAAGCCTCAGGGTATCCCGCATGGTGTAAAACAGAGGAAGATAAAGACAAGTATGTTTCTGATTTCTTTGAGCGTGAGGGTATTCAAATGGAGAAATACAAAATTTCTAAAAATGGAGGACTCAGGTCAGTAGCTAAATTAATGTTAAATTCATTCTGGGGCAAGTTTGGTCAACGAGAAAACATGACAAAAACTGAAATCGTGAGGGACTCTAAAGAATTATTCAATTCGTTAACTCAACCAGGAAAGGAAGTAAAGTTTGTTGAAGTAATTAACCAAGAGGTTTTATTAGTTAATTGGCAGAATGTTGATGATGCCGGTGAGGCTCTAAGGACTGTAAATGTTGTTATTGCGGCCTACACCACTGCTCATGCCAGACTTAAACTGTATGAACACTTAGATGCCCTTGGAGGACAGGTCTTGTATTACGACACGGACTCGTGTATTTATTTATACCGGGGAGGATTGTATAGAGTCCCTACGGGAGATTACCTCGGGGAAATGACAGATGAATTGGTAGGTGATTACGGGCCTGGATCTTTCATCGTTGAATTCGTTTCTGGGGGGCCAAAAACGTACGCGTACCTTGTCTGGTCAACCAAAGAACAATGTTTGAAAACCGTTTGTAAAATCAAGGGCCTCACCCTCAATATGAAGACTTCCGAAACGTTAAACTTTGAAGCTCTGAAAAAGATGGTCCTCAGTGAAGCTGCTGAAATACTAGAAATTGAAGAGAGTAGAATCAGGAGAACAAAGAGACGAGAAGTCGTTACAGTAAGTGAAATTAAAAAGTTTAAGATTACAGGACCCAAGAGAAAATTTAATGATGATCACGACACCTTGCCTTTCGGCTTTAAAAAACAAAGAGTTGCTTAAAGAGCTGTCACTCACACGGGTACTGAGTGCATATACCTCTAAACATCAGCTCTATTACCTCATTCTGCTCTGAGACTTGGTACTGAACAGACGTGCCTGTGTTGTTACTGTTTGTCTCTCCTTGTAGAATGTCTGTTGAATATATTACACCCGCTATTCAAGCGGTGTTTTTAAAGTTTATATCTAAAAGAAAGTTGAATGAAAATTCTAAATTTCGCATTACATCCTCAGAGTATGAGTTCTTTCTTACTGGGCCAATAGACGTATTAGAATGGCCTTTGATGTTCTCGGAGTACATAGTAGATAAAATAACGGAGAACTCCTCATCAAACACCTACATCGGAGTATCAATAAAGCATGGCGATGTTTCGGGAAATATACCATTCTTTCCTATAGGGAATTTAACACCGTCAGTTTTTGATGATCACTTTGAACAAATATTTTGTAACGTTGAGAAACTATCTGGTGTTTTACGTCTTGAAGTAACACTTGTCTCAATTCCATGTTGCTACCTTCGATAAAGGGAGTACCTTTCCCTACGGAGCAGCGTTACTCTTGTATATACCACTTGTCACTAGTACAGTTACATCATTCTGCTCCAAGTCGTGGTACTGATCAGACGTTCTTTTGCACTCCTATTGCCTGTACTATTGAGTAAACTGTGACATGGCTGCTAAATACTATACATTCAATAACCAGCCGGTATTGGTTCTGTTTGATAGTGAAGGAAAGCCATGGTTTAAAGCTAAAGACGTAGCTACTGCTCTAAAGCATGTTAACGGCTGGAGTGCAGTTCGGAAACATGTAGATGACAGTGATAAATTAACTGTTAGTAGTTTTACTGACGCCCAAAAACAGGGCGTTGGACCGATTGAGAAAACAATGGTTTTTATAAACGAAGCCGGATTATGTTCTTTGATGTTAAAATCAAATACTCCTGAAGCAAGACTGTTAGTAAGAAGTCTGTTTCCGGAGAAGTTTTACCTTACTTACACAAATATGAAAGATGAAAGTTCACTTTAAATGTAAATTTTTCTTTAAAATCACAAGTTCCCACTGTATGTGCGTGTGTGTGTGTGTGAATGAAGGTCACTGGCGCGGGTGACGAAAAGCCCCGTAAACCTGAATGATGGTCCCTGGCGTGGGTGACGAAAAGCCCCGTAAACCTGAATGAAGGGCTTAGTAGATTGAGGTGCCGGGCTAACACCCCGGCTACTCTTTCGAACAACCTGGTGTGAATGAAGGACTATGTACATTGAGGTGCCTAGCTAACACCCAGGCTACTCCTTGGAACAGTCCGTACGGTGGGACTTGTAAGAAATAAAATAAAATAAAAAAATAAATACAAAAAGTAAAAAAATACAAAATAAAAAACAAAAAATATAAAAAGGAGGTAGCATTTTGTTATGGAGTGGCTACCACAGTGAGAGGCGATGGTTGGGGCCTCTCACCCCAGAGGTTTAGGGCTCCTGGCGATGCTCTGGGTAACCAAAAAGAACGCGCCGACGCTCCTACGGCCTAGCCTAACGGCTTACCGTGGTGTGGAAACGTGAGCGTTCAAAATTATTTCACCGGGGTTAGAAGTGTTTGGCCGGGAAATTCAAGAAGTTTTGGTCAAGTTAAATATAGTTCCTGACCAAGTACTTTCAGCGGAGGCAAGAGTAAATGACCGAGAAATTTAAAACACTACGGTCAAATTAATTGTAGTCCCCGTTAAAGTAACTTCACCGGACTTGGACATAATTGACCGGGAAACTTAAAAAGACACTACAGTAAAGTTAAATGTAATCCCTGGTAAAGTATTTTTTACCGGACTCTAAAGTAAATAGCCGAGGAATTTAAGAATTTTTGGTCAAGTTAAATATAGTTTCCGACCAAGTACGTTCACCGGAGGCAGGAGTAAATGACCGAGAAAGTTAAAACACAACGGTCAAGTAAAATGCAACCCCCGGTAAAGTATTTTCAGCGGACGTGGAGACGTTTGGCCGAGATATTTAAGACGTTACGGTCAAGTTAAATGTAACCCCCGATAAAGTATTTTCAGCAGACGTGGAGACGTTTGGCCGAGATATTTAAAACACTACGGTCAAGTTAAATATAACCCCCGTTAAAGTAACTTCACCGGACTTGGACATAATTGACCGAGAAATCACATGGTGAAAGTACCTCATGGACCCCGGCAAACAGTTTAGCGGGCCTGGAATCCTTTGGCCAAGGGATTTCAGAGTTTCAGTCAATTTATGACACTGCCCTCTTAGAACACCTTCAAGCGGAATTTGAAGTATTTGACGGAGAAATTACACCGTAAAATTACAACAGACCCACCGTTTTACAAAACTTGGACGCATATGACCAAGGAATTACATCGTCAAAGGTAAATGTTGCCCCTGGTTTCATGGGAATCATAAATAAATTACCGAGGAGAAAATACCATATAATTTACCATATTAAAGATCGTATTTCACAGTTGGTCGTCTTCTGATATGTACCCATGGTGTGTAATTTATGGCCAACTCTCCGATATTGGTGTTAGTTACAATCCTTTTACTATTAAATTCAGTAAAATGATATATTTCTTTCTTGTTGGTGTTTCGTAACAGCGTTTTTCAGTAACTGATTTAATAAATACAACTACAACAAAAAGACAACTCTAATCTCTGTATTTGTTTAACTTTACAAAATACCCTACTGTCACCTGTCTCTTTTTTTGTACACATTAGTTTAAATATTTAAACAGTGGACTCGATGTACCACAAGGTCTAACTCTTTGAATCATGATAATTGAGTTGGGACCCATTTTGGGTCCCACCTACTTCCGGTGGAGTGGGGGTATAGTTTTCTTGTCTGTCCATTTCTGCTAGTTTTTACAAGCCTCTTCTCTCTTTTCAGTTAATATTACCTTGAGACTTCTAAACAGTTCAATACATGTAAAGTTGCCCAAAGTAATCCTGCTATCATAAGTATAAAGTTCTAAATATTCCTTTAATTTACATACACTACCCCATGCACAACAACTAAAGCCCAGCTATTGGTCTATTTATCTAATAAACAAGGCAGATACATATCCCATTAGAACAGCTAAAAAGTCAACATATTTTAACAATAATTACCTTAATTGTAACAGTTAAAAAATAGCCATAGAGCCATTTTAGCAATGGGAGGTGTTTTAGTTCCTTTATTTTCAGTAACTTCTCGTTAAACAGTCAGTCAAAGTATAATTTATTTTGTGTTGGTTTGTAACCAGTTTTCTTGTATGTTAAATATTTTTCAATCACAAGTATTTGACAACTGTAACTGAACTAAAGAGACTGCTCAAATCTTGGGTACGCTAACACAAAACACGCAATCCGTACCCATGTAAGAGAAAAACACCGCAAATCAACACCAGAAATACTAGGCAAAATCCCGTTCCCCACCCAGCCTCAAGGGAGTCCTGATTCGGGACTCCCTTTCAATTATCAATCTCATACAGTTTACATCAACGAACCAGGTATTTATTCGCTAATTTTAACACAGAGCTAGTTTTCTTGTATGTGAGTGTTTGTATAAACTGTTCAACCATGTCAGTGCCATTATTTAAGAGTAGCTGAGATAATGTAGAGAAAACAATACCGGAAGTACGGGGGAGCGAAACTCTCCCCATATTGAATAAACCAAGCCTTTACTCACTTAATTTTACACAACAAATAGAAGCAAACACCCTGAAAAAACTAGTACAACAGAGCTTGAGATAAATGGTTCTGTCCAGTTTTTGTGATGTTTCTTCTTTACAGAGTTTAAATTGTAGCGAGGGTTAATAATAATTACCAAACTGCATTTCAATCGCCCCAGCAGCTCTCAAGATATTACATTTCAAAGTATATCCCCTTCAACCGTCTTGATACTTGCCCGCAGTACAGAGTTTAAGTTTTTAATGTAGCGGAGGTTAACAAGTACATACATACCAAGTTTCATTGAAATCGGCTTAGCCGTTCTTAAGATATTCAATTGTAAATTACTGCCCCTTCATTTATTTTGATACTTGTCCGCAGTACAGAGTTTAAGTTTTTTAAATCGTAGCAGAGGTTAACAGGGACATACATACCAAATTTCATTAAAATCGGCCAAGCCGTTCTTAAGATATTGTTTTTTAAAATTTTCACCCTCCATCATCCCCCAAACAACCCCTTTTCCACCCTCCAACAAAATTGAAAGTTAGAGGATGTTAACAAGTACCTACATACCAAGTTTCGTAAAAATCGGCTCAGCCGTTCTCGAGATATTAAAGTTTCTAGTTTTGGCGGCCATCTTGGATCCGCCATTTTGGTTAATATTTTAGTCATGTGGGCAGATGTCCCTCGCGCGCGCCTACACTACGTAGTAGGCGGATTCTGTTATCAGAATTGCTCTAGGACTTACCGTTTTCAAGATATTAGCGATTTTAGGAATATTTTTACTAAAAAGAGAAGAATAAGAAGAAAAATCGGTGATGGAAGGGTAAGGCGGAGGAAGGAAGGTGAGAGGGAGTCAACATAACATAGAAGAAGAAAACCAGAACACATAACAGGCAGAAGGAGGAGTGAGGGAGAGGAAGGAAGGTGAGAACAACAGAGATCACAAGTGATAACAAGTGGAGTAGGGGTGACGGTGAAATAGCTGGCCAATCTTTTTTTTTGCACTCCTTTGTATTTTAAATGTCTGTGACTTTTTGGATGTCCATGACGTTCTTCATTAACTGTCCATGAGCGTGACATAATGGCTCCATTATTCATAAATCAATGACTTTATTTGATCACGCTCTTTGGTTTTTTAGTTTAACCGTCCGTGACGTAACGAGAATTTGGCGGGAAAATCTGGAGGGAAAATTTGGCGGGAAAATTTGGCGGGAAACATGGGCGCCGCCATCTTGGGGGCGGGGCCTAATGTCACGTGACCAAAATGCTGCCTTCTGATTGGCCTGCTATATCACCGGCACCCCTACTCCACTTGTTATCACTTGTGATCTCTG
The DNA here is from genome assembly GCA_963675035.1 of Allygus modestus. Taxonomy (NCBI): domain Eukaryota; kingdom Metazoa; phylum Arthropoda; class Insecta; order Hemiptera; family Cicadellidae; genus Allygus; species Allygus modestus. The sequence continues at coordinate 131,867,618 of OY776114.1, forward strand.
TTGTTCTCACCTTCCTTCCTCTCCCTCACTCCTCCTTCTGCCTGTTATGTGTTCTGGTTTTCTTCTTCTATGTTATGTTGACTCCCTCTCACCTTCCTTCCTCCGCCTTACCCTTCCATCACCGATTTTTCTTCTTATTCTTCTCTTTTTAGTAAAAATATTCCTAAAATCGCTAATATCTTGAAAACGGTAAGTCCTAGAGCAATTCTGATAACAGAATCCGCCTACTACGTAGTGTAGGCGCGCGCGAGGGACATCTGCCCACATGACTAAAATATTAACCAAAATGGCGGATCCAAGATGGCCGCCAAAACTAGAAACTTTAATATCTCGAGAACGGCTGAGCCGATTTTTACGAAACTTGGTATGTAGGTACTTGTTAACATCCTCTAACTTTCAATTTTGTTGGAGGGTGGAAAAGGGGTTGTTTGGGGGATGATGGAGGGTGAAAATTTTAAAAATCAATATCTTAAGAACGGCTTGGCCGATTTTAATGAAATTTGGTATGTATGTCCCTGTTAACCTCTGCTACGATTTAAAAAACTTAAACTCTGTACTGCGGACAAGTATCAAAATAAATGAAGGGGCAGTAATTTACAATTGAATATCTTAAGAACGGCTAAGCCGATTTCAATGAAACTTGGTATGTATGTACTTGTTAACCTCCGCTACATTAAAAACTTAAACTCTGTACTGCGGGCAAGTATCAAGACGGTTGAAGGGGATATACTTTGAAATGTAATATCTTGAGAGCTGCTGGGGCGATTGAAATGCAGTTTGGTAATTATTATTAACCCTCGCTACAATTTAAACTCTGTAAAGAAGAAACATCACAAAAACTGGACAGAACCATTTATCTCAAGCTCTGTTGTACTAGTTTTTTCAGGGTGTTTGCTTCTATTTGTTGTGTAAAATTAAGTGAGTAAAGGCTTGGTTTATTCAATATGGGGAGAGTTTCGCTCCCCCGTACTTCCGGTATTGTTTTCTCTACATTATCTCAGCTACTCTTAAATAATGGCACTGACATGGTTGAACAGTTTATACAAACACTCACATACAAGAAAACTAGCTCTGTGTTAAAATTAGCGAATAAATACCTGGTTCGTTGATGTAAACTGTATGAGATTGATAATTGAAAGGGAGTCCCGAATCAGGACTCCCTTGAGGCTGGGTGGGGAACGGGATTTTGCCTAGTATTTCTGGTGTTGATTTGCGGTGTTTTTCTCTTACATGGGTACGGATTGCGTGTTTTGTGTTAGCGTACCCAAGATTTGAGCAGTCTCTTTAGTTCAGTTACAGTTGTCAAATACTTGTGATTGAAAAATATTTAACATACAAGAAAACTGGTTACAAACCAACACAAAATAAATTATACTTTGACTGACTGTTTAACGAGAAGTTACTGAAAATAAATGAACTAAAACACCTCCCATTGCTAAAATGGCTCTATGGCTATTTTTTAACTGTTACAATTAAGGTAATTATTGTTAAAATATGTTGACTTTTTAGCTGTTCTAATGGGATATGTATCTGCCTTGTTTATTAGATAAATAGACCAATAGCTGGGCTTTAGTTGTTGTGCATGGGGTAGTGTATGTAAATTAAAGGAATATTTAGAACTTTATACTTATGATAGCAGGATTACTTTGGGCAACTTTACATGTATTGAACTGTTTAGAAGTCTCAAGGTAATATTAACTGAAAAGAGAGAAGAGGCTTGTAAAAACTAGCAGAAATGGACAGACAAGAAAACTATACCCCCACTCCACCGGAAGTAGGTGGGACCCAAAATGGGTCCCAACTCAATTATCATGATTCAAAGAGTTAGACCTTGTGGTACATCGAGTCCACTGTTTAAATATTTAAACTAATGTGTACAAAAAAAGAGACAGGTGACAGTAGGGTATTTTGTAAAGTTAAACAAATACAGAGATTAGAGTTGTCTTTTTGTTGTAGTTGTATTTATTAAATCAGTTACTGAAAAACGCTGTTACGAAACACCAACAAGAAAGAAATATATCATTTTACTGAATTTAATAGTAAAAGGATTGTAACTAACACCAATATCGGAGAGTTGGCCATAAATTACACACCATGGGTACATATCAGAAGACGACCAACTGTGAAATACGATCTTTAATATGGTAAATTATATGGTATTTTCTCCTCGGTAATTTATTTATGATTCCCATGAAACCAGGGGCAACATTTACCTTTGACGATGTAATTCCTTGGTCATATGCGTCCAAGTTTTGTAAAACGGTGGGTCTGTTGTAATTTTACGGTGTAATTTCTCCGTCAAATACTTCAAATTCCGCTTGAAGGTGTTCTAAGAGGGCAGTGTCATAAATTGACTGAAACTCTGAAATCCCTTGGCCAAAGGATTCCAGGCCCGCTAAACTGTTTGCCGGGGTCCATGAGGTACTTTCACCATGTGATTTCTCGGTCAATTATGTCCAAGTCCGGTGAAGTTACTTTAACGGGGGTTATATTTAACTTGACCGTAGTGTTTTAAATATCTCGGCCAAACGTCTCCACGTCTGCTGAAAATACTTTATCGGGGGTTACATTTAACTTGACCGTAACGTCTTAAATATCTCGGCCAAACGTCTCCACGTCCGCTGAAAATACTTTACCGGGGGTTGCATTTTACTTGACCGTTGTGTTTTAACTTTCTCGGTCATTTACTCCTGCCTCCGGTGAACGTACTTGGTCGGAAACTATATTTAACTTGACCAAAAATTCTTAAATTCCTCGGCTATTTACTTTAGAGTCCGGTAAAAAATACTTTACCAGGGATTACATTTAACTTTACTGTAGTGTCTTTTTAAGTTTCCCGGTCAATTATGTCCAAGTCCGGTGAAGTTACTTTAACGGGGACTACAATTAATTTGACCGTAGTGTTTTAAATTTCTCGGTCATTTACTCTTGCCTCCGCTGAAAGTACTTGGTCAGGAACTATATTTAACTTGACCAAAACTTCTTGAATTTCCCGGCCAAACACTTCTAACCCCGGTGAAATAATTTTGAACGCTCACGTTTCCACACCACGGTAAGCCGTTAGGCTAGGCCGTAGGAGCGTCGGCGCGTTCTTTTTGGTTACCCAGAGCATCGCCAGGAGCCCTAAACCTCTGGGGTGAGAGGCCCCAACCATCGCCTCTCACTGTGGTAGCCACTCCATAACAAAATGCTACCTCCTTTTTATATTTTTTGTTTTTTATTTTGTATTTTTTTACTTTTTGTATTTATTTTTTTATTTTATTTTATTTCTTACAAGTCCCACCGTACGGACTGTTCCAAGGAGTAGCCTGGGTGTTAGCTAGGCACCTCAATGTACATAGTCCTTCATTCACACCAGGTTGTTCGAAAGAGTAGCCGGGGTGTTAGCCCGGCACCTCAATCTACTAAGCCCTTCATTCAGGTTTACGGGGCTTTTCGTCACCCACGCCAGGGACCATCATTCAGGTTTACGGGGCTTTTCGTCACCCGCGCCAGTGACCTTCATTCACACACACACACACGCACATACAGTGGGAACTTGTGATTTTAAAGAAAAATTTACATTTAAAGTGAACTTTCATCTTTCATATTTGTGTAAGTAAGGTAAAACTTCTCCGGAAACAGACTTCTTACTAACAGTCTTGCTTCAGGAGTATTTGATTTTAACATCAAAGAACATAATCCGGCTTCGTTTATAAAAACCGTTGTTTTCTCAATCGGTCCAACGCCCTGTTTTTGGGCGTCAGTAAAACTACTAACAGTTAATTTATCACTGTCATCTACATGTTTCCGAACTGCACTCCAGCCGTTAACATGCTTTAGAGCAGTAGCTACGTCTTTAGCTTTAAACCATGGCTTTCCTTCACTATCAAACAGAACCAATACCGGCTGGTTATTGAATGTATAGTATTTAGCAGCCATGTCACAGTTTACTCAATAGTACAGGCAATAGGAGTGCAAAAGAACGTCTGATCAGTACCACGACTTGGAGCAGAATGATGTAACTGTACTAGTGACAAGTGGTATATACAAGAGTAACGCTGCTCCGTAGGGAAAGGTACTCCCTTTATCGAAGGTAGCAACATGGAATTGAGACAAGTGTTACTTCAAGACGTAAAACACCAGATAGTTTCTCAACGTTACAAAATATTTGTTCAAAGTGATCATCAAAAACTGACGGTGTTAAATTCCCTATAGGAAAGAATGGTATATTTCCCGAAACATCGCCATGCTTTATTGATACTCCGATGTAGGTGTTTGATGAGGAGTTCTCCGTTATTTTATCTACTATGTACTCCGAGAACATCAAAGGCCATTCTAATACGTCTATTGGCCCAGTAAGAAAGAACTCATACTCTGAGGATGTAATGCGAAATTTAGAATTTTCATTCAACTTTCTTTTAGATATAAACTTTAAAAACACCGCTTGAATAGCGGGTGTAATATATTCAACAGACATTCTACAAGGAGAGACAAACAGTAACAACACAGGCACGTCTGTTCAGTACCAAGTCTCAGAGCAGAATGAGGTAATAGAGCTGATGTTTAGAGGTATATGCACTCAGTACCCGTGTGAGTGACAGCTCTTTAAGCAACTCTTTGTTTTTTAAAGCCGAAAGGCAAGGTGTCGTGATCATCATTAAATTTTCTCTTGGGTCCTGTAATCTTAAACTTTTTAATTTCACTTACTGTAACGACTTCTCGTCTCTTTGTTCTCCTGATTCTACTCTCTTCAATTTCTAGTATTTCAGCAGCTTCACTGAGGACCATCTTTTTCAGAGCTTCAAAGTTTAACGTTTCGGAAGTCTTCATATTGAGGGTGAGGCCCTTGATTTTACAAACGGTTTTCAAACATTGTTCTTTGGTTGACCAGACAAGGTACGCGTACGTTTTTGGCCCCCCAGAAACGAATTCAACGATGAAAGATCCAGGCCCGTAATCACCTACCAATTCATCTGTCATTTCCCCGAGGTAATCTCCCGTAGGGACTCTATACAATCCTCCCCGGTATAAATAAATACACGAGTCCGTGTCGTAATACAAGACCTGTCCTCCAAGGGCATCTAAGTGTTCATACAGTTTAAGTCTGGCATGAGCAGTGGTGTAGGCCGCAATAACAACATTTACAGTCCTTAGAGCCTCACCGGCATCATCAACATTCTGCCAATTAACTAATAAAACCTCTTGGTTAATTACTTCAACAAACTTTACTTCCTTTCCTGGTTGAGTTAACGAATTGAATAATTCTTTAGAGTCCCTCACGATTTCAGTTTTTGTCATGTTTTCTCGTTGACCAAACTTGCCCCAGAATGAATTTAACATTAATTTAGCTACTGACCTGAGTCCTCCATTTTTAGAAATTTTGTATTTCTCCATTTGAATACCCTCACGCTCAAAGAAATCAGAAACATACTTGTCTTTATCTTCCTCTGTTTTACACCATGCGGGATACCCTGAGGCTTCCTGCTTTACTTTCAAGAATTTATTAATAAAGTCTGTAAAAAGTCCATCTTTCTCGTATGTGGCTACCTCATACTCCCACAACTCATACATGTCCAAGATCACATAGCCTTTTTCTACAGCTTTTCTAATTTCATCCATAGTCCATGTTCCTACCATTGCCCTTTCCTCACTATCATGAAAACATTCCCCTTGGTTTAAAGTCTCACCGCAAGTTCTACACAAAACAAACATCAATTTATTATTCATTTTAGCGGGGAGTACGGGATGATACAAGTTGTAAGGAGGTAGAATCTTACATTTCAACAAGCCCTCTACTTCAAGGCCCCTCTCTCGGCAGTCATTTCCAACGTAAACAGTAGGATGACCAACGGGATACTTACAATATTTATTCACAAACGGATAAAGGGAACAGACATCAACGTATTGGATTGTTTCTCCCTCTTCACATTTACAATACGTTTTAGTATTACCCGTTCTGCCTCCAAAGAAGGAATCCCTAGGATTAAGCGGAAGTGTGTTTAGAATGGACAGTTTGTTCAAGTGATTTAGTTTTTTGTCCTTTTTCAAAGCTCTAAACTCACACTCCCACATCTCTACAACTTCATAGCTATTAAATTTTGCCATTTTGGATTTGGTTCTCACGTAACGGAGATGCAAACTGTCTGAGGGATCATCCGGCAGAGGTTCTTCTCTGCTGTATTGATAACATTTTGGGCAACCGTGCCAGTAACACCCGTGAAACTCATAAATTCGTTCCCCGTCAAACCCGTCAACTTTTAGTCCATTAATTTTAACTTCTCTGCCCCGACCCGCATGTTGAATCTTTACTCCACGTTTCTCCTCTTCCCACGTTAACCATTGTAAAGCAACGGCTGACTGATTGTCTGCAAGTCGGTACCCTGATTTTGGTATTAGTCCTATAGTATTTTCTTTTAAGAAGTTACGGCGGAAGGCCAAGTTACATGCACTGGCGATTGTTATAGCCTCGAGAAAAGGATCTACGTTACACTCTTGAAGAAGTAAGGCTCTAAATTTAATACATGCCTGAGCTAAAATCTCCACGTCTGAAATACAGTACTCCAAGATTTCCTTCTTAAAATCAAACACGTAGTCTTCAGCGACTCGTTCGTCATACCATTCTTCAAAGGCTTTGTGTGGTTTCTCAAACATTGATTCCGGACAATAATACTTTTTGTCGGGCATAGGACCTACATAATTTTGGTTCGCCAAGGTGTTGAAGAGGTGGGGAAAGTAGCCCTTCTTTTTCTCGGGAGGTAGATCAAAAGCTTTAGGGAGTGCAGCGAGAGCCATGGGGAAATAGCTAAGAGAGTCCACAAACCTTACGTTGGCTACTTCAATCAATATAGCTTTAGTTCCCCGAGGAGTTATTTTTGGTGTAAATTTAGTTTCTTCCATAATATACTGTAGAATGAATTGGAAGTCAAAACCCTGCCCGTTGTGAGCAATTACACAGACATCTTTAAATTTTTTTCGAATTCCCATGATATAGTCCATGAAGTGTTTTACCGGTTCTTTTTCAAATACTCTTTGCCGTTCCGAGCAAGTTTCACACTCACCCCCATTAATACATTTAAAGCAGTACTGTTGTGATACACACAAGTTTACTTTATGAACTTTCTGTTGTGGATCTGAGGGAAGTGACTCATCCTGCCTTGTTTCCAAGTCAAAGAAAATAAACAAAAAGTCACGGTCTTTCGGTGTTCTCCTATCTACCCTCATGAAACACTGATGTGCCGGGTCTTTGAACGCTTCGCAGGGCTTACAGAAAACTTCTCCGCATACATGAGCTGTCTTACGTCTTTTTGGATAAATCATTTTCTTACAGTCACGGCAGAGTTTTACAGTTTTACAAATTTGCCCTTGATGGGCTACTAAACACCGCTCATTTTTGAAGAAACGGTTGCAAAAACGACATGTGATGCCACCGTGTTCTAGTTTACAGGGCGGGGAGATGGTATGGCATGAGGTGCATCTGTTAGAGCATCGATGCTCATGTCTGTTGCTATAGGGAATATGACAGGCTTCACAAAAGAAATTACAAACAAATGCGGCAGTTAAGTTTCTAATTACATTGTAATGACCGTTGTGAAAGAGAAGGTTAATTTTTAACTTAGCGTTCTCATTACCTCCCTCAAAGTAAACATCCCGGCCTTTTCTGTCAAAGTTGTAGACTGTGATTTTGTATTTTTTAAGATGGGACTGGAATTTTTCAAGCTCAGGGATTCCTGCACCCTCCTCCGGCATTTCTACACGGGCTTTTGCTATGAGTTTATTAGCTCTGAATGTTTGTCTTTTCCCCATGTCCTGGCGAATAGCTTTGTACTGAGGATCATTTTTTGCAAGTGCTTTGCCTACTACCAACGCTCTAGCCAAACATAAATTGTCTTTATTATTAATTACTATAATACCCTTCCTAGCTTTAGATTCTTCATCAAAGGTATTGTAAAAGTCGGGTCTTGCCCTTCCTTTACCTACGGGGACGTTAATCCTCGTAACATCAACTCTAAACGTGTCACTGCTAGTAATTGATTCAGAGTTACTTTGAATTATGCCCCCGAAAATATCCCAGAGAACATCACCGCTAACTTCAGAGACCGGTCTCAAAGATACGTAACCCGGTTCAGCACTCTTTAAATTTATAGACTGTAATTTAAACCCGAGATAGTCGGTAGGTGCAACGTTGGCTTTGGATGTCTCTACAATTTGATTAAAACCTTTACGAATCCAATCAAACTCAGAGATACCCTTGGGAGGTTTAGTGAATTTGAAAACAGTGTTAGTCCCGTAAAGCCTAAAGTGTCTAACATAGGTTTCATCTTTACTAATTAAATCTACGGGGTTTTGAGGGTCCTTTTTAGAAACGTCCATCATTCAACAGAGAATTAAATACTGAACACAAGCTAAACTGTGCTAACGCTTAAAAGAGCAAGTACCCCGAACAGAGTCAAACTCACACGGATACAACTGAATTACGCAGAATCAATAATAATCTGTGCAAGAGAACACTTACGCAAGAGCAGCACAAAACACGTCTGATCAGCGTCACGACTGGAATCAGACTGAAGAACTAGAGCTTGTTGTAAGAGATATATATAGAGAGTGGACCTGTTACTTTTTCACTGTTTGATCTAATGAAACTGATACTTTTGGAACTGTTACCTTGAAAACTGTGGGATTGGGAATGGGTAGTGTAAGACCTGTTACTTTATTGGAACGGTTACTTTTGGAACTGTTACTTTGTGGCAGTCTTCATCGATATTAAATGAACAATATAGATGATGTAACTGTAACACTTGGAACTGATACTTTAAAGTCACCGATCAGGTTCTCTAAAAGAACAGGTACAGAGGATCTACAAAAGAGCACAGTACCTCTGCATTACTACGCATGTCAGAAAAACACTAACACACAAACTACGAAAGTCAAACCAGAACTACAGGTTACCGAAAGTTAACTCTAATGAAGGTATCAAACACTACTCTAACCAAAACTAAATTAAAGAACAAGAATAGAGTGTGAGGTTGTTGAGGTGAATTTACTGTACAAAAGAACCAGGGCAAAAAATCAGGTTACTGGAGGTTATGTTAGTCAACACAACACTACTTTAGCCACGAGGAAGTGAGGTTATGTTACTTTCTTTACTGTAAACTACCAAATCAAACAATTAAATATAAACACAACATTACTCTAGCCAAGACAATAAACACGCATACAACAAAAAAATAAAATGAAGTACAACATGCACGTAAAATTAATATAATACAGTAAGGTTGGAGTGTAATGGGCGAGGTTAGAAAAAGTAGGTTACTTTAGCAAGTCAGATAATGCTAAAAATCACAGGACACGCAAGATTACTATAATACAATGTGAGGTTATGTAAAATACAAATTAAAAGTGAGGTTATGTTATATTAGGTTATGGTAAGAAAATGGTTGAGATTGAGGTTATGTTAGTCAGCATATACAAGTACGTCACTACCAAGTAAAACAAAATGGTGAAGTTACTTAATAAAGAACAAGGACAGAAAGTGATATTACTGTCAGTCAACACATACAAGTACGACACAACTCTTGACACAAGGAAGTGGGATTACTGTTACCGGCATGTTAGTCAGCACATACAAACACTAATCTAGCCAAATCAAACAATTAAATACAACACACAAAACTACTCTTACAAGAAAATAAGGCTTTTGTGACTCTCAAAGGTTACTGTTATGTTAGTCAACACATACAAACACAACACTACCAAGTAAAACAAAAATGGTGAAGTTACTGTATAAAAGAACAAGGAGGTGAGGTTATGGTAACTCTCAAAGGTTACAGATGTAAGGTTATGTCAGTCAACAAATACAAGTACGACACAACTCTTGACACAAGAAACTGAGGTTACTGGGTGTGAGGTTATGTTAGTCAACACAACACTACTTTAGCCAGAACAAACAAGAAACTGATGTTATTGTACACTAGCAAGTCAGATAACGCTAAAATCACACGACACGCAAGATTACTATAATAAAAGTGAGGTTATGTTACACAGAATAAAACAAATTAAAAGTGAGGTTATGTAAAATACAAAGCAAAAAGTGAGGTTAGGAAAAGTGAAGCTATTATGGGAAGCAAACGCTCAAGTTTAATCTTTGCAAAACGCAACGAACGGAGAGACACGTCCGATCGCAACGGGAGCAGGGAGCAAAGAGAGAGAGAAAATGCGCTGCAAGATAGCAGGTATTGTGGTGGGGGTTATGTCTCTTTCAATCACAGAGCCCGCAGGTAACAACGGGTTTGCTGACAGAGACTATGTTGAGGATGTTGTGGTTAGATGTACAGAAGGAAGTGAGATTAAATACACAGAAGGAAGTGAAGGAGACAGAAGAATACGACGGTTAGATAATTACCATAGAAGGCTAGATGATTAACAGCAGAAGGACACGTGGGTTAAATAATTACCAAAATTGTAGATAATTAACCATAGAGAGATGCAAAAGATAAATAATCAACCATAGAGGGTAGCAAAAGAGCCACAGAGGGAGGCAATTACACCCTAATTCTATTCCTCATAAGAGCCCATGTTAATCTATTCTCCGTAAGAGTCCATGTTATTCTATTCCCCCATAAGAGCCCATGTTATTCTATTCTCCATAAGACCCCATGTTACGGCCAAAGCGCGCGGCATTACTACTATCTGGGACCTCAAAACAAAAAGTTATCATGGTCTCGGGCTTAAGTCTTACCATGAGACCTACGGTAATAGCTTCTTACCTATAGGGGAAATTTGCTAGAAACCATTAATTTAATTAATATCATATTGTTTAATTTCCTAAGTATTAATGAAGGGTTTTCATTAACGAATGGTGCGGTTTTGACATTAGATACCAAAGAAACCAAGAAGATATAACATTAATATTGATGTTATTGTAATCATCACAAGAAACAGTTTTACGGTACGTCCAGATTGCACGCCAATTCAGATTGCGATTCCGAATCAGATTGTCTTCGCCAGGAATGACACTTGTATTTTAACGGACATGGCCACAGTGGCCGCCGGAAGCCGAGCCCGCGCGCAGGTACCTGCTTACCGGAATGAATTCTTCATTATTGTTTCAGATTCGGTTTCAGATAGTGCTCATACGGTTATGCTAAAACTGGCTACAACACCATGAATATGCAATAAATACATGATGTATTATATGTGGGCCCTGTACCTATACAAAGTCAAAGCTACGTTAATTTTATTGCAATTTTACAGCGTTTCTATGAGTAATTTCTTTCTCAAAATTTAGCTACAGTAGTGGGCATTTGAGGCTGCTAGACCGGAAGTGACGTCATCCGGTCACGTGACCGGATGCGCTGAGTCATTAAACACGTCATCTGAGCCTCAGCCAGTGACGTAGGCGGTTTTGTGACGTAATGGGGGAAAGGTTAAAGTTCAAGGTCACTGGGAGGTTATTTTAAAAAAGTACTACCTCGCACGCGTAAAATCCGATTGTGATTCGATAGTTTTCATTCGATAAAAATATCGAATGAAAAAATCGAATGAAGCAATCGAATGATACGAGTGCGAGGTAGTACTATTTCATGTATTACTTTATTATTTACATTTATTTTTATTTACAATAAGTTATGTTTACAATAGTTCCCCGTTGTTTGTCGTCATCGATGTTGTTGATCCGGACGAGTTGCGGCCGACAGACGCAGTTTTCAAGTGTTGCGCTTGTTTGTCCAATCGGCCCATCCCGACTGTGTGTTCCTTGCCTATTTATGTGACTGCAGGGAACACACAGTAGGGACGAGCAGCTCGATGTTCACCGGTCGAGAGCCGGAGGTGTACTGGCTATTCACAAGCTAGCGTTGTAATCGTACTAAATGGTGGGGGTAAAAGTGTGGTGGGGCGGAGCAGATGGCGGACGGCAGATGGCAGGCGGCAGATGGCAGGCGGCAGATGGTAGGCGGAAGGTGGCAAGTGCGCGGCAGATGGTTGCTACTCCATTCGCCGCCAAAGTAATGCAAGCCGTCGCCGTAATTCTTGTATTTTATCTTGACGGTTCATTTGATATGTTTTACATCTACATATGTAATAGCTGAAACACCTGCACTTACGACAAGCTTTCCCGTCAACTTGATCGGCTGGTATTTTAAAACATTGCAACTCGCAACAATATGTCTTCAAATTGTTATCGAAAAATAAATTGTTCATCGGTGGCACCGACATGTTAGCTGCAGCGTGTGTTAGACAAGACTGAGACTAACTTCACTGCTCCCTCTCTTTTATACCCCTTCATAAGTTAACCCTGAATGAAAGTTCAAGGTCATCCATTTGAATTTTAAAAAAAAGCAACACAGCAGTATATAAAATAATATACTGCTATGTTGCTGTTTTTTCTTTTTTTTTCTTTTTTTTATGTTATTCTTTCTTTATTAAACAAACATTTTACAATACAATAAGCTTAAGTCTAACATTGATGACTAGAAATACAAACAGAGAAAAACAAATAGAGACATTATGTACAATGATGCATGATGTGCAGAGTGAGTTCCGTCGAGTTGTTGCCGCTTACACCGTGTGATACCAAATACAACGTCCCCGGTTGAATATCTCGCAAGTCTTCATTTTGTAGCAGTTGAACAAATCGTTTTGGAAGAAATACTTGAAACTTCGGCTTATCTCCTGGAGTCATAGGTCCTTCGCACAATGATACTAGAATTGCTTCTCCATGTGTGGTTTCCACTTTCTTGATGCTATGAATAATGTAATGTCTTTGTTCTTTTAGTTCTGAACATTTTTTAGTTAGCAGAAGGTTCGATTTTGAGTGAGTGTTGAATTGATCAACCAATGTTTGTAGATATTGTTGTGATGCCATCTTCGTCAGTGGTGGTGTCTTCTGTGATGTTGCCTCTTCGGAGTCTCGAATAATACTCGTGCTGAAGCGGTGTTGTCTCCTCGTATTTATAGGCCCCACTACCCCCGTACTTTAACCACATTTCTGTTCTCCGCTACCCCCACCACATTCCTGCGTTTGTTTCAAGTAAGCAGCCAAACGATATGCGTTGTACAATGCACAGTTTGTTTGACCGTGTTTAAGATCTTTTGCAGCGACACAAATATTACCGAGATTAATGTTAAAGTCCTTACTGATAGTTATATCGAAAACATTACCGTGCGTATACTTTTGTATCCAGTTCTTTTTTTCTAATCCTCTTGTGTATATATGTGAATATTGTTTGCAAAAGTTAAACATAATACTGTGCAGATTACTGTAGCTTATAAATCCTTCATACCAATGTATGTGATGAAAGTAGTTTGTTATCCATTTGTTTGTACTTTTTGCTTTGGTGTTAAGTTTGTTAAAAGAAAAAGGAGCTTCAAACGTGAATGGGTAGGCCACAAATGTAAGCAAGTCTAAAATTACTAATTCCTTGATAATAAACCTATCGTCATTATTTCGAAATGCTTGAAATTCTATTACACAAGGCTTTACACTCACTTCTTCATCCCCTCCGCTCATCATGGCACCTAGCGATCAACTAAACTGTTTTCCACACCACGGTAGGTTAAATACCAGGCCGTACAGTTGCAGGCGCGTTGGTGTATATTTAACGTGGGCACCGTCCCCAATAGGCCTACCCCACGTGTGTTCTTCTTTACTAAGTCAAACTTTAGTCTTTTTTAACTTCTTCTTCTTGTGTTTCGTTTTCTTCTTCTTCTTGTTAGCGAATTTCCCCTATAGGGAAGAAGCTATTACCGTAGTCGGCATGGTAAGACCTAGGCCCGGGACCATGATAACTTTTCGTTTTGAGGTCCCCAGACCCCAAAAACATCATTCGTTCGAAACTGTATATATATATATATATATATGTGTCCGTGAGCACGATAACTCTCGTAAAAATTATCCGATTTTGATGAAATTTGGTATAAACGTGTAAAGCAACATTTATGACTTTAAGTTCGAAAACCAGCCAGATCGCTCTATCCGAAGGGGTATTTTGGGGGGGTTTTGTACCCCAAAAATGGGTTTTTCGAATTCTTTACATATAATTTTGGAAATAGTCAAACTTTATTTTTTCCCATTGGATTCAGCTTAAAAAAACACACAATTTGGTATTTTGATCATTTCTCTACGTCAATTGGTTACCGAGATATTGAAAGTGCTAAACACAGTACGTTGTCTTAATGTTATTCTTATGGGGGAAAATAAAAATTTTATATCTCGCTTATTTATGAACGTATACTGACGAAACTTGGTATACAGCTTCATATGGTTGTGGACCATTAATATTTGCTCAAAAAAAAATTTTTACCCGAGGCTCCCGTAGCAGCAAACCTGCGTACTCAGCCCCATGTTATTCTTATGGAGAATAAGTAATGTGTTATCTGCCTTCATTATGAAAATAAATTAATGAAATTTGGTATGTGGCTTTACCTACATGAGTTATATTGATATTTGTATAAAACCCTATTTTTTGTCTTCCTTGCTTCAGCAAACCTGCATACTCAGCTGCCATGTTATTCTTATGGAGAATAATTAAAATGTCATAAATCGTTTATTTATGAATGTATATTGATGAAACTTGGTATATGGCTTTATGTGGTATTAAGATACATATATATACATTGGAAATTCGCTGAGTACGCAGGTTTGCTGCTACGGGGGTATTTATGTATTTCTCCGTTTCTTCTTCTTCCTGTGTTGTTTCTTCTGTAGCTTCTGTAGCGATTTCTACAAGTGGTTCAAAATCCTTTAACTTTCTCCACATGCAAACTTCATGAGGTATTCTATTAAAAATAGATGTATCCACAGGTCCGTACACGATGGTGCTATCAGGTTGTTTTTCCAAAGTATCGACCAAATATTCTTTAATAATAGCGCTTGCAAATACCAACTGTCTCATGTACCTTGTAATAGGTTCTGTTGCGTAGTTTAAAACGTAGAATTCTTCACGTGACAGTAGAATCTTATTTTCATGTTGAGTCAAGTCTCTAATTCGCACTTGTAGTTGTCCGCGATGTTTAACAATATCGATTTCATTGTCACAATCCAAAAGTCGAATATGTGTTTTCCTTCCACACAAACTGTTAGTTAAATAACATTCTATTAAATGTACATGTTTCAAAAATGACTCCCAAGCATTTTGCGAAAATAAAACCTTTTTTGTTCCATGGTGTAGTATTACTGTAGGGGAATAATCCAATGATTTCATCAATCCAACTGATACACTTTTACTGATGCATGCTGAGATGGGGTAAAAGATTCGCAGAAAAACTTCAGTTAAAATGTGAGGAGGAATATTTTCTTCAACTTTCTTCTTCCTCTTTGGTACTACCTTTGATGGGTCTGCATTAATTTCCTCCTCTCTATCTCTTTTACCAAACTTTAAAAATGCAGTTATTTCCTTGATGATTTCTGCTTCACTAGTATTATCACGTTCCAATAACGGTGCTACCTCTGCATCACCTTGTACAACAGATGGAGAACTCATTTTGTAGAAGATGTTACCCATGCGCCGATAGACGATCAACTGAAGACCTGCATTGCTGCTCCGCTATTTATAGGTTAGCGACAGTGGCGGTGCCGGTGGTGGTACAACGTTTTACAATACTGTCTTTACAATACCGGTCAACGGTGTGTATGTAACAATTTTATCGTGCAAAATTAAACAATACGCAGATGTATTTGCAGGTACGTTTTCTTGAAATTCCATTTCTATTTTTATATCAACACTAGACGATTTTACAGATTCATTTTGTTTGGAACAATCAATTACAACAATCGGAGCTTTCGATTCAAACTGAACGGGAGATAGTAGAGGTGTATTTGTTTTGCCGTAATATGAATTTTGGAACCTAGCGTACATGTCGTATAAAACACTGTATCTTTTCTTATCAAAAGAAATATTAAAGTTGTCGTAGGGAAAGAATTGTGAATTCAGAAACACTTTACAGTTTGTTAATTTACAATGGTCAAATTCACCAGCATTTTCAGTTATTATACTTTTCTTCTTCGTTTGTAATCCAAATATTACATATCTCGCTTTTTCCAAATGAGTAGAAGTTTTTACAGTCCATGTATGCCGTTGTGTTGTAGGTAAAACGGGGTATTCATGAAACTCCCAGCTTCTGAATGGCATTACAATGTCTCGATCTGATTTTAACTTTCTTAATAATGTAATCCTGTGTTCATCATTTAGTCGCACATGTGGTACTCTCCAAACAATCTTGTCTAATGTTAATTTCCAGTCTAAATTGGCATCAGTTGTTCCAGTAGCTGCTTTAATAATATCTTTATCGTTTGATGATCTTAATAAAACTAGTTCTTGTTTTACATTTATTATTATTCTTCTGTAGTCTTCAGCAAATCCTAGGAGTAATCTTAAAGGTACGTAGAAATCAAAGTTTCCCGAAGAGTCAGGAGCGATTGTACTTTTGTCTGGTGCAACCCATCCTGCAACAGCTAACAGATTCTTCTCATTTGGTGTTAAAGACGCTAATCCTTTCAATGTACTGGAAATTCCAACCTTTTTTGTTGAATCGACTGTAACTCCTGAAATTTCATATCTAATCTCGTCAAACAAAAATGCCATAGGATTATTTATGAACGGAACAGTGGTTCCAGCAGTACCATCATTTTTTGTTACTTTTCCTTCAATATATAAATAACTTTCGCATGGAAGAGTATAAATGTCTTGTTGTTGTATAGGAATCCTAATGTCATCGTTATTGTTTAATTTGGACGAAGCGTAAGGGTTGTGCGTGTGATATTCCTTTTCCCATAAGGTCTCGTCGAATGTTGGACCCTGCGCTATATCCAGTATATCCATTGTTAATGACCTTTAATCCAATTTCTTCTAGAAAACGAATGTTGTCACTTGTTAATCCTTCTACAGCTGATGAGCTACTGACCTCTTTGCTTGTTGGCTCTCTCTTTTTAAATGATAACCCTATTGTCTAAGCGGATGATTTTATATGTATTCTTACAGTAATAGCTTCTCCTCTAAAGTCAATAAGGTTTCCGTCTTGATCCACTATGTTCAGCACGATGTCTGAAATGAAACTGTTGTTTAACGGTAGGTACACAAGGTTTTGAGGCTTTTCTACTATCTTGAAACCCGGTGCAACTGATGGGTAGAATGTGTGTAATATATGACGATTCTCTCCATCTCTGTAGGATCCTTGTATAATGTTACATGTAATGTCTATGCTATTAACTTTGATGATCGTGACAGTTTTATTCCCAGAATGAGTTTTATTAGGTTCTAATACTTTTGTTTCCTTAGAAAACCCCAATAAACTACCAATTGAATGTTCTTGACTAAAATCAATATAATACTTAGACGTAATTTCGGCTTTCATTGTATTGTTATTGCCTTTTATCGTTATATTTTGTTTTCCCATATGTTTTTGTATAACTTTATTTATATTATCAATTTCATAAGCTCCTGTTGGTAAACTGAATTCTTCCAAAGCTGAATACTTTCCTTTATCATCTTTTGTCTTGTAATAATGTATTTTGTTATTAATTCCTTCACTAACGTTTGGAATAGAGTTATATGTTGTTAAATCCAATAATGCGGCTTCCCATAGTCTTCCTTTTTGCAAACGTAGCGCTGGAAACAGAATACTGCGCAAAGTACATGAGTTACCGGTTAATGACATTGTATACGAGGACATCTTAAAGTTGACTAACACTTTTAGCTAAAAAGTCTAAACATAAATGACCGCAAATGGATGTATCATCAGGTTGTTTTCTTGTATGATTGTAAAAAACATTTTCTGCCGCACGAAAGTATTGTTGAAGTTCTTTCGGTGGTGGAAGGTCTCCAAAACTGTCGAAATAATAAATGGTTTTACCAAGTTTCTTGTAACACACCCAATGAGTGCCTAATCCTTCACTATTATCCAAATTTACAATACCAGTCTCATTTTTCCACATTTTAACCGGTAACTCATCTTTCATAAATACTCCTCTAAAAAATGGGATTTTCAAACAAGAAGCATATGTAATCAGTTCTTCATTGGTCAATTCTTTGTTTTTAATTATTAATTGCTCTTTCTTATTTAATACACACGATACGGTCTTAGGTATAATCCTCCTCCCTTTTTTATCATTGACCATATTGTTGGTTTCTTTTTAGCTTTACCACTGGTAGATCGACGTTTTCTTCTGATATTACCTCCTTGTTTTTTAGCGGGTTTTTTTCCCACGCCTTCTTCTCTTTCCTCCTCCAAACGTAGTTTTTGCTTTCATTGCTGCTGTTACTGCTAAAGACGCTGCTTTTTCACCAATACTCGCGTCACTAGATTTTACTCTTTGCCAAGCTTTCTCAGCAAGTGCTTTATCCGCTATTGATCTATTTTTAGTATCACCAAATTTGGAATACGCTATATCGTGCTGTTTACAAGCCTGATCGAGCTTATTTATTCCAGGATCTCCTCTAGCAAGACGTTTCTCTAATTTGGTTCCAGGACCACAATATTGATATCCTCCAGGTAAATGTAATTCCACAGGTAATAAATCAATCGCCTTGTTAACTATAGCTCCAACCGGTTTACTCAATAGAGAAAATGCTGTTGATGCTATTCCCCTTCCTCTCTGTAATCTCTCTCGATTATGACTGATGAGATTAACCCTCGACATGACTATTTATAGCAAAACTTACAATCAGTAGGTGCACTCTATAAATGTTTTACAATGAATGTAATACCAGTTTTGGTTTCTTGTATTATATACTGTTTAAAATCCATTTATTATATCGAAATGGATTTATTAATTAAATGTAGACATATTAAATAAAAGTAGTAAAAATAGAAATAAGGTGTAATTGAAGATGTTTCTCTGCTGGTGATGGTATCGTTGTCTTCGGTAAAATGAATAAACTTTAAATAGTTGTCATGTTTCCTTAGAAACTTGCCACTTAATCGTTGATAATTGAATAACACATCCCAGTCTAGTTTATCTTTAAAATTGTCAATGTAATTCTCAGAGAGATTTTGATATTTACTTATTACTTCCCAACAGTTATTAAAATTTGATGTCATCTCTACGAGGAAGTCTTCTGAAAACTGTTGTCTTTGTAAAATATGGATCCATTTAACTCTGTGAAAATAAATTCTTAACATAGTCATTGTAAAGAGGTAATGTATGGAAAGTTGTTCCCAATCCATATATCTATCAAACCGTTGAACAAAACCATCTGTCAACACTCCTTGGGGAAATCTCGGCTCTTGAGATATTAAACTCCACGCAGTAATATTGGATTCCATCATCCTCTCTGTATCGTCTCTCGAATATGACTGATGCTTTATCCCTTATCATGGGGGGTATTTTAAATTCTTTTTTCTCTTATGTAATCTTCATTGTTTTCTGTTGGTTCATTAATCACATTCACTTTATCCTCCTTTCCTAATGTCTTGACTTTAGAAGGCTTAGATGGTTTATCTCGTTGATTAGGTTTCTCTGTATTGTGTATATTTTTCCAGTCTAAATAATTGTGACTGTAAACATCTGAAGCTGCATCTCTTCCTGAAGCCCGATGGATATAATGGAATAGAGCTGGACCAAACCTTTCCAAATGTTTTTCATATTCCGTAGTCCATTTCTTGTGTACAATATCAAACATTTTCTTATTTACAGCGTCTCCATCCTGCTCACAATCACCTACATTTGATAATTTTAATTTTTTTACATCATAGCTTGTGTCAGTTTTATTCCTTTTGTAAATCGTTAACAATTTTAGAGTAGCTAAATTTACTGCTTCACCATCATAAATGGGATATTGTATATCGCTTAACCTTTTACCGGAAAACCCCCAATGATCTTCGTGTACAGTTGGGGTTCTTTTTTTCATGTACTGTACCGTAACCGCATCAGACGACATAAGCGGATCACCAACATTTTGAATTACTTTTCCTTCAAAATTATAGTTGCCGTCAGGTGTTAACGGAAACCCAGCTCTTTTAGCGAATTTCCCCTATAGGGAAGAAGCTATTACCGTAGTCGGCATGGTAAGACCTATGCCCGGGACCATGATAACTTTTCGTTTTGAGGTCCCCAGACCCCAAAAACACCATTCGTTCGAAACTGTATATATATATATATATATATATATATATATATATATATATATATATGTGTCCGTGAGCACGATAACTCTCGTAAAAATTATCCGATTTTGATGAAATTTGGTATAAACGTGTAAAGCAACATTTATGACTTTAAGTTCGAAAACCAGCCAGATCGCTCTATCCGAAGGGGTATTTTGTACCCCAAAAATGGGTTTTTCGAATTTTTTACATATAATTTTGGAAATAGTCAAATTTTATTTTTCTCCATTAGATTCAGCTTAAAAAAACACACAATTTGGTATTTTGATCATTTCTCTACGTCAATTGGTTACCGAGATATTGAAAGTGCTAAACACAGTATGTTGTCTAATGTTATTCTTATGGAGAAAAATAAAAATGTTATATCTCGCTTATTTATGAACCTATACTGACGAAACTTGGTATATGGCTTCATCTGGTTGTGGACAATTGATATTTGCTCAAAAAGACACTTTTTTACCCAAGGCTCCTGTAGCAGCAAACCTGCGTACTCAGCCCCATGTTATTCTTATGGAGAATAAGTAACGTGTTAACTGCCTTCATTATGAAAATAAATTAATGAAATTTGGTATGTGACTTTACCTACATGAGTTATATTGATATTTGTATAAAACCATATTTTTTGTGTTCCTTGCTTCAGCAAACCTGCATACTCAGCTGCCATGTTATTCTTATGGAGAATAATTAAAATGTCATAAATCGTTTATTTATTAATGTTTATTGATGAAACTTGGTATGTGGCTTTATGTGGTATTAAGATACATACATATGCATTGGAAATTCGCTGAGTACGCAGGTTTGCTGCTACGGGGGTATATTTTCACTATATCCAGATTTTACTCCAAACTCGGAATACCGTCCAAACTTGTCCACACTCATGATGTAACTGAATCGCTATCGTTTAGGTTCTTATTATATATATATATATATATATATATATATATATATATATATATGCGTCTACTGAACAATTATTCCTTGTTTTCGCAGTTCATCAACCAAAGCTACCCATTCGTTTTCTAAACCAGTGTGCCCGGCTTCCATGGCTTCATGTAATAATCTCATTCGATCAACTAACTTATTTATATCGTTGTAATATATTATATTAGTTTTATACAAATTTTTCAATAATCCCCTTCCAGATGTGGTAGAATCAGTTGTTTTTCTCTTTTTATGCAAAACATTTAATTCAGCAGAAGATAAAGCTCTTCTTTTAATTTGAGCTTTTTTTGATTTTGAGGGGAAAAGACTAGATATAATACTTGTATATTTTATTGACCGATTTCTATGAATAGGTAGGTCTTTGGAATACTTTTTTCTATGTGCATTTGTATACTCTAATATATTTTTAAACAATTGTAAATCCCTTTTAGTATATTTACCAGGATTATTTTTAAAGATAAGTTCAAACAAACCTTTTGTACCTTTATATTTCTTATCTCCAATAACTATATCATCATTTTCGTTTATATCTAACTTGCTATCTCCAATCATTAATCCTTTATCCTCTATTCTAGCTCCATAGGTATGATAATTTCGATTAGCATGTGCGGCGTGTAACATTTTTAACGTATATGTTCTTCCAAGTGTTCCTTTAAACATAATATCCGTGCCTAATTTGCTTAAGTTGGATGGGTTAATATCCTCTTCTTCTGCTCTTGTATCTTCTACACTTGTATCTTCTGTACTTGTATCTTCTGCAATATCCTTTTCCTTTAAATCCTCTATATCTCCGCTTTCTTCATACTCGTCGCTTTCTTCAGATGTATGTAACTGGCCAAAACTTTCATCATTCTGAAATTCTTCTTCATATTTGGAAATTGGTAGCATTTTGTCTCCTTCGAAGCGAATTGAAGGTTTTTCCATATTTTGTGCTAATCGCTTTAAAGGTTCAGTAACAGGTTTGAATGTTGTTTCTAAAAATTGCTCTCTTTCATTTATACCTGATTTTAAAGCTCGGTTTTTTTGTCTAATAGAATCACTAAGTGATTTTATTTCCTTTAATAGCTTTTCCTGGTTAACCATCTTCACACCTTGACGACTTGTACAGTAATACCGCTAATCAGTGTATTAAAACGAATTTATCAAAAACTATTCTATAACGACCATCTTTTATAGCATGATCTTTCATAATAACCAAAAATCCATACTTTTCCGCCCATGCTTTTCCGCAAAGCTCTTTAAACTTTTCAAATGGCATATCCGCATTCACATGATCGTTATATATATGTTTTAGGTTAGTATCATCTTGTTTGAATACAATTAGAATATTTGCATTATCTCTGATAAGTTGTTTTGGGATTTTGCTATAGGTTTGTCCTATATAAATGCTGTCGATGTTATTATGTCTTCCCATGGCAAAGTAGTTTCTAATAGTATCCTGATTTTCACAAGATACATCGTCAAATATAAATACAGAATACGGTTTCGCTTCGTTTGGTTGCATAATGCTATCACTAGCGTTAAATTTGTAAAAATTAACATCAGACACATCAGATAGGATTTTATCCAGCAATTGATACTTTGGTTGATGTAGAGACTTTGAAAAAATATATAGGTTATTAAACCTTAATCCTTGCGGATTAGTGATCAAATTAAAGACGACATTGGTCTTTCCACAGTTTGAGGGGCCACTTACTATACATCGAACAGTGTTTGGAAGTAAACTACCGTGTTTACCATTGTTGATTTTAACGTTATCCACAGTTACATCATCTATGTTATTAATATTGAATCGATCTTTATGGTGAATAATCTCCATCCCGCTCAAAGGTTAACGATGAAATGAGTTGCTTGCATTACACCAAGTCCTTTATAGGTATCCATGAATCCTCAGTTTTGTTAAACCCTAACCACCGCACTTTAACTGCGTCCTTTTTCTTTGTAACACTTTTTCAACAAGATATACATCACCTACTGTTGACTTTAACATTTCATGTCCATAAAATGCACCTTGCAACAAATCTCCTTTGTTATCTTTTAAGATATACGTTTCAGGTACAGTCGGTTGTACTTTATACACTGTAAAAACTTCATTCGTCCAATTGGGAAGGTATTTCTTGGTAAACACTCCCTTATATTTACTAATCCTTACTTTATCACTTACATTAAATTTTCTTGGCTGCATTTTTTCTACTTTAGGCTTTGTATTTTTCTTTATGCGTTTTAATACATCTTTTGCATTTCTTCTATTTACTTTGTTAGGTTTCATACCAATAGTTCTATGAAACCTGTTGTTATAATCATTTATTAATTGTGGTAAAACATCATACCATACGTAAGAACCTCTTTTTGAAAATTGTTTATACAGTGCTCCTTTTAAGGTTCTATTGAATCTTTCTACAATAGCTGCTTTTTTCTCTGAATTTGTAGAATAATGATTTATTTTATATTAATTCATTAACTGTGCAAAGTTTGTATTAAAGTATTCTGTTCCATCATCAGTTTGTAAATGTTTAATTTTGTTTTTATCTCTTTTTATGGCTATTTCCATGGCTTCTGTTACGCTTTTACCAGTCTTGTCCTTTAGAGGCAAAGCGTCTGCAACTTTTGCAAAACAATTAATAAGTGTGAGTATATATTTAAATCCTTTGTTTATTCTGCTATGCGGTCGCATTTCAATTAAATCCGCTTGATATAGATCATTTATCCCTTTTATAACAGTATTTCTTCTTGGAAACTTTATTCTTGCAGGTTTGTGTAGTTCATTAATAATCTTCTCCTTCAGGTCTGACATGATGGTTTCACGAAGACAGCTGATATGATATTAAATATTCTTTTGTATAAATCTGCTTATATAGGTCAAGGTCATTCCAAATTAATGTATAAAAGGGGGAACACAGCAAAATACTGCTGTGTTCCCCCTTTTATACGGAAAGGAAAAGGAAAAGGGATGTAGGACGATGAAAGGGTTACTCGTCAATAGGGTTGAGGGAGTAGTGCCCGAATGGTAGAGTGTGGATGTTGTCTGCAAATATGTGGCGTTTGTCATCATTTGAAGAGAGAGCTTTTTTTACCTCCGTCACGCTGTACAGCTGATGGTTGAAACTTCTGATTGTGTTGAATTTTGCTGTTATATCTTGATCTTCAAATAAACATTTCTTATAGTGATTAAAATGCACATTCTTCTTTAAATACAAACTTTTTACTCCTTTAGCTTTCTTAATGACTTGGTTTTCATTTAGTTGTAAAGAATATAATTTTGACATTAGTGCAACAATTTCTTGAAGTATAACACCATTGGCTTCATCTTTAAATTTGCCAAGCACTTTTTTGTTTCTATCATTGTCGTAGTTTGGATGATCTTTTGGATAGTCGGAAAAGTCAAAATCGTTTTTGTAATCAAATGTCCGAAGGTCTTCATACATATCGTTAGTAATTATCCAATATATAAAAGCGTCTGTATCCATGTAGGAGATGCCGATGTTTTCTCGTCCATAAAAGGTGACCATCTTTTTGTAATGAAAATCGTACATATGAGTCTTGGAGATATCCAGGATTGACATACCTATGTACAAAGGACGATCCATCTTCACACTGGTTTTCTTCATAGATACAGCTACAAGACTTTCGTTAATATTTATAGATGTTCCAAAGTTTGGCTGTTGTACGAGTTTTTGTAGTTTGTTCGGATCTGTAACAAGTTTAACATTTTTATGTCTTCTTTTGTTTTCCAATGTTTTACCGAATATCGCATTGTTCATCAATTTAAAAAAGTCTTTTTGAAAGGCTGATGTAGCGGCTGCTCTTCTGGTAGTATTCGAGTCTATGTACGGTTTCAACCAGCACGATTGGGAAAATTCTACAGCTCTATTAATTTTAGTAAGACGTAAACCTAATTCGATAGCTTGTTGAACAACCCAATAGTGAGCTACGTATCGTTGTTTATTGTTAAGGGTCATCATTAATTTGGGGTGTTTTCCAGTTGGTGAAATTTCTGTTCTTGCAAGGAGTGGAAGGTCATAATGAAGATCGTGTAAATGTTCTGGATATTCAAAGTCGCAATCCACAATATACCCGGTATCTCCTTGTTTTGGAATTTGTGAAATATCGCCAATACAGTCGGGATCAACCCATTTAAAGTTGTCAAATGGAAGTGGGTTCGACATGGCCCATCCATACAGATTATTCGCGTCGAAATATCCCAAGTACGTTGAAGGTTTCTCTTGATCATGGTCAGGTAGATATTTGTTGTTGGCTTTAACATGTCTCGTCACGCTTTGAGTTAATCCACCTCTAACACCCGACTCAACCATTAAAACCATATCTATATCTGTTAACAGCTGGAGTTTGCATTTTGTTTCTTTCAGCATTGCTTGCCAAGCTAGTCCTGGAGATGTATACGAATGTAGAGGGTCCAAACCGTATGCTGCAAAACAGGTTCTTCGGAATTCTTCCATAACATCGCAGAGAAGAGTCACGTCAAGTTTTACATAAAAGTCTGAGTATTCTCCTAAGGTCTTCATATCCAACTCGTTCCATACTCGACATGCATGTTGATAATCTTCAAGTGAAATTTCCGAATCATTAAGTTTGTTGTTAAATTGTTCTGGTGGAGGAAGTGATGTTTCATTAAATCTATGCAGTCCATCGATGTAATCGTAGGGGAAGACCCCTTTTCGAAGAACCAGATCCATTTTACTACTGGCTACAATTTTGCTTGTTTCTATCAGATCTTCTCTTTTTAAATTCTCAGTTAATTTCATTAGGCTAGAAGGCATAAATCTAAACGAATCAATAAACCTAAGTTTTATTTTGCCAACCTTTTTAGAGAAGCTTATAAATTTTTCCATTGTTGTTGCCAAAACATCTATCGCCCCATCATCTCTTCCCAATTCGGGAATTATAAAGTGAGAGTCATATCCACTAAGGTTATGTAGAACAACGGGTATAAAAGATGGAAGTTTGTAATTCAAGTTGCAAGCGTTACAGGCTGCACCTCTGTAGACTCCTGTAAGATGGTCGTGATCACGAACTTTAACGTTATCTGGTGTAAATATGTTATTACACAGATAACATGTTGTTGCCAGATTGTGATGTTGAAGTTGATGTTCTTCCATAGGCAGCATCGGTATTTTAATTTTGTAGAGTTCTTCCACCTTAGAGGCAATGTAATACAAATCGTCTACAAAGTGTTTCGCTGCTTGTTCACCGCGATAAATCTTCGGAGCAGATGATAGTCCAAATTCTTGAAGATGTTCTTCAGACAGCGTGGATTTTGTTAGTATAGAATAACTGTTTGGTGCGTGTTTTTGATATTTGCTTCTTTTTGCGATATCCTCTTCTTGTTGTTCAATTGGAAGTAAAGATGCTTCGAAATCCGCGTACACACCAAATGGAATAGGGTATTGTTGATTTACTTTGTCAAATTGTACGTATGATCTGCTAGGATGTGGCAATTTAATTCTAACCTCATAATTTCCACTACATAACCTTTGGTGTTCTAATAACCATTCTGAACCTCCTCTTCTTAATGGTTTGTTCACATGGCAAAAGCATCTCTTACATGTTGTGATTTTCCTTTTATGTTTTGTTAACTGTTTACATACGAGCCCTTCAAAATCTTTTATATACACGTAATGAGATATCTCTCCTTTATTGATTAATAACAAGTCAGTATGATTGTTGCGCTCATTCGATGTTATGCGCAAGGGATACACATTATTTGACGAATCCAAACCAAATATGTTGACTGAAGCCGACGGATTTTGCTTTTCAAATTTTGATATATCAGTAATTGCAACAGGATAAGTCATTCCTTGGAAATTATACTTATGTTGAACTCCTTCATATTCTCTATTAGGTCTACACACATGATTTTTTACATATTTGGCCAACATTGCATATTTAAAACATTCGTTATCTTCATTTTGCACATTAATACAGGATTTGGTATCACTTACTTTTTTCGGAAGAGGAATGTAACTACTTCCTCTCATTCCATAACCGTGTTTATGAACTCTAACATCCAGACTTGTTATACTTAATAAAGTCCATCCAGATCCTCTTCCTTCATGCTCTTGTAGTTTCGTCAAAAGTTCCTCAAGACATTCTGTTACGATCTTTTCAATATCTGACGCAGCCATGATGGTTCGGTTTTTTGTCATGAAACCTCTTGGTGATGTTTAGTTTTGAATGTTAGTGAATATGGCATCTAGCAACAGTCCAAATTTGATAAAATTTAATCTTTTTTGTTCATTCTTTAGTGTTTTGGTTACTAATTCTTTGGCGTTATGTAAAAAGTTTTCAAGTTGTAATTTTACGTTGTCAATTTTAAAATGTGTTACTACCTTACCAGGTAGTGCTTTAGCGTGTAGTTCCACATCTACTGCTGTTGATGTTGAGGGTCGGTGAAGAGTAGACATAGCAGCTGTTGATGTTGAAGGATGGTGAAGTGTAGACATAGCAGGCGTTGAAGTCGATGTTGATGTTGAAGGACGGTGAAGTGTAGACATAGCAGGCGTTGAAGTCGATGTTGATGGTGTTGATGATGAAGGATGGTGAAGTGTAGACATAGCAGGCGTAGAAGTCGATGTTGATGACGTTGATTGTGCATAATGAATGACACTCGGTCTTAAAACTTCATTTTCTTCTTTTTGATTTAGGTTTGCAAATTGATGTTGTGCTAATTGATGGTCGATTGAATCTAATTCTTGTTCATTTTGTTCTTCTTTTGTATTTGTGTTGGGATTATGTTTTAGTTCTTTATGAATGGCTAAAAGCCAATCATCTCTAAATGAGGCTTTACAAATATCGCACCGATACATATTATAACTGTGTCTTCCTCAAAGGCTAACCAGCTACTAATAACACTCCAAAATTCACCTCTATTTATACCCGAAAAAGAACAGTGGTGGGGGGTATACATGCCGGAGTATATGTGTTAGTGAAGAAATACCAAATTTTACGCAGGCAGTACATTTTGCATCAAACCAAGATGTTTTCAAGTCCCCAAAGTGGGTCAAGGTCGTTTGAACATGTTGCCAAAACGGGGAATAGAGCAGTAAGTGATTCTTACTTGGACCACAAACTGATCTATTCCCCGCTTTGTATTATTTAACAGATCTTTAAGTTTTCTTTTAATTATCCTGATCTTCAAAAAGTTGTTTGTATGAGGGTTCTTCAGCAAAGAAATGTTGAACCGCCAAGTCATCTTCAGTCAGAGGACATGATTCCAACAGTTTTTGATCGATTGAGGGAGCTGACAGCGGTTCTTGGAGTTTTTCATCTTCAGTCAGAGGACATGATTCCAACAGTTTTTGGTCGATTGAGGGAGCTGACAGCGGTTCTTGGAGTTTTAACTGTAAACTTTTGATATATTCCATGGCCTTATACAAAACGGTTATTTTTGCATCTCGAGGATTGGCGAATGGGATTACACTTTGTAATCTCTCATATCCAGTGTTAATATTCACTCTCCATTTCTTTGAGTGTTCAGCGTTTCTCTGATTGTAGCCAGATCTGGAGTTGGATGTGCTTGCTTGCGAATCCATAGCTGACTAATACGTGTATTCCAAAGTGCATGGTTAAATACCTGCTTACCCCCACCATTAGAGTACGCCCCTCTTGGAGCATATGTTTGATTTAGTAATAATTATTGTATCAAAAAAAGTTGTTTCCAAGTCCAGATATAGGTCAAGGTCATCTGAAGATATTTCCAGAACGGGGAATAGAGCAGTAAGTAGTTCTCACTTTGACTACAAACTGATCTATTCCCCGCTCTGTATTTGTAGTTGGAAGGTTAACGAAGAAAACTAATCAGACTCATCTGACACATCCGACTCATCAAACGGAAATAAGCGACGGGGGAGAAAGCTAGTGACGTAGGTACCCTCAAAAAGGGTCCTACTACCACTCGGAGTTGCCTCCATGTGTTCCAAACAGAGTGACTGTTGGTAACACTCCGCATCGTCCGAATTCGATTTTTCCTCCACGTCATCCGCTACACTAGAGATATCCTCATCACTCTCCAATTGTTCCATCCAACTCACGGCTTCCATCTCTACGGAATCAACTTCTTCATCTTCCAACACCGCATCTTCATTTTCATCTTCATCTTCTAACATAATGTTTTTTAACATTAGAATTACCTCTCGTGGATGAGGAAAGATGATGTCTCTTGGTGCCATGACTAGACTGATTCAACCATTGATACAAACTCGCCTTTTATACCACAATATTTAGAGGGGGGGAGTGTTGGGGAGGGGATATTGTTGTTAAATATATATTTAGTACTAAACAAAGTTGTTTCCAAGTCCTGAAGTGGGTCAAGGTCGTTTGAACATGTTACCAAAACGGGGAATAGAGCAGTAAGTGATTCTCACTTGGACCACAAACTGATCTATTCCCCGCTTTGTATTCCAGACGTCTTTAATTTTGTTAACCCAGTTATTCATCCTGGTCTTCATCCATGAGGAAGATTTGTTTGTAGGCTGACGGTTCTTCCTCAAGAAAATGATGTTTCGCCAACCTATCTTCCACCAGGAACACGCATTCTATCGGTTCAAGAGAGACCGGTTCTTCAGAAGGAACTTCTGCAACTATTTCCTGCAGATGTTTTATGTATTCTATTGCCCGATATATCATGTCCTTTGTTTTAGTAGTAGATTTAACGCCCGGGACTTTACTTGATAATCTCCGGTAGGCTTTTTGCATTGTCAGCTTATATGTTTTTGTTCTTAATGCGTTTTCGGCTCTTCGGTTCCGCAAGCAATTGTTGAACTTCAAAAACTCTGACAGTTCATCTTTATACTCTTTGGATGTGCTTGCTTGGGAATCCATAGCTAACTACTGGGGATATTCCGATGCGGTCGCTTAAATACCGAGTTTACATGGTGGGGGTAAATGACAAGGATATTATTGTAGGAAGTACATTTTATATCAAACATCGATGTCGCAGAAAGTCTTGTAAGTGGGTCAAGGTCGTCTGAACATACCACCAGAACGGGGAATAAAGCAGTAAGTGGTTCTCACTTAGACCTCAAACTGATCTATTCCCCGCTCTGTTTTTAATCTCTCTCCTTTTTATTGATTCAACAATGGTTTGGTTTAATATAAAATGTTGTATTGATGATCCATTTCTGCCGGAGTAACCTTTCCATTATACCAATCATTTTAAGTAACTTTACATTGTTTTTATAGCTTGTTTTCCATGCTTCCTGTTCACTATTATACACTGGAGCCATAGGCTTCCACATATACAAATCACAACCAACCTCCCAATCGAGAAACTTGTGCAGTAATCTTCTTAAGACAATTAACTGATCGTGATTTTCAACCTTTCTGCTTACTACTAGTGTTGCTGCAGCGATAGGGAGAGCGGGTGTACTCATTTTCAGCAGAATGATTTTACCAGTGATAGGGAACCCCTTTTATACTACGTTTAAATGGTGGGGGTTAGTGGTGGGAGTACAAGGGTTAGGGAAGGGGTATATCGTGTTAAGAAATAAATATATCTTCCATTATTTTACCACACGGAGTGTAAGTCACTACTATACACGAATATTCTAAGTCTTTTTAGTGGGTCAAGGTCGTCTGAACATATTGCCAAAACGGGGAATAGAGCAGTAAGTGATTCTCACTTTGACCACAAACTGATCTATTCCCCGCTTTGTTTTTTTTTTTTGTTTTTTTTTAACCCCTCTCATTGTTTAGTCGTCTTCTTTTTTAAGGGTCGGAGGTTCGACAAAAACGTTCCCTAATTCTTTTTGTAAGATTGAGGGGGGCAGCGGTTCCTCAGGCAGTTCAGCTTTTATACAAGGTTCTTGAAGCTGTGTTTGAAGGAACTTAATATATTGTACTGCCTGTCGAATTTTTGAAATCCTAGAATCACTAGGATTAGCAAATGGTACAGCGACTTGTAATCTTTTGAATCCTTCTCTTACTTTATTTTCGTTTCTTCGCGAACGTGCACTATTTTGTTTCGCTCTACGTTTCCAGATTACTTCCATATCAGTAGCTGATGAGTTGGATGAACCTGCTGGAGTCTCCATAGCTGACTAATGAATATGTTCTACGACGCCACGCTTATATACCCGCTTACCCCCACCTAAAAGGTTGGTGAACAGGTCAATTTTTTGGTTTGAAAATGAATTTAAACAGAGCGAAATGTTTCTAAGTCCGTTATCTAGGTCAAGGTCGTTGTAACATTGTAAAAAAAAAAGTGTGGACAACCTATTTACACTCTGCAGCATATGCTACAAAATGTAAATAGGTTGTCCACACTTTTTTTTTAATTTGGAAAAAGAAAGACTTGATTTAATTTGGAAAAAGGTTATTACAATTTTTTCCACACAGTGGTTCCTGAATTGTCTCTGATTAGATAGTGCTTTTTCGTGGGTTTGTAGGGATGGCGCATGGCTTTAGGTAATCTTAAAATGTAGAGTTGGTCTCCACATTTTAACATGACCTTTAAGAAACCCATTATTTTGACAAAGAAGTATTGTTTGTTTTTACAAAGCCTATTAATCCGAGTTTTGGCTGGTTTCACTGTTGGATGTGGTGTGGAAAGAGAAACGGTACCCTTGTGTTTTTGTCTTAAATGAAAACTGCATAATTCTTCATCTAAGACACAAGATTTAGCACAACGTTCCCCTTTCCTTGCACCTTTTTTAAAACTGTATTTACATTGTTGTGCAGGAAGTAAGCACTTCCTTCTCAAGGATTTTAATTCATTAAATGTCTCTGAAGGAGTTTGACCATTTATGCAGATTACTGACGGACGAAAACTTGTGGAAGGTGGAGTGATGATTGGAGAAATGATCTGCGGTATAGTGGGTGTTGAAGATCTTGAACTCGGTGATGATGATCCCGAGCTCGAAGATGAAGAAGAAGAGGACCTCGAGCTCGAAGATGACGAAGAAGAAGATGACGAAGAAGACCTTGTCCTTGACCTTGGTGATGGGGAAGATAAAGATGATTTTGTTGGTGACTTGGGTCTTGGTGGTGGAGAAGATGGAGACCTTGGTTGCGACTCTTCCGGGATTATCAAGGACATCAGTAATGCGTGGCGGAGTATGGACGCAGGACCGGATGATGAAGAAGCAGGCGATGAAGAAGCAGGCGATGAAGAAGCTGGCGAAGATAAAACCTGGCGGAGTAGAGACGGTGCAGAAGTAGTTGGTGTAGATGATGAAGAAGCAGTAGAAGAGGTAGTAGGTGTTACAAGAGCTGGTTTTGCTACGACCATCTTCTTAGGCTAGGTCTGCTTCCTGATATGCGCCATGGTTAAACACAAACAGCAGAATGTTTTACCAGTGATGGGGAACCTCTTTTATACCCAATGTAAGTGGTGGGAGATGTAAATGGTGGGGAGATGTAAGTGGTGGGAGTGGAGGTGATTGAGAAAGGTTATTTTAAAAGTATATTTCTTCCAATATTTGATCAAACGAAAGTTTTTCTAAGTCCCGTCAGTAGGTCAAGGTCATCTGACATAATGCCAAAGCGGGGAATAGAGCATAACATACTGCTCTATTCCCCGCTCTGTATTGGGGAAGGGGACAAAAGACAACAAACAAGAGACTGATTTTAAACAAGAGACTGATTTTAAACAAGAGACTGATTTTATATTTCACAAACGTTTCTCATGGGTGAGATAGGTGGTGTCAACCGGTTTGCATGGCCGTATTGATCTTATTGACAAGGCCGGTTTTCAGGGCCGAACCTTATTGTCAGGGGGTTAGGAAAAGGATGAGAAACAAGATACATTACTTTGAAAATAAAGACTTTACCAGCAACTATGTAAAAGAAACAAATTAATCAGTTAACGTTACTTTTACAAGAACAGCCGAGGTCGGTTTTGCAAAGGTCAACAGTATCACTGAAACCCGGTGGGACTTAGATCCAAACACCCGGCGTCAGGCTGCTGCGAACCCAAGTTTTGACCAAGGTTGTTGAGGGACCTGTAGGGCCGGGAGTACATATTTCATTAGTAAATAAGACACTTCAAACAGATACCAAACACTAACATATATTAGACTAACTACATTACCTAGCAGCAAACTACAAGCGTTATCTAACATGCTTAACAAACTAACTAAACATGCAAGGGCGCGGATCTCTTAATTGCGCGTCGGGCCCAACGCACACTTAACAGACCTACGCTGCAGCAGAGTGCAACCCACTGGGACGTATATCCAAACAACGGGCGGCAAGCTACTGCGAAGAGACTGCGGGCTGCTCCCGCTTATAAAGGCGGCAGACAGTGGTGGGGAGCAACCACGCCTGTGTCGTCACAAGGGGGTCAACCTTGACTTGACCTTGACTTGACCTTGAGTTGACCTTGGCTTGACCTTGAGTTGACCTTGGCATGACCTTGGCTTGACCTTGACTTGACCCTGGCGTGACCTTGGCTTGACCTTGACTTGACCTTGGCGTGACCTTGGCTTGACCTTGACTTGACCTTGGCGTGACCTTGGCTTGACCTTGAGTTGACCTTGAGTTGACCTTGACTTGACCTTGGCGTGACCTTGGCTTGACCTTGACTTGACCTTGGCGTGACCTTGGCTTGACCTTGAGTTGACCTTGACTTGACCTTGGCGTGACCTTGACTTGACCTTGACTTGACCTTGGCGTGACCTTGGCTTGACCTTGGCGGAGGGGGTCCCGGATGTTAACCGGTCTAGGTCAAACCAGTCCCCAACTTTCTACCCATATATGGATAGGACATGGTTTCACTTATGACCCGCTTTACTCCGGCTGTCAGCTCATTCCAGCTTTGCCTTGCGAACTGTAACCACCTACATCGCTATGACTTCTCCTCTGACAATCGAGAAACTGCAACGTGTGAAGGACAGTTTGAAGAAGACTTCAGAGAAACTAAGCGGGTTTAAAAGACCAACTTCTTTTAAGTCTTGTATCAAAAAGAATTTCCGGAACCACCCACTATATTTTAAACAATAGCCTGAGACTCGACCTTCAACTACGCCTCAACCATCTACTTCTGCCACGACTCGACCATTGCCTCGACCTTTAACTACGCCTCAACCATCAACTTCTGCAACGACTCGACCATTGACTCCGCCTCTAACTGCCGATGAGGTGCTGAAGCGGATGAAGATCGACAGTGTAGTGACGCCATTCGAGGTCGTGAAGACGAAGTTCAGAAAACTGAAGTTGGAGACGGGTTACATATTTGTATGTAAAAACGAGAACACCTGTCTTCTTCAACACCACTTCAGTGAAAGATACATCGAGGTGGATATGCCGCGGTGTATTCCACCGCCTCCTAAGACAGAGAAGGAAATGCTTCTAATTAAGCAGAAGGGGCTTGTAAAGTGGGTGGTAAAAGAATAAACCACTGACCTCCAAACTGACCGCCGTTCCACCGTTCCCTGACCACTGTCCTATCACACACAAACGGTCCTTTTCAGGACCACCTTAAGCATTTCAAGTTAGGGACTTGGCCTGTACATAGGCAGGAGACTGTTAGTCTTATGTTTGTGTGCAGCCCACTTTGTAAAAATTTCTAAGTCCCAAGGTCCTTGACCTTGACCTTGACCTTAAACATGACCCAAAAATATATAACGTCTTTATTTTTGGTTTAAGGTATAACATGTGGGTACTCTACTGACGCGGCTCAGCAAGCCCAACAAGAAAGTGCAATCAAAATTTAAATCCGACCAAGGGTATAGCAGCTACAGCGAAATAACAACTATTTTCAAGGACAAACCTCAATAACTTTTTTGTTTTTGGTTTAAAGTATAACATGTGGGTACTTCAATTACGCGGCTTGACAAGACAAACAAGAAGGTGCAATCTAAATTTAAATCTAACCAACAGTATAGCATCCATAGCGTAAAAACAATGGTTTGAAGGACAAGGTAACGTTGTGGTGGTGGTAGGGGGGGGCGTATCATACACAATAACGCTACATCATTATTCTTCCAGCTCTTGACGGATGAACATCTACCTAGAGGGTCTGAAAAATGTCGCAGTTTTACAGGAACATGAGGAAGGTGACCTTCAGTAGTCCCCTTGTTAAAATATATCAAGTGGGTACTCAAACTACGCGGATTGATCAGACGAACAAGTTAGTGCAAACAGACTTCAGATCCGACCAAGGGTATAGCAACTGTAGCGAAAAACAACTGTTTGAAGGACAAGGTAACGTTGTGGTGGGGATAGGTGTCTATCCTACTCGCTAGCGGTACATCATTATACTTCCAGCTCTTGTCGGATGAACATCTACCTATATAGTTTGTGTTAACGTCTGAACATGTCACAGTTTTACAGGAATATGAGTAAGGTGTCCTTCAGTAGCCCGCTTGCCACCACCTTCTACTTCTCCGACGATGAAGATAGAATGTCTACGCTTTTAGCGGACAATGAGTGGTTCCATCGTAGAATAGCCAAGGTTGAAACACTCTTAGCCAGTTGTCTGCTGCACAAGAAGCAACACATGGAAACATGCACTAGTTTAGATCATAGTGACTGTAATATTTATACACATATAGTGTTGAGACAAATTAATTGAAGTTTTCAGTTAAGGAGCTACGGTCTTGACAGTGTAAGAGTCAGACCCTAACTAATGCGTGTACGCTAGTTAGTGCGCGATGTAAAAACTTGGTGGGGGAAGTGGTGTGGTGGGGGGAGTGATGTGGTGGGGGAAGGGACGAGTACCTAAATTACACTCAAACGCTGCATTACTATACAATCATTGGAACAGACAACACCATGAGCAGCGTCAACGACAATATTTGGGGAGATGCGGTTTGTGAGGAGGAGTTGATTGCAACTCTTGACGCTACCGAGGTTGAGCAAACTACATCTCAGCAGCCAACAAGCAACATCATAAGCCGTGGCAATAACATTATTTGGGGAGGTGTGATTAGTGAGAAGGAGTTGGTGGCAACTCTTGAGACTACCGAGGTTAAGCAAGGAGCGGCGATGCAAACTGTATCCCAGCAGCCTAGGACATATGAACAAGTCCTGGAGGAATATAAGAACGCGTATGATTATGCTTGCAAGAGGTGGGGTGCGCAGCCGCAATGTCCAGAGCAGGAGGATGAAATGGAAGCGGATTTTCGGCTGTTTACTAAACTAGAGGAGGAACTTCAACGAGCAGACCAACTTTTGCGTGGTGCACATGGAACCACAAATATTTTGATGGGTAACTAATGGATATTTTGTTCAAAGTCTTCCTCCCCACGTCAGCTGCCATCTGCCGCGCACTTGTCACCTGCCACCTGCCACCTGCCATCTGCCGCCTACCATCTGCCGTCCGCCATCTGCTCCGCCCCACCACACTTTTACCCCCACCATTTGGTGCGATTGCAACGCTAGCTTGTGAATAGTCAGTACACCTCCAGCTCTCGACTGGTGAACATCATCCTCTCTCCGCGCTCTTCACAAAATAACATTATCATGTCACTCAAGATTCGATGTATTTATTATGACTCTATTTATCTATCAACTTCTACGGACCTGGAGGTTTTTAAAGAGGAGTTACGACTTCTCCTAGCGAATGGCTACAGTTTATATTTAGAACTGATCGCAACAAACAACATAGACTCTGCGCAGGGGTCAAAGTATCTACCGCCTTTCATCAGAAAACGAAGTGATGGCCGCGACTCCGGATCAACAACATCGATGACGACAAACAACGGGGAACTATTGTAAACATAACTTATTGTAAATAAAAATAAATGTAAATAATAAAGTAATACATGAAATAGTACTACCTCGCACTCGTATCATTCGATTGCTTCATTCGATTTTTTCATTCGATATTTTTATCGAATGAAAACTATCGAATCACAATCGGATTTTACGCGTGCGAGGTAGTACTTTTTTAAAATAACCTCCCAGTGACCTTGAACTTTAACCTTTCCCCCATTACGTCACAAAACCGCCTACGTCACTGGCTGAGGCTCAGATGACGTGTTTAATGACTCAGCGCATCCGGTCACGTGACCGGATGACGTCACTTCCGGTATAGCAGCCTCAAATGCCCACTACTAGCTACCGTAAAAGTTTTGGGTTCCATTCTACAATATTCAAAAAATCGTACCCTGTAATTTCGTAGCTAAGGGAAAAGGGTAAGGTAATCACCAAATTGACCCGTATACTTATACTTATTAATATATCATGAACATATTTTTTCACTGGCTGTAACTTCACAACACTTTTCTGACGCTATCCCTGCTTCCCGAGTCGGCGACTTATTTCCTGCCTCCTCTGTGGCCACCACCAAGATATCTGACTCAGATGAGACACGCGCCGGGAAACTGAATCTGAACCGGAGTGCATTGTGGACGTACCGTAATATAGATGACAAGTAAGCTTCAATCTGTCCGCCATTCTGCATACATGTAAACGATGACTGGTGTAGCTCAACCCACACACGGTGCAATATGTCCGCAGTTACTGAGGATATTGCTTCACATATTATTTCTCTTAAATGAGCCACAATTAATCTACAAAATAGCTCTTTGATTGTTAATATTGTATTTTTAACAACATTTATGTTTGATTTTCAGTAGTTTACCTTTTCAAGTCTTGTTTCAAGGTGGATAGGTTTTTTTTTAGAGGCCCGTATGATGACCTCCCAGACTAGACTGCGGCGATGTGACGTCTTTTGTGAGGATTTGTGAAAAACATAAATTATTGCCACATTCTCTCAATGAAGATCAATCAACAACCTTCATCCCCCATGATCACTGGAAGTGTGAAGGTCGATGTCTTCGGAAAGTATTTACCAACCTTTTACTCCCCCCTTTAGCCCTTAGTTCTTCGCCCCGGCTCACCAAACCTAGGTTGGTGACCTGTTTGTTAAAAGTGGGATCCAGTCAAGATACTTTTGGCGTTTGTGTTTGCTCCCTCATTAAGGCCAGTGTTAGCTTTCAAAGCCCGTCCCTCCTTAAAGATTATCCAATATCGTTGATTTATGGCTAATTTTAAACAGAAAAAATGGAGCAAAACTTCTGTATCGGACATATAAATCGTTCAATAAAATTTCAAAATATTCAATGCTATGTTGTTATATGAACTATTGTGATATAAAAAATCTGCTTACTGAAATTGCCAGATAATTTATTGCCTTTAAAAATTAACTACAGATCAACGATTTCGGATAGTCCGCTGAGGAGATAAGGGCTTTTTCAGATAACATTGACCTTCAGGGGAAGCAGATATAAACGCATGTTGCTGTATGACTGGAGCCCCCTCTTAAGATATCACACGGCACGCGGTGAACTTTCGTGACTGGAAGAACGTTAAGTGAACATAGGTTTCGATGCGGATGTAACCAAAGGAACGCGTTCAACCACTTTCACTGCACAGTAAAGTATCAGAGTTCCACAAACCAATTTCCAAAGTGTACCGTACCAGGGGCGTGTTTGTTATACCCGTTAATCGGGGCTACTTTGGACGTTGGGGCTACTTTGGACGTGGGGGCTACTTTGAACAAAATTTTCAAAATGTCTTTAAAAATCATACCATGTCATTTTCATAACTATTACATAATTCTTATACTCTAAGGAGAAAAATCATAAACAATCATTTTGGTTATGCCTAAAAAATTAAAAAAGAAACCTAAGGTACTTTTTTCGTAAAAATAAAGTCATCCAATCTTTGTTGTGTAAAGTGGACTTGCATAAGTATTTATCTGCTTAAGTTTATATATTTTAGAGCTGCACTTTCTGCGGTTCAGGAAATATCAATAATGTTAACATAATATGAATAAAAAAAATGAAAAAATATAAATAAAATTCGGTACCAGGTCTTTAGAATGCGGGGTAACTTTGGACACTGTATTGTATTGTTTTAATCCCTTATCTGTTGTGTACTTTGTTCGATATGAGTTTTTAACAGTAACCCATCTTGTTTTTGTAGTCCAGGTTCCTTCATTGGGTTTGTAAATTACAATCTTGATGCACACGAAGCTAGATTAGACTGTGGAGTGTAGCTAGACTGAACTTGACTGTTTGCACGCTTCTGCTTCCATTAAACACCTTGGGTTTGCACTTATAAATAAACTAGTTGCTTTATAAAGCTAATAGTGGTTGTTTTTCTTGTAGTGGGTAGTGACTATTTTATTATTAATACTTTTAACATCCTTCGACAAGTTTGATGGTTTGAACATTCAATAATGTGACATACTACAGCTACAGCAGATTGTTATCTGAAAGGGCGCGGCGACCTATGTTCTGGAATGTTCTGGAGCCAAAATTTCCCGGATGTGACAAAAAAAGAAACATAAACTATTGTTATATTTTTTTTCTAGTTCCTCAACTCTTTTGGTACACAGTGCATGTTTTATTAACTGCCTAATTTATTACCTTCACATGGATATGATTTTGTTAACCCTTGTAAAGTTCCGAAATCTGGTGGTAGGTTTTTTTTTTAAAGGCTATCTCTCCTATACCATTCATGATACAAACATGGAAGTTGCATCAAAACGTCTGGAATAACCCCAGTTTTCTAGTACCTGTTCGAATGTAGCCCATTACACACCGTTTTGAAGTAATATGCATTTCAATACACTGTTTTAATGAAGCCCCATAGCGGGGTAACTTTGGACAGGCATGTTTATCATTATTTTTTTAACTTTAAATATCTAATTTTTTATTTCTCCCCCTATATGTAGTTCATGGAGAAAGTATTGTTTTCGTCAAAATTTTCGAATTTGAGTTGTTAGTGGAAATATTCGTTTTGGTGCTCCCTGAACTCAAAAAAGTTATTTGTACGTGATGTCTGTCTGTCTATCTGACTGGATGTGTACAGAGCTAGAGCCCTAACCAATGGTCCGAGTTTTATAAAATGTGGTGTGTAGGTACTAAACCACGATTTCTTCAGGCATTTTTTTAATTTTTGATTTTTAAGGGTAATTATCCCACCAAAACCGCCAAAAAACAAGAAAAATCAAACTTTTTAAAAAACGGCTCTAACGGTTTTAATTACACTTTATTCGTTTGTGGAGCTTTAGTTTTCCAACAAAATGAAACCACCCGCATTTCTGTAAAAATTTGGGTTCAGACATTACAGGACTTAAAACATCAAAATTCAGTTTTTTGGATTTTTCATAAAAAACTTAAATATTAAACAAGATAACTATTCACCATTAAAAAGAGCTCAAAAAACTAAATAACTAAGTATTTTGAATTGCTATTCTACGATTGCTGGTTGCGGAGAAAATTTAAATTTTCATTTTGCTGTTTAAGAGGACGTTGGAGTCGGAAGAAATATCGTCGCTGACCCTAGCGCTACGGGCTATTTCAATGTTAAAACGCACAAAACATATAACGCTTTACTGAAAAGCATATATTTTGTTACTGTTTTACCTATTGATTTGGAATAAATATTGTTTGAATTTTTATAAAGTTTTGATTAGTGTTTGCTGGGAGTTTTATTTTTTAATGACCAGGAAAAACTACAAAATAAGTATAAAAATATAGACTTTAAATTACTAAATTTTTGCAATTTATTATTTTATTTAGAAAATAGAGAGCAAACCACCTGCGCCTTCAAAATTCCTTTAATTTGAGACATATTTCATATTCGTATGTTGATAAATAAGCGAGATATATGGTTTTAAGTTTAACATTGTTCTCATGGAGGTAAAATCCAAAGTGGCCGCTCTCCAACACAGTACGTTGTTCAATGTTATTCTTATGGGGAATACATAATTACTATTTCTCTCTTATTTAATGGACAATTTCATTAAAACTTGATATGCAGGTCAAGTTAGCACTGACAAACAGAGGATGTTCGAAATATGTTGCCACTTAACCCTGTGAGGGGGAAGAGGGGGAATTTTCCTCTTTTAACCACTGTGTAGCAAAGGATTCTATAGTGCCTCCATAAAAGGGATTTGGGTGGATATTTTTGAAAAAAACATATTTAGAATTTTTTGTACATTCAACCGAACATTATATTATACATTTAGTAAATAAAAAGTAATTTTTTCATTAAAATAAGGCTAAAAGGGAAAAAGTATGTGTCAGTTTCCT
Source organism: Allygus modestus (assembly GCA_963675035.1). Classification (NCBI taxonomy): domain Eukaryota; kingdom Metazoa; phylum Arthropoda; class Insecta; order Hemiptera; family Cicadellidae; genus Allygus; species Allygus modestus. The sequence continues at coordinate 131,908,648 of OY776114.1, forward strand.
GATACCGTTTTTTTAAAGGACACATTAGTGCTTAAGTATTAGGACCATTACATTTTGTATTATTGGTATATCTTGAAAATTAAAAAGTTAAAGCAACAATTAAAAATTGTTGTTACAAAGTAGCCTCGTTTACACGATTACAATTTAGGAACTCCTGGGGGATTGGAGAGGCAAACGCGCAGTTCTGCTAATGGAAACTACTGCTGAATGGGTTTGGACCACTTTCTCTGAAAGCGTTTAATACAATCTCTTAACATGTCCCTGGTGCATGTATGCAACTGAAAAAAACTCCAAGTTTTAACCACAATCCATTTAATCACTTTGTTTCCAAGAGAGAATGCTGAACTGTGAGTGGCTGAGTACCGTTTAGACTGAGAAATTTTGTCTGGAATACTCAGAAGGTGGACTTTAATGACTTACAACAGTAGAACATTTCTTGTTCATCGTTTTACTGCGGAAAACCACTGGTAAGAGTGTGCATTCATTACAGATTGGCGTTCAGATGATGGGCAAAACAATATCCAAAAATAATCGAAGGACGTGCTTCTACGTACATGACAAGTACTGATTTTTCATCTGTCAAATCAAGAAACCTACATTCTGTATTTTGAAAGACATACTCTAAGACAAAAGACGGTCCAGCATTCGAGACATGCAATAACACACGATAAATGTCCTATCGTGTTTTGTTCTAGTTTAAAATGTCCTTCATACAGTCAATGCTTCTTTACTTTCACAGTTCACCAGCTATATTTGAACATTGCTTTCTGTTTTAATATGAGCATTATGGGCACGTAAACAGTACACATACTTGCACCTGAAAATACTACCTTTGCATAGTTACCAAAATAAATGTATGCTAAAACAATTGTCCTTGACGTTCAGACTTATAATCAAACTACTCATGAATGTCCTTATGAATATTATACTACGTTAAGTTATTTCCTACTATCTCTAGCTTTGGATTTTAAATTGGGCATACGAGACATTAAAAACCATATCCAACAAGACGTAGATATAGTGTAAGTTGTAAGGATACTGTTTAGTAATCCTGTAATTCCTTTGCCCTGACACGCCGCCTGACTGTTTGGTGTTAACTGCTGTGCTGACCCCAAATTAAGAACAACAGTTCTGTATTAAGTTATTTTTAATGGTAAAGTGGGTTATCAATTTCTTAGGTGAACTGTATTCGTTCAAAAATAGATACGTGAAAACATAGGTTTGTAATAGAACATAAGAAAGATGTAACTCAATTAACATTATAAATTAACTCACACAATCTCAATAAACTCAATTAACAATCTCCCTGGTTTTGTCTTCTTTATTATTTGGATGTCTAAGATGTAGAGAGTAGAAAATTGGCTATAAGGCCTCGGAGCGTTTCTAATAACAAAAGCAGTCTTTGCGGGAAGCTCTCATTGTTTCCAGTAATGACTGGTTTTATCACACATGTGATTTTAACCAAGGAAAAGCTTGGGATTTTGAAACATGGATTTGTATTAAAATTAGTAAATGCATACTAGCAGCCAGCGACACTTTGTGACCTTAAAAAGGTAAATATTTTTAAATTTCTTAAATTTTTTGCTTACTTTCTAACAGTACCTCTTTTTCTTTAATGGCTCGCTGACTGAGGTAAACAAATTCCTATCAGGATGTTTGTTAAATTAATATAGTAGCCAGTGACTCGTTGACTTTTCTATTTAAACTAACACCATAGTTTAGATAAACTTCTTCCATTTCACTTTTACTTTATTGAGTAAAATATCATTAACCATATTATTAAAAGAATTTCTTGATTTTGATCGGCGATTTTAGGCTTCTAAAACAACTGAAATGAAATTAGTAATTTCAAAATATATTCAATAAACATTTGGTTTAGGATAAACTATTAAAAATGTTACGTTTGTTTGCTTATTTCTATTTAGTTCATTCTATCTATGGTTTGAGTACTGGACTGGACTGAGACTTTAAAACTGTGTGAGAATCACTTCTGTAAACATATGTTTTTTATTAACAGCTGAATAACTTTATAAAATACTTCCATAAGCTTAACATTAGATCTTTGAGAGCTCGTGGGGCAAAGCCCCATGGTCGAGAGTTTATGGAAACCCCAAAAGGCACATCTAGAGGGTAAGAGCTTTCGATTGATAGCAAATACGTGTATAAAGTAATAGTTTTTGGAGTTGAAAATCGCCGAACAAAAATCAAGGAATTCTTTTAATAATGTAGAAGATTGTATGAGAAGGTCAACAATTTGGGAAAATAACTTTCTTGTACAATAATACGAGAAATCCAGCTTTACAATATAGATTAGAATAAAAAATATTAGACACTGACTGCAGGCTGGTACAATCCCTTATGCAGCAACTAACAATGTTTTTGGTGACAGGTTTAAAAGCAGATATATCAGTCCATTGTGAAAGGGTTAAAAGGAGTTTATAAATATTCACGTTTGTCTATTCTACTTAGTGGATCTGTTGCTCAACACTGATCAACGTGTTCATAATCACTACACAGATTCGGTCGCCTTTCATTGAGTTGAATATAGCAATATAATAACATAACATAATACAGTAATAACACAGGATATTTATTCTGTGACAGCTATAATAAATGCTGATGCTGTAAAAAAGTGTTTTATTTCATAAATAGCTGTTTAGAGTGTAATTAAATTAAAATGCATTGACATATAAATATCCTACAGTTTACAACTATAGAAATGGACTTTTTAATTTGTCACAATGATAAAGTTTGATTTATAATTTACTTTCAACTAAATTAGCGGCTAGGTTATTAACTAATCTACAACTAAACCTTTTTACTAATAAAATACTACGGATTAGGATATCACAATAAATAGTATAAAATTTAATTAGATTAGAATATATTAGGTAATCATTTTTACCTACCACATTAATAACTTTCCGTAACAACGCTTGACAAAGTATAAAGCCGAGCTTTGTAAAGATTCTCAGAGCATTCCAGACTGGCTGTGTCTGTTCAGTGACTAGTACATAACTCCATCTTAAGCGAACATTGAATCCAGGTGTCGCTGACCCGATCAATAAACCAAAGATCTGTTTGAATTCGATTCACACAAAAGATAAGTCCATGCGAAGTTCTAACTAAACGTTAGTTCATGGTAAATAAAATAGTTGATTAATATATGATTACTAAAGTAAAATTTAACACGCAGGAAGAACAAGAACTTATAATAATTTTCAGTCTACCGGAGTGCAAAGTTGAGCTTGTAATTTTCCTCAACTAATGTTATATAAAATTACAAATACTCTGGGGATGGAGCTTTGCTCGGAGAAAATTGTGGTCAATAGCACCATATGAATTATTCACTACGCCCTCACTTCCCAAGAAGAGCAGACTTGCTTCACTCATTTGCCTATTTTTTACATGTTAGGGCTAATCTACTTTTTGGAACATCCGCTGCGGCCACAAGTCGACTTTGGAAGGATATATTTTCAGTAATGAAGATTAGAGACGGCAGTTATCTTTATGAAGTCTAACAAATATCCTGGGCCGGACCAAACGGCACTCCCGGCTGGAGAGGTCCTAAACATATTTGTTTCATTAATATCCAGCTACTGCAGAGAATTTACAACGCCTACCTGTCTGAGAGAGTGTTTCTTCTCATAGAAAAACAGTCAGGCTTGTACTGAACAGCAAGGGGAAATGTAACCAGGACCTGCCGTCGCCCAACAGACCGATTTACATGTTCGTGACAAGGAAATCCTCGAGAAGTCGACTCTCCCGCCTGACTTCTGCCGTGAAGCTGTCAGGGATTTGTCTCGACATCAGTCCGATTTCAGAAAGAAACGGTCAATGATCGACGTCATTGGAGAGGTGCTTAAAGCTGTATAAAGAGCAGAGAACTACAGCCATTACTCTCGTCGGGTAGTATTTCTCGTTACGACTCTGATATCAGGAATGCCTTAAACTTGGCGAGATGCCTCTCCAATGGCGTCGATCTTTGACTGTGTCTTTCTGAAGCCGTACTCTCGGCGGGATAAATCCCCGGCGGCTTCAACAGCAGAATTCAGGCGGGAGAGTTTAAACTTATCGATGACTTTTCCTGCTGTGTCCAACATACTGGTCAGTGTTTTCCAAAGACAAAGAAACATACCCTCGTATATAGCATATCGATGCTGGACGCGTTGAGAAAAACCTCCCGCGTTCCAAATTCAATGATGAGGGTGATTGGAGATTCACGGAGAAACGGATTGACAGTATCGTTCCGCTTTGAGTACAAATAGTTGTCGTCCAGACCACGCGTACTTTCAAATACTCCGGTTTATGGTTGACAATATGCATAGTTGGATGGACCAGATATTCCGTATGGCCACCAAGGCTTCTAAGAGCGTCGGTTTCTTAGCAAGCTGATGACCAACGTCGAAGATCTCAAGCCCAGCAGAAGATCTTCGTTGATTTCGGTAGTCCAGTCCGCACACGGAGCTGAATTGTAGGCAGATACGCTGAACAAAGAAGGGTACACATTGCGACTCACCCGAATACAGTGTCAAGCAGCTCTCAGGGTCGCATCTACATAACGTATGGTTTCTAAACCAGCCGCCCTGGTTATCGCTGGAGTCACTTCTCTCAAGCTCTTGGCAGCAGAGAAGAAGGTGATTTACCATATGCAAGGCGCGATCGGCAAGTTTGCATCAAAAGTATAGGAGCGTGTCCGCGCCTTCCAACAATGGTGAGAGGGCTGGGAGCAGGATTACCGAGTACTGTGAGACTCCATAGGTCCAGCCTTGGGTGGAAGGGCAGTACAAGGTGGGCATTACCTCATACAATTATTGTCTGGTCACGGCTAATTTCGGTCGTACCTGTAAGCAAGAGCGGTTTAGAGGATTGGATTTACAGCCCAGGCATTCCTGACGACGCGGAGCACACTTTCTTCCGTTGCCCACGCTTGGAGAGGCCACGCCTGGAAGCCACATCACATCTTGTTGTACTGTCGGTGGACATGGTTTGTGGAAGAACGATGGAGGAAGAGGGAAAATGGGACTGTGTGCTAGTCCTGGGCATTCAGTACCAAGAAGACAGATCTAGACCGGGATGCGGTCTAGGTCTTAGCACGATCTGTCGGCAAGAAAAGAACATCCTTGAGGGTATACTGCTGAAGTAGGCCCAGCCTAAAGAGTTGAGAGTTTCCAGGTTAGAGTCTGAAAGAGTGAGGAGGTTTTTTTTGGGAGTAAACTACGTTTGGTAGGAGTCCCAACCCACAGGCTGGCTACCTGTGTGCGTAATATATTTTTCCGCCTCTCCCTAAAAAATAAAATAAAATAAATAAATGAAACCATTATACTTTAAATTGTAACCTGCAAATATCAAAGATTACAGGGCTGGGCTACATGTGTTTTTGTGGTACTATTAAATAAGTGTTCAACTGTCTATGTATTGTGACAAAAGATTGGACGTAAATTATAAACCATGGGTTATGCACCTTGGGTTATCTTAAAAACGATACGTGTGTATTGTGTAACTTGCAGGAAAGCGAAACGGGTTTTCAATTCATCTCAAAGTGTCCTTTGTTTAAACATATAAGGATTTTATCATTTTGGAGAATTAACAATTGACCAAGAGGAATTTCTAAGTTATTTAAAAGGGAGGGATTGGCGGGGTTTAGGAAAATGTATTAAACTTGCCTGATCCGTTGACGAAAATTAATAAATGAATTTAATTTTGAATAGTCCAAGCGAAAATGACAGGAATGTCTCAACGAGCATTGGCATTTCTTGTAACCTCACAAATGTTTGTAGTCATCTATCTTCTGAATATAATAAATGTGCCAGGTAGAAGTTTCATTCGGATTTTGTTGTTCTTACATTTGTACCATATTTTTAAAATTATAATTGTTAAACTTAACATTAACCTAATTTATAGAAAATTTCAAGATTTTTATTATCTGCAAAAATAGACCTATGCATTTAACTTTCTAAGTGAAGGAAATTTCAAAGGATTATATTTTATTTGCCATTCATATTTAGCGAAATAAGACTTATTATTTTGTGGTTTGTACCGTTCAATTTTTAAACAGGAGGCCTAATCTAGTTTATGTTACAATTAATTAGCTGGAGTGCTATGTAAACAGAAAACGGACTTTGCAAACCAAACAGCAAAGTGCAGCATTCTATTCGTTGTGTTTTGTAAACCAAACTATGTTAATTAAAATACTGTTCTATTCTATTCTTATGATCCCCAATCAAATTTTAGATATTTTACTACATTCTAAATGTGATGCCAAAATCTGTTAGGATTTCCTCTGAAATATTATCAGGCTATGTTATTTTTATTCCCCTTTCTAAGTTTTAAGCTTACTCCAATCATATTTTGTAATATAGTCTATGTTAGAATTTATGGACTACGACACACTACCCCACAAAGAACTACGTTTTTAGGAATATTTACAACCGAAGGAAGAAAGGGATCAGTATAGGTGGGAAATATAGAACGAGCTCGCACGCAGCAAGCTGTCGTGAGGGAAGTGAATTTCCACATAAAAAACTTTTAAAACTCAAAATCAGTGTAAAAAACACATTTATTCCAATTTTTATTGAAATCTGTAAAACATTGATTTTTTGGCTGTTTTGATGCTCCTGGTTTCATTTACCTGCAATGCTGGGAATACAATTTTGCGCATTATAAGGTTAAGAGAAGGTCCGTCAGGCTTGAAAGTAGGCGAGAGGTTGCTGGGGATGATAAAAGTACACCCACAAATGAATAACAGGCTTTTCTCATGTAAAACTCCCATAAGACAACGTGTTTGGTCAATAAACATTTTCCTCAATAACTTGGTAAATAGTTATGCTAGAATGACGGTAGAGGGCTTACAAGTTTTGCTTAGCTAATTCCATCTTTTTACATGCATTAATTTTACATCCGGGGCTTTTCTCACGTTTTTTGGGCCCAAAAACTCAAAATTTGAAAGATTAATCCCCAAAAAGGGGGTTTAGAGTTTTCCGATTGTTTTTCCCCTCGAACTTGTCCAACGGATTATTGGAAGGAACGTCACTACCAAATTTCAAGTAAATCGGACAAAAAATGCGACCACTAGAGTGAAAACACACACACACACACATTCATATATATATATATATATATATATATATATATATATATATATATAATTTTGAACGACCCCCCAAAACGTGTTCAGGGGTCACGTTGGGAACTTCTCTGGTCGTCCCGGGCTTAAGTTTTACCGTGCGGGTCATGCTAATAGTTCACTTTTCATAGGAAATTCACTAACAAGACAGCTCATCCGTCGTCACCCCTTAAAAGGAAGGATAATAATTACTCATCCGTTCAACACTGGAGCTAAGAGTTGGGCGATTCAAGGTCGTTTCGCCCTATAGAGTCGTATACATTTTAGGGTTTTCCAGGAAAGAGCCTCGTCCTTAGGCAACCCCTAGGTGGCATTGGACAGGCAATAAGTCTAATGATTAGGACTTGACTGGATGTCCACTGTCTAGGCTCATTCAGGCGACATAGATTTCAAGAAACCTACCCCTGGAAATTGCCAATATAAAAGGGAAGGTAGGACAACTAAAAGGACTTCCCGATACTACGACAGTACTAAGCACGACTTACCAAAACAGTACCGGTTCATACCCGTTTGGGTTTAACTGTTTTTGGTTCTAATGTTGGCCTCTGAGCTGGCATAAGCCAGTACTAAGCAGTTTATAGTACGTAATAACATTGTAACATTGATTTACCTTTTCGAGTGCTATTTTGATTTTTAAATCATAAGTTTTCAGATAATATAGTTAATGGTGCCTTTACGCAAATTTACAAAATATTGATAACGACCTAAATCGTCATCAGAAAATTGCTTGAGTTTCAGATATCTTAGATAAGAGTTAGGATAGATAAAGCATACATTTTAATCCTCGTTGACAGACATCTAGATACGTGTCATTGAACGTCTGAGTATAAAGCCGCCGTGCCGGATAATAAATTCCATACCACGTACAGTGTTGGCAAGCTCAAAGTAACGGGTCAGGTCCATCTATTTATTTATAGATATTGCGTCGGAGATTGTCGATGTACTATAATCTTGCTTTTGTTGACTATGTTTATTTGACATTGATCATTGGTCATTGAAGAACCTCAAATTTAGTCTGTATCAATTATTTTATATCATTCTAACTTGTTTTTTAAATGAATATATTATTGGATAATAAATTATAATACTATACCTTACATGAAATTTGAGTTTCTATAAACCTGAGAAACTGGTGGATATTTTGACTGGTCGACAATATTAGGAGACTAACGCCTGTATTTGTGTGTGTTTTGTATGTGTGTTTGTGTGAGGACCGACCCGGCTTCCCTCAGTACTCCCAATTTTCTGGGACTGTATTTTTATACCAAAGGATATTTCCCTTTCATGTACAATTTATTACTTAAATTAAATTTTATTCTTAGTCATGAAGGCCTACTCACAAATTCGAATCTTCGTTCTAGCTGGAACGTTGTACTCATTAGATCAAAAATAATGTTTTAAATCCAAATTTTACTTTTGAATGATGTTTCCTAGCAACTAACACATAACAATAACAAACTATTTGACAATAATTTAGTTAAAATATTACTTCAAACATACATAAACACACTTTTTCCCTGTTTTGTAAGTCACTGGTGATTTGAGTGGTCAAGGCGACGGACCTGGGAACCATGACAGTGACCCTGATGACTCAAAGTGGGACCACTGACCTGATGACAGTGACCATGGAATCGAATCAAAGTCCTGTCTAGATTTTAATATAGCGGCTCGCCCCTTTCTTTGATTGATTTGTGTCCTACACACAGACCCGAGGCCCAAGTTTGCGGAAAAAGTATAGCAAACAAGAGGCCGCCATATATCTTATAACGTTTAGAGTTATGCTCTTTCAAATTACCCTCTGACATTGTTATGTCACTTCTAAAAGACTGCAGCGAAGGTTAGGATCAGGACAAGATTGAGCATTCCTTGATGGATCTAAGTGAATAGTCAGTGCTGAGGTTCCGCACACAACCGCATCACCCTTGGTGTCTTCGACTGCTAAGTGCTGTGTTTATACAAGGTACTCTGTATATGTCGGTGTTCAACGAAACAAGACCCTATTAGCTGTAACTATTATAGCGCTGACTAGCAGGCTATAATATTTCTTGAGGTTAAGAAGTGGTCTTTCAAAATAAAAATGAATCAAATAAAATATTCTTGTATTTATTTAAACAGAAAAATTAAAAGTCTTTACTGTAAAATAAAATAATTTAAAATTCAAAAATAAAATTAAAACTTTGTTTTGATTATCACTTCAATATTTAAAAATAAAAGTAAACTGTTCGATTTTTGATATTACTGAACTTTAATTATGTAATTCTTCTTTATGTACTCTATCAGTCTGGTCTTAGTCTATCTTCAACCCAATAATAGAAACGCTTCGAACCATGAAAAAGAAATAATTGTTTTACAGACTGATCCCCTTTTTGAAAAACAACAAAATGAGAAATGGAGCAATAATTTGAATTAAGACTCTAAGTTTTAAAACAACTTTTGTACCTTCCAACCTGAAGAAATTCACGTCTCGTTGGGTAGACTAGCGACAAACTTCCGACACCAGAAATGTACGTAAAATGCCGCAGTCACCCAGCGAGCGTCAATATATAAGCTTTGGACGGAAGGTTCTCGAAGCCAAGACCGCCGGCCGTCACGTGACTCGGCTCCTGTCCCCTCAGGCCAAGCAACAATTCAAATCATTGTCTCCAACTTCTTTCCGACATCCCCGGACAAGAAAATCGCGAGTTTGCCCAGACTTGCAAAACCAAGTAGCACCAGCAATTCTTATTTGCAAATGTCAGCAATTATTCACAAAACTTCTTTTATATTATATAAATTATTTCCTTTGTACATGTCACAAATATTATATTAAATATATAGTGTTTTAATGACAACTGAATCGCTATACTATATAATGTGTTATATTGCCCCTCCAGAGATACGGCGTGAAAGGGATCTTTTACGAGAGTATAAAAAGATCGTTTCGACCACCATGCACCTAGTACTTTGCAGTATGTGTCATCAGAGATAAATACCTTAGTTCTTGCAAACCTAGAGCCTTGTCAGTTAACCTCGCACTGAATCAATTAGCCTTCTACTAAATCAAAGTAAAATAAATTAATAATTGAAAAACTTAGATAAGTAGGTTTTTGGTTGGTTAACATAATTGTTAACACGTAACTAGTTTTTTTAAACTATTGGTTCTATTTAGTCTAGGGAATTAACAGAACAACAAAGTTACCGTATGAAATAGGCTACTAGCTTTTACATGCGACTTTGCCCGTATTTGGAATTTTTTATAAGAAAGGTATGTAATACAAAACAATTAAGCATATAGGCTCAATTAGCTCCCATTAAACCCTTAAACCGAAGCCGTTTCGTTTCCCGTACCTTGGTGAGATGTTGTTGAACGTTGAAAATTTGAAGGCCAATGGGGGGAGACCAGAGGGAATTTTGTGAACCCCTTAGAGGGAGCTGTGTTCAAATTTGAAGGCCAATGGGGGGAGACCAGAGGGAATTTTGTGAACCCCTTAGAGGGAGCTGTGTTCAAATTTGAAGGCCAATGGGGGGAGACCAGAGGGAATTTTGTGAACCCCTTAGAGGGAGCTGTGTTCAAATTTGAAGGCCAATGGGGGGAGACCAGAGGGAATTTTGTGAACCCCTTAGAGGGAGCTGTGTTCAAATTTGAAGGCCAATGGGGGGAGACCAGAGGGAATTTTGTGAACCCCTTAGAGGGAGCTGTGTTCAAATTTGAAGGCCAATGGGGGGAGACCAGAGGGAATTTTGTGAACCCCTTAGAGGGAGCTGTGTTCAAATTTGAAGGCCAATGGGGGGAGACCAGAGGGAATTTTGTGAACCCCTTAGAGGGAGCTGTGTTCAAATTTGAAGGCCAATGGGGGGAGACCAGAGGGAATTTTGTGAACCCCTTAGAGGGAGCTGTGTTCAAATTTGAAGGCCAATGGGGGGAGACCAGAGGGAATTTTGTGAACCCCTTAGAGGGAGCTGTGTTCAAATTTGAAGGCCAATGGGGGGAGACCAGAGGGAATTTTGTGAACCCCTTAGAGGGAGCTGTGTTCAAATTTCATTAAAATCCGTTTAGTGATTTACTGAGATTCCTGAGTGATTAAATAAATGGCTCTGTATTTAGTTTTTAAAGTTACTGTTTACATTTAAACGTATAAAATTGACCTCACAGTAGCGTCGGTTGGATCTCCATCCATAAAGTATATTGGCTCAGATGTTCCACTTAAGTGCATAGCCATATCCACTACATAACATCGTATATCAACTTTTCTCGCTACACATATGTCCTTAACAAGTCAATTTTAGGTTTCATTCAACTATTGTTTTATTTACAAAAATTAACCTTTTGGAAATTGTGTGCATAGTTTGTACGTAACTCTACCTGATAATTTCATTCGCATGAGTTATTCGAAATTAACACAGTGACATAATGAGGTTTCATTTAACTTAAATTTTCTAGTGGAATTTTAGCAACATCAAGTACATCGATTTTTCATTAAGAGACTATAAATGTAAATGTTAAGATTCATACTTTCCCAACGCGCAAGCTTGTCACATCTTTAAGTTCTCTCTAGTTTACATAAAAAACTAGAAGAAAATTAAAATTGTACTCCTCACCATAGAATTTAAATCCATACAACATCTACATCATACAATATCATATTATTGGAGAGCATTTTATTTTTTGCTAAGAAATTTTAATGCATTGCAAATTTAAAAAACCTTGTAAGCAACTCAATTGATTTGTGATATGAGTACTAATTAAATATTGCTGCAAAGTAAATTAATATCAATTTTTAAGTTGTTTATTCTCCGGATTTACTAGTAAATACTTCGCTAAATAGTTTCGGCCTACCCAACTAGTTGCCACATCAACCATTACATTACTTTGAATGCAGGTATTCAAACCACTTATTAGTAAAATAATATAACAGAAGCTGTTTGTAATAGGTCTTGGAAAGTGTATTGATTTTAAGAATAAAGTCAACTTTTATTTCGAATCGATTTTTGTTTACTTTAATATTGTTTTCTTTTGGTATAACGTTCTTATAATTTTCTGTACGTTGTAGAGTTGTACACGCAATATTGTATGGTCTCGTATATACATGGTGTGTCGGAGTTTACCATAAAGTTCATATGTTTTGTATCGGGTTTATATAACAAAATATGATATCCCAATAAATTATTAATTGGAAATAAAGTTATTGCGGGAAAGAGAGTTTATTTTAATAATATCACAGTCAAGTTATTTTAACTATCGTAGGAAATTTGTCTTACAAAACAAAAAAAATCAAGGCCAAGTTATTTAGGGCACTAAAATCCGTAGGTATAATTTTTTTCTGGCTTGTTCTGAAAATAATGACCCATGACGCTTTAGGAATCCCATAAGTAGGGTTTTCAACACGGTGCTATAGTTAAATGTAATATAGTGAAGAAGAACAATTTTTCTAATAACAGGATTTTAAAATTAAAAATACATTATTGTTTCAAATTATTCATGACTTATAAATGACATTTTGGTGGTCCTTTTCACTGCTCACCGAGACGGAAGAAGGTAGAGTCAATTCAAGGGGCAAAGCAGTTCTACATAGACCTACATTTCTTAAACGATCAAGCAAGACGCTGCACTATATTGGTATATGTCTCTCTATTTTGTCTGTAGAAATACAAGAAAAATAAATAAAATTGTACTCCCACCATAGAATTTAATCCTATAAGTAATATAAGTATAAGAATATAAGTAATATAATAATACATATCATATTATAAATCTGCTGTCGTCGGTTCACCCCACCCACAACAATTGCGTGAAAAGTATTGTGAACATTTCGTCACAGGGACCACCCTAATTGCATGATGATCTTAACACAAGTGTGTAGTACTTTTTTCCATTGGCTCCTTAAATAATCACTTATTAATTTGATTTTGTGACTTAATTTAGCATTCGCAGCAGGGGTGGATCCAGGGAGTCACGTTGGGGGTGGGGGAATTTCAGGGGTTTGGGGGGTATGGAATACACCTCAGGGGTCCCCCCGTCCGGGAGTCCATCGCCGGAAATTTGTTAAAAATTTCATATAAATAATTTTATCAGCCGTAAAAAATGGCGGAACGCGTTTTATTGACCAAAATGTGTGTTACCTCCTAAAAAGACAACTGTATTGAATTCATGGACCAAAATCAGCAATTTGACCTGTTATTTCGGATAAAAAATGGCAATTTGACCGCATTTCATGGTTGCCGCAACTTTTAGACTGAAAACGACAAGTGAACGTAGTTTATCTGCCAAAAATACCACAATGGTTTATACCCAAACCGCAATTTAAAGGCCAACACGCCAGTGGAAGTATCATGTATGTTATCGTCGAAAGCGCGGATTATACCGAGACTAAGATCGAAACAAATTTTTTCGGCCGAGATACGGCGATTTTAAAAGACACCCCAGGTACATATTATCGGCCTAAAATAGAGAAATATTCTCATTTTTCCGCCTAAAACGTTTTTTAAACCTGAAAACTGTGAAACTGTGGTTTTAGACAAATTTACCTTCCGGGCGTGTGTTATCAGCCAAAATCGATATAATTTTACCAGCAATTTTACAGCAATATTAATAGCCAAAAACTACGACCGCAAAGTTTGTTATCGGCCAAAAATTTAGTTCAAACCGTATTTTATGCCGGAAATGTACTTAATTGCTCAAAAACAGCAAACAGGTCGCTTTTTCTCGGCAATAAATAAAGCCGGGTCGTGTTTTATATACCAAAAGCGAAGTCTAAAACAAATTTTATCGGGCAAAAATCAGAGATTTGGCCGTGTTTTATTGGTAAAAACATAAATTTTGCCGCAACTTGGTGGTCAAAACACAAAAATGACTTACGTTTTTACATATAATGGACTGGACCGCGTTTTATTGGCTTCAAGTGGCAAGCGAGCCGCCTATTATCCACGCAATTAGCAGTATAACCTCGTTTTAGCGCCCGAAAAGACAATTGACCGACAAACCCATACTGCGATTTGTAGGGCAAAAAAAATCGACCACAATATAATGTATACAATATGCGGTAAGGGCCGCATTTTACCGGCCAAAAAAGACTGCCAGAATGCGTTTTACAGAAACAAATTACTGCCTAAAAATTATTTTTTGAAACAAAATAGGCAATTTCACTTCATTGTATGTGCCGAAAACAACCGTTCCTCCCATCTTAAAGTCAGAAATGCCTAAAGGCCGCAACCTGCTTATTGCCCGAAAATGACGACCAAGCCTCAATATATGCCAAAAATCACAATCTAACCGTGATTTATCACAATAATTGGCAATCGGACCACATTTTCCCAGCGAAAAATAAAGCCGGATCTCGTTTTATAGGTCCGAACGAAAACCGGAACGTCTTTTTATGAATACAATCGGCGATTCGACCTCGTTCTATCGCCAAAGAACGCCTATTTTTTCCGCGTTGGATGGGTCAAAAACAGGAATTTTTAGTTGCATTTAATGGCCCGAAATTACGATCGGCAATATTTCTTATTGGTTGAAAATGACAAACAAAACTTGTTTTATTGGCTGGAAACGACAACCGAGCCGCATGAACGAGGACGGCCGAAAAAGGAGTTTTATTCTAAATTAAAGAATTTTCGCCGAAATTCCCGTGATTATCCGATTTTCTTGGAATTTCCGGCCTGTGGACACCCTGTCTGTAGTAGTATTACAGGCATACAAGTCTGACTGACGACGCATCAATCAGACGACAAGTCGAGATGACGCTGCCGGGCAGACGTAGCGCTGGTGCGGGGGTGCGCGCGCAACTCCAACCTTTTGCCTTGGGGGGGGGGAATTTCCTCCATTCCCCATCCCCGTGGATCTGCGCCTGATTCGCAATACCACCACACTATTTTACTTGAGGTCTCCGCTTTTGTGGCTTTTGTAAATGTAAAATTGTGTACTAATATGTTGAACCCTTTTTCATTTAAAATAAACTTCACATCAATATCCATCTTCACACCTAAGTAAGTAATTTAAAGCTAAACCTCAGATTACCTCAGGAGCTAATCCTCAGGTGATGTCGGGGAGGGGGGGGGTTGGAATTTTCTAAAATTCAAAAACATGTAAACAATGGTGAAAATAAAGTTTAAACCCTACCATGTAGACTTTGGCATTCTGCTACTATTCACAATTATTTAATAATTCATGGCTTTACACGGTTTATATTCCATTGGGGAGGCTTGTTACGTTTACAAATAAATGTATTACATTGTACGTACCCTCGGCTTGTCATGTAGCCGCGAAACCGTACCAATCGTCCCATTAGCTTTTGAGATGGTTCTGAAAGAGTCTGTACTCAAGCCTAATTTCAACCATTTCGCATGGGTGAACTGACACAGATTGAGTAACATTGGTACTGACCACGTTACCAATGAGTTGAACCCCTGATGTTTGTCTGATACAATTTTTAACAACAACGCAATCAGTGAACTTTTCTGTAATAAAAAATATAAAAATTACTACGGACTATGGAAGTAAAAAAATCAATGTCTCATTTTATTCCCGGTGTAATCGATGATAACAGTAACTGAATGTTTTTAAATTTTCTGACTGACAATTGACGGATACTGGTGTTGCCTCATTCAAATACTAAATTTCCACTAATAAGGTGTATTAATATATTTTTAAGGATTTGCTAACTTTTCTCCGTTATAATATGATAGCTTAACTGAGAAAGCCAATATTATCAGGTTAACGTTGCCGACTCCGCAGCCCCCACGCAGACCGCGCCACGTGTGGCAGCCATCCCGGGCCGGAGATAATGAACCACGTGAACGGATGGTTCATTCATTAATCGTGCACCTCATCTAATGATTGTTGTGGTATCCGATATAACAAACTTACGCCCTCACTAGCCAAAGTATCTTCTAAGTTCAATATTAATATGTTTATTCTCGTTTATAGACATCAATTTTTTTTACTTTCTCCCTGTATACATAGTATATGGAGAAAGTATTGTTTTCGTAAAAATTTTCGAATTTGAGTTGTTAGTGTAAATATTCGTTTTGGTGCTCCCTGAAACCAAAAAAATGGTTTTTACGTGATGTCTGTGTGTGTGTGTGTGTGTGTGTGTGTGTGTGTGTGTGTGTATGTGTGTGTGTGTGTGTGTGTGTGTGTGTGTGTGTGTGTGTGTGTGTGTGTGTGTGTGTGTGTGTGTGTCTGTGTGTGTCTGTGTGGATGTGTACAGAGTTAGAGCCCTAACCAATGGGCCGATTTTTATGAAATCTGGTATGTAGGTAGTAATCCACAATATATCCAGGTATTTTTTAATTTTTTTAATTTTTTATTTTTAAGTGTAATTATCCCCCAAAAACCGCCAAAAAACATGAAAATCAAAATTTCTCAAAAACGGCTCTAACGATTTTGATTAAACTGTAGTCGTTTGTAGAAGTTTAGTTTTCCAACAAAATGACACCACCCGAATTCCTGTAAAAACTCTGGTTCAGAAGTTATAGGACTTAAAACATCAAAAATTCAGTTTTTTTTTATTATTTTTCATAAAAAGACAAATAAAAAAAATTACTATTCACCATTCAAAATAGCTCAAAAACTAAATAATTTAGTATTTTAATTACTATTCTACGATTGCTGGTTTCGGAGAAAATTGAAATTTTCATTTTGCAGTATACGCAGTACGTTGTCCAATGTTATTCTTATGGGGAATACCAAAATTTCTATTTCTCTCTTATTTACTGATAAATTTCATTCAAACTTGATATGCTTGTCAATTTAGCATTGACCAACAGAGAAAATTCGAAATATGTTGCTCCTTAATAACTCTGGGGAGGAATAGGGGGCATTTCCCCTCTTAAAACCACGAGTGTAGCAATGGATTCTGTAGTGCCTCCAAAGCAGGGATTTGGGTGGATGTTTTTTAAAACAACTTTTTTACAAGATTTTTGTACATTCGACCGTGCTTTGTATTCTATATTTAGTAAATAAAAAGTAATTTATTCGTTAAAGTTGGGCTAAAAGGGAGAAAGTATGTGTCAGTTTCCTGATACCGTTTATTTAATATTATTTTGGTTGCGTATATCCCTTGTAAAAGAGTGGTATACTAATTCGGGGGGGGGGCTAAAACTGCAAAAATTATTCCATTTAATAAAAAAATCAAATACTGTATAAATATCTTTTGAGTGTGAACATTTACAGTATTCGTGTGACTAATTTATTTATTTTGCTTATATATATCCTTGTGTTTTTTTTAAATTCCTCATAAGAAAGACTTACTTGATTTGTGAAAATCAGCTTATGTAATATTAAGCATGTTTCTTAATATTATAGCACATAACTGGTTAAAACTCCATATTAATCAAACTAGTAATGTGCCACATTTAAAAATAAATTTGAGTCAGGAGTAAAGAGTATTTTACTGACAATAGTTTACAAAATGAATTTTATTTGGAGTTTTATTTTATTCATATTTCCATTTGAGTCCTACATGTTCTTTGGTAACAATACTGTCAAGGGGAGTTGGTACCTAAATGAGTAACTAACTACATGTTACACTCGTTAAAATCCTCTGGCTGAAATTTTAAAGTATAGTAGAACCTCCCATATCCGACCATGACGGGACCGGGCCGTGGTCGGAACGGCCAAAAGGTCGGATATCGGGAGGAGCGTAAAATGCCGTTCCCAGGTACAAAAAATGAACAAAACAATATTGACATAAACGCACAAACTGACATTCCACATCAACAACCACGGCTAAACTGACAGTTTTTTACCCAAAAGTAAAGCATAGTATCTATGAGTCACTTTTTCAAGTCTGTACAGGCTCGCGAACGGAAACGGACCGTGAGAGTGCGAGTAAACAATAGACAGATGGACGGTCGGATATCGGGAGGAGTCGGATATGGGAAGGTCGGATATGGGAGGTTCCACATTAGGAATAAGCTCATTATAGGAGAGCAGATACCATTACTCGGCCTGCTGGCTACAAGATTGAGAAATGTGCAATATTAATAATTTTGAATTTACTGTATACTGCATGATTTGCATGAAGACTATTTCTATGACGAAGCAAGGTCTATAGAGAGCATACTTCATAAAATTTCGCTCAGTCGATATACTTAAGGTTTTCTAGCTAACCGGAAGATACCTCGTAAAACAGCTGTTAGGTCACGTGATCATCACCAATCCAATCTGCAATGTTGCTAGAAACACAATATTTATCTACGCGTACCATATCTTCCTCGTCATTGTAATTAAAATAAACTTTGTTTTACTGCTTACATACTTTGATCAGCTGTTATTTTATGAAACTAACATATTGTTTTTATTTAATTGTATTATTAGATTTTTTTAATTAAGGGTTTAAATTTTCATTTTGCATGTCCATTGGCAATTTAAAAACAGTTGTACCATTATTATCCCCTGTAATGGTGGCAACACTTCTAGTAGGATGTTGATATTATGCATCAGCTGGATGACCTCGCAAGACAACATTGCTGCGAACATTACTCTTATGGAAATAAGCATACCTGGGCTAAAAGCTCTACGAACATTGATGACGAACACCCTACCTTAATGAGGTTATATTATAAGTTTCACAATTTATATCTTATTATTCGTTGAATAATAAGTTTCCAATCTGCTCATTAGTGTATTGTTTATAATTTTACCCATAACCTCAAGAATGCAATTAATTTATGGAATAGTTGAGCAACTGTTTAACCCATTTTATGTTAAAGTCAAATACATTACTTGGATCTAATTCGAGTACTTAGGACGATTAAAACGATAATTGAAAACTCTACCCTCCTTTTCTTCACAGAGTTCGTCAAGTTTACCATCGAGGAGAAACTTACATTTTGTTGTCACGGGATATTTTAAAACTAATTCCGTAATTTCGAAGTTTCTGATACATCAACAGTTATCATGTTTAACGACCCATTAACACTACTTGATCTTTATCCGGACATTAACATACCGATATTAACATTAACTCAATGATAGTAACATTAACACTCCAAGCCACGGTGTGTAAACAATGAGGCTTTATTTCCCCTCAGCGTCAACGTTTGTTTACTCTTCACGATATTGAATTTTGTTCCGTTATTCATGTTGTTTTATTGTTTTATTATCATAGCACTTTCATAGATATTAAAATGTTTATCCTTATAGCAAGCTGTAGATGGTTGAAATGTCAAAGTTATTCGAAGTATTTAACATTTCAGTATAATTTAAAGTATTTACGCTTGCATGTAATTGTATAATTTAAAGGTACGAGATTAATTTGTATAGAGTTTCCGAGTTTCCACGCTGAAATTGTAATTTGATTAGCATATATGTTGTTCAGTTACAGAATATTAAAGTTTAAAAAATAACAGCCAACAAATATTGATAACACCCAATCTTAAGATTGGGGAAAAAACTCGTTCACTAAACTTTTTAGGGTAATTATTATACATTTTCATAATGACTGTGATGTGTTATATTAGTTTAAATGTTTATTAAATTGAACTATCTGTATTAAATTGTTTTAATAAACCGAGCAACAAGTGTGAGCCAGAGTCAAACCCCAAATGCAAATCAGACCAATCATATAGTGTACGAGTTTCAGCCAAATGTTTCACTGGTCTCATTTTGAATTTCAATTATTCTTTTGTATCTAAGGTTTTTTCACGATGATTTATTTTTGTTATATTGTCATGTAAACAAAGGAGACGTTTCCAATTTTCCATCCCTTTTTATAACGTTAGCTTTTTTTACAAAAAAGTTTATTTCTTGTAAATATTCTGAACAATTTGAATTTCTTATTGAATAGTAAAGTCCATTATTCAAACTCTTAATACCAGCTTTGAAACCTAAAATTGTTCGTATAAACGTTTTTTTAAGACAACATCAAATAACAACTAGAATTAATTTCAATATCAAATTTTAAAATGATTAGCAATTTTAATTATTGGTTATACCAAAACGCTACTTCCCCTATAATTTTAACATATAGAACTAACAAAAAAGGTAGGTATTTTGGCCAGAAATTTGTCTTATTTAATAAATTCGAAAACTATTCAAAAAACAGCAGCCCATAGAAAATAGTAGACATGTGAAGCACCTTGAACCACCTGGCTCTGGCTGCTTCACGTTTGTTTCACAATACATTTTTGAATAGATAGTGTTACTTGGGTTGTTATTTTAACATTAAAAATACATATAAAAACACAAGCTCATATTGGTTGGTATTATCAATGGATACACCTGTAAATAAACAACAATAACACAACAACAGTTATTATCATTATTTAATAATGGTATATACAGTATTATTTTGCCTTTTCAACTTAATTAGCAACGAGATTTAATTTAAACGTCCAAACTGGCTATTTCCGAGCGGAAGAGATTGCAGCAAGAACTGCGGGGAAGTAAATTTAGGGAGACCTTTAAGAAAAAGCTGTCAAATAAATGTTATTGAGAAAAAACAAATTCGTCCTTCTATTACTACAAAAAAGGTCTAGACAATGATTGGATTGAGGAATTCAGAATTGTTTGTTTTTCTACAAAGCTCTGGCCCTCTGTAAAACATAAACATTTTTAATTATGCACCTCTATGGTTAAAACTAACTGATGCATTTTAAGCCTAGACACTGATTTCTACCATACCTTAAATTCTGGATATGTTTTCACATTTTAACAAAGCAGTAGAACATTTGTTAAAATATTGTTTCTGAAAATTGCTTCAATGTAAGTCAAATTAATTACACATTTGTAATCATCATCATGTTTTTTTGAATTTTATCAACATTTTATTTTCCATAACCATCCCAAGAGACTGGTCTATAAAACGAAACACATAATAATAGTTCACTATCATATATTTTAGTCATATAAAAACGTTATTTCACATGTTATTTATATTTAGGCTAAATATAATTAAATACATGGGCTTAGATAATTTTAATGTCCATATCTATGTTACTGGGGTATCAGAATCAACTATGTATGGTTTTAATTAGTTTCACATCACATTTTGGGATGAGAATACAATCTTACACTTCATAGGGCAAAAGGAGAATGAATATAAGAACGCTTCTGAAACTATATGAAATTCAAACTTCTGAGGACTTCTTTATTAGTTTAGCTTGTTGCTTGATTTTAAATAAGTAAGTGGACTTAATAAGCCTTTTTTTTAATGAAACCGTTTCCTCAGAAGTGTAAATTGAATTTGCTTTGGCATTAAATCTTTGAATGAAGTATCGTATACTTCTTTATATTGATTTTGGTATTTTAAATAATTTGTTTTAGTTACAAATAATTAAATATTTCATTTACTTTGATAAAATATAAATCCATATTAGAAAAAAACTAATTTAAAAATTGTTGTAATCAAACTTGAACATGCGAAATTTCAACACACAAATTAATTGTGGTTAAACCGTATCATAGCGTATTAATACATGTTCATTATGATTCATTCGTTTCAACATTCTGAAGACGTCCTTGCCTGCCTGGTTAGCCTGAAAATGAAAATTTGTATCTATTTCAGTGGTTGGTCTGTTCATGTTTATGTAAAGATAATCCTGTATGATAGTCCTGTGTTTATTCATCAAAGGTTGCAGCAAAAACTAACGTTTCTGTAAAAAAAAAAACACTTTAACTAAATTTACAGGATTTTTAATGTAATTGGAATAACGGGAAATAGTTATAATTATATCGGTATACCATCATGGTCTATCATAATTAAATTAATCGTGTAAAAGAAAAATAGTTAAAATCATATGTTATTGAATGTGATTAGATACTGTATTACGAAAAAAATTCAAAAACCTTTTAAAATACACTAATATTTGCATCAAAATCGTATAGTAACCAGATACAGTATGTCGATTTGTCCTGTATGATGTGTTTTGATATTGAACTATTGCTACATATAATCAATTTTTTAGGCTAAGGGCATTTTTTACCACATAAATTATTCGATTTGATCTATTTGCTGATTATTCAGATGCTTTACCAGACGTCTTAGGTTGGTCATTAGGTTTCCGAAATTCCCGGGGGAATCTCGCACCCTTTTTCGATTTTTATGCACCCACAACCTGTTCAAAGAGAGTCAATTTGAAAATTAATTCGGAGACACATCGTGACAAATATTATTGAAAACTGGACATTTACAGCCAATACAACCTCATTCGTGTTAACATATTCCTATGATTGATGACACGCAGTAGCTCTCTGGAACATTTGGGAAATGTTATCTATTCCCGCGAGCACTAGAGAGTACAGTTAAAGGGCGTGATTTACAGGGATATCAACCAATAGCAGGCAATAGTAGACGTGCTGCATTGCCAAACTGCACACCAGCTGGATGGATCACACTCGAAGGATATTTTTCTATAGAAAAATAACAACTGTGACAGCGTGGAGCCTCTTTATTGGTTGGTGCCCAACTGTCATCTTCTACCGATAATAGAAGTGTTTTATCGCAAGCGTTCAAAGTCACTAGTTCTTCTCCCTCTGCATTCATCCATCCGTGTACAGTGCGTTGCATGAGTGAAAAACCAGGCCGTCCATAAGAATAATGTTAATTTTAACATTGGGCTTATGGACAGCCTGGTTTTTCACTCGTGCAACGCACTGCACTCGAAATGCGGCCGTGTATGAATACAAAGAATTCAGTCGGGTAGGCAAACGTTTTGCAAACACATCGTGTAAATATAGTGTTATATGATGAGCAACCTCCCTCCCCCCAGTCCATTTCACGTTGTAATGTGGATAAATTAAATTCATGTATTTTTGTTATTATAAGTAATTTTTGTTCGGTAATTTTATATCTCTAAAATTATTATTTATTATCCATGTTTGATGTCAATTTAAAATTCCTTTTTTGAAAAACATTCACTTTCCTTTGGGGGATATCAAACTTCCAATGGTTATCGTTTACTACAAACAAATTTTAAAACATCTCGCTCTATGCCTGTGAAATATTTTCTCACGGACAACGGGGCACCGACTAGTTATGTTTATACAGTTATTAAATTAATAATTTGTTAAACAGAAAACAATAATATTAATTTTTCCATCACATTAAATATACACTTTATTACTTTCTAACTGTTGCTAAACTCAATCTATTTAATTCGTCGAGTTTATACAGTAGTTACGGCACATACTCGCCCGAAGCGTACTTAAGCCATGTAATGATGTAATGGATAGTGTAACACATCCCGAAGAAACATTGGAAACTTCAACATTACAGAGCGAGTGTTAACTTTTCGTTGGGAAAGGGGGGTAGTTAGAGTAGTGGGGGAGGGGGAGGGAGATGCGGTAATGCATGTTGTTAAATGAACTGAAGTATAGCTATCACTCCGTCACTCAACATTTTTGTCAGAAATTAATTCGCTATATTCATTTCATAAAACAAAACTGTCATATTTGTATTACCAGAACATTGTATATAGTGTAAATATTCATTCAGAAAATTGATGGAAATATTATGAATTTTACTTGGCAAATTACGGTTACTGCTGCAATATAAATTTACAATAGTTAGAATAAGCCTTGGGAATTAGTAATTTTTTTCAGTTTTTTTTATGTTAATTTATGCCATTTTTACTTTTGGTTTATACAATAAGTAGTGATAGTTGAGGCCTATTAGTTTTAGTTAATGTCGTAATTTGTCATACACTTTACTTAATGCTTACGACAGTTAACACAATTAACATAAAGAGGACCTATTAGAGATGAGAGCCCCAGTCAACAGTTAAACCAAACAGTTTGGAACAAACGAAGTAAACTATTGGCTCTAGATTAACACACTGACATGATACATGGCAAGCCTGTGTCACAATGGTACCTTAAAATTTAGATCTACAGATATCTCGTTTAAACCTTTAAATTAAAGGGGGAGTCAATGAAATAATTAAAAATCTTACGTCATAAGCCTAAAAACTTTTAACTTTGTATGATTGTCAGTTTAATCTAGCCATGAAAACAAAAAAATGGATTGGAACAGTTTTTCAACCCCTTGGGGGGGAAGGGGGTGGGTTTTCGTTGTTTTTATTTATGGTAATTAAGTAATATTTCTGTTAAAGTGACCCTAAAGGTATTTTATGTGATTTGTAGGATGGGTTTAATTTTATAATAATGAATAACAGTTTTATTATTTTGTTAAGTGTAAGATCTTAATTTTACTTAAAAAGACATGTTCAATGATATTTTTTTTAAATATGTTATATTTTTTCAAAACCATCCTACAGATCATAAAGAAGGATAAACTGAAGAAAACAAAACAAAAAATCATCACTCTATCTTTCCTAGAAGCTGAGCTGTGTAATTTCTAAGATTAAAAATACAACGTTTCGGAAATCGTCAAAAAACCAAAACAGTGCGCAGATAGAATCAGCTGTGACTGGGTTAGTTTGTAAACAGCTGTTTCAATCCCCCACCTACTACCAACCAGTCACTATGATTAAGTGGTCTATAGATTTGTAATACTATATAACTTGACTAAATTATAATCTAATTCAAAATATATATTACTACAATAATTCATAAGAAAATGCTGACAAGAAAGTTGCCTATCGCTATTCTCGCTTCTAAAAATGAAAATGTCACCTTAAATTATAAACTTTGAATATATATTTTTTTTTTCAAAGTAAAAAAAATCTTAAGGCCTTATATTTTAGATTTGTATGTCCTATTTATGTAGTAGGTGCCCTTAATGTAGAACCAAGATATAAAAAAACTTTTGAAAAACAACTTTGCTAATTTCAGCGTGAACTCCCCCCCTTAAACAATCGTGTTTTATACACTTGCTGCATTTTAAATAACTTTGCCTTTTTAGTTTTTAGTTTTTTTTAACACTAATGAAGGTTCTACTCCATGTACACAAACACTATAAGCTTGATGATCCTGGTTGCTGCATCACACGTGCTCAGTTTCCTAAGCTTTTCTAGAGTTCACATCGCTTATTCACATTTAGCTGTCTGTGGTAAACGTAATTTGACTAAATTACATCGAATAAAATAAAATCGCCATAGCCTTTCAACACTGAAATCTTGATGATCAAAATTATTTCCAGTTATTGTTTAGTTTATTATTGACAGCAAATATATTATTAATGAGAAGGCAGGGTTTTTCACGATAATAGCTTCATTCAATTTTGGTGTCGCAGACACCTCATTTATACTACTTATGGGGATTAATGATTTGAAATGTAGATATACTATTAACAACGAGAATTCTTCAAAACCATATAAATATTCTCTTACAGTGTACCATCGACTGAATTGTGTTTTATTTTCTACTCCACGTACCGAACCAGAGTAAAATACATAGTCTGAAATTAGCTCATTAGTAGACAAAAACATACGTTATAAAATAAAAGTTGGCCTAGAAACGCAGTCCCGTTGAAAACAGATATGCGATTCATAAACAGTATTTTTCTGACCAGTTACAAATCTCCTACCAGCTGGAGAGCTAGAGGAGTACGTCACGTGTAACACGTCACAATGCAACGTGGGCGACGGACGCTCATCCGCCGTTACGTAACGGACGTCAGCACCAGACGGCCACCTACTCTGCTTATTGTGCGTAAAATCTGATCCATTGTTGAAATTCTTTCCTGACGGATAAAGGGAAGCAGAAATAATGCTGCAAGGACGAGCTGAGGGATAAATGGTTATAAAGTTGATTTTCTCATACTCGTCATGGGCTTCATTCCAATGTTAATGTAAATTACTTCAATCGATAGTTTACATGATACCTTTTAAATTCAAATTCGTGTAGCCCTTTCAGGCAGCGTCACTTTAGAATAGTTTTAGCGAATTTCCCCTATAGGGAAGAAGCTATTACCGTAGTCGGCATGGTAAGACCTAGGCCCGGGACCATGGTAACTTTTCGTTTTGAGGTCCCCAGACCCCAAAAACACCATTCGTTCGAAACTGTAGATATATATATATATATCTATATATATATATATATATATATATATATATATATATATATATATATGTGTCCGTGAGCACGATAACTCTCGTAAAAATTATCCGATTTTGATGAAATTTGGTATAAACGTGTAAAGCAACATTTATGACTTTAAGTTCGAAAACCAGCCAGATCGCCCTATCCGAAGGGGTATTTTGGGGGGGTTTTGTACCCCAAAAATGGGTTTTTCGAATTTGTTACATATAATTTTGGAAATAGTCAAATTTTAGTTTCTTCCATTGGATTCAGCTTAAAAAAATACACAATTTGGTATTTTGATCATTTCTCTACGTCAATTGGTTACCGAGATATTGAAAGTGCTAAACACAGTACGTTGTCTAATGTTATTCTTATGGAGGAAAATAAAAATTGTATATCTCGCTTATTTATGAACGTATACTGACGAAACTTAGTATACGGCTTCATCTGGTTGTGGACCATTGATATTGGCTCAAAAAACAAATTTTTACCAAAGGCTCCCGTAGCAGCAAACCTGCGTACTCAGCCCCATGTTATTCTTATGGAGAATAAGTAACGTGTTATCTCCCTTCATTATGAAAATAAATTAATGAAATTTGGTATGTGGCTTTACCTTCATGAGTTATATTGATATTTGTATAAAACCCCATTTTTTGTGTTCCTTGCTTCAGCAAACCTGCATACTCAGCCGTCATGTTATTCTTATGGAGAATAATTAAAATGTCATAAATCGTTTATTTATGAATATATATTGATGAAACTTGGTATGTAGCTTTATGTGGTATTAAGATATATATATATGCATTGGAAATTCGCTGAGTACGCAGGTTTGCTGCTACGGGGGTATTTAAAATATCAGTGGTGCGGAACATACTCATATTGAGTGAACGTCTACGTTTCATTCTGGTGTATTAGCGTTTTTTTACCGAACTTCAGTACCATTAGTCCCGTAAGTGCAAAATAGTAAACAACTTTAAATTGTCGGGGGTGGAGCCCCGAAGGATCCTCGATTTTGGAGAATGTCTATGTTTGAATACCTACCCTATTTCAGCTTCATCGGCTCAGCTTCCTATGGTGATGCTTAAAATATTAAGGACCAGTGGGGAAAGACCTAACGTATATAATATTATTAGAAGCAGGCCTATTATGTCTGCCTTCAGCTCAAAAGTTTTACCGAATTTCAGCTCAAAATTTCCAGTAAATACTAATTCCTAAAAGATTACCTTAAGAGTACAGTAGGGCGAAGACCTAAGGTTTGGGACTTTAACTAATGTTTCTAAAGTTATATGTGAATATTATTAGGTATATGTTGATTAATATATGTAAGCTATATTCATGTACAATTTTAGCTTAATCGGTATAGCAGTTTTTGCGTGATGTAAGCCTAAACATCCGCTCATCCATCCATTTAAACATTCACATTTATAATGTTAGTAAGACAAATTTTCTACGGGTAATATTTTTTATTTGTGAAAGTTGCACAAAACTATTTCAAATTTTACCGACCCGTTTAGTGGGGCGAGGACGATATCGTATCGGGTTTCGGGGATGATTTATACGAGGCATTTACAGTATTTAATGACTCATAAACCTCAGATAACTCCAGTCTAATCACATCCCTCGTAAAACTACAGGTAGTCCACGTGGATGTTCCAGTTGGCGCTCTTAGTTGATTGACTCGATGCCATTCATGCGTCATATGTTAATCTAATACTATAATACGAGCTATAACTGTATGTTTATTAGTGAATTTCCTATGGAAAAATGAACTATTAGCATGACCCGCACGGTGAGACTTAAGCCCGGGACCACCATGGAAGTTCCTAACGTGACCCCCTGAACACGTTTTGGTAGGTCGTTCAAAATTATATATATATATATATATATATATATATATATATATATATATATATATATATATATATATGTATGTGTGTGTGTGTGTATGCACTCTAGTGGTCGCATTTTTTGTCCGATTGATTTCAAATTTAGTAGGGACATTCCTTTCTGTAATCAATTGGACAATTTCGTTGGGCAAAACAATCGGAAAACTCTAAACTCCTTTTTTGGGGATTATTCTTTCAAATTTCGAGTTTTTGGGCCAAGAAATGGTCGGAAAAGCTCCGGGTGTAAAACTAATGCATGTATTAAAATGGGAATTAGTGAAGCGAAAGTTTTAAGTCCTCTCTCGTCATTCTAGCATAAATATTTACCGAGTTATTAAAGAAAATGTATATCGGCTAAACACAGTACGTTGTCTTATGGGGTTTTTTACATTAGAAAAGCAAGTTAATCATTTGTTGGTGTATTTGTATCATTCCCAGCAACCTCGCGCCTACCTTAAAGCCTGACTGGACCTTTTCCTAGCCTTATAATGCGCAAAATTGTATTCATAGCATTGAAGGTAAATGAAACCAGGAGCATCAGATCAGCCAACAAATCAATGTTTTCAGATTTCGATAAAATTGGAATAAATGTATGTTTTACAGTGGTTTTGAGTTTTAAAAGTTTTGTATGTGGAAATTCACTTCCCTCACGTCAGCGTGCTGCGTGCGAACTCGTTTGTTATTTGCACAATTTATCACGGAATCCAGTGGAAGGATTTTGCTTAAACTTTGAAATTAGGGGCTTTTTGGACCTAAAAATTTGATTAGTAAACCCAACCCCAGGAAAATTCATATTTTGTGCAAATACAAATACTGGACATTTTTAACATTGGGCTTATGGAGTTTAAAATAATAAACAAGTCATAACAGCTAAAAATAAATAACCAGTCAACTGTCAAAGTAGCATCATGGTAGCACTTATACAATGGTAAAGTATCAGCAAGTGATTTCATGAAAACATGCAATCATTGAATAAAGATTGCATAAAAACATATTTTTCAACCACGAAACTAATCAATATCACCGAGCATGGCTCGGTCTTCGCGGTACTCTATTTATAAACAGGATAAGGTGATTTTATTGTAGTTACAATGCTACCAGCGAAACTATTATGCCAAATGTTTGTTTATGTGTTATTTGAAAGCCCTTGACGAATAGAAGTGCCTTTTAGAGTGTTGTAAAATATCTTCTTTCAGGGCTTCGCCACCTGGGCTTTCAGAGTTACAATGTGAATCTTATGGAAGAATTTAAATCAATTTAATTGAACATTAATCAGCTGCTGATAGTAATAAAACACAGTAAAGAAGAGGCTCAGCTGTTTTAAGCTAACTTCTGAAATTACATCACAATATGAAAGGGTTGTATTATATGAGTTGGGTAATCAGAAAACAAAAATATTCAATCGAAATCGAACAACTGGATTCGCTCGTCACTGTAATCTATTTAAGGAGAGTTACTTGGAACTGATGTGTAACAAGTGGTATTGAGGGGTTTTTCATAAACTTTAAACACATTTATCTGGTCTCTATTTCACTGTATTTGGACTATCTTATGGCAGTTAAAATTTGACTTTTCCAGTTCATAAGCCATTACCATTGCCATTAACCATTTGTTAAATATGTTTACCAAACATATAAAATAACAAGAGTTTAGTTTATTTTAAACAGTTAAATTGTTTCACATGTTAGGTAAGAAATAACAAATCGTATTATTTCCGCTACATAGTAAATTTAGTTAATGAATAGATACACTGGCGCACTGTTAAAAATTATTCACACCACATGTCGTCAAAATTACAACTGATGTAAAATCAGTTGAAAGCTAAAACAACCAAAATTGTCTGAATTATGAAAGTTCATTGGTTATGACATTAAGGAAAGTTCTCACAGATGTCGTGTAACTGGTATATACTACTAGGGCAAGGATTCATAACCACGTTATTTTCAACAACTTGATCTCGGAAATGACTAATAAGTATTGAGAAATTAATTTACTTTTAATCCAAATATTCTATAAAGTTTTAATCCTCACAATAGGTTCCATTATTCGCCTCATTTGAGGTGCAGTAGGCAACAAGAGAGAAATACTTAGGCTTCAGTATGGCCAGAGAGACACAATGTGTTTGAACGTTTTTCATAATTAATTGTTTTAGAAACGTTTGTGAATGAGAGGGTGGCTTTTGTGACCTTGTATGCTCTTGCTGCTTTGATTACGCATCTATTGTTTTTCTTTTACTTCCTGTAAAAATCGTTAAGGTTTTATTTTGAGTTTATTTTTTTTTAGGTTTGATCATGAAGTATTTTTATCATCTAATTTCACCAATCGTACATCATAAACTCTGGTATAGTGTAGAATCCATATGAAAACAAAGACTAGTCGTGTACGAACCGTTTGTGAAGGACGAACATCGAACATCAACGAACCATAATTCAGAGCAATGAATAGAAGAAAAATACGTTCAATTGACGTGAAATTCACTCTTATTGATAAACAAAATAATGTCTCCTTTTATAAAGACAATTACAGATCTTCCTACAGATTACTACAGATCTTTGCACTGTACGATATTGTGTCTGGTTTGCGCACGTGCAATAATGACGTTTATCCTCCTCGCGTCTTAACACAGTCGGCTTACCAAAGTACATTTATCTGTCAAATCATATCTTATAACTTTTTGGCCACTGTTTATAATTTGTAGTTATTTTTATTGGACTTACACGCTTACACGCTTTCCCTACACTCTCTATTTTAAAAGGTATTACATTTTTAATATTAAGAATAAATGTTCCTCTTAGAGAACTGTTAAGTTGGATTAAGACATGTCTAACATTTATCTTGGTCAAAGCGTGGTCGGTAGATGCCTTTTGAAAAACCGAGCCTCGTGAGCTCAAACATAATCAAGCCTTTGAGCGCTCTTGTGTTACTTTTGCGGGAGTTTTCAATTAGAATTTGAACTAGTATGTATTTTGACTAAAAGTGTCCATCACTGATTTTACTTTTACTTATAATAGATTACTTGTACAGTTATACTCATGATAAAATTAATTTATATCTTCACAAATGGTTTACACACACTAAAATCCGTAAACAAGATGTGCAGGGCGTCTCAAGGAAGGCGGAACAGTTTATAGACCAATTACTCAGGAAGACAGAAAATTATTGGCCGATAAATTGACCCCAAGGAATAACGTAAAAATATGTTCAACTTTTAAAACACGGACAAAAACTGAGGATCACTAACGCAAATATAGGAATTTTGATAGTAAAATACCCCCGTCACAGCAAACCTGCGTACTCAGCGAATTTCCAATACAAATGTCATAATACCGCATAAAGCCGCTTACCAAGTTTCTTTGATATGCATTCATAAATAAGCAATACATAATATTGGAATTATTCTCCATAAGAATAACATGGGGCTGAGTACGCAGGTTTGCTTCTACGGGAACCATCAGTAATTTTTTTTGTTCAAATAACAATAGACTACAACCATATGATGACACATACCAAGTTTCGTCTGCATACGTTGATAAATAATTGATATATAAAATTAATCTTATTCTCCACAAGAAAATCATTGTACAACGTACTGTGTTTAGCACTTTTAATATCTCCGTAATAAATCGAAGTATAGCAATGATCAAAACACCAAATCATGTGTTTTTTAAGCTGAATCCAAGGGGAAAACTAAAATTTTTCTTTATCGAGGATAATATGTTAATACCCCCGTAGCAGCAAACCTGCGTACTCAGCGAATTTCCAATGCATATATATGTATCTTAGTACCACGTAAAGCCACATACCAAGTTTCATCAATATACATTCATAAAAAAACGATTTATGACATTTTAATTATTCTCCATAAGAATAACATGGCAGCTGAGTATGCAGGTTTGCTGAAGCAAGGAACACAAAAAATGGGGTTTTATACAAATATCAATATAACTGATGTAGGTAAAGCCACATACCAAATTTCATTAATTTATTTTCATAATGAAGGCAGATAACACGTTACTTATTCTCCATAAGAATAACATGGGGCTGAGTACGCAGGTTTGCTGCTACGGGAGCCTTGGGTAAAAAAGTGTCTTTTTGAGCAAATATCAATGGTCCACAACCAGATGAAGTACCAAGTTTCGTCAGTATAGGTTCATAAATAAGCGAGATATAAAATTTTTATTTTTCTCCATAAGAATAACATTAGACAACGTACTGTGTTTAGCACTTTCAATATCTCGGTAACCAATTGACGTAGAGAAATGATCAAAATACCAAATTGCGTGTTTTTTTAAGTTGAATCCAATGGGAAAAAATAAAATTTGACCATTTCCAAAATTATATGTAAAAAATTCGAAAAACCCATTTTTGGGGTACAAAACCCCCCCAAAATACCCCTTCGGATAGAGCGATCTGGCTGGTTTTCGAACTTAAAGTCATAAATGTTGCTTTATACGTTTATACCAAATTTCATCAAAATCGGATAATTTTTACGAGAGTTATCGTGCTCACGGACACATATATATATATACAGTTTCGAACGAATGGTGTTTTTGGGGTCTGGGGACCTCAAAACGAAAAGTTATCATGGTCCCGGGCCTAGGTCTTACCATGCCAACTACGGTAATAGCTTCTTCCCTATAGGGGAAATTCGCTAAAAATTAAAAATACCCCCGTAGCAGCAAACCTGCGTACTCAGCGAATTTCCAATGCATATATATATGTATCTTAATACCAAATAAAGCCACATACCAAGTTTCATCATTATACATTCATAAATAAACGATTTATGACATTTTAATTATTCTCCATAAGAATAACATGGCAGCTGAGTATGCAGGTTTGCTGAAGTAAGGAACACAAAAAATGGTGTTTTATACAAATATCAATATAACTCATGTAGGTAAAGCCACATACCAAATTTCATTAATTTATTTTCATAATGAAGGCAGATAACACGTTACTTATTCTCCATAAGAATAACATGGGGCTGAGTACGCAGGTTTGCTGCTACGGGAGCCTTGGGTAAAAAATTGATTTTTTGAGCAAATATCAATGGTTCACAACCAGATGAAGCCGTATACCAAGTTTCGTCAGTATACGTTCATAAATAAGCGAGATATAAAATTGTTATTTTCCTCCATAAGAATAACATTAGACAACGTACTGTGTTTAGCACTTTCAATATCTTGGTAACCAATTGACGTAGAGAAATGATCAAAATACCAAATTGTGTGTTTTTTTAAGCTGAATCCAATGGAAAAAAATAAAATTTGACTATTTCCAAAATTATATGTAAAAAATTCGAAAAACCCATTTTTGGGGTACAAAACCCCCCCAAAATACCCCTTTGGATAGAGCGATCTGGCTGGTTTTCGAACTTAAAGTCATAAATGTTGCTTTACACGTTTATACCAAATTTCATCAAAATCGGATAATTTTTACGAGAGTTATCGTGCTCACGGACACATATATATATATAGATATAGGGTGTCACAAAAAAGTGTGATGGGCTATACAGGACCTAATTCTACATGCAAAAATAAGTCAAAAATGAAGAATAACATTTTTTGGATTTCGGCTTAGTTTATCCGTAATCCGCCATTTTGTTTTTTTGGGAAAATATTTATTATTTCAAAAACACAATGAGATATTTTTACGAAACTTGGCAAAAGTGTTTACACTAAAGTAAGTAACATTTGTAAAAAAAATATTTTTTTACCTTTCCAAATTTCAAAATGGCGGCCATTTGAATTTTTTTATGCCAAATTTCATGAAAACCGGTACCTAAATCATAATTTTTTAAGACACAAAATTCTTTGTATTTATTAAAACAAATCCAACAAAACAAAAATGAATAAAATCGGTTCATAAATAAAGAAGCTGTGTTTATTTTAGTAATTTAGACTGAAATTACTTAATTACATTACATAAATTATTATTACATAAATTTCAGTCTAAATTACTAAAATAAACCCATCTTCTTTATTTATGAACCGATTTTATTCATTTTTGTTTTGTTGGATTTGTTATAATAAATACAAAATAATTTGTGTCTTGAAAAATTTTGATTTAGGTACCGGTTTTCATGAAATTTGGCATAAAAAAATTCAAATGGCCGCCATTTTGAAATTTGGAAAGGTAAAAAAATATTTTTTTTTACAAATGTTACTTACTTTAGTGTAAACACTTTTGCCAAGTTTCGTAAAAATATCTCATTGGGTTTTTGAAATAATAAATATTTTCCCAAAAAAACAAAATGGCGGATTACGGCTAAACTAAGCCGAAATCCAAAAAATGTTATTCTTCATTTTTGACTTATTTTTGCATGTAGAATTAGGTCCTGTATAGCCCATCACACTTTTTTGTGACACCCTGTATATATATATATATATATATATATATATATATATATATATATATATATATATATATATACAGTTTCGAACGAATGGTGTTTTTGGGGTCTGGGGACCTCAAAACGAAAAGTTATCATGGTCCCGGGCCTAGGTCTTACCATGCCGACCACGGTAATAGCTTCTTCCCTATAGGGGAAATTCGCTAAAATAACATTTTTGGGATACAATCCCTCAAAAATACCCCTTCGGATAAATCAATGTCTGGTTTTTTAACTTAAAGTCATAAATGTTGCTTTACACGTTTGTAGCAAAGTTCATCAAAATCGGGCCATCTTTACGAGAGTTATCGTGCTCACGGACGCATATATACATAAAGTCCCGAAACATGTTGTCTGGAAAATAAAGAAATTCCTTCTTATAAGGGTACTTAGTTGAAATAACGTATTATTTGATTATTATTATTATTATTATATATATATATATATATATATATATATATATATATAAAGTTTTTAACGAATGGTGTTTTTGGCATCTGGGACCTCAAAACGAAAAGTTTTCATGATCCCCGGCCTAGGTCTTACCATGCCGACTACGGTAATTGCTTCTTCCCTACAGAGGAAATTCGCTCAAACATGTATGTCATGTCGTACCAGCTGGTTTCTACCTCGCTGTGTCGTACGTAATTTTAAAGCCCTGTCGAGCATTTAGGCTAAAAAGTAACTTCTTTATCGATTTCGAAAGGGTTGTAATTTTTTGAAAAATGTTGACATTTACGGAATATTCTGTATTTTCTAAACCACTAATTAAAACTTTTAACGATTCAAATTTTGTATTTCTAATTAAATCAACCTTACTCTAATATGTCACATGATACTATTTTTGAAAAATAAATAAAAAATCTAGTTTTTAATGTTTATGACCCCAAAATGAAAATACCCCCGTCGCAGCAAACCTGCGTACTCAGCGAATTTCCAATGCATAATGTATGTCTTAATACCACATAAAGCCGCATACCAAGTTTCATAAAAATATATTTACATATAAGCGATTTTAATTATTCTCCATTAGAATAACATTGGTAATGAGTACGTAGGTTTGCTGAAACAAGGAACACAAAAAATTGTTTGTTATGCAAATATAAATAGAATTTAACCAGGCGAAGCCACATACCAAGTTTCATCAATATTCAATCATAAATAAGCGCTATATAACATTCTAGTTATTCTCCAAAAGAATAAGATGGGGGCTGAGTACGCAGGTTTGCTGCTACGGGAATAATCAACAAAAAATCAATTTTTTGTGCAAATATCAATATACCAATACTACATGAAGTCACATACCAAGTTTCATCAATATACGTCCATAAATAATCGAGATATCAAATTTTATTTATTCTCCATAAGGATAACATTGGACAACGTACTGTGTTTAGTACTTTGAATATCTCTGCAACGGTTGGGCGTAGAATCACAATTTAAACATCAAAATGATTGTTTTGTGGAGCTGAACAGATTGGTAAAAGCAAATGTGAATTTTGCATTAAAATGAACTGAGGAAAAACCAAAAACCGTTTTCCCATAAGATTAACATGGGAGATTTTATGAGTAGGTTTTTTTGGATTTTCTCCGCAACCACTCAACCTAGGTTAATAATTCAAAAATCCATATTATTTGTTTTTTTAAGCTCTATAACATGGTCAAAACCAAAATTAAGTTATTTAAAAATTGTAGGGTGAAAAATGCAAAAAACCGATTATTGGAAAATTTAAAACCCCCATAAACTCCCCTTCCCATGATCCGATTTTTCTGGATTTCGAACTTAAAGTCATGAATGTCACTTTACACATTTGAGCCAAATTTCATCAAAATCGGACCATTTTTACTCAGGTTATCGTGTTAACGGACACATATATAGATATATATATATATATAGATATATATATATAGATATATATATATAGATATATATATATAGATATATATATATGTATATATATACATATATATATAAATTTGAACGAATAGTGTTTTTGGCATCTGGGGACCTCAAAACAAAAAGTTATCATGGTCTCGGGCTTAAGTCTTACCATGAGACCTACGGTAATAGCTTCTTCCCTATAGGGGAAATTCGCTAAAAGTCAAATAGTAACAGTATATCTTGAACACTCACACTGGCCCCTCTTATATCTCCAACCTTCGTCACCGGAAGCTGCCGGAAGCCATATTACAGTTCTGTCTTATTAAAGTAATATTAACTTTCATTAAGATCAACACCAACTTTCATCCGGTTTTCCAACAACAGTTGGGTTTAGTGTCAAATATAATTTTGACATTTTTGTATCAGATAGTTTTTCTTAACTTACTGTAAATTTTTAATTCAAACATTTTCCTGTGAACATTTAAAAGTGTTTTTAAAGTGGAATGACATGTTGACTCAGGGTGGGATGCGAATAAAATTCCGGACGAACCAGATTGTCGGGTTTTCTTTTATATTCGAATAACTGTTTAAATTGTATGAGAATCAAACATGTAATATAATGAGACTAAGAATAGCTTTTTGAAAAGTGCTTCCTATTTTCAACTTCTTAATAATTAAAAAAATCTTTGCTCTGTTTTAATTTTTGTATCCGTGTAAATAATTTTGAATAACGGAAATTTAACTCAACACCGTGAAGTATTTTACTTCCGTTCGAAACAAAGGCTTAAATCTTTCCTCACGACAAAAATAACCTCTTGTGTACTTCTGAACCAGCGCAAACTAATAGGTTGGGTAACAACAAGGTTATCGTGCTCGCTTCATAATCTGAAGTTCACCAGACCG
This sequence comes from Allygus modestus, assembly GCA_963675035.1. Taxonomy (NCBI): domain Eukaryota; kingdom Metazoa; phylum Arthropoda; class Insecta; order Hemiptera; family Cicadellidae; genus Allygus; species Allygus modestus. The sequence goes on from OY776114.1 coordinate 131,945,743, forward strand.
ACCCTGAGCAAGATGTTGTGAATGTTCGATACTGGATCCAGCTGCCATTGGTCATTGGGCTATTAGATGATCCTGGCTAAAGAATCAGTCGGTCTTAGTCAGTAACAAGGCTACACAAGGCATCTCACCCATTATACACTCTTCATTAATTTATATTTGCCTTAAAATATGTCCTAGTTGCGTCAGTGTCTTAGAGAGATATTAAGATATTTTAATATAATAAGATAAACCTCTGAAGACTAGAGATGGAGTTGCATTAACACTGGCACAACAATTTACTATCTACTTTCTTCAAGTGGTTTAAATCGGAATTATTGTCAAAATAGTAAACTTAGTGTGATCATAAAGGAATTGTATTTAGAAAAACAATCATTTTATTGATTGGTTTTGCACAGGATAAAATAAACTACGTTTAACAACATAACTATTTAAGAAATTAAGTATTGATTTATTTTAACATTATAATTGATAATTTACCTATTTTAATCGAATTATTACAACTACTTAACCCCCCCCCCACAAGTCAATCACCGCTACAAGTTTTCAACCCGATTAACTTATTGATCCTCTTTCAAATTACTCAACCTTGAAACTGATATTCAGGGCCACTCAATACACTCTAATAATCGGTTCTGATTGGTTTTACATCCCCAGGTGTGGGTAACGAGCGAGAGGTTGGTGAGGTTATGGGTGTTTCCACCCCCTGCCACCCAGTAGCCCTACGGGGTTGCGCGGGTCGTGCCCTCACCCCCCCCCCCACCCAGGTGGCATCGTACAACTGCGTTACGCCAGTCAACGTTCGCTTTGCGCTCCTGTAACGTCGTGTCGCTGCTGACTAAGATATTCGTAAGTTGCACTATTTTAATTTTTATTTAGTGCTTATTTTTATTTAATAATTATAAATCACCATTTAGCTGCACAAATAGAATTTATTTTGAACCTATATGATTTAAAAAAAATATACTATACTATAATAGTTTACTATAATTTATTTTACAGATAATAATGTAAAAGTATAATTATTAAGATTGAAAACACAAGTCCCTCAAGACCTTGAAAAAGTTTTAGGGACTGATTCAGTAGACCGATAAATAGGGTAGAAAAAATATTAATGTAATAATAATCATTACACATGTAAATTATTAATAAATGAGTGATAATTGTATTTCAATATTATATGGTATGTTTCGAGGACATTCATCAATTTAGAATCTTCAATTTATAGAGGTTTGTAATTTTATAAATTTTGATTTAAAAACAACTGCCCCAACGTTGAAGTCGAGACTTTAAGTGCAACAATTCCCAGAGTTAATTACTGGTAACACTTCAATGTATGTGAAAGGAGTATTTTTCGTGTTTGAAACAAATTTTTGGAATACTGTATGATTATTCCCACATTAATTACATTTGTGTGATAACTGTATATCCGACAGTTGTAAGGTGAGTAGCGCGAAATGTTGTGAGTTAGAGCGAGAGTCACTAAGGTCACGGGTTCAAGCCCCGCAGATCACAATTGTTGTAAGCAATGTGATAATGTCGTGGTCCATTGATTTGGAACCTACCTTAAGCTGAAGGTCCACATATAAAAAAATATTAGGAACTTCCTCTACTAAAGTCACCCCAAAGTATTTTTTGTATAGAAAATTTTCACAGCGTACGAAACTATGCTGAAATTACTATTATATCGAAACATTAATACAAATTAATACAAACTAATCTAAAAAGGGCAAAATGACCAATTATTTTGGTGTGAACATGTTTTGATTATTTAAGCCACCTCTGACGTATAAGCTAAGGTTGAGCAAAGCTTATATTGTCAGATAAATATAAAGCACAATGAAAAAACTAATTAATTCTTAAACAAAATAAAATGTTGATTGTAACAACACAACGTAAAAAAGAGTGTTTGCCAACGTCGTAGTTGTCATCTTGCATACCCTCAGGTTGTATCTGTACTTTTTATTATGTAAGAGAGAGAACTCATAAATTAGAATACCTTTGATGATACTATGAATAAAACAAAACAAGCACGACTTGGTGATACAAACTGGGGAAATGTTTACGTAGCGACGTCAGTTGTTTTTAAATGTCAATCTGCATTTTATCATTCCATGCAACTTTCCACATAATTTGACTAATAATCTGTAAAATAATAATAATTAATAAAATAATTAATCCTATACTCTCCTACGAGCAATGTCTGATTGTTTTCAAAATTCATCTTGGAATCCAGTGGTCGTATTTTGCTTCAAATTTTGAATTAGGGGCTTTTGGACCTAAAACATTGATTGGTCAAAATCTCAACCTCAGGAAAACTCGCAGAGAATGGCTTGGCCTCCCCGGTACTAATAAGGTAGTAAAATGACGATTTACCTAACAATCTATTGTTTTGAGATTCGGCCTCCGGTTCCAATAAAGGTTTCAAGTAGACATTTCTTAGCTTTAGCCTATGGCCTCTGAGAAGGACGTAATGTGTTCCTATTCAAGTATTTTGATTTATTATCTGTGTGTTACGTTATTCATTGCAACTAAATTGTCTTGCACTGACGTTAATCTGTTGTAGGATGCCATTCAAATCAAGTGTATTCCCTTATAAATCGTATGCACAAAACTCCATGTTTGAGAGAGACCTAAACTTTTTTAAATAAAGACACTTAAATATTTCAAGCTCCAATGAACAACTTCGAATCTGGGTTTTCCCGCCTTGATCGATAAAACAGACACATCGCAATGAAGATACTGCCTTAAGTTATACAATAGTAACATGAGGATGTTTTGACAGATGACGCATTCTGCATAAGGTAGTCTTCTTATTCTCTAACCTTTATTAGTGAATTTCCTATTGAAAGTGAACTATTAGCATGACCCGCACGGTAAAACTTAAGCCCGGGACCACCATAGAAGTTCCTAACGTGACCCCCTTAACATGTTTTGGGGGTTCGTTCAAAATTTATATATGTATATATAAATGTGGTTTTATTGTGATATATATATATATATATATATATATATGTATATATATATATGTGCAGGCACTCTAGCGGTCGCATTTTTTGTCCGATTTACTTCTAATTTGGTAGGGATGTTCCTTTCTATAATCAGTTGGACAGGTTCGTTGTGCAAAACAATCGGAAAACTCTAAACCCCTTTTTTGGGGATTAATCTTTCAAATTTCGAGTTTTTGGGCCCAAAAAGGGTTGGAAAAGCCCCTGATGTGAAATTATCGAATGTAAAAAGATGGGAATTAGTGTGGCAAAACTTTTAAGCCCTCTCTCGTCATTCTAGCATATATATATTTACCGAGTTATTAAAGGAAATGTGTATTGACCAAACACAGTACGTTGTCTTATGGGGGTTTTACATTAGAAAAGCCTGTTAATCATTTTTTGGTGTACTTTTATCATCCCCAACAACCTCACCCCTACTTTAAAGCCTGACCGGACCTTCTCCTAACCTTATAATGCGCAAAATTGTATTCCCAGCATTGCAGGTAAATAGAACCAGGAGTATCAGAACAGCCAAAAATAAATATTTTCAGATTTGAATACAAATTTGAAAAATTGTATGTTTTTGACTGATTTTGAGTTTTATAGTTTTTTATGTGGAAATTCCCTTCCCACATAAGCGTGCTGCGTGCGAACTCGTTTTTATTTTAACGTTGGAGTTTGCTATTCAATTAGTGAAAAAATGGGAGTCGACTTTTCATAACCCAGGTATACAAACAGTTTTGTATCCGAACAAAATGTATAAATGATTGCTTTGTAAGCCAAAGTTTTTACTGAATTTACTGTAAAAAAATCAACTCAATTTCAATTTCGCATGTTATTACAATCATCAGTTACAAGTTGATCGAAAGATAACGAATGTCTACAGTAAATCACTGACAGTTTAAATTAGTTATACTATAAATAAATATTTCGTGTTACAGCAAGGGTTTGCTGTCGATAAAAGGTTCTCTCGATCGGAGAAAGGTGAAAGAGAATTGAGGAAAAGCGGCATTTATTGGAACGTCATTGTTCCAAATTCATCCGATCAATAAATAATGCAAATTGACTAAATTCCTCTTCCATTACACATCCATTGCTCTCCTCGCTTTTTGGAATTGAAGCAAGTGTTTGTACAAAATAAAAGAGTAAAACTGTTAAAGCAAATAACAGTATTAAGAACGTATTCATTTTATGGGTAGTAAAACTCGCTGTTTATTAGTGAATTTTCTTTACTATTACAATTAACAATGGGGATACGCATATTGCTGATAATATATATATGTTTACTAGTAGCCTGTCACGGCTTAGCTCGCGAACATAGTGCAGTATTTGAAAAGTTATATACATTTGTTAAAGTACTTTATCACCTGGGGGACCGAGCTTTGCTTGAAAAGCCAGTCAGTTTGTTCAAAATGCCTGTCTTCATGGTTCTTCTCCAATGCTAGCATATTTACTTTGTTTATTTGCTCGTTTTACTTTTATTTTGGGCATATACCCTTTATATTCAATTATTCTACCATAATTTTAAATTCTTCTAGAAATTTATTAATAACCTAATACATACAAAAACTTCTATACATTAAATTTAATTTACATTGGTTTTAATCACTTTCTCACAAAAATCGCATGCTGACACTTTACCTAGTCAATGTTACTTTTACAATTGACCGGTTGTTTTCGAACAGCTGTTAAAATACTTTTGTTTTTATTTACAAATCTTAACCCTGATCCCAATGTTGTTCTTTAGATCAAATTTTTATACACAACTATATTTTTCGGGAATGAGGGCGAATTAGAGCTCATTTCTTTACCCACAAATTTGATAGTGCCAACATTTGGAGAGCCCTAAAGCAGTTTTGGAGCAGTGGTAGGAAAACGTCGTGGTTTTAGTGTGATTTATTGACTATCGTTCTTACAAATAATGCATTTTGAATAGGTCCAGTTAATTAATAACGGTCAGTGTTGTTTGGATTAAAATGTTAAAGGCCAGCGGAGCAAAGGACATAAGGGTCGGCAAGTGTAAGCCTATTTCTGATTCTGGTACACCCCCATTGCCTGCTGTCTTTCTACCAACTATTTGTTCAATCGGTCTGGTTCAATTTATGATTAACATGGAAATTTTAAAGGCCATTAGTAGGGCCGAACTTCATTGACACAGGAATAAGTGATGCATGACTGATTTTTGGGATGAACTTATCTTCTTCCAAATAGCTGCTCAATAACTTATGTAGTGTCATAAAAATACATAACAAATTTAGCATTAAAATCACAATGACTGCCTACACGAACTGAGCTTTAAATACCATGTTGCAAAAGCTTATGTGTTTCCTATCCAATGTTTCGTTGCCGTGCCGTTGGTTTATATTGTTTAGTATACCGTTGTGGAGTAGTTAGTAAAGCACGTGTCTCCTCCATTCTGTAGTAAAATATAAATTAGCTGACTAAATTCTCATTAGAACAAATATGGTGCGTTCTACAATGAAAGGTTGAGTAACCTGTTCATGCCTATACCTTTGGAGCAGTGACGGACCAATGGGCATAACCCTAATGACGTACGTAATGATTTGCAGAAGCCTAAAGGTTTTCTGCCCCCCACGAAAATGAGCAAAATGTTTTATTTCATTCGGTTCAGTCATTTTTTATGAAACGCGGAACAAACCTAGTTCATGAACAATATATCCGCTGCATAACACATTTCGCTGCTCTAAGCTATGTAAGAACAAAACTTACTTGATTGAGCGAAGCTCTCTGTCCCTCACTTTGTCACTTATTTGTAACGGCATCACAGTGTAATGGCTTTACCAACTGATATGAAATTTGGTCAGTAGCTAGGTTATACCGAGGAGGAGGGTTTTCTTTAGAGAGATATTCAAAATTCCTCCCAGGTTACGCCCCACTAAGTCTTAAAGTTCACATGTATTTGTAATGGTAGAAATATTTTATTGGGCTTATGTCACATGTTTTTAACTGACTTAATTTAAATTCTATAAAAAGCTGTTAAAAACTGACTCTGTTTTTATTACATTATTTTAATATTGTTTACTAAATGTAGCGTTCTTCCCCTTAGATCTTCTTTGTTTGCGCTTTAACGTTGTAACTGTTGCTTCGCTCATTTATGCGTCTAAAGTGTAACGGCAGACAATCCTATTTTAAATAGATAAATACTTTCCTTACTCGTAACATATGGTATTACTAATAACCTGTCCATAATGTGTTAACAGCTGCAATTCAAATAAAATCACTCCCCATGTTAATGTTATGGGCAAAAAACGAACTTTGAGGGCATCCCGTGCCCTTGAGAATAGAAATATCGAACATTAAAAACCTTATTGCAAAGCTAGGAACTGAGATGAATTTTTTGACACTTCAAACATTAAAATCGGTCTATAAATAAGGAAGGAGTTGCGTTTACAAAAAACAGCTTTACGTATTTTATATAAGGAGTTAACTGTTTCTAAGATAATTCAAACATAAACAGCACAGAAGTAAACTTATCCAACCTTCAGTGGTGACGCGATGGCTATGTACTGCCCCCGACCTCCAGAGATGCTCGGTCCTATCATAGCTGACAGTATACGAATAGGTGAGCACACATTATCACCTTCCTGCGATAACAAATAGAACAAGACAGTAATGGTATCAGAATTGTGATGTTAAATAATAGTGTCGTGTTTCTTTCTGAACGTATATCTCAGTATAGGCTTATTAGCCTACAGTAATGGGAAACTGAGATAACAATTAATAATAAAAACACTTAATAACTTCGGATGGAAAAATTAAAAAAGAATAGACTGTGTCCGTGTTAAAAAATTACTTCTCTAATTTTAATTCGCGTACGATGCTATTACTGTCACGAAAAAATATATAGTAACGAAAAAATATTTCTGCATTTAAGTTATCCTGTGTTTTAAATATAAGTTTAAAATATATGTAGTTTTATTTTTTTGGCAATAGACCCTGTAAACATTAAAGTTAATTAATTTATGAAAACATACTTTAAAAAATAAATAAATTACAAAATAAAGCCAAGTGATATCATTGTTAAAATATCCCACAAATTAACGTAAAAGGTTTTTTATTTTCAAAATTTTGACTTGATGTGATCAGTACATTTTATAAGTAGCTTTTTGGGTATGTTAAATAGTGTGCTTTCAGAGAAAGTCAAACAGATCTTTAAAACATAAGAAATTAAGGCTGTCGACCATTGTTTAAAATTGTATCAAACCATAAATATTTAATAAACTGGAGAAAGAGTTAAATATATCTTTTTTTAATTAAAATGTAGGAATAACTTAACGTATTGTTGATAAAAATATGTGTTACTATTTGGATATTTTAACGAGAACTGGTCTCGTTACCAAATTTTACCAAAGCTAGTCTAACCAATCTCGTAGACACCACAAAGCTATATTGCAATCAGTGAGAAATATAAATAAATTGATTGCTTCTAATTTAATTACACTTTATTATTTAGTGTTAAAAAGTAAAGAAATTACGCTAAAAATTTATAAAGTTATTTTTAGTGATTCTATAAAATTATATATACACTTCAATAATCGTATATTGTGTACATGTGTATTCTGAACCGGTATTGTAAAATATTAAATTTTCTGAAAATTCTTTTCAGTGAACTGCTTAGGTTCAACTTGTATAGAAATCTGAATGCTAAAAAGAACTAAACTAATGGCTACATGTTTTATATAATGGAAAATTAGACCCACTATGTCAATTTGTTTACAAAATAAACACATTCACATGTCACAAGCTACACTTTGTAAGTAGAGGCTGTAGGCTCTAGATTATTATAATATATATTGTGTGGCCTGTCCTACTAATTTGGGCTATGCTACGAAAACTACGCCTAATAATAATTAGGAACTATCTTAATTAAAATTTCGTATCGATTGATTCTGTAAAATAACTATTCATCATTTAAATGTTTTTTTACATTTGAAACCCATCTTCTTTGCTCTGCTTAAACATTAAAAATTTTAAATTACATAAATAAATGATTTTATTTCTGCGCGAGGCTTTTTGTAGACAATGTATCAGGTTCTCGATCAACTAACTTTTAGGTTAAAAATCGTATATGAACTAAACACGTATTTACTAATTTAAGAAATTTGTAAATAGTTAATTTTTTACATATCTTTAAAAAACATAATATTTCTATGATATTTAAAATTATTAAAATCTAATTGAATGCGTTTTTAGTATTATAATTTGGTTCCATTTACGTTTGATAAGGTTATTGTAGTGTTCACTTTATTATTTTGATTCTTCCGTCATAAATAATTTAGAAGATTGACTTATGGTTTGGCAATATACTTAATTTTTGTTTCATTAATACTACGTTCAACATCCGAGTGAATTAACTTACCAGTGTAAAGAAAAATGTGGCGTATTTTGATTTTTGATTGGTTTTATTCATATTGTTCAAGCTCTTTAAATGGATTTAGTTGCCAAAATGTATACGTAAAGAATGCAACGTATTTAGGTTGTAGCCTATGTTGACCTCCTATTGTAACTTACTTTTATTCAATTGGAAAATATTTCAACTGTTCATATATTTGATTTATCATTTTATAATCATGTAAATGGTAATTTTTACACTTGTAATTTACCATTTATCAGCCACGCTAAAATAATAATTTGTATAAAATTTCCTGGACAAGTAATATTACCAATTTTATATATTTACGTGGTTAATAACAACCCGGACTAGGATGCTCGAAATCTTTTGATCCGGCTTATAATTAGTTAAACCCACAATAACTCCCCAGGTCTTTCATACCGTACTAGCCCTAAAGACAATATGAGGAAATTATTAGGGAGTTTTTTATATTTAATTTACAACCAGTAATGATCTGAATTTATCGCCATAAACGAAGGGGAAGGCGAACTGCTGCGTCATCGTCGTGTCAGTAGATCAAGGTTCCCACCAGGCAAATGTCACTGTTACTGAATCTTCCGCTCTGTATGGAGGACAAGTTTTCAGGAAACAGGAATACAACCCATAAAATTCAACCCATATGAATTTATGATATGATATGAAAGTCAACCCATAATTTTTTTGTTAAATAATGGTTTTAGCGAATTTCCCCTATAGGGTAATAATATTACCGTAGGTGGGTGGCATGGTAAGAGTTAAGCCCGAGACCATGATAACTTTTTGTTTTGAGGTCCCCAGATGACAAAAACACCATTCGTTCAAATTTATACATATATATATATACATATATATATGTACATATATATATATATACATATATATACATGTGTGTCCGTTACTTAGATAACTTTTGAAAGAAACGCCAGATCTTTTTACAATTTGGCACAAATGTGTAAAGTAACATTTATGACTTTAATTTCAAAAACCAGATTGATCGGACTAAGGGAAGGGGGTTTAAAATTGTCCAAAAATCAGTTTTTTTTTAATTTTTTACCCTAATATTTAAAGACATTCAATTTTGGTTGTAGCCATTTTATAGAGCACAACAAATAATTTAGTATTTGAATCATTAACATTTGAATCGTAAAGTGGTTGTGGAGGAAAGTAAAAAAACGCGTCCATAACATTGTCCATGTTAATCTCATGGGAAAAAGGTTTTTGAATTTTCCTTAGATAATTTTACAAACAACTTTAATTTCTTTTTACCAATAAATTTAGCTATACTAAACATTAATTTTGGTGTTTTAATTGTTGCTCTACGTCCAACTGTTGCAGAGATATTTTAAGTGCTAAACACAGTACGTTGTCCAATGTTATCCTTATGGAGAATAAATAAAATTTGATATCTTGGTTATTTATGAATGTATTTTTGTGTATTTTTGTAAGTGGCTCTATGTGGTAGTGATACACATTTATTTGCATTGGAAATTCACTGAAATTCGCAGGTTTGCTGCAACGGGGGTGTTAAATTATGCTTGACGTTTCCATGCTACTAACAAAATCATGGAATTAGTAAACATCAACTGTGAGTTTTAATTGAAACATAGACAGATCATTTGCCTTTCCTTCCATGGAAGGTTAATTTACAATCGTTCTCTTTCATTATGAGCGAATTCACTTTGTTGCATTATGTACTGTATTCTGTGGCTAACTTGTTGAAGTATCTTGATTAACAAACTAACTAACTTTTTAGGCCAATACAGTGGAGCCATAAGGAATTTCCGAACGGGAAAGTACTTTGTTTTAATTTTGAACTAACAAACGTTGCACCATCGGCCTGTAATTTATTGTGATCTTTGATTAAAACCGGATCAAACCACTTTTACGCCTTTTAGTGGGATAGATTAAATGGCTTAATTGAGTGAATGGGATTTGCTTTTAGCTTTTTAACCAGTATCAATTAGTTTATATAGTTTACTAACGACATATTATATTATACTATCTGTGTACCCGTCCTTCATACGGGTTGTATATAAATGTTAGATTAACCAAAGCAAATAACAATCCACATTATTTTACAATATTAAAATTACATTTTACACGTTTAATGTGAAATTAAATCTCATTTAACGAAATATACTGGCAGATAGTTCTGGTCCTGTTGCTTAGTCGAGGAAAACTGTCAGGTAGTAAACGGCGAGGTGCCGGTGTGTGGTTTGCGACTCCAAATCGGTACACGTAACATTTTGGATTAGCTTTTAGAAATAAAAGAACTCAAGTACAAAAAAATAAAAAAAATATCGGTGAGGGGGGGATAAAATCGGGGGCGGGGGAGGGAGTAAAAATATAAAATCGGGGATGGGGGTAAAAATATAAAATGGAGGGGGACATAAAATAAAAATAAAAAATCGAAGAGGGGGAGGAGCAAAATATAAAATTGGGGGTGGGGCAAAAATAAAAATGGGGGGAGCAAATATATAAAACCGGGGGGGGGGGAATAAAATTCGGAGAGGGAGCAAAAATATGAAATTGGGGGGCAAAAATATAAAATGGAGGGGGACAACATAAAATAAAATATAAATCGAAGAGGGGGGAGTAAAATATAAAATTGGGGGTGGGGTAAAAATAAAAATGGGGGAAGCAAGAATATAAAATCGGGGGGGGATATAAAATCGGATGGGGGGCAAAAATATAAAATGGGGAGGAAATAAAATAAGAATATAAAATCGAAGAGGAGGAGAAAAAATATAAAATTGGGGGGAGCAAAAATATAAAATGGAGGGGGGGACAGGAAGTATCGGTAAAAATTGTTTTTTGTGCAAATAAGAATAGACCACAACCAGATGAAGCCACATTAATATTTGTTCATTAATATTAATAGCTAGCTGACGTACCCGTTCTTCGCACAGGGCGTTCTTTAGTCAATGCAATTTGCATTTTAGTTAGCTTGAAACAGCTGTTCTTGCTTGTGCTCTTTAAGCTGTCAAAAGGAAGTATCCACAGCTGTTCGCAATACAGTTTCTGAATGTTTACTTTCTTCCGAAATGTAAACATTGAAACTTAGGACGTTCATGGGGCGTAGCCCGAGGGGATTTTAAGGAAGTGAATAGGCATATGTGTTGCATGGGATCAAGATCTACCTTTTTGTAAAGTTTCAGCCCAGTCGGTTTAGTAGTTTTTGCGTTCACCTGGAACATCAGACAGACAGACAGATAGAAACCACCTCTTCTTTATAATATTATAGATAGATATGTAGTATATTATCGACATTATAATTTTGCTATGGCAATAATTATTATACTGTTTTTACACTAGCATTAAACAACATCTTATGCCCGGTTTTCAATCGAGAAAGTATCCCCAACTTCTTCAAAGTATCTCCTTCCCCTAAATTCATCTGTGAATGCTCTCAAACCGCTGAACGAATGTGTTGGCATGACGTCTCATATATTAATTGATCATGAATTGTGGGGCCACTTCATTTATTGAAGTGACTGATTTATTTAATTTCCCTGTTGTTCTCATACACTGCACCGTCTTGATACATCACAGAATGTAACCAACCAAAGATTACTCATATTATTCCATTCACTAATTAATATTTGTTGAGTGCGATTATCCATTTTGTGTTGCAAATTTAAATAATATGTATTTATATTTTATTTATTTATAATAACAATTTTAAAAGGAAAATAATATTTTACATTTGAAATCAGTCTTTTAGTGCGTCAAGAAAAATTAATTTTGAATTTTTTTCAAATAAAAATTTCTTCTGTACTTTCATTGTTTTATTGTTTTATATGTAGCTACACATAAGAAAATATTTCTTATAATAAAATATGTCTAAAATATGTATCGTTTTAATCTGTCCAAGCAATTTAGTAAATTTTACAATTAGTTTCATGTACCTTTTCATTTAATTTATTTTGTTTTTGAAAATGTAAGCACTTATAGTGGGAGGCAAATTGTTTCAAAATGTAATTTGACAATAACAAGATCGTGATTTACTGGAGCACGTGGACTGATGGAAGTTTCTCGGCTGAGATGTTTTCTGACGGAATCAACTTCTTATCGCATCAAATATCGATTCCTTCGTCAGACAACTTACAATTTATTGCCCTACTGCGGGATCTAACCAGTCTTTTTGGGAGCAATTTATATACAGGGTGTCTTGCAACCATTTGAACAAACTTAACCGTGTTATTCAGCAAGTTAAAACAAACAAACATGTGTCCTATCATGTCCCGTTTTCTGTCGGTATGTTTGTATTTTTCACATAAACTTTAATATCTTTAAAACAGCTTAAGATAAAATCATGAAACTTGGTATAAGTTTTACTGTAGGCGGTTAACAATTTCCATAACAATTTTGTTTTCATACGACTTTCCGTTGTAAGATGGCGGCATTTCAACATTTTCAAAGTTAAATATCTAATAAACTACAAATGTTTAAACAATTTTAGGATACAAAATACTTTTACATATTACCTGAAACAACCTACCTATTATCTATCGTTTGTTTTGTTTGGTTTGGATTACAAATCAAACAGTTTGTTATATTTAAAGATTTATTGATGTATAATGGATAAAACTCAAATTTAGTGATCAAAAGTAGGGAGATGGCCGTATTCAGCAGTAAAAAATGCCAACTTTTGACAAGTAAATTTGAGTTTTCTCCTTTAAATATCTATCTTTAAATGTGACACACCATTTGGTTTGTATTAAAAATGTGTAAATATTTTGCGCCTTAACGTTTTTTAATAAATTTTTTAGTTCATTTAGCTTTAAAAGCTCTGAACTTCCGTCATCTTGAAACGTAAGTGTCTATGAAAACAAAACTGTTATGGAACTTGTCAACTGTATACAGTAACAAACTTACCGAGTTTCATGATTTTACCTTAAGCCATTTAGAAGATATTAAGGTTGTTGTACAAAAATAGACACACACTGTCATGCGACAGACAGAAAACTTGACGAGATAGGTCACATGTTATGCTACAATGTTTGTTTTGACCTACTGAGTAGCATGGTTAAGTTTGTCCAAATGGTTGCAGGACACTCTGTATATGCCACATATTTGGCAGTTCCACTCATGAAGTTATAAAAGCCATAGTTCATTTCTTAGGGGTTTGATTTGCTAATCAAGAGTAGATCGATACAAATAGCTATTTTTAGCTCGAAAGTTGCTTTTAAAAACAAGTTCTTTGACTTTCGTTTACAAAAACGTCTCGACCTTAAGATATCGCCACCTCGTTATGCTGCTAAGCAACCAGAGTTCAATCAGCATACAATTGAGTCTACGATTTAGCTAAATGGTATAAATTTACCGCCAGAGATTGTTACAAGTTAATTTGTTAGTTCCAAGTGTCACTGCAACTTATGTTTAACCAGCAGCACCTGTGACTTCAGAGTAATTAACATTCAGAGTAGAGAACTGGTCTTAACAACAGATAGATTTAAATCGGTCCAATACAACAGTCCAATAGTCCACATGTACATGTGTGATGGAGGAAAACGAGGTTACATTGTTTACGCTTATAATATCAATCCAATAGTATATAATAATAATATTGTACAATTTTTCTGGAAATAAAAAACTGTTTGTATTATCTTCTAATTTTCTAAACAGTGGCTTGAAATTGAAAACCGCATCCAATTTTCAAACGCTCGTCTCTTCAAAACGTTCAGATTTTATCGACTAGTGCACTCAGATAAATTATTAACGATTGCGTTGGCACGAATATTATCAACCAAAACTAAACAGTTTGTCGATTCCGTTCTTTGAGTTGTATTTCATTCCAATGTTGTGTTCGTCGCACCATCTTAGTAAATCACAGCACTTCCAAAATATTGTAAAACAATCTTCTAAAATAGAAAGATAAAAAAAAGTAATAACTAGAAGATAACTAATGAATAAAATAAAAAAATATTCAAATCCATTTGGTTGTATTATTTACTAACAAATTGATATTTGAGTGTTAGTCGACAAACTTTCAGTCAATTTCCAGTTAAAAGAATAGTTATCTAATTAAATAGACGAATCACATATAAAGAACTAATTACTTTTATACTCGTTGTTAAAAACATGTTCTCTGGTACTTCGCACGAAAATGGTTTTATTTTTCCTGTTTTATTTTCGTTCTATCTTATATTGCAATGCATCAGAAAATTTTATTTTAAATCAAATATATTTATAAACGCTAGATGAATATTTATATATTTCTACAAATATTATTAATTTCTATTTTGGAAATGTAATTATTTTATTTATAGTCAACACAATATAAAATCTAATCTCAAAAACTGCCTATTGTATGAGCGGATTGTTTTTCCTACCTTGTAAAAGAATACAAATTTTAAAAATTAATCATTACGATAACGATATCGACTTATTGAAGCACGTCTCCTGGTGTAATATTTTATAATGAGATGTTTTCTGACGGAACCAACTTCTTATCACATCATCCATCGAATCCTTCGTCAGACAACTTACAATTTATTGCCATATTTCAAGATTCAATAAATATTTTTTGGGAACAGTTTAAGAAACCACGAGTTTCATATTTTCTTACTTATTGAATCGTGAAATAAAGTTGTAATGAAAATCCTTCTCTTATTTAATACATTATTTTGGAAATTTTCTATCACCGAAATCAGTGTTGGAAAATGTCCGCACTATTTTTTTTTTAAATAACATAAACTCACTATCACCAATAATCCTATCATATCCTATAATCTAATATGAGTAAGGTTTGCTTGCTTGATTGCGTTCGTGCGTGCTTGCAACTCTGATCTCTAAAACGGCTCCAACGATTTCCTTTAAATGTTGGAAATAACTAATTCCTGGTATACAAATAAGTTCTAGACAGGTCTCATTCCTACGAAAAATCAAATAATAAAAAAAAAGAAAATTTAAATTTAAAAAAATTAATATTGGGCTTATGGAGTTTAAAATTTTAAAAAAGAATTGTAACATCTGTTCATAATCAACCAGGAAACTATCAAAGTAATGCTTGTGTTGTTTATAATGGTTAACATGTGGTTTCCTGAGAGCAGTGACTAAAACTGTTGAGTGAAGATTGCATATATAGAGTGGTCATATCCTCAATCAATCAAAGGGACATTGAGCTATAAATAAACACTGGAGTGACCTTACAAATTCAAAAAAAGAGGCCAATGAGCAATAACAATATGACAATCAGTTGGGGGAGTGATGAAATATTACTCAAAGTCATCTAAACAAACTGACTGGTCTTCCCTAGCAAAGCTCGGCCCCCAGGTACTTAATTTTAAACAAGGATAATCCATCTGTCCTTCAATGATAGTGAAATGCTATTGAAGCTATTGTATAGCTTGAAAGTTGCTTAGGAACAATAAAGCGAAAGTTCTGAATTTAATTTCATCAACGAACTGAACTTAATTTTGATTCCACAAATGTTTTCGTTTTGCTGCTTGGCTATACAACAACGATGTGTAACCAGGAGCGGCTTCTATCACGCTAAATGTTGGAACTTTTTTTACACACATGATCTTTAATGTCTTATACCTTTTTACTAATTTATTTGGGTTAGGGTAGAATTTTTAAGTTTTAACTACGGTCGTTCATATTATCGCTTTGTAGTTATCTATCTACTTGGATTTTGTTGTGTTTATGTAAATGTGTACTTTAATTGACTCTCGTGACTTTGTCACATTTAAAATGTCACCGTTTCAATTGTAACCTTGGAAAAGCTATTGTCTGCGACGGAGGGGTCTCATTTGTCGTCTGTCTTGCACAGTTGAGCTGAAAATTCATGTAGCCACTTATTCAGAACAAGACCTCTGATGAGTAAAAACTGTTCATTATAATTCACAGTATAACACTGCAAAAATAAACCAACTGAAATCAAACTTTTAAAATTAAGATTTAACTAGAGAAGCCATATTTTAATTCGTTTATTAATTAATTCAATATATTTGCTGTATAACCTTTAATAATTTTAATTTTAATACAAAATATGCAATTTCATACGTTTGATTTGAGTTCATATTACAGTATATCTAATTACTTTTTATGTTGCGTATATTTTACATATTTAATGTAAAGTTATTCGTCTACTATAACTAATGTAGTTTTTTCCAAAAAAACACTTACAACTGAAGGAAATATTTTTCAAAATGAAAGCACTTTGACAATATCTCCAATTTTAAATAGATTGTTCTATGTAATCCCATTGAAGTAAAACAATTGACGACTTGTTAACAATACTCCCAAACCCTAAATAGTCACATGGTTGTTAGAGACTGCAGGATCTTTGGACAAAGAACACTGAGGCAAGTTTGTTTTACAGTTATAAATTGTTTATTGAGTGGCATGCTTTCCTTACACGGTTAACTGCATAGTTTGGAGCTACCAAACTGCTACCTCATAACAGTTATAGAGTTTAAATGCCACTGTGCAGCCAAGTATAAACGAACTGATTAGGGTGATTAGTCGCCTGATGATTTAAGAGTGGGCCTCAGTCACCTGATACTACTTGCTTCTTACTTAAGGACAATGTTAATTTCCAAACCCTTGACGGATTATTAGACAAGTTGATTTATAGCTCATTTTAAAGAGAAAGAAACTACTTAGAGATTTTAGTGAGCTGAATTTCTATATCACAAATTATAATCAATTAATAAAATAAAACGAGATCACACGCAGCACGCTGACGTGAGGAAAGTGAATTTCCGCATTAAAAACTTGTAACAAATCTAATAAATGGTTTAAAACAACACCAGTAACAATTTTTTTGAAAATTGAAAAATGTTATTTCTGGCTGTTCTGATGCTCCTGGTTATATTTAAATTGACTATTAGGATGGCAATGTTGTACATTATAGGCTTGGGAAGAGGTATAGTCAGGATAACAAGTTGTTATAGGGGTATTAGGGGTGATAAAACTACATCAAGATATGAAAAACAGCCTTTTTCGGTGTAATATCCCCATTAGACAACGTACTGTGTTGAGACGATTAACATTTTCTTTAATAACTTGGTTCATACTTGTGCTATAATGATGAGGGAGGGCTTACAACTTTTTGAGTTTTACGTACAATAATTTAATATTCAATAATGTTACATTCGGGGCTTTTCTGACCCTTTTCGGGCCCAAAAACTAAACATTTTAAAAATTAAAATCCCAAAAAAGGGGGTTAGAGTTGTCCGATTGTTATGCCCAACGAATTTGTCCAACTGTTTTCAAAAGGGAAGGTTCCTAACAAATTTCAAGTAAATCGGGCAAAAATTGGGACCGCTAGAGTGCGAACACACACACACATATATATATATATATATATATATATATATATATATATATATATAACGTTTTTAGCAACACCCCAAACGTGTTCAGGGGTGAACACGTTAGAAACTTTTATGGTGGTCCCGGGCTTAAATTTCACCGTGCGGGTCATGCTTTTCCATAGGAAATTCACTAAAAGAATCAATATTTGCGATTTTTGCTATGGATTAACTATTTGTGATATAAAAGTTATGCTCAATGAAATCGCTAGGTGTTTTTTGCTCTTTAAAATGAGCCATGAATAAACTATTACGAGTAATCCGTCGAGGAGGGACTCGAGATTTTAAAGTTAACATTGTCCTCATGGGAGGAGCAGGGAGAACTGTGAAATGTTGTGACTGAAGCCGAATCCCGCGGTTAAACGATTGTATTCTTGTAACATAACGTTATTAACGTATAATTCAATTTCTTTTACTGAGAATATTCAATTTAAATATCCAATTAAATTAAATTATTATACTTTAAAAAAATATTAGAACAAGTTATACGTAATGAGTTTTGTTTCTCAGGAAATAATTCGATACATGGAATTCATAATGAAATCCCTTTGAATACAGGATCCGATTGTTTCATCCGATTGATTTCACAGCTCCCAAACGTTTGAATTATCGGGCAAAATATAACTTTATAAAATGAGAGCTCTCTCCTGATTCCTAGAGTTAAACTCATTAGTTTGAATTGTTTAAATATTTAGGTGGTTTTAATTGCTCAACTTGTCTTTTCACAGAAAAGGCGGTCGTTTTACATTGAGAAATAATCATAAAAAAGTACCAAAGCTAATGGAAATAGTTCAAAAAAGTATACAATTTTAAACACAAATGAATACGGTAGTTGATTTTTGTCATACATATCACTGAACTTTGAGATATATTTTAACTCGAAAACCATTTTTATGGATCGATCATTAATGTTCCAAGTTATTTTCTGGATATTGGTATTATGTGAAAGAAAAATGTACGACAGATTTTTTCACTATTGGCCGTTGGATGACGCTTTTCACTAGATGACGCTGGACAACAATCTTTTTAAAGATAAAATGGTTCAGTTTTATTTTGTTTAAAACTGCGATGGCTGGCACATTGTCAATATTTTAAAAAGCCTTTGGTTTTTAAAAGGGAAGGGGTGGATTTGGATGGGTTTTCAGGATAATGGGGGCGGGAGTTGTACTGCTCTAGTACAAATTGTAATTTTTTGTCATAAAAATTTAGATTTTAAATAAAAATACGTCATCATTAGTTAGTAATTCTGTAGTGTAATTGTATTGCAGATCTAGCATTAAACAAACAATAAATAACAAATTGATATATTAGTGAAATATCATATTTTAAGGGATATTGTAAATTCGAGCTATACTTCATATTTGTATAATAGATTCTATTCCTTTTCATCCTTGTAATTACTGGAATGTCCGGAGGTTTACAGGAGTTTCAAACACGTCCGGTGTTTGATTGAAAAGGATTGACTTTTACATCTGGAAATCGGATTAATCCACTCGTTGAAAAACATGATTTTTACTCATGATTAACATTTACTATGAAGCACCATATAACTTACAGTACCTGGCAAAACGACTTTTCAAATTAGAAAACTTGTTTAGTTTGGCAGAGCTTGTATGGAATTAACAAGGATATAACATATTAGTAAACCAGTTTGAAGGTGTATTAAATTTAAACGTTCCTTTCGCATTTTTACATAAGGCGTTACACAAGAATATTTAAGGAATACTAACGTAACTTATATTTGTTAATAAAGGAAAATATTACCCAATAAACATATACTGTAATGTTATATTTTTGTGATTTATGCTAAGAAACATCTTTAAATCGTACGGGTGCCTAAGGATTTTTTGTTGCTTTAATATTGGCTAAAAACTCAAACCTGTGGGAAGGGTTAGTTATAATTCGTTGTTTTAGTTATAGTAATAACCTGACATATATATCCCTTCGTGTTGGGTTTTGTTTGGTTTAATGACCGCCTTATCCCGGTCTCTTTATTCCAAAAAAGATCTTGATCTTAGCCTCCAATTAACGAGAGCCAAACCTTAGTAGAAGTACCTTATTTGCTCTACCTTGGCCGAGCTACTTGACTTGTTCTACCTTGACTGAGCTACTTGACTTGTTCTACCTTGGCCGAGCTCCTTGACTTGTTCTACCTTGCCGAAGTACTTGACTTGCTCTGCCTTGCCGAGGTACTTGACTTGCTCTACCTTGGCCGAGATACTTGACTTGTTCTATCTTGACTGAGCTACTTGACTTGTTCTACCTTGGCCGAGCTCCTTGACTTGTTCTACCTTGGCTGAGATACTTGACTAGCTCTACCTTGGCTGAGCTATTTGACTTGCTCTACCTTGCCGAGCTATTTGACTAGCTCTATCTTGACTGAGCTACTTGACTTGTTCTACCTTGGCCGAGCTCCTTGACTTGTTCTACCTTGCCGAAGTACTTGACTTGCTCTGCCTTTCCGAGGTACTTGACTTGCTCTACCTTGGCCGAGATACTTGACTTGATCTACCTTGGCTGAGATACTTGACTAGCTCTACCTTGGCTGAGCTATTTGACTTGCTCTACCTTGGCTGAGCTATTTGACTTGTTCTACCTTGCCGAAGTACTTGACTTGCTCTGCCTTTCCGAGGTACTTGACTTGCTCTACCTTGGCTGAGCTATTTGACTTGCTCTACCTTGCCGAGCTACTTGACTAGCTCTACCTTGGCCGAGCTATTTGACTAGCTCTACCTTGGCTGAGCTATTTGACTTGCTCTACCTTGCCGAGCTACTTGACTTGCCGAGCCACTATTATTGCATTACTGCACTGAGGAATAACAGAAAAAAATAGCTTTAGTGTGTTTCAAATTATGTTAAGAATAATGACGCACAGAACATAAAAAACACGAAATGTAATAAACTGCGTATTTGGACTTTGTCAAATAACGTTCGATGTAGATTCTTAATGTGCATTTCCTTCTTTAGAAAATAGATACAAAAACTACCACAAGTTCTCTTTGTCCAGTTCCTTATATAAAAACCCAGGTATATAAAAATGATAGGACATTAGCTCGGATAAATTACGTAACAATTGCAAACATGGCAATACATATGTAAAACAAGAAATATAGTCAACAAGAATCACTTTATAGTTAAGCATACTAATATTGAGAACATCGAACCAAAACATTTGGAAAATATTAAAAAAGTTATTAAATTGTATAAACTTGTTTAGCTTATAGTGCAAACAAGTCCTTACTTGGAGTAACATAGGCAATCCCATCCGAAAAAGTAAAAGTAACTCTGACATTAAAGCTACAAAGTACAAATTGTTTATTCTAATTAGCGGATCTACCGAAAGAAGGACGAGGGTATGACTCGTATTGTGATTGAATACTCCTTCAAAATATTGAGTTTTCTTTAGTAAAAAGTAACAACAGGTTCCTGAGGCGATTATTTAATCTTAATAACTTACCCTGATGCAATTTCATTGAATCTTCAAATACAGTATTTACACTTTTATATCCTGTGTTATGCAATATAACTACTTTTTTCTCTTTATGATACTTGTGAGTTGAATTAGGAGTGTCAAAAACTAACTATTTAAATATTATTCCCTTTACATTGTGATATTTATTCCTATAAATAAGGAAGACAATCAAATCCATGATATAGTTTATTTTATGTAAATTTTATTTGTTGACGTTCTATACATTATTTAATGGTTTAACATTATTTAATATTTTTAAGATGTTAATGAACGTCAGCATCAGTTCAATGATTAACTAAAGACGAAAACTATTGTTGTCTAATCCCAACACCTAATAAAAATAATAATACTTTTCTGTCGTTTTAAAAGATTAAATATAAAAAGTTTAAAAATATATAAAATGTAACAGCCTTTTAAAAGTAAAACATCCTTATAACTTTTAATTATACCTTAGGATAAACCAATAATTCTATTTTAGGAGCAACTCATTAGTAATAAATAAGAAAGATGAAGTAATTATTTAACGGCCTAATATTGGACCTATAAACAGATTTTAAACAAAGATTTTTTTGAGTTGTCGATGTTGTAATCAAATTTTGAAAATCCATGAGGAAGCACTATCTCGAATCACACATTTCACTACTACCGCAATTTTAGAAAACCCACTCTCATTTTGTTATTTATGCCCTAACTTAAATTCATGATTGATTAAGCGGGAGAGTCAAATTTGACTTGAAAATGTCAGTAATTGCGAAGTTCACAGAGGCCAATCTGATCTAATAATTACCCTCGTGGGTCCACTGACCACAGAAGCCACTGGCATTTTCAATTAGCTCTTCGATAGAGATGAGATCTTTGTTGGAGCGCACGTTTGTAACGGGGTACGCTCTACTTTACGAGCGATAAGGAAACTGAGCTTATTGTAAATTACTGTATTATACTGTGAACAAGTTTTAGTTATATAGGAATCCCGTCAAAAATGTTTAAATGTGAATGGTCTTGAATTGTACAGTGGTTGATTGATATGTGTATTAAACTGTATTTGTTGAACTTGTTGTTATACATTTATTATAATTTTTTAAATTTATTATTTTTATATTAGTAATATTATTATTATTTAATAAAACCTGTCCGCTCTTAATTGGTGAAAATCTCACAATTACTAATGGATTTTTTAATGGAGGTATTTTTACCCTTAATAGTGAAATTCCTATGCAAAAGTGAACTATTAGCATGACCCGCACGGTAAGACTAAGCCCAGGACCAGCATAAAAGTTCCTAACGTGACCCCCTGAACACGTTTTGAGGGGTCTCTAAAATCTTTATATATATATATATATATATATATATATATATATATATATATATATATATATATATATATATAAGTATAAAAACATGAAAATAACCATGAGTACCCTGTTAAAAACATTAGGTTAACCAAATAAATATTAGCACTGTGATCATGACTTTAAGTCGAAACATGTTAGTGAAAATATAATTAAAAAATGTTTTTAACAGGGTACTCATGGTTATTTTCATGTTTTTATACTTATCTTATAGTAGCCCTATTCTGTGAATTTAATTATCTAATATACATATTTATATATGTGTACGCACTATAGCAGTCGCAATTTTTGCCCGATTTACTTCAAATTTGTAGAAGTAAAAACTTCTACTGAAAACAAATAAAGAACTGACTTTTTATAATCAGTTGAACCAGTTCGTTGGCCAAAACAATCGGAAAACTCTAACCCCCTTTTTTGGAGATTTTAAGTTTTCAAATTTTGAGTTTTTGGGCCCAAAAAGGGTCAGAAAATCACCAAACGTACACTTATTGCACATTAACTTATTTTACGCAAAAGGCAAAAGATTTTAAGCCCTCCCTCATCATTCTAGCACACGTATTTACCGAGTTATTAAATAAAACGTTAATTGTCAAAATACAGTACGTTGTCTTGTGGGGATATTACACTGGAAAAGGCTGTTTTTCATATCTTAATATCGTTTTATCAGCCCCCATACCCCCATACCAACTTGTTATCCCGACAATACCTCCTTCTAACTTTATAATGTACAACATTGGCGTCCTGTTAGTGAATTTAAATATAACCAGGAGCATCAAAACAGCCAAAAAACAAAATTTTTCAATTTTCAAAAACATGTAACCAGTGTTGGTTTAAACCCTTTATTTGATATTTTTAAGGTTTTAATGCGGAAATTCACTTCCCTCACGTCAGCGTTCTGCGTGCGATCTCGTTTTTTTTATTTAAACAGTTAATTGACTTGTAAGTTACAATATGCATTACTACTAGGTCCATCACTTGCATATACGATGATCATACCAAATGTGAACGGGTTTGCTCGCAGCAAACTAATGTGACAGGAATATGTATTCAAAACTGTAAATAATATGTTAAAACAACTTAGTTTGAAATTTTAAAGTCTAAAAACGTTTGTTGGCGATCCTGATGCTCCTGGTTCTATTATCCGCAATGTTGGGATAGAATAGAATAGAAACAGAATAGAAATCTATTTTTATTTCAAGCAGTACAATACAACTGTTTTTCAAAGTAACTCAAGTCAATATTTACATGAATACAGTGTAATAAAGTACAAAAAACTCAAATTAGCACAGAGGAGGTCCAGTAGAAGTGAAAGTGGGAGGTAGAGGGTATACAACTAAGTCAAAGTATGAAAAACAGTCTTTCCGATGAAAAATCCCCACAAAGCAATTTACTGTGTTTGTTAATTAAAATAAATCGGTAAGTATTTGTACTAAAATAATGAAGGAGGGTTTTTTACATTTGGCTGTTTTCCGTTCTATCGTTTTATACTCTAAATGAAATACACTGTTACGTCAAAACAAAACTATACATGTTAAACTTGCAATTACTACTATTTCTAATTACTTAATTAATATTTACATCGTAATTTATTTCGACAGTCTATGCTGACATTCTTAACCCAACTGAGGCTAGAATCAAGAAAAAATATAAAATGTTAAATGATCCCCAAAATCGTGTTCAGGAAGTTACGTTAGCACTTGTATCGTGGTCCCGGGCTGAAGTTTCTCCGTGCGGGTCGTGCTAATAGCTCACTATTCAATAGGAAATTCGCTAATAACACCGTACATAATGCATGGTGGTATGATTACTGTTAATGTATGTATGATTGCACGTGGGCGTGGGCGTGAGCGTGCGTGTGTGCGTGTGTGTAAGCCATCGCTCCGCGCGACAACCATTGTGCCCCGTCAGCCCTGACAACTTCCACCATTAATCTGTGTAACAGCTCCTGATTTATTATCGTGTTCCAACTAATTCCCAGCACTCAAGTCACTAGTTTAATCTTGCATCTTTTTGTTTCTCAAAATGAAATGTTTTATTTGCATGACTTGCACATGTTGGTATATTATACGGGTAACCCAAGTGTTTATATAAAATCCTGAAGACGGTTGCTTTATCTATTCACGGTACTGAAAATCACTTTCCACTTTAGAAATGTCATAATAAATGTATAGAAAACAATTGATTATTTTTAAATAATATTTTTAGTGGTTGTACAGTATGTAAAAATTACTTTAAAAACAACCAATTGTTTGTTTTACGTAAACTAAATACCATGACTTTCTTTATTCTTTATAACGGACAACCCATTTTACATAAATATTAAAATGATAAATTGATAACTTTAAAGGTCAATGCAATTATGACTAAATACAATGATGACTAAAACAGAAATTACAAGACTAAGAAAAGACGTGAAACAATATGATGCAACTGACAAGAAAGATATGATGAATTGAACTGTTATAATACAAGATTGAAGTCAACAATGCATAAACTAAACATATATATAACAATGACAAAATAATATAACAAGTTATTATAACAACTATGATAACAACAATAATAATATAGAAAATCAAAACTATCGTGATTAACAATTCAAATACGAATCGATAACAAATCCAGTAATTAACATAGTAGTCATAAAGAAGGACAAGACTAAATATTTATGGCGCTTTATTCAAATATACACAATCATTTTACATACAGATCTTGTCACGGTGGTGTATATTAATTCGACAATTCGAAGACAGTGATTTTGTATAACGATTATTTAATTTGGGTTTTACCCAATTTCTTCCAGTTAGATAATTATTCTTGTACTATATTGGATGTCAAGAGATTTATCGATACGCACATAACGAGGAGCGCAATATCACCGGAGTATATCTAGTCCTTGACATAAAGAAAAGATAATCATATTGCCGTTCTCAGAACCTAGACTAATATGAAATTGATATGAATATTTTAAGGTCTCCTTCAACATTGCTTCCATGGATTAAATATATTTTTGCTTATAACGAGGATTTGGAAAAAATATGCATAATACTATTTATTGTTTTTAATGTGTAATTGCATCTGCAAAGTTTTCAGTGTCATTAAACTGATACCATTTATATTTTATACGTTAAACTCTTTACTACATTTAAACATCCGTTTCTCTTCGAGAACTTGCAGTATTTTTATGCTTTTAACACTATTCACAGTAGTATGAGCTTTTAGATAGAATTCCCCCAAAAAAGGATCTAAACTCAACAATGTTATGTCGCATGCATAGAATGGTTTGAATAATTAAAAACTAAAACGACATCTCTTGCCAGGCCGTATGTATTAGTGACATGTTAATATTGTGTGTCAGTGGCCTATGGATATTATTTATCTGGTATGTACAGTGGTGATGATAGGAAACGAATAAACAATAATTTTTTACAAAATTCAACATAATTTAAGTGAAATAAGCTCGAAAATGATGTTTTAAAACTGTGGGAGACGAATATCAAGACAAGACGTAACTTTATCAGAGTTATTCTTTATACTCGTAATTCATTACAGGGACCAAGCATAGTGGAATTCATAATACTGTCACGGTATAATGTGGGAGACGAATATCAAGACAAGACGTAACTTTATCAGAGTTATTCTTTATACTCGTAATTCATTACAGGGACCAAGCATAGTGGAATTCATAATACTTAAATTAAATTAAAAGCTGCTTTATGTTGATATTTGTAGCAATTACACACAATAATATAACAGCATGAAAATCAAATATAAAACTAATAACATACAACATAATAATGATTCACTTGCGATATGCTCAGAGGTAAATTGCCTGATAGCAAGTCAGACGTGGCCGGTCCGATTCCGGTCTCGGCCGACTCCTGTAATATCATGGTCACCTCTGGATTGCCCATGTGACTAATACCGCTACGGTACCTAGCTGTCTTTACCGCACAGGTCAATAGCCTATAATGACGGGCAGTAGATGTTAAAAAAAACTAAACTAAAACTTCAGTTCATTTATTTTAACGGTACCTAGCTGTCTTTAGTTCACCGCACAGGTCAATAGCCTATAATGACGGGCAGTAGATGTTAAAAAAAAACTAAACTAAAACTTCAGTTCATTTATTTTAACGGTACCTAGCTGTCTTTAGTTCACCGCACAGGTCAATAGCCTATAATGACGGGCAGTAGATGTTAAAAAAAAACTAAACTAAAACTTCAGTTCATTTATTTTAACGGTACCTAGCTGTCTTTAGTTCACCGCACAGGTCAATAGCCTATAATGACGGGCAGTAGATGTTAAAAAAAAACTAAACTAAAACTTCAGTTCATTTGTTTTAACGATACCTAGCTGTCTTTAGTTCACCGCACAGGTCAATAGCCTATAATGACGGGCAGTAGATGTTAAAAAAAAACTAAACTAAAACTTCAGTTCATTTATTTTAACGGTACCTAGCTGTCTTTAGTTCACCGCACAGGTCAATAGCCTATAATGACGGGCAGTAGATGTTAAAAAAAAACTAAACTAAAACTTCAGTTCATTTGTTTTAACGATACCTAGCTGTCTTTAGTTCACCGCACAGGTCAATAGCCTATAATGACGGGCAGTAGATGTTAAAAAAAAACTAAACTAAAACTTCAGTTCATTTATTTTAACGGTACCTAGCTGTCTTTAGTTCACCGCACAGGTCAATAGCCTATAATGACGGGCAGTAGATGTTAAAAAAAACTAAACTAAAACTTCAGTTCATTTATTTTAACTGTATGTTATTAACGTTATTTCTCCAGCACAACACACAAAAAATCAATTGTTTTATGACCGTTTGTATAGTTCGCACACACGTTTACTAACTAAATACAAACCAAATTTGTACTATCGTATATTAAAATATATATATATATATATATATATATATATATAAATGCAAGATAACGCATTAACGTATTATGTATTCTGTTTTTATTCTTCTGAATAACAACTAAGTGTTCAAAGATGGTATTATAGAGAAAGTGTTGTCTGCTTACTGCTCTGACGGACCCAACAAATTTGACCTATTTACAAAAAAACTACTAGTTACCGTTTACCCTCTTGCCTTTGCTACTATGTTTGACATTAATAAGTTTTAATCTTTGAAACTTGTCTTGTGTTAAGTTTGTTGAAGACAGCGTCTTTGATGTTTAAACTAGAACTTTGGAGCTGCCTGAACTGAACTTACTACCTAAACTGTAAGGTACAGTTAGAAAAAATACTAATCAATTAAAAAAATAAATGCCTTATTGTTTATAAACTTTTATATATTTTATTCATACAAGATCTAAATAAACATCGTCTTACAACATTTCAAAATAAATTTACACTTTTATTGTATTCATACACGAGACGGTAAGCATAGATAAAAGATTATAAAAGACTATCGATTTAGACGAGTCGCATCCAATGAGAGAATCAGGCTCAATGATATAATTAGACCTGATGTATCTACTTCAAAATTTTTTTATTTATTTAATACTTTTACTACACATTCTCAGCCACCCACTATTAAAAAAATATCTTCAACAACCTTAGCTTTTGTTATTTGTTTGTTTTAAACACTTAGTAATGTTGTTTTAAGCAAACAAAAAATAATGGTGCAGAGCCATCACCGAGAATAATAATGTTTGTGCAATATAGTCAAGTACAACGGACATTAAACATAATATTACCGTTTACTTAATATCTTCATCAGTGTTGTTTTATTTATTTACACTGGCGACAGATATTTAGCCACCAACTGACTGTTTACCATTGGACCATCCGTCATAAATTTGCATATTTAAAAATGGGTCTCGCTGGCGCTGAACTTATTTGAATAACAGAGTAATTTATAATAGAAATTCGTGGGAAACAAACCTGTTGTCAAGGAGACAGCTGATTGATTTGAGTTTACTCTGCGCATTCATTTTAGCGAATTTCCCCTATAGGGAAGAAGCTATTACCGTAGTCGGCATGGTAAGACCTAGGCCCGGGACCATGATAACTTTTCGTTTTGAGGTCCCCAGACCCCAAAAACACCATTCGTTCGATACTGTATATATATATATATATATATATATATATATATATATATATATATATGTGTCCGTGAGCATGATAACTCTCGTAAAAATGATCCGATTTTGACGAAATTTGGTATAAACATGTAAAGCAGCATTTATGACTTTAAGTTCGAAAACCAGACAGATCGACCTATCCAAAGGGGTATTTTGGGGGGGTTTTGTACCCCAAAAATGGGTTTTTTGAATTTTTTACATACAGTATTTGAAAAAGTCAAATTTTAGTTTTGACCATTCGATTCAGCTTAAAAAAACACACAATTTGGTATTTCGATCATTCCTCTACGTCAATTGGTTACCGAGATATTGAAAGTGCTAAACACAGTACGTTGTCTAATGTTATTCTTATGGAGGAAAAGAAAATTTTTTTATCTCGCTTATTTATGAACGTATACTGACGAAACTTGGTATACAGCTTCATCTCATTGAGGTCTATTGATATTTGCTCCAAAAAATTGTTTTTGCATAATTCTCCCGTAGCAGCAAACCTGCGTACTCAGCCCCCATGTTATTCTTATGGATAATAATTAAATGCTCTGTCTCCCTTAATTATGAACATAAATGAATAAAAACTGGTATGCGACTTCACCTAGTTGAGTTATATTGATAATAGCATAAAAACCCATTTTTTGTGTTCCTTCTTGCAGCAAACCTGCGTACTCAGCCCCAATGTTATTCTTATGGAGAATAATTAAAATTGTATATATCGCTTATTTGTGAATATATTTTTATGAAACTTGATAAGTGGCTTTATGTAGTATTAAGACATTTATATCTCCATTGGAAATTCTCTGAGTACGCAGGTTTGCTGCGACGGGGGTATTGTTATGTAATTTTATTTTTGATGTTAAACAAATATGTGAACAAACACCGATTCTTCGAACATTATGTTTTGAAATTTATCTGGCTTATTTCTAATCTTTTTAAATAATATTTATCTGTTATTAAATAGTGAAATGTGATAACTATCGTAGTTAATCTTAGGACTAATTTAAAATCACGAATTAATTTTTTTACTGGATAGTAGGGTATTTTATATATCGATTGAAATGTTTTCAGAAATCCGTAAAGTGAAAACCATATTCTACCACTGAAATAACAAATATCAATTTTTTAAATAAGATTATTTTAAAACCTGCAGCGGTATTTTTAAGTTTTACATTTTCTGTTAATCTGCAGTGTAAAAACTTTTAAATTACACATCGATTGTCCAAATCGGTTGAGAAATAACGACATAGCGGGCCGAAAACGAAATTCCTTAGTGAATTAATATACACAAGACTAGTTATAAATTACAATGGAAATATTGATCTTTACTTATAATTATCATTTGTTTTTTAGTTGCATTGAACTGTTTTATTTGCACTTACAAAGCTTGATCAGTGTACAACCATTTTTACCAAAATCGTTAAAAATGGGTTTCAATCGTGCAGATTTCATAAAACTATCACACATATAATTATTAGTTAAAATTACATATTGGTAAAACAATTATTATGTAATCAAACTTGTTTAGTGTATATAAAAGGTATTTTTTACGTTTTTAATTTAATTACTATCAAAGGCGAGTGACCGCAGTGTCGTTGCTATGATGACGAATTCTGTTATTCGAATGGACCTAAAATCCGACTCTGTCATATCGATATATCGTTGTCTATATTTATATCAAGAGTCCTCATAGCATTTCAGTTATGTTGCGTGTTTGGTAATTATCTCGTGATTGCCAATTTACAAATCATGTTCGTTCCGATTGGTTGGGAGAGACGAACATTACTGATTACTAATTTATGGTGACGGCGGTTTTAGCGTTCTGATAATTTCTGTATCTTATACTTGTCTAGTCAATAATAAATTCAACGGAATTTAATGTAGTTTTCAGGGTAAGAACTTATTAACATTAAAATGTTAAAATTTTCAGAATTTGTTGTCCTTGTGAGTCTTTGTGATGGTTTTAGCATCACTAAAACACACTTAAATTAATAACGGTCTAGTTTAGAGAAATTACGTTATATTACGTTTATAACGTTCGTTTCGAGTTCCTTTGAAAAAACTTTCTATTATTTGTAAATACATTTAAAAAAATACCAACTAACATTAAACAGCAAGGATTATTTTTTTGTATCGAATTTAAAGAGTAAACTTATTGCAACTAGAATTAATTGTTATCTAATTTATTTCCTAAACAAATATATAAATATAAAACTCTAACAATGAACAAGTTGGAAAGAAACTGACCACTTTAACCAGTTGTATAATCAGTAAAACTAAAACAGAACTAATAAAAACAAATAAAACTTCGGTCTACTGTGGATTAACTATGTAGTCTACTTGTTATAACTATAAAAATTTGTTCGTAACTGTCTTTTCTTATGGTATAATTAGCACCTTAGGAACTGAACTGTTGGTTTAAGAAATATCTGACTTTTAAGAGTCCCGAAGAACAGTCTTTCATCGACCGCAATCTCTCCCTGAATCTCACCGGAACCGGAACTGTTGTCACCGGTCGATTGTAGCCTTCTCCGCCTTCTGGCTCTGCATATTGGTTTGTTGAAACAAGTATAAATAAAGCATAAGCTTCAATTTGTATTTAATTGTGAACAAACACAATCGTCATCGATTGTTATAACTTTGTGTGATTTTTGTACACAGCGACTAATGCACATGTCTCTGTTTAAGTGAGTCAGCTGATCAACTCAAATAACCTACTAAGATCAACATTGGAAAATTGAACGCCTATTTGGAAAACCCCTAAGGATAGGTAACCGTCAAAATGCATTAGTATACGGAGCTGATACTAAATAAATCTAGACAATTCTGATCTTAATAAGTGAAAATCACCTTAACAAAATTTGGATATCTTTTCGATGATATAGATTTTAAACGAAATGTAATGATAATGAAAAAGGTTTCTGTACAAGAATATTTGCTAGTTGTTAATTGCTAATTCTTCGGGTTGCTCAGTCAAGACGATTCATTACTGTATTATATAAGCTTCCTAGGGATGTGTAATGCTAACACATTGAAGATATACACGAATGTATTTAATATCTGTGTATGCATCTAGAATGTAATTAGAGATGCAATTTTACCTCCCAACTCCCAAAACGCTAGGTTTTAATCTTGAATTCACAACGATCAAAACAAATTGTGGACTAGCAGGGTTAAAAATGCATAAAACTTTATTTTCAAAAGGTATTTTTTATATAAGGGAAGATCAGCTAGAAACATTGCTTTGAAAGATGGCTAAATTTGAATCAAATTAAGTTATTGCGTGATTTGCAATTATTATAAACTATGTTCATAGGATTTTGTTAAGAGATTGTATTTAACTTGTAATGGCGTACTTCAGCAAACAGTGATTTCAAAGCTGGTTATTATCTGCTCATATTGTGTTGAAGTTAATAATTCATGACTCATTCTCATTGTTGACTATTATCTTTACTGTGAAACTCATTCGGTTTGTTTGGTTTCAGCGCTGAAAACCAAAGAAGATACACAACTTCAGTTGCTTTATAAAAAGTAAGTAGGATTGTATAAATAATTTAAACTGTTGAAATCTATAAATACATTACCATATCATGTGAAAATATTTTTTAACCACTGTTCGTATCCAGACTAAACTGTTAACTTTTCTTTGAAACTTGAGATATGAGAAATATTATTAATTTAAACTTTACGCAAATTATAATCAAGAGGAACGTTCAAAATATAATTGTCTTAGTACAAAAACTATCATACCGTAAGAGAGTTATTTACTCTAACACTTTTACTCATATAATAAATAAATCAGTTAGTGAAAATCTTTTAAATCGCATAATTTTACTTGGAAATTTCATTGAATATGAGTTTGAAATGTGTGGACCGTTGTCCAGAAATTGAGACAGAAATTGAGATAAAAAAGGGCTGATCGTAGACAAGCAAACAAATCTTCAGTAGGTGTACATTTATTAACTTAAACTGTTCCGTAATACGTTTTTACTAATTTTACTAAATCCAAAATGTCTTATATAAGGAACGTTTTTAAAACTAGGTAGATGTCTGATTAGACAATATTATTTAAAAGGTATTAATTATGTAGAGAGAGAATAGGAAAACTTCATGTTCTGTCCTTATTATGATCAACTTGGTT
The DNA here is from genome assembly GCA_963675035.1 of Allygus modestus. Lineage (NCBI taxonomy): Eukaryota > Metazoa > Arthropoda > Insecta > Hemiptera > Cicadellidae > Allygus > Allygus modestus. The sequence continues at coordinate 131,978,491 of OY776114.1, forward strand.
AGGTTTTCTTATCCCTTAAACAAGTGGATGAAATATGTTTTTGTTGTATTTCTTGGCGCCAATATGAAAGAGAGAAATATAGAGTATGGAGACGAATATGGAATATGGAGACGACGTTTAAATTTCGTTGCTAGTCCAGTAGTTTATTTTACTCGATTAAGCTAATTTTATGTTTTTTTTTGTCGCACAATGTTTCGTCAATGATTGAACATTAAATTAATTCAATTGCTTGCCATCCCATAAGGTTAACACTGCAACTTTAAAAGCCCTGAGCCTTTCTAAGTCTTTTGATTTATACCTAACAAAATTTTGAAATTCGCCGGACAAGAATAAAGAGATATTAAAAATCAAATGGAATAATCTATTGTTTCCACGCCTTTTTAAGTTGATAGCTTTTTCATAAAGAACATATTTTTAACAAATAAAACTGTAAGAATGGACACCGCAGCGAAATGACACAGTAAGAAACTTGTTTTTCAAAACATGTATCACTGACCTGACCTGCGATAATAGCCCTAGGCCTGGTTTATATCTTTGAATTTGGTCTCAGTTGTTGGTTAGTTTCCCTCTCATATCTTTAAAAAACTGTATGACTTTCTGTGGAATAATTTTCAACAATATTTGTTTTTTATTTTTGGAATAAGACGGTTGTAATTCTCTTTTTATCCCCTGGATATCTTGCACGAATATTTCCAGTTTTCCCTATAAGGGGGTCTGGTAGGTTATGACCTACCAGGCAAGACCCAAGTTCAGGAACTAATGATAACCTAGGTCAGCGAACATCAAACTGACACATTTTCTTCCGAAAAGTGTTGTCGTAATCACCTCTGGGAACACCTCTGGGAAAAGTGTTGTCGTAATGACACTTCAAAAAGGCGGTGATAAAACTTATTTGAATGACAATCAAATTCTTGCAACAGACTGAATTTAAGATCAGATTTTTTTTAACCTGTATTGAAATCCTTTTTTGGTTTCTTATTTATTAAAAAGAAAAATATCGTCTATCTGACCACATCTCGTCTTTTTCTCTTTCCAAGGCAAGCAAATTTTGAAAGGAAAAGGGAAAGGATATCTTTCAATAAATAAATATAAAAACGCTTATTTTATAAATACGCAATTGATGGACAAACGCATAAATAACATGAAACAGTGCCAGCGCACGTTTCTGGTTGAAAACGTGACAAAAGTAATAACGTGGGGACTCTAAGGGATTAGATATGACAGGGAAATTAAATGTTATCCTATGTAATAACTAAGCGTGATCTTTGTATTGTGTGTACGTGGGGAGCAAAATGTTTTTAATGGGTTTTAATCAAGCCTTTTCTTTGACTACAGATTATGCTTTAAATACTTGCACCTCTTTACTTTGCTCACAGATAGTATTTCATTGGGAGATAGCCTATACTAATTAATCAACTTGTACGTTTTAAACCGAAAGCTGGAGAAAATTTAGGGAGTTAAATAGTTTTACTCCCCATTAAAATATTTTGACATTCACAGAATCGGGAATTCTCTTCAATGAGTCATCTACTGTGTAAATTGAATGTGAATATCCGCTAAATATAAATCTGGAGAGTAAAATTCACCTAATTCTCGTGTATAATTAGGAGTAACAAAATTGCCTTACTGAATAGCTGTTCAACGAATAGCCAAACTCGATTTGAGTTAATCTAGTAGTTACAGTGCAATGTCCGTTGATTGGCTACGGTGTTATTTATATTTTTATAAATCGTATGATTAAAAAATACTAAAATAGTTGACTAAAATAAAAATTAGATGAAAACTAAAAAAAATTACTTATTACTTTTTTGACAACTACGCTGTGCGTCTTTGCTTACTTTTTTGCACAGAAATGCAATTTTCAAATTTATGTCACCTTTAGAAGGTATTGTATTTTGCAAAAGAATGGAAACAAATATGAAGTTAAAAATATTTAAAAAAATACAAAGTAGAACCAGTTGTTAGTAAACTTTATTGCAACCTAGAGCAATAGGTTAGGGCATAGCACAGAGAATAGAGAATGAAGGGTTCTATTCAAATTAAAATTGGCACAGTACATGATCAGAACAATAAAGAATATTTTAAAAAATCAAATAAAACTAAAATCCCTCTTCAAACGTGGACAGAAAAGAGGGATGTTCTACGTACTTCTAGGTGTAGGAATGTGTCATAAGCCATTTTATAAGGTTTTAAGTTTAAAAATTAAAGACAACAAAGCAATATTTCATTAAAATGATTACAGTCTTTACAAACATATTCAAACTAGGTAATGTTCGATCTTGGCGTTCTCCAGGTCCCTCACGTGCCACGGTGCTTGAATGGTAGCAATTTATGTTGCACATGACTTGGAAGTATATTTGGCAAACAAGAAAATCTAATGAAGTCTGATAAATGTAGTGAAATTTGAATGTGTTATCGTGTAATCAAAGAAATACATGGTTTACAACCTTCGCACACAATATAAACTCAATAACAATAAATTTGGTGGGAAAAAGCCAGAATGGCTCAGAAAAATGAAGTATAACACTTTCATCTGGATTTGTTTTACAAACATAAATCAGTAGCAGACACAAGAACAATTATTTACCTTTTTAGCGAATTTCCCCTATAGGGAAGAAGCTATTACCGTAGTCGGCATGGTAAGACCTAGGCCCGGGACCATGATAACTTTTCGTTTTGAGGTCCCCAGACCCCAAAAACACCATTCTTTCGAAACTGTATATATATATGTGTGTGTGTGTCCGTGAGCACGATAACTCTCGTAAAAATTATCCGATTTTGATAAAATTTGGTATAAACGTGTAAAGCAACATTTATGACTTTAAGTTCGAAAACCAGCCAGCAATTGTTACGCTGGATTCAGCTTACAAATCCATTGGATTCAGCTTAAAAAAACACACAATTTGGTATTTTGATCATTTCTCTACGTCAATTGGTTACCGATATATTGAAAGTGCTAAACACAGTACGTTGTCTAATGTTATTTCTTATGGAGGAAAATACAAATTTTATATCTCGCTTATTTATGAACATATACTGACGAAACTTGGTATACGGCTTCTTCTGGTTGTGGACCATTGATGTTTGCTCAAAAAACAATATTTTGCCAAAGGATCCCGTAGCAGCAAACATGCGTATTCACTCCCCCTGTTATTCTTATGGAGAATAATTAAATGCTATGTCTCTCTTAATTATGAACATAAATTAATACAAACTGGTATACGACATCACCTAGTTAAGTTCTATTTAAATTAGCGTAAAAACCCATTTATTGTGTTCCTTGTTGCAGCAAACCTGCTTACTCAGCCCTAATGTTATTCTTATGGAGAATAATTAAAATTGCATATATCGCTTATTTGTGAATATATTTTTATGAAACTTGGTAAGTGGCTTTATGTAGTATTAAGACATTATATCTCCATTGTAAATTCGCTGAGTATGCAGGTTTGCTGCGACGGGGGTATTTATGAATCTGTTTACAAAAAAGAGAAAATCAATAATTGTTGATTTATCTAATTCAAAAATGCTTCAGCTAAAAGGAAATACTAACAAATTACATAAACCTTCAACCACTCCTCACGATCAGGGCACATGCTATTAACTTATCTAAATAACCATATTTTAGTTCTATTGTATAACTTGACGATGAATAAACTAAATACAAATAATAATAATTTGTAAAAGACAAATATCTATTGTAACTATCTAAATGTAGAAGAACTACTCTAATTTTATCCAAGTAAATAATGAAGTACAATTTATATTTATATGAAAATAGTTGTTGATTTATTTTTAATAATAAACGAAAACCCAGTAATCAAGTTTTGAAGCTCAATAAAACAAGGTTGACAGTGCAGAATGTCAATAAGATCACAGTTATTGCGGGAGATGGTTTCTGTTGCTATTTTTGTACTCCCTCGACCCACTCATTACAGAGTTCATTTAAGTTCTACCAGTTACTACGATCACATTCTTTTAAATAGATATACTCTAAGTTTATATTTGAAATATCCTGTCTGCTCTGATAGTCCAAATAAATTGTGTTGGAATTGCCTAATCAGTTTTCTTACGTACATTTGTAACATTAACTTATTTTATTATTAAATATAATAGGAATAGGTGTTATTTTATAATACACCTTTCCCTCTGATTTTATTACACATTTAGTTTCATAAAACATCACATTATTTTATTAATTTTCAATGATATTTCTCCTGTTAATAGTTGTTTATTTTATTTTCCATAAACAACTTTTTTTATTTAAACTAAAACAAATATTACGTACAGTTCTATATGTACAGTGTAATGATACAGTTCTATAATCTGAACAAAAACATGACTAAATTAATTCATTATAGAGCGAAACTTTAAATCACTCATGTGACGACATTTTTCGTAACCCCCGTTAAAGACGGCCACTTTTAAGAAACAAGACATAATACAACAATCTCACCAATTCCTTTTTTTCCTCTATTTAGGTATTTTTTTAAATGCGCATCTTGTTCGTTTTTAAAGAAGGAGAATATTACACAAAGGTAAATAAATTTTTCTTACTCGAAAAATAAACTAAAATTAACCTTTTAGGGCAGGGATGTTTTTCTACTTTTTAACGAAGTCCCTTTTGATGCATGTTGTTTAGAACCAAACTTGTTGTCGAAGTTTGAATGGTTGTTTTGCTGTTTTCGTTTTAATGGCATCGTGTATTTTCAATTGTTTTAACTTTTTTTATGAAACACATAATTTGCTTGTTACTTAAAGTATGCTATTAATTATAAAGAATTGTGATTAAAAAGCTCAGCAATGAATGAGAGCACAGTGGAATGCAATCCAGTGTAATCTAAGTCAAATAAAAGATTGTTTTCCTGATTTTTATAATCTTTATTTTCTCTGGGACACTGTTATTAGTGAATTTCCTTTGGAAAGTGAACTATTAGCATGACCCGCACGGTGAAACTTAAGCCCGGGACCACCATAGAAGTTCCTAACGTGACCCCCTGAACACGTTTTGGGGGGTCGTTCAAAATGTTATATATATATACAGGGTGTCACAAAAAGGTGTGATTGGCTATACAGGACCTAATTCTACATGCAAAAATAAGTCAAAAATGAAGAATAACATTTTTTGGATTTCAGCTTAGTTAAGCCGTAATCCACCATTTTGTTTTTTTTTGGGAAAATATTTATTATTTCAAAAACCCAATGAGATGTTTTTACGAAACTTGGCAAAAGTGTTTACACTAAAGTAAGTAACATTTGTACAAAAAAATGTTGTTTACCTTTCCAAATTTCAAAATGGCGGCCATTTGAATTTTTTATGCCAAATTTCATGAAAACTGGTACCTAAATCAAAATTTTCAAGACACAAAATATTTTGTATTTATTATAACAAATCCAACAAAACAAAAATGAATAAAATCGGTTCATAAATAAAGAAGCTGTGTTTATTTTACTAATTTAGACTGAAATTACTTAATTACATTACATAAATTATTACATTACATTTAATAAATTTTAATATTAATAATAATCATTTGTTATTTAAAACAATGGAATGAAGAGGATACACCACATGTAGGTAGGCACTTGCCCTTCATAGTAGGTGTTCAATGTGACCTCCATTGGCGATCACGCACTGCCGTAATCGTCGTCCCATTGACTCTCGTACCCGCTCCAACACTCCAGGCATTTCTCTTATCCTCCGACATCCATCTTCAATTCTCTCCCTCAGCTGTTCAACATTGTTTACAGGCGTTGCATACACCATTGTTTTCAAATGTCCCCATACAAAGAAATCTATGGGATTCAAGTCGGGCGATCTTGCTGACCATGCTATCGGGCCACCACGACCGATCCACTTATTTCTGAATCGCTGGTCCAGGTAATTCCTTACTTCATTTCTGAAATGAGGAGGTGCACCGTCATGCAAAAACCACATGTTTCGACGTGTGTTTAGGGGCACTTCTTCCATGGCATCATCTAAATCATTCTGAAGGAAGTGCAAATAGGTAAGTCCATTCAGCCTTGCTGGTAAAAACACTGGACCAATAAAATTATTCCCAATAATGCCCATCCAAACATTCAATGAAAAGTTATGCTGGAACCTCGACTGCACTATTGTATGAGGATTCTCGTCCGCCCATTGGTGGGTGTTATGGAAGTTCAAGATTCCATTTCGGTTAAACCCAGCTGCATCTGTAAAAAGTACTGAAGACAGGAACTGCGGACTCCTAGTACATTTATTTTCTATCTGTTGACTAAAATGCAGTCTGTTTGGGTAGTCCTCTTCTAAAAGAGCTTGAACCCGTTGGACATGGTAAGGATAAAGTAGATTGCTTTTCAAAATCCTCCATACCGTTGGGTGGTCAGCTCCCTCGGCAGATGCAATTCTTCTTGTGCTTGATGAAGGATCGTCTTCGACAGCTTGCAACACTCTTTCTTCCAATTCCAACGTTCTTGTTGTTCGAGGTCTACCTCGACCTAAAGGCGGAGTGGTAAATGAACCATACTGTGTGAGGCGGTCGTGCACTGTTAAGAACGTATTTTCACTAGGCAGTCGGCGATTTGGAAAACGTTCAGAGTACAAACGTCGAGCTAGCGCTCGATTACAATCTGACAGTCCATACATTAAGTGGATATCAGCTAGTTCCGCCTTTGTAAACTCTACTGGCATTATGAGCTAGTTACGTAAACGTCTAAGCAGCAATTGGATGTGAACAAAACAGCAATAATGTGTGGCAGGTCAACAATGGATTTGTTATAACAGCTGATTAAATGCATATCAGCTGTTAATGTGGAGTAAAAAGGAGAAATAAAATTAATCAAGATTGATTAGTAGATTGATTGCCTACCTGCATGTGGTGTATCCTCTTCATTCCATTGTTTTAAACAACAAATGATTATTATTAATATTAAAATTTATTAAATGTAATGTAATAATTTATGTAATGTAATTAAGTAATTTCAGTCTAAATTAGTAAAATAAACACAGCTTCTTTATTTATGAACCGATTTTATTCATTTTTGTTTTGTTGGATTTGTTATAATAAATACAAAAAATTGGGTATGAAAAATTTTGATTTAGGTACCGGTTTTCATGAAATTTTGCATAAAAAATTCAAATGGCCGCCATTTGAATTTTTTTGAAATTTGGAAAGGTAAACAAATATTTTTTTTTACAAATGTTACTTACTTTAGTGTAAACACTTTTGCCAAGTTTCGTAAAAATATCTCATTGGGTTTTTGAAATAATAAATATTTTCCCAAAAAACAAAATGGCGGATTACGGCTAAACTAAACCGAGATCCAAAAAATGTTATTCTTCATTTTTGACTTATTTTTGCATGTAGAATTAGGTCTTGTATAGCCCATCACACTTTTTTGTGACACCCTGTATATGTGTGTCTGTGTGTGTGTTTGCACTATAGCGGTCGCATTCTTTGTCCGATTTACTTAAAATTTGGTAGGGACATTCCTTTCTATAATCAGTTGGACAAGTTCGTTGGGCAAAACAATCGGAAATCTCTAAACCCCTTTTTTGGGGATTAATCTTTCAAATTTCGAGTTTTTGGGCCCAAAAAGGGTTATAAAAGCCCTTTATGTAAAATTAACGCATGTAAAAAGATGGGAATTATTGAGGAGAAAGTTTTAAGCTCTCTCTCGTCATTCTAGCATAAATATTTACTGAGTTATTAAAGAAAATGTGTTTTGCATAACACAGTACGTTGTCTTACGGGGGTTTTACACTAGAAAAGCTTGTTATTCCTTTGTTAGAGTACTTTTATCATCCACAGCAACCTCACGCCTACTTTCAAGCCTGTCTGGACCTTCTCCTAACATTACAATGCGCAAAATTGTATTCCCGGCTTTGCGGGTAAATGAAACCAGGAGCATCAGAACAGCCAAAAAATCATTGTTTTCAGGTTTCAATAAAAATTAGAATAAATTTATGTTTTTACATTGATTTTGAGTTTTAAAAGTTTGTATTTGGAAATTCACTTCCCTTACGTCAGCGTGCTGCGTGCGAACTCGTTTAGTAAATTATATCATTATATTCAAAAAGGCTGATTTTTGTGAGCAGGCTACTGGCGAAACTATTTAGTCTTGAATGACTGTTTGTGTGTTATTTGAAATGCCTTGGGGTCTATTTGTGCCTTTTAGGGGTTTGGAAAACATTTACCTTCATGGCTTTGTCACCCGGGCTTTCAAAGTTCCAATGTTAGTCTTATGGAAGAAAAGAGATCAATTTAACATTTGACAGCTGTTGATGGTAACAAAACACAGAAACAAGATCAACTATTTTAAGCTAACTTCTGGAATGTCATCACAATTTAAACTAATAAGATGGTATGTAATAATCACAAAAGATGGAAATAAAATATTCGAGCAACTGCGTTATTTTTGCTTATTCATGTTAAAATAAGTTGATGAAACCATATGCAATAAATAGCCTAGTCTCAGTTAAACAAGTTTGAAGACTTTTGGCGTTCTGTCACGGGCAGCACTGTTTGCGCTTTGGTTCTCCGTGGGGGGGGGTTCAGATTGAGCCTCACCGATAATGATAAGACACAGCTGCTATGACAAAAACGTTTGTGTACGTGCTGTTATCAACTGTAGAGTAACTATCGTTGAAGCCTAATCATATAGTTTGGTCTTCTGATATACTGGATGTAAAAATACAGAAAAAAATTGTGGTTTTTTAAATATTAATACACGCATGTAGAACAAGTCTTTAAGAGAGGGTCATATAACATTTCGCGTTTCTCCTGCTTCTTCTGATGTATTTGGAGCCAAGTTAAGAGATTAGTCCACAGTTATTCCGAACGTTTTACCATTCTTAAATCAAACAACACAATTTGATTCCTCATTTTCATTGCTCGGATTTAAATAAATCTATTTCAGATTAATTTACTTGGTTAATTACCTTTGGAGAAATAATGGGGTTATTGCAACTCTGATTGTTAGAGGGTTTTATATGTTAGAACTATTATCTTCGTTACTACAACTTTAAAGAATCATCGATCTTCTTAAATCATTATACTTTGAGGATCAAAGGGACAAGGGATTCTAGACAGGATTCCAGTATTGCCAACGTAGCCGAAATGGTTTTGTAAAGCTGCGAGGTTGGCAGCCCTGCCCTGATGAGCCTCGACTATCCGGGGATTGCCGGCTTATGTGACTCCCTGGGTCCCAGCACTCGCGTCTTTGGCATTTTCAACTTTATCGCCGAAAATTAAATTTTTACAATCTTGAAATCAACTAATCTCCACATAGGCCCTAAAATGTATCTCGCACAATTCTAAAATTACAAAATCGTTATTAACTCTTCTATTTATAAATAAGTGTGTTAATAAAGTGAAAAATAATAATGAAATACACACTAAGGTCAGGTTGATTTATGTACCGTACATGATTAAATGAGATAAAAAATACTAAATTATTTTTTCAACTTTTTAGTTTTGTTGTTATTGTTTTTAATTATTTTAACAAAAAAAGCTTTCTCCAAAAGTTTAAAAACTTGCTAAAGCTGATCTTTATTAACATAGTTTTACCCAATCGATCTCAATATATATATATATTTAATATGAATTATAATCTTTATATATAAATTAAACAAATAAATACCCTGGGAGTACCAAAGAATTACGAGAAAATGTAACTAAGTTACATAAAATATATAAAGCATAAAGTTACCTGTAACTTAAGTATCACTGTTCAGTGGAAGGGTTCGCAAAATACGTTTATAGACTGTTATGGAATAAATTTAACTTTCAAGTCTAAAGTTCTAATGTTAAGTTTAACTAAAAATATAGTTTAGACAACTGGATAAACTTTGCTTAAAAAAAAGTATTACTAAGAATTTACAACTATTTAAAATACATGTCGTTGTTTTCAGGTAACACAGGTTTGCACAGACAATCGAAAACAAATAAATACAGTGCAGTGGTGTAGAACGATGCAGCCACGACAGCGCCTCGAATATTTGATATTGCATTGTAGGTCAACTCAATTTACCTGTATGAGCGTTTTATAATGCACTTTCAACCATAGTATTTAAGAAAGTACTGAAGTACTTAATGAGTCTTTATGGAGTATTATTATTAAATTGAAAAAATGCCTAGCGTTCGAACCAAACTGATAACTTATACAATTATTTATTAATTTATTTGTATTAGGTAGGCAATAAATGTTATTCGTTAAATGTAATAAGTAGGTAAAATAAATAATTGAACACCAAGAAACTATAATGAAACAAAATTTTATTTAAAACACATGTGCTTTTTTTAATAGTTTTTAACACATTTACATATCTAAATTAAACCTAGAGTACATGATATTTAAGTTCCGTTTATAAAAACTGGGCTATTTTTACCTAAATGACTTCCTGCTGATTTAGCACTTTTAACAGTTTCGCATTGTTAGAAAGAGGAAAGTGGCAATGAGGAATTCTTAAATTATTTTTATTTAAGTATATTTGCTCTAAAATAATTGGACACTGACAATTTGTAGTAGGTAACAAAATAATATTGAGAACGAATTTCTTCTTTTTTGGTCACTTTATGACAGCATTATTCACAAATCTCTACCTAAAGTAATCCTTAGGGTAAATAGAAATGTTTTCTATGGAAACCGGATTATTTCACCTACAACTATTGCAAGCTGATATTGCACTACATCCGTATTGCTAGGAAAGGGAGGAAATATATCGATAGGTTTTCTCACACTAAACAATTTTCAGATCACCACTATATGAGTTTCTTTAGGTAAGATTAGCATAACTAACATAAACTGCATGGGAGGAGATAATGGTTTTTGTGCTAATGTAAGAAAATTACAAGTAGTTTTGTAATGTCGTACGCCTTCGTGGAGTTATTGGAGTAGGTGGCAGATGAAATGTTCTGACTGACGTGCTTTCTGATGGAATCAACGTCTTATCAAATCAACTCCGAGATCTTCAGAGAGCTTTCACTTCAATATTTACGGCAATATCAAACAGACCGAGAATAATTTGATACTGGCATCATATAGGAAAAAATATATACATTTATTTAATCGAAAATAGTGTACGATACTTGTACGAAATTTGTACGATGATTATACAGTATAGTATGTAGATAACGCTCCGAGTTATAAATCGCGACATGACCTCCAACCGCGAGATAACGGACTTCACCCGCACTGACATCACTTGTAGGTCGACCGATATTAATTGCATTTTTGCTTTCAAAACTGGACCATTAATTCGGAAATGTACTTTTTTCTCGTAAACCTAACGGCGCTTCGACTTCGAATGGTATATTCGGTTTGGAAAAATTATTTCATCGAATCAATAACACCCTCGGAATGGGGTGCTGAATCTTATAAGGAAAAAATTGAACGAAAAAAATAATCGCTTTCAAACCTCGATTATTAATTCGAATATGCACTTTTTTCTGTTTTCACTACATAAACATTCACAAGCTGTATGAGTATGACAATTGGCTTCACAGGTTGATTTTTTATGTCGTTTTAACTATCACGACGCTGGTCATACATATATGAAAATTGAACATATGCCTACTGAGGGAACCCTAAATCATCAATATTTCAATATTTTTATCATTAAATGTGTAAACTGTTTCTTAAAACTTAAAAAGGTATAGGTATAAAGTTCTTATAATTCAAAGCTCAAAGTCAAAATTAACAATCAGATGTTAAAACTGTGTATTTATTGAAAAAAAGGTCTTAAAACCATAAAGTTTGATCCATAAAGTCTAATTTAACTGACAACAATTTAAAAAATCATACATTTCATACGATTGTTACTACTTTGATACCAAACGCTTTAAAATGTTTGTTAAAATTAAACAAATGTAGTTAAATTATCCTTAAAACACTCAGTTTGTAACAAAAATTTAAAACTGACAGAAATATTTACAAATGTACACAATACTTTTAAAAAGACCTAAATCATCAAATTTTAATGATTTTGTCATTAAATATGTAAATTGTTTCTTAAAACTTAAAATTTATAAGGAAAACTGCTTATAATTCACAGTTTCCAAGGTCAAAGTCAAAAATAATATTTGATATGTAGAAAATATTACATACACATTTGCGTAACATATGATGGAAAACCCCTTTGCTGGAAACTGTAGTTTTAAGTTAAAACGTATAAGTTAAAATCAGAAAGGTTAAGTTAAAGTTAGACATTGAATTTCAACCTCAAATGCGGCTAAACGGTGGAATTTTAAGCGGATTCATCGATTTTTCAGGAATTTAATCCTCGAATTTAACCAACGAATATCATCCCCTCGACGAATTTAATCCACAAAAAGTCTAAAAACAATTAATTTCAGCCTGAAATGCTGCTAAACGGTGGATTTTTAAGCGGATTTGCTGATTTTTGTCAGGAATTCAATCCCTTATTTTAAACCACTAATTTATTCACGAATTTTCAACGAATTTAACCCACGAATTTAATCCAAAAAATGTCTAAAAACAATAAATGTCAACTTGAAATGAGACTAAACGGTGGATTTTTAAGCAAATTTGCCGATTTTTGCATGAATTTTATCCAAACATTTAATCCAGAATTCAGCCTCCGTCATTTTGGTTGCAGAACCCTAGGCAGAAAGGGTTCACACCTTCTAAAAGGATATATTTTATATTAGTTTGTTGGTTCCCCATGATCATTTTAAATAAATCGGTGCATAAATGTGGTGGAGCATTTTTTATGTAGTATTTAGCCCATCCTCCTATAAATTATTCTTAATCGGTCTAGTAAATACTTACTGTCAATCAGATTTCATAAAATTATTATGGCCAGAACCATAAAGTGTTTTTGTAGTAGAAGAAGACCATGTGGAATCTATGTTGAATCCATTACATGGAATACGTAAGTTAATATAAATAGAAGCCAATTATAGTTATAACTTTACACTCCAGGCGGCATATTAAGCATCTTTGTTATTTCGACAATTTTCTCGGTCTGTTTGATATTGCCGTAAATATTGAACTGAAAGCTCTCTGAAGATCGCGGAGTTGATTTGATAAGACGTTGATTCCATCAGAAAACACTTCAGCCAGATCAGAACACTTTAGCTCTGGAGGCTAAACAGTTAGGTTTAGGAAAGAAACACCAAGTATAAAAGCGTTTTAAAATTACATTTTCTACCCTAGTAATTAATAAAATTAGGGGAAATCTAATTTCTAAAATGTTCCCCAAATGTAACAAATGTAATTATAAAACCTTTTTATACTTGGTGATTTTTTCCTAAACCTAGCTTTTTAGCCTACACAGCTACTCATAACGTGATATACTCATTGCTAAAAACAATAAAAATCACCTTAACGGTTAGGTTTAGCAAATTAATAAAAATTATAAATACCCCCGTCGCAGCAAACCTGCGTACTCAGCGAATTTCCTATGCATGAATATATTTCTTACTACCACTTAAAGCCACTTACCAAGTTTCATAAAAATACATAAATAACTAAGTGATAAATAGCATGTTATTTATTCTCCATAAGAATAACATTAGGGCTGAGAACGCAGGTTTGCTGCAATGAGGAAGATAAAAATATGTTTTTTTTGCAATTATCAATATAACTCAACCAGGTGAAGCTACATACCAAGTTTTAATGATTTATGTTCATAATTAAGGGAGATATAAAGCTTTACGTATTCTCCGTAAGAATAACATTAGGGATGAGGATGCAGGTTTGCTGCTAAGAGGATAATCAACAAAAAATCAATTTTTTGTGCAAATATCAATATACCAGTACTAGGTGAAGCCATATACCAAGTTTCATCAATATTAATTCATTAATAATAGAGATATAAAATTTTAAATATTCTCCATAAGGATAACATTGGACAACGTACTGTGTTTAGCACTTTGAATTACTCGGCAACGGTTGGACGTAGAATCACAATTTAAACACCAAAATGATTGTTTTGTAGAGATAAACTGATTGGTAAAAGTAAATGTGAAGTTTACAGTAAAATTAATTGAGGAAAAGTAAAAAAAAACATTTTCCCATAAGATTAACATGGGAGATTTTATGAACACGTTTTTTGGATTTTCTCCGCAACCACTTAACGATTCAATGATTACCAAATGATTCAATGATTCAATGATTGAATTTTAATGATTCAAAATACCAAATTATTTTTTTTTAAGCTCTATTAAATGGCTAAAACTAAAATATAGTGTTTTTAAAATTGTACGGGGAAAAAATTCAAAAAACTGATTTTTAAAAATTTAAAACCCCCATAAAACCCCCTTCCCATAGTCCGATCAATCTGGTTTTCGAACTTAAAGTCATAAATGTTACTCTACATATTTGTGCCAAATTTCATCAAAATCGAGCGTTTCTTTCAAAAGTTATCGCGGTAACGGACACATACATACATATATATATATATATATAAATTTGAACGAATGGTGTTTTTGGCATCTGGGGACCTCAAAACAAAAAGTTATCATGGTCTTGGGCTTAAGTCTTACCATGCCACCTACGGTAATAGCTTCTTCCCTATAGGAGAAATTCGCTAAAATCGTTTAAAAATTGTATTTTATACATGATTCAATAGTAAAACTAAGGGCATTCCATAAGAAAACTAAAGTTGGCCGCCATTTTGGAACAATGGCAGATAAAATAAAAATTTCAAAATCATAAAACTAAACACAACCAAAAATCCAGGGAAGTTTCTTTTTAACATTTTATAATAGTTCTTATACTTTCAAGAAAAACAGCTGGCACACTTATATCAATCACCCAGTGTCCGTAAGCACCCTCGTAAAAAATGTCTGATTTTTACCCCAAAAATGGGATTTTTGGGGGTTTTACATGTAATTTTTATTTCAATCAAACTTAATTTTTATCATTGAATTCAGCCTAAAAAACAAACAATTTGTTATTTCGATCATTGCTCTACGACAATTGGTTACTGAGATATTGAAAGTGTTAAACACAGTACGTTGTCTAATGCTATTCTTATGGAGAAAAATAATTAAAATATATCTTGCTTATTTATGAACATAAACTGACGAAACTATATGGCTTCATCTGGTTATGGTTTGTTGTTTTTTGCACAAGAAAACTACTTTTCGCATATGGTTCCCGTAGCAGCAAACCTAGGTACTCGGTCCCCATGTTGTTCTTATGAAGGATAATTAAAATGTTATATATCGCTTATTTATGAATGTATATGGATGGAACTTAGTATGTGACTTCACTTAGATGAGTTCTATTGATATTCGCATAAAAACCCATTATTTTGTGTTCCATATTGCAGAAAACCTGCGTGCTCATCCCCAATGTTATTCTTATGGAGAATAATTAATATTTTAAATATCATTTATTTGTGAAAATATTTCTTATGAATCCTGGTAAGTGGCTTAATGTGTTATTAAGACATATACATATTCAATAGAAATTCGCTGAGTACGCAGGTTTGCTGCAACGGGTGGAATTAAAATCAACCAGTCAACTTTCAATATTTGTCTCATTTGGTAAAGTATCATCATATGATTTTCGTTAGAATAGTGATCAAAACCAATGTATAAATAAATCTAGTTATACAGTATAAAGCTAGACGGGTTGACTCACTCACTCACTCACTGATTCACTGACATAAACTATGAGGCACTTCCCGCAATCGCCTCCATATTTGAATTAAAGCTCGTGACGAGAAACCCTCAGAGATTTGCCAAAAGTTAACATTTTTGAGTTTTGTAGGCACTTTTTGGGCGGGGAAATTTCCACTTTTTCAATTTTAGCGAATTTCCCCTATAGGGAAGAAGCTATTACTGTAGGTGGTATGGTAAGACTTAAGCCCGAGACCATGATAACTTTTCGTTTTGAGGTCCCCAGATGCCAAAAACACTATTCGTTCAAATTTATATATATGTATATATATATATATATATATATATATATATATATATATATATATATATATATACATATATATGTGTGTGTCCGTTACCGCGATAACTTTTGAAAGAAACACCCGATTTTGATGATATTTGGCACAAATGTGGAGAGTAGCATTTATGACTTTAAGTTCGAAAACCAGATCGATCGCACTATGGGAAGGGGGTTTATGGGGGTTTACAATTTTCCAAAAATCGGTTTTTTGCGAATTTGACCCCAAAATGTTACAAACACTCAATTTGCTTATAGCCATTTTATAGAGCTTAAAAAAACAAATAATTTAGTATTTTGAATCATTGACCTAGGTTAAGTGGTTGCGGAGAAAATCCAAAAAAACGTGTCCCATGTTAATCTTATGGGAAAAAGGTTTTTAGATTTTTCTCAGATAGTTTTACTAAAAACTTCACATTTCTGTTTATTAATGTGTTTAGCTCAACAAAACAAACATTTTGGTGTTTTAATCGTTGTTCGACGTCCAACCGTTGCAGAGATATTCAAAGTGCTAAACACAGTACGTTGTCCTATGTTATCCTTATGGAGAATAAATAAAATTCTATATCTCAATTATTTTTGAATGTATATTGATGAAACTTGGTATGTAGCTTCAACTAGTTGTGGTATATTGATTTTAGCACAAAAAACAAGTTTTTTGTCGATAGTCCCCGTAGCAGCAAACCTGCATACTCGGCCCCCATGTTACTCATATGGAGAAAAGTAAAGTTGTATATCTCCCTTAATTATGAACCTAAATTAATAAAACTTGGTATATAGCTTCACCTGGTTCAGTTATATTAATAATTGCAAAAAAACATATTACTTATCTTCCTCGTTGCAGCAAACCTGCGTCCTCAACCCTAATGTTATTCTTATGGAGAATAAATAAAATGTTATATATCACTTATTTATGGATGTATTTTTGTGAAACTTGGTAAGTAGCTCAATGTAGTAGTGAGTCACATATAAATGCATTGGAAATTCGCTGAGTACGCAGGTTTGCTGCGACGGGGGTATTTCAACTTTGAGCGCGTTTTCTACGAACACGGTAAGAGATATCAACAAATGTTAAATAAAAAAGTTGTAGAAAATGTAATTATCAACTAAAGATTTTTCGTCAGATTTAAGATCCGTTCATCCGTTTGGCCACTATTCATCAGAGAAGAAGTATTTTTTGGTGTTTTGGCTCATTTAAATGTGTACAACGTTTTAGAAAGTTGTTTTATGAAAGCACACTACCTTTGGCTAATATCAAATGTTTGTATCATCTGATTTAAATAAACCTCCCGTGTAGGCGATAATTTTCTCACCATGAGGTTTGTATGAATCAGCTAAACAACTTTTTTATTAGCATATTACGTGTTGTTATTACTTACTGGATGTAATAAAAAACGTCTTACAACACTTAAGATATATTTACACTTGTACTGATTCACATACATAAAAGATGGTACTAGGCTATCGATTTCGACCAGTCACACCAGTCATCATCAGGCCAATGAGAGAACTGTGCAGTTCTCTCATTGGCCTGATGATGACTGGTGTGACTGGTCGAAATCGATAGCCTAGTACCATCTTTTATATATGTTTACCGTCTGTATGTGAATCAGTATAAGTGTAAATATATCTTAAGTGTTGTAAGACGTTTTTTATTACATCCAGTATGAATCAGCTGTTACAAAACATGCGAGCACATTATCGACTACACGGGAGGTTCATCGCCTACACGAGAGGTTCAATATCGTTTGTTACGATATCGGAAAATATCATTAACCGATTTTTTGTTCTATGGAATGAATTTTGCCCAGTAGCCCAGTGGATTTTTTGATCATGCGGTCTCGGGTTCAAATCCTACTTTTGATGTTTACTTTTTGAGGTCTGAAATTTCTGTTTAATTTTACTTTGTTTTGTTTTTACAAATCCATTTATTTACAATTATGTTGCACAACGAACAGCCACCATACAGCTCTCTGCGGAGTTAGATGAGGTTAGGTTACTGTAATTTTGTCGTGAACTGCAGCCTAATCTTTTGTTATATTTTACACTAAATCCATTTGTAGAACTGTAATTTAACATTGTAACCACAACTTTGTATTTAACTTATATCTGATTGACTTTGAATTGAGTATGTTGCACTTTATTTGTTTATTTTATTCGCCTCGAAACATCTATCGTAGTCGGGAGTTCATTCGATAAAACGAACAAGCAGCCAGATGGTTAAAATGTTTCAATATCAAACAGATATCGCCTGTTTGGGCGATAATATGCTCACCAAAGCTCATTGTTGTGCAGTTTTTCTTTGGTCAACGAACTTCAATAATTTTTTTGATTTAAACTTTTGTTAACCGGGGAAAACAAGTGAGCGAGGCGAACTCCAGAAAGCCTAGTTAAATATATATTGGTTATTTATAAATTTCTGGAACAATAAAAGATTAAGAGTGAATATATAAAGCGGACATGTCCAAAATAAAGAGAAAAGAGCAAATAATCAAAGCAAATATGCTCGTCGTGGATAGGGATCGCGAGGGTAAATACTCTAGGCTTTTTAACAGACTGACTGGCTTTTTGAGCAGAACTCGTGCACACATGGCCTTTTACAAATGTAATTGACTTGTCAATTGTAGCATTGTACTGTATCGCGAGCGAAGCCGCGACGGGTGACTAGATTACTTGACACTTTGCTTGGATTGTTGGTGTTAAATCTTGTAATGCTCTAGGAATTCTTGCACTAAAGATGGAGTCATAATCCAATATGCAGTGAACCTTTTTTTCCTTAAACCAGTAATGGAAAATGTCTGCGATAGTTTTTTACCTAATATAACTCGCCACCACTGTAAACGTTAAACATAGGATAGAGTCAAGTTTACAAGTTTTCGCAGATATTCTTTCATCACCTCATTCACACAACATTGATCATTTACCTTTCCCAATTTATGGCAGAAAACACTGATCTGAATGCAGTTGAGCATAAAATAACTTATTGTACAAAACACTGGGAAGAGAGGTAATGCAGGTTGTTTACCAATTAATAGAAAGTTAACAATTTGTAAAGTGAGCAAATCAAGTGTAAATAGTGATTTGTGTGTAAACAATATGTGAAATGAATGTTATATGAATAGCAACTACTCATTAGGATTTTATTCAAAAATAAATACATGAACACAAGCTTATTATGAATGAAAACATAGTTTTATGGCCACAAAGCTCATTAGTGTGCCACTGAAGTCTGAATTATTGTATTAAAGGAGATTCTAAAACTAATCAGATTGGAGTGTTTCTACTGCGTCCTCTATTTTGAGAATCGTTGAGCTATTTCTGCATAAACACGATAAAAAATGATTTCCCACATCAAAAAGCACACCACTACCCTGTTAATTCTAACAGTTAACCGTAGTGTCAACTTTATAAATATTAATAATAAAAATTCACGGAACAAGTTTTGTTTTTTTAAGAACTTCTTCAATGTTCAAGAGCAATATATACAAAATCGGTTGATTTTACCTTAGATAGAGCTGAATCACGTTTAGACTAACCAACTATAAAACCACTAATTAACGGATGAGTATCCAAATAAACATTTCATAATATACTCCTCCAAATTCTTCTTCTTCTCTAAAATGTTCCTTTGAGCTTTGGACTTTGGTATAAAATATTGAATCATATATTCTTATTTACCAACTCTTTTCTAGAGTTGGCCGAACCAATGTTTCTTAAATACAATCAGGTGATGTATAATACTACTTACTTGTAATTTGATTTATTTTCGATCTTATGTTATAGAAGTTATACAACGACAAAATATAATTGGGGTTTTATCAGAATTTTGTAAAACCTTAATATACTTTGTTCAATAACATTAATTGAGCTAAAAAGTACGAAAAGGTATTCGATTATATTGTTATAACTTAATAATTTGTTAAATTACTAGTGTTGATTAAATTTGTTTGCAATCTACAACGGAAGTAGGCCGGGGCAGCCACGTGGTGTGTGACGTCATAAGGGGTAAGTGCGACAAATGAGCCGAGCCTGTCTCAGACAATGGCTCTCTGTCAACATGCTAATCCCCGGCCAAGACTCGGTGCCTGGGAACTAGACAACTGTTAGAGACATTACAGTATATAAGTTCTTAAGTGTATCTGTGCGTTTATATGTACTTTGGAAATCAGCATCAGTGAAATCAAGTTGAAAATTTATTTTTGAAAACAGTGCTAGTCATTTCTTTCTTCTGCAGTATTGCTAGGAGGACTATTATAAGTTACTTATTTATACTTCGTTGTATATTATGGTTCTTTATGTTTAGGTAAATATGACGAATTCCCTCAATTAACCTTCCTTGTAAAATGGAATGAGATTTATTCCCTCATCTCATTTATTTGCTTTTTATTGTCTCTTTTATTTGCTTTTAAATGAATAAGTGTTCATTTTCTATTCTCCAAATAACTGAGAGGCAATGATTGAGATGCTAATCATCATTAGCGATTTAAATTGACGTTTATCACTGTCCTAATTTAGTTGTTGACTGTAAAATCTGTGGATTTAATACTGCGCATAAGAATACGTTTGAAGTATATTTTTACCAGAATATATAATTTTCTTAGATCACATAGATCACAGGAAATTGTTGTAATGACCCTAACTAAACAGTCTCAATCCAGTAACAAGGCTACCAAGAACATCTCATGCATTGGACACTCAAATTTCTTTCAGTTCCGCCGAGTATCTGTGCGTCTTTTATAGAATGGTATAGCTAAAACTCACTATTTTGATACATTAAGGGTTTAAGAATTAGTAACGTAAAGACTTGGCATAATCATATACAAATACTAGCTGTGTACCCGTCCTTCGTACGGGTTGTATGTCTAAATAATAGATGAATTTGAAAATAATAATAACCGAATTAATTTTACAATATTTCATTGGTGGACGTGAGGATGGCCCAAGATACATTCGGAATTAATCTGTTTATGAACCTCAGGGAAAAAAACTGTCGATCAGTAGTTTCTGTTGTTAATCGAATTAACAGAGTGAAGGAGGGATGTTTATGAGACTACCTGTTTTCCAATGTCCTGGTCTCAACTTTTAGAAGGACCTAATACAAATTCTCAACCCTTTAGTCTTATCGAAAAATAATTTTCAAATTTAATGTTAAGTTGAGACACTCAGTAGTTGGCTACATAAAATATCTATTAGAGAGGTATAGATCTCGTCCCCTCATGACTCAATCACACAATGTGTCTGTGTATTATATTATAAATGTATAATATATTATGAAATCTCTAGAGAGAACAACACCATGACTTCCCATTATGGGCCATGTTGTTGATGCTGATGTCCTTTAAAGTACCATATTTCAGCTCTATTGGTTGGGAAGTTTGTGATTATTATATTAAAGGTCAGTGGGGCAGATCCCTTAAGTATTTTTGATCTGCTTTTTTTGCTTCAGAATTTTATCTCCATCAGTCCAGTAGTAGGTGCAAGATTTTTAAAGTAAGTATTCTGAAGGTTCGGGGGTGGGGCCCTAAAACACGTTCTTAACGGGAATAGACTTGTGTTTATTCTGATATATTAGGTATATTCCTACCGAATTCAAGGTCCGAGCTAATGCTTATAAGATTGCCAGCAATAAAAGTAAATTAGGCAGAGTCGGGTACGATTTTGTTTCAAACCTAGCCTTTTTGTACATTTGTAGAATAAGGGGAACCACTATGCAAAATTTCACCTTCTTAGACATTTTTGTTTTTCAGTTACAGTGATCACAATGTGAGCCAGTGAATGTGTCTGAAATATATAGATTTAGATAATATGTCCACTCTGTATACTTCTGTTATTTATTACCAATCTTCACTCAACTTTTTAATTGATAACTACAACAGGTGGTTATAGAGTAAATATTCTTAAGTCATCAACTGGTGCAGTATAAATAAATGCTTTGTTCATAACCATAAGATGGTATCTTGAAAATCCCGTGGGATTTAGCCCTGAGGTGAATTCAAAATGTTTAAATAGCTTATAAACTCCTAACGTACGTATATAACACATAGAAACAAAGTTTCATCTAAATCAAATCACCCCCGTTTCCCTGGGAATTACGATCAAAACCGCGTGAAAGCACGTTTTTGAGCAGAAGCCATTATTTTTTTAAAGGCGTAATGCAGTTTAAAGTAGCCTAAAACCTTCTCACGAATGTATAAAACAAAGAAACGAAGATTCATCAAAGATGAATCAAAAGATTTATCTGTGCACTCGTTTTTCCGAGTATAGCGAAGAGAAACACCTTCTTGAGCGATACCGACAGCACAGACAGACAGACAGACATAGTACAGACAGAAATTGAGATAAGATTTGTTTGGCTCCCCTAGGGTGTAAAACGCGAAAATATGCAAAAATGTCATAATTCCAAGCAATGTACGGACAAAACTTAAATTTTTTATATAGATATCATCTCTGTATACTTACGTAATTTATTACCAATCTTCACTTAACGTGTTAAATAAGAACTACAACAACTGTTTATAGAATAACTATTCTTAAGTCATCATCTGGTTTAATATAAATAAATTCTTTGTTCATCAGAATAACATAGGATCTTTAAAACCCCGTGGGACGGATTCCTAAGGTGATTTCCAAAAATTCAACTAACCTAAAACCTTCTAACGTACATATAAAACATAGAAAACAAGTTTCATCGAAATCAGTGCACCCGTTTCCCTGTGAAAAGCGAACAAAACGTGACCAAAATCGCACCAAATCACGTTTTTGATCGGCCGCCATTCCTTTTTCAAAAAGGTGTAAGCCAGTTTAAAGTGGCCTAAAACCTCCTCACGCACGTATAGAACAAAGAAACAAAGTTTCATCAATGTCAGTGCACCCGTTTTCCCATGAAAAGCGAAAAAACCGTCCTTGAGCGTTACCGACAGACAGACAGAATTTGAGATAAGACTTGTTTTGGCTTTCCGAGGGTGTAAAACGTGAAAATATGCAAAAATTTCATAATTCCAAGCAATGTATAGACAAAACTCTAATTTTATTTATATAGATATCGCAGATTTCCAGTAGTTAAATACACGTCGAGACGAAATGAAATTACACCTAGTTCCACACTGTTTGTTTAAATCGGCCTTCAGATTACCTTGATGTCTGGCCTTTTAATCTAATCAAAATCAGGGCAGTCGGCTGAGGTAATTGATTGTGTGCTTGCGCTATACTGTAAACGCTGCATTGAGCCTCGGTAAACTAGAACATAATATTTGTCTCTGTCTCCACTACTCGGCGAGGTCATTTAATAAACACAATCCTTTTTCTGAGGTGTAATTATTTCGAATCAAACGCTCAGTATGCATTGAAAAAGTTTAGTATGCTATTGAAGTGAGGCTGTAGATTATAAATTACTTTGATAACTAAACAAACCTGTCAATTAAAATATAAGCTAATTCAAATATATATTTTAAAACTTAGTTTTGTAATGCTTGTAATAAAATGACGTCCGCAGTGCCAAATCTACCGTGCCCAAACTCTAACATATTGCACATCGACATGTTCGTTAGCCTTCATAAATGTCCCTAAAATTCTAAAAATGTCTGATTTCTCAGAGGGGCAACCACATTCGACTTTTTCAACAGTTATCTATGGCGGACAGTTTTTTAGCGAATTTCCCCTATAGGGAAGAAGCTATTGCCGTAGGTCTCATGGTAAGACTTAAGCCCAAGACCATGATAACTTTTCATTTTGAGGTCCCCAGATGCCAAAAACACCATTCGTTCAAATTTATATATATGTGTATATATATATATATATATTTGTATATATATATATATATTTGTATATATATATATATTTGCATATATATATATGTGTGTGTGTGTGTGTGTGTGTGTGTGTGTGTGTGTGTGTGAGAGTGTCCGTAAGCACGATAACTCTCACAGAAAAGGTCCGATCTTAATGAAATTTGGTACAAATGTGTTAAGGTGATATATAAATAATGTGCATGTTGTTCGTAAAAGTTCATCATTTTCCAGAACGTAGCTGAAACAAACGCTTGATGTCCATGGGTGTGTCTGGCATCATCAGGCTCGTACTGGTATCATCAGTTGTAGGTGGAACGTATGTGACGTATGGACAGTATGGACAGTATGGACAGCAGTGTACTTTACTAGATTACTAAACTACGCTTAGGTAAACCGTTAATCAAACAATACAATTAAACATTTCTTTATATTCAACGGTTTAGTGGCAGTTTATTCTCTTAACAGGTTGTTTGCCAAATCAATTATGTGTTCTGAAGATTTTCTCTGCCACCATTAACTAAAACTATTATAATCACGAGATGTCCGAACATTATTTGAAAAATGGAGCAGAATATGTTTCGTTTTTCCTTATGCAAGACTAATGAACATATTGATTTTAGATCGTTTTACTACGTTTATCTGTAACTAATGGATTTTCTATAAAACCTACGTAATATCAATCACACCCGGAGGATTCAAATAAAAGTTTAAACGAGTTCGCACGCAGCACGCTGACGTGAGGGGAACGAATTTCCAAATAACAACTTTACAATCAAATACTGAAAAGATACACTTTTTCCAGTTTTTGGAAAAATTGAAAAACATTAAATTTGTTGGCTGTCTTTATGCTCCTGTTTCTAACTACCTGTAATGTTGGGATAACAATGTTGTACATCGTAAGGTTAGGAGGGGTAGGAGGTTCAGGAGATAGGTATGTGGTACTGGGGATGATAAAAGTACGTCAAGATATGTAAAATACCCTTAAGACAACGTACTGCGTAAATTTACATTTTCTTTAATAACTTGGTATATTTTTATGATATAACTAGTGGATTGAATGGGCCAAGGCACCTTTCTTTAATACTCGGCCTCATCTGATTTTCATGCTGAGGAAAATAGAACATTATAAGTGGGATCACATGTTTTAATGTAAACAATGCAGACATTTTTAAATCCCTATGCTTTTCTTATGACAATAATTCATGTTATTTATCGTTTGGAGGTAACTTTTTGGAAACTCTGATATTTTTCCCGAGTCCCTGGGATCAAGACCTTTAATTTGAGCCGTCTACCATCATCCTGTGGTTTCCCAAACTCCCACAATTTTGACTTACACATTTCGCTTACAGAATTATTTATAAAGATGCTACAATGACGAGGGCGGCCTAAGATTTTTTTTATTTTAACGTGCTATCGAAGTGTCTGCATTTATATTACATCCATGGCATTTTTTACTCTTTTTGAGCCCAAAAACTCTCCATGCTACGTTTTGGGAAGTTCTTATCGACCCCCAAAACGTGATAATCGTCCCAAGCTTAATCTCACCATACGAGTCATGCTAATAGCTCACTTTTCCATAAGATATTTGCTTATAATCACCTGTCCGAATTAAACCATCGTCTGATGTAGACAATTATTGAACCTTTAAAGGCCAGTGGGTAAATTATTATCTAAATTTGTATACATTTACTAAATAGTGCTTATATTAAAATCGGAATTATAAGATGAATTTTCTATTTATAATACCTTTGAATTCGGTATGATGGCTTTCCCATTTGATTTAATGTATTGTAAAATTAGTGTTTTAATAAACACAGTTGTTTACATGTTGCGGTATTGCTCATAATCTTATAGCCTATAATTTTTGTAGTAGTATCACAGCCCATAATAGTTTTTAAAATTGTTTTACAGCCCATAAAACGTATTGTATACCTTAGGCCTATAAAAAGAAGTGTAAAATCAGGCAGTCAGCCATGAAAATCGGTTTAAGAACAAAGCTATTTAAATATTGATTTTCAAGACTGTAAGAGTTTCAAGTCAAACATCAGCCCAGTAAGGTTCAGCACGAGCATCTTGTCGAGTTTCTGCTCTCGCTAATTGGAGGCTCGCGATCTGATCAAACTTTTGACAATCTCGACAGAACACGGCAAACACTCTTGGGAAATTGCAAATAATTACGCAAGAACAAATCATCACGCCCTTGTCCTATTTTTCTAACGACTAAATTTGTAAATAATATAGCGTTACTAAATTTAAAACTATCCTATTTATTCAAAGAAACCGATATCTTACACCCATCGATTAAGTTAACCCTAGAGACGGATTTATATGATTCTCGTTTTGATCGAAATGCAATTTTGACTAGAAGGGAATGTTGAAACCTTAATTTCAATTTTTAAAGAACTAGATTTTAACATTTTTTAAAGCCTATCAGCCCTTGCAAAAGTTTCGTTTGTTTTCAAAAAATGTTAAACTAATTTGGATAAACCAAATGAGTAGTGAGCACGTTATTGCATTCACGGGTGTTACAATATCGCTAATATCGTTTCGTACGATATTGCAAAATTTCATCAACCGATTGTTTTTTGTTCTATCAAATGAATTTATAATCATGCTCACTGCTCAGTTGCTCACTGCTCGATGAATGTACGTTGAGGACGTTTGGCGCTACGGCCCAGTGCTGTAGGTTTCTCGATCATGTGGTCCCAGGTTCAAATCCTACTTGTTACATTTGATTGTTTGTTGGAAGTAGATAATCTAATTATTCCTACTTTTAATACTAAATCTTAGTTTCGAGGTCTGAAATTTCCTTTAAAATTTTACTTTTCGTTCGGGCTCAAATCTTACATTTGTTGTTTACTTTTTACGTCTGAAATGTCAGCTTAATTTTACCTTATTTTGTTTATATAAATCCATTTATTTGTAATTATATTGCTCAACGACCAACCACCGTCTGCGGAGATAGGTTAGGTTAATACAAGTTAGGTTTGGTTTTTCGTGAACTGCAGCCTGATTTTTTGTTAAGGGTGCGCCCTACCCAGATTGAATTCATTGTTGTTTAGCGCCGCGCCGGCGCCGCCAACAAGCAGGGCCATGCATATTTACGCTTGAAGACCATTTTGTTCTCCTCGATCGCACTGTTATTTTACAGATTTCTATCAAACTATTTGCAGTTTCACACTTTTCAGATCCCAATCTAGGGATCATACGGTTCCTTTTCTCCAAAATAATTTTTCTCCATACGTTAGGAATCTTTAGAAAAACGCTTAATTTGAGAACATTACTAATGGCCTACCACTTATTTTGAATTAAAATCACGATTTTTAAATCGTATGATCTCTAGATGAACATTTATTGAATTAAATAACATCAAATTATTTTTAATTGGTTAACAATTTAGCCTACAATGAGGGAGATGCAAACCCCTTACTTGAGCGTGCGGAAGGGAGGTACGGCGCACCCTTAAGCGAAGCTCGTTTTCTCCACTTTTCACTTCTTTGTAACGGCATCACAGTGTAATGGCTTTACCGATTGATATGACATTTGGCCAGTAGCTAGGTTATGCCGAGGAGAAGGTTTTTCTTTAGGGAGATTTGAAAAATTCCTCCTAGGTTACGCCCCACTGGGTCTTAAAGTTCACTTGTAATTGTAATGGAAGAACTATTTTATTGGGTTTATGTCACATGTTTTTAACTGATTTCATTTAAATTAAATAAACAGCTGTTAAAAATTTTCACTGTTTTGTTTACATTATTTTAAGTTTGTTTACTAATTTAGCATTCCTTCCCGAAGATATTCTTTGATCGCGCTTTAACGTTGTAACTGTTGCTTCGCTCATTTATGCGTCTAAAGAGTAACGGCAGACCATCCTACTCTTATCTTTTATACGTAAATATATTTGTAGAACTCCAATTTAACATCGTATCCAAAACTTTTGATTCAACTTATATTTCCTTGACTTTGAATTGAACCATATTTGTTGCTTTTTCACAACCTTCGTAGCCGGAAGTTCTTTCGATAAAATGAACAACCAACCGATTGGTAACATGTTTCGATATCGAACCTTCCATGTAAGCGATAAAGTGCTCTCCGTAAACCATCAACTGCAAAAAGCTTGATCCACGGAGTAGAGGTAGTAGAGTGAGGACTGTTTGTAAAGATAATGATATAAAGTAAACACAAAGCACGTTAGAAATGCAATGTTTTATTTTATGCGGGCAAGGTACTATTTGCTATTTATTTTTGTATTTATAATTTGCTATTTGCAGCTACAATTTGTACATTCTCTAGCAAAAATACACATGAAATTTTAAATAATTTAAACTATTTTAGCCATTTACCGATGAAATAATTGGTTTATTTGGGCCAATGAAGTAAGTCATCTTTCGGGGGTCATTACCAATGTCTCATTCTAAATCAAAATAAATCCCACCATGTAATTGGGCGGAATTTCGATAACAATAAT
Source organism: Allygus modestus (assembly GCA_963675035.1). Classification (NCBI taxonomy): domain Eukaryota; kingdom Metazoa; phylum Arthropoda; class Insecta; order Hemiptera; family Cicadellidae; genus Allygus; species Allygus modestus. The sequence continues at coordinate 132,006,655 of OY776114.1, forward strand.
ATGAACCCAATAAAAAATTTCTAAAACTGAACCTTTTAGAATGTTATTAACAAATTATTAGTTGTAAAATCATAATTCTTCCCACTGGAATCGCTAGGTACTTTTTCTCCCTCTAAAACTAGACATAAATCAACAATTTTGGATAATCCGTTGAGGAGGGGCTGGATTTAAAATTTAACTTTTGTCTTACGGGAGAGGTTGTTAAAAACTCGGAATTCTTCGTAACTGGAGCCCCGTCTGAATCGAAGCCCTAAACCTTATGGGCTTCGCCCTACTGGACTTTGAAATTATCAGTGTTAACTTTATGGAGTACGGTAGTGAGTTATTCGGTTTCCACGGTAGCAATATTTCTTATCACCAGGGGAAAAAAGGTAATTACCGGGAATCAAGTAAATCCCAATGAACGAAGTCGCAGGTACCAGCTAGTTCCAAATACAACAAATCATATTTGTTAAATCAGCAGTTATTCTATAAACATCAATGTTAGTGAATTTCTCATTGAAAAGTGAACTATTAGTTACGCTGTAAGTTCGCTGTAACTTCAGCCTGGGACCAACATAAAAGTTCCTAACGTGACCCCCTGAACACGATTTGGGGGGTCTTCAAAATTATATATATATATACTCAGTAACTCAGTAGAATGTTTTAGAATGTTGGGGGATTTTAAGTTTTCTAATTTTGAGTTTTTGGGCCCAAAGAGGGCCAGAAAAGCCCCGGATTTAGGATTAATGATAGTAAAAAGTTGGATAATATTGAGGAGAAAGTTGTAATCCCTCTCTCATCATTATTATAGCTTAAATATTTACCTAGTTATTAAAGAAAAGGAATATTGATTAAATACAGTACGTTGCCTTATTTGGGGCTTTACATTAGAAAAGCCCGTTATTTGTTTGTTGGTGTATTTTTATCATGCCCAGAAACCTCACGCCTACTTTAAATCCTGCGACTGGACCTTCTCCTAACCTTATAATGCGCAGTATTATATTCACAGTTTTGCAGGTAAATGGAACCAGGAGCATCAGAAGAGCAAAAAAAGTTTTCAAAATTCAATACAAATTGGAATAAATGTATGTTTTAACACTGATTTTGATTGTTAAAAGTTTGTTATGTGGAAATTCACTTCCCTCACGTCAGCGTGTTGTGTGCGAACTCGTTGTAATTAAATTCGAGTAGTGATTACCAACGCGTAGTTAGCGGGTAATGACAACATCCATACGTGGTTTCCACAACAAGTTGGATTTGATGAATGTCCAGACTGTGGTGTTACAATTAAGGTCAAACCTGGAGGGAGGCGTGCAACAAACACTTGCCTGACCGCGGGGCGTGCCGATGTCAACAACGTGTAGGAAGGGTTGTCAAGTTATCCTAAATATTAAAACAAAAAATTAAAAATCTTCCGGAAGAACTTGTGAGACTTCCACTTGACCGATTCATACGCGGGTGACGTCAAATGAAAGGGAATAACCCCTAGATTTGCACATTTTACCTTACATTTTGTTATCTGGTCAATAACTACTTAAAAAATGAAATTAAAAGTTTTCTTAAGGCAATGGGGTAAAATTTAAACTTAACATCTCTTTGATCAGTTCACTTGAGGTTTCCACTGAACCGGTTTGCATGCGATTTGTTTCAAATGAAATATCAATCCCTCTACATTTGCACAATTCAATTACATTTTCGAAATAATTTTATTCTTATTTTAATATAAAACAAGAACTTTTTCAAACCTATTTTATCACTATTTTAGGTTTCTCTTACCAGCTGATTATTGAATATTGTCTATCTAAGAACAGACATGTAGCAAAAGGAATCAGCTGGCTTAGACAAAATCATTAGTGGCCAACAGTATCTTTCAACGATGCATCGCATATATTGCAATAATTACTTAAATCGATTCAGGCTGACCCAAAGAAGGTAATATTTTTTCTCATATGTTGCAATTACGATATTAATTGACACAATCTACAATGTATTCATAACCCTCTAAGTAGTGGCATCTCATGTTTTGATATTTTATTTTCGCCCCTTGAGCTCAGAGTTCAAGAATAGCTCTGAAGTTCGTATTATTTCTCCCTGGCCCCACGAGGGGCACTTAATTCAACCCATAAAATGTCAAAACAATGTTTGTTTTGTAGAGTAAAGAGGTTATGGACTGTCATCCGTCATGAAAAGAAAATCTAACAGTTGGCAAAAGTTTCAGATCAGCCGACTGGATTTAATATGTCCGTAAACGCTCTAAAATGATCCAATGTGTTAATTACGTCGAATATTTGTTATAAGTCAAAACTTAATACTGTGAGGATAATCATGAACTACCCTAGGAATTTATTTATAAATGCTCCTTCAATTAATTGACAACTTTCAAATCCAGCAGCTTGAAATCGATCATGTATTTTTTTCATTTTGGGAATACCTAGCTCATATACCGTCTTATCAGTATATATTGAGACGCCATTCCAGAATTGTTCTTAAACAGCTGATCTTACTACTGTTCTGTTTGTTAGTATCAACAGCTGCTGTTATATGTTAAATTACATTTATTTGTATTCTTCCATAAGATTAACTTTGTGACTTTGAAGACCCTGGGGGCAAAGCCCTGAATTTTAATGTCTTCGATATTCCCAAAAGGCACTTCTAGACACCAAAGGCTTTCAAATAAAACATCAACCATGATTTTAACCCTGACAGTTTCGCTGGTAGCCCGTTCACAACAATCGTCTTTTTAAAAATAAGATATGATTTAAAAAATGTTCATAAGTCGCCTGTTTAGGTTTGTAAATTATTTCTTTAATTCTGTTATTTAATTTTAAAATGAAAAATATTACAGAGGTACGGAGAGTCACATTGTGCTTATTTCATGTTGGTGACTTTTCCCGTAGGGTACTATCGAATACTCAACCTTGGTATTGTATCCGTCGAATTTCGACGGACACCAACTAGTTATATTATAATGTAATCCTTTACTCCGTATCCGATAAAGGTTGGTTACAGATTAAACTTGAATAGGTACGACTTAATAAATCATTCAAATTCACTCGTTAAATTAAATAGGTAATTTTTCTTAATAATTACCATTAATTTAGTGGATAAATTGGATAAATTAAATTCAACACAAACTGTTCCGTTTGTTTTACGACATTTCAATACGTATTTGGACACTAAATATGGTCAATGAATTTTGAAATCAAATTAAGAGTGTTTTAGTGCTATTTTCCATCTGTGAATTGTTTAGATGTTGTATTATAATGACGATTCATTCAAAAACAAATTAACACCCTTCACAATGAAAGCTGCTAAAGGGATGATAAATAAGCCAATTATGTTATAAGTAATTACAATTATGTATAACTGATTACGTCTAAATTTATATTTCTTCAATAAGTATAAGTATAAGTACAAACTAGTTGGTGCCCGTCGAAAATCGACTGATAGAATATTAATGTTGAGTATTCGATCAAACTATGGGAAGAGTCACCAACAGTAAAATATTTGTAGTTTTACTAAATTAGCACAATTTGACTTACGACTCATCTCCGTCTCTCTGTAATATTTTTCATTTTTAAATTAAGTAATAAACAGAACGAAAGAAATAATTTGCATAACCTAAAAAAGGCGTCTTTTGACAATGTTTTAAATGCCCTTGACAGTTAATTGAGTGGATTTATTTTATTTGATCGGCTGTTTACATAAATACATGTTAACAAATAAATCCGTAAAGTAGTTCATGATTTGTCCTCACATATTTCAGCATTGACTTATAACAAATATTCGACGTAATCACACTTATTGGGTCATTTTAGAGCGTTTACGGACATATTAAATCCAGTTGGCTGGTCTGACACAAGGTTCGTAGAGCTTTCAGACCAGGTTTGCTTATTTACATAAGAGCATGTTCGCAGCAAAGATGTCTTACGATGTCGTTCAGCTGATTCCTAAATAAACAACATACCATAAAGTGTTGCCAACCTTAAGGGTATAATATTGGTACAGCTATTTTTAAATTGTCACTGGACATGCAAAAGAAAATTTAAACCCTTAATTCATTAATCTAATAATACAAATAAATCAAAAAATATATTACTTTCATTAAATAACAGCTTATCATACAATGTAAGCAGTTAAACAATGTTAATTCTAATTACACTGATGAGGAAAATATGGTACTCGTACGATAAATATCGTGTTTCCAGCAACACTGCAGATTGGATTGGTGATCACGTGACCTTCCAGCTGTTTTTACGAGGTCTCTTCCGGTAAAGTAGAAAACCTTAAATAGATCAACTCAGCACACATTGTCTGAAAGCTCTACGAACCTTGGGTCTGACACTTTTGCCAATTGTTGGATTTTCTGTTTATGACGGGTGACAGTACATAACCGGTTTACTCTATTGTTTACAAAACAAACTTTGTTTTGACATTTGATGGGTTGAATATCGGGCCCTTGTAGAGGCAAGGAAAAATAATAAGAAGAACAACAGTGCCAATATTTTTTACTCTGAGCTCAAGGGGTGAAACTAAAAATAAATAAGATGGGATGTCACTCCTTAAAGGGTATTGTATACATTGTAGATTGTGTCAATTTATATCGTAATTGCAAAATGTGAGAAAAATATTGTCTTCTTTGGGTCAGCTCGAATCGACTTAAGTAATTAATTGCAATATATGCGATGCATCGTTGTACGATTCTGGCCAATAATGATTTTCTCTAAGCCAACTGATTCCTTTTGCTACAACTTTATCCATTTTGTCTGTTCTTAGATACACAATATGCGTGTTTTAATAATCAGCTAATCAGCTGGTAAGAGAAACTTGAAATAGGGATAAAATAGGTTTTAAAAAGTTATTTTTTATATTCAAAATTAAATCATTAAAAAAAAATGTAAGTAGATGTGCAGATGTAGAGAGATTGATCTTTTATTTAAAACAACCCGCGTTTAAAACGGTTCAGTGGAAACCTCAAATGAACTGACCAAAGAGGTGCAAAGTTGGAATTTTACCCCATACTAAATTGTCATAAGAAACCATTTTTAAATAGTTACTGACCAGAACCACCACTTAAGGTAAAATGTGCAAATATAGGAGTTATTTCCTTTCATTTGACACCATCCGCGTGTAAATCGGTCCAGCGGAAGTCTCACACGTTCTTCCGGAAGATTTTAAATGTTGTGTTTTAATATATAGATTGACTAGTGGCTTAGAGGGGTTAAGCAATAGGCCCTAACATATGGCTTTTGTGTAAGTGGATAATCACAGCTGATGATTAGTTCATTTTGCTTATTAATAAAAACACTGTAGTGGTATTTTCATAAAAAAATCACTGGATCTTTGAAGTCCAGTGGGGCGTAGCCCACGTAATTTTTGACATTTCTGATATTTAAAAAAAGTCCTGTTGCAGTGTGTTCACCTTCCCAACCCCCAAACCATCCCCTGGCCACTGTAGCAGGCAAAAAAAATAATAAAAAAAGTCCTGTTGCAGTGTGTCGATCTCCCCCTCACCAACCAACCCCTATCCGACGGCTGAAGAGGGCCCAAGCGCCCTAAAGGAGCCACAGTGGGCCAGGGACTTTCCCGACCACTGGAACCTCACAAAACGAACGAACGAACGACATGTCTGATATTTTTCCCACCGTCCTTGGCCCTCAAGCTTTAAAATGAATACTCATAACCTAACTTAACTTCATCCTAGCTCGGGATATTTCGTGGGGACCGATTCGCTTACGGAATTAAATATATAGATTTTGTAATAATTCAATAGAATTTTTCAACACCGTGTTGGATGTTTTTTAATATATCACTTTTAAATCACAGAAAAAAACTTGGAACTGCCCTTCTGAAGCCAAAACAAAGCGATGACAGTTATTTTTAATGGACAGAAAATAAACTTAACTTAGATAATTCAATAACGGAGCAGAGGAATATCATGTGGTAACGAAAAGTACGTTTAAATTTTGAAAGTTTATTATTGCTTGACAATTTGTGTTGTATTACTGTAATGTAGCTGTTCCTGGTGTAATATTCAATCATTGTATTTCAAAATCAATAATGAATTCTTTAGAAAGTTCACCTGCGACTTCCACTGATCGCGATTTTTGTGCGATTTTTCTAAATTAAAGATAATTGTTCCTTTGCAGGTTTTATTTGTATTTGGTATATTTCGTTGTTCAATAGTTTAAAAACAAGAATTAAAACTCTCTTGTGGCATTTAAGTTTTGAATGAATCATGACATAGGTCTGAAAACGTAATGTAACTTTTTCTTTCCGTGTCCAGACTTATGTAACGATTCAGTCAAACACCATTGGAATAAAAACGTCTGTGTCTACGCCATTGGAATTTGTTTGGCGTTTTGATAGAGAACGGTTCAAACCCTGGTGTCGACTTCTTTTTAGAAAGCATAACTAATTAACAGCCCAATGCCAAACTGAAGCTGGATCCGGTATTGAACCTTCACCAAATATTTATATTTTAATCAGTTATGATCTGGTGAACCGAGGTTTAAGAAGTGAAAACTCCAACCACTACGCTACTACCCTGCCAGTGTTCAATTTGTATTCCAAATATGGATTCCATCTAACTTGCATAAGGGGTGATGTTGGTGCCTTGTGTTGTTTAGATTGTTTTACGATACTCATATGCATACTATATTTTATAAACCAAAACACAGAAGACTAAAACTTAGTTTTATGTGACCAAAGTAAGTAATAAACTAAAATTTAGTTTAAATTACACCCGCAATGTTGGAGTTTGAACACGTGATATGGCTAATAAAAACCTATTACCGTGTTTACGTTTTTAAGCCCAACAATTGTTTTAGAAATCTGATAATGTTTTGACTATGGCCGATTTTAAACGATGAGAATATTCGATCATATTTTGAATGCAGATATTTCTTACCTCGTGGGAAGTCACGTTTATAATGTGCCGTTTAAATATATACTACAGCGTTGCGTCATCTTTCTACTAAATACCGGTTACTATACACGAGTCCTAGCATTGACAATCAATGAATATACAAACACTGTGTGTAACCATTGTCACAATGTACATAGAAGTTGTTCGTTAGCCTTTTTCAACTTTAATTCATCAATAATCACTGAGCGATCTCACAGAGAAAAACTATTTAGTTTTTTTAAATAAGTTTATATTGTATTCATAAATACCCCCATCGCAGCAAACCTGCGTACTCAGCGAATTTCCAATACCTTAATACCACATAAAGCCGCTTACCAAGTTTCATAAAAATATATTCACAAATAAGCTATAAATACAATTTTAATTATTCTCCATAAGAATAATATCAGGGATGAGTACGTAGGTTTGCTGCAACAAGGAACACAAAATAATGGGGTTTTATGCAAATATCAATATAACTCATCTAAGTGAAGTCACATACCAAGTTTCATTCATATACATTTATAAATAAGCGATATATAACATTTTAATTATTCTCCATAAGAATAACATGGGGACTGAGTACCTAGGTTTGCTGCTACGGGGACCATAAGTGAACATTTTTTTCAAACAACAAGAAACCACAACCAGATGAAGCTTTATACGAGAGCTATATTTCGTCAGTTTATATTCATAAATAAGCGAGATATAAAATTTATTTTTCTCCATAAGAATAGCATTAGACAACGAACTGTGTTTAGCACTTGCAATATCTCAGTAACCAATTGACGTAGGAGCAATGATCAAAATACCAAATGTTTTTTAGCTGAATTCAGTGGTGTAACTAAATATTTGATTTAAATAAAAATTATAGGTGGAAACCCAAAAAAAACTATTTTTGGGGTACAAATCCCCCCAAAAAACCCCCTTCGGATGGTGCGATTCGTCTGGTTTTCGAACACGTTCAAATAAATGCTACTTTTCACGTCTGTACCAAATTTCATCAAATTTGGATCTTTTTACTTTCTCCCTCTATACATAGCATATGGAGAGGGTATTGTTTTCGTCAAAATTTTCGAATTTGAGTTGTTAGTGGAAATATTCGTTTTGGTGCTCCCTGAACCCAAAAAAGTGGTTTTTACGTGATGTCTGTGTGTGTGTGTGTGTGTGTGTGTGTGTGTGTGTGTGTGTGTGTGTGTGTGTGTGTGTGTGTGTGTGTGTGTGTGTGTGTGTGTGTGTGTGTGTGTGTGTGTGTGTGTGTGTGTGTGTGTGTGTGTGTGTGTGTGTGTGTGTGTGTGTGTGTGTGTGTGTGTGTGTGTGTGTGTGTGTGTGTGTGTGTGTGTGTGTGTGTGTGTGTGTGTGGATGTGTACAGAGCTAGAGCCCTAACCAATGGGCCGATTTTGATGAAATTTGGTATGTAGGTACTAAACCACGATATCTCCAGGCGTTTTTTTCATTTTTTGAATTTGTGATTTTTAACGGTAATTATCCCCCAAAAACCGCTAAAAAACATGAAAAATCCATATTTCTCAAAAACGGCTCTAACGATATTGATTAAATTTTAGTCGTTTGTAGAACTTTAGTTTTCCAACAAAATGACACCAGCCGCATTCCTGTAAAATTTCGGGTTCAGAAATTACAGGACTTAAAACATCAAAAATTCAATTTTTTTTTTCATAAAAATACATAAATATAAAAAAAATATTACTATTCACCATTAAAAAGAGCTCAAAAAACTAAATAATTTAGTATTTTGAATTACTATTCTACGATTGCTGGTTTCGGAGAAAATTGAAATTTTCATTTAGCGGTAAACGTAGTACGTTGTCCAATGTTATTCTTATGGGGAATACAAAAATTACTATTTCTCTCTTATTTACTGATCAATTTCATTAAAACTTGATATGATTGTCAATTTAGCATTGACCAACAGAGTTAATTCGAAATATGTTGCCCCTTAATAACCCTGGGGGGGAATAGGGGGCATTTCCCCTCTTAAAACCACGAGTGTAGCAATGGATTCTGCAAAGCAGGGATTTGGGTGGATGTTTTTTAAAACAACTTGTTTACAAGATTTTCTGTACATTCGACCATGCTTTGTATTCTATATTTAATAAATAAAAAGTAATTTATTCATTAAAGTTGGGCTAAAAGGGAGAAAGTATGTGTCAGTTTCCTGATACCGTTTATTTACGAGAGTTATCGTGCTTACGGTCACATAAATAAATATACATATAATTAAAAAATATACGGTTAGCTGTATATATGGTTAGCTGTGGGTGTAATAGGCATACAGTAGTAGTATATATATATATATATATATATATATATATATATATATATATATATATATACAAGGTGAGTTTTAAATGAGCTCCCCCCCCCCATACTTTTTCTACATTTCTTAAGATATTGACTCCGGAAAATCCCCGATCATTGTTGAACAACTCACATTTCATTTTGACGTAGTTAATATTTTTGGCCGGCATCTTGGACCCTCCATATTGGATTCAACTATTTATTTTTAAATGTAAAGGTGGGGTTGTGACCCATCATATGGAGGTAATTTTGAACGTTGAACACGTGTGTAACTATCCGTTCTCAAGATATTGGCGAATTAAATAAATTTATTTTGGGGAGAGTTTTAAAAGGCCCAACCTTAAAACATGCCCATATTTTCGTCATTAATGAACATGTACTGCTAATAATCATTGTTGAGTGGCATTTGCTTCATTTTGACTAAATTAAATATTTCGACCGCCATTTTGGAATAAGATGTTTTTCAAATGTAAAAGCAGGGTTGTGACCCATTATTTCCAACCGTTTTTCCACGCTGAAATTAATTCCGCAATCTGTTTTCAAATATCACTTTTTATTTTCATAGTATTGTCACTTTTTGAAATGTTAAACGGGAATCTTTCCATATCATGAAAATGAAAAGTGTTATTTGAAAACAGATTGCGGCATTGATTTCAGCGTGGGAAAACAGTTGGAAATGATGGGTCACAACCCTGCTTTTAAATTAGAAAAAATTATATTATTCCAAAATGGCGGATCCAAGATGGCGGACGAAAATTTTCATTTTGTCAAAATGAAGCAAATGCCACTCAACTCACTGCCACTCATTGGTAGTAGTTCATTGTCATTATTTGATGCAATTATGTGAATATGTGCATGTTTTAAGGTTGGGCTCATTAAAACTCTCTCCAAAATTAATTAATTAAATTTGCCAAAGAGAACTGATGATGATTTCCGAAAACGGATTGTGGCATTGTGTTCACCGTAAAAATTTACTTCTATATAATGGGTCACAACTTTACATTAAAAAAAAAATAGTTGAACCCAATATGGCGGATCCAAGATGGAGGCCAAGAATATTAACTACGTCAAAATGAAGAATAAGTTGGTCAACAATGATCGGAGGTGGTCCGGAGTCGATATCTTAAGAAATGTAGAAAAAAGTAGGGGGGCTCATTTAAAACTCATCCTGTATATATACATGTATATAAAATTTGAACGAATGGTGTTTTTGGCATCTGGGGGCCTCAAAATGTAAAGTTATCATGGTCTCTGGCTTAAGTGTTACCATGCCATCTACGGTAATTGCTTCTTCCCTATAGGGGAAATTCGCTAAAAGGAAGACCCAAGTGCAGAATAACAATTACAGTCACTGGTCATCTTCTCAAGTGTTCTGTTTCACCTGACTTAATGTGAATTAAGTAAAAAAATCCATTTGTTTCCTTTTAACCTAGGTTTTATTCAACTAATATCAAACAAATGAAAATTGCATACGGTTATATAGAGTTGTTTGAACTGAATATTGTATAACTGATCCATCATCTAAATATAAAGTAATGATTTCCGATAGGCAAAGATATTTTTTCACAACCTAATAGCGTTTCAAAATTTCAAATATTGAAAACCCCCCGCCCGCCCCCGCCCCCCGCCCCCGCCCGCCCGGTTCCAAAAATTGACCCAAATATACTTCACTTACTCACCTGTGTGATGGATGATGTATTCGTTCTCTTTTCAAAGCTGTAACACAGTTCTATAATAAAGAAAATTGTTTGAACTTATGTTATCAATTTCATTAGGAATATGCAAATCATAGATAATATGATAATTAAAAAACTACGGCAATTTGACAGCTCACCAATTGCATACAAGCTGCGATCATTCTTTTAAAATTTATAAAACAAAATTTTTGTCGAGTATATAAAATCCTTTTATTTTTTTAAGACAAAAACTATGACATAAATTCATAAGTACGATACCCAAATTCATATCTTTATGATCCATAATAACTGCAGAATAAACCCCTGACAGCTCTTTATTTTATTGTGGAATTATACATGCGGTAAATTAAAAAATACAATAATTTAACCTATGGTAATGTATTATATAATGTGGTAATATATTGCATAAATACCTTCATTTCAAGTATTTAACTCACAATAGGCGTTTAATTTTCTGTAGTTCTTTTCAAAAGAATTATTATGTTTATTGGAATTTCATACATTTCACATGAAACTAAAACTACAAAACACAGTAATGTGTAAATAAACACTATTTAATTACAATTTCTAAGTCTGTATCAAATAGCAAGTATTTATGAATATTCAACTCACAACGTTAAACTTTCTAGGCCGACAGTATGATTTGTTGCCGTAACTCAGCTATAGAGTTTCAAACTGATGTTTTGTTTTACTTCCAAGATACAAAATATTTTTGAGAAAATACGTCCTTATGTAAGGTAGCAGATAGATAAGTCTGTTACTTTGTGCTTATTTGTCCTGGTAATAACTTAGAGTTCTTGTCAGTAGCTATAAGGGATACGATTTAAATATTTTTAGATTTTTTTTATTTAGCCATAATATGAGAAATAAAACTAAAAATATAAGGCAAAGTTTGGCGCAATTTCTCAGTTTGCGGTCCGAGTCATTCGAGGTCCATCAGTCTCTCATGACGGCGACGTGGTCTCTAATTAGCCCCTCGTCCCTTGTGGCAGATGCCACTTTGAAACGTGGTTTTGATATAGATGCTTTTGGAATGACATTTACTGTATAAAGAAATGCTGACGAAATATAACTTTGATCCCTCCGTACCACCGCATAATGTTGTCTATAAAATTATAAAACTTTTGACATACGAATAGATAAAGAGAGTAGTCAACACTTTTATTAGTGCAGACGACTCATATCTTTTATAAGGTTATACCGTAAAAGATAAGAATTTTTTATCATACTGCACGAAAAGCAGCTGTTGTTGGGTCTGTAATAAATCACACTTTTCTGATACTTTAAAAAAAGGGCCCCGAAAAATTAGCTGTGGATTTTGTTCAATGCGCTAACCTTAAAGATTGTTATTGTTCCTTTTTACGTTTGTGTATTTTCAAAGGGCAAACATGTGAAAAAAATGCAAGGGAAGAATGTAGTTTTAGAACCATAAGCTTACTTTTACTACGTTTAGCAAAACAGGCTTAGAGCCCATTCATACAGCACTTTTATTTGTTTTGTTAGTTTATTTGTATTCGTAATTGTATAGTTGGTTCCATTATATTGAATAGTGTAAAATTCATAAAATAGCTTTTTAATTTAAATTTGCTCAGGGAATTTCAAATTTTAAAATTTGACAATAAACTGGTTTTAAAAATTAATTCAGGATCTATTGTAAATCTGTAAACCATATTGTTAACTTTCTATGTTAGACCTTTACTTGCAAAGCTCTTCCAAGTTAGTCAAGCTTTCCAGGCAGTAAGTAATAAATCTATTTATTTATTAAGTGAAGCTTTTGTAATTGTTTAATTATTAGGTAAAAAAACTATACTTATAAATGAGCACCTATAAATGAGAACTATACTTATACTTTGAAAAACACCCGTATGCTTTGAAATACTTGTATATTACTAATTTAAAAGTGTGGAGCATTAATTTAGGCTCTTGAGTAGCTGATAGACGTACGTGTTCTCAGTAGTTACTGAGTGGCTGATAGAGGCACGTGTCCTCAGTGGTTACTGAGTGGCTGATACAGGCACGTGTCCTCAGTGGTTACTGAGTGGCTGATAGAGGCACGTGTCCTCAGTGGTTACTGAGTGGCTGATACAGGCACGTGTCCTCAGTGGTTACTGAGTGGGTGATAGAGGCACGTGTCCTCAGTGGTTACTGAGTGGCTGATACAGGCACGTGTCCTCAGTGGTTACTGAGTGGGTGATAGAGGCACGTGTCCTCAGTGGTTACTGAGTGGCTGATACAGGCACGTGTCCTCAGTGGTTACTGAGTGGGTGATAGAGGCACGTGTCCTCAGTGGTTACTGAGTGGCTGATACAGGCACATGTTCTCAGTGGTTACTGAGTGGCTGATAGAGCACGTGTCCTCAGTGGTTACTGAGTAGCTGATAGAGGCACGTGTCCTCAGTGGTTACTGAGTGGCTGATACAGGCCCGTGTCCTCAGTGGTTACTGAGTGGCTGATAGAGGCACGTGTCCTCAGTGGCTACTGAGTGGCTGATAGAGGCACGTGTTCTCAGAGGTTACTGAGTGGCTGATAGAGGCACGCGTCCTCAGTGGTTACTGAGTGGCTGATACAGGCACGTGTCCTCAGTGGTTACTGAGTGGCTGATAGAGGCACGTGTCCTCAGTGGTTACTGAGTGGCTGATAGAGGCACGTGTCCTCAGTGGTTACTGAGTGGCTGATTCAGGCACGTGTCCTCAGTGGTTACTGAGTGGCTGATAGAGGCACGTGTCCTCAGTGGTTACTGAGTGGCTGATAGAGGCACGCGTTTTCAGTGGTTACTGAGTGGCTGATACAGGCACGTGTCCTCAGTGGTTACTGAGTGGCTGATAGAGGCACGTGTCCTCAGTGGTTACTGAGTGGCTGATAGAGGCACGCGTCCTCAGTGGTTACTGAGTGGCTGATAGAGGCACGCGTCCTCAGTGGTTACTGAGTGGGTGATAGAGGCACGTGTTCTCAGTGGTTACTGAGTGGCTGATAGAGGTACGTGTCCTCAGTGGTTACTGAGTGGCTGATAGAGGCACGCGTCCTCAGTGGTTACTGAGTGGCTGATACAGGCACGTGTCCTCAGTGGTTACTGAGTGGCTGATAGAGGCACGTGTCCTCAGTGGTTACTGAGTGGGTGATAGAGGCACGTGTCCTCAGTGGTTACTTTTTGGAAACTTTCAGAAAGTATCAGACTTCCTTTCACCGTCAACTCTTTAAGCTGTCTGTCGGTAAGCAGCTTGCATAGGATCTACTTAAATTTCCACGACTGCGATACAACTAAATAAAACTAAACAGTTCCAATCAGTTTTCTACAACTAAGAATGTTTTTATCGGTTGTAAAACAAGTATACAAATTATTTCGGAAATATCCAAACTAAATTTTCTTAATGGCTGCTAATTTGTATTTTATTATAAATAGCTCTGCAAACCTTTGTTATTCAAGATCTTGATTTTATTAGCATATATTATTTTTAGTGTATATTATTATTGTAAGTATCATAATATCAGAACTAGCATCGAAAGTTCTGACTGTAAACTACTTTCAATTGAGTTGTGCTCTGCTTTTGACGTTTTCATTCTATATGCTAATACGTACACCCAGTAAATAGGGTGTGTAATCTTCAAAGGTTTTTAAATTAGTCTATCCAGCTCCTAAATGAATAAAATATGAGTATACTATTTATTGTGAATAAAGCATAACAGTTACATAAAAACTACTTAAGTAATGCACATGAAAGTTGAAAGCATGAGGAAACAATTTTTCCAAACAGCTTTAATAAATACATCACGTAACTCCCATTTAATATTACACTTTTTAAAGCTATGTAATTAAGACGTCCAACGCCAAAGACAATCATTATAGTTTATGTTGGAACTAGATTAAAATGTAGTGCTGGTATTCTATTGCTCTATATACTGTAAACCATATTGTTAACTTTCTATGTTAGACGTTTACTTGCAAAGCTCTCCCAAGTTAGTCACGAGCTTTCCAGGGAGTAAGTAATAAATATATTTTTTAGTGAATTTCCTATGGAAAGTGAACTATTAGCATGACCCACACGGTGAAACTTAAGCCCGGGACCACCATAGAAGTTCCTAACGTGACCCCCTAAGCACGTTTTGGGGGTTCGTTCAAAATTGTATATATATATATATAGAACATATATAGACAAATAGACATATATATATATAGACATATAGACATATATATATATATGTGTGTGTGTGTGTGTGTGTGTGTGTGTGTGTGTGTGTGTGTTTGCATGCACTCTAGCGGCCGCATTTTTTGTCCGATTTACTTCAAATTTGGTAGGGACGTTCCTTTCTATAATCTGTTGGACAAGTTCTTTGGGCATTACAATCGGAAAACTCTAAACCCTTTTTTGGGGATTAATCTCTCAAATTTCGAGTTTTTGGACCCAAAAAGGGTCATAAAAGCCCCGGATGTGAAATTAACGCATGTAAAAAGATGGGAATTAGTGTGGAAAAACTTTTAAGCCCTCTCTTTTCTTCATTCTAGCATAAATATTTACCGAGTTATTAAAGAAAATGTGTATTGACCAAACACAGAACGTTGTCTTATGGGGGTTTCACATTAGAAAAGCCTATTATTCATTTGTTGGTGTACTTTTATCATCCCCAACAACCTCACGCCTACTTTAAATCCTGACTGGACCTTCACCTAACCTAATAATGCCAAAATTTGTATTACCAGCATTGCAGGTAAATAGAACCAGGAGCATCAGAACAGCCAAAAAATGAATATTTTCAGATTTGAATTAAAAATTGGAATATCTGTATGTTTGTAACTGATTTTGAGTTTTTATAGTTTTTTATGTGGAAATTCACTTCCCTCACGTCAGCGTGCTGCGTGCGAACTCGTTTATTTGTTACCATTGATGAACACCATCGAAGTCATCGATGTAAAATAATTTTATTAAATCCAACTAAATATCGATTTACGTCCATTTTTATTAGTAAAAACTCGACAATCCAAAAATAATTATCTAAAATAATTTAATGATTTTCGCTCCATGATTTTCCAGCTCTAAAACTATTATTTTTTGTAGTTACGTTTGGTATCAATCAAAAGCTCTTGTTATTTAAATATCTTTTGTGAGTTAAAAAAAACATCAAGTCCCCGTTCTATCATAGTTCAAAATGTAATCATAATATGGAGTTATTTTATTTAGTTCGTTAGCTGATTATAACTAAAAACTTTCAAAACGTCTGACTTCATGCAAGCAAAATCATCGTGTGGAGATTAGGACATCAGCTAGTTAATTATTAATGAACATTTATAAACTTACGGTCAAAGTAAGGTAGCTTACTAAATAAATATCGTTTTATATTAATTACATCAAACCTTAAAGTCTTATAGAGTGGAATTCTAAAACTTCATAGTTATCAAACCCCAAAAAAACTCGTCTTCAGGAATCGGACTTTCGGTTGATACAAAATATGTATAGTTTTATAGGGTGAACAAATTTAATAATTCTTGACAAATTTAAAATCTACATATATTAATATCTTACATGTATATTTTTAGTGTGTTTTAAAGAGCCTCCTTCTCTACCTTCATAGTAGTTTTTCTATTTTGAACAAATGTACCTACGTGTCTCCATCTGTCACATCTTTTAATATGTTGAGTTGTCTTAAACTAGTACCTGAAGAACGCCTCTATTTTACTGTACAAAATTACACCTTATTCATTCACAATTTTATAGAAGCCGTAAGCAATTGAGATCTTAATAGTAGGCTAATATCTAGTCCCTTCTGTCATATATGACAAGTATGTGTGTAAATGTCCTTCATAAAATAGGCTCAGAATCATGTGTGTTAATGCAATGTTCGTAACTGCGGAGTTCGCAGAAGCTGGTCTGATCTAATAACCACTGCGCCAGGGTTCGGCCACTGAAGCCACTGGCATTTTCAATTAGCTCTTCGATAAGATGAGATCTTGGAAGACTATAACGCGAAAAGCATAGTTTTCATGAAATGGTAACTCAAACATGATTTTTCTCTCCAAGTCTAATCAATAAATTAAATAAAAATTGTAAGATAAAACATTAAATGTTGAAAGATGTAAACTCTTATTTATCCTAAATTAAAAAAATAATTAAGTCTAGGGTTGTCGTGGAACTTTAGACTATGTCAATAATGACAATTTACCAAATATAACTGCCAATATTAATGTGGTTTATACATAGATAAAAATATAACGATGCTTAATTGTTAGTTTGTGCTACTACTCTGTCTACAAAGACTTTGTTTCTCCCAACCAAAGAACTCGTTGAATTTTTTCTTTTGTACTGATGACATTTTACTAAAAAAAAAAACAAATCTGAGCATACGTAGTGTTTGAACCGTTAAACAACACACGCCAAACATTACATGAAAATTAAAACATGAAATGATACACACACACACACACACACACACACACACACACACACACACACACACACACACACACACACATGAATGTGGGGGTGGGGTTTACATTATATGAAAATTATTTAACATGATGAGAAATTACAATTGATGAGAAATAGGGTAGTTTGTATTGTTATCGCCATATTTGTAGCCATAAAGTAATTGATTTTAATCACGGAAATAATTTCTTGGCACCCAGAATAACGACACAGTATCTGCATTAAATATTCACAATGCCTAGGAGGAATTATTCAAATGAATTAAACATTCGTTACAGCACCTCAATAAACATGTACACTGTATATTATCTGTTTAATGCATTATACAAATAGGATGGTGTATTGTGTATTGTTTTGTAGAGATTATTGTTGATACAGGTTGTAGACGGATTCACTATTACTCAGAACTGCGTGAACTACATATGAAGACAATTGTTCTCGTCCTATATTTGACATGCCTGGTTTAAGCCTGATCCACGTTGTTATAGATATGCTTAACAAATAGTGCAACCTCCACTCAATGTTGTCGGAAATAGTTTTTTGTGTATTAGGAACGTAAAACAGGTCAATGTCACTTGATATAAATCTCAGAAGATAACAAAGACACTTTACACTCTAATTAAGACGGTACCACACTTCTCACAAACACGCCCGAACATTCGACCGAACTCCGAATGTTCGAAATGGTTGCGAGAAGGTTGGGAGCTGCACGAACTTTTTAATACATACGGGAACATACGGAACGGAATGTTCAGTGAACATTCGGGAGAATGTTCGGCCGAATGTTCAGACGTGTTCGCGAGAAGTATGAAATGTTCAGTGAACATTCTGGAGAATGTTCGGCCGAATGTTCAGACGTGTTCCCGAGAAGTGTGGGACCGCCTTTACATAAAACATATTTCATACAACTGCAATTGTGGATACCTCAAACATACAACAATTAAATTGCATCCATTCTGGCGGATTTCACGATAGACCGAGATTTTCAGAAAATTACACTGTTTTACTCGGGTTCGAACAACAGACACCCTAGTTTATTGAAGTGACTTATAGATAGTATTTTTTTTGTAAAAATATTTAATTTATTCTTTCACTGTGTAAATAGTTCTAACTCATTGACTGGACTAGTAAAAATTATACTCACAAGAGAAAGTTATTTAAATTATTGAATAACACTCACACGGTTATCGTCTTGGAGTTCACAGGTTAACGGGTTCAATTCCCATGATGTTCACACAAGTTGAGAGATTTGAGCTGCTTTCCCTTATTCGTGTGATTTTTAAAAAATGCCTCTGGTGTTGAAATAAAATATTATCTATTAGGATATAATTCCAAACATAACCAGGATATGCATCTAACTTCAAAGTTGTACAGTAAAGTTAATATTATAAACATCACACCATGTTAATAATATTAAGAAGATATGAATCTATCGCGTGAGGTACATATTATAAGGAAAATACTCCACAAATAAACATATCTATTAAGACTTGAAACACCCACACACTATGCTTTATTTGACGCAAAAGCGGGTTTGGTTTACAAAACGATAACACGTCCCTTCGAGTCACAATGTAATTCTTATCAAAACCAAGAAGTCTTTATGTCTATCTCTTCAACATTATTTACGGTATTCGATGATATTAATATTTTACTTTTGTTTTCCATGGCTGCAGCTTCAATATTTATAATTTAGATTCGTATAATATGGTCTTATAAGCATTTACATAAATGTACAAATTGGAGATGGTCAGACAAGAAGGAAATAGCAAAAACAATCAAAATTCGAAATGTTTTGAAATTAGTAGGTCATCACAAAACGCATATTAATAATTTAAACAAAGTTATTCATTGAATCGCACGGGTTCTGATTATGGCAAACTGTTCCAGTCTAATGAAGCACGAGTCGGCTGGGGGCCGATCGACTGTAATTCAAACGTCATTTGTAGAAACATCTACAGTTGCCTAGTAACGGCGTAGTTGTTGTAGGTGTTTCACCTTACACGGTTTAAATCGTTATCACAAACTGTAAACAGCTGCAGGACGTTGATCCGACTTGTTTTATCGTGCAAGCAAATATAATATGGGTTATAATAAAGAACCGAATAGACATTCAATCTAGACTGAATTATGTAGTATCTTTCAATTGCTTAATCCCTGTGTTGAATACCTGGTTTTGTTCTAATACGTAGACAAATATTTCTATGCATATATCAAATTAATCTTAATATTTAAAATCCAAATACCACTGACTGACCTATCTCGAAATCTCCATAACTACTAATATAAGGCATACAGAGTTGAAATTTGACATATAGGTTCCTCTTTTGGAAATTTCCCTGTGTTTCGCCCCGCTAGGTCCCAAAGTTACCATGTATTCCTTATGGACATTCATTGGTTTGAGCTGATGAAAATTCAAACAGTTAATATTGATTCGTATTAGTTCCACAGAATGCAGCACACACAACGATCGTAGTTAACGCGGGCGAAGCTGCAACGGGCCGGTTAGTAATCTTACAGAGATTATTACGGGCATTATTCATCACTGATTAGTAAAAACAATTTGTTTTTACTAATCAGTGATGGAAAAT
This sequence comes from Allygus modestus, assembly GCA_963675035.1. Taxonomy (NCBI): domain Eukaryota; kingdom Metazoa; phylum Arthropoda; class Insecta; order Hemiptera; family Cicadellidae; genus Allygus; species Allygus modestus. The sequence continues at coordinate 132,026,567 of OY776114.1, forward strand.
GTCCGAAATAATCTCTTAAACGAGTTTGCACGCAGCACGCTGGCGTGAGGGAAGTGAATTTCCACATACAAAACGTTTAAAACTCAAGCCCAGTGTAAAAACATACATTTATGCCAATTTTATTGAAATCTGAAAACATTGATTTTTTGGCTGTTCTTATGCTCCTGGTTTAATTTACCTGCAATGTTATGAATACAATTTTGCACATTATAAGGTTAGAAGAAGTCATGCTTTAAAGTAGGCGCGAGGTTGCTGGGGATGAAACAAATACACCAACTAATGAATAACATGCTTTTCGAATATAAAACCCCATAAGGCAATGTACTGTGTTTAGCCGATATACATTTTCTTTAATAACTCGGCAAATATTTATGCTAGAATGACGAGAGAGGGCTTAAAACTTTCGCTTCACTAATTCCATCTTAATCATTTGTATTATTCCCATCTGCATTATTTGTAGTCTAGGGCTTTTATCACCCTTTTTGGGCCCAAAAACTCGAAATTTGAAAGAATAATCCCCAAAAAGGGGTTTAGAGGTTTCCGATTGTTTTGCCCAATGAACTTGCCCAACTGATTATAGAAAGTAACGTCCCTACCAAATTTTAGGTAAATCGGACAAAAAATGCGACCGCTAGAGCGCATACACATATATATATAATTTTGAACGACACCCCAAAACGTGTTCAGGGGGTCATGTTAGGAACTTCTATGGTGGTCCCGGGCTTAAGTTTCACCGTGCGGGTCATGCTAATAGTTCACTTTCCATAGGAAATTCACTAACAACATAAACTCACCATCACCAACTATGAATTTTAAACAAAGAATCTTACAGCGTTCAAAGATTGTCAAACGTTTAAGAGACCTAAACTAAATTTGTAAAGATCTTTTTCTTTCAACTAATTGAATACCTTCATCAGATTTTTTAAATATAGTTTGGTTGCCTTTCTGCCTTATTTTTCCCGTTTACATAGACTACAGATATACGGTGGAACGTGCCTATACAAGGTTTGTGACTTTACAGTACGAGTTGAACTGTACTGATAACATTTACGTACCAGGACTGGGATTAGAACCCACGTCAGGGCTGCTCCATGGCTTCGAAGTCCGTCGCCTCAACTACTACGCCAGCAGCTCATAAAATTCTCCCAATCGTAATTTAACTGCAAATTAAAACCAGTAGCATGGTTAATAAATATTTACTTTTATTACGTTCTTGTCCTAAAAAGTAAAATCTAGAGGTAAACCGCTTATTGTGATACGTAATAAATGTGTTTCAGTCTTGTTTTAGAGGGAAATAAATCGCCGTGCAAAAATAAAAAATATTATAATAATAAAAATATTAGTTGAGCTTTATTACTTGACTCCATTTAATACTAGTTCCTTTTCACGGTAGGAAAAGAGAATCTGTATCGCTGTTGAGGCATAAGATTAATTTCTTTAAATAATTACGATCCAACAAAAAACTTTCCTTTACTCTAAAATATTTTGTGACAATAAAATACCAGATTTCAGCAAAAAAATTGTTCATCATTAGATTCGTTTCAAAAGTTTCTTAAATTAAACAGTTTAAACTTCAGTCGTGTTTTTAATTATTTCTTAAACGGTAACTGATTGCCCTTTTAAGAAAATTAGATTTAAAGGTGATTTAATAATGAAATATAAAGGGTATTCTTTAATCACTGAAAAAAGAGATTACCCTTTCTAGTAAAAATATGTTTTTAAACCTATTTTCAACGAGATTTTTAATTATGTTTAAAGTTTACTTACTTACCGTATCCTTACTCACTATCCTTACTAAAGCGAGCTTACCTTCCGTATCCGGATCACCAGTCTTATCAAATTTCTGATTTCCAGTGTTCTGCCACGTAGATGGTATCGTCATTTCCTTCTTCTAGGTCTTACTTGGAACACGTGGTTGCCATGTTGCCAGGTTGGGACAATCCAGCAGATAATGATCTTGAGGCACACGTGCAATTTGCATCTTCCTCACAATAACCCCACTTAACTAGTTTTTTTTTTGCACCTCAAAACTCCGCTTCTTAGCCAGTTTAACGACTCCCATAGGGAGGTGGCCGCTCGCGGTTATCTCCTCTCTCAGTTCCAATGGGGCTGTGGTGTCTCCTGCCTCTAGAGGTGGAGTCTTAGCGTTTCAGGTGTTATTGGAGGTGGCACAGTAGTTCGGAGAAAACTCTTTCTTGACCGGAGTCTTGTAGCCTGGTGTTGGTGTTCATAGAGGGGTTTGGTGTTTTTAAAGCTGTGCCAACCATTATTTTTAATGCTCAATTACAAATAAAATAGTTTGGCATTAAACTTGGCATTAGGTTATGTTTCTTGAGTTTCCCTCTTTGGAGACAGGGGAACAGCATTATAATAGAATTCTACGTTTCTGTCGCACCTGTATTTGTTAATATTGAAATTAAAATTATAATATCAACAATTGAAATTACTTTTTTCGTACCACTACGTAAACTAGAAAAAATTTGATTAACATTTTTCACTTTTTAAACTCTTCAATAATAATTTACTGTTTGATACTAAACATACAAAGTCCTTAAAAATGAATGGATTTAAATCAGACAGTTGTCAAATACAGTTCGGTTCACCGTGTTTGGCACCTGGGAAAGGCGAGAAACTACTGACATTTCTTGTAAATTAAAGTAGAGATTAACAAAAACAACCAAAACAATTGTTTTAAAATAAAATAAGTTATTTTGCTTTCTGTTGCCAAAATTCCAGAGCATAAGCTAACCAGATGCCAAGCACTGTGATCCAAACTGTAAACTTGAAATGTTATACCGTAAGCTATAATTTAATAAACCATTACTTTTGAGAAAGCCTGAATTGCCTGTTGTCCGGCTATGTTTTTTCCTTGTTCAGTTTAATCAACGAATAAGCTTGGTTCAGCCTCCCAGCGGGCTAAGGTGACATATTGGCCCAGACAAACCCCTCTAATCCTTCTGCTGCTTCTGGGGGGTTTTCTGTTAAGTCTTGTTTCACCATTGAAAACTAAATTCTCTAGTAGTTTCATAAGTTTTCCCACTTTTCTTGAAGTAAATTTGTTAAAGTAATTGAACATTTAGAATTAGGAATTATCAGCTCAAATTTGAATTTTGTTTTGTATCGTAAAATTTTTATAATGCTATTATTTTTCTAACAGTTATTTATAATAATTTTTTTAACAACAGTTTTACGAAATTAGTTAGCAAATAGTTAAGAGATAAAAATTAATAAAGCAATCATATTCAATTTGTATCTTCCCAAAACATTAAGACTGTGTATACAAAGAACTATAAATATTTTTCAATTCCCATGAGACCAATAAAGAATGCCTCTCGAACGATGTCCGAACATTGGGTCACACCAGACAATAATCACTGATAAAAATAAAAACTAGTAAATTGATTTAGATGAAATTCAGTATGCAATTACTTTTTCGAATTAGCCTAGGAAGGTTTTTTTAGTTATCAAACTACAGACTGAATCAAATTCAAGAGACGAGAAATACCTCAAAAGTCGCTGTTTTATCTTGTTTCCGCGAATATTTACCTAATATGATTGTACTTTGTACTTGATTGAGTAAACACTATAGGGTATTACTTAAGAAGCAAACACCGTTAAACAGTACCGCCTTACCTAAAAGTAAAAATATCAAATACACCTGTGACGTGCCTGGGCTTATCATCGCCCAAGGTCTACACAGTGGCGCTGTCGAGTTGACGGATGGGTCGGTTAATCTGGAGGTCCTGTGTGCTCCAATCAGCTGGAAGACTCGGCAGTTCGGTGTTTGCTGATTACATGGCGGTCGGCTTAGCGCTGAATGCAAAGGGACTAAGTTTCATCAAATGACCACGATAAATGCGAGTTTGAGGAAATCCCTTGGATACCCAAAAAAACAGCAAACAGATATACAAAAGAGAAAATAACCAGATTAAACAGCCAAAACAAACAACAAGCAAACCCAAACCACCCACGACAGAACATAAAACCAGCGCAAAAAATGGATAATACCAAACACCAGCCAATACAAAATACAAAAAAAATAACTGTTCTTGTAAAAATACTGTTGGTTCAGTTTGGTTACAATACTGTGGGGTTGGATTTGTCTTACGCTTTATTTTCTATTTTGCAGGTTTCGTTGTGTATTAATTAAGGTGCCTATCTGGTGTTGAACTATCAGATTTATTCTACATAAAAACATTGATACATCTGCTCATTGACTTCCATTCTCTGCGTATTTCTTTATGACTTATATAACGATTTTTTAAGTGCATTTTGTTTGATCTTTTGAGAAATTATTGATTGATTGAAATTATTGACAACAATTGAGAAATTATTATGAAATAGTTTTTTTCGTTTCAGATATAAAATGAAAAAAGATTAATAAAACAATAGATTTGTAATTTATTCAGGTTTTTAAATTTTTCCTTATTTTGCTTATAAAAATCACTTGAAAATAAATTTGACTAAAAGAGACCTCCAATTTGAGGCATTTGAGACAATACTCTGCTTATAAATATAGGAAGAACAAATTCTTTAAGTTCAACTTGTATAAATAAACACAAATAACCAACACAATGAATAAAAACATACATGAACGTTCTCCAAAGCCCTTTCCACTAATATACGAAAACAAATTACAAAATAAAATAGTTTCTGTTCTAAGAAATGAAAACACAGATAATTAGACAAACAAAGGAACGGTACCCTCCAAGCTGTGTTATATAATTCAGTCAGTTTGTATACAAGCGAAAAAACTAATTAAATATAATTGTGTTACCACCATGGTGTTGTCTTTAAGAGTATTGTCAAAGGAAAATTAATCTATAAAAATTGATTTAAAACACTTATAAAGCAAAAGCTAGGGTATCTAATGACAAGATGCATCAATCGAGTACTGACTAAGTTAGTAATTGCATTTATTCTATGTTTTGGTTCAAATGTTAGTCGGTGCAACTCTTCATATAACACTCAAATGTTTAACAACACACATACTTGAAATGTGGGGCGGGATATAAGCCCACCTACCTAGAAAGATTCCTTTTTCCTCAATCCCTCTCCTTAATCTTTGCGGAAACGGAACTTCTCTGACGTCTGACGTTTCCAGATTCAGATTGCTAGGTTCTCACACTTCCTTCTGAGATTTCCAGTATGTTAAAACGCTGCTTAGAAAAAAAAACTGGAAACTTGTTAAGACTTTAATATTGTTACATAGAAAGTGAAAATATATTTACATTACTATACAGTGTTTAAAAAAACTCGCAATAAAATTTTTAAAAGCGTAAAATATTTTATTGTTTAAAACTATTAAAATACAGGTTGCAGGATCCCATACTTCCCATACTTTAAAAATATTAATTGACTTAAAATCATACAAGATAATTCACCATTACATCAATTTATAATATATCATCACAGAATATTCCAATTAGTGTATTTTCTTATCTCACGTTGATGTATCGTTAATCTTCTATGACTCGTTACCTGCTGTTATACGCCATTGTAAGGTTAATCTCATTTCAATTGTTCCAGCTCATAACATTGACAGTCAATACGTCCTTCGAGTTGAGTGCTGTAGAACGTGAGTATAACTTACGCAATATTTGAACGTTTTAGCTTTATTTTCAAATATGCACAAACAAATCACTAATACCTCTAGGTGGAATCAGATTCCAGATCAAAACTTCTATTGAATTTTTTCCCCTCAACAATGATGGAAATACCCGCCATAATTTCTTCAATTACAAAAACTCACCATCACTAAAAATTAGTTTCAAACCAAAAATTAAACTAATTTTTAAAGTTGCATATAAAAGAGTATTACTTATATCAGCCAATTTGTGTGTAGAAAATTTAAATTTGACATTAACAAAAATTAGAATGCTAAATGTCACGTAAAATAATTTTAGTTTTATTTAAAAGGGGCCTAAATTGGGGCTTTAATTATAAGGGGCTCTTACGCTTTAAATCATTTTTTTATTTGCAACTGATTTATAGAAGAAAAGTTTAAAGTTCTTCAAAATAAATTCAAGTTTTAATAGTTAAACCTGGTTGAAATAGTTGTTAGTTTAATTACACTTAATCACTCTTATTTATAACATTAATTTTGAATGTATCCTGGATGAAACTACCAATCCAAGTGGCAACAGCTGAAACTACCATTGCTAGTAGCAGGCAATAGCTGAAACTAACAATGCTAGTGGCAACAGCTGAAACTACCAATCCTAGTGGCAACAGCAGAAACTACCAATGCTAGTGGCAGACAATAGCTGAAACTAACAATGCTAGTGGCAGACAATAGCTGAAACTAACAATGCTAGTGGCAACAGCTGAAACTACCAATCCTAGTGGCAACAGCAGAAACTACCAATGCTAGTGGCAGGCAATATCTGAAACTACCAATGCTAGTGGCAACAGCTGAAACTACCAATCCTCGTGGCAACAGCAAAAACTACCAATGCTAGTGGCAGACAATAGCTGAAATTACCAATGCTATTAGCAACAGCTGAAACTACCAATGCTAGTGACAACAGCTGAAACTACCAATCCTAGTGGAAACAGCTAAAACTACCAATCCTACTGGTAATAGTTCAAAAACGGAACATGGTAAAAGTAGGGTATGGTTGAGGCTCAGCTTAAATCATGCATTCTTAATCTCTATTAAATAAACACAACATGAATTTGCATTCACACATTTCATAGACCTTTTTATTAAAATCTATTATACAAATACGTTTTATAATTTAAAACAAATACAATTAAACAGTGCTACGTAACGACTAAAAGTTATAGTATCAGAATATATCTGTAAAACTCAACAGCTTGAAACTAAATCCTCTGTTTGACTAGAAGCGACAGAGATAATCCATGTAACTGGCATATCACCAATACAATACAGTTATTGGTATAATTATACAGTACAGTGCAGTTATTGGTTATTGTTATAATTACTATACACTACTACTATACTATATACTATATAAACTATACTATATATACAGTACTATATTATTGTTGTTGGTGTCACACAATTGGCACTTCACACGTTAGTTTCATTACACAACAAACATATTATATTTTAGCTAGATCTTCTTTTATTGTTTGATAGGTTTTCAGTTTTACAAACAATCAAGATGCTGAAGACAGAATATTTAAAATTTGTTTAATGATAAATCCCACCAAATGCAACTATTTTTATTGCAAATTCTTAAGTCGTTAACACTTTATGAACTGTAGGTAATCTAACACCAATTATATATTGACTTGCCTTTTCAGTGATGAGAAATCTCCGAAATGAGTGAAATATATCTGAGACAAACCAACAATTTTGGCATAACTACAATTGGGCCAAATTATTGTACTGAGCCTACAAATTTAAAAGAGAAACGTATTTTTATTCAAATAGTTTATTATGTTCAATTATAATAGTTTATAATAGTCCAATTATGTTTTCTTTATATTACTAACATCACAAGGGATTGTAATGTTTCAGAATACACTCCCGAGTCAGACCTTTTGTAGGTTCTATTTCCATTGTTTCTCGGAAACAGAAGATGAAAGATAGAAAGCTCCATTTCCCATTTCAATAAGATCGCTTTAATTATTCAACTTCAATTAGCATTCTTAATTTGACATTTCCGATCTTAAATTCCATCAAGATGAGGGAATTTCATTCTCGTAGGGAGTAATGATTTTGTTAATCCCGGTATTCAAATTATATTGCCAAACAACCCAACTAAGTACTTAAACTACCGTGCTTTTAGTCTCGTGTCAGTTTATTTATTATACCTTCATGCAAGGAATTTGTTTTTTTGACACCAGTTTTGTTTTTGTTTACACCAGTATACATTAGTTTGTACTACATTATACCTTGGTTTTTTAATCCTGGAAGTACTGTTATAATATTACAACTTACCAACTGGCCAAGAAGTAATTTTAGTAATCCGTACTGGATATTGCCACAGTGCATTGCCGCTGAAAACCATTGACTCCTAAAAGAAATCTTCTCTCGGTATAAGGTGATAATTATTTTATATAAAGATTTTATGTTTATTTTTAGGCTGATTGCACGATTTTTGTGGCAAATTATGTTATTGCTCCTTTCCGTACGGTATAGCCATGAAAAAACCAGCGAAACATATCGAAATAATGATAATTTACTAAGTTTCTTTGTGATTGGAGGTATAGTAAAAATTCAGCCTGATGTCTACTACTACTACTGATGTCTAATACTACTGATGTCTAATACTACTGATGTCTAATACTACTGATGTCTAATACTACTTATGTCTACTACTACTGATGTCTAATACTACTGATGTATAATACTACTGATGTCTAATACTACTGATGTCTAATACTACTGATGTCTAATACTACTGATGTCTAATACTACTTATGTCTACTACTACTGATGTCTAATACTACTGATGTATAATACTACTGATGTCTAATACTACTGATGTCTAATACTACTGATGTCTAATACTACTGATGTCTAAATGTTCAGGAGCAATTCGTATGGATTGTACAAATATTTAAATTTTTGAACTTTAATAATATGCACCATAAATAAGTCTTAAAAAATAACTGGGTTTGTAACCTTGTATAAAACTATTTACATCTCAACAAAAATTGTGTAGAAATATTGTTTGAAATTTTGTTTAATTTTATTCACTCTTTCAAAAGACTAAACAAACAAATATTTCATATACCACTATTCAAAGAAAGATTGTTTCATAGTTTCAACCGTTTCAACTTAATAATTGAAATGTCAGAAACATCCACTGACTGTTCAGATCCTACTTTTGACATGGAGGTAACGTAACAAATTACAAAACGCAGACATCTCTGGAATTTGCAGTTTTTTACATTTACCGGGCTGTAAAAAGTGAAAAGGTAAAACAAAAATGATTTGTGAGTAAATTAGTTGTGATCTTTTACTTGTCGAGAGGATGAAGATTCGTTTATGAGTAACACCTATGTTTAGTTTACGGACTGATAATGTTACTCGATTCTTTACTATGATCTATTCTTAAAAACAACAATTTTTGCTTTAAAAACTAAGCAACTTTTTGATTAGCATATTACCTGTTGTTATTACTTACGGGATGTAATAAAAGACGTATTAAAACACTTTAAAATATATTTAGACTTATACTGTACTCACATAACATAAGGTAAATATATACAGACTGTTCAGAAAGGGTCATTACAAACTTCGGGGGCTGGTAGCACATATCAATTTGAACAATAAATTAGATGTAAACATAGGTCAAAAAATTTGCCGTTTAGCTGCTATTCGTCATTTTGTATTTTAAATATATATATATATATATTGTAAACCTTTTGAGGGGTTAAATTGATTGAATTGAATAAATTTGAAATTATACTCGCTTAGCTAGTTAGAGGTAACTCATAGGACCGTGGATTGGAATGAACACAGATCAAGGAAATGAAAACACTTTAATATACATGATAAATATAATCCAACTATAATAAATGATAGAACAGAATACTATAAAAGGTGCACTTAAGCCTCCTGGACAATTTATGTATCTAGGGAGTCCTTAATCCCTGATAAACACATATAGTTTGTTCCACTTTCTCACTCCATGTGCATTTAATACATTTAAAATATTCACTTTGCACTTTAATTCTCCTAACCTCTACTCTTACAGTATAATAATGGTCTCTCAAGACAAAGGCCTGAACCACAATGACTTATGCATTTATAACATAATCAAGACATGACATAAAGGTTCCTTAGAATATTCACAAAACACATACATAAAATAACCCCATAAAATAAAGCTTTCTATCTCTCCCTTGTTTAGTTATTATCAATATTCACGAATAGTTCCTGTGATATTCTGAACAAAGGAGCAAAACACACTAAATAAAATCTTCTAATAAACCCTTTATATATCTGACATATAAAATATCTAATGCTTTATACATTCAACTTTCACTTGATATACTGAATAAGGAATCAGCATACACTAAATGGAGTTATCTAAAACCCTTCTATATATCTGACATAAAATTAAAATCCTGTAATAAACCCTTTATATTTTGACATATTAATGATCTAATATTTTGTACATCCAACATTCATTTGGTATACTGAATAAAGAATCAATATACATTAAACAGAATTATCTAACAACCCCTTTATGTATATCCAACACATTATTAACCTAATACTTTATACATTCAACCCCACATAGCATGGCGGGTTCTTAACTTGCATTCTGATATCACCCCTTTTGTTTATATTAGTTAGATATTTTATCTCTTCGGGATATCTTATAATTCTCCTGCATTTACAATTTTTATTATTATTATAGTTTATTTTTAACTCCTGCTAGCTATTATTTCTTGGCTTCTTTTATTTAAGTTCGTCTTTTAATAATTTATTTAATATATCCTATCTGTGCACCTTTTTTAATGAAGTGGGAACATACCCAGATATTTTTGGAGATCTCTGTGACACCTCACGTCCCTTGCGCCCGGTCGTCCTGTCCTCCTCCTGTCCTCGTCCCTCCGGGCCGCGTCGTAGGTCCGGTACCTCGGAGTTCCGCTCCCCCTGGGGTTGACGGCGGGTGGGTAGACGTCGGTCGGTGTCCTCACTGATGTTCTCAGAAGATGGACCCAGAAGATGGACTCGGGTGCGATGGAATCTCGTCGAGTGAAGTGATAGAGTGTCGTAAGGTACTGGTAGAAGTTATCGAACTCCCGGGTGCCCTCAGGTGCATTTCACTTTCCTGAAGACTTTCTGTTCCTACTCGGTCCGGAACAGCCCAGAAGAAGCTTCCCAGTGTCTACCTTACTCTCCCAAAACTCTCCGAAGACTGTCCTTTTCTTTTTCTCCCTCTATCGCCATCTTCCCCTCCAATCCGTCATCGTTACGCCTCCTAACCAATCGGTGATCGATGCATCCGATACCTCCATATTATTGGTCATCCTTTTCCTGATCGGCCTACTAGTTCGACGAAATGGGCGTGTCGCTGACCGTAAGTAATTTTATTCTCTTAGCATGCTTGGATCATGGGATTGTTTGATTTTCTTAACGTTGTTCTCAAGGGTTTTGATTTTCAGCTTGATCATTATCGAGGATCGTAATTCTATACGTCCTGTTGTTCGCCGAGGAGTCGTGACTTCCCGTGGGAGCGTAATGATTTGATTCGATCTGTCTCTGCTTTCATAATTATTATTTTAAAGTAAAGGAGTAATTGTGTTTTAAATTTTATTCTATAATTTCTTTAATTATTTATATATATTTAAATTCCCCTTGTTTATATTCCGCCGCCGCCATTTTAACTTGGTCCCCAAGTTAATCAAATTGTAATATGTGTTGTGAGGTTGTTTATTGTTGACGTTGGTTGTAGTCCCTCGTGGGTAGCAACATTCTGAGTTTTATGGCTTGTATGTTTAGGCAATATATTAGGATGAGGCATAGTATAGTCAGTAAAATATTCCATGTTAGGAGCATGTAAAATAGTAGTCTTGTATTGTTAAATAGGTCGAAGTCATTATTTTTCAATGATATGTGCTGTATTTTCTCCATTTTTGTTAAAACAAATGTTGGGTTCGTGATGTTCCAATCCGTGTCTAATATTTCCGTTAGGTTGTCAAACTCGTGATGAATTCCTGATTCGAGTGTGAACAATTTTAGGGTTTTTAATTTTGTCCAAGCTGCTGGTATCAGGTTTACGTAATGTGGTGGGTCATTGTCTGTTCTGTCACAAGGTCGTATCTTTGTTAATAGTAATAAATTGTCCATTAGTAATTCACATTCGCACGGTATTGTTACCTGTAGAGTTCCTGTGCTCATTTTTGGTAATTTCCTGGTATTAGTTGAGTTGTCGCATATTAAATCTAGGTCTTGCTGGACGTTGGTGATTAAGTATTGATTTGGGAATAATTCGGTGATTATGGGGTATTGGGGTTGATTTTCACATATAAAATGACAGTTTTCTTTTAGTTTATCGATTGATGCGGAATTGAGAATTAAATGTAGGCATAGCTGCATTTTGTTTGCGATAATTGTGGTTCTTGGGATTTTGCATAATGGGTACGATTTTTCGTTACAATGGCTATCTGTCATGGTTATTACTTTCGTATATGTTTTGGTTTTGAAAATGATGTTTTCTTCCATGTGCAGGGAACATATTTTGTGTTCCCAAATCAGGGGAGTGTTTATTGTTTTGTAAACTTCGCCCTGTGCGTTCGATTTTATTAAGGGCACATTCAGCCTTGCCACTAGTGTGTTCTGAATTATTTTGCAATGGTTTATCTTCAATCTGTAATATAAGTATACGTCTGTTAATGGTATTGCTAGAGTGAGGCCTTTAGTTTTCGCTTTATTTGCTAAATCATGCAACGTTGTAGTTAAGTTCTGTGGAGGTACCATTTTTTCAGATAGTAGGTTTATGTGACATTTTTCTAGTATTTCCCTTTTAGTATCTTGGTAGTAATTGTATAAAATATAGTTCCATGTTTCTTGTATAGTAGCATATATCTCATGTAAAATCTCTGCATTATTTATTGATTTCATTCCCAGTAGATTTTGTTTTACGGCATTGAATCCCTGATGTACCTTAGTTGCTAAATGTTCCACGTTTTTACTAAAGTTATTTAAGTTACTCGTGGTTTTTACCAAATCTTGGTACTGGGTCCCTACGGAATCGATAATTTGGTTGGTATGTTCTTCAATTCCCTTTTGGTTTTCATAGATGTTGTTTATTTGTCCCTTCGTGGCGACATTGCAGCACCATTCGAAGAAATTCTGGAGGAATAATAATCCTCTTCTGTTTCTTGAGTTTAGGATAGTTTGATTGGTCAATGTAGTGTCGCTGTATTGGGATTTAATTTGTTCATTTATGAGGTCACGCAATGTCATCAGGTTTCTTTGAAATAAACAATAGTCATCTTTGTGTTGTCGGCAGTTCGTCCAGTTCGATTCCGTCGTCCAGTCGTATGATTGGGGCTCAAGGAAAAATTGAGTTGAGAATATCAAGGGGATTATTGTTTCGTATGGGATGTAATCTGTCCGTTGTTGAAAGTGATGGCCTGAGAATATTTGGTACCTAGTCTTATTTTCTGCCCATGTACCTGAGAGTGTGTATAGTATAATTGTCGTGGTGATTAGGAGTGCTGTCGACGTTGACGCCTTCATCTTGTGAGGTTCGTCCAATATCTGTGCCGCAAAATTATGTTAATATTATTATTTTATTTGTGTGTAGGGATTTTTCATTGTTATTCTAAGTTTTTTCTGTGTCTTATTTTGTTTATTCAGTCCCTGTCCAGTTTGTAGTGTTATATTATATAGTGGTTGTATTAAGCTTTTATTTTTCCTAAGTTTTAATCGATAATCGATTATTAGTTTAGCTTGTCAATTGCTGTGCTGTTACAGACATAACACGGGTGATCAGGCCGTTATATATCCCTAATTGCCAGTAATTGGTTTGGCTACGTTATTTTGTCATCTGAAAGTGATGAGTGTTCCTCGTGGTTAGACAGTGTGTAGTGAGCAGTGCTACATGCCTGGATCGCCTGGCGTCGTCTTATCTCCAAGAATGCTGTGTCTTGTTGTCTTGGAAAGTCGGCCATTTTGAATCCGTGGGCGCCTGTGTCCCTGTCGGATTAATACGGTTGTGTCGTGCCCATTATGTTGCGAGATATGGTTCCGTTCGTGTCTACTGCTGTTTTATGGTAACTCGTACTATTGATTGGCGTTGTGCATTGTCAGTGATATATCGATTTGTGATTTTAAAAGTGTTATGTTGTCCCTTTTTCTTGGATAATCTTATTCGAGGTATTTTTATTTCAATTATTTGTAGATTGAGTGTAAATCAAGTGTCGAATGTGTCCTATCACTAGATCGCCCTCTTGAAATATCTTGGTATGTTCCCATGGGTATGTTTAAGCATTCCAAGTTGTGGGTAATGTTAAATGTTCCAACTCCTTTACTTGGCGGCTGGGTTCTAGCGGAAATTTTCCCTTTGCAGATATATGTATATATTTTTTCGTTTTTGCTCGCTAAACTCCCTTTGGATTTTGTTTATTAAATTAGCAGAGACTAAATACTATTTTTAGTTCTATGATTTTGTATATTTTAATTTACTTGCGAATTCCAATTTCCTTTTTAATGGTAATTGTTGATAGTCCACCTTATTCGTCGGGATTAGAATTTACTATTGGCTGTCACAAAAATACATTTTAACTAGTATTTTATATTCCTGTGAGACTCAATAGTTGTTTATAAATTATATTAATTTTTATATACTTGGGAGGTAATTCGTGTTAATTCGTTTTAATTATTTATTGATTGTAGATACTCCGATATAATTCTTGGCGGCGTTAGTATGATGATAACTCTTAAACAATGTTGTATGTTGTTTGATTTTTGACCAAGATTTCGTGTTTGAAGATGCGTTGATGTAACTCTTGAGGTGATATATTTTCTTTAAGGATGGGTTTTGATTTTTCGGGGGTGGCATTAGTTACTCATTTCCCTCGATGTATTGCCATCCATTAAATTATATGTAACGGTAGTCTATTTTGATTCGGGATCGGCATTTTGTAATTCTTGAATATTATATGGTGTTGTTTTTTGATCGATCCTTCTTAAATAGATTAATCCTTATCTTGTGTATAAGGTATATTTTCAGACATAGGCCTATTTGTTTGACTGTGTGTGTGTTTATGAGTTGACTAGTAGTTATTATAGTTAAGTCTAGGGCTAAAAAGGTGGCTAGACCTCCTTCCCATCGGGTCTTAATATAAGTTGCTTCAAATTTTTTTGTTGCTAGGGGTTAATTCCCCCCCGGTGGGTTTTTCTAAGTTATATTAATTATAAGTGAAGGAATTCTATTCCGGCGTAATTTTTACGCTTTAGGCTTAAGCTGGTGTCTGAGTGGCTTTATTTTTAAGTCGTTTGAGTGTTGTCTGAAGGTATTCCTGTACACGTTAAGGTATTAGTCTTTGGGTTTTTTAAATATTTATCTGCGGCTGAATGGTTTCATTCTAGCTATATGTACTGGTTCGTTGATCAGTCTCCCTCTCTTTTCGAGTAAAACCATATAAGTAGTGTCATTTATTTTGTCCGTAATGAAGTATGGCCCTCTGTAAACATTATTGAACTTGTTATAAGCTCCTTTGAAATCCTTCGGATTTTGTATTAAAACTTCGTCACCGATTTGTGGATTTAGATCTCGTTTTGTTGAATCGAAATGTTTTTTCTGGGAATCTTGTGCTTTTTTAAGTATCGTTGGGATTTCCCGTCGTACCCTTTGAATATTTTTGATTTCTCTGATTATGTCAGGGTCCTGGTCTTTTTGTATATGTAAATAATCCGATGGCATGTTTGCCTGTCTGCCATACATTAAAAAGAATGGCGTATACCCCGTGGATCGGTTAACGCTTGTATTATAAGTGAAGGTGACATATTTTACGTAATCTGACCATTTGTTTGGTTCGCCTTCAATATAGTGACTTATCGTTTTTTTGAAAATAAGATTCATTCTTTCCGTTAGGCCTTGTATCCTGTACATATAAGGTGGACTCGGGTGTTGATGAATTCCTAAACTTAATAAGAGTTCTTTAAGTACGTTGCCCATGAAGTGGGTGCCTTGGTCGTGCGTGATGACCTTGGGACATCCATATTGACAGAATAAATCCAGTAAAACATTCGCTGTGGTTTTTGTATCAGCTGATCTCGTGCATTTTGCGAAAATCATTCTTGTTGTCGGGCAAGTAATCATTAAAATGTATTTATATCCTCTGCTCTGTGTGATCGGCCCCATGTAATCAATAATTAGTCTTTCAAATGGCGTCGTGGGTGGTACTTGTGGAGTTAATTTATCGTACTGCTTGTAAGTGGGAGTTCGTTTTAATTGGCATTGTTCACATGTATTAGTATAATGTTGGATATCTTTTGTCATATCTGGCCAATAATAACGTTCTTTAATTTTTTGTGTGGTCTTGAATGCCGAGAAATGTCCTCCGGAATATACATTATCGTGAAATGATTGTACGATATCCTGTACCTTATCCCGCGGTATTGCGAGTAAGTAGTTATTCGTCCTGCCATTGAATTGCTTGAAATATAATAATCCGTTTCGTTCTTCGTATTTTCGACTTTGGTTTCGTATTTTTTTTGGGACTGTGTCCGGTGAAATCTTTGCTAATTTGATAAGTTTTAGGTATGGATCCTTAGCTTGTAATTCTTCATAATTTTCTGTCTTAATTTCCTGTATGTTTAAGGTGATTTCGAAGGGGTCCTCCTCGAGTGTGTCTTGGGGTGGATTCCTCGAAAGACTGTCCGCTAACGTGTTCGTCGTTCCTTTCTTATATTTGACATCTATATCGTAATCAACTAGTGATAGCGCCAGTCGGTTTAATCTGGATGATGTATGCTTAAAATTCTTGTAATGAACTAGTGCTTGACAGTCCGTGTGGATAGTTATCTTGCGTCCTAGTGTAAACTCTCGCCAGTAATTTACGGCGTATACTAAGCTCATCATCTCTCGTTCGGCGTTTGAGTACCGTTGTTGTGTTTCCGTATATTTTTTTGACAGATAAGCAATCGGATGTTGTTTGTTTGTTTCGGGATCCGTTTGAGTGAGGCAAGCCCCGAGCGCGTTTAAGCTTGAATCCACATAAATGCTTGATTCCCAGTCGTCGTTCCAATGTTTTAGTAGGGGTGGATTTGTCAAAATTTTCTTAATTTCTATAAATGCTTTTTCGCAGTCGTCTGACCATTTAAATGGTATATTTTTATTTGAATCCTTTATTAAGTTGGTGAGGGGTAGTGTTATTTCCGCATAGTTTTTTATGTGTTTCCTGAAGAATGATGAAGAGCCCAAAAACTGTCTTACTTTCCTAATGCAATTTGGCCTATTAAATTCTTGTATTGCTGCTACGGTAGACTTTTGAGGCAATATACCTTGGGTCGATACTGTGTATCCCAAGATATCTACTTGTTCGTATAAAAATTTACATTTTTTTGTGTTGAGCTTCAAGTTTGCCTCATGTAAGATATTTAAAATAGTTTCTAAATTTTGTAGATCTTGTTCAAAGTTCTTGCCATATACTATGACGTCATCTATATAACATACTACTTTGTTGTATAGGTGTTTATTCAGTAATGCTAATATCGCTTTACTGAATAGTGCAGACGATGTTTTTAGCCCCATTACTAATCTTTTATATCTCATGAGCTTGTCTGTCGTTTTGATTGTTAATAAATGCCTATCTTCCTCTCGTACCAATAATTGGTGATATGCCCCTTTTAAATCCAATTTTGTGAAAGAGTTTGCGTTGTTTAAGCTGTTTAGTACCAGATTTACGGACGGAGTAGGGTATATGGACGGTTTTAAAATTTGATTTATTTTCCTCATGTCTGCCACCAAGCGTGGTGTTTTATCCTTATTGTGTGTTATAAACACCGGGCTTGAATATTCGCAGTATTCGGGACATTCTTCCAGTATGTCCGCTTCCTGTAGTTCTTGTAATATTTTATTTAAAGCTTCCCTCTCCTGTTTGCTTTGTTTATAAGGCGGTGTATTTACTGGTTGTGAGTTTGGGATGGTTTCTAGTGAGACTGGGGGCAGTTTAGCTGGGGTTAGATCCTTAATTTTTGTCGTAAACATAGCCTTATATTTCTGTAGTAATTTGATTACCCTGTTGTGTTGTTCTGTCGTGAGGTGGGGTGAGATGTCGAAACATATGTTGTCCTTATCTTTAAGGATTTGTTTTCCCGGGTTATTGTTGTATTTTATCTGATGGGGTTCGTTTTCCTGTCGACCTACATTTGTGTTGTGTGGCTCCGTGCAGTAACCTAATATTGTGTTGGCATTTATGTGTTTAGGTGTGTTTGATGCATTGTAAATATTTAAATAATTGCTTGTTTTATCTGCTCCTTCTATGGGATATATGTGGCACCTCTTCTTTTCCTGTAATGATTTTTCTTGCTCGAAAACTGCTTCCTTGCTTATCCTCTGTTGTATCTGTATCCTCCTATGTTGATGTGGTGCGATGACTAAATCCTGTTCACATCTGATGTCAACAATGTTTGTTTTGTTGGTGGTTTGATGACATTTTACGCTTTCAATTTCAAATAGCCATTTTTTATCCATTTTAATTTTATGCTTGTAATCCCCTAAGTTAAATACAATTTCCTTGGTGTTATAATTTAATTCAATTTTGTTTCTGTTCAAAAATCGATTGCCTAAAATTATGGAACTGTTTGTATCGGGTGTACCATATAGCGTTTCCTTGACTATGATATTACTGATCTCCAACATTATTTCCGTGGTCCCTAGGATGTTGATGGGGGTGTTATTGGCTGATACGACTGTAGGTACCCTGTTGTGTTTGATATTTTCCTCCCTTACTAACTTTGAATTTATTAAATTTATGTTGGAGCCCGTGTCTATTATGCACTGTATGGTCTCGTGTGGGCGGTTAGCTAGCTTCGCATTTAAGGTTAGTACAGGGGTTTTTTTTGATTCCTTGTCTTGTATTTTAAACAATGTTTCGTGTATTTTCTTCCCCTCTAATTTTCCCCTTTTCCTCGGTTTATGGATCCTTCCTTCCGCTATTTGTGAGATATCGCACGCATGTACTGTGTGTTGTTCCTTTAATATTTTCCGTATTTCTTCCTTCTCCTGTTCTCCTAGAATCTGTTCATTTTCCTTGTTCCCTCCGTTATCGGTCTGCTTTGTTGTCCTTTTATTTGTGGCCTGTCTGGTGGTGACTGTAATTGCTCTGTTTTGATGCTCGTAGTTCCCTCTTCTTCCCCCGTGGTATTGTGTGGAAATATTTTCTTTTCTTCCCTCTTCTGTTTGCGTGGGTTTCCTCTTTGGTTGCTTCTTGTTTATAGCTTCTTCTAGTGTCGGAAATTCCTTTTTGTAATCCGTGATATGGAATCGGTTGTTGCCATTGTTTTGAGATTTAATGTTAAATGGTGTGGGAGACCCCTTTGTTCTGTTAGTATAAAGTGGCTCCCTCATTACGCGTTTTTTTGTTTTGTCTGGAATTTCCCTAATTTAAAACACTCTTCCCTAGAATGATTTGTCATTCGGCAATGATCACAATACGTGTTTCTCATTCGGGTGTTCTGTGTCCTCGCATTTTTATATTTGCAGTCCTGTGTACGATGGTTGGTCCTTTTACATATATTACATTGGTAATCGCCATTCCTATAGCTGTAATTTGTTAGTTGTTGTCTTCCCCCGTAGTATGTGTTCCCCGTTCCCCTACGCATGTGGGTGAGGTGTCCGTGTGCGGAGAGTGGATGTCCTGTGTAGTGCGCCTGGTGTGCAGTAGGCCAAGGTCGCCTGCCGCCAGCCATGTTGTGTGTCGGTGCTCCGTCGCTCCTCCAGGTCGACGCCCTGTTGTTTATGTCTGGGGCCCTGACGTCACGTGCTTGATAAGTGTGGTGTGGTGTGGTCACGGTCCTCGGGTGGTGTGGTTGTGGTCGTTGATAATTGGGGTAGCTGGGTGGCGGTGGTTGTTGTGGGTACCTCTGGACGTTCATGTTACTTATTACTTGGGTTAAGGTTTTTATTTCCTCTTCTAAATGATTTATTTCCTGTCTGTCCCTAGTGTTTCCTCTGCTTTGTCCTTCCATTTGTATCCTGTTATATTTCTCCCTGTTTACTGCCCTAATTTCCAATTGTAACTCTATGTTTTTAAGGCTGTTTTCTAATTCTTCTAAGGTTTCGCAAGGTTCAGTTAAGATTTTGTCACAAAATTCCGGTTTTAATCCTTGGATTATGTATTGTATTACCCTTTTTTCTGACATATCCGGTTCGTGTCTCCTACATAATGTTAGAATTTCCAGATAGTAAGTAAGGACAGGTTGTTCCCTACCTTGTACCTTTTTATCTAAGATACTCTGAAGCGTGGTTGCCTGGGCTGCTGGGGTGAATGTTGTTATAAATTTTCCCTTTAGGGTTTCCCAGTTGTCGGGTCTACCATTTTTTGTGTAATGTCTATACCATGTAAGCGCTGTTCCTGTTAGGTGGGCTGGGAATATGTTTAGTTTGGTTTCGTTCTGCCAGTGGTTAGATTGCGCCGCGATTTCATACTTATCGATAAATTCATTAGGATTTTCGGACGGTAGGCCGTGGTAAGTACCCGCTGATATGAGGGGTAGTTTTTCCTTAACTGTTGCCATGTTTTGTGCGGGGTTTGGTAAATTGTTTCTTGAAGGGCCTTCGTTACTTTCTACTGCTGTTTGTGAGCTTAGTGAAAGTGTGTCGGGGAAATTTATGTCCTCGTATTCCGTGTCGGAACTCTCGTCGCTTGCCGGGTTGTCGTACAAGTTTTCCCTATCTTGTAGAAATTGTTGGATTCTTGTTAGTGATGGATATTTAATTAATTCGATTTCTGTGAGATATTTCCTGCCTAATAGTTTCCTTATAATGTACTTCCTTTCCTCTGTTATCGGTGTTTTAAGAAACGCTTTGAGATCGGCTACCACGGGACGTAAAATGGCTACGGTGTCTTCTTCCCTACACTTTATGTTAAACTTTGTTAGGATATATATGAGGTGTTCCTTACTCACCCTATATATGTCTGTCGGTAAAGTTATTCCTGTTTCCGGCATTTCATTTCTTAAGATCGTGATTCCCTAAGCGTGTGGCGTTTATTTTTATAATTATCGTTTATTTATTTGGGGGAATTTTCCTAACTAGTAATTGGGGTATTATGTTTTCTGGTTTTAGGTTAATATTAAAATTTTTTTTTTTTTTTTGTTTTTACAGGTTTATTAGTTTATTAATCCCTATATTATTATCCTATTAAAATTCGTTTCCCTTTCCTGGTTTTACCAAAATATACACTGTCACACTTAAATATATGTAAAACACCTTCTTATATTCTATACATGTGCTCTCACTGTGTTCATTCCATCCTTGATAATTAAATCAAAACTGGCTGTCTCCACCATGTAAACCTTTTGAGGGGTATAATTTCAAATTTATTCAATTCAATCAATTTAACCCCTCAAAAGGTTTACAATATATATATATATATATATATATATACAGGGTGAATCTCGTAAGTTGTCCAGTATTGATTTCAGACAAACCGTTGGTCCTACGATGATGAAATAAAATTATTTCCCACTAAACCAACCCCAAGGAATAACGTAAAAATATTTTTAACGATTTTTAAATACAGGGTGTACCAGAAACTGAGGGTCACTAGTCCGAATCTACGAAATATCAAATACAAACGTATATCATGATATACATCAAATTAAAGCTCTTTTCAATCCAAACCATTTGGCGGAATCGGATTTTGATTATTATTGATTCATTTCAAAATGGCGGCTGTTTTTGTGAAAAAATTAGTATTTTTTTGAATACCCTGTATTTTTCTTAAAAATGCAGATATCTTGATTCTGATTCAAATATCGCATTCCTTATGAGCTAAGCTTTATTTTGATATGCAACACTTCAATATTATCTCAAAAACAACAAGTTTCAAAAATATCAGTTTTTGAAAATATGTACATAGCCAAAACTCAAACATTTCAAATAGCACCATATGTCAAATAGCATATCATTTTAAAGGTATTGCAATTCTAAGAAACTTTCAAATTTAAACCTTATGCGTATCTATTTTGGTTTTCGAGTTATCAACAAAAAACATGTTTTTCCACATTAAAACGCATGTTATTTGTTAAACATGGTGGTAAAGGCTGGACCATAGTTCTTACCACCATGTTTAACAAATAACATGCGTTTTAATGTGGAAAAACATATTTTTTGTTGATAACTCGAAAACCAAAATAGATACGCATAAGGTTTAAATTTGAAAGTTTCTTAGAATTGCAATACCTTTAAAATGATATGCTATTTGACATATGGTGCTATTTGAAATTTTTGAGTTTTGGCTATGTGCATATTTTCAAAAACTGATATTTTTGAAACTTTTTGTTTTTGAAATAATATTGAAGTGTTGCATATCAAAATAAAGCTTAGCTCATAAGGAATGCGATATTTGAATCAGAATCAAGATATCTGCATTTTTAAGAAAAATACAGGGTATTCAAAAAAATACTAATTTTTTCACAAAAACAGCCGCCATTTTGAAATGAATCAATAATAATCAATATCCGATTCCGCCAAATGGTTTGGATTGAAAAGAGCTTTAATTTGATGTACAACATGATATACGTTTGTATTTGATATTTCGTAGATTCGGACTAGTGACCCTCAGTTTCTGGTACACCCTGTATTTAAAAATCGTTAAAAATATTTTTACGTTATTCCTTGGGGTTGGTTTAGTGGGAAATAATTTTATTTCATCATCGTAGGACCAACGGTTTGTCTGAAATCAATACTGGACAACTTACGAGATTCACCCTGTATATATATATATATATATATATATATATATATATATATATATATATATATATATATATATATATCGTGAACTACTTAAGCAACAGAAACCAAACATTGCACATACGTTAGAAATAACCATAGAGGCAAATAATAAAAATTAATATTAAGTTGTCTTAAATATTTTCAAAATGGCACCCATTTTGAATTTTAAAGTCAAATAACAAACAAGCAATTCATTTTATAAAAGGTTTACAAGATACAAAAAAGATAAACATTATTATCACAAATCTAATGACACTTTATTCAACGTAATCCGTCAACGCATCATCGAGAAAATGCACTTTAAGGTTTGCTTGCACAAATCGGGGACAAGAAGCAGTGCATTTGGGCCCTCATTGTTATACCCAGCTTGTGCAAGCAAACCTTAAAAGTGCAGTTTCTCTATGATGCGTTGAGGGATTGCTTTGAAGAAAGTGTCATTAGATTTGTGATAAGAATTTTTATCTTTTTTGTATCTTGTAAACCTTTTATAAAATGAATTGTTTGTTTGTTATTTGACTTTAAAATATCAAAATGGGTGCCATTTTGAAAATATTTAAGACAACTTAATATTAATTTTTATTATTTGCCTCTATGGTTATTTCTAACGTATGTGCAAAGTTTGGTTTCTGCTGCTTAAATAGTTCAATATTTACATAAATTTAATGTATACATTATTATTAGGTTATGTATACATTTCTAGAACCATTACAAATTAAGATAGAATAGTTTAATATAAAGCGGACTTGTCCAAAATAAAACAAAACGAGTAAATAAACAAATAAATATACTCGCCTTGGAAAGGAACTGTGAAAATATTTAGAACAAACTGACTGGCTTTTCAAGTAAAGCTCGGTCCCCAGGTGAACAAGTGCTGGAACAAGTGCTAGATATATTAAAAAATATATCTATCTTTACAAATAATATTGCTCTATGACCGCGAGCGAAGCCGCGACAGTATTTAGTAACTCTAAATACATTTATTGCTAACAAACCAAAGCATATAATGAATTTACGTTACACAGAAATTAAGTCAATGCAGTAATTATTTCAATGATTTGCCTAATCAACTTGTTTCGGTTACGTTTAACTGACGATAAAATATACACATCGCTCAAGGTCTTAAATTACATCAATATATTTTGACTTGCAACGTTGTGGAGATTACCTCTGGCTGTTTCTAATTCGTTGCATCTTTTACCATCTCTGTCGAAGAGGGAATACGTATTGTGGTAACATATTGTGGACGTACTAGTGGAAAGAGAAGGGGATATCTCTAATTTGTCTCAAATCAAAAAAGCAAACATCCTCAAAGCCGATAATCCAATAAATTGGTAGATAACCAAAACCAGTTATTTGGCTGTTAAAGTTAAACAAACAAAGCTGTTAAAGTTATTTGGCTGTTGTCGCAAGCTTAACAAACAAACCAACCCTGTAATTATTTATACCTGACGCTCAATTTTCATTGTTTCTGGCTCGTTTAAAACAAGAAATACGACATGATGTGGCCCGTGAAGGGACTAGGAATACGACATGATGTGGCCCGTGAAGGGACTAGAAATACGACATGATGTGGCCCGTGAAGGGACTAGAAATACGACATGATGTGGCCCGTGAAGGGACTAGAAATACGACATGATGTGGCCCGTGAAGGGACTAGAAATACGACATGATGTGGCCCGTGAAGGGACTAGAAATACGACATGATGTGGCCCGTGAAGGGACTAGAAATACGACATGATGTGGCCCGTGAAGGGACTAGAAATACGACATGATGTGGCCCGTGAAGGGACTAGGAATACGACACGATGTGGCCCGTGAAGGGACTAGAAATACGACATGATGTGGCCCGTGAAGGGACTAGGAATACCAATGAGGAGTTAACTATGAGCGGCTGAGGCTTCCATCGCTCTGCGCACTGACAGTACCAGTAGTGGGCCGAGTTGTGATGCTAGTAAGTGTTAATGAACTTTTCTGTTTCTAGCTAGACCATACCGGGCCATTGTGAGCGGCTGAGGCTGCCAACACTCAGCACTACCGGCAGTCGTGCAAGTTGCGCTGCCAGTAAGAGCTAATGTTCTGACCTGTCTGTAGACCATGCCGGGCCATTGTGAGCGGCTGAGGCTGCCATCGCTCGTCACAGAGAGTACCAGCAGTCGTGCAAGTTGCGCTACCAGTAAGAGCTAATGTTCTGACCTGTCTGTAGACCATGCCGGGCCATTGTGAGCGGCTGAGGCTGCCATCGCTCGTCACAGAGAGTACCAGTAGCGGGGCGAGTTGCACTGCCAGTAAGAGCTAATGTTCTGTCCTGTCTGTAGACCATGCCGGGCCATTGTGAGCGGATAAGGCTGCCATCGCTCGGCACAGAGAGAACCAGTAGCGGGGCGAGTTGCGCTGCCAGTAAGTGCTAATGTTCTGACCTGTCTGTAGACCATGCCGGGCCATTGTGAGCGGATAAGGCTGCCATCGCTTGGCACAGAGAGTACCAGTAGTGGGGCGAGTTGCGCTGCCAGTAAGGAGCACCGCCGAGTGGTCGTCATGGGCTCCGCTCGCGTTGGCAAGAGTTCCATCATTTCACAGTTCCTGTACGACAGGTTCATCACTCGATACAGGGAAACTGTGGAAGAATTACACAGAGGTTTGTGGTAACTTTCATGAAAGTAAAAATCCATTACTGTTAATATGTCCACGTAACGTTGACAGAGGCGTAGGATCAGGCTTTTTCATTAAGAACAGTGGTCTTTGTTGAGGTGCCATTGATATCGTCATCAGTAACACACTCAGGCTATGTAGGGGACACCTGTGAATCGTAAATACACTATTCACACAAGAGTTCTCGTATCTTTGTGTGAGGTGAGGAAGTGCGAGAAAGAAGCAGGAACTATTCATTTGCTGTGCGTTGTAGGTAGGATGAGGGAGCCAGATTGCTGTGTTGCCACAAGCCTCTTCACCTAACCACGACGATAAATTTCCTTCAGCTCGTTTAGGGTTAAAATAACTCAAATGGATTTAGTTCAACTATCCGTTTTCTTATGGCTCAAAGAACAATTACGTAATTTGTGGCCAAACAAACTTAACGCTGTACAGCACATCTTTATCAAAATAACCGATCTTTGATGTTTTGTAATAAACATGTTACGTTTTTACTTAGTCTGTAACGGACATGAAACTAATCTTTCCGAATATCATATTGTCATCAGAATCAAACATACCATCACATAAACATTCCAAAAGCCAATAAAGAAGCAAGCATAACTTTTATTAGGTCAAACTCTATATTTCCAAGTCCATATCGAAACCATAATAAGTTCAAACCTTTGTCCAAAAATTTCAAATACAAATATAATTAAAAGTATGCTAGATTAGATATCCATGCGTTTTTTAACTGTTTATTGGTATCCAGGAGAGTATGAGCTCCAGGACGGAGCCTGCCTGACTCTCGACATCCTGGACACCTCAGGAGCCTACCAGTTCCCAGCCATGAGGGCGCTATCTGTCAACACGGCTGACGCTTTCATCCTCGTCTACTCGGTCGACGACGAGGATAGCTGGGGGGAGATCAAGAAACTCAGAGATCAGGTCAAGTAGCATTAAAGGGCTCACCTCGTAATCTCGAGTTTCGACAAATCGATCCCAATCGAGTTATGAAAGTGAGGTGATAGTTCGATACTGGACCCAGCTGTAATTTTGTCATTGGACAGTTAACATTGGGTAGTTAATTGGTTTCTTATAAAAGGTCGACGTTATATAGTTACAAGACGAGGGTTTGGACATTTCTCTATCAAAGCGTTAAACATTCCAGTAGCGTATGTAGACAAAAATAAAAAGGTGTTCTAATGATCACGGTGAACCTTCTGAAGTCTCTGAAGGCATAGAATCTA
Organism: Allygus modestus; assembly: GCA_963675035.1. Lineage (NCBI taxonomy): Eukaryota > Metazoa > Arthropoda > Insecta > Hemiptera > Cicadellidae > Allygus > Allygus modestus. Next base: position 132,052,854 of record OY776114.1, read on the forward strand.
AACGACAATTATTTAGGCTATTTACTATTATTAAGTAATAAAGTTTAGGCATTGACTATAAATACTGAAGTAGATTTCTCATTGCCATTGTAAAATCTGTCCCTAGTTTTGTGTGAGTCATGATTTAAAGAGGACGTAGTTCTCAATAATCACCAACAGAGTACACTGATGTCAACTATTACTTAACCTCTCAAGGATGGGATATTACAACAGTTGGTGTGTCAGGAAACAACCATAAGTTGATTATCCCTTCCTTTCTAGAGTGGATATATTTTACAAGTTAACGTAAACAACTAAAATAAATAGCTGACAGCAGCACAATCTGTCGGTAACCTAATAAAACTACGTCCACTTCAAATTCTAGCATACACTAAAAGTGGGACAGCTGGGCCATAAGGATGGGATGTCTGCTTCAGTATTTATAGTCAATGGTTTAGGTCTTGTCACGCAAAATATCCTATTTCGTTCTGTTTGTAAGTTATTATCCTCCCACTCTTCAAATGCCTTTTAAATTCATCGTGAAATAAAATTACATGTTCTTTATTTCAACAGGCAAAGATAGGGCCACATGGCCCTTTCTTACACTTAACCAGCATACAAAGGGAGATACTTCTACAGCATAATACAATAATAATAATAATATATGAGTACTGGTTTAAATTACTTTATCGTAAAGTGAATCTATTTTCCTCGATAGGCGACTGGTTTCCAATCCACTATTGGGATCTTCATCAGGTGAACATCAAAGTTCTAATTCTTCTCGAACATGTCAGTTGTTTACAAAAAATTCTAAGAAATATTTTTACTGTTTTTGGCATCCTCTTCAATTAATTACCCAACCACAAACAACAGGTGCTAAATATATTGGTTTTCGTAGATTGTACAGAGCCAAGAACCACAATAATCTATTTCTAGATCTACTGGGAGTTCCAGCTGAATGTGACGAGGTCGTATTACTTGAAACATTGGACGTCACCAACGCTTCCTATGACAAATGGCAAGTAGTACTGAACGGATACTACTTGATGGCCATCTAGTAAACAAGGTGGCAAGAGGAATGTGACCCCATCGCAATCCTACCACATTTATTCCATTGGATAAAGTGATTTGATTTGTTTTAGCGAATTTCCTTTGGAAAGTGAACTATTAGCATAACCCGCACGGTGAAACTTAAGCCCGGGACCACCATAGAAGTTCCTAACGTGACCCCCTGAACTCGTTTTGTGGGGTCGTTCAAAATTGTATATATATATATATATATATATATATATATATATATATATATATGTATGTGTGTGTGTGTGTGTGTGTGTGTGTGTTTGTGTGTTTGCACTCTAGCTGTCGCATTTTTTGTCCGATTAACTTCAAATTTGGTAGGGACGTTCATTTCTGTAATCAGTTGGACAAGCTCGTTGGGCAAAACAATTGGAAAACTCTAAACCCCTTTTTGGGGTTTTATCTTTCAAATTTCGAGTTTTTGAGCCCCAAAAGGGTAAAAAAAGCCCCGGATGTAAAATTAATGCATTAAAAAGATGGAAATTATAAAGGTGAAATTGTTAAGCCCTCTCTCGTCATTCTAGCATAAATATTTACCGGGTTATTAAAGAAAATGTGTTTCGACTAAACACACGACGTTGTCTTGTGAGGGGTTTACACTAGAAAATCCTGCTATTCCTTTGTTAGAGTACTTTTATCATTCCCAGCAACTCACACCTACTTTCAAGCCTGCCTGGACCTTCTCCAAACATTATAATGCGCAAATTTGTATTCCCAGCTTTGCAGGTAAATGAAACCAGAAGCATCAGAACAGCCAAAAATTCAATGTTTTCAGATTTCAATAAAAATTGGAATACAAATATGTTTTTACGCAGATTTTGAGTTTTAAAAGTTGTTGTGGAAATTCACTTCCCTCACGTCAGCGTGCTGCGTGCGAACTCGTTTTTTTTATTGCAATATTTTATCACAGCTGATCGTTATTTACCATTACATTCCAATTGTAGTTTCTTGGTTGTCTATAAACTTGGTTGTTACAATAAACGTTGTACGAACAGTGGAGAGGGTAACTTTCCCTTACACCTTTTGTTGACTAGCCGGCCATCAAGTAGCCGCCGACGAGGTTAATATATCTAGAGGCCTCGCCTTGTGTAGCCCACATGGTCGACCGTCATTGGCCTTCTCTGTCAACTCTGCTCCCATGGCAACACAAGGTAACCAACCTCTTCACGATTTACATGACAGTCAGGTGAGACACGTTTAACTTGTGAAGAAAGGATTTGATTGGTTATTATTGGAAAATGGCAGTCGACTATGTAGGCGTCACTTTTTTACCCCAGACAAGACCTCTAAACTTACCTCGTCGGTTGTCTCCGAACGGTACAGGTGTTTCGCTTCTACAGCTTCCACACGTCTGTCCTTCACACGTCCAGTTTTTCATCGACCTGATTTCCAAATTCCTTTTAGTGAGCTATCAAGTAAAATCAGATTCTTATTAAATCACTCGATTTCGGTTTTATGGTTGCTATTGTTATTCTGAGTTACCCAAGGTCAACTGTTACTGATTGCGTTTCTTGTTTCCAGATCGTGGAGCGGCGAGGGCCAATGGTGCCTATAGTGATCGTTGGCAACAAGACTGAGCTGGCCGAGAGGGTGATCTCGCGCGAGCAGGCCGAGGCGATGGCAGTGTACGACTGGGAGTGCGGCTACGTCGAGTGTTCCGCCAAGGAAAACCAGAACATCGTGCAGGTCTTCAAGGAGCTGCTGGTGCAAGCTAAGGTACCTACATCTTAACCTAAAGTAATTCCAGTTAATTATTTGTAACTGTCTAAGAAAAAATAACAAAATAAGGTAAATTTATTATTTTTGGCAAGTTTCTGAAGTTATAGTTACAACCTAGAAGGCTGAAACTTGGAACATTCATATACAATTAGATAAGGAAGATCTTCAAGGAACCCGATTTTTGGTGTTTTCCTTCATTTACAAACGTCCTTAAAAGTACAAAAACAATTCTAAAACTTAAACTTGAACTACTGATCAGCTGTGATCCTACTAATATTATAAATGTGAAAGTTTGTTTGTTATATTGATTTGTTTAGATATTTGTGACTCAATCACGCCCTAACTACTGGACTGATTGAGCTGAAATTTGGCAGAGAGGTACTTGATAGTCCTGAGTAGCATATAGGCATACTAAAGTTGCGAAAATCCTATAGGCTTTGCCCCACGGGAGTTCAAAGTTCCCATATATTCCTTATGGACATTCATTTTTGTTTGAGCTGAAGAAAATACAAACAGTTGATCATGATTCGTAGTTGTAGTAGTAGTTGCACGGGCTAACCACAGAATGCAGCACACATATCTGTCATATAGTTTTTATAAATCATTTGCGGGGCGAAGCCTACGGGTAACACCTATGGTTATTTATAATGTATACTTCTACTATATAGTCATGTGTGAATTGTAGGTATTAGTACAAGCCATTACTTAGTATACGTCATACTTACTAACACAAGTAAGTATGACCAGTAGGTAAGTATTGTTCTATTTTGTAGATCCAATCAAATTTAACCAGCAGGTTAGAGGGTATAGCCTCTATAAACCACTAGTTTAGTAGAATCACCCAGAGTTTTAATATCAAAGTACAACACCAGTCCATCATATAATTGCTCGTATTACTTATTTTAATCATATTACGGGAGAGACTGGACATCACACTATATGTGAAGAGTAATGCATTTTATTTCGTTTGTCATGTCATGAACCAAACAGAGGAAAAGCTCCCCGAGCTGGTTACATAATGTAATCCTGTTACGTGTTATCTTGGGGAAAACAGTTTGGTAAATCAGTTAGTAGGATTACATAAAACATATCTTTGAAACAGACTTAGAGCTGCAAACATTATGTTCATTATTTTGCTGCTGAAAATCGAAATCAGTAGTTAAAAATAGTCGGCTCAAGAACACTGGGAATTTTTGTAGAACTGTTTCCAGACTATTTGGTTCCATTAGTCCTAATTAAAATCTATTAATCAAAAGGCAATTCAGATTTTGAACAAATGTACGTATTATGGGCCATTCTCAGATCACATTGGACCAGGGTTATCAAATGTAATCAAACCTGATTAAAACTATTGATCTATTTTCATCAAACTTGATCAGTTCTGATCCGGCCTGATCACATTATTTGTTCATGAACAACTGATCTGTCTCCTGAACAAGAAAGGTCCAAATGGTGTTTATCCAGAAATAATTGTTGATATAGTTTACTGTAAAGTACTCATCTCGAATCAGGGTTTCCAAAAGTGTGTAGTACATTTTATACTAACATATGTAAGCCGTTAATTGTATCTTTTTCACTAACACATCTCTACTTCATTCTACTCATACCACTGATCCAAATACTAACAGCTAATTATTTTGGATTATGACTAAATTATAAGAGATATGACTTCTTGAAGGGCAGACACAAATTTATTGTGGGAAAAGCAACCCATATGTTTAGCGAATTTACCCTTTAGGGAAGAAGCTATTAGCGTAAGTGGCATGGGAAAAGTTAAGCCCGAGACCATGATAACTTTTTGTTTTGTTGTCCCCAGATGCCAAAAACACTATTCGTTCAAATTTATATATCTGTATGTGTGTGTGTGTCTGTAAACTCGATAACTTGAGTAAAAACGTCTGATTACGATGAAATTTGGCTCAAATGTGTAAAGTGACATTCATGACTTTAAGTTTGAAAACCAGAAAAATCGGACCATGGGAAGGGTGTTTTATGGGGGTTAACAATTTTGCAAAAATCAGTTTGTTTTTTTTTCATTTTTCATCCTCAAATTTGTAAAACACTTAATTTAGGTTTCAACCATTTTATAGAGCTTAAAAAGAAAAAATAATATAGTTTTTTTGAATCATTAACCTAGGTTAAGTGGTTGAGTAGAAAATACTTTTAAATGAAAAAAGTGCTCATAAAATCTCCCATGTTAATCTTATGGGAAAAATGTGTTTAGCTTTCCTCAGTTCATTGTAATGTAAACCTCACATTTGCTTTTACCAACTAGTTCAGCTCTACAAAACAATCATTTTGGTGTTTAAATTGTGATTCTACGTCCCACCATTGCAGAGATATTCAGATTGCTAACACAGTACGTTGTCCAATGTTATCCTTATGGACAATAATTAAAATTTGATTACTCGATTATTTATGAATGTATGTTGATGAAACTTTTCATATGGCTTCACCTAGTACTGATATTGATATTTGCACAAAATAATATTTTTTGCCGATTTTCCCTGCAGCAGCAAACCTGCATACTCAGCCCCCATGTTATTCTTATGGAGAATAAGTAAAGTGTAATGTCACCCTTAATTATGAATATAAATTAATACAACTTGGTATGCAGCTTCGACTGGTTAAGTTATATTGATAATTGAATAAAAACACATATTTTGTGTTCCTTGTTGTAACAAACCTGCTTACTCAGCTTTCAATGTTATTCTTATGGAGAATAAATAAAATGCTATACATCTCTTATTTATACATGTATTTTTATGAAACTTGATGAGTGGCTTTATGTGGTAGTGAGAAACATATACAGGCATTGGGAATTCACCGATAACGCAGGTTTGCTGCGACGTAGATATTTATAGAATAATGAATTTTATCTTTAAAATTAATAGTGTTGGTTAGATCCACTAAAAGAAAACACCCTTTTTCAAAACTCCCTGTACTATTGGGCTATTTGACAATCGAGGAAATACCGACTTTTCTCATATTCCCCGCCAAAAGTCTCGCCTGTAAAACAGCTGTCGCTTCCTGCTTCTTAATCTCTAACACCTAACCCCCGGTTCCAGATCCACTACAACCTGAGCCCGGCGGTGAAGAGGCGGAGGCAGTCCCTCCCCAACTACGTGGGCAACGCCGGCTCCGGCTCTGCCAAAAGCAAATACATGCTCAAGCGCAACTCATGCTCCGTAGCCTAACCGCCCCCCTCCCCCCAAACCATCAATGACTGTACATACGTGTAGGATATGGATTATATAAGTACATTTTATACTCATGTTTCATGTTCTGACCCTAAAGACATTTGTATGTTGCGGTTTCAATCAGAAATTAAATTTAAAGATGTGTTTTTTGTTTTGAAAATATTGACGCATTTTTATACGTCTGAAATATTTGAAAATTGAGAATTGTTTTAACTGTTTGTACCAGTACGGTTTTATTCCAAGTGCTATGTTCAAATAACATAAATATTCCATATTTTTAGCGAAACGTATACTCGTATAGCTGACGGAACTCCCGTGCGATAGTTTTAAGAAATCAATTTGATATGCTAATGTTGACACTTTTAAACTTGTTGCAAAAATCGAATTGTTATGATGTTAGGGTAAAAAGTCGGTATTTATAATTATTTAAGGGTGAAAAAGAGTATCTCAGAAAAAAGGTTCTGGTAGCTCTGGATTGCTAGTGAAGGCTGTGATCGGGTAAATATTTGTTGAATGTTTTTTACATTTTCTTTGCTACAATTCTATCTAGCGTTTAATGGATAGAATGAAGTGTTATATTGTAACCCTCGCTTAGTTTGATTTATTTAAATAATCGTTGTCAATTAGAAATAAATTACGCTAACTGACTATAATATTATAACCATGCTTAGTAAAATGGCAGGTTCAAATTCACTTTCAGTTGTGGGACCCTGAAAACTTAATGAATTATTTAATAATCGGTAAAGCCATCTGAATATCACACAACACATTTGATACCACTTACCAATGCCGCATTTTTGAACAAATTTAAACCCCTTTTCCGACACTAATAAATTATTTTGGGTGAAAATACACTAATGTAACAGAACCACTAAAATTCCTAATTATATTATTTTAAACATGTTTATTATTATAACAAACTATAACAAATTATCATAGTCATAATGCATAAAAGGTATTTTATGTACATCAGGTCAAAATGGGTTTCAGGTTAAAAATGCTTAGCACACAGTCCGGATTGTTTGGTCATAGAGGAATTTATTAAATGGCAATTCTCAAGGCATCTGATGTTTTGTTAAGGAGTGTTCAACAACGATAGGGCACCAACAGCCTTATTGAAAATATAGAGGAAAACTTTGGAGTCGTACAAAAGAATCCTACAAAATCTGAAGCTAATGTAGTATTATTAATTCAAATACTTTTTGTTTCACTTTAGGGATAAGCCAAATAAAACTGTATCTATTACTTTGAAAATCAAATAATCTTTTTGGTATAACATTTTTGAATTAACATGCTATTTTTCTAAGGATAAATATTTGCATGTTAAATGGGTTTGCGTACCAAATGAAAACCATTACTTTCTCAATGTATAACGTAGACACCAATGATGTTGATAATATATACTTATTGTAATAATTATGATTAAATGTCAGTGTGTTACATGGTACTGATATATGTACACAACTATAATGTATACCTTATTATTGTTACAATTTAAATAAATTTATATTTATACGTTGATTGGAGAGTTTTTAATTACCACCAACCTCAAACGTGGAAATAAGATAATTTTATTATTACAGAGTGTTTTTAGCGAATTTCCCCTATAGGGAAGAAGCTATTACCGTAGGTCTCATGGTAAGACTTAAGCCCGAGACCATGATAACTTTTTGTTTTGAGGTCCCCAGATGCCAAAAACACTATTCGTTCAAATTTATATATATATGTATATATATATATATATATATATATATATATATATATATATATATGTGTGTGTGTGTGTGTGTGTGTGTGTCCGTTAACACGATAACTTGAGTAAAAAACGTCCGATTTCGATGAAATTTGGCTCAAATGTGTAAACTGACATTTATGACTTTAAGTTCGAAAACCAGAAAAATCGGACCATGGGAAGGGGGGTTTATGGGGGTTTTAAATTTTCCAAAAATCAGTTTTTTGCATTTTTCACCCTAAAATTTTTAAAAAACTTAATTTTGGTTTTGACCATGTTATAGAGCTTAAAAAAACAAATAATTTAGTATTTTGAATTATTAACCTAGGTTAAGTGGTTGCGGAGAAAATCCAAAAAAACCTGCTCATAAAATCTCCCATGTTAATCTTATGGGAAAAAGGTTTTTGGCTTTTCCTCAGTTTATTTTAATGTAAACTTCACATTTGCTTTTACCAATATGTTCAGTTCCACAAAAAAATCATTTTGGTGTTTAAATTGTGATTCTACGCCCAACCGTTGCAGAGATATTCGAAGTGCTAAACACAGTACGTTGTCCAATGTTATCCTTATGGAGAATAAATAAAATTTGATATCTCGATTATTTATAAATGTATGTTGCTGAAACTTGGTATGTGGCTTCACGTAGTACTGTTAAATTGATATTTGCACAAAAAATTGATTTTTTTGTTGATTATTCCCGTAGCAGCAAACCTGCGTACTCAGCCCCCATGTTATTCTTATGGAGAATAAGTAAAACGTACTGACTCCCTTAATTATGAACATAAATTAATCAAACTTGGTATGTAGCTTCACTTGGTTGAGTTATATTGATAATTATATAAAAACCCATTTTTCTGTTCCTCGTTGCAGCAAACCTGCTTTCTCAGCCCCCATGTTATTCTTATGGAGAATAACTAGAATGTCATATATCGCTTATTTATGATTGAATATCGATGAAACTTAGTATGTGGCTTCGCCTAGTTAAATTCTATTTATATTTGCATAAAAACCAATTGTTTCTGTTCCTTGTTTCAGCAAACCTACATACTCATACATACTCATACCAATGTTATTCTTATGGAGAATAATTAAAATCGCTTATATGTGAATATATTTTTATGAAACTTGGTTTGCGGCTTTATGTGGTATTCAGACAAATATGATGCATTGGAAATTCGCTGAGTCCGCAGGTTTGCTGCGACGGGGGTATTGATGATACGTGTTTGTTACATTAAAAAATATTACCGCCGTTGCATGTATCTAGATTTATAATTCTACTCACAAAACATTATCGAAAATAATAATAATATTATTGGTAAAAACACTCACCTATTAAAGCAGTATTTCAGCTAATAGAAGCTGATACAACATTTCAGCTAATACAAAAAGCGTGCGCCCTACATTATCTTGGCCTGTGGCTTACTCCACTGCCGGAGTGACTGAGATAACCAGCTGGGCCATATCCAAGGTTCGTAGAGCTTTCAGACCAAGTATGCTTACTTACATAAAAGTAATGTTCGCAGCAAAGAGCAAAGATGTCTTACGGGGGCGTCCAGCTGATTCATAAATCAACAACATACCATAAAGAGCTGCCAACCTTAAGAGTATAATAATGTTACACCTATTTTTAAATTGTCACTGGACATGCAGAAAGCCCAATTAATCCCTTAATCGATTAATCTAACAATACAAATAAATCAAAAAAATATATTAGTTTCATAGAATAACAGCTTATCATAGAAAGTAACCAGTTAAACAATGTTAATTATAATTACACTGATGAGGAAAATATGGTACTCGTACGATAAACATCGTGTTTCCAGCAATACTGCAGATTGGATTGGTGATCACGTGACCTTCCAGCTGTTTTTATGAGGTCTCTTCCGGTTAAGCAGAAAACCTTAAATAGATCTGACTCAGCACACCTGGTCCGAAATCTCTACGAACCTTGGACCATTTCGAGCTTTAGTTTGACTGAACAGATGATGGAAACAACAGATGGCAATTTCGCTCTACTCCAACTGTTTGAACTGAAAACAGTTTCCACAGGCCAAGATATTCCGTGATGTTGTACCTACCTTCCGCACGCTAAAGTAAGGGTTTTACATCTCTCACACTACACACTATAGGATCAATTGTGAACAAATAAAAATAATTTGTTGTTATTTCATTCACTAAATGCTTATCTATGATTCTGACGTTTTAAAAATCGTGATTTTAATTCAAACTAAGTGGTAGGCCATTAGTAAAGTTTTCAAACTAAGCATTTTTATAAGGGGAAAAAATGATTTTGGAAAAAAGGGACCGTAAGAATACTAGATCGGAATCTGAAAAGTGTGAAACTGCTTGGAATAAATCTGTAAAATAGCAATGCGATTGAGGAGAACAAAAAGGCCTTCAAGTGTAAATATGCATGACCCTGCTTGGTGGCGGCGCGGCGATAAACATCGTGCGGTTCATTCAATCTGGGGTAGGGCGCACCTTGCTAAATCTGTTCTTGCTGCTGTGTGTCAACGGCTGTATACAGTTCTATAATTCTACTCTGCCATAAGATTTACATTGAAACTTTGAAGGCCTGTGGGGCTTTCTCAATAAACACTCTTTACACTCAAATTGCATGCAACTTTTTCCTACAACTGCAATTTTGATACCACGCAACATAAAATAATTCACTTTCATCCATTTTTATTGGATTCACTGGATTCATGATATTAACACCAAGTAACTTAGCCTGGTAAAAAACAACAATCAATCAGCTGTTTTTACCGTCAGCAAGTGGGTTTTTGGGGGTCTCAAGTCAGTGCGTGGAACCAGAAACCCTTGTGAAGCCCTCAAAGTACGGGTTTGGCCCATTTAAATAACATTGGACAGCAAATCAAAACAAAAGAAGCAGAACAGCTGGGATTAAAGATACAAACATATGGTTTGCTAGTTTTAGAGAATTTCCCTTATAGGGAAGAAGCTATTACCGTAGTCGGCATGGCAAGACCTAGGCCCGGGACCATGATAACTTTTCGTTTTGAGGTCCCCAGACCCCAAAAACACGATTCGCTCGAAACTGTATATATATGTTTGTCCGTGAGCACGATAACTCTCGTAAAAATGATCCGATTTTGATGAAACTTGTTATAAACGTGTAAAGACACATTTATGACTTTAAGTTCGAAAACCAGCCAGATCGCTGTATCCCAGGGGGTATTTTGGGGGGTTTTGTACCCCAAAAAGTGTGTTTTTTGAATTTTTTACATATAATTTTTGAAATAGTAAAATTTTAGTTTTCACCATTGGATTCAGCTTAAAAAACACACAATTTGGTATTTTGATCATTCCTCTACGTCAGTTGGTTACCGAGATATTGGAAGTGCCAAACGCAGTACTTGTCTAATGTGTTTCTTATGGAGAAAAAGAACATTTTTTTCTCGCTTATTTAGGAACGTATACTGACGAAACTTGGTATCAAACTTTGTCAACTTTGGTAAACAACTTCATCTCGTTGTGGTCTATTGATATTTGCTCAAAAAAATGTACCCAAAGGCTCCCGTAGCAGCAATTCTGCCTACTCAGCCCCCATGTTATTCTTATGGAGAATAATTAAATGCTCTGCCTACCTTAATTATGAACATACATGAATAATACACCCGTAGCAGCAAACCTGCGTACTCAGCGAATTTACAATGCATATATATGTATCTTAATACCATATAAAGCCACATACCAAGTTTTATCAATATACATTCATAAATAAACGATTTATGACATTTTAATTATTCTCCATAAGAATAACATGGTGGCTGAGTATGCAGGTTTGCTGAAGGAAGGAATACAAAAATGGGGTTTTATACAAATATCAATATAACTCATTTAGGTAAAGCCACATACCAAATTTCATTAATTTATTTTCATAATTAAGGGAGATAACACGTTACTAATTCTCCATAAGAATAACATGGGGTTGAGTACGCAGGTTTGCTGCTACGGGAGCCTTTGGAAAAAAATTTTGTTTGAGCAAATGTCAATGGTCCACAACCAGATGAAGCCGTATACCAAGTTTCGTCAGTATACGTTCATAAATAAGCGAGATATAAAATTGTTCTTTTCCTCCATAAGAATAACATTAGACAACGTACTGTGTTTAACACTTTCAATATCTCGGTAACCAATTGACGTAGAGAAATGATCAAAATACCAAATTGTGTGTTTTTTTAAGTTGAATCCAATGGTAAAAACTAAAATTTTATTATTTCCAAAAAATATATAAAAAATTCAAAAAACCCATTTTTGGGGTACAAAACCCCCCCAAAATACCCCTTCGGATAGAGCGATCTGGCTGGTTTTCGATCTTAAAGTCATAAATGTTGCTTTACACGTTTATACCAAATTTCATCAAAATCGGATAATTTTTACGAGAGTTATCGTGCTCACGGACACACACACACATATATATATATATATATATATATACATATATATATATATATATATATATATACAGTTTCGAACGAATGGTGTTTTTGGGGTCTGGGGACCTCAAAACGACAAGTTATCATGGTCCCGGGCCTAGGTCTTACCATGCCGACTACGGTAATAGCTTCTTCCCTATAGGGGAAATTCGCTAAAAACTGGTATACAACTTCACCTAGTTGAGTTATATTGATATTAGCATAAAAACCCATTTTTTGTGTTCCTTGTTGCAGCAAACCTGCGTACTCAGCTACAATATTATTCTTATGGAGAATAATTAAAATTGTATATATCACTTATTTGTGAATATATTTTTATGAAACTTGGTAAGTGGCTTTATATAGTATTAAGACATTTATATCTCCATTGTAAATTCGCTGAGTATGTAGGTTTGCTGCGACGGGGGTATTATTAATTATTCTCCATAAGAATAACATTGGGGATGAGTACGCAGGTTTGCTGCAAGAAGGAACACAAAAAATGGGGTTTTATGTGAATATGATTCAACAAGGTAACCCACATACCCAATTGTATTAATTTATGTTCGTAATTATGGGAGTCATTACATTTTACTTATTCTCCATAAGAATATCATGGGGGCTGAGTTCGCAGGTTTGCTGCTACGGGAATCAGAGGTAAAAATTGATTTTTTAGTGCAAATAACAATAGACCACAGTTAGGTGAAGTCTTATACCAAGTTTTGTTGGTATACCTTCATAAATAAGTGAGATATAAAATTTGTCTTACTCTCCATAAGAATAACAATGGACAACGTACTGTGTTTAGCATTTTCAATACCTCTGTAACCATTTCACGTAGAGAAATAATCAAAACACCAAATTGTGTGCTTTTAAAGCTAATTCCAATGGTGAAAACTAAAATTTTACTTGTTAAAATATTCCATGAAGAAACTTCAAAAAACCCATTCCACAAAACATCCCAAAAATCCCACTTCGGATGCGTCGATCTATCTGGTTTTCTAACTCAAAGTCATAAATGTTGCTTTACACGTTTGGTCTAAATTTTATCAAAATTTGACCTATTTTACGAGAGTTATCGTGCTCACGGACACACACACACACACACACACACACACACACACACACACACACACACACACACACACACACACATATATATACAGTTTTGAACGAATGGTGTTTTTGGCATCTGGGGACCTCATAACGAAAAGTTATCATGGTCCCGGGCCTAGGTCTTACCATACCGACTATGTTAATAGTTCCCTATAGGAGAAATTCGCTAAAAGGACGTGTTTGTGATATTTTTGGTCCTAGGTAAAATAAACATCATTTGGTGAAACATTTTGGTCGAGGTTATCAGCTGTTCAATATCAATCGAATGACTTATTCAATTTGTAAACAACGAAACGTGCGTATCAGTTGTTTGTTTAGAGTAGCAAGATCAAGACAGAAGCAAACATCCGTCACACCCACATAAAATTTGTATTTTTTAATAATAAATTTATGAACAAAGAATGCTATAACATATTTTATCAAACCATGTGTAAAAGTCCTCTGCTACTGTTGGGGAAAATAATTAAATTCACATAAGCCATTTTTACATAACATAACAGTATAACATGGCAGTAAATATGTTATATAGTGCATCTTAAAATCAGTTGGTCTTGGTTTAACCTTCATATTACCAACGAAGTGTCTTTATATGAAAACGATCTAAAAAATCAACTAATTTTTCACAAAAAATACTACAGCTACACTTTTTTGTCAGATTTGGTCTGAATATAAGGTGTTTGACGTACCAAATCAGTTTTTGACAGTAAAAGATGGAATGTTTTCCCTTATTTTCAAACCAACAATAGTATCATATGTTGTACTGCTGTATTGTAATTGGGTTCTCCCTGTAATGAAGCATGGTAATAAATAACTAAACAAGTTAATTCCATTCCAAATAATAATTTTGTATCATTATTTTAATTTGAATTTACTATGTTAATAGAAAAGAGGATAATAGTAATTTAGATCAAATTATATCGTTGATGATTATTTTATGTTTTGTAATTTTGTCCATTCTGTTAAATTGAAACTTGGTATTTTTACATTTAAAATGTTTTCTACATAGTATGCAACCAGTTGGCCCTCATGAAGTTTGGCGAACGCTATGGATTTCCTTCTAAACGAACACTAATAAAATTATTTCATGCTTTGCGTGCGGATATGTAAAACGTAAAATGTGAAAGAATGATAATAAGGTTATAAAGGGTGAACATGGATCCTGCTTTATAAGGTAATATTATCAGCTTGCTCGTTAACGCGACCCTGAAGTTTTCCCGACCTTGGGAACATAACACTCTTCGACTTCGCCCTTGTTTGCGGTTACTTGTCTAATTATTGGGGTTGTCTGGTTTCTTCCATTCTTCCTCACCAAAATAAGCTATAGCATTTTCTTTTAATATTTTACTTCAAACAGTGGTAAGTCGAATTAAGTATGAACAAATGTGTGATTATATAAATGTTTACATTGAATGTTAAGGATCAGTATACTGATTGTTAGCGTTAATATTTTATGGGTTATAGTCATTGCATGAATTCGGAGATGATAAACGTATAACAAACAATAGATAACAAAATATATGTGATGCCAGAAGATATATTTAAAATTGTTAACTAAAAAACGTTTTATTTTGAATTCACTATATTAACCCTGCTTCCGGCTGTGAGGACTTTAATTAATATTTTTATTATGATAGAGTTATTCGTGTAAATCATCGTTCATTATAATATATAATGAACGGTAAATTCAAATGACATGTACTGAAATTTTTTAATTGTACACCAATACGTAACCGTCCAATAATAATTAAAATCTTTAATCAATTTAAATTCCAAATTTGATTTGATTGGCATCTAATAGTAATCTAATATTGCCTAAAATTAAAGTTGTATAAATTTTTACGTTCGTTTTTTTAGCGTTCCTATCATGTTGGTGTCTATTTTGTTTATTTTGTTTCTACAATTTGAACCCGTAGGTTTGCTCCCTACGCCCAATAGATTCCGTAGTATTGATAACAAAAATTTGCAAATCAAACTCAACTAATTTATGTTTTTATCGTGATTAACAGTCTGCTTATTGTGAAAAATTAGCTTGAATACTGTAAAATGTCGTTATATATTTTGAACAGTTATTTTTCAGAACGTGTAAAAATAATTTTGATGTTTTACAGCAGCTCTCCCTATTCGGACTGAAAGCGAGATGAGAAATAACGCGTAAGACATTACAGTTAACGTCTACTCGTAAAGTACCGTATAACGCCACATTGCCGCTTCCATTGACAATAACACGGGAGATAACAACAGGCTGGACACGTGGCTCACCTCGCTGCTGCAGCGGAAACGTGCGATTACATTCGATTACAAAATATAATAACAACAACGGTGAAAATCTTATTGGTCGGAAATGAAACTAAATCTACTGAACTGAATTTTCGTGTAATTGAGCTAATGACACATCACGAGTTGTAACATAAGTAAAATATTCAATGAGGAGCACTTACAAAATATTAGGTGAAAATAAACAAATATTTGGAATGGAAATATTTGGAACGGTTCCTTACATGAACTAGTATATGATTTCCCATGATTTTTCTAGTATAAAAGTTTATTTTGTTTGTTTTACTCGAGTGTAACAAGACTATTCCGTCCGAGAGCGATATTTAAATAAACGGTATCAGGAAACTAACACATACTTTCTCCCTTTTAGCCCAACTTTAATGAAAAAGATTACTTTTTATTTAATAAATATAGAATATAAGTTTCGATTGATTTTATAGAAAATCTTCTGAATAAGTTGTTTTCAAAAATTTCCACCCAAATCACTTTTATGGAGGCACTACAGTATCCTCTGTTACACACAGTGGTTAAAAGAGGGGAAATAACCCCTCATCCCCCCCACAGGGTTAAGTGGCAACATATTTCGAACAATCTCGGTTTGTCAATGCTAACTTGACCTGCATATCAAGTTTTAATTATATTGATCAGTAAATAAGAGAGAAATAGTAATTTTTGTATTCCCCATAAGAATAACATTGGACAACGTACTGTGTTTACCGAAAAATGAAAATATAAATTTCCTCCGTAACCAGCAATTGTAGAATAGTAATTCAAAATACTAATTTATTTAGTTTTTTTTTAGCTGTTTTTAAAGGTGAATAGTAATATTTTTTATATTTATGTTTTTAATGAAAAATAAAAAATTGAATTTTTGATATTTTAAGTCTTGTGATTTCTGAACCCGAATTTTTACAGAAATGCGGGTGGTGTCATTTTATTGTAAAACTAAAGTTCTACAAACGACTAAGGTTTAATCAAAATCGTTAGAGCCGTTTTTGAGAAATCTTGATTTGTCATGTTTTTTGGCGGTTTTGGGGGATAATTACCCTTAAAAATAAAAAATTCCAAAAAATGAAAGAACCGCCTGAAGATATCGTGGATTAGTACCTACATACAAAATTTCATAAAAATCGGACCATTGGTTAGGGCTCTAGCTCTGTACACATCCATACAGACAGACAGACAGACAGACAGACAGACAGACAGACACAAAGACATCACGTAAAAATCACTTTTTTGGGTCAAATATTTCCACTAACAACTCAAATTCGAAAATTTTGACGAAAAGAATACTTTCTCCATATACTATGTATAAGGGAGAGAAAGTAAAAGTGAAACGTGTAACCAAGGAATCTGGTATTTCGTGTAATGAGTTGACGAAACCAGTATTCTGACTACGTGTCATTAATTGTATTTCATTGGATAAGGGCCTTCCACACTCTGGAAACACTTTTATATGATATTTTACATCTTTTTCAAGAAACATTAACTATATAATGGTGTAATTTTATATAATAAACGTCCTCAAAATTATAAAGAAGAGATAGATTTCAACAAATAAGAAGATTTTGAGAAGAATTCTGCAAGCTTGAGAATATTGTAGCATTGATGATTTCTTAGAAGAAAAAATAAAATAAAATTCAGGTAACTAGAGTATGCAGTTTAGGCTAGTATTAAAATTTTAAATGTATTTTTGCTCTGCCAATGCAAAACTGCTGTATTGTTTGTGACTAATAAATTATTTTAATTATTATTTAATGTTATCATTTTGGTTAACTTATGTTATCCATCAACGTTCCAATTTACGTTATAATTGATTTAAATTCCATTCTTATGAAAAAACCTTATTTTTATATTTTAGTAAGAATACAAAAAAGAACGTTATAATTGTATATAAAGCTGATTGTAACCAACCTGTGACTTAAATTACAGTTAAGTCATGTAAATGTAAATAAAGTACATTATATCGTAAATAAAATAAAATAAAATACAAATTTAATTTGATTTGACTTTATCGTAATAGCTTGACTAGTGTTCTACTAAAATTTATATTACTTTGTCTAAAAATTATTTAAAAACAAAATAAATACGTCATAAACCTTATCTTAAACAAAATGTCTCTATCATTAAAACGAAAAACATTGGCCCGACAAATAGTGCTTGAAAATGTTTTGGCTTATTGTATTCCTAAAAGAACTTAGATTTATAAGATGTTTGGGAAAATATCAAATAAGAGTGAAAATATTTCTCTAAAAAAACATACGTTTGTCATATCTTCCATATTGAGGGGATGAATGAGTGAAGAAGGACCAATTTAAAATACAAAATTTGAAAAACGTACAGTAAATTTAAAAATTCCGATTCCAGAAAGTGCCCACTCTGAAATCGTATTTTTTAATGTTTCTCTTGATGGCAGTTTTGTACGTGTTTTTTGCATTCCAAGCATTGGCTTCAATTAGTTATATGTTTGATTGGTGGATTAGGAAACCCCGGCAGAGCCGCCAGGCGCGTCTTAAACGTAGGATTTTTTCGCAGATCGCTGGAAGGAAAGGAACTATGAAGAGGGGAAATCTGGGGCGGGATGAGTAGATCATTAACCTTTTAATAGAGAAAACCTCCGTGACTCTTACAATACTGTAGCTGATTATCAGCAGATGGGTTCGCTTTGCCCCATGCTCTGCTCTTCTAAGCTAGCTGAGAAGATATCCATGTTCACCAGGGACCATAATCTTGAAAGACGTTCCGTCCGCTGCTATCTACAAACACGGAGGACCAAGGTGAAAGAGCAGCTTGTCATAATGGATAGCCAAATGACTACCCACATGCTATGGATGACATGTTTAATTGTCTTTCCCAATGCCAATGTCGAACTCACAAGGGGGCCTATTTTTGAATCAGGTGAGTGTGAGTGGGTGGGTGAGTCACTCAAACCACTATTTGTTATTTTCAGATCAATAAACCGTTCTAATTAAATCCAACCTATATAAAAATATTTTTACTGAATCACTAACAATTTCACCAATTTCTGCTCACCAAGCAAAAAGATTGGAACTGAAAATGGGTGACGACCAAAAATAACCTTCTTCTTCGTGTTAGAAGGAAATTACAGAAGAAATCAATAGTAGACCCTCGTAAACTGCCTAACTAGGTTATGTTTACTTGCCAATATAAAATTTGTAAACAACTTTTTGATTAGCATATTACGTGTTGTTATTACTTACGGGTTGGAATAAAAAACGTCTTACAACACTTAAGAATATATTTACACTTATACTGATTCACATACAGACGGTAAACATATATAAAATATGGTACAAGGCAATAGAAGGTTTATAAATTTGTATATTTGTCAATGTTTACATTTGGCTTTTTTATTTGAAAATCATCTGCCAAATTCATATCTCAAGTGGAGAATTTAAACAATGCTAAAATCAGCTGGTAGGTGAGTTGACGTACTGACTCACCACTCACCCGTTTAAAAAAGTTGGTGTGCTTTTTAAAGCTGAATCTAATAGTAAAAACTAAAATTTGACTTTTTTAAATATTACATTTTTGGGGTACAAAACCTCCCCAAAATACCAGTTCGGATGGGCCGATCTGTCCGGCTTTCGAACTTAAAGCCATAAATGCTGCTTTACACGTTTGTCCCAAATTTCTTAAAAATCGGACCATTTTTACGAGAGTATTCGCACCCACACACACACACACACACACACACACACACACACACACACACACACACACACACACACACACACACACACACACACACACACACACATATATATATATATATATATATATATACAGTTTCGAACGAATGGTATTTTTGGGGTCTGGGGACCTCAAAACGAAAATTTATCAAGGTCTCGGGCTAGTTATTACCATGCTGACTATATGATAATAGCTTCTTCCCTATATATGAAATTCTCTAAAAGGCATAAAAAGGCATAGCCCTAGGGTGTCATAAAGTGTTCTCTAAATTACCGATATGCTGGGGAAGAAAGTTGTTTACACTTATTCTTCAGGTCTAAAATTGGGAAATAACGCGTTTTGATCCCCATCTGACAAAACATTCAGATCATCAGGGATCATCAAGGTTCCAATGTAATTCTTATATATGGACAACTGAAAATTTATTTGGCCAGATGAAAAGAAAACAGATGCTAATTATTTGAAATAGTCTGAAGATTAACCGCAGAATACAACACGAACAATTGTTGATTTCCTGCTTGAAACCAAGATTCGTAAAGCTTTCAGACCAGGAGTGCTTACTTACATAAGAGTAATTTTCGCAGCAAAGATGTCTTACAAGGGCGTCCAGCTGATTCATAAATCAACAACATACCATAAAGTGTTGCCAACCTTAAGGGTATTATAATGGTACAGCTATTTTTAAATTGTCACTGTACAAGCAGAAAGAACATTTAAACGCTTTATCTATTAATCTTATGATACAAATAAATCAAAAAAATATATTAGTTTCATAAAATATCAGCTTATCATAGGATGTAAGCAGTTAAACAATGTTAATTATAATTACACTGATGAAGAAAATATGGTACTCGTACGATAAATATCGTGTTTCCAGCAACACTGCAGATTGGATTGGTGATCACGTGACCTTCCAGCTGTTTTTACGAGGTCTCTTCCGGTCAAGTAGAAAACCTTAAATAGATCGACTCAGCACACCTGGTCTGAAAGCTCTGCGAACCTTGGTTTGAAACCGGGTAGTACATCGTAGGCCCTGGTATTATAGAGCCTAGTATCATTTACATACTGCAGAGTGTCAGTGCGTTGTAAATATTTTAAGTTTATACCGAATCGCACTTCATCTTTCAAGAGTCTTGTGGAGAGAACGGCACACCCACCAGTTTGACATTACAAATATGATTCTCATGACTTAAAAAAAATTTACCATGGTGGATTGTTTCGATTCACTTTTAAACTTTACTAAATTCATGTTAATAATTAGACTATTTTCTTCGTATCTGTTAAATTTCTCCTGGTCTTTTAATATAGATTGTTGATTCGTGTATGTAGGTGAAAACCCAAAAGGTTGCGAAATAGTTTGCCAAGTTACAAAACGAGTTTATTGTATTTTTATCAATACGTAAATTTAATTAACTCTCAAACATAAAACTGATTGAGTAAACCAATAAAAAATAGTCGCAACACCAGTGTTAACAAACGCACCAGAATATGACTATTGGTCGTTATAAATATGAACGATAATTCCGTAATTTAAATGCAAATTGTTCAATGTTTCTGTCATAAAGCATAAAAACAGTTATTTAACTGGATATAATTACGCTTTAGCAACAATATTGTGCGTTCTAACGGCTAATCTGCGACATTAATGTGATTTGTGAAACCAATTACGTTATGGATTGTGTGTCAAAACGTGATGGTAAAGACTTGTAGAGTATTTAGTTTTTGATCGAGGCTTTGATGTAGGCTTGCATAAATAGTTGGAATTGCAATTTTCCATTTTATTCCTCTAAAGTATGACTGGTCAATCAAAAGAAATTCGTCTTAATGTTTAAAGAATGAGGAATGAAGAATGTTTAAGTGATCAACTAATCTATATCTATAAATACCAAAACCCGATCATCCCCCAGGCCAATACAACACGACTCCCCCCGACTTCTACAACCACGAAATTTGGAACGTATACTCTTTCCATAACGAAGGCACCCACTAAGAAGGGATTTTAAGAAATTACCCCTGAGGCTTCAAAGTTCCAATCTTTTGTTTGTTAGTCTTAACCCTTTCAGTGCTATGGACCGATATATCGTCTTTTGAATCTGTTATCAATAAACACTGTTACTGCTTCATAAGCGATTGTACCATTAGGCGCTCAGTCTGCAGTCTGAGTCTGACATGTAGTGAAACCTGGTAGACACGAATTGAACTACCTCGTCCAGCGCCTAGTCACTATAATACCAACTGATCCACTGCAGCTGCTAGCCTGACCAGTGGCTGTGCCAGTAAACCTTCCCGGCCGGGGGTAACACTTGGATCGAGGGTTCGACTCCCGTCACAGTCGGTGGTTTTTATGTGCAACTCATGGAGAGTTCACCTGTCTGTGGCAGAGTTGTAGGGGAGGGCGGACCTTAAGCAAACGGTGGACGGCTCGGGTCCAAGCTGACGGGATGGGTGGATTCTTTGTGAGTTGCACATCTGATCAGGTGTTTTTTTTTTCAGGCGTTCAATATATTTAAAAAATCAACAAAACATCACGGATTCAATCACTCCTTTCAGAAGCTTAGCACTCAAAGGGTTAAGGACATTCCCTTTGGTTTGAGCTGATGAAAATTCAACTAATTATGATTCGTAGTAGTCTCACGGGTTAACCACAGAATGCAGCACACACCACAGGCTCAATCCCGGGTGAAACCGGGTACGATGGCAGCTAGTAAACTTAGATTTTATATAATTGGATAGTTTGAACTTTCTTAAGGAAAATTGCATCCATTTAAGATTCACGATAGTGTTTTAGCGTTCGCATCCATGCACATTTTACGAAATTTAATTTAATATAATATTAAATTAGCTTTTTCTCTTAAATTAAATAACGACCACTGTTTCGGTTATTGTATGCTAATTTAATCATAATAATTGTTTTTCTTCTCAACATTATCAATTTTCACAGAAACCTCTGTGATTTGGAGATAGAAGAGCAGAATGGGATTGAGAGCGTAGAAGCTGGTCGATAGAGTGCTTTCTGTTTATTTTCCTGGTTGGTATTTTTATTGTTGAGTATCACTTTTTCTTTTGTTGGTTTAAAATCGTTTGTGTATTACACCTAATGTTATTTGGGATGCTGAAACATTCGCTATTAATTAGAACATACATTTTGAAGGTATTTTTTTAGATTCCAGATCCCGAAATGTCTAGAACTTTGTTTTACTAATCAGAAAAATGTGTTTTCCATGATGTAAAATGTACGCATCGTTTCTTAAATAACATTTGACATATTTGTGTAACAAATCAATCATTAAATATTTTCTCCTTAAATAGCCTACAAAGTAGGCCTATACCGCTTGGCGAATACTGTGAAAACGTATGTAATCAGTACAAAATAAACGTTCAGTTATTGAATACAGTCATAATATTTCAAATAGATGTGGTCCATATTATTTGCTCAATTTGATTGTACCGTGATTAATAAAATGTTGGAGTTTATCTACATAAATAAAATTAGACTTTTATCTGTACATTGCTTGGAATTATGAAACCAAGCTTGGAATTATGCATATTTTGACGTTTTAAACCCTAGGGACACCAAAACAAGTCTTATCTCAATTTCTGTCTGCCTGTCTGCCTGTCTGTCTGTCGGTAACGCTTAAGGAGGGGTTTTTGTTTGCTTTTCACGGGAAAACGGGTGCGCAGACTTTGATGAAACTTTGTTCATTTGTTCAGTTCATGCATTTAAAGGTTTTAGGCGACTTTTGGAAAAATTAATTAATTAATTAAAAGTTTTTGGCATGGGTACGCCTTTTGGACAAATAAATGGCGGCCGTTTAAAAACATGATTTCGTGTGGTTTTGGTCGTGTTTTGTTCGCTTTTCACAGGGAAACAAGTGCACTGATTTCGATGAAACTTTTTGTCTATGTTCTATATATATGCGTTAGAAGGTTGTAGGCAAATTGCATTTCTTGAAATCACCTTAGGACTCTGCCCCACGGGGTTTTAAAGATCCTATGTTATTCTTATGGACAAAGCATTTATTTATATTGAACCAGATGATGACTTAAGAATATTTATTCTACAAACAGATGTTATAGTTCTTACTAGCTGTAAACCCGTCCTTCGTACGGGTTGTATATAAATGGTAGATTAACTAAAGCAAATAACAATCCACATTATTTTACAATATAAAAATTACATTTTACACGTTTAATGTACAATTAAATCAAAGTTAACGAAATATACTGGCAGATAGTTCGGATCATGTTGCTAAGTCGAGGAACTCTGTCGGGAAGTAAACGGCGTGTGGTTTCTGACTCCAAATCGGTAAACGTAACACTTTTGATACGCTTTTAGAAATACAAAAACTCAAGTACAAAAAATAAAAAAATATCGGGGTGGGGGGGAGGGGAGCATCAATATAAAATTGGCAGGGGGGGAGCAAAATGTAAAAATCAGAGGGTGGGCAAAAATACAAATCGGGGTGAGGGGGGAGGTTAAAAATATAAAAT
The DNA here is from genome assembly GCA_963675035.1 of Allygus modestus. Classification (NCBI taxonomy): domain Eukaryota; kingdom Metazoa; phylum Arthropoda; class Insecta; order Hemiptera; family Cicadellidae; genus Allygus; species Allygus modestus. The sequence goes on from OY776114.1 coordinate 132,076,595, forward strand.
GGAGTGAGGACATAAAATAAAATCGAAGAGGAGGGAGCAAAATATATAATTGGGGCAGATCAAAAATATAAAATCGGGGGGGGGGGGAAATATAAAATCAGGGGGACAAAAATATAAAATGAGGGGGGATAAAAACCGGAGGGGGAGCAAAAATATAAGATCGAGGGGGGCAAAAATATAAAATGAAGGGGGACAACATAAAATAAAAATATGAAATTAAAGGGGGGAGCAAAATATAAAATTGGGGGTGGGGCAAAAATAAAAATGGGGGAGAAAGAATTTAAAATGGGGGGGCAAAAAAATATAAAATCGGGGAGGGGGCAAAAATATAAAATGGGGGGGAAATAAAATAAAAATATAAACTTGAAGTGGGGGGGCAAAATTATAAAATGGGGTCATAAAATAAAAATAAAAAATCGAATGGAGGGGGGCAAAAAATATAAAATCGGGGGGGGGGCAAAAATAAAAAATGGGGGGCATAAAATAAAAATAATTGGGGGCGGATCAAAAACATAAAATCATGTGTGGGCAAAAAAATATAAAATCGGGGGGGGCAAAAATATAAAATGAGGGGGGCAAAAATAAAAACCGGAGGGGAGCAAAAATATAAAATTGGGGGGAGCAAAAATATAAAATGGAGGGTGGACAACATAAAATAAAAATATAAAATCAAATATGGGGGGGAGGAGCAAAATATAAAATTGGGGGTGGGCCAAAAATAAAAATGGGGGAGGAACAATATAAAATCGGGGGGCCAAAAAAATATAAAATTTGGGTGGGGGGCAAAAATATAGAATGGGGGGGACATAAAATAAAAATAAAAATTCGAAGTGGGGGGGAGGGCAAAAATATCTAAAATTGGGAGGGGGCAAAAATATAAAATGGGGGGTCATAAAATAAAAATATAAACTCGAAGTGGGGGGGGGCAAAAATAAAAATGGGGGAGAGAGAATATAAAATCGGGGGGAATATAAAATCGGGGAGGAGGGCAAAAATATAAAATGGGGGGACATAAAATAAAAATATAAACTCGAAGTGGAGGGGGTCAAAAATATCTAAAATCTGGAGGGGGCAAAAATATAAAATGGGGGTCATAAAATAAAAATATAAAATCGAAGAGGGGGGGCAAAAAATATAAAATCGGAGGGAGCAAAAATATAAAAAATGCAGGGGGATAACCTAAAATAAAAATATAAAATCAAATATGGGGGGAGCAAAATATAAAATTGGGGGTTGGGCAAAAATAAAAATGGGGGGAGGAAGAATATAAAATCGGGGAGGGGCAAAAAATATAAAATCGGTGAGGGGGGCAAAAATATAAAATGAGGGGGATATAAAATAAAAATATAAACTCGAAGTAGGGGGAGGGCAATAATATCTAAAATTGGGAGGGGGCAAAAATATAAAATGGGGGTCATAAAATAAAAATATAAAATCGAAGAGGGGGGGACAAAAAATTTGAAATCGGGGGGGGGCAAAATTATAAAATCGGGGGCACAAAATAAAAATATAAAATTGAAGAGGGGGGAGCAACATATAAAGTCGGGGGTGGGGCAAAAAGAAAAATCGGGGGGGAGCAAAAATATAAAATCGGGGGGCGTGGGGGGTACAGGAAGTATCGGTAAAAATTGTTTTTTGTGCAAATAAGAATAGACCACAACCAGATGAAGCCATACCCGATATTCGCACAGGGGCTTTCTCTACCCGTTCTTTAGTCATAGCAATTTGCATTTTAGTTAGCTTGAAACAGCTGTTCTTGCTTCTGCTCTAAGCTCTAAGCTGTCAAATGGAAGTATCCACAGCTGTTTGCATTACAATTTCTGAATGTTTACTTTATTCTGAAATGTAAACATTGAAACTTAGAACGTTCAAGGGGCGTAGCCCGAGGGGATTTTAAGGAAGTGAATACGCCTATGTGTTGCATGGGTTCAAGATCTACCTATATGTAAAGTTTCAGCCCAGTCGGTTCAGTCGTTTTTGCGTTCACCCGGAACATCAGACAGACAGACAGAAACCACCTCTTCTTTATAATATTATAGATTTCAAAAATTGAGTGAGGATTGGTAATACATAACATAAGTATGCAGAGTATATATATGATCTATATCTATATTTATCAGACTCATGCATTCAATGACATAGTGATCACATTATCAAAAAAACTAGAAATTCTATGAAGAGAAATTTTGCATGGTGGTTCCCCTTATAATGCAGAAGTACAGTAAGAATACGTTCAAAAATATCGTATAGGGCTCTGTTCTAATTTACTTATGAGTATTTTGTATTTACGGAGCTTTTAAATTGAAGTTCGATAGGGACATAACTAATAGCCTACATCAGAACAAAACGTAAGCCTATTCCCGTTATGAAAATATTCAAGGGCTTCGCCCCCTAGATTTTCAAAATACAATCTTATAACAATCTTGTACCTACTACTGGACTGATGAAGCTGAAATTCGGTAGGAGTATAGCTGATAGCTCAATGCAGACATATACCTACTCCAAATACAAATATACTCAAGGGCTCTAGCCCACTGGCCTTTAATATAAGGTGTTAATTATCACACACCAACTACTCAACCAATAGAGCTGAAATTTGGTACTTTAAAGGACATGAGAAACAACATCATGACTATAATGGGGAGTCATGTTGTTGTTCCCTGGAGATTTCATACAGACCCTTTGTCGTGCGTGAGACATGGGTGGACGAGATCTACGCCTTTCTAAAAATATATTTTATGTAGCCGACCACTGAGCGTTTGAACTTAAATAAAAATATATTTTGGAGAAGATTAAGGAGTTGAGGAGTTTTCTTATGCCCTTTTAAAATTTAAGAACGGAACATTGAAAAACAAATGTAGTCTCATAAACACCTCTCCTTCACTCGGCACAACCGTCGAATCACAGGATTTACTGATCGGCAGTTTTTTTAGCGAGATTCATAAACAGTTTAATTTGGCAAGTGCCTGGCTCTGTGATTGCGCCATCCTCACGTCCACCAATGAACAAGCAACTGAGATCAACGCAAAGGTAGATCTCTTCCAAAGCGAGGAACAAACATATACATTTTTAACACCGTTCTTTTAGCCATGACCACGCCGTTCACTACCCGACAGAGTTCTTGGACTTAGCCGAACTATCCCGAACTATCTGCCAGTATATTTCGTTAACTTTTATTTAATTGTACATTAAACATGTAAAGTGTAATTTAAATATTGGTAAATTATATGGGTTGTTATTTTCTTTAATTAATCTATTATACATACAACTCGTACGAAGGACGGGACACAGCTAGTAAAAAATATTCGGTCAGGTGTTCAGTGAACATATTTTGTTGTTGTAATTAAATATTAGATTCACTTTGAGTTTTGATCATTTGCTGAACACGATATGAAGGTGAATATGATTTCCTTCAAATGTAATAAAATAAAGAAATAAATGTAATTGTTGTAAGTCAACTATACATAAGCAAAGGCAGTAAAAACACTAAAATGGATCTCAATACTCGTACACACACTTTTAATTTAGACAAAGTTGTTTACTACCAGAGTACCTGGACCAAACGCCTATCGTCGCTTCAATAAACATCTTTAAATAAATAAATAAGGTCTTTATTTGTCAAGCCTTAATCAAAGTACAAACTCTCTTTTTCATTACAACTTTTGTCAGAAAAGAAAATAAAATAACATAACATTCCATAAAAACAAAACGAAAAATAAAAAATATATATCCAGGTCAGACGAACACTTCCTTTACATATTTCTTAAACCTAACATAGCTGCAATCTTTTAAGGTGGATGGCAAAGCATTGTAATTTTTTGGGCCAAAGTACCTAAACCCTTTTTTCCCCGTTTCCAGTTTTGTTTTACTTTATAATAAAAACATGGCTTCTTTTAAGGCCAGTGGGTTGAAGCCCTAAGGTCGGCGTTAAAGTAAGTATCCAACATTTGTTATTAGTTCAAATTGACTCAAATCACGCATCAAGATGTAAAGAATAAATTGCAACTTTGCCATTGGGAGACATTGCCCTAAGGTTTGTGGGGGAGACAAATCCAAAGTGGGGGCATTTTCCAAGAGATGTAGCTTGTGAAACACATCCAACAAACGAACACATCATACGTCGAAAAAGTTATATTAAAAGCCAATGGGGTGGAGCCCTGAGGTCAGGAAGAAAGTATCCTAAGTCTTTTGGTCTCCTAACAACGTGTGTGTGGTTCCGGCACAGTTTTTAGAAGCCGTTTACTTTGCTTCGTCTTTTGTTCATATTTTTTTGCTGTTGTATCAAATAATCTTTTGCTGATCGTGAATAGTGTTCAAAACTCGTGGAAAAATTATTTTTCCCACTAGTTGTGAAATACACTATTTATCCACAGATTTAAACATCGCAGATCTGAATTCCGTTTTAATAAACGGTATCAGGAAACTGACACATACTTTCTCCCTTTTAGCCCAACTTTAATGAATAAATTACTTGTTATTTACTAAATATAAAATACAAAGCACGGTCAAATGTTCAGAAAAATCATGTAAACAAGTTGTTTTCAAAAATATCCACTCAAATCCCTGTTTAAGAGGCATTACAGAATCCATCACTACACACGTGGTTTTAAGAGGGGAAATGCCCCCTATTCCCCCCTCAGGGTTATAAAGGGGCAACATATTTCAAATTTCCTCTGTTGGTCAATGCTAACTTGACAAGCATATCAAGTTTGAACGAAAATGATCAATAAATAAGAGAAAAATAGTAATTTTGTTATTCCCCATAAGAATACATTGGACAACGTACTACGTTTACCGCAAAATGAAAATCTAAATTTTATCCGCAACCAGTAATCGTAGAATAGTAATTTAAGATACTAAATTATTTAGTTTTTTGAGCTATTTTTAATGGTGAATAGTAATAATTTTTATAATTATGTTTTGTTTATTTTTAAAAATCCAAAAAACTTAATTTTTGATATTTTAAGTCTTGTCATTTCTGAACCGGAATTTTTATAGAAATGCGAGTGGTGTCATTTTGTTGGAAGTTCAACAAACGGCTAAAGTTTAATTAAAATCGTTAGCCGTTTTTGAAAAATTTTGATTTTTCATGTTTTTTGGCTGTTTTTGGGAGATAATTACCCTTAAAAATCAAAAATTCAAAAAAATGAAAAAACTCCTGGAGATATTGTGGATTAGTACCTATACTTCAAATTTCATTAAAATCGGACCATTGGTTTGGGCTCTAGCTCTGTACACATCCATACAGACATACAGACACACAGACATCACGTAAAAACCACTTTTTTGGGTTCAGGGAGCACCAAAACGAATATTTCCACTAACAACTCAAATTCGAAAATGTTGACGAAAACAATACTTCTTTCTCCATATAATAAGGGGAGAAAGTAAAAATAGATCCAACATATTTTGGACCCCTACAACGTGGTACAGTCAGGGAGTAGTTTTGAGGGTCCGTTTTCAAAATAATCTGGACACACACATGCACTTATTTATTAGTTATTGCTACATGCTATTCTAACTATGGGATGTAACTTAGAACATTGACGTATCCATGTGTTGCAATACGAACATTATTTTACAACTTCTGTTGCCTCTAACACACTGACATAGCTCTTATAAACCGACTCTATCTAAGCTGAAAGGAAGTTTTATCCTAAGTTAATACTGCCCCGACATAAATGAGAGTTAAAAAGTATTTCGCCCCGCAAAGGATTACATAGGACTTCACTTAACCCCCACCGTCGCCGCTATTGCCCACAACGCATTAAGGGGTCACTGGCCTGCGACTGTGTAGGCACTGCTTTCGGTTCTATGTACGCTGATACCTGGCTAATGTGTTTGTATACCGGTCAAAGAGACAGTCTCCATTATTAATAGTGCTTTAATCATACTAATTCTAAATTAAGTACGTAGGCCTAATTACGTTCAGCACTTGGCTTGTTAGTTTTCATCATCTATACTTAGACAAATATAAAATGTTTTGGAAAACATTTTGAAATTGCTGAATTTACTAAGATTGATATGAAAATAAATATGTCTCACTCAAATTGACTCATGTTGGATCTTTGATAGTTTTTGTTAAATCAGTTATAATAGTTTGCCTTAGCAGTTCCAAATATTAAGAAATTGAGAAAGAAAGACAGAATTTATTTTCTCCTAAGCATTCTATAGAAAAAATTAGTGTTATATAAAACAATTTATTTTGGTTTTATTTAGTATATTTTTATTGAGTTTTAGTTATGAGAATTGGGGTTTTATTATTGACTAATTTAACTTATGATTAATTATACAAAATAAATTTAATTATTGTCAAATTTATAATTGAATTGAATTAATAAGGAAAGAAACTACACTTAGCTTCAATGGATATTTTCCTCAGGCAGCGCGGATACAACGGTTCTTTTGATACAATACTGTTGTTTATAAGGTGAGATGAGTATTTATTGTGAGGAGTCTTGGATGAAAAGCTGGGGATTTATTGAAAACGCCCCAGCAAAACAAATTTGATTGGAACTTTCCTGCAATCAAAGCATCTTATCTGGAGACTGACATTTTCGTCAAAAATATATTTCAGTATCTTTTCCACCACTCGTTCCCTCATTTACCTAAGAAATAAATTGTGAGGATTATTCTGTATTGACGACACAATTAATAAAACAAATTATTTATAAAATTATTACAAATTTAATAATTACAAATATTTAATTATAGGTGACATTCGAACCTGGGAGTCCTATTTATAAAGCAATAGCACTTTAAATAGAACAGAAAAACAACTAAATTATTAAAGTGTATTTTTTTCTGAATACCCTGTATATAAATACTACAATTTCCTTAGACAAAAACGAAGAAGAACTACAGTGATTTTTTTTTATTTAAAAATCATTATAATTGTTATACTGAAAAGGTATAACCGGTAATTAAGGAGTAGAATACAGTGAATGCAACATGAAGAGAAAATGTTATCTCTTTAAGTTCCCTTGTCAGACTGTTCACCCTAATTATATGCAGGTTAATTTTATGAAACCACTGAAACATGTTTTTATAATACTCTATTTATCTCCTTAATGGCAATCTGTCAAAGTGATTTACACTTTTGTTTGATTTACTTATTTGTGCTGTTAACATTTCCAGATGAGCTGTAACTCTCATCTGTCTTAATTTTAAAAAGGGGTCATACACACATTACGTAACACACTTTAGCAGGGGGGAGGGGGTATGGCGTAGCGTTATGCTGCGTTATGTGGGGGAGGGGGGTTCGGATCAACGTTACATAACTCACACATATTAACCCTTTAAGAGCTGGTGAACTCCCGTATCTATTGATACTGTTAAAAATCTTTCAAAATTAAAAAGTAATCAAATTTATATCTAAATCAAGGTTACAGCAAGTTATATAAAAAATATTTCCGTCATACTATTTAATAACAGTTAAACTAAATACAAATACATAACGATTTTGAGTAAGTTCTGTATTGCTTTACACCTATGTTTTGTGTTTTAGATTGCAAAATCATGACGTGATACAGTATTGCGCAATACCACCCACATTGGTAGCGTATTTTGTTTAGTATTTAGTTTTTAAGTTGTTTTTATTTCTATTAGTAATAAATTAAATGTGCTACGTTTTAGCTGATATAGTTTAATTTGTTGTTTACAATTTAACAGTCTTGTTTGTTTGTATAAATTTTGCTTTGAAATAAGTTATTAAAAATGTTGTTAAAATAAAGTCATTTAAAGTTTAATGATTCATTGAAGTCCATATTCCAAATTGCTAATAAAACAATGTTTAAAAGGTTTAAGCTGTTTTAAAGCCTACTACGATTGAGTTACGTAACTCAATCCCGCTGCTCGTTATCATAGTGCTTAGAACCATATTGCTATATTATTATATTGTTTTCAAAACAAATATACTCACTTTTATCGAGAAGTCGGAGAGACGTGCAGCCAGCCGGCCTAAGCGTAATCTAGATCTCTTTAAAGACAAAACAAAACCAGTGACATTATGATATTTTGTAAACTGAATGTATTTATGCACACACAATATGTACTGCATTAATTAAATAATATTAGCACATATTTTTGTTAAGGAGGAGTAAACTTTTAGATTTTGTACGATAATTGACGTATTTAATTATTCGGTAGCTAAGTTCTTATAGTATCAACATTTTATGGGGGGGAGGGCGCATTTGTCATATCCAGCACCCACGCTGAACGGACTCTGCGCACGCCTCTGTAATCAAGTATACATTTTTATTTGAATTTCAAAATCAATCTCAGGAATTAGAGATATTTATTTATATTTTATGACTGAGTTATCTTTGTGGAAGCTATACAATTAAATCTACACTGTTATTATACTTTAGTATTGTAATGTATAAAGCACTTAATAGTAGTTTTTGTCACTAGGAGCAAAAGTGGCTCTTTTTAGTGCGCAATCATGTTTTAACAGCGACGCGCAGCCGAGCTTTTAAGATCGATTAAGCACCTAAAAAACACTTTTGCTCCGAGTCATAAACAACTTTTTTATCATAATGCGGAATTAGACTTTTAATCGTTGAAAATTTTAACTATAAAGTTGTATTTTTGAGGTTATGTTTACAAAGTAAGTAATATACATTGTTTACATTTCTGTTATTTACAAACAATACTTTTTATAACGTGTGGTAAGGAACGCCTCTATCACGTATAGATCATGAAACAATAATAACCCCATCAGCACAAATCGTTGGGCCAACGTTAGCAAATGGTCGGCGAAAATGGTTGACCAACGGTGGGCACGTCCGTCGCGAGGCGTGAGGTTGGCCCATCGATAGATTAACCAACCATTATCCAACAATGAAACCAATACCCAACCAAATGCCAACGGTTTATATAAATTTTAAAAAAGGAATTAAGTTGCAAAAATAATGGCTATCTATGGTCGTGTCTCGAACCTACAACCTTTGAGTTACTGAACACTCGTATTAACCCCCACGGCCAATCTGACCTACGAGAATTGAAGGATGGACTGAGATATAGAAGTAGTGGGGGTTTGTAGGTTCTGGGCCAAGTGATTTATGGCTTCCGGTCACGTGACCGGAAGCGCTGAGTCATTAAACACGTCATCTGAGCCTCAGCCAGTGACGTAGGCGGTTTTGTGACGTAATGAGGGAAAGTTTAAAGGTCAAGGTCACGGGGAGGTTATTTTAAAAAAGTACTACCTCGCACGCGTAAAATCCGATTGTGATTCGATAGTTTTAATTCGATAAAAATATCGAATGAAAACAATCGAATGAAGCAATCGAATGATACGAGTGCGAGATAGTACTATTTCATTTAACTTTATTTTTACTTTTCTTTTTATTTAAAATAAGTTATGTTTACAACAATTTATGTTTACAATAGTTCCCCGTTGTTTGTCGTCATCGATGTTGTTGATCCGGAGTCGCGGCCGTCAGACGCAGTTTTCAAGTGCTGCGCTTGTTTGTCCAATCGGCCCATCCCGACTGTGTGTTCCTTGCCTATTTATGTGACCGCAGGGAACACACAGTCGGGACGAGCAGCTCGATGTTCACCGGTCGAGAGCCGGAGAAATACTGGCTATTCACAAGCTAGCGTTGTAATCATACTAAATGGTGGTGGGGCGGAGCAGATGGCAGACGGCAGATGGCAGGCGGCAGATGGTAGGCGGCAGGTGGCAAGTGCGCGGCAGATGGTTGCTACTCCATTCGCCGCCAAAGTAATGCAAGCCGTCGCCGTAATTCTTGTATTTTATCTTGTCGGTTCATTTGATACGTTTTACATCTACATATGCAATAGCTGAAACACTTGCACTTACGACAAGCTTTCCCGTCAACTTGATCGCCTGGTATTTTAAAACATTGTAACTCGCAACAATATGTCTTCAAATTGTTATCGAAAAATAAATTGTTCATAGGTGGCACCGACATGTTAGCTGCAGCGTGTGTTAGACAAGACTGAGACTAACTTCACTGCTCCCTCTCTTTTATACCTCTTCATAAGTTAACCCTGAATGAAAGTTCAAGGTCATCCATTTGAATTTAAAAAAAAGCAACACAGCAGTATATAAAATAATATACTGCTGTGTTGCTGTTTTCTTTATTTTTTTCATATTTTTTTTTATATTTTTTCTTTTCTTTATTAAACAAACATCTTACAATACAATAAACTTAAGTTTAACATTGATGACTAGAAATACAAACAATAAAATACAAACAGAGAAATACAAACAGAGACATTATGTACAAGGATGCATGATGTGCAGAGTGAGTTCCGTTGAGTTGTTGCCGCTTACACCGTGTGATACCAAATACAACGTCCCCGGTTGAATATCTCGCAAATCTTCATTTTGTAGCAGTTGAACAAATCGTTTTGGAAGAAATACTTGAAACTTCGGCTCATCTCCTAAAGTTAAAGGTGCTTCGCTCAATGAAACTAAAATTGCTTCTCCATGTGTGGTTTCCACTTTCTTGATGTTATGAATAATGTAGTGTTTTTGTTCTTTTAATTCTGAACACTTTTTAGTTAGCAGAAGGTCGGATTTTGAATGAGTGTTGAATTGATCAACCAGTGTTTGTAGAAACTGTTGTGATGCCATCTTCGTCAGTGGTGGTTGCGATGTCTTCTGTGATGTTGCCTCTTCGGAGTCTCGAATAATACTCGTGCCGGAGCGGTGTTGGCTCCTCGTATTTATAGGCCCCGCTACCCCCACTACATTCCGGTTCTTCGCTACCCCCACCACATTTCTGCGTTTGTTCCAAGTAAGCAGCCAAACGATATGCGTTGTGCAATGCGCAGTTTGATTGTCCGTGTTTAGGATCTTTTGCAGCAACACAAATATTACCGAGATTAATGTTAAAGTCCTTACCGATAGTTATATCGAAAACATCACCGTGCGTGTACTTTTGTATCCAGTTCTTTTTTTCTAATCCTCTTGTGTATATATGTGAATATTGTTTGCAAAAGTTAAACATAATACTGTGCAGATTACTGTAGCTTATAAACCCTTCATGCCAATGTATGTGATGAAAGTAGTTTGTTATCCATTTGTTTGTACTTTTTGCTTTGGCGTTAAGGTTGTTAAAAGAAAAAGGAGCTTCAAACGTGAATGGGTAAACTACAAATGTAAGCAAGTCTAAAATTACTAATTCCTTGATAATAAACCTATCATCATTATTTCGAAATGCTTGAAATTCTATTACACAAGGCTTTACACTCACTTCTTTATCCCCTCCGCTCATCATGACACCTAACGATCAACTAAACTGTTTTCCACACCACGGTAGGTTAAATACCAGGCCGTACAGTTGCAGGCGCGTTGGTGTATATTTAACGTGGGCACCGTCCCCAATAGGCCTACCCCACGTGTATTCTTCTTTACTAAGTCAAACTTTAGTCTTTTTTAACTTCTTCTTCTTCTTCTTGTGTTTCGTTTTCTTCTTCTTCTTGTTTCTTCGTTTCTTCTTCCTGTGTTGTTTCTTCTGTAGCTTCTGTAGCGATTTCTACAAGTGGTTCAAAATCCTTTAACTTTCTCCACATGCAAACTTCATGAGGTATTCTATTAAAAATAGATGTATCCACAGGTCCGTACACGATGGTGCTATCAGGTTGTTTTTCCAAGGTATCGACCAAATATTCTTTAATAATAGCGTTTGCAAATACCAACTGTCTCATGTACCTTGTAATAGGTTCCGTTGCGTAGTTTAAAACGTAGAATTCTTCACGTGATAGTAGAATCTTATTTTCATGTTGAGTCAAGTCTCTAATTCGCACTTGTAGTTGTCCGCGATGTTTAACAATATCAATTTCATTGTCACAATCCAAAAGTCGAATATGTGTTTTCCTTCCACACAAACTGTTAGTTAAATAACATTCTATTAAATGCACATGTTTCAAAAATGACTCCCAAGCATTTTGCGAAAATAAAACCTTTTTTGTTCCGTGGTGTAGTATTACTGTAGGGGAATAATCCAATGATTTCATCAATCCAACTGATACACTTTTACTGATGCATGCTGAGATGGGGTAAAAGATTCGCAAAAAAACTTCAGTTAAAATGTGAGGAGGAATATTTTCTTCAACTTTCTTCTTCCTTTTTGATACTACCTTTGATGGGTCTGCATTACTTTCCTCCTCTCTATCTCTTTTACCAAACTTTAAAAATGCAGTTATTTCCTTGATAATTTCTGCTTCGCTGGTATTATCACGTTCCAATAACGGTGCTATTTCTGCATCACCTTGTACAACAGATGGAGAACTCATTTTGTAGAAGATGTTGCCCATGCGACGATAGACGATCAACTGAAGACCTGCATTGTTGCTCCGCTATTTATAGGTTAGCGACAGTGGCGGTGCCGGTGGTGGTACAACGTTTTACAATACCGTCTTTACGATACCAGTCAACGGTGTGTATGTAACAATTTTATCGTGCAAAATTAAACAATACGCAGATGTATTTGCAGGTACGTTTTCTTGAAATTCCATTTCTATTTTTATATCAACACTAGACGATTTTACAGATTCGTTTTGTTTGGAGCAATCAATTACAACAATCGGAGCTTTCGATTCAAACTGTACGGGAGATAGTAGAGGTGTGTTTGTTTTGCCGTAATATGAATTTTGGAACCTAGCGTACATATCGTATAAAACACTGTACCTTTTTTTATCAAAAGAGATATTAAAGTTGTCGTAGGGAAAGAATTGTGAATTCAGGAACACTTTACAGTTTGTTAATTTACAATGGTCAAATTCACCAGCATTTTCAGTTAATATACTTTTTTTCTTTGTTTGTAATCCAAAGATTACATATCTCGCTTTTTCCAAATGAGTAGAAGTTTTTACAGTCCATGTATGCCGTTGTGTTGAAGGTAAAACGGGGTATTCATGAAACTCCCAGCTTCTGAATGGCATTACAATGTCTCGATCTGATTTTAACTTTCTTAATAATGTAATCCTGTGTTCATCATTTAGTCGCACATGTGGTACTCTCCAAACAATCTTGTCTAATGTTAGTTTCCAGTCTAAATTGGCTTCAGTTGTTCCAGCAGATGCTTTAATAATATCATTATCGTTTGATGACCTTAATAAAACTAGTTCTTGTTTTACATTTATTATTATTCTTCTGTAATCTTCAGCAAATCCTAAAAGTAATCTTAAAGGTACGTAATAATCAAAGTTTCCCGAAGCATCAGGAGTAATTATACTTTTGTCTGGTGCAACCCATCCTGCAACAGCTAACAGATTCTTCTCATTTGGTGTTAAAGACGCTAATCCTTTTAATGTACTGGAAATTCCAACCTTTTTTGTTGAATCGACTGTAACTCCTGAAATTTCATATCTAATCTCGTCAAACAAAAATGCCATAGGATTATTTATGAACGGAACAGTGGTTCCAACAGTACCGTCAGCTTTTGTTACTTTTCCTTCAATATATAAATAACTTTCGCATGGAAGAGTATAAATGTCTTGTTGTTGTATAGGAATCCTAATTTCATCGTTATTGTTTAATTTGGACGAAGCGTAAGGGTTGTGCGTGTGATATTCCTTTTCCCATAAGGTCTCGTCGAATGTTGGGCCCTGCGCTATATCCAGTATATCCATTGTTAATGACCTTTAATCCAATTTCTTCTAGAAAACGAATGTTGTCACTTGTTAATCCTTCTACAGCTGATGAGCTACTGACCTCTTTGCTGGTTGGCTCTCTATTTTTAAATGATAACCCCATTATCTAAGCGGATGATTTTATATGTATTCTTACAGTAATAGCTTCTCCTCGAAAGTCAATAAGGTTTCCGTCTTGATCCACTATGTTCAGCACGATGTCTGAAATGAAACTGGTGTTTAACGGTAGGTACACAAGGTTTTGAGGCTTTTCTACTATCTTGAAACCCGGTGCGACTGATGGGTAGAATGTGTGTAATATATGCCGATTTTCTCCATCTCTGTAGGATCCTTGTATAATGTTACATGTAATGTCTATGCTGTTTACTTTGATGATCGTCACAGTTCTATTCCCAGAATGAGTTGTATTAGGTTCTAATACCTTTGTTTCCTTAGAAAACCCCAATAAACTACCAATTGAACGTTCTTGGCCAAAATCAATATAATACTTAGAAGTAATTTCGGCTTTCATTGTATTGTTATTGCCTTTTATCGTTATATTTTCTTTTCCCATATGTTTTTGTATAACTTCATTTATATTATCAATTTCATAAGCTCCTGTTGGTAAACTGAATTCTTCCAAAGCTGAATATTTTCCTTTATTATCTTTTGTCTTGTAATAATGTATTTTGTTATTAATTCCTTCACTAACGTTTGGAATAGAGTTATATGTTGTTAAATCCAATAATGCGGCTTCCCATAGTCTTCCTTTTTGCAAACGTAGCGCTGGAAACAGAATACTGCGCAAAGTACATGAGTTACCGGTTAATGACACTGTATACGAAGACATCTTAAAGTTGACTAACACTTTTAGCTAAAAAGTCTAAACATAAATGACCGCAAATGGATGTATCATCAGGTTGTTTTCTTGTATTGTAAAAAACATTTTCTGCCGCACGAAAGTATTGTTGAAGTTCTTTCGGTGGTGGAAGGTTTCCAAAACTGTCGAAATAATAAATCGTTTCACCAAGTTTCTTGTAACACACCCAATGAGTGCCTAATCCTTCACTATTATCCAAATTTACTATACCAGTCTCATTTTTCCACATTTTAACCGGTAATTCATCTTTCATAAATACTCCTCTAAAAAATGGGATTTTCAAACAAGAAGCATATGTAATCAGTTCTTCATTGGTTAATTCTTTGTTTTTAATTATTAATTGCTCTTTCTTATTTAATACACACGATACGGTCTTAGGTATAGTCCTCCTCCCTTTTTTATCATTGACCATATTGTTGGTTTCTTTTTACCTTTACCACTAGTAGATCGACGTTTTCTTCTGATATTACCTCCTTGTTTCTTAGCGGGTCTTTTCCCACGCCTTCTTCTCTTTCCTCCTCCAAACGTAGTTTTTGCTTTCATTGCTGCTGTTACTGCTAAAGACGCTGCTTTTTCACCAATACTCGCGTCACTAGATTTTACTCTTTGCCAAGCTTTCTCAGAAAGTGCTCTATCTGCTATTGATCTATTTTTTGTATCACCAAATTTGGAATACGCTATATCGTGCTGTTTACAAGCCTGATCAAGCTTATTTATTCCAGGATCTCCTCTAGCAAGCCGTTTCTCTAATTTGGTTCCAGGACCACAATATTGATATCCTCCAGGTAAATGTAATTCCACAGGTAATAAATCAATCGCCTTGTTAACTATAGCTCCAACCGGTTTACTTAATAGAGAAAATGCTGTTGATGCTATTCCCCTTCCTCTCTGTAATCTCTCTCGATTATGACTGATGCGTTTAGCCCTCGGCATGACTATTTATAGCCAAACTTACAATCAGTAGGTGCACTCTATAAATGTTTTACAATGAATGTAATATTAGTCTTGGCTTCTTGTATTATATATATATATATATATATATATATATATACTGTTTAAAATCCATTTATTATATAGAAATGGATTAATTAATTAAATGTAGACATAATAAATAAAAGTAGTAAAAATAGAAATAAGGGGTAATTGAAGATGTTTCAAATGATTCTCCGCTGGTGATGGTATCGTTGTTTTCGGTAAAATGAATAAAATCTAAATAGTTGTCATGTTCCCTTAGAAACTTGCCACTTAATCGTTGATAATTAAATAACACATTCCAGTCTAGTTTATCTTTAAAATTGTCAATGTAATTTTCAGAGAGATTTTGATATTTACTTATTACTTCCCAACAGTTATTAAAATTTGATGTCATCTCTACAAGGAAGTCTTCT
This sequence comes from Allygus modestus, assembly GCA_963675035.1. Lineage (NCBI taxonomy): Eukaryota > Metazoa > Arthropoda > Insecta > Hemiptera > Cicadellidae > Allygus > Allygus modestus. The sequence continues at coordinate 132,092,468 of OY776114.1, forward strand.
GAAAACTGTTGTCTTTGTAAAATATGAATCCAGTTAACTCTGTGAAAATAAATTCTTAACATAGTCATTGTGAAGAGGTAGTGTATGGAAAGTTGTTCCCAATCCATATATCTATCAAACCGTTGAACAAAACCATCTGTCAGCACTCCTTGGGGAAATCTCGGCTCCTGAGATATTAAACTCCACGCAGTAATATTGGATTCCATCATCCTCTCTGTATCATCTCTCGAATATGACTGATGCTTTATCCCTTATCATGGGTATTTAAATTCTTTTTTCTCTTATGTAATCTTCATCGTTTTCTGTTGGTTCATTAATCACATTCACTTTATCCCCCTTTCCTAATGTCTTGACTTTAGAAGGCTCAGACGGTTTATCTAATTGATTAGGTTTTTCTGGATTGTGTATCTTTTTCCAGTCTAAATAATTGTGGCTGTCAACATCTGAAGCTACAGCTCTTCCTGAAGCCCGATGGATATAATTAAATAAAGCTGCACCAAACCTTTCCATATGTTTTTCATATTCTGTAGTCCATTTCTTGTGTACTATATCAAATATTTTCTTATTTACAGCGTCTCCATCCTGCTCACAATCACCTACATTTGACAATTTTAATTTTTTTACATCATAGCTTGTATCAGTTTCATTCTTTTTGTAAATCGTTAACAATTTTAAAGTCGCTAAATTTACTGCTTCACCATCATAAATGGGATGTTTTATATTGCTTAACCTTTTACCGGAAAACCCCCAATGGTCTTCGTGTACAATTGGGGTTCTTTTATCCATGTATTGTACCGTAACCGCATCAGAAGACAAAAGCGGATCACCAACATTTTGAATTACTTTTCCTTCAAAATTATAATTACCATCAGGTGTTAACGGAAACCCAGCTCTTTTTTCACTATATCCAGATTTTACTCCAAACTCGGAATACCGTCCAAACTTGTCCACACTCATGATGTAACTGAATCGCTATCGTTTAGGTTCTTACTATATATATATATATATATATATACGTCTACTGAACAATTATTTCTCGTTTTCGCAGTTCATCAACCAAAGCTACCCATTCGTTTTCTAAACCAGTGTGCCCGGCTTCCATAGCTTCATGTAATAACCTCATTCGATCAACTAACTTATTTATATCGTTGTAATATATTATATTGGTTTTATACAAATTTTTTAATAATCCCCTTCCAGATGTAGTAGGATCAGTTGTTTTTCTTTTTTATGCAAAACATTTAATTCAGCAGAAGATAAAGCTCTTCTTTTAATTGGAGCTTTATTTGATTTCGAGGGGAAAAGACTAGATATAATGTTTGTGTATTTTATTGACCTGTTTCTATGAATAGGTAGGTCTTTGGAATATTTTTTTCTATGTGCATTTGTATACTCTAGTATATTTTTAAACAATTGTAAATCCTTTTTAGTATATTTACCAGGATTATTTTTAAAGATGAGTTCAAACAAACCTGTTGTACCTTTATATTTCTTATCACCAATAACTATATCATCATTTTCGTTTATATCTAACTTTCTATCTCCAATCATTAATCCTTTATCCTCTATTCTAGCTCCATATGTATGATAATTTCGATTAGCATGTGTGCCATGTAACATTTTTAATGTATATTTTCTTCCAAGTGTTCCTTTAAACATAATATCTGTGCCTAATTTGCTTAAGTTGGATGGGTTGATATCCTCTTCTTCTGCTCTTGTATCTTCCGCACTTGTATCTTCTGTACTTGTATCTCCTGCAATGTTCTTTTCCCTTAAATCTCCTATATCTCCACTTTCTTCATACTCGTCGCTTTCTTCAGATGTTTGTAACTGGTCAAAACTTTCATCATTCTGAAATTCTTCTTCATATTTGGAAATTGGTAGCATTTTGTCTCCTTCGAAGCGAATTGAAGGTTTTTCCATATTTTGTGCTAATCGCTTTAAAGGTTCAGTAACAGGTTTAAATGTTGTTTCTAAAAATTGCTCTCTTTCATTTATACCTGATTTTAAAGCTCGGTTTTTTTGTCTAATAGAATCACTAAGTGATTTTATTTCTTTTAGTAGCTTTTCCTGGTTAACCATCTTCACACCTTGACGACTTGTACAGTAATACCGCTAATCAGTGTAGTAAAACAAATTTATCAAAACCTATTCTATAACGGCCGTCTTTTATAGCTTGATCTTTCATAATAACCAGAAATCCATACTTTTCCGCCCATGCTTTTCTGCAAAGCTCTTTAAACTTTTCAAATGCCATATCAGCATTTACATGATCGTTATATATATGTTTTAGGTTAGTATCATCTTGTTTAAATACAATTAAAACATTTGCATTATCTCTGATAAGTTGTTTTGGGATTTTGCTATAAGTTTGTCCTATATATATGCTGTCGATGTTATTATGTCTTCCCATGGCAAAGTAGTTTCTAATAGTATCCTGATTTTCACAAGATACATCGTCAAATATAAATACAGAATACGGTTTCGCTTCGTTTGGTTGCATAATACTATCACTAGCGTTAAATTTGTAAAAATTAACATCAGACACATCAGATAGGATTTTATCCAGCAATTGATACTTTGGTTGATGTAGAGACTTTGAAAAAATATATAGGTTATTAAACCTTAATCCCTGCGGATTAGTGACCAAATTAAAGACAACATTGGTCTTTCCGCAGTTTGAGGGGCCACTTACTATACATCGAACAGTGTTTGGAAGTAAACTACCGTGTTTACCATTGTTGATTTTAACGTTATCCACGGTTAAATCATCTATGTTATTAATATTGAATCGATCTTTATGGTTAATTATCTCCATCCTGCTCAAAGGTTAACGATGAAATGAGTTGCTTGCATTAAACCAAGTCCTTTATAGGTATCCATGAATCCTCAGTTTTGTTAAACCCTAACCACCGCACTTTAACTGCGTCCTTTTTTCTTTGTAACACTTTTTCAACAAGATATACATCACCTACTGTTGACTTTAACATTTCATGTCCATAAAATGCACCTTGCAACAAATCTCCTTTGTTATCTTTTAAGATATACGTTTCAGGTACAGTCGGTTGCACTTTACACACTGTAAAAACTTCATTCGTCCAATTGGGAAGGTATTTCTTGGTAAACACTCCCTTATATTTACTAATCCGTACTTTATCACTTACATTAAATTTTCTTGGCTGCATTTTTTCTACTTTAGGCTTTGTATTTTTCTTAATGCGTTTTAATACATCTTTTGCATTTCTTCTATTTACTTTGTTAGGTTTCATACCGATAGTTCTATGAAACCTGTTGTTATAATCATTTATTAATTGTGGTAAAACATCATACCATACGTAAGAACCTCTTTTTGAAAATTGTTTATACAGTGCTCCTTTTAAGGTTCTATTGAATCTTTCTACAATAGCTGCTTTTTTCTCTGAATTTGTAGAATAATGATTTATTTTATATTTATTCATTAACTGTGCAAAGTTTGTATTAAAGTATTCTGTTCCATCATCAGTTTGTAAATGTTTAATTTTGTTTTTGTCTCTTTTTATGGCTATTTCCATGGCTTCTGTTACGCTTTTACCAGTCTTGTCCTTTAGAGGCAAAGCGTCTGCAACTTTTGTAAAACAATTAATAATTGTGAGTATATATTTAAATCCTTTGTTTATTCTGCTATGCGGTCGCATTTCAATTAAATCCGCTTGATATAGATCATTTATCCCTTTTATAACAGTATTTCTTCTTGGAAACTTTATTCTTGCAGGTTTGTGTAGTTCATTAATAATCTTTTCCTTCAGGTCTGACATGATGGTTTCACGAAGACAGCTGATATGATATTAAATATTCTTTTGTATAAATCTGCTTATATAGGTCAAGGTCATTCTAAACTAATGTATAAAAGGGGGGACACAGCAAAATACTGCTGTGTTCCCCCTTTTATACGGAAAGGAAAAGGAAAAGGGATGTAGGACGATGAAAGGGTTACTCGTCAATAGGGTTGAGGGAATAGTGGCCGAATGGTAGAGTGTGGATGTTGTCTGCAAGGATGTGTCGTTTATCATCATTTGAAGAGAGAGCTTTTTTTACTTCCGTCACGCTGTACAGCTGATGGTTGAAACTTCTGATTGTGTTGAATTTTGCTGTTATATCTTGATCTTCAAATAAACATTTCTTATAGTGATTAAAATGCACATTCTTCTTTAAATACAAACTTTTTACTCCTTTAGCTTTCTTAATGACTTGGTTTTCATTTAGTTGTAAAGAATATAATTTTGACATTAGTGCAACAATTTCTTGAAGTATAACACCATTGGCTTCATCTTTAAATTTGCCAAGCACTTTTTTGTTTCTGTCATTGTCGTAGTTTGGATGATCTTTTGGATAGTCGGAAAAGTCAAAGTCGTTTTTGTAATCAAATGTCCGAAGGTCTTCATACATATCGTTAGTAATTATCCAATATATAAAAGCGTCTGTATCCATGTAGGAGATGCCGATGTTTTCTCGTCCATAAAAGGTGACCATCTTTTTGTAATGAAAATCGTACATATGAGTCTTGGAGATATCCAGGATTGTCATACCTATATACAAAGGACGATCCATCTTCACACTTGTTTTCTTCATAGATACAGCTACAAGATTTTCGTTAATATTTATAGATGATCCAAAGTTTGGCTGTTGTACGAGTTTTTGTAGTTTGTTTGGATCTGTAACAAGTTTAACATTTTTATGTCTTCTTTTGTTTTCCAATGTTTTACCGAATATCGCATTGTTCATCAATTTAAAAAAGTCTTTTTGAAAGGCTGATGTAGCGGCTGCTCTTCTGGTAGTATTCGAGTCTATGTATGGTTTAAACCAGCACGATTGGGAAAATTCTACAGCTCTATTAATTTTAGTAAGACGTAAACCTAATTCGATAGCTTGTTGAACAACCCAATAGTGAGCTACGTATCGTTGTTTATTGTTAAGGGTCATCATTAATTTGGGGTGTTTTCCAGTTGGTGAAAATTCTGTTCTTGCAAGGAGTGGAAGGTCATAATGAAGATCGTGTAAATGTTCTGGATATTCAAAGTCGCAATCCAAAATGTATCCGGTATCTCCTTGTTTTGGAATTTGTGAAATATCGCCAATACAGTCGGGATCAACCCATTTAAAGTTGTCAAATGGAAGTGGGTTCGACATGGCCCATCCATACAGATTATTCGCGTCGAAATATCCCAAGTACGTTGAAGGTTTCTCTTGATCATGGTCAGGTAGATATTTGTTGTTGGCTTTAACATGTCTCGTCACGCTTTGAGTTAATCCACCTCTAACACCCGACTCAACCATTAAAACCATATCTATATCTGTTAACAGCTGGAGTTTGCATTTTGTTTCTTTCAGCATTGCTTGCCAAGCTAGTCCTGGAGATGTATATGAATGTAGAGGGTCTAAACCGTATGCTGCAAAACAGGTTCTTCGGAATTCTTCCATAACATCGCAGAGAAGAGTCACGTCAAGTTTTACATAAAAGTCTGAGTATTCTCCTAAAGTCTTCATATCCAACTCGTTCCATACTCGACATGCGTGTTGATAGTCTTCAAGTGAAATCTCCGAATCATTAAGTTTGTTGTTAAATTGTTCTGGTGGAGGAAGTGATGTTTCATTAAATCTATGAAGTCCATCGATGTAATCGTAGGGGAAGACTCCTTTTCGAAGAACCAGATCCATTTTACTACTGGCTAAAATTTTGCTTGTTTCTATCAGATCTTCTCTTTTTAAATTATCAGTTAATTTCATTAGGCTAGAAGGTATAAATCGAAACGAATCAATAAATCTAAGTTTTATTTTGCCAACCTTTTTAGAGAAACTTATAAATTTTTCCATTGTTGTTGCCAAAACATCTATTGCTCCATCATCTCTTCCTAACTCCGGGATTATGAAATGAGAGTCATATCCGCTAAGGTTATGTAGAACAACGGGTATAAAAGATGGTACTTTGTAATTTAAGTTGCAAGCGTTACAGGCTGCACCTCTGTAGGCTCCTGTAAGATGGTCGTGATCACGCACTTTAACGTTATCTGGTGTAAATAGGTTATTACACAGATAACAAGTTGTTGCCAAATTGTGATGTTGAAGTTGGTGTTCATCCATAGGTTGCATCGGTATTTTATTTTTGTAGATTTCTTCCACCTTAGAGGCAATGTAATACAACTCATCTACAAAGTGTTTCGCTGCTTGTTCCCCACGGTAAATCTTCGGAGCAGATGATAGTCCAAATTCTTGAAGATGTTCTTCAGACAGCGTGGATTTTGTTAGTATACAATAACTGTTTGGTGAATGTTTTTGATATTTGCTTCTTTTTGTGATATCCTCTTCTTGTTGTTCAATAGGAAGTAAAGATGCTTCGAAGTCCGCGTACACAACAAATGGAACAGGGTATTGTTGATTTACTTTGTCAAATTTTATCTGCGCTCTGCTGGGATGTGGCAATTTAATTCTTACCTCATAGTTTCCACTACATAACCTTTGATGTTCTACTAACCATTCTGAACCTCCTCTTCTTAATTCTTTATTTACATGACAAAAACATCTTTTACAAATTGTCTTCTTTTCTTCATGTTTAGATAATTGTTTAGAAACAAGAGCTTCAAAATTTTTAATGTAGACATAGTGGGATATATCCCCTTTAGTGATTAATAGCAAATCCGTATGATCTCTGCGCTCAATAGGTGTTATGCGCAAGGGGTATGCATTGTTTGACGAATCTAAGCCGAAAATGTTGACAGAAGCTGACGGATTTTGCTTTTCAAATTTTGATATATGAGTAATTGCAACAGGGTAAGTCATTCCCTGGAAATTATACTTATGTTGTACTTCTTCATATGCTTGACTTGGTCTTTCCGGATGGTTTTTTACATATTTGGCCAACATAACATATTTAAAACATTCATTATTTTCATTTTGCACGTTAATACAGGATTTGGTATTCATAATTTTTTGCGGTAGAGGGATATAGCTACTTCCTCTCATTCCATAACTGTGTTTATGAACTCTAACATCCAGACTTGTTATACTTAATAAAGTCCATCCAGATCCTCTTCCTTCATGCTCTTGTAGTTTCGTCAAAAGTTCCTCAAAACATTCTGTTACGATCTTTTCAATATCTGACGCAGCCATGATGGTTCGGTTTTTTGTCATGAAACCTCTTGGTGATGTTTCGTTTTGAATGTTAGTGAATATGGCATCTAGCAACAGTCCAAATTTGATAAAATTTAATCTTTTTTGTTCATTTTTTAGTGTTTTGGTTACTAATTTTTTGGCGTTATGTAAAAAGTTTTCAAGTTGTAATTTAACGTTGTCAATTTTAAAATGTGTTACTACCTTACCAGGTAGTGCTTGAGCGTGTAGTTCCACATCTACTGCTGATGATGTTGAGGGTCGGTGAAGTGTAGTCATAGCAGGCGTTGAGGTTGATGTTGAAGGATTGTGAAGTGTAGACATAGCAGGCGTAGAAGTCGATGTTGATGGCGTTGATTGTGCATAATGAATGACACTCGGTCTTAAAACTTCATTTTGTTCTTTTTGATTTAGGTTTGCAAATTGATGTTGTGCTAATTGATGATCGATTGAAGCTAATTCTTGTTCATTTTGTTCTTCTTTTGTATTTGTGTTGGGATTATGTTTTAGTTCTTTATGAATGGCTAAAAGCCAATCATCTCTTAATGAGGCTTTACAAATATTGCACCGATACATATTATAACTGTGTCTTCCTCAAAGGCTAACCAGCTACTAATAACACTTCAAAATGCACCTCTATTTATACCCGGGGTATACATGCCGGAGTATATGTATTAGTAAAAAAGTACCAAATTTTACGCAGGAAGTACATTTTGCATCACACCAAGATGTTTTCAAGTCCCCAAAGTGGGTCAAGGTCGTTTGAACATGTTGCCAAAACGGGGAATAGAGCAGTAAGTGATTCTCACTTGGACCACAAACTGATCTATTCCCCGCTTTGTATTATTTAACAGATCTTTAAGTTTTCTTTTAATTATCCTGATCTTCAAAAAGTTGTTTGTATGAGGGTTCTTCAGCAAAGAAATGTTGAACCGCCAAGTCATCTTCAGTCAGAGGACATGATTCCAACAGTTTTTGATCGATTGAGGGAGCTGACAGCGGTTCTTGGAGTTTTTCATCTTCAGTCAGAGGACATGATTCCAACAGTTTTTGATCGATTGAGGGAGCTGACAGCGGTTCTTGGAGTTTTAACTGTAAACTTTTGATATATTCTATTGCCATATACAAAACGGTTATTTTTGCATCTCGAGGATTGGCGAATGGGATTGCTCTTTGTAATCTCTCATATCCAGTGTTAATATTCACTCTCCATTTCTTTGAGTGTTCAGCGTTTCTCTGATTGTAGCCAGATCTGGAGTTGGATGTGCTTGCTTGCGAATCCATAGCTGACTAATACGTGTATTCCAAAGTGCATGCTTAAATACCTGCTTACCCCCACCATTAGAGTACCCCCCACTTGGAGCATATGTTTGATTTAGTAATAATTATTGTATCAAAAGAAGTTGTTTCCAAGTCCTGATATAGGTCAAGGTCATCTGAAGATATTTCCAAAACGGGGAATAGAGCAGTAAGTAGTTCTCACTTTGACTACAAACTGATCTATTCTCCGCTCTGTATTTGTAGTTGGAAGGTTAACGAAGAAAACTAATCAGACTCATCTGACAAATCCGACTCATCAAACGGAAATAAGCGACGGGGGAGAAAGCTAGTGACGTAGGTACCCTCAAAAAGGGTCCTACTACCGCTCGGAGTTGCCTCCATGTGTTCCAAACAGAGTGACTGTTGGTAACACTCCGCATCGTCCGAATTCGAGTTTTCCTCCACGTCATCCGCTACACTAGAGATATCCTCATCACTCTCCAATTGTTCCATCCAATTCACGGCTTCCATCTCTACGGAATCAACTTCTTCATCTTCCAACAGCACATCTTCATTTTCATCTTCATCTTCTAACATAATGTTTTTTAACATTAGAATTACCTCTCGTGGATGAGGAAAGATGATGTCTCTTGGTGCCATGACTAGACTGATTCAACCATTGATACAAACTCGCCTTTTATACCACAATATTTAGAGGGGGGGAGGGGATATTGTTGTTAAATATATATTTAGTATTAAACAAAGTTGTTACCAAGTCCTGAAGTGGGTCAAGGTCGTTTGAACATGTTACCAAAACGGGGAATAGAGCAGTAAGTGATTCTCACTTGGACCACAAACTGATCTATTCCCCGCTTTGTATTCCAGACGTCTTTAATTTTGTCATCCCACTTATTCATCCTGGTCTTCATCCATGAGGAAGATTTGTTTGTAGGCTGACGGTTCTTCCTCAAGAAAATGATGTTTCGTCAACCTATCTTCCACCAGGAACACGCATTCTATCGGTTCAAGAGAGACCGGTTCTTCAGAAGGAACTTCTGCAACTATTGCCTGCAGATGTTTTATGTAGTTTATTGCCCGATATATCATGTCCTTTGTTTTAGTAGTAGATTTAACGCCCGGGACTTTACTTGATAATCTACTGTAGGCTTTTTGCATTGTCAGCTTATATGTTTTTGTTTTTAATGCGTTTTCGGCTCATCGGTTCCGCAAGCAATTGTTTAACTTCAAAAACTCTGATAGTTCATCTTTATACTCTTTGGATGTGCTTGCTTGGGAATCCATAGCTAACTACTGGGGATATTCCGATGCGGTCGCTTAAATACCAAGTTTACGTGGTGGGGGTAAATGTCAAGGATATTATTGTAGGAAGTACATTTTATATCAAACAACGATGTCGCAGAATGACAAGTCTTGTAAGTGGGTCAAGGTCGTCTGAACATACCACCAGAACGGGGAATAGAGCAGTAAGTGGTTCTCACTTAGACCTCAAACTGATCTATTCCCTGCTCTGTTTTTAATCTCTCTCCTTTTTATTGATTCAACAATGGTTTGGTTTAATATAAAATGTTGTATTGATGATCCATTTCTGCCGGAGTAACCTTTCCATTATACCAATCATTTTAAGTAACTTTACATTGTTTTTATAGCTTGTTTTCCATGCTTCCTGTTCACTATTATACACTGGAGCCGTAGGCTTCCACATATACAAATCACAACCAACCTCCCAATCGAGAAACTTGTGCAGTAATCTTCTTAAGACAATTAACTGATCGTGCTTTTCAACCTTTCTGCTTACTACTAGTGTTGCTGCAGCGATAGGGAGAGCGGGTGTACTCATTTTCAGCAGAATGATTTTACCAGTGATAGGGAACCCCTTTTATACTACGTTTAAATGGTGGGGGTTAGTGGTGGGAGTACAAGGGTTAGGGAAGGGGTATATCGTGTTAAGAAATAAATATATCTTCCATTATTTTACCACACGGAGTGTAAGTCAATACTATACACAAATATTCTAAGTCTTTTTAGTGGGTCAAGGTCGTCTGAACATATTGCCAAAACGGGGAATAGAGCAGTAAGTGATTCTCACTTTGACCACAAACTGATCTATTCCCCGCTTTGTTTTTTTTTTTTTAACCCCTCTCATTGTTTTAACGAGTTTAGTCATCTTCTTTTTTAAGGGTCGGAGGTTCGACAAAAACGTTCCCTAATTCTTTTTGTAAGATTAAGGGGGGCAGCGGTTCCTCAGGCAGTTCAGCTTTTATAGAAGGTTCTTGAAGCTGTGTTTGAAGAAACTTAATATATTGTATTGCCTGTCGAATTTTTGAAATCCTAGAATCACTAGGATTAGCAAATGGTACAGCGACTTGTAATCTTTTGTATCCTTCTTTTACTTTATTTTCGTTTCTTCGCGAACGTTCTCTATGTTGTTTCGCTCTACGTTCCCAGAGTAACTGATATGGAAGTAATTCCATATCAGTAGCTGATGAGTTGGATGAACCTGCTGGAGTCTCCATAGCTGACTAATGAATATGTTCTACGACGCCACGCTTATATACCCGCTTACCCCCACCTAAAAGGTTGGTGAACAGATCAATTTTTTGGTTTGAAAAGGAATTCAAACAGAGCGAAATGTTTCTAAGTCCGTTATCTAGGTCAAGGTCGTTGTAACATTGTAAAAAAAGTGTAGACAACCTATTTACACTCTGCAGCAGATGCTACAAAGTGTAAATAGGTTGTCCACACTTTTTTTTAATTTGGAAGAAAATTTTATTTAATTTGGAATAAACTTTTTGGTCTTTTTGTTTTTATTTATTTTTTTATTTTAATGATTTCCACACAGTGTTACCTGAATCATTTCGAATTAAATAGTCTTTCTGGGAAGGCTTTTTGACGTGGAGGTCCATGCCTCTAGGTAACTCTACATAGTACAGTTTGCCTTCACATTGAACCAACACCTTTGCAAAGTCCTTTATTTTAACAAAGAAGTAGCGTTTGTTCTTACAAAGCCTATTAATTCGAATTTTGGTTGGCACTACTGTTGGACGTGGTGAAGAAGGAGATGCGCTATGGTTTAATTTTAAATGAAGACTGCACGCTCCTTCATTTAAAATACAACGTTTATGACAGCGATCACCTTTTTTAGCACCTTTTTTGAATATATAACTGCATTGTTGTGCAGGAAGTATGCACATCCTTTGTACAGATTTCAGTTGTTTGAATTTCTCTGAAGGAGATGAAGTGTATGTGCAGATTACTGAAGGTCTGGTTGGAGAAGATGATTGTGTGGCTGGTTGGCTTGGCCTCGACCTTGATGATGAGGATGAAGAAGCAGAAGATGTGGAAGACTTTGATGAAGATGTAGAAGACCTTGAAGATGTAGAACAACTTGAAGATGTAGAAGGACTTGGAGAAACAGCACGAGAAGTTGACGGAAGAGGTGAAGGACTTGTGGAAGACGTTGACACAGCAGGTGGTGGTGAACAGTTCTCCGGGACGATGTTAGCTAACATCAGAGCTGTCCGAAGGATGGATGGAACCGCAGAAGACGAAGTGGTAGAGGCGGCTGAAGACGAAGCAGAAGGTTTCAATTTGAGAGGTCGTGTCTGCTTCCTAATGTGTGCCATGGTGTGAGGTATAACAGCACAGGTAGAAGAGTGATTTTACTAGGGCTGGGGGACCCTCTTTTATACACAATGTTAGTGGTGGGGAGTGAAAGTGCTATAGGGTGGGGGTGTTAATGTTGTAACGAATAAATATATTGTATATTTTACAATACGAGAACTTTCTAAGTCCCAAAGTGGGTCAAGGTCGTTTGATCATGTTGTCGAAACGGGGAATAAAGCAGTAAGTGGTTTTCACTTGGACCACAAACCAATCTATTCCCCGCTCTGTACGAGAATTGTCTAAGTCCCAAGGTCATCCGAACAAGTTGCCAAAACGGGGAATAGACCGGTAAGTGATTCTCACTTGGACCATAAACCGATCTATTCCCCGCTCTGTATTGGGGAAGGGGACAAAAGACAACAAACAAGAGACTGATTTTAAACAAGAGACTGATTTTAAACAAGAGGCTGATTTTATATTTCACAAACGTTTCTCAGGCTAAGATGGGTAACGTCAACCGGTTTGCGCGCCGTAATGACATAAGGTCGGTTTGGGAGCCATACCTTTTTGTAAGGGGTTAGGAAAAGGATGAGAAACAAGTTACATTACTTTTAAAATAAAGACTTTGCCAACAACTATTTAAACAAAATTAATCAATTAACGTTACTTTTACAAGAACAGCCGAGGTCGGTTTTGCAAAGGTCAACAGTATCACTGAAACCCGGTGGGACGTAGACCCAAACACCCGGCGTCAGGCTGCTGCGAACCCAAGTTTTGACCAAGGTTGTTGAGGGACCTGTAGGGCCGGGAGTACATATGTTATTAGTAAATAAAACACTTCAAACCTATACCACACACTAACTACATTACCTAGCAGCAAACTACAAGCGTTATCTAACATGCTTAACAAACTAACTAAACATGCAAGGGCGCGGATCTCTTAATTGCGCGTCGGGCCCAACGCACACTTAACAGACCTACGCTGCAGCAGAGTGCAACCCACTGGGACGTATATCCAAACAACGGGCGGCAAGCTACTGCGACGAGACTGCGGACTGCTCCCGCTTATAAAGGCAAAGTGACGTCACCGAGGCGGAAGGGGGGAGGTCGAGGTTTTCACTTGGACCACAAACCAATCTATTCCCCGCTCTGTACGAGAATTTTCTAAGTCCCAAGGTCATCCGAACCAGTTGCCAAAACGGGGAATAGACCGGTAAGTGATTCTCACTTGGACCACAAACCGATCTATTCCCCGCTCTGTATTGGGGAAGGGGACAAAAGACAACAAACAAGAGACTGATTTTAAACAAGAGACTGATTTTAAACAAGAGACTGATTTTAAACAAGAGGCTGATTTTATATTTCACAAACGTTTCTCAGTCTAAGATGGGTAATGTCAACCGGTTTGCGCGCCGTAATGACATAAGGTCGGTTTGGGAGCCATACCTTTTTATAAGGGGTTAGGAAAAGGATGAGAAACAAGTTACATTACTTTTAAAATAAAGACTTTACCAACAACTATTTAAACAAAATTAATCAGTTAACGTTACTTTTACAAGAACAGCCGAGGTCGGTTTTGCAAAGGTCAACAGTATCACTGAAACCCGGTGGGACGTAGACCCAAACACCCGGCGTCAGGCTGCTGCAAACCCAAGTTTTGACCAAGGTTGTTGAGGGACCTGTAGGGCCGGGAGTACATATGTTATTAGTAAATAAAGCACTTCAAACCGATACCACACTCTAACATATATATTAGACTAACTACATTACCTAGCAGCAAACTACAAGCGTTATCTAACATGCTTAACAAATTAACTAAACATGCAAGGGCGCGGATCTCTTAATTGCGCGTCGGGCCCAACGCACACTTAACAGACCTACGCTGCAGCAGAGTGCAACCCACTGGGACGTATATCCAAACAACGGGCGGCAAGCTACTGCGACGAGACTGCGGACTGCTCCCGCTTATAAAGGCAAAGTGACGTCACCGAAGCGGAAGGGGGAGGTCGAAGGGGGGAGGTCAAGGGGGGGATCCGCCCCGTGACGTCGGGGGGGGGGGCTCCGCCCCGTGACGTCGGGGGGGGGGCTCCGCCCCGTGACGTCGGGGGGGGGGTTGTGTCTTCACGGTGGAAGGGGAACAGGATGTAGACCGGTCTTTAGCTTTCTACCCGTATATGGAAATGTCACGGTTACACTTGGCGACCCGCTTTGCTCCGTCTGGTACCTCATTCCAGCTTTGCCTTGCGAACTGAATACACCTCTGCGCTATGTCTTCTCCCATCACACCCGAGAAACTGCAACGTTTGAAGGAGACTTTGAAGAAGTCTTCGGAGAAAAGGAGCGGCTTCAAAAGACCTAGTTCTTTTAGGTCTTGTATACAAAAAAATTTTCGGAACCACCCACTTTACTTTGAACAACGGCCTTCGACGTCTTCTGCATCTCCGCCATCGACACCGCCTCGCCCTTCAGCGCCTCGACCTTCATCGCCACCTCCAACTGTTGAGGAAATAATGAAGAGGACGGCTACGGTGAAACTTACCGAGTTGGTATCGCCGCTGGAGTCAGTCAGGGTCAAGTTTGCCCAGTTGAAGTTGAACGTGGAATATTTATTTGTGGGGAAGATCGGCGATGAATACCTACTCCAACAACTCTTTGGCGGCCGTTACGTCAAGGTCCACCTTCCAAGGTCCACTCTGCCACCTCCTGAGACCGAGTGCGACTTGTTTTTGGTACGGCTGAAGGGTCAAGTAAAGTGGGTTACAAAGAAATAAATTAAACACCACCATCTGTCCACCGCTCCTTATCCGCCATCTCCTTCGAACACAAACGGTCCTTTTCAGGACCACCCTAAGCATTTCAAGTTAGGGACTTGGCCTGTACATAGGCAGGAGACTGTTAGTCTCATGTTTGTGTGCAGCCCACTTTGTGAAAATTTCTAAGTCCTAAGGTCCTTGACCTTGACCTTGACCTTGAACATGACCCATTTTGGGGGGGGGACAAAGTTTGTGCAAAGTATGTCATGTGGGTACTCAAATTACGCGGTTTGAT
The DNA here is from genome assembly GCA_963675035.1 of Allygus modestus. Lineage (NCBI taxonomy): Eukaryota > Metazoa > Arthropoda > Insecta > Hemiptera > Cicadellidae > Allygus > Allygus modestus. The sequence continues at coordinate 132,107,543 of OY776114.1, forward strand.
CAGACGAACAAGTTGGCGAAAACATAATTCAAATCCGACCAAGGGTATAGCAGTAATAGCTAAAAACAACTATTTTGGAGGTTAAACCTAAATAACTTCTTTATTTACGGATTAAAGTATATCAAGTGGGTACTCAAATTACGTGGATTGATCAGACGAACAAGGTGGTGCAAACAGAATTCAGATCCGACTAAGGGTATACCAGTTATAGCTAAAAACAACTATTTTGGAGGTCAAACCTACATAACTTCTTTATTTACGGATTAACATATATCAAGTGGGTATTCAAATTACGCGGATTGATCAGACAAACAAGGTGGTGCAAACCAAATTCAGATCCGATCAAGGGCATAGCAGTAATAGCTAAAAAACAGCTATTTTAGAGGTCAAATCTACATAACTTCTTTATTTACGGTTTAAAATATATCAAGTGGGTACTCAAACTACGCGGATTGATCAGACGAACAAGTTAGTGCAAACAGACTTCAGATCCGACCAAAGGTATAGCAACTGTAGCGAAAAACAACTGTTTGAAGGACAAGGTAACGTTGTGGTGGGGATAGGTGTCTATCCTACTCGCTAGCGCTACATCATTATACTTCCAGCTCTTGTCGGATGAACATCTACCTATATAGTTTGTGTTAACGTCTGAACATGTCACAGTTTTACAGGAATATGAGTAAGGTGTCCTTCAGTAGCCCGCTTGCCACCACCTTCTACTTCTCCGACGATGAAGATAGAATGTCTACGCTTTTAGCGGACAATGTGCGGTTCCATCGTAGAATAGCCAAGGTTGAAACACTCTTAGCCAGTTGTCTGCTGCACAAGAAGCAACACATGGAAACATGCACTAGTTTAGATCATAGTGACTGTAATATTTATACACATATAGTGTTGAGACAAATTAATTGAAGTTTTCAGTTAAGGAGCTACGGTCTTGACAGTGTAAGAGTCAGACCCTAACTAATGCGTGTACGCTAGTTAGTGCGCGATGTAAAAACTTGGTGGGGGAAGTGGTGTGGTGGGGGAAGTGATGTGGTGGGAGAAGGAGCAAGTACCTAACCTACACTCAAACGCTGCATTACTATACTATCATTGTAACGGACAACACCATGAACAGCGTCAACGACAATATTTGGGGAGATGCGGTTTGTGAGGAGGAGTTGATAGCAACTCTTGACGCTACCGAGGTTGAGCAAACTACATCTCAGCAGCCAACAAGCAACATCATAAGCCGTGGCAATAACATTATTTGGGGAGGTGCGATTAGTGAGAAGGAGTTGGTGGCAACTCTTGAGACTACCGAGGTTAAGCAAGGAGCGGCGATGCAAACTATATCCCAGCAGCCTAGGACATATGAACAAGTCCTTGAGGACTATAATAATGCGTATGATTATGCTTGCAAGAGGTGGTGTGCGCAGCCGCAATGTCCAGAGCAGGAGGATGAAATGGAAGCGGATTTTCAGCTGGTTACTAAACTAGAGGAGGAACTTCAACGAGCAGACCAACTTTTGCGCGGTGCACATGGAACCACAACTATTTTGATGGGTAACTAATGGATATTTTATTCAAGGTCTTCCTCCCCACGTCAGCTGCCATCTGCCGCGCACTTGTCGCCTGTCACCTGCCGCCTGCCATCTGCCGCCTACCATCTGCCGTCCGCCATCTGCTCCGCCATCTGCTCCGCCATCTGCTCCGCCCCACCACACTTTACCCCCACCATGGTACGATTGCAACGCTAGCTTGTGAATAGTCAGTACACCTCCAGCTCTCGACTGGTGAACATCATCCTCTCTCCGCGCTCTTCACAAAATAACATTATCATGTCACTCAAGATTCGATGTATTTATTATGACTCTATTTATCTATCAACTTCTACGGACCTGGAGGTTTTTAAAGAGGAGTTACGACTTCTCCTAGCGAATGGGTACAGTTTATCTTTAGAACTGATCGCAACAAACAACATAGACTCTGCGCAGGGGTCAAAGTATCTACCGCCTTTCATCAGAAAACGAAGTGATGGTCGCGACTCCGGATCAACAACATCGATGACGACAAACAACGGGGAACTATTGTAAACATAAATTGTTGTAAACATAACTTATTTTAAATAAAAAGAAAAGTAAAAATAAAGTTAAATGAAATAGTACTATCTCGCACTCGTATCATTCGATTGCTTCATTCGATTGTTTTCATTCGATATTTTTATCGAATTAAAACTATCGAATCACAATCTGATTTTACGCGTGCGAGGTAGTACTTTTTTAAAATAACCTCCCCGTGACCTTGACCTTTAAACTTTCCCTCATTACGTCACAAAACCGCCTACGTCACTGGCTGAGGCTCAGATGACGTGTTTAATGACTCAGCGCTTCCGGTCACGTGACCGGAAGCCATAAATCACTTGGCCTAGAACCTACAAACCCCCACTACTTATAGAAATTACCAATAGTCTGAGATATAGAAATTACCAATAGTCTGTATCTGCACGACTTGTACTAGCCTATATACTATTATGTTTTATTCTTCTACGGAATCTACTCGTGCAAAAATCACTGTAATAAAAGTAGGAACAAGTTAATTTGATTTATGTATCTATGAAATATGAAATCTACTAGAAAATTAATATATATTAAATATAATTGTAATAATAAACATATAATGTTAATTTATACCCCATCAGCACAAATCGTTGGACCAACGTAGGAAAATGGTAGGCCAACGGTTGGGGCGAGGTTTTTCGATTTAAGTAATTCAAAATAAAAATATATACAGCTGCAGGGAAACGATACAATACAAACTTGGAAGAATAAAGAAGCTCAAACTGTGTATTTTAAAAAGTGATATCGAGACTTTATATAATAAGATATGTTCTCTGAAGAAACTTGTCAAGAGTAAACGTTTTTTCATTTCTGTGCTTTGCTCACACTATAGTCACAACGCTTTTCTAAAGACTTTAACCATAAATGTATATCGAAAGGTAGCTAGCTATTCTTCAGTGATACCGATTTATTGTCTAACTACCTGGAGACTATATTAAGTATTAACAACACGTAACCTATCTATTATATTATTTTATTTGGTTGTATATTCGGAAGGTCTCGGGTTTCATCCCAGGCCGGCCATTCTGAGGTGAGTTTGCACGGTTTCTTCTCTCACTTAGGCAACTTCCGGAATGGTTCCCAAAAAGGGCCGAACCCTGCCAGGAAGGAGAAGATAGAACTCAGGCCTGCCTTATCTGATTTTAAGATTTCCTTATAAAATAATTGTTTGGTAGATTCAATACATTGTACATCATTGTTATGAAATAAATATTATTATTGTTATTATGTGGCTCATGCTGAAAACAACAGCATTTTACGTAGAAGTTAGATAATTAACAAGATGAAAGTTTAGACTGTTCCCTATAAAAATATAAGAAGTACACAATAAAAACATTTTTTCAATAGATAATGATATTTCAATAATCACTGTAGGCGTGCAACTTGCAGGTCTAGGGCATATTACTTACCAAATAAATACTCATTAGGCAGTGATGCACATTAAATCCATTCCATTACCTATTACAATGTGTTAATTCAATCATGTGGAGAAAACATGTATTTATAAGGTTATTTTATTAAATTTCAAATTATATTTACAAAAACTAATTACGTATAGACAATAATAAAACTGTGACTGGAGGTCGAACGTAAAGACAGATCAGCGCAATAAATTACTCCACTGTCAACTTTTATCTTCTAAAACTCTCACTTTTCTTTCTCGACTTGTTATAATTCTTGATATCAAAATCTTTTAGTTAATTTATACTTATAAACTGTAGTGTTTGTCAGTAATAAGAGGGTATAAATATTATTAAATAACACTGTAACACATCAAAATTTCTAGAAAAATTACACCACCTGCATTTCTGGAAAAACTTGAGTTCAGAAATTACAGGACTTAAAATGTTCCGAAATTTAGTTTTGTTTTAGTTTTCATAATAACCATCAAATGTTTAAAAATTACTAATCACCAATAAAATATGCTAGTCAAATTTGTGACCTTTAAATTCAATAAGAAGGTGTTGCCTTTGGTCTCACTTTAGGCGAGTCATTAAGGAAACAGTAAAACAAATATAGTTTTCACTACACTACGCTGTAATCACCTGTTTTCGGAACGTCATTTGAATACCGAAAGTAGAGTTTTTCCGCCCAAGGGTCGAAAGTCAGCTGATCTATTTAGCCAGTGTTACCAACTTGTTTTCAAGCGTATACGACGTTACCTGGTTAATACGTGCATACTATTTTGTATTCTTTGGTTGAAATACTGGAACAAATAACAATAAATTTCAAAACATTGTACCATCGATGATTTGTTCATTGGTTAACTGATTTTAGTCCGAGATTGCGTGATTGCCGCTCGTGTTTTATGACCGATCACATTTAACCCCTTAATAATTGTAGTATGGAGAAAAATAGAGTTCCCACCTCTGCCGAAAGAGTTTTGCATAGCCCTCGAACGATTTATGACCTCGACTTCGTCTCGGTCATAAAACACGATCTCGGGCCAGCAAAACCCCACTTTCGGCCCTTGGTGCGAAATATACTATTTCGTCATACTGCTTGGAAAACGGCTGTTTTCAATACATGCGTTGCGGGGCGAAAGTAGTTCTTTTCAGTCCTAGGACGGAAAAGAATCAGCTGGTGTCAAGCAAGGTTTGTAGAGCTTTCAGACCAGGTGTGCTGAGTCGATCTATTTAAGGTTTTCTACTTTACCGGAAGAGACCTCGTAAAAACAGCTGGAAGGTCACGTCATTGACTATAATACTGAAGGAGACATCCCATCCATATGGTCCAGCTGTCCCACTTTTAGTGTAGGCTAGAATTTAAAATTGAAGTAGTTTGATTGGGTCACCGACAGATTGTGCTGCTGTCAACTTTTTACTTTAGTTATTTACGTTAACTTTTAAAATATCTCCGCCCCAGAAAGCAAGTGATAATCAAATTTTGTTTGCTTCCTGACACACTAACTGTTGTGTTAGCCCCTCCTTGAGAGGATAAGTAATAGTTGACAGCAGTGTACTCTGTTGGTGATTGGTGTAAACTACGACCTCTTTCAATCCTGGCATACACAAAACTAGGGACACATATTACAATGGCAATGAGAATTCTACTTCAGTATTTATAGTCAATGGTCACGTGATAACCAATCCAATCTGCAGTGTTGCTGGAAACACGATATTTATCGTATGAGTACCATATTTTCCTCATCAGTGTAATTAGAATTAACATGGTTTAACTGCTTACATTCTATGATACCCTGTTATTTTATGAATGTAATATATTGTTTTGATTTATTTGTATTATTATATTAATGGATTAAGGGTTTAAATTTTCTTTCTGCATGTCCAGTGACAATTTAAAAATAGCTGTACCATTATTATACCCTTAAGGTTGGCAACACTTTATGGTATTTATGAATCAGCTGGACGCCCTCGTAAGACATCTTTGCTGCGAACATTACTCTTATGTAAATAAGCACACCTGGTCTGAAAGTTCTACGAACCTTGAGTGTCAAGGTCATCAGCTGTTCCGTTTCTGTCATTATAGTTATAGTTTATTCCTATCGTTATAGTTAGTCTAACCTAACACTAACACAAACGTAACAGACAATAGTTGAATACATCTGTAGTAACAGCTGTTTGTTTTAAATAGCAAGAAGAAGATGGAAGCCATTTTGGGAGCAAGCTTTTAAAGGTAACTGGGGGCCGAGCTTTGCTCGGGGGAAGGCCAGTCAGTTTTTTAGATGACTTGGAGTAATATTTCACCACTTCCCCCAACTGATAATCAGATTTGTATAACTTATTTGCCTCTTTTCTACATTTTAAGGCCACTCCAGTTGTTATTTATAGCTCAATGTCCCTTTGATTTATTTTACTACTCTATATATGTAATCTTCACTCAAATATTTTAATCTCTGCTCTCAGGAAACCACATGTTAATAATCATAAACAACATAAGTATTACTTTGACAGTTCCTTGGTTGATTATGAACAGCTGTTACAATTATTTTGTTTTTATTTAAAACTCCATAAGCCCAATGTTAATTTTTTTTAACTTTTCATTTAAGTTTTTTTTACATTATTTGATTTTTCCTTGGGATGAGGCCTGTCTAGAACTTATTTTCATCCCAGAAATTAGTTATTTCCAACATTTGCAGGAAATCGTTGGAGCCGTTTTTGAGATCCGTGTTGCAAGCAAGCAAGCAAACCTTACTCATATTAGAGTATAGGATAGGACAAGTTGTAAAACATTAGTTTTGAGAAAGCAGTTAGCTTAATATATTGTGCAGTAAGACGAAAAATATAGTTCATCACATGGGCCAAAAGTGGCTTTTCGATCCTCGCTCATTTTCCGACCTCGGCTTCGCCTCGGTCGTTAAACTTGAGCTCGTATCGAAAATCGTCACTTTCGGCCCTAGAGATGAAATATACTACTGTCCACCTTTTGCATGGCAAGTAATTATACAGCTCTACTGACTATTATTGGGGGGAGTAACCGAGGATTGTCCACCTAAAAAAAGTAAAATAAAATAAAAGTTAAAATGATCACATTGATCTGTAACCTTAGGCCTCTGAGCCAGAGACCAAAAGTACATTTTGTTGGAGTCAATTGTTACTTAAACTTGTGTTATTTTATCAACTGAGTTCATGATTTATTATATAATGAAGCACTTGGTACTATAAATAACTTTAAATTAATGAATTCACTTGCAGACAAATGAACGTAGGAAATTCTTTCTCTGTGAAAATAAGGGAAATGGACAACCAAATAAGCTCTGTACGGCAACTTAACATTTTATTCTGTTCACAAGATACATTGTCCGATACTGCTCGAGTATAATGAAAAGACGTTGAACGCTAAAAGATGTTTGATTGTTAGTAAGACTCATGTTAGACTCATGTTATCCAGTTGTTAGTAACCAGAGTTTACAAGACCCTACTTTCCTCTCTTTCACTTCTTTGTTACCGTATGTCACATCCAGTACTGCCGGGGAAGGGAAAGGCAGTGGCCCTTACAACTTGGACAAAGTTGATTGTCCCGGTCTCAATCAAGGCAACGTCCCACCTTCACATCTGAAATGTAATTTTCTTGTTCGGCTCAGCTTTAAACATTGTCTATTTCAATTACTTAATTTTGTAAGTGGCTAGAATTTTGTAAGGGGAAAATACTTTTGTCGTGTTAAAAAATCAAATTTACAAACAACTTTCAAGAGTTAAGGGGCCCATACATGATCCAACATGGTTGGGAGTCCGACTGAGTTGGGCTGCTGTGGGCTCGTCACTTATTATCAAGTAATGAGTTCCGCTACAACACAGATTCAATTTATTCAAAAATCTTCCATCCCAAGTAGGAGATATAGATTTATTAATAAGTTACCAGTGGAGTTAATAAATTTAAACAATTCTTCTTATCATAAAAGACAATCAAAAAGAAAATCTCATTGAAAATGGATTTTATAGTTTTGATGAATTTGTAGATCATTCTCAAAATGAATATGATGGAGTTATAATTTAACAATAAAAATCTATTATAAATTGAACCAACAATATTAATATGAGATTATACGATTAAAATATGTTGTGCATTATTATTTTAACAAGTAGCCTATCATTAATAATAAGATTTTGTAATTATTTTAGTTAACTTTTAAATTATTTGTCAACTTTTATATAGCTAAACAGGGCTTTGAGGGGTTACAGGGTGTCTGGTAGCCATTTTTGAAGAAACTTAAACATGTCATTCAGAATGTCAAAACAAAGAAATAATGTAGTATAACCTGTGACTTGACTTGACTTACTTGACTTGTGTCCAGTGTCCAATCTCCTCCTAATATTCTGTCAGTCGGACTGTAAGTTTTTTTACAAACACCTAAATATTATTGAAACGGTTTAAGATAAAATGATGAAACTTGCTATGAGTGTTATCGTAGGTAGTTTATAAATTCCATAAACATTTTGTTTTCATACTACATTCAGTTCCAAGATGGTGTGGTTGAACATTTTACAAATTGAATATCTAATAAACTACTAAATTTATTACAACATTTTAAGATACAAACAAATTTAGAAAATTTAAAGTAAAATAAAATAGTGTGTCATATGTAAAGATTGGTGTGAATAATGGAGAAAACTCAAATTTAGTGTTCAAAAGTAGGGAGATGACTGCATTCCACAGCAAAACACCCAGCTTTTGTCCACTAAATTTGATGTTTTCTCCATCTATCAATCTTGAAATATGACATATCGTTTGGTTTGGCTTTAAATTCTCTACATTACAGGTGTCTTATTACTTTTTTGAATACCTTTAAGTTTTTTTTAGATAGTATGTACCATAGCATAATTTAACCATTTTGAAACGGGAAATTGTATAAAAATAAAATTATATGGAATTCTTATCTCACATAGATAAAAATGTGTACCCAGGTTCATTATTGTATCTTAAAACCGTCTCTGAGATATTGTGGATTTTTTCAGAAAACACATATAGACCGACAGACAAAAAAGGGACGAGATAGGACAAATATTGTATATACTACTCGTACATTATTTGTTTGCTTTTACCTGTTGAATAACATGGGTAAGTTTGTTCAAGTGGTTGCAAGACACTCTGTATTGTTGTTATGGCAACATAAATATTGTTATTGTTAATATTGTTAATTATATATTGTAACTCGTTTGAAGTACTAGTTTTCTTAAAGAGCAAATAAATAATACCAATTAGGTACTAATGATATAAACCTTTTTATATTAATTAAGTAACAAAACGCTCGCATGGACAATGTTGTGTCATTGTTGTGTGTTTTAAACATCTTATTAGTATTTCTCATAATTCCGAAATTTGAGATTCACGAGCTGTTTTAATGTTGCTACTAAATATGATGGGAGTACTTGGGTTAATAAATTACATTTTATTTGCAGATTAAGTAAATTGAGACAGGGCCAGTGACACGGAAAGGATTCAAAGATTCAAATGCAAACCAATCGCGTGTCTCGACATCTCGATAAGCAGATTTCCAATTAACAGAAATGGAACACTGCGCAATATCCCCGTCACTCGTCACTTCCGGGAGTGGTCATTCGCTCCGCCAGTTAGTTACCACTTCACTGAGATTTAGTTTTAATGTTTTATTTTAATACATTGAATGGCTATAAAGTAATTAATACAAATATAATTGGATACATTTTGTTACATGTGGAAATAATATTTTGGTAGAATAATATTTTGCTTAATCTTAAATTTAAAATAACATTTCCAGTTGTGTTTCTGATACTGACATGTAAACCATAACTACATCGGGCCTCAGGCTCGGGCCTGAGTGGTTCCACAGGTAATATATGGTGGAACGTATAAAGCAAAGAAAGTAATGAGCCACTTCAGTGCAAGTTAGACAGTTTACCAGCCAGGACTGGGATTCAAACTCATGACGCTGCGTGGTTCTGGTGGAACGTATAAAGCAAAGAAAGTAATGAGCAGCTTCAGTGCAAGTTAGACAGTTTACCAGCCAGGACTGGGATTCAAACTCATGACGCTGCGTGGTTCTGGTGGAACGTATAAAGCAAAGAAAGCAATGAGCCACTTCAGTGCAAGTTAGACAGTTTACCAGCCAGGACAGGGATTCAAACTCATGACGCTGCGTGGTTCTGGTGGAACGTATAAAGCAAAGAAAGTAATCAGCTGCTTCAGTGCAAGTTATACAGTTTACCAGCAGGACTGGGATTCAAACTCATGACGCTGCGTGGTTCTGGTGGAACGTATAAAGCAAAGAAAGCAATGAGCCGCTTCAGTGCAAGTTAGACAGTTTACCAGCAAGGACTGGGATTCAAACTCATGACGCTGCGTGGTTCTGGTGGAACGTATAAAGGAAAGAAAGTAATGAGCCGCTTCAGTGCAAGTTAGACAGTTTACCAGCCAGGACTGGGATTCAAACTCAAGACGCTGCGTGGTTCTGGTGGAACGTATAAAGCAAAGAAAGTAATGAGCCGCTTCAGTGCAAGTTAGACAGTTTACCAGCCAGGACTGGGATTCAAACTCATGACGCTGCGTGGTTCTGGTGGAACGTATAAAGCAAATAAATCAATGAGCCACTTCAGTTTAAGTTAGACAGTTTACCAGCCAGGACTGGGATTCAAACTCATGACGCTGCGTGGTTCCGGTGGACCGTATAAAGCAAAGAAAGTAATCAGCCGCTTCGGTGCAAGTTATACAGTTTACCAGCAGGACTGGGATTCAAACTCATGACGCTGCGTGGTTCTGGTGGAACGTATAAAGCAAAGAAAGCAATGAGCCGCTTCAGTGCAAGTTAGACAGTTTACCAGCCAGGACTGGGATTCAAACTGATGACGCTGCGTGGTTCTGGTGGAACGTATAAAGCAAAGAAAGTAATGAGCCGCTTCAGTGCAAGTTAGACAGTTTACCAGCCAGGACTGGGATTCAAACTCATGACGCTGCGTGGTTCTGGTGGAACGTATAAAGCAAAGAAAGCAATGAGCCGCTTCAATGTAAGTTAGACAGTTTACCAGCCAGGACTGGGATTCAAACTCATGACGCTGCATGGTTCTGGTGGAACGTATTAATCAAAGAAAGTAATGAGCCGCTTCAATGCAAGTTAGACAGTTTACCAGCCAGGACTGGGATTCAAACTCATGACGCTGCGTGGTTCTGGTGGAACGTATGAAGCAAAGAAAGTAATGAGCCGCTTCAGTGCAAGTTAGACAGTTTACCAGCCAGGACTGGGATTCAAACTCATGACGCTGCGTGGTTCTGGTGGAACGTATAAAGCAAAGAAAGTAATGAGCCGCTTCAGTGCAAGTTAGACAGTTTACCAGCCAGGACTGGGATTCAAACTCATGACGCTGCGTGGTTCTGGTGGAACGTATAAAGCAAAGAAAGCAATGAGCCGGTTCAGTGCAAGTTAGACAGTTTACCAGCCAGGACTGGGATTCAAACTCATGACGCTGCGTGGTTCTGGTGGAACGTATAAAGCAAAGCAAGTAATAAGCCACTTCAGTGCAAGTTAGACAGTTTACCAGCCAGGACTCGGATTCAAACTCATGACGCTGCGTGGTTCTGGTGGAACGTATAAAGCAAAGCAAGTAATGAGCCACTTCAGTTTAAGTTAGACTGTTTACCAGCCAGGACTGGGATTCAAACTCATGACGCTGCGTGGTTCTGGTGGAACGTAGAAAGCAATGAGCCGCTTCAGTGCAAGTTAGACAGTTTACCAGCAAGGACTGGGATTCAAACTCATGACGCTGCGTGGTTCTGGTGGAACGTATAAAGCAAAGAAAGTAATGAGCCGCTTCAGTGCAAGTTAGACAGTTTACCAGCCAGGACTGGGATTCAAACTCATGACGCTGCGTGGTTCTGGTGGAACGTATAAAGCAAAGAAAGTAATGAGCCGCTTCAGTGCAAGTTAGACAGTTTACCAGCCAGGACTGGGATTCAAACTCATGACGCTGCGTGGTTCTGAAATTCCGTAGTACGCCGGCTTTGACTGCTATGCCAGCAACTCCACCACTCCACCATAATCATCATGCATAGTTCTTTCATGTCTACATTTTTATTATAAAAATTTTCTCCGCTAAAGTCAACGACCTTGTTGTTTTTAATACTTTTTTATTTGTAGGACATGGGTTACTAAGGACCGGGCTGCATTATACGCTAGCATTTACTATAAGCGTTGTTTACAAATGAGTTGTTAGCACCAGGTGACTTTATAGGCTAGTACGCACAAGCATGGTTTGTAAATAATGTGATAGCATTGGATGGCTTTATATGCTAGCTTGTACAAGCGTGGTTTGTAAATAATGTGATAGCATTGGATGGCTTTATATGCTAGCTTGTACAAGCGTGGTTTGTAAATAATGTGATAGCATTGGATGGCTTTATATGCTAGCTTGTACAAGCGTGGTTTGTAAATAATGTGATAGCATTGGATGGCTTTATATGCTAGCTTGTACAAGCGTGGTTTGTAAATACTGTAATGTGATAGCATTGGATGGCTTTATATGCTAGCTTGTACAAGCGTGGTTTGTAAATAAGGTGGTAGCATTGACTATAGTGATAGCACCGGATTACTTTATATGCTATATTATGTACAAACATGGTTTGTAAATAATGTGATGACACCGAATGGCTTTATACGCTATAATGTACAAGTGTGGTTTGTAAACAAAGTGATAGCTCCGGGTGACTTTATATACTATATCATGTACAAACAAGGTTTGTAAATAATGTAATAGCCCCGGGTGACTTTATTCACTAGCATGTACAAGCATGGTTTGTAAATATCACCAGGTGATTTTATACGCTATAGCATGTACAAACGTGGTTTGTAAATAATGTAATAGCTCCAGGTGACTTATTCACTAGCATGTACAAGCATGATTTGTAATAGCTTAAAGCACCGTATGATGGAATATGAATATGAATATGATGGAATGTACTAAGGTGTATAAAATAGGATGATTGCACTGGGTGACTTTATTCGCTATAGCATTTACAAGCGTGGTTTGTAAATAAGGTGATAGCACCAGATGACTTTATAAGCTGTAGAATGAATAAACGAGGTTTGTAAATAATTTAATAGCCCAGGAAGGCTTTCTACACGATCATGTACAAGCGTGGTTTGTAAGAGTGATTTTTCCAGAGAGACTAATGTCCCCGCTTATGAGACAGAACTGGTGGCAATAACTTTCACTCCAGGGAAAATGCAATTTGGAGCTGTGCACCTACGTCACATTACTTGGCTGGCCTTGAATTGAAGGTTGTTGCTATAATTGGTTTCAACTGGTGAATGCTCTCTTTCTATTTTGAGAGTTTAAAATAGCAACAAATTAATTTTCCAGGTGATGAACAGTTACCTTACATATCTGCAATGTAACTGTAATCTGATCTTATTCAGATTATCTGACATATGAGTTTGATTTTAATATGAATTGTATTTTTATATCACATGTTCATTGTTTACCTTTTGAATATGAATTGTCCTAAAATATATTGCTAATAAAAATGTCTTTTAATATTTAATTTTCTGTCTTGTCTGACTATTTCTTACAGTAACTTGTGCAGCATCTTAATCCAGATTTGTAACTGTAATATAGGTGACAATAATCTGTAAAAGTGTGTTTAATTTAAGTCCTATAATATACAACCAAATAATAAACTTTAAAGATATTCAATTTTCTGAGACACGCTGTACATACACAGAAATAATCCTAAGCATGTTACCTAGGTAAATCAATTTAAAATTTAATTTAAATACTGATACAAAATTAAAATAAATTGTTATCAGACCTTAAAAAAGTTCTAGTTAAAAATCCACTAAAACAGAGTTGTACCTCCAAACCGTTTTCTGCACATATCTCGGATGTGTATTTGTTTACAACAAATTATTTCTAAAAAATGTATAATCTTTACAAAAAATATAAACCAATTTTGTATTGCTGCTTTGCCTAACAAACTTATGAAATTAAAAGATTAAAAAAATTTGTATTAAAGCTACTATTATGTTCAACCTAGTCTATAAGTGGGAATGCACTCCAGCGATCTATCAGTCCTAAGGGTATCGCGTCTATAAGAAGCACTCGGTTACAATTCACACCCACTCAAGATGGCAGCCACGTTCACATCTAAACGACATCAAAGGTGCTGTCTAATTGCGAATGATGACACTGCATTAGTCAGCTTGACACCCTTAACCTCGTTCTTCTACTCACCTGAGTTCACGATCCTCACTGTATATTTCTTTAGAGTCCATAAAGAAAAAAGATAAATCGGGATTAATTAAAAATTATCGCTTTAACAAACTTCTTTTCCCTGAAATGGGGAGAGAGGCGTCACTGTAACGGGATCAAATCTACCATTGAATGTACGGGCAACTACTCTTGTAGAGGAATTATTACACATTGAGGTACGCATACATTATCTCACACACACACACACACACACACACACACACACACACACACACACACACACACACACACACACACACACACACACACACACACACACACACACACACACACACACACACACACACACACACACACACACACACACACACACACACACACACACACACACACACACACACACACACACACACACACACACACACACACACACACACACACACACACACACACACACACACACACACACACACACACACACACACACACACACACACACACACACACACACACACACACACACACACACACACACACACACACACACACACACACACACACACACACACACACACACACACACACACAACATACATTACTTTGCACATACATTATCTCTATTAAGGTAATAGTAAACAAAAATAATAAAAAATCTTTCCTTGTTTTAAAATGGTGATTATTAAAAATCTTAGAATTTAAAATATTCAACAAATTTATTTTGGTTTTATTTTGTCTAACATTTTAGACGGCCGTCAAACTTAAAGAAACTGAATAATAAACAAGTTCGCACGCAGCAGATGTGAGGGAAGTGAAATTCCACGTACAAAACTTTTAAAACTCAAAACCAGTGTAAAAACATACATTTATTCCAATTTTATTGAAATCTGAAAACATTGATTTTTTGGCTGTTCTGATGCTGCTGGTTTAATTTACCTGCAATGCTATGAATACAATTTTGTGCATTATAAGGTTAGGATAAGGTCCAGTCAGGCTTGAAAGTAGGCGTTAGGTTGCTGGGGATGATACAAATACACCAACAAATGAATAACATGCTTTTCTAATGTAAAAACCCCATAAGATAACATATTGTGTTTAGCCAATGTACATTTTCTTTAATAACTCGGTAAATAGTTATGCTATAATGACGAGAGAGGGCTTAAAACTTTTACTTCACTAATTCCCATCTTAATAGATGCATTAGTTTTACTTCCAGGGCTTTCCTGACCCTATTTGGGCCCAAAAACTCGAAATTTGAAAGAATATACTCCTCAAAAAAAGGGTTTAGAGTTTTCCGATTGTTTTACTCAAAGAACTTGTTCAACTGATTATAGAAAGGAACGTCCCTACCAAAATTGAAATAAATGTACAAAATTTGACCGCTAGAGTGCATACACAAATATGTATATATATAATTTTGAACGACCCCAAAAACGTGTTCAGGGGGTCACGTTAGGAACTTCTATGGTGGTCCCGGGCTTCAGTCTCACCGTGCGGGTCATGCTAATAGTTCACTTTTCCATAGGAAATTCATATGACATGTCTGGAACTAGTACTCAGACCAGTGCAAAGTTTGTAAATTTGGAAAAAGATGATTTTTACTTTTTCCCCCTGTACATAGTATATGGAGAAAGTATTGTTTTCGTAAAAATTTTCGAATTTGAGTTTTTAGTGGAAATATTTGTTTTGGTGCTCCCTGAACCCAAAAAAGTGGTTTTTACATGATGTCTGTCTGTGTGTGTGTGTGTGTGTGTGTGTGTGTGTGTGTGTCCGCGTGTGTGTGTGTGTGTGTGTGTGTGTGTGTGTGTGTGTCCGCGTGTGTGTGTGTGTGTGTGTGTGTGTGTGTGTGTTTGTGTGTGTGTGTGTGTGTGTGTGTGTGTGTGTGTGTGTGTGTGTGTGTGTGTGTGTGTGTGTGTGTGTGTGTGTGTGTGTGTGTGTGTGTGTGTGTGTGTGTGTGTGTGTGTGTGTGTGTGTGTGTGTGTGTGTGTGTGTGTGTGTGTGTGTGTGTGTGGATGTGTACAGAGCTAGAGCCCTAACCAATGGGCCGATTTTTATGAAATTTTGTATGTAGGTACTATTCCACGATTGCTGGTTTCAGAGAAAATTGAAATTTTCACTTTGCGGTAAACGCAGTACGTTGTACCCATGTTATTCTAATGGGGAATAAAAAATTACTATTTCTCTCTTATTTACTGATCAATTTCGTCCAAACTTGATATGCTTGTCAAGTTAGTATTGACCAACAGAGTAAATTCGAAATATGTTGCCCCTTAAAAACCCTGGGGGGGAATAGGGGGCATTTCCCCTTTTAAAACCACGAGTGCAGCAATGGATTCTGTAGTGCCTCCAAAGCAGGGATTTGGGTGGATGTTTTTTAAAACAACTTGTTTACAAGATTTTCAGTACATTCGACCGTGCTTTGTATTCTATATTTCGTAAATAAAAAGTAATTTATTCATTAAAGTTGGGCTAAAGGGACAAAGTATGTGTCAGTTTCCTGATACCGTTTATTTTACTAGCTGCCATCGTTCCCAGTTTCACCCGGGAATACAACAGTTGTGTGTGCTGCATGCTGTGGTTGACCCGTGGAACTACTACGAATCATAATCAGCTGATAGAATTTTCATCAGCTCAAACCAAAGTGAATGTCCATAAGAATAACACAGGGTTGGAACTTTGAAGCCCCATGGGGCATAGTCCTATTGGGAATTTCTTAAAATCCCTTCTTAGTGCCTATACTATAAGAGGAGTCTACATGCAAAATTTCAAGCTTCTAGGTGCAATGGTTTGGCCTGGGCGTTGATTGGAATTTTGTATTTATAGATATAGGTCACCTTAACAAGCACAACATAAGTGAAAAGTTTTTCCTTGGTTTTGTGTGTGATTCGGGAGTAATATATTTTAATTTAAAACTACCATGTTGCTTTTTTATGCAATAACTTATTTAAAACTTGGCTCAAAAGAACTTTTCCTAAACTCTCACATGAATTAATTATTATATAAACAATGTAAGTATGTACACTGTACATATTTTATATTAGAGTGATATATAAAATCAGGTTTTAGCAAGAATGATACTGATTGGTGATATCTTTTGATTGTATGTTAGGGTCAGACCAGCATGATCAGCTGATCGAAGCCCTACAACTTGATTGCACTTGGGTCAATTAACTCGGTCTTATCTGCCAGTGCAACTGATTAGGTACTGTCTTACTGCAACTAGCCACAATTCATCAGAGTATTTTCTAAATATCAGTTGTTATATATCTCAAATAATAGCAAATTATGAAATCTGCTGATTGAGGTTCAAAATAGCTAGTACATATAATGTACGGTATATTATCAATTTTGATCCAGTACTTTGGCAATAACGTTTTTAATTCATGGTTTCAATACTGTTTAAGCTTTTACGACAATCGCAAGTCTGGATAAAGTCTGGAGAAAGGACTTAAATGACTTAAAATCAGACTTAAAATAATGTTTATATTGTTTTAAGTTTTCCAAAACTATTTTGTGATAAAAAAAGTTTTACATATCCCCTATAGAGTATATTTTTTCCTGTCCTTAGTCTGTTATGTTTTTGACAAAAACCTTGATTTCTCAAAAAGTGATTTTGATATCTCAATATTTAAAAATGAATCACTATTTCCCTTGGTTACACCATAACCTGAGAATGAGTGCACCAAATTGAATAATTTTTTTTGTGTTTTAATGTCAGGTCAAGGTTCTTATAAAAGAAAATTGTTAATCTGACATAAGGGCTCTGGCCTTCAAAGTTTCCATTAATTTGATCAAATTTCAGTTAAGTTACAACAAACAGCTGTTAACAGGGATTATATATAAACATACTTGAAAGGCATAAACATATGTTCATTACGGAAATAACAAATCTACTTGAATGGCAACTCAAACTCTTTTAGCGAATTTCCCCTATAGGGAAGAAGCTATTACCGTAGTCAGCATGGTAAGACCTAGGCCCGGGACCATGATAACTTTTCGTTTTGAGGTCCCCAGACCCCAAAAACACCATTCGTTCGAAACTGTATATATATATATATATATATACATATATATATATATATATGTATATATATATATATATGTGTCCGTGAGCACGATAACTCTCGTAAAAATTATCCGATTTTGATGAAATTTGGTATAAACGTGTAAAGCAGCATTTATGACTTTAAGTTCGAAAACCAGCCAGATCGCTTTATCCGAAGGGGTATTTTGGGGGGGTTTTGTACCCCAAAAATGGGTTTTTTGAATTTTTTACATATAATTTTGGAAATAGTCAAATTTTAGTTTTTACCATCGGATTCAGCTTAAAAAAACACACAATTTACTATTTTGATCATTTCTCTACGTCAATTGGTTACCGAGATATTCAAAGTGCTAAACACAGTACGTTGTCTAATGTTATTCTTATGGAGGAAAAGAAAAATTTTATATCTCGCTTATTTATGAACGTATACTGACGAAACTTGGTATACGGCTTCATCTGGTTGGTTGTGAACCATTGATATTTGCTCAAAAAAACAATTTTTTGCCAAAGGCTCCCGTAGCAGCAAACCTGCGTACTCAGCCCCATGTTATTCTTATGGAGAATAAGTAACGTGTTATCTCCCTTAATCATGAAAATAAATTAATGAAATTTGGTATGTGGCTTTACCTAAATGAGTTATATTGATATTTGTATAAAACCCCATTTTTTGTTTTCCTTCCTTCAGCAAACCTGCATACTCAGCCGCCATGTTATTCTTATGGAGAATAATTAAAATGTCATAAATCGTTTATTTATGAATGTATATTGATGAAACTTGGTATGTGGCTTTATGTGGTATTAAGATACATATATATGCATTGGAAATTTGCTGAGTATGCAGGTTTGCTGCTACAGGGGTATTTTCCGATGCCGAAATTATCACTGTATAAAAATAGGCGAGTGAGCGTAGCGAAAGAGCTCTCCCAGAAGGCGAGTGAGCAAAGCGAACATGCTCATCTTGAAAATGAACGAGTATATTTGACATAAAACAAATTGAACGACATTATAGGACAGGACAATGTCTGTCGGGCCAGCAAGTAAAATTATAAAACTAATCACCTATTGATCTTTAGCTACAAATCCCTTAATACTACCATATACTACTTTATTGCTTGTTGTTATATCAGTTACATTACTTAACTCACATTCTTAACTACATCATATTCACATTCTTATACTGCATCTTATATGGTAAATTATATATATACATATAATTTGCGATTATTCACCTTGACTACATCTTGTTTCAAAATTGCCACAGAAGAACATGGTCATGTTGAAGCGTTTATTTATTTTACATTTCCCTTTTAAAATAAAATATTTTGAGTAATTGTCAAAGTAATAAACCTAAAACCTAAACGGCGTGTTTAATGGGATCCCTAACAACTTGTTACAAAATCTATTACAACTCAAAATTTTCAGCTTTAATCTAAAAGCTTTTATTAAAGCTAAATTACTGGCTAATTATAAAATTAATATTTTGCAAAAACCTATTTTGAACTATTTTAGATTTGTTTATGGAAGTGTATAGTGTATTTTTCATCCAACACAATAGGTACTGGAATCAATGCATTTATCACTTTTGTTAGTGATTTTGAAAGATAATGGAGGGTAAATCCCAACTTGCGAAGGAAAAGGCGTGGGCGGTGAACAGAGGTGAAATATCCTTTTACAATTTCAGGATTTTCACCTTCCTCCAATCATAATATTCAAGCTTCGAGAAGACATTTTATATTTATTTGAAATCGTAAACTTATTCATAAAATAATAATAAATACTACCATTTTTTACAATTATGAAAGAAAGTTAGAATTATTGATTAACAGAAATAACTCGCTCTGCTGCTCAAGGGCGGTTCCAGGACTGATTTTCAGGAGGGGCCATATTGCTTAAGGTTAAAGTTACTTTCGGTCTTAAGAGTCTACAAGGATGGTGTTATGAGCTCATTGAAAAAAGCAATAATTACTGCTGTAATTGATATTCAAATTTTATTGAGAGCAGAACCCAAAGTAAGGAGAAGCCCATCGGCCTACCCCGGGAATTATTTTATATTTGATGAAACAAATATAAAACATCATAATATACTATTTAAAAAATATAGATATTATTATTATTTATATGAATCGAATATAAAGCTTGCATGAGGCCTATGCAGTAAAGCAATAAATAAAAACTAAGAAGTTTTAATATTATAATGGTCCTAATTAATTGTAAACTGGATACTTGAAAGAAAAAATATTGTTGAAGAAACAAAGTTTTATTAATATAGCTTATAATAAAATAACTGTTAAACTGTAAGAACTGCCAAATTGTGTCTATACGTGTTAATAAACAAAGTCGAGTCGTCTGGCACCCTTTTCGCACATCTTTCAATGATTTGTTCTGTGTTCACTTCAAGGTCTCTGTGAACGTGAAGCAATCAAAGACCCGTGAGCCGTGTTTCTCCCATTCTTGCCTTTACCCAAGTCTTAAGTCTTAACTCTCATGCATGTTGAGAGGGTTAAGACTACCAACCATTTCGCGCCTATACTGTGAGTAGAGACTGGCAAGTGGCGGGAGGCAACCCTTCCGTCGCAGGAACAAGGACTAGGCCTATGCGCATGCGCCAGAAATGAACGGCTCTTGTTCCTTTGATTGGGTTCTACAAGTAAAATAACGACTTGTCCAGTTCAAGTTCTAACTACTCACTCACTCACTAACCGCTTCCTAAGAAGGCAAAGAAAGAGTGGTACGGTACAAAACAAGTGGTAAATACAAATTGTTGTTTTAAATTTGGAGATGCATAAAGATAGAAAATAACAAGTTTATTTGCCCTATCTGTGAAAAGAGGACAAGCTGTAAAAGAAATTTAAACAGTCACGTGAAAAATGTCCTGGGAGGAGGAGGATTAGGTTGTATTGTGTCGATGTACGAGCGTTCCGAAACCTTGTTTTATAGTCATGTGAAACCTGGTATGATAATTGCTGTGTGGCTTATGCCTTACAATTAATTGGATGAAAGAAGTGAGTCCATATACTCAACAACAAAATTCATTCCAATTTGTGTTTTGGTCGCATAACTCAAGAACGCTTTAGTATATTACAATTATAAATTTGGCACCCAAATTCTTTGCTTTGATTTTTAGGTCAAGTTCGTTAACTGGCCTATCCACTTTCACCGTTTCCGTATGGTGGCCCTTTGAAATTGGTAAAATAATATAACTCCTTTACCGTATGTCCGATTAAAAATCTGATTGAACCATCGGATTCCTCGCAACTTTACTTAAGAAAAGATTGTAACTACCCTTTTACGACCCTCCGTTGTATCACCATTAATAATATAAATTCTGGTGCTTTATATAAATTTTGGTGTTGTATATCAAGTATCAGGACAGCATATATTATTAGGTTCTTTACTAGGTTTATTTCACGAACGATGAGTTACATCATAATAAATAACAAAATTCATTTTTGCCAGTCCTTGTCTAAGTAGTTTAACGTAGGAAATTTTGTTTCCATTTCAGCGGGATTCGGTACAAATACCTTTGTATTATTTAAATATTTTGTTCAGTTTTGCGTTTATTCATTTTACATATTCTCTTTGGCAGTCCTTTGAAATTGCTAACAGAATATGATTCTGTTACCGTTGATAACATTTTAATTGTGATCAAACATTGGAGTTATCGGTACTCTTATGCCACTTTGACCATGTTATAACAAATTTTAATCATCTTTGTCAATACATTAGTGGTTCTGATACGATTGAGCGCTGGCTAAATACTTTGTTGCTTGCAAAATTCTTTTTTGATGGTTTGTTTTCAAACGAAATGATCGCTAGTTCATAAAAGTTGTATTAGCCCACTTAATTTCAGTTAGAAAAAACATATTTTCCAAAATCTCGGGGGGGGGGGGGGGGCATGGCCCCATGGCCCCTTCTCTGGAACCGCCCTTGCTGCTGCTAACATTAGTTTTATAACTACAAATTCAAACTGAATTTTGTAACTTTGAAAAAGTGTTATGGTTTTCAAAACATTACCTTAAATCGGCAAATATTCTTTATCTACATCCACAGTCCTTTAAGATGTAGGTGGTTGGTTAAAGTTTAGTACAATAATTTTTTATCTAGCTAAGGTATCATTTAAATTTAACAATGGAAAAACATATAAGAAGAAATATTTTAATGTTGATTATGGTTCAGTGAAGGAAATGATGATTAAAATGACGCATGACTGAACAAAATATAAGTGGAATTTGTTTTATTGCCATCACATGAAATGCCACTATCTTGAGAGGAAAAAATGAGCTTTATTGATGATATTCCCATTACCACCTAATCCTTGGGCAGAGGAGGCATTTTCCCTCTTAAAACCACTGTGTGAAACAAAGATTTTGTAGTTTCTCCAAGAAGGAATTTGGGTGAACATTTATGAATAAAGTTTACCAGGCGGTGTCCCCTTCTCCGCATGAGATCTCAGAGAGTTTCGGAGTAGAGGTTTTGAATATTTTACATTATAATCTTCAGCTGGCTACCTAAATAAAATAACTCAATAAGATTAAAATCGTAACTTAGAAATCCCATTGGGTAGCCCTGAAGTTGGATGTTTCTCAAAACCTCCAAAAAAAGAAGCAAACCTAGAGAGTAAGAGCTCTTGAGACCAAACATGTAAACAAAATAATACATTTTTAGGCCAAAAATTCCCAAACAAAATCAATAAATTCTTTTAATAATATGGATTAGAAGATTGTCTATACATGCTACCACACTTTATATTCAATACTTAGTTTATATATAAAGTAATTTATTTATTAAAATTTGGCTAAAAGGGAGAAATTATGCGCTATACTGTTTATTTCATATAATTTTAAATTATTATTGAAGCCATTGATGATCAAAGAGTCCACCTTAGTCTTCCTTGCATCTAACCTGCCTCACAAATGTTACTTTTTTTATTAGATAATATTAATGCATTTTATATTTATGAGAAGAGCTTTTAACAAGGCTGTTATTTCATTTGTAAATAGAAAGAGATTTGTTTAAAAGCATATAAACTAATTGTTTTAGACACAGTATATACCCAAATTTATAGCCCACAAAATATTAAATACCCACATCATAATTTATTTTGTATGTACAACATAGAAAAGAAGGTTGAAAAAAAGTATAACCTTGAGAATTAAAATATTATAAGTACATTATCAAGATATCATGGAAAAGCACTCTTAAAGCGTTTTTGGATTTTTTTAAACCTTATATTCATTATTTAAATATTCTCAATCTCAATCATTACCGTTACTGTTGATAGGACTATTCCACCCTGACCCGTCCTAAATCAACAGTCTTCTTGAGATGCCTTTAAGCTGAACAAGGCAAATAATAAGTTAAAATAGTGTATCACTCATAACATACTATATTTATATTAATATATTGTTGAATCAGCTAAATTTTTTTTAAGTCCAGTATATCTAGAGGTACCTAATGCCAAATACTGTTTATGATCTAACTATTTAATTAGCTACTTAAGAAATTTACTTGGTAGCCTGTACAGTTTAGCAGTGAAATACAGTTAAAGTAGTGCTTTGGACTACTTACTATGAAATTATAATAAACTTAGCAATTTCCTCTGAAATGAATGTCCCTTTGGAAAAATTTTTGTAAGATAATCATTGATGACAATACTGTATTTAAATTATTTTAAAATGTCTTTGTTAATTGAAGTGTGCCATAAACTTACCCCTGACTTAAGAGGGGGGCTCCAGTCACAAAACTGTTGGCGTTTCTACCTGTTTCCCCCACAAGGCCAATGATAACGTCAAAGCCTGTCCCTTCTCAACAGATTATTGTTGATTTATGGCTCATTTTAAAGAGCAAAAATATACCTAGCAATTTCAGTGAGCAACTTTGACATCACCAATAATTGTTCAATAAAATTCCAAAATATTCAGTGTTTACAATTTTGCTATGGGTGATTGAACTGTTTGCGATATCGAAATTCTGCTCACTGAAATCACTAGGTATTTTTTTAATCTTTAAAATGAACCCTAACCTTACAATTTCAGATAATCCGTTGAGGAGGGACAGGCTGTGAAAGTTACTATTGGACTTATGGGACATAAGCAGGTAGCATCAGAGGACTGGAGCCCCCCTTGAAGAAAGATGATGACCGAAATGGTGGTATGTTTATGTTTTGCTGATTGGAGATTGGAATATTCTGATATATTATCCTTATTATAACAGTATTTGGGTAAACAAATTAAAACAAAATGTTATTTTCTCGTTTTGAAATTGTATTTGAATTTAAATAAATACTGCTTATCCCCAAAAAAATAATAACTTATTCAGTGGCGTAACTGCCGGGCCCGCAGGGCCCACGGTGCGGGGGGCCCACAAACAGAGGCGGCGGGGCCCGCGGTAAAAGCTCTGGCGAGCCCGCATAGTGGGATGAAATTATTATATTTAATTTTCGAAAAATTTCAAAATAACAATAATGTAGTTAGTAAAACTTTAAGAATTATATTTTGTAGCTTAATAATAGATTATTTGTCATTCGTTTTGCTTAGTTTTGAATATCATATTTAAAAACTGCGATAAGTTGTATTATTTTCATTTTCCTTAATTCTAATTACCGGTACTTTAAAAGTAAACTTTAAAGTGAGCTAATTCAACAAGTATTTCATCATTTTGGATATCAATTTTTTAAAACAGAGTTGTTAGTAGTGTCAGTACAGTTTTTGAACTGTGTTTTTGAGAGTGAATCAGCATTAGGATAGTGATAAATGATAAATCGGGGGCTCATGATAAGATCCTTTTCAAAACCTAAAGGTACAACCGTAAAAACTATAGCAGCAGTTTCACTCCAAACTGAATCTGAATCAACTCCAAATACCTTTTCCACATTTGGACAGGAACAGAACAGCTGACCTGGGATCTGGGTTATGATAAGGCTTCATGTTTTGACTCGACACTCGTCCACTTAATTCTTAGGTATTTTATGCTAAATTGACGTGATGAAACTATTAAAAACATTATAGCTAGCTTAAATATGAACCTGTGGGCGTTATTAAATCACTAAAATTATTCAATGCTGGAGGCTGAAACTGAAGTTACGTATTTGGAGGTTAGGAAATGTCTAGATCATGCAACCTTATCCCAGAATCTAGAATAATGGGTAGGGAAAGGTTGAAACTGTACGATTATGATAAATGTGGGGGAGGCTGAAAATAATTTTGCGGGGGGCAACAAAATAAGTTACGCCACTGAACTTATTGTTGTGTTTTTTGTTATGTATATAACAATGTCAGATTGAAGATGAAAAATGACAGATCAGCTTTGTTACAAGGGATGACTTATCTGATCCCAGTACTCAAACAAAGCAGATTATATCTGATACTTTATCATTGGCGACTGTACTGTCTAATTATTTGTATTCAATTTCTTTAAATTCTACATCATGTGGTGCATAACAAAAAACTGAAGAACAATTTTTATTTTTAATGGCCACCATTTTGATAGAAGTCAGGATTCATTATTTTACCCAAATGCTGTTTAAACAATGATACAAGATATTTGCAAAGTTTTATTCTGAGCTGTTAAGGGATAGTTCAACAATTTTAATTAAACATTACATGCAGACAAATAACTGGGAAACTAAGCATTTTAGGATAGGTATATCTTTATAAAAACATTTTCTTAATAGCATGAATAATGATAGCTTTAACTATTGAAGGGGTTTTTCCGAACACCCTGTAAAAAATATAATCAAGCTGTGTATATTCTAAGGATGAATAATAATGTCAGCCATTGCTCATAGTATTATAATAATAGTTTTATAATCTTTATAATACAGTATAATCTTTAAAATAAAGTGGAATGAAATGAGTCAGTGGACTAAGCAGTGGTTAGGAGAATTACAATACAATAGTTTTGAACCGTGAAATATGATTGTATCCAATATCCCTTTCAGCCTTCCAATTCAATATTTGATCTGCTGATTTCATAGAGATCACGGTGCTGAACGACATAAAGAAACAATATGTTGGGAATTCGCAATATTCTTTGTAACAAACTCTTACCTCTCAGGTTATCGGCTATATTGATAACTTAATGAAAATCCTTTTAGTTGGAAAAGGATTTTCATAATGTACGTATTTAAAAGAAAATAAAGTTTTATAATTTTATTTCTAGTAAAATAAATTTATTTGCAGAAAATAAATCTCTTTAATTTTAATTTGGTGTAAACCATTTAGTGTATTAAACATTTAATGGTGAATTGTTACCTTTGAGATGGACCTAAGTTTTATTTATACCAAATCTATATTATACAGGGTGTCTTAGGTATCTCAAAGAGGTAACAGAAAATACTATTTCCCAAATCAGTTCAAAAAATTCACCTCTGGTTTTTAAATAAACCTTTTTGGATACAGAGTGTGCCAAAAACTGAGAGTCCCTAGTGTGAATTTCAAAATTATAAATATTTCTATGTTGTACATATATACTTTTAAAGCCCTGCAACAAAAAAAAAACACTTTTGTGGAAACCAAACTAATTAATCTTTTACAACTTTAAAATGGTAGATAGATACTGTGGAAATAAATTACAGTTACAGAAAATAAATCTTATCACAAACATTATCTTATATATTATTTTTCCAACCTGATTTTCTGTCAGTCCGCGAAATCTCCTTATTCCTTTATCAAATTCCATGATTTACCCCTCATTTTAAAGCTTATCGTACCGACGAAAAATAGACCCACAGGCTAAAAATGTACCCCTTCTCTGAAATTTGAATAATATGAAAGATAAATAAAGGGAATAGTTTGTTTTGGCAGGAGCAAAAATGTAAACAAAAGAACAACTGATCAGATGACAAGATTTGGTTCGCAGTGTGAAATTCCGCACGGGTCGACTAGTATTATAATATTTCTTAGTGTTTTACTTGGGAATTAGATTTCTTGTCTTCAACAAAACTTTTTAAACATTTAAATATTTTTCTTTTTAAAACTTTCTGAAACATTTTAACATCCCTGAGCAAAGAATGATGTGACCTGGCAACTAGCCAAAAAGAGATTTAAGATAAATTAATCTTTTAATATTTTTTATTCTTAAGGTTTCAAATATTCTTACTTGTTTCCACCATAGAATTAAAGTTAAATTATTTTGCAAGACTCGCTTTTCTGATAAACAAAATAAATTCTCCAACACGTTGTTGGCGGGGTAAATAAACTTGTTCCTGTGTCTTGGACTACAGCATCATAATTTGTTCTATATTGTAATTTGTTTTAATAGTGATGTGATTGAAGATTTTTTTTTTAATTATGCTTTATTTATACAAAATAAGCCTGTTGATTATTTCCACTCTATTTTCTAGGCTATTTGTTGTGTAAGTATATCCTAGACTAAAGGTGACCAAATCATAAACTTGAAAAAATGGGACACACCCAAGGAGGGCTAGGGGGCGATACCCTCCAGCTAAAGGTTCGAGCGTCGGAGGGCCTCCCTCGGGATGTAATCATTGAAACATGGTCTTTTAGCGAATTTCCCCTAAGGGAAGATCCAGAGAGGGGGCACTAGGGGCAATTGCCCCCCTTCCCCCTCCCTCGAGATTTTTATTGCTATGGTAAAATTTACCAGTAACAATTTTTAATTCAATTAGTTTTCAAATATCTTTATTAGACTCAAACATAAGAAACAAATATATATTTTACTGATTTAAAATTTGTTCGCTTCGGTAGAATATAATATAATACTTCTTTATTGTAGTATATATGATTACAGATGTCATGACTATATTCCGATTATCAATAGAAAGTGTCTGGCGGAGCGGCCGCGCGGCCGGCGACCAAGCACTATATTTCATAACCTCATGGAAACATAAAACAAAGGGTTAGAAATTTCCAATAAACGTTATTTAAATATTCAGTTAAAGGCGTTTATAGAGCTTTTTCAAATATTTTGTATCTTATTCCGATGAGTTTATATTGATAGTTATATTAGTGTTAAAAAACATTTTTTTAAACACAAATTGAGACTTTTTTATTGTAATTCATGTTTAAAAATATGTAACTATCAATATAAACTCATAGGAATAAGGTAAGAAATAATTGAAAAATGTGCTAAATGTCTTTAAGTGACTATTTAAATAACGTTTATTCATCTAGAGGGTAAGAGCTTTTCATTCCATGGATACAAAATAATAGTTTTAGGGGTCGAAAATCACCGAACAAAAATCAAGAAATTCTTTTAATAATATAGATAGATTTTAGATAGTACACAACAAGGTTGGATATATCTAGAGGTCTCGTTTCACGTAAAAATAGTGCAGCCTATGGTCGACCGCCATTTGCCCATCTACCAACTCTGCTTCTGTTAACCAATCAAATCCACTCTTCTCGTGTTATATGACAGTCAGCTAAAAATCATTTAACTTGTGAAGATATTATTTGATTAGTTACCTGAGCCAAATGGCAGTCGACCATATAGGCTTCATTTTTTTACCCCGACCGAAACCTCTAGATATATTTTTAACCTCGTTGGTTAGACAAGTTTTAGTCATATCTTCGCATCTGCTTTGGTTGTTAATGAATTTTAGAGACAACGCTCATCAACAAAATCGTGAGCTCAATGCATTATGGTTTTTATTTAATACAGGGGATAGTTATGGCTAGCGGTAAAGACCACTGTGTGTTGTATGACAACACAAATTGCAAGTCAAATGGTAACTCACACGCATAGATCTTTGCCGTTAACATGAAACGTCTATTTTGTGTCGTAAAAGCAGAAATGGCAGGTAGGTTTTCGGGTTTGTGCAGTTGCTTTTAATTGTAATGCGACCAGAACTGTATGCAGGCCATTTATTTTTCGTAGGTTCTGCTTAGATTCTATTTGGGTTGAGGTACAAATGGTCTTTGGACCCCCCCCCACGAAAAAAATTCTAGATCCGCCCTTGGGAAGAAGCCATTACCATAGGACCTAGTCATGGTAAGACCTAGGCCTGTGACCATGATAACTTTTTGTTTTGAGGCCCCCAGATGCCAAAAACACCATTCGTTCAAATTCATGTATATATATATATATATATATATATATATATATATATATATATATATATATATATATGTCCGTGTAGGCACGATAACTTTCGTAAAAATGGTCCGATCTTGATGAAATTTAGTAAAAACATGTAAGGCAGCATCTATTTTCATGAGTTTGAGAACTAGACAGGTCGCTCTATTTTAAGGGGGTTTTGGGGGTATTTCGTACCCCAAAAATGCGTTTTTTGAACTTTTTACATTATAACTCTTTTTAAACCCAAATTTTAGTTTACATCATTAAATTTAGCTTAAAAAACAAACAATTTGATATTTTGATCATCGGTCTATGTCAATTGGTTACCAAGATATTGAAAGTGCTAAACACAGTACGTTGTCCAGTGTTAAGCTTATGGAAAATAAGTAACATTTTATATCTCGTTTATTAATGAACACACATTAACGAAACTTGGTATGTGGCTTTATATTGTTGGGGTTTACTGATATTTGCATACAAAACCCATTTTTTTGTTGTCCCCATTGTAGCAAACCTGCGTACTCAGCAGCTATAATGTTATTCTTGTGGAGAATAAGAAAATTGTCATATATCTTGCTTGTTTATGAATAGTACCTGGGGGGCCGAGCTTTGCTCGGGGGAAGGCCAGTCAGTTTGTTTAGGTGACTTGGAGTAATATTTCACCACTTCCCACTACTGATAATCAGATTTGTATAACTCATTTGCCTTTCTACATTTTTAAGGTCACTCCAGTTGTTATTTATAGCTCAATGTCCCTTTGATTTATTTTACTACTCTATTTATGTAATCATCCCTCAAATATTTTAATCTCTGCTCTCAGGAAACCACATGTTAATAATCATAAACAACATGAGTATTACTTTGACAGTTCCCTGGTTGATCATGAACAGCTGTTACAATTCTTTTGTTTTAATTTGAAACTCCATAAGCCCAATGTTAATTTTTTAACTTTTCATTTTAGTTTTTTTACATTATTTGATTTTTCCTAGGGATGAGGCCTGTCTAGAACTTATTTTTATCCCAGAAATTAGTTATTTCGAACATTTGAAGGAAATCGTAGGAGCCGTTTTTGAGATCCGTGTCGCAAGCAAGCAAACCTTACTCATATTAGAGTATAGGATTAGAGTATAGGCCGTTCTTTGCCAAATTTTGGTGAGGCAAAGAACTACTCGCTGAAATCGAACGAGTCAAGAAAGTGACTCAAACAAATACCTACTCATGATTTTAACATTTTATTTGTTCACAATTAATCATATTTCACACATAATAGTAGATGCATAAATCAAACGAAAAATGAATTTGTTCCAACTTTGATCACTTTTAATCCAGAGATTTGCATGATTAGATTCACTTAAAGGAATAAAACAACCAATTAGGACAGTTCAAAGAACGAGAAATTTGCCACACCAGTGTACCAACTTGACAAAATCACTGGCTCGCTTTTTCAGCAAAAATAGTGAAGCAGTGTTACCTCCAATTATAAACCTCCTTGGTCTAAACAGTTAGCACAAAAATACCATGTTAAATATACTTATTAAATCTGCAGCTGATCATAAGTTAACATTGATGTTTGTTTTGTTTATTGTCATGTAACATAACCTGCCTTGTTTGTATGAAAAAATAATAAACTTATAAAATGAGTTTTAAAATTTGTAATCTCAATGGTTAGAGTTATTGCCTTCTTGTAATCATCTCCCCATTACCTAAAATGAATAACGATTTTGATGAATTTATATATTTTTTAAAGTCAGTTTTAGGTCAAGCTGTTATAATTTGAAATTTATGAGTGAGAGTCCCAATTCAGACGATTCTATACCAAGCCTTTCTTCCTACCCACCAGCATTTGTCTCCTTAATCACGACATTCATCAAGAGAGCAGAAGAGGCGGAAACCCGAGCTCACAAAGCATTGGTAATTCTCAAGACCAAGGACGAACAAGTGGTCCAGCTACAGCAGAGGATGGAAGTCCTGGAGAAGATTGCTTGTAGGCTTGAAGAAGTGATGGTCCCTCCGCTGGACTTGCCAAAGTCACCTCTGTCGTTTAACGAAGTGAGTGGCCCTCACCCAAGAGATATCAACAATACCAATACATGTAATCACCAGCCCTTAGAAGCTTTGTATGAAAGATACAATAAGTCACCACAAAAAAAAGAACCATCACATATTCAAGATACTCACAACTGCTACGAGAAGTGTCAGTGCCTGATAGACGGACTTGAACGCTCCAATTGTCAACTGAGAGAGGCTCTAGCAGCGGAGAGCCAGCAAAGGGTGAAGGATCACGAGCAATACATTGCGACTTTGTCCAAAGTGACCCAGGCATTCAAGGAACTTCAAAATAAAGATAGTTCCCAAACTCAATACTTAGAGATTCAGCATTGTAGTGGAAAAAACCTTAACGTTCCTGATAAAACTGAATCCATTTCCAGAGCTGCAGGAGATGCAGTTAAGTCAAGAAGGTTAAGTGATCAAATGGATAATTTTGACAAAGGTGATTTCAAAAAGAAAGTGGGTTTGGCTGAAAGCATTATCTCAGTTATACAGTACAGATTAGAAAATCGTCAGAATAGAAATAAGAAAAGTATTAACAAATTAAAAACTAGAAAATCTGACAAACCTGTTTATAAAATCCTCTCAAAACAATCACTAAGCTCTTACCATATTCCAAAATCATCTAGTACTTTGAAATTAAAACGTGTTCATATTTCTTCTCACTGTTTTCTAAGTGCATTGAAAAAACAAAACAAGAAATTAAAAAATAAGTACTACTGCATATGTGAAAAATTCACTGAAAGTTTGACTCTTTGTGAGAGACTACGGAAAGAACTGGTTTGTCTTTCAAGTCAAAATAAAAAAACCGTGGGATCAAAAGTCGACAATTCTACACAGTCCACTCAAACAGAAGACCTCTTCATTGTTTCATTACTCAGCGATCACAATAATAAGTCACAATCATCGAAATCTACTAATATCCTACAAGGACGGTTAGAAGCTGCAGCCAAGGTCATGGCCAAACAGTGCAAACAGATTCAAGAGCTGCAGAAACAACTAGGAGAAAGTCTCGGCCAAGCAGATTCTCTGAAAAAGAGACTGGCAAGAGCTGAGGCTACTGCAGCAGGCAAGGAGATGCTAGGAGAAACAAATAAAAAGCAACTTCAAGATTCAGAAAAAAGGAATTTGGCATTATCACAAGAAGTGCAGCAGATGAAAGCTGATTGCTCTCGACTCAGGCAGGAACTGGCTTTTAAAATGGACGAATGCACTAAGATAAAAACAGAAAAAGAAATTTGTGAATCAGAGTTCGAAGAAATGAAAACATCACTGGAAACAAAATTAGTATCTCTTGGCACTGCTTTGCAGGTAAATGAACAATTCAATGGTCAAATGACAAACGAGTTACAAAACAAGCTTAGCAATCTGAGAGAGCAATTCATAATTCAGGTGACAGAGGCAAGTGACCGTTTAGTGGCTGCGGACTTTAAGATTCAAGAGTTATACTTGGGAATTGAGACATTCCTGAAGCTCCTGTTCACCCTGAACTCTTCCGAGCCATCACCTTCTTCGCAGGCTCAGGCGGTTCAGGTGGCCAGTGAGATCCTGCAACTGCCTCCAGTCGAGGTGCAGAGCATCCTACACTCCTCCAGGAGTAACCTACAGGTAGCCCGGTGGCTCAGGGAGTGCAACAGAATGGTGCACGAGAAAGTGTTCGCCAAGAACCTAGGTAATCTTCTCCTCAATGCTGTTTTGGAAGCAAAGATCACTTGATGTTTGAATTATCATTGGTCTATGATTTTTAATATGAGCAGGCTTTGGTGAACCTAACTAAAATATCTGGGTGAAAGTAATTACTGTTGTAGAAATAAAGAGTAATCAGGG
Organism: Allygus modestus; assembly: GCA_963675035.1. NCBI lineage: Eukaryota > Metazoa > Arthropoda > Insecta > Hemiptera > Cicadellidae > Allygus > Allygus modestus. The sequence goes on from OY776114.1 coordinate 132,140,242, forward strand.
AAAATTATAATTTGATGAGCTTTATTAAAATAAATGTTTATTAGCCAACTTGTTGGTTTTAGTACAAATAAATTTGTTGCAATAGTATATTTCGCACCAAGGGTCGAAAGTGGGGTTTTGCTGGCCCGAGATCGTGTTTTATGACCGAGACAAAGTCGAGCAAAACTGCAAAACCCTTTTGGCAGAGTGCGAACACTATTTTTCACCATACTACACTATAAAATCTACATTATTAAAAGAATTTCTTGATTTTTGTTCGGCGATTTTCGACCCGTAAAAATATTATTTTATATACCCATACTAGTTGGCCCGACAGACGTTGTCCTGTCCTAATGTCATTCAATTTGTTTTATGTCAAATACTCGTTCATTTTCAATATGAGCTAGTTCGCTTTGCTCACTCGCCTATCGAAAAATAAAATACCCCGTCGCAGCAAACCTGCGTACTCAGCGAATTTCCAATGCAAATATATGGGTATCACTACTACCTAGAGCCACTTACCAAGTTTCACAAAAATACATTCATTAATAAGTAATATATAGCATTTTATTTATTCTCTATAAGAATAACATTATAAATGAGTACGCAGGTTTGCTGCAACAAGGAAGATAAGATATATGTTTTTTTTGCAATTATCAATATAACTCAACCAGTATAACTACATACCAAGTTTTATTAATTTAGGTTCATAACTAGGGGAGATATAAAACTTGACTTATTCTCCATATGAATAACATGGAGGCCGAGTATGCAGGTTTGCTGCTACCGGGAAAAATCAACAAAAAACTTTTTTGCTATTATCAATATACCACAACTAGATGAAGCCACATATCAAGTTTCATCAATATACATACATAAATAATCGAAATATAACATTTTATTTATTCTCCATAAGGATAACATTGGACAACGTTCTGTGTTTAGCACTTTGAATATCACTGCAACGGTTGGACGTAAAACAACAATTAAAACGCCAAAATAATTGTTTTGTAGAGCTATACTGATTGGTAGAAAGAAATGTGGAGTTTTTAGTGAAATTATCTGAGGAAAACCTAAAAACCGTATTCCCATAAGATTAACAGGGAAATTTTATGGACACATTTTTTGACTTTTCTCCACAACCACTAAACCTAGCTTAATGATTTAAAATACTAAATTGTTTGTTTTTTTAAGCTCTACAAAATGGCTATAACCAAAATCTAAGTTTTTTTTTTTTAATTTTGGGGTAAAAAGTTCAAAAAACTGATTTTTGGAAAATTTTAAACCCCCATAAAACCCTCTTCCCATAAACCGATCGATCTGGTTTTCGAACTTAAAGTCATAAATGTTACTCTCCACATTTGTGCCAAATTTCATAAAAATCGGGCGCTTCTTTCAAAAGTTATCGCGGTAACGGACACACACACATATATATATATATATATATATATATATATATAACATCCCCCTGCATTCCCCCCGCAGGGAAAAAACACAACCCCCCCCACTCTCCCCCCTCTCTCTTCTGTAGTGTGTTTTCTGTATTTGGAATTCTTAAATTCTGTTGTTTTTTTGGTGGTGTATATATATATATATATATATATATATAAATTTGAACGAATAGTGTTTTTGGCATCTGGAGACCTCAAAACAAAAAGTTGTCATGGTCTCGGGCTTAAGTTGTACCATAGCTTCTTACCATAGCGGGTAATAGCTTCTTCCCTATAGGGAAAATTCGCTGAAACAACAAAAGAACAGTCAAGTGTTTATTCCAGTTCCAATGAGGCTCGGCCCTGACACCCTTCAACCTTTCCATGTTAATTATATACTTACTAGACCGATGAGCATATATGTGGTAGAAAGACAGCAGGCCATGCACTATAGTCAGGCACAGGCTTATACTTTCCATCCTGTATGCCCTTTGGGACTTCTCTGCTCCGTCGGCCTTTACAATTTGAATTTATTTATCACTGATTTTGTTAGTAATTAACTGAACCGGTTGATCATAAGTTTGTTAGGAGGATAGTTAACCCTTTCAGTGGTATGGACCGATATATCGGCTTTTGAATCAGTTATTGATAAACACTGTTACTGCTTCATAAGCGTTTGTGCCGTCAGTCTGCAGTCTGAGTCTGACATGTGGTGAAACGTGGTAGACACAAACTGATACAGCTGCTAGCCTGATCAATGGCTGTGCGGTCTAACGCGTTACCTTCCCGGCCGGGGGTAACGCGTTAAGGGAAGGGTGGATCTTAAGCAAACGGTGGACGGCTCGGGTCCAAGCTGGCGGGATGGGTGGATTATTTGTGAGTTGCACATCTGATCAGGTGTTTTGTTACTTTTTACTTTTTACCTATCCTTTACTGTGAGTGTGTCCAGCGGAGCATGTTTTTATTGATTTTAACTGTTCAGGTGTTCAAGACATTTAAAAAATCAACAAAACATCACAGATTCAACTACTTTTTTCAGAAGCTTAGCACTCAAAGGGTTAATACATCAGAACAAACCCTTTGCCAAATCCTGCTCCAAAAATACTTTACCAAATGTTGGACCTATCAAATTTATGGGTTAATAAATGTGTTCTAATCAGGCCTCATCCATACAAAAATATAGTATTGTATAGAAACTAGTGGCTTGAAGGGGCCATAGCCCCTAGCCTTGCTCCAATTCTCTGCCTCTTCTGATTTTGTTCACTATTTACATGTCAGTTCACAAACAAAATAGTCACTTAATCACATGTTTTAATGTAAACAAAGCAGACGTTTTTAAATCCCCATGTTGTTTTAATGGGAAAAGTTTTATTCTGTTGCGAATTTATGGTAAAAAAATAAGAAAAATGAATAGTTTTCCCTCAAAATTCACGTCAAGACCTTTAAAATGATACCCCTCCCATCCTTCTACGGCCATCCAGTCACTCACAATTTCTTTACAAAAATTTGACTTACGGAATTATATATAGAGATATATTTAAACAATACTAACATCGGGGTTATGGTTAAGATTTGTAAATAAAAACAAAATAATCACAACAGATTGATATTGATACAGACCCTGGGCGAACCCAGCTACTGTATCATGGGAAAGGGAGGTGCTTTGCTGGTTGAAACCTAGAAGCTCCAAACACCTTGGGGATAGGAAGGGGGATAGGATATGGGGATAGGGGGGGATAGGAAGGGGGACATTACACCTGAAATGTTTGAAAATTTTTACCGTTCATTACCGAATTACATCCATTACCTGATGCTAGCTCCGCACCGTCCACACCCACCTGGAATAGAGGAACTTTTGGGGTTCTCACCTTGGCTTTTTTCATGCGTTTGTCTGTTTTGGATCGTACAAGGTCTGATGTCTTGTTATTTGTGTGTTCGTCCAGTGATTGAGTTGTGATTTGGATTTTTGTGAGTTTTGATCATGGGGGTGGTTTTTGGGACATGTCGTTTCGCTGTCTAATGTGGTAGTGATGTATGGTGGTGGTCTGATGATGGTTGCGTTGGTTTTGGGTGTGAGATTGGGTTTGGTTGAGGGGTGGTTAACATTGGGTTGAGATGTCGCTTTAACATTCCTGAGGGGGTTCGTCTTCTGAGCTGACATGGTCTGAAGTTGGTTCGTTTTGGGTCTCAAATACTGTGTTCGAGAAGTGTGTTCGAAACTGTGTTTCCGTCTCCTGGAATTTTGATTACCTCTACAAAGAATCGTTCCATTCCACTTTCTCTGTTGACATGTTCGTTTCTGTCTCCCCAGCTCCGCCTGTTTGTGTTTTGCCTGCAATCATGTTTTTGTTTATTTGAGTGTGAATGTGGTGCATGTTCCTTTGGACAGGGAAAGAAGACAAGTGATTTGTTTGATTTTCGTTTAAGTACAGAAAGTTCATTCAAGTTCATCCCTCCTCCGTTTCCCTTTCTTAACCTAATTATACTCAAGCATTGTGAGAAGCCAGGGGGAATCCCGTTTTGTATCTATTTGTTTCTCCTTCCATTTGGTTCGTGGTCAGCACGGAAACCCATCATCAACGGAGGCAGTTCATGAAACAGACAAAAAATCATTAGACGTTTTTATTTGACACCGCATTGGCTAGACACCTAGCGCAGTGCAATGGTGCCATCCCATCCCCGGGTGAGTGCGCCACTACTCGGACCTTGCGGAGTGGGGACAACAAAATAATCACAACAGATGTTCAAAATCAACCATTCAATTGTAAAAATAACACTCACTTGGTAAACTATCATGTGATTTTTGTGAGGGTCGTGATTTGAACCAAAATGTGCACATAACTTTCATTATAGATAATTAGACTATGTATAAATTGTGAGAACCATTAAATCTGAAGATTAAATGTAAAGCAGACATATCCAAGATGAAAATAAATGAGTAAATAAGTAAAGAAAATATGCTCGCCTTAGTGAGGAACCATGAATGAAAGTACTGTACTCTCGACATTTTTAATAAACTGGCAAACCTTTTCAAGCAAAGCTCAGTCCCCCAGGTGATTTAACAAATGTAACTAACTTCTCAATCATAACATTGTACTGTGCTCGCGAGCGAAGCTGCGACGGGCTACTAGTTATTTAACACGCTAGGGGTATTTTTTGTGACAAACTCCTCCTACAGTTTTCAACCATTTTTGATATTTTTGGTGTCGTTGGATGGATCTTAATCTGAAGTAGTTGTTTGTGCCCAAATTTCATAAAGATCGGACTTAAGGGAAGGGCCCTAGCCGCCTTCAAAAGTTTGTATTTTGTCCATAAGATTAACATTGAGAAAGAATTGTTTTGAATTGTATGATCAAACAGCTGAATAATGTAAACACAGTTTATCAGCAAGAACACATATTCACTACTGGAAAAGTAACGCAGTATGTACACAATTTTAACTATGAGTGTTAGCATTACTCATAGAGTGAGTATATAACGTTTATCCCAGAAAGCAGAACATGAAAATTCATGTTAAATAGTAATAAATATATTCTTAAGGCTGAATTATTCCAAAAAATCACATTTTACTTTTAGCGAATTTCCCCTATAGGGAAGAAGCTATTAGCGAATTTCCCCTATAGGAAAGAAGCTATTACCGTAGGTCTCATGGTAAGAATTAAGCCCGAGACCATGATAACTTTTCATTTTGAGGTCCCCAGATGCCAAAAACACCATTCGTTCAAATTTTTATATATGTATATATATATATATGTGTGTGTCCGTAAGCACGATAACTCTCGTAAAAAAGGTCCGATCTTAATGAAATTTGGTACAAATGTGTAAAGTACCATTTATTTGAACGAGTTCGAAAACCAGATGAATCGCACCATCCGAAGGGGGGTTTTTGGGGGGTTTTGTACCCCAAAAATGTGTTTTTTTTGGGGGTTTTCACAGGTAATTTAAATTTAAATCAAATTTTAATTTATATCATTAGGTTGAGCTTAAAAAAACAAACAATTTGGTATTTTGATCATTGCTCTACGTCAATTGGTTACCAAGATATTGAAAGTGCTAAACACAGTACGTTGTCTAATATTCTTATGGAGAAAAAGAAAAATTGTATATCTCGCTTATTTATGAACATAAACTGGCGAAATTTGGTATATGGCTTGATCTGGTTGTGGTTTATTGTTTTTTGCACAAAAAAACTATTTTTCGCCTATGGTTCCTGTAGCAGCAAACCTAGGTACTTGATCCCCATGTTATTCTTATGGAAAATACTTAAAATGTTATATATCGCTTATTTATGAATGTATATGGATGAAACTTGGTATGTGACTTCACTAAGATGAATTCTATTGATATTTGCATAAAAACCCATTATTATTATTTTGTGTGCCTTGTTGCAGCAAACCTGTGTACTCATCCCCAATGTTATTCTTATGGAGAATAATTAATATTTTAAATATCGCTTGTTTGTAAATACATTTCTTATGAATCCTGTGAAGTGTTTTAATGTGTTATGTTATATATTCATTCAAAATTCGTTGAGTATGCAGGTTTGCTGCGACAGGGGTATTTAATAATACCAAGCATTTTTAAACATTGTACTTTTAAATCTTTAATCAAGCTTAATAGCACAGTTTAGTTGATTTTCAAGTAAATATTATTATTTATTTTTGAATATATGGCATTAGCTGGTACCCGGTGCGACTTTGTTCATGTGACCTTTCTTTATTACCGCTAATTTCTGTTTATTTTGCCACTGGTAAAAATATTTGTACATTGAAAAGTAAAATTAAATCACTACCCCATGAGGTTAACTCTGATAATTTTTAAGCATGCACAGGATAAGTACCAGTTGGGCGGAGCCCCAAAAGGTTTTCAGTATGGGTACTTAGGTTAAATTCTCATGTACCTATCTTCCTACCAAATTGTATCAACATCATTCCAGAATTATACAGTCATACTAAACATAACTACGTATAAATTCTAGTTGAATGGAGCCCCATAGAACTTTCGGAACGGGAGAAAGAAGTGGTTTGAGTAGGATTTCAGGATCATCTATTCTGTAGTTAGTTGTGATAATTAACGTGGGAATAAGGCCAGCGGGATGGAGCCCTAAATCATATTTTGTTCAGGAGTAAGTCTATGTCTGCTTGTTGAATATAGTATCTACCTTCCACCTGAACTTCAGATCCATAACTAAGTCCAGTATTAGGTGCAAGGTGTTAATAGCTTGATTTTAAAAGCACACAGTTGATTCTAAGATAAGGTATATTTTCTAAACTTTAATTTTATCGGTTCAGTAGATGGCTGTGCAATGATGGTTAACATGGGAATAATAAAGGTCTGCGATGCGGAGCCCTAAACAATATTTTGATATGTCGTAAGCCTATTCTGATTTGAGATAATTAGCCATCTTCCTAACGAACTTCAGCCCTATCAGTCCAGTAGTAGGTGCAAGGTGATGTTAAACATAACTTTAAATGCCAGTGGGGTGGTGGGGTCCCAAAGGATATTGAGGGGCTTATACTTTGGTTTTGATGTATTATTTATTTCCCTACCAAATTTCAGCTTCATCGTTTCAGTCTAGGTGTATAATGATTAACTTGGGTATATTAAGGCCAGTGGAGTGATGTCCTAAACTATAATATTATCAGAGGTAGGCCAATATCTGCCTTGAGATATCAGCTATCTTTCTACTGAGTTTTAGCTTCGTCCGTCAAATAGTAGGAACAAGTATTTTGAAGGACAATAGGACATTTGCGGAACGAGGTAATACAAATTATTTCTGACTACATGCATAAGCCTAAGGAATGGGGATGGAGAAGCCATTGATCGCGAAAATATTTATTTTAAATGCGTAGAGGATAAAAAATAAAAATAAGATTATTATTAGAAAACCGCCAAAGCCAGTTTCAAGCAGATCTTTATCAGAATGTGTCAGTCAGATGTAACAAGTTGAGAGTCAGAATTAACATCTTGCACGACAGTAAATAATCCCTTCCTTATTTTCAGTCTCCATAAAATGTTAACCAAAATTAATGTGCCATGAATTTTGTGCAAAGTCTTACTAAACCTTCCTTATTCACAATGGCATTTTATCCAAAATGTGCTAAAATTTTTCAAAACCCAGAACTTAGAGAGTTGGTACATTATAGACCTGAGAGTATTCACACCAGAGCAAAATAGCAAATATCAAGAAAAAAAATTAAAGATGAGTTTTGGAAAAGAATGAGTTATTATATCCTGTATTGGAAAAAATGTCTGCACATTTAAATACAATCGGAATTCCAAAACCCTGAGTTGACACACGGCCATCTAGTAATAGTCTGAGACAAGGGGCAGAATTACCGATTCAGATGATAATATTGTTAAAATTAATGCCCATCAAAGAGAAATATTGCTCGATTTCAAGCAACCGGTTTTCTAGTTTATCTAGTTTACTAGAATCATAACAACTGTTCAAAAGAAACCATCCAATTGTAAAAATTACACTCACTTAACTTGATAAAGTATCATGTGATTTTTTTGAGAATAGTGATTAGAACCAAAAATGTGTACATTACTTAAAATATACATGATTAGGTTGTGTATAAATTGCGAGAACTATTCAAACTGAAGATTGAATATAAAACTGACAGGCCCAAAATGAAAAGAAACGAGCAATGCGCAATAATCAATGCAGATACGCTCGCCTTTTGGAGAGGAATCATGAAAATAAGTAGTCTAGGCATTTTTAACAAACTGACTGACTTTTCGAGCAAAAGTCGGTCCCCCAGGTGCTTTACCAATGAAACTAACTTCTCAAACATAACATTATACTGTGATCGCGAGCGAAGCCGCGACTGGCTACTAGTAAACACTATAAATTAAAAATGTGAATATTAATCTGAAAATTATCATCCTATAAACGAAACTATGAGGTTATAAATTAGTCTCATTCATTTTTACTTTTTGTCACTATTTACATAAAAATTGAAAGTACAGCTGTGATTATTTGAAAACATAAAGCGGCCTCATGCAATCTCGGACTAAAAACAGTTAACCAATAAACAAAACATTGATATTACAATGTTTTGAATTTTGTTGTTATTTTTTCCATTGTTTCAACCAAGAACACAAAATAGTATGCACGTATTAACCAGGTAACGTCGTGTACGCTTGACAACAAGTTGGTAACACTGGTTAAATATATCAGATGACTTTCGGCCCTTGGACGGAAAAACTCTACTTTCGGTATAGACAATAGACAATAATTCTTTATTCGTGTTTTTGTTTGTACATTAGTACAGTGGATACTGTCATTTCTCTCTACAGGGGCGGATCCAGAGGTCATGTTTGGGGGGGGGGTGGTCACCGAAAGTTACCCCTCCCCTTCCCTGTAGATGATTCCTGGCACCCCCATTATTGTTTTTAACTATATGAAATTATACAACGAATGAAAGTAATTTAAAATAATATATCAATAACCTTGTATCCAAGAAAAAAGCAATCTTAACTTTATAAACAAGCTAAACAAAAACTAACTTTAGTTGTACTGCGCCCGACTGTAAATAAAAATAAAATATTTAGGCATTACACTTTTTTCTACATCATCTGTAGGCGTCTAAGAACAAGTAAGATGCCTAAATAAACAATTTATTTTAGTATTTACCCACGCGAAAAACTATTTACAAAACGTATTTGAAATCTGCAATACTGAACTATACTATGCAAAGATACAATTAGGAATGAGGCTGACAGCCAAGGTTAACCACTCGAAAAATGAAAATGTCGTACCACATTTTTACAAAATAAAATACTTGACGTATGAGCTTCTGTTTGCATGCAATTTAATCTTTGTGACCTCTTATTTCATTACATATAATTCAAGGCACTTTTTGCTTCTAGCATAGCCACTGGATATTTATTTTCGTAGCAATGGATTACGCGGTTTTAAACAAAAAGCCAACCTAACCTGTAAACAAAACACCGCTGATAGCTAACGACGGTAGGTGGGCGAAATCCAGTAAAAAATAATCACCGAATACAATAGTAGCAACCTTTGCTGTTAAAATTTACCTCCAAGACCATGTTGAAAACACTGCATTTTCGGTCTGTCGACTGGCAAAACTGCAACAACTTCGCGATACTCGGGAATATCCATGTTTTTGTAAGACGCTTTTAGGTTAAATACATGGATCTAAGTAATCTAAGTAATATTACTGAAATGGAAGTTTAAAATTTCACCTGTCTAATGGTGTGTATTTTATTTCATTTAAAGAAACGTTTAGGTTCATTAGCTTGAATGTTAATGTAACCTTGTAGATGGGAGCGGCAAAATTTGACTCTCAGAACCAAAAAACGGGGTTTCGGGAGGCTTTTGATGCTAACATTTTCATTTGGATTTATTCAAACTTTCATCGTATGCCTGAATAATAAAATAAAACATAAAAAATCTTAGGTTTCGGGGGGTGACCGCCCCTACCGCCCCCTCCTTGGATCTACCCCTGTTTCTCTAAATGAATATACAGATACAAAATGCCATTTTTATTACATTATCTAACAGTCATTTAACAGAGTCAAACATGAAGTTCCTTGGGTGAATATGGTATATTGGATTAATCAAATATTCTTTTAATTTAGTTTTAAACTTCATATAATCTTCTTCATTTTTTATATTTTTTGGGAGTTTTTCAAACAGTTTTTTCCTGCATATGTTGTTTTTTCCGGAACAGCTCCAAATGGTGACGCTCAGAAGCAAAATTGTTTTTATTTCTCATATTATATAATTTATGATGAACAAGGCTAAACTGAGAATTTTTTGACTCATTATATTTAGTAAACATAATTGTTTCTAATGCGAAGAGACCATACACAGCTTAACAATTTTACTCTTTAAAATATTTGTTTACAGACAAGACAAAATCAAGCTTTAAAATAGCTCTGATGGCTTTTTTCTGCACAATTAAAATATCTTTTAAATTTTCTTTTTTTGTAGCACTATACAGATTCCATATGCAATATGGGATTGAATGTGAGAATAGTATATACGTTTAAATTGTCAAAACTACATGAAGAAGACATTTTTCTAATTGCAAATAGACCGGAATTTATTCTACTTAAAACAGAATTTACATGGTTGTCCCATGACAGGTTGCTGTCAACCATTAGACCTAAAAACTTCATTTGGTCCAAGATTCAATATTTTCGTTGTCAATTTCAATAATTGGCACATTTGCTTACATTGTTTTGTCCTCAAATTTATAAATTTAGTTTTCTCAGAGTTAAATTTTAAGTTGTGATTGTTCAAGAATTTATCTAAAATTTTCTAAATTAGCTAGTTCAATTGAACTTAAAATTTACATTTCTTCTGACGTGTTGTCTGATATCTTTAAATTTGAATCGTCAGTATAGAGACACAGAGCTGAAGCTGGCAAAAAAGTTAGACTTTTTTCCATGTTATTTAGGTAGCAAAGAAAAAGAAGAGGCCCAAGAATTGATCCTGGAGGCACCCCAAATTTAATTGGTTTTAAATTTGAGTTGTATTTAACTATATAATTTTCGGCTGAAATATTACTTATCTGTACTAATTGTTGTCTGTTCGTCAAATAAGATTTAAACCAGTTTAGTGAGTTCTCTTTAATACTAATTTTTTCCGATTTTGATAATAACAAGGAATGATTAACGTTGTATTCAAATGATGATCCGAAATCAAGTGATTACAGCATAGTATGGTGAAATAATGTTTTTTTTCATAATCTTAGTAGTAATTGAAACAGTTTTTCTTCCTTACTAGCAGGTGTCCCATTCTCCACACGGGAATCTCACAGACACAGGGTCAGATGTTTTGAAGTGTTTACCTCAAATCAAATCAAATCAAAATATACTTTATTTATCAATGTACAAAATATATATAAATAGCGTCATACAATCATAATACTAAAATATAATAATGTAAACTGTACACAATCTTTTGATTAAATTAATTCAACTTTTGCTGACCACCATTACAACATTCACAAACCACATGGGCCACTAGCTAAAAAAACAAAAAACAAAGAAATTTATATATGATTTAAATCCCAGTACTCATCCAAGGAGTATAATGATAAACTTAATAGATAATCTTTAAGCATCTTTTTGACTATTTGAATACTTTGTTTTTGTATAATGTTTTTGGCAAGGAAAATAAAAATGTTGTACCTATGAAACTAGCTTTCTTCTCAAAAAATTTCAGATTGTGTTGTTCAACAATTCGGTTAGATCTGGTTTAGAATGATGATCGTTTGAACTTATTGTTGTATGGTTTACTTTTATGTACATTACGGTTTCAAAAATGTATAAAGAGTATACTGTTAAGATCCCAAATTTAGAAAAATATTCCCTCATAGACTGCCTTGGTTTGAGATTAAAAATGATTCCAAGTGTTTTTTTTTTGTTGTAAAATAATTCTGTTAATTTTTGTTATGTAGCTCCTTATATGGCAATACCATAAGACATATGAGAATTTATTAATGAGAAGTAAATGACTTTTAGTGTTTCTGCATTGCATACTCTACACATTTGGCGCAATGCATAGAGTCCCAATGACATTTTATTTACAACATGATAACATGCTTATCCCAGCTCAAATTCTGGTCTAATATTAGGCCAGAAATCTACTAAAATAAACTTGATTAAGACTTTATGTATCATTTATGTATATATTTGGCTGTAATTTTGATCCATTTTGTTTGGTGGAAAGTTATATAAAGTTTGATTTACTTGTATTTAGTAACAGATTTTTCTTATCTAAAAATTCTTTAACGGACAAAAGACTAATAAACGAAGCAAGCTCAATATCTTTCTGATCACCTGAAACTCTTAAATTAGCATCATCGGCATACAGACAGATAGAGCCACCTCCCCTCGGGATTTCGGTAGGTAGACCTGTTACATAGCAGACAACCTGGAAGTCTGAGTAACAATTTTGAGTGTATTTATATTTACTATTTTTGTGATGAATATTACTATGGAGTTCCACACATTGCATTCTATTATTGAGGTATGATCTGAACCAATTTAGTTCCTTGCCTTTAATATTTAATGCATTGAGATGGTCAAGTAATCCATCATGGGATACACTGTCAAATGCTTTAGTAAGATCAAGAAAATTCCAACAATATTTTACTTTTTATCAACACTGTCTATTAATTGATTCAATAAAGGTTATACCTGCAGTAATAGTAGATTTTCCTGGCCTAAAACCATGCTGTTCATCATCAAGTTATCGATTGCTTTCCAGAAAGTCTAAAATTTGGATGTAAACAAATTTTTCTAATATTTTTTAAAAAAACTGGCAACAGCGATATTGGCCTACAACTTGAAGGGTCATTTGGGTTTCCCTTTTTAAAAATGGGTATTATTTTAGCTATTTTTAATTTATACAGGAAAAAACAGATATTAATGATGAATTTACAATATACGTTAAAGGTTTGAGAATTAAAGAAGTAGATTGCTTTACTAGTCATTGGGATGTTATCAATTCCAGTAGACAATTTATTTTCAAAATTCATCACTAACTTGTAAAGTTGCTCTTCATCGATTATCTTAAATTTGAAATTATATGAAATGGTCATAAAATGTTGGTCAGGTAACTTATCATTAACAGAAGGCCTATTATAGATATTTGGCATAATCAACTTATCAACTGTATTTACAAACAAATCATTTAATATGTTCCCAACAAGAGTAGGGTTTGACATAATGATGTTTATCATGACAAATATTAATATTTTTTTTTTTGTGAGTTATTGATCTCTGACCTTATAATCTTCCAAGTTGATCGTGATTTGTTTCTACAATTCAAAATTTTTTTATCAAAAAAAGATCGCTTATTTTTATTACTTTCAATTTTAAATTCTTGTTTTAATTGTTTAATTTCTAATTTAAGGCTTTCAGTTTTTAATTTTCTGTATAATTTTTCAAGCTCTACTATTTTTTTTCTAATATCATCTGAAATCCATTCATTAGAACTTGTTTCTTTTTCTGTGACCAATAATTTTGGAAAGCTAGTTTCAAATACATGATGAAATATAGAGAAAAACATATCATACTTAGATTCTATTGTAGCCTGATACATCTCAATCCAATTTTCACAAGCCAACATCTTAAGAAACAAATCTATGTTTTTGGAAGAGAATCTCTTACAGAGTTTCCTATTTACATACGCTGACATATTTTTAACATCTAAACTTTCAAGTAACTGGCCATCATGGTCAGAAATATGAGTAATTAAACCAGATATTCTAAGTTATTTACATTTTATGTTGCAAATCAAATTATCAATAGCTGTTTGAGACTATAAAATAACCCTGGTTGGAAAATTCACTTTATACTCCAAGTTATAAGAATCTAAAATATTAACAAAAGTGTGATACGTCTTATTTTTGTCTAACACATGAATGTTAAAATCACCTGTAATTACTATATTTTTAAATTTATTATTTAGTATTTCACATAAAATGTCAAATTTTTCAAAGAAAGATTCTATATAGCATTGCTGAGGAGATCTGTAAATACATGCTAAGATAAAGGAGAACTGATCAACAGTGATTTCAGAAAGGCAACATTCAAATTCCTAAAAGTTGTTGCACTGCAGGAATAGTTACTTGTTTACTTTTAATATTTTCACTAACCAAAATCAGAACTCCACCACCTTCTGATTTACATCTTGCTTAATATGAACAAATCTTGTAACTTTGGATATTTAAACATGTAATTTCTTCTTTAGACAGTTTATGTTCTGTTAAGACAATTATGAGTAGTTGAATTTCATCTAAATTTATTTTTAATATATTCATTCGAGATGATAAATGCTGAACGTTTGATGAAATATCTTTAGCGACTGAAATTGCATGCTGTCCAAGTTCTGTTTGTTTACTGAAGAAGTAGTACTTAGTACTGAATGTTTAGATTGAAAATTTGTATTTGAAAATTTGCTTATATTATATTTGGAAACAAAATTTTTTTGGAGTAAAACTCCTCAGGAATACCATTATCTCTATTAATTATTTGATTATGGAAATTACAATTATGACTCAATGCAGACTAATTTTCTTTGTCACAGCAACCTAATTTAAATTGAGAACTGAACAAGTAGAGCTGAGACCACTTTCACTATATTGCCTATGATTATTTACACTTTCACAGGACACTAACTTGGGAGGTCTTGCTGGTATTACTGCTACTTCTGATTACATCTCCACTGGTTTGATATTTTGATGTCTTTTAAACTTGTTCTTGGCTTCTTGCAGTTGAGGTGTCGACCAACCTTGACAACATGGAGACGTCTGACTCAGGTCCATTTTCTCCTGAAAGGGTGACTCAGACATATGATTATCTTGCACCAGACATTTAATCTTAGCACTGAATTCTTCATGGGTCATTCCATTTCTGAGTGATCTGCTTGGTTTTTGGTCATATGAAACCACAGTTATGTAGGCGCCTGTGTGTGACTGAAATGTTAGTAAATTCTTCCAAAAGTCTTCAAATTGGACATTATCTATCACACAGCCGATTGTTGAGCAAAAGAGAGTTTTAAAACCTTTTGCCTTAAAGTCTCCTGCAAACTGAGTAAAAGCAGTATCATAATCGGCTTTTATTTTGGCTTACTGTGATATTTAGATTTAATGATGAGGCTGTAGACTCCTGCTCCTCCGTTTTCCTGTTGATAGGCTAAATGAGAGTTTATACAATCTCCAGCAGATGGTTTCCCAAAGGGTCTTCCAAATGTCACTGCAACACCTGCAGTCATGAAACTTTGATCTTTAAAATCCACTGAAATGGAGTGCGCAAAAGCTACTGATGAGTCATTTTGATGTTTAACAATCACATTCCTCATATTTTCATCAGTAATTTGAATATAACCCTGACCCTTAGATAAATCATTTATCACTGAGAAAGTGGGTTTGGCAGATTGAAAAGGGACTCTAATGCTCGTTTGGGTCCGTATATCGTAGGATTGGCTCTCTTTAACTATTCTACTAGCTATAATCTGTTTTCCTGACCAATTTAGGTGAATAAACCTTATAATCAGCTGTTAGATTAATTAAAATAAAACAACATAAGATTAACATTGGAACTTTAAAGTCCCATGGGGTTGAGCCCTGAAGGTGGATGTTTTTCAAAACAACAAAATGCACATCTTGAGGGTAAGATCTTTTGGTGGATACAAAACATGTAAGAAAATTTATAATTTTAGAAGCCTGGCGATCAAAAATCAAGAAATTCTTTTAATAATATAGATGGATAAGATGAAACTAATGTATTACTTTACAAAATATTATAACATAACTATTTGAATCAATATTTTGTACTAGCTAGCCTAAAGGGCAGTTTTAATACTCATAATTCCAATTTTAACAGCTAATTAACTTTCAATAGTATACATTTTAAAATTCAAACTAAAACCAAAAACCTTTTGGACAATGAACATTAATTAAGACCAGATTAATGGTTACTGCTTAGCACATAATTAGTTGTGTTATCATTTTATAGATGATAGTCTAAGATTACTGCCTCCACTCATCTTCCTCACTAGCAAGACAAATGCCTCGTCCTTGGTGATGGATTGGGTTTGTCAAGGTCTCGTTTACAAGCACTTTGTATAATGCATGCACATTAATTATGTTTTACTTTCATCCAAAACTAATCAAATAAAATCACAAAAAAGTATTTTAATAATAAAATAAATATTTTTATCTTATGAGCATTTATTTTATTTTAAATTTTAAAGTATATTATAAATTCATTATTAATTAATCAGAAAAATGTGATGACATTTTTGCACTTTATAATAAAATTATTTTTAAAATAAAAATAGGGAAAAGTAATTTAAACCCATATTTATTTATTACATCACATAACATCTATTATAGGGAATTTCCCTTAGACAGGTGAAATTGTCAAAGTGTCCTTATACTAAAATACATAGACCTAACAATATATACAATATATTCGATGATCAATCAAAATGTAAATAAACAGTACAATTAAAACAAACAAAAGTCACCCGTCAAAAAATAATGCTAAAAACCAAAATAAAATTTATAACTATAATGACAGGCTGTTAAGGTATTCATTGACACTATAAAAGTACTTTGTTAGCGAATTTCCCCTATAGGGAAGAAGCTATTACCGTAGTCGGCATGGTAAGACCTAGGCCCGGGACCATGATAACTTTTCGTTTTGAGGTCCCCAGACCCCAAAAACACCATTCGTTCGAAACTGTATATATATATATATATATCTATATATATATACCTATATATCTATATATATATATATATATATGTATATATATATATGTGTCCGTGGGTGCGATAACTCTCGTAAAAAAGGTCCGATTTTGATGAAATTTGGTACAAACGTGTAAAGCAGCATTTATGACTTTAAGTTCGAAAACCAGACGGATCGACCTATCCGAAGGGGTATTTTGGGGGGGGTTTTGTACCCCAAAAATGGGTTTTTGAGTTTTTTACATACAATTTTGGAAAAAGTAAAATTTTATTTTTTCCCATTTGAATCAGCTTAAAAAGACGCACAATTTTATGTTTTAATCATTGCTCCACGTCAATTGGTTACTGAGATATTGAAAGTGCTAAACACAGTACGTTGTCCAATGTTATTCTTATGGAGGATAAGAAAAATTGTATATCTGCCTTATTTATCAACTTATCCTGACGAAACTTGGTATATTGCTTCATTTCATTGTGGTCTTTTGATATTTGCACAAAAACCCATTTTTTGCCTGATAGTTTCCGTAGCAGCAAACCTGCATACTCAGCCCCATGTTATTCTAATGGAGAATAATTAACGTGTTATCTCCTTTAATTATGAACATAAATTAATAGAACTTGGTACGTGGCTTTACCTAGTTGAGTTTTATTGATATTTGTATAACAGCCCATTTTTAGTGATCCTTATTTCAGCAAACCTGCATACTCAGCCGCCATGTTATTCTTATGGAGAATAATTAAAATGTCATAAATTGTTTATTTATGAATGTATATTGATGAAACTTGGTATGTGGCTTTATGTGGTATTAAGATAAATTAATATGCATTGGAAATTCGCTGAGTATGCAGGTTTGCTGCTACGGGGGTATTTTTAAATACTTTATCACTTCTGCTTTGAATTTTGTTATATTGGAAATGTTTTTGATACAAATTTACAAATAAAATACATACAAATTTTAATTCAGATGTCCTATATTATGAGATCAAAAAGAGTTTAAAAATAAATTAAAATAAAGAATAAATGTATTATAAATGTTAAAAATTAAGCCAAGGATAGACATAATTAATAGGTAGAATTTTCAAATTCTTAAAAGGGACAAAATCAATCCATGCTTCAAGGTCAATCATGAAGTTCAGTTATATCATTGACTATAAATACTGAAGTAGACTTCTCATTGCCATTATAAAATGTGTCCCTAGTTTTGTGTGTGCCAGGATTGAAAGAGGTCGTAGTTTACACCAATCTCCAACAGAGTATACTACTGTCAACTATTACTTATCCTCTCAAGGAGGGGATAATACAACAGTTGGTGTGTCAGGAAGCAAACATAAGTTGATTATTACTTACTTTCTGGGGTGGAGATATTTTAAAAGTTGACGTAAATAACTAAAATAAATACTGTAGTTGACAGCAGCACAGTCTGTCGGTAACCCAATCAAACTACTTCAATTTTAAATTCTAGCATACACTAAAATTGGGACAGCTGGACCATATGGATGGGATGTCTCCTTCGGTGTTTATAGTCAATGGTTATATTTAAACATATGATTTATTCTGCTGTCTCCATTGTTTGTTTATTATTTTGAAAATTATGTTTTAGCGAATTTCCCCTATAGGGAAGAAGCTATTACCGTAGTCGGCATGGTAAGACCTAGGCCCGGTACCATGATAACTTTTCGTTTTGAGGTCTCCAGACCCCAAAAACACCATTCGTTCGAAACTGTATATATATATATATATGTGTGTGTCCGTGGGTGCGATAACTCTCGTAAAAAAGGTCCGATTTTGATGAAACTTGGTACAAACGTGTAAAGCAGCATTTATGACTTTAAGTTCAAAAACCAGACGGATCGACTTATCCAAAGAGGTATTTTGGGGGGGTTTTGTACCCCAAAAATGGGTTTTTTGAGTTTTTTACATACAATTTTTGAAAAAGTAAACTTTTATTTTTTCCCATTGGAATCACCTTAAAAAGACGCACAATTTGATGTTTTAACCATTGCTCTACGTCAATTGGTTACTGAGATATTGAAAGTGCTAAACACAGTACGTTGTCCAATGTTATTCTTATGGAGGATAAGAAAAATTGTATATCTCGCTTATTTATCAACTTATCCTGACAAAACTTAGTATATTGCTTCATTTCATTGTGGTCTATTGATATTTGCACAAAAACCCATTGTTTGGCCGATAGTTCCCGTAGCAGCAAACCTGCATACTCAGCCCCATGTTATTCTTATGGAGAATAATTAACGTGTTATCTCCTTTAATTATGAACATAAATTAATAGAACTTGGTATGTGGCTTTACCTAGTTGAGTTATATTGATATTTGTATAAAAGCCCATTTTTAGTGTTCCTTATTTCAGCAAACCTGCATACTCAGCCGCCATGTTATTCTTATGGAGAATAATTAAAATGTCATAAATCGTTTATTTATGAATGTATATTGATGAAACTTGGTATGTGGCTTTATGTGGTATTAAGATAAATTAATATGCATTGGAAATTCGCTGAGTATGCAGGTTTGCTGCTACGGGGGTATTTTGATTGCTTTTTAATGTTTTTTCCACTCATTAATTTCCAGAAAAACAAAACCACTTCAATGAAATAAAAAATAATTAAAACAATAAATAATTGTATCAATAAAAACTGTAATGCAAAGAAAGTAAACAAATATCCCCGTCGCAGCAAACCTGCGTTCTCAGCGAATTTCCAATGTATATATATATGTGCCTCGCTACTTTATAGAGCCAATTACCAAGTTTTCCAAAAATAATTCATAAATAAGTAATATCATTGACTATATATACTGAAGGAGACATCCCACTATATGGCCCAGCTGTCCCACTTTTAGTGTATGCTAGAATTTGAAGTGGACGTAGTTTGACTAGGTTACCGACAGATTGTGCTGCTGTAAACTATTTATTTTAGTTGTTTACGTCACCTTGTAAAATATCTTCACCCCAGGAAGGAAGTGATAATCAACTTATGGTTGTTTTCTGACACACCAACTGTTGTATTATCCCCTCCTGAGAGGATAAGTAATAGTTGACAGCAGTGTACTCTGTTGGTGATTAGTGAGAACTACGTCCTCTTTGAATCATAGCACACACAAAACTAGGGACAGATTTTACAATGGCAATGAGAAGTCTACTTCAGTATTTATAGTCAATGGTAATATATAGCATCTATATATTAATACGCTAGGGGTTTTTCTTTACAGTCATAACTTGATAACCGCTGGATGGATTTTAAAGTTTGAGGTATTTCTACATAGATTTGCCAATACGTCTCAGAATTTAAAGACCACTTAAATACAATAAAGGGCTGAATATTTGGAACAGTGGCGCTATACGATGGCGGAATTCTAAACTATATATGCGTTGATTGAAAGTACATTGTTATCATCCGTTTTAACACCAGATGTTTTGTTATGTTTGTTTACAACCGAAGTAAAATTTCGTTCGGTACAGGCTTGCTCGGATTCGAGCAACAGGGCACCTAGTTTTATTTATTCTCCAAAAGAATAACATTAGGACTGAGTAGACAGGTTTGCTGCAACGAGGAAGATAAGAAATGTGTTTTTTTTTATTATCAATATAACTCAACTAGGTAAAGGGTTACATACCAAGTTTTATTAATTTCGGTTCAAAACTAAGAGAGATATAATAAAACTTAACTTATTCTCAAAATGAATAACATGGGGCCGAGTATGCAGGTTTGCTGCTACGGGGATAGTCAACAAAAAACTTGTTTGTGTGCAAATATCAACATATCACAATTACTTGAAGCCACAAGCGAAGTTTCATCAATATACATTCATAAATAATCGAGATACACAATTTTATTTATTCTCCATAAGGATAACATTGGACAACATACTGTGTTTAGCACTTTGAATATCTCGGCAACGGTTGGACGTAAAATCAAAGTTTGAAAACCAAAATAATTTATTTTTATAGCTTAAGTTAATGGTAAAAATAAATGTGCAGTTTTCAGTAAAACCATTGATTATACATCCTAATAACAATAGTAGCTACTATTTGCTACTCTGTATTTTAAATTCCTTAAAGCAATAACATGCTAAAACCAAGAAACCATACACTTAATTACTCAGAAACTTTTTTAATTACAGGAACGGCAAATGCCATTTTTACTAGACGGTAGCTATTCGATTTAAAGCAAGAATAAAAATAATTACGCACTGAAGCTCACAATAAGCATATAAGACAATATCAGGAAATCTATGCTCGAAATTTCTCTAGACTTAACTGCTTAACAGGTTTCTTATAATTTCGGATCTTAACATAACCGGAAACAGTCCTCTGATAAAAAAAAAAACTACTCCGTTTACGAAAGTAACCATAGCTTCTTCCTGTTCAACCTCGTTTTCAGAGTCCAAGTAAAATCACCATCAGTAAACTTCAGATGAAGATTTTCACGGGCGATGAACTTTAGACTACAAAAATTATAAATAAGAAACCAGGTAGTAAGTATAAGTTGTTTTTTAACTTATACAGACTGTCCCGTAACTCTCCTGGACAAAGTTATATAGCGTATAAACACATTTAACCATATGAACATGGGTCTCCCGTACTTAGTTTTCCGTTTGTCAGTCCGTAAGTGTTTTTCACTTTAAAGTTCATATTTTTAAAACCATATAACCGAATTCAACCAAACTTAAGTCAACTGTTTACGGAGATAGGATCTATCAACACGAACGTTATGAAGGAATTATGTGTGATAATTTCAAAATGGCGGCCATTTTAAATGTTATATCGCAAATGACTCGAAAATAAGTCATTTTACAAAATATTAACCAGTATATCTTCTTTTAGGGCAATTTGAGAAAAGTCTAACGATACTTAACTTATTGCAATCGAGTAATAAATAACCGAGCTGATGCAATTTACATGGACCGGACATTAACCGGACAAAGCTCATCTTTGGTTTCTCCACAATTGAACATCTAGGCCTAATAAATAACAAGAATTGCAACAGCTCAGTTGTTTATTACTTGGTAAAAAAATTCAAAACCATTAGATTTGTCGTAAAATATCTTAAACTAAGTTATTCTGGTAACAGTTTTATTAACACACTGTGCGGTGTTAAGCTAGTCAAAATATGGTGTCAGGTTGTATTGAGTCATAATTACTTCAACATCCTGAACGAAACATTTTTAAGCTTAGTTTACCAATAATTTATGACACGTAATTGATTTAATTACACTATTAGAGTGTTACTCATGTATATTGTTGACATACACAACGTATCAAGTGATGAGCGAAACCAACAGATGCAAAGACAGAATGTCAACGGACATCTCTGCTAGTGTTTCTTAAAGGCCGCGGCGACTCAATTCGGCCTGGAGTGCTGTGGGGAGGGAGGGGGGAAAGTCGGCGGGTGCCGTGTTTTTACGAGAAACAGCGCGCGCATCTTACCGGCTCGGCAGTCGCTGAGACACTGACTGGCCTGGAGGGAGCGATCGGAAAGCAGGGAGAGCGAGGGGTGAAAGAGGGGAAGAGCCGACTGGTTGCGCTCTGGCGGGATCTCAGTCAAACTCGGGGCCAGCGCAGCAATGCCGAGGCACGCCCGGCCCGTAAGCTAGGTTTATCTATTCCGTAGGATGTATAATCAATGGTAAAACTAACCGAGGAAAAGCTAAAAACCTTTTTCCCATAAGATTAACATGGGACATTTTTATGAATACTTTTTTGGATTTTCTCCACAACCACTTAACCAAGGTTAATGATTAAAAATACTAAATTATTTGTTTTTTAAGCTCTATAAAATGGTCATAAGCAAAATAGAGTGTTTTAAAAATTGTAGGGTAAAAATTACAAAAAACTGATTTTTGGAATATTTTAAACCCCCATAAAACATCCTTCCCATGGTCCGATCGTTCTGGTTTTTTAATTTAAAGTCATAAATGTTATACCATAAATAATATATATGTTATAAAGTTATAAATGTTAAAGTCATATATTTGTGCCAAATTTCATAAAAATTGGGCATTTCTTTCAAAAGTTATTGAGGTAACGGACACCCATATATATATATATACAAATATATGAATTTGAACGAATGGTGTTTTTGGCATCTGGGGGCCTCAAAACGAAAAGTTATCATGGTCTCGGGCTTAAGTCTTACCATGCCACTTACTGTAATAGCTTCTTCCCTGTAGGGGAAATTCGCTAAAACAAGAGCATTATCGACTCCGGACCACTACCGATTAATGTTGGATGATCAACTCTTCAATTTGACTCAATTATTTTCCATCTTGGATTCGTCACATTTGTTTTTTTTTCAAATGTAAAGCTGGGGTTGTGACCCATCATATTAAAGTACATTTTACGGTGACCACAATGTCACAATCTGTTTCTGAAAATCATTGTTAATTTTCAAAATATAGAGGGGATTAAACGACAAATTAAGTGAGTTTTAAATGCCCCAACTTAAAAACATACCCCTATATTCTCGTTATTATATCAGATAAGCATGAACTACTCTCCCTATAATGATATGGTTCAGTGTCGTTTGCTTCATTTTGAATAAATTAAAATTTCCGGCTGCAATCTGATGGGATCTGCCATTTTGTCATGAGATAACTGTTTCAAATGTAAGGGTGGGTTGTGACCCATCATCTCTAACTATTTTTGCATGCTGAAACCCATGCCGCAAGCATTTTACAAATATTATCACCTTACGTTTTCATAATATTGACACTTTTTGAAATGTCAACAAAAATGTACCAAACCTATTAGCTTTTCATTAAGCTTAGAATGAAATTAAATAGCTGATTAAGCTCTATGATTAAGTTTGGGCTGTGATCTAAACTTTCCAATTTAGTCTTTGTCATACAGGGCAAAAACATTCAAAAGTTGCTTTATTATTTGTTTATGGTTTTGGTGTTTTATTAGCGAATTTCCCCTATAGGGAAGAAGCTATTAGCGTAGGTGGCATGGTAAGACTTAAGCCCGAGACCATGACAACTTTTTGTTTTGAGGTCCTCAGATGCCAAAAACACTATTCGTTCCAATTTATATATATGTGTATATATATATATATATATATATATATATAAATTTGAACGAATGGTGTTTTTGGCATCTGGGGACCTCAAAATGAAAAGTTATCATGGTCTCGGGCTTAAGTCTTACCATGAGACCTACGGTAATAGCTTCTTCCCTATAGGGGAAATTCGCTAAAACATACCCCCGTCGCAGCAAACCTGCGTACTCAGCAAATTTCCAATGCATATATATGGGTATCATTGCTACCTAGAGCCACTCACCCAGTTTCACAAAAATACATTCATTAATAAGTGATAAATAGCATTTTATTTATTCTCCATAAGAATAACATTATACTTGAGTACGCAGGTTTGCTGCAACAAGGAAGATAAGAAATGTATATTTTTGCAATTATCAATATAACTCAACCAGGTGAAGCTACATACCAAGTTTTATTAATTTAGTTAGGTTCATAACTAAGGGAGATATAAAACTTATTATCCATATGAATAACATAGGGCGCGAGTATGCAGGTTTGCTGCTACTGGGAAAAATCAAGAAAAACCTTTTTTTGTGCTAATATCAATATACCACAACTATAGTTGGAGCCACATACCAAGTTTCATCAATATACATACATAAATAATCGAAATATAACATTTTATTTATTCTCCATAAGTATAACATTGGACAACGTACTGTGTTTAGCTCTTTGAATATCACTGCAACGGTTGGACGTAAAACAACAATTAAAACGCCAAAATGATTGTTTTGTAGAGCTAAACTGATTGGTAGAAAGAAATGTGGAGTTTTTAGTGAAATTATCTGAGGGAAATCTAAAAACCGTATTCCCATAAGATTAACATATGAAATTTTATGGACACATTTTTTTTACTTTTCTTCACAACCACTAAACTTAATGATTCAAAATACTAAGTTGTTTGTTTTTTTAAGCTCTATAAAATGGCTATAACCAAAATCTAGTGTTTTTAAAATTTTTGGGTGAAAAGTTCAAAGAACTGATTTTTGGAAAATTTGAAACCCCCATAAAACCCCCTTCCCATAAACCGATCGATCTGGTTTTCGAACTTAAAGTCATAAATGTTACTCTCCACATTTGTGCCAAATTTCATCAAAATCGGGCGCTTCTTTCAAAAGTTATCGCGGTAACGGACACACACATATATATATATATAGATACAGTATATATATATATATATATATGTGTGTGTGTCCGTAAGCACGATAACTCTCGTAAAAAAGGTCCGATCTTAATGAAATTTGGTACAAATGTGTAAAGTACCATTTATTTTAACGAGTTCGAAAACCAGATGAATCGCACCATCCGAAGAGGGGTTTTTGGGGGGTTTTGTACCCCAAAAATGTGTTTTTTGGGGGTTTCACATGTAATTTTAATTTAAATCAAATTTTAATTTATACCATTGAATTCAGCTTAAAAAACAAACAATTAGGCATTTTGATCATTGCTCTACGTCAATTGGTTACCGAGATATTGAAAGTGCTAAACACAGTACGTTGTCTAATGTTATTTTTATGGAGAAAAAGAAAAATTGTATATCTCGCTTATTTATGAATATAAACTGGCGAAATTTGGTATATGGCTTGATCTGGTTGTGGTTTATTGTTGTTTGCACAAAAAAACAATTTTTCGCCAATGTTTCCTGTAGCAGCAAACCTAGGTACTTGATCCCCATGTTATTCTTATGGAAAATACTTAAAATGTTATATATCGCTTATTTATGAATGTATATGGATGAAACTTGGTATGTGTCTTCACTAAGATGAGTTCTATTGATATTTGCATAAAAACCCATTATTTTGTGTGCCTTGATGCAGCAAACCTGCGTACTCATCCCCAATGGATTAATTATTCTTATGGAGAATAATTAATATTTTAAATATCGCTTGTTTGTGAATACATTTCTTATGAATCCTGTTAAGTGTTTTAATGTGTTATGTTATATATTCATTGGAAATTCGCTGAGTACGCAGGTTTGCTGCTACGGGGGTATTTGTACTAGCCCCAGGCTTCGCCCCGCAAATAATTTATAAAAACTATGACAGTTGTGTGTGCTGCATTCTGTGGTTAGCCCGTGGAACTACTACGAATCAAGATCATTTGTTTGTAATTTCATTACCTCAAACAAAAATGAATGTCCATAAGAAATACATGGGATCTTTGTCGGGATCTCTGGCGGATCCCTAAGATCAGATCAGGATGAAAACCATTTAGTTTTCCTATTTTATGCCTAAAGAATCAGTATACAAAATTTCAGCTCTCTACCTGCACATGGGAAGGTGGAGAATTAGTGATGAGTAAAAATTTGTGGAGTTCATTATTAAATATAAATAAATTATACTAATTAAATCATTATTGAGCTGGTTGAGCAAACAAATAGGAAAATTGAAAATGTCAGTCAGTCAGCCAGGGCTTTGCCTTTTATAGATATAGATATGCTATATTGTTCTTCAGTCTCAGTCATTATCTAAGTAACAAGCCGGATGTGTAACTCACTCACTCACCCACGCATGCAGGTTGCTTGTATCTATAGAAACGTCTGGGAAAATTGTGCTTGTGGACTTTCAAATCAAAACAAGACTCATAACAATGTAGCGAAATGTCCAGTTAACTGTCAATGTAATTTTCCCATGGCAGATTATAACAAATTATAGGACCATTGATTAAAGATAAAATCTAGAGTGGATACATCTCAAATGAATGTGTGTGTGTGTGTGTGTACATAATTAGTACAATGGTACTAATACTGACTAATGGAATAGTACTGTAACCATTTGACGTAGAGCAATGATCAAAACACCAAATTGTGCGTCTTCGTAAGCTGATTACAATGAAAAAAATTAAAATTTGCCTTTTTTTATAGTATTTGTAAACAACTAAAAAAAAAACATTTTTGGGGTACAAAACCCCCCCCCCAAAATACCCCTTCGGATAGGTCGATCTGTCTGGTTTTCGAACTTAAAGTCATAGATGCTGCTATAAAAGTTTATACAAAATTTCATCAAAATCGGATAATTTTTACGAGAGTTATCGTGCTCACGGACACACACACACACACACACACACACACATATATATATATATATATATATATATATATATATATATATATATATATATATATATGTATGTATGTATATATACAGTTTCGAATGAATGGTGTTTTTGGGGTCTGGGGACCTCAAAATGAAAATTTATCATGGTCCCGGGCATAGGTCTTACCATGCCGACTACGGTAATAGCTTCTTCCCTATAGGGGAAATTCGCTAAAACAAGATCATGAATATTTTTACAGCAAAAATGTTGAGAAGTGACCGGGGACCGATCCCGCGATCCTAGACTCATGAGACAAGTGTGCTTCTAACTGAGCTATCGCATTATGATCTGATGAAAAAGTCGCTAGTCAAAAGAAGCAATGAAACAATTAAAGGCCAATCGGCGCATTCTAGCAGCCCTTGAAAGAAACAGAGAATCAAATTCTGATGGTGAGATGATTCAAATCAGATATCATTAATTTGTTTGAGGCACAATTACCAATTATTATTCATGTGTTTTGATTATCCTTATACGGGAGGAATGAGCGCGTCCACCTAGTCTTATTTGTTATTCTTTTAATTATTTAAAATTTAATTTAGTAATTTTAATATTTGTAAAAAATTATCTTATACATTGTATTTTAAAGGTAATTAATTTAGTTGCTACCGACTGTAAAAAGTTGTAATGGCAATAAAATTAATTTGAATTTGACAAAAAATAAGCCACCATCCAACAATCCCACCGATGACCATCACTAAACTACTAATTACTCACCACTCATCGTTTGTTGGCCCAACGACCAACGGTATACCTATGTAAAATATAGGTCGTTAGCTAACAATCGCCCATTAAAGTTCCAACGAATACGCCTCCAATGGGCCAGTAGCTGTCAAATAGATGAGAGGGCCTCGGGTAATTTATAGTTGGCGTGCCAACTCACAGTTTCATAACGGGGCTGACTAATTCCCAACGCTTTGGGCCAGCGTGGGTCTCTTCATTTACTTTTGGCAGTGGTTGGGCCATCAGAGGTGTTATTCGTTTGGCTTTGGGCGTTTAAGGTTAGTTGGATGGCTATGGCTACGGCATCCGGTGCGGCACACGGAAGACATTTCAGGAGCCGTATGACGTCACCGATGAACACAAAAACAGAAGCCCTATGACATCACATACTGTAGCTAGAGTCTGCTGCTCATCTGTCAGTTGAAGAGTCGTCCGCTCTGTTATGTTAACAACTTTACGCGACTATAAATCAACTGAAAGGAATGTTTATGTATTTATTGTATCATAAATTAACCTGAACAATATCCCAGTAACTGACCTTATACATACGAATTTACATACTAATAATAATTTTGTCCGTCAAATAAATGAGAACAAAAAGTGTTTGTTTCATTGGGCTTTGAAAACAAATTAGTATAGGCCTACCTATATTTAAAAAATGTAAGCTACTGCACATTTACATAATGTTTCAACCTACTCGGAAACAGTTATTTTTCTTCTACTTAAAATTAATTGGAAACATTTACTATTCTATTTTTACTCAATGTGTGTTGTGTAGGTTCACACATTTTATTTTTTGTGTGTAATTACACAAATTGTAAAGCATTTTAAGTAGATAGGCCAAACATAGTATAGCCTATGTGAATAAAGCATGTTCCTCTTCAGTTTGGCGCAATGAGTCAAAACATTTGGTTATTCTCTTAATAAGCTAATTGTTTGCTTGTAGCTGTAAATAAGAGATATCAATTAAGAAAATTTAAATTTTACTACTAAGAAGATTCAATAAACTTTCTCCTTAATTGGACACCAAAGTTGTCCTAGATTGGTTGACTTAATGATAAAAGACGAATAAATAGTGAAACATATCACGCAATATGTTAATATCTATGGAAAACCTGCCGACTATAATTTTACTTGGGCTATATTAATTAAGTTGTTTATGGTTGCTGGCCAGGTTGGATTATTGCCCATTAGATTGGATAGCGATGAGGATGAAAGTAACGTGTTTAACTCTGGAAACAGCAAAAGTGGTACCAAGTTAATCTGTTAATGATAAAGGGTTGATTTAAGTAATGAGTAGCTGTTGTTTTGATTGTAAAATCGGTGAAAAAACAGTATCAACTGCTGCCCCGCAGAGCGCTGACAATCGGGTGAGGGAATACTTAGGACAGCAATAATAAGAATGTGGTTACAAGTACAAATATTGAACATATTATGAAATGATGATGATGATGATCCTAGATCTTGATTAACTTAGATGTCGGCAAAAACTGTTCTGGTGCTAGCGGCGGGCGATGAGGGAACCTCACCGATGACGCGTTTTAGTGACGTCACACGGCTCCTGAAATGTCTCCCGTGTGCCGCACCGACATGGCATCCGGCTCCCCATTGGGTACACACGGCAGAAGTTGATGACGTCACTGATTGTTTTTTATGCGCTCGAGTCGTCTGCGTTATTATGTAAAAACCTATTTACTAAATGGGTTTGTCACAAAATTGATTTGCGTGAACAAAATAACAAACAGCTAGGTTACAGTTCACGACAAAATATAGTAACCTAACCTAACTTAACTTCGCAGAGCGCTGTATGGTGGCTGTTCGATCGTTGTGCAACATAATTAAATAAATAATTAATAAATACAAATTAATAAATTAAATTAAAATTAAACAGGAATTTCAGACCTGGAAAAGTAAACAACAAAAGTAAGATTCAACATACAACAAATTAAAGTAAAATTTAAAACAGATAAGACAATTTCAGATCTCAAAAAGTATAGATCAAAAGTGAGATTTGAACATAGGACCGCCCGATCGTGGATATATCACCATATCCACTGCACTGGGCCACCGAGGGTGTCAACCACCAAGGTTCGTAGAGCTTGGCCCAGGTATGATTATTTCCAGAAGGTGACGTCATCGATTTCTGCCGTGTACCCAATGGGGAGCCGGCTGCCGTGTACGTAGCCACAGTGTAGTTGGCTATTATCAATGTAAGCCATAATAATCACCAAACGAAGGACCAACGAATAACGCCTCCCCAACCACCATAAAATAAATTAGGGCCGCGGTTAACAATGACGACTAACTCCCAACGTTGGGCCAACGATCCTATACTACTTGGGGTATCTCTTATCGGTCTAACAGATATCTCAAATAGTAAAAATACTTATTTATTAATGTTAAGAACGAAATGCAGTGTTATTTATTTTTTTGTTATGAACTTCACTTCTTCTTTGTTTACAAATGAGTCTATCTTAACAATATAAGTCTGTTTTGACGCTTTAAATAAATATAAAAATAAAAGGATGTCAAAATTTGTACCAATTTACATCCATACATATCATATATATTCTTTTTCCATCTTTAAATGTTATTAGAAAGGCAGTGATGTATGACAAGTAAAACAGCTGTTAAGTCAGCTGTGTTACTAAATACAAGGGTGTCGTTCTGTTCTGACTGACAGACAAGGCAGAAGCTGTGCGTCTGCGAGTTTTCGGTGTCAGTGTAATGAGTTAGAAGTTTTTACGTTTTTAATGTCTGCAGAAATTTACCATTCTTATTAAATCTATTGATTTCATTTTTACAATGACATACCTTATCGTGATAAGAACTTGTATACCCTCTTTTAGGTATTACAATAAATAAGTGTACTATTTTAATTTTGGAGAGATCAATGTAAACCTGTTTCTGTTCTCTCTCGCTATGGCCGTGTTGGTTTTTGTTTCTAGGGTTTGTAGCCAAACTACCTGACATAAGTGCATCCCAATATAGGTTAGTGCCACAATTTTTATTAGTGGTTCTAACATTTCTCGAGTATGTTCTTACATTTATCAATCAATACAAAATGTAAATGACTATTTCAACTGGCAAGTTTAATTTTAATCTGATATATGGGCCTGATATTCAAATGCCTTTAATGGTAGGTTTAGCAAGAATATATTTTTTAATTAATTCACTAGGTTATATTACTTTTGGGACAATACTGAAATCCAGATTGTGATTTTTTAATTTGCTCCTAGACTAGAAACTTTATGATCGGTATTCTTTACCGTACCGCAACAATTTTTTTAACTCTCTTGTTTTATAAGTTAAACTTAATTCAAGTAATCAACTCTTGTAGGCTACCTTTAACACTTGTATAAAATTATCATTATGAGAGACTATGGTTTACATGTGTTGATTTAATCATAATAAGCGCAAGTTAAAACTGCTCCACAGTACCTCTCTAAAACCTTCGTAAAACAAACAGATTCAGTTTATGTTTAGTTTGCCAAACTTGTATGACTAGCTTTATACAAAATATTTATACACGGGTTCAGTGTATGACAAAGTGTCTAACAATTATCCGGTTAATGCTTAGGCTATCAATATTATAAGTGAATCTAACTTATCAATCAAAATTTGATATGTCGAGTATATAATAACAGTATATCATACCTGAAAATTGGTGAACAATTATCGTACTCCACCTACTGATGTTTCAACAAGCATTACCATAATATACGATTTGGGTTTTATAGAATGTTCTCTGAGACCAATGTGGTTTATGTTGTACTCTAAACGTATTCTTTCTTTGTTTACTCATATAAGTTATCAGTAGGCCGAGGAGTTTAGTGGTACTGAAAGTATTCCGTAGTTTTATATGTAACACGAGATTATATTTCAAGAATAGTTCGTAAGTTTATATCACATGAATCTGACAGACTAGATGTTCCTCCTGAGATTGTAATAATCTTGTTTCCAATAACAGTCCACATAATAATATTACAATAAAAATGTTGATAAATTCAGAGGTGTAACCTTGAATATCAATATTTTGGATTTTCTCTCTCAAGTTATGGTTCAACTAGCAATCAGATTTTACACTTACCAAGAATACTTCATACTTCTAAGAACATTCTTATTTTTATTAACTATTGCTGCACTAACCTAAGTAAGTACTGTCCTGGGTTTCAAAACTCAGAAAATTTAAAAAGTAGAACTATCATAAATCACTCAAAACCATGTAACTTAATCTAACAGCAGTTCTAAATCTTGTTTTTATTCTATAATTTTTAACATTAAAGTACCGTTAGGTCTAATTTTATTTACAGAGCCTATACAGGTCGGTTAAAGATGTAAAGTTTTTTCAATTTTGAATCGAGCCTATGGTAGGTTACATGAAAATCTACCATGAAAGAAATCACCCACTGAAGACATTTGAAGTACGGTAGCCGAGGTTTATCTAACATTCAGTCTATCCTTTTTTACATAGGCCTAGTTCTAACTAAAAATATTGTTTCTAAACTAGATGATGAGTGTTGATGAAGTTTATAAAACTCGTACCTTTATAAGTCGGAAGTGTTGACTGGAGAACCTCTATCAGTAAAAATTTTTCATTTTTGGTAAGGATTCCAAAACTCCAGTTACCGTACTGTACTGAGCATATACGGTATCGTTCAACCCAAAATTTCCACCCTCCCTTCCCCCACTACTTTCCTATATCTACTCTTGTCTGGTGTTGTTAGTTAGTCCAGATTTGAAGGTTCTAGTGTGTGGATTATTGAAACAATTATACTTGCACACTTCGTTGAATATAGCTTGCACAATGTCTGTAATAAAGTTGCTTATTTAGGGACTCAACTTTAGTTACTGCTGCTTAGATAAATTCAGTGGGTATATTTCACTTTGAGAGTATGATCCATGGAAAAAGTCTCTAAAATGAAAACCCGACCTGAAACTGTTGACTGAGTTGGAAATGGTAGCAGGTCAAACTTTTCATGCAAGCGCCAATAGTAAATCTTTAAAATGTGATAATGTTTAATACCGTAAGTTACAATTAATTACTGTTCTTTAGAGGTATGGTTTGTGGCGTGGCATCATTTATCACCATGCAAGATGATTTACTACCAATGATATATAATTTGACCCATGGCCTACTATAAGACGATCTTGACTTCCTCAAGAATGAACGACCATTAAGGGGAGTCTTGTGGGTGGTCACAGGTCATGTAGGCAGTCAAATCAAATCAAATCAAATTCTTTATTGACACAATAAACGTTACATAAATTGCTACATGCAGTAACTTAACAGGTGTCTCGTCAATGTAGGTACAATAAAATTAGGTATGCCAAGTCATTAAAACTATATATATATTACTTCACAATCTACACAATTGTGTAATTAAAGAAAAACAAAGAGACAGACAACAACAAAATGTTGGAAGCACTTCATCTACCCGAGTTTGTGTCACTTAAATATTTACGGGATGTATAAGTCTTCAGTAGGAGGATTTCTTTAATTTTTCTTTTAAAAGTAATGATATTTTCCTGTTTGAAAGAGTTTGGTAGTTGGTTGTACAGCTTCCAGCCAGTATATAGCTCTTTTCAAATGCGCTTGTACTGTGACTTGGATAGTAAAGAAGATGTTTAGTTCGAGTACTGTAGGCATGTTTGGAGAAAAATTGAGAAAACTTATCTTGGTTTGAATGAACATAATTTAATATTTCTAATATGTACAAGCAGGGAAAAGTTAAAATGTGCCATTTTTTGAAAAGAGGTTTGCAAGAAGCTCTAGCTAGAGTGAGCAATTATTCTGATATTTTTTTCTTAATCAAAAAAACCTTCTTACTATTGACTGAATTTCCCCAAGCAACAATGCCATACTTAAGAACAGATTCAATGTATGAAAAATAAACTGTTTTGCATCTGAAATGTATTGAGGTAGAACAGAAAAGGTAACAGATTTTAAATAAATAAACGTGTGTAAACTATTTTTTTTTAGGCTTACTGGAATTAGTTGATGTCATTCAAATTATGTCTACACATTCTAATCAAATGTTTTAATATTATGACGAAAATGTATTATCAATTTCTTTTTGAAGATAATATGTCTTCAAATTCACAAAATAACTTAGTCAATCAAACCAACAACTTCAATGTTTTCAACTTGTAATAATTTTCTTTGTAATATGAATTGATGGCTCATATCCTTTACTGAAGAGTTTTTACCTTTTCTCTTCATCATCATTTTCCTTGGTTTTCATCGACTTCAAACCTTATTGAGTAATTAAGCTTTTTTCCTCCTATTTATAATACCCCCGTCGCAGCAAACCTGCGTACTCAGCAAATTTCCAATGCATATATATGGGTATCACTACTACCTAGAGCCACTTGCCAAGTTTCACAAAAATACATTCATTAATAAGTGATATATAGCATTTTATTTATTCTCTATAAGAATAACATTAGCATTGAGTATGCAGGTTTGCTGCAACAAGGAAGATAAGAAATGTGTTTTTTTTGTAATTATCAATATAACTCAACCAGGTGAAGCTACATACCAAATTTTATTAACTTAGGTTCATAACTAAGGGAGATATAAAACTTTACTTATTATCCATATGAATAACATGGGGCCCGAGTATGCAGGTTTGCTGCTACCGGTAAAAATCAACAAAAACAATTTTTTTGTGCTACTGTCAATATACCACAACTAGTTGAAGCCACATACCAAGTTTCATCAATATACATACATAAATAATCAAAATATAACACTTTATTTATTCTCCACAAGGATAACATTGCATAACGTACTGAGTTTAGCACTTTGAATATCACTGCAACGGTTGGGCGTAAAACAACAATTATAACGCCAAAATGATTATTTTGTAGAGCTAAACTGATTGGTAGAAAAAAATGTGGAGTTTTTAGTGAAATTATCTGAGGAAAATCCAAAAACCGTATTCCCATAAGATTAACATGGGAAATTTTATGGACACATTTTTTGACTTTTCTCCACAACCACTAAACCTAGCTTAATGATTCAAAATACTAAATTGTTTGTTTTTTTAGCTCTATAAAATGGCTTTAACCAAAATCTAGTTTTTTAAGAATTTTAGGGTAAAAAGTTCAAAAAACTGATTTTTGGAAAATTTTAAACTCCCATAAAACCCCCTTCCCATAGACCGATCGATCTGGTTTTCGAACTTAAAGTCTTAAATGTTACTCTCCACATTTGTGCCAAATTTCATCAAAATTGGGCACTTCTTTCAAAAGTTATTGCGGTAACGGACATATATA
The DNA here is from genome assembly GCA_963675035.1 of Allygus modestus. Lineage (NCBI taxonomy): Eukaryota > Metazoa > Arthropoda > Insecta > Hemiptera > Cicadellidae > Allygus > Allygus modestus. The sequence goes on from OY776114.1 coordinate 132,175,052, forward strand.
TATATATATATATATAAATCAATCATCAATGGTGCATCAATGGTGGTTCAATATATATAAATTTGAACGAATAGTGTTTTTGGCATCTGGGGACCTCAAAACAAAAAGTTATCATAGTCTCGGGCTTAAGTCTTACCATGCCACCTATGGTAATAGCTTCTTCCCTATAGGGGAAATTCGCTAAAAATGAAATCAACATGTCATATCAACAATATGAGACCTCTGTACATCAAATTTACCATTGAACTTTTTTCATATACTTTAGATTTTTTCTCTAAAAGTATCTCTTATGATATTTTTTATTCCTTGGTGATATGGGAAATATGAAAGGGGATGTGGAAAGGATTCTAAAACATGGATCTCAGTGTTCAAACAATGTTGGTTCTAATTCCGCTCCCTGGATCTATCTGGGTCCACTGGTTGGAGGTTGGAGCAACACCAGTGGACACTTCAATCTTCTTGTACGTCAAAGCAGTCAGCACACAGTCTTTTGCCTTCTGAATCGGGACATCCACTGAAGGACACGTTTAAATTACATACCCTCCTTCCTCAAAAGTTAATGAACACTACTTGTTAAATACTCTTTTTTGGATCTTTAAATTCCTTATGGAGCAAGTCTCGCATCTCATGTTTGTTGAAACATTCCTATTTCTTATTAAAAATCCAAAATTACTTGATATAAGGATTAATGACCTTTTCAATTATTCTACAAATTTTAAGCTGCGCTGGATTGGAATCCCCACCTAAAACATTGTTAAACAAATTTATTTTTAAATTTCACAGCTCTTTTGTAAATAACTGTTTAAGATTTAACTAGGCCTGATAACACCAGGAAGATTCATGGAAAACAAACAATATTTGCTTGTGCTGCATTTGTGGAGAAACTGATGAGTTTCTACAATTAACATACACAAGTTTATAAGAGGATCATTCAGAAAGAAAAAGACATTGGCGCACTGCCCCGTGTACAACTCTCTCACCACTGTGACTGTGTGTGTGGCAGTCCACTCACCTCCCTTCCAAAGTGTGAGCTGAGTCTAGTTGCCTAGCAGTCGCTCGTCTTATTTCTACAGTTATTTAAAATGTCTTGTCAATCACAAATCACACCAAATGTGAGATCAACAGTGTTATTTGGTTTTTTAATTAAAAGATATCCACCCTGTTTATATTTTTAGACAAATGCCAAAGAAAGTTTATGGCGAAAGTGCAAACAAACGAGTCTTTAGGAAGAAAATGGTGCATCAAGTTAAAGAAGGAAGATCCAATGTGCACATCGCGGATATGAGTGGTCCTACAGTGTTAGCACATTAAATTAATCATTTCTAGAAATTTAAAGATCTTGTTCATTCCACTTTTGCCATAAACCTTCTTTGGTATTTGTCTAAAAATTTCAATGGGTCAAATATTTAAATTAAAATTTTTCATTAGCTTTATTTTAGTTTTACTGACCACACAACTGGTTAAAGTGGTCAGTTTATTTCCAACTTCTCCACTGTATTTGTTTTGTATTGCTTTTTAAGGAAATAAAATCATTTATCATTTATCATATTTTTTGCATTCAGAAACCGTATAACGCTGCTGATTTGGTGGGATTTTCGAGTGGCACCACCATTTAAAACCGCTCGCAAAGAGACTCAGCTCTCAATTTGGCAGAGGGCTGAGTAGTTTGTGCTCGGCTCATTGCTCAAACATTCTTTACTTTCTAGACGACGACTGTTATAATCATCGGACCAAATAAAATGATCATCTGTCATGATAAACATTGAAACATTTAGGACCAATACGACAAAGCCCTGAGGAAATTTTGGACATTTTCTAATCGTTAACACATGTTGGAATCCTAAAAAATATTTTGATATGCATTATTTTTGAATTTTGTCATAAAACCCTCTTCACAATTGGCAAGGCAGATTTCCCATTTTATGATATGCAATCCAAAATTAGTATTTTAAATATAGATTTCCGGCATCAATCAAAGCGTCATAGTTAGTCCTGTACAAAGCCAAATGATTTCTTACATAAAGATAAGAATTCAAGAAATTACCTCAAATTGTAGAACCTACAGCACCTACAGCTTTAATTTTTTTACATCTGGGTTTCAGTCCCACAATTTTAACATTGAGATGAAAGTCTAAATGAGACTAAGTTCGTTGTACCTTACTATGTTTAGACTAATGTCTAATGTCTGTTGAAAAAAATTAAATTAGACTTAATTAGTCTAGATTGACTTGAGCATTAGCTTGTATTAAACACTCAAAACTATTGACTAGCTAAAAAGTTGTTATCAATCAGTGAAAACCTGGACCTATAAAGTTCCTCAGGATTATTGAGGGTTTCATTTTGTCTTAACCTCATGAAAACAATATAAATATGATGCATTCTTTTTAATCAAGTATCACTTTTTTCAATTTTGTAAGTAATGTACTTCATCTTGTTTCAGGAATGATGCCTACAATGACTGTTGCACGTGTTTTTGATAAAGTCGTCAGCGTGGTCAGAAACACGTAACCTTCATCATGTCAATTTTATGTCAACTCTGAGTCCTATATTCTTATTTTTACAATGCAACAAGAAGGCAAACCAAAGTTCCTTAGATTTCATCAGGGTAGCGTTCGAGGAGTCGCCTTCAGTCCAAGAGTAAGAAATTTTGGATTTAGTTCACACAACACAAACAAGTAAAATCAAAATCCAGTTTACATTCAAGCAAATACAAAATGAAGACTATAAGTATATAATGATATTTTGTTAATTGTTATTTATATTTTATAAATCACATACAGTAGTGTTACATTAGTGAGCAATGTCTAAAATTTAGTTTTATAATAAAATGTAAACTAAAAGTTAGTGTTAGAATGGCTGTATTTAACCAAATGGGTTTAATTTTTTTCTTAAGAGGGGGCCGGACCTAGCTCTGCCAGCCGCCGGCTCCAGTCGTCTTTTAACATGGGGCACTACTATAAATGTTTTATTTTATTGAATGCCCACCTTTAAATGCAAAAATGATCGCAGGCCAAACAATCTGATAGTTGTTAGCCATATGACCTTAAAATCAAAATCTAATATTTCTCATAAATAACACCTAAAATATGTAAACTAACTTTCTTTTTTCTTATAAAAAGTTGTGTACTTTTGAAACAATTTATAAAATGACACGTTTTAATGAATTAAATTTGAAAACGTCATAATAGCAGTCTTGTTATTGTTGATTTTTGGCCTGGGAATATTTTTGTTTTAAAATGTGAAACTGTTCCAAAATAAGACTTTTCTTGAAGTCTTACAAAACGAGTAGGTCCACAGACCTCAACTAGTTCACCGTCAGACCCCCGATAGATGGCGTCGCTTACTGACCAAAGATCCCGCTTCCGTAACCGATTTTGCGCGGCAGATTTGATTCTCCTCTTGAAACCATTATCACCGACTGCTCGAAATCCAGTAAATTTGTTCTCATATTTTTGAATTTACATGGCTCCTCATGGCATATTATCATTTCAGTAATCATTTATTATTTAATGTCTGAAACATCTGTTCTTGCTGCTATGCTCTGTTTTGTTTTATAAAACGATAATGGAACCTTAGTACATGGTGTTCGTTTTGCTATGTTGGTACTGTATAGGGGATATATTGTGCTTCCAGCTGCTTTTCAAACATAGCACGCTTTTTTGTCATAATCTGCAAGGCATTAGTCTCTCCAGATTGTATACAGCTCACTGAGCAATGCGCCGGAAACCCATAGTATTACTATTCATAAAATATTAACAAACTATTTCAATTAGAAATGTCTGTCAGTCATTTAGCCAGTCCAAACCTGGGTAAAGTGTGATGGAAATCAGTATGTCAAAGGAAGTGTTGCCCTCTTAGGTGCAGGTAAAATTCCGTGATGGTCACTTATTTCGCTGGTCACTAACTTCACTGAAGTGTTGACCTCACAGGTCAAGGCCACACTAGTGTGGCCTTGCACAGGTGCAGATAACATTTTGCAATTTTCGCTTATTTCGCTGGCCGCTTTTTCCCCGACACCTTCACAAAGAGAGTAATTTATAATTTTGAGTTTATGTAGATGTTCCAGAACAATGCACTGACCGATTCTAAGACGTGAAATGATTTGGAATTTTTTGTCTTGATGTCTTGAATTTTGAAAACCAAGTCGGAGTCGTAATTTGAGGTTTCAGTCCAAAAACTCTGCTGACTCTAACTTAGGCTTTGTAGGCCTAACTGATGCAGCCTCCCAATCCTCTTCCCATTGTACATTAGCTTTCTTGGTGATGAACGAATTTGTGTAATTGAAACAAGGTAGAAACGAGTTATTAATACTGTTTAAATGTAAAACATCTTTATCAAAAGAATCCGGTAACTCGTTCCCTTTTATGCCAAAACGGAAAGGTATCCTAAACAAACTTACTTCCTACTTCAAATTTAATAATTTTGTAAACTGTACTTTGATTTCATATTCGATGTATGCAGATTTGGCATGAATAATACTTTTTGGAATCTGATAGAATTATTATTATTTTACTTGGTGGTAGCGTTTTTACGTACTTCATGGCAGTAAAAATAGCTAGAGCTTCAACATAATAACTCAAATAGTGTTAATTTAATCTGAATTATATAAGCTTATTGTTGGTTTTATCATACACAAAACAACTTGCAAGTCTTCGTTCGTCAGCTTTAGAGCTGTCAGTGTAGAGTTGGATTTATGAAAACCATTGTGATCGGATTTCAGACTCTATGCAATTTTTAAATAACCATAAGAGGATCTGTCATTTTTAGAGGACTTAGAAAATACGAAAAATATACTGGGATAGTTGTAAATAAACTATTAAAAGGTATGTAACAAAGTGGACATAAATATAAATATTTAATATCAATTTCCATTTACACAAGTTGAGTGTATAACTGGAAATTAGCAATTGAGTATTATTGTTTGTCCAATAAAGACTTAACTGATTGTACAGTGATTGTACACATTTTCAAGGCTTGTTTTAGCGAATTTCCCCTATAGGGAAGAAGCTATTACCGTAGGTCTCATGGTAAGACTTAAGCCCGAGACCATGATAACTTTTCATTTTGAGGTCCCCAGATGCCAAAAACACCATTCGTTCAAATATATGTATATATATATATATATATATATGTGTGTGTGTCCGTAAGCACGATAACTCTCGTAAAAAAGGTCCGATCTTAATGAAATTTGGTACAAATGTGTAAAGCACTATTTATTTGAACGAGTTCGAAAACCAGACGAATCGCACATCCAAAGGGGGGTTTTTGGAGGGTTTTGTACCCCAAAAATGGGTTTTTTGGGGTTTCCACATGTAATTTTTATAATTCAGCTTAAAAAAAAACAATTTGGGATTTTTATCATTGCTCTACGTCAATTGGTTCCTGAGATATTGAAAGTGCTAAACACAGTACGTTGTCTAATGTTATTCTTATGGAGAAAAAGAAAAATTGTATATCTCGCTTATTTATGAACATAAACTGACAAAATTTGGTATCTGGTTGGGGTTTATCGTTTTTTGCACAAAATACAAATTTTTCACGTATGGTTCCCGTAGCAGCAAACCTAGGTAATCGGTCCCCATGTTATTCTTATGGAGAATAATTAAAATGTTATATATCGCTTACTTATAAATGTATATGAATGAAACTTGGTATGTGACTTTACTTAGATGAGTTCTAATGATATTTGCATAAAAACCCATTATTTTGTGTTCCATGTTGCAGCAAACCTGCGTACTCATCCCCAATGTTATTCTTATGGAGAATAATTAATATTTTTAATATCGCTTGTTTGTGAATATATTTCTTATGAATCCTGTTAAGTGTTAATGTGTTATGTTATATATTCATTGGAAATTCGCTGAGTATGCAGGTTTGCTGCGACAGGGGTATTTTGTTAATGTTTCAACAGCTAGCTGTTAAATCGTACACTCTAAATATGAGTAAGATTCCCTTGCTAAGTTTGTTGGCTGCTTGCTTGCATCTCTGATCTCAAGAACAGCTGCAGCGATTACCTTCAAAAGTTGTAATTCCTGGATTAAAAATAATGTAGACAGGTCTTCTCGAGGGGAAATATCTAATTATGTAAAAGAAAATTGACTGTCATGGGTTCGAAAACCAACGAGAATAAATCATAGGAATAAGGTTTGACCCGATTAACCTCAAATAACCTTATTCAAATATTTTTACAATTTAGAATTTTGGCTTTGACTGTTCACTAGATCATTAAAATACTACACTAAGCTGATTTTAGTTAAGAAAATTCCTCTTAATATCTAATTATGTAAAAGAAAATTGACTGTCATGGGTTCGAAAACCAACGAGAATAAATCATAGGAATAAGGTTTGACCCGATTAACCTCAAATAACCTTATTCAAATGTTTTTACAATTTAGAATTTTGGCTTTGACTGTTCATTAGATCATTAAAATACTACACTAAGCTGATTTTAGTTAAGAAAATTCCTCTTTTATTTCTGATCCGATTTTTAGGCCTGAGAGCACCATTGTGGACAGGGCTTACAGCAGTAACATATGTTATGAGATAAATACCGATACTCAAACCACTGAAAAGATAACAAGATTATTGTCTGATTATCGAAAGAAAGTGACTGGTGGAGCGACCGCAAGGCGACCGAACATTCTATTTCATAACCTCGTGGAAATACACATGGGTAGAAATCTCCGATAAGCGTTATTAAAATAGTCAGTTAAACACGTTTAGAGCACTTTTTTCAAATATTTTATTTCATTCCGATGAGTTTATATGGATAGTTATATTTTAAAAAGCATGAATTTAAATTTAAAGTTTCTCAATTAGCGTTTTTTTAAATAAGACTATCAATATAAACTCATCGGAATAAGATATGAAATCTTTGAAAAATTTACTACTAAGGTGTTTAACTGGCTATTTAAATAACGTTTATTGGAAGGTTATGTTTTCATGAGGTTATGAATTAGAATGATCGGTTACCGCACGGCCGCTCTGCCAGTCACTTTCTTTCGATAATCGTCAGAGCTTATTAGCAATAACTTAGCTCGGTTTGCAGCAAAAGGAGTCATTATTTAATTAATTTTCCAGTTAACCGTCGATAAACTATGCAGGCTAAACAGAAGGTTAGAAGTTATAGCCTCTACAAGCCACTAGTGTTTTATATCCTAACTAGCAACAAAGTCCGTTGTAACAAAAAATAAAACGGTCTCTAGAAAATATATCACAAATTATGTTAATGAAAATTGCTAAACTCGGCTATAATAGTGAAAAGTGATATACTTAAAGCTTATGAAATTTTCTTACGGGATGTAATAATACCCCCGTCGCAGCAAACCTGCGTACTCATCGAATTTCCAATGAATAATATATGAATTAATACCACATAAAGCCGCATTCCAAGTTTCATAAAAATATATTCACAAATAAGCGATATATACTATTATAATTATTCTCCATAAGAATAACATTGCGGATGAGTACATAGGTTTGCTGAAACAAGGAACATAAACAATTGGTTTCTATGCAAATATCAATATAACTCAACTAGGTGAAGCTACATACCTAGTTTCATCAATATTCATTCATAAATAAGCGATATATTCCATTTTGATTAATCTCCATAAGAATAACATGAAGGATGAGTACGCAGGTTTGCTACAATAAGGAACGAAAAAAGTGGGTATTTAGGCAAATATCAATATAACTCAACTAGGTGAAGTCATGTAAGAGGTTTTATTAATTTATGTTCATAATTAAGTGAGACATAGCATTTTAATTTTTCTCCATAAGAATAACATGGGGGCTGAGTACGCAGGTTTGCTGCTACGGGAACCTTTAGAAAAAAATTGTTTTTTGAGCAAATAACAATAGGCCACAACCAGATAAAGCTGTATACCAATTTTTGTCAGTATACGTTCATAAATAAGCGAGATATAACATTTTTCTATTCCTCCATAAGAATAACATTAGACAACGTACTGTGTTTAGCACTTTCAATATCTCGGTAACCAATTGACGTAGAGGAATGATCAAAATACCAAATTGTGTGTTTTTTTAATTTGAATCCAATGGTAAAAACTAAAATTTGACTATTTCAAAAATTACATGTAAAAAGCTCAAAAAACCCATTTCTGGGGTAAAAAACCCCCCAAAAAACCCCTTAAGGTAGAGCGATATGGCTGGTTTTCGAACTTAAAGTCATAAATGTTGTTTTACACGTTTATACCAAATTTCATGAAAATCGGACCTTTTTTACGAGAGTTATCGCACCCACTGACACATATATACAGTTTCAAACGAATGGTGTTTTTGGGGTCTGGGGACCTCAAAACAAAAAGTTATCATGGTCCCGGGCCTAGGTCTTACCATGCCGACTACGGTAATAGCTTCTTCCCTATAGGGGAAATTCGCTAAAAGACGTCTTACAACACTGAAGAATATATTTACACTTTCTTTAAAAATTCGATATAAGGCGATGGCTACAAAATTGATTCTCCAAAGACAAATTTTGACCAGAGAAATTAATAAATTTTGAATGTATTTCGTATAACTTAATATTTTTGCTAGTAAATATTATCAGACATAAGATTTAGATGAAGTTGCAACATATTTGATCAGCCTTTTCACCAAACAGTCTTGACAAGAATTTTGGGTTTAGTCTCTTGTGTGCGGGGCGTGTGAGAAGCCACCAGTGACAGTGAACCCGTCATTCTAGGTGTTGTAAATCATACTAGACAATACTGATCCGTTGACTGAAGGCCAAGCCTATGCACGCTTCCGGTCGGTAAAGAAGAATTATTTGAAAAACTGCTAGCGCTCTAGTGGCCAAACTCCAAACCAAAAGGAGGAATTGACTCCTGCCCCCTCTTAATGGCTGCACACTTTTTTCTTTGAGTATTAGGCTATGCTCTTTCCTGACACAGTAGACTCAGAAATCCGGACTATTGTGGCGGACGGCTGGTCTTGATTTAGAAAAATCCGGATTTCCTGCATGTGGGCATGAATCATCAATTCCGCCTTTATTGTGAACAATCATGCCAAATGCATTTACATTTATGTGCTAATACTCATAAATGGAGGGAGCTTCCAGAAGAAGGTTATAAACACTCCGTAATACGGTATAACCTCGTTATTCCATCACCAACGGGACCGAGAGCATGGACAGAACACAAAAAAGAACGGAGCACCGGATACGTAAACAATCAAAAACACCGATAACGTCATGGTTGGGCTAAGCGAGGACTCGGCTGATGATCAAACTACATGACATTTGTGTAATGCAGTGAAATTGCGTGAATTCTAAAGGCGCTAAACCGTGAAGTTCTGTTTTCTCGTTTTTATTTGCAATAGAACAAATTTAAAGAATCAAGATCATCAGTGCGGGTAACCGGGAGTCGGGATAAGTGTGATCCGGTTTTCTGAGAGACTACTGTAGTTGGCAACCAGTTCTGTACACACCAACAAGCAGCACATGGGAACTTAGGCTAGATGAGTGCTATGAGTGAAACTCATCAAACACTTGCAGAAGGAAAGTGTAGTGAGGTATAAAGGAAAAAAAGAATTTCCAGTTGCCCTTGAGACGTCAGCTAGTGCCTTTGCGCATGTGTTGACAGAGGATCAGGGTGTTTCCTGAGTCTAGTTCTATTTAAAATCTCCCAGTGCTAAGTAGTTTTTAAAGCTAATCATATTCTTCAGGATCGTTACCTGTTCTGCTCTGGTGCATACGATGGCAAAGTCAACTTGTATTCGGCACTGCGCATGGAGCTTCTCATGTGCTACCAGATCACGACCATGACGCTGGCCCGAAACGTCAACGCTGTGCGGTTTACATCAGAGTTCCAGGGTGAGTGAACCTTTCCATGCTGTTAACAAGTGCTCAGGCTATTTTTTTGTTTTCGTTTTCAGAAGAATGCAATTTAAACCTCTGAATTAAAAATTCAAATTCAAAATTCTTTATTTCTATATGGCAATTTATTACAATTGTATTACAAACGTTAAAAATGTATCTATATATATATATATATATATATATATATATATATATATATATATATATATACATACATACAATATTAATTTGTTTAGTTTTTTACATTTATACAGTACACCATTTTCACTTAAAATAAATTAAACAAAAATATAACCAATATATCAAATGTTAATTCAATCAGCCAAAAAATCACCAATAGAGTAAAACTGCTCCATCTGCAAGATAGTCTTTTAACAAAATTTTGAAATTTTTGGGGATACTTTATGATTTTATTTGCTGAGTGAGTTTGTTAAATAGTTTAGGCCCAATGTTTTGTGGGAGAGATGCCGCTAGTTCAAATCTGTGGGAGGTCTGTCTGTGATGTTGCTGTTGTCTGGTGTTATTTGCATGAACGTCTGCTTCGGTTTTGAATTTAGCGAATTTAAATTTATAAAAAATGAGCATTTCATAGATATAATGAGATGGCAAAGTTAAAATATTTAATGATTTAAAAAACGTTCGGCAAGACGTTCGCCTATTCACTCCAACCATAATACGAATTGCTCTTTTCTGCAATCTAAAGACTCGTGTGAGTAAAGTATGGGACGCAGAACCCCAGAGCACAATGCCGTATATTTGTCTTGACTCGAAAAGTGAGGTATAAATTAACCCTATGAGAAAAATGTTTTGAAATTTTGCAAATCTGCTTAATAAAAATAGTTGTGACGATAATTTAGAACATAGTTGATGTATTGGGTCCATGAAAAATTGTCATCAAAGATTAATCCAAGATATTTGCTGTCGGGGGCAAATGGAAGCTCAAAATCGTTCATGAGGATTAAAGGATTGGTTTCAACATTTCTTCCATTGATAAAAAACAAACATTTAGTCTTATTCGGGTTTACGTGCAAGTTTTTGCTGTTTAAATATTGGTAAACGTTTGTTAATCTCAAAAAACTTTCAATTTCCCCTTGTTAATGTTCAAATTGCTATTTGTTTATTTCTCAAATAATTTGTTTAGTGTTCTCATTGTTTATTTCTCAAATAATTTGTTTAGTGTTCTCATTATCTTTGCTGGCCTAGCCCATTAACATTTTATAATTGGGCCAGGTAAAAAACGAGTAAAATAAAAATAACAATGTACAAAATTTCTTCAAATTTAATAATATAGTAGTGTTGTAATTTCACTGGGAATAAAAATCAATATTGTTATAAGTTACAGGGCCTTATTTAGGAGCTGTAGGTCCATAGGCGCAAGCAGTGGTGTGACCTTTGCGACCAGTGGGACCTTTCCACCCAGGTCAGCAACCTGGCGACCTTTATTTGTGATGAGGGCCCCTAGGCGCCTATGTAGCCTATGCTTCAATCCGGCCCTGCCTCCATTGTGTCAGTGATTCATGCCTCGACCTCATGTCATGGGACAATGTAGTTTATTAGTATCAGTTATTGGGTCATAAACTGATAATTCTGTAGCAAATGTGTTAAAGAAACTGTTAAAGATTGCAAATCACTTTTAAATATTCAAAAATGTTTTAACTAGGTATGAACTGACCTAAACTAACTTAACTAATGAGAGAGTCCTGCTGACAGATCCTGGCGGCTACAACAGCGCGACGGCTGGCGGTGGTGGATGTGGAGCGAGGAGAGCAGTTGTTGGCATACGACAACTGTGCGTACGGAGGGAGAGAGCGCTCGGGCCTCGCCACCGACCCCGTCTGCCCCAACATGGCTGTCTCGGTGGCTGTGAACGGCAAGGGCCTCACTCTGCTGGACCTGCGCATGCCTCTACCGCTCGATTTCGTTTACGACGTAGGTGGCATTATTTTTTTTATACTCCGCTCCGAGGAACTTTTAAAGTAAGACTTGACCATCCCAATAGAAAAATACACATTGTGGTTCACACTTTCTGTCAGAGAAAGTCAGGGAATTTGAAAAAGGTCAAGGAATATCAGGGAAAAAGTTGAAAAACACCAAAAATCAGGGAAATGCTTAAATATTTTATACAAGTTAATGAAACATTTTGATTTAGGCTGATTGTAAAAGCAAAGCAGAAATGTTTACAAAACAAAACCTATTATAATTTAGTTGAATCAATTTTTATAGTGCAAAGAAGAGGAGGTCAAAAATAACTGTTAAGGCAACAAATGTATTGGACAACATCAAACTATAAACATTAAAATTTTAAAAAATTAAGCTAGGAAAGTGTGGATGGATATGAGGAAGATGGAGGGCGATAATAAAAAGTTTTTTTTATTAATACCTATTGTAAAAAAGTGCATATTCTGAGTTTCAAGTCAGGGAAAATTAACTTTTTTGGTTAGAGAAAAACAGAGAAAATTAACTTTTTTGGTCAGGGAAATCATTAACCAAATAAAAATGTGAATCTTGAATGCACAATTTAAACTGTTGACAATTCTGTTCTCTTCCAGTTGCACGAGAGCCAGATCCGGGACGTGTGCTTCCTGCACGGGTCGTGGCCGTGGGCGCGGGGTCACCAGTCGTCCATCCTGACCGCTGGCCACGAGGGCACCGTCAAGATCTGCACGCTCGACGGCCGAGTGCTGCACAGCTTCGCCACGGGCCACTCGGTCAACACGGTGTGTCCCACGCCCGAGGTGTTCAACCACTGCGCAGACGACGGCTTCACTAGTGAGTGCACGTCAAGCTTGTTTCAAGCATCAAACCTGTGGGGATGGAGGGCAGTAAAAGCAATGGCCTGACTAACATCATTGATTGTGATAGTGTTCTCTCAGTCTATATCAGATAAGTTGGAACCTGTAAAATCTAATTGTGAGCTATCAATAACAATTAGAATCGATTATGAAAAATCAACAGTTGAAGTGTAATTTAGTTATAGGCCTACAGCAGAGTCTCACAAACTCGACACAATGTGGGCTTAGACACTGTCGAGTTTGGTGAATGCCGAGTTTCTTGTTACATTGGAGGGAGAAAAAAAAGCTTTAGCTTTGAATTGTATATTAGATCATAGTTAACACATTACAGTACTGTATGGTGTATGGTATTAAGAAACTTAGAAAAACCATAAATCTTACCGTGATGGACTTAAAACCACGAGACAGACTGAGGAAATGCCATATTTTCCAAGAACAACAAACAACGGAATTACAGTAAAAGGTACGGTAGAGAGTCAGAAGCATGTGAGGTATGGTCGAGAATTGGACGCACGTGAGGTACGGTAGAGTGCCTGGAGGCGCGTTAGGTATGGATGGCAAAACGTTAGCGTTGAATTTACCTGGGTGCTGCGTCATCGGATTATGAGTTAGTGACACTCTAGTAACATTTTTTTTCTGGACGAGGCAATTATTCTAATGGTCAGATTTTTCCTTGGATTAGCTACTTGTCGCGGACTTTCCTGCGTGTACTAGGATAAATATGGAATGTAAAATAAACTGTTTATTCACATAAAAGGCAGTGGTGGGTGAATTTTGTACCCATTTATCATTCCCTACAGTAAATCCATTTTTCTTATCGCCCAAAATGTGCTTCTTCTGCTGTTTCAAAGCTCAAATAAAAAAAACATGTTGTACTGACCTGGTCTCGGCTGTTGTTTTTTTACACAACCTGAAAATAGTAGTTGCTACTAGACATTACCAAAATTCTGATTTGTTAATGTTAAAAACAAAATTTCTGGCTTTCGTGTGTTACCCTCAACACAACAAGAATCATTGCAACTTACTAAGCATGTCAACAAGCACCAGTTTCCTTTAATCTGTAGGACCAGCTGGTGGCTCAACCTTTACTTAGGAATGTTGTAGTTCCTCTTGATCAGCTGTCTGAATACATTGTAGGAGAACAAAACATGCTCTGTGGTGAAAGATCAATTGTATTCATAAGATTAGCATCAGGCAGTGTCCTAAAAACACTCTTTGGTTTGAAATAGACAATAAAATATTCTCATAGTTTCACATGACCGGAAACAAGTTTCATGATTATTCTAATACTCAAACAATTTATCAAAACAAAAAAACATTAAAAAATACATAAGGGAATTTCATGAATAAGGGAAGTTCTTATAGCTTTAACAATTTTTGTTGTATAACAATATTATCATTTTAACTATAGACTGATTAGGAAAAACCTAAAAGAATAAGAATGGACATTCAATACTAAAAGGTTAAAACCAGTGTTAATGCTGGTCCAATTCAATTAAAGTATTTTTACTTGTGAATGCATAACAAAGAATGGCTCACAGACAGAAATTTGAATAACGACGATTTTTACTTCTCTGATGCTTAAGCTATCAAAATAATTAATCATTTATAAGTTATGTTATAAGAAATCCAATTTTTTAAAGAATAACATTTGTCTGCCCCCCTCCCGGTACATCCCTAAATAGGTAAATTTCCCTAAACCTTAACCTTCAAATCAGTTTTAAAAATTAGACTTCCTTTATAAATTCAGGAATTTACAACATGACTTTTGAAATAAAAGATAATAAATGTCAAAAAGGACAATGAATATCAACAAAGTCACTGTATTTCCATAGTATAGCTAATTAATACTAGCTATTAACATTGTTCATAGCTTGTATAAAATATCGCTCTCCATTTGACTTAACAAATTAAGAATAAAGAGTACCGCACTTGATTTGAAATAGTTAATGAATTTTTAATTCTTGTTTTTTGTTCGTTATTTGAAGCTGGTTGCAGAAGCACGTTGGTTCGACACCTTGTAAGTAGTAGTGATTTTTGGATCAATTTAATTAGAGTTTTCACAATTACTTTTCTGTTTCAAGTATTTAACGGCAAATTTTTAAATCAGTACAATCGATTTTTCAAAGGTTATTGACAAATGTAATAAATTTTACCACGATTTTTGCCACTTTCAGTCTTTTTTCATGATTTGGTTGATGTTTATGTCCGATATTACGCGGTTCACTCATCATTTACTACCGATATTACGTAGCTTGGCCAATACTGTGCAGCTAACTCACCATTTACGGCTGATATTATGAGATTCTGTTGTCAGTAATGGGTGATATTATGTGATTCAGTCGTCGGTTACGGCCAATAACTAGCGGTTCATTCGTCATTACAGCTTATATTAAGTAGGTTGGCAGCTAATAATCACTAAACAAATTGTATCTTGTATTAATTTGCTAGATAGCCTAAATTTCCCCCAGCCTAACTAGCGAAATTGGACATACTTTGCACCTCTGGTTACCACCACATTAAATGAGTTACCTGCAGCACTATAATACTTTCTAATTACACTTACGTCAGAATATCACACCTGTTTATATACAGATTTTCCAAACATTTTTTTTAATAACTCCAATTGTAGAATCAAGGAAATCCTAATCCAATCTGGGGTAAATTTATACCTACATAACTATATAGGTATAACTTATGAGTAACTTATGTTTAGGTTTGATTCTGAGTGGCGGAGAATTGGTCTCGTCTTATGTACCTGATTCAGGAATCCAAGAGCATCTCAAAGAACACAAAGAAATGCCTATCTGGAAACTAAAGTAAGTAGAATTTAGTGTTATTCGTAGATTTCAACCATGACTAATTTGTTTAATGATTTATGTCAAATGAAATAATAAAATTTATTTAATAATCGGTTATCTACACTGAAATTAAGTTTACAGTTTTACATTTGAACGGCATAAATATTCTTCAGCTGTAACCCAGAATAAATGATAAATGACAAAATAACCAAACAAAATATATATTTTGTTTACTTGTCTCGATCAGGGAATGTACAACATATTCTAAGCTAAATATTGCATTTAATTCCATCATAAACATTTTGGCAGTTAAAAATCAATTCCAGAAGAAATCAATGTTAGTCTTTCAGCTTTGTAATAACAAAGATATTTTGTATTGCAGTTCCATGAAATTGCATTGTTTGGACCTTGGAAATAATCTAGAGTTGCAAAACAAACTGGATAACTGTTCTCAAGCATTAAGTTCAAACAAATCTAATTAGCCTACTGTTTTTCATGCAGATCAACAGATTAAACTTGTTATTTACAAACATTATAATTGAAATTTCAAATAGTTAAAAGTATCAGTGTTTTTGTATTACGCTAATTAGATATATATATTATATTTAAACTTTCTGTAATATATTTAGAACATTCAACTTTTATCATATTGTCATATTATTTTAGATAGTATTGTAAAATAAAGTAGCCAGTTTCGTGAAAATAAATAAGTACTCTTAGGCTATATACGTTTTATCTTCTAAAATATTTTATTCTTGTACAAAGTGAAATTGTGGAAATGTAGATATATAGTGTAGAGTGGGAATGATTAAAATAGCTTTTTACTGGGTATTGTTTTGATAATAAACAAAAAGAAAAAAATGACATTGAAATGGCTCTATTAAGCAATAGTTATCTGCACGTGGACAACTTTATCTATATTGCTGTTTTTTATTGTTGTTTAACAGCTTATACTATGAAAATGCATTACTACTGAAGGAAAAGTTAACTAGGTAACTTGATTCAATTCAAAAATTGTTCAGTCTCAAAAATAATTGTTAATTAACAAATAATTTCAAGTTGTTGATTTTCTGGAAGTGTTAATAACTTAAACGAGGGTTTGTAATATTACCTTTACAACCAAACAAGCCCTGAACCACTGTCATTTTGTCTGCATGGTTCAATTTTAGCTCATACTTTTCCTGTTCTGTCGCTTTTTAAAATCATTGTGTCCAATAGCTTGGGCTAGTTCGTTGTCACAGTCATTCATTGGTATATGTGATTTGTGCTTGAAGTACCAAGTAGGATGAACTAACCAATCAACCTCTGAAGTAACATAGGTGTGAATAATTCGCGATGACTATTTACACAAAATTCTTAGGCAGCATTTTTTGCGAATTTCCTATGGAAAGTGAGCTATTAGCATGATGTGCATGGTAAAACTGAAACCCGGGACCACCATAGAAGTTCTTAATTTGACCCCCTGAACAAGTTTTGGGGGGTTGCTAAAAATGATGTGTTTACACTTTAGCAGTCGCACTTATTGTTCAATTTACTTCAAATTTGGTAGAGACATTACTTCCCGTAATCAGTTGGACAAATTCATCAGGCAAATCAATTGGAAAGTCCTAACCCCCTTTTTTGGGGCTTTAAAAATTCAAATTAAGTGTTTAAGGTAAAAATAGCTCCAAATTTAAATTTAACGCATATAAAAACGATACAACGTAAAAATTCCAAAATTGTAAGCCCTTTCTGATGGTTAAAACACAAATATTTACGAAGTTATACAATCAAATGTAACTCATCTAAACACAGGACGTTGTCTTATAGTGATTTTACACTATGCTGTTTCTCATATCTTGGCATAGTTTTATCATCTTCAGTATTCCACACCTGCATTCGAATCTGGCTGGATAACCTCCTAACATTATAATGTACAACATTGCTATCCCAGCATTCCAGATAAATAGAACTAAAAGCATCAGAACATCCAGGAAAGTAAAAGTTTCCAAATTTCCAACACAGTTGGTTTAAGTGTATATTTCAAATTAAAATTTTATTTTTTAAAGTTTTTAACCCTTTAAAAAACGCTGAAACGTTGCGATCCTGGTCCATTTCTGCTAAGTTTAAAGTGCTAACATTGCATATTGTCATTACGGTGTGACACATTGAAACTCAAACTATTTTGGATTCAGCGCTATATGAAATGGATTCGAATAATGTCTGTCGAGTGTCTTTGAGTATTTTTTGCGCTTTTTGTAACAGATTACAAAATTTTGAATCTTTCTATTGTTGACACCATGTTGAGTGTCACAATTGAGGTTTATGCCTTTTTTCATGAAAATAATTATTTCAACCCTAACAAAGTATATATTCTTGGCTATCTTAGAAATGGTAAATTACTTGTTTTTTTTATAACTACAAGTACCTACAGTATTTTTTTTATTTCAGTTTTCTGAATTTGCCTCTGTTGTGTAAGCGCATCTTATGTATTCATTAAGTGACGGTTTTTTAGATGCCCCTTTTCTTGTTGACCAAAGCGAATATAAGGTTGATACAGGTTGATTTATGTTTTAACAGGATAAAATAAACTACATCTCACAACACTGCAAAATATATTTATATTTATCTATACTGTACTTACATACAATACATATATATACAAAAAAGATTTAACCGGGGACACAAAAGGTTTATTTTATTATTTTTATTTATCCCCTTCTAAACATAAATAGAGCAATAATAACAATTTATTTTGCTAAATTATCTCCAGAATCATATTTAATTTACTTTGTTTATCAGAATAAATACTATACAAACAATTTAGTAAACACAACATAGTCTGAGAGTCTGTCATCATGCTAATGAGCCGTGGGCGGTGATGGGGAGCGATGACCTTGACACTGCTCTAGCCACTGCACTTGGCTGGGCAGAGCCACGGACGGACGGTCGCACGCGGACTTCTAAAAATAGAAACATCTCAAAACAATCACCCTTTCCACCGCTGTTCACCCTCAGCGACGGACAGATGGACGGTCGGATGTGGACGTCTAAAAATAGAAGCACCTCAAAACAATCACCCTTCCTGCCTTTGTTCACCCTTATGGGGTTTTTCCTCCAGTGTGGAATTAATTAGCATTTTGAGTGTTTAGAGATTTTTAACCTATTAAATATCATTCAGCGTTTTGGAGAGTATTTACTGCAACCAACCATTGCAAGTATTAACTATTATTATTATGATTATTTGTCGATGTTATCACAATTTAAAGATTTTCAAAAGTATTTATAATTTACATAAATTTATCTTAAATTACATTAAAACACAATATTGTAGTATAAAAATGTTGATAAACTTTTATTATATTCGTAATATTCAATTTATTGAATCCCTTTGTTTTAACCGTGGTTTTGGGTTATCCGTGACCCTTCAACCGGGCTTTACCCCGGATAATCGGGATTTGACTGTAGTGTCAATACAATTTTTGTAACTTAGGCTAAGAATCTTTACAATTTTGTGAACAACTAATAAGTACTAGAAATAAAATACTAAACATTAGTATTTTTTTTTTTTACTTTACTGAGAAACAACTTAAATTTTTAATCCAAAATTCAGAGTACATGGAAAGTACTCTTCTAAAGAGTATAAGGTTTTGTCTACCAAGAAATCTTTAAGTGCTTTTTTAAACTTACTTGTGTTTGTAATATTTTTAATATTGTTTGGTAGATGTTTTAGAAATTTCATTCCCATATACGTGGGCTTTTTCTCATAGAATTTTAAGTTATGGCGTGATTTATTCATATATTTTTTGTGTCTTGTATTGTAAGAGTGGGATTTTTCATTTAAATCAAAGATTGTTTCATTATGTTTTACCATGAGAATTGTATCAAAAATGTATTGGCTGTATACTGGTAAAATGCACAGATTTTTAAAGTGCTTCTTTGCAGATTCATCATATTTTAATTTCATTATAATTCTGATTGCTCTTTTTTGTTGTTTTAGAATACTATAGTCATAGTCATAGTCACAAATCTTTATTTATATTATGCACAAGCTGTACAATAAATAGCGTCAAGATATGCATCATCAAAAGAATACATTTTAATATTAAACTGAACAAGAATACATTTACTCACTAAGATTAGAGAGGGGTGGACAAGCTCATCAAAAGAATATAATGCCCTGTTTATAAGATATCTTTTAACGTTTTTTTTTAAACTTTAAGCCATTTTCCTTTGATATACTTTTTGGAATATGCTTTAGATAAATATTTCCTATATACAGTAGAACTCCAATTATCCGAATTAATTGGGGATCGGGCCAATTCGGATATGCAGAAATTCGGATAATCAGGTATACCTCGGGAATTAAGCAAAAAACATCACCATACATAAAAAATCAGAATTTTATTGACAAAGTTATTATAAATGTAGTGAACAGAAAGTGAGCGAACTGTATCAAGAATATACGTCATAAAAATTAAATTACAGGAGTTAAATTGAATACAGTATATACAGTTGCTCTTTTCAATAGGCCTACTTACTGTACGTATTTCACTGTTCAATGTTGGTTATTTCACTTGAACATCTCGAGCAAAGTGAGTTTATCACTTAGCGAAAGGACAACACGTTTACGTTTTGTACTCATTTCGAACGATAATCTCGGTGAAAGAACAGTAGCGACTGATGATGAGCAGGGCGGGAAGGGGGTATGACTCATTGTTCCCTGCGAAAATATCGTCCGGAAGGTAACAGCGCAGGCTTTTATTTTAGCGCTCACGGCGCATTATCGCTACACGCGCTCCCGCTGTTATTTTCTTGATTTTTTATATTTCTATTATTTCACTCAAAATCGATTCGGATAATTGGATATTCGGATAATTGGGGTTCGGATAATTGGATTTCTACTGTATGTTGGTTTTTTTTCAAACAATTTCAACTTGTGTCTCTGGGAAAACTGATTTTTTCCTCTGGTGTTGTAGGAATGAGTCCTCATTGAGTTAATATCTATACTGAGTTTTTCATTTCTTGCAGCAAGAATAGTTTCAAAAATATGTTGACCGTAGACCGTAAGAATTTTTAAAGTTTTAAAATGGTCCTTTGCTGAATCATCATATTTCAGTTTTAGCATGATTCTAATAGCTTTTTTTGTTGTTTTAGAATACTCTGTAAATTGATTTTTTTTTGTGGACCCATAGAGTGCAATGCAAAAAGAGATGTGTGAATGAACGTGCGCAAAATATAAATTTTTCAAGGTTTTTACATCACAGTAATAACTCATTTACGACAAGGCATAAACTCCGGAGTTAATTTTACCTAAGATCCTATGTATATGTTCATCCCAATTTAGATGTTGGTCAATCGTTAAGCCCAAAAAGTTTATGCTATCCTTCTTTTCAATTAGGTTTGACTCATAGCTTATCAATAAGTCTTCATTTTTTCGATTTTATGGGGTTTTAAAATTTACAAAATTAGGTCAATTTAAATTTTCATTTTGCGGTAAACGCAGTACGTTGTCCACTGTTATTCTTATATAGAATACAAATACCCCCGTAGCAGCAAACCTGCATACTCAGCGAATTTCCAATGCATATATATGTATCTTAATACCACATAAAGCCACATACCAAGTTTCATCAATATACATTCATAAATAAACGATTTATGACATTTTAATTATTCTTCATAAGAATAACATGGCGGCTGAGTATGCAGGTTTGCTGAAGGAAGGAACACAAAAAATGAGGTTTTATACAAATATCAATATAACTCATTTAGGTAAAGCCACATACCAAATTTCATTAATTTATTTTCATAATTAAGGGAGATAACACGTTAATTCTCCATAAGAATAACATGGGGCTGAGTACGCAGGTTTGCTGCTATGGGAGCCTTTGGCAAAAAATTGTTTTTTTGAGCAAATATCAATGGTCCACAACCAGATGAAGCCGTATACCAAGTTTCGTCAGTATACGTTCATAAATAAGCGAGATATAAAATTTGTCTTTTCCTCCATAAGAATAACATTAGACAACGTACTGTGTTTAGCACTTTCAATATCTCGGTAACCAATTGACGTAGAGAAATGATCAAAATACCAAATTGTGTGTTTTTTTAAGCTGAATCCAATGGTAAAAACTAAAATTTGACTATTTCCAAAATTATATGTAACAAATTCAAAAAACCCATTTTTGGGGTACAAAACCCCCCCAAAATACCCCTTCGGATAAAGCGATCTGGCTGGTTTTCGAACTTAAAGTCATAAATGTTACTTTACACGTTTATACCAAATTTCATCAAAATTGGATAATTTTTACGAGAGTTATCGTGCTCACGGACACATATATATATATATATACAGTTTCGAACGAATGGTGTTTTTGGGAGGGGAAATTCGCTAAAATTACTATTTCTCTCTTATTTATTGATCAATTTCGTTCAAACTTGATATGCTTGTCAAGTTAGCAGTAACCAACAGAGGAAATTCGAAATATTTTGCAACTTTAACCCTGGGGGGGGGGCAAGGGGGCATTTCCCCTCTCAAAACCACTGTGGTTAGCAACGGATTCTGTAGTGCCCCCCAAACAGGGATTTGGGTGGATATTTTTGAAAACAACTTGTTTATAAGATTTTCTGTACATTCGACCGTGCTTTGTATTCTATATTTAGTCAATAAAAAGTAATTTATTCATTAAAGTTGGGCTAGAAGGGAGAAAGTATGTGTCAGTTTCCTGATACCGTTTATTTATGAATGAGTACTACTTTTGAAATTTTTAACTGCTTTGGAAAGATCCCTGATATAAAGGACGAGTTATTTAATTAACATAAGAGTGTGCTAAGTTGATGTTTTGCACTTTTAATAACTTTAATTGGGATTTCATTGTGTCCAGAGGAATTTTTATTTTTTAGTAAACTTATAACCTTTTACACCTCCTCTACATTAACTGATTTAAATTCAAATATTGTTCTCACATTTAAACTTTGTTCTTGGCTTTTTTCAGGAGAATCTATGTTGTTTAATCTACTAATGCTAGAAGTGTCCAAACAGTTATCCTTAATGACATTGATAAAATAATTATTGAGTGTAAAAAAATAAATACATACCAGCTAGTAAGTTATTTGATATAATTCTGGGAGCAGTAATAATATTATTACCTTCTTCCAAAGATAGGTTTTTTTATTCGTCCGTCCTTTGAAACTTAAGTAAATACAATTAAGTTTAGGTTATTATGCGTTTTTATTGCAAAAGTTTTTGAAATGATTGATCAAAATAGGATGGAAGAAGAATTAATTGACCAAATCAGAAAATTATAACTAGACTTTGGCCAAGATGGTAGATCATCCATGTTGGTTATAAAAATTAGTGTATAACACATTCACTGCTGAAATTAAGGCTATTGGGTACCCTATGGGCTAAAAACTTTGGTGCATAATCACTTACCTTTTGGAGTATACAAACAGGAAATGATGTTTTTCTTGTCAAAAAAGTTAAATTTCGCCACATACTTTTGCAGCGTCATTTCCGATCCGCTGATGCGCGTGATGGGCACTCAGGGAAGTTAGCAAACACCCAATATACTGCTAATAAGTAGTTTAAGCGGATAAGAAACACCAAAACTAATTATCATTGGTTTACTTATATAAATGTAAATGTAACCAAACTATACACATATGTAAATCCCCCCCCCACTACCCCAGTGTTTCAGTTTACTTGTGCCAGTTATCAAAACATTGAATTATTCACAGTCCAGGCGCTGTATGCGGCTCAATTTGGAACTAATCAAAATAAAATCGCACACCCTATTTGAGGGTTCTGTTTTTTTCTTGTTTTATAATAAATATATTTTTTAGTGTTGTGAGAAGTACTTTATTTTATTCTGTTAATTGTAACAACACTTTGCTACTCAAGAAATTATTTATTTTTGAAGATTAAAAACAAAACTTGTGCAAGACAGTGAAAAATACGTCAGCACTATAGGGAAATAGTCATCACTTTGAGGGCTAACTCTGAATCAGCGTCACCTGTTGTTGGGTTACAGGTACACATCCCAGGGCAGCATCCTGTACTCGGCGTGTGACGGCGGAGTCCTCAGGAGGTACAGGCGGTACCCGGACCATCACCAGTACCTTGGGGAGGTGTACAAACACAAGGGTGACATCCAGGACCTGGACATCTCACCGTATGATGAATGTATCCTTCGACACGCTACAGAAAACCACACTTTAGTATTTTTCCTGTATACGGTTAGGGTATGGCTATCCGTTGCTACTTTGATCAAAATTATCTTTTGTAGCCTTACTTTTCAGTTTGGTTTATGTTAATGTAGAAATTATTGCGCATGTTTTCCATCGCTAAATAGAGAAAAAGAAGTTTTGTGCTGTTTCAGGATCTGGAATCTGATCCCGACTTGAGGTGAAAATAAATAGAACGTAACAAAATTAATGGTACAATCCAGGCAAAGCTGGACAAAATCACAGAAAAGCTAAAACAGAGAAGTTTACAATAAATCAACAAAATAAAACTAAAAAAAACACCAAAGTCCAACGCATGAACGAGACACCACAACTGCACAACTTTGTTCCTTTTAGTTTTATTTTGTTGAATGCTTTTACAGTTCTCTGTTTAAGCTTTTCTGTGATTTTGTCCAGCTTTGCCTGAATTTTGCCTCTAATTTTGTTATGCTCTATATATTCTTCTCATCTGAAGACGGGATCGATTCCAGATCCCAAATCATGAAACTTTTTTTCTCTAATCACTAATCAGTGATGGAAAATGTCCACAATAATTTTTTGGATAACAAACTCTCCATCACCAACAATGAATTTTAAACAAAAAGTGGTTTATCCTCTTTCAGTCTTTTTGTTTATCCTTACATATTATGAAATTATGCACAATTAATAGTATTTATGTTATAAGTACTACGTGAGTCGGTCAGTTTTACATTATGATTGGATTATCAGTAATATTGGTTTTTTCTCCTGCGTCCCGTTTCAATCCCGCAGAAGGTTTAGAAAATCCCACAACTAAAAACACTGGTTGCCAGCGCCTCCTCGGTATAGTGCGGAACTACGTGGTTCACACTTTCTGGAAGTCAAGGAATTTGAAAAAGGACAGGGAAAATGCGTACCATTTAATATATATCGGGAAAATGTTTGATTTTAATCGTAAACGCAAAGCACTACTGTGCGAAAATCAAAACGTATTAGAAAAAAGTCCGCATTCCGAATCTCGAGTCAGGGAAAATTAACTTTTTTGGTTGGATAAAGTCAGAGAAATCAACTTTTTTGGTCAGAGAAATCATTAACCAAACTAGTGTCATGGTGATTTATTCATGGTGTATAACAAGCCATAATGCCATCGGTATAACAAGCCCATCGGCCATAATGCTCGATTCATCTATTCTGTATATATAATCAATCAGGGTCCCCACCCAACCATGAAAACCGTGAAACCTTGAATAAGCCGTGAATTTTGATATCAAACCTTAACACATTGAGGTAGTAATTTTATTCTATTTACAGTAGCCTATAACGGGAATTGATTGTGCTGCACTCTAGTAGCAAAATATGTAACCAATGACTACGGTTCTATCCGCTAGGGGCACGGACTGACTGAAAAACCTTAATATCGCCGCCAGGCCTTTGGTCGTGTTAGCTGAGTTGGCTACGTCGTGGAAACACCTTGGCCAGGTGGTGATACGATGTTCGTGGGTTCGATTCCCGCACACGACCAAAACTGACCAGTTGTGCAACTCTCAATGAGTTAACCAGTCTGTGGCAACGTCGGTGGGAGGGCCCAAGTAAAACAAACGGTGGCAGGCTTGCTTGGAAGTTGACGGGATCGGTTAATTCTTTGAGACTTGCACATGGTCAACACTGATTTTGCTAATTTTTATTTATGTCTACTGTGTGTGTGCCAATGCGGCTCTCTAAACTGAAAGAAACCAATATTTTAATTAAAATACGCCATTAATCCATTTAAAAACACCAATTTTATACTCCAATTCACAGGTTATTAAGATTACAAGTAAGGCACGAGACCAGCTCGTATGCTAATGGGTTAAAATATATCAAACTTGAAAAACAATAAAAAAATATCTTATCAGAAAATATCACACTTGTTTTCAGATAGGGAAATGTACAACAGAATTATTTAGTATGTTGTAAATATGGTGAATACCGCGTCGTCTGCCTACTTGCAGATTGCAGCTGTGCAGATGATTTAGGATTGGTTCTGGTTTCCACAGTGCAAAGGAACTCGGGCCGACTCGGGCGATAGTTGTTAAGTTGCTGGTATTTTTTTTACTGTCAGCTGACTGCTGACTGACACTTGTGTAAGACCGTTTATATGTCTTCTTTACTGTATGTCATTTGCCTATTGTTTTGTATTAGTCGGTGACCGTAGACAGCTACTGTAACTAGACTGTTAACTATACAACTGTCGCGTCAGTAACTCCCCCATTCCGTTTACACGGTGCGTAGTCAGCGTTGCCAATTCGAGAGATATTACCCTTGCCGGTGATAATTTTGAACTTCGGGGGTAAAAAGGGGTAATTTTACTAAAGCCTTTAAAAATACACAAATTTATATTATACTCTGATATATACTTATTATACATTCATTGATGTTTACTTATGATTAAATAAGGCCTAATACATTTCTCTACTCTATCAACACTTCCGATTTTCGTTACTCTGACGAATACTCACGGACTCCATGACAGAAGTCAAGCTTGAGTAAGAATTACATATACAGTGATCGTCTCATGTTAAAATCATGGAAGAGCCACAAGTGCCAAGACGACAAGAAGTCCGCTAAGTTGCAGTAATGTCTGCAACTTTTAACGTCAACCAGACAATAAATAACGAAAATATAAAATGGGGATTATTGTCACCTGTCTCCGACTACCTAACCCTAGAAGTTGATAGACTGAAATATAAACAGCGTTAGCTGTTTTATAATTGTCGTTTATGGCTGTAAACAAAATTGCATCAGCTGTTAGTCATTTA
Organism: Allygus modestus; assembly: GCA_963675035.1. NCBI lineage: Eukaryota > Metazoa > Arthropoda > Insecta > Hemiptera > Cicadellidae > Allygus > Allygus modestus. The sequence continues at coordinate 132,201,471 of OY776114.1, forward strand.
TATACTGTGATTTTTTAAGCTGTAAAATAAATTCTGAGAAAAATCCGTTATATCTCGCATGAAAAAATTGAGACAAAAACTGGCTGGCGTGTGCAACTTCTATTTTCATTCTTTATTCTAAACTTTAAAATTAATTATACATCAGTTTGTTATTAGGCGGCTCTTCAAACCTATCAAATTTCAAGCGCATTTCCTTTATTTAATTAGCACTCTTTACTCAAATACAGGAGTTTAGATTTTGAGGGTAATTTTGACGAGGATCGAGGGTAATTTGGGAAAAAGTGATTGGCAACACTGAGCGAATTAGAAATCACCAGCAACCGATAACCGATAGACTGACGACATGACTCACGACAATAAAACAATAAGAAACTCTAAAATAGTTCTTATTTTTTAAAAGGTTCATTTGGGATGTATGGTATGGTTTTATGGTTCTGTGACATCGTAATTGGAATTTTGGAAAGTTTTAACTAGTATTTGACCGCTGCGCTGCGTCTGCGTTGTTGCTTTGCGACCGGTTTAGGTTACGTTTTTTTAATATTTCGACCTTGAAATTGTCAATTTTTACCTTGAAAACCGTTAAAAACCCGTGAATTTCATCTTTAAGTTTGAGTGGGAACCCTGTCAATGCTGAAACTCATCTACTCAATAAACCATCAAACCAAAAGCCGTGTGGCAAGTTATTATTAGACACGACACAACCTAGACTGCACCAGATTGGCGAGGCACCAGCCTAGATTTAAGCACATTTGTTATCTTCCGAGAGGCTGATGCCACTCCACTGCATCAGAGTATGCTGAGACCTGATAAGTTAATGAGCAAATATATTTTTTCCTGGCCCACCCACTCCACTAAAGCCTAGTGTCATCTGTGCCTCAGTGACATTAGTTATAACTTTAATTAGATTAAAATACGTTTTGGTCTTTGAAATTGTACTTGACAATAATGTTTGTCTGCGACTTTCTAATGTTACAGTTCATAAATGCCCTTATTTTAATAATGTGTTATGTGGAGTTAATCATATTTTGAGGATGCTTCCAATTTCAGCCGAGACTCATGTCATATTTCCTTATCCACGTCCACAGACATCATCACTGCGTCCAAGGACAAGTCGGTCGGAGTATTGAGGCTCGGGGCGCCCAACCACGGATGGACTGAATACTGCGAGCTCACATGATACATTGTGTTCTTCTTGTTCTCTCTCGCAGCTGTGTAAAATGTGTACAAATCTATTGAATTTTAAATTTATCTTAAGTTTGTGAACCATAAGGATGGCGTAGACGTCAATTGGTCAGATAAACTCTTTGCTCTTCGTACGTTTCACAGTTCACCAAAGACTATGTATCAACTGTATCTCAACTAAGGATGTAAGATTTTAAAAATTAGTGATAGTTTCTGAATACTTAATTCTGTTATCCTATCAAATTTATTTCAGAGTATAAAATAGATTTATTTAGTTAGTTAAGCGAATATTTTAAAATACTTACGAGTACTTTAAAAACATTATTTATTCTTGAATGCCTCGATGTTCATGGCTTATGCATTGTTTTATTAAATAAAATATGTATTATTTATCTAAGCAGAGATGTGATTTTTAAAACTGAAGTACAGTAGTGCATTTCATTATCTCTACTTTTTTCTAGGCTATGGCAGCCTGAAGAGAGCTGGCTGTGATAGCAGTGAGAGAACAAATTATAAAGTATCTACAGTTTTTAGACATGTTAATAATCTGTTCAATCTTTACTAATCTCGTCTCCTACTTTTTAAATATTCCTAAGGTTAGGAATATTATTGATTGATTTACTTTTAACACATTCGCTACGGGTTATGCTCTAGCATTACTGAGTGTGCAGGGGCAGTAATAGACACATGAATCAATGATGAATGTTATCGGTAAGTAGTAAAGTTTGGTGGTAAATCAGATATATCCTTCATAAAAAAACTTATATGTAAACATAGCAAATTCCTCAGTAACTTATTAGTCATTGTGAACTTTTCAGATGACTGTTCGTAACCTATGTAACAGGAACAGGGGTGGAAGGTATTTACCATCACTCTTGTTTTGCATCCACACTATGTGTTAAGCACCCTGTAATTACCTCCTCCTCTCCTTGTATTAGGGGTGTGCGAGTACTTTAAAACTCAAGTGCTTCAGTCGAGTATTTCTTGCCAGTCTGCGAAGGATCTTTAATGAATCACATAATAACGGCCACAAAAGACAACTGCAAAACGTAATATTAGCTGAAAATGATAGTCTGAGCATCAGCTTAAATTATAACCAAAAATGTGTATTACTCCTCATATATTAGTTGTAAACCATGAATAAACTATCAAGATCTGTCTGAAGTGGTATAAACATTCCATTACACAATTTGAAACCCCTGCAAAATTAATGCTGATGGCAAATACTCGCTCAAAAATACTCTAAACTGGGAATAATTGGCAATACTCGACTCACTGCAAAAAATCACTACTCGCACTTTTGTGTTTGGACTCAATTTGGTTTCAAGAGGAGGAGGGGGGGGTTAAGGACAGATATGTACACAATGTGGTGCAGAGAAGCTATATGGTAAAGTAACTCAAGGAACACCACTAATTCGATATGTTCCATCTAAAAGCTTTGTGTAATGCAATACAATACTTACTGGAGAATCAATCATATTTTTTTGCACATTGTTTCAAGTTTACCATTCACTTTCAGAGGTATTTATCCATTTAATGTTTTAAAACGATTATTGCTGATATATACTTATTATGCCTATTCAAAATTATGTGTGCAAATTAGACAGGATGCTTTCTACCGCATGACGGGGCTCATTGTCGTATATTTCTGCAGCAAATGTGTTAAAGCTAACCTATTTATTTGTTTTTCAGTTCTCAAATCTTTTCAGAGTTATCTGCATGCTTTGTTATGGTGTTTCTTCAAAAGCACCCAACAGATTTTTTTATCTTGTTTTTATCTTGTTGACTGTAAATAACACTTATCACAAATTACAATATGTTTTTAATTTTTATTTAATTTATGTATAAAGAAATTTAAATTTGGTTTATATTTTAAAATTTGTGATTTGTTTAGATGTTAATTTGATTGGCAATCAGTGATGAGGAGTGACATTTTTACTCAATCATCGCACAGTTACAAATCTAAAATTCTCTTTCCACAAAAGATGTTACGGAAAACATAACATCAATGTAAAGTAGTTTTCTACTATACTTGCTCATGACTAGTGATTCTCAATTACTAGTTCATTGATCAAATTAACATGGAGAGCTAGTAGTAAAATGTGAGGAAAATGACAGTTCAATTGTGTCTGTTGGTTGCATAAAAATCAAACCCAAATTTTTTCTATCCTCCATTTTTTTTAAACTCCTCCATTTTTGTGTGATATATGGGTGATGCCAAATTAGCATTTTATAGGTAGCTTCTAATTGCAAAGAACTGATTAATCAGCACTTTTTTATCTTTTACTAAATTATTTTTAAAATGAGTTTTTATATATCTCAAATTTAAAGAATGAGGCCTAAGGAAAATTCATTACATAAGGCAATTTTGGGTTGCCTTTTTTTAAAAGAAAAAGTTTTCTTGCCAACCTCTGAAACCTCTGAAGTTGTAAAATAATGTACAAATATTTCTTATATATTGTATCTATATGGTACTAAATAATTAAAAACAAAATATCTATTCTCATTTTCCAATAATTTTTACGTACATATCGATATTGTGATTAATTAATGGCCAGATATCAGGACCTGGTTGGTTTTCACCAGCTTCACCATCACTATCAGTTGACGAGTCTCTAACTATGCACTCTGTGGCAAGAGCAATTAATTGTTCTTGCTGTAATTAGAACTTGTTCAAGTTGTACGTGTTCATTTATAAACATTGTCCTATCTTGTGTACCGAGTGACTTAGCACTTATACCGAACCATCGGTCTGAGAGACTGGCACACACGTTTTTTGTTTTGTTTGTGTCAATAATTATAATTGAGTTAAAACTATCAACATCACAGGACCTTCCTAAAACCCACTTATAAACAACATATTCAATTTAGGTTTAATTTTCTTGACTAATATTATTTCTAGAAAATATTTTTTAAACGACCGGTCTTTGAGGCAGATGTTTCTGTGCTTTGAGATATCCGGTGATTTGGGTTACGTGACTCTGGACTTAATTATTCTTTTCAGGTTAATATATATGGTTTAACAGCAATACTGTGTCCCAAAGGAAGTATTTTATCACAATTTGATTTCCAAAAATATTACAATACAGTGTATTAATAATAATAAGGGTCTGTCAGACAAGGTGTTTCACTTGATGGCAAAATTTTGTTTCTGTACAAGGGATTAAAAATATTAAAGCTTTTGAGTTCTATCCCTCTGACAACGTGCAATGCAAGGGGATTTTTACAGCAATAACTCATGTCAAAAGCAGTAATTTAATTATATATAACTGCAAGAGTAGCTGTGACTTCCGACTTTGAAATTCTGTTTAGCGAGTTCAGTCAAGCTGTAGCCGTGAACGGCGATCATGCAAACTTCTGCCAGTGCTCTGTTTCACTATATTAATGGATTTTCACACAGCAACGGTGATTTGATTGTAGGGTACCCGTATCTCAAAGTCTTAAATGATACACCATCTTATAGCCCTATTTATGTAGCTTAAAACCAATAAATCAAATCAAATCTTAGTGAAAATATTACAGTACTACTTTCTGTTATAAGTAAATAGGCCTAACTTTAATGTAAAATCCATTTCCTATGCAACCAAGAATTACTATTTCCCCTTGGCTATAATTAAAGAAAAGTTCACAGTTCAAAACTTTAATTGTGCTCACATTTGTAGATGAACTATCACACTTAAATTAAGTAGATGTAAGTTGTAAAAAATTTGTGATGAATAATGAGTTTGTGTTGTTTTATTACAGACAATTTTACAAATGGTTCTAATTTTCTCTGACTCGAGCAATTATTGGAAGTTGAGTGAACTGAAAGGCATTGAAACATTAAATAAATTTACTTATTTAAGATCTTTCTTGATTTGAACCAAATTTATCTAAAGATTACTTATACCATTGGGTTTACATCTAATAGAGGGGACACCTTATGGGAGCCAGAGTGAGCGAAAGCAGTGCTGCGATCTAGCGTCATATTAAGATAACTAACGTGATCTGCGGCGTCGTTAGGCCAAGTAACTCGTCCGCCGTACCCAACCCGTGTAAACAAAATATCACTTTGATGGCCATCACAAAAAAAGGTTTATTTAAACATTTTAAATGTCTGTGAAAACGTTCCTAACAAATATGATGAACAAAATCGTGACGTTCCCTGGCGGCGTAAGTAGGGAACTACGTTGACCAATCTGTCACATTAATTAGCATTGCATGTCCCCTGTAGTAGATATAAACCCAATGTTTATACTAATAATTCCTTGTTCACTAATATGATTCAAAACCTCTGAAGTTGTAAAATAATGTACAAATATTTCTTATATCTTGTATCTTAGTTAGACTTGAATTATCAAACTATAAAAGCATATATTGATGGTAAATCTTTAGTAAATGTTTAAATTGTAGATTTATAAATTATCCATGTTGTAAAAATTGCGTGTAAAGGCTGTAAGTAATGTCGCTAGTTAAATGTTAAAGGCAAAAGTCCATTAAAAGTAAAGGTTCCATTAATAAACCACTGCCATTGAAAATATTATCATTAAGATAGTTTTGGTATTTCAAATTTCCAAATGTGTGGTAATTTTTTTCACTATGTGGTAATATAATGCCGCCAAATTTGTTTGAAAGTAAATATTATTTTATTCATATAGTACTGGTTTTCTTAATCCTAGAAATTAAAATTGTGCAATATAGTGTAGTGTATAAAAATATATATATATAGTTTTCCCAATCAATAAATGTGCTTTATAATATTTTGTAAGAATTAACAGTTTTAATGACATTTGTAGTGATGTGCATCTCAAATTTATATTAAACATTCGTAAATTTAGAGTTTCATTTTGAATTTCCCTATCCATAGTTAGTTATGTTTTTAATTTCCTTACTTTCCCACCTGTAGATGCTACCTCAAAAATGTTTTATAGAGAACTTAAACTTGAAGATCTGGGAATCTAAAAGCCGGTTCAAGAAACCTTACATAATTTAGTAGAGCGTTTTGAATATTAAATCAAATCGGGGGGAAAAGTTAGTTTCAACATTGTTTGGATGTCAAAAACAAATCCTATAGACCATGTTGGTATTCACAACAAAGTTAATCAAAATGTTTTTTCTCCATTGGGTGAGAAATCATCAAGCAGCAGCAATGGGAGGTGAAAACTGTCATATGCTTTCCCAGAATGTAGCCAAACATCAAAGAGTCCAGAGTTTTACTGTCTTTAAGCCTACATGCAATTGACAAGGTCAATTTTATATAATAACTCTAGAATAACACATTAGTCAAACCTATACTAATTAAAAATAATTTTAAAAAAATTAACGATAAATATATTAAAAGATTAACTATAAATTAATTATAACAAATATCCTAACAATAACAACAAGGCTAAAATCTTAACAACTAATATCACAGGCCAAGTACTCATCAATGGTATAAAATGCTTTCTCATGCAACCATTTTTCCAAAACCGATTTAAATCTATTCAATCTAACATGCCAAGCTTTTTCAGGCAATCTATTGAATAATCTTATTTTCATAAAGATGTGGCTACTTCTAGTTTTTTCTAATCTTATCAATGGAAGTTCTAAAAAGTACTTCTGGTATCTTTTTCTGGTAGTAAGACAATGAATACTCCGCTGCTAATATATGTATCTAAAGATTTTGTTACATCCACCAAACAGCAATAGATGTAGAGACAAGGCAAGGTCATTATCTTAAATTCTTTAAATATTGGCAAACAACTCTCTCTATCAGAAACATTCTTAATAATTCTAAGGGTTTTTTCTGCCAGATAAACGCTTTTTTTGAATGACTACTATTGCCCCATAGAGTGATTAAGATATCTTAAGTGAGAGTGAAAGAAGGCATAATATACAGTAATTAACGAATCACTACTCACACAACTTTTTAATTTATGCAAAAGAAAGGATACTCGTGCCAATTTAGTACACAAATTTGAAACATGGCAATCCCAGCTTAACCTACTATCTAAATGTACTCCTAAAATTTGTACGTTATTGTTGTTACTAATGTGCTCATTTAAGGAAATAATTAAACTTTCAGTCTTATTATTAATTACTTATTATTTTTTTTATTAAATTATTAATTTCAAATTTTACTATTAATTCAATTGCTTGGAACCACTGAGACGCTACCATCCATGTTCTTTTTCTAACATTAGGTTTCCTATATTTACACTACTATCAGGGGTGACCCGCCAGTTTGTCAGCGCCCGTGCCAAGACCAAACTTGCCGCCCCCGCCCCCTTCCCATCATCCAAAACCTTCCCCCATAGCTCTGAGATAAGACTGACACGTGCGCGCCTCGTTCTCTCGCTGTGATTGCGTTTGCGTTGTTTCTGGTACTGCGAAACCTTCTTTTTCCTTCTTCCGTTTCCGATATTCCGTGCCACTAAACCTTTTAACATTTTAAAAACTTATAAAAATCAAAATATTTAAAAACAAATGCACACTCTTTAACAATCACAATACACTGCATATCAACAAAGAATTATGTGAATCTTTCAAAAAAATAATGATGAAAACAAACCTTAAAACTGAGTAGAAAGGGGGAAGTACATACTGGTTGATAACAGTAGGCCTACACATCTTCTGAACGTGAGAAATATTTCGTCCAAGTGAACCAAAACAATCATCAAAACCAAGGTTCCGGGAATCTATAATTTGCAATGAAAACAGCTAAGTTTGTTATTAGAGTTATTTTTGTTTTGACAAAACTAATGTTTTCTGATTATAATTGATACATATTGTTTCTAATGTATAACACGTTGTTCAGTTATACAGACTCTATCTTCGAGTATTTAATCTTTAAGGTTTTGTAGTGCTATAAAGCTTAATTTCTTTAATTGTTTTCCTTATCTATTAAATATTATCTTCTAAAAGTATTTGGATTACTTAAGTTAAATACTAATGACTCAAAAAAGGTGTAAAAATACTTTTCATTAATACAAAACTGTAAAATACCGTCGCAACTCATTTAACTAAAGTACTGCCAGTTTGGAAGAAATATAGATGATAAGTTGATTAACTACGACCAGAGCGCAAATAATCTGTAATGATGAGAAGTAGTTTTAATACTTGTATAGCCCTAAAATTTCCCACTCCATCTTCAATGCTCTGAAATGACTCCATTAACAAATACGAATGTAATTGAAATGGTACTAAACAGACGGAAATATAAACCTTACAAGTAACGATCGAAAGGGGCGCCAAAATCTTATGTGGGCACATCATATTTTCCCCCTTTTTACATATAATAGCAATATTAAACTCGACTTATTGTAACTTAAATTAAATATGAAATTTCAATTCACTCAAATCCCCAAACCATACCTTTCCTAATCTAGGAAGTTGTTTAAAATATTTGAATAGAGCGGATTAAAACAATTAGTTGCAGCATTGACTATAGTCAATAGTTGCATCGTGTAACTTGATATTTTAACATTGCAATTTTCTTGCATCGTATTGTGAGTTTTATTCACACTCTCAATACCTATCAGAATATCCTGAAGCTGTGACAACGATAAAGGTCAAAACAAATTTTAGTTTTGGAATAGAGGGGAGCGGAAGTTGTGTTATCTGATATGTAAATTTAATGTTTAAGTATAATGAAGGTGCAGCATGGTGAACACAACTTTCTTCCCAATAATGCCTTTCAACAACTTAAAATACTAATATACAACAATTTACAAAATAAGTCGGGTATTTCCAAACACTTTATTTTAGAGCTATGGACTAAGCTCCCCACCCCGCACACTGTGACCTGTCGCCGCCCCACTAAAAGCGTCGCGCCCCGTGCTGGAGCATGGCTCCACTGCCCTAGCCTGCGCGCCCCGTGCTGGAGCATGGCTCGCACTGCCCTAGCAGTTACTGATTGCTATTAAACAGAGTTGTGTTGTCTGCATGTAAAACTGAACAACAAGGCATACTGAAATCAAAGTCATTAACAGCAACAATGAATAAAAAGGGACCAAGTACAGAGCCTCGAGGGACTCCCACTTTGGTATACAGTACCTAAAATCAGACTGAGATTGTCCCTGGACAACCATTTGTTTTCTATCACCAAGATATGACGACAATAAATTTAATTCTTTATTCTGAACACCATAATAACTTAATTTACTAATCAGTAGCTTATAACTTTGGTCATTTTCAATAACCTAGGATATATACCTTGACTCATCATCAAATTAAAATATACACAAGTGGTCCTATTACAACCTCTATAATTTGTTTCACACTCTATGTGACATTCCATAAAAATCCTCACTGTTTGAATTGCTCAACTTAGACACACATTTAAAAATATCACTTGATGTAATCTCAACTGAATTAAAAGTGTTCTTTCCCACATTTTTGCTTGTTACATAGTTGTTCAAAAATCCTTCAGCAGAGTCAAAACTGTCTTCGGTTAAATGATCTCTTATATTACAAACGGAACCAACAACAATTATTAAATTTATCAGAACTTAAATCTATTTTGAAATTCTTACTTGTACTCAAAGGAACTTCATGAACATAAATAATACAAGGGTGTTCATTATCCAGAGTAGAGTTCCGAACAAAGAATTGGTTGAGGTAGCCAAACTGTCCGGATAATACAAAATAATGACTAAGCAATAAAAGAGGTTCTCAAATTTTCTGCAGCCAGTCAGTTGGTTAAAATCTAGATAGCCTCTCTTGAGGTGAGCGTTCCAGCTCATCAGAGACAGTTTTGTTGTTGTGCCGCCTGTAAGTTGTAGGGTTAGGGTCTGTAAATTGTTATTGCCCTGCAAAGTAGGCTGTCCCGCAAGAGTGTATTACACTGGTATGTATGTTTAAAATACAAATATTTAAAAGAAAATCAAAAAATCATTAGTTAATAATCCTATGAGTTACTCTAATATGAGCAATGTCTGTCTGTGTGCAAAATTAATCTCGGAAACCAGTGGAACAATTTTGCTAAAACTTTGGAATTAGGTGCTTTTGGTAAAAACTTCAACCCCAGAAAAATTGATATTTTGTTAAAATTGGGAATTTTAACATTGGGCTTATGGATTTTCAAATCAAAACGAAAGAATCATAACAGCTGTGAATAAATTAACCAGTACCCTGTCAAAGTATCACTTAGACAGGGTAAAGAGTCAACACATGATTTCTTGAAATCATAATAATAATAACTAGGATGGTCTGCCATTACACTTTAGATACATAAATGAGCGAAGCAACAGTTACGTTAGAGTGCGATCAAAAAATATCTAAGGAAAAGAACATTTAGGAAACAAACTTAAAATAATGTAAACAAAACAGTGACAGTTTTTAACAGCTGTTTATTTAATTTAAATGAAGTCAGTTCAAAACATGTGACATAAACCCAATAAAATATTTCTTCCATTACAATTAAATAAATGTTTATATTCAACCTTCAGTAATAACATTTCCTATAAAACAAACATTTTATTAATGGGTAATTGAGTTATTAACAAAGCAGTAGACCTTAAACCAATGTTATTCATGTCTAATATCAAATGCCTTATCAATATTATTCTAATATCACACAACATTCATTAAATAAATTTAAATGCACACATTGAGAAGTAAGTTTTAAGAGTGAAGGTGAAAAATAAAATTTGTTGGCTTATCCAGAAATTTGGAAATGCCCAAATGTATTAAAACCACTAGCAAATGTAGCGGATAAGGTCTTAACTATAATTTGTTTACAACACTGATTAAATGTTGATGAGATTGAGATACATAAGCTAAAACACCTGATAATTATCAATTTGCCACTACTAGCAACCAGCTTAATGTGACAACTCAAACCTCTCTGTTTTTAGTGAATTTCCTTTGGAAAGTGAACTATTAGCGTGACCCGCACGGTGAAACTTAAGCCCGGGACCACCATAGAAATTCCTACCGTGACCCCCTGAACACGTTTTGGGGGGTCGTTCAAAATGTTATATATATATATGTATATATATATATATGTATATGTATATATATATATATATATATAGACATATATATGTGTATGCACTCTAGCGGTCACATTTTTTGTCCGATTTACTTCAAATTTGGTAGGGACGTTCCTTTCTATAACCCGTTGGGCAAAACAATCGGAAAACTCTAAACCCATTTTTTGGGAATTAATCTTCCAAATTTCGAGTTTTTGGGCCCAAAATGGGTCAGAAAAGCCCCAGATGTAAAATTAATGCATGTTAAAAGATGGGAATTAGAAAGGCGAAAGTTTTAAGCCCTCTCTCGTCATTTTAGCATAAATATTTACCGAGTTATTAAAGAAAATGTGTATCGGCTAAACACAGTACGTTGTCTTATGGGGGTTTTACACTAGAAAAGCCTGTTATTCCTTTGTTAAAATACTTTTGACCCCCAGCAACCTCACGCCTACTTTCAAGCCTGTCTGGACCTAACCTTATAATGCGCAAAATTGTATTCCCAGCTTTGCAAGTAAATGAAACCAGGAGCATCAGAACAGCCAAAAGAACAATGTTTTCAGATTTCAATAAAAATTGGACAAATGGATGTTTTTACACTGATTATGAGTTTTACAAGTTTTTATGTGGAAATTCACTTCCCTCACGTCAGCGTGCTGCGTGCGAACTCGTTTCCATTTGTTGTGGTCATTCTAACTTTTTTCCTACTTTTTACTAGCAGTAGCTGGTAACCAGCATAGTGTGACCCGGCCTAAACACACTTTTTAAAAAATTGTATAGGTAACTTTATGATGATTTCCCTACTAGAGTGTTGGTGAGCTTGAAGTCTGAAAAACATTTTTGTTTTGTTACTCTGATTTCTCAAAATGTAGTTATAATTAGAAAACAGCAAGCCTTATTAATATGCAATTAAGAGGGCTTTGGAGAGCGGCCATGTTGGATAATGTTGTTGTCTCCATAAGGACAATGTTAAACTTAAAACCATATATCTCGCTTATTTATCAACATACGATTATGAAAGATGTCTCAAATTAAAGGTATTTTGAAGACGCAGGTGGTTTGCTTGCTATTTTATAAATAAAATCATACATTTCCAAAAATATAGTAATTTAAAATGTATATTTTTATACATAATTTGTAGTTTTTCCTAGTCATTAAAAAATAAAAATCCCAGCAAACACTAATCAAAACTTGATAAAGATTCAAACCAAATGTATTCCAAATCAATAGGTCAAACAGTAACAAAAAAATATGCTTTTCAGTAAAGACATGTTTTGTGCGTTTTAACATTGAAATAGCCCGTAGCGCTAGGGTTAGCGACGATATTCCTTCTGACTCCAACGTCCTCTTAAATAAACGGTATCAGGGAACTGACACATACTTCCTCCCTTTTAACCCAACTTTAATGAATAAATAACTTTTTATTTACTAAATATAGAGTACGAAGTAGGGTCTAATGTACAAAAATCTTGTAAACAATTTTTTTTTTCAAAATCATGTACCCAAATCCCTTTTTTGGAGGCACTTCAGAATACTTTGCTACACACAGTGGTTTTAAGAGGGGAAATGCCCCCTTGTCTCCCCCAGGATTAAGTAGTAACATAATTCAGATTTCCTCTGTTGGTCAATGCTAACTTGACAAGCATAACAAGTTTGAATGAAATTGATCAGTAAATAAGACAGAAATTGTAATTGTTGTATTCCCTATAAGAAAAACATCGGACAACGTACTGTGTGTTTAATGCAAAATGAAAATTTTAATTTTCTCCTCAACCAGCAATTGTAGAATAGTTAATCAAGATACTAAATTATTTAGTTTTTGTGCTCTTTTTAATGGTGATAAGCAATATTTTTTAACATTTATATTTTTTTATGAAAAATCATAAAACCTGAAATTTGGATGTTGTAAGTCCTGTAATTTCTGAACCTGAATTTTTCCAGAAATGTGGGTGGTCTCATGTTGTTGGAAACCTAAAGCTCTATAAACCACTAAAGTTTAATACCAATTGTTGGTGCCGTTTTTGAAAAATCTGGATTTTTCATGTTTTTTGACGGTTTTTAGGGGATAATTACCCATAAAAATTCTAAAAAATTAAAAAAACACCTGGAGATATTGTGGATTAGTACCTACATACCAAATTTCATCAAAATCGGCCCATTGGTGAGGGCTCTAGCTCTGTACACATCCACACAGATAGACATCACGTAAAAATCACTTTTTTGGGTTCAGGGAGCCTCAAAACAAATATTTCCACTAACAACTCAAATTCAAAAATGTTGACAAAAACAATACTTTCTCCTTATACTATGTATAGGGGAGAAAGTAAAAAGAGAATGCGACGATTAAAACAAACAATCTAATTTTGAAGCTACTGTTTTACAGACATGATGGCTGTGGCTATGAACCTTCAATTACTGTCCTATATAATACCCAAAAATTCTCCCTATCCAAATTATGAATTTTTTATTCTATATTATTTTGGTGTGTTAAAACTGTTGCAAAAATATCGACCTTGATATTTGAGAACTTCACCTAAAAATTAATTTTGTAATTTTTTTTGCCAGGTGGACATGCAAAGTTGCAGTTATCTTATGGACTAGTAACTTAGGCCCCTTTCACACTAGGCCATCGGTGGCGGCCACTTTTCATGAAACATTGTTTTAAATGGGAGCGTTCACACTTGTCCACCAGGACACAGTGTCTTCCTTCTAGCGCAACTGCTGTGGCGGACACTCCATGCAAGGCATTAGATCAAATGGGAGCGTTCACACTAGGACACCAGTTGCCGCCACTTCCAGGCCATTGTATGTGTGCGCATCCCCTTTATTTGAGAAATTTTCGTAATTATTATTTTTTCTCTTATCATCATGAATGCAGTTATTTTTTAAACATTTTGTGCTTATCTATTATTTGAATACTACATAAATCTAATGTTAATTTATAAGGTTGATACATAAATAAAAGCATTTCTATTAAGATGTTTATAAAACTTTACAAAATCTGACTTTTTCCTTTTCCGAGTATTATCATATTTACAAATAAGGATAAACAATGTTGAATTTTAAGTAGATGGTCTTGTAGTTGCCTTATTTTTATCCCAGGACTTCCAACATTTGAAGGAAATCGGTTGAGCCATTTTTGAGGTCAGAGTTGCAAGCAATAGCAAACCTTTCATATTAGAGAACAGGATTCGACAAATATTATATTGAAATAACTCAAATTATGAGATACAAATTGGATTATTTACTAAGAAAGTAACAAACAAGTATAATCAACATTTTCTAAAATAAATTAAAACCAAAAAAGTACATGGATGAATAATTTATAATGTTGCATTTAGCTGCAATATTTACCCGCTATAGTTCCATGTCAGTATATAGTTCCAAGAAATTGCATTTAAAGCTATCAAAATTTACAGTTGTTGCCAGCAAAAACATATAGACAAAATGTATACAGTACTTAACTTTAATCTTAAGCTCGTAAAAAGGCAATAGTTTGTTTATTTCTGTTTCGCCCAACTTACTTGCCCCTTACTCTACTAAAATTAATCGTTAATTAACAAATTATTTGTGTCGTTAATTTATAAATACAACCTTTAACCCTTTGAGTGCCAGAGTTTTTCGGTCGTCATATCCCTAGAGTGCCAGAGTTTTTAACAGAGTATATCCAAAAAGTGCCAGGCACAAAATCAACATTTTGCAAGGGTTTGCAAAAAAATTAATAACTTTTTTATTTGGTAAGATATTATTATGAAACTTTTTTTGTTTTGTAAGTTTAAAGTTTAGCTATAATATTATGCACATATATAATATTTAAAAAATAAAAAATAAAAAATTGAATACATATATACATCTGGGAAATTTATTTCTATTTTTTTTTCAGGTAAATAAACATTGTTCAAATATAAGATTTTCACCAAATAACTACTAGATTTATAGAGGACATGTTTCCCAAAATATTTCCTGAAAGTTTCATCAAATTTGGGCTGTAGGCGGACGAGTTATTTCCATAAATGTAAAAAAATATAAAAACGGTAGATTTGTACACAAGACAGTAGCCTAACTTTATTCAAGGGTTTAAGTTTTATTACAATATTATTTCATAAAGCAAACTAACTAGGCCTCGTATATTTATGGAGTATATGTTTACCTGAACATATCCTGGAAATGTCCTGGAAGAAATAATAAAAAGTAATGACGTAAGAACAATTTTCTATAACGATACACAAAATCAACATTTTGCAAGGGTTTTGTACATAAAATCAATAACTTTTTTATTTGGTAAGATATTATTATGAAACTTTTTTTGTTTTGTAAGTTTAAAGTTTAGCTATAATATTATGCACATACATAATATACAAAAAATAAAAAATAAAAAATTTGAATAGGTACATATTATACATGCGGGACATTTTTTATATTTTTTTCAGATAAATAAACATTGTTCAAATATAAGATTTTAACCAAATAACTACTAGATTTTATAGAGCTAGAAACTATCCTGGAAATCACCTGAAAAAAATAATAAAAAGTAATGACGTTAGACAAATTTTCCATAACGATATATCGTTGCAATGTATTTTTCGGTAAGACCACCGACGACGATATATCGTTGTGAAGTATTTTTCGGATGTTCCGTGCACAACGATATATCGTTGCGTGGCACTCAAAGGGTTAAATGAAAAAACAAAACGAACAGGAGTGGAGTGGCTTGACGGTTGCCTGTGCTGTCCACTGCGGTTACCCAGGCGGTACCCACTGGCTGCCACCGGTGTCTGGTCACTAGTGGCCTTGTGTGAAAGGGGCCTTAATGCCAGATTATACTGGACCCTTCAGTGGTTTGTCTAGACCAGGAGTTTCAAGAAAACAGGGGAATTCATGGAAAAATCCAAGAACTTTCCCTTAAACTCCCTTTTTTCCAGCCAATGAGTACACTGCAGTTATAATTATTTTTGTCAGTGTTTTTATTTTTAACCTATAAACAAATTCCAGCTGACTTTATTGGCTGATTAAATACAGTCCGATTGACGATACAATATGTTTACACATGGTTATTTTAATTTCCATATTCTTCATATACAAATTTTATCGATTGTTGTTTTAGGCCGATAAAACACTTTCTGGTCGAAGTTTGTATAAAACGCTTTTTGGCTGTCAGATCAGGAGATCACTATGTTTGGACCATAAAATGCAGTTAGATTGCTATTTTTGGCGGGTCCTGGTAATATGAAGCTCGGTTGTCATTAACGACGAATAAGATAAAATACATTCCGCTTGTAATTTTTGTCATATAAAATAAGATCAAATCAGCGTGTTCAGCTGATAAAACGTCATTGAATGCTTAAATAATATAGGGACTGCTGGTCACCCTGGACGTTAAAAACGCTTTTAACTCGGCCCGTTGGGTGGACATGCTCGAGGCGTTGCAGCGGGACTTCAGGGTACCCGACTATCTCTTGGTCGTGGTACAGGACTACCTGAAGGAGCGCAGGCTGCTATATAGCACAGAAGCAGGGGTCCGTTCCAAAGTGGTCACCGCCGGCGCGGCGCAAGGGTCGATCCTTGGCCCTGACCTTTGGAACGTGGCATATGACGGAGTGCTTCGCCTCGAGATGCCACCACAAGCCTATCTCGTGGGCTACGCAGATGATGTAGCCGCAGTCATCACGGCTCGGAATCCGGAGTTAGCCCAGCTTCGTCTCAACCAGGTGATGTTTCGGGTCAACAGATGGATGAGCGGTCATGGACTTGAGCTGGCGGTCGCCAAGACCGAGATCGTCATGCTCACGCGACGGAGGATCCAAACAGTAATCCCTATGACTGTTGGTGACGTGGAGGTCCAGACGAAGACTGCGGCGAAGTATCTGGGAGTGGTGCTTGACCGCCGCCTCACATGGTGGGAGCACATCCAGGCGGTTTGCAGCAAGGCGACGAGGGTTGTTCTGTCGCTCAGCAGGTTGATGGGGAATGTCGGAGGCCCGAGGTCCAGCAAGAGGCGACTTCTCATGTCCACCGTCAACGCCACTCTCCTGTACGGCGCAGAAGTGTGGGCGGGTGCCATGAGAGTCAAAAAACACAGCAAGAGAATTCTCTCCGTTCAGCGCAGGGCGGCTCTTAGGGTTGCCTGTGCGTATCGCATTGTGTCTGGACTGGCTGTAATGGTTGTGGCTGGAGTGTTTCCCCTTGATCTGCTCGCCGCTGAGAGGCAGAACATCTTTCGCCGTGCTCCTGATCTCGGAAGAGACCAAGCTGCTGTGGAAGCCAGACTCGAAACTCTGCGAGTTTGGCAAGAGCGTTGGAACGGTGGACTGGAAGGGCGATGGACGTTTCGTCTCATCAGAGACATAAGCCCGTGGTTGAGCCGTGCATTTGGGGAAATTGACTTTTTCTTGTGTCAATTCCTGACGGGCCACGGGTACTTCAGGGAATACCTTTTCCGCATGGGGAAGGTGAGGTCACCTCAGTGTAGTTACTGCCCGGAGGAGGTGGATGATGCTCATCATACTTTCTTCCGGTGCAGTCGTTTCGCTGAAGACAGGAGGAGGCTCGTCTCTGCTGTCGGCGTTCTGTCCCCAGACGTCGTGGTGGGGGCGATGCTTCGAAATGAAGACTCCTGGAGAGCGGTTGCGCTCTTCGTGCAATCCGTTCTTCGGGGAAAGCGAGACGAGGGATGCTTAGGTGACCTCTAAGTTTCCCGAAACGGTGACGTGACCCGTCTGGGCGCAAGACACGCGGGCCAGTGCCGAAGTTGTCCGATAAGGGTTCCGGCCTGGTTTTTCCCCCGCGGCTCCGTAGGAGGTTTAGTGGGTATACCTCGTAAGAGGGAGTCCCACACTGTTCCTTTGGGTTCGCGCATTAAGCGTTCCTCCTACGTAAAAAAAAAAAAAAAAAATATATAGGGACTGGTGGTTGTGAACACTACTTGTCGGTAAGAGAAAGTAGCAAAACTAGAACCCCACCAATCTGAAAATCTTCTTAATCTGAATAATTTTTGGACATAAACAAAATTTTATATGCAAGTTAAAAGGAATTAAATTAATGTAAAAAAATTATATAAACAATATTTTATTAACATTTTAAAATAGTGTAGAGTACTGTAGTGAGGTGTAAAACAATATTTTCAAATTTATTACTCTCTTAAAAATAAAAATACTCATAGGCTACATTGTCAAAATAGAAAGTGATTTATCGATGAAAGAAAAAAGAGAATTGTTAAGTTTACTTCTTAACATTGAAAACATCAGCTAATTTAACTTTTTTTAAAGATGTAACTCGTGAGAGATAAGTAACTCATTTGTAATACAGCATTGTGACTAATTCATAAACCTGATGTGACATGACTTGAGGGTGAGGTGATTTGACCTTGGTCTGGTTTTAGTGTAGAGAATAGATGGACTGAGGAAGGTTGAAGAGTTGGGAAAATCTCGCCGCATAACGTTTTTTGTTTTTTCACTAAAAGAGCGCACAAATGTATCACAGTACGATACAAACCTGCGTTGTTTAGTGAACAATTCCATACACAGAGTAGTTTATTATAGACATGAATGAATTACTTGTAGGGAAAGAATTGTAATGATACTGATTGTATTCCATTTTTATATGTTCTTAATCTTGAATGATTTTCAATTTGCTTAAAAAATGAAAGGAAATCAAATTTAAAAAAATTAAAAGCGATTTGAAATAATTTATACTTGATTTTACAATCTAGTTTTCCTTAATGATTAACTGAGTTCTGTTTTACCTTTTTGAATACTCATTGTAATATTTCTATTTCAGTTTCACTTAATGTATCTATCTATTTATTTATCCATTTATTTTCCTTTTTTATGTCTGTCAGAATACAGTAAGTTTGTTATTTTGAGTTGTTAATCAGAATTTCCTTTTCAAAGTAGCTATTTTTTTTAATATTTTCAGTGAATTAAAAGTGAAACTTTCAGTGCTGATTTTTGTGTTAATCTCTTCGTTAGACAATGGTGCCAAAAGCAGACCATTGTGGTGGTCTGGGACCATTGTTTTTATCGTGATAATGTCATGTAAATGGAGATACTATATTGTATTAATAAAGCAATATTTATTTTATTCTAACTACCTGGGGGGGTGAGCTTTGCTCGGGGAAAGGCCAGTCAGTTTGTTTAGATGACTTGTAGCATATTTCACCACTTCCCCCTACTGATAATCAGATTTGTATAACTCATTTGCCTCTTTTCTAAATTTTAAGATCACTCCAGTTGTTATTTATAGCTCAATGTCCCTTTGATTTATTTTACTACTCTATGAATGTAATCTTCACTCAAATCTTGTAATCTCTGCTCTCAGGAAACGGCATGTTAATAATCATAAACATCATGAGTATAACTTTGACAGTTCCCTGGTTGATTATGAACAGCTGTTACAAATCTTTTGTTTTGGTTTTAAACTCCAGTACATGGGGGGCCGAGCTTTGCTCGGGGAAAGGCCAGTCAGTTTGTTTAGATGACTTGGAGCATATTTCACCACTTCCCCCCTACTGATAATCAGATTTGTATAACTCATTTGCCTCTTTTATACATTTTTAAGGTCACTCCAGCTGTTATTTATAGCTCAAAATCCCTTTGATTTATTTTACTACTCTATATATGTAATCTTGACTCAAATATTTTAATTTCTGCACATGTTAATAATCAAAAACAACATGAGTATTACTTTGACAGTTCCCTGGTTAATTATGAACAGCTGTTACAATTCTTTTGTTTTGATTTGAAACTCCATAAGCCCAATGTTAATTTTTTAACTTTTCATTTGAGTTTTTTTACATTATTTGATTTTTCCTGGGGATGAGGCCTATCTAGAACTTATTTTTATCCCAGAAATTAGTTATTTCCATCATTTGAAGGAAATCGTTGGAGCCTTTTTTGAAATCAGTGTCACAAGCAAGCAAGCAAGCAAACCTTACTCATATTAGAGTATAGGATAAGCCCAATGTTACATTTGAGTTTTTTTACATTATTTGATTTTTCCTGGGGATGAGGCCTATCTAGAACTTATTTTTATCCCAGAAATTAGTTATTTCCATCATTTGAAGGAAATCGTTGGAGCCGTTTTTGAGATCAGTGTCGCAAGCAAACCTTACTCATATTATAGGACAGGATAGGATATATATTATAGAACTGTGCAATGAACCGTACATGTTTAAATTTACTGACAGTTCAAACTTTCAAAAATTTGGTAATCAACGGGGTCAGTGGCGTAGGTACGGCGGGGGGGGGGGTCAGGGGGATACATCCCCCCTTGAAACTTGGAAAAATACAAATTTATATCCTCCTGAAATGAAGCTTATGCCTTTCGATTAAAAAGAAATTATATTACTGAAAAACAAAAAAATATGTGTGCAATATCTCCAAAATATCTTATATATTACAAAAATTTTTCGCGTACAATAAATATTAGCAAATGAACTGCACTGGCACTTGACACGGTATTTGCGCATTGCGTATTTGGGATGCGAGTCACCGAACAGTCTACCCTCACCCTCTAGCAGCCAGTTCGTCAACTAGCGCACCTGACCTTGACGTCTAGACGGTCTTAGTGGTGTGCTTAACTGCACATGTGTAATTTAATTAACTGCAGGGAGCCATAAATCTTCATACTGATTTTCAACGTTCTATAACCGCAAATATATGTAAAAGTCAACGATATTTCCCGACGAAATAAAGCCAGAGTAACAAATAATAGAGGTTAGGGTGAACAGGGAAATAAGGGTTTAGCTTAATTTGGCAATCGTTGCATGACGATGAAGTTGCAAACGTAAATACATTTTCATTCACAGATAGAATTTTGACACAAAATTTGTGCTATTCAACACATTTTTGGGAATAATTTCAAAAAGGGGAGATTTTTTATTTTTCAAGTAAATTTCCCGGAGCTATATTTTTATCTTAAAACTCCGGTAATCTCTTGGGAAATCTGGTGACTTGGCAACCTTAACGATTACTTTCCAGTACTGATTACAACTGATACAAGTACTTTTTAGTCCTGTTACAAATACTGATTACTTTGTATCAATGGTTTATGTCTTGGATGTGTAGGCCTACAATAATCAATCCCTACAAATATCAATAATTATGAATGTAAGGGACACGCCAATGATATGTCTTCAATTTTGTATACTAGTATCCGCGCTAGTCACGAACACGGTTTTTGTTTTGTACTCCCTAATGAGATTCCCCCCTTGACAAAAGGTCTATCTACGTCACTGAACAGGGCCCCATCACAATTAGTTTGGATTAGGGGGCTCTAGTGGGTGTTTTGAATTTGTTAGTGTTGTCTGCACCACAATACAGTATTCCCTAGCAGTTATTAAGGTCGTTTATATATTTTCCTCTTTACAGTACAGTTAGCGAAACAAATTCAAGATGACAAGTGAAAATTAATTATGTTAATACAGCATTATTATATCGCATAACAATTTTTATGGTTGTATATAGTACTAGGAGACCCGTTGCGGCTTTGCACGTATAAACTATGACAGTTGTGTGTGCTGCATTCTGTGGTTAGCCTGTGGAACTACTACGAATCGAGATCAGCTGTCAACAGTACCTAGGGCAAAAATTCATTTAATTTTTGTTTGTCACT
Organism: Allygus modestus; assembly: GCA_963675035.1. Lineage (NCBI taxonomy): Eukaryota > Metazoa > Arthropoda > Insecta > Hemiptera > Cicadellidae > Allygus > Allygus modestus. The sequence continues at coordinate 132,223,199 of OY776114.1, forward strand.
GAACGGATGGATTTCAGTACTCATTGGAGGGATGAATAAATAGGAATTAAAAACAACAAAAACGTTTTAAAGGTTATATTTTTATAACAAATAAAACATCTATTGCGCATTTAAAACAATACTTATGTTACATTACAAAAAAGTGAAGTACTTCACAAACAAAAAGTATGCGAAGGAAATATTTTACAATTATTAATTTGTTGTGATAATTTGTTCTTAATTACCACTAACCTCGTGCTAGACACTCGAAGTACAAATCACACCTTTTGTTTAAGCTGCTGAAACACTGTAGTATGACACTTATTTCTGGTTTCTTTTTTAAAAAGATCTCAATAAATAATAACTAACATAGGTCTCACTCTTAACAAAACACTACGTGGTAAATGCAACATATACAAAATTTTGTACGATACAGTCCAAGACCAAATCTTTTGAAGTATGCCTAGCTTTATTTACAAATAGATACTGTCAGGAAACAAAACAACTAATTACAAAAATCTGAACTATGTAGTAAACTAACAAATATTTTAGGTGAGTTTTCCTTATAAGTAATCAGTATAAAAGGCAGTCTACTCAGTTCACTTGTTCACACGACACACAACATCAGACATTGTCTTATAGTCTTTGAAAGTTATCACTGTGCCACCGCATCGAGTCTTATAGTTCATCGTGATCATGATCGTGTTCCTGGAAAAACAAAACAAGAGTTGTTAGATAACATTATAACAATGATTGCTACTGAAAACATGTCCTGGTGTTAGCGAATTTTCCTTACAAGCTATTAATGTAGGTGGGATGCTAAGACCAGTCCCACTTGTGATAGCAGTCCCGATTTTCATGAGTGACTTTTATGACTAAATTTGAAAATAAAAAAATGGACTGTGGAAAGGGGGTTTTAAGTTCTCAAAAATCAGTTATTTTCTAACACATTATATTAAATCTTAGGTTTGACCATTTTGCAAAAGCTTAAAAATCAGTTTATTATTATAAATAATCCCCAAGTTAAGTGGTGGCGAAGAAAATCATAAAAACTATTCAAAGAATTTTCTCAAGTTTATATTCTGGAAAATAAATATATAGCTTTTTCCTATTACGTTTTAGTAAAGCCATAACATTTTTTTATCACCAGTGGAATCAGGTTAAAAACAATGATTTGTTATTTGTGGTTACCGGTAACCACGCTTAACTTATTCATGTATTTTTAATGCAGTTTTAATGTTGAGTGAAGATTTATGTAACAGTTTTGAATGTTATTTGTAACTAGTTGTCCTGTTGCTCAAATCCGAGCAAGTTTGTACCCAACGAAAGGTTTCTTCAGTTGTAAACAAATGTACAAACATCTGATTTTAAAAGTGATGATAACAACGTACTTTCAATCAACTCGTAATTTAGACTACTGCCGTCGGATAGCGCCACTGTTCCGAAAATTCAACCCTTTATTGCGTTTAAGTGATGCCCTTTCTTAAAATTCTGAGACGTATTGGCAAATCTACGTAAAAATCCTTTAATTTGGCACCTCAAACGTTGAAATCCGTCCAGCTGTTACCGAGTTATGACTGTGAAGAAAAAACCCCTAGAGTGTTAATATATACATAATAATAAGTAAAAAGGACATTTTATAGGAGCTTTGTCTCGAAAGTATAGTCGAAAGTATAGTCGTCATATTAACTCTTTGAGGAACTGACGATGATGATTTTGATTGAAAAGTATATTTTTTCAGATTTGATAAGAAAACATCAAAAAATTATGAGCTACTGGTAATATATTTGTTGCCTAATTTTTAATTAATTTAAGAGACCTTTTACCAGAGACCTGACAGTTTTTTATCATAAAAGAACAGATATCACTTTTATGTATTTATTTATTATGTCTTTCTTTTGTGTATTCCAGTGGCATTTCTTTTACGTTTTGATAGGAAACAGTCCAAACCCTATCACTGTATCTCTACGGACTTTAACATTGTAACCCAACCCGGCTGCTCTCAATACCAGTCATACTGCTCGTTTCTTACCTCTCCCGTCTCTGGTTTGTCCGCAGCATCCTCGTCGTCGTCTTCATCATCTTCTTCCTCCTCCGGAGTCAGCGACTTCTTCTCTTCTTCTGCCTTTTTCCTTTCCTCCTCGTCCTGTTGCTCTTTCATCTTCTTCTCTCCTTCCTAAAAACACACATGTGCAGTTTTATAGAATCGTGTACATATATATATTATTAATTAACAAGTTGAAAAACCTGTTTCAAGTTAGTTAAACTTGTTGCTGTAAGGTGGTGCCACCAGTACAGTACGTTACAAAATAAATAACGGAGAATTGCCCATTAAATTACTACTGTTATGGATTTGAATAGTTTTTTTTTTCATATACATTAACATTTGGCGCCTATTTCAACTGTTTACTCAATGTAAAGTTCTTAACGTTTTCAGTCTATAAAAAATAATCTAGGTAAAATCGAAGTACTGATATTGGCCCCTAATTTAAATATTTCAATCTTGATATATTTGAGAAAATTGAAATTGGCAGATATCCTCATATTTGACTAGCCAAGTGTATTATTCAAGAAATAACCTTATTCCTTGAAATCAGAAGGCGCTAAAACGTGAAGTTTATTTTTTTTATTTGCAACACAATATCTTTGTTTAATTCGAGATCATTGGTCCAGACTACCTTGACTCCAGACTAGACCAATCCGGATTTATGAGAGTCTGCGATCTTATTAAAAGGTAGCCTACTGACAAATTGTCATTAAATCCACCACATAAACAATCCTCAGAATAATTACGGTGACTTACAATTCTCGGTTTCCAGATGTCCTCGCCGACCTTCTTGGCGTACTCGGGGTCGTCGGTGATGAGCACGTTGTTAAATATCGTGCCCGACTTGACCTGCCACAGGTCGAAGCCGATGGAGCACAGCTCCTTCCGCAGGTAGAGCTCTGGGTCCGGCTTGTAATCAGGGTTGTCGATCTCCGGGTGGACCCACGGTCCCTGTCGACCAAACGGCAGAGGTTGACAGTTTGGAAATCACAAAATGTCTACTGTGTTTGGTTACACTTTTATAACAACAGTCAAAAAGTGCCTAGTTTTCCAAGCTTAGTAAAACTGTAACTAAGAAACATTTTCAGACTCATGTTTAGAGAACATGAAACATAGACTACATTAATATGTACTTTCCATGTCCTATAGATTTAAACATAGTAATTAATAGGCCTTAGGCCTGCAGTGTGAATGTCAGATCGCACGCAAGAATAAATGCTTGACTCCTGGGTAACAAAATGCCTGCCCAAATTAAAAAAGAATGAACCTTTAGAAGCAAGCGTAAAAACACGCTATTGCATATAGCCCCCATTAGTAGTTCTCTTAAATTTTACCGTTATCTGAGGATTTGCTGCAGATATTTTTGATCGTTAATCAGTAAAACTGAGTTTCTGGATCTGGAATCTGAAATGTCTGGATCCAGAAATGTCGTGAACATTTTTGGATGGAAAATGTCTACAATAATCATTTAAATAACATAAACTAATACTCTCGTACGGACCTTGTAGTTGGGGTTGTCGATCTGCTTGGGCGTCCAGGGCCCCTTGTAGTCCGGGTTGTCGATCATCGGTGCCTCCCACTCCCCGTCCATCTCGTCATCCCAGTCCTCTGGCTTGGTGGCGTCTGGGTCCGCAATGTGCTCTGGCTTGTCCCAGTCCTCGGGCTTCTTGTCGCTGGGGTCGTCGATGGTCGCCTTGTCCTCCCAGTCATCGGGCTTCTTAGCCGCCGGGTCCTTGATCTTCTTGGGTGGCAGGAAGTTCCAGTCCGCTTCCAAATCTCCGGACTCGACTTTCTCATTGTCGATGAGCACCTGGACAACATTAGGTATAAGGAGTGAGAATTTTATATCGACAAAGTTCAACAACAAAAATTATGGGGAGACTTTATGGACTAAACATAAGAAAAATATTCCTGAAACTAAATTTTAAGACAAGTTTCATATTCATTAAATAGGCTAATTTGATTTGGGTTTGTTAGTGATGGCATTTTACTATCAGCCCAGCTAACAAAAATGAGTGTTCATGAACCACACTGTTTTCTATATAATCTCTGAAGGTATTTGAAAAGGTTATAACTAAGTCAGACTATAACTATAAAAAGGATAGTTCAACTATAAAAAGGATCTATTCCGGCTAAATTAAGGATCTATTCTTAATCTATTTTATGTACCGACTGAATTATTAGTGAATGATACGTTATATTGAATTAAATTATTCAGTTCCGTAGTATATTTTTTAATAGGCCTATAGGATTTTGCAAAAGGAACTTTTGTCATAAATTTAAGCTCTACTATACTCTAAACTGGCCTTTTAACAACTCTTTTGGTTACCTACTTTAACTAAACCAAAATCTAGTAAAAGATGAGGTATTTTTAAGGGGGGTCCCTTTGTCAGGTTGATAGTAATTTAGGTTTGACAGGAAGCGCAGCAGGCTTACACAGATGAACCAATGAGAAACAGGAGTCACTACTCTCTGGCAAATAACCTTCAAAAATCGTGCTGACGTATTTCTTATTTTGGTCTGTTGTGGAGTCAACTTGTTGGTGAGACGCTGTCATTCGACCTTGTTTAAATCACTATTTCCAAAGCCACATAACATGGGTGTTTTAATTTACTCAAATAATAACTTTGCTTCAAAATAAACAACCACATTCCATCTAAAATATGTCTATTATAAACTTCTATTATAATAATAAACTATAAACTTCTATTATAATCTATTATAAACTTAGGTTTAAAACCAAGTTTTACCTAACATACAACAAGATATTAATATTTAAAGACTTATAATATCACAATTCTTTCATTGAATCAGTTAGGAGATTTTGACATTGTCCTGCTAGAATTACTGCCAACATAACGGAGCAAAAATTGGTTTTCACAATGGCACGCTTTTTAAACCAAGAGTAGTGACTCCAAATTATACAAAGAGCTCATTGGGATAAACAGATGAAAAATATATTAAAACAGATGAAGTGCACTTCATAGACATAATTTGCACACGTACACAATAACTTGGCATATTTCACGATCACTGACAACTTTTTCAATCAAAACGAGAAAAACGTTAATACTACTTTGTATTATTGATTTACTCACAGAAACAAATGTGCAACAAAGATCATTGATTTGTATTAGGACCGTTGTCAAGTGTACTATATCACAGTGCAACAACAAAAGTTAATAAAGCGCAGCTGACTCTACATCACCTACCTCATAGGTGTTGTCTGGTTTGACGATGAGTGTGTACAAGTGAGTGTAGACATCGTCCTTACACCTGATGTCCTTGTTGATCAGAAGATTTTCTCCCTTGTAGCTGAAGATTACGTGAACTTTCTTCGTGCCAGGACCGCAAATATCAGGGCCTGCACAATTGACATATAAGAATATGATAACGTGCAAATAATAAAAAGTTACAACTTAATTTAAATTGATTATATAACATTACAACCCATGGTAGTCTACAAAAAAATTGGATTAGATTCTTACGATTATCATATTATAGAAAAATAAATTGTTACTAGTCACTGGTGCCCACATATTAACTAATTGGACATCTAAACTAGAGGTATGCGGATATCCGAAAAGCCAGTTGGGTTTCGGATCGAATCGATATCCGAATCCGATCCGAACGTTTTTCCGATATTCGAAAAGGTACAGTATAAATCCGACTTATTCGGATAGACTGTATATCTGGGGACAAAAAGCCAGAAACAAAACAATAATTACGTTTGGACCATTGCTCAGTACTAAACGCTTTGACTCTGACGACGTCGATCAAGATAACGTGATGCAATGCCTGCCGCTTTGTTTTTCGGTTTCGGTACGTATCAAGGCATCAATACGATATTTGTGTGGATTCGCGATATATCGTATCGATGTATGGATCATGTGAATGTACCTCGTTGTGTAGCAAACAAAGAATGAATACGGTCTATAAAGAGAAATGTGCAATAGCGAACGTTTTTGATGTAGGCAATCGCAAATTTATACAACATTGCAGCAACTCGATGTCGATTCAAGATTTACGGGATAGACGCAGACGAGACAACAGTAGTAGTGGATTACCCGCAAATAAGTCGATAACTTTCAGTCGATAGTCAATATCCAATAGGATCAACATATCACAATTCAATGAGCAAGCTCCCATAGAGTAAGTCGTAATTCCAAAGTTGCATTATGCGAACAGAAATGTTAGTGTATGAAATTTAAAATTGTTGCTACTGATATTTGTTTTCCCCATTCAATACCTTTAAAAAACTGAGGAAAATATTGCTGACTTGCGCAAAACGAGTTACATAGCTTTCTCTATGGGGAAGTTTCCTGGTATGTTCAACGAGCTTGATCCATCTAGACAATCTAGTAGTCTCGTCCGGAGGTAAAAAAGGTGAAGTCTTTTCTTGGAGTATGAGAGCTCTAGAGTCTAGACTATATCTAGATAAATTAGGCTCGTTGTGTATTATGACGACGAGGACGCGAAGCATCGACGACGGATTCACGAATTCTCGCTTAGATATCTATTACTTATTTACACAGGTTTCATCGTTCGGTTATTATTTGATTTTGCTAAATTCATTTCTTTAAAATGGAACCGAAAAATAATAGCATTATATGGAAATTCTTTAAAAAGAAAGAAGGGATAGTGAAGTCGCTGAATGTCTGAAATGCAAGCTTTAAGGTTATGTTGTATGTTTACATTCCGGTGACAAACTAAACAAATTTTCTATTTTTTAGTTAACAAAAAAAATCAAACTAGTAAGTACCTACATTTATAAAACAAAGGAAATTCTTTGGTCATGGATGTTTTTGATTAACTCATTCAGAGAAGGCCTACTGAGTCATTGTTTCATCGCCTAAGTTGTGCTAGGCCTAATAGTATGTTGTGACATCTGCTACTTTTTAACACCATCAACACAAATTAGAATTTTATAAGAAAAAACCAACTTATGCAGGATATTTATTTTTTAGAAAATTGCCTGCAAGCTTAAAGAATGAAAATAATACTAAATTGTTTAAAACCAAATTAAAAAGATTTTTAATAGAGAAGTCATTATATTCAATTGAGGAATACTGTAACTGATTATCTTTTAATGAGACCAACTTAATGTATTTTTGAATTTTGGTTTTGAATTTTCGACTCTGAAAAGTAGTTATAATATTTATGTTTGTATTTGAAATAGATAGGCTAAGTCTTGACGCTATTTATTATTGTACAACTGTGCATGTATATTGTAAAATAAAGATGTTTTGATTTGATTTGATTTGATTTGAACATCGGTGATTCCGGTCTTTTAATAATTAGGCTATCATATTAGCGAATTTCCCCTATAGGGAAGAAGCTATTACCGTAGGTCTCATGGTAAGACTTAAGCCCGAGAACTTTTCATTTGAGTCCCCAGATGCTAAAAACACCATTCGTTCAAATTTATATATATATATATATATATATGTGTGCGTGTGTGTGTGTGTGTGTCCGTAAGCACGATAACACTTGTAAAAAAGGTCCGATCTTAATAAAATGTTTTACAAATATTTAAAGTACCATTTATTTGAACAACTTCAAAAACTAGACGAGTCGCACTATCTGAAGGAGGGTTTTTGGAGGGTTTTGTACCCCAAAAATGAGTTTTTTTGGGTTTTCACATGTAATTTTTATTTAAATCAAATTTTAATTTTTACCATTGAATTCAGCATAAAAAAACAAACAATTTGGTATTTTGATCATTGCTCTACGTCAATTGGTTACTGAGATATTGAAAGTGCTAAACACAGTACGTTGTTTAATGTTATTCTTATGAAGAAAAAGAAAAATTGTATATCTCGCTTATTTATGAACATAAACTGACGAAATTTGGTATATGGCTTCATCTGGTTGTTGCAAAAAAATTTTTCACCTATGGTTCCCGTAGCAGCAAACCTAGGTACTTGGTCCCCCCATGTTATTCTTATGGAAAATAATTAAAATGTTATGTATCGCTTATTTATCAATGTATATTAATGAAACTTGGTTTGTGACTTCACTAAGATGAGTTCTATTGATATTTGTATAAAAACCCATTATTTTGTGTTCCTTGTTGTAGCAAACCTGCGTACTCATCTCCAATGTTATTCTTATGGAGAATAATTAATATTTTAAATGTCGCTTGCTTGGGAATATATTTCTTATGAATCCTGCTAAGTGTTTTAATGTGTTATGTTATGTATTCGTTGGAAACTCGCTGAGTATGCAGGTTTGATGCAACGGGGGTATTAAAATGTTTCCCTGTTTTTTCTCTTGCCTGACCATATGTATGTGTTTGGTTTTTTACTACATCCAGATATGTTAAGGAGTTGTATCATAATGACAAGGATGATAGTCATGGTGACTGGTGACAATGATTGAAGTTGAGTAGCCTAATCTAGGCCTACTTTTATTAAATTACTAGCTGTTACCCACAGGCTTCGCCCCGCGAATTATTTATAAAAACTATGATAGTTTTGTGTGCTGCATTCTGTGGTTAGCCTGTGGAACTACTACAAATCAAGATCAGCTGTTTGAAATTTCATCAGCTCAAACAAAAATGTATTTCCATAAGGAATACATGGGAACTTGAACCCCCATGGGGCATAGCCCTATAGGATTTTCACAACTTTAATATGCCTATATCTTACTCAGGAGTATCAATTACCTCTCTGCAAAATTTCAGCTCAATCCGTCCAGTAGTTTTCATGTGATGGAACTTCAGAGTTACGCACAAACATCCATACTTTCACATTTATAATATTAGTATAACTTTACCAAAATTATTATTTTTCACTTGTAATTTGTTGATACCTTACCACTAAGTCAAGTAGGGTCTAGTTTGTTATTTGACCTTTATTACCAAGATTTAAAATCACGGTTAGGAAGTTGTGATATTGCCAAAAACATTATTAAATTTGGTTTATTCATAAACATTTGATTCTTTTATCATCCAGTCTCCAAAATAAATAATACAATGTTATTTGTTTACAACCAGTTCAATTATTTATATTAGCCTACCGTTTTTTTTGTTTTATGTAAGACTATTTAAATTAGAGTCAGAACAATGGCTATTCAAATAAAAACATCACAGACGGTGGTTATTAAAATCCCTGATTTAATAATAAATGTAATGCTGCCAAATTACAAAAGTTTAGTTCATGCTAATCCAGTACCGTATACATATTTATTGTATTTTTCACTGCAGAATAGATAGTATTCTTGAGAATGTACACAGGTTGGTATATTGCTCCTCCAATTAGACATGCTGTTTTCTGGTGGGGTCATGTGTTACATGTGCTACTCAGAAAGATAGTTGTAAAAACAATAGGCCTAACAACTTGTTGTGTATCTATTGAATAAAATTACCTAGCTGAAACATAGTATATTCATATCTTGCAAGGAAAATGAAAATGTAAAGTTCTGACTTGAAAATATGGTAATTCTTAGAGATTAATGTAACGTGCAGTACTGGCTAAGTAAATATCCGAATCCGAAAACTATCCGATCCAAAACCTTTACTATCCGATCCGAAACCTTTACTATCCGATCCGAACTTAAGCTATCCGAACTAAAAATTCACTATCCGCACACTTCTAATCTAAACACAAGCAATAAAATGTATCAATGCCATACCAGTTCTAGGGATACTTTCTAGAGGAGGGGCAAACACATTGTGGGGTTGGCTTGCTGGGGTTACAGTTATGGTCCTCTTTACGGTTACTATTTGTACCTTGAAAAACCTGATTTTACCAGTGTTATAATGATCGTTTTTAAGGTCAGAGAATTATAATACAAGACTTTGGCATAATATAGGTGGCCAGAAAATGTTTGGACCCTCAAAATATCCCCAGAAATTCATGTCATACGTTGGAAATTTCCTTGAGTTTTTAAACATTTTTTAATTTTATTGTTTACTTTCGGAATTAACGACAGATTGTGTCTAATAATGTCTAAAAAATGCCAATTAAATCAAAACTTTAGATAATTGTCTTGTTGTCAAGCTGGATCCCACTGTTCGTGAATACGCCCCAATGTTAGAATGTTTGGCAAAGAGTAAAAACTGCACAAATACTGAACATATTGATTAATAAAGCATTGTGACAAACAAACGTTTGGGCTTATAGGGACGTTTTATCACAAATAGTGTGGGACCAACTTAAAATTAAATTAGCCAACCTAGAAGGTTATTTCGGTACTTAATTTCCGGGGGCGGAGGGAATTTGGTTACAGGCAGTCAGCTCACTGTACTACCAACCAAAATGAAATCTAAAAGACGTGAACAAAAATGAACATTGGACCTAGACCAATCAGACTACTTTAAGACTGATAATTTTGTCAATACATTACACTAAGTGCCATACATTATTTGGATGGCTGTAACATCCATTATATTTTCTTACAATGTAACTCAGATTACATTACTCACCAAACATGATTTCGTAGGGAGTTTCTCCATGCATGTCTTTTTGATCTAACGAGCAGTCAAATACTTTGACATATCCACCACCACAGTCAATGTTTTGTTCATGTTTCACTGTGAACTGAATCACTACAGGCTTGTCCTTATTGCTAAATGGTGGGAATTTTCTTGAGAGTGCATAAAACCTTGCATCTTGGGATGTCTGGATACCTGTGTCAAAACATAGTTATTAAATAAAACTTATAATATTTAAACCAGGCCTAGACAAAAAGTTGTCAGAAGTAAGATCTCAGGGAATCTGGAAATGAATACAAATTACCTTTAAAGTTACAGATAATCTAGTTTCACATTACATTATCAACAAATAATAGGATAGAATCGATTTGGGTTAAAATAAAATAACAAACTAACATACTAATTAAGACAATAACATAGCAACTAAATTAACATGAGAATCATACATAAATAACATTTCAAGAGCTATTAATCACATTCAAATTAAACTGGGTCTGTAACATCTCAACTTTTACAGGTTGTAAAATAAACATATGTCTGCTTTTAACTCTTTGAGGGCCATGGGTTACTGTATAAACTATTGTACCGTTGGAAGCTCTGTATGTGTCTGACAAGTGGTGTTACCTGGTAGACACAAGCGGAAGTAACTCATCCAGCGTGTAATTACACCTAGTCCGATACAGCTCAGCTGATCCCAGGACTACCTTAAAACTGGTCTATACCAGTTTTGAGGCTGACATTGGGTACAGCAAATGAAGTTGTCATTACATATGGTAAGTCTTTTGACTGTCTATTATGACAAACTTCCCTTTCACCTTTGGTCCTTCTATTTGCAGCGGCTAGGGACAGAATCTCCAGGTTTGGTCCCCAACCTGCCAACCTGGGAATGGATGGTCCCTGGCTGTTGTACCAGTTGGTGGGCAGAATGGGGGGGGGGGGTTGTACATGGATACCCTGTCAGCTGAGTTGACCAGTTGGAGGGAGGGCAGAATGCAAGTCCCCTGTTTGAGAGCCTCACCCCAGCTGTCACAGGGGCAAGGGAGTTGGCCCTCTGAAGGGTCGATTTGGCTGCCATCCCATCCCACCCTTTCCTTTCCTGCTATATCCTATCTTTCTGGTAACCTGCACAATATTTCCGCTTGTGGAAGATGTGACTAGCAGCTATGCTGGGGTTTCCAAATCCGCAACAATGAGGGGGTAGCACTAGGTTCGAATCCCGTCTCGGCTGGTAGTTTTTATAAGAAATTCATGGAAAGTTAACCTGACTGTGGCAGAGTTGAAGGGTAGGGCAAATAGTGGAAGGCTTGGGTTCAAGCTGACGAGATGGGCGAGTTCTTTCAGAGTGCACATCTGAGCAGGTGTATTGCAACTTTTTACCTACTCCAGTCAAAGTATGTTTTTTATAATTCAAAGTTAATTACTGTACTTTTAATATAATCAAAACAACAAATGTTCTACCCCTCATTGCTTGACCCTCGAAATTACTTACAGTATTACTATTAAATTTCTTGACATTCATCATCTCTCAAATAAAAAAAAATACTATTCCAAGACCAAGACCATAAACTACAGAACGGAAAAATCCCTGACAAATGATAGACCTAATAATTAAATGTGTTTTAAATTACAAGTGACAGAAGATATCAAGGAATAAAGTGTCTCACCTTTGTCTTTCTCTGCATCATTGTAGAATTTGCCGGATGACCAAACAAACTTTCCAAATTCTTTTCCAGGATGTTCTGAATACACCCAGTTATCTTCCCATGATTCTGTAAAAAACACACGTAATGATAGGTGATTAAAATATGCTAAATAATACATAAGATCATTCCTCTTTTTAGAATCATTTAAATTCTAATTTGTGTTCGCTTACAAAAAATGTCAACAGGTTGATAATGGCGGGTAAAACGCACTATACAGCCTAGGATAGGCGGCCTTCCTGTAGCAAAACATTTCTTGTTTTTGGCAAATTTCCCCTATAGGGAAGAAGCTATTACCATAGATGGAATGGTAAGACTTAAGCCCGAGGCCATGATAACTTTTTGTTTTGAGGTCCCCAGATGCCAAAAACACTATTTGTTCAAATTTATATAGATGTATGTGTGTCTGTTACCTCGATAACTTTTGAAAGAAATGCCCGAATGTGATGAAATTTGGCACAAATATGGAGAGTAGCATTTATGACTTTAAACTCAAAAACCAGATCGATCGGACTATGGGAAGGGGATTTTATGGGGGTTTACAATTTTCAAAAAATCAGTCTTTTTAATTTGTACCCCCAAAATGTTAAAAACACTCAAATTTGGTTATAGCCATTTTATAGAGCTTAAAAAAACAAATAATTTAATATTTTAAATCATTAACCTAGGTTATGTGGTTGCGGAGAAAATCCAAAAAAGTGTCCCATGTTGATCTTATGGGTAAAAGGTTTTTAGATTTTTCTCAGATAATTTTACTAAAAACTTCTTATTTCTTTTAGCGAATTTCCCCTATAGGGAAGAAGCTATTACCGTAGGTGGCATGGTAAGACTTAAGTCCGAAACCATGATAACTTTTTGTTTTGAGGTCCCCAGATGCCAAAAACACTATTCGTTCAAATTTATATATATGTATATATGATATATATTTATTCTATATATATATATATATATATATTAAATTAAATTCACATAGAAGGGCTACTATATGATAGAATTAAAATGTTTTCTCCAGGGTACTCATGTTACTTATTTTTCATCTATATATATATATATATATATATATGTGTGTGTGTCTGCTACCGCGATAACTTTTGAAAGAAGCGCCGGATTGTTATGAAATTTGGCACAAATGTAAAGAATACCTAACATTTATGAGTTTAAGTTCGAAAACCAGATTGATCGGTCTATGGGAAGGGGGTTTTATGGGGGTTTAAATTTTTCCAAAAATCAGTTTTTTGAACTTTTAACCCTAAAATTTTGAAAACACTAGATTTTGGTTATATCAATTTTGTAGAGCTTAAAAACACAAACAATTTAGTATTTAGAATCATTAAGCTAGGTTTAGTGGTTGTGGAGAAAAGTCAAAAAATGTGTCCATAAAATTTCCCATGTTAATCTTATGGGAATACGGTTTTTAGATTTTCCTCAGATAATTTCACTAAAAACTCCACATTTCTTTCTACCAATCAGTTTAGCTCTACAAAACAATCATTTTGGCGTTTTAAAAGTTTTTTTACGTCCAACCGTTGTAGTGATATCCAAAGTGCTAAACACAGTACGTTGTCCAATGTTATCCTTATGGAGAATAAATAAAATGTTATATTTCAATTATTTATGTATGTATTTTGATGAAACTTGGTATGTGGCTTCAACTAGTTGTGGTATATTACAAAAAAAGTTATTTGTTGATTTTTCCCGGTAGCAGCAAACCTGCATACTCGGCTCCCATGTTATTCATATGGAGAATAAGTAAAGTTTTATATCTCCCTTAGTTATGAACCTAAATTAATAAAACTTGGTATGTAGCTTCACCAGGTTGACTTACATTGATAATTGCAAAAAAACACCCTAACTTATCTTCCTTGTTGCAGCAAACCTGCATACTCATTTATAATGTTATTCTTATGGAGAATAAATAAAATGCTATATATATCTTGTTAATGAATGTATTTTTGTGAAACTTGGTAAGTGGCTCTAGGTAGTAGTGATACCCATATATTTGCAATGGAAATTCGCTGAGTACGCAGGTTGCTGCGACGGGGGTATTTATTAATAAGTTTAGCTCAACAAAACAAACATTTTGGTGTTTCAATTGTTGTTCTATGTCCAACCGTTGCAGAGATATTCAAAAAGCTAAACACAGTACGTTGTCCAATCTTATCCTTAAGGAGAATCAATCAAATTTGATATCTCGATTATTTATGAATGTATATTGAGGTATGTAGTTTCAACTAGTTGTGGTATATTGATATTAGCACAAAAAACAAGTTTTTTGTTGATAGTCCCTGTAGCAGCAAACCTGAATACTCTGCCCTCATGTTATTCATATGGAGGATAAGTATAGTTCTATATATCCCTTAATTACGATCCTAAATTAATATAACTTGGTATGTAGCTTCACCTGGTTCAATTATATTAATAATTGCGAAAAAAAAACACTACGTATCTTCCTCGATGAAGCAAACCTGCGTTTTCAGCCCTACAAATGTTATTTTCATGGAGAATAAATAAAATGTTATATATCACTTGTTCATGAATGTATTTTGTGAAACTTGGTAATTGGTTTTATGTAGTAATGAGACATATATATTTGCATTGAAAATTCACTAAGTATGAAGGTTTGCTGCGACGGGGGTATTTAATAAGTACAATAATTTTGATAAAATGTTATAGGGAAATATTACTGTAGTAGACTGGCTACATTTTACATATCCAATATGTTAAGATAGGATTTTTGTTAAGAAAACCTCGTTATTTCAGAATTTCAGCTATAACCAAGTTTGCAATAATTTCTTAGTTCTGCGTTAAGGTTTTCAATTTCCAATAGGCCTACTTAATTTGTAAAGGCATGGGCTGTCTTCAACGAATGTTTTAAATATTTATAGCCGTCGATATTTATTTGATTTTTTGGCATTATATGGATATGGAGTATTACATAAACTTATAATTTATGTTGTTTACAATAGTTTTCACCATTGGATTCAGCTTAAAAAAACACACAATTTACTATTTTGATCATTCCTCTACGTCAATTGGTTACCGAGATATTGAAAGTGCTAAACACAGTACGTTGTCCAATGTTATTCTTATGGAGGAAAGGAAAAATTGTATATCTCGCTTATTTATGAACATATACTGACGAAACTTGGTATAAGGCTTCATCTGGTTGTGGTCTACTGATATTTGCTCAAAAAAATTGTTTGCAAAGGCTCCCGTAGCAGCAAACCTGCGTACTCAAACTCCATGTTATTCTTATGGAGGATAATTAAATGCTATGTCTCCCTTAATTAATTATGAACATAAATTAATAAAAACTGGTATACGACTTCACCTAGTTGAGTTATAATGATATTAGCATAAAAGCCCATTTTTTGTGTTCCTTGTTGCAGCAAACCTGCGTACTCAGCCCCAATGTTATTCTTATGGAGAATAATTAAAATTGTATTATACCACTTGTTTATGAATATATTTGTGTGAAACTTGGTCAGTGGCTTTATGTAGTATTAAGACATTTATATCTCCATTGGAAATTCGCTGAGTATGCAGGTTTGCTGCGACGGGGGTATTTTTATACTGAAAAAACCTCTGTGTTGTCATAGCTAGTTGTCTTTAATTACATAGGTATGTTTACATCTTAAAACTACTATACCTAACTCTAATTAGCCACATATCGCGAGTGTAAAAATACCGTGTTTTCACTCAAATTGACAATTGAGAAAAAAATACTTCTAATTGAATCTCAAAGATGAAATTTAGATCGAAGTTTTATATCACAAAGACCTTTAAAGTGTGTCATTTTCAGATTTTTACGTGGTCCCCCAACAGAGATAAGTTATTGCTGGTTAAAAATTGGATAAGATTCAAAATTTCAATTTTTAAAAAGTTATAATTTGCAAAGGCTAGTCTTCTCACCATTGATAGTTTATCAAAAGTTACAATACAATATACAGTAGAACTCCAATTATCCGAATTAATTGGGGATCGGACCAATTCGGATATGCAGAAATTCGGATAATCAGGTATACCTCGGGAATTAAGCAAAAAACATCACCATACATAAAAAATCAGAATTTTATCGACAAAAGTTATTATAAATGTAGTGAACAGAAAGTGAGCGAACTGTATCAAGAATATACGTCATAAAAATTAAATTACAGGAGTTAAATTGAATACAGTATATACAGTTGCTCTTTTCATTAGTCCTACATACTGTACGTATTTCACTTAATGTTGGTTATTTCACTTGAAAATCTCGAGCAAAGTGAGTTTATCACTTAGCGAAAGGACAACACGTTTACGTTTTGTTCTCATTTCGAACGATAATCTCGGTGAAAGAACAGTAGCGACTGATGATGAGCAGGGCGGGAAGGGGGTATGACTCATTGTTCCCTGTGAAAATATCGTCCGGAAGGTAACAGCGCAGGCTTTTATTTTAACGCTCACGGCGCATTATCGCTACACGCGCTCCCGCTGTTATTTTCTTGATTTATATATTTCTATTATTTCACTCAAAATCGATTCGGATAATTGGATATTCGGATAATTGGGGTTCGGATAATTGGATTTCTACTGTAGTGTAACAGCACAGAAAAATGAAGTCTGAGAAATTTCTCTTTCTTTATAAAAGTCTTCCTCAAAAATCAAATTTTGTTAAATTGTGTTCAATAATTCTGAGCTACTTATATTTAAAATATATTAAGAAACGCATCTAACTAAGTAATTACTAATTATAGTATCAATTTATAGCCCAGAGTGTCATCAACTTAATGCAACTTATTTGAAAGGTCTAGGGTAACTCATTGCTGAATAATTGATGAAATCACAAATGCCTGCAAAGGCTCAAAAATCATGTGCGGCGTGAGATAAAAATGGCCGCCATTTGTGAATGGTAAACAATAAAAATTTAAAAAAATATTTTTTGCCTCTGAAACATGAGGCAGTCCATCCACCAAATTTTAATTTTTTTTTAGATGGTCAAGCAACCAATTTTCTTTTTTTCTGGACCACTTGGTATGGATTGACCCTACCATAAAAACTTTTATTCAAGTAGGCTAACTAGAGTACCTAACATAATTTTGAAGGTCATAACTTAATCTTACCTTCGAAACAAAATTAACCAGAACTGAAATATCTTAAAAAAAACCATAGAAGCTATGATTTTTAGCGCAAACCCTTGAATAAGCTCAAAATTACTCTTCTCAGCATTTTTAAGTAAGTAATAAATCCAAAACCGTATGAGAAAATTTAAAAAAATTAGTTTTATTCTTCTGAGGTAATAAGAAAATAAAAATTTCTAAAATGGTCACGCAACCAGGTGATTTCACATTGAATGAACTGTCTGATGCTTGGTACATTTTATAAATTAACTAAGTTAGCTGATCACCCATGCTTTGCACGACGAATTCAGGAAAGAACAGCTGATTAAAATTCCTGCTGCAACTACATATATCTAATTCTGAACCACTAAACCTATTGCCCATACCATTGTAACTTTAAGGGTGACTGGGGCGGAGCCCTAAGGGATTGCCAAAACGGGAAAATACCTACATGCAGCCCAGATACGAACATGCAAATTTTCAGCTCGATTAGTTCAGTAGTTTTGTTAATACGGAACATACAAGTCAACAGAGAGACAGACACCACCTTTTCTTTTATAAATGTAGGATGGTTTACTTAGTAGGATGTTTAAGAACATAAATTTACATAACTAACCCTACCCGCTCGTATGTCGGGGCAACCCCACCGGTGGCATTTAGCCACGTTATCGCATTTTGGGCCTCATCTGCTCATGAGTTTTTAACTAATTTTTTTAAAATTTGTTTCATTTCATTTTTGGTCCTAAAATCATCTGTACCGATATAAAAATATAAACCGGAAAGTCTGTTTTTTTAACACAACCAACTGTGTGTTTAAATGCAGCTGGATAGGAATAGACCAGTCTGAGAAATGAGAGTGGAAAAGGTACAAAAGAAAATTGTACCAGTTTTTTTTTTTTAACTGGATACCCAGAATATTCAGTAAATATTTTCAAACTAGTGGCTTGAAGGGGCCATCGCCCCTAACCTTACTCCAATACTCTCCCAAATCTGATTCGAACACATGTTAGTTCGTAAATACAATAGACTCTTAATCACACGTTTTAGTGTAAACAAAGCAGGCGTCTTTAATTGCCTATGCTTTTCTTATGGGGGATGTTTTACGTTATTTCTCGTTTGCTAGTAACTTTATGGAGATACTGCTTACCCCCCCCCACGAATCCCTGGGATTGAGACCTTTAATTTGAGCTGCCAAACTCCCACAATTTTGACTTAAAAATTTTGCTTACAGAATTATATATAAAGATATAAACTTATACATTTAAAATAACTGTTACAAAACGTTAACTTATTAAATTTGAGACAGGGTCTATGAGAACAGTTTCATACTTGATAGAATCCTGAACAGGCTTACAATAAATTATACAACCTACTAAGATTACTTTCATGAAATTATCCTGAAAGATTGAATCAATGCATGGGAAGTCTATTAGGCATCCGAAGGGCTAATAGGACTAACTTATATTGTAAGGGGAGTTTCCTCTTTGGTCTTTGCTTTAACAAGTTAACTTAGCTTATTTAAATGTGATCTTGAACTTAAAACCCTTGAATAGCTTAAAAGTAACAATTATTTCGTTAAAGGATGATGCGCATTCTAAATACGAATTGATTTGCCGACAACCAACCGATTTCACATTTCCAGACAACCGGCTCCTAACGAAATTCGGTTTAGCATCTATTGGTACTTACTGTCGTTGAAGTTTTCTTCAAAATGCACCTCAGCGCTGATTTGGGATATCGCTAGAAAAGCTATCAACGCACAAAAGTACATTTTAAGTCCTGGAAATGTCAAATTAACACAACCTTCTCCACCGACAATTGCAAGATAATAAATCGACAAGAGAGAAAACGACTGCTGAAACGACAACTGTACCAGACAGATGGAATGCTCCTATTCGTTGGAATTTTCAACCAATAGAAATTCACCACGCTTGGAAAGTGTAAAACCAGAGAGGTTTCTGAATTTTACAAATTGAAACCCATTATAGAACTATAATAACAAATCTATCCTATAAATTATTTAGTTTGGATAATTTGTATTTAAAATTGTAATTCTTGAATGCATGTTATTAATTTAGAAATTCGATGTACTAAAATTAATATCAAAATGTTTGGAAGTAAGACTCAAACTTATATAAAAAAATATTAGCATAAATATAGTCAACCCAGAAAAGTAAATTCTTTCAATAATAAAATTTATGATTACTAAGTTTAAGTGTATCATAATTTATAAAATACTATCTGTATCCCGGCAGACGTTGTCATGCCTGTGATTATTGCCATTGATTTTCCGTAGGATGTATATTCAATGCTATCACCAACTAAAACCAATATGACCAAGATAACCTGTCCTTAGCTTTTATGTAAACAACAATATCTTTCCATAACATTTATATCGTAACCCTTTTGGGCCTCTTGGGAGGAACCCAAATGGGCTAAATAGATGGCTTAAAAACCTTTCCATGCAATTTTATATACCAAAAGTTTCATGGCAATTGGTCCAACGGTGTCCGAGTCCATAAACTTCAAATATATATACAAACAAACAAACCAACATCCTTCTAGCGAATTTACCCTATATGGAAGAAGCTATTACCGTAGTCGGCATGGTAAGACATAGGCCCGAGACCATGATAACTTTTCGTTTTGAGGTCCCCAGGTGCCAAAAACACCATTAGTTCAAAATTGTATGTATATATATATATATATATATACATGTGTGTGTGTGTGTGTGTGTGTGTGTGTGTGTGTGTGTGCGCGCGCGCTTGTGTATGTGTGTGTGTGTTCGTGAGCACGATAACTCTCGTAAAAATAATCAGATTTTCACAAAATTTGGTACAAACATATAAAGCAGCATTTATGACTTTAAGTTGGAAAACCAGACAGATCGACTTATCCGAAGAGGTATTTTGGAGGAGTTTTGTACCCAAAAAATGGGTTTTTTGAGTTTTTTACATATAATTGTTCAAAAATTCAAATTTTATTATTGTCCATTGGAATCAGCTTAAAAGGACGCACAATTCGGTGTTTTGATCATTGCTCTACGTCAAATGGTTACAGAGATACTGAAAGTGCTAAACACAGTACGTTGTCCAATGTTATTCTTATGGAGAATAAGACAAATTGTATATCTCGCTTATTTATCAACTTATCCTGATGAAACTTGGTATATTGCTTCACATCGTTGTGGTCTATTGATATTTGCACTAACAACAATTTTTTTGCCTATAGTTCCCGTGGCAGCAAACCTGCGTACACAATCCCCATGTTATTCTTATGGAGAATAAGTAGCGTGTTATCTCCCTTAATTATGAACATAAATTCCAAATATTTGGTATGCGGCTTTACCTACTTGAGTTATATTGATATTTGTATAAAACACCATTTTTTGTGTTCCTAGCTTCAGCAAACCTGCATACTCAGCCGCCATGTTATTCTTATGGAGAATAATTAAAATGTCATAAATCGTTTATTTATGAATGTATATTGATGAAACTGGGTATATGGTTTTATGTGGTATTAAGACATAAATATGCATTTGAAATTCGCTGAGTAGTCAGGTTTGCTGCTATGAAGGTGTTTTATAAATATTAAAAAAATTACTTGAAGGCTTCGTCCCATTGGCTTTAAAATAAAGTTTCAATTTTTATCTGTTGAATACAAATATTTTACTTAGTCAGGTGATAATTATTTAAACATATCTTCCCGGTGTAACTAGGATGAAAGGCGTACAGTTATAATTAATGTTCAATTAACTATCAATGGCAGCGGTATTCAGTTTTGAACGATCAATTTGGTTTAACTAATTATTAGACATAAGTGTTTTTTAATGCATTTTGGTAATTTGTATGACTGCGTCAAATTATGGGAAAAGGTGTTACCCATTGCCGTCCCACTTCTATATGGCCATAGTATCGAGACCGAGCGCCTTTCTCTGGTCGCTCCATGAACAATATTATCACAAAACATAACAACATTTTCAGGCCTATAGAGCGGAGTACTAAGGTTGGAAAAACATATCCATACTAACAACAACAACGTGATATGGTCCAGGAGTAGGTTTGAGGGGCCGTTCTAGAGCCTTTTAGATATCGCATTTTAAACATAAGCATATAACGTTGCTACTTTGGAGGCAATTGGAACGGGAAAGGCACAAGTGGTGGTGGGGGGTGGGTGGTTGTTTCTAAGCAAATTCATGATGTGATTCAGGGCCAGATGTAGAATCTGTTGTAGGCAGCGCCGTATTAAGGGGCTGTGACGCGTGCCCTTGCCACCCAGGTCCGCAAGCTGGTGACCATGTTTTAGCTTGTTTGAGGATTTTGTATGTGGGATTCGTGTGGTGCGGGCCTCCATTGTGGTACGGGCCCATAGGTGCGCGCCTATATGTAGCATATGCTTAAATCCGGCCCTGGTTGTAGGCTTCAAGACTCAACCTGTGTGGTGCGGACCCTTTACTGGCCCAGGTCGAAGACCTTTGTTTTGTATTTGGTTTTTGTGTGCCTATTTAACATTTGCTTAGATCCAGCCATTCTGTGATCATATGTCAAGTGTGTTTAATTTTAAAACGAAATTATGATTTAATACCACAGCAAATACAAATTATGAACAGTATTAATATATGCAAAATATATGATGTTCAGTCGTCAATCGTCAATGTCATAATCATTTGAGAGCCTTTCGTTATTGTAACATCCCCTGTACTACAAACGGGACTTAAAGACACAGATAAAAGTCATAAAATTGCAACAGGTTTTCAGCATTATCAGCGTGACTAATTTTAACAGTGTAACCTTCGTAACAAATTGGTTCGTACAATATGCACTACTATTTAACTTGTTATTTAATTTAAAATTGTTTTTGCCAAACTCATCAAATATACCATAGACTAACAACAGTATTACAACAATGCTATTACGTACGATTATTACAACTGTGTTATATATAAATAATTTTATACCTCCCAATCCCGGATTGGTCCTACCATCTACCCGGGATAATAATACAAATCAACCATCTCCTTAAGTTTTTGCCAAAAGGTTACTTCGCTAGAAACACCCTGCTGACTGGTGTCAGACTGGATACTTCTGATTAACCGAATCAATTACAAAATCTGTATTTTTATTGTGCTCCAAACTGGTAATAATATGAAACGAACATCCCCTTACGTTTAGGGTATATGAAATGGTACTTCACTATATAGAAACACCTTGCTGACTGGTGAGAAATCTCAACTGCATGGGTACTTACAGTTGACCGACTCGCTTCAAATTTTGGTATTTTGATGCTGCGGCGATCGCTTGTCAGTTATTAAATTGGTAAATGTTTTTGATTTAAAATTAGTCATCAAACTTATATATTCTTATTTCATTGTGAACAGTTTTTGTAAAGTTATGCATAATTCATTATTTGACTTTGCATTCAATTCACGCCACGAATCGGATACAAAGTAATTGATTCATGGTTTAGTTTTGATTTACTTTTTTGATTCGTTCGATTTCAGCGACTAATTGAGCGGAGCTCCTATACTACACTCTGGCTTTTTATTTACACGTACTCTTCCTGAACGGCTGGAGTGATCCTCACGAAATTTTGCTCGGTCATAGTAACCGCATCTATGGGAAGGTATAAATCTGAAATAGTCCAAATCGGACATAAGGGTTCTGCCCTACGGTCCTTTAAAGTTCCCATATTATTTTAATAGGAGAAATATTTTATTTGGTTTGTTTACTGTGTGTTGATTATACAGCTGTTATAAGGATCACATTTAAATGCAGACTGTTACTATCAGCTGTTTGTAAATACAGTAGTTTTCTGTGAAATTGTTGTTTTGTTTATTTTAGTGGTTTGTTTACCTTTGTACGTGAATGAAATGCCACGTTTACGGAGAGCAAAGTTCGTAGAGCTTTCAGACCAAGGTTCGTAGCAAGGTTGGTAGAGCTTTCAGACAAGGTGTGCTGATTTACATAAGAGCAATGTTCGCAGCAAAGAGGTCTTACGAGTTCGTCCAGCTGATTCATAAATCCACAACAAACCATAAAGTGTAGCCAACCTTACAGAGTATAATATTGGTACAGTTACAGTTAGTTTTAAATAGCCACTGGACAGTGGACTTTCGGTACATAACTTTTACGTATTTACTTGAATAATGCTAATTAGGTAATTGTTATTTCAATCATAGAACAAATTGAATTAAAATCTGTTGGTATTTAGAACTGTTTACAAGAATAAGTGTACAAGAATTAAAAAATAACTAAGTTAACTAGTCAATCTTGTCTAAGTGTAATAATTTGAAGCCATCTTAAATGTGTAAATGGAATTCATCTTAAACTTGGTACCTAATATTAAGCAATACAATTTTTTGTTCATGGACATCGGGTAGTAATAAAAAATAATATTATTGTTATTATTAGGCCTTCCTTATTGTTTTAATAAATTGAGCTTATTCATTTTTCAAACTAGATTTAACAACTTAAGGTATTAGCTTTTGTTTAGTTTAATTTTATATCACTTTATGAGTAAATAATGATAGGCCTAAGATTAATGTTATCACTAGAATGTGAATAGTATGTAGGCTATAGAGATGTTTAGTAAAGTTCGGAAATTGACTAACATATATCCTATAAAACTTATTCATTTACCAATTATATATTTTAATATATTTAAAATATTACTACTATCTTATATTGCTATTTGTTCTTAGCCTATCAACATATATACAAATGGATTGTCTGTTAATAAATTAATATGGACTACTCTTAACCATAGACACCGGGTATCGGGTTCTCGTGCTCCTGTGGACAACACAAGACCAAGACACTACTGGACTAATCCAAATGATTAGAAACGATTTGTTTTTTCTATTAGCCTATAGGAAGGTAGTACAGGGGAGCATGTGCAAAGCATTCGGAGCGACATTTCATATAGCAACCACTGTACTGAAAATATAGAATTTGATCAGTCTTACCACTTGGAGTGTTAACATTTGAGGGCTCGTCATATTCTGATACTTCAGGGTTGTTTTTCTTCTCATCGTCAGAAACTTCTGCTGCTTGATGGCCTAAAAATAGGGTTGGCACTGCTGTGCGTCTCAGTTTCCTTTTAGTTGGACATTAGGTACTTTTCCTATCAAATACTCATGAAAAGAGTTTTTTGTGAAATGAACGGAACAAACTCTTAAATTGTTTACATTACATTCACGATTCACGATTTACGATTCACGAATTACATTGAAACAATTATCTATCCATTGTTTTCTAATTGCTTCATCTTTAGGAAAAACGTGGTATTGAATATGCTTCAATTGGTCGTTTTTTTTGTGTCTTTGTTATGTAATTTTTGCAACTTAAAACAACACATTTCATCCCTGGCATGTCAGTGAAGATAAAATAAAAAATATAGGCCTGGATATTTATTTAATTCCGAATTATTAGTCATGCAAAAAGGAAAATTTAAACAATCGAACACATAATTAAAAAAAGTAACAGCAGTAAAGTAGACTTTGAAAAAGTTCGGAATTTCATAAAGTCAAATAATTTCAACACTCAAAAGTAAATAACTGAAATATTAACATTTACTTAAAATATCAATGTAAACCTGGGAAGAAATAAAACACGTTTCTTTTCACTGTCAGGTTTTATTTTTTATATGCAGTTTAAGTTAGTAATCAGAATAAATCAAAACGATATATTAGTTTCATTAAATAACAGCTGATAAAAATATGCAAGCAGTTAAACAATGTCATTTTAACAACGGTGAGAAAAATATGGTAATCGTACGATAAATATCGTGTTTACAGCAACACTGAAGATTGGATTGGTGATCGATCACGTGACCTTCCACCTGTTTTTACGAGGTCTCTTCCGGTAAAGCAGAAAACCTTAAATAGATCAACTCAGCACACCTTGTCTGAAAGCTCTACGAACCTTGCTTTCAGACCAGGTGTGCTTATATTTACATAAGAGTAATGTTCGCAGCAAAGATGTCTTACGAGGGCGTCCAGCTGATTCATAAATCAACAACGTACCATTAAGTGTTGCCAACCTTAATAGTATAATAATGGTACAGCTATTTTTAAATTGTCACTGGACATGCAGAAAGAAAATTTAAACCCTTAATCCAATAATACAAACCCTTACAAACCCTTAATCTAATAATACAAATAAATCAAAACAATATATTAGTTTCATAAAATAACAGCTTATCATATAATGTAAGCAGTTAAACAATGTTAATTCTAATTACACTGATGAGGAAAATATGGTACTCGTACGATAAATATCGTGTTTCCAGGAACACTGCAGATTGGATTGGTGATCACGTGACCTTCCAGCTGTTTTTACGAGGTCTCTTCCGGTAAAGTAGAAAACCTTAAATAGATCGACTCAGCACACCTAGTCTGAAAGCTCTACGAGCCTTGTACGGAGAGGAGGTGCAAATCTTGGACGACGCACCGTAAATGCCATCGACAGGAGACTGCACATGTAACTGATGAGGAGTATGCTGAGAGATTTAGGCATAATTTGGAAGCCCTCGCGTATCAAAAATGCAGAGTCTGCAGACGCTTGGACATAGTCAGCAATGATGACAACTATATTTGTACCTCATGCGTAAAAGATCCTTTAAAATTCTCTGCAGTCCTTATATATGCAATATGCAACCTTCAATCATTCCCGAAGATTATCCAAGGGAAAAATCGATTCCTCGATACATTTCTGAAAATTATTGATTAAATAGATACTCGCGTCGCTCAATATTGCAAGCATACAACTGAATTGTATTCCTAGTTATTCTTTGCCTCGCCAAAACTTGGCGGAGAAAAGTTCGCAATTTTTTTCATTAGTGTCATCTCCTAATGTTACATCCATGTCATAACATATCTATACAATATCTATGTCATAACATATCTATACAATATATATGATATAACGTAGAGCTCAGTGGCTTTGATCAACGATTTTATGTTGACGTTGACAAGTTGCCATGACAACTTAACCTCAATAAATAACACCAAACAAACAACCAAAGTGAGTTGATCAAATGCATTTTTGAATGTTTCTCTATCAATAATATTGTTGGTTTCATATATGTGAGTGTTTATCTTTGTTAGTGACTAAAATACTAAAAATTGTATCCATTTAAGGTTGTATGAGAATTGTCAATTATGTTTGTGCAGTATTCTGAGATTTCAAATTGAGTAAGTGCAACAACATAATTAATTAATTATTTAATTAAACTTAGAAACAAAAACAGGAATTTGTACCGGTTCAGAGAAAGGTTATTAACTTTTGTTAGCTTGCAGCTTGAAGAGTAGAAAGTGTTGAGCTTAATTTGTTTAATCAGTGAACATTGGAAAGGTTGAGAACATGTAAAATGTTTAGGAGTGTTTAGTATCTATTATGGTAGTTGGTTAGCATTGTCAGAAAGAATTGACATTTTTTACTGTAATAAATCAGTCACAATACCCTGAATTGTATATTTTTTATACCTTATCTTAAAACTACCCTTAAAATTAAATTGGGAAATCTAAACGAAAGGTGAGTTCAGATAAATAATCTTTACGAGTGATATGCGATTGCAATATGCACCTTCGGAACTTACCAATTCGCCTGTTATAACCATGCATACAGTTTCATAAGCGGCCACCAACTAATCGGATGTGATACATCGATCTTAAACATTCGATATAACGAATCACATTTTAAATCGATCTTTAAATGAAATAAAACTAAAACCGAAACTTTCGAGTCCTCATGGCGTGTTTTGAAACAGTCTCTGCAAACTGGTGGGATTAAGAGCGATGATGTGAGTTTCAAATAAATTCTAATGAAACATTTAATACGCGGCAACACAAATGGAAACTAAAATTTAAAAATACAACAAATAATAAAGAAACGTATAACCAAGCTAAAAATTGCCAGAGTTCCGTTCATTCAATTCATGAAAGTAGCCTATAAAGTTTACCCTTAGCTTAGTTATACGTTTCTTTATTATTTGTTGTTTTTTATTGCAGTTTTCGTTTGTTTGTTATTTGCTAAATGTTTCATTAAAATATATACTTGTAACTGGCATCGCATATTATTATAGACGATATACAATTTGTTGATTTTATATGATAACATTAATATAAATATCAAGTGAATAATTTTCGCTGTATACTATTCAAAATATTGAGTGTTCCGATTCGATACATCGAATGTTTAAGATCGATATATCGCATCCGATTAGTTGGTGGCCGCTTATGAAACGGTACCCATAACCATGTTTCTGGATGCTGAAAAAAGTACTGAAACAAAGTTTCTTTAAACATCATTTTATTTTTTTTCACACTTTTATTATGTCACTGCTACAAATACAGGAAAACAGGGATTAAAGGCGGAATTAACGAACGCTCCTCCAAGCTTCCTTACCTTTAACCTTCCTTGATCCGTCCTCCGACCTTTCTTCAACCTCCCTCATGGAACTGTGTAAGGAGTGTTTAAGGGAGGTTTAAGGCTAGTTGGAGGATGGTTGGAGGTCTTACAGCTGATTTGTTAAATCAAAACAAAGCTTAGATAGGTCATGTTGTTGACAACAAATAGTTGGTATACAGTTTCTAACGGTTTAACACTAAACCAGATCCATTGTCCGTACATTTTAATGAATTTTTATTTAGATATTATTTTGGTATATTCTTACTCCTAAATCTGATTTTCAATTCTAGTAAATTCTTCAGGGTAAATCATACTGCTGGGTTTGAATCTGTTGATAGTACATCGGGCAATACATCTTTTGATCAAATCAAAATCTTTATTTTTCCATTCACAATACAGTTACAAAATAACGTTTGCAAGGACATCGTCAAAAATATCACAGAAATAACAAAATTAACTTACAGAATGACAGTTTACATTAACGTTGCAACAAGACAAAGAAACACTGGTGACTAAAAACAAAGACATGAAAGATCTTAGAAATATATAAAATTTACAGTCGATAGATAACATTATTAAAGAAGAAGATTTTGGAATTTAAAATACACGTTCAAAATATTCATCCAAAGAATAGAAACATTTCCTTATCAACAAACCTTTTATTCTATCAGCAAATCTTCTTAATTCTAAGCTAGTGATTGAGAGTGGAAACTTATTATATAGTTTAACTCCAGTGAATTTAAAACTTTTTTTGAGTTTTTGCTTCCGTACACAATTCAGTCTTAATTTTATTACAATTCCTTGTATTATTATACTTGTGGACATTTGAATTTAAGCTAAAGTTACATAAATTTGTCTTGATAAAGATAAGACATTAATAAATATAAATACAAGGTAACAACATTACATTAAGCCTAATAAACAACTCTCTGCAATGAGTTCTAACAGGAACCTTACAAATAATTGCCTTTTTCTGTGCAATTCATAAAGATTTGGCAAAACCCGAACTACCCCACAAGATTGTACCATAAGTTAAATGAGAATGAACATAACCAAAATGCACTGATAATAAGATATTTTCACTTACAGTCATAGAACTCTACACCTGGAATGCTAGCGCAGTGGAGTTTTTGATGTGAAAAACGGTCCTTCCCCCTCCACTTCTTAGGCAACTTCGTCAACTGAGCGACTTCTTCTGGAAAATATTTTAATGCGCGCACTCATTAACACGCTCCTCCATCGCACAGGGATCATCCGATTCTAATGAAACTTATATATTTATTATCTGGAAGAACTGAGGATTCTAACGGAGTAAACAACTTACAGATAAGTCAGTTAACAGAATTATACAAATACAAAATATAATTAGCTAAACAAATTGGAACATAAAAAAGTTAGTAAGCGTAAACTTTTTTTATTTTTTGAGTAGAAACAAACTTCAAGCGAGAAAAATGTTGGAAATGAGTTGAATAAACACTTTTATTTGAAACATTTGTTTGTACAGTCTTTAGTTTTCTTACATTTAAAGAGCAAACGCGCGCTTTTGATATCGCCACCGCCGGGCCGCCGTCGCGTCGCGTTGCTGTCCCGTGCCGGAAACCTTTATTCCATGATATCCTATTTTTCATAATTTTGTAACTATCTTATAATAACAAATAGTTTTCTTCGGAAGGAAGGGCCGGCTAATTAATGTTTTAATTCTGAAACATTGAAATGAAGTCCATGTCAATGTGCACAGTGTAACTTGCGATGGCCCTACAACTAATGTTCGCGCTCTTAAGAAGCTGGGATGTACATTTCCTCATAAGCCTTGGTTTGTATTGCCTACAGTTAAACATAACATTTATGTTGTCCTTGACGCTTGTCATATGGTTAAACTTAGTAGAAACACTTTGGCTGATAAGAAAGTTATTCAGACTGAAAATGGTGTAGTTGAGTATAAATACAACAATTACTTAATCATGTACAGAATTTGGAAGGCTACAAGTTTGCCAATAAATTGACAAACAAACACATGAAGTATGAAAATAAAAAGATGAATGTAAAACTAGCTGTCCAAACTTTAAGTAGTGAAGTTGCTGATGCATTAGATTTTTATTTAATTACATAAGTTAATTTTATTTAATCACACTTAAGATGTCTAAGAGCAACTGTATAGTCTTATATCGTAATAAAATATTGTTTAAAATTGGGTTTCAAATTAATTTTGAATATTAACCTATTCCCTGTCATTTTAC
The DNA here is from genome assembly GCA_963675035.1 of Allygus modestus. Taxonomy (NCBI): domain Eukaryota; kingdom Metazoa; phylum Arthropoda; class Insecta; order Hemiptera; family Cicadellidae; genus Allygus; species Allygus modestus. The sequence continues at coordinate 132,253,104 of OY776114.1, forward strand.
ATGCTACCGTATATGTTGGTTCCACTTGCGATTCAGTTTATTTAATACAAAACAGCGGCAATGAAACAAATATCTATTTCCAAAATAAAAACAAGAGTGGCTACCATAGACCACTTACTGCTTGTAAAATAATAAGTAATAGTTCAGCTTGTTAATACAATCATATTCGTGTTGTATAGCAAAGTGTTGCATCAGTTAGCTGGAATGAGTGCGGCGCGAATTGGTTTGAGCGCTGGAAACGATAATACCTTCTTTACAGAACAAATAAATCAACTTATGAAAAAAAGTTTGGGATAAAAATTGTGGATCAACTAATTATCTACAAATTTTCCGCTGGAATTTTCTTTTCAACCCCAAAACAAAAAAAGTTTACGCTTAGAGACTTTTTCGTGTCACACTTTTAAAACACTAAATAGTTTTCATTACTACAAATAAATTAAATTACCAAACTACAAGAAGTTTATACTGTTAGATTCCATAGTTTATGCAGATCAATAATATACACTTTATTGTAATTACACGAGGCGCAAAAGCATGTAAACGATAGGGCGCACAATGCTGAAATCCACTGAGCGGCCGTGAGTGCCTAAGAAGGGGTGGGGGTAAAGACCGATTTCTTGACACAGCCCGAGCGTTCCAGGTGTATTAATACAGTTCTATGCTTACAGTAGATTGTAATTTTCTAATCATATACCGGTAAGTACCTTTAGATACCTTTGAGGAGATTTAATTTATGTGTACTTGCCAGTTCAAATTACCTTGAATCATGATTCCTAAAAACTTGACAGGAACATTTGCTACTAAGGCTGTATTGTAACTAATATTCAACTTTTGGGTTTTTTGAAAATTTAAAGATGGACGTTTTCACAGGACAATATGGATTACAGGTTTTGAATGTTTATACAGTTTTAATCAGAGAGTGTCTTATTAGTAGTTTAAAACCTTAAGTTATGCATTCTTATGATTCATTTTCTTTTAAGATTACATTAGAGATAGCAGTATGAGTATAGGCGTAACATAAGGAAAGTAGGACGTTGGCCTAATTAAGCTACCTTTGAAGATATAAACCATCACTGACGAACATTAGCCTGATGTAAGCACTGACGTAAGCTTAGGCCTCACGTGTAATATTATGAGATATCATATAGTCTAGCAACGGTTTATTAAATGAATTAGTGAATGTTCATATTTCTTTGAGACGAGTTTTAAAATAACAATTTAAACAATTAAAAGAATTTATCGTTTAAGTAATACCAGGATATCGGTTAAAATCCTCTTAAATTTGTAAGTGGTATGCACTTTTTTGAGTGCAGGAAAAATGATTTTTACTAGGTATTTACTCTCGATGGCACTTTTATGTTTACAATCAAAGAACTTGATTACTTTTTCTCCCTAAAAACGTTTTTTAACAACTCGATTTCAGTTGATTCGTTTCACTTTAAACTTTGACGTACAATATGTAAATAAATAATAAACGAATGTAGTAATACACGTACACGTTGGCCAACTGTGTTTCACTAACGCTTGCAAAACTAGAAAATAACTACTGCCGGATATCTCCGATTTTCATAGAAATCGTATAGTTTCTATATATTTAATTTAAACGAAATCAGCTATTAGCATAACTATCATTACAAGTTGTCTTGTCGAGTATATTAATACAATTAATTCATCAGGAAACGAAAAGAGGAGTATACTAATTTTGCTTTGTTAGGATACCAGCACTTACGATGATTGATCTTTAAGGAACGTCTGTGAATTCAGGATTTTCATTTGAGGATGGTTGGAGGAAGGTCGGAGGCTGGATCAAGGGTGGTTAAAGGTAAGGAAGCTTGGAGGAGCGTTCGTGAATCCCGCCCTAATTGAAAGAAGCTATAAAAATAAGATTAAGAATATTTTACTAAATGACTGCCCTTACAAAATTGATGATAGTTTGAAGAATAATTATTGGACCCAGAGAAGAAATTTAAGTAATTAAATGTACTATAATTGATCTACATTTATACCTATTCTGTTAACTATTGTCATGTATTATTTTTAATGACCATTGACAATGAAGTTATTTATTTATTTATTTAAAAACATCAGAAAAGCAGGATAATATGTGCTTACTCATTTTTGCTGTTGGTTCAAGATATAACAGTATAGTGTTCAGGAAAGCAAACAAAGTCACCATTAAAATTTAAAATGTATCACATTTTAGCGAATTTCCCCTATAGGGAAGAAGCTATTACCGTAGTCAGCATGGTAAGACCTAGGCCCGGGACCATGATAACTTTTCGTTTTGAGATCCCCAGACCCCAAAAACACCATTCGTTCGAAACTGTATATAGATATATATATATGTGGCCGTGAGCACGATAACTCTCGTAAAAATGATCCGATTTTGATGAAACTTGGTAGAAACGTGTAAAGCAACATTTATGACTTTAAGTTTGAAAACCAGCCACATCGCTCTATCCAAAGGGGAGGGGGGGGGGGTTTGTACCCCAAAAATGGTTTTTTGAATTTTTTAGATGTAATTTTTGAAATAGTCAAATTTTAGTTTTCACCATTGGATTCAGCTTAAAAAAACACACAATTTACTATTTTGATCATTCCTCTACGTCAATTGGTTACCGAGCTTCATCTCGTTGTGATCTTTTGATATTTGATAAAAAAAAAATATTTTTTGCCAAAGCCCCGTAGCAGCAAACCTGCGTACTCAGCCGCCATGTTATTCTTATGGAGAATAATTAAAAGCTGTGTCTCCCTTAATTATGAACATAAATGAATAAAATCTGGTACCTCAACTTCACCTAGTTGAGTTATATTGATATTAGCATAAAAACCTACTTTTTGTGTTCCTTGTTGCAGCAAACCTGCATACTCAGCCCCAATGTTATTCTTATAGAGAATAATTAAAATTGTATATATCGCTTATTTATATTTTTATTGTGAATATATTTTTATGAAACTTGGTAAGTGGCTTTATGTAGTATTAAGACATTTATATATCCATTGGAAATTCGCTGAGTATGCAGGTTTGCTGAGACGGGGGTATTAAAAATATAAGGGAACCTCTTGCAATTCTGCTTTCCTAATTTTGATTGACGATTCATTGTTGTGCTTTTAGGTTTACCATGCTTAAAGACCACTTATTTATCTTCAAAGCAAGCTACCAGTACTTGTTTTAGCGAATTTCCCCCATAGGGAAGAAGCTATTGCCGTTATCGGCATAGTAAGATCTAGGCTCGGGACCATGATCTTTTCTTTTTTAGGCCCCCAAATGCCAAAAACACCATTCGTTCAAATTCATATAAATGTTAAATATATATATATAATATATACATATATATATATATATATATATATATATATATATATATATATATATATATAAATGTGTATGTAGGCACGATAACTTTCGACAAAATGGTCCAATCTTGATGAAATTTATTATAAACGTGTAAGGCGGCATCTATTTTCATGAGTTTCGAGAACCAGACTGGTCGCTCTATTTTAAGATGGGTTTTAGGGGGATTTTGTACCCAAAAAATGGGTTTTTGTATTTTTTCACATAATTATTTTTAAACCCAAATTTTGGTTTACTTACACCATTAAATTCAGCTTAAAAAAAAATTTGGTATTTTGATCATCGCTCTACGTCAATTGGTTACCGAGATATTGAAAGTGCTAAACACAGTATACGTTGTTCAATGTTAATCTAATGGGGAATAGGTAAAATTTTATATCATGCTTATTAATGAACATATACTAGTGAAACTTGGTATGTGGCTTTACATGGTTGAGGTTTACTGATATTTGCATACAAAACCCATTTTTTTGTGGTCACCATTCCAGCAAACCTGCGTACTCAGCAGCTATAATGTTATCCTTATGGAGAATAAGAAACGTGTGATATCTTTCTTGTTTATGAATACAAATTGGTAAAACTTTGAGTGTTGCTTCACCCAGTGGTGATCCATTGGTATTTAACCCATTGGCTTACCTGAAATTTGCCACCTGACAAACCGTTCAGTTTCCTAAGAAAAATTACATAAATGTAGACTTTTACTAAACTGTCATTATAGCAACATTTATTGCTCAATTTACTTAATTTTTGCACTAATATTTAGAGAAATAAATTATCTACAAGAAGAAAATACTTTTGACTGCATTTATGTATGGTAAATATTATATATATATATACATATAGTTTATAAAAAACATTAATTTTAAAAGGAGTTACATGTAAAAAACAAAAAAATAATGTTTCAGCCCAACAACTATTATGAACTTGTAGGTTTTTTTTTACATGAAAATAAAAAATGTTAGTGATACATTTATATTTGACCTAGATATTTACATCATACCTACATCATATTTTTCCGAAATTTGACTAAGTTTCCCCAAGTATGGGCATATGCATAAAAAATACAAACAAACAATATATGAAAACTAATTAAAACAACAAAAAACAAAAAGAAAAAAATTAAAAATATTTTTTTTTATAAAAAAGTGCTATCCCGAGTATACTCGGGGTTGCACATCCGGGCTACTTTCGGCGGCCACGAGTATACTCGGGGTTGTGAGCCAATGGGTTAAATAGAAACCTGATTTTTGTGGACCTTGTTGCAGGAAATCTGCATACTCAGTCCTAATGTTTTTTTTATAGAGAATAAATAAAATGTCATATCTCGCTTATTTATGAGTATGCTTTGATAAACATTGGTAAGTTGCTTCATGATGTAGTGAAGTATCACTTGGGGCCATACACATGTTACATACACACTTAAGGGGGGGAGGGGGTATGGCGGAGCGTTATGCTGCGGTATGTGGGGGAGGGAGGTTTGGATCAACGTTACGTAACTCACACGTATTAACCCTTTTTTCTAGCGTAACCCTGTTTCTCTTGATACTGTTATATATCTTCAAAACTAAAAAGTATCAAATTGATTTCTAAATCAAGATTACAGTTAGTTATATACAAATACTTCCATCATACTATTTTAATAACAGTTAAACTAAAAATAAATGCTTAATGTGTTTTGAGCAAGTTCTGTATTGCTTTACACCTATGTTTTGTGTTGTTTTAGAGTGTAAAAGCATGACTTGATACAGTAATGCCACCTACATCTTTAGTTTTTTAAGTTGTTTTGTATTTTTATCTATAATATTATAAAGAAGAGGTGGTTTCTGTCTGTCTGTCTGTCTGTCTGTCTGTCTGTCTGTCTGTCTGTCTGTCTGATGTTCCGGGTGAACGCAAAAACTACTTAACCGATTGGGCTGAAACTTTACACAAAGGTAGATCTTGAACCCATGCAACACATAGGCCTATTCACTTCCTTAAAATCCCCTCGGGCTACGCCCCGTGAACGTTCTAAGTTTCAATGTTTACATTTCATAAGAAAGTAAACATTCAGAAACTGTAATCCGAACAGCTGAGGGCAGTTACATTTGACAGCTTAAAGAGCAGAAGCAAGAACAACAGCTGTTTCAAGCTAACTAAAATGAAATTTGCATTGACTATAGAACGGGTAAGGTAAACCCCTGTGCGAAGAACGTGTACATCAAGTATATATATATATTTATTTCAATATACCGTATAATTAATCTATATAAATAAAATTAGAGTTTTGTCTGTACATTGCTTGGAATTATGAAATGTTTGCATATTTTCACGTTTTACACCCTAGGGAAACCAAAACAAATCTTATCTCAATTTATGTCTGTCTGTCTGCCGGTAACGCTCAAGGATGGGTTTTTGTTCGCTTTTCACTGGAAAACGGGTGCAGTGACATTAATGAAACTTTGTTTCTTTCTTCTATATATGTGTTAGAAGGTTTTAGGGCACTATAAACTGGCATACGCCTTTTTAAAAAAATAATGGCAGCCGCTCAAAAACGTGATTTTGTGCGGTTTTGGTCATGTTTTGTTCGCTTTTCACAGGAAAACGGGTGCACCGATTTTTATGCAACTTTTTTCTATGTTCTATATGTGCGTTAAAAGGTTTTAGGCTAATTGGATTGTTTTAAATTACCTTAGGACACTGCCCCATAGGGTTTTTAAGACCCTATGCTATTCTTATGGACAAAGCATTTATTTATATTGAACCAGATGATGGCATAGTTATTCTATAAATAGGTTTTTTAGTTCTTTTTTAAAACGTTGAGTGAAGATTGGTAATAAATAACATAAGTGGATATATGATCTAAATCTATATTTGTCAGACTCATGCACTCACTGACATAGTGATCACTTTATCTAAGAAACGACAATGTCTATTGAAGATAAAATTTTGGATGGTGGTTCCCCTTATGCTGCAGATTCACAATAAGAATACGTTTAAAAAAGTCCTATAGGGTTCTTCGCTAATTTACTTTTATGGCAATTGTATGAGTATTAGTACTTTCTGGACCTTTGTAAGTTACATTTCGGTAGGAACATAACTAATTCATCAGAAAAAACGCAGCCTGTTACGAAAATGTTTATGTGCTTCGCCCCCCGGAATTTCAAAATACAATATTTTAACAATCTTGCACATACTCTTGGACTGATGGATCTGAAATTTGGTAGGAATGTAGCTGATAGGTCAGTGCAGACATTTACCTGGTCCAGACACAAATAAACTCAAGGGCTCTGGCCCAATGGCCTTTAATATAAGCGCGTTAGTCATAACACACAAACTACTCAACCAGTAGAGCTGAAATTTGATGCCTTAAAGGAAATAAGAAACAACATAATGGGGAGTCACGGTGTTGTTCTCTGGAGATCTCAGACAGACCCTTTGTCGTAAGTGAGACATGAGTGGACGAGTCTACGCCTCTCTAAAAATATATTTTATGTAGCCGACCACTGAGCGTCTGAACTTAACAGTAAATATGAAAATGTATTTTTGAGAAGATTAAGGGGTTGAGCAGTTTTCTTATGCGCTTTTAAAAGTTGAGATTGGGACATTGAAAAACAAATTAAGGTCTCAGAAACATCTATCCTTCACTCGGCACTATCGATGAATCACAGGATTTATTGATTAACAGTTTGTTACACCAAGTTTCATAAACAGTTTAATCTGGAAAGTGCCTGGCTCTGTGATTGTGCCATCCTCACGTCCACCAATGAACAAGCAACGGAGATCAACACAAATGTAGGTCTATTCCAAAGGGAGGAACGAACATATACAATATTTAATACCGTTCATTTAACCATGACCACTGTTAGAACAGTTTGTATATTTTGATTTACATTTATTTAAATAAAATCAAGTAGTCATATGTTTTTAAAACATATGATTTTTCCAAGTTTAAATGGTTTTTTTCAATTATATTGAAAACAGGACCTGGCAAGAATGGTGATTTTAAAAGTGGTTTGTCAATGTTTTTAAAGTTTAATGTTTCGTTACATTACTATTAATTTATTGGAATGTAAAGATTAATGTATCAAAGTATTTAAAATGTTGAATTAAACAGGGTTAATATTTTGTTGTACTTGAGTTCTTTTATTTCTAAAATCGAATCCAAAGTGTTACGTGTACTGATTTGGAGTAGCTAAAACCACACCGTTAACTACCCGACAGAGTTCCTCGACTTGGCAGCAGTACCCGAACTATTTGCCATAGTATATTTCGTTAACTTAAATTTAATTCTACTTTAAAAGTGTAAAATGTAATTTTAATATTGTAAAATTATGTGGGTTGTTAATATTTTTAGTTAATCTGCCATTTATGTACAACCCGTACGAAGGACGGGTACATCAGCTAGTTAGTTATAAATTAAATTAGTTCCTTTTTAGCTTAGATAGTTTATTTTGTTGTTTATATTATTAGTAACAGTCTTGTTTGTTTGTATACATTTTGCTTTGAAATACGTTATCAACAAATGTTGTTAAAACAAAAAAATTAAAAGTTTAACCCTTTGAGTGCCAGAGTTTTTCGGTCGTCATATCCCTAGAGTGCCAGAGTTTTTAACACAGTACATCCAAAAAGTGCCAGGCACAAAATCAACATTTTGCAAGGGTTTGCAAAAAAATTAATAACCTTTTTATTTGGTAAGATATTTGTATGAAACTTTTTTGTTTTGTAAGTTTAAAGTTTAGCTACAATATTATGCACATATATAATATTTAAAAAATCAAAAATCAAAAATTTGAATACATATATGTCTGTGGGAAATTTCTTTCAATTTTTTTTATTTGTTTCAGGTAAATAAACATTGTTCAAATATAAGATTTTCACCAAACAACTACTAGATTTATAGAGGACATGTTTCCCAAAATATTTCCTGAAAGTTTCATCAAATTTGGGCTGTAGGCGGACGAGTTATTTCCATAAATGTAAAAAAATATAAAAACGGCAAATTAGTACACAAGACAGTAGTCTAACTTTATTCAAGGGTTTAAGTTTTATTGCAATTTTATTTCATAAAGCAGACTAACTAGGCCTCGTATATTTATGGAGTATATGTTTACCTGAACATATCCTGGAAATGTCCTGGAAGAAATAATAAAAAGTAATGACGTAAGACAAATTTTCTATAACGATTCACAAAATCAACATTTTGCAAGGGTTTTGTACATAAAATCAATAACTTTTTTATTTGCAAGATATTATTATGAAACTTTTTTTGTTTTGTAAGTTTAAAGTTTAGCTATAATATTATGCACATATATAATATCTAAAAATAAAAAATAAAAAATTTGAATAGGTACATATTATACATGCGGGACATTTTTTATATATTTTTTTCAGATAAATAAACATTGTTCAAATATAAGATTTTCACCAAATAACTACTAGATTTATAGAGCTAGAAGATATCCTGGAAATGTCCTGAAAGAAATAATAAACAGTAATGACGTAAGAAATATTTTCTATAACAACGATATATCGTTGCAATGTATTTTTCGGTAAGACCACCGACGACGATATATCGTTGTGAAGTATTTTTCGGATGTTCCGTGCACAACGATATATCGTTGCGTGGCACTCAAAGGGTTAATGGTTCAATGGAATCCATATTCCAAATTTCTAATAAAACAATGTTTAAAAGGTTTAAGCTTTTTTAATGCCTACTACGATTGAGTTACATAACACATTAGAGGGGAGGGGGGGTATGGTCAAGCATTATGGTCCGTTACATGGGGGAGAGATGGGGTCTGAAATGACAAAAAAAGTGTTACGTAATATGTGTATGGCCCCTTTGAAATTCGCTGAGTATGCAGGTTTGCTGCAACGGGGGTATTATTTACAGTACACAATTGTTGGTTGGATCTGTGAGCTACATTATTTGTAGATCTACATTAGAAGTTTATCCTAAAACAATCTTGTTTTATTAATTAATTATTGGATAAATATATGAGGTCTTATAGTTTGGAGATTCTCAGAATAATGATGAGGGGCACTATATGGTTTGTAGTTTGAGGAGTTCATGGCCCTGATGATGTTAAAATTGGTACTGGTGATGATGTTGTAATAGGCCTATTGCCTCTGTAGTACGTCAAGTGGATTGCATCCCGTGTGAAAATTTCAACTTACGACATAATACTTATTGGGAAGTGGACAAATTAGTAACTCAATGCTGAGTTTTCTCATTTACCTGTTTAAGTAAAATTAACTTTTAGCAAAGTCTTCAATCCAGATTAAGTGCTTCGTGCTTTTCCAATATGTTAAAGTTATTTTGAAGACGATTTTTAAGAAAAAATATATTTTGATTTCATTTGCTGTTTTAGTTTGAAGAATTCAGTTGCCGTTGAACAAATTTTACAACAATGAATAGATTCAAAGTTACTACTGCGAAAGAAAAAATCTTGAGGCTTAGAGAAAAATATTCAAAAAATATAAATCAAGACGAGGCAAACAGCTCATCAGAGAGTATAATTTCTACGAAAAGTGAAAGAAGTGAAAGTCATAAGATCCTTTTACGACAGCACACTACTGTGTCCGAGAAACCAGTTCTGCTAAATTCTGATGATAAAGAACCTAGTCCAACAGGTAGTGGGAAAGAGGGTGAGTTAAAGGCTGACTTTGAATTATATGATAATATTGTAGAGGAAAGCAAATTTGATGTTACTGAACAATCATTAGAACAATCTGCAGGCAGTGTTGTTCTTTCAGATTTGTCAAGTCAGTTTGAACGCATACGTTTTATTTCAAGTTCAAGTGAAGATCTTAGCATTGTAGAAAGTGAAAATACTCTTAGCATTGTAGAAAGTAAAAATACTCAGACTAATTCTGATCTGACAAATTCTATATCTGCTAATTTGTCTTCCTCAGTTAAAGTTCCTGAGCGAAATAAAGAATCTTCAGATGTAGAAGTAGAGTTCCCTAAAGTTATAGAAAACTTTAAAACCTTTATTCCAAAAGAAACAAATTCCTCACTAAAATCTTTAGAAAAATCTGAGCCGAATGATTCAACAAAAATATCAAGCATACAAGAATTATTAATAAATTCTGAGTCGGAAGCTAGAAACACTTCTCAGAATACAAGTTTTTTGGAATTTTCCAAAGACAGTAATGATGATATTAAGTTTGGTGAAAAAGTGGATTCTATGAATTGTCCTCCTCAAAATAATGAAATTGGTGATTTAAGCTCAAATATATCCTTCACAAGTATTTTGGCGAAAAAGTCTTGCGTAAATGCAGCAGGGTCTAAAGTGAGAGAAATAGGCACTGATGCAGGTTCAAATATTTCAACAATTTACAAATCTAATAACAACCAAATGAAGGATAAAGGTGAACATGAGGGGAAATATGTCTCTTCAGACAGTATATCAGTGACCAAAACTTCTTCAAAAGCCTTAAATCTTCAGAGTGCTACAGATATACATATAAAATATAATGATTTAGTCAATCAAAGTACAAACACTGACCCTGTAAAAGTTACACTGCTGAAAAACAGGTCAAAAAATCACCAACAGAAACCTATGGCTTGTATAAATAATGATAGACCAACAGGAAAAATGGAAAAATACAAACGTATTAAGCTCAGAAGGAAACAAGATTTCACCATAAAACAACCTAATAAGAGACCATTTATAAAACCCTGTAATTTAATTAACCAGGATGAAATTAGAAACATAGAATCCAAGGGTGCAACACACCAAGAAACTCAGTCATTAAAGTACAATTTGGCAGATGACTTCTACAACTACCCCATTTCGGTTGCAACTTCCGGTAAGTAACTTTAAAATAATCTTCTCCTATCCAATGAGGCTAATCTAAACCCATAAAGCCCTAAATCATGTAGTTATAACTTGTTTACCTCCCTCCTCACATTCCATTACCTATAAATTTACTCTCTGGTCTGCCTTTATTTTATATAAAGACGGGGTATGTTTCATAACCTCCAGGTATACAACGTCAAGGTCCTCTTTTATTTAAACTTATTAGTTTGGCTGTTTCAAATCGTCAAGGTTCAAAACATCAAGGTTCTTATTTAGAATGTTTTTAATTTAGCTGATCAAAAAGTCAAGGTACAAAACGTAAAGATTGTATAAATATATTACATGAAAAACAACTAGTTTCAAAACATAAAGTTTCACAACATCCAAGTCAGTAACTCGCTCGCTTTCAGTCCACTTGGAGGCAAACAAAAATATTGAGGTTGGCTGTACTTGACGTTCTGAACCTTGACGTTGTGAAACATATGTATTTATAAGTATTTTAACCATGGATCCAGATTTTTTCAAAGTGAAATCGCTATCAGCGTTTACGGTTATAACAAATACTACCTTGACGTTTCGTACCTTTACGTTTTGAAACATCTCTGTTTTTAATTTTTTACTTTCTCCCTCTATACATAGTATATGGAGAAAGTATTGTTTTCGTAAACATTTTCGAATTTGAGTTGTTGGTGGAAATATTCGTTTTGGTGCTCCCTAAACCCAAATAAACGGTATCAGGAAACTGACACATACTTTCTCCCTTTTAGCCAAACTTTAATGACAAAAATATTTGTTATTTACTAAATATAGAATATGAAGTATAGACAAATGTACAGAAAATTGTCTAAAATAGTTGTTTTCAGAAATATCCACCCAAATCCCTTTTTGGGAGGCACTATAGAGTCCATTGCTACACACAGTGGTTTTGAGAGGGGAAATGCCCCCTTGCCCCCCCCAGGGTTAAATAGCAACACATTTCGAACATCATCTGTTGGTCAATGCTAAATTGACCTGCATATCAAATTTTAATGAAATTGATCAGTAAATAAGAGAGAAATAGTTATATTTGTATTCCCCATAAGAATAACATTGGACAACATACTGTGTTTACCGCTAAATGAAAATTTCAATTTTCTCCGTAACTAGCAATCGTAGAATAGTAATTTAAAATAATAATTTATTTAGTTTTTTGAGCTCTTTTTAATGGTGAATAGTAATCTTTTTTAACATTTATGATTTTTTATAAAAAATCCAAAAAATTGAATTTTGGATGTTTTAAGTCCTGTAATTTCTGAACCCGAATTTTTCAAGAAATGCAGGTGGTGTCATTTTGTTGCAAACCTAAAGTTCTACAAACCACGAAAGTTTAATCAAAATCGTTAGAGCCGTTTTTGAGAAATTTGGATTTTTCATGTTTTTTGGAGGATAATTACCCTTAAAAATCAAAAATCCAAAAAAATGAAAAAAACGCCTGGAGATATCGTGGATTAGTACCTACATACCAAATTTCATAAAAATCGGCCCATAGGTTAGGGCTCTAGCTCTGTAAACATCCACACAGACACACACACACACACACACACACACACACACACACACACACACACACACACACACACACACACACACACACACACACAGACAGACATCACGTAAAAACCACTTTTTTGGGTTCAGGGAGCACCAAAACGAATATTTCCACTAACAACTCAAATTCGAAAATTTTTCCTAAAACAATACTTTCTCCATATACTATGTATAGGGGGAGAAAGTAAAAAGTGGTTTTTACGTGATGTCTGTCTGTGTGTGTGTGTGTGTGTGTGTGTGTGTGTGTGTGTGTGTGTGTGTGTGTGTGTGTGTGTGTGTGTGTGTGTGTGTGTGTGTGTGTGTGTGTGTGTGTCCGTGTGTGTGTGTGTGTGTGTGTCTGTGTGTCTGTGTGGATGTGTACAGAGCTAGAGCCCTAACCAATGGGCTGATTTTTATGAAATTTGGTATGTAGGTACTAATCCACGATATCTCCAGGCGTTTTTTTCATTTTTTGAATTTTTGATTTTTAAGGGTAATTATCCCCCAAAAACCGCCAAAAAACATGAAAAATCTAAATTTCTTAAAAACGGCTCTAACGATTTTGATTAAACTTTAGTCGTTTGTAGAACTTTAGTTTTCCAACAAAATGACACCACCCGCATTCCTGTAAAAATTCGGGTTCAGAAATTACAGGACTTAAAACATCCAAAATTAAGTTTTTTTGATTTTTCATAAAAAGACATAAATATAAAAAATATTACTATTCACCATTACAAAGAGCTCAAAAAGTAAATAATTTAGTATTTTGGATTACTATTCTACGATTGCTGGTTTCGGAGAAAATTGAAATTTTCATTTAGCGGTAAACGCAGTACGTTGTCCAATGTTATTCTTATGGGGAATACAAAAATTACTATTTCTCTCTAATTTAGTGATCAATTTCATTCAAACTTGATATGCTTGTCAATTTAGCATTGACCAACAGAGGTAATTCGAAATATGTTGCCCCTTAATAAGCCTGGGGGGGAATAGGGGGCATTTGCCCTCTTAAAACAACGAGTGTAGCAATGGATTCTGTAGTGCCTCCAAAGCAGGGATTTGGGTGGATGTTTTTTAAAACAACTTGTTTACAAGATTTTCTGTATATTCGACCGTGCTTTGTATTCTATATTTAGTAAATAAAAAGTAATTTATTTATTAAAGTTTGGCTAAAAGGGAGAAAGTATGTGTCAGTTTCCTGATACCGTTTATTTTTATAATAATACCTTTATGTTTTTAAACTTGAGGTTTTGGAAACTGTTTTATTTTACATTTAAATAACTGGGACTTGACAGTATGTACCTTTACTTTCTGAAACCACGCATTATTTCAAATGGTACCTTTACATTCTGTACCTTGACGTTGAGAAGCGGACCCTAAAGACTTTTATCTGTGCAGATTATTCACCTTTATGAACCCAAACTATGATTCCAATAAGATTGAATTAACTTTTAGATTAGTTTTAATTTGAACACAATTTTGAGTATGGTATTTTTTCGAGAAACATATTATTTTATTTTACCTATTATTGATAGTTAAAACCACTGTAATTTTTAAACAGTGTACAAACAATGAGCTAAATTGATATAAAGGGGATCCGAGGTGAAAAGCTCAATTTAGCTTTATTACAGAATATTTTTTGTATAAAGCAAAGAGATAAGGGTGTCAAACAAATATACGACCATGAATGTGTTTAGACCTAAATTGTCTTTATTTCAAAGGAAATTGTTATTGTTCATACTTATATTCATTTTTACGACAGCGCTGAAGTGCCACTAACCTAAAAGAAAAATGTTGTCTTCGCCTCTGAGAATAAAGTCAAAACTTGGCACTATGTAGCCAGCCAGCAGCCGACCATCCTCACTTATTTGTTATCTCCTCTGAACTAATTAATAAGACCCAACATTCTGGATAAAATGGCAAAGTAAAGTTATACATTTACCATCCATATTTTTTTTAGTTTTTTAAAATTTGCAATTGTTCATACTTTTAACATGTTATAAAATAAAATAAGATTTTTCATGTGTTTTGTTTTTCGATGTCAACAGTTGGGCTTTGAAAAACAAACTTCGAGGCCAGCCAGTGCCCCTCAGAATGTCAGTAATAACAATTGAAAACCACACTCTGCATTACTACAGATTGAGGCAATCTTTGTGGTACCTCAATCGTTTAAATCAGTTCAGAAATGTCAGTGAAGTACTCTTTATAAAAATTACCTTAGCGAATCACAGATGTAGAAGAACAATTTTTTTTGTAAACCCATCTGTAAGTTCTATGTTACATTTTGAACAGTAGGACCATATTCGCACCGCTGTCTTTTTATTTGAATGCATATTAGAATAATATAAATAACTTATATAATCAAATATTTGTGTGTCAAAAAGGTGGAAAACTGGCTGAAAGTCAGACTTTTACAGTAAAAGGAGTTAAATTTTTCCTCAAGTAGTCACGTGACCAAAAATGTTTGCAAGCCTGTTAGTTACTATAGGCCCTGGTGTACGTCCTTTCCGAGTAATGCAGGAGTGGGGGAAGTCGCCCCCTTGTCATGTATCTGTTTCCTACAATATCTCATCATAAAAACACACAGAATTAAGTAATTCAGTTATACTATTTGGTATCACGGGATATAAAATAATGTTTGAAACAGTAGAAGAATGTCATGGAACATCGTTCTGTCTATAGCAGTGATATTTCATCAGTGTGACATATCTGTTACATCCAAAGGGAACATTACAATACTCGTTCATCCATCAACCTTTGTGATAAAAAAATTGATTTGATAAAATATTGATTTTAGATGAAAATTAAATTAACTATTTTTTGTACAACAACTCTTAAAATATCAACCATTTTCTATTTAAATGGTCCAATTTAAATATGGTGTCATGCCACCACAGTGGTGGTTCAAAATTCAGAAAACAGGAAAAAAGTTAGGCCAAAAAAAGGCAAACCTGCCAAAAACAGGCTTTACCAACTGCAATATGCTAATGTAATTTGAACGCTAAGTCTGAATTATTCTATATATATTCTGTGTTATAGTACATAATATCTGTATTTTCAAAACAAATAAAAAATAAATGGCTAGCATTCCACTTTTATATTCCGGGGCGATAAATCTATGTTGTATTTTTAGTATGAATAGTAGCTAAGATCTTTTTCATTTGCATTACTTTATTATCTCGATAAAACCTGTTCCAGAGATAAGTTGTGATGAAGTAATTACTCTTTTACTGAGGAACCAAATTCAGTTGACAAGACATTTCATTGAAAGCCACCATCGGATGTATCTCCAAGTCTGCCAGGCTGCGCAGCTATTGAATGAGAGCCATTCACCAAGTCGTTAAGAGTGTTTTCAGTACAGTTACTGAAATTTATAATGGTTTTAATAAATTTATTTGCCAAAGGTAGGTTTTTTTAAAATTATCTTACCTCAACAAAAAATGTGGCTTGCAGGTATTATAATTCCCACCTTCCAATAAAAAATAACTTTAAAACCTTTAATGACATCTGTTATTATTCATTGTGAAGCCACCAGAACTGATGAACAATTATTAAAAAAGTTTAAAAATCAGTTCTGAGTGTATTGCTACTACTGTATAGTTTTGAGAACTATAGTAGGTAATTTTATATGAAGAACAGAAGAAATGTTGTATAAAGTAGATAAACTTTATTACTAAATTACTTTTCACTAAACTCATGATTCAAAAGTGAATATTATTTCAACTGAAATTAAACAAATAGTCTGAAATTAAGAAATTTCACAATATTACAAAAATGAGGTAGTGTCTGTTGACATGTACTGTGTTGTGGTAAAATTTAAAAACTCATGAACTAATTGAGTAGAAATGTTGCATATTACATAAGAAACTAGAAACCGCCCAACAGTGGCGGATCCAGGGGGGGAGGGGGGGGGGCGATCGCCCCCCTCAAACTCAGAAATGTTTGTAATATACTCTATACAAATAGTGCAGTTATTTAATTTGCATCTGGTTGAATGTGTTGCGATTAATTCTTAATCGCCAATCCAATTTATGCATTGCCTACCACAGGTTATTTTTCTAAACGGTATGTATGCATGCATACTAAAGTTGAGGAATCAAGCATAAACAGTTAGTGGGAGTAATCATTTTGTTCTGTTCACGCCTGATAGTTGGCTGCACTGATGCCACGTTGCAACTGCCCTTGTCCTCTCTGCTTTGTTACCCACAAAACCACCGTCGTGTTACTTGGGTGTGGGAGCCGGCAAATGTCAAGATTAATGTTGTGTAGCGTGCATTCTGTTGTGAGTGTCAATGTTTCAATCAGATCTCAGATACAACAGCGGTAGCTCGAGTGAGCGGGGCGGTGAGGTGCAGGCAGAGTAGTGCGTGCGTACGTGACTCTGCCATGGCAACGAGAATATGACCGCGCATCCACTGTGTCCACGTGATATTAGTAATCACACCCTTACACTGTGCATGAATGCTGTTCTGCCTTTTCTTAGATTCTCCGTTGTTCAGTTCACTTTAGTTGTGTTGTGTTGTGTTTAGTTTATGTTGTGTAACTGGTATTTTTAGTATTTAGTTATTTTTTTATTTTACAATTATTATCCGTAACAATAAAAAGGGGGGGTGTTCAATCACTACCACTAAGTTCACCCCCCCCCCTCCCCGACTCTAATCCTGGATCTGCCACTGCCGCCCAATGGTCGAAATTCTACCAAATATTATTTGACGAATATTTGAAAAAAAAGTTTAATATTTAGTGGGTTTTGTTGCCCTCTCTCTCCCTTCTCTCTTCCCTCTCTCTCACTCTCCCTCCCCAACCCTCACCCACAGTTAATTTTTTTAATGTGGAGTTAAAGAGGATAGCAGAAGGCCGTTACCATTCCAGTGAAGTAAACAGTGTAGTAAACAGTAGCCTTTTTATTTATGCCTGAATCTCTCCACCTCATCCTCTTCCCAGCCCTCATCCTTCCTCCTCACAAACAGATTTAATTTTTTTAACGTGGAAGTAAAAAGTATAATAGAAGGGTGTTCTCTCCCCAGACCTCATCCTTCCCCCTCACAAACAGGTTTAATATTTTTAACGTGGAGGTAAAAAGGATAATAGAAGGATGTTACCAATCCAGCAGCTAGTGGATTTATATTTACATTATGCCTTAAACATCTTTCTCCCAGTTTTGCTAGCATTTGTTATATCAACAGCTGTCAACTATAGAATTATTTAATCAATTGCTGTTCTTCCATAAGATTAACATTGAAACTTTGAAAGCCTGTGAGGCGTACCAGCGAGGTAGAAACCATGGAGAGCTCGCCAATTGGACAGAAAACGGCCCGCGCATTGTCAAGCTAGACCAAAAGTGTAGGACACGGCAAAACTGAGTAATCCCGAGTGGTGAGCAGCTAAGTTGTCGTTTACACGCTCCTGTGCATCTTTATAATAATAAAACTACAATTAAACTTATACATTCCTTTTCTGCATGAATGACCACATCCAACAGTATAAATACATTTTAGTTTAAAATTGTGTGTAATTTTTAAAAATTAAAGTATTAGAGAGTAACATGAAATGAAAAAGTCAGTAAGCGAGATTTTTTTTAATTTTTGTTCCTTACTAAGGATAATTAGTTGTTAATAATCCTTTTTACCGAAAATATAAATTAAATAATATAGAACCAATGTTTTTATGTCAAAACTCAAAACTAAGCCTCTCTAAAAGCCTTACAATAGTTTGATTTCATGTAAAAAATTGAGGAATGTATCAAGTAAAGCAAATATGGCAGCCATTGAGTCGTAATTTTTTTTTTTCGATGAAAATCAAGGTTAAGTACGTGAAGATCGAGATTTTCATACTAATATTGAGAACAACAAGTGTTTTTAAGTCATAATTAGAGGTTAAGTATGTATGAATTTAGTACCAAAAGATAGAGAATTTATTCAGTAACACGGTTCCGAAAACCATTTTATAATAAACAAATTCTTCTGGCCGTAAACCTCATTTAACTGAGCACTCATCGCCAATAACCCATAAGACGCTGTACTGAGCGCTGGGACGAGTCCTACACTTTGAGATATGACACCTTGAGCCCGGCCGAACCGAATTTTGGTCTATCCCGACTATGGGCGCGAGTTCTACATGGTTTCTACCTCGCTGGGCGTAGCCCTGAGGGCCGATGTAAATTATAATGGGTTTCTGCTTATTTACAGGACACTACCATTCTAACGGTGTGAATTTCTCCTACGATGCACTCAAGCTGAGAAAAAAGGAGGACAAGTTTTGTGCTTGCCTATTAATACAAAGATATTGTTTATATGAGCTTCGGATAGACCAATTAAGG
Organism: Allygus modestus; assembly: GCA_963675035.1. Lineage (NCBI taxonomy): Eukaryota > Metazoa > Arthropoda > Insecta > Hemiptera > Cicadellidae > Allygus > Allygus modestus. Next base: position 132,272,128 of record OY776114.1, read on the forward strand.
TTTAAAAAATCATACAGAGCTCATGGGATCAATTGTTTTTCTTTTCATGTTATTATATGCCATATTTTCAAAATATCTGGGTTTTTGTAACATTGATATCCATGCGCCAAGAGGACACCAAGCTAATTTCGCAATATATGTTAATTTATTTTTTATTTGAAGGTATCTGAAAGGAATAAGAATCCTCCTTTCTAATAAATTTGTTCCACTTTTCTGAATAGAATAAAAATTTCATAGATAAGATTTAACTTTTATCATTAATTACATTTCAATCAAGTTGATTTATGTTCATGGTAATATTTCCTGCTGCTTTTGTATGCAGATTTTTTATGATTTCTTTGGAATCATTATTTTCTAAAATTATACACCCCAGTCACAGCCAACCTGCGTACTCAGCGAATTTCTAATGCTTATTTATAAATGTCTTAGTACCACATAAGACATGCAATGAACCTACAGCTCAACGTTCAGCGGCTGCCATTGTTTGTTTATGCTTGCCACTTATGGTTACGATGTACCAAAATACTGTATATGGTGATGTTTAGGTTAATTTTATAATGTTATAATTCATAAATAAACCATTTTTGTTCATTTTCAATCATTCACTTTGCTTTAAACTCCTTTAAAACAATAACGTTCAAAGAATCTAGCGCTAATTTACCACCAAAATTAAAGTAAAATATTGAGTGTCACACTATTTTACTAGGCCTACCACCAAAGATATTATCTATAATCACCACTGGACTATAGATACTGAAGTAGTTCCGTCAGTATAATGTTCATAAATAAACGAGATATACAATTTTTTTTATTCCCCATAAGAATAACATTAGACAACGTACTGTGTTTAGCACTTTTAATATTATACCTCTAACCAATTGAAGTAGAGCAATGATCAAAACACCACTTTTTTTAGCTGAATCCAATGGGGAAACCCAAAATTTTATATTTTAAAAGATTATATATAAACAATTTAAAAAAAAAACACATTTTTGGGGTACAATTCCTCCCCAAAGTACCCCTTCAAATGGGTCGATCTGTCTGGTTTTCGAACTTAAAGTCATAAATGTTGCTTTTCACGTTCGTACCAAATTTCATCAAAATCGGGTTATTTTTCCGAAAGTTATCGCAACCACGGACATATATACTTAATTACTAACGGATATTACTTATTTATAATAATTAATAATCAATAGAATAGGATGGCTAACAGTTGATCGACATGCTAGTTGCTCGCAGTGACTGTTGGTCGACTTTTAGAAAATATTTATATAACGTCCTGGAACTAGTTAGTCGATATAGTATTTGTTAAGTCACTGTGCCACTTTGATGACTTTTAAATAAATAAATGTAGTAAAAGCTGCGCCAATTGCTCGACAGTGCCAGTTGGTTGCGCCCCACCACTCCCACCAACCACTCCCCAAGTCCAAGAGGGAAAGTTAGGATAAGTCCAATTCCGTAAAGATCTGTAGGCATGTCCATGTCCAAGTAGTGTTGTTACAGTGTGTTGGGCTGATGACCTTCACTTACTTCATATGCTTGATCTTCATCATTGACCAGAGAGAACCGGATAGACACCGTCAATATTAGTTATCATTAAATTATGCTTGATTACTTTACTTTAATAAATTTATTTAGACATTTGGTGGCAGGTTATATAATGCTTTTCAGGTCAGCTTCAAAGAACTCACTTTCTGAGTACAAAGGGATTTTCCTCAGCCATTCCATAATACTCCCCCCAAATTTGTTTGGTTCCAAAAGTCCTTAATGTTAATGGGAAGAGCAATGAAGAGTCTCATTGACAAGATTGGGACGCAGTCTGTTTTTTGCCAAACTACGAAACACAACATCAATACATTTGTCTATTATGAGTTTTATATTGATGTTGATTGGCTCTTATGGTGTGATGGTAAATTATTTTTAATATGCTTAAGGTTGATGAAGATGTAGATGTAGTATAACAGTTCGGGTCACAGTGCTTGGCATCTGGTTAGCGTATGCTCTGGAATGACTTTTTGCCTCTATTTAGCTTAGTATACCTACCTTTAGTGTTACGGTTTATTTTTGTCAACAGAAAACAAAAATCACTTATTTAATTGTAAAACATGTTTTTTTTTAAGGTCTACTTTTATTTACGAGAAATTTCAGTAGTTTCTCGCCTTTCCCAAGTGCCAAGCACCGTGAACCGAACTGTAATTTATGATGGTAAAAATTCATAATTTAATGAAAATGGGTTTGCAATGGTCAATGTCTCCTGCCGAATCAATAAGACAAATACATTTTTTCTGTAAAAGTCAGACATTATTATAGAGGCAGCGGCATAGCCCCATAATTTGAGTCCATAAATGATGTGACTATATGAGAGAATGCAAACTATACATCCAAATATTATTTAGTGAGCATGGGTTTCAACCTGCGCAAGAGAAATATTACATGTGACAGTTTGGAATAAATTTGATTGATATTGGGTGTCTGGGATAACTTCTGATCGATGAGGAAACCTAAGAGCTTGACTTCTTCACTAAAATGTTGATGTGTGGAAAGACTGCAAACTAATTCCTGTGTTTTATTATAATTTAGGCTTAATTTATTAAACCACTGTTTCACTATTCCAAGTGCCCCATAGGCCGATTATTGAGCTAGCTACGTGGTGCTACTGCTAGCATATGGAAGTGTCATCAGCAAATAGCAATATGTTTCCTACAAGCTCTAAATCATTGACAAGCACTAAAAAAAGTATAGGCCCAATGACCAAGTCTTAATTGTGGCAAGCCAGACCAACTTTGAGTTGAGTGGCCTCGAATTTGCAGCATCTATCGACAAGACTTGCTTCCTATTGTCTAGATATGATTAAAGTGTTGCTAGGACTTCCCTTCCACTTGTCTATCAGCAGATCATAAGCGAAGCAATCTAACGCTTTATACTTAAGTCGACAAGGGATATAGAGCTGTAGATTCTCTTACCTCAGATGAGTCCAATATCTTTTTTTTGTTCCTGCTCCTGCGGGGGTAGTATGGGACTCCCACAAGAGAAGACTCCCCACTAAACCCACCTCCTCACTCCAAAATGGATGAGATAGGAGGGCAACCACAGCATGAGCGGGAGATCCGCCGTGACTGCCGAATTGGCGATCCAGGTATGGGCTAATTCAGGAAAACCTGGCTATTAGTTAGAAATGACGTGACGGTCTTCCGTCAACTGTGTGGCTGCTCACTGTCGAAGTTCTTCTACAGTGGGTCGTCCAGGAAGTCGATCGAATAGGTAGAGCCTCCAGTCTTCCGAGTTTCCAAATTGCCTGCAGAGCTCCTTGATGTGGCCGAGGTGCGTCTCATCCGCCCTCTTCTTTTATTCTCATGAAGTCCTCTAGGGTCGGGACTCCAGTCGAGTTCTGGATGTAGAATTCTGGACAAACGAGGGCTGGCGGGTAATCCTTCTGAGCATCCTTGATTGGATGACTTTCAGGTGTTTCCTTTTTGTCCTGTTGTCTAGAATCCACCATGCTTCTGAAGCATATATCATGCAAGATTGAACAATCAATAGGAACAAGGTGACTTATTTTGTCCTGATCGGCAGTGAGCTTAATGCTGCAAGGAGCGGTCACATCAGTCCGGGGATCGAGAGGGTACATCCACGACCTTCTTGTCGACGTGTTGCTTGAAGCGTGGTTTGTAATCCAACGTAGCCCCCAGGTATTTCACTGTGGGCTTCCAGGGGATGGGCTCTCCTCTCAGGGCACCTTAGCGAGAGGCTGCTCGTGGCATATACTCCGTCTCTTCCAGAAAGAAATTTCGTTGACTATGACGCGCCATATGGGGACGAGATATCCATTTGGGATTGCATCACCATCGCTACCTGGACTGTCTGTGCGCTCCTGCAATATGCAGGAGTCTGCGTAGAGTGACAGATACACACCTAGAACAGTGGGCATGTCATTTATGTATACACCAGAGGGAGATAACCGGTCCCAAGACGCTGCCTTTTGGGGGACTCCAGCTCCATTTCGAATACTTTATTGGCCAGCTTTCCTGATGCACGTTTGAAATGAACGGTTGTCCAAGGAGGACTTCAATAGAAGAATAGCGGCTTTGACGAGTGGTGACCTTGTCAAACGCCTTGCTGACGTCCAGAAGCACTGCATCAATACAGGTTGAGCTTCGTCGACTAGTTTGTTTAGCACAAGGTCAAGTTGCTGCGTTGACGAATGGCCGCGGTGAAACCCGAACTGTTCCAGCCTAATTAAACCGTCCAGGAAGGGGGTTATCCAGAGAAGGAAAAGGCGTTCAAAGAGTTTGAAGATTACTGGACGGAGGGATAAAGGGCGATGGTTTAGTGGAAAGAGGTAATATTTTCCGGGTTTGGGTATTATGAGTGTGGCGAATTTCCAAGATGCTGGAAAGTGGCAGAACCTAAGAACAGCGTTGAAGGTTACCAACAAGCAGTTCAGAACCAGCAGGTGAGAGGAAGCCGAGAGCGTCGACCTTCCTCACTTGAAGCCGTGGATTGTGCATAGGCGAACAGTTAATTTTCTTTAAAGTGGTTAACCAGGACATTTTTCATTATTGTTAAAAAAAACTAGCCAGAACAAAACCGGAATTATTTAAATAGGCCTATTATACAGCTTATTAGAGCTTCTGGGTCACCCTTCTTATAAACTGGGACAGTATTGGACAGCTTCAGTTTGTCTGGGAAAAATTTGTTATTCAAAAAGTATTTATTTTAACTAAACTGAGCAGAGATACCATTGCTTACAACCAAAATGCGCTTACTTAGGGGCCTGCGTCACAACGTGGCTCACACTAAACACGAACTATGAAAACCTGAAACCATATTCCCAAAAAAGGTAGTTGATCTGGGCCATGAGTGGTAAGTGACGCACCACATGTTGAGCTTAGGAGCCTACAGATCCTAAATTCGGCTTTGTCAGTAGCTGGGCCAAAATGGTTTTATATATTTAGACATTTATGTTCGTGAAAAGCGCCTTTCTCGTGCCTACGTGAAAGGCACTCTTCGCCCATAAAGTTCAAGATTTGTCTATTCTTCTCTCTAATATGAGAGCAATATACAGCTAGATAAAGCCATACGCCACAGGACTTCCGCAAGCAACTGGGGGCCTGGGGCAAAAATTCTATTGAGGCTCCAGTGACCCTATTTTACTATCTTTTGGTAATATTTTTATTTTTGCGAGGGCTCATCAAATTGGAGGGCCTGGGACAACGTTTTCCGGCAGCTCCCCTCGTTGCGGCCGTGGCGCCGGCCATGTCGATTGAAAAAAATTGGTTAACATATTTAATAAGGAATTTCAGAGGAGATTAATAACCTAGGCAAACCAACGCCTCATGCATTTAATGTATGTACTATTCTTGACGAACTAGCAAATTATTAGCTAGTTCGTACCACCAAAGATTACACATGCTACGCAAAATAGATATTGCTCCTTACGGAAATTTTGTGCCAAGTCGTTTTTGGATGGGGCCACCTTCACGTAGTTGGGTGGTCCCTCAACAGAGGCGCTGTGTCAAGTCTTGATCTGCATTACCTATTCAAGTTCGGGTGAGTACGGTAATGTTCGGTCGTGCTCGGGATTAACTCAACTGTACGCAACTACTGCACCGCGCTGGCCGGCCCGTCGCCGTCGTCGTATTTCAAGTTTGAAAGCGCAGAGCTGTCATTAATGTACCATAACTTTATTTTTTTACTACAATTACCTTGCTTTTAAAGCAGTGAGTTTTCTTCCCTTAGCGCACTTATTTTCTATAGCAGAGAGTGTGATATGTACCACATCTGGGCACATGTTAGTTTTCAATAAAAACCAGACCAAAATAACTCTCAACTAACACAAAAGGAGAATTGACAGGAGTTAGTTCTATTTATGGATGTACGTGAATAAAAGCAACAGATAAGGAAGCATGGCAAGGGGGGTGGGGAGGGTTTGGTTGCGACTAAAGACTTAAAACTACTGCACCGCTCGCGCCCGTGGTGAAGCGAACCAAATTTCGGTCCGGCCGCGTTCGAGGTCGCGCCGCAAATGGTGGGCTACCGCGGCAGCGCTTAGCATGGGGGGTATAGGGACAAACACGACGCGCGCTCACTTGAATTGAATTTGCAGCCAGAGAACATTTTTTATAGTTGAATGGCCTTCTGATCCGTATTCCTGAATAGTTTCTCGAATTTTTAATACCAAAACAAACTATATTTGACCAGGGTTAGTTGCGTAAAAATAACAGAAATTTGGGAGTTTTGTAAAATAATCTCCTCGATGGCTGATTCTTTCATATTTCCAGTCATATAAATTTATGTACGATCCACTAGGCTTTAGGTGTTGTTCAATAATGATGTTTTGAAGTTTTTGGTACTGAAATAAATTGTTTATGAGCAGTAATATCGTTCTTTGGACTAGTGAAACTTTGAATTTTAGCATATAAACCTCGACGTTCGCCAAAAGTTGTAGATTGTATGAAAGTTAATTGGCCTATATCATAAAATTTTGTTAATGAATGAATACCAAGACAAATACTTTTTAATAGCAAATGTATTCTTAATAAACATTAATTACCAACATGGTTCGTTCACCCGTCCACGTAAGAACGATTACATAATGTTGCATTAATACAACATTTCGATATTGAATAAAAAAAAATCTTCAGTGTATGAAAACAATCGAGTATGATTTATTTAAGAGACGATGCAAGTACAGTATAATAATAATGGGGTATAGTATAAATGTATCCGTAGCATTAGTCAGTTTTAAGAGTATTTTGGAAGGCATATAGGATTAAATGAAATTATTTTTCTCAAAATTAATTTTTATTTACTGATTAACTGTTACATTACACATTGCAGTTGCATTGTAGAATGTTGTAAGATTACTTAGCAAAAGACGACTAAAACAAAAGTCGTATAACTATGTATTTTATCAAAAAACTAGGCCATGTTGTAACACAGCATCACTGAGTTGAATTTAACAGCATGGCACGGCGCGTGGCACGTCTTCGATAGAGCGCGGCGAAAAGTTTCAGCATCTTTCCAAACGAATTGTAGGCAAACCAACAACTTTACCGATAAATGTTTGAAATACAAGTTTTAGAGAAACTAAATATCTAGAACTTTCCCGCTGGAAGTTTGTTTCTAACCTAAAAATAAAAAACTTCCTCGCTGAGTAACTTTTTCATGTCCCTCTTTAATAACACGTAAGATTTTTAATTGTTAAAAATATTAAAACACGGTAAAATAAAACAATATTTATACTTTCGGATTCCTTAGTTCACGTACACAAAAAATATATAAACTTCATTACAATTCAAACATGGCAGTGAAGTCCAGGAGCGTGTAAACGACAGCGCGTTCAACGCCAGAAACAGCTCTGAGCACACAGTGGCCCACCATTTCTGTTCCGCACAGACCTACGCGGACCGTTTTTAGCTCACTTAGCGATCTCTCCAGGAGTTTTACCTCGATGGTTGCGACAAAACATTTGACCTTGACTAAACGCGAATGTAAAGCATAGTCAGGAAGGCCTTTCAGTGTTTCGTTTGCTGTTTGTTGTTACCCATTTATCTCATACACTCTTATTTTTCAAAGGAAATTTGAAAAATCTCAAACTTGGACTGTTAATGCGTGTAGACAGACAACCAATAAAAGATTACGTCTTAATACCTGGCATTATTCAAGAAAAAATACACAACGTAATACAATTATAATTCACTACAAACGTTCTTCACTCTTGTTAATCCATATTTAATTCTAAACGTCTAGTTACTTACATAAGTAAACAAACACAAGACAAGGTTAACCATAACAAAATAAACAACAACGAACCAATACGTAAATATATAACAGCTGATCCATGTCGGCAATGAAGTCTTAGCGGTTGTCAAAACATTCGCTAGGCCTCGCATGGAAATTGATATCAAAAAAATGGCTTGGCTGCAATATCTATTTTGCGTAGCATGTGTAATCTTTGGTACCACGGTAACTAGAAAAAATACGGTAGGGGCCATAAATATAAACAAATGACGTCAATGGATCGAATGTAAACAAACTTTCTTGACATATGGTTTTGTTCATATTTTATCTGTCAAGTGCTATGTTTATAATACCCCCGTAGCAGCAAACCTGCGTACTCAGCGAATTTCCAATGCATATATATGTATCTTAATACCACATAAAGCCACATACTAAGTTCCATCAATATACATTCATAAATAAACGATTTATGACATTTTAATTATTCTCCATAAGAATAACATTGCGGCTGAGTATGCAGGTTTGCTGAAGCAAGGAACACAAAAAATGGGATTTTATACAAATATCAATATAACTCATGTAGATAAAGCCACATACCAAATTTCATTAATTTATTTTCATAATGAAGGCAGATAACACGTTACTTATTCTCCATAAGAATAACATGGGGCTGAGTTCGCAGGTTTGCTGCTACGGGAGCCTTTGGTAAAAAATTGTTTTTTTGAGCAAATATCAATAGTCCACAACCAGATGAATCCGTATACCAAGTTTCATCAGTATACGTTCATAAATAAGCGAGATATACAATTTTTATTTTCCTCCATAAGAATAACATTAGACAACGTACTGTGTTTAGCACTTTCAATATATCGGTAACCAATTGACGTAGAGAAATGATCAAAATACCAAATTGTGTATTTTTTTAAGCTGAATCCAATGGGAAAAACTAAAATTTGACTTTTTCCAAAATTATATGTACAAAATTCGAAAAACCCATTTTTGGGGTACAAAACCCCCCAAAATACCCCTTCAGCTAGAGCGATCTGGCTGGTTTTCGAACTTAAAGTCATAAATGTTGCTTTACACGTTTATACAAAATTTCATCAAAATCGGATAATTTTACGAGAGTTATCGTGCTCACGGACACATTTATATATATATATATATATATATATATATATATATATATATATATATATACAGTTTCGAACGAATGGTGTTTTTGGGGTCTGGGGACCTCAAAACGAAAAGTTATCATGGTCCCGGGCCTAGGTCTTACCATGCCGACTACGGTAATAGCTTCTTCCCTATAGGGGAAATTCGCTAAAACGTTTTCATTTATGAATCGTCCTTCATGTTAACTTGATTTTTAGGCTTGATCCTCCTTGCACCCTTATTCAGATAGTTTTTATTTATTTGAGTGTTCTAACCAACAATAGTATGTTTTTACATTTTGTTAGTTTTTGTTTTCGTTTATTTACACTTAGTTTTCACATTTGGCACACCGTTAATTGTTTCTTTCATTGTGGTTTTATATTAGGTATATTTCGTGATGGTTCGTATTGTTGCATAAAACACTTTTTATTCAAACCAAGAAGGGCATTAAAACAAACACTATAAACGTTTTTTGTAAAACGGATTTTTTTTAATTTTTTGGCTATTCTGATGCACCTGGCCTTAGGTTTCACTATGAGGGTAATTCCTCACTTTACCATAGGAAATTCGCTATTAAAGCAGTACAATTAAATAACGCAATCTCTTAAAGCTGCGAAAACAAATTATAATATTCCAGTGATTTTCTCGCCACAAAATCAAATATTTACTCCTCAAATTCTTTCTGCTAAAAGTCTTAAAACTGCAATATTTACTTATTTAGTTCCAGGCGTCTGCAGGGAGAACAGAAAAATACGGGTTTTTTGACATATCGGTGTGTAAATAAATACCCCCGTAGCAGCAAACCTGCGTACTCAGCGAATTTCCAATGCATAAATATGTATCTTAATACCACATAAAGCCACATACCAAGTTTCATCAATATACATTCATAAATAAACGATATATGACATTTTAATTATTCTCCATAAGAATAACATGGCGGCTGAGTATGCAGGTTTGCTGAAGCAAGGAGTACAAAAAATGGGGTTTTATACAAATATCAATACAACTCATGTAGGTAAAGCCACAAACCAAATTTCATTAATTTATTTTCATAATGAAGGGAGATAACACGTTACTTATTCTCCATAAGAATAACATGGGGCTGAGTACGCAGGTTTGCTGCTACGGGAGCCATTGGTAAAAAATTGTTTTTTTGAGCAAATATCAATGTTCCACAACCAGATGAAGTCGTATACCAAGTTTCGTCAGTATACGTTCATAAATAAGCGAGATATAAAATTTTTCTTTTCCTCCATAAGAATAACATTAGACAACGTACTGTGTTTAGCACTTTCAATATCTCGGTAACCAATTGACGTAGAGAAATGATCAAAATACCAAATTGTGTGTTTTTTTAAGCTGAATCCAATGGGAAAAACTAAAATTTGACTATTTCCAAAATTATATGTAAAAAATTCGAAAAACCCATTTTTGGGGTACAAAACCCCCCCAAAATACCCCTTCGGATAGAGCGATCTGGCTGGTTTTCGAACTTAAAGTCATAAATGTTGCTTTACACGTTTATACTAAATTTCATCAAAATCGGATAATTTTTACGAGAGTTATCATGCTCACGGACACACACATATATATATATACAGTTTCGAACGAATGGTGTTTTTGGGGTCTGGGGACCTCAAAACGAAAAGTTATCATGGTCCCGGGCCTAGGTCTTACCATGCCGACTACGGTAATAGCTTCTTCCCTATAGGGGAAATTCGCTAAAACAGACATGTTTACATTCGATCCATTGACGTCATTTGTTTATGTTTATGGCCCCTACCGTATTTTTAGTGAATTTCCTTTGGAAAGTGAACTATTAGCATGACCCGCACGGTGAAACATAAGCCCGGGACCACCATAGAAGTTCCTGACGTGACCCCCTGAACACGTTTTGGGGGGTCGTTTAAAATGTTATATATATATATATATGTGTTTGCACTCTAGCGGTCGCATTTTTTGTCCGATTTACTTCAAATTTGGTAGGGACGTTCCTTTCTGTAATCAGTTGGACAAGTTCGTTGGGCAAAACAATCGGACAACTCTAAACCCCTTTTTTTGGGATTAATCTTTCAAATTTTGAGTTTTTGGGTCCAAAAAGGGTCAGAAAAGCCCCGTATGTAAAATGAATGCATGTAAAAAGATGGGAATTGGAGAGGCGAAAGTTTTAAGCCCTCTCTCGTCATTCTAGCATAAATATTTACCGAGTTATTAAAGAAAATGTGTATCGACCAAACACAGTACCGTACGTTGTCTTATGGGGATTTTACATTAGAAAAGCCTGTTATTCATTTGTTGGTGTACTTTTATCATCCCAACAACCTCACGCCTACTTTAAAGCCTGACTGGACCTTCTCCTAACCTTATAATGCGCAAAATTGTATTCCCAGCATTGCAGGTTAATAGAACCAGAAGCATCAGAACAGCCAAAAAATCAATGTTTTCAGATTTGAATAAAAGTTGGAATAAATGTATGTTTTTAACTGATTTTGAGTTTTTATAGTTTTTTATATGGAAATTCACTTCCCTCACGTGAGCGTGCTGCGTGCGAACTCGTTTCTAGTTACCGTGGTTCGTACCATTCTTGACAAACTAGCTAATTATTAGCTAGTTCGTCAAGAATGGTTTCTTAAAAAAAAAACAAAAAAAACAGTAATGAACCCTTCATGGACTTTTCGTAGCACTAAGTAAAGAATAATTGTATACATTGCTTTACATTATTACAATTATGTTTTATAAATGGTTGTTCTATTTGAAAAACTTTAGCTAATACATTATTGGCTGTTATTTGTAAAAGCAAATAACCAGTGGAATGAGCTATTTGGCGTGGTTTATTCCTGTTTTCACCCATATCTTTAATGTAATAATTTAATATTCCACAGCAAGTAAGTGCATATTTAATTTGAATACCAATGTATATATAGTAATAACTGGTTTTGGGATACGTTTTCAAAGCATCAAAGTATATTTTTCTTATATTAGCCTGGTTTTTAATCAGCTGTTTTAAGCAGATGTTGAGGTTGTGGGGAGAGAGGGCAAACTGCAGAACTAGAACTGCAGACGATTTTGATATTTTCACTAGGTTAGCTAGCCTAGGCAACTGGAAAAGTTAAGTAATATTTTAAAGATATTTTTTGTAAGTTTGATTATTATTTGTTTTAAAAATGGGAGTGATGATATCTGCTAGTTGGAACCGGTTTGCTCATCCAGATGTTAATCCTGACTTTGACCAAGTGCCAAAATTTGATCCCTTGGTTGGATTTCCTGAAGGAAGAGAGGAGAAAGGTAGGCCTAGGCTAAATGTGTGGCCTAAGTTATATTATTTCTGTGTAATTGAAAGTCTGTTGGGTTCTCACTAATAGTTGATGTTATTTCCCCATATTATAGTCATGTCAAGTTTCCCGAGCATCTGATAGCATTTCCTGATCTGTTTTTTGTGTGTGTGTATCAATGCTAGTGGCATTTTTTAACGTTTTGATAGGGAATGGTCCAAACCCTGGTCTTGTTACTATCTAAGGTCTACCTGTACTTAGAAAGCATCATTAATATAGCCCAATGACAAATGGCAACCTAGTTGTTGTTGTGTATCCCAGATAGCTTAATTCAAGGCATTTATTTTAGTCATCTAAAGACAACAAAATTGATAATTAAGGTGATCAAGAGGCCTCCATCATGATTACACTCACTAATGTTAAATATAATCAAGAATTCTTTATTATCATTGATGAAATAGGTAGGCCCTACATAATAAGTTTTAGACCTGGACAATCGTAAAATATATCACAATAAATATATAATACCCCCGTCGCAGCAAACATGCATACTCAGCAAATTTACAATGCATAATATATGTCTTAATACCACATAAAGCCGTATACCAAGTTTCATTAAAATATATTCTTAAATAAGCGAAATATACAATTTGAATAATCCTCCATAAGAATAACATTGGAGATGAGTACGCAGGTTTGCTGCAACAAGGAAAAAAATATGTGTTTTTATGTAAATATCAATATTAATCAATTAGGTGAAGCCACATACCAAGTTTCATCAATATACATTCATAAATAAGCGAAATATACCATTTTGATTATTCTCCATAAGAATAAAATGGGGGATGAGTAAGTTACGCAGGTTTGCTGCAACAAGGACCATAGAAAATGGGTTTTTACGCAAATATCAATATAACTCAACAAGGTGAAGCCACATACTAAGTTTTATTAATTTATGTTCATAATTAATTAAGGGAGACATTACATTTTACTTATTCTCCATAAGAATAACATAGGGGCTGTATCAGTATCTCAATAACCAATTGACGTAGAACAATGATCAAAATACAAATTTTTTTTATGCTGAATTCAATGTTAAAAATTAAAATTTGATTTAAATAAAAATTGTATGTGGAAACCCCAAAAAACCCATTTTTGGTGTACAAAACCCTCCTTCGGATGGTGTGATTCGTCTGGTTTTCGAACTCGTTCAAATAAATGGTACTTTACACATTTGTACAAAATTTCATTAAGATCGGACCTTTTTTATGAGAGTTATCGTGCTTACGGACACATATATGTAAATATAAAATATATATATATACATATATACAAATTTGAATGAATGGTTTTTTTTGGCATCTCAGACATCAACATGAAAAGTTATTATGGTCTCGAGATTAAGTCTTACCATGAGACCTACGGTAATAGCTTCTTCCCTATAGGGGAAATTCGCTAAAACCATGCAAACGAAGTTGCGGGCACTAGCTAGTCATCTGATAAAATCAAAAGAAATCTTTCTTCTATAAGATTAACGTTGAAACTTTGAAGTCCAGTGGGGCACAGCCCTAATGGCCTAGGACTTCGGTTACTGGCCTATAACCTTCCCAGAGTTAACCTGTGTTACTATACAAAATTTCAAAGCAATCGGATGAACGGTATGGCAGCGCATAAAATACGAACGGACAGACGAACAGACGTACAAACATTGATTTTTATATAGCCTATTAGATAACAGACGGCTTCATGTCGATGGTGATAGTTACCGTAATGTTATTAGGGTGGCATTTAGTGACCTGCTTATACTGAGAACTGTGAGCAGTCTGAGCTCAACTGCCCCGCTGCCGTGTGGCGGCGCATGCACACTAAGCTCCTGTGCTACCGCGCATCTGTTGGTTTTTCACTAATGCAACTAGCTGTGTAGTTATAATTGTAGCCACAACCCTTGTTTGCTAGCCATTAGACACAGGCCCGCTCAGAGAAATATCAGGCCCCTGGGCAAGAGAGTAAGGGGGCCCTTTACCTCTTCCAATGTATTAAGGTTCAATATTTTGAATTATATATGGTGTGTGTGTGTGTGTGTGTGTGTGTGTGTGTGTTTATATGGATTTGTTTGTTTCAATAGTCAGTTTTTTTATTGTTCTTCGGGCCTCACTAAAAACCAAGAGTATATTGTAATTTTTAAAAATCAACCACCAGCCCAGGGCCCCCAAAGAGATCAAGCCCCTGGGCTATTGCCCCCCTTGCCCCCCCCCTGGACGGGCCTGGTTAGACAAGTAATTAATATCGCGTTGATAGGAGCTACACAGCCTGACCACCGAGTCCTGTGCTGTGCCGTGTGTTCCGTTCTGTGCCTGGCTTTTGTATTTAATTTGATTTTCATTTTGACTCCTTTTAAAGTCCTCCGATTTAGCTTAGCCTATTTGTGTTTTTTCCCTAGCTTGGCCTGGATTGTGCCACTAATATTTTGTGTAATTTTGTTATGTTTTAGCGAGTTTCCCGTATAGGGAAGAAGCTTTTACCGTACTTGGCATGGTAAGACCTAAGCCCAGGACTATGATAATAACTTTTCGTCTTGAGATCCCCAGATGCCAAAAACACAATTAGTTCATATATATGTCCGTGGGAGTGATATCTTTTGTAAAAAGTTCCGATTTTGATGAAATTTGGTTCCAAACGTGTAAAGCAACATTTAAGTTTGAAACTCAGACAGATTAACCCATCCAAAGGGGTACTTTTTTTGGGGGGGTTGTTCTAAAAAATGTTTTCTTTTTAATTTTTACTTAAATAATATTATAAAAAGCCAAATTTTAGTTGTTACCATTGGATTCTGCTTTAATACACACAATTTGTTGGTTTGATCATTTCCCTGTCACTTAGTTATCAGGATAATGAAAGTGCTAAACACAGTACGTTGTCCAATGTTATTCTTACGGAGAATAAGACAAATTTTATATCTCGCTTATTTATGAATGTATAGTGACAAAACTTTGTATACGCCTTCATCTGGTTGTGGTCTATTGCATGTTTGCATTAAGAAAGCCGTTTTTACCAATGTTTCCCTAAGCAGCAAACCTTCGTTCGGAGAGAATACGCAAGCGGCAAGCTAGGGAAAACCCCCCTTGAAGGCGGGGAATGTTTTTGTAGTTCCGCAAAATATCGGGAGTGCAAGAGACTGTGTATGTGTATTTCGTCCGTGTTTGTTTCCATTTGTTTGGTTAAAGATAAGTGACTTAGACATTTTAAAAACACTTAACTACTTATTGATTTAATAGCACGTATACCATGGAATATGTATCTGTGGAGTTACGTCAAAGCAAAACTTGGATTAAATTCTTGTTAAACAAAAATAGCAATTAAAATCACGACTGGCCTAAATGTTCAGATACTGTTACACATTTATTTGTGCATTTTAAAAATTCTCACCGATTACAGTTTAAATGTCCTTGAATCTATCAAGTATGTTAAGAAGCACAACAGTGATCCGCTGTTTGAAACAAACCACTATTATAATACCCAAAATAAAGTTATTTTTGATATACATAATTTATAATAGGAAAAAAGTTCTTTACATAATTACCAAATGAAATTAATAGAAACCAGGATACATTTAACCATAAATTAAAGCAATATTTGATGGATAAAGTATCATATCCTTGTCAGAGTTTCCTTGGGACTCCATGTACAATTTATTTTATTTTTTAGTTACAGTTTTTGTGAAACTCTTAATTTGTGTGAAACTAAACTATTAATTTCCAGATGTACTTAATGGTAGAGAACTCTCTAGTATTAATAGTTTTTACTGGCTCTGTTCATATACATTGTAAATGTACGATCAATTGAATAAAGGATATTTTTATTTGTATTCATACTTAATTTGACATTGTTACTTTCTTTTCAGTAATGATTGCCACACAAGAAGAAATGGACAGTCTCAAGATGCCTTATACGTACAGAGACTACTGTGCACACAAGTACATTGAATTCCAAAAGTGCAGAAAAGCAAACTTCCCTTGGGTTGTTGCCTGTGAGCATGAAAAACATGAATACCACAACTGTGAATATGCAGAGTACGTTTTGTCAAGGATAAGTTTTCTTATTAATAAAGCTCACTGTAGTTACGTGCATTCATACACCAAATAGTGATGTTTACGTGAATAACTTTAAAATATTATTTTTTAAAGTAAAAACATAAAACATAACTCTCTCAGAAAAAGAGTAGCTGCTAGGTCGAATGGGTAATACTTTTCATCCTACTTGATTGTTGAAAGGGATTTTGGCAAATAAAAGTGAGTGAAAACGGTGTAAAGGAAATATTATGTTGGTTACTGTGGCCAGATCCATCTTATCTTGAAGCAATAAATTAAGTACCTGGATACCCCTCATATGTGGCTAAGACATTAGTCTCTACTAAACTACTGAACAAAGGAATAGCATGGTTTTGGGATTTCAATAAGCGCATGAAAAACTAAAGGAAGCGCTTTTCATGCCTGCTGTGTTGCCTTACTATGACACAACATTATCCTTCGAAGCAAGCTCACACTCTGTTGCTTCTCTTGTCATTCAAGATTATCAGTCATGTACTTTTGAATCTGTACACAAAACTTGGAGACAAAAAGGCTAGCTAGACTTATGTTACATATAACAAGTTTAATTCATTGTTAAAAGCTTGATCTTGAAAATACTTTGAACCATCAACAAATTTAACAAATTTATTGTAAGGAGATCCACAGATACAAATGAGGAACCTGTGTATTTACTTATTGAAACTGTTCATAGATTCAATCCATTTTTTTAACCTTTGCAAGGTTCTCCTAGAGTCAGGGATAGAGTACTGGTTATCGTAGCATATCAGTCTAAATTTGTTATGGACTAGGAGAAATACCATACACAGTAGAAGCTATTGAGTGCATCAAGCGTGAATTAGAATCAGAATTAGAATTATCTTTATTTTCAATCATTAAGATTACAAAATAGTGTCAAGAATTGATACATTAATGTAAATTTAATTTGTGAAGAGAGGTTAGTTCTGGAAGTTTCCTTGTAGAAATTCCTCAAGTGATTAGAAAGGTTGGTCCAGAAGTCATTCTTTCAGTGCTGATTTTAGTGAGTCCCCTCTTTTGTGATGAAGTTCTTGTGGTAGTGAGTTGTAGAGTTTCCTACCGATGTAAGATAGTTTAGTTTCTTACAGCTTCAGGTGGTGTACTGGGAGGATGTATAGTTCACCATTTCTGATATTGTGTTGGTGAGTATCTTTGTTTCTTTGCGAAGCAAATCTTTTCCATTCACATACATCACTACTTCTTGATTGTACAGTGAAATTACTGTCATAATTCCTAGGGACCTGAATGCATCCCTACAGCTTTCCAAGCGATGAATGCTTGCCAGCGTCCTAATAGATTTTTTTCTGAAGGATCAGAATTCTTTTGAGGTTTGTTTTTGTTGTACCACCCCAAACCGCAAGGCCATATCTTAGCTGAAACTGAAAGAGGGAGAAATAAGCTGATTTTTCTGTTTCATTGTTAATGAGGGATTTAATTTGTTTTAACATGTATTGGCTGGTGTTAAGTTTCTTACAGAGTGTCTATGTGCGGAGTCCAGATCAAATTTGCATCTATAGTTAATCCCAGGAACTTAACATGTGGCTCATCATTGTTGCGGATTATGAAACCCCAGCATAGCTGCTAGTCACATCTTCCACAGGTTACCGGGAAGATAGGATATAGCAGGAAAGGAAAGGGTGGGATGGGACGGCAGCCAAATCAACCCTTCAGAGGGCCAACTCCCGTGCCCCTTTGACAGCTGGGATGAGGCTCTCAAACAGGGGACCCGCATTCTGCCCTCCAACTGGTCAACTCAACTGACAGGGTATCCGTGTATAACAGCCAGGGACCATCCATTCTCAGGTTGGCAGGTGGGGACGAAACCCGGAGATTCTGTCCCTAGCCGCTGCAAATGGAGGGACCAAAGGTGAAAGGGAAGTTTGTCATAATGGACAGCCAAAAAGACTTACCATATGTAGTGACAACTTCATTTGCTGTACTCAATGTCAGCGTCAAAACTCGTATAGACCAGTTTTAAGGTAGTCCTGGGAACCAACATTTTTGTAATAACGCAGTCCCCGCTACCAAAAATCACGCGCCCGAGATACCCACGTTTGGGGCATTCGAAGGAGTCAGCCCGACCGTAGTGCAATGGAAGGGCCTCATCCTGGGGGAACCGCCTTCTTGATCACGGTAACCCCTTCGCCAGGTAAGTATACATGTGGCTCCATTTGTATATCAGGAATGATTTTAACTTCGGCTGCTCCTCTTCCAAATACTATCTGGCTGGTTTTAGTTGGATTTGCAACCAGGTCATTCCCGTTGTAACACAACGAGGTGACGAGGTGAGGAGTTCAGTATTGGTATGCCATGTTAAGGGCAATGTAGGATGGCATTGCGAGATTGTCTGCTGATTGTCTCTTTAGTAGCAAGGTGATGTCATCAGCGTACATAAGGGGGGTGCAGAGTTCTCCCAAATACTGTGGCA
The DNA here is from genome assembly GCA_963675035.1 of Allygus modestus. Lineage (NCBI taxonomy): Eukaryota > Metazoa > Arthropoda > Insecta > Hemiptera > Cicadellidae > Allygus > Allygus modestus. The sequence continues at coordinate 132,290,832 of OY776114.1, forward strand.
TGTCATTCACAAACAAGATTAAAAATACTGGCCCTATCACCGTCCCTTGGGGCACACCAATGACCATGTTAGCAATTTTGACAGGTCAGCAAATGTCAGTTGTTTTAATGGGAATATTAATTAAATAAATGTGGAGGGATGTATCACTCGAGATCAAAAGTACACAGGGTCCAATCAGGCTCGACCTAAGGCAGGGGCAAACAGAGCAACTGCGTTCACATTGCCAGTCTCAGAAAAAAAGTTATATTGATTCATTATTGTTTGTGGTCGATATTATGAGGTTCAATCGTCTTTTACGGCCAGTATTACGTGACTCCATTTCAATGTAGCCCGATATTATGTGGCCCAGTTGTGTCTTACGGCAGATACTGTAATGTGGCTCTGATGCAATAGTACATAATTCAGTCGTCATTACACGGTCTGGTTGGTGTAGTGGATGTTAGAACTAAGTATGGTTGCCGTTTATCTGGTTAGGCCAATATGATTTGTTCCGGTTGACGTTTACGGTCAGAATTCTTGTGGTTCACTTGTTTTTGGCAGCTAATTTAGCAATATACGACAAATTGGCGGGGAAAAAACACCAAATTTTATTCTATTTGCATATGTCTTTGGAACTTCAAGTCAAGTTCATGTATCAAAATGTCTTTAGAAAACTCAAATTTTTAAGTACTTGCACTCCCCTGCTTTCAGTTAAGTATTTGACAGTGTTGCACATCTTAATTTTGACAATTATATTGACTAATTTGCTAAAAAAAACTATACATACATTTTTTTCAAAACTTAGTTGTTTTATAAATAAATCTTTCAATTTCTATACTAATTTCGTGTATTGGCAAATTTTTAGAGTTTTGGCATATTTAGACTTTCCTTGTTCAGCTATTTGACAGTTGTTAAATATATACCATAGTAAAAATATTTTTAAAAGTTATAAACTCAACTTCTTTTATTTATCATATAAAATTACATATACATAGTTGAGCTTAGCTCATGTAACAAATGGCATGTCATATTGTTATGAACCTTAAATAACTATTTACAATAAAGTTGAACAACTTTACAATTCCACATTTTATGGCTAAACTACCAATAGAATTACATTTTTATTATTTACAGAAAAAAATTCCTTTACTGTATGAACCCATGCAATTGATATGAATACCTGACAAAGTACATACAGTATATCGTAATTCTAGCGACTGTGGGGTTTAGGTAAAAATCAAGATAAACAAATACTTGAATCCACTGGATAAAAAGCCCGAACCTGGGTGGCTCAGAAAGTACCTCCTGCCGAATTACAGAGTTAGCCGGGTAGAATGCTGGGCTATTAAGCTTTTACTGTAGTTTAGACATAAGGTTGCAACAGTACAATTGAGTCTCACAAACTCGTCATTCCAGAAAACTTGATGCCTTGTTTTTGCCATATGTACCTAACACACCTCTGGCAATTGACCATACCTCACCCACCTCTGATTCTCGACTGTTCCTCACACTCTTGGAGGAACAGTCCTCCAAGAGACTGCCTTGGAGAATTTGGCATTTCTTGAGTCTGCCTTGTACATCAATACAAGCTTTATTGGTTTTCTATATTTTGTAATAGCATATACAGTACTGTAGTTTAATATGATCTAATATAAAATTTAAAGCTAAAGCTTGGGTACTTTTTCCGCTCCCCATGTAACTGTAGAAAACTCACAGTGTCCAAGTCCACATTGTGTCGAGTTGTGAAGCAAAAACAGCTTCTCAGAAAGATGGAAGTTTGTTACAGCAGACCTCGAACAAGTATTTCGGCTCTTCATTTTCATGGCTTAGCTGGGATTTGCAGGCCAAGTTAGTTTATATTAAAAGATATAGAATATCACTTTCTTTTGACTAGCTGAAAATATTGAGTCTAACATATACAGCCTCGTGTAACTGACTCACTCACTCACTCACTGAGTTATACGAATTCTAGACCACTTATAGTAGAGCTAGAAACCTGAAATTTTGCATGCAGGTAGCTTATAGCTTCAAACCCCCAGGAAAATATCCAAAACTGACAATTTTATTATTTAACCCCCCTAAAAAAGTATTAAAAATCCTCCAAAAGACTCATTTTAGATTTCCAGTTTTTGAGCTCTAGCAGCCGAACAGATGATCCTATCGAAAAACGGATAGCACTACATGGCACGCATTTTGCAAGATCTACAAGTTTGGTCCTATAACCTTTTGTCGTATCTCGCTCCCTTCACCCTTTGATAGCACTAGATTTTTCAAATTTCAGGATATTTCTATGATTTTTTTTGTGGTTTTTAATTTCCTATCACTTTTATTTAGTATTTAGAGGCTTGATATTTGGCACACAATATGTTTACACACTAACCTTCACAAAACAGTGGTTAAACTAACCTGTTTTAATATTTAAACACCTCAAAAAAATTAAAACCCCTAATTGTTTCATAAATGACAAACTGCTTTAACAAATTACTCAGGTAATTCAAGATTAGCTAGAAACGTTAAGTATTAGGTATGTAGCTTGTCCATTGAAACCCCCAGGACAATTATAAAAAATTCAAAATGTTTATCATAACCACAAAAAAATTAAAAATAGAGGAAATTTTTAATATGTCCAAATTAGTGCCTTTTTACTTTCTCCCCCTTATACATAGTATATGGAGAAAGTATTGTTTTCGTCAAAATTTTCTAATTTGAGTGTTAGTGGAAATATTTGTTTTGGTGCTCCCTGAATCCAAAAAAGTTATTTTTACGTGATGTCTGTGTCTGTCTGTCTGTATTGATGTGTACAGAGCTAGAGCCCACACCAATTGGCCGATTTTGACGAAATTATGTTTGGAGGTACTAAACCACGATATCTCCAGGTGTTTTTTAATTTTTTTAATTTTTTTAATTTTTGACTATTAAGGGTAATTATCCCCCAAAAATCAAAATTTCTCAAAAACGGCTCTAACGATTTTAATTAAACTTTAGTCTTTTGCAGAGCTTTAGTTTTCCTAAAAAAATGACACCACCTGCATTTCTGTAACAATTCGGCTTCAGAAATTACAGGTCTTAAAACATCAAAAATTCAGTTTTTTTGAATTTTCATAAAAAAATATAAATATAAAAAATATTACTATTCACCATTAAAAAGAGCTCAAAAAACTAAATAATTTATTATTTTGAATTACTATTCTACGATTGCTGGTTGCAGAGAAATTTTAAATTTTCATTTTGCGGTAAACACAGTACGTTGTCTAATCTTATTCTTATGGGGAATACGAAAATTACTATTTCTCTCTTATTTACTAATCAATTTCGATCAAACTTGATATGCTTGTCAAGTTAGCATTGACCAACAGAGGAAATTCAAAATATGTTGTCCCTTAATAACCCTGGGGGGGAACAGGGGGCATTTCCTCTCTTAAAACCACGTGTGTAGCAATGGATTCTGTAGTGCCTTCAAAACAGGGATTTGGGTGGATGTTTTTGAAAACAACTTGTTTACAAGATTTTCTGTACATACAACCGTGCTTTGTATTCTATATTTAGTAAATAAAAAGTAATTTATTCATTAAAGTTGGGCTAAAAGGGAGAAAGTATGTATCAGTTTCCTGATACCGTTTATTATTTTAGCTCCAGCGGCCGAACGAATGGTCCTAAACATGAAAAACGGGAGACTTTCATTTGCCAGAGATTTTTGGCGATCTACAACTTTAGTCCTGTGACTTTTTGTCTTATCTCGTCTCCTTCACGCTCAGGTAGCGCTAGAATTTTGGAATGTCGGCTTTTTTTGGGATTTTGTGCTGTTTTTTTACGTGGTCGTTCGCTCTAATATTGAACTTAGAGGCCTAATATTTGGCACACAGTATCCCTACATTACAATTAGTACTTAGCAGTAGTCATACGCCCAGATTATATCACGTAAGCACCTCAAACAAATCAAAGACTGAACTCTTGTAAATTTGTTTGTGTTTTTTTTTTGGTATATTTTTTATGTAGCACTCCGCCAAGGGCAAAGCCTTTATAAATTATGCTCTATTTGTTGCAGAAGTCTTATAGTTACCCAAATACATAGCAATTTAGGTTGTTAACTTTGGTTTTTTCCTGATAAGGTTTAAAAGGACGTCCTTTAAAGGCTATATTACAAAATCCTAAGGTTTTAATTTTTTGTCAAGCACTTAGGTATATGGGCTTAAAATTTAACATACAATGTCAAGTAGTATCCAGCAACAGGCATATGTCCAGTTTTAATGATTTAAACATCCTTGGTGAGAAATTGGAGATATGTGGAGTGCGTGGAGTTGCTCTCTCCTGGTTCAAGTCATACCTTTCAGACCGAAGACAATTCGTGGATATTTTAGGAAGCCGTTCTGAATATGTCGAATGCAGGTATGGGGTACCCCAGGGCAGCATTTTAGGACCCTTGCTCTTCATCATTTATATATATGATCTTGTTGCACATCTTCCTTTGGCTTAATTTATACTATATGCGGATGACACGACGCTGCAGTTTGGGGGTCCACAAACTGATCTGCAATATAGAGTCACAGAATCTATGCAAATACTTCAACACTGGTTTATCAGTCAACAACTTGTTATTGAATTCAGAGAAAACAGTTTGTATTCAGTTTCTGACCAAAAACCCTTAACATATATCTTTGGAAGAATTTGAAATAAAAGAATGTTCTTCGGTCAAGTTTCTAGGTTTGACTGTGGACAGTGGCTTATCAAGGTTTTCTCACATATCTCAGCTGTGCAGTAAGCTGAGTCGAGTCAAGTTATGCACTCAGAACCTTACATCCTCTCATAAATTCAAATGACTTACTTATGGTTTATTATGGATATTTCTCCTCTGTCATGACTTATGGAATTGAAGTGTAGGGTAGGTCTCCACATGCTTCGAAGGTATTCTTGGTGCAAATCGTGCTGTCCGTATCATGAAAGAGCTACCTCCGATACACTCGTGTAGAGGAATATTCCGACTGTTTAATCTTCTTACCCTTCCCCCCATTTTCATATTCAGGGTAATCATGACCACAATAGGTAATCCTGAAGATCTCCCAGTTGTCAGTGCAAACTACAGGTATCCGACCAGGCATGGTGATAATCTCCGCACTCCCCAACATCGCCTGACCCTCTCTGAAAGGGAGTATCTTTTACTGGACCTGTTTTTTATAACAAACTCCCTGCTGAGATTAAAAGTTTGAGAGGGGCTGGATTCAAGAAATATGTTAGGAATTTTTTGGTCAGCAAAGAGTTTTATAGTGTTCAGGAATTCCTGTCTATCTGACCGGAAAACAACAGGTTCACATTGTCTTTGTTATTTTATCATTTTATCTTTATTATTTTAATATTAGTTGTTTATTTTAAGTTTTGCTGTAATGGCGAATGAGATATACATCTGTAGGGAATTTATTCAGAATAAATAATGTCCATGTCCACGTCTACTAAAAATCAAAGCCTTTGATTTGGTGTTGAATTTAGGTCTGCAATAGCATTTGGCCGAAGATAGATCCTCGAGAGACTCCATATTTATTTTGTTAAAGATTAAACATCATTCTTTTTATAATAATGTTTTAGGTTTTTCATGTATTCATAGTAGGCTATGAGTAGTAGTAATATATCGGTTTTGGGCTACTTAATACGACACCACTTCTACTTGAGCTAAGAACCTGAGATTTGGCATCGTCAACCTGAGGCCAAACAGGGACCTGGGGGCAAAGACTCACACAGGGGTCTGAGGGCGGAGCTCCCAGCAAGCGAAGCAAGTATTTTTGTTATACTCTATTGTGTTGGCAGTAATACAATAGAACACAAAACAGGTATGTAAAGTCCCCACCTCAAACAACCAACACACAACAGGTGTGTGTTTGTAAACCTTCAAAACCCTAAAATTGGGGGAGGGCTGCGAATCGTTGCTTTGCATGGCCACTGAATAACTATTGGGATGACTCTGTTCCCAGAATTGAAGCAAACAACCGATTTTTCCAAAACAAGGCTGTACATGTAATTTCACCAACTTGTTATATCTATCTTAAAATATGTGCACTCTGTTAAGTCTTAGTAAATGACTTGGTTTTCTAGGTATGTCGACCGCATGAAGGATTACGAGCGAGAGCGGCGGCTGATGGTGAGAGCGGCCAGAATCGCTGCCAAAGCTAATGCTGCTTGAGAAACAGGTTTGTTGTAAACTGAGTAAAACATTGTGATATTAATTTACATTAGTTTGATTAGTTTAGTGCAGGAGAGGCTCGCCCGTGCGCGATATGACAGACCATCACAAATATCGGTAACCACCATCCATGGAAGGCTATAGTTCTCTTTATCTCTGGCAGATAGCAGGAGAAGACTCATCTCATGCTGTGATTAAGCTGTAGCCTCCTTTTTTTGTCTGTTACCTGTGAAGCACTTAGTTGAGTGCAATAAACTCTTTAAGCAAAGTGGTCCAAACCCTCACACTTTTGAACATCTTGAGAACTCAAACCCGTGACCCCTTTTCAAAATATATAGAGATTTATTAAAATTACATTTTCAAAAGAGATCAAAATTAAAGTTAAGTGTCGCTAAAAAAACATCAAATCAGTAGGGGTGGGCGAGTAGTGTTTTTTTTAATCGATTCGAGCCAAGTCAAGTAGTTCTTACCATATAAAACTAAAATATAAATAAAGAAAGTAATTAAAGTACAGAAATCTCTTGTTAAATTGGATAACTCAAATTTAAAATAATTGAGCTAACCTCATCACCATTTAAAATTAGTTTGTAGTTAATTGTTTTTAGATGAGTTTGTCAAAACCGCTTAAGGTAATCTAACATATATAACAATTACACAATGTAATAAAACAGTTACAAATTTGTATATTACCATTTAAAATTATTTATTAGCTTTTTGTAGTTAATTATTAAAATCGTTTTGAATGCAATTTTTACATAATTTAATATTAATTTCACTAGTGTACGATAGTAATATAGAAAAACAAAAACTGTAAACGAGTGACGATGTAGACAGTTTTGCCAGATTGTAAAGTACCACTATCGTACCATGCCAGTAAAACTACCGTATTTTTGACAAAATTTGATTTTACCCACCCTAGGAATAGTTTTGTGAAGGTATAACGTTATTCAAATAACTCAGTTTGTTATAAAAAAACTTTTTATTATAAATTCATAATGGGGAAAAACGTGGTTGTAAGATAATGACTCAAAGATATAAATAATGTTGGTCAGCCGACAAATTTATTGCTTTCAACCGGACCCCACCCCTCCCCTCCCGTCCTGTCTTCCTTCCTTATCTCCAAGGTCATCTTCTCTCTTCTGTAAGTCAAGTCTTTGAGTCCTGTGCTATTCGCAAAGTTATACTTTCCGATACTTGTATTGGTTTTGGTGGTGACATTGTTTTTCGAGAGGTCGGTTTAGGATTTTTACCAGTGTTTAGTGATGCCCGTGTTGATAAGTTGATCTTTGGCCTAATTTCAATTATACTATTCCTGATATATCGGATGTCGGTGAAACCTGTTGCTCAACTGATGGTGTTGTTATGTTTCGATGTTGTTCTGTAGGAGGCTCTTGTGGTTATTTTACTAATTCCTCAATGGCTGATTTTTTGAGGTGATCCACTTGGCAAAACTGTATTTTCTCAAAAACCGTTACCAGATTGGACTAATCTTTTAATCTTTCCTGGTATCACTTGTTTTCTTTTTTCCGTACACTATATATCAACAGTCTAAATATATTTATTTTAAATTTAGAGAAGAAAAATTAAACATAGCTAGAAAATCATCAATTCAGACCAACACCATTACCACTACATTACAGTAAATCTTACATTAATCACCACCATCAGGACCAGGACTGTGACGGATAATATAAATTTCAACTACAAATTTGTACAGAAACAAAATGTAAAATGGTTTATGGGAGGAGTTAAAATAAAACCTTGTGTAAGTGGAGGTGCGCAAACTCAATGAGAGTAGCCTTGCCGCTGCGGAGTGGGGAGTCCAGTCACTCCCCATCATAGTGCAGTAGCTTGGATGGATGTTTCCATACAGCACCGCCGGCGCCAATATCAACACTTGAAAAATTTACGAAATACACATTTGTTATGATGACAATGATAATGATGGTCAAAAGAGTGACAGCTAATCAAAGTTTGACTGTATTTGTAAAATCTGGTTACTCGTACCATATGGTATTGCGTATGATAATGGTCTCTTTACTACACCCTTAAACCAAAGTGTAATCTTCGACTAGCTTACCTTAAGTTAGGGATTCTAACCCTAGTCCACGTTATTTAAACTTGTGTTTCCATATCTTTGAAATAAAGCTAGATGAATTTGTTATACAGCGTCTGTTAAGAACCCCTCATATCTGACCTCGGAATAGCCGACCATCCACCGCCGAGCCGAGCCTGACTCGACTCGAAAGTCCTTTGCCGTCCACCGAAATAACTAGTGAGCCTCTGATCGTCGTTGTGGACGTATTTTAGTTTAACGAATCGGTTTTACATCTCTGATTACCTGTCTTTCTTCGTGTACTGAAAAATTTATTTTCTTAACAAGAATATATCAAATGTTGACAAAGTATCCCTACTGTCACTAAATTAGTTAAATTTAACAAGCACGTCACTGTTACTATTTATCACTTGAGAGTTGAGTGAACTGAAGTTGAACAGACTTTGGCAAACTTGCATTACAGTTAAATGAATAAATATTATTTGAGGGGAATTCATTCATTAAGCAATACAATTAATTATTGCTTCTGTAATAGTTTAACCAAGTGAAAATGTTTATAAAATAAGAAAATTGTTTATTTTCTACTCAACCAATGTTATGTTTCAGGTTGTCTTGTCTGCAATACTCTTCGTAGCCGTGAGGATTCCTCTCTCTTTGTAAATACTTGTTGTCTTGGTAACTGAATTAAATTAAAGTCAATCATTATAATTTGGGATGTTGTATGGAATTATTTTACGGTGTTACTGAAAAATCAGTAGCCTTGTCCCACTGTTCCCAGATCCATTAGTTGTAGTTTCAGCTTCCTGAAGCCACAAACATATTTTTCAATGTGAATTTTTAATGGTTTCTAATATGAATTGAAAAAATTAAAATAATAAATATTTCACCAGATAGAACATCTTCACCAACTTCTGTGTGTAAAACTGCAATACGATAAGATACTTCATTCGTAGGAAATTGTTTGCAAAAACTACAGCAACCCACTCAAAGATAACTGGTTTGAACTCTTAAGGTCTGTAGTGTCACATGAGGGGTGCTCATATGGTACATATCTGGGTGACGTTGCACTGATAGCGTAACACATAGCTGAACAGTAGAACGAGTCAATGAATGATGTCGTTTTTGTAAGTACCTATTTAATTCTTTCCACAACATTATAATTATAATTAACATTATAATTTCATGAATGAATTGAAAGTTTTCATTTTGTTACTTTAAATATATTTATTTTCACTTTTTTAGCAAATTTCCCCTATAGAAAGAAGCTATTACCATATATGGAATGGTAAGACTTAAGCCCGAGATCATGATAACTTTTTGTTTTGAGGTCCCCAGATGCCAAAAACACTATTCGTTCAAATTTATATATATGTATATATATATATATATATATATATATATATATATATCTACTAGCTGTTACGCGCAGGCTTCGCCCCACGAATTATTTATAAAAACTATGATAGTTTTGTGTGCTGCATTCTGTGGTTAGCCTGTGGAACTACTATGAATCAAGATCAGCTGTTTGTATTTTCATCAGCTCAAACAAAAATGAATGTCCATAGGAATACATGGGAACTTTGAACCCCCGTGGGGCATAGCCCTATAGGATTTTCAAAACTTTAATATGCCTATATGTTACTCAAGACTATCAAGTACCTCTCTGCAAAATTTCAGGTCAATTGGTCCAGTAGTTTTCACGTGATGGAACTTCAGAGTTATGCACAAACATCCATATTTTCACATTTATAATATTAGTATGATACTATTAGTAGCCCTATACATAAATTTAAATTATATATATATATATATGTGAGTAGAGAGAAACTAGGAAAGAGGGGCCGTAATCGGCGCTTTTTTCCCATGTTATTCTTATGGGGATCAGTTTTTGCGCCGACGCCCGATCCCGCCTTACACAAGTTTCCTGTACTAGTACCCTTGCCTTAAATACATTTTCCCCATCCTCTATATTTAAAAATTAACTTTGGATTTGTCTGAAATTTATCTAATGCATTAATAAATCCCAAATTAACTATTACGGTCGAATTAAAACTGCCAACTTACTGATTTTTGCACCCTAATTTCCGTTTTGACCCTTGCCATACTTTTCCCCTATATTTTTAAAATTTGCATTCATTTTAATACATCCTTTGCAGAAATCCACGAGTTCTGGCTACTTGGGAACCCGAGCCATTTGACATATAATAAATCACCCTTCCTCCTAATTACCTTCTCTACCAAATACATGTCTTTATATTTAGTCTTTAACAATTCTTCTGTATAAAATCCTCCTTTGATTATATTGCCATTTTCATCTTTCAAAATATAAGTCACAGGCTTTGTTTTCTTAACTTCTGCTATTGTAAAAAGCTCTCCCGTCCAGTTAGGGGTATATCCTTTACTAAATACATGTTTATATTTAGATATCCTTACACTATCCCCCACCTTATATCTTGGCTTTTTAACTTGTACTTTAGATGCTAACCTTTCATGTACATCTTTAGAGTTCTTAGCACTTACTTGGTTAGGCTTCATCCCTATGGATCTATGTACTTTATTATTATATATCCTTATTAACTTTGGAAGTAAATCCAACCACTTGTAACTCCCTTGTGCACTAAACTCTCTATGCAACCAATTCTTTAAAGTTCTCTGGAACCTTTCCACAATAGCCGCCTTAGTTGTAGAGTAAGTGTGGTAGTGATTAATATTTAGAATTTTCATTAGTTTGGTAAAATGTTCATTAAAAAATTCTTTTCCGTTATCAGATTGAATATTTTTAACTCCCTTTGGGAGAATAGTTTTTATAGCTTCTGTGACTACTAATCCAGTTTTATTCTTTAGTGGAGCAGCATAAGCTTTTTTAGAAAATGTGTCTATTAAAGTTAAAATATATTTATTCCCAGAATTCTCTCTAGCATAATTCCGCATATCTATTAAATCTATTTGAACAGTTTCGTTTATACCCAACACCTTAAAAGACCTTCTAACAAAGTTCTTTCTCGCGGGCTTATGCAATTCGTAAGCAATTTTTTCCATTTTTTATTCTTTATTTTTAATGTTAACGTATCTGCCAGTCTCTGTCGTTTCAAAAACACCTCCATTGCTACCAATTAACATACCATCACTCATTCTTTGATATACATAGTTTTTTGGCAAATATGCCTCTCCATCTAAAGTCTTAAATCCGCTTAAAGATGTAGGGTCTGCAACCAACAATTTAGGATTGTACATCATCAAATCGATTTCATTATTGTCTTGCATAAATTTATTAGTTTTATTGTTAAACCTTAATGCATGTGATTTTAAACAAATATCAAATTTAATATTGTCTTGTCTAAAAGTTTTAATATTATCGTCATACCTCAAAACCTGTGACATTAAACAAATATCACTCCTATCTTTGCCTTCAGGTACATTCTTTATTAATTTGTCCTCTGCATCCCACATATCTCTATCTAATGTTAATACATTATAATTTGTATCCCCCTGTTTTATTATGCTTTTCTCACCTTTTGTTAATATTTGATTAACAACAGCCACATCATTTGGCAATGTTCCAGGTAAAATGTTTGTTAATTGCTTATTTTTACCATCAAATTTAAGACCGTCTAAAGTCACAGTCTGATGTTTTGTAACACAATCGTTCTCATCAACAGCGGGTTTAACACGAACTAGCCTTTTATTATTAAAATCCCAAAAGTTTAGATCCATTTTTGGTACTTGAGAGACGTTTACAACATCATCGCTTTCTTTACCAGCCAACAAATTACTTATTTTTCGCTTTTTGGCATTCCAAATACCATTCTCCGATTCCAAAAATTCATAATTATTTTTGTCTTGTACAAAGACACCATCTTTTCTTATTAAAGTTTGCTCTAATGTGGGTACATCGGTTGAGCTTTCACCTCGTTTAACATTAGTAATTTTGCGTTTATTAGCGTTCCAATTATTACTCTTGGATTCTAAAAACTTATATTTAGTATTACCTTGTACAAAAGCATCACCTTTTCTGGTTAACGTCTGCCCCAAAGTCGATACATCATCAGTAAACTCCCCACCTTTAACACTACTAATTTTATAATTTAAAGCATTCCAACCATCATCTTTTAGATTTAAAGTAGTTTCTTTAAAACTTCTAGCTTCTGGTTTACTATACGGGTTATATACGCGATAAAATTTATTTATCATCTTTTTATTTAATAAACAATTCCACTTTCCCTCAATTCTTCTATGATAGAATCTATCTCATTATCCACTCCAGAATTTCCCGCCAATCGGCTTAACCAAAGCAGTCTTAACCTATCTACAAGCTCATTAGGATCGTCCCAATAAACATAGTCTATTTTATTACCAGTTACCTGCCTTAAACCTTCACCAACAGTCTTAAACAGGGGTTTAATTATATTAAGATATTTAGTGTGTTTATTACTTGACATCGCCGCACCTGGTTTATAACCCTTTAAATGTGCATTTGTAGCTTCCAAAATCTCTTTATAATTTTGCAAATCAACCTGACTATAGTTTACGGGTTCTTTTAAAGTTAACAATTCCCACAATCCCTTTGTCCCTTTATAAATTGTTTCTCCAACTGTAACATCATCATTGGCAATTTGAACTTCCTGATTCCCAATAAAAAATTTATTTCCTTCTCGCCTAATACCATATGTGGTGTCTGTCATACTACTTCTACTAAGGTAATTTCCTAAATAGTCTGATGCTAAAAGACCAAAATCTAATTTGTGCGGTGTTATCTGGGTTATTCTTGGTATTCTAGACGGGGTCTTTTCTAAAATCATTGGGAGAACTGGCCTCTCTGTTTTTGTGGCTAAATTTTTTAATTCTTGCAAAGGCTCTATTAACGGTTGGAATGTTTGGAACCTCTCTTCAGCCTCTAGAAATTTACCACGTTTTAACGCCCTATATTTTTCTCTTATTTGTTTTGCAGACTCTACCAATTCTTGTTGAATATTTGTTTTCATTTTATTTACATTTTATTTATCTCATTTGTCAAAGGATTATACTCAAACACTTTATCGTGTATTATTAGGCAATATGCAGATGTGTTTGAAGGGACATTTTCTGCAGTTTCAATTTCTAATTTAATACCTACGACCCCCTCTTTTACTGATTCATTCTGCCTAGAACAATCTATTACAATTAGAGGATATTTCTTTATAAAGTCAGCTCTGTTAAACATAGGATCGGGGACGGTGTTGTAGTAACTCTCCCTAAACCTCACAAACATCTCATAAGCTTTAGAGGCATCTCCATTTTCAAAGTCGAGATTTAAATCACTATAAGGATAATATTCAGAGTTTAAAAACACTTTGAGGTTTTTCAATTTACAGTGATCAAATTCATCAGTTCTTTTTCGTGCACTGTTGTCCCTACCAGTTTGGAAACCAAATATAATAAACCTGGGCTTCTCCAAACTCGAAGACGTCTTAACTGACCATGTATGTCTCTTGGTTTCGGGGTATGATGGGAGTTCGTGTAGCTCCAAACTTCTAAATGCAATTTGCAAATTTTTATTTTGCAATAACATCTTTTGTAATTGAAGCTTCTCCCCATCAGATGGTACCACATGCGGCATCACCCACTGGATCGATTTAAGTGTAATTTTAGGAATAGGATCGACCCCAGTTGGAGCATTAGATGTTGTTAATATACAATTTAAGTCGTTTTTGGATCTTTTCAACACCAATTCTTGTTTAACATTTACTAAAACCTTATTAAAATCCTCAAACACACCCATTAACAGCTCTAACGGGACACAAGTACTAAACTTGCCGCTTTTATGGAACTCCTTTAAATTTTCATCAGAATCAAATGCTACATTTGACAATTTAGTTGTTTTATTGTAAGAGCACAATATTTTCATAAGACTGGAAATTCCCGGATTTCTTACAATATCTATTTCTTTACCAGCAACTTCGTATCTAATTTCGTCAAATAAGAATGCAAATGCATTATTTATAAAATGTCCTTTATCATGATTCTCTATCTCTCCTTTAATATACAGATAACTCCTACATGGGAGTGTTAGTAAATCTTGATTATTTATGCATATTCGAATTTCATCGGAATTATTTATTGCTAAAGTGTTGTGTGGAACATAGGAGTGATTTGTAATTTTAACCACGCTATCGTCGTATTGGAATTTTCCTGTAACGTCTAGAAAATCTTCCATTTTTATTAATAGAAAATTTTAACTTCAACCCAATTGATCGCAGAAACCTGGCATTTTGCACACTCAGTCCGTTCTTGTAAATTCTCATATCTTTTTTATATGACAAGTAATTGTAGTTTCTTCTTTATTAAAGTCAATTGGCTTGTCGTGTTGATCTGAAAATGTAACGCTAACAACATCTAAACTTCTCTTATTTACAGGGAAGTATATAATATTTCTGGGGACCTCAATAATTTTGTAGCCGGGAGGAGCTTCTGGGTAAAAACTGTGTATGGTGTGTGATTTGTCACCATTTAAATAAGACCCATTCGCAATATTACATTTTACTCTAATCACATTTACATTATTTATGTTGATTTTATTTACGGATTTAAACGCAATATCTGGAGTAGAAAATCCTTTAAATCCCAATAATTCAGATCCTAAACACGGTTTTGTAAAATCAAACACATGGCTAGAATGCAATGTGGCTTTCATAGTTTTATTATCGGCTATAAGTACAAAATCTGGGAGTTGCTTTTGAATTTCCTTCGCAAGCTCAAACACTTCGTATGTACCTTCAGCAATTTCAATTACATTTGGAGCTTTGTGATCGTAATACTACACATCCTCACCGTCGTCTATAGTTAATTTTGTGTCTTTAAGTTTATTTAATTTTGGAACTAGCCCTTTGTAAAATATAAGTTTGACTTTTGTATTAATTAATGCTACTTTATTTTGTATAATAACTTCAACTTTACCATCTAATGCCCGGTTTAATTCGTCAATTGTGACCTCCCCTTTTGGGGTTGTAATTTTGTGCATTTTGTAATATGTCAAAGTATTTAGAGGTTTTTTAACATTAAATATAGAATTATAACTTTGAAAATCTACCAGTCCAATTACATAATCACCATTTAATTCTATAGGAGGAAAGAACACCGACTTCAACTCTGGCTCTGTACCCGTAAATGTTATAGTAAATGAATCCATTTTTATAAACTAAAATTTTTCAGAAATGATAAACATAAAATTCCACAAATGGAACTGTTTAAATCTTGTATTTGATCAGTTGTATAGTAAATTTTAGATGGTACAAAATATTCAATTACCTCTTTTGGAGGCTGTATTCCGAATGGGTCAAAATATATTACAATATCTTTATTTTTACGATATGCTGTCCAATGTGTGCCCCTGTCACTGTCTAAATTAATAATTCCACATTCTCTTACTTTTAGTCTCTGTTTTCTTAGCTCGTTTTTTAGGTACACTCCTCGAAAGTGAGGCACGTCTCTTGCGGCCTCTAACAGCTGAAAGTTGTCCATCTTTTTTATTAAATTTTAATCCCATTCCCATTTTTGCCTTGGCCTTCATCAAATTTGTCACTGCATAAGCTGCTGCTTTTTCGGCCAGACTGGCGTCCTTTGCCGAAACCCTAGTCCAAGCCTGGTCCGCTAATCTCATATCTGCCTTGTTCCGGGCGGCTGTATCAGGATTATTCATGTAGAATATGTCGTGCTCTTTACAATAAGAGTCTAGCTTATTTTTTGGAGGTACATTTCTGGCTAAATTTTCATGTATCTTAGTTCCAGGACCACAATATGTATACGACGGGATGTGGAGGGGGAAAGGAAGGTTGTTTATAAGGGTATTTAACAAGCCACGGCCTCTATATGGCTTTAAGAATAATCCCTTACCTTGGACCTTTTTACACTTTCTCTTTGCCATTTTTATTATATAAAAAATGTCATTTATTCAACAAAAGAACAAATTTAAAATAGCACATAAATAAAATACACCAAAGAAGTTGGGTCTATTTCCTAATAATATTCGCTGTCTTATAATAGGGCCTAGCGGTTCGGGGAAGACCGTTGTAATTTATAACTTAATTGTAAAAAAGCAAGGATTAAAGTTTACAAATTTATATATAATATCCAAATCTTTAGAACAAGAAAAATATAAAAAAATAATTGAAATATTCCGTCTGTGTGATGAAGTTAAATTACACACATATTCAAACTGTGAAATCACACCAAATGATGTAGAATCACACTCAATAGTTGTATTTGACGACATAAATAGTCCAAATATCACACAATTTTTCTCAATGGGCAGACACAAAAATATTAACAGTTTTTACTTGTGTCAATCTTACAGTAAAGTAAACAAACATTTACGTGACAATGTTAATTTTCTAATATTATTTAAACAAGACGATTTAAATTTAAAACATGTGTATAACAATCATGTGGGAAATGATTTTTCATTTAACCAATTTAGAAATCTCTGCCATCAATGCTGGGACAGGTCTAAATATGGCTTTTTTGTAATAGACAAGGAAAGGCCAAAGAATAATGGGAAATATAGATTTATGTTTGACCAATTTTATAATGACCGAGGGCAAGAGTGTTAATGCCATCCAGAATAAACCTCTTGTCGTCATCAAAAGAGAGTACCTTTTTGTTCATCGTTAATGTTTGAAGATGGTGGTTTGTGGATTTAATTCTTGTAACATTCTCATAGTAATCTTCCCCGGTTGCAAGACAGTTTAAGTAATGTTGGTGTCTTAAGAGATGTTTAACTGTAGCATTGTCAGCCCCCTTTGCCTTTTTAACCTCTAGCTCATTTTGCTTTTCTTTTTCGTATAACCATTGTAAAGGAATGAAAGAGTATAATTTTGGCCTTAAACCACAATATTCATACATAATTTGACCATTTAATTCGTCTTTAAACTTGCCCGTAACTTTTTTATTTTTATCAGAGTATAAGAAATGGTCTTTACTATATGCAGAGGTGTCGAAACAGTCCAAGTCACATTGTATTTCCTTGTAAAAGTCCTCTGTTACTATAGAATAAAGAAGGCTGTCTGTGTCTGTCATTAAGAACTTTTTATTCTTACATTTTGACATATAATTATAGTGGAAATCATACATTATTACTTTACTGATATCCAAAATGGTCATTCCTAAATATATTGGTTTATCAAAATTTACAATTAATTTATTTAAATGTACAGCATGCAAATTGTTATCGAACATTTTGCTACAGTCAAACCTTGGTTTTGTAACGTACTTTGTTAACTTAGACTCGTCTACAAGATGTATATCACGAAACTTACGTTGGTTCATAATTGTTCGACCAAAGAGACTGTTATTTAACAGTTTGTAAAAGTCTTTTTCAAAATCATGTTTAGCTTTTTGTCGCTTTTCAATATTAAAATTAATATAGGGTGCAAGCCATTTCGACTGTCTAAATTTTAAAATTCTGTGGTATTTTGTAACTACCAAACCCAGTTCTTCGTATTTTTTTAGTGCTTTATAATGCAAAATATATTTAGTTTTGTCATTTAAATTTGGTATTAATTTTCCATTAATTTTTTCTGGTGCGAGCGGGTAGTCATGCAAATCGTGTAAACTTTTATCGTATTTTAAATCAACTTCCAAAATAAATCCAAAGTTTTCATTTTGATTGTATTTATAATCTTTCTCATTTGTCCATCTAAAGCCATCGATGGGCAACGACTCGCACATTGCTGTAGAGTATAGCGAGTTACAGTCTAAGTATACAAGATATGTGCTTTCTTGATTTGGGTCATAATATTCGCCCATGTACTTATTATTGGCTTTAGCATAGCGCGTGGAAATCATACTTACACCGCCTCTAATGGCATGTTCTATAAACAAATGCATGTCAATGTCACGAAATAATTGTAATTTTATGCCGGTCATTCTAAGACATGCCTCCCATGTTAGTCCAGGCAGTGAGTACATATGAACAGGGTCGAGTTTATAATCCTTTAAACATAAGTCCCTAAATGTCTCAAACACATCAGCCAATAACAAAACATCTGTTTTAAGGTATAAATCGTGATATTCTTTTAAATTCTTTATATTAAAATGATTCCATACGTTTTTAGCATGTTCATATTGTGCAGGAGATATACATTCTTTAGTTAGACTACTGTAAAATGCCTCTATGGGTGGGAGAGGCTCTAAAAACTGTTCTGGTCCTGTCATGTATTCGTACGGAAATTCGCCCTTACGTTGTAGTAGTGGATTGTCTATAAATCTAAATGTATTTAAATTGGAAGCTAATTTGCTTAAGGGAAGGGACAGAAAGTTGTAGGAATCCAAAAATACTAAATCATCAACAGAGAATGAAATATACTTTTCCATATCTTTGGCTATGCAATTCAATTTGCGATTAAATTTTCCTAAGTTTTGCATTATTAAATGTCCATTATAGTTTTTAAGATTGTGGAAGAATACTGGAATTTTCTTGGTTACTTTATAGTTTAAATTACAAGAGTTATGGGAGGGCCCTCTGAACTCACCTGTTAAGTGACAATGGTCGCGCACTTTATCACACAGTAACGGCTGGCGGCATATGTGGCAGCGTGTAGAGTTTTGAAATAACGTCTCTTGCTCTGGAGTCATTACAAGGGGAACATATACTCCCATCTGACTTTTAATAAAGTCATAAGTTTTAAATAATTTTTCGAAAAACACATCCATTACATTTTCACCACTGTACAACTCTTCGTAAATAATTTTAGAATCTCTCACTACAACATAAGCAAATCCAGAAGCAGTGTGTTTGTTAGAGTTTATAAAACATTCGAAATCTGCATAAATCACAAAGGGAGCTTTAAGTTGATATTTTTAATTCGTAAATTGTAATGTATCTTTTTTAGACATTTGTACTCTTTGGGCAACAAAGGTTTTACAATATGTTATGTGACGTTCCAATATATCTTTAGTGTAAAAATGTTGCACACAGAACTTGCAAAAATATTTCTTATTATTGTATTTTGTAGACCGTAGCATTAACTTATCAAAATCACGAATTAAACAGTAATGTGATTTGCGGCTTTATGTAAAAGCAGCAGGTTTGTGTGCGTATTACTATTTAGTTTAGTTATTCTCAATGGATATATTAATTGTCCTTCAATTCCATATACATTAACACTTATATTATTTTGTTTTTCAAATTAATCAATGTCGGATATTTTTACGGGATATTTTATATTTGTCATATTTAACTGACCTATGTGGGGTTCGTAGTAAAATACTTGATTTGCATGTTCTCCATGATTCCTTGGATTTAATTTTGCTAAAATACTCCACACAAAACATTTATTATCACTATTTTTAATATTTAAAACAGCGTGTTTTGATTTTATATTTTCTGGTGTGGGGATGTATGACTTGGGAGTTAGGGGTTTATACTTGTAAACATGCAGCTGCCAGTATTTAGTATGGTCATATATCCATCCACTGCCTTCTGATTGAAATTTGTGTAAAGATGTGTCGATTTTTAAAAGTGAATTTTCAATTTGTGTCTTTAATTGTGCTTTCTCAATTGATAAATTAGTTAAACTTCGAAAGTTAGCAATAGTTTCTTTATCAATTAATAATTCACCATTCTTACTAACTGTGTGTTTGATAAATTTCACTCTCCTAATAAGAATCCATTTTATTGGTAAAGGACATGATTGAAGGGTGTTTAATAAATCCGCGGACTCACCTTGAAACTTAAACACATTATAGGGTCGCTTGTCACATCGTAGGTGGTGGCGTTTCTTGTCACGGGTGATGACTCTCTTACACACATTACAAGTATTGTGGTTCTCTAGCATATGCATTTTAAAATTGCTATTGTCAAATATTTGATGGCATTTTTTACAAATTTTAGGAATAACTTTGTGAATGTTACGATAGTGTCTGATTAAATTGCTTCTGTTGGAGCAGGGCGCGGAGCAGATTGCACAGGACAACATGTTCGATGTAAATAAATTTTGAGATGACATTACTCTGTTTTTTATAAACAAAAATTACCATTTTTTAATGTTAAATTAGACAAAAATTGTTTAACAGCGGTTTTAAATTATATATTTTAACAAGTTTAATTTACGAATATGAGAGTTTAAAAATTACCATTTTTAATGTTAAATTATACAAATCATTTAACAATGGTTTTAAATTATATACTTTAACAAGTTTACGAATATGAGAGTTCAAAAATTACCATTTCTAATGTTAGATTAGACAAATCATTTAACAATGGTTTTAAATTATATACTTTAACAAATTTACGAATATGAGAGTTCAAAAATTACCATTTTTAATGTTAAATTAGACAAAATCATTTAACATTTGTTTTAAATTATATACTTTAACAAGTTTAATTTACGAATATGAGAGTTCAAAAATTACCATTTTAATTTTAAATTAGACAAAATCATTTAACATTGGTTTTAAATTATATACTTTAACAAGTTTAATTTAAAACACGAAGTTAAAGATGTGTGAAACCAGCGTCAGTGCGGCTGAACTGTTTGGACTGGATACGTATTCACACTGTACAATATCATTTTATAAATAAAACTGCCATTTTGAAACTATCGATCTACATATTCAATTAGAACAGATAATTTAATATTTAAAGTCTAAAATTCAAAACATATTTTACTTTAATATTTAGTTTGATCAAAGTACAAATAATTTTCAAAACACATTTAACTTTGAAGTGTAAGATAATTGTTGCGCCCTAATATCCTTAAAGCATCCTAAGAGGATCATTTGGTGATGGGAGTGACTATTAGATCACTAGTAATTTTGTATCTCCCAATTCAATATTTATGTTTTACGATTACAGTTTTGAAATGGAGAATTAAATTAGTAAATGGTGAATTGGAAGTATGATTTACAAATGAGAATTTAAATATGAAAATCTATTTTAAAATTTAATTTGGAAATGCAGCTGTTACATTTGAAATATGATTTATAAATGGATATTTAAATATGGAAATCTATTTTCAAATTTAATTTGGAAATGCAGTCACATTCGAAATATGATTTACAAATGGATATTTAAATATGGAAATCTATTTTAAAATTTAATTTGTAAATGGTGAATTGGAAGTATGATTTATAAATGGATATTTAAATATGGAAATCTATTTTAAAATTTAATTTGGAAATGGTGAATTGGAAGTATGATTTACAAATGAGAATTTAAATATGAAAATCTATTTTAAAATTTAATTTGGAAATGCAGTTGTCACATTCGAAATATGATTTACAAATGGATATTTAAATATGGAAATCTATTTTAAAATTTAATTTGGAAATGCAGTTGTCACATTCGAAATATGATTTACAAATATTAGGAAAGCTATTTCACAATTTTCGGAGCGATTATAAAAAAAAATGATGGATTAACAGTCAGTTGTGATTGTCCTTCGCTGAAGACATCATCTACACTTTAGCTACAACTAACTACCGTCGCTAACACTCCCTCATTATCAGCTAACATAGTCGGAGTCCTAGGTGCGAAGACGTCGGGCCCGGTGGTGTTGGTGAGGTGAGCCGTGACGCCATAGTCCAGTGCCACTGCGTGGTGACGTCATCCGGTGTTGCTCGCCGCCTCGAGGTCGTGTCGCTGTTGAGAGGTCTTGTAGAACAATAGAGCTGTGTGCTGTCGGTAGCTCCTTATATACACGTCGAGAGGTTGGATTTTCAATTTAACCAGGAAATTACCTCATAGCTAATTCTGGTCAATGTGACGCATGCTTGCACACGACCGACCTTGGCGTCAGTGTGTCAGTGTGTCAGTGGGCAGCGGTGTGGATCGTTGCGTGTGTAGGCACTCGTGGAGAATCTCAGGCCTTGGCGTCATAGTCATTGTGGATCGTTGGTGTGTGTTTTAATTAATCAGTAAGTTGGCAGTTTTAATTCGACTGTAATAGTTAATTTGGGATTTATTAATGCATTAGATAAATTTCAGACAAATCCAAAGTTAATTTTTAAATATAGAGGATGGGGAAAATGTATTTAAGGCAAGGGTACTAGTACAGGAAACTTGTGTAAGGCGGGATCGGGCGTCGGCGCAAAAACTGATCCCCATAAGAATAACATGGGAAAAAAGCGCCGATTACGGCCCCTCTTTCCTAGTTTCTCTCTACTTATGTGTGTGTGTGTGTGTGTGTGTGGGTCCGTTTCCTGAATAACTTTTGAAAGAAACGTCCGATTTTGATGAAATTTGGCACAAATGTGAAGAGTAACATTTATGACTTTAAGTTCGAAAAGCAGATCAATCGGACCATAGGATGGGGGTATTAAATTTTACAAAAATCAGTTTTTTGACTTTTTTACCTAAAATTTTAAAAACACTCAATTTTGGTTATAGCCATTTTATAGCGCTTAAACAAAAAAATCATTGAGTATTTTTAATCATTAAGCTAGGTTAAGTGGTTGTGGAGAAAAGTAAACAAACGCGTCCATAAAATTCCCCATGTTAATCTTATGGGAAAGAGGTTTTATGGATTTTCCTCAGATAAATTTACTAAAAACTGCACATTTCTTTTCTATAATAATATGTTTAGCTCTACAAAACGATCATTTTGGTGTTTTAATTGTTGTTCTACGTCCAACGTTGCAGAGATTCAAAGTGCTAAACACAGTACATTGTCCAATGTTATCCTTATGGAGAATTATTATTTAACAGAGTATTAATTAAGAAAAACTCATTTTGGGTAGAAACAAATAGGAGAAAAATATTATTTTAAACATAACATAAAGATAATAACAAAAGTAAATTACCAGCTGATTATATACACTGACGTTTTACAAGTCCCAGTCCAACCAGGCAAACACTGTGTTTCTGTTTACTGAGACACTTTGTCAACACATCTGCATGCATTTGATTTGTTGTTAGATAGTTCAATGTTTCCGTCTGCATCTCTTTTTATCTTTTAAAACCCATTTGCTATGGCCTTTTTACCTTTGGGTAAATCAACTAGATCCCAAGAATCATTTTTAAGCAATGACTCATACTTATTTTTCATTACATCTTCCCATTTACTTTCATTTTCACCATATATTGCTTCTGCATATGTTGTTGCTCATCTTCAGTAAAAAATATCTCTAAGCATAATATTTTTTTCCTAAAAAAATACTATTTGGTTAACTGACATGAGTAACAGAAAATGCAGTTTTCCACTTCGTTGGTCAAAAAATCGTGATTTGATTTTTGCTGATAAAACTCGAATTCACACTCCTTTCAAACTAGGCCAACGGTGACAAGACACCGGTGGTGCCTGGCGGCCACTGGTTTCCGCCCGGATAACTGCAGTGGGCACCTTCAAGCCACTCCACCAAGAGCTATACATTTTTTTTAGCAAATTTTTCCTATAGGGAAGAAGCTATTTCCGTAGGTCTCATGGCTCTGTAAGACTTAATCCCGAGACTATGATAACTTTTTTTGAGGTCCCAGATGCCAAAAACACTGTTCGTTCAAATGTATATGTATATATATAGGCCTATACTGTATATGTCCGTGAATCCAAGTCTGTCCGTAAAAACATCTGATTTTGATGAAATTTGGCTCAAATGTGTAAAGTGACATTCATGACTCTAAAGTCGAAAACCAGAAAATCAGACCATGGAAAGGGTGGTTTATGGGGGTTTTAAATTGTCAAAAAATCAGTTTTTTTGCATTTTTTACTATACAATTTTTAAAATA
The DNA here is from genome assembly GCA_963675035.1 of Allygus modestus. Lineage (NCBI taxonomy): Eukaryota > Metazoa > Arthropoda > Insecta > Hemiptera > Cicadellidae > Allygus > Allygus modestus. The sequence continues at coordinate 132,314,733 of OY776114.1, forward strand.
CTCAATTTTTGTCTTGACCATTTTAATATAGCTTAAAAACCAAATAATATAGTATTTTGAATCAATAATCTAGGTTAAGTGGTTGCGGAGAAAATCCAAAAAACGTGTTCGTAAAACTTCCCATGTTAATCTTATTGGAAAAAGGATTTTAGCTTGTCCTAAGTTAATTTTACTGAAAACTTCACATTTTGTTACCAATCAGTTCAGCTCTTCAAAACAATCATTTTTTTTGTATAAATTGTGATTCTAAGTCCAACTGTTGCAGAGATATTCAAAGTGCTTAACACAGAACGTTGTCCAATGTTATCCTTAAGGCGGCCACACTACCGGACTTTTGCCCGAACAAGACATCGGATCGACAGATTGAGCGCGAAAACCACCGAGCGGTGTAACGACAGCATATGGAGGTGCCACACACTACAAAACCCTGACCCAGAACCTGAACAAGACATCGGATCGATCTTTCTTTAAAAACCCGCATCGAGAGCGCTCGGTGCTCGGTCCGTTGTCTTGTTTGATGTCTGGTAGGAGGCCCCACTAACTACCGGATTTTCTTCGACCTCCCTTTCCACCAAATCCTGTTCGGTCCGATGTCTTGTTCGGGGAAAAGTCCAGTAGTGTGTGGCCGTCTTTATGGGGAATAAATAAAATTTGATATCTCGATTAGTTATTAATGTAATTGATGAAACATGGCATGTGGCTTTACTTAGTACCGGTATATTGATATTCGCTCAAAAATAATTTTTTGTTTATTGTCCCCGTAGCAGCAAACCTGCATACGTAGCCCTAATGTTATTCATATGGAGAATAAGTAAATTTTTTATATCTCCCCTAGTTATGAACATAAATTAACACAAAAACCTTGTATGTAGCTTCACCTGGTTAAGTTATATTGATAATTGCACAATAACATATTTTTCTTAGTAAATAATACGGTTTTTATCTCATAATTTTAGTTGTTATCTCAATATATAATTTGTCGAATCGTATATTCTAATATGAGTAAGGTTTGCTTGCATTTATTGGTTGCTTGCTTGCAATTCTGATCTCAAAAACTGTTTGAACGATTTATTGTTGGAAATAACTAATTGTTGGGTGAAAATAAAGACTTAAACTACTCGGAAATATTAAATACTGTTATTAATAAAAACCTGTTTTATTCGTCCATTAATTAGGATCGGTTAGGTAAAACATTTTCTAAAGCCTTTTCAAAAAGTGGAATATTTTCTTTGAATATTATCATATCTAAAAAATAATTACATTATTTACGTTGTCAATTTTAGTTTAAATTAAGCCCTCTCCACACCGGCGAGGGAGCGGGAGCGGTCGCGATCACGTTCTAGTTCCAATAAGTTGTATATACTAATCTTCTAAATTAACCTGTCTACTAACCAAAGATTTTAACCGCCAATTTTATCGTTAAAAGCTTAATATTTTGAAAACGGCAACTTATTGAATTTTTTATTTGTATATTTAATACACCCGTTGCAGCAAACCTGCATACTCAGCGAATTTCCAATGAATATATAACATAACACTTAACAGGATTCATAAGAAATGTATTCACAAACAAGCGATATTTAAAATATTAATTATTCTCCAGAAGAATAACATTGGGGATGAGTACGCAGGTTTGCTGCAACAAGACACACAAAATAATGGGTTTTTATGCAAATATCAATAGAACTCATCTTAGTGAAGTCACATACCAAGTTTCATCCATATACATTCATAAATAAGCGATATATAACATTTTAAGTATTTTCCATAAGAATAACATGGAGACCAAGTACCTAGGTTTGCTGCTACAGGAACCATAGGCGAAAAATTGTTTTTTTGTGCAAACAACAATAAACCATAACCAGATCAAGCCATATACCAAATTTTGCCAGTTTATGTTCATAAATAAGCGAGATATACAATTTTTCTTTTTCTCCATAAGAATAACATTAGACAACGTACTGTGTTTAGCACTTTCAATATCTCGGTAACCAATTGACGTAGAGCAATGATCAAAATACCAAATTGTTTGTTTTTTTAAGCTGAATTCAATGGTGTAAATTAAAATTTGATTTAAATTAAAATTACATGTGAAAACCCCAAAAAACACATTTTTGGGGTACAAAACCCCCCAAAAACCCCCCTTCGGATGGTGCGATTCATCTGGTTTTCGAACTTGTTCAAATAAATGGTACTTTACACATTTGTACCAAATTTCATTAAGATCGGACCTTTTTTACGAGAGTTATCGTGCTTACGGACACATATATATATAAATATATATATATATATATATATATATATATATATATATATATACATATATAAAAATTTGAACGAATGGTGTTTTTGGCATCTGGGGACCTCAAAATGAAAAGTTATCATGGTCTCGGGCTTAAGTCTTACCATGAGACCTACGGTAATAGCTTCTTCCCTATAGGGGAAATTCGCTAAAAATGTAAAAATTTAAGGCAAAAAGGATGTTATAAAGTTATTAAATATCACTCGACGCATAGCTGAGCTATTGCAGTTTTAACGAGTAAAATCGTGGGCATTCTGGTAATTTTCATATAAATTGTACAATTTAAATCATATAAATTGCTATTATTCAGCTATGTGATCTTTATAATCGTTACACCATCCTTTTTGGAATTACATTTAACATTTTTTAACCATGCAGATCAAATACTTAATAATTTGCCGGTTTTCAAGATATTAACCTTTACAAAATTTAAATTACCGCCATTTTGAAACAAAACACCTAATTTAATACAAAACTAGCCATACACTAGTATAATAAACATGCCAAGTTTCAAAACGGTATCTCTAGTGGTTCCTTAGATCTGCTGTATCGATTAAATTACATAGCTTACGCAAATTCCTTAAATAAAGTGGACGTGCATGCCAGTGCCATAGATCCGGGGGGGGGGGGAATATACCCCCCCTCTCGAAACTTGGAAAAATTTAATTGATATCCTTCTGAAATCGAGCTTATGACTTTTGATTAAAAAGAAATGCTTTTACTGAAAAACAAAAGAAGTGTGCAATATCTCCAAAATATATTATTTACGTATTAAGAATATCGTTCGTGTATAATAAATAGTAGTAGATGAACTGCTCCGGCACGCGGCACGGTATTTGCGTGCCACAAGTGAGACGTGAGCTGGACGTGAGTCACCGAAAAGACTACCCTCACCCCCTAGCAGACAGTTCGTCAACTAGCACACCTGACCTTGACCTTGACGTCTAGACGGTCTTAGTGATGGGCTTAACTTACGGTTGCCATGTTAGATTTGTAATTTAGTGTACTGCAGGGAGCCATAAATCTTCATACTGATTTTTAGCGTTCTATAACAGCAAATATATGTAAAAGTCAACGATATTGCCCGAAAAAATGAAGCCAGAGAGTAACAAATAATAGAGGTTAGAGTGAACAGGGAAACAAGGGTTTAGCTTACTTGGCAATCGTTGCATGACGATGAAGTTGCAAACGTAAATACATTTTCGTTCACAGACAGGATTTCAACATAAAATTTGCGTTATTCGACACATTTTTGGGAAAAATGTAAAAAAGGGGAGATTTTAAATTGTTCACTGAAATTCCCGGAGCTATATTTTTATCTTAAAACTCCGGTAATCTCTGGGGAAATCTGGTGACTTGGCAACCCTAGCTTAACGAAACTAGATTACTCCAGTACTGATTGAGATAAGATAAGATTACTTTCCAATACTGATTACAACTGATACAAGGACTTTTTAGTCCTGGTTACAAATACTGATCAATTTGTATCAATGGTTTATGTCTTGGATGTGTAGGCCTATCAATAATCATGGATGTAAGGGACACGCCAATGATGTCTTCAGTTTTGTATACCGGTATCTGCACTAGTCACGGACACATATATAGATATATAGATATATATATACATATATATAAATTTGAACTCATAGTGTTTTAGTCATCTGGGAACCTAAAAAAAAATCTTTTGACATGGTCTCGGGCTTAAATCTTACCATGAGACCTACGGTAATAGCTTCTTCCCTATAGGGGAAATTCGCTAACAAGGCACACTTTCCTAATATATTTTTTGGAACGCTAAGATCACACAATAATACTAGATTAGTAATCAGGAGGTGCAACCGTCGTCGCCAAGTCGCGCCGCGCCAACCACCGCTCTCCACTACAAGAAACTACGAATCCAAGTTGGCGCAGGCGGCCACGTCTGTGTCTGTATCCAGTGAAGTGAGAGGGGTAGGAGAGGAAAGGTGCGGTGCAGGTCGCGGGGTGAAGGGGGCAGAGAGCGTGCGATAGTCGACTACAGCAAACTCTGACGGCAGGAAATCGAACTACGTGTTACCGACCGACTTAGTATACCTTCGAGGCGGTATACCTGAGTCTACTTCAGTATCTATAAGTTCATGGTAAGACTGAAGCCCGAGACCATGATAATTTTTTGTTGTGAGGTCCCCAGATGCCAAAAACACTATTTGTTCAAATTTATATATATATATATATATATGTATATAAATGATAACTTTTGAAAGAAACGCCCGATTTTGATGAAATTTTGCACAAATGTGGAGAGTAAGTTTTATGACTTTAAGTTTGAAAACCAGATAGATCGGTCTATGGGAAGGGGGTTTTATGAGGGTTTAAAATTTTCCAAAAATCAGTTTTTGAACTTTTTACCCTAAAATTTTAAAAATACTAAATGTTGGTTTTAGCCGTTTTATAAAGCTTAAAAAATAAACAATTGAGTATTTTGAATCATTAAGCTAGGTTAAGTGGTTGTGGATGAAAGTCAAAAAACGTGTCCATAAAATTTCCCATGTTAATCTTATAGGAATACGGTTTTTAGATTTTCCTCAAATAATTTTACTAAAAACTCCACATTTCTTTCTACGAATAAGTTAAGCTCTACAAAACAATCGTTTTGGTGTTTTAATTGTTGTTCTAGGTCCAGTCGTTGCAGAGATATTCAAAGTGCTAAACACATTACGTTGTCCAATGTTATCCTTAAGGAGAATAAATAAAATGTTATATCTTGATTATTCATGTATGTAACTTGTTATGTGGCTTCAACTAGTTGTGATATATTGATATTTGCACAAAAAATGCTTTTTGATGATTTTTCCCGGTAGCAGCAAACCTTCATACTCGGCCCCCATGTTATTCATATGGAGAATAAGTAAAGTTTTATATCTCCCTTAGTTATGAACCTAAATTAATCAAACTTGGTACAGTTCGGGCCACGGTGCTTGGCGCCTGGGAAAAGTGAGAAACAACTCAAATCTTTTGTAAATAAAAGCAGACGATAACGAAATTAACCAAAACCAATGTTTTAAAATTAAATAAAGTAATTTCGCTTTCTGTGGACAAAACTATACTGTAACACTAACGGTACTAAGCCAAATAGAGGCAAAAAGTCATTCTAGAGCATACGCTAACCAGGCATCAAGCATTGTGACCCGAACTGTATGTAGCTTCACCTGGTTGTTATATTGTTATTTGCAAAAAAATGTCTTATCTTTCTGTTGCATCAAACCTGCATACTCAATTCTAATGTTATTCTTATGGAGAATAAATAAAACTAGTTGTCCTGTTGCTCGAATCCGAGCAGGTTTACCCAACGAAAGTTTACTTCAGTTGTAAACAAATAAAACATCTGATATTAAAACTAATGAAAACAACGTACTTTCATTCAACACGTAGTTTAGACTTCCGCCATCGGATAGCGTCACTGTTCCGAAAAATCAGCCTTTTACTGTATTTAAGTGATGCCCTTTCTTACAATTCTGAGACGTATTGGCACACGTCATAAAAATACCTTTAATTTGACACCTCAAACGTTAAAATCCGTCCAGGCCTTATCGAGTTACGACTGTGAAGAAAAAACCCCTAGCTTCAATCAATCAATCAATCAAAATATCTTTATTCATCATCTGTACATTATTGGTACATTGAATAGTGTCAATATATTACATTTAAATTAATTGTAATGTAAACTTAAAAATATAATAATAAACAAAACTTCAGTTACATACAATGATTTTAAGCATCTGCACTAATCAAATTAACTAACTTAACTAACCACCACCTTCAAAAACTCCTCTAGAGAGTAAAAAGCCCTATCGGTCAAGAAACCTTTTAATTTAGTTTTAAATGCATTTAAATTCTTATTATTTTTAATATAACTTGGTATGTATTTCATAAATTTTGATCCATTGTAGATTGTTTTCTTTTCAAAAAATTTTAATCGATGCTGATCAGTCTGAATTTCATTCCCTCTTCTTGTATTGTAAGAGTGTGTTTGATTGTTTAACGTTACTTTTTGAGGATTAGATTTTACGTAGATGATTGAATCAAAAATAAACTGCCCATAAACTGTTAAAATTTGTAGACCTTTGAAGTGTTCTTTAACAGATTCATCTTTTGTCAGTTCCAAAATTTTTCTGATAGCTTTTTTTTGGCTTTTTAGAATCATATCTAAAGAAGTTTTATTCGCAGAACCATAGATGCAGATACCGAATGCTATATGTGAATGAATGAATGAAAAGTAAATTACCCTTAACGTTGCGACATCACAAAGGCCTGACATTTTTGACAGAGCATATATCCCTGAATTCATTTTGGAAAGTACTCCTTGTATGTGTTGGTCCCAACTCAAGGTTTCATCAATCTTCAATCCAAGAAAATTTGTTGTATTTTTTCTTTCAATACTTTGATCCTTACAGACCAAATGAGGGTAATGCTTGATTTTGTTTTGAGGTGTTCTAAAATAAACAAAATTTGTTTTATTAATGTTCAATTTAAGGTTTAATTGGTTAAAATAATTTTCAATGTTTCCCAATTCAGTATTTGAAAGATTTTTAATTTGTTCTATGGTTTTCCCAGATATTTTTAAATTTGAGTCATCAGCATATAGACAGAGACTACTTTGGATATTATTTGTCAATGTTGATTCAATATTTTTCAAATAACAAATAAATAAAAGAGGACCCAATATGGAACCCTGCGGTACTCCATACTTCACTGGCTGAAGATCAGATAAAATTTTATAAACTCTATTCTTTCGTGAAATATGCGTCATTTCCACACATTGAAATCTATTGTCTAGATAAGAATTAAACCATTCCAAAGATTTATTAGAGATTCCCAATTATTGTAGCTTTTTAATTAAGGTTGAATGTTTAACACTATCAAAGGCCTTTGATATATCCATGAAAATCCCTAAAGTGTGTTCCCCCTTATCTACTGACCAATGATGGCGCTAACAAAATCCACTGCTGCTGTTGTCACTGACCGGCAACTTCGAAAGCCGTGTTGAATATCATCGAGAAGTTTATTGTTATCCAAAAATTCTGTCACCTGATTACATACAATTTTTTCAAAAACTTTTGATATATTTGATAACAGTGAGATTGGTCGATAATTAATTATATTTTCTTTATCACCCTTTTTTTTAAATTGGGACAACTTTTGAGATTTTTAACTTATTTGGAAATAATCCTGATATGAAAGAAGAATTAATGAGGTGAGTTAAAACTGGGCAAAGGTATTTTTTGGAATTTTTTAATAATGAAGTAGGAATTTCATCCAGCCCACTTGAAAATTTACTTTTGAGAGAGTCGATGACACAACTGACCTACAACTCTTGAACAGGCTTTAAATGAAAATGTGGTTTTATAACTACAGAATTAAGTTCATCTCCATTAATTTCATGTAGTACAATATCATTAAATCTGTCTACATCCTGTACAATGCTAACAAAATAATTATTAAATATATTACTAATTACTTTTGGGTCAGACTGATTACTGTCTTCGTACTTGATTACAACATTTTCTATTCCTACCTTCCTTTTATTCCCTACTTCCGAATTTATTATTTTCCAAACAGTTTTAGGAATATTGGATGATTTTTTTATTTTGCTTTCAAAAGCAATTTTCTTTGCATGCTTAACATTTTGGTTGTATCTTAACAATTGATATCTATAACTTATCTTATTTATTATTGATTTGTTTTTTTTCATCTCTTTTTTGCTTCTTATTAATTTTTTTTTCTCATCTTTTAATTTCTGTGTTGCCCAACTATGAACAGTTTTATTCTTTTTTACTACTTTTTTAGAAATGCTTGATCAAAATAAAATTTTAGAATGTCAAAAAATGTATCATACTTATCCTGAACTTGGGAAAAATAAACATCTCGCCCAGAATCATGTCTAATGAGTTGATTAAATAATAATAAATTTGCTTCTGAAAAATTGTGACATTCTTGAAACGTGTACTTATTTGATTTTGGAAGTTCAGCAGGACAGACAAATTCCAACATCTGACCATCATGATCAGAGAGAAGTGTGGCAACACCAGTAACTGACATAAATTTAACATGTAATTTCTTAACTAATATGTTATCTATAGCTGATTCTGTTTCAAAACTCACTCTGGTTGGAAAATCAACTAAATATTTCATGGCATGATTTTTTTAAATATTTTCCAACATTAACTTCTTTTTTTTATCTGGACTTGTGCTTGCTAAAACATTGATGTTCAAATCTCCTGCCCAAATAATGAATTTATACTTTAAGTCTAAATAATCTACAAGTGCACTTAACCTATCCAAAAATAAATCCACAGAAGAAGAAGGGGACCTATACATTCCTACAATAACAAATTTAAAACTTTGGATCTTATAAACTGCGGCACAAAATTGTTTTTCCTCCTGCAAATTATCTAACAAGTGGTGAGGAAAAACCACCGGCTGACCCTTCATCCCACTTTCACTCAAGATCAGGACACCTCCATTTTTTGATTTTGTTCTGCAAAAGAAAGAATCAACAGTATAATTTGCAATGTTTAATCTATCTAGTTCACATTCTTTCATGTTAAGTTCGGATAAAACGATGATATGAGGTTGTAACTCTTCTAAAGTTATTTGCAGAGGATCAATACCATTTAATATATAGAGCTTATTAATATATAGATGCTAAATATCACTTATTAATGAATTAGTATATTTCACAACTAGTGGGAAAAGTTTGATTTTTCCTGGAGCGAGTCGTATTTAAATTGCGAGTTGTAGACTCACAATTTAAAGAGAACGAGCACCAGGAAAAATCCTTTTCCCACAAGTTTTGAACACTATTTTAGCGAATTTCCCCTATAGGGAAGAAGCTATTACCGTAGTCGGCATGGTAAGACCTAGGCCCGGGACCATAATAACTTTTCGTTTTGAGGTCCCCAGACCCCAAAAACACCATTCATTCGAAACTGTATATATATATAAATATATATGTGACTGTGAGCACGATATCTCTCGTAAAAATTATCCGATTTTGATGAAATTTGGTATAAGCATATAAAGCAACATTTATGACTTTAAGTTCGAAAACCAGCCAGATCGCTCTATCCGAAGGGGTATTTTGAGGTGGTTTTGTACTCCAAAAATGGGTTTTTTGAATTTTTTACATATACTTTTGGAAATACCATTAAAATTTTAGTTGTTACCATTGGATTCAGCTTAAAAACACACAATTTGGTATTTTGATCATTCCTCTATGTCAACTGGTTAACGAGATATTGAAAGTACTATACACAATACGTTGTCTAATGTTATTCTTATGGAGGAAACAACAAATTTTAAATCTCGCTTATTTATGAACGTATACTGACGAAACTTGGTATATGGCTTCAACTGGTTGTGGTCCATTGATATTTGCTCCAAAAAAACAATTTTTTTGCCAAGGGCTCCCGTTGCAGCAAACCTGCATACTCAGCCCCATGTTATTCTTATGGATGATAGTTAAATGATATATCTCCCTTAATTATAAACATAAATGAATAAAAACTGGTATATGACTTCACCTAGTTGAGTTATATTGATATTATCATAAAAACCCATTTTTTGTGTTCCTTGATGCAGCAAACCTGCATACTCAGCCCCAATGTTATTCTTATGGAGAATAATTAAAATTGTATATATTGCTTATTTGTGAATATATTTTTATGAAAATTGGTAAGTGGCTTTATTTAGTATTAAGACATTTATATTTACATTGGAAATTCGCTGAGTATGCAGGTTTGCTGTGACAGGGGTATTTCACGATACTACAGCAAAAAATTATTTGATACAACAGCAACAAATTGAACAAAAGACGAAGTAAACAGAACAACCAACACAATGTTTTAAACAGGTGGGCATTATTTCAATATTGTATTGTATTGTTAGGCTGACTTATAATCAGCTGATTTTCCCTCACTAGTGAGATATAATTTCTCCTCACTAGTGGGGATATGACGAACTTTACCTGGCAATATACGCAATGGAAAAGCAGCTGATATTCCAATAGTATGGTGAAATGTATTTTTGTGAAACTTGGTAGGTGCTCTAGGTAGTAGTGAGACCCATATATATGCATTGGAAATTCGCTGAGTACGAAGGTTTGCTTCAACGGGGGCACTGTTGATTTTCCCCGAAGCAGCAAACCTGCATACTCGGCCTCTACGTTATTCATATGGAGAATAAGTAAAGTTGTATATCTCCCTTAGTTATGAACATAAATTAATAAAACTTGGTATGTAGCTTCACCTGGTTGAGTTAAATTGATAATTGCAAAAAAACATAATTTCTTACCTTCCTCGTTGCAGCAAACCTGCGTACTCAGCCCTAATGTTTTTCTTATAGAGAATAAATAAAATGCTATATTTATAATTTATTTATGAACGTATTTTTGTGAAACTTGGTAAGTACCTCTATGTAGTAGTGAGACACATATATACGCATTGGAATTCGCTGAGTACACAGGTTTGCTGCGACAGGGGTATTACTATTAATTTACTCCACCACCAAATGAAATTAAAAAATAACTAGGGACAAAAAAATACAAATAAAACATTGACATTATGAAAACAAGTCTTTAATAACATTTTCATATATATACATACATTATATGCATATTGAGAGAAATTCTGATAGCCATAGTCGAGAAATTGTAAATACTCAATTTCCCACCCCCTTCAGTTTTGATGACACTGAAATTCTTGTACAACTGCACAACCCTGCCTTTTATAAATTCCATGCGTCTCTCCAACAAAAAAGGTAAGCTAAGAAAATCAAATGTTATTTCGGACAAGCAAATTATGCCAGATTTGTTATTCTTCTTGGATGAGTTTCCAGCAACAAATTTTAAGCTTTCGGCGCCATGGATAGTAAAATTAGATTTTCATTAAACTTACAACTACTATTATGTTTTTATGACATATTCCATAAAATCAACATTATAACCTAGTTAATTCAAAAGATTTTCATATTTTAAAATTATAAAAAGCAACCATGTAAAAATCTAAAATAATTTCCTCACTAAAAAAAATCAGAAAAGTTCAAAACGCAACTTATGTGTGAGCCAAAAGAGGGTTTCATAAAAAAAACTAAAAATAACCACTCGCAATAAATATCAAACAACAATATAACGTGGTTGAGCAGTTCAGTAGTCATCCCCGCGGCTGATGACCTCCTTGCAGGTCGGACGCAACACGATCGTGTGTTCAAACTGGGCCGTGTAGCTGCCCTTGGTGTCACAGAGTGGAGGGTAGGACTCGACGATACCTGGAAACACCACAGAGTCGTCAAGTGACGAGTACTGAGTATTGTACTTGAGAATAGTCTATTGCACACTTGATCAACACGATCGTGTGTTCAAACTGGGCCGTGTAGCTGCCCTTGGTGTCACAGAGTGGAGGGTAGGACTCGACGATACCTGGAAACACCACAGAGTCGTCAAGTGACGAGTATTGAGTATTGTACTTGAGAATAGTCTATTGCACACTTGATCAACACGATCGTGTGTTCAAACTGGGCCGTGTAGCTGCCCTTGGTGTCACAGAGTGGAGGGTAGGACTCGACGATACCTGGAAACACCACAGAGTCGTCAAGTGACGAGTATTGAGTATTGTACTTGAGAATAGTCTATTGCACACTTGATCAACACGATCGTGTGTTCAAACTGGGCCGTGTAGCTGCCCTTGGTGTCACAGAGTGGAGGGTAGGACTCGACGATACCTGGAAACACCACAGAGTCGTCAAGTGACGAGTATTGAGTATTGTACTTGAGAATAGTCTATTGCACACTTGATCAACACGATCGTGTGTTCAAACTGGGCCGTGTAGCTGCCCTTGGTGTCACAGAGTGGAGGGTAGGACTCGACGATACCTGGAAACACCACAGAGTCGTCAAGTGACGAGTACTGAGTATTGTACTTGAGAATAGTCTATTGCACACTTGATCAACACGATCGTGTGTTCAAACTGGGCCGTGTAGCTGCCCTTGGTGTCACAGAGTGGAGGGTAGGACTCGACGATACCTGGAAACACCACAGAGTCGTCAAGTGACGAGTATTGAGTATTGTACTTGAGAATAGTCTATTGCACACTTGATCAACACGATCGTGTGTTCAAACTGGGCCGTGTAGCTGCCCTTGGTGTCACAGAGTGGAGGGTAGGACTCGACGATACCTGGAAACACCACAGAGTCGTCAAGTGACGAGTACTGAGTATTGTACTTGAGAATAGTCTATTGCACACTTGATCAACACGATCGTGTATTCAAACTGGGCCGTGTAGCTGCCCTTGGTGTCACAGAGTGGAGGGTAGGACTCGACGATACCTGGAAACACCACAGAGTCGTCAAGTGACGAGTACTGAGTATTGTACTTGAGAATAGTCTATTGCACACTTGATCAACACGATCGTGTGTTCAAACTGGGCCGTGTAGCTGCCCTTGGTGTCACAGAGTGGAGGGTAGGACTCGACGATACCTGGAAACACCACAGAGTCGTCAAGTGACGAGTATTGAGTATTGTACTTGAGAATAGTCTATTGCACACTTGATCAACACGATCGTGTGTTCAAACTGGGCCGTGTAGCTGCCCTTGGTGTCACAGAGTGGAGGGTAGGACTCGACGATACCTGGAAACACCACAGAGTCGTCAAGTGACGAGTATTGAGTATTGTACTTGAGAATAGTCTATTGCACACTTGATCAACACGATCGTGTGTTCAAACTGGGCCGTGTAGCTGCCCTTGGTGTCACAGAGTGGAGGGTAGGACTCGACGATACCTGGAAACACCACAGAGTCGTCAAGTGACGAGTATTGAGTATTGTACTTGAGAATAGTCTATTGCACACTTGATCAACACGATCGTGTGTTCAAACTGGGCCGTGTAGCTGCCCTTGGTGTCACAGAGTGGAGGGTAGGACTCGACGATACCTGGAAACACCACAGAGTCGTCAAGTAACGAGTGTTGAGTATTGTACTTGAGAATAGTCTATTGCACACTTGATCAACACGATCGTGTGTTCAAACTGGGCCGTGTAGCTGCCCTTGGTGTCACAGAGTGGAGGGTAGGACTCGACGATACCTGGAAACACCACAGAGTCGTCAAGTGACGAGTACTGAGTATTGTACTTGAGAATAGTCTATTGCACACTTGATCAACACGATCGTGTGTTCAAACTGGGCCGTGTAGCTGCCCTTGGTGTCACAGAGTGGAGGGTAGGACTCGACGATACCTGGAAACACCACAGAGTCGTCAAGTGACGAGTACTGAGTATTGTACTTGAGAATAGTCTATTGCACACTTGATCAACACGATCGTGTGTTCAAACTGGGCCGTGTAGCTGCCCTTGGTGTCACAGAGTGGAGGGTAGGACTCGACGATACCTGGAAACACCACAGAGTCGTCAAGTGACGAGTACTGAGTATTGTACTTGAGAATAGTCTATTGCACACTTGATCAACACGATCGTGTGTTCAAACTGGGCCGTGTAGCTGCCCTTGGTGTCACAGAGTGGAGGATAGGACTCGACGATACCTGGAAACACCACAGAGTCGTCAAGTGACGAGTACTGAGTATTGTACTTGAGAATAGTCTATTGCACACTTGATCAACACGATCGTGTGTTCAAACTGGGCCGTGTAGCTGCCCTTGGTGTCACAGAGTGGAGGGTAGGACTCGACGATACCTGGAAACACCACAGAGTCGTCAAGTGACGAGTATTGAGTATTGTACTTGAGAATAGTCTATTGCACACTTGATCAACACGATCGTGTGTTCAAACTGGGCCGTGTAGCTGCCCTTGGTGTCACAGAGTGGAGGGTAGGACTCGACGATACCTGGAAACACCACAGAGTCGTCAAGTGACGAGTACTGAGTATTGTACTTGAGAATAGTCTATTGCACACTTGATCAACACGATCGTGTGTTCAAACTGGGCCGTGTAGCTGCCCTTGGTGTCACAGAGTGGAGGATAGGACTCGACGATACCTGGAAACACCACAGAGTCGTCAAGTGACGAGTACTGAGTATTGTACTTGAGAATAGTCTATTGCACACTTGATCAACACGATCGTGTGTTCAAACTGGGCCGTGTAGCTGCCCTTGGTGTCACAGAGTGGAGGATAGGACTCGACGATACCTGGAAACACCACAGAGTCGTCAAGTGACGAGTATTGAGTATTGTACTTGAGAATAGTCTATTGCACACTTGATCAACACGATCGTGTGTTCAAACTGGGCCGTGTAGCTGCCCTTGGTGTCACAGAGTGGAGGATAGGACTCGACGATACCTGGAAACACCACAGAGTCGTCAAGTGACGAGTACTGAGTATTGTACTTGAGAATAGTCTATTGCACACTTGATCAACACGATCGTGTGTTCAAACTGGGCCGTGTAGCTGCCCTTGGTGTCACAGAGTGGAGGGTAGGACTCGACGATACCTGGAAACACCACAGAGTCGTCAAGTGACGAGTACTGAGTATTGTACTTGAGAATAGTCTATTGCACACTTGATCAACACGATCGTGTGTTCAAACTGGGCCGTGTAGCTGCCCTTGGTGTCACAGAGTGGAGGGTAGGACTCGACGATACCTGGAAACACCACAGAGTCATCAAGTGACGAGTGTTGAGTATTGTACTTGAGAATAGTCTATTGCACACTTGATCAACACGATCGTGTGTTCAAACTGGGCCGTGTAGCTGCCCTTGGTGTCACAGAGTGGAGGGCAGGACTCGACGATACCTGGAAACACCACAGAGTCGTCAAGTGACGAGTATTGAGTATTGTACTTGAGAATAGTCTATTGCACACTTGATCAACACGATCGTGTGTTCAAACTGGGCCGTGTAGCTGCCCTTGGTGTCACAGAGTGGAGGATAGGACTCGACGATACCTGGAAACACCACAGAGTCGTCAAGTGACGAGTACTGAGTATTGTACTTGAGAATAGTCTATTGCACACTTGATTAATTGTGGATATGACAATAGCCGCCTTTAAAGAAGGCCGCGGCAAAGTAGAATTGGCAACGCCGCAGGAGGATTTACCGTGTGCCTCGCCACCCGTATACTAGCATGGGAAAAACGAGACGCCGCCGTCTATTTTTTACTCTTCAAGTTAGAAAATATCGTTTAAGTGATGTTTATCGTTTTGCTTTTCTAACGAGTGTCTTACCCTGTTGTGAGCTCAACAAGGTTCATATTTAAACTTAGAGTAAAGTTAAGCATGTTTATAGTCAGTGTTGCGGGGTTTTACACGTAGGCATATTACAACTATAATGCCTAGCACCGTTAATTCAAGAATGTGCTAGGAATTCAAACATTTTAATCACTTTTTAAAATGCCCCCGGTAACAACAAACTCACCCACTTATTAAATTTAAAGTCAAGTTATTTATTATGTTCAAAATTTGTTTACTAAAGAGTTGTATACATTTCTTTTTGCCGTAGTTTGGCTTTTTAAAGTTTTTAATCCATGCACAGGCAAGCTATGTTTTTTATTAGTTTAGTTAAGAATTAATTACAATAACCTTTATCATTGGTTTATTGGTTTTATTTTATAAATATCAATAGATAAGACAGATTATTACATTTGACTAAGTGTTAATAAAGTACAATATTCCTCAAAACAACATATTAAACAAAATTAAAAACAACGACATAAACCGTTTATTTAAAGACATAGCGTACTTAATATAGCAACAAGTATAAATACAACTCATAGGTACTGTCTGTACAAAGTATTAACATTTTGTCTGCACTTCTATCTTCCAAAGAAATAATTGTGTGCCTCGTATTGCATTTGTCATTGTTTATAACAGTTAATTATTGACATTTATTCAACATATTTATTTTAAAATGTATTCTTAGGGAAATAACGATAAGTTACTCTGACCATGGATTTTTCAAAGCAATAATCTTTAAAACCTAACATAATTACACGATTCATGTAGGCATACATTGTTTTAGTTTACTGCCAATTAGTATGTTTAATATTATTGTTCGGTTATTGTATACTTTCTAAACAATCCCTGACGCCCACTCTATTTGTTCTCTAAAAAATTAAAAAAACAATATAGCTAAAATAATTTAAAAGAACCTGTTATTCGACTGGCGACTATGGGCTTTGTGCCGGCAGTGACTCCTCTGCTCTCTGAGATGGCAGGTATGATATGAATAAGACGAAAACAGATGGGAAATTAAGTAGTTAGAAAACTGACAAAGAGTTTTGAACATTTCACTAACTCCACAGTTATAGCATATTTTGGCAGTTTCATAAATAAACTTGGAAAAGTGCTACAATTATGTTCATTAAGTGTCAAAAGGGTCAAACATTAAAAAGATTAAGCCATCATTTGTTCCACACAGTACAGAAAGAAGCTATTTTTACTCATTTTCCCAGTCTAGATCCGGAAAAAACAGCTGGAAATTTTTCCCGCACTCAAATCAGCTGTTCTTATTAATTTAATTGGCCATAAACGAAAATGCAATGTGTGTATTCTAGTTAAGCTGTCCAGATGCCAGATTCTAGTTAACAGAGCCAGATGTCTAGCTCTCTAGTTAGCTGACAAAAGTAAAAAAATGTAAATAATATTGGTGTTGTTATGTTGTGAGAAATTAAATATTACAGCAAACCTGATACCAATATTTGAAAAAAAAAAGTTTCATTAGTATTAAATTATTTACAGTGTGATGAAAAGTATCGTTCATAACTCGACCCTAAAGTGTTATCTCGGTACATGATTGAATTTCCGATTTGAAAATACCGCTTTCGGGACTAGAGATGAAAACAATACGAGACTAAGGCTTACCCTTGTCACAGAGGTCCTTCAGAGCCATCTGATATTTGGTAGCGCCTGCACGGTCCAGCCAGCGCTTGCAGAACGCCAGCGTTCCAAAGTTGTTGTTGATGACATTCAAGAGGGACTTGGAGGACTGTAACCTGAAACAACACAACGTTAGTTTATAATGAAACAACTATGGTTCTTTGAAAATATGAAAGGGCTTTGGTGACTAAGGTAACAGGTGCGAAATACTATAAAATATAAACTTATTTCAGACCCTACAATATAGGCTAAACACGGCAAGTTAATGATGGTTAGATATACCAAACATCAAGTTACAGTCAACTCCCGATTATCCGGGGTAATGACCGGTTGGAGAGTCACGGATAACCCAAAACCACGGTGAAAACAAAGGGATTCAATAAATTGAATATTACGAATATAATAAAGGTCCATCAACATTTTTATACTACAATATTGTGTTTTAATGTCATTTAAGATATATTTATACAAATTAAATACTTCTGAAAATCTTTAAATTGTGATAACATCAACAAACAAACAAGATAATAATAGTTAATACTAGCAATGGTTGATAGCAGTAAATACTATCCAAAACGCCGAATGATATTTAACAGGTTAAAAATCTCTAAACACCGAACCCTCTAAACTACACCTAACAGTATGCTAATTAATTCCGCATTGGGGGAAAAACCCAATGAAGGTGAACAACAGCGGGAAGAGTGATTGTTTTGAGATGTTTCTATTTTTAGACGTCCACGTCCGACCGTCCGTTTAGTGTCAAGGTCATCACGCACCCGCGGCTCATTAGCGAAATGACAGACTCTCAGATTATGCTGTGTTTACTAAATTGTTTGTATAGTATTTATTCTGATAAAAAAAGTAAATTAAATACGATTTTGGAGATAATTTAGCAAAATAAATTATTATTATTATTATTGCTCTATTTATGTTTAGAAGGGTATAAATAAAAATAATAAAAATAAACCTTTCGTGGCCCCGGTTAAACCACAACCCGATTAACCCGCTCCCGGATAATCGGGAGTTGACTGTACTTAAAAAATTAAACCTAAATCATGTAGAGGTTTGCGATACAGTGATGCAATTCAAAAGATTTCAATTTGAATTGATGCAATGCAACATATGTTTCAATGATTAAAACTAAGCCTATACACACACCAATTTTTATGACCAATATGGATGATCTACCATCTTGGCCAAAGTCTAGTTATAATTTTCTGATTTGATCAATTATTAATTCTTCTTCCATCCTATCTTGAGCCATCATTAAAAAAAAATTTGTAATAAAAACTCAAAACTTTAACTTAATTGTATTTACTTAAGTTTCAAAGGATGCACGAATACAAACGAGCGCCAAAGTTAAATAACGAGTGACGATGTAGACAGTTTTGCCAGATTGTGAAGTGCCACTATTGTACCATGCCAGTATTTTTGACAAAATTCTATTTTACCCACCCTAGGAATAGTTTTGTGAAGGTACAACGTTATTCAAATAACTCAGTTTAATATAAACAAATTTTTATTATAAATTCATAATGGGGAAAAACGTGGTTGTAGATAATGACTCAAAGAAATAATGTTGGTCAGCCGACTGATTTATTGCTTTCAACCGGACCCCACCCCTCCCCTACCGTCCCTCTTCCTTCCTTATCTCCAAGGTATGATTTTTTGCTACCGACCCAAACACTCCCCGTGACCTTTGTAGAGCGGGTAAACGGCGCGAGTGTAGGAAGGGCGTTCAAAGGCTCGCAGGCCTACTCGTCACTGGAGCTCTCAGCAGCAGCCCGGGTGCCACTTTGGAGTGTCTCCTTGATCTTTTGCCCAAAGACATTCATATGCAGATGGTGGCTAGAATGGGTGCGTCCAGTGTGAGAACCTCTGGGTGTTGTCAGGCGAACCACTGGCCACACAAAGATCATTCAGGTGGTTCAGAGTGAGGTCTTGGACATGCCCTCTGATCACCTTTCCACAACCTTCTCCTTCAGCAGATCGTTTTGTATTTGTATTTCCAGCAGGGATGACTGGAGCGAAGGTGTTTGTCCGCTCCCACCTGGAGACCGAGAATGGTTCACAGATGGTTCCAAGTCTAGGAGCGGGTCAGGCACTGGCATCCACGGGGTGCAGGATGGCGTCAGTCTTGGGGTGCCAATGGGCTTTTTTCTCACTGTGTTCCAGACGGAGATTATGGGGTGTGCGGGGGTGATTCTGAGGAGGGGTCAAGAGGGCCTCTCTATCAGCATCTTTTCTGATAGCCAGGCTGCTCTGAGGGCGTTGGACTCTTGTGAGTTCAGGTCTAGGGTTGTCTGGGACTGTTACAAAACAGTGTCTTGCGCTGGCAGGCACAACATGGTTACTCTCTCTTGGGTGCCTAGCCACTCGGGGATTGTGGGTAATGAGGTGGCGGACAGGCTGGCTAACTCGGCTGCCTCCTCGGCTCTCATGGGGCCCCTCCTCTTTGTGGGATATCTCGTTCTTGTGCTTCGCAGATGATCAGCGCTTGGGCTCAGGACTGTCATAGAAGGAGATGGGCAGATTTCCATCAGGGTAAGCAAGCTCAACCTCCAGAGACCATCCTGGCAGGTCACCAGGAAGCTCCTGGGTCTCAGCAGGTTGGACATTATGCGAATCACAGGTATGATTATGGGCCATGGTCACTAAGGAAACACCCTCACGGATGGGCGTCTTCAATGGTGACTCTGCAATGGTGACGAGGAGACTGCAGATCATCTGCTCTTTGATTGCGTTGAGCTTAGGGAGATAAGGGCTTCAACTCTGGGAACTATGGTCAGGGGTGGATACCTGCCTCCAGTGGAGCTTGTCGATACGATGATGCAGCTTATCAGGCTCTTGAACCTGGAGGAGTTCTGAAACCTCTCATTTTTTTTGGGGGTGCGCAATAAGCCCAGTGCGGCTGATGTGCCTTGGGTCTCATGTCCGCCCCTTCTGATGATGATGATGATGATGATAATTAACGTTATTCAAATACCTCAGTTTATTATAAAAAACTTGTTATTATAAATTCATAATGGGGAAAAACATGGTTGTAAGATGATGACTAAAAGAAATATGTTGGTCAGCCGACTGATTTATTGCTTTCAACCGGACCCCACCCCTCCCCTACCGTCCCTCTTCCTTCCTTATCTCCAAGGTATAATTTTTTTGCCGCCGACCCAAACACTCCCGGTGCCCTTTGTAGCGCGGGTAAACGGTGGGAGTGTAAGAAGGCATTGAAAACTTTCGATGTATCACACACCCCTAAAATTATGTAACAACTACATTGAGAGATCACTCTACCTGACAGTACCTAACTGAACTCTCAGTTTTAGAAATTAGGACAAAAGGCTAAAAGCACAACTAAAATACAGAGATTTGATGACATATTTTTTAAATTTTGTAGGGCATGTCCCTCTGTAAAATAGTCAGGGGAGTTGTAATTGTACATTTGTACAATCAAGATTTGTCTCGAAAGGTAATCTTGAGTATCAGGGATTTTAAGACAGCAGAGTTTCTGGTAAAATGTTGATGATGATAATGATTAATATTGTTCAGTGTTCCGTTCCGGAGGCAAATTAAAATTAAATAACGATTAGATAAAAATAGTAGTTCAATCCAAAATTTAAGACCATTATAAGGGAGTTTGGAATTGGACAGACTAACTATCAGAATTACAGTTATTGATTTCATCTTTTTATAAATATTTAAAACAACAAAAAGCCCTGTAATTTGATAAAAAAATGGATATTAGATTTGTCAAACCAATATATTTATACAGGGTCATCGAAAAAGAATGCCTATATTTGAAAAATTGACTATTTCGAGTAGGATGAACATATCGAGGCGAATATGGTATCAAATTGAAGAGGAGGGTTGGGAGTTTTTGTTTTTACAATTGGTAGTAGTCGTTGAGTGTGTTGATGGGTCGTCGGTCTTGGTGCCAAAAATAGCGTGCGTCACTGTCCCTGTCTAGCTAGTCCCTGGACCGCGCAGCAGAAAGCTCAGTGTGTGCTTTGGTTTACAGAGCTGAAAAATGAATTGTGCGTGTTCAAAGTAATTTTAGACAAACTTATGGTTGTTGTGATGCACCCAGCAATAAATCCATTCTTATTGGCTGTCATTGCTACTGTCGCTCCAGCATACACGGCGAGAAATAGAATATTGTTTTGATGTCTGCCGTGCTACTATTGGGGCACATATAGAAACTTATAAGAGATGTAAAAGAGCTCCAAACTTTCCTCTTTAGTTTAAGACCGTAATCGGCTCAATATGTTCATCCTACTCAAAGTAAGTAAATTTTTCTAATATGGACATTCTTTTTCGATGACCCTGTATAGTGATCTGATCAGAGATATCGTAATGGCATGTGAGGGATCGGGGTTGAGGGGTAGTAGGTACCACCCCCCTTTCACAAATACATCACTTTGGAATGACCAACTACCTATTAAACCAAAAATTATAGACAAAACTCTGAACTTAGCAAAATTATCGAGAATAACCATCTGTGATGAACTCTTGAAATAAGAAGTCAAACTGCTCTGTGCAATGGCAAAAGCTTACAAGAACTAGAGAAGGGAATTCCCCCTCATTTCCTTCATTGGGTCATTATAATACTTTGTGTATTCTGATATTAATAGTTATTTGTGCAACTAGTGAGCAAAGTGAGCAATTGCCTCACTCGAGAGAAATCCTTACTCACGAGCCGTAGGCGAGTGAGGAATGGTTTCTCGAGTGAGGCGATTGGACTTTGCACTCGAGTTGCACATTATATTTTTCCTACAGTTACCATAAAACAAATAAATTGGTAAAGAAACGTTATGGGAAATATCCTTTGCGACAGCAAAACCACCTTCAATGTTTACAAATGGCAAATCAATGAAATGGTGGCTTCTGCCATGACCGGAAGTGTTGTGACAAATACAACAGTACAACAGCTGACCAGCTGATTTACAGCCAGTGCTGCCAACGTATTTCGCGCGCATACGACCTTGTCTGCATGTTACGCGCTCACTATTTCGTGCCTTCACGTTGCAAATCTGGAGTGAGACAAAGTAATTAGAGTGAGACAATGTTAACATTGTCTCACTGATGAGCGAATTGGCCACTTTGCTTTCTCAAATCAGTGAGAGAACATGTACATTGTTAGGTAACTGTAGGAAAAATGTTTTTTTTTAGGCTCATTTTAGGCTATCACTGTATCTGAATACTACAATAAAATTGGTGAGAAATAGGCTCTACTTTTAGGAAGCTTGTGAGGTTGCAACTCTGATCGCAAACTCACTTCCAATCTCATGAAGTCGGTGAGAATTTGGTGGGAGACTGTAAAAAAAAAAAAATAGTAAAGGTATGATATATTCCAAAATAATACCTGAGAGGCATAAAACCGGCATCGAAATTCTTCATGTAGTGCGACACTTCCATATCGTCATGGACTTGCCCGCGACCGGTCGATCCGAACGTCTCTATGGCGTAAAACTCATTCTCCTCCATCACTGTAGCATCACCTCCTTTCACTATAGGAACGGTTTTACCTGCATGGATGCCTGTAACATTTATTCACAGAGTCAGTACCGACTGTTAAAGGATGAATAAAATAAAATCTTTCACATTTTTGATTATTCTGCCATTGATAATCAGTGACTACCTTCATAGCCCGACAAGTTCCATACCAGAAAAGAATGCCAGAAAAGTTTGCAATACCTGCTTACAAGCCGCTGGACACATTACTCTTTAACCCTAGGACTGCCCTTGCCTGATTTATGCTAAATTGCTTGGTGCCCTAGCAATTTTTGCCATTTTGCAGAGGTTTTTTTAAAAATTCAGTGCCTAAACCACTGTTGATAACTTAGTCATATGTATACTCTTTTTGTTCTGAAAAAGAAGTAGATTCTGAATAAAATAAAATAAAATGTATCCCTGTCGGTAATTGTTTTGCAAAATGTGAAAAACCAAAATTTTATAACATGTTTTAAATAATTTTCAAAAGTAGAGTCCTAGCATTTCTATACTAATTTGTTTACAGAGAATCGAAGGCATACAAAATATAGGCAATTTTCTTCCCTACGTGGAAATGTGTTCAATTTATTTCCAAAAAAAATTTACCCGAATTACGGAAAGAAATAAAACCGGAAAAAATCAAAAAACTTGCGCTGTACATATAGGCCTACATAAAAAAAATCAAAAGTATAAAAGTAATATACTAAAACTGTTAGGCCCTATATTACTAAAGGTAACAATAAAATTATTGGAAATAATGCACTTTTGTATAAAGTAATAACTGTTTCTATGACTTTATATGAGTTTAAAAACAAAATTTGAGTTTTGCCGAAAGCCAAAATTAGTTCTTCGAAGCTGTAAATAATGTTTGTAATTTATTATAATAGTATAATAAATGGAACATATATTTATAGTATGTTTATGTGTTGTTGAAGGGACGGATTCAGAGATCCAAAGATTCAAAGATCCTCACACGTCAACCGAAGCTTATTTTATGTCCCTAGTCCATTAGTTTGGCAAACCAATGCCCGTACGTATTTATAGTAAATATATTTCTGAAAAAGAAAATATATGGACACGTGTTTTTCGAGATTTCGCCGCTCGCGAGTCAAAAATGTTTCGCACACTAAATTTCATTCAAATTATAATATCTATTGTATCGATCCATTACTGCTACAAGATTCGTTTATATATGAAAGTGAAACTTTAGAATCTCCTCTTTAAAATGGTATCAATAATATTACGTTTATAGGTCATCTTTAATGCATTATAAGCAGTTAAAACAAAAAATTACCCAATTTTCCGAGTATCGGCCAAAGGACATCAGGCGCACACATGCAATGTCCGAGTAATCGGCCAATGGTAGTCCTAGGCTTAGAGTGACTCAACTAAATAATAAAAAATCATCAACATTTTAGCTAAAAAAAAAAAAATCCAAACACATTAGATATTCTGCACAGGATCTAAACCCTATTTGGAAGTAGTTCTTGATGACTACAGAATTACTAAATTGGTGATACTCCAGTGGCTAATAGCTCAACTTTAACTACAGAAAAAATCAGTTCCAGCCATGCTTCAGGGTGTGGTTTGGCTGATTATCAACATATCAACTGAAAAAGTACAGGTCAAATTCCTTAAAACTTTCAAACACTTCTGAAATAAAAAAATTAACACCTGTGATCATCTTTTAACTTACGATAAGGAGCAACTGAGTGGCCATTCAGGTTTCTTATCGACTTGACTTGGTATGTTTTACCGTCAATTTCAACTTCATAAGACTCCATTACTTCTTGAATGGCAGCTCCTATTTCGCATAGTTGAACATCAATACCAGCAACCTACAACACGCATTAAAATAAACTATAAAGAAACTTTAGTTGTACTTTACTAATTTTCTAACATTTGTATTTGTTATTGCCACAAAATTTAGTTCAAAAGTTCGGATCTGTTTCCTTGAATGTTAGTTTATTTAGTAAATTTTATTATTAGTTGGTGTTGAAAATCCACATAGTAGTACATGTGGTAGATGCAAATAGAGAACTGTCGGCTAGAGGAAAAAAGACCCCGTGTTGGTGTTCCATGTTTTTAGTTCCATGGTTCTTAAGTGTCAAAATGCAATACAGGTAAGGGGGGGGTTGGTTCCGATATCATGGTGTCAGCAGGCACTTGCCAAATCGTAAAAGTGAATGCCGTATAAAGCGCTATCGTGATGAACATATGGTAGTGCCTGCGATTTTTGTGTAGGCCAGATTTCAGGGGTCTTCTTTCCTCTTGACGACAGCAATAGAATTTGAAACCACTTCAGATATAATTTGAGTAGCAATATACATTTTTGACCAGTACAATCAAAACTGAATTATGTATTGGCAAACAAAACCTGGTTTGGCCGGCATGGTTCATATCAAGCAACATATACTAATGGTTCAAAATGATCAAGAAATATTTAAAGAGTGTGAAAACAACTTGCCTTGATTCCAGTATTGGTGGCATCCCTCACAGCCTCTATCAGTTTGTCATATTTAGGATTGAACGTGCAGGTCCATGCACAGTCAATTATACGACCTACGACATTAATAAATAATTTAGTATATTATAATACTGATAACTATGATATTTAAGCATTTCTAATAATTATTTCAAGAATTGTTAGAGCATATTTTTGTAAAATGATTTACAGCTTCTCAATAAATATTTTATCATAAAATAAAATGATTGCTCAACTAGAAAAATGAAACGAGACAAATTAATTAACAACTCTCAACCAAAACGTTTGAAATGCACTTTAAAACTTTTGACTTGGGCTAAAACTTTGAATTAAAATTTCTTCCCAATCCTGTTACAGTCCTTATGAAGTTATATTTCTACTTATGCATGACAAATTCCATGAACCAAGTACCTTTTTCATAAAGAACTTTCAATTGTATAAAATTGTAAATGAATGGCAAAATTGCATTTGATAAAGAAACAACTAGAGACTGTATCACCGTTGATGTGAGTCCCGAAGTCGAACTTGGTGACGTCATCGTACAGCAGCACCGTCGAGTCGCCGGCGTTCGGGGTATAGTGCGCCGCGCAGTGGTTGCGCGAGCAGCCTGTCGGGAAAGCGAGACCCGCCTTCAGTCCGTTCTCTCCGATCAGGGCACGAGCAGTCTTCTCCAACTCTTCACAGATCTCTATCATCGTCATCCCAGGCTTTACCCAGCTCTGGATGTATTTCCTAGTCTACAAACAAAAATATTACAAGCTTGGTATAATTAGGCAACCAATAATTGTGAAATTGTAACATTAAAAAAAACCTTTCTTGTAGGTATAAAATGTCTCTTGATGTATATAACAATGTTAAATAACAAAATAATAATTGTCTGTAACATTATAGGACAAAGGTTGAGTGGTGGTTTACTGTACTTCATCATAATTGATGTTTGTTCATCGTTTACATGTGGGAAGAATGAGTGTTTACTTAAAATAAATAATAACAATTCAACAATTAAACCATCTCTCACGAGTCGGTTATTTAGTGGAACAAGAGCTCATTTCACTAACATGATGCAGTAACAAGTTATTTTCCTTTACTTGATTCCCTACCTTTTAACCAGCATCGAGGTTTGTTATTTTTCTCAAGTTTGCTCACCTGCCTATGAGCCTCGGCAGCATGTCTCGCCTCATTATAAATGTCATTATGGAGGCGATCGAGAGTTCGGGCCTCTTCTGAGGTGAATCGGTCCTTGGCCATTCTATAATCCATCTCCTGCCCGACCGGGAAGTTACCTGAATCGACAGAGTACCTAGTAGTTATAATAGTAGAATAATTAAACCGGCTATAATAAGACCGGAAACTTGTACATTTGTAAATTGATAAGACATGTTGATTAGCATGGTACACATTTCAGGACATAAAAACATCAAAATTGGTTTAATATATTTACATTCTTTCTAAAAAAAATACAGTTTATATAGATATAAAACAGTACAAGGATATCACTTTAAATCGGTTACACCGATTAAATAAAAACATCAATTTAATAAATTTAATTAGGTCATCAGACCTAATGAGAGAATGAATGCTACGGTACTTAACATTATTATCTAAATAAATTTGATTAGCATTAGGCTATACTGAATTCACCGAGCTATAAAAACGTTTATGGTTTTATGCATATCCTAAATCTGTGTCAGTGCTGCCTATTGAATTTGAGGCAAACAAAAGAACTGAAATGACATAAGTAGACATCTAAAACTAATGATTCGCTCACCATCCGGGAAGAGTTGGGCGATTGGCACTGTCGGAGGGTCAGTTTGCAAACCCTGTTGGAGGGTTTTTGTTTGGTTGGGGTCAGTTCCTTTTCCTCCTTTCCCTCTTTTCCTGCGTTTCTTCTTAGCCTCAGCAGTCTCTCCATCCTCTGTGTTATCTGCTTCCTTGTTCCCATTCAGTTCCAACTTGTTTACATTGTTTGCCAACTCTTCTACGGTGTCACCTCCTTCCCCGGGCACATCAGCTGATGCTTCGCCGGCACCTTGGACAAAGTATGGCTATCTATTATAACAAACTTTGACAAGCTTTAACAAAGAATAGGTGGTCAATGATGAAGATCAATCTCTAAATGTAAATTTGTCAAGCACCTTGATGAACACATTTGTGAAAATGATAAGAAGGTTATCTCAATAGTTAAAGGTATGTAATACAATTAAAATGGTGAAGGTTTCAGTGGCCAATGTAGAAGAAAAATCTCGAATATAGGCATTCTTCCTCATCTCGTAGGTTTGTCAATTTCTGCTGGTTAAACTAACTCCGAGTGAAGACAGTTAAAATGAGATATAATCCACCAGTTATGAAGAAAAATAAAATAAAATGAGCCCGGTATATAATAGAAATTGGGGACTGATATGAAGAGTAGATTAGATTAGAAACACATTTTTACAACTGGATTATGAAATCATGCAGGAATATGTAAAATGTGTTTGTTACTCAGGAATCACTAAAAGTGTATACTGTTAGATGAGATGAATTTAAAATGGGGAGGAAATAACAGCAGATAACCTATTTAACTAAAAACATTTATCATAAAAACATCACAGTTACTGATTACAGTACTTTGGTACATCAATGTATTTAAACATTCACACACTATCACTCGTCATTGTTGCGGATAAGGAAACCCCAGCATAGCTGCATATCTTCCACAAGCAGGTTACCGGAAGGAAAAAATATAGCAGGAAAGGGAAGGGTGGGATGGGACGGCAGTCAAATCGACCCTTCAGAGGGCCAACTCCTCTGCCCCTGTGACAGCTGGGATGAGGCTCTCAAATGGGGGACCCACATTCTGCCCTCCAACTGGTCAACTCAACTGACAAGGTGTCCATGTAAAACAGCCAGGGACCATCCATTCTCAGGTTGGCAGGTTGGGGACCAAACCCGGAGATTCTGTCCCTAGCCGCTGCAAATGGAGGGACCAAAGGTGAAAGAGAAGTTTGTCATAATGGATAGTCAAAAGACTTACCATAAATGTAATGACAACTTCATTTTCTGTACCCAATGTCAGCCTCAAAACTGGTATAGACCAGTTTTAAGGTAGTCCTGGGACATTCACACACTATTTAGGGCCTACTCAATAAAAAAGTGACCAATCAGCAACATCCGGTTTTAATAATTCAAAATGTATCCTGTGCGGACATGGTTAGTTTAATCACTGACCATAAGAACGAAAATGAGACAATTCTTTGAAATGGGCAGTTAAAGAGGGGTCGGTTGGGAGGGGGCAATTGTAATTAGGACAAACTATAAATATTAATTTCAATATTCTAATATGTGAAAATGCTTAGTTACATACTGCTAGTAATAAAATGTTAAATAGACCTACGCCCAAGTCCTTAACTCCAACTTGAAATTTTCCAAATACATTGTTGAAACAATAAATAAACAAAAATTAATTATGTGACTTTATGTAAACTAATGCACATTAACTCCCAAGTTGGTTTGATATATGATGTGTCAGAGGATAATTATTTACTTATACCAACTATAATTATACATCTGTTCCACATCAAAGGCCAACTGCAACCTGATGAATATTGAGTCTACAAGTTTGCAAATCCCAATACAATGGTATTGGTACTATTGGTACCTGGGTTCTAAAATATTGTACCAAACAAATAAATTAGGCTACAAAGAAATTACCGTATAGGTACTGCAAACAATTAATTCTTATGTAAAATAATTTATATGTCCAACACTCTTTTGGATAACTAAAAAGTTTGCTTATAATTCACTTGTTTATTATTAAGCACTTGGTTCAGTCTCCATAGCTGATAAAAAACACAAAATAGGCTTTAAAACTTGAAATACGCATCTACATTCTCGCATTCGTCTACGCTCACTTAGACTTCACATAAACATCAAACCGGAACATGAATGGCATTAATCCATATTACACTAGTCTCGATTATCCGACCTAAACCGGCCGCGGCAAGGTCGGATAAGCGGGAAGGTCAGGTACCACGGAAAATAATAAAAAAAATGTTACAAATTGTATTTTTTTTCTCTTATAGGCGCGCGGAAATCGAGCGTTCGATCGTGCACAGGGACGGTCGGATAACACATAATAATACAAAACCTAGACATTTTGTAGGCCCTAAACATTTTGATTTTTTTTTCTAGGCGCGGAAATCGATAGTTCGATTGTGCACAGGTATGGTCGGATGACCGAAGGTCAGATAATCGAGACTCTACTGTACCAATCTATTTACTATTGTCAGTAACATTTTGTTTATAACAGCTTCATATTATTTCATACAGCTGGTTTACCAAAGTAAACAACGCAGACAATATATGTAAACATAGCAAAATCAGAGGTCATCATCGCAGTCCAGGCAAAATTTGTAGTTGACTGTATGCACCAATTGGAGGGGAATAGAGGTGGGGGTATTCATCATCTCTCTTGTACTTCTTCTTGAATTTTGTAAACCGTACGGGGTTTTATACGTTACTAGCTGTTACCCGGCAGACGTTGTCATGCCTTTGACTATTACCAACTAAAACCAATATCACCAAGAAAAAAGATCGCCTGTTCAAGTATATATGTCATTAGCTTTTATGTAAACAACAATATCTTTCCATGGGTTTCCATATGGGAACCCTTTTGGGCCACTTGCGAGGAACACAATTGAGTTAGGACGAAATGGATGGCTTAAAAACCTCCGTAAAATTTTACATATATATACCAAGTTTCATGGCAAACGGTCCAACAATGTCCGAGTGCATAAACTTCAAATATATACAAACAAACAAACCAACATCCTTTTACTTTCTCCCCTTATACATAGTATATGGAGAAAGTATTGTTTTCGTCAAAATTTTCGAATTTGAGTTGTTAGTGGAAATATTCGTTTTGGTGCTCCCTGAACCCAAAAAAGTGGTTTTTACGTGATGTCTGTCTGTGTGTGTGTGTGTGTGTGTGTGTGTGTGTGTCTGTGTGGATGTGTACAGAGCTAGAGCCCTAACCAATGGGCCGATTCTTATGAAATTTGGTATGTAGGTACTAATCCACAATATCTCCAGGCGTTTTTTTCATTTTTTTGAATTTTTGATTTTTAAGGGTAATTATCCCCCAAAAACCGCCAAAAAACATGAAAAATCAAAATTTCTCAAAAACGGCTCTAACGATTTTGATTAAACTTTAGTAGTTTGTAGAACTTTAGTTTTCCAACAAAATGACACCACCCGCATTCCTGTAAAAATTCTGGTTCAGAAATTACAAGACTTAAAACATCAAAAATTCAGTTTTTTGGATTTTTCATAAAAAGACATAAATATAAAAAAAATATTACTATTCACCATTAAAAAGAGCTCAAAAAACTAAATAATTTAGTATTTTAAATTACTATTCTACGATTGCTGGTTTCGGAGAAAATTGAAATTTTCATTTTGCGGGAAACGCAGTACGTTGTCCAATGTTATTCTTATGGGGAATACAAAAATTACTATTTCTCTCTTATTCAATATATACATTTCATTCAAACTTGATATGCTTGTCAATTTAGCATTGACCAACAGAGGAAATTCGAAATATGTTGCCCCTTAACCCATTGAGGTAGTAATTTTATTCTATTTGTAGTAGCCTATAACGGGAATAGATTGGTGCTGCACTCTAGTAGCAAAATATGTAACTAATGACCGCGGGCGTCTATGGTTCTATCCGCTAGGGGCGCGGACTGACTGAAAACGCTTAATATCGCCGCCAGGCCTTTGATCGTGTTAGCTGAGTTGGCTACGTCGTGGAAACACCTTGGCCAGGTGGCGATACGATGTTCGTGGGTTCGATTCCCGCACACGACCAAAACTGACCAGTTGTGCAACTCTCAATGAGTTAACCGGTCTGTGGCAACGTTGGTGGGAGGGCCCAAGTAAAATAAACGGTGGCAGGCTTGCTTGGAAGTTGACGGGATCGGTTAATTCTTTGAGACTTGCACATGGTCAACACTGATTTTGCTAATTTTTACTTATGTCTACTGTGTGTGTGCCAATGCGACTCTCTAAACTGAAATAAAACAATATTTTAATTAAAATATGCCATTAATCCATTTCAAAACACCAATTTTATACTCCAATTCACACAATAAAATTACAAGTAAGGAACGAGACCTGCTCGTATGTCTACGCCAATGGGTTAATAACCCTGGGGGGGGGTAATAGGGGGCATTTCCCCTCTTAAAACCACGAGTGTAGCAATGGATTCTGTAGTGCCTCCTCCAAAGCAGGGATTTGGTTGGATGTTTTTTAATACAACTTGTTTACAAGATTTTCTGTACATTCGACCGTGCTTTGTATTCTATATTTAGTAAATAAAAAGTAATTTATTCGTTAAAGTTGGGCCAGAAAAGGGAGAAAGTATGTGTCAGTTTCCTGATACCGTTTATTTTTATATATATAGATACCGGTATAGGCCTAGTGATATTAAAAATCCACGTTTCTTTCACTCCACACCCGGTGCTCCTGTCCCCATCTTGGAAAAATTGATAGAGGCGTATTATATTTTTATACCCAAAAAGAAACAAAGGGTTAATATTACTAATTTCATTTTAACACATTCATTGATAAAACATGTGAAGGATTTGCTGTCTTGTTTACACCGATTAATACAAAACTATAGGCAACTGACGTACAGTAAAGAAGACGTGTAAACGGTCTTAGAGAAGTGCAAGTCATCAGTCAGTTAAGAATTAAACAAATTAAATATAAACGCCTACAAGAGAAATTTGTTGAATGCATTTCCGAGTATTTAAATATCTTCAGAGTGTTTTAGTATTTTGGTGATATACCAAGAATGCGTTCGTAGGAAGAACATTTCCTAAATAAAGATTTTAAACGATACTTTAGAAGCAGCATTAAACAAGGACGTTTACATTCTATAAACATCCTGAATATATAAAATAATATCATGCGTCTCCTGTATTTTGAAAATGTGATCAACGATTTTGCAGCCAAGATAATACATAAATATATGTAATAGCTACAGTTTGCTTGTTTAAAATTGACTTAGTACAGTGATAGTGATTTTTGTGGTAAAGCAATTAAACTAATGTTATTTAATTTATAAACCGAATGTTTGTTGTTATTTTAAGTAGGAAACCCGATTTTACTGTACATAAATTATTGAACTATGGGCTATCAGATAGACTTAAAGTACCATAGCTAAAACCATACAGGTAGATAAAATGTTGTAAAAGAATAAAATACAACTTTTCTATTGGTGATTTTTTTAAGTTATGTTAAAAAGTAAAATTAGTTATTTACTTGCATATTTGGTGTATTTATCGGTGCAGTGTATTTAAAAAGTATCACGTATTGGGTAATCAAACCACAACACTTTGTATGAAGTCATGTCACATCGATAAAAAATCACATTGAGTAATATATTAACAATTTGCGACACGGTTTAATTAATTTGAAATATTGGAAAAGGATAAGAGTCGTTAGGAACATAATAATACACAAATGGCTAGGTGTGATATCCTGTAAATATCAATTGTATCATTTCCTAACAATTTTACATCCTATTAATGTAGTAGTTAAAATATCAGTTCCATGGTGCTAGTCGCGTCGTCGCGTGTAGTCGCTCGCGAAAAAACAAACTCAATTGTTCCAAACATAGTTGCGTTGTTTCGCCCACTGTCTGGCCATGTCCATACCACCCACGAATGACTTCGATATTATCGCACCGCGCCGCGCCTCTTGCTGTGTGTTTTCACCCTTAGTTTAAATAGGACTATTAGTTTTTCTTTTCAAAGTATTTTTAGTAACCATGATGCTAATCCAGAAATCCTGGTTCAAGTAAAGAAAGCTAGGTAATACAGTAATAAGTACATAGGGCCTAATGTTGAAAAGTGAATCTAGTGAATGACAATACTTCAGGTTTAAATCTTGTTTTCATCAGCAGTCCTTGGTTTGACATTCCCTTTTTACTACCAAATCCAGCTGCTCAAATTCGAGCAGTTTAAATTGTAATACAATTTTTAGAAGCTTGAAACAGCTGATCTTTCTTCTGTACTGTGTTTTGTTACCGTACCTTCAAATAGCTGTCACAAAGTGTTGAATTTCAATGTTTGCTCTTCTTCCATAAGGTTAATATTGCAACTTTTGAAGGGCTTTGGGGCATTTAGTCCTAAGAACGAACGAGAATTCTTAGACTTCGGAAAATCTAGGAAGTATTATTTTTAAGATATTAAACATCTGGTAGTTTTTATTTGCCTTGCCCAGTTCAATCGTGGAAAGAGTTGTTTATGAATTTTCAATAGATAACTACTCTTTATTCAGCACAGTGATTAACACAGTGGCGTGATTATAATAACACTGAATCTGACGAATGAATATATTATGTTGCCTGTTTATTTTTTTACATCCTATATATTAATACGTGTTTGAAATGCTAAGCTCTCAGTGACTGCTGAACTGATTGACACATACTCTTGCATGCCTAAATCGGTTCAGCAGTCACTGAGAGCTTAGCATTTCAAACGTGTATTAATATATAGGATGTAAAAAAAACAAACAGGCAACATAATATATTCATTCGTCAGATTCAGTATTAATATAATCACGCCACTGTGTTAATCACTCTGCTGAATAAAGAGTATCTATTGAAAATTGATAAACAACTCTTTTCACACTGGAGATTGAACTGGGCAAGGCAAATAAAAATGACCAAATGTTTAATATCTTAAAAATGGTAATAAAACTACTATCAATTTTAGATTCAAAACACAAGACGTCTGGGTAACTTAACAGCTAATCATTTTCATACTCTACTCATAAGATGGGAGGACAAACCCTAGAAAGAGCATATCCTCCTAAAGCCAGTCGCATGGTCACCCTGCCTCAGAATTTGATTTTTACGACTTGATTAAACTTACTATTTGAAAGCAATTCAATAACGATATATGTCCTATTCATTATAATTATAAGTTACCACAGAATCGTAGCCTCTTCAAAATTAGTCCCCTACTTATTTATCCATGTTTATCAATGGGAAAAGGATGATGCAAGTCTAGAGATCAAACGTAAAACAAAAAACACCATAACTCAAAGCATAGTACTCGTGGAAACAACCATCTCTCAGACCAGTAATTTTAAAAAAATAGGTAGGCTAGCCTCAGGGCCGTACTCATCAGGGGGCAGGGGGGACAACTGCCTGGGGCCCGGGCTTGTCGAGGGGGGGCGCGGCCAGGCCGGTGTCACCAACTTAGATCTGGACAGCAACAGGACCAACAGCACCAGGCCTGCCCAGGGGCCTGGGAAAGCTAAGTGCGGCCCTGGCTAGCCTACAAGTTAAAGAGGCTAAACATAAATTGAGTGAAAATTGTGTTGAAAGAAAAAGCTGTGGAATTGATAGCTGTGGTAGGGCCCGATTAAAAATGTAAAATGTGTGTCCTGAGACATGATAATAAGAGAAGACCAGAGTATATGATGGGTCTGGAATTATAAATAAACACAAAAAGCTGATAAAACTTATTTTTAATTAAAATTACCTAGGGTAAGCTTAGGCCTATTATAACATCGAAAGTAAATATAATATTTTAATTATTCCTAGGCCTAGGCTATTAGTATTTATGAATCAATTGATAAATTTACCAGCTTTCTTTTTCTTCTTCTTGCGCTTCTTTTTCTTAGAGGCTTCAGAAGCACCATCTTCTCCCTCAATATCTATTTCATCATTTGCGTCATCTACTAGTTTTTCGGCTGACTTGCCAACTTCATCGAGAACGGCAGCCATAGATTACAGTGTTATACTAATGAATGAACAATTTAAGAATTGACACTCGGCTTAAGAATAACTTTAACACTTTTCTTTCACTCGGCTTCCACGCCGGAAGGAGGCAGATCAAGCAGATAAAATTTGGTAGATAATCTAGCAGAAAAAAATTGTACTTGTTACCTAAAAAAAGTAACTAATCATATGGAATGACCAACGGCGCAATCCATAAAACTACAGCTATTTCAATAGCATAGTACAAAGTGACTTATAATTACTTTGCACTATGCTAAAAAAATTCACTTATAATTTTACTTAATGAAAGTACGTCTAAACTTCTATTAAAGAGAAATAACAATACTAGTCAAATAGTCATCAAAAGTGTTTTATATTCATTACGAAGATTCTTTGTTGGCAGTAAAATCTGATTTAAATAAAAGTCCCAAATTTAACTCGAAACTAACAAATATATCGCACCCCCGTGTCACTCTTTATGAGAATTGCGTGAAGAGTTAAATCTGTGCAGATTTTCTGGAGTCAGATCTGCGCTATTGTCAGTGGTGTATTCGTAAATTGTCCAGTGTGGGAACGCTAAATGTTTTTGTTAAAATTGTCCAAATGTATAAATAACAAAATATGTTTAGGTCACAACTGGATTGTAATAATATAACAAACATTGATGATTATATTAAAAGGTGAAGTAACTATAAGTTTTTCATAGTCTGATAATCAATTTAAAGTAGGCCTATTTATAAAACGAACTTGTTCTTCCTTATTATAACTTGACTAAATTATTTTTGTGTCAATAAAAAATGCTCTTACACTGAAGTGTACACGATTTGTAAAAATTGAGTGTTTCCTAACCAATTAAATTTTAAATATTTGAATTTATTATTTATTTTGTAAATATTAGAATGATTAAGATCGTTAATAATGCTAAGCTATTCCAGCAGCTTGAATTCGAGCGAATATTTTTCTTCTGTGATTACCCAGCTTTCATACAACTATGGCCTATTAGCTTATATTGTGATGCCGATCCAGAAGTTATCTTGAAACAGTTATTTTTACTTCTGTACTGTGTTTAGTTAATATCAACAGCTGTTAATGTCCAATCGAATGGATTTATATTCTTCCATAAGATGAACAATGGTACTTAAAGCTCAAGGAAGGGGCAGAGAGCGTAGAGCATTTTTTATGGAGGATGATTTCCAAACCCCCAGGCCAAAAGGCACATCTAGACGTAGGGGCTTTGAAATAATACACAAAGACATAATAGTTTCGCCGGTAGCCTCCTCACAAAATCGCCTTATTTTTTATAGATGATAATGACGATATAGGACTTACATTTTTGTTATAACTTGTTGCTTGCCTTTTAATTATAACATCTCATAAAATTAACCAGTATATGGTATTACAACCCCACAACCATAAATGAAGCAGACAACGTCCTGCATATTGATAGTAGATTACAATAAACGTACTGCGTTTAGCGCGGTTTGTCGTAGTTTAGTGTAGAGTTGACAGATAGCGCAAAGTGCTAAATTTTAGACAATTTGAGGCCACTTTTATTCTTTCCCCCTAGTACCTATATGGGGAGAAAGTATGGTTTTCATCAATATTTTAGAATTTGTGTTATCGGTAGATGTATTGTTTTCATGCTTTCTGACCCCCAAAAAAGTGGTTTTCGAGGCGATGTCTGCCTGTCTGTCTTTGTACCAGTGTACGTAACTAGAGACTAGAGACAACACCGATGTGCCAATTTTTATCAAATTTGGTATGTTCGTACTTAATCCACGGTATCTCCAGGTATTTTTTATTTTTAATTTCTGATTTTGAAGGATTATTATTCCCCCACGACCACTTAAAACATGAAAATTCTAAATTGAATAAACGGTTTGTACAGTTGTATTTAAAATTTAGTGGTTTATATTGCTTTAGGCATTTGTAACATTACACCACCCGCATTTCATAGAAAAGTCTAGTTCGTAAATTATAAGGCTTAAGGATTTCAAAAATTAAGTTACTTTTTAATTTTTCATAACTATAACTTGAGAAACATTTAACTCATTACCATTAAGTAAAGCTCAAAAACTAAATAAATTAGTGCTTTGATTAATTATTATCTGACTAATGATTGCGGAAAAATTTAAACGTTGATTTTTAGCGATAAACACGCTACGTTGGCTAACATTTATTCTTATGGGGATTACAACAATTACCGTGCCACTTTACTATTATTTACTGATCAATTTCATTAAAACTTGTTTTTTGTAGATAAATTAAAGTTAACATCGACAAATAGAGGATATTTGGAATATTTATTTATTTGGTATATCATCTCGTCCAATATTATTTCGTCCAACAGAAAAATTCCTGGAAAAACTCTACATCTCGTCCATCTCTGTTTTACAGTTGATTAAATAAGCTAGTCCTGGGCTAGTATCATCTCGCCCAGGCGAAAAATGACGAGGGTTGAGGAACGCAATTCCGGAAGTCAGAGGTCCCTCTGACACTTTGAGGAATGTATACAACGTCACCTAACCGTCACCCTTCGCGGAGATCCCCTCTGGATTCCTTGGCGGCGGAATCCCACCCCCATCCCCCCAAACCGACCCTAACCCCTTTGCTTAAGTCGGAGACGTTGCAGATTTTAATGTTATTCTTAAGCCTGGTATCTTTCAGTTTACATCTAGAGCAAAACATGGAGTTTTCGACGACCAATAGAGGGCAACCCAGTTTACTATTTAACGGTTACCCAGTGGCGTAACTGATTTTTTTGGGCCCCCCGCAAAATTATGTTCAGGTCCCCACCCCTCATTTATCATAATCGAACAGTTTCACCCTATCCCTATATAATATTCTAAATTCTGACCCAGACGTCTCCTAACCTCCAAATACATAACTTCAGTCAGTTCCAGCCTGCAGCATTGTATAGTTTTAGTATTTAATAACGCTCAAAATATTCTCATTTAGGCTAGCTAAAATTTGTTTCATAACATCAATGTAGCATAAAATACTTACAAATTAAGCCGAAAGTGTCGAGTCAAAACGTGAAGCCAGGCGTCCAGATCCAAGGTAAGCAATTAGTTCTGTTTCTGAACAAATGTGGAAAAGGTGTTTGGAGTGAATTTATATTCAGTTTAGAGTGAAATTACCGCTATAGCGATTACGGTTATCCCTTGAGGGTTTGAAAAGGATCTTATCATGAGTACCCGATTTATCATTTATCTCTATCCAATGCTCATTCACCTTCAAAACACAGTTCAAAAACTGACACTACTAACAACCGTTTAAAAATTGTTGTGCAAAATTATGAAATATTTATTAAAATAGCTCACTTTAAATTTTACTTTTAAAGTAATTTGAATTGAGGAAAATTAAAATAACAAACCTTATTGCAGTTTTAAAGTGTGTAATTTATTAAATACTAATCACAAAGAATGAAAGATCTACTAGGCCAAAAATAACTCTTAAAGTTTGACTAACAACATTATTGCTATTTTTAAAATCAAATGTAATAATTCCATCCGATTTTGTGGGCCCACCACAGCTTTTACCTCGGCCCACGGGCCTCGCCGCTTCAGTTTGCGGGCCCCTTAGGCCCGTGGGCCTCCCGCACCGCGGGCTCTGCGGGCCCGGCAGTTACGCCACTGCGGTTACCGTTACACAAGAGAAGCATGACAAGAAGTGCGGTGAAGTTGTGTGGCACAGCATAAATCGATCATGCAAGGCAAAAATGATCACTAAAAATTGTGAGCTAATTAAGGGTGAATACAAATTAGTTATTAATGTTTAATGAGTTAATGGTTTCTCTAATGATCGTTCATAATTGCTAGTCTTCTTCATGATTATCTTCTTTATATATTTGTTGAATTGTAGCTAGGAAAAAAATGATTTTAGTAGATGTATTTTAGAATTAGAATAATTAAATGTAACTAGCGTAACATTTAGTAGGTAATACATTTTCTGTTCTATTGTCAACGGTGTGAACCTGTCAAAACATTCAGGGGTATAGTATTTGGACGAGATTATACTAGTGGGCAGGTAGAGAGGTGAACCTCAAGCCTCCGGTTGTGGAATTGGACAAGATAATACCTGGACGAGATGATATTTGACGAAATGATGTGACACGATTTGTATTGCCACCTAACTCCACTAGAGTGGGGAGGGGTAATTTCACCTCTTAAGAGTCTTCATCACCGGAAGTTGCCGGACGCCATCTTGGTATTTTGTTCCATAAGGCCAATGTTAACTTTGTGTCTCCGTTACTCCTCACCTGATCGTCACAGACAATTAATTGTGGTGTCAAACAGGGCCGCCGAGAGCCATGGTGGGCCCGGGGCAAAACACTGACAAGGGCCCCCTCCCACCCCCACTTCATGTAGCCTAATCTATTTTTTACCTACGAACTCTTCATATGTTCTATTAAAAGAAGCACTTATAAGGTACTAAAAATGTTTGTAAAGAATCGTAATTTCTTTGTGAATTGCTTCAGTTTTGATCTTGATCAATTATTGGTGTAGCAACTGCGAAAATTCATCATTCTTAATACTAGAACCAAGGCCGCACTAGATATACGATCAATCTTAAAAAAAATAAAAACTAGCCAATCACAACACTACGCTAATGCAGAACATCACTACATAATTTAATTGCATTTTATAGATTTATTGAATCGTTCAAATCAAGGCAGAACGAATTGCAATTGCGCCATAGACTACATTAGTTAGTCTATGGTTGTATAAATGTGTAAGCGACCGGGTGTACAGCGTCAGCGGGATCACCTTCAGTTGTGACGTCACACAAGCCCTTGCTGGGACACATCTACAACCTTTAACACCGTTTAAAGATTTTTGAAAGTGTGAAACACAAAAACATTCACCTTACAAAACTACGAGAAAAGTACAACTAAGCTCTCATAAAGTACAGTGTGTATAATATATCAAAAGTGTAACTACTTTTACCATTACGTTATGGAAGAAAGTAGGCGAAAAAAAAACTTAAGCCATCAATATTTTATTCGAATAAGAAATTTTTGGACTTATAAATTCTTTTGGACTTTGAGAACGAAAAGAAAAAGTCAAAAACACATTGGTACATTGTTGTTTACAACTTAATATATTATTTTGTTAGCTCAATTCTTATTTTTGCATCGTCATAATTTTATTTTATTAAACTTATTAAGTAAAAACTAGGACTACACACTGAGTTTTTTCTAAACAAATTGGCTATAGTTGTGGTTGGTGGATAAAACTAATGAAACGAATCGTAATTGTTTATTACTTTTATCATAGCTAACTTTTATAACATTGGGTGAAAACCCCCAAAACTGATTTTGTAGCTACTGAGTTAACTTGAGGCAGAATTATAAAAACACTATTGGACTCCAGAGGTATATCAACATTTTTCTGGCCTTTTTCAGCAAATGTCCGAATTATTTGCCTATCAGCTGTAGGTAGGCTGGCCACTGGGCCCGCGCGATGTGCTGTGAGCTGTCTTTAGGTCTTCCGACTCCACAAAGCTTAGCTTTTTTTATTTTGACTCATCCGCCGATCAGAATAACTTCCTCTCTTTCACAATATTATAATTTTTTGTCACCGTGAACGAATAATAACACTTTTATCTAGGCCTACAAAAAAAATCTGGAATTTTAATTCTTTGTTCCATTATTATACGACTAGCAGTGAGTACTCTCTAAGGCTGCCGGGCCCCGGGGAGTTTGCCCCCCTGCCCCCTCTCGTTGGGCCTGGTGTCAAATTAAAGGTTTCGTCGTCCTCTAGGGAAATACAATAGTCGAATTTGGATTTTGTTACTAATTAATGAGAACATGTACAGTGTTTCAGTTCAAAATTAAACTATTTATTATGCAACTGTGGTACCTGAAATTTAAAAAATCGACATTGTATTTCCCTAGAGGACGGCGAAACCTTTAATATGACACCAAAATGAATTGTATGTGACGATCAGGTGAGGAGTAATGGAGGCACAAAGTTAACATTGGCCTTATGGAACAAAACTCCAAGATGGCGTCTTGCAACTTCCGGTGATGACGTCTCTTAAAACCACTGTGCGTAGCAAATGATTCTGTAGTTTCTCCAATAAAAGGGATTTGGGTGAATATTGCTGGAAAAAAGTTTATTAGAAGATGTCCTATACATAAAACGGTACTTTATATTCTATATTTAGTAAATCTAAAGAAATGTGTCATTAAAAATTGGGATAAATGGGAGAATGAATCTATCAGTGTTTCCTGATATCGTACCGTTTATTTACTAATGGAGTTTTACCTTTTAAGGGTGCGACCTACCTGCCTTCCGCACGCTAAAATAAGGGTTTTGCATCTCCCACGTTGTAGGCTCAATTGTTAACCAATTACAAATAATTTGTTGTTATTTCATTCACTAAATGTTCATCTATGTATCATACGATTTAAAATTCGAGATTTGTATTCAAAATAAGTGGTAGGCCATTGGTAAAGTTTTCAAATTAAGCGTTTTTCTAAAGTTCCTAACGTAAGGAGAAAAATTATTTTGGAAAAAAGGAACCGTACAATACCTAGATTGGAATCTGAAAAGTGTGAAACTGCAAATAGTTTGGTAGAAATCCGTAAAATAACAGTGCGATTGAGGAGAGCAAAAAGGTTTTCAAGTGTAAATATGGATGGCCCTGCTTGGTGGCGGCACCGGCGCGGCGATAAACAACATCGTGCGGATCATTCAATCTGGGGTAGGGCGCACCCTTAAATAGTCTGATGGCAATAACATAAATAAAACATAAACTATACAAACTAAATCAAAATAAAACTCAGCTTCTTTATTTTTCAATCACAATTTGTACTATACTTCAATCACAAACTAACCTATACTGATACTCTATGTAAATGACTCAGTCCGTGCTTGTTTCCTTGTAACTCTGATCTCAAAAACGGCAGAAACGATTTACTGAAAATGTTGGAAACAGATTCTGCAATCTAGCAGAAAACATATGAATGATAAGGTTAAAAGCGGGAAGAAAAGGAATTTTTAAAGGTATAAAACGGGATTATTTTTGTATGAAAAATTGGTTTGTTATTATTGTTTCGTACGCAGCTGATATAGTTGTCTGATTAGTGGACCAGCAGGTCCATTTTCCTGGCTTCAAAAGTTAACCAGTCTTGGGATATCTATTCTGTATTCAAAATCAATGATTTTACCATATGAATTCCTTTGCCCTAACCAAGGAGGTTTATTGTATAACTGGAGGTAACACTGCTTCACTATTTTTGTCGAAAAAGCGAGCCGGTGATCAGGTTACTACTCTGGTGAGGCAAATTTCTCGTTCTTTGAACTGTCATAATTGGTTGCCGTATTCCTATAAGTGAAACTACTCATACAAATCACTGGAATAAAAGTATAACCTAAGTTTGGAAGAAATTAATTTTTCGTTTGATTTACGCATCTTTTCATGTCGTGAAATATGATAAATTATGAGCAAATAAACAAATACAAGTTTATTAATATTTAAATCATTATTACGTATTTGTCTGAGTCACTTTGTCGACTCGTTTGATTTCAGCGAGTAGTTTTTTGCCTCAACAAAATTTGGCAAAGAACGGCTCGCAATTCTTTTTATCAGTGTTGCCTCCAGTAATACCAAAAATAACTCCTTGGCCCTGACTGACAACCATAGCTGGTCATTTTATAAATGATATCATCCCATAAGGTTTTCTTTGGAAATTACAGGACCCGTAGGGTGGAGCGGTAATGTTGGATGTGGACATTATCAGGCATATTTATGTTAATGTGATATGTAAGCTATGTTCACGCAAAATTTTAGCTTAATCGGTTCAGTAGTTTATGCGTAATGGAACTCCAAAAATATCCATACGTCCAAACAAACATCAAATTTTTCACATTTATCATATTATTATTATTATTATTAGGATAATCTCTTGACTTTGCAAAAGATAAACATGACAACTGCAAATACCAAAGAGACGAAGCCCTAAAGGATTTTTGAATACTTTCTGAATTTTGACACATCTAGGAATCGTAACATATATTTTGACATATTACAGTTTTTCCACGATAACACCTT
This sequence comes from Allygus modestus, assembly GCA_963675035.1. NCBI lineage: Eukaryota > Metazoa > Arthropoda > Insecta > Hemiptera > Cicadellidae > Allygus > Allygus modestus. The sequence continues at coordinate 132,357,702 of OY776114.1, forward strand.
CATTTGTGGCACTGAAGATTTCCTATTTGATGTATTCTAAAATTAGAGTTTTGAATATAGATTCTAAAATTGAGTAATTCAATCACTTTCTGTAAAAAATACACAGTAATAAAACATTAAGCTCCTTAAACCCCCAAATTAAGCAAAGAAACAACAAAAACCCGTAAAAAGAAAGTAATTATAACAAAATATTATTATATAAAATTATATTAAAATGATCTTGACAATTGGTTTTTCAAGTAGTGAAAAATAAATTATCAATTTACATAACCCAGACTGTTACATGTTATAACGTTTGAATAATGCAGTTAAGAAATTTTGTTTTGTAAGGACACAAGACAACGGCGCCGCGCCGGGCCCAGACGCAGACGATAGCACAGCCGCCCGTCCTTCAGCCTCTAGAGAATCTTACTCTACTCATCTTGCTAGAGAATTACGATTTTCACCAATCTTGGAAAAATTCAGACAGCCGACTGAAAAAATGATACGGCGGAGACCATAGTCAATAACATTGTTGAATGTTAGAGGGACCTAACGAAGATTAAACGTCGGTATTAACATAAAAAATACACTGAATATACACTGGCTTTCTTTTCAACATATATTTAAGTTGCGTCGGCGTCTTGGAATTAAGTTATTATTAGTTATACTATTAATTATTAAGTATTAAGGCTATTTGTCTCTCAGTTATCATATGTTATACAATTTACACCCCTTCAGAGTTAAAAGAAGGGAGTTACAACCCCCTCAACAAAATTTCCCGCTAAAATACAAAAATAATTCTAAAAAATTAAATGTTATAGCGCAAACCTCACTATCAAATCGCCTGCGGAGTCCTTAATTTCCCCAATCTCTTGAAAATGTATCCCTAGGCATAAGCGTAATTTCAGTATTTTTATTGGAGGGGCAAAAGTGTTCGTGATCGTGAATATTGTGAATTTTCATATATTAGAATAGTATTGACTCCAAATTATTGGGGGGCAACTGCCCCCTTGCTCCCCCCCCCGATTACGCCCATGTCCCTAGGGATATTGTTTTCCCTTCAAAACTCCGATCCTGAGGATATCAATCCTTGATTGTGGAGATCCTTTTGGATATTGTAAATTTCCCAAAGTGAGTGAGGAGATATTTAAATTTGTAAACATAACTTCACAATATTTTTGATTAACTATAACTAAACATGTTTTAGTATTTTACCTTCAAAGGGATTGTGCCTATAAGCGTAATTTCAGAATTTTGATTGGAGGGGCAGAAATGGTCGTGATCGTGATTATTGGGACTTTTCTTATATTACAGTTTAATATTAGTTCCTCCAAATTATTGGGTGCGGGGTAACTGTCCCCCCCCCTTGCCACACCCGAATTACGCCTATGATTGTGCCCTACCTGGTTTTAAAAACCATTACCTAGGCTTACTGAGCAAATACCATAGTAAGCTTGTTAAAATATAACTATTTAAAAATATTAAAAAATAAAAATCGCTAAGAGTAGCCAATTTTGTTTACGTAAGACCTTATATTTTATTATGGAGTTCATGCGGCCGATGAAAAGAGCGCAATCGTGAAAACTATACCATTGCGTGATTCAAGCTCAGCAATACAGTTTTTTGTAAATAACTTTTTCCGTTTCTGTTTAGCGAACGAAATAGTATGTTTCATAACAAGAGTGGAAAGTGGGATTTTGCATGTTCGAGACCATATGTTTGAAGTGCGAGACTTGTCGAGCACTTCAAATGGTCGAGAACATGTAAAACACTTTCCACTCGAGTTTTGAACGATACTTTTCACTACACTACTTTGATAACAAAAGTGTAAAGGACAATTTTCCACAGTAAACATTACTTTCCATTAAAAACATTGACTCTGTATGTAAATAGGAAGTTTCGCAGGTGATAACAGCTGATTACGAAAACAGCTGATTTCAAAGTAGTGTAGTGAAACAGTCCTTTTTCCTACGCTGTGCCTTACTTTTCCACACGTTGAAGTACAGTAGTAGATTGATTGTTGCTTTGGACCAGGCTTACTTACTCGGTTTTAGCGAATTTCCCCTATAGGGAAGAAGCTATTACCGTAGGTCTCATGGTAAGACTTAAGCCCGAGACCATGATAACTTTTCATTTCAAGGTCCCCAGATGCCAAAAACACCATTCGTTCAAATTTTTATATATGTATATATATATATATATATATATATATATATATATATGTGTCCGTAAGCACGATAACTCTCGTAAAAAAGGTCCGATCTTAATGAAATTTGGTACAAATGTGTAAAGTACCATTTATTTGAACGAGTTCGAAAACCAGACGAATCGCATCATCCAAAGGGGGGTTTTGGGGGGGTTTTGTACCCCAAAAATGGGTTTTTTGGGGTTTTCACATGTAATTTTTATTTTAATCAAATTGAAATTGTTACCATTAAAATCAGCTTAAAAAAACAAACAATTTGGTATTTTGATCATTGCTCTACGTCAATTGGTTATTGAGATATTGAAAGTGCTAAACACAGTACGTTGTCTAATGTTATTCTTATGGAGAAAAAGAAAAATTGTATATCTCGCTTATTTATGAACATAAACTGACAAAATTTGGTATATGACTTCATCTGGTTGTAGTTTATTATTGTTTGCTCAAAAAAACAATTTTTCGCCTATGATTCCCGTTTCAGCAAACCTAGGTACTCGGTCCCCATGTTATTCTCATGGAAAATATTTAAAATATTATATATCGCTTATTTATGAATGTATATGGATGAAACTTGGTATGTGACTTCACTTAGATGAGTTCTATTGATATTTGCATAAAAACCCATTATTTTGTATTCCTTGTTGCAGCAAACCTGCGTACTCATCCCCAATGTTGTTCTTATGGAGAATAATTAATATTTTAAATATCGCTTGTTTGTGATTATATTTCTTATGAATTCTGTTAAGTGGCTTAATGTGTTATGTTATATATTCATTGGAAATTCGCTGAGTATGCAGGTTTGCTGCGACGGGGGTATTGTAACCTCATCTCGTTCAGCCCAGGGAGGTTTATTGCATAACTGGAGGTACACTGAGGAACAAAACTGGGAGCCATTCTTTCCAAATTTTGGTGAGGCAAAAAACTACTCGCTGAAATCGAACGAGTTGACAAAGTGAATCAAACAAGTACCTGTCCAAGATTTGAAAATCAATAAACTTGTATTTGTTTATTTCCTCATAATTAATCATGTTTCACGGAAATATTAGATACATAAATCACACGAAAACATGAATTTTTTCCAACTTTTATTACTTTTATTCCAGTGATTTGCATGATTGGATTCACTTATAGGAATAAAACAGTCAATCAGGATAGTTTAAAGAACGACAAATTTGCCTCACCATTGTACCAACCTGACAATATCACCGGCTCGCTTTTTTGACCAAAATCGTTAAGCAGTGTTACCTCCAGTAATACAATAAACCTCCCTGGTTCAGCCAAAATGGATGAAAGTGAATTTTTGTTTATAAGTAGTATCCAAAATTGCAGTTGTATTATAGTAGTATAGTTGTATTATAGTAGTATAGTAGTATAGTTGTAGTATAGTTGAAGTTTGCAACTGTGTACGCAATTCGAGTGTAAATGCTTTTGCCGCTTCCGGAAAATTAACGAAACAATTTTCTTTCAAGCGGCAAAGACCTACTTTAAGGCTCGTCCACAGTACTAAGCAAATGTTTGCAAACATGTTTGCTCAAACAGTTTGTTAGTGTTTTAACAAACATTGTGATGTGAGACAGAGATATTTTTTGCTATAGCTAGATTTTTTTCCAGAACCTCATTATTTTATTTGTAAAACAAATTTTCGTCATACTGCTTCAAAAACAACTGTTTTTGACAGATGCGTTGAGATTCAAAAGTTCTTCGTTTTAGTCTTTGGATGATAACATATGTTTTGATGATCATTATCGTACTAGTACTAAAAAGATCATTGTTGATGATACTTTTGATTCGAGGTCGTCATAAATCGATTAAAATTCATTCGATTATAAATAATTGAAACATTCATTGTTATTATCGAAACATTCATTGTTGTATTTCCATGACAACCGTGCCCAAATCGAATGTATGTTTTGAAGAACAACCGATTGATTCGAACCACAATGATTGGTTTGAAGTGATCGACTCAACAACCGATAGATATGAATGAACCGAAGTTATGCATGTGCAACAGCTGATTGTTTCAAGAGACAAGCTGAAAGAAACATTTGAGGTTATGAAGACACAGTACGCAAATTTTACTTTTGTTTTTATTTAAACCTTACGTTTTTTGGCAGTATGACGAAAAATATAGTTCGTCACTCGGATCAAAAGTGTCTTTTTAATACTCGCTCATTTCCCAGCCTCGGCTTCGCCTCGGCAGTTAAACTGGAGCTCATATTAAAAAGATCCACTTTTGATCCTAGTGACGAAATATACTATTGTACAAACTTTTCATGTTTGTTCTGTTTTTCAACAAACCTGTTTGCTCGGCGTGGACAAGGCTTTCCACTCAATAATTATTTTAGTACTTCTGATTTTTCATGCTTCTGTAAGTACGATTCTGAGGCATGAAACGATCAGTCAACAAGATCATCTCCTGTAAAAACTACTCCTACAAGAGATCTGACGCGACGCAAGACACGGAGAGTTTTAAAACCACTCTCTTGTCCTGGTTTATTTTTTTACAAAACTTCAAGCACTATAATGTCATGTCACATCACTGTAATAGATCTTTGTCTGATCGGGCTGACCGAAAACTGGATCAATTTTATAAGAATAGTAGCTGCTATTCCCGTGCTTTGCAACGGGGTAAAAATTCAGAGTAGAACAATTGTAAACAAAACAATGACAGCCTGTAGTTAGATATACTCCTTGTAACAGATTTTTATTTAAATAAATTGAATTAGGAAAAACACACATGTGACATAAACTAAATAAAACTCCCCTCCATATGAATACCATGGAAAATTGGAAGTCCCGTGGGGCAGAGCCCTGAGGATATTTCTAGGCGGCAATAGGCCTATGACATTCCTCGGTACATAAACTACATTTGTGCAAAATTTCAGTAGAATTGGTCCAGTGATGAAACAATAGACAGGCAGGCAGACACCACCTCATTTTTATAATACTAGTGATGTGTTTGGCATATACATGATTTAGAATACGAAGAATTGACATGTTTGATGCTTAGATTGTAAATAGAATAATTAATGACGCCATCATAAAATAATAATAATTCTAGTTACAGTGGGTTAAATTACAATTAAAAAACTGCAACCTAGTGGTGAAAACATGAACTCTGTTAAAGAAGGAGTAATGAATGAATGAAGCAATGAATTAATTCACTGGAAGTATTGTACAGTATTGGTGTCTGTGTTTTGATATGAATGTAATCACATGATGTATAATGATAAAACTCTTGGTCTTTATATAAGTAACACAGTTCAGGAAGTATTAAAGAATTTCTTCATGTTCCACCCTTACTGACCTTAAAGGTTCAACGTTTAACTGTTGCATAATCACCGTACTTTGTCAAATAATTATTTTGTTATGTTTATATCGTAAACGCTCATTTGAATCAGGTTGCAGCACAAATGTTGCCGATCTCAATAAGTCAAAGGCTCACTGCTTGCCTGAGTCACATGTTTCCTACGGTACTCCCTTATGGGATGAATCAGAGAAAAAAGAAATTTTGGTTTGGCAAAAACGGGCTTTGTGCCCCTTCAGCTTCACCATAGATCATATTGCAAAGAACTTTTAACTTTGTGAATATGTGAACTGTAACAGTACCACGCCTCTTCATTTTCAAAATTTCAGTTTATGTTAGAACGTTTTACTTAATTATTAAAATACAGTCCATAGTTATCCTATACTCTAATACGAGTAATGTCTGTTTTCAAAATTTATCTCAGAATCCAGTGGAACAATTTTGTTAAAACTTTGGAATTAGGGGTTTTGGATCTAATCAATCAATTGGTAAAACCTCAACAGTAGGAAAATTCACATTTTATTAAAAACCTCATTTAGAAAGTTTATCATGGGATTATAGAGTTTCAAATCAAAACAAAACAATGATAACAGCTGTGAATAAACTTACCAGTGAACTGGCACAGAAGCACTTACACATAACAAGTGATTTCTCGAAAACAGTGACAAGAGCCATCGAATAAAGAAAGTGGATATCTTTTTCACTCACTCACGAATCAAATATCACCGAGTCTCCCCGGTGCTAAGGCTAGATATAAAAATACATTTTCTGACCAACATAGGCTGAAAGTGTTTTTTACAATTTGGAAGAATATTTTGAGACCAAATTAGCTACTTTTCGCCGAACTCTGCCAACCAACCCAACTAAAATTTACATGCATCCCACCCTAACCAAACCGACCTACCAACTCGCTAAAGAGGGGTTTGAGCCTATTGACTCTTCAAAATTCTACTAAAGGGTCAACGGGAAAGAAAAATACCCCCGTAGCAGCAAACCTGCGTACTCTGCGAATTTCCAATTCATATATATATCTTAATACCACATAAAACCAAATACCAAGTTTCATCAATATACATTCATAAATAAACGATTTATGACATTTTAATTATTCTCCATAAGAATAACATGGCGGCTGAGTATGCAGGTTTGCTGAAGCAAGGATCACAAAAAATGGGGTTTTATATAGGTAAACCAACATGCCAAATTTTATTACTTTGTGTTCATAGTTAAGAGAGGTAACACGTTACTTATTCCCCATAAGAATAACATGGGGGCTGAGTACGCAGGTTTGCTGCTACGGGAACTATTGGAAAAAATGTATTTTAGTGCAAATATCAATAGACCACAACGATATGAATCAATATACCAAGTTTCATTAGGATAAGTTGATAAATAAGCGAGATATACAATTTGTCTTATTCTCCATAAGAATAACATTGGACAACGTACTGTGTTTAGCACTTTCAATATCTCTGTAACCATTTGACGTAGAGCAATGATCAAAAGACCAAATTGTGCGTCTTTCTAAACTGATTCCAATGGAGGAAACAAAAATTGGACTTTTTCAAAAATTATATGCACATATATATATATATATATATATATATATATATATATATATCTACAGTTTCAAACGAATGGTGTTTTTAGGGTCTGGGGACCTCAAAACGAAAAGTTATCATGGTCCCGGGCCTAGGTCTTACCATGCCCACTACGGTAATAGCTTCTTCCCTATAGGGGAAATTCGCTAACAAGTAACTTATTTGTCTTTAATTGATAAACTCTGGAGTGTTTTAATCTAAAATACAATACATTTCAATGACGTTAATAAAAAATATGCATTGGCGTAGAACATGATGTAATATTTTGTATTTTTCATGAAACAGACGCAGTTTTTTAAGTTTGTGTTGATTTGTTTCGACGATCCCCGTGCACCCGACGCTGCAAATATTTACAAGTACATATAAATAGTTGCCTTCATTAATAATCCTTTCACTATTTCATATATTGTTATTTTTTAATAAACAATCTATTGGCAATATGATGATTCTATTTATCGAGTATCCAAAAAGTAAAGTTAGTTTCTGAGGTTCTATTAATAAGATACCTTAAATCAATACAAATATTTTATAGGGCAGTGGTATGCAATCACTAAGTCAGTCTTCAATAAAAATAATTAAATTGGAGTACAGTATCTCGAGTTTTGGAAAACGGGTAATTTCCGTTGTCCCGGGACATCCACCGTCTGGTCACCCCTGAGCGCGGCGCGGTGACAGCGTTGTCGTTGGCGATATGAACCCCTCATGGTTTATGTGACACTCGCCCAGGTGGCTCGCTCTTGCTACATTGGTCCATTTGTTCCCTGATTCAAGTCAAAAGTCTGTATTTTACGACAGCCCGCGGCAAATGCAGCTGCAGTGTTGATGTCGGATGTTGGTTTTCAGATTCGAATTCGGTTCCACGGATTATTCCGCTTAGCTAAAAATAGTTAACTTATTTTTTAATAAGATATGTAATGGTGTAAAACCACATTGTGAACTAAGGTTGTGTACAATCATTCGGGAGATAGCAGTTTCCTGGTTGAAATTGGCTCCAAACGACTAAATACAATCTAAAAGCTTGGATTATAAAAAAATGTTACATTCAAATGTTTATTTATATGTTCCCTAGGACTGTTCTTTTCAAACTAACATAATTGAAAACCAATTTTTCGGTTTGCTGATAGATGGTTAGCAAGTTGGATAAGAAAGGTGGACATATGTTACTCAACTAAACCAATCGAGCTCATTATAAAGAATTATATATAAATTACCCTATGATTGAAAACAATTATCTCCACTTGTTAGATTTAAAAAGCATAACATGTTTAACAAATCCGTATCAGCATTAATTAAAATCAATACTACCGTATACAATAACACGTTTGCTGTGACTTGTTGTCCCATGAAGAAAATATGTCAAAATTACTTACGTATTTAATATATTGAATTGAAGAAACGCTCTTCCAATAAAAGAGATCTTAGCCTCCATTTTATAACGATCGAAAATGTATATAATGCATAAAAGAACCAATAACTTAAATTAAAGAATCCTCAAAGTATTTAATAATGCAAGTAAATGTAAAAGTATCTCAGCTTAAAAATTCAGTAAATCTTAAATTACAGCATAAAGGCTGGTTTTCTTTGGTCACCTAACTCCATAAAAAAAAGTATTTTTAAATACCTATTATAAATTATACATTTTTGCAAAAATACTTCATTATAAGAAGTAAAAGGTAGAATTGTACATGCTGAATTGTAATGCTGAAGACAAATAATATTTCAAAATTAACTCACTTGGAGTGACGGACAAACCAACAGAGAATAATGAATCACCTATGGAATGCAGCAAGGACATTTTATCATTGTAATAATATAATCAGTGGTTATAAAACCCGAAATTGATTTTCTCTAAGGTAACGCAACAGCTCCGGTCAGTCGTCTACATCCCACGAGAAGATCCAACGTGGAACTGTTGCCCCGGTCAGTCGTCTACGTCCCACGAGAAGATTCAACGTGGAACTGTTGCCCCGGTCAGTCGTCTACATCCCACGAGAAGATCCAACGTGGAACTGTTGCCCCGGTCAGTCGTCTACATCCCACGAGAAGATTCAACGTGGAACTGTTGCCCCGGTCAGTCGTCTACATCCCACGAGAAGATCCAACGTGGAACTGTTGCCCTGGTCAGTCGTCTACATCCCACGAGAAGATCCAACGTGGAACTGTTGCCCCGGTCAGTCGTCTACGTCCCACTAGAAGATCCAACGTGGAACTGTTGCCCCGGTCAGTCGTCTACATCCCACGAGAAGATCCTACGTGGAACTGTTGCCCTGGTCAGTCGTCTACATCCCACGAGAAGATCCAACGTGGAACTGTTGCCCCGGTCAGTCGTCTACGTCCCACGAGAAGATCAAACGTGGAACTGTTGCCCCAGTCAGTCGTCTACGTCCCACGAGAAGATCCAACGTGGAACTGTTGCCCTGGTCAGTAGTCTACATCCCACGAGAAGATCCATCGTGGAACTGTTGCGCCGGTCAGTCGTCTACGTCCCACGAGAAGATCCAACGTGGAACTGTTGCCCCGGTCAGTCGTCTACGTCCCACGAGAAGATCCAACGTGGAACTGTAGCCCCGGTCAGTCGTCTACATCGCACAAGAAGATCCAACGTGGAACTGTAGCCCCGGTCAGTCGTCTACATCCCACGAGAAGATCCAACACGGAACTGTAGCCCCGGTCAGTCGTCTACGTCCCACGAGAAGATCCAACGTGGAACTGTTGCCCCGGTAAGTCGTCTACGTCCCACGAGAAGATCCAACGTGGAACTGTAGCCCCGGTCAGTCGTCTACATCCCACGAGAAGATCCAACGTGGAACTGTTGCCCCGGTCAGTCGTCTACATCCCACGAGAAGATCCAACGTGGAACTGTTGCCCCGGTCAGTCGTCTACTTCCCACGAGAAGATTGAACGTGGAACTGTAGCCCCGGTCAGCCGTCTACATCCCACGAGAAGATCCATCGTGGAACTGTAGCCCCGGTCAGTCGTCTACGTCCCACGAGAAGATTCAACGTGGAACTGTTGCCCCGGTCAGTCGTCTACATAGCACGAGAAGATCCAACGTGGAACTGTAGCCCCGGTCAGTCGTCTACATCCCACGAGAAAATCCAACGTGGAACTGTTGCTCAACGTTAATTTTGTATTTAACTTTTGAAGAACCTCTCAACAATAAGTGATACGGGTTTAGAACTACTCGTAGAAATGGTTTGACTATACATCAATCACCAGTAAACTTATGACGACTTGCTAATTGTTCCAGGATGTTATTTCACAAATTAATATATAAATTGTTAGCACCACAACTGATATGATGGTAGTAATTCCTGACTCTTACATTGGTAGATCTCTCGATTAGTTATGATCAAATTCTCCATTTTTCATCCCCTCTGTAATTCATGTCGACAAACACCAAATCATACCCAGAGCAGAGTGCAGACGTCGTGGCACGATATCGATTCGAAATCACCACGCTATAAAACTATTATCCCGAATTCCACACATCGGAGAGCAAAACAACCAAACAATAGCGGGGCAAGCAAGGGTAGAGCTGCGAGGGCATGGGCTCTATTACAAGCCCATTACTCTAATTTGGGTATAGTTTTGCCGAATCCGTTCTACATCTGTTATGGCCTCGCGGTGTCACGGCGCGCCTGCCTATTGTTGGCGCTAAAACAAAGAGGCAGCCAGCTTTGTGGGGCTGTCAAACTAACCTATTGTAGCTAACCTGGCAGCTGTCAGCTACTGCTAGTGGTGACTGGTGACTGGTGAGTGGTGAGTGGTGAGTGGTGGGTACCAGCCCTTCATCGTGCTGAGGCTGAGGCAAGGGCAATGAACGCGCACTTGAGTAATGAGAGACGTAGTCGACGATGCCAACTCGGACTAATCGATTCTTACGAGAGCACGGCCTACGTAGTTTTGAGACAATTATAGCTATAGCTCTTAGCTGAGCGGTATTTATTTGTCTTCATTTGTTCAAAAGATATGACAAAATTACAGGCTAGTATCTATTTTTCCAGCATTTCTAAACATCTTTGAAATACCCATTCATAACGAATTAGTAGATTTTATTAGAATAACAATATCTTTCTATCCAACCAGTTTGGATTCAGACAAAATAAAACAACAATAATGGCTATAACTAACTTTGTTGATAATCATTGGAATTGGACAGATATCAGAAAACTGCAGAAATTCACTGTGATTGATTTTTCACAGTGTTTGATTGTGATAAATCATTCATTCATTACTATGATTAAAAATAAAATGTAATGGTAAAAAAAACTCAAACTTAATCAAATCTGATCTAAGTGGAATATATCAAAGTGCGTCTATAAATGATAACGATTTTATAAATTTACAAGGTGAAATAGAAAATGGTTTGCCTCAATAGTCTGTTCTAAATCAACTGTTATTTTTAGTTTTGTAAATGCCTTACCAAAAGTAACAAGATATTGTAAAATTCTGCGATATGAGGATGGTACCTCTTAGATTTGTTCAGCTCCAGATAGTTTAACTTTGAAACACAATATAAAATTACCTACAGCTCTTTGATCATACACCTAAACCAGGAATCAGATTTTAGCAAATTTAGACATCAGATAAAGCTTTTCTTCATGAACAGTGGGCGAGATATTATCAATGACAAGTCTTTAATTTAATTTAACATGTTCTTAGTGATGATTTATGTTTGCATATTTATTTTATTTTGAAGCTGTTACACAATGTAACAAATTATGACTTGTTGGCTATGCTTTTTAAATAGTCTGATGACAATAACATAAATAAAACATAAACTATACAATAACAAACTAAATCAAAATAAAACTCAGCTTCTCTATTTTTCAATCACAAAAATACGACAATTTAATCCAAACAAACTTGACATGATAACTAATGTGGATGGTACAAAGTTTCTATAGGTCTACAACTTGAAACGACATTTTAATGAATGCAATTTAGATTGGACACAAATAACATTACTTTTCAAGAAGTTACACAAATAATTTGATGTAACTATGTTTCTTTTTAATATGGAGGAATTAAACATAATGAAAATGATTCATTTTGCATATTTTCACTCTCGTAAAATGCAGATTATGTAGCCTATATATGTAAATGATGATAATAATTGGCATACCTTTAATACCAGTTTTCAATTCACAAATTGCCATTACCTTATCAATCGGACAAAGCTTTTTTTTTTAAATTCTCCAATTTATATCAGTTTAAAACTATTTAACAATTTACCGAATAGGATAGAAGGTATTGGGAATAATATTGTTTACTTTATATTATAAATTACAAAGTAAATTGGAAGAACATGTTTACTCAGTTCCAGAGTGTATAAATTTTAGATGTAAAAAAACTATCAATGAAATTCATAAAGTACGTAATTAAAGGTAGGCTATTTGGTTTAAACATTATTATTAGTGAATTTCCTATGGAAAGTGAACTATTAGCATGACCCGCACGGTGAAACATCAACCGGGACCACCATAGAAGTTCCTAACGTGACCCCCTGAACACGTTTTGGGGGGTCGTTCACAATTTTTTATATATATATAGAGAGAGAGAGAGAGACATATATATATATATATATATATATATATATATATATATGTGTGTGTGTGTATATGCACTCTAGCGGTCGCATTTTTTGTCCGATTTACTTCAAATTTGGTAGGGACGTTCCTTTCTATAATCTGTTGGACAAGTTCGTTGGGCAAAACAATCGGAAAACTCTAAACCCCTTTTTTGGGGATTAATCTTTCAAGTTTCGAGTCTTTGGACCCAAAAAGGGTCAGAAAAGCCCCGGATGTGAAATTAACGCATGTTAAAAGATGGGAATTAGTGTGACAAAACTTTTAAGCCCCATCTCGTTATTCTAGCATAAATATTTACCGAGTTATTAAGGAAAATGTGTATCGAACAAACACAGTACGTTGTCTTATGGGGATTTTACATTATAAATTATTCAGTTGTTGGTGTACTTTTATCATCCCCAACAACCTCACGCCTTCTTTAAAGCCTAACTGGACCTTCTCCTAGCCTTATAATGTGCAAAATTGTATTCCCACCATTGCAGGTAAATAGAACCAGGAGCATCAGAACAGCCAAAAAATCAATATTTTCAGATTTGAATAAAAATTGGAATAAATTTATGTTTTTAACTGAATTTGAGTGTTTATAGTTTTTTATGTGGAAATTCACTTCCCTCACGTCAGCGTGCTGCGTGCGAACTCGTTATTAGATTCAGATTGGTTTATTGTGTAAATTTATATTTTATTGATTATTTTGCATTGTAAATTATAAATTATTGTGATTTAAATTGTGTAAATGATAAAAAGTTGAACGAAATTATTGTGTTATTAACATTGTTCTGTAACCAAGTGTTAAGTAAACGTCAACATTTTGTATCAATACTATTTCAAACATTAAATCACAACGGGAACCTTTTCCATTCGACGTCTCTACGTTCGAGCGCAAAATGACTTAATGTTTCTAAGGAAATACTTTTGACGGAATAGTGTCAGCTTGCCAATCTTCTATCGAAGACTTATTATTCATCTGTAAACAGTTTAATAATACATTTCCTTTAATTTCTGACAAGCATAATACGCAAAATTCGCAAACTATTTAACTGTAAAGTAAAACAACATGAATTATGAATTCTTAATCTCCTCGTACAGGCGCCGCGCTGGTTCTTTATCGTTACCACCCTTGACCCACGAATGACCGGGCCTTTGAAACTTTCATCCCCCTTCCACAGAAAACTCCGGGATTTTGATAAGGCAATTTTTTTGTTTGAGCTGCCGTCTCTTTATTCTCTATGTTCTATATTGTTGTCGCTTTCTTTATTTGAAAAGAAATATTCCTATTCCGATGATCAAATTAAATATAAATGAAGAAGGTAATACAACCATATACAAGGTATCTTGTGTAAGATGCCACAAACAGATTACCAATGGGATGGAAATCCTTCAAATAGAAACACTGGCGTACGTATGAGTTGTAGTTTAAATTACAAATTCAAATTCCATACAGAGGGTCTTAAAGGGGAAATGCTTAGATAGACAAAGAGCCTGTGGGTAGCGCAACCTGAGTTACGCTCAGGTGTGTCTAAGGTAACGCAAACAGATTGCTAAAAACACTATCTAAAAAGATGAAACAAAACGATTCTCCACTAAATGGATCCCGAGGAATAACGTAAAATAATTTTTTAACCTTTTACAATACAGAATGTTCAAAAAATATAGCGTCATGCACTATTGGGATTCTTTGAATTTTCTAATATTAACATAATGTCAGTTGTAAATTGTTAAGGGATAATAGACAAACATTTAGGCGAAAACATAACTCACTTATCTTTATAGCGGGCTTTTTTGTAAAAATATTCACATGAATAGAATACTTTGTATTTTATAAACTACTGATGTATTATTTTTCCGATTCAAATTTATTTTAATAAACTCGGCTTTGCTACGATTTCACATGACATGTTGTTATCATTTTAAAAACTTTGAAGCCATAATTGGCAAACACTTTAAGCGAAAACTGAACTCACTTATTCTGTTTTCACCTAATTTTGTCTATTATAGGGCTTTACAATGATATGCCTACATTTTGTAAAATCAGAGAATAGCTCTACTATAGTGCGAGTAGTGACCCTCAGTTTTTGGAACACTCTGAATTAAAAAAAGGTAAAAAAATGTTTATGTTACCCTCAGGGTTGATTTAGTGGGGAATAGTTTTGTTTCATCCATCTAGGTCAAGTATAGTTGGTCTGTTTGAGACCTTACACGAGACACCCTGTATGGAATTTGAATATGTAATTCAAACTATAACAACTCAGGCTACGCCACAGGCGTCTATCTAAGCATTTTCCCTTTAAACTGGATTTTATAAATTAAAGTTTGGATTAAAATCAATTGCATAGCAAATAATTTATTAAAAAACGTATTTCACAATTTAATTGCTTGGAAATATTTCTAATAATTAAGATTTGCTGAAGACTTTGAATTTGTTGGTAGTTAAAATTAGATTAAGGAATAAGTGGTAAAGAAATATAAAAATATATGTGATATAAAAATAAAAAATAATTTCTTCAAAAGTGTGAAAGGTATACATAGCTTGAGATTCGGCAGGAATATCTCCACAACCTTACTAGTACTTTGGTCGTATTTGATACGTTCCATCGTTTGACACGGAATACCACACAAAGGGTCTTTCCTACCGCATCATACATAGGTTGAGTAGCGGAATATTCCGATCAATTATAACATGATTTCTCCAGTAAAAACATACCTAATTACTAAAATAATCATATCTATTTTAGTAACTAGGTATGTTTTTACTGGAAGAATCACGCTATAATTGATCAAAATATGCTGCTACTCGACCTATGCATATACTGAAATGGTTTATATTAGTAATGAGAATATAACAGTAATATGTATTAGTAAGTAAGTAATATTTATAATTTATCTTGAGCATATATTTTCTAGAGCATAGTCTGTAAAGAAATATTTAATTGATTAAGAAATTAATTTAATTAAAGTAATGACAAACAGAACTAAATTATTTGAGAAGTTTACTCAAGCCGAGCCGTGCCCCGATTATAGTAACAAATACCCCCGTCGCAACAAACCTTCGTACTCAGCGAATTTCCAATGCATAATATTTGTCTGAATTCCACATAAAGCCCCGTACCAAGTTTCATAGAAATATATTCACACATAAGCGATTTTAATTATTCTCCATAAGAATAACATTGGTAATAAGTACGTAGGTTTGCTGAAACAAGGAACACAAACAATTGATTTTTATACTAATATAATTTAACTAGGCGAAGCCACATACCAAGTTTCATCAATATTCAATCATAAATAAGCGCTATATAACATTTTAGTTATTCTCCATAAGAACAACATGGGGGCTGAGTAAGCAGGTTTGCTGCAACAAGGAACAAAAAAATGGGGTTTTTATGCAATTATGAATATAACTCAACCAAGTGAAGCTACATACCAAGTTTTATTAATTTATGTTCAAAATTAAGGGAGTCATTACATTTTACTTATTCTCCATAAGTATAATATAATAAGTATAAGTATAATGGGAGCTGAGTACGCAGGTATGCTGCAACGGGAATAACCAACAAAAAATCAATTTTTTGTGCAAATATCAATATACTAATACTACGTGAAGCCACAAACCAAGTCTCATCAACATGCATTCATAAATAATCGAGATATCAAATTTTATTTATTCTCCATAAGGATAACATTGGACAACGTAATGTGTATAGCACTTTGAATATCTCTGCAACGGTTGGGCGTAGAATCACAATTTAAACATCAAAATAATTGTTTTGTGGAGCTGAACAGATTTCTAAAAGCAAATGTGAAGTTTAAATTAAAATAAACTAAGGAAATGCCAAAAACCTTTTTCCCATAAGATTAACATGGGAGATTTTATGAGTAGGTTTTTTTGGATTTTCTCCGCAACCACTTAACCTAGGTTAATAATTCAAAATACTACATTATTTGTTTTTTTAAGCTCTATAACATGGTTAAAACCAAAATTAATTTTTAAAAAAATTGTAGGGTGAAAAATGCAAAAAACTGATTTTTGGAAAATTTAAAACCCCCATAAACCCCCCTTCCTATGGTCCGATTTTTCTGGTTTTCGAACTTAAAGTCATGAATGTCATTTTACACATTTGAGCCAAATATCATCGAAATCGGACGTTTTTTACTTAAGTTATCGCATTCACGGACACACACACACACACACACACACACACACACACACACACACACACACACACACACACACACACACACACACACACACACACATATATATAGATAGATAGATATATATATATAGATATATATATATAGATATATATATATATATATATATATATATATATATATATATATATATATATATATATATATATACATATATATAAATTTGAACGAATAGTGTTTTTGTCATCTGGGGACCTCAAAACAAAAAATTATCATGGTCTCGGACTTAAGTCTTACCATGAGACCTACGGTAATAGCTTCTTCCCTATAGGGTAAATTCGCTAAAAAGCGTTAGAGAAACTGTTCACTGGCCATGCATGTTTGTTTACTACGTTGCTATAAATGCTTGTCAGAGGTTAATATTGTTGTTGTATTTTGTATATACTTATTTTATTATCAGATCGTATTAATTCTCGCTTTATAATGCTTTATTTTACAAAGAATCTTTGTTGAAGAAGTGATTTCTATGAATGTAAATGCATTTTTAAATATAATTACAAACATATTGTTAGATAACTTTGAATTTCTTCAGTGGTGCATTAATTAGACCTATCTTATTTTAAAACAAATGGATATGCCGCAGTAGCCAACTGGTGTTTTATACAAAACCACTTTTAAATCTAGTCTGAGAAGGCCTGAGACTCACACCACCACATACCATAACAATACACATCATACGTTAGGTCTATGCGCTTCTTTATGAATTGCAGTTATCGTTGAACGAATGTTGATAACAGCAAAAAGTATAAAGAAACATCTGACCAACCATTTTAATACTAACAGATCTGTTCTGTCTACAAACAAAATTACTTGCGGAGAAATAACAGTTTGATCTTTTACAATCAATCCGTAGTGGTCGAATCGCTTACCGTATAACCAATCCATACTGCACGGTGAACGTGAAACCGAATATAGAAATGTTCTAGCCACTAAGGTTTATTTACAGAATTACTTTTAGTTTTACCACGAACCAAGACTAAAAAACGATATCGTTAACAAAGCGTTAAACATTAGTCATTTAGCTGCTTAACAACGTTTTGCTTCTATTTTTTAATGGTTAGATAGAAATTAAACAAAAATTAAAATGTAATTAAATAAGTTCCAGAACATATATTTAAAATACTCTTCGCAGCAAACCTGCGTACTCAGCGAACTTCCAGTGCATATATATGGGTATCACTACTACCTAGAGCCACTTACCAAGTTTCACAAAAATACATTCATTAATAAGTGATATATAGCATTTTATTTATTCTCCATAAGAATAACATTATAACTGCGTTCGAAGGTTTGCTGCAATAAGGAAGATAAGAAATGCGTTTTTTTTTAATTATCAATATAACTCAACCAGGTGAAGGAACCGGGAACTCATACCAAGTTTTATTAATTTAGGTTCATAACTAAGGGAGATATAAAACTTTACTTATTCTCCATATGAATAACACGGGGGCCGAGTATGCAGGTTTGCTGCTACCGGGAAAAATCAACAAAAAACATTTTTTGTGCTAGTATCAATATACCACAACTAGTTGAAACCACATACCAAGTTTCATCAATATACATACATAAATAATCTAAATAAAACATTTTATTTATTCTCCATAAGGATAACATTGGACAACGTACTGTGTTTAGCACTTTGAGTATCACTGCAACGGTTGGATGTAAAACAACAATTAAAACGCCAAAATGATTGTTTTGTAGAGCTACACTGATTGGTAGAAAGAAATGTGGAGTTTTCAGTGAAATTATCTAAGGAAGGTCTAAAAACCGTATTCCCTTAAGATTAACATGGGAAATTTAATGGACGCATTTTTTGACTTTTCTCCACAGCCAATAAACCTAGCTTAATGATTCAAAATATTAAATTTTTTTAAGCTCTATAAAATGGCTATAACCAAAATCTGGTGTTTTTAAATTTTAGGGTAAAAAGTTCAAAAAACTGATTTTTGGAAAATTTTATACCCCCATAAAACCCCCTTCCTATAGACCGATCGATCTGGTTTTCGAACTCAAAGTCATAAAAATGTTACTCTCCACATTTGTGCCAAATTTCATCAAAATCGAGCGCTTCTTTCAAAAGTTATCGCGGGAACGGACACACACACACACACACACACACACACACACACACACACACATACATATATAAATTTAAACGAATAGTGTTTTTGACATTTGGAGACCCCAAAACAAAAAGTTATCATGGTCTCGGGCTTAAGTCTTGCCATGCCACCTACGGTAAAAGCTTCTTCCGTATAGGGGAAATTCGTTAAAAATAAATACAGTATCACATCTGAAAAGCATCTTAAGGGTGCGCCCTACCCAGAT
Organism: Allygus modestus; assembly: GCA_963675035.1. Taxonomy (NCBI): domain Eukaryota; kingdom Metazoa; phylum Arthropoda; class Insecta; order Hemiptera; family Cicadellidae; genus Allygus; species Allygus modestus. The sequence goes on from OY776114.1 coordinate 132,376,932, forward strand.
TGAATTCATTGTTGTTTAGCGCCGCGCCGGCGCCGCCAACAAGCAGGGCCATGCATATTTACGCTTGAAGACCATTTTGTTCTCCTCGATCGCACTGTTATTTTACAGATTTCTAACAAACTATTTGCAGTTTCACACTTTTCAGATTCCAATCTAGGGATCATACGGTTCCTTTTCTCCAAAATAATTTTTCTCCATACGTTAGGAATCTTTAGAAAAACGCTTAATTTGAGAACATTACTAATGGTCTACCACTTATTTTGAATTAAAATCACGATTTTTAAATCGTATGATCTCTAGATGAACATTTATTGAATTAAATTACATCAAATTATTTTTAATTGGTTAACAATTTAGCCTACAATGAGGGAGATGCAAGCCCCTTACTTGAGCGTGCGGAAGGGAGGTACGGCGCACCCTTAACTTGAAACATCTTGAAGCATCTTATCTTGGTTCGCCAGATCTATCCTGATCAAAAATCATAAATAACGGGGTACAAGTTTGATTGGCATTAAATAATGTTTTTTTTTAAGAATAGGCCGAACTTGAATGTTACGAGACTGAGGTTTGGTCCTTTCCCTTTCAAAAACTTTAAACAAGTTCTCTGGCAAATATAAACAGAAAACCACAAATAAAAAAGCCTTTAGACACTTTACAATAGTACATACATACAAGATTTTATAAAAATCGGGCCTTGTGGTCAATATACATACAAACATACAGACATCACTTCAAAAACCATTATATCTACAAATCTCAAATTTGAATGATCTGTCGAATTTAAAGTGTGAAGTTTAAATTTATATAATATATAATATATATTGTATATTATATGATACCACTTTTTTACGGCAACTTAGAGTACTATGTAAATGATCTTTAACTCAATAAGTAGTTTTAATTAGTTGTAAGACGACAAACTCCCAATACATTGACTGTAGAAAACCGGTCAATTCTCAAAATCGTTTAAGCGATTTTCAAGTTAAGATGCTTTACAGATGTAATATTTATTTTTTTAAATGCATGATCTGGAACTTATTTAATTACGTTTTAATTTTTGTTTAATTTCTATCTAATCATTAAAAAATAGGAGCGAAACGTTGTTAAGCAGCTAAATGACTAATGTTCAACGCTTTGTTAACGATATAGTTTTTTAGTCTTGGTTCGTGGTAAAACTAAAAATAATTCTGTAAATAAACCTTAGGGGCTAGAAAATTTCTATATTCGGTTTCACGTTCACCGTGCAGTATCGAGTGGCAATAAGCAATGCATTTCAAATGGGAATTGGAGTTGACTAGCCGTCCTGAAAACATTTACTTGAGCGCCTTCACGCGGATGGAGGAGGCAGTTGATGCAACCCGCAATACAACACCAACAATGTACTCAGCTCCGGAAGTAATTTAGTTATTTCCCATAATAAATGTACTGTATGGTGAACGTGGAACATAGTATAATACGGGTGTTATAGTATATTCTAATTAATTAATTCATTTCTTGAAAGAAAAAAAAAACTAAATTTCATTTTAAAATATTTAGCAAATTTTATTGATATAAATACCGTCACACTACATCAATACAATACATTTGTTGTTAAGCTGTTTTTTTGTTGTTGTTGATTTTTTTTATATAAACCCCTTTTATATTTAAATGTTATTTCATTATTCTTCTCCATTACTATATATTTGTATAGTCTACAAAACCCTACTGGCAGTTTACCCGTAATACAATGATGAATTAACTTGCAATATTGTGATGATTGCAACGTAATTTCTCATCGCCTTAAGATAATTTTTAATGATCATTTGAAATGTTTAAAACAGTCGAACTCGCGGAACTCGCGCTATTCGTCATGCTAGCACCAATTAGATCTCGCATGTAAAACACCTTAAAAATGATTTACTTTGTGCTAGTATTAATAACGAAAGATATCTTTTCATGTAGTGGACGAGAAATCTCTTTGGTGGTTTCTCTTTAAATCGAGCAAGTGCGGGGGGCGGGGGTGGAGGGTTGAAAAAGGGTTGAGGAGCGACAGGAGGGGACTTTAGCCCTGTAAGAGGTATGTCAAAATCTATGAAAAAGCCCATCTGAGCTGTGTGAAAAACAAAAGAATCTTTCCGTCCGGGGTGGAATAAGGGGCGACGAGAGGCTGACGTCACGTGGAACAATGCGCCACCTAGCGAGCGGGGAACGCACTAGAAGCGCCGCCCCTACCCAACAAGCCGCCCCTCCCCCTCCCACCACACCCCCGCCGCGCCCGCCGGGCCACTGATACAACGAGCTCGACACTTCACCCCTCCCCCGGCCCGGGAATGCGCGACAGCACTTCCAGAGTATCGAGAGCAGTAATTAATACCCTTTGTACCGTCTCTTCGGTCATATAAAATATATTGGATTTTCACCGCAGAAGAGAACAATTCAATGAGGAAGTTATATTACGAACTTGGTCGTTTAAAGGCTTAAAATAGAGCCGTTTTCACGAGAAACAGAGAGTTGTGCCATACGACCGTGTCGATTAACCTTTTACCTCGCAGTTCCTTGCACGTGGAAGCACTGAAATAAATTGAATAAACAATACTGATCTTAATCAAATTTGTTTAACTACTTATTGATAGTCTTCAAATTTTAGACTGAAAACATGTCAATCAATAATTACATTTTTACGAGGACTTTCGGATACGATCAATGTCATTCGTTCGAAGTTGTTCAGTACCTGACGAAGGTATTTGAAAGGCCTCGTACAGAAAATAAAAATGTAATTATTGATTTATTTGTTTCCAGTTTAAAAATGAACAGTACTATAATACTGATCCCTCTCAAAAAGTTGTATTGATATTAAATCAAGATACACTTTCTACGTGCTCCCAATCTTATTAGAAGTACACCATTACGGAGGAGACCCACTGATTTGATTATAAACTTTACGGGACCCACAAATTTACATTCACATTACTGATAGTTCCACACGTACTACATAAAGATACAGCCAATCAGGGGGAAGTTGGATTGTTACAGATATAGCTAACTATAGGGTGAAGTTAGAGGACTACAGATAGAGCCAACTGGAGTGAAAATTCAAGATTTGCCTCGTCTCTCACTATAAAAATACAGAATAATTACCTCCGCGATCTGGCCAAGTGCCGAATGAAATAAGGGCAATTACCAGTCCCTCGTGTCTGCACTTACTGTAGTCACTGGATCCTCCAAAGTATATTCTAATTATTCTAGGCTAAGTAGTTCTAGAGAGAGACAGATTTCAAACTCGCCTTTGATCAGTTTACGCCCTAAGCGCTTCGTCCCAGTTGGCATTACCTGCATCGTGTTGTTTACGACTCTTGCTTGGGAATTCTAATCATAGACCTTTTACTGTTCAAGTATAACATAGTTCACGGGTGTCAGACTTTTATCGTTTTCTCAAAAGTTCCTGGGATTGTTTGGCTTTAAATATAAACATGATTACGGTTTGCTTGCTTGGTTTGCACAATCATCTCAAAACTGGATATATAAGTTAAAAATGTTGAGTCACCTAATTTCTGGAAAAAATGTGTTTTAAATAGATCCAAGTCCCATCCCCGATAAATCATAATTAAACAAATAAAACAGCTGGTCAAAGACAACCGGTGAACTGTCAAAGCAACACTCATGTGGTTATATACCAAGGTTCGTAGAGCTTTCAGACAAGGTGTGCTGATTTACCTAAGAGCAAAGTTCGCATCAAAGAGGTCTTACGAGGTCGTCCAGCTGATTCATAAATCCACAACATACCATCAAGTGTAGCCAACCTTACAGAGTATAATATTGGTACAGTTACAGTTAGTTTTAAATAGCCACTGGACAGTGGACTTTCGGTACTTTTACGAATTTACGTAATTTACGTATTTACTTGAATAATGTTAATTAGGTAATTGTTATTACAATCGTAGAACAAACTGAATTAAAAGCTGTTGGCATTTAGAACTGTTTACAAGAATAAGTGTTCAATAATTAAAAAATAACTAAGTTAACTAGTCAATCTTGTCTAAGTGTAATAATTTGAAGCCTTCATTGTAAATGGAATTCATCTTAAACTTGGTACCTAATATTAAACAATACAATTTATTGTTCATGGACTTCGGGTAGTAATAAAAAATAATACTGTTGTTATTATTAGGCCTTCCTTATTGTTTTAATAAATTGAGCTTATTCATTTTTCAAACTAGATTTAACAACTTAAGGTATTAGCTTTTGTTTAGTTTAATTTTATATCACTTTATGAGTAAATAATGATAGGCCTAAGATTAATGTTATCACACCCACACACGCACACACTGACGGACAACGAATCATTGTCTCTGCTAATACATAGATTCCTTCACTTCGTTCCGTCATCAATAAATATGTGATTTTACTAGGATTTGTTAAGGTAAAAAAATATTTAATTTATAACAAGCTACTTGGTTTTTTCCAAGCACTGCTAGGTCTCCCAGGTACTAGTTATAAAACGTATAAGAGAGACAAATGTGTTAATCAGCACCACTTTATTGTTTAGATTTTTTCTTTATTAATTTGTTGGAATAAAATTGTCCAGAATAATTAAAATCCCCTTTGTATTTTTGATAAACTATTTAGTTTGTAGGGTTGTAAGCCATTTGAAAATCAACGGTTACTCAATAACTAATGTTTTTCTCTCTCCATAATTCTTCCGCGGGGTTTTCAAGGCCAGTATTTTTTTCAAATTCGATCAAACTCAACCCCATCTCAATACATATAGCAACTTACTCCACCCAATACTTTTCAGAGCCTCTTCCTCACTATCATTCGTGCTTTAAAGGCAGAAAAATTGCTTAAAACTTACATGTAAAATACTAAGCCGAATTGAGAGCCGATGGAGGTGCAGCGGGAGTGAGAGAGCGAGAGGGAGAGAGAGGGAGATAGGTGACGTGAGACTTCAATGAGAAGGCGGCGTTCTCGAGGGCAGAGACAAAAGAGGAAGATGAGGGCTGAAGGATTTCCGTTCCGCGAGAGAGATCGTCGAGCCGAGATTACACGCGCTAGCTGAGACGCTAATCTACATCACTTCTGCATCTTCTGCAGCCGAGCACTAGGCTAATTACCCAGCTAGGACATGCTGAAATAGTTGTTACGTAGACTATGTGCAGAACAACTTTGGAGGTGTTGGGTAAAAGTTGGAAAAACCTCTACATTTGCATTGTTGCCTGAATTCCGTTTTGTATTGAACCATTGACTATAGGTACAGAAGGAGACATCCCATCTAAATGGCCCAGCTGCCTCTCTTTTAGTGTTAGCCAGAATTTGAAGTGGAAGTAGTTTGATTAAGTCATCGATAGAGTGTGCTGTTGTTAACTATTTATTTTAGATATTTAGGTTAACTTGTAAAATATCTCGACCTCAGAAGGCAAGTGATAATAAACTTATGTTTGCTTCCAGACACACCTTGAGAGGATTAGTAGTAGTTGACAGAAGTCTGCTGTGTTGGTAATTAGTGTAACTACGTCCTCTATGAATCCTGGGCTCACACAAAATTAGGGACAGCTATTACAATGGCAATGTCTACTTCAGTAGCCTATCTATAGACAATGATTGAACGCAAAAGTCGCCAATTGACCAAAGAAATTTATCTTATGTGGGAGATTTCAGATCGACGTATGATGTTCATCATCAAAAGGTACTTGGCGTTTGCATGGTCCATGGACGTCAATGAAATGAAACTCAATATTGGTATTGGATCAGACTCAAAGGGTTTTGCTACTGAAATTAAAGACTATTTTTAGCTTATTCGTATTTTTGTAAAATATATGTTGTTGAGTAGGTACTGTTTTATGAAAGATTAGGAGAAAATATTTTTCGGTCAAAAGTTATGTATAATTGTATTATGTATTGTACTGTGTGTTAAAAGTCTGTCAGGTGGAAACAATGAACAAATTATTTGTATTACAAATTACAACACAAATACAGCACGCTATGCTAAGGCAGTTAGGTTCACAGGGTTCTCTAATAAAATGCACTTTCGTCCTCTAGAAATTTCTATGTCTATAATAACTCGGTTGAACAAATTACTCAGGGAATGAATGTTTAATGTTTGAATTCATTTTTCATACTACTGAATATTGATGTATCAAATGAAATTGTAGGTATTACCTTGTTCAATATCAATGGCGAGGTGAGGAACACTAAATGTGTTTCGTGGCAACTGCCACATTCTCACATGAACCTCTATAGTACATTCGTCATTAGAATTTAAAATTTTAACACAAAACACAAAGGAATACGAAAAACACGTTTTTTCGTGTTCCGTTACCAAGAATGTGAAATTTATATTGTGACTGTTTTTCGTATATTCGTTTGTGTTTTGTGTTCAAATTTTAAATTCTAATGACGAATCGACTATAGGTGATCACCTGAAGAACTGGCAGATTCCACAAAACATGTAGTGTTCCACACCTCACCAAGGATATTGAACAAGGTAATTCCTACATTTTCAGTTCAATTTTTAACAATTTTAAACATAAATAAAATTAGAAATAGTGAAGGGAATTCATCTTCCTTACTTTGTAAAAAGTCTAATAACCAATGTCATGTTCAATAAAGTTATCCATAAGCAAGGAAATTCAACCACAATACTCGAAAATCCCCCGCCCTCAGCAAACCTGCGTACTAAGTGAATTTCCAATGCTTTTATGTATCTTAATACCACATAAAGCCACATATCAAGTTTCATCAATCATAAATAAACGATTTATTACATTTTAATTATTCTCCATAAGAATAACATGGCGGCTGAGTATGCAGGTTTTCTGAAACAAGGAACACAAAAAAATGGGTTTTTATACAAATATGAATATAACCAAATTAGGTGAAGCCACATACCAAGTTTTATTGATTTATGTTCTTAATTAAGGGAGACATAATATTTTACTTTTTCTCCATAAGAATAACATGGGAGCTGAGTACGCAGGTTTACTGCTACGGGAACGATCCGTATGTTCAATCGACAATTTTTACATAATCCTGGTAAAAATTGTTTTTGGTGCTAATGACAATAGACCACAACCAGATGAAGCCATATTCCAAGTTTGGTCAGTATACGTTCATAAATAAGCGATATATAAAATTATTCTTATTCTCCATAAGAATAAAATTGGACAACGTACTGTGTTTAGCACTTTTAATATCTCCGTGACCAATTGACGTAGAGCAATGATCAAAACACAAAATTTTGCGTTTTTTAAGCTGAATTTTAATGAAAATAAAATTTGTCTTTTTAAAAGATTATATGTAAAAAATTCAAAAACCCATTTTTGGGGTACAAAACCCCCCACCCAAAATACCCCTTCGGATAGATCGATATGTCTGGTTTTTGAACTTAAATTCATAAATGTTCAAAAAGCAACAAATATAAGTTATTGTGTACCAAATTTCATCAAATTGGACAATTTTTACGAGAGTTATCGTGCTCACGGGCACACACACACACACACACACACACACACACACACACACACACACACGCACACATACATATATATATATATATATATATATATATTTGTTTCTTCTGAATGTTTCTGACTTTGTTGAAGATGGTATTTGTTTTATTTAAAAGATTGTGTCACTTAGGCCTAATATAGTTTTAAAGAAGAAGATGAGAATGCCAGATAATCAACCAAGAATATATAGTTTTGAACGAATGGTGTTTTGGGGGTCTAGGGACCTCAAAACGAAAAGTTATCATGGTCCCGGTCCTAGGTATTACCATACCGACTACGTTAATAGCTTCTTCCCTATAGGGGAATTTCTCTAAAAGTAGCCTATTATTATTAGCCAACAATTATAATTAGCTGAATTATTAGGCAACAATCGATACAATATACGCAGAAAAAAGGTAGCATATAGGATGCAAATAAAATTGTAAAATATTAACACAATAAAAGTACCTTTTATTTAATTGCACTATATTCAGTGATTATTTGTAATTTCATAAAACATTTAATAGTTTTTAAAGCTATTTAGATCAATTTATATAATAGTTTATTTAGAAGCTTGCCACCGGAATCTAAGTTATCTCATACATCGAGAACGGAACGATTATGGAGAACCTTATTTACATTTGAATTCGTTATTAGTAAATTTCCTATGGAAAGTGAACTATTAGTGAAACTTAGAGACCAGAACCACCATAGAAGTTCCTAACGTGACCCCCTGAACACGTTTTGGGGCGTCGTTCAAAATTGTATATATATATATATATATATATATGTCTATATATATAGACATATATATATATATATATATATATATATATATATATATATATGTATGCACTCTAGCGATCACATTTTTTGTCCGATTTACTTCAAATTTGGTAGGGACGTTCCTTTCAATAATCAGTTGGACAAGTTCGTTGGGAAAAACAATAGGAAAACTCTAAACCCTTTTTTTGGGGATTAATCTTTCAAATTTCGAGTTTTTGGGCCCAAAAAGGGTCAGAAAAGCCCCGGATGTGAAGTTAACGAATGTAAAAAGATGAGAATTAGTGTGGCGAAACTTTTAAGCCATCTCTCGTCATTCTAGCATATATATTTACCGATTTATTAAAGAAAATGTGTATTGACCAAACACAGTACGTTGTCTTATGGGGGTTTTACATTAGAAAAGCCTGTTATTCATTTATTGGTGTACTTTTATCATCCCCAACAACCTCAAGCCTACTTTAAAGCCTGACTGGACCTTATCTTAACCTTATAATGCGCAAAATTGTATTACCAGCATTGCAGGTAAATAGAACCAGGAGCATCAGAACAGCCAAAAATCAGTATTTTCAGATTTGAATAAAAATTGGAATAATTGTATGTTTTTAACTGATTTTGAGTTTTATAGTTTTTTATGTGGAAATTCACTTCCCTCACGTCAGCGTGCTGCGTGCGAACTCGTTAAAGATTCATACACATATTCTGAACATCTTATATTTGAGCAGAAGAGATCCGACATATGTTTGATTCTAAGGACAGGGTGTACGTTTTCAACAACATTTTCTTTCTCCAATTTGTGCTTCTACCGGGTATAGAAATTATAAGCTTTATTAGTGACTTCTAGTTCTGTGCAAAGTCCACTATACCGCAAATCATTGTCCATAATTTATAGCAATTAGAGTTTCCATGTCTATAAAGGGTGTCCCGCGAGAGTATGGCACAAATGCAAGATTTGGTAGAATTCATCAAAAGGAGCAAAAAACTTGGCCATCAACTTTTTCTAAATTGCAAATTCTATGTAAATAATCAGAATTACCACGATTTTACTCATAAAAACCACAATTTCTTAGCTATGAGTCGTTGATCATTAAATTCCATATACCATCCTTTACGGGTTAAAATTTCACATTTTTAAACATTCAGACCAAATACTCCATAATCTGTCGTTATTAAGCTTTAACAAACAAATTACTGTCATTCTGAAAAGGTTAAAGATAGAAGCGTCAAATTGAATACCAAATTAGCCCTAAACTAATTTCATATACATACCAAGTTACTAAAATCAGTACTTCAAGTAGTTCCTAAGTTATGCTGCATTGATTAAAAATCACATACAGGCAGAGAGGCAGAAAACGAAGCAATTTAGAAAAACGTTTATATGAGGCTTTTTGCTCCTTTTGAAGAGTTATACCTAATCCTAACTATACTCTCGCGGGACCCCCCAATGTATAGTCGCAATATATCTTATATGATTGAAGCTATCCATGCATTGGACCTTCGATTAGAGCCATTAGATATTTTCCGGATATTTTCCATTTGATAGTTTGTAGGCCTATTCGGTATTATTTAACAGAACGTGTGTTGGAACTCCTATGGTGCCCCTTCCGTGGCTTGCCCAGTCTGCACAAGAGTGGCAAAGAATATATTCTGGATTTTTTTCTGGAGATTGTAGTTATGTTTGGGAATCTTTTAAAATGTCTTTGATATTGGTTTCTCCACATTGGAATTTGCTCCTGCAAACTTATTGATCCTGCAGCAGGAAGAAGATTGTGATAATACGAACAATACGACAGATATATTTTCAGTTCCGCCTGATCATCCGCCGTGTGCACTTGTGTACTAGTATTGTATCGTTTGTGCGTTTTATTTTTGGGGTTGTTGACTTATGTGTTTATTGCAGTTTTATTTGGTTTTGACTGCTTTCACAGTTCTCTGTTTTAGCTTTTCAGTGATTTTCCAGCTTGCTTGGATTGTGCCAATAATTTTGTTATGTTTTAGGTATTCTTTCCACCTGAAGATGGGATCAGATTCCAGATCCCGAAACGTCGTGAAACTTTGGTTTTACTAATAAGTGATGGAAAATGTCCGCAAAAATTCCTTGAATAACATAAACTCACCATCACCAACAACGAATTTTAAACAAAGAAGATATATTTTACGAGGAAAAGTACAAAATTCAGTAAATTCCCTTCTCTATCATCCATGCAGTAACTCAAGGCTTTCAGTACATGTGGAATGCAGTAAATTATTATAAGTTAACGTTTATATATTACCAGTTATTTCTAATTTTATTGTCGATGGAAAACCCTTCGAACAAATCGGAATGCTTGCTTGTTGATTTCAGTATAGTAATGATATGTTTATTAACAAACTATTCTTCTTTTAATCTGTAAACAAAATCATTGCTAAAAATGACTCTCAGTGTAGCTAAATCGGTAACAGAAATGTAAATATGTAAAAAAATATCCCTCAAAGTGTCCTGTTTAGCAGTCTAGGCACCAAATCACAGATATCTATTGGCTTCCATATTGAATCCCATTATAATAATAAATAAGTCATTGTTACATACCATATCACATTTTATCTATTAAATCAATAGAAACAAATATCATCAAAATCAATAAAATCATTAATTTTTGGTTTACTTGATCCCTATTTTTGAGCATAATAACATTAATCGGTCTCGTCTTGTATGTCTGCCGACAGGATACTTCGGTACTCTAATTACTCTTCGTTTTTAGACAATTTTCCCTATAGGGAAGAAGCTATTACCGTAGGTGGCATGGTAAGACCTAGGCCCAGGACCATGATAACTTTTCGATTTGAGGCCCCCAGATGCCAAAAACACCATTCGTTCAAATTCATATATATATATATATATATATATATATATATATATATATATATATATATATATATATATAGTAGACACGATAAATTTCGTAAAAATGGTCCGATCTTGATGAAATTTGATATAATGTGTAAGGCAAAATCTATTTTCATGAGTTCGAGAACCAGACAGGTCGCTCTATTTTAAGGGGGGTTTCATACCCCAAAAATGGGGTTTTTTGAACTTTTTATATATAATTCTTTTTAAACCCAAATGTTGGTTTACACCATTAAATTCAGCTTACAAAACAAACAATTTAGTATTTTTATCATCGCCAATTGGTTACCGAGATATTGAGAGTGCTAAACACAGTACGTTGTCCAATGTTAATTTTATGGAGAATATGTAAAATTGTATATCTCGCTTACTAATGAACATATATTAATTAAACTTGGTATGTGGCTTTATATGGTTGGGTTTTAATGCTATTTGCATACAAAACTAATTTTTGTGGTCCCCATGGCAGCAAACCTGCGTACTCAGCAGCTATAATGTTATTATTATGAAGTATAATAAACATCTGATATCTTGCTTGTTTATGATCATAAATTGATAAAACTTGGTATGTTGCTTCATCTGGAGGTGATCCATTAGTATTTGCATAAAAACCAGATTTTGTGGTCCTTGATGCATCAAACCTGCATACTTAGGCCTAATGTTTTTCTTATGGGGAATAAATAACATGTCATATTTCGCTTATATATTAATATGCTTTGATTAAAGTTGGTAAGTGGCTTTATGACTTAGTGAAGTACCATTTGAAATTCACTGAGTATGCAGGTTTGCTGCAACGGGGGTATTATTACAATATAATCTTATGAGTCCTCAAGGGAAATTTGTAGTCTTTAAAAATCAATCATGCGAGATTATGGGAGTGATAGGCTATTCTTTTAGTATAAAACAAACCATTATAAATAATAAAAAACTTTTAGAGTAATTGGAATTATAATTCCGCTCGTATATTCATTCCAAAATTTAAGATCGTAATGAAAGTTTTTAAAATGGGCTAAAACGTCCCGATTTCTCTAAATGAAGTAGTAGCATTTGGAAATACTCTTTTTCTCTGAAATGCAATCCCGCTGTTGTACTGCAGTTTTATAAATACATGTGTAGGCCTAATTGATGAACTCGGTGTATTCATTAAAATTATTCCGAATAGGTCGTGCAATTGACTAAAGTTATAGAATGTTTTTTATGGATTTCTGAAAATTGTTAACCATTTACTGGTATTAGCCGTTCCTCGTATACAGTTACTTAAAAATGATTTATTTAAATAACTTACACATTTTAAAATACTTCTAAAATTGCGGTAAAACAAAGATTACCAAATAATACTGTAATTCTCCGTTTTATAAAGTTTATAAACTTCCAAAATAGGTTACGTATATTTAAACTGTTCAGGTTTAATAACTTTGACCTGTATGTTTAATGAACACTTCTTATCAACACATTAATATTTGCATGTTACAATTATCAGTGATACATTAAATTAGTCATACAACTGTAACAAAATAAATATGGTGTACAAACAGCGATACTGTTCCTTTGTATACAATACAGTGACTATACATAATATACGGGTTCACGATTTCGACCTGTCACCGGTCAACGAGGGAATTATGAGGGGTGGAGTAAAATAAAACGATCAAAATTAATACACAAATTTCATTAATACTTAGAGAACGATGTAAAAATCACTTCAATTCCTACCCAAGAACTATCACGACTGTTCCTGAGGCACTGACGTTGATCCTCGACGGAAGGGGTTGTCGATAAGGGTAACGAACAAAGCGATTCTCATATCCCACACTCCAGCCTACAGTCCTACAGTCCTACAGTCGGCTTACAGCAACTATCGGGCGATTTCGTGACTGAAACTCCTTTAGGTGAGAATTTTACGGTCGGGCTATTTTATAAAAATGAAAAATAAAATATGTACGGCGCGAAAGAGACAATTTGAGACGGGGGTTGGGGGTGGACAAAGGTTGGGGTGGGACTGAAGAGGTCCTCATTAAAGCTGAGCTGGCTGCGGGTCACATGACATGGTACTCTGCTGACAATTGACAATTAGCAGTTTACAGCTGGATGTGAAACAAGCCTCACCCCCTCCCCTACCCCCTACCCCCACCATCTACCCTCCGACATGAATATTCACGCCGCCACTTGCCTTGGGATCCGCTCACTTATTTACATCCTCGACTAGTCCGTGACGTTTTCGGGGTAAGGGAGGAGGTGCAGTGAGATCATGCGTCTTCTACTGTACCGCTGATTGTGGAAGCACTGCAGTGGGGTACGATACTGGTATTTGTGTAGAAAGAATCCCCATGATAAAATGTTGGTCAGGTTTCATCATACTTGAACAAGTTTGATCAATCCTAACCGAGGGTACTGATAAGGCGTGATTAAGATTAATAACGCTCATCAAAGTTGATCCAGCAGTCTACTATGATCCTTACAATTTTATCAAAATCTGAAAATAATTTTTGTTAAAATATAATTGAACGTTTTCATTGAGGAATAATCAGAGGTCGCCTCCTTACGGGGAACGTTGCGAGAGCTAGGTATCACCAGGAGGAAACTGGTGATACCATGGACACCCGGGCCGCTCTTTCCTCATTCCCGCATCGCGGCCACTCACTCTGTGACACCCATTCTGAGCAACCCGGGCACCACCAGGAGGAAACTGGTGATACCATGGACACCCGGGCCGTTCTTTCCCCATTCCCGCATCGCGGCCACTCACTCTGTGACACCCATTCTCAGCAACATGGGAAGCTCCCACTGATTATTTATTCTCTGGACGCGTTGCGTCTGGTCCACAATCGCATGCCCCTAAGCGACAAGCGTATTTTGGGTAAAGTAGTTTTACAAAAAAACCGGCTGTTTAAAAGGCAATTCAAAATTATTCATAGAAACATATACATTAAAAGTATAGAACGCTTCTCTTTAGCATCAGCCAATGTTGAAACTTGAAAATAACATAAATTTTGAGTAATGTTTAATAAAGTTAAAATATTATTGCGGTTTATACATCTCTCCTTGAGGATTTTAGTAACACGTTTTCCAGCCCATTTTGTAATCAGTTCAAATAAGGAACAACAATTTTAAAAAATACCCCCGTCGCAGCAAACCTGCGTACTCAGCGAATTTTCAATGCCATAATATATGTCTTAATACCACATAAAGCCGCAAACCAAGTTTCATAAAAATATATTCACATACAAGCGATTTTAATTATTCTCCATGAGAATAACATTGGTAATGAGTACGTAGGTTTGTAGGAAACAGAAACAATTTGTTTTTATACAAATATAAATAGAACTTAACTAGGCGAAGCCACATACTAAGTTTCATCAATATTCAATCATAAATAAGCGCTATATAACACTCTAGTTATTCTCCATAAGAATAACATGGGGGCTGAGTACGCAGGTTTGCTGCTACGGGAATAATCAACAAAAAAATCAATTTTTTGTGCAAATATCAATTTAACAGTACTACGTGAAGCCACATACCAAGTTTCATCAACATACATTCACAAATAATCGAGATATCAAATTTTATTTATTCTCCATAAGGATAACATTGGACAACGTACTGTGTTTAGCACTTTGAATATCTCTGCAACGGTTGGGCGTAGAATCACAATTTAAACACCAAAATGATTGTTTTGTGGAACTGAACAGATTGGTAAAAGCAAATGTGAAGCTTACATTAAAATAAACTGAGGAAAAGCCAAAAACCTTTTTCCCCATAAGATTAACATGGGAGATTTTATGAGTAGGTTTTTTGGATTTTCTCCGCAACCACTTAACCTAGGTTAATAATTAAAAATACTAAATTATTTGTTTTTTTAAGCTCTATAACATGGTCAAAACCAAAATTAAGTTTTTTAAAAATTGTAGGGTGAAAAATGCAAAAAACTGATTTTTGGAAAATTTAAAACCCCCATAAACCCCCCTTCCCATGGTCAGATTTTTCTGGTTTTCGAACTTAAAGTCATGAATGTCATTTTACACATTTGAGCCAAATTTCATAAAAATCGAACGTTTTTTACTCAAGTTATCGTGTTAACGGACACACACACACATATATATATATATATATATATATATATATATATATATATATATATATATATATACATATATATAAATTTGAACGAATAGTGTTTTTGGCATCTGGGGACCTCAAAACAAAAAGTTATCATGGTCTCGGGCTTAAGTCTTACCATGAGACCTACGGTAATAGCTTCTTCCCTATAGGGGAAATTCGCTAAAAACTAATCATAGAAACACCCTCTCTAAGGTATAATACAAATAAAACTATAGACCACTCGAAGAAGCGTCTTTTAAATAAACCTTAGTTTAACAATTTGAGGAAATAAATCTATATAATACATATTTCGTGGGTACATCAAAGAAAAATACTTTTCGTTTAACTGTAATTTTTTTCAAAAGATTCATGACAATGTTGTAAAAAGGTTTATAGTTCTAAAAACATTAACCAATGTACTGAATATTAATAAAAATTGGATTCTCTTTAACCTTGATCGTCAGACCAAATAGTTTTTCCAAAGGGGTTTTAATTTACTTTAACAGATGTTTTAAGTTTATCTGCTTAAAACAGTTATAGGGATATAACATTAGACAAATTACTATAGTTGTTTAAATCTAAAGTAATCAATATATCAATCGTACAAGTAGGTCAGCATTACCATTTTCACGTCATCTCTCTCAATAAGGTTATCTGACTGCGAATAATTTCCCAGCCATGCTCCGGCTGAAGAGGGCCCAAGCGCCCTAAAGCAGCCTCAGTGGGCCAGGGACTTTCCCGCCCACTGGAACCTCACAAAAACAACAACAAAAAGCCATGCTGTGTCCTCATGTAAGGTGAATCCTAACTTTTTTCATAATGACATTTATGAGCTCATACGCGATAAAAGAGCAAACTTTATCATCAGATATGATTTTTCATCATTACAGTTTTGTTTCGATTAAAACATTAATACTATGATTATTAGACTCGTTCTCATATACGCACAGGCTGTTTAGCCTATGTAAGGATACCGCCGTAGAAATTTCTTAGCATTAATAATATTTTATATTTTTGTATTCGTAACCCAAAATTTATTAAACCGTTATATGTTTGTTTGCCAATTTATGAAGTTTCACTTCCTGTAATTTATTTTATCCTATACTGTAATACGAGTAAGGTTTGCTTGTATGTTTGCTTGCGACACTGATCTCAAAAGCGGCGCAACGATTTCCTTAAAATGTTCGAAATAACTAATTTCTGGGATAAAAATAAGTTCTAGACAAGCCTCATCCCCAGGAAAAATCAAATTAAGTAAAAAAACTAAAATGAACAGTAAAAAAATTAACATTGGGCTTATGGAGTTTCAAATCAAAACAAAAGAATTGTAACAGCTGTTCATAATCAACTAGGGAACTGTCAAAGTATTATTTTTTTTATCTTTTATTAGAGGCTTTGTATGAAATTACATGAAGCCTTAAGAGCTACGAACATAAATTATTATATTACAGTTCAAGTCCAAAATTTAATTGATTTCATCCGGTTTATGGTCACTTAAATAATTTTCTCGATTTTATATAAAAATTCTAAGACGTAACACTATAATTTTGAAAACACACTGTATTAATTTCAATTATATAAAGAGTTCTTATGTATGAAGTACAAATATTACAATTCAAGTCCAAAACTTAATTAATTTCATCCGGTATATGGTCACTTAAATAATTTTCTTGATTTTGTGTAAAAATTCTAAGATGTAACACCATAATTTTGAGTTTTCTTCTTTAAGAATGTCATGTAAATCAGGAGGTATATGACAGTTACATCTTCTCAACATTTCATAGAGATAATTTCGATGTACTGAGTAGGCAGTGCAGTCCTTAAATATGTCTAGAATACTTTCATGAGTTCCATCATTACATTTTAGGCATTGTGGTGAGTCAATTCTTTGAAGTAAGAAAAATCGGTCTGCTGTAAAACAGTGTTCAAAACGTTGTATATGATTATTAACATGTGGTTTCCTGAGAGCAGAGATTAAAAGATTTGAGTGAAGATTACATATGTAGAGTATTAAAATAAATCAAAGGGACATTGAGCTATAAATAACAACTGGAGCGACCTTAAAAATGTTGAAAAGAGGCAAATGAGTTATAAAATCCGATTATCAGCAGGGGGAAGAGGAGAAATATTACTCCAAGTCATCTAAAAAAAAAAATCTGACTGGCCTTCCCCCGAGTAAAGCTTGGCCCCCGGCACTATTTTTTTAAGAGATTATTGCGGATATTTGCCATCATTGATTAGGAACCCTCGTGAAACTTGTAAATCAGTCATTGTAAATGCCCACCATAATCTCTTAAACAATATAAACTCACTGTCATCGCAACAATTATATTTCAAACAAAGAACGGAAGATTTATTTTAACAAAAAAACTCCTCAGCGCATGACCTTTAGGGATTTTTAGGGCATTCGACCCAAGACTGTTATCTGTCATCGGATATGTCAATCAAATCATGTTAACTTAGTGCAGTACCACATTGACCTAAGATATATATTTTTTATCCAAATAGTGTTGCTCTAGTACTTTTCTTATGCAAATTAAGGGAAACATATTCATCCTAATATTTAAAATAAAGGATCCTGCATGATTTTTGAATACTTCTCGTTCATTCTCTGCTTTTGACTTAGCAGGCCGGCCATAAGACATGCCACATTTTTTAGGGGTTTCCGTTTGAGTTACTTGTATAGTAAATAAGTTTAGTTTGAAAAGTAACATTTTCTTTCGATTAAATTTAATCACCTCCCGCCCACCCACAAATTAATATGTACTATTATTTTAGGTATCACTATGATGGGTCATATGGTAAGCATTTTGGAAGATGGAGAATTACGTAGTTTGCTATCAGTCAACTAGTCAGGCCAAGCTTTCAAGTACATAGAATATGATTATGACTAGATTCGCTAAATAATATAAATAAAACAACACATCGCAATTAGCAACTAACTTTATTTAGGGAACATCAAAGTTTTATTTTACAAGAACTATACTCTGATTACTTTGAGAAGAGAATTCATATTGTGGAAGCATTTTAAAGACAAAATAATGATTCATTTTTTTACTTTGTACAAAAACGAAAAATGGAACATTAAAGATAAATGCCCTTAAGCAAAAGCACTTTGTATTGTGAATGTCAAGTGCCCTCGTTGTGCTGCACAGGCGGATCGCTTTGCTAATATAAAAGGAACATTCTTTAGAACAAACAAACGACAGAGTTTAGAATACTTTTCCTGCTGAATATAAGGTAAATACACCATTATTATAAATGTTGAGAGGTAATCAGTTAGTTTGTATTGTTTATGAGGTCTATACATGGTGAATTTTGTATATAAGTGTCTTTGCATGACGTCTACAAAAGATTATAATTGAGCACTGACAGAAAAATATTAACTCCTAGAAACCAGATAGTATTATCATATTTTGAACCCTGTTTGTTGAACCCTATTATCATATAAAAATCATCTAAAAGCTTTTAGCTCATCTAAAAATCAATTCAAATCACTCATTTAATATAAGAAACCTTACAAGTTTGTAAAGATATGCTAAATTTAACACGTAGGGAAACTGAAACAAATATTTAAATTTATTAAAGCGTATTATACAATGTACGGTTAAAAAAATAGTTTAGAATTTCCACAACTGTATCCGAGTTAGAAATACACTTTTTTAAATGCATTTATTGCACTTTCATGCTTTGGAAATAATATAATAGTGGTTTATGAGTTAGCTACGTACAATTCACAACTTAAAAATTGTGCTTATTTATTCGCTAATGACCAAGCAATACGAGTCAAGTGTAAAAGAAATTAAAGAATAAATCAAGCATACTGCGTTATCATTCAAGTACTTATTTCATTTATGAATCAATGTAATAAATGTGTTCTTGCAGCTGTGCGGTTTTGTTAATTTATCACCAGTTTTTGAGTTCCCAATTTCATCTGCTTTTCATCTTGCTTTATAAATCCCTAAGGAATAGTTTGCACGGTCGATTTAGTTTTTATTTTGTGAAAGATTTTAAAAATTAAAGTATGAAATAATACCCCCGTCGCAGCAAACCTGCGTACTCAGCGAATTTCCAATGCATGCATATGTTTCTCACTACCACATAAAGCCACTTACCAAGTTTCATAAAAGTACATAAATAAATAAGTGATCTATAACATTTTATTTATTCTCCATAAGAATAACATTAGGGCTGAGTACGCAGGTTTGCTGCAACAAGGAACACAAAATATGAGTTTTTATGCAATTATTAATATGACTCAACCAGGTGAAGCTACATACTAAGTTTTATTAATTTATGTTCATAATTAAGGGAGATATAAAACATTACTTATTCTCCATAAGAATAACATTAGGGCTGAGTATGCAGGTTTGCTGCTCCTGGGATAATCAACAAAAAATCAATTGTTTGTGCAAATATCAATATACCAGTACTACGTGAAGCCACATACCAAGTTTCATCAATATACATTCATAAATAATCGAGATATCAAATTTTAATTATTCTCCATAAGGATAACATTGGACAACATACTGTGTTTAGCATTTTGAATATGTCTGCAACGGTTGGACGTAGATTCAAAATTTAAACACAAAAATGATTGTTTTGTAGAGCTGAATCGATCTGTAAAAGCAAATGTGAAGTTTACATTAATATTAATTAATGAAAAGCCAAAAACCTTTTTCCCATAAGATTAACATGGGAGATTTTATGAGCAGGTTTCTTTGGATTTTCTCTGCAACCACTTAACCTAGGTTAATAGTTCAAAATACTATATTATTATTTTTAAGCTCTACAAAATGCTCAAAACCAAAATTGAGTGTTTTGAAAATTTTAGGGTGAAAAGTGCAAAAAACTGATTTTTGGAAAATTTAAAACCCCCATAAACCCCCCTTCCCATGGTCCGATTTTTCTGGTTTTCGAACTTAAAGTCATGAATGTGACTTTACACATTTGAGCCAAATTTCATCGAAATCTGACGTTTTTAGCGAATTTCCCCTATAGGGAAGAAGCTATTACCGTAGGTCTCATGGTAAGACTTAAGCCCGAGACCATGATAACTTTTTGTTTTGAGGTCCCCAGATGCCAAAAACACTATTCGTTCAAATTTATATATCTGTATATATATATATATGTGTGTGTGTGTGTGTGTGTGTGTGTGTGTGTGTGTGTGTGTGTGTGTGTGTGTGTGTGTGTGTGTGTGTGTGTGTGTGTGTGTGTGTGTGTCCGTTAACACGATAACTTGAGTAAAAAAAGTCCGATTTTGATGAAATTTAGCTCAAATGTGTAAAATGACATTCAAGACTTTAAGTTCGAAAACCAGAAAAATCGGACCATGGGAAGGGGGGTTTATGGGGTTTTTAAATTTTCCAAAAATCGGTTTTTTGTATTTTTCACCCTACAATTTTTAAAAACTTAATTTTAGTTTTGACCATGTTATAGACCTTAAAAAAACAAATAATTTAGTATTTTGAATTATTAAGCTAGGTTAAGTGGTTGCGGAGAAAATCCAAAAAACCTACTCATAAAATCTCCCATGTTAATCTTATGGGAAAAAGGTTTTTGGCTTTTCCTCAGTTTATTTTAATATAAACTTCACATTTGCTTTTACCAATCTGTTCAGTTCCACAAAAAAATCATTTCGGTGTTTAAATTGTGATTCTACGCCCAACCGTTGTAGAGATATTCAATGTGGTAAACACAGTACGTTGTCCAATGTTATCCTTATGGAGAATAAATCAAATTTGACATCTCGATTATTTATGAATGTATGTTGATGAAACTTGGTATGTGGCTTCACGTAGTACTGGTATATTGATATTTGCACAAAAAAATGATTTTTTCTTGATTATTCCCGTAGCAGCAAACCTGCGTACTCAGCCCCCATGTTATTCTTATGGAGACTAAGTAAAATGTAATGACTCCCTTAATTATGAACATAAATTAATAAAACTTGCTATGTAGCTTCACTTGGTTGAGTTATATTTGTAATTATATAAAAACCCATTTTTCTGTTCCTTGTTGCAGCAAACCTGCTTTCTCAGCCCCCATGTTATTCTTATGGAGAATAACTAGAATGTTATATAGCGCTTATTTATGATTGAATATTGATGAAACTTAGTATGTGGCTTCACCTAGTTAAATTCTATTTATATTTGTATAAAAACCAATTGTTTCTGTTCCTTGTTTCAGCAAACCTACGTACTCATTACTAATGTTATTCTTATGGAGAATAATTAAAATCGCTCACATGTGAATATATTTTTATGAAACTTGGTATGCGGCTTTATGTGGTATTAAGACATTTATTATGCACTGGAAATTCGCTGAGTACGCAGGTTTGCTGCGACGGGGTATTTACTCAAGTTATCGTGTTAACGGACACACACACACACACACACACACACACACACATATATACATATATATAAATTTGAACGAATAGTGTTTTTGGCATCTGGGGACCTCAAAACAAAAAGTTATCATGGTCTCGGGCTTAAGTCTTACCATGAGACCTACGGTAATAGCTTCTTCCCTATAGGGGAAATTCGCTAAAAGGAACTTCCTCAATATGATTCAAAAGGAATTGGGCTCCCTCGTTCCTATAGGGCTCCGCCCCACAAAATTCCGTTTTGATATTAAGGAAGAAATATTGTTGTGGTTAACATGTATTTTTCTAAAGGAAAAATGTGAAAACAAGAAATCTGAATATTGTTAAACCAGGTAATGTCAACAAACTATTGTCATTCTACATAAAGTTGATAACTTTAGTTGAAAACTCCGGAGTAAACGTGCCTTTTAATCACTTTATGTTAGTAAATTTATGTGTCACAGTGATAGTTTATATTTTAAGTGTTTACTTGAGTGCAGTTTTACTTTGCAGTTTCCCCATGGGGAGAACGGGAGCCCCTACGGGGTAGAATTTTGAAGACAGATCTAAATTTTAAAATATTTCGCCAAATTGAAAATAATCGTTAGTGACAAATCAAGGCTAACAATTATTTATTCCTTTTTTTATAAATCACCTTTAGGAACAAGCATGCGAAGCCAGAGCTTCTAAAATTGGTGTCATAAAATGCCCGATATTAGTTGTTTAATTATAACGATAAAATACTGTCATAATAACTCTGCCAAATTAAATCACTAAAACCACCGCCACCTGGGGTAGTTTTATTCTTGTTACATGTCACTCAGTTTATCTACGAAAAAATCATACAAATAGAGCCTACATTAGCATTTTTATAGTTATAGTATAGTTACAACCAACGAACTGAAGCTGGAAAAACAATAGCTTAGCATTGTCAACAAAATTATTTATCTAATCAATCACATCACACATAAGAATAATTTAAGCCTGAGTACTAACTTTAACTGAACAAACGTGTTTTTTGTAAATCCCCTAATTGGCATTGCTTATTGTTATCCATAAGCAGTAATGAAATTATTCAATCCAACGATAACGTTAACAATGTTCGTACAAGGTTGTTTATTATGACCAAGCGACAATAGCGGCATTTAAATATGTGTGTTCATGTTATATTTTATCGACAATTGTTATTCAGTTTTCCGGGTTAAATTTAACATTCGAGGTGCATTGAGCATTTTTCAGGATCGGTGGTAATTTAATAGGTTGTTTCGACATTTAAATATGTGTGTTCATGTTATATTTTATCGACAATTGTTATTCAGTTTTCCGGGTTAAATTTAACATTCGAGGTGCATTGAGCATTTTTCAGGATCGGTGGTAATTTAATAGGTTGTTTCGTCATTTGCAACTGTAAATACAAAGACTATGCTGATGTATACCCGACTAGGGAAGGCTGAATATATTAGTATCAGGTTTATCGTATTAGATTTTCAAAGTAACTGATGCAAAGAATAACTAACATTTTATACAGACTAATTCTACCATCACAGTGTTATACGCATTCAACATATGTTTCCTAATATATAATTTCTAATTAAAATTCATTTTTGTAGCCCCTGAACTGTGCGTATAATTTCTAACTAATGCGAAACTGCCGTCTGCTTGGTATTCAAAGGCATTATCTAATCTGATGCTTCCTATTCGCTATTCAGGTAAGAAGTGTATTAACGTCTTTGAAACAGACATCGCTTAACTAACCAGCATTTGTGATGTTCCTGGCCTGGCCTGCCTTAAAACGGTATCAGGATAATCTGAAACTTAATATCTGACATTAGGTTTTTGCATTCTAATACTTTTCTGCAACTAATATGGGAGTAACTAGTATCGTAAGACATCCAAACCGGCACATCACTATACTCCGTATTGCAAAGTCTGAAGCGGTTTTAAAACATATGATGTTCAAGGAACAAATCTAGAGCTGTGTGGGAAATCCTAAATTAACTTAATCCTAACAATTCATCGAACTCTTCCCAGCAAATTGTGATTAGTAACGATATTTTAGTGGATTAATGTACATATTTTAGTGGATAAACCCTCAATAGTGTCTGAAAGTTTCGACACCTTTTTCTCATCAGTATCTGAGCGTCTAGGGCGCCATTCCCCGCAAGCTAAACCGCACCTCCCACCTCACCATCGTAATTCAATAACACTCCATAATCCAATGTTTTTATTTATAATTCCCACCAAACCAGCTGAAATGATTAATGTCATCAACTCGTCAAGATCAAGCAACTCTGCATCTTTACATTCTGTTTCTTCTGTCCTTTTAAAGAACTGTGTAATGGAACTGGCTGTCCCACTAGCATATCTCGCAAATTCTATTTTTCAGATGGGCCACTTTCCTTTCCTAACTGCACTCAAACTGTCAATAGTAGTGAATAGTAGTCAATAGTTGTTTAAAAAGGGCAACAAAATGACCGCGGTAATTACCGACCCATATAGATATTGTCAACATTTTCCAAGGTTCTTGAAAAGTTGGTTCTCTTCAGACTGACTGATTATTTTACAAGAAACAACATTCTTTCGAGTTTCCAATTTGGTTTTAGGAACAAGATGTCAACTCTGAACGCAATTCACAGTTTCTTGAACGAGATAGGATCGGCTCTAGATAATAGAAAACAGACTTTTGGCCTATTTTTGGACTTGAGGCCATGAGAAGGCACTTGATGTGGTTGACCATGGCCTTCTCTTAAGAAAGTTCTTGGATGTTGGTATTGGCTGGAAGGCATTTGATTGGTTAGCGTCATTTCTTTAATTCCGGTATCAAAGTGTTGAAATTCCATATGTTGATGACAGGCAATGTCTAAAAGTTTGCTACTCATAACCAGCTGCTGCCAACAAAAGTGGTGTTCCGCAGGGATCTGTACTCGGTCCAATTTAGTTTTTATTGTTTATCAATGATATTCACACCAGTCTTATAAGAGATTATCTCTATGCCTTTTTTCCGACGACACATCTCTTGTAGTATCTGCCCCTGACCATGAGACATTCTAAATGAATACATTTTTACAGGGAAGTTCACTTTGGCAATGGCTGTCCAATAATTCACTCTGCGTAAACCCCTGAAACAAAGCTTTTAGACTTCCACCTGCGAAATGTTTCCAATTCCGCACCATATCTTAACATTATAATTGGTGAAGATGAAATAAGTACTTGCCAGGAAGTTATTTATCTGGGTTTATTCATCGCTGGTAAATTAAATTTTTTAGCTCATATCGACATAGTGATGAAAAAGTTTAGCTCTGGAATTTTTGTCCTGCGCAGACTGTCTTTATTTTCGGGTATTGACGTTCTTCTGATACCATTCTATGGCTGCCTGTGCCCGTGTCTGTCCTATTGTGTTCCTGCCTGGGGATCTGAATGCGTTAAAACCCATTCTATATTTGTCCTGCTGAATCAAGCATTGAGAGTTATTCTTGGCCTTAAATACACAGACTTCTGTAAATCACATTTAAAGTCCAACAACTAGCTGACTTTTCCATGTATCCTCGAGAGTTTAACATTTATTAAACGCAATAGCCATATTTTTACCCCTCATTTAATTGTTAAACATTCCTACAATTTGCGAAATTTAAAAAAGAAAAATTCCATCACCCCCAACCATACAACATTCTCAGAAAAGCAAATGCGCCGGTCTTGCATAACTCTTTATGATGCCCTTCCGTCTCAGCTAAAAAAGAGGAAAATATCAATGTTTTTAAGCGAAGTCTGGGTAAAGAATACTACCATGTACCATGTAAGAGATTATATACTAGAGGAGAAGGATTAAAAAGCAAATATGTTTTTATTTTTTTAAGTTATAAAGCTGTTTTTAATTTTAAAATGTTTATAGTATTTTAGTTTTAGAGATCTGTATAATTCTTTATGAAACTTGCCCATGAATTGCAATATTTTGTTTGGCAAATACAGAACTTTGACTTTGACTCGACCGTTCCACAGCGCCGAGTCGCCCAGGGACTTCAACGCGGCGTTTGAAGGAACGTCCTTGAACTCATTTATATCTTGGCTCAGGCTTCTAACTAAACTAATAAAAAAATAGCTTAAACATAAATGAAATAAAACCTTAGCAAATAAATATGTTTTATAAATGTACAAAATATACGTGCATTGGAGAAGTAATATGTAATAAAGTCAAGAGTGACATAATAATAAGAATAACTCAGCATACAACAGCATAAAGTAACGCACATCTCAGACCACTACAAAATATATTTACACTTGGAAGAAGAAGAAAAAGTATCTAAACATCAGTGTATTACGTATGTTTAAACTATGTAATGCAACGTAAAAATGAAAACAAATTCAACCTAGTAAGGTAGCAAATTGCTGAAATTGCACCTCACTTTCTGGAGGTCTCGGGTTTCATTCGAGGCCGGCCATTCCAAAATGAGTTTGTACGGTTTCTCGCCTCACTTAGGAAAACCCCGGAATGGTTCCCAAAAAAGGCCGTAACCCGCTAGGAAGGATAGCGATTACAAATTTGAGAGGGGCTGGATGCAAGAAATCCGTGAGGACATTTTTGGTCAGCAAAGAGTTTTATAGTGTACAGTCCTGTCTACCTGACCGAAAAAAACAGGCTCAGATTGTCTTTGTTATTTTAACATTAGTTTTTTATTTTAAGTTTGGTTGTAATGACGCTTGAGATATACATCTGTATGTATTTATTTAGAATAAATAATGTCTATGTCTATGTCTAAGGATAGGACTCAGGCCCTGGTTAAATATTTCCTAAATAATTTGTGTAAATGTAATTTGTGCAACTGCAATCTATATGATATTGACTCTGCATTTTGCAACAGTTAAACTTCTTGAAATTATACGCGATGACAATTAAGTTATCTGGGATGAACGTCATATATAAGCTTCGTTCATATTTTTGCAAGTATTCTTGGTTATTGAATTCGAGGAGGTTATGCTGTTCAACATTTGAACAGTCATAAACTTTCCGAAAAGGACAGTTTGTATCATGGTAGGATTGAATAAACAAGAAAGATGCCGACTTGTATTTAGAATATGGAAAATCCTGACTGTAATCAAAATCAACGTATGCTACCCTCAACACCATGGTGAATTAATTTTCCTAAGATTAAGTGGCATTAAAAATGTAATGCATACTGCACGAGAAATAGAGAAGATTTCAACGTAGAGACTGATACATCTTACATAACTATTCTCTGTGTATACCTCTACCAAGAGAAACCCGTCTTACGCATGTGTCAAACTCTTTAATGATCGACCTCTCCGAACATTTGAAGAGTCTTGAGCCCACATGCAGGAAGCTGAAGAAGGAATTAAAACCCTGATTCCCGCCCTTTATAACATCGTGAGAAAAACTAGCCCCTGCAGAAAAAAATCAAAGCTGCGGGCTTGTTATCAACGTGGCCCTCAATATTTGTCACAAAAATATAGCTGATAAACTATAAAATAACATTACCCTTTAAAAAATCATGGATAACGAGTTTATTTTATTCTTTTTCTTTTTTGATCTGAGAGTGAAAGATTAAATATGCTTGTTCGCTTTTTCTGAGCATCGGTTAGTGGGTGTGATAATCAAGTCTCTTTATCGTTACTGAAATAATTATATCACCTTCAATTTAGCCATCCGAGACACTACATATTGTTTTACCTCGATTAACACCCGTCAGTCATCCCGCTTGGCACCAATTACCTCCCTCGTGTTCGCAACAACCCCCTGACGTCACAGGTCCGCAAGGTGTAACACCCGCGGTAACAAAACCACCCCTGTGACTTTTGGCGGGGTTCTGCTTTCTGCTTATCTAAGCCATTTAATATAAATCCGCAGTGGTGCAACGGGGTGTTACGTAAGCCGGTGGGCCAGGTGTCTCCCTCCCCTCCCGAGGGTGGGGCGAGGGGTGGTCCGAGGGGGGTGGTCCCGGGGAGGGAGGGGAACCGCCGCCGATGACTCGGAACGTAACGGTCTCGCGAGTCGCGATGCGCCTCTCTCTCCCTCTCTCTCTCTCTCTCTCTAGACATCATTAGACAGTGTATTGCCGGAGTGACAGTGTGTAAGGTGATAATATGGTTATCAGTGACTCGGACTCGGACGCCCTTGGATGACGACGCGACGCTGCGCCAGGTAAACTACACAGTTGCATGAAGAGCCGTTGCCGCGGTCCGTTTGTGGTTGCAGCTGCAGCGGGCGAAATTAACTGTCAAACGTGTTTTGTTGGATATGTATCTGAAATAACTACCAATCTATCCAGGTTATCCAAAACTTAGGTACCAAACTAACTTTTCACATAAGCTTTTCTTGGTCAAAGCGGCTGATCCAAATCAATATTTAAAAATGTGTTTTAAGTTGTTACTTTTATTTAATCTATGGCCTTGGGATAATTTGTATAAAAAACAACAATATTTTTCAACCAAGTTTCTCATGGGGACCTTTTATTTCAAGTATGTGGTTCATAGGTGTACAATTTATGGTTTTCTCAAAATTTCGTAGGACGGTTTGGCGTTACATGTAGATAACTGCTTAAATGATTGATGACGAATAAATGTAATTCGGTTTTACATTCTAAGTTCCATAAATAGCTCGCTTTTTGTGATCCTAACTAATTATTACTCCCCTTTAATAAAAAACCCAGTTGTTACCAAACAAAAATTCTCAAATATTTCAATTCACAATCGCATAAGTGCACGGTCACGTTAATTTTGGTAATTGTAATGAGTGAATTAGCCGTACAGTGAAGCAAACTATTCGTTTTCTTATATTTTGCATAATATATTACTCTTTCGCAGTATTCATATTTTCGCATCAATTGTATGCCCAAAACAGGAGTGCAGTATTTAAACTGAAATAACATTTTTATAATGTGTTTTTGCTTTAGCAAAATAGATACGTTGTGCTGTTGAAAAATTTTCTTCTAATTTTTATCAAAATAATTTAAAAAATGCTATAAACAATAATGGTGACAAATTTCCGCACACTTTAAATGAATGTCTAGAGTAAATTCCAATTACAAGAAGTTAAAATTACACAGAAAATCCAAGAATTTGATTACATTTATCTTTCCACGCCTCTTGGAAATCGGAAAGTATAAACAAGAATAACTACTGAAAAAAGGCAAAGCAAAGTTGTATTACAAAATAAATTACGTATCTAGTGACCACTACACACAATAAATGAATACTTTGCTAAATGCAATTTTTAAACACAACAGCCAGCGGTTTGGGTTTTGCTGTGAAATATACCGTCCTATTTCCACTCTTTCAAGCATAAGCAACTTTTTGAAAAACAAATTAATTCAATAATTGTTAAATACAATAGTCTGTCCAATAGTCAACGTAGGTCCATAAAATATAGATCTAAATGTACATCGCAATTTTCAACTAACTTGCAAAAAAAAACTGTAAAGAGAAAGATTGCCTCGTATTTTTATACTAAAGAAAAACGTACGATAAGACTATATGATATAACATGAACGCCTACATGTCAACCTTGAATCTACTCTACAAACTCCCATGCTTTAAAATCCCATTTTTTCAAAGGAGTTATTGGAAGATATGGAGGCTTGAGGAGTTCATAGGAAAACGTAATATCCTCAAAAGATAAAAGGAAAAGAGCTACACAAAAATTTAAGTAGACTATATAAATAAGTATGAACAATCTTGAAATGATTTAGTAAATTTAAAAAGTGTATATACAATAATGAAATAAAACAGAATTTTTAATTGATTAAAAAATGTTTCCCTGATGCAATTGCAACTCGTAAAGACTAGAGAGAGACTGAATTGCACCGACTTCAATTACTGCACCTCTAATTAACAAAACGTATTCAACTAATTGGCCCTGTTATGTTGATAAACCATTAAGGCTTACAACGTGGCCTTATTTAGATATAATTATAAGCAATATAATATTTATTGTATTTGCTGTGAGCACTAAATTATGACAGCTAGCTCGTTTGGAAAAAGAAGAAAATAAAACAACGCAATCGCAAAGAAAACCCTAACGATTGAAGTAGATGGCATAATACACTCAGATCATCTGATTTTCTGGTATGTTTATCAACTATTCCATCGACATTTTCAAAAATCGTCATCTAACACCAAATAGCAACAACTAATTCGTGTAATGAAATATTCTTATTTAAATAGAAGAGTACTTTTTAACTTTGACCCTTGTTAGAATCCGATTTAAATAAAAAGAATACTTTTTTACTAACTAAAACAAAATGTCTAACGATTAGGTTTAGTTCAAAAACAATTTTGATTAATCAACCAAAACCAAACTTTTTTGTCATGTCTTATTTTCCACACTCATTAATAACTAATCGCTCGTAATCGTTATACTAGTCTATCAATATTTGAAAAATTTAAAAACTACAGGCTATAATCCATATCAAAAGGTTTTTTTAAATCTTTGAAATAACCGTATCTTGTTAATTCGAATTTCTTTAAGATAGCCTAATAATATTTTCCCACGCACCTAAAGTGGATTCAGATAAAATAAAACAATAGTAGCTAAAAACTGTTAAAGAACTACAGAAAGTAGCAGGGTTGTTATGTTAATTCACTGCCTGTGATTGTGTTGATTGTGCATTACTATACTCCAATTCAAGTTTTATGGTTTTCATTGAAAAGCTTTCAATTTAATTAAGCCATTCTAAATGTCTAAAGCCAGATATCAAAATGTGTAGTTAAGGGTACGCCCTACCCCGGACCGAAAGACCAACATGATGTTGTCCTTGAATATTTACGCTTCAAGACCTTTTTGTTCTTCTCAATCGTACTGTTATTTTACAGATTTATACCAAACTACTTGCAGTTTCACACTTTTTAGATTCCAATCTAGGATTCGTACGGTTCCTGTTTTCCCTAAATAATTTTTTCCTTGCGTTAGGAAGGTTTAGAAAAATGATTAATTTGAAAACTTTACTAATGACCTACCTGTGTGAATTAAAATCACGATTTTTAAAACGTATGAATCATAGATGAACATTTAGTGAATGAAATAACAACAAATTATTTTTAATTGGTAGTAAAAATTGAGTCTGCAGTGTGGGAGATGCAAAGCCCTTACTTTAACGTGCGAAAGGCAGGTAGGGCGCACCCTTAAGTAGTAACAAATTTCTACAGGTGTTTATAAATATATCTATATGTGTCCGTGGGTGCGATAACTCTCGTAAAAAAGGTCCGATTTTGACGAAATTTAGTACAAACGTGTAAAGCGGCATTTATGACTTTAAGTTCGAAAACCAGACAGATCGGCTTTTCCGAAGGGGTATTTTGGGGGGCTTTTGTACCCCAAAAATGGGTTTTTAAAGTTTTTTACATATAATTTTTGAAAAAGTAAAATTTTATTTTTCTCCATTAGAATCAGCTTAAAAAGACTCAAAATTTGGTGTTTTAATCGTTGGTCTAAGTCAATTTGTTACTGAGATATTGAAAGTGCTAAACACAGTACGTTGTCCAATGCTATTCTTATGGAGGATAAGAAAAATTGTATATCTCGCTTATTTATCATCTTATCATGACGAAACTTGGTATATTGCTTCATTTAATTGTGGTCTATTGATATTTGCACAAAAACCCATTTTTTGGCCTATAGTCCCCGTAGCAGCAAACCTGCATATTCAGCCCCATGTTATTCTTATGGAGAATAAGTAAGTGTTATCTCCTTCAATTAACAACATAAATTAATAGAACTTGGTATGTGGCTTTACCTAGTTGAGTTATATTGATATTTCTATAAAAACCCAATTTTAGTGTTTCTTATTTCAGCAAACCTGCATACTCAGCCGCCGTGTTATTCTTATGGAGAATAATTAAAATGTCATAAATCGTTTATTTATGAATGTATATTGATGAAACTTGGTATGTGGCTTTATGTGGTATTAAGATAAATTTATATGCATTGGAAATTCGCTGAGTATGCAGGTTTGCTGCTACGGGGGTATTTATGATTATTATGGATTATTATTTGTGAAACAAAAATTCGGTTCACTGAAATTCTGTATATTTTCGCTATATAAAATGAGTCCTAAACCAAAAATGTTGAATAATCCGTTAAGGAGAGACAGGATTTGTCAGTTAACTCAGTCTTATGTGAGAAACAGGATGGTTGAAGCAGGTGACTTACCTCTTACCAACACACAAAAAATAAGGAAATCTATAATATCGACTGCTGAGCCATGAATAGGCTTTTCGACAATTAGTTTTCTATCCATTATCAATTTTAATTGACTAACTTTTTATGGTAAAACGAAGTCTCTAACTATGTGCATGGAATGACAGTTGATTGAACTAGTATGGATGCCTTCAGCAAGAAAAATAATTAAGAATGGGCTCCAGTTACGAAACATTTTTGCGTTTCAACTGGCTTCCTCCTTTAAGGCCAATATTATTTCAAAGCCCGTCCTTCCTCAATGGATTATCCAAAATCGTTGATTTACTACTCATTTTATAGAGCGAAAATATACCTAGCGTTTTAAGAGAACAGAATTTAGCTATCACAAACAATACTCGTTAAATAAAAATCAGAAATATTCAATATTTACTGTTTTAGCGAATTTCCCCTATAGGGAAGAAGCTATTACCGTAGTCGGCATGGTAAGACTTAGGCCCGGGACCATGATAACTTTTCGTTTTGAGGTCCCCAGACCCCAAAAACACCATTCGTTCGATACTGTATATATATATATATATATATCTATATATATATATATATATATATATATATATATATATATGTGTCCGTGAGCACGATAACTCTCGTAAAAATTATCCGATTTTGACGAAATTTGGTATAAACATGTAAAGCAGCATTTATGACTTTAAGTTCGAAAACCAGACAGATCGGCCTATCCGAAAGGGTATTTTGGGGGGGTTTTGTACCCCAAAAATGGGTTTTTTGAATTTTTTACATATAATTTTTGAAAAAGTCAAATTTTAGTTTTGACCATTCGATTCAGCTTAAAAAAACACACAATTTGGTATTTTGATCATTCCTCTACGTCAATTGGTTACCGAGATATTGAAAGTGCTAAACACAGTACGTTGTCTAATGTTATTCTTATGGAGGAAAAGAAAATTTTTGTATCTCGCTTATTTATGAACGTATACTGACGAAACTTGGTATACAGCTTCATCTCGTTGAGGTCTATTGATATTTGCTCCAAAAAATTGTTTTTGCATAATTCTCCCGTAGCAGCAAA
This sequence comes from Allygus modestus, assembly GCA_963675035.1. Lineage (NCBI taxonomy): Eukaryota > Metazoa > Arthropoda > Insecta > Hemiptera > Cicadellidae > Allygus > Allygus modestus. The sequence goes on from OY776114.1 coordinate 132,409,767, forward strand.
CCTGCGTACTCAGGCCCCATGTTATTCTTATGGATAATAATTAAATGCTCTGTCTCCCTTAATTATGACCATAAATTAATAAAAACTGGTATACGAGTTCACCTAGTTGAGTTATATTGATATTAGCGTAAAAACCAATTTTTTGTGTTCCTTGTTGCAGCAAACCTGCGTACTCAGCCCCAATGTTATTCTTATGGAGAATAATTAAAATTGTATATATCGCTTAGTTGTGAATATATTTTTATGAAACTTGGTAAGTGGCTTTATGTAGTATTAAGACATTTATATCTCCATTGGAAATTCGCTGAGTATGCAGGTTTGCTGCGACGGGGGTATTTATCTTTATCATAGGGAACTATTTGTAATATCAATATACCGCTTCCTGAAATCGCTAGGTATTTTTTGGGCTCTTTTAAATTAACAATAAAAGAGTTCGCACGCTGCACGCTGGCGTGAGGGAAGTGAATTTCCACATACCCACTTTTAAAACTCAAAATCAGTGTAAAAACATACATTTATTCCAATTTTTTATTAAAATCTAAAAACAGTGATTTTTTTGGCTGTTCTGATGCTCCTGGTTTCATTTACCTGCAAAGCTGGGATTACAATTTTGCGCATTATAATGTTAGGATAAGATACAGACAGGCTTGAAAGTAGGCGTGAGGTTGCTGGGGATGATAAAAGTACTCTAACAAAGGAGTAGCAGGCTTTTCCAGTGTAAAACCCGCATAAGACAACGTACTGTATTTAGTCGAACTACATTTTCTTTAATAACTCGGTAAAGATGAATGCTAGAATGCCGAGAAAGGGCTTAAAACTTTCACCTGACTAATTACCATCTTCTTATATGCATTAATTTTACATACGGGGCTTTTCTGACCCTTATGCAAAACCTTTTGGCCCAAAAACTCGAAATTTGAAAGATTAATCCCAAAAAAGGGGTTTAGAGTTTTCCGATTGTTTTTCCCAACGAACTTGTCCAACTGATTACAGAAAGGAACGTCCCTACCAAATTTTAAGTAAATCGGACAAAAAATGCGACTGCTAGAGTGCAAACACACACACACACACGCACACATATATATATATATATAATTTTGAACGATCCCCCAAAACGTGTTCAGGGGGTCACATTAGGAACTTCTATGTGGTCCCGGGCTTAAGTTTCACCGTGCGGGTCATGCTAATAGTTCACTTTCCATAGGAAATTCACTAATAAACGATTTCGGATAATCCGTTGAAAGAGGGACGGGCTTTGCAAGTTAACATTGGTCTTGTGGGTGAATCACGTAGAAGCACAAGGGACGGGCTTCGCAAGTTAACATTGGTCTTGTGGGTGAATCACGTGGAAGCACAAATTGTGGCGTGACTGGAACCCCCTTTATAAAAACAAACGGTTTTGTAAATTTCTCCACTATATAAACGTTGTTTTAACGTGTGCGCTCTAAGCGCGCCTCAAGTAAGAATACACTTACTGTAGATATGCACATCAGAGCTGCAAAGCTGCAGCTGGGCAGCGTTATAACACGATTTGCTCGCACACACGCCACGCCACGCCGACGACGTTGTGGGAAGACTTACAAAGTGCGCACGAGCCCTATATATAAATAGTTACACTGTTTCTGGAAAGATTCTTCTGTAATCAATAGTGCTTATACAATACTGACAACGGTTTGTGAAGTTTTGCATATTATTCATGCAAAGGAAATTGCTATTCATAAACATTGTGAGGTTGGAAGATAAAGCAAAATGTAAATTTGAAATATTTTTGTATCATTATTTTCAAGTAAACTAGATAAAACCATGTAATGGACTAAACCACCTTTCTGTTCTAAGATATTTTACTGGAAATATTTTGGATGTTGAATTTCAAATAAAAACATCAAATTGAAATAAATCATAATTTTTAATTATTGATAATTTATAAAAAACGCCATACCGTTTCCATAAAAATATGGAACGTTTTAGGAAAGATTCTCCTGTGAAATTAATGGGTAGTGTTTCCAAACTAATGATAACGGTTTGTAAAGCTTTACATAATATTCTGTTAAAGGAAATTTAGATCCATATACATTATGTAGATGGTAGATGAACCAAAACATAAGTTTTAAAATATTTGTTTTTATAATTATTTTCAAGTAAACTAGATAAAACCATGTATTGGATTAAACCACCTTACCATTATAAGAGCTGTTACTTTAAAAATTTTGATTTTAGCGAATTTCCCCTATAGGGAAGAAGCTATTACCGTAGGTCTCATGGTAAGACAAGCCCGAGACCATGATAACTTTTTGTTTTGAGGTCCCCAGATGCCAAAAACACTATTCGTTCAAATATATATATATATGTAATATATATATATATATATATATATATATATATATATATGTTTATATATATATATTTGTATATATATATATCTATATATGTGTCCGTTAACACGATAACTTGAGTAAAAAAGGTCCGATTTTGATGAAATTTGGCTCAAATGTGTAAAATGACATTCATGACTTTAAGTTCGAAATCCAGAAAAATCGGATCATGGGAAGGGGGGTTTATGGGGGTTTTAAATTTTCCAAAAATCAGTTTCTTGCATTTTTCACCCTAAAATTTTTAAATAACTTAATTTTGGTTTTGACCATGTTATAGAGCTTAAAAAACAAATAATATAGTTTTTTTGAATTATTAACCTAGGTTGAGTGGTTGCGGATAATATAAAAAAAACCTACTCATAAAATCTCCCATGTTAATCTTATGGGAAAACGGTTTTTGGTTTTTCCTCAGTTCATTTTAATGTAAACTTCACATTTGCTTTTACCAATCTGTTCAGCTCCACAAAACAATCATTTTAATGTTTAAATTGTGATTCTACGCCCAACCGTTGCAGAGATATTCAAAGTACTAAACACAGTACGTTGTCCAATGTTATCCTTATGGAGAATAAATAAAATTTGATATCTCGATTATTTATGGATGTATGTTGATGAAACTTGGTATGTGGCTTCATGTAGTATTGGTATATTTGTACAAAAAATTGATTTTTTGTTGATAATTCCCGTAGCAGCAAACCTGCGTACTCAGTCCCCATGTTATTCTTATGGAGAATAACTAGAATGTTATATAGCGCTTATTTATTATTGAATATTGATGAAACTTGGTATGTGGCTTCGCCTGGTTAAATTATATTTATATTTGCATAAAAAACAATTGTTTGTGTTCCTTGTTTCAGCAAACCTACGTACTCATTACCAATGTTATTGTAATGGAGAATAATTAAAATCGCTTATATGTGAATATATTTTTATGAAACTTGGTATGCGGCTTTATGTGGTATTAAGACATATATTATGCATTGGCAATTCGCTGGGTACGCAGGTTTGCTGCGACGGGGGTATCAAATGTTTAAATAAAAATGTCAAATATAATTTAAATATGTATTTTAAATTTTAACAATTAATACTAAATCCCTTACTGTTTTTATAAAAAGTGCACTGTTTCTGAAAAGTGAAATGAAAAAAAAACTGATTTTAATTTAAAAATTCAAAATATCAAATTCAAGTAAAATACGAATTTTAAATAAAGTTATTAGATAGTTATTATAAAGCTTAAATTATTGGAATAAAAAGTTCAAATGATTGGATTTGACGATTTGGATTTTAATTCGAAATCAAATAATGATCTATTTTAAAACAAGTTGGTGTCTATCTGACGTCATCTCGGTTTGATTAAAATGATTTAAAATCCCTGAACTGATTGAAATGAGGTTCTAATGTTACTCTTTCGGAAATTTAGTTTAATTTCATAAAAAAATTACTTCAAAAGATGTTTATTATTTTGTAATGTTAAAAAGGTTATCCACAGAATGTAGATCACGCAAGGGTTGTATTATTTTGGATTGCTTTGTTCATGAAGTGGTTCAATGTATTATATATATATATATATATATATATATATATATATATATATATATATATATATTTTCAATCAATAACAAAAGATCAAAGCAGTATGGAATATTTATCACACATTGTTTTGGGACTACTATTGAATTAAATGTTGGCTAAATCTGATTTACTCCAAAATTCCGAATAATAAAATTAATTAATTAAATATTTATAATTAGCGTTTTGCTTGAATATCACATAATGTATGGTTTTTAGACAATGTTATGGCTTTACACACACATAAATTCACCACACACTTTAAATTAATTAATGAAAGATTTAATGGTTTAATGTTTTTTTGTTTTTTTTTAGTTAAAAAAATTTCGCTATAAGACTATACACATACCTACAAACATAAAATACATAAATCATATACTAAGTATGATAAATAATATAATAAAATATTATACTATATAATAATATAGTATAATAAAATAACATAATGTAATTTCACTGAAAATTGAATTTAAGCCCTAATTTATTTCGAATTTAAGGTGTCCAGTCAAATAGTATTTTTCTCAGGAAAAAAATCGGGAAGTTTTTCTCACTGGTTCTGTATGTCTTTTGGGGCGCTGAATTAGAATTTGATGCTTGCCACCTCGTGAAAGGTCAGCATCACTGAGAAAATCTCAAAAAACCTCAAATATTCTGAACTTTTCTTAGGTTTTGACGTATATCCTGAAAACTATGCGTTTTATATGAAAGACTGTTGAGTACGAAATTAACCCTCCGAGTGGCGTTCGAAAATTAGTTGTCGAAAAAATGTCCTACTATCTTATCTGTATTTTTTATGGCAATGAACGCAGTAAATAGAGCGCGCTGAAAAGGGAAAACTTTTAGGGTCATCCAACCGAAACGAGAGGAACGCCCTCTCACACACTCCTATTTAGCGGCAACGTTCTGTTTTACTATGTCATGCTAAAAACTCAATTTTAATAATTCAAATCGTGTCTTAATTTTACAATAGTAAGCTGAATATGTAATTAATTTGTTGAAAAAGTGGGTTTTTAGCATGATATAGTAAAACTAGTACGTTGCCGCTAAATAGGAGTGTGTGGGAGTGTGTGAGAGGGCGTCCCTCTCGTTTTGGCCAGATGGTCCTAAAAGTTGCCTTTTTTCAGCGCGCTCTATCTCCTACATTCGTTGTCATAAAAAAACTGTTAATGTATGGATATTGTAGGACATTTCATCTTCTTTAATTTCGTACTCAACAGGCTTTCATATAAAACGCGTAGTTTCAAGATATCCGTCAAAAACTAAAAACAAATTCAGAATACTTCAGGTTTTTTGCGATTTTTCAGTGACGCCGCCCTTTCACGAGGCGGCAAACATCAAATTCGAATTCAGCACTCCAAAAACATAAAGAACCAGTGATAAAAAAACAACAGATTTTTTCCTAGATGAGGCTATTATAAACACCATTTGACTGGACTGTATATTATAATATTATAAAAATTAAATTTGTCAATGTTCGATAAACAGGGCGTATTGTTGATAACTAGGCCCTATGACTATATGGGGAATAAAGTACTGTAAATGGAAAAGTGGTTTAAGTCTAAATGTATACAGAATCTAAAAATATTCAAAGAACAACAATAAAGATTTTAAACTAAATGGATAACTGTAAATAGCTGTTTTGTTTATACGACCAAAAACTAATGTTTTTGAATATCAACTTTACAGAATTTTACAGGAACTAAAAGTTGTTCAGTTCTACATAATTTATTTACTGACATGTAAATCATGTCACACTGCACTTTAGTTGTCTTTTGAAATCCAAAAAGTTGTTATCATAGCATGTATCTAAACTAAATCGTGTAAATTCATCAAGATTCCACACTCTGTTATCTATGTGACATGAAAACTGAATCCCCGAGTACACGGAATATAGCCACAGTCTAAATATATAAACAATTAACAGCACATTGACCTTTACAATGAACGGTTTCAGAAAACTGACACTTTCTCCCTTTTAGCCCAACTAATCAATATTTACTAAATATAGAATATGAAGTACGTTAGCATGTGAAGGAAATATATATATATTATCAATCCTAATTTTTTTGAGGCACAGAGTAATTTACTATACATAGTGGTTTTAAGAGGGAAATCCCCCCCTCCTCCCACCAAGGATAGGTGGCAACATATTCTGAATATCCTGTGTTGGTCAATGCTAACTTGACTGCATACTAATTTTTCATTAAATAAGAGAGTAATCGTGGTATTCTCCTTAAGAGTAACATTGGACAACGTACTGCGTTTAACGCTAAATAAAAATGTAATTTTTCTCTACAACGAAGATAAATACAGTTTTCTCTCTAGGAGTAGAATATTAATTCAAAATATTAATTTATTCGGAGTGTGTTTTTTTAATGGTGCTAAGAACATTTCATTTAATGTTGAAGGTTTTATTAAAATAAAATAAAAGTTAAACCCAAATTTTCATCGAAATGCGGGTAGTACAATTTTATTATAAAATAATTTCTTTAGTAGTGTGATACGTGTTGTTACAACTAAACAGGATGAATAAAATAGTCTTACAACACCACAAAGTATATTTACACTTATACTCGTACTTACATACAATACGGTAAAACATACATAATATACCCCCGTAGCAGCAAAACTGCGAACTCAGCGAATTTCCAATGCATATATGTCTATCTTGATACTATTTAAAGCCATATACCAAGTTTCATTAATATACATTCATAAATAAATGATTTATGACATTTTAATTATTCTCCATAGAGTAATATGGCATATGAGGATGCAGGTTTGCTGAAACAAGGTACACCAAAAATGGGTTTTTATGTAAATTTGTTTATAACTCAACTATGTACAACAACATACAAACAAAATTAAAATCATAATAATTTATAAATTCATAATCAAGGGAGATAACATATTCTATCTTATCTTATACTTATATAAGATAAGACGGGTACTTATACTAGCTACTTATACTAGCTAGACGGGTTCACTCATTCACTGACATAAACTATGAGGCGCTTCCCGTAATCTAACCCCCCTCAACATTATACTTGAATTAGCTCTTGACGGGAAACTGCAAGAAAAATTGCCAAAGGTTAACATTTTTGAGTTTTTGAGGCATTTTTGGAGCGGGAAAAATTCCATTTTTTCAATTTTTCTACTTTGAGCGCGTTTTGTACGGAAACGGTAACAGATGGCAAAAAATGTTAAATACAAAAGTTGTAGAGAATTTAATTTCCAACCATCGATTTTCCGTCAGATTTAAGATCCGATCATCCGTTTAGCCGCTATTCATCGGAGAAGGAGTAATTTTTAGTATTTTGGACCATTTAAATGTGTACAGTTTTGGAAAGCCGTATAAATGAAATCACACTATCTTTGGCTAATACCTCATGTTTGTATCAGCTGATTTAAATAAACAATAGCTGATTTATTTAGTAGTGTAGGCGATACTAATTTGCTCACATGAGGTGTATATAAATCAGCTGTTACAAAATAAGGTGAGCACATTATTGCCTGCACGGGTGGTTCAGTATCGCGAATATCGTTTGTTACGAGATTGGAAAATGTAATTAAACCGATTGTTTGTTCTATCGAATGAATTTAGCCCAGTAGCCCAGTGGATATGTTGGCAGATGATTCAAGATCATGTGGTCACGGGTTTGAATCCTACTTTTGATCTTACTTTTTGAGGTCTGCAATTTATGTTTAATTTGACTTTATTTTGTTTTTACAAATTCATTTATTTGTAATTATGTTGCTCAACGAACAGCCACCATACAGCGCTCTGCGGAGTTAGGTTAGGTTAGGTTACTATAATTTTGTCGTGAACTGAAGTCTAATTTGATGTTATTTTTTACACTAAATCAATTTGTAGAACTCCAATTTAACATTGTAACCACAACTTTTTATTTATATCTGATTGACTTTGATTGAGTGAGCACTTAATTTTTTTGCTTTTATTCACCTCGAAACAACCATCGTAGTCGGTAGTTCATTCGATAAAACGAACAAGCAGTCGGTTGGTAAAATGTTTCGATATCGAACCGATATGGGCCCGCCTGTGTAGGTGTTAATGTGCTCACCAAAGGTCACTATTGTGTAGTTTTTCTTTGGTTAATGAACTATGAGTTTGATTTAAACTTGAGTTGACTGACGAATGCAAGTGAGCGAAGCGAACTCCGAAAGGGGGTTTGGGGGCGAAGCCTCCAACGGCGATAAACCTAGTTTTACTTATTTTCCATAAGAATAACATGGGGGATGAGTACACAGGTTTGCTGCTACGGGAACTATCAGCAACAAAAATGTTTGTCGTGCAAATATCAATAGATCACAACGATGTGAAGCAACATAAGTTTCGTCAGGATAAGTTGATAAATAAGCGAGATGTACAATTTTTGTTATTCTCCATAAGGATAACATTGGACAACGTACTGTGTTTAGCACTTTCAATATCTCTGTAAGCAATTGGCGTACAGCAATGATCAAAACACCAAATTGTTAATTTTTTAAGCTGAATTTAATGGTGAAAACGAAAATTGGATTAACTAAAATGTTATATGTAAAAAACACAAAAAACCCATTTTTGGGGTACAAAACCCCCCCAAAACACCCCTTTAGATCAAGAAATCTGGCTGGTTTTCGAACTTAAAGTCATAAATGGTGCTTTGCATGTTTGTACCAAATTTTATCTAAATCGGACCATTTTTACGGGAGTTATCGCACCCAGGACACACACACACACACACACACACACACACACACACACACACACACACACACACACACACACACACACACACACACACACACACACACACACACACACACACACACACACACATGTATATATGTATATATATACAGTTTCAAACGAATGGTGTTTTTGGCATCTGGGGACCTCAAAACGAAATGTTATCATGGTCCCGGGCCTAGGTCTTACCATGCCGAATACGGAAATAGCTTCTTTTCTATAGGGGAAATTCGCTAAAAGATGGTACAAGGCGATCGATTTCAACCATTTACACTGGTCATCACCTGGCCCAATCCAGAGAATCAGAGATCGGAGATTCTTTGATTGGACCTGATGATGACCGGTGTAACTGGTTGAAATCGATCGCCTTGTACCATCTTTCTTGTATATTTTACCGTCTTGTATGTAAGTACAGTATAAGTGTAAATATACTTTGACAAATAGACATCACTTATAAAACCACTTTTTTGAGCTCAGGGAGCACCAAAGCGATAATTTCCACCGAAAACTCAAATTCGAAAATGTTTACGATAACAATAATTAATTTCTTCATATACTATGTATAGCTGGAGAAAATAAAAATTACAAATTCGGCCAAAGTTAAGCCGATAAAAACAAAGAAACAATCATTTCCTTACACATTTTTAACAAACATAAATTAATGTTCAATTATATGGTAATTTGTTCATATCATCACGAACGAGCACACTTTTTGAATGTGCCTCATAACATTAAGGATGGCCATAAACTTACTTATAGGTTTTTACGTTTAACGACGAATCAGGTACCTACTCTCCCAATTATAAAATCGGTTTCGAAACAACAAAGTAACACCATAGCAAAAAGTCGCCTATAAGATTACATTATGATGATAACTATTCACATTCAGATACATGTCCATACGTAAAATACACCGAGCAAAGTCCACTTATACACGACTGCTCTCATCATTAGTAAATGTCAAAACCTCATTCACAATTTTACTAAGCACGCCACCTTTGCAGCAGAACGAAGAAGGGGGTTATTCATTGAGAGTTAAAAACATCTGTATTTATATGGCAGTTTCGTTCCGAAAGCGGCGCGGCGTTTTCAGCCGGTTTTCCTGCAGTCGTCATTAACAGTAAAAGCGTTTGTAGGCGCCGAGCACCGTGTTGTGAGGGGAATACATTTTCATAATTGTTGCTCTTGATTTGAATTTGAATATCATTTTGCTCTAACGATTTATCGGGTTTTCTTAGTTTCAGAGCAGCTTGAGCGTTGGACGAAGTTAAATAGGACGGAATCAAAGTAGAAAATAAGCGGGAGTTATAAAAATGGGGTTTACGTATTAGGGGTGTTTAAATACTAATCCAATATGCGCTGCGTTTAAACTGATCGCGAGAGGGTAAATGTAACCACTCCTGAAGATCTCAGTTACACTGGCAAGATATTATCATACACCTGCTGTTATTAGCCCGGGCTTAAAAAACTAAATAAATATTCTTAATACTAAATATTCTAATAATTCTAATATTCTAATAATTCTAAATATTCTAATAATTTAACTAAATAAATATTCTAGCCGTAATATTGGTTACAAACTAATTTTAAATTAAAACATTCACCAATAATTTTAAAATTTGTTATATTTTATGAGGTCTTTCGCCAGCAACGCTGGCATCGTCAGACGAACTTACAAAATTAAATAGGTTATATTTACAATAAATTAAATATTAACAACATCAAAATATGATTCGAAGAACATCATAGTGTTAAAAGTTTTAAATAGACTTTTATATATATATATATAAATGTATGAAATCAAATGTATAATATAGTACATTTTTTAAATATATTCTACACAAACTTCTTATAATCTTGTATACTCAATTTTAACGGAGATATATGAGTCCATGGTTCATGGTCTATATAGTCCATCGTCATTATTTACTAAATTACTCATTTTATTTATGTACAAAGATTCCCTCGCATCTGGTTTATTATGAAATAAATTTAGTGGATTAGAAATTGCTCTTTAAACGTTTATATTTAAAAAGCTAATTTTGAATTGCATGTGATGAAATGGGAATCCACAGTGAACAAATTTAAAGGTGCTATTATAATAAAGCCCCAACATATTGCATATTAAAATATTCATTAAAACGTGTCAAAATTCAAAACGTGTCTTTACGAAAGACTTTTCACGCCTACATGCAAAATAGCCCAAAAATAATTTTCAATGCTTTTAGTACTTGGTTGTTAGTTAAGTTTTGGATATTGAATTTGATCTATCTTGGTGTCACTTCAAGCTAAATTTTGTTTCTTAAAAACTATAGTAAAATTGTATTAAATGTTTAAAAGTTTGTTCATCGGGCTTAAATCTTTAATACAAATTAACCTTATTACTTTCATAGTTCTTGTAACTAAATGATAAATACAGCCTACATTTTTACCGACATTTAATTATATTGTGTCTGCTAATACACAAACTATCTAAAGACAAACCAACAAAACAATATAATTAGCTAAACTGTGTGGATAAATATACTCAACGCTTACATTCAACGCTAATAGGATAGGTCCATCACAGTCCTTAGTTTTCTTACCTTTTATATTCCAATTTCTAACCAGAGTTCCATACAGTTTCACCCAATTTTATCCGATTTAGCAAATGAAATCAAAATCGAACTAAATTTTCAGATACAAATTTTCTGAATTGGAATTTTTGACTAAAAAATATGTATCCAAAATAATACAGTTTTTTCTAAAATATATCAATTGTCTTAACCTTCATAAATCTTGAGTGTTTAATTTTACATTCAAATTTTTACCATAAACATAACATAACCTCTCCTATTTCAACTGTATTTATGTTTTTTATCATGTTTTTTAAATATAAATCTCATTCTAAGGAGTATATCGGATATCATCGTTGTTTACAAAAAGCTTTTGATTTTTTATACTATAAAAACTGCCTAAAAAACTAAAATTCCAGCTGTGAACCGCTAGAATACCGCCTTGCTCTCATATTTTCTGAGACCCAGGATTTATCAAAGGAAAATAATCTACTTCTGTTTCCATTATCTGTGATAAAACACAATTTTGCCGCAAGAGTAAAAGTAAAAAAAAACTTAAATCTAAATAGAAAATACGGAATACGTAAATCTAAATATATCTCTGAAGACACTTTTATACAATATTATTAACTCTATTCCCATTTAGCATAGAATATATGATCCTTATTGCTTGTAAATTTAAATCCAAAAACCTAAATTTAACTAAGAGTAGTTTTCTGCTTTGTTTCAAAAACAACCTTAACTTTACTCAGCTGTTGTATTGAATTAGGATGCAAAGTAGGTAACACATGGCTCGGTAAACAAAATGATTGCAAATAAAATGTGGCCCAAAAAACAGTGTTTATTGCCAATTACAAACTTATAACTAAATAAATTTAGGATATCGTATTTTTTATCAACCTGGGCCTAAGGGAAATCTTTTGACATCAACCTTATTACGTTCAGTTGTTTCCTCGGAATAGGTGGTTACACGTTCCTTATACATGGGAATGGCGAAAAAAGGCAAAAAAACAGTGTTTTTTTGCCAATTGCTAACTTATAATTGAGTATATTTATAATATCGTATTTTTCCATCATCCTTGGGCTAAGGGAAATCTATTGACACCAACCTGGCCGTTCTACGTTCAGTAGTTTACTCTGAATAAGTGGTTACATGTCGCCACTACACGCAATTATTATATAGGATAAAAAAATCACCTGACAAATAAAATAATAGTCTGCAATAGAAAATCATTTAAACGTTAAGAGGGGGCTCCAGTCCTCTGCGGCTACCTGCTTCTCCCATAAGACCAATGTTAAGAGGGGGCTCCAGTCCTCTGCGTCTACCTGCTTCTCCCATAAGACCAATGTTAACTTACAAAGTCCGTCCCTCCTCAACGGGTTGTCCGAAATTGATTATTTATGGTTCGTTTAAAAGATAAAAAATATATCTAGTGATTCCAGTAAGCAGAATTTCGTTATCATAAACAGTTTGCGCATACAAAAATCGTAAATATTGAATATTTTGGAATTTTATTGATCGATTATTATTTTCAATATAAAAATTCTGCTTACTGAAATCGCTAGGTATATTTTGCTCTTTAAAATGAACCATAAATCAACGATATCGAATAATCCGTTGAGGTGGGACTGATATTGAGAGGTAACATTGACCTAATGGGGGAAGCAGGTAGAAACGCGAAAAGTTTCGTGGCTGGAGCCAACCTATTATAATTTTCAGTTGTCAATGCGTTGGTGTAAAAATTAATGTTTTGACGAAGTATAAGAAGGAATTTTTAGGCCTTTTTTGAAGGATTTTCTTGTTATTAAAAGTAGCACTGGTTCACTGCTTTTAACACCAACATTTGTCTCTAGGGCTGATTGTCATTGCATATGCTATATCATCATTATATTAAAAGAATAAGGCGATTTTTATATAGAATATTATGGCCAAACTACTGGGTCGATTTTGATGATTTACGTGTCGTTTGAAAGCCCGGGCCTTTAAAGGTGAAGGTCTATGGCATTTTGGAAACACTTTCTGAATTTTGACACCAGTAGGATTAACAACGAACATTTTCATAAGTCATAAAAATGGTTTTTTTCACAATACCTTCAGTTTTGGCATGGCGGTTTTCCTAATTGATGATAACTCGAATTCCAAAATTACGTTTTAAATATAGATTATAGATATAGGCTGTAAGAAGTCAGATTTGTATTAGGCTTGTTGAAACACCCTCTATGTGTTAGAGCCATATCACAATGTTGTTATATAGGCCTACCGTTATGTGAGGCACTGCTATCATACAGTTTTGTAAATTACGCCTCTTCAATTTTGCAGTTTAGCGTTTTAGCGTTGTGTAGCATTTTACCTTCTCTACATCACTTACATTGTTTTCGTGTTTGGAGGTGTACATTTAAGTGTAAGTGCTTGAAAATATGTATCGCGAAAAACAACACATTATATTTTTGAATATTATAGATTTATATTAAAACATGGAGTATAAAGTAATTTATGGCTAAAACAATTATAAAGTAAAAATAAACTAGCTTAAACCATTTTTTGTGATAATGTTAATTATTTTATGGTTTTTTCAGGTCTCGTTTATACTAATTGGAATGAATACAAGAGAGATCATTACTCTATAACTAGGTGAGTTTAAATACATTTGTTAAATTTATTGTTGCTATTGAAGACAAACTATAAATTAATTTTAATTAAAAATAACTAACTAAATCTCCATTGGAAATTCGCTGAGTATGCAGGTTTGCTGCGACGGGGGTATTCTTTGTGTGTATTAATATCTCCTGTATTTTTACCTTTGTTATTTGTAACAACAGATTATTGTCAATGCTACTTGTATAGTTACACGACAAATACAAATTCTTGATTCTTGTTCTGTAAAACTGAACTAGTCGTGCTGAGGCGAATTTCACATTTTATGTTTTTTTTATTTGCACATCCACAGTTTTTGTCTAAGTTTATACATGTATGCCTAGGTAACCTGATGGTATACAATTATTAGATTATTTAATTGTAGGTTATACAATTACATTAGGTTATACAATTACATTAGGTTATACAATTGTAGATTGTAAATTAAACAGTTGATTATTACATGCAACTAAACCATTAGCTGTGAACGACTTGAAAAAAGTTCCCTTTAAAATGTTAAAGAACATCGTCGTTGCAAGTGACTCAATGCATAAAGTTTTAGCGAGGATTAAGGTTTAAGCTTTTTTATATTTTAACAGTAATTAAAGATTTAAAAACTCCGGTAAAACGTGTTTGTGATAATCCTTAAATGATTTGACTCAATACGGGTTGTAAAACTGTTTTTAACATTGTGCAGGTTTTAATATTCCTAACTTGGTGATATTACTGAATCACCAAGACGCCGGGCGCCGACACACTAGTCGAAGAAAAATGGGTGGTGGGGGGTAAGAGCAATGACTAGTGTTGCCCAATGACCAATGGCATTCAGCAATATTCAGACTAAGAGAGGGCTCCAATCACCTGCTTCTCCCATAAGACCAATGTTAAATTGCAAATACTGTCCCTCCTCAACGGACTGTCCAAAATAATTGTTGATTTATAGCTCATTGTATAGAGCAGGAAAACGCCTAGCAATTTTAGTGTGAAGAAATTTTATACCACAAATAGATAACCCATAACAACAATCGCAAATACTGATAAATATTTTGGAATTTGACTGGACGATTATTGTTTGCGATATCAAAATTCTGCTCACTGAAATCATTAGGTATTTTTTGTCTATAAATCCATAAATCAACGATTTTAAATCCCCCTTTGAGAAGGGGTGGTATTTGAAAGTTAACATCTACCTAATGGGAGAAGCAGATATAAACATACAATTTTACGTGACTGGGGCCCCCTCTTAACGAAGGTCCTAACTACAAACATTCTACAAATCACTACACCATACATGTTTGATTACATTTGGCTCTAAATGTCTGATTTCACCCTTGATCATAAATACTATTCCTAGACTATCCTATGCTCTAATATGAATAAGGTTTGCTTGCTTGCTTGCTTGCGACACGGATCTCAAAAACGGCTCTAACGATTTACTTCAAATGTTCGAAATAACTAATTTCTGGGATAAAAATAAGTTCTAGACAGGCCTCATCCCCAGGAAAAATCAAATAATGTAAAAAAAACTAAAATGAAAAGTTAACAAATTAACATTGGGCTTATGGAGTTTCAAATCAAAACAAAAGAATTGTAACAGCTGTTCATAATCAACTAGGGAACAGTCAAAGTAATACTCATGTAGTATATGATTATAACATGTGGTTTCCTGAGAGCAGAGATTAAAAGATTTGAGTGAAGATTACATAAATAGAGTAGTAAAATAAATCAAAGGGACATTGAGCTATAAATAACAACTGGAGCGACCTTAAAAATGTAGAAAAGAGGCAAATGAGTTATACAAATCTGATTATCAGTAGGGGGAAGTGGTGAAATATTACTCCGAATCATCTAAACAAACTGACTGGCCTTTCCCCGAGCAAAGCTCGGCCCCCAGGTACTATATTTACTTTACGCTAATCAAGACGGAATAATTTGTAACTAAAAACCCACAAAAATGCAAATGCAAATGTTAATACAAAAACATTATAATTTGAGGCCAAATCCGTCATGATTGATTCATATTCAAATTCCGAACAGCCCTGGGGGAAGGCAAGGTCGCTGCTGTGGAGGTTCAGATGTAAAACAATCCCCTTGGTCAGGTGTCCTTGGGGGGGAGGGGGGAATGGACATGCCAACCAGATGTTTTTTGGGTTGAGCAAGAACTATCAGATATCATCAGCAACGGCCTAGTTGCGTGGCTCCCTCCAGAGCCCAGACTGGGCACCTGTTCTACAGCATGAAGAGTTCGTTTATTTAAAATTAAAATATATTAAAACAGTTGAGATAGATCGGAAAAACTTGAAAGGTGAGGTTTACAGTAACTTGAAAAAAATAGACTTGACTTGGTATCAGAGTGCTAAATAATCTCATACGCCTCCATACAAAGTGTAGACAGTTGTGATTTTGTCATTATCGCTACATTTTCTGAGTGGGAGCTTATGAAATTCTCAGCTTATGAATACATGTTTGAATTACCATTTGATCTAAGAATTATTCACATGCATTTGATAAATACTGGAAGGCCAATTGGGTGGAGTCGCAAAAAACGTAATTCAACCAAATACATGAACATTTTGTGGTAGGTATGCGGCATGTATGCTATAACATTTCCTTCCGCGGATATCCTATTATATACTATGTATTTTAATTTTGTGTATATAATTTTCCCTTGAATGTATTTAATTAAACCACGTTTGTTTGAATTCTAAACTATTTTTAACAAGCTGGCACATCAAAAACAAAAAAGTGACTTTTCCCATTAAAAACATGTAGTATTCGCTTTACTTTTCACTTTGAGTTTCTTTATCTGATTTATTGATTCTTAGGCCAGATTAACTCCCCTCTATCCTGTTTTCTTAAAAGAGAAAAATCTGCATACCAGTTTGATATTCAAACAATTGATAACATAATTTAGAAAATAAGATATACAGTGTATTCAATTGAACATATAATATAATATGTTACATACTGTCAGCCATGACAAGCTAAAATGTGCAAGGCAAGTCAACAGTTCCTGATATTCTCTCATAGCCAATTTTGTTTTGGCTAATTATTGTTTTTCGAAGATCAGATTAGTAATTTCATTGTTAACTTTATGCTGAAAAATATATGTTTAAACAACAAATGCTATTTTAATTTTAAACCACAATTTCTCAGTGGTTTATTTCCTATATCAAAAAGAACGCAAGATAATAAAGTTGAATATTTCAATATTAGTATATTGTAGACAGAGAGGAAGAAAGCTACGTTTGTTTCGCAAATAATTATTGTAACAAATGTGATTCAATTTTAGTATTTCTTATCGATGAATAATTTTGAAAAATGTTTTACAAGGGAAGCCTACGTTTCCACATTATTGGAGTTGAATCAACTTTAAACCTCCCGAGTTATAAGTAAAATTTACTTTCGCAGTAAACTATATAAAAGTTACTGTAAATATTCGTAGCTCTTAAATAAAAATATGTAAATAATCAATTGGTTTTGGTTACTTCAAAAAAATTATCAATCGGTAACATCTGTAATACGTTTTCATTAGGCGGACTTAACGCCACTGAGGATTAGTGACAGTTGTTATAACATATTTATAACAGTTAATTTGTAGGATATAACAGTTAACAAGTAATTATAAACAAAATGATTGATGGTTTTAACTTGTGCTACTAGTAACTTCAACTGCAGTTCAACTGGATCATGTTTACTTAAAGTTGTTATTAACGTGTTATACTTTAAAAGTTATGTCTTACTTGGTTAAACATACATTTAATATTTCAATATTCTAATCCAGTTTTGTATTTAATTTTAGATCTATTGAATTGTTGCTTGCCTTGTTTAGTTCCACTTTTTGTTTGTAAAGAATTTGACTCAAATGACTTATAAACTTTAATACTGAAGGGCTCGATTTAAAATAAACTATAAGACATGTGTTTTGTTTTTGTTTTCAAAATTACTAGCGAATTTCCCCTAAAGGGAAGAAGCTATTACTGCTTAGTCAGCATGGTAAGACCTAGGCCCAGGACCATGATAACGTGATTGTACAATTGTAAGCTATCGCCGTCGGCGTCGTATTGCAAAAAGGTGGTCATGATTTTAAAATATTTTGTACCATAGCAATTAAATTGTCATTCAACTTTGCAAAATTCGGAATAACGACTTAAACTTCCATATTTTGGAGAAGTTAAAGTTATACCATATCTTAAGCCTGATAAAGCCTAAACAAAAACCTTTACAAACCAACTTATCATTTTGTGCGTTTATCCATAAAATATTTTGTTTTTATTATTTATTTATTATGTATTTTAATATATTTTCCGAAAATTTACCGCAATGTTGTAAAAAAACCTATAAAGGAGCTGACAACTTTGTATTTTGAATTATGTTTTTATTTTGAGGGGTTAGTATTTTAAATTAAATCATTCTGACAACTGCTAGTTCTGGATGACAAAAGTGACAAAAATCCTGCCGGTACAGTTTATACAAACATTACGTTGCCTATGAATGCTATCCTTTTGGGGAATTATTAATTTAATTAATACATATTGAGATAAAAGGCAGCTAAACATATATTTAAGTGGTTTGTTACAATTATAACCCTTAGTCACTCAATAAGCAACTAATCATTTCCGATGGATTACAGTAGTAGGGAATAAGAAGTTTTGAGTGTCTCCAGATGCGATATATATATATATATATAGATATTATTTAAGGTTGAACCCTGGATTATTACTAGTTTGCACAGATATATATTTGTTTATTTAAAATATTTCTTTAAACTTAAAATTTGCATAATTACACGATAACTGTTTGCAGAGAAAAGTTAAATTATTTGATAATTACGGTACTATTAATCAATACTCTCTACCAACTTTCCCCTAATCCATTGGAAATGAAAATTGCTTAGTATAAGTGCCAAGGGCATAGCTGTAATGCAATTTAAATATACTCTGTGGCTAAATTGACACATCGCTACAAGGTGTTTTTCAAAGAGCTCTGTTTCTCTCAGATATGATATTCCAAAGGCTGTACATAAATAAAATGGAAATTGCTTTACAAATAATATTGGCTCTTGCCTTCTATAACTCATGGTTGGAAAAACTATTCAGAGTATAGGTTGGGATTCTGTTAACGTATATATCACGTAAACGAGCACTCACAGGGTGTTACTGGCTGTAATGTTTCTCACGCTGGATGGTCAAAACTGACTAAGTAGTCCTCGACGCCACTGACGAACTGTAAGCAATTACAGACAGGCAATCATGCAAGAGGCAAGGCAAACGCAAGTACAGTCCAGAAACGTGTCAAACTAGTGTGTAGAACATGCAGGTTTCCTGAAATGTTTGGGGCTTTGCAAAATACTTCATGGACTTTTGCAAAAGTCAACTCAGACTAGCCTCATGCATACTGAAACGCCGAGCCTCCGGCCTCCAGACAGGCGCGTGAGGCCGAGGCCAGAAACCATGGGAGTGCGGGTAGAGTTGCGATACCCGACACCGGTGTCGCTGGATCGTGTGACCCGCTTCCTGCCCGCGAGATAGCGTTTCACTGAGAACAACGGCGACTGGCGTCCGACGACCGACCTCTCTACCATTTCGAAAAACCTTACATAATGCCCGCCGAGTATACAGGGGCGATAACAGGTTGATCCCGTGATCAGGTGATCCGATGGTCCCATGTGCCCCCGTGCGACGCCGGGAAGCCTCACTGAGCATGGCCGAGGAACACTTCCTGACCCCAGAGCCTGGTGAATGTCGATCTAATCAAAACGCCCTGTTCGTGAACAGGTAAAACCGCTCAGTAAAACCGCTCCGAAAAATAACTCAAGAAAAAATTAAAAGTAATCAATTCAAAAAATCATATTTTACAAACAAACTTAAAAGATTTAAAACAATTATAACTGTTTTCTTTCATAACAAAATCCAACAGCCCGTCGCGATAGACAAATAGGCCTGTTCGGCGATCTAAAAACAGTGAGATACCGTTAACGTAAATAGTCCCATTGTCAAGCAGTGGCGACAGCTCGTTAAAAAGTACTTCTAGCAGTCAGTCGGGATCAAACCTACGACTGAGCTCGGCTGACTTGCGAGGCCAGCGCTCTACCTCTGAGCTACCACGTTCTGTTTGCAGTTGAAGAGCTGAACTGTCATATTTATCGTTTTAACATTACAATCGTAAGTTTATAGGGTGGCCACCAATGTAAAATCTTCCAAAGTAGGAGAACCCTCTCCTCGTTCTCACTTCCAATCTCAGCGGCGTCCTGCCGAGTACACTGGGCGAGCCACCACCTCTCACTGAGAGATATACACTTCAAGAGGAATATCTTGACCCGTGGCTTACTCCACTGCCGGAGTGACTAAGATAACCAGCTGGCCTACTGAACATGGAATACTGACGAACAGGTATTTTGATTGCACAACATTACGATTAATGGACTTAACAGATGATGGAACGATGGAACATCAGATGACAGATTTAGACCGACGTCTAAATCTCGCTCTACTCCAACTGTTTGAACTGAACACAGTTCCCACGGGTCAAGATATTCTGCGTCAAGTGTACAAGCCTCTTACCACTTACCAGGTACTGTGGCTCCTCCTGTGCCAACTCTCGGTGGACGTCAGCAAGTCTGCATCCTGCACACAGCATCCGTTAGCTAAAGCCCGACAGCACCACTGAGGGCAGATGAGGGTCATGTCCACGAAGACTGTAAACGAAACATACCGCAGAGCTCTGAAATGTTTTGATTCAACTCATTTCTTAATTTACACCATCCTAGACAGATAAACCTTTGCGGCGATTTAAACTAACTTAACGTGACACCCTATAAATGTGCTCAAATTGGCGTACCTAATAGATGAACACAAAATTGCTTTCTGGACGGGGCATTCTTTAGAGCTAGCATCACTGCGTGAAGACAGAGTCCGACGTCGTTTAGCGCTCTCGGCAAGTGTTTTTGTGACGGTAAAAAATGTGATGAACAGAGGACAGTGCAGTCTGACCCTAAATGAGTGCAATTCATGCACATTATACGCAAACGTTTAGCCTCGAGGAAAAAGTTTACTTCAGAGTATGTTGGGCTTGAGTTTTTATATTTAATTTATTAATTGTCATTGATGATTAATGTATCTACAATGTATCTATGAGTATCATAATGTATCCAAATTTGGATTTTATCGTTCAAAACATTTTTACTGGGGACTCCACTTGGATCCGAAGTTATTTCAGAAGCCTATTAAGTTTGTTTTAGTGCCTGCAATGAGTTACGTCAGAGTAAACTTGGTTTTGCGTGCATTGAACTTGTTGAATGACAATCACAATCTCTTGGCTAAATTTCGAACCTTGAAATCGTCCTTCAAAATACCCTATATCCGTCTCAAATTTATCTTTTGTACTAGCTGGCCCGACAGAAGTTGTCCTGTCCTAATGTCATTGATTTGTTTTATGTCAAATACTCGTTCATTTTCAAAATGAGCTCGTTCGCTTCGCTCTCTTGCCTATCGAAAAAAGAGTTTGAGTTGCCATTCAAGTAGTTTTTAGCGAATTTCCCCTTTAGGGAAGAAGCTATTCCTGTAGTCGGCATGGTAAGACCTAGGTCCGGGACCATGATAACTTTTTGTTTTGAGGTCCCCAGATGCCAAAAACACCATTCGTTCAAAACTTGATATATCTACTATATATTTGTCAAATCCACTGACTCACTCACTCACCCACTCACGTATCATCATACAGCCTAAACTACTTGACCTAGAACCTTGAAATTTTGCATGGACGTTCCTTTTAGGGTGTAGGCACCCACTAAGAACGGGTTTTACAAAATTCAAAATTTTAGGGTGGTTTTCGGGGGGTTGAAGTTTTAGAAAAAATAGGACTGTACTTCCTGTACACTATCGCCTCTAGCGCCTAAACAAGTGAACCTACCTTCAATCTGATTGAAAAACGTTAGTGTGGAAATAAATTTTAAACATTTTTGGTCCTATAAATTTTTTGTTTATCTATTATGGTTTCCGAGTTATTTAGCAAAACCATAGATTAAGCATACTCCTTAGGAGTATGCTTAATCTATGGCAAAACGTGCCAACGTGAGCGTGCGGCGGCGGCCGAAATTGAAAACAGTGTCAATAATGTAGTCCATATAAGTTTAATCGCTGTCCACATTGCAGTGTGCAGACTTTTAGCTATTAAAATTAAATTAATTGCTAATTTTGATATTATTTGCTGGCAAAAAATCTCTGTGTTTGGTCATAATTTGATTCATAACTAAAAATTTACTTTTAATTCGTTTTGAAAAGTAAAATTTGTAATATTTATATTTAGTTCTCACCAGCGAGTAAATTACAACAATCATACATCTTTGCCCAAGGATTGACGCACATTATTGGCACTTTTCCCTCAACTAGCGTTTGACTAAGCCAGTTTTGCTCATCGTCCTTACCGTGAACCTTGTAACCTTGAAGTTATTAGATTATTTTTAAGCTTTGAATCGGTGATGGCGGACCTTGAGCTCCTTGAAATAAACGGCGCTTTAATCCCTCATAGGGTTAATATTATACCTGGTGATGGCGCCTGCCTTTTTTCTGCCTTATCTTATGCGATGACAGGGTCTATCGCTCAGTCCCGTAATATACGATCTGAAATCGTCAATCATGCCTCTGCTAACTGGGATAGGTTACACATTTACTCAATGACACGTGAATGTCAGCCTTACCAGAGCCGAGTTAATGAGGCAAGGGTGCCTGAAAAAAACTTTCTATGGGAAACGAGCATCGTTACCAGCACACCGCTTTTTTGGGAATTTCGTTTCCTGAAATAAATATATTGATAATGAAAAATTAAAGTGCTATGTAAGTACCACAAATCGTCCGTTGCGAAGCATGGTTACACAGCTAGTATATATATATATATATATATATATATATATATATATATATATATATATATATACACAGTGTCACATATACATACATATACACACACACATTTATACATACATATATATATATATATCCATATCCATATGTGTGTCCGTGAGCACGATAACTCTCGTAAAAAAGTCCGATTTTGACTAAATTTGGTATAAACGTGTAAAGCAGCATTTATAACTTTAATTTCGAAAACCAGACAGGTCGACCTATCCGAAGAGGTATTTTAGGGGGGTTTTGTACCCCAAAAATGGGTTTTTACAAATAATTTGTGAAAAAGTCAAATTTTAGATTTTTACATTGGAATGAGTTTAAAAAGATGCACAATTTGGTGTTTTTATCATTGCTCTACGTCAAATGGTACTTATACTGATGAAACTTTGTATCGAAATTGCTTCATGTCGTTGTGGAATATTGATATTTGCACTAAAAAACATTTTTGACCGATAGTTCCCGTAGCAGCAAACCTGCGTACTCAGCTCCCATGTTATTCTTATGGACAATAAGTAACGTGTTATCTCCCTTAATTATGAACATAAATTAATAAAATTTGGTATGTGGCTTTACCTTCTTGAGTTATGTTAATATTTGTATAACACCCCATTTTTTGTGTTCCTTGCTTCAGCAACCCTGCATAGTCAGCCGCCATGTTATTCTTATGGAGAATAATTAAAATGTCATAAATCTTTTATTTATGAATGTAGATGAAACTTGGTATGTGGATTTATGTGGTATTAAGATACATATATATATATATATATGCATTGGAAATTCGCTGAGTACGCAGATTTTATGCTACGGGGGTATTTTTATTTCTATAATGAACACATGTTTATGCCTTTCAATATGTTTCGATATAATCCTTTTGTTAACAGCTGTTTGGTGTAACTAACTGAACTTTGATCAAATCAACGGGCACTTTGAAGGCCACAGTGGGACAGAGCCCTTAGGTCGGATTAAAAATTGGCTTTTATAAGAACCTTGTCCTGACATTAATGAACACAACAAAAACAGTATTATTTAATTTGATGCACTCATTCTCAAGTTATGGAATCACAAAGGAAAACAGGCATTCATTTTTATATATTAAGATTTACCTAAAGCTTAGATAAACATCTAACGAACTATAACTTAGTTCATAAACAATAAAATTCCTACAAATTACATATGAAAAATGAATATTATTTTTGATAAAAATAACAGTTATAATTAACTGATACGTCTCTTTACATTGTTGTTCAGT
Organism: Allygus modestus; assembly: GCA_963675035.1. Lineage (NCBI taxonomy): Eukaryota > Metazoa > Arthropoda > Insecta > Hemiptera > Cicadellidae > Allygus > Allygus modestus. The sequence goes on from OY776114.1 coordinate 132,433,803, forward strand.
GTGAACGGATATTCAACGATTCATAATTGATTCCACGACTGAAAAGTGTTTGATGAATGAACAGACTCTCGATGCTGATTGGTCAACAGCCTTCTGAGCTTGAGACACAGCTGCTTTGAGCTTCGGCTTGGTTTAGATTTTGATTGAATTATATAAAAACTGTGAAAAAGTTTAATAATAAAGGAAAACGTGTAATTAATGATTTATATAAATAAGAACGCAAATTATGTGAGAACACAAGTGTCTTGCCTAGAAGTAAGCGTATGGCAACATTAACCAAACATTTAAGTATGGAAATAGTGCACACATAGTTTATAGATTCTATAATTTTATCCCATAGCAGATGTGTCTGTGAGATATAAAGCTATCTTTCCAACCAAGTGAGTCCTGGAGTGGGCCGTATAATACTACCAATTACAGTCTCTGTTATGCAAGACACACCAAAAGATACCGAGGAACTATATAGTTATTTTTTTTGTATGTATCTTTATCAACATCTATCTTTATCTTTGTGCAAAGGGTGTCCCGCGAGAGTATGTCACAAATGCGACTAATGCGAGAGTATGTCCATTAGTAGAACATATGGAATGGTCCTAGATTTATATTATGACAGGTTGATTTAAACACGTGAGATTGGAAATACGAACTGTCAAGCCATGAGTGAAATATGTTTATTTTGAAATTAACGTAAAGATTCTAAAATTAATATTAAGGTAATATGGTAGTCACGGAATACAGATTTGTAATTCTGCCTAGGATTGAAATTAAAGATGACTCGATACTTAATAAGTTAACTAAGATTACTAACCAACTCCCAACCGATGTTGTGTGTTGTGTTTAACAATGGCTCATTGGGAAATTGGCTATACCAACAGAATAATTTATTTGCAAATAATGCTGCTCAAATGCTATATGAAGGACAAATTTTCACCAGTTGGCCAATTGAGTATTTCTCTTTAAATTTGTTTACACACTATTATGAGAAAATGTGTAGTTAGTAAAAGAATGTCCAGACACTATCAGGGTAAAAAATGAGTATTAATATATTAAATCTGGGGGCACATACTTCTAAAGATTTAATACATTTTCTCCAAGTTACCAAATACATAAATTTGCATGAATATGATTGTTAATGAATGGAAGAGTCTTATACTAATTTCGCTAAATTTATAGACAGGTATTTTAGAACTCTTAGGACTCATTTTGTAGACTTGTTCCTTAGATCAAAAGACACACATAAAACAGAATATAAACGTATGACTACAATAGCTAGATTTGTGTCTGTCGGTCTGTTTGTTATTTGTAATACAGTACAAATGTGGTGTCTTGTTTATAACGCAATGCTTGTTCAAGCTGAAATATGGAATATATCTTATTCTTAAATTTACACCCTTTGCAAAGGAATGTACCGGTACCTTGTATTTTCAATTTGTTAATTTTCAGGGGTCTCGGGTCAGATTTTTTCTGTGAACAATTTAAGTTTTATTTTTTGTCCAGTAATGTCATCGTATATATTAATACGCTAGAGTTTTGTTCTCCACAGTCAGGACCGGGGGACCGAGCCATGCTCGGTGTTTGATTCCGTAGAAGAGGCATTGAATTTGTTAGTGAATTTCCTATGGAAAGTGAACTATTAGCATGACCCGCACGGTGAAACTTAAGCCCGGGACCACCATAGAAGTTCCTAACGTGACCCCCTGAACACGTTTTGGGGGGTCGTTCAAAATTTTATATATATATATATATGTGTATGTATATATATATATATATATATATATATATATATATATATATATGTTTGCACTCTAGCGGTCGCATTTACTGTCCGATTTGCTTCAAATTTGGTAGGGACATTCCTTTCTGTAATCAGTTGGACAAGTTCGTTGGGCAAAACAATCGGAAAACTCTAAACCCCTTTTTTGGGGATTAATCTTTCAAATTTTGAGTTTTTTGGCCCAAAAAGGGTCATAAGAACCCTGGATGTATAATTAATCCATGTATAAAGATGGGAATTAGTGAGGCGAAACTTTTAAGCCCTCTCCCGTCATTCTGGCGTAACTATTTACCAAGTTATAGAAGAAAATATGTATTGACCAAACACAGTACGTTGTCTTATGGGGGTTTTACATTAGAAAAGCCTGTTAATCATTTGTTGGTGTACTTTCATCATGCCCAGCAACCTCACGCTTTTTTTAAAGCATGACTGGACCTTCTCCTAACCTTATAATGCGCAAAATTGTATTCCAAGCATTACAGGTAAATGAAACCAGGAGCATCAGAACAGCCAAAAAATCAATGTTTTCAGATTTCAATAAAAATTGGAATAAATGTATGTTTTACACTGATTTTGAGTTTTAAAAGCTTTTTATGTGGAAATTAACTTCCCTCACGTCAGCGTGCTGCGTGCGAACTCGTTTTATTTCAAATACTCGTTCATTTTCAATATGAGCTCGTTCGCTTCGCTCACTCGCCTATAGAAAAAAAGGGTTTGAGTTGCCATTCAAGTAGTTTTTTATTTCCACTATGAGAGTTGCCATTCAAGTAGGTTTTTTATTTCCATAATGATAAACACCTGTTTTTAATATTTAAGTTATAGATAAAATCAAACAGCTGATTTAATGGTTTGTTTTTGTTATTTATAATAACCGGGTGTTATGATTTTAAACTCCATAAGCCCAATGTTAAAAGTTTTAATTTTCAAATGAGTTGTTTAGAAAAATACGAGTTTTCCTGAGGTAGTGGTTTTTACAAATAGATTTTTTAGACCCAAAAGGTCCTAATAATAAACTTTCAGCAAAATCCTTTCGCTGGATCTCGAGACAAATTTTGCAAACAAACAAACAAACAGACATTGCTCGTATTAGAGTATAGGATAACTCGATAACGGCTGGATGGATTTTAACGTTTGAGGTGTCAAATTAAAGGTATTTTCACGAAGATTTGCCAATCCGTCTTATAATTTTAAGAAATACATTTTCGGAAAAGTGGCGCTATTCGACGCGACGCGACGGCGGAAGTCTAAACTACGTGTTGATTGAAAGTACGTTATCTGCATTATTCTAAGATGTTATCATCCGTTTATATCAGATGTTTTGTTATGTTTGTTGGCAACTGAAGTAAATTTTCGTTGGGTACAAACTTGCTCGGATTCGAGCAACAGGACAACTAGTTTAATTTTACGGGGTTTGTTACATCGACAATACATTTTGCACCATAAAACGTGCATTACCATAATTGTTTAGGACGTCGAAGTTTTAATTTGAATAACACAACCAAACGATTAATTCAGTCTGAGTTTAATGAAATTTGAAATTAAGATACTTCTCAACAATTTTTTCACAATAGCCTTTGAGGGTCTCAGGTTTAAATATCAATAAATAAAATCATAAATGTTAGTTTAGTCAATTTGTAGGATATGTATTTCCGTTTTTTTTTCAATCTCAGGTGACGAATCATTAAAAAATAATTTTTGCTGTCCGAATTTTATGAACTCTTCATATAAAATATAATCATCAAAATCTGACTACAAATAGCTTCTAGTTATCAAGATTGGTATAGTTTAAAATATATGACAATCTTCATATTCTTATTTATTACAGATTATTTCGTATGGTTATACCATAATTTAACATGAAAAATCCTGTATTTGTCTTATGATAAAATGTCCCATCTGTGGTGTACTACCCGATAGTTGGGATTAATAATGGAGGCAAGTATGTCTCGGTCTTCTCATACTGTTTAATATATTTAAAAAGTTCAAACTCATACTTATTTATTTCAGAATAAGAAGTTAAAAATATCTATATACAATGGAAAAATAATAAAACTACATACACCATGGCAATATATATATATATATATATATATATATATATATATATACAACTACATTAAATTGTGCCTACATAGGTAAAATACGTGTGCTTAGGCACAAGTCGCTATAAATTATTTGTCGTATTTATTTATTATTAAATCAAATAATTTTGGCAAAATATTTCAACAGTGGAAATAATCAATGTATTTGCTGTAAAGTAAGAGAATAATGATGTTGCGAATCAGATATGAATGCAAATGTATTACTGTTTAGATAAATACTCCCATAGCAGCAAACCTGCGTACTCAGCTAATTTTCAATGCATGCATTTATCACTACCACATAAAGCCACTCACCAAGTTTCATAAAAATACACGAATACCCCCGTCGCAGCAAACCTGCGTACTCAGTGAATTTCCAATGCATATACTGTATATGTGTCTCACTACTACATACAGCTACTTACCAAATTTCACAAAAATCCACTTATAAATAAGTTATATATAGCATTTTATTTATTCTCCATAAGAATAACATTGAAAGCTGAGTACACAGGCTTGCTGCAACAAGGAACACAAAATATGGGTTTTATGCAATTATCAATATAACTTAACAATTTAAAGATGCATACAAAGTTTTATTAATTTATGTTCATAATTAAGAGAGACATTACATTTTACTTATTCTCCGTAAGAATAACATGGGGGCTGAGTATACAGGTTTGCTGCTGCGGGGAAAATCGGCAAAAAATTATTTTTTGTGCAAATATCAACCAACATACCAGTACTAGGTGAAGCCACATGCCAAGATTCATCAACATACATTCATAAATAATCGAGATATCAAATTTTAATTATTCTCCATAAGCATAACATTGGACAGCGTACTGTGCACTTTGAATATCTCTGCAACGGTTGGACGTAGAATCACAATTTAAACACCAAAATGATTGTTTTATATAGCTGAACTGATCGGTAAATGGTGAGGTTTACATCAAAATGAACTGATGAAAATCCAAAAACCTTTTTCCCATAAGATTAAAATGGAACATTTTATGGATGCGTTTTTTGACTTTTTTCTACAACCACTTAACCTAGGTTAATGATTCAAAATACTATATTATTTGTTTTTTAAGCTCTATAAAATGATTGGAACCAAAATTAAGTGTTTCAAAAATTTTAGGGTGAAAAATGCAAAAAACAGATTTTTGGAAAATTGTAAACCCCCATAAAACCCCCTTCCCATGGTCCAATTTTTCTGGTCTTCGAACTTAAAGTCATGAATGTCACTTTACACATTTGAGCCAAATTTCATCAAAATCAGACGATTTTTACTCAAGTTATCGTGTTAACGGACACACACACACACACACACACACACATATATATATATATATATATATATATACATATATATATACATATATATACATATAAATAAATTTGAACGATAGTGCTAGTGATAGTGATAGTGATAGTGATAGTGATAGTGTTTTTGACATCTGGGGACCTCAAAATAAAAAGTTATCATGGTCTCGGGCTTAATTCTTACCATGCCACCTACGGTAATAGATTCTTCCCTATAGGGGAAATTCGCTAAAATGATAGTAAAAATAATAAAATACGTAACAAGAGAAAAAAAAGAATAATAGTGACATTAACCGCCGACGGAACCTGTCGCCGCGACAACTGCAGGGCTTGTCAGTCAAGTCAAAGTTACACAGTCACAGTAGGTCTACAAAGTGTTATCTGTAGCCGGATGCATCCCTTCCGATATCCTGTATCCAATCCGAGACATGTTTTTGTAAGTAACCAATTTATAGTTCCTGAAGTTTTGAAGTTGAGGAGGAAGTTTTCTGAAGATAATTTGTGCTATGTAATGAGAGTTGGTTACTCAAAATGTTCTGACTGACCTATTCACTCTAATTCGCGTGGCCTGAGAACTCCGCGTGTAATTGTTGATAGCTATGCTCAAAATTAAGGAAAATTTCGTCGGAATGATTATATTTGTAATTTAATAACGTTTTGACATATAACTGTCCCAAATTAAACCCGTTTAATTAATCAAATTGAGTTTCAGTTGGATATCTGCGTACTTAACAACTTACGTTACGTTGTTTATGCCTTGTTTGAAGAAGGTGTTTTTCCTGTAAAACGCATGCCACCATGTTGTAGGACTTAATAGCATTACAATTTAGTATTCAGACAAGTTGTTCCGGAGAAAATTTTCAAAAATCTACATTTAAGTATTGAACATAGTATTTTTATGTTTTCTATATTAATGCTATTATGGGGAAATAATAATCACTCTCACTTCATTAGCTCGAAACTGGACCTAGCTGCCATTTGTCATTGGGCTATTAATTAATTATGCTTTCTAAGAACAGGTCGACCTTAGATAGTAATAAGACCAGGATTTGGACCGTTCCCTATAAAAACGTTAAAAAATGCCAGTGGCGAAGATAGACAAAAATAATACAAAACAAAGCGCCTGCCAAGGATGCGACGGCGACGTCTTTAGCAATACCACGGAGCGGTGTTTTAGCCTGCCAGAACGTGAAGGCACTCTTAGTAAGTGTTTACTTTTAATTAATTGGGAAACCAATAACAGAGGGTTTTACACCCCCTCCCCCCCTTACTCAAAGGGGGTTGCAGCACTTTTTCCACAAAACACATTTATGCTGAAAAGTAAAATAAATAATACATTCTTTGATTTATAAACACTACATGCACCATGTGGTATCAGGTCAATATGGCAGTGTTAGGACCCTCCTAATTTTGATCTATTACCCTAAATGTAGTAATACACATAAATAACTAACGTACAGGATACGCTATTATCTCCCTCTTTTTTGTTACCACTATTTTTATGTCTACTACGTACGCTCGTACGCTGATATTTTTATTATGACCATGAGCTTTTAGATATGGCCTAGGTAGTTAAAAAATATCTTTCTTTTAATTCCTTGGATAGAAAGTATTGTTTTGATGATCTTTTTAGTCCTAGGAAAAAACATAATTTGATGGCACTTTTCGGTCGAGGTCAACTGTTAATATTAATTGAACAAATTATTCAACTTGACAACAACGAAAACTTGTGTAACAGCTGTTTGTTTGGAGTAGCAAGATCAATATGGAAGCCAACTTTTAATTGTAGAAAGTAAACAATATTTAGTTTTTGTGAAACTGTTATATTAATATTGTTTGCAGTTTGACAAAAAACACAAAAACTAAATTTTGTTTACTTTTCCACCATCACAAGTTTGCTTCCATATTGATCTTGCTACTTCAGTCACACTGCCGTGGTTGCCCTACAGCGCCGCTGCGCTGGCTGGATTCGAGGGCCACTTCTCGAATACAGCACGAGTGTTCCAGGTGCATCTATTCAGTTCTGTGCTCTAAACAAACAGCTGTTACAGAAGTTTTTACTGTTGAAAAGTTGACTAATTTGTTCAATATTATCAACTAATGACCTCGACCGAAAAGTGTCATCAAATTATGTTTTTGTACTAGTTCTAGGAATAAAAAGATCATCAAAACAATACTTTTTTATCCTAGGAATAAAAAGAACAACTTTGGCACCTCAATGCATACGTTGAAAAGAGCTGTTTTTGAAGCAGTATAACAAAAAATGTAGTTCATCACTAGGACCAAAAATGGACTCGCTCATGATCCAGCCTCGGCTGTTAAACCTGAGCTCTTATCGAAAAGCTTCAGTCATGAAATATACTGTTGTTTTATCTCTTATTTTATTATATTACCATTTATGCTTTAATATTTTTTTAATATTCCAATTTTCGCTTCTTGTTATTCAACTTATTTTAAATTAAGGATCGTTTTTGGCAGTCTGCTAGCAAATTGTGAAGCATATCCATTGCTGAAAATAAGGCTTGAAAATGGATGACTACCAACAGCTGTATAAGAAAATTGATGCATAATTTCACCCCATTAAGAAACAAAACTGATGACTGTAGCAACATTTGAGTACATCTGGTATAAGCTTGGACACACCGAGTTTAACAGGAAGTTCCATTCACCGACTCCCGTACGACCACTGAACTGTCAGACGTCCCTCCTCAACATATTATCCGAAATTGTTCCTTGACAGTTCAATTAAAGAACAAAGAAGTACCTAGCGATTTCAGTGAGCAGAATTTAGATTCCACAAAATAGTATCCTTTACAAAAGATTGTAAATATTTAATATCGGGATTTTATTGAACCGTTATTATTTGTGATATCAACATTTTCGCAATGAAATCGCTAGGTTTTTTTTGATCTTTTAAATGAGAGATAAATTAACGTTATCGGATAATCCGATGTGGGAGGACGGGCTTAGTTAGTTAACATTATTTACTTTTGGAGGGAAGCAGCTAGAAACCCCAAATGTTTCGTGACTGGAACCCATTCTTATATACGACTTTGCAAAAGAGCAAACATGAGGGAATTTTAAAGTGGGAACAAACGAATAAAGGCCGAATCCTCCTCATTCTCATCAAATAAATAAACTGTATCAGAAAACTGACAAAAATATTCTCTCACTTTTAACCCTCTATTTAGTTAATTCCAAAATATTACTATTCTCTTATGCAAGGTATCTTGTGACCATTTGGTTAAACTCTTATCATTCTTTTCAGCAGAAAATAATATCATATAATATTATAACTTGTTTGCTATCTTGATCAGCATTTTGGTCTGTAAGTCTGTATGTGTTGTACACCAAAAATCATTATATCTCACAAAGAGTTAGATATGAAATAATGAGACTTTGTATAAATGTTGACTTAAATAGTATACAATTTTCTTAAAAGTTTCAAATAAACCCGTAAGGGAGTGTTTCCGTGAAACATTCCCTTTCATAATTAATTCACTTTGTTGACCCGTTCGATTTCATCGAGTAGTTCTTTGTCTCGCCAGAAAATGGCGGCAAACGGCTCGAACTGTTGATTAGTGTTGTCTCCAGTTAACAATAAACCTCTTCGGTGTTTATATGTTATACAATGCATTGTTCTACCACTTACTTGCAAGCAGTTGCTGAGATGCCATTACTTGCAGGATGAGTGAGGCCCAAGGAGTGTGATGTCACATGATGCTGGGCGCTGGACCATCTAACACCTCCAACTCCGTGACACCGTGACCTCAGGGGATACTTAAGGGGGATGTCTGCCCCTGGGGTATCACACCTCCAGCAACCCTCCTCCTCACAGGTCAGTCTCAACCAAGATTTTTTTTAAATGATGTAGGAATGTATTAGCCTAAATTGTAAGATTTTTTCGTAAAGGTGCTATGGTCAAAGCTTCATGTTTTGTTTGAAAGCCCTTACAATGATTGTGTGGCTTTCGAGGTTTTCTAGTTCCATAAAGGTAAGCCCTCAAAGAACAAAATTGTAATGTTTAAAAAATAATTATCTATCTGAATTCATTCATTGTGCTGTTGTATTGTCAAGCTGTTATCATTGACTATATATACTGAAGGAGACATCCTATCTATATGGCCCAGCTGTCCCACTTTTAGTGTTTGCCAGAATTTGAAGTGGACGTAGTTTGATTGGGTCACCGACAGATTGTGTTGCTGTCAACTATTTATTTAGTTATTTACGTTAACTTTTAAAATATATGCACCTTCAGAAAGCAAGTGATAATCAACTTAAGTTTGCTTCCTGACACACCAACTGTTGTATTGTCCCCTCCTGAGAGGATAAGTAATAGTTGACAGCAGTATACTCTGTTGGTGATTAGTGTTAACTACGTCCTCGTTGAATCCTAGCACTCACAAACCTGGGGACAGGTTTTACAATGACAATGAGAAGTCTACTTCAGTACATATAGGCAATGCTGTTATCCTATTGGGGTTGCTAGTTAGCTAGTTTACTTAGTAAATTAGAAAACTTGGAAGAGTGGGAGTTTGCACAGGTTAAAACATATATTTTAAGAATGTGATAACATGATTCGCTTACAGTTTTGACCAACAAGTTACATACACCCTGTGCTCTTGTGCTTAGCCCCATCACTTATGGTAATGCAGATAACAATAAAGAATGTTAGCTCTTTTGAATTTATCTGAAGTTATTAGGAGTTTTTGGGTGTAAATATACCATTGGTATTTTTCATATGTTTTGAAAGGAAACGGTCTAAATTACTATGATCTTGGATACTATCGAACATTGAACCTTTCCTTCGAAAGCATCATTAACTTATAGTCCAATGACAGCTGGGTCGAGTATCAAACTCTCACATAATTTTCGGATTTTGCTCAGGATCGATCCTTAAATTACGAGGCAAACCCTATGTTACCCAGCCAGTTATGAAGAATGAAGCTTTTCGAAAAGTAAATAGTTTACTTTATTGGAAATAATATTGAAAAATCAATCTTTACGTCTTTTTAAGCTCTCTGTAACAACTCAAACCTTGAATTTTTAAGCAATTTATAATAATAAAGGGTCTCATTGTTAGTGAATAAGTAAAACATTATTCGGAAAGGTGAACAATACAATAGAGTCGGTTATTTGAACTAATTGGGACCAGGGGTGGTTTGGAAAATCAAAGATTTTCTTTTGAAAACCCAAAATAATTGTAAGAATAGCAACACGATGTAGATGTTCTATAATTATTAAAGTAAGTACTGTATACTTATAAAAATGTATATTCGTAGGAAATACTTCTTTATTTTCATTGTATTATAAATCAAATTCACCTAGCTGCTACCCACAGGTGAGATCCCAAATTAGTTTTAGCATTAGGTCAATTGATGTTCAGTTAATGTAATTAATTTAAATTGATGACTTCAGTTGTAATGTAATGTATTTTAAACAGTCATGTTGATATTTACTTTATGTAACCTTAAAAACTTAAGGTAGTTTATTTATAAGTATGTTGTTAAGTAATGGCATGCAAAACAGTTAAGGGAGGGCAAAATTAAAACTACAATAAAATCAAGATTTATTTACTTTAGAAAATATCCTCTTGTCAGTCAGTGTTGGGTATTGTACTTTACACTGAGATATAAAATTACTATAAACACATTTATTTTAAGTCTTGTACATGCCATTACTCAATTAAACAGGCACTCGGTTTATTTTGTGAATTGAAATATCTTAATAGTATACAATTTTTATTTGTATTTTTCTGTTGTGAATTTTGGTTGGTAAATATATTTAGTTTGTCATCGTTTTTTTTGTATATTACTGAATTTTGAATGTTTTAGGAAATTTACATAATTTCAAAGTACCAAGAGTAAACACAGCCTTTTTGGCATTATTTTCAATACTTGGGAACAAATATTTCCATCAACTTCATTCTACTTTGTAAAGAATATTAAAATTATAAAAAATTTCTGTAAAGCAACAGTCACTTGTCTTCCTTTTCAACAGGATGTAAGGGGTGTCCTGAAATAAACATTTTTATTCAATCAGAATATTACGTTATACTATATAACCTATCCAACAGTTGTTTATACATTCTCTTAGTACTGTAGCATATTACTAGTTAATGTTTATTCAATCAGAATATTACGTTATACTATATAACCTATCCAACAGTAGTTTATACATTCTCTTAGTACTGTAGCATATTACTAGTTAATGTTTATTCAATCAGAATATTACGTTATACTATATAACCTATCCAACAGTTGTTTATACATTCTCTTAGTACTGTAGCATATTACTAGTTAATGTTTTTACTTGATCTCAATTTAGTAATTGTTTTTTGTATAATACAATTAAACTATCAGACAATCACTGATTTTTGAATTCTCATAGCCTGACTCTGAAAATATTTAATTTAGTTTTATTATTTTTATTTTTAAACTGACCACCACGGGATGGAGTAGCCATGTAATTTACCACCATTTGTTTAGTATATTGTATACCTTATGTACTGTAATATGTGATTATCTATGTTTTTCTGTGAAATCAAATTATCTATACTTATTTAATAGGCGAGCAGGTTTTTTGTGACAATCACTCCTCCTAAACTACTGAACCGATTTTCATATTTTTGGTGTCATTGGAAAGAGCCTAACGTGAAGTTGTGCAGGAAACTTTTTTTATAAACAAAATTTGTGAGTGAGGCCCTGGGGCCCCTTAAAGAAGAGTTTTTCCCCATAAGCTTAACATTGGGAAATAACTATAAGTTTTAAGCAATCAGCTGGATAGAGTAAACACAGTTAATCAGCAGGCCATGTTGGCTTTGGAACGATAACACAATATTTATACGGGAATGTCAGTATAATATAACGTTGTGATCGCGAGCAAAGCCGCGACAGGCTACTAGTTTTATTAATTCTATGTTTTCCATTTGTGCTGAATTAAATAAAATAATGCAAGGATTATTAAAAGAAACCTTAGAAAAAAATGAGATCTTAATATTTAGACAGGTTTACTAAAATAATTATTTACTTATTTTTAGAACTTATAATTGTTTAATTGATATCTCATAACCTTATTATTATTTTTCGTACACTATGCATTTGTAAATTTTGTATGTCATTAAGTAGGATTAAACAAAAAATAGGTTTAAGGCAGCAAGGCAGCTGGGGCTGAAGACATCGTGGAGGAACCTAAATGGGTACTGATTTCATTTCGGTGAATAGATAAGAAAAGTTTGGATTTCTAGCACCATTTGAAATTAGTACTTTGAATGGTTTTACACATCACGAGGAGAACCATCTGCAACTGGAAGTTAATACTTCTCATTCAGTCTTCGGTGTAAATTCATTTGAAGAATGACACATTATATATTGTACTAAATATATGTGGTAGTTCAAAATGTACACAGTGTAATTTCATAGGGATTTTCATTCACAGAACATTTGTGTAGTTGTTGTCTTTCGGTTTTCACAGTAGAGCTGTTAGTCAATGTACATTTACAAGATTTGCTTCCACTTTAATTTCTTCAAAACAGTAATAAATATTAATTCTTGAGTAATCTTGAGAAATTTTAACATAGGTTACTAAGAGTCTACAGTGCAAAAAGATACTTTGGTTCTATACAGGGTGTTTCCAAACCCACTCCAGAAACCAAAAACTTGTTCCTGAGGTAAAAACAATTTAAAACTTGTATATTTAAACGGTAAAAAATGTAAAACATTATATAAATATATGGGCTATCGCACTCTATTTTCCGTCTGAGTATGAGTTTTTCAAACAGAAAGCCCTTAAAACTTGGCACATGTTACTTATTTAGACCTAATTCAGTACTGAATTTTATGTTTTCAGCTTTTATCATTTCAAAATGGCGGTCATGTACATTTTTAGATTGATACCAAAATGTTTTAAATATTTATCTAGGTAATAGACAAATTTAAAATTTCAAGCCTAAGAAGGTGGTATAAAGATTTTAAAGCAACCCATAGCTGAGTAATCACAATTTAAAAAAAATAAAGACTTGATCAATTCTGGTAATTTACACACTTTTTGCACAATTTAATTAACTCCTAAAAAATATAAGTGGAGTGATTTTGAAAATACTCTTAGAATTAATTTGGCTTAGAAATCTTTACATAATTCTTAAAACATACGGTTGGTCTTAAACTGATTTGGATTTACAAAATTGAAATGCAATTATTCAAATTTATTTCAGTTTCATTTTTTTGGGTGTTATTTGGTCATTCTTCAGAATAATATAATTGTAACATCTAGTGTTCATTATAAAAAAGATAAAGAAAAGTTTGGATCAAAATAATAGGACACAAAACAAACAGTTGTCAATGAAAAAAATAATCAAATTTTAATGAAAAACCCCGAGTTTCTTTCAGTTATACTTCATTACACTTTTCTAATGTAAAATGCATAGAGCAATCTATGGTAAAACTTTTGAACAAGTAAAACCTGTTTATGTTGTCTTTTGGTCAAATAAACTGAATGTCCATAAAAATAAAATTGCACTTTGACGACCCACGGGGCTCCCTACAGTAAATTACAGTAAAATTAGTATATAGCAACCCTTTTCTTTTCATATTGCAGACCTAAAGAATCAGTGTACCAAATTTTATCTCAGCATATCGGGAAGTTATGAAATATTTTGATGAACACCCCAGGGCTTTTGCTTTTATATACTAACATTTTTTCTGAATGATGATTTCATGCAGTACCATATTCTTCCTTCATACATAAGAAAATTTGATAAATAAGGCCATTTGAAATCTTAGGGCTTTACTAGTAGCAAAACTTGAATGCTGAAGTTATTTGCCCAAACAATATGGTATGTTAATGAATGAGTCTCACTTATTTATTTTTCAACTGTTATGAAGGACAATGGCAAGTTTAACTAACTCAAAATAGGTGACAATAAGCAATGAATACACACACACTAAGAAAGTCGTTAAACATGTTGACACTTTTTTAACACTTGGAACATTGTAGACAAAATTCTGCACTCAAACAAAAGTTTATCTCTTGATTACGTTCAGAACTGCATCGAACTGGTGAAACTTTTGACTTTATTTTTTCCATAAAGTGTTTGTGTACTCATTGCAATAAGTTTATGAAAAATGGGATTTTAAACAATAGAAAATGGTGTTGCAGTGGTATAGTGGAAGTCATGAATTCTGATAGTGAAAACATTAATCCCAACTCTGAATTGACTGAATTATTAATCCCAACTCTGAATTATTAGTGTGCATGGGCTATCAGTAAGGTAAATAAAAGTACCTTAATTCAACTAGACATAACTAATTAGTCTAGCTTTTAAAATTTGTGTTTAACGATGAGTTTTTAGGTGAATGCACAAAATACTTAATTTACTTTGTGGGTTAGAAGTGGAAGAGGTAGGAGCAGTGAAATTGTATAACCCTTCCTTGAGGACTTCAAACACATCGTATAGCTGGCCACATGAAAGGAATTTCAATACCAAATCACAACGCTCTTAAAATTTTTTAAAATTATGTGGGGATTTTTAAAAATACCCCCGTCACAGCAAACCTGCACTCTCAGCGAATTTCCAATGCATATATTTATATACCGTATACAGCCACTTTTACCAAATTTCATATATACATACTCACAAATGAGCCGTATATAAAATTTTAATTTCTCTCCATAAGAATAACATGGGGATTGAGTACTCAGGTTTGCTACAACAAGGAACAGTAAATATTAGGTTTTAACTGAAATATCAACAGACCACAACCAGGAGAAGCCACATACCAAGTTTCAGCCGTATCCATTAATAAAAAAGCAATTTATACAATTTTAATTATTCTCTATAAGAATACCATGGGGGGCTGAGTACACAGGTTTGCTACAACAAGGAACACAACTTATGGCTTTTTATACAAATATCAATGTAATACAACTAGGTGAAGCTACATACCAAGTTATATTAATTTATGTTCATAATTAAGTGAGGCATAACATTTTTCTTATTCTCCATAAGAATAACATGGGCTCTGAGTACGCAGGTTTGCTGCTACGGGAACCATCGGCAAAATATTGTTTTTTTTTGACAGTTATCAATAGACCACAATGAAATGGAAGCCATATAGCAAGTTTCGTTCGGATACGTTCATAAATAAGCGAGATATAAAATGTTTCTTATTATTCATAAGAATAACATAGGACAACGTACTGTGTTTAGCACTTTGAATATCTCTGTAACCAATTGACGTAGAGAAATGATTAAAACACCAAATTGTTCGTTTTTTAAAGCCAAATCCAATGGTGAAAACTAATATTAGATTTATTAAAATATTATATGTAAAAAACTCAAAAAACCCATTTTTAGGGTACAAAACCCCCTTAAAGTACCATATCTAATAAAGCGATCTGTCTGGTTTTCGAATTTAAAGTCATAAATATTGCTTTACACGTTTTTACCAAATTTCATCAAAATCAGACCATTTTTACAAAAATTATCGTGCCTACGGGCACGATAACTATATATTCAGTATTGAACGACTGGTGTTTTTGGCATCTGGTGACCTCAAAACAAATACCCCGTCGCAGCAAACCTGCGTAATCAGCGAATTTCTAATGCATATATATGTGACTCACTACTACATAGAGCTACTTACCAAGTTTCACAAAAATACATCCATAAATAAGTGATATATATAGCATTTTATTTATTCTCCATAAGAATAACATTAGGGTTGAGGACGCAGGTTTGCTGCAACGAGGAAGATAAGTAATTTTTTTTGCAATTATCAATATAACTGAACCAGGTGAAGCTATATACCAAGTTTTATTAATTTAGGTTCATAACTAAGGGAGATATAAAACTTTACTTATTCTCCATATGAATAACATGGGGGCCGAGTATGCAAGTTTGCTGCTACGGGGACTATCAACAAAAAACTTGTTTTTTGTGCTAATATCAATATACCACAACTATTTGGAGCCACATACCAAGTTTCATCAATATACATTCAAAAATAATTGAGATATAGAATTTTATTTATTCTCCATAAGGATAACATTGGACAACGTACTGTGTTTAGCACTTTGAATATCTCTGCAACGGTTGGTCGTAGAACAACGACTAAAACACTAAAAAGTTTGTTTTGTTGAGCTAAACACATTAATAAACAGAAATGTGAAGTTTTTAGTAAAACTATCTGAGAAAAATCTAATAACCTTTTTCCCATAAGATTTACATGGGACACTTTTTTTGGATTTTCTCCGCAACCACTTAACCTAGGTTAATGATTGAAAATACTAAATTATTTATTTTTTTAAGCTCTATAAAATGGCTATAACCAAAATTGAGTGTTTTTAACATTTTGGGGTCAAATTTCCAAAAAACCGGTTTTTGGGAAAATTGTAAACCCCCATAAAACCCCCTTCCCATAGTGCGATCGATCTGGTTTTCGAACTTAAAGTCATAAATGCTGCTCTCCACATTTGTGCCAAATTTCATCAAAATCGGGTGTTTCTTTCAAAAGTTATCGCGGTAACGGACACACACACATATATATATATATATATATATATATATATGTATATATATATATATATATACATATATATAAATTTGAACGAATAGTGTTTTTGGCATCTGGGGACCTCAAAACGAAAAGTTATCATGGTCTCGGGCTTAAGTCTTACCATGCCACCTATACTATACATGCCACTTCTTCCCTATAGGGGAAATTCACTAAAAGTTATCATGGTCCCGGGCCTAGGTCTTACCATGCCGACTACGGTAATAGCGTCTTCCATATACGGGAAATTCGCTAATATTTTTAGTTTGTCTCTAAATTGAAGAGTAAATGTTGAAAGGCAATACTTTTATTTTCAAAGATAAGTACATAAGAAAACTGAGAATATAATCTAGAATTTTATTTTTGCTATGTATTTGTTAAGAAGAATCACTGTTGTTTTGCCTGTAATTCATACCTTCGCAATTACTCACATGTTTTTCAAATGTCTGTTTCCAATTAAAAGAACGTCCACACTCATTGCAACAATACTTTCCGACACTGTTATGAACTCTGCTGTGAGTACGGAGGGTTGTTTTTTGTTTAAAAGCTGCTCCACAAGTTTCACACTTAAACGGTTTTTCATCAGAATGAATTTGAAGATGCATTTTTAGAATTTGATCTGATTTATATGTTTTCCCACAGATTTCACAAAACGCAGGTTTAGATGGTCTTTCCTTCTGCATGTGTTGTTTCCTGTGATTGCTCAGTTTTCCCTTGGAGTCAAACTGCTGATTGCACTTGGTGCACGTAAACGGTTGTTCTGAATGTTTGTATTTCATGTGCGCATGCATCGCCTTTTTCCCCGTAATCGACTGACCGCAGACCTCACAGACGTACTGTGTAGCATCATGTTTTTTTTCGATGTGAGTGTTCAATGAAGATCTGTTTGTAAGAATCTTCCCACATGTCGGACAAGGGAACTGTGCGTCTTCCGATGGCTCGATGTGAATCGTCTGGATATGAGAACGTAATCTGCCCGGTCCGAGCAGGAGCTTGTGACAAGAGCTACACTCCAGGTACTCGTACACCAAATGAGAAGCTTTCCCGTGCGCCATCAACAACTGAGAACTCTTAAAACACTTCTTACAGACAACACACATCTCACTACTCTCTTCCTTCACTTTCTTGTGAGTCCACATATGCGACCTCAGCTGTGTAGTTCTGAGAAACTTTTTATCGCAAAATTCACAACTATAGTTTAACGGTTCACGACATTTTTCAAAATTCCTATGGCGGAAAAGATCCTTTTTGAAGTGAAATATCTCTCCACAAGTTTTACACTTGAACGGTGTATGACCGACGAAATGAGTCTCCAGTTCAATGTGATTGTCAAAACTTGAAGTGCATGTGCGACAAATGAACCCTTTTCTTTCCTTGTGCTCTTGCAAGAGCTCAATACTTCCGCAGCTTACATTGCAGACCCAGCAGAAAGACTCATTTTTGGCTTTTATTTTTTTATCAACTGGTATTGGTAAAACCTCCAGTGAGCCAGGTATTTGCATGTAATCAATTTCAGCAGACTGAAGTTCACTGGAGTTTTTTTGCTTAAGAGCAGTGGTATCCATTACCTCATCGATTCTGAATTTTTTGGTTACATTATCAGATTTTGATTGTGAGTCAAAATTACTCTCCTCATTTTTTTGATTTAATACTGAATCATTTGACTGAATAATCTCACTAGTTACTGTATTAGTATTCTTAGCTGAATTTTTACCACTGACAATTCTATTTGAGTTTTGTACATACCTTTTACGTATACTTTTGACTTTTGGTTTGAGATTATAGTAAAATTTGGGGTCACCAGGCATAAGAGCGATAACACAGGTAGGGGATTTTTTCGAGAATATTGTTTTTGATGTTTTATCGCCCGGCAAGATTAAACCCACTGGAGTAACGGATGAGGTGGAGGCCACAGGGAATAGAGGACTCGGAGGCAAAGAGGAGTTAGATGTGACTTGCCGACAGAGACGATAATTCTGTTCCTTTAGCTGTCCCGAACCTCCAGCAGCTCTGTTCACCTCGGGTGGTAAAATAGGATTGGTTTTTGAGGGTTCACCTGAGCTAACCTACAAACAAACACAATTCTAAGTGTTATATCTGAGAAATTGTTAAACTTAAAAGAAAATTTACCTTTTTACTGGTTACATACTCATAGCTAAGAAGAAGGAGGTGTCTAGCATTGTTTGCGTTAAGCTATAAATCTTTTTTATATAGAACTTTTCTCATAGGGAGAAGGTAACAGGTAATGTGTGATTATGATAGGGCGTCTTAAGAAGTATTAACATGGAAAGAATTGGGTAATAATTCATCAATTTTCTATTCAATAATAAACTACTTTTTCAAACAAAACTCTGTGCTTTGAAATAATACACCAAGTCCCTACCCTAACATATAAAGTTTATCACTGTTATTAGAACATTTCCTATGGAAAAGGAGCCCACATGACCCACATTAGTATGACCCACATGGTGAGACTTAAGCCTGAGACAACGCATGTTTTGGGGGTAAAATTGTTTTATATGTATATATATGAGTTTTTGTACTTTAACGGTCAAATTTTTTGTCCGATTTACTTCAGATTTAGTAAAAGTCCTTTATACGAGGCTTGTCCAGAAAGTAAGTACCGTTTTGGAAAAAAACATACAAATAATTATTTTTTTCAACAAAATTTATTTCTACAAGAAAGAGGATATCTTAAACTATTTTTCTACATAGTTTCCACCATTGTTTAGACATTTGTCGTAGCGAGGAACCAACTTTTCTATACCCTCTTCATAGAAAGATGCCGCCATTGACGAGAGCCATTGCCGAACACCGTCTTGAGCGTCGTCATCGCTGTCAAAGCGGCGCCCTCCGAAATCCCGTTTCAAGTGCAAAAACAAGTGGAAATCAGAAGGTGCCAGATCAGGGCTGTACGGCACCCTGTAATTTCATCACCTGTAAAAATCTTGTTTAAGAATTCTTCTCCTTCATCACTGTAACGGGTGAGAAATGTCAATGCACTGCCAAGTCGCTTCTTTTTGTGTTCATCCGTAAGCATTTTCGGAACCCAACGGGAACACAACTTGCGATAATTCAAGCGATTAACCACAATATCATGCAAAAGAGATTTTGAAATTTGTGGAAATTCATCAGAAAGCATTCTTATGGTGAAACGTCTGTTTTCACGAATTTTTTCATTCACTTTTTCAACCAATTCATCACTCACAACAGATGGCCGCCCGCTGCGAGCCTCGTCATGAACACTGGTTCGCCCATCATTGAATTGCCGAACCCATTTTCTTACCATTCCATCACTGATAACTTTTTCTCCATAAACTTCTGTAAGTTGGCGATGAATTTCAGCAGGCTTCACGTTCCTTGTGTTCAAAAATCGTATTACAGAACGCACTTCACAGTCCGCGGGATCAGAAATTGTTTCAAACATTTTGAGTGCACACTAACTAATGTAAACACAACACAATTTTGCCGGAATTGCGTCAGCTGTTCAACAATGAACCAAGGAGACTAATGCGCATGCGCGGAACATCATCGCTAGTGCTGTGCCGGCGGTAGAACGAAACGGTACTTACTTTCTGGACAAGCCTCGTATAAACAGTTGGACGAGTGTAGAGCAATTAGAAAACCCTCCCTTTTTTGGGTTTATAACAGTTCAAATTTGCAGTTTTTTACCCAGAAAGGATCAAAATTGCCCCAGCCGTGAGACAATGCATATAAAATAGAATGTAAAACAGATAAAAATATTAAGTCCTCTCTCATCTTTCTAGCACAAACATTAATGAGTTATTAAATAAAATTTAAATTGACTGAACACAATACGTTGCATTATGTGGAGATTTTACATTGGAAAAGGTTGTTTTTCTTAAATTGGCGTTGTTTTATCTTCCTCATACATATTTTTACTCCTGACTGGACCTCCTTCTGACCTACAAACAAACATTGCCATCCTTAGTGTCAATAAATGTTAAATAAATATAACCAAGTGCATCAACATTTTGTTAAAGTTAACTGTGTGCAAACTCGTTTTTATTATTAAGAGGTCTCCCTAATCATTGTTAAAATAGTCAAAGTTGTAATTTGTTTAACTCTTCTTTGGTTATTATTATTGCATTATTGTTACTCTTTTATTCAAATCTAATATTTTTATTCATAGTCTAAAACTTTGTTATAATAGTCAACGTTTGGCTTCTAGATGTATTCACAAAATTTCCCTCTGCTACTCTAAAATGACACACTCGTCCTTTGTAACAGAGAATTTAAAACCCAAATTTAACAGTGTTACAGTCAAAAACCATTGCTCATCGACTGCTTCAGTTTTATGGTGGGGAGTCAAATATAAAGACTGTACTGAATGTAAATGTACAATATACTTGTGCACTGAGTAGCTTCAGAGTATTTAATCAGGAATTTAAAAATTAGGCGGTTGTAGTATGCATATAGTTTATGGGAATCTTCTAATCTAGTGGCACGGTCGTGTCACGTCGCCAAGTCCACCACACGACCCGTGCTATACTAACACGAAGCAGAATGAGACGATTTTTCACTTCTCAAATTAGCGTATTACAGCCTTAAGTGAATCTGGCAGTGCATTTATATGCTAAACCCTTTCACTAAACACGAAAAATCACAACAGTTGGTTTAAGAAAGGTCTGAGAAGCGAGAAATTAACGTATAAAAGTAGCCTAAATCTTGTAGTTTTGGCCCTTTTCACAAATTGTCCACTTCATTTTGTTCATTAAGCTTAAGAACTTTATTTCTCATCAAACTTGAACGAAATTTCGCACAGACTTCTGTTTTTACTCACATATTACACTTTTGACACTAAATTGTAAGTTTGCAAACGCAATATTTTAAAACAAATGATATTAAATTCCACTTTCAAAATTGTTACTGAATTTGATGTCTGCTTTGTTTACATTTACTACGTAAACAAAAATCCAAGTATAGCATGTGTTCCAAAACAAATCTGATCAGCTGACTTGTAAATTCAAATTAAATCATTGAGTGAATTTAACCGAACAAAAGGGTATAGAGGTAAAGAAAATATTTTAATTCGTTTAAGCTATACATACTATAATACATCGAACATAACATAATATGCAATAAACATAATATGAAATCTAAAAACAAAGTCGGGTTAGTATGTTATTTAGTTATATAAGTTAGTTACACCAAACAGCTGTTATATAGATTATATCTAAACATACTTAAAAGGTATAAACATATGTTCATTATGGAAATACAAAATCTACTTGAATGGCATCTCAAGTTCTTTTGTCGATGCCGAAGTTAGTTATATATATAATCTGGTTTTATATATATACATATATGTATACTTCTGGTAATATATATTTAAATAGGCGAGTGAGTGTAGCGAACGAGCTCATCTTCAAAATGAACGAGCATATTCTCACTAAATAAAATTACTCAATAAGCACATTTACAATAATTTAAAAGTCCGTTCTAGAGGTTAGCTTTAAAACGGTGTTCTTGATTCTTTACTGTGTTTTGTCAGTATTAACAGCTGTTATATGTTCAATTTAAATTTATTTTAATTTTGCCATAATTTTAACATTGTAACTTTGAGAGCTTAGGAGGCTAAGACCTGAAGGAGGACGATTTCAAAAACCACAAAAGCCACATCTAGTCGTTAAGGGTTTTCAAATAACACACAAGCGATAGTATAATACATAATAGTTTCGCCTGAATAGACTTGTCACCAAAATTGGCTTAGTTTTTAATAAATAAGTCAGGGTCTTGTTATTAATGGTTCAGTGGGTGTTGTAAAAGACTTTACTAAAGATGCACGCGATGCAATCGAAAACATTATTATAACTTTTAAAGAAAGAGATATTGAAATTCAAAGATCGTCCACAAAATCTGAAGTAATTCATGGAGCATTCGTTTTCCGAAAGCAGTTTCCTAATGCAGTAGTATAATATCAATTACAATTCACAAAAGTCAGGGATTAACGCTTAACAGTTGTATTGTTGATGCTGGTTATGCAGTATTTTCATGTGGCCAAAATATGTAGCCTTTATCTCGCGTGACTTCACTCTCTGGTCTATTAATTATAAATTTTGAACCCTCAAAATGTTAAAGCGCAAGCATCAGCTATATCCGAAAATAATAGGCTAAGGAGTGAGTACCGACCAGAATTAAAACAATTACAAATTGGAATAAGATCTCAGGAAAAAATCCCTGGTCAAATCTGGCAAATTCATAATACTAAATTAGGAGCCATTCAAGACATTACTAACAATATAGACGAACTGGGAAATCTCGGTTTCAAAAAGGTTTATGGCGTGTCATGCTATGCAAATGTTTGTTTTACAATGTATTTTCAACTGCCCACCAATCGTGACGTTAAAAAACAATTACGAAACCAATGCTCCACTAAAAAAATTGTAATATCCTACCGAAGAAATTACCAGATTTTAAATTCTATAGATATTACAAATCAACTGGGACCACCATTTATTACAATTGAACAACAAGACTGTGCGGGATTTTTAAATTTCCTTATTTCGAATCATCAACCCCTGGAATTTCAATTCAGGCACTCAATGAAATTAACCACAAATGTTCAAACTGCAACCACAGCACAACCAGCTACGACAGTAAATTTATATTCCAAATTTTCATCCTAATCATCTTAAAAATCTTAAAAGAAAAGCCAATTTCGATTAACTACTCCACAGTCAATTTATCGCCTGGTTCCCTCTCGCAGACTCTATATGCACAACTCGTGAAAATGATCACTATCCTATACTCTGATATGAGTAAGGTTTGCGTGCGTGCGTCCGTGTTTGCTTGCGACACTGATCTTAATAATGGCACCAACGATTTCCTTCAAAAGTTGGAAATAACTAATTTCTGGGATAAAAATAAGTTCTAGACAGGTCTCATCTCCAGGAAAAATCGAATAATGTAAAAATACACCCGTTGCAGCAAACCTGCATACTCAGCTAATTTAAAATGGTACTTCACTAAGTCATGAAGCCACTTACCAACTTTCATCAAAGCGTATTCATAAATAAGCGAGATATGACATTGTATTTATTCTCCGTACAAAAAATTAGGGCTGAGTATGCAGGTTTGCTGCATCAAGGACCAAGAAAATCTGGTTTTTATGCAAATACCAATGGATCACCACTAGATGAAGCAACATACCAAGTTTTACCAATTTATGTTCATAAACAAGCAAGATGTCACATGTTTATTATTCTCCTTAAGAATAACATTATAGCTGTTGAGTACGCAAGTTTGCTGCCATGGGGACAAGAAAATGGGTTTTGTATGCAAATATCAATAAATCCCAACCATATGAAGCCACATACCGAGTTTCATTAATATGTGCTCATTAATAAGCGATATATAAAATTTTGCTTATCCTCCATAACAATAACATTGGACACAATATTTCGGCAACCAAAATTGACGTAGAGAAATAATCAAAGTACCAAATTATATGTTTTTTAAGCTGGATTCAATAGTAAAATTAAAAATTTGATTAAAATGAAAATTAAATGTGAAAACCCCAAACCCCCCCCCCCCCTTCGGATGGTGGATTCGTCTGGATTTCGAACTTATTCAAATAAATGGTACTTTACACATTTGTGCCAAATTTCATTAAGATCAGACATTTTTTACGAGTTATCGTGCTTACGGACACACACACACACACACACACACACACACACACACACACACACACATATATATATATATATATATATATATATATTATATATATATATACCGAATGGTGTTTTTGGAATCTGGGGACCTATAAATGAAATGTTATCATGGTCTTGGGCTTAGGTCTTACCATACCACCTATGGTAATAGCTTTCTTCCCTATAGGGTAAATTCACTAAACGAAAATGGAAATTTAAAAAAATTATCATTGGGGTCATGGAGTTTAACATCAAAACAAAAGAATTGTAACAGCTGTTTATAATAAATTAACGAACTGTCAAAGTAATACTCACGTTGTTTATGATTATTAACATGTAGTTTCCTGAGAGCAGTGATTAAAACTGTTGAGTGAAGATTACATATATAGAGTATTAAAATAAAACAAAGGGACATTGAGCTATAAATAACAACTTGAGGTATCTAAAAAAATGTAGAAAAGAGGCAAATGAGTTAAAAAAATCCGATTATCAGTAGGGGATAGTGGTTAAATATTATTCCAAGTCATCTAAACAATCTGACTGGCCTTCCCCAAGAAAAGCTCGGCCCCCAGGTACTAATCAAAAACATCCATCTCAGTTACAAGTAACCTCATAATTTTTTAACTACAACTTTGGCAAACACATGATAACAAAATTTCAAGTCTAATAATACCCAGTCTAAAAATTTCAAAAATCAAAATTAATGGAGTTCTATATAAATTAAAAAATGCGGTGTTCCATTTAGGAAACAGTTCAGCATCAGGGCATTTCATAGCTTACATTCAAAACAAAAATAAGTGGATAGATGCAGGTGATGAGAAAGTGAACGTCAAGCTACCATATGGTGCGAAAAAATGTATATTATAATGTTTAAAAAACTGCCAGAAAATTCTAAAAACTATCTAGGTAAAATTAAGGTAAATTAATCTTATTTAATGTTCAATATATTATAATACTTTATCCTTGATATATATTTTATTTTATTTCAACTTGAAATCTCATTTATAACAATTTTTAATAAACAATTATATAAAAAACAAATGATATCATACCCAAAAACACAAAGTGTTGACGGGTTGCCAAGTCCTAAATTTATATGATATCAAAATGTATTCCAAGTCAAAGATAGCACCTTTGATCTGACATTGTTTATCATTACAAATTACTTAAATATGTTGCAATAACAATGTTCGAAAGATTGTTGGTTATTTTCTATCTGTTCTTGGCCAGCAGATTCACTGATGCAAAATCTTTATTTTGAAATTTAAAAATCTAAATAAAGTATAGTTAAGAATTGTGATTGAATATTAAAAAAAATATTATCTGCTGGCCAAGAACAGATAGAAAATAACCAACAATCTTTCGAACATTGTTATTGCAACATATTTAAGTAATTTGTAATGATAAACAATGTCAGATCAAAGGTGCTATCTTTGACTTGGAATACATTTTGATATCATATAATTTTAGGACTTGGCAACCCGTCAACACTTTGTGTTTTTGGGTATGATTTTATAGTACTTAGTTTTTACAATCTTTGAGTTGTCCCCCAAGTTGAGGGGGACCCTAGGCCACGAAGGTGAGGCTGTGGGTCACTAAGGGGGCCCTCACGAGCCAGTGATTTAATTATATTCTGACAAAACATTATTCTTTCTCAATTGACGATACAAATAGTTTTAAGTTGTAAACGGTGTACATTCAAACTAAGTACCAAACAAAAAGTTATTCACTAATTTTTATTATTTTAAAAAGAATGTGCGGATTTGATAAATTTGTAATAATCCAGTAACAGGAATAGGGCCTGTTACCATTTGAAATATACCTACTGACAGTATTTTAGAGCACCTTACTTTGCTGAGTATATAAGTTGTAGATATTGTATATTTATATATTCTTGATCTAGAGCGATGATGTTTGAGCCTGTCCCCTAACCCTGTAAACTTTTAAAAACCCGCCATATGCTTTGTCGTACTTGGGATATAAACATTCCGTTCATGCCAATTTGAGTTAGTTCTTGTTCCACAAAACTCAACATGATATATTATAAAATATTAGGAATAAACAAACAAACAGAAAATAATTAAATAATAGCATCGAAATTATCGTTGGTTACGAAAATCAGTTAACGTAGGACACTGAGTAGTCTTAAGTCTTTCATAGTAAAATAATTAATAATAGTAATAATAGTAGGATAGATTGAAGTGTCGTTTTTTGTTTGTCCTTTTTTCGTATTATTCTTTTGGATTTGATAATAGTTTGAAGGTAAAGATGCTTGTTTTGAATCAATTTACTCATTACAATCAGCACTGTTCCGGTGTCGATGGGGGTTGTGATTGTTGGGTGTGTGTTTAACAGTATTGCTAACTGAATCATCCGATTACCCCACACTCAGTTTAAAATAATGTAGGAAGAAATACAATATGAGAAAGATAATATTTCAGTGGGGCATCATCACGTAAACTTAAATACCCCCCGTCGCAGCAAACCTGCGTACTCAGCGAATTTCCAATGCATTGATATGTTTCTCACTAGTACATAAAGCCACTCGCCGAGTTTGACAAAAATACATTCATAAATAAGTGATTTATTACATTTTATTTATTCCCCATAAGAATAACATTAGGACTGAGTACGCAGGTTTGCTGCAACGAGGAAGATAAGAAATGAGTTTTTATGCAATTATCAATGTAACTGAACCAGGTGAAGCTAATTACCATGTTTTATTAATTTATGTTCATAATTAAGGGAGATATAAAACTTTACTTATTCTCCATAAGAATAACATTAGGGCTGAGTATGCAGGTTAGCTGCTACGGGGACAATCAACAAAACATTTATTATTTGTGCAATTATCAATATACCAGTACAACATGAAGCCACATACCAAATTTCATCAATATACATTCATAAATAATCAAGATATCAAATTTTTTTATTCTCCATAAGGATAACATTGGACAACGTACTGTGTTTAGCACTTTGAATATCTCTGCAACGGTTTGACGTAGAATCACAATTTAAACACCAAAATGATTGTTTTGTGGAGCTGAAGTGATTGGTAAAAGAAAATGTGAAGTTTAAAGTAAAATTAACTGAGGAAAAGCCAAAAACCTTTTTCCCATAAGATTAACATGGGAGATTTTATTAGCATGTTTTTTTGGATTTTTTCCGCAACCACTTAACCTAGGTTAATAATTCAAAATACCATTTTATTTGTTTTTTTAAGCTCTATAACATGGTCTAAACCTAAATTAATTGTTTTAAAAATTTAAGGGTAAAAAATGCAAAAAACTGATTTTTGGAAAATTTAAAACCCCCATAAACCCCCCTTCCCATAGTCCGATTTTTCTGGTTTTCGAACTTAAAGTCATAAATGTCAGTTTACACATTTGAGCCAAATTTCATCGAAATCGGACGTTTTTTACTCAAGTTATCGCATTCACGGACACATATATAGATATATATATATATATATAGATATATATATATATATATAGATATATATATACATATATATAAATTTGAACGAATAGTGTTTTGGACATCTGGGGACCTCAAAACAAAAAGTTATCATGGTCTCGGGCTTAAGTCTTACCATGAGACCTACGGTAATAGCTTCTTCCCTATAGGGGAAATTCGCTAAAATGATGTACAAACGCCTAAAAGATAACTGAATTTTTACTACATTTCAAAATACTGAAATATCTTTAAGAATGTTTGTGTGATAATATCAAATGCATCCGCAAAAAGAAAATTTTGTAGTTAAAACCTGTAAAAGTTACATTTGAATTAGCATTAAACAAGAGTGATTAAAAACTTTGAGCATCCTGAGTATGTATAGAAAATTATACAGTGTTTTGTCTCGACTTTGAACATATATAATAAATGATTATTCAGCCAATAAATGCAGAAAAGAGTTTTCATTGTTTATGCTGAAGGTAATAAAAACTATTTAATAAAGTCTATCCAGCAATATGTTGATAACAAAACTCTTCAAGAGTTCCTAATCAATGTGTATCAAATTCAAACATATTTCTTTCGCGATATGCTATATTTTAATTTTTATTTTCTTCGTACAATGATTTTTGTGATAAAGCAATTATATGAGTTTATTTATTTTTTAATTTATAAACTTTGATTGTTAGTTTAGCCAGGAATGATGTTTTTATTGTAGCTATATTATTATTAATAATAGCTATTGCATATAGGTTTAAGAGAGTTAAAACCATAATATCTTTTGGAAAGGAAATTAATTACAACTTTTACAATTTAAGATTTTTCAAGTTTTGATAATAAATTAAAACTTTTTATTTATTTGTATATTTGGTGTATTTATTACAGTCCAGAATATTAAAAATAATGAGGGCATGTTACGGATAAAAAAATAACTTTCTTATGTATATATATACGTAAGAAAGTTATTTTTATGTTTTAAGTTTTTTATGTGTATATATATATGTAAGAAAGTTATTTTTTTATTCCGTAATATGCCCTCATTATTTTTAATATTCTGGACTATAATAAATGCACCAAATATACAAATAAATAAACCTATACCTATTACCTATACCATTACCTATATAAATAGTTGTAATGTGTATTTATGTTAGGGGGGGCCATTTTTGAATTCGCCCAGGGCCCCAGAGGTCCTAAATACGGCCCTGATTCAATGTTTTTGTGAAATATGGAAATAATGTTGACAACTTTATATAGGTAGCTAAAGCTCTTTAGGTGTATTTGTCAAAGAACTATACTCATTACCAAAAAAAGAAACTAAATTCCAACTTATCAGTTGGATTGGAATCAGTGTACAGTGGAAAACAAAATGAACAATTCCACAAAGGGAGAAACAACAAAAGACACCAGTAACAATATTTGTATATTTTCAAAAGAAATTCGTCTTGTTCAGTTGTTGGCGCGGCTCTCACATTTGAACACGTGTTTCTCAAAAGTCTGCCTCCAGTTGAAGGACTGGCCACACTGGTTGCAGATGTACTTCCCGACACTGTTGTGGACCCTCTTGTGAGTGTCGAGAGTCACTTTCACCCTAAAAGCTGCTCCACACTCATCACAAACAAACGGTTTCTCGTTAAAATGGATTCGCATATGGTTTTTCAAAATAGTTGAAGATTTAAACTCTTTCCCGCACATTTCGCAGAATACGGGCTTCGGTTTTCTTCTGTAATGGGCTTTTTTTCTATGGATCATTAGTTTAGCATTGGAATCAAAGTCTTCGTTACATACTTTACAAGTATAAACTCCTTCATCACTATGTTGAGTGCGGATGTGAGACTTGAACCGGCTGTATCCTTTTACTGTTTCGCCACAAATATCACAGATGTTTTCTGAGTTATCGTGTACTTCTTTCAAATGATAGTTCAATGCATTCTTAGTGGGTAAGGTTTTCCCACAAGTAGGACAGTCAAAAGATGAACCCTCCAAGTTTGAGATATGAACATTAATAACGTGCTTCTTTAATTTTTCTGGGCCCTGCAAAAATATGTGGCAAGTACTACACTCCATTTCTTCATAAGCCGAGTGAGTGATCTTTTCATGTGACGCTAACAATTGTGGACTTACAAATTGTTTTTTACAGACAATACAAGGGTAACTGGCACTACTGCTTGTGCCTGGGTGGTATTTATACTTATGATTCATTACTCCTTTCTTACTAGCAAAGTCTTTGTTACAAACCGTACAAATAAATCTCTTCTGGTGTTTGCACTGTTCTTTAACATTTCGGTGATTATGAAGATCTCTCTTCAGGTAAAATATTCTTCCACATGGTCTACATTTGTATGATTTATGACTGGTAAAATGTGTTTCCAATGCAGTATGACTTTTGAAAATATCTGTACACACTCGACAAAAGAATTCTATGCCATCTTTGTGTTCTTCTAGTAACTCGACACTTCCACATTGCACGTTGCATGTAGGACAGAGAGACTCATCGTCAGGCTTTACCGTTTCCTCCTCTGATGTAAAAGGAAGAGTTGTTGACAGCTGTGCTCTGTTCCTTTCCCCATCGGTGTTACTCGTTTGTTGTTGAATATTTTTGTGAAAAATTTTTCCTAAATTTAGTTTTAATTTGTTGACAAATTTATTCTCTCCAACATTTTTGCTTTCACTTCTTTTTAAATTGTTTCCAGTGTTATTTTGGTCTCTGTTAATCAGACCCTGTGTCGCTGTAGAACTGCTTGATGGGTCCGATGCAAGATGCGTATGACAGTCCTCGATCAAAGTTACTTTTTCTTCTAATGTAATATTTGGTATCTGCGACTGATTTAAAAACTCAGTCTGTGTCTCTGCGAACACTCTTTCCAGAGTGTTAATGTTATCATCTTTGGCAACTGATCCAGGAAAAATAGTAAACGACTTAGATGATTCGCTGTTTTTAACCTAAAAACAAACAAAAAATAGTTTAAGAAATTAACTGCAGGTATGGAATTTTGTTCTTTATCACAGTAATACTTAAATCAAATCAACAATCTGAGACAGACCAAAGAATTCTATAAGGAGATTTGAAACCCTCACAAATTTGGAATATAAGAAACAAACTGAATTTCAATATAAACAAGGGTAAAATTTTATTGTATCACCATAAAAGAACACCGAATAATTTTGACTACCAGATTGAAGGAATTGTTTTAGAAACTTATACAAAAATCGAAGATCTGGAAATAATTATGAACTCATCTCTAAGTACTGAAGATCATATACATAAATTGTGCAATAGATATAACAGATTACTGGGATTAATAGAATTTGAAAAGATGGCTTCTCCATAATGTCTTTAAAATTAATGTACACATCTTCAGTTAGACAGCTTCTAGAGTACTGTATTGTGATATATTCACGGTATATAAAAAAATAAAAACAGTGTAAAAAGATTGAGAACTTACAAAATCGATTTTTAAGAATGAATGTTCAAAAAATTGGTTTTGGTTATATGAATTTTCCACATCAACATATAGGAGAGATATTAAATTTAGAAAATCTAGAAAAATATTTAGACACAAATTTCTTTTTAAAATTGTTAATGGTTTTATACACTCCCAGAAATATTACAAGAGATAAGTTTTAAAAATATAAGAAATTCCAGAAATTTATATACTTTTCCAAAACATTTTTATGGAACAAATTTTTAATATTACAGTACTCTTCCGCGTCTTCATAGGATTAGAAATGAAATTTCTACAAGTTTAGATCTGTTTGATTCTCACCTTGAAAAATTTTAGTCTGAAGCCAAAGAAATTTTTTAAAATTGAATGTAACTAAACAATTTAAGTTCTAATGTGCAATATATTTTTGAAATTGTATGATTACCTATATAATTTTATACTAGTTTGTAAATGGCTTGTCCGTTAATAAATGAGTATGAATAA
Organism: Allygus modestus; assembly: GCA_963675035.1. Taxonomy (NCBI): domain Eukaryota; kingdom Metazoa; phylum Arthropoda; class Insecta; order Hemiptera; family Cicadellidae; genus Allygus; species Allygus modestus. The sequence goes on from OY776114.1 coordinate 132,465,600, forward strand.
AATAAAATAATGGTTACTTTTGACAAAATTATTCATTGTAGGTAATCTTTATATATAATTCTGTAAGCAAAATTTGTAAGTCAAAATTGTAGGAATTTGGTAAATTGCAGGATAATAGGAGAGAGTTCAAATTAAAGGTCTTGCTCTCAGGGACTCGGGAAAAATAGCAGTATTTGTAAAAAGTTACCAGCAAACGAGCAATAACGTAAAACATCACCCATAAGAAAAGCATGGGATTTAAAAACATCTGCATTGTTCATATTAAAACATGTGATCCTACTTGATGAAGTTCTATTTTCTTCCACATAAAAATCAGATGACAGAGTATTGGAGAAAGGTTAGGGGCTTTGGCCCCTTCAAGCCACTACAGTCTTTATATATAACTAGCTGTTCCCGCAGGACTCGCCCCGCAAATAATTTATAAAAACTATGACAGTTGTGTGTGCTGCATTCTGTGGTTAGTTTGTGGAACTACTACAAATCAAGATCAGCTGTTTGAATTTTCATTAGCTCAAACAAAATTGAATGTCCATAAGGAATACATGGGAACTTTGTCGGGGTTTCTGGCGGAGCCCTAAGGTCAGATCAGGATGAAAAAATTTTATTTTCCTATTTTATGCCTAAAGAATCAATGTAAAAAATTTCAGCTCTCTCCCTACATGGGAAGGTAGAGAATTATTGATGAGTGAGTCAGTCAGTCAGTGAGTCAGTCAGTCAGTAAGTCAGTCAGCCAGGGCTTTGCCTTTTATAGATATAGATTCTGTAGGAAAAATTGTTAAATCTAAATTGTGGGAGTTTGGCAAATTTCAGGATGATGGAAGATGGCTTAAATTAAAGGTCTTGACCTATAGGTACTCGGAAATAATAGCAGTATTTCTAAAAGTTACCAGCAAACAAGCAATAATGTAAAACATCACCCATAAGCAAAGCATGGGGATTTAAAAACGTCTGCTTTGTTTACATTAAAACATGTGTAAGATTCCACTTTGTTTACAAACTGTGCTACTTTCCTCACCATGTAAAGAGTACAAGAAAATTAGACTAGGCAGAGTCTTGGAGCGAGTGTAGGAGCTATGGCCCTTTCAAGCCACTAGTCTTTATATATAATTCTGTAAGCAAAATTTTTAAGTCATAATTGTGGGAGTTTGGCAAATCGCAGGATGATGGGAGACGGCTTAAATTAAAGGTTTTGATCAGGGACTCGGGAAAAATAGCAGTATTTCAAAAAAGTAACCAGCAAACGAGAAATAACGTAAAAAATCCCCCATAAGGAAAGCATGGTGATTTAAAAACATCAGCTCTATTTACATTAAAACATGTGATTAACACGTTGGCTGCAGGTGACCCGCATGCGGAGTCACGCGACCCTAGCGCTAGGAGCAGCTGACCTGCCTAGGAGTGACGGTGCACCTGCCACTGTAATGCTTTGGTGTGAGCTCAGCTCTTGGCGGGAACGGACCTTACGCTGTCCGCTCCTCACATAGATACCACGTGTTAGTTCGGTAGCGTCAGTTTCCCGCACCATGCATTTTTTTTAGTTTTACCGTGTGATTTATTTACTAATGTGTTTTTTTTCAAGTTGTGTTATGTGCTGACCGTGTAAAAACACTCAGAATTAACCATGATGGATGACGATGAAACATAAAATATTAAATTCTATAATTATGTGCAGTAAAAACTTGCATTTGGAACGATTTTTATACATGGTATTATATTTGCATTTTTATACTGGTTTACTGTATAAGTCATTTTTGCCATAATTAAAAGTTTATAAACATCTTTCGTGGTTTATTATTGAGTAGGACCTATTATTTCATAGTGTTTACGCTAGTGTATTACGTCAAAAGGGTCGGCGACTACTTCCAGGAGCGGCTGACTCCCACACGTGAGGTCCACAGATGTGACGTCATCGTAACACCGGAAATAGCGTATTTGGACACTTTTTTAGCAGTTTTTGTGTTTTGGCAACATTTTTTAGTTACATTTTTGGGGGAAAAATCCACATTTTTGATGACCAATATAATGATTTTTCAGCACCCAACGTGTTAAGTAACTGTTTTGTTTGCAAACTGACATGTAAATAGTAAACATCAGAAGAGGCAGAGTATTGTTGCAAGGCTCCCTAGCCTTGCAACAATACTGTGCCTCTTCTGATGTTTACTATTTACATGTCAGTTTGCAAATGCAGGGGCTATAGCCCGGTCAAGCCACTAGTTAATTTAAATATATTGAAACTAGGTAAATTTAAAGTTTACATTTAATTTAAAAATGGTGGGATAACAATTCAGTAGCGTCTTATTAAACTTAATACCAAATTCATCATGAGGATTATCAGTATGCTTGCAATATACACGTTAAGCTTTTAACTGCCAAGTGCCAAGTTGTGAATGGAGTGTTTGAAACTCTGTTGTACAGTTGATAATTTTTGAAATATTTTGTATGTCTGAACATTAGTAATTCTAATAAACGAGCTCCTGGTGGTCACACACAGTAAGAGAAGGGAAAAAGGAAATACCATTTATCAGATATGCAGCTCATAAAGGATTCACCATCAGCTCGGACCCGTGTAATCTACTGATAAAGGCCTGCCCTCACCTTTAATTGCATAGAAAGGTGAACCCTTCACAGGGTTCGAACCCTTAGGTCTATCCAAGTGCCACTCCCTGGCAGGGAAGTGCTTTAACCACCACACCACTGATAGGACCATTAGTTGTGTTAAAGCCTTCGTGCTGGAAGAGTTGCTTCCGATAATGTCCACCAGAGAGGGCTGCCACATCTCTAGGTCGGGCCCAGGGCCACATTCTGACTGTGGGGCCCCCTCTTCCCCTGAGCCCTGGCCAGGGGGACCGTGGTCCCAAAAGCCCCCCTATGTGGCGGCCCTGCCACCAGATAATACCCTGTGGCAGCCACAGACTGCAGACAGTGTTAATTGTGTTACCTTTATAGAAACTAATAATGTTTTTGAGTAGCAGTTGCTGATATCGGCTCTTGGAACTCAAGAAGTTAGTATTCAGCTTAATATGGCAGACAGCTAGACCGGATAGCAAAAACCCAGATATGCTAGAGTCCTACTGATGATAAACAATTGACATGTGTTCTAGTTCATATTATGTTATATTCAAGTGATCAAATTATCCTTGAAGGGTGGCCGGTTTCAATCTGATATTCAGGCGAACGTCACAGTTAAGTTCTTCTCAGTCATGACAGTTCTTTAAAAATCCATAGAGACATTAAACACTAAATACCCCCATTGCAGCAAACCTGCATACTCGGCGAATTTCCAATGAATATATAACATAACACATTAAAACACTTAACACGATTCATAAGAAATGTATTCAAAAACAAGCGATATTTAAAATATTAATTATTCTCCATAAGAATAACATTGGGAATGAGTACGCAGGTTTGCTGCAACAAGGCACACAAAATAATGGGTTTTTATATCAATAGAATGGGTTTTTCAAATATCAATAGAACTCATCTTAGTGAAGTCACATACCAAGTTTCATCCATATACATTCATAAATAAGCGATATATAACATTTTAAGTATTTTCCATAAGAATAACATGGGGACCAAGTAACTAGGTTTGCTGCTACAGGAACCATAGGCGAAAAATTGATTTTTTGAGCAAACAACAATAAACCACAACCAGATCAATCCATATATCAAATTTCGCAAGTTTATGTTCATAAATAAGCGAGATATACAATTTTTCTTTTTCTCCATAAGAATAACATTAGACAACGTACTGTGTTTAGTACTTTCAATATCTCGGTAACCAATTGATGTAGAGCAATGATCAAAATACCAAATTGTTTGTTTTTTTAAGCTGAATTTAATGGTATAAATTAAAATTTGATTTAAATCAAAATCACATGTGAAAACCCCAAAAAACACATTTTTGGGGTACAAAACCCCCCAAAACCCCCTTCGGATGGTGCAATTCATCTGGTTTTCGAACTCGTTCAAATAAATGGTACTTTACACATTTGTACCAAATTTCATTGAGATCGGACCTTTTTTACGAGAGTTATCGTGCTTACGGACACATACATATATAAAAATTTGAACGAATGATGTTTTTGGCATCTGGGGACCTCAAAATGAAAAGTTATCATGGTCTCAGGCTTAAGTCTTACCATGAGACCTACGGTAATAGCTTCTTCCCTATAGGGGAAATTCGCTAAAAACCATACAAACCAACACAAGAATTCATTTTTGTCCAAAATTGTTTGGATTTCAGTATGGAAGTTGAGTCTGTTTCAGAGGATTTTTTAAAAACTGAAATGTTTGAGAAAAAAACAGTCCCCTTACAAGGATAATTGGATCACTTGACAATAAGGTAACTTAAACCAGTACAAATATGTTGGTCAGTGATTCGGAAGTTTAACTCATGAAAAAAATGAAAACAGTTATGTACGGGTAATTATACCAGGTGTCCAAAAAGTCCCGGGTCGGTTAAATATTTGTCGAAATATTTAAAATAGAGCTACAAAACTTTGCACAAAGTTACTGGACATAAAAATCTATTTTAACACATATTCAGTGATCCGCTACTTCCTCAGGGGGACGGCCCGCTAGGAGTCAGAAGAAAATCTTAAATGTAAGCATAGGTTGATATGCATATCAAATAAAAGGTCTTTATTAGTAGAGTACAGAGCCGCAAACCCGACCTCAAACGGAGAAACGAGTCAAAAATGACAGCCGTTCAAAGATGGCTTGAGTTTGCAATTTAGGTTAATGTAGAAAATAAACTGACAAGTTTTTTGATTTTAACATTACTAACCCAAAACTGTTTACAATTAATACTGTTGTAGAATTATAAGTTTCATTATTTCTGAGAGGGATCGAAAATAAAACAAACAAGGAAAATGAATGAGCCATGATAAACCTAAAAGAGAAAGTTATTTGTGACTGATAGTGTGTTCCATGAACTTGATTACATTTACCTAAGTTGCAAACTCAAGCCATCTTTGAACGGCTATCATTTTTGACTCGTTTCTCCGTTTGAGGTCGGGTTTGCGGCTCTTTACTCTACTAATAAAGACCTTTTATTTGATATGCATATCAACCTATGCTTACATTTAAGATTTTCTTCTGACTCCTAGCGGGCCATCCCCCTGAGGAAGTAGCGGATCATTGAATATGTGTTAAAATAGATTTTTATGTCCAGTAACTTTGTGCAAAGTTTTGAAGCTCTATTTTAAATATTTCGAAAAATATTTAACCGACCCGGGACTTTTTGGACACCCGGTATATTCATTGTTATAAAAGGGACAAAACGAATCGACGCTTCAACTTCAAGCTTTAATTGTGTCATGTGTTTGAATAATCATACATGGTACTGACGATTTTCATGCTGACTATTGCCATTGATTTTGAATACAGAATAGATGAACCAAGCTTATTGCCCCCACCTATAACCCAAAAAATACACCATGAAACTATTGAGACACCATCTCAAAGGAGGCGCTGGCAACCAATGTTTCAATTTGTGGGACTTTGATCCCGTTTCCGGGATTTCCAATCCCTCCATTGGATTAAAACGGGATGCGGGATAAAAACACCAATATTACCTTCCTCGTTCGTCCAGCATTACAGGTTAGACAAATTTCCTATATTTAAAAATAGAAACATATACGGTACAATTAAAAGAGAGCAGCTGGTAAAATTAAATTGAAAACTATTTGATTCTGCAATATAGCAGAAAACATATCAATGATCTAAGAGTAAAAGGGATGAAAATAGATTTTTTACAGTGATTTAATAGGATAAAACGGGATTTTTTATATGAAAAATGGGTTTATTATTTTTGTCTCGTACGCAGATGATATATTTGTCTGATTACTGGACCAGCTGGTCCATTTTCTTGGCTTCAAAAATTGAAAAGTCCTTGGGATATCTATTCTGTATTCAAAATCAATTCTATTGCTTAAATTTTATGTTTTATTTACATTTTTCGATAATGCACGTGTGTTTTACTTTATTTTTACAAACAATTTTACAAATAAAATATTTTATGGATAGAAAAAATGAGAGATAAATAAAAAAATAAACTCATTTATTGTTTTATTTATTTTTTGGAAATATTTTGTATTTCATTGAAGTGGTTTTGTTTTTCTGGGCGTAATGAGTGGAAAAGACATTCAAAATAAATTGAAAACACATTTTAAAAATAATAAACAAACAATGCAGATAGCAGAAAAAATCATATGTTTAAATATAGGCCTAACTAGATTTTATGAGTGACCTTGAAGCGTTGATTGATTTTGTTCCTACTACAGTTGTTAAATTGTATTAGGCTGAGTTTTCATATTTTGCATTGATGTTTCAAAAATGATCGGTCTGTATCAGAATTGAAGTAAAAAACCGATTAACTATTAATCTGATACTAGTCTTGAAGATATGCTAAACTTAATTAGTTTTGTAACATCATTCGAAAAAAATTGCAAAACCATTTTTTGCTATGTTCCTCATTGACAATTCTTGAAATGTGAATAATTGCATTATATTAACAGTATTATTGAACAATTAGATATTAGCTTTCAAGTGAACGAGAGACAAAGAAATTACAGTGTGCAATAAGTTACATAAATTTAATAAACCTCAGATTGATTTTTATTTAAAAACAAACAAATACACAGATACAAAAATATGAATTACTGACAAACCGTACGATGTTTAGTAAAAATACAAAACATGTTTCTTTAGGATGTAACTGAAGGCTGTGCTTGGATTGGCTGAGTTAGATATTGATCTAAAGTCTAACGTCTCAACCTGACAGTTTTACAGGTAACTGAAAAAAATATGCCTACGATCTTTTGAGTGAGACCCAAAAATTCCCTACTTTAATCTAATATCAGGTATTTCAAACTATCATACAGTAATATTATTAAGGCTGAAAATAACTGTAATTTTCAAGCTCAATGCAGTTAGATTTTAAAATGTTTAAAGGCCGCTTTCTCCAAGTACAGTTAAACTTAAACTTTGGTTTAAACTTAAGTTAAAAGAAATTCTGCATTTCCAATGTGTTATGGGTAGTTTAAACCTCGTTTGTGTTAAATCTATAGAGAGAACTAATCTCAAGTTCAAAATAACCTGGGGTTTTAAAAGATTTAACACAAACGAGTTTAATACAGTTAATACTACCTACTGTTCATCTGAGGGCTTTGCAGTCAATTAACATGAAGAACCGATTACATGAGTTCATTTGCCTACTTTTCGTAAATAGTTAATATGTTAGGTTTGCTTGTTTGGCAACAACATTTCAAAGTTGTATAAAGTGTATTCTGTGGTAAATCTGATGAACTGTCCCAAATAATGAACATCGGTCATAATAATAATTACTAAATAAATACGGATTTAGTCACGGACACACATTTATCGTATTTTAAGGTGAACAGAATAGCTTATCAGTGTATGATGCCAAGCGTAGTCTTCACTGTCTAGACACACTTTCTTTGGTCAAAATCATTAATGAAATAGTCCAAGGGCCATGGCCTTTGACAAACCCACGGTTTATCTTAGGGTCCGAAACAAACTACTCATCCTATAAAAACTACACTTCTGATTATGAATCAGGTTCTGACAGTCCAGTTTCACTTTTTAACACGAGCCAACAAGATAGGGCTAACAAGAATATTTATCAACTGTTGACTTGCGGATGCTAATGAACAGATTATTCACCTCGTCTCAAATCATTCACTAAGCTGCATTACATTACCACGCCACCAGGCCCCATCTTGTCTAACAAAACTTACTGACCATTAGATTGACATGGGATCTTTGAAGGCTGAGGAGGCAGAATCCTAAAGTATTATTTATAAAACGGATACTAACCATTGACAGCGTGTAATATGATGTTTGAAGAAAGTTTTTTATTTTATTAATGGTTGTTTACAGATATTATATTTTATAGTTGTTAATAATGTGTGGTATATTATTAAGTGAAGATGAAAACTACTGTAATTCTGGCACAAGTTGTTCGGATATTTACTCAGTAAGATATTGCAGGTCACAGCAACGCAAGTGACGGCAACCCTGCAATCTATTGGTTCTCATTTATTGCAATAGACTTCAGATTCAGGCCTTAGCCTCTGTAGTTTTGTTTCCAGTCAGAGATTAACATTACGCTTGGCCTAATATCAAAATTACAACCAAATTTTCATTCAAGTGTAGTAGAGTCTCACAACCTTAACACAAAGAGGACTTTAGAGGTTGTAAAGTTTCTGGAATGTCACGTTTGAAGAAGCTTGTTTAAAGATCATGATGTAAAATCCAAACATGGTTTTTATTTTATTTATAACGCATAGATTTAAATACAGGGTTTTTATAAAAGAATGGTGTGGTTTTGACTCCTTATAAAAAATAAAAAACTACACAAAATAGAAAATGAAGGTTGGTAGCACTGGATTCTACAGCTCAAATAGTTTTTTTTAATCAACTGCCAAAAATATCTCTTTGATTGTTAGCACCGTGTTTTTGTAACAAAATTCATCTTAAGGATTCAGTTTCAAGTAATGTTTCAAGGTGGATAGGTAGAGGTGTCATGTACCCTGGCCTCCTAGGAGCCTGCACTTGACTCAAGGGGTTTTTGTATGGGGATGGGTGGAATACATATATTTTAATCACAATAAGAGGCAGTATCCTCAGTAAAAAAAGGACATGTTGCAAAGTGAATGGGTGGAATCACACCATCTTTTAGATGTTTGCAGAGCTGTAAATGGCGTATATATTAAAATTGACTAGTCATCTACATTAAACTGTTTCTTATGGGGATTTAAATAAAATAAATATTTGTTATACCTTCTTTGGTTTGTTTGGTATCTAATATCAAAACCGCTCCATTCTTTTATGAAATACCTTTTAGATATAAATACATTAAGTACTGGTATATTCCAATGCGATTACTGAAAATACAGTTAGATGTGCATGAATCTAATTTTCTTCAGCTTCAAGAAAATTTATTTAAATTGTAAATAGTCACAGACTATTATAGTTATTACAGTTAATTAGTTACTGCGTATTTCTAATCTATATTTCCCAGGTAGTGTTTTTTTTTTTTTTTTGTAATAAAGACTTTTCTTTATAAAAACAAACTAAATTGGTGTAAGGATTCCACTTATATTAATTTTCTCAGTGTCATGCTTGATAAGTCGCTCACTTGGTCCGAAAATATAACCAAGCTTCAGTCAAAACTCAACAAGGCTTTTTATGTTTGACAAGTGTTTTCGATTGATACATCTACTCTTAAGGCTGTATATTACACCTATGTTTATTCCCATTTTTACTTTCTCCCCCTATATATAGTATATGGAGAAAGTATTGTTTTCGTCAAAATTTTCGAATTTGAGTTGTTAGTGGAAATATTCGTTTTGGTGCTCCCTGAACCCAAAAAAGTGGTTTTTACGTGATGTCTGTCTGTGTGTGTGTGTGTGTGTGTGTGTGTGTGTGTGTGTGTGTGTGTGTGTGTGTGTGTGTGTGTGTCTGTGTGGATGTGTACAGAGCTAGAGCCCTAACCTATGGGCCGATTTTTATGAAATTTGGTATGTAGGTACTAATCCACGATATCTCCAGGCGTTTTTTCATTTTTTGAATTTTTTATTTTTAAGGGTAATTATCCCCCAAAAACCGCCAAAAAACATGAAAAATCCAAATTTCTCAAAAACGGCTCTAACAATTTTGATTAAACTTTAGTGGTTTGTAGAACTTTAGGTTTCCAACAAAATGACACCACCCACATTACTGGAAAAATTCGGGTCAGAAATTGCAGGACTTAAAACATCCAAAATCCAGTTTTTGAATTTTTCATAAAAAATCATAAATGTTAAAAAAGATTACTACTCACCAATAAAAAGAGCTCAAAAAACTAAATAAATTAGCATTTTGAATTACTATTCTACGATTGATAGTTGCGGAGAAAATTGAAATTTTCATTTAGCGGTAAACGCAGTACGTTGTCCAATGTTATTCTTATGGGGAATACAAAAATAACTATTTCTCTCTTATTTACTGATCAATTTCATTAAAATTTGATATGCAGGTCGAGTTAGCATTGACCAACAGAAGATGTTCGAAATGTGTTGTTATTTAACCCTGGGGAGTGGCAAGGGGGCATTTCCCCTCTCAAAACCACTGTGTGTAGCAACGGACTCTATTGTGCCTCCCAAAAAGGGATTTGGGTGGATATTTCTGAAAACAACTATTTTAGACAATTTTCTGTACATTTATCTATACTTCATATTCTATATATAGTAAATAACAAATATTTTTGTCATTAAAGTTTGGATAAAAGGGAGAAAGTATGTGTCAGTTTCCTGATACCGTTTATTTCATATAGAATTGTATTCTGGGGTTGTTCTTCTGAAAGCCTAAAAGTGTTCCGTCTTCAGAAAAGAATTCTGAGAGTGATGACTGGTGCTTGTGTAAGGTCTTCATGCCGTAACATATTTCAAACTTTTGAAATGTTGCCTTTACCTTGTGCATTATTTATCCTAAACATTGTAATTTTTGTGAGAGTGAATATGCTTCACACTTTAATTCCAAAATGGATAGTCATGGTTATGATACTAGACATAAACACTTGCTACAAATACCAGCACACAAGTCATCATCTTTTGAAAAAATCAGTTCTATACACAGGTAGCAAATTTTATAATAAACTGTCTCAGAGTATCAAATACATTTCCAATATAAGAAAATTCAAAGCAGAAGTGACAAAGTATTTAAAAACAAAGTACTTTTATAGTGTCAATGAACACCTTACCTTAACAGTCTGTCATTATAGTTATACATTTTATTTTGGTTATTAACCTTATTTTATGACGGGTGACTTGTTTGAATGTGACTGATTATTTACTTTTTGATTGACCATAGAATGTATTGTTAGGCCTATGTATTGTAGTATAAGGACACATTGACAATTCACCTGTCTAAGGTAAATTCCCTGTAATAGATGTTGTAATGTAATAAATAAATAGATTATACTCACAAAACAATGAATTTATTTTAAAATCTATGTACACATTATGAGAACAATCTTCATACTACTCGTATGTGAAACAAAATGGAATACTAAATATTCAACTGTTCTTTAAACACTTGGAAATATGTTTTTCTAACGTCTGTTTCCATTTGAACCCTAACCCACAGTTGTCACAGTGATATTTTGTAATGTCACTGTGAACCCTACCGTGTGTGTTTAGAGCTACGCTTTGCTTAAAAGTAGCTCCACAAACATCACATTGATATGGCCTGTCTTTAGAATGCGTAAGTTGATGAATTTTGAAAATATCTCGGGTTTTTAAAGCCTTGCCACAAATTTCACAAATGAAAAGTCCAATCATTTCTTTTTTCTTCTTCTTCTTGTGGATTTTTTTATGAATATACAGTTTTCCTTCCGTAGGAAATACTTTTTGACATACTTTGCAAGTAAAAGGTCCTTGTTTGTGTTGGTGATTCATGTGTCTTTTCAATCTCTCCATACCAGTGACCGTTATCCCACAAACATCGCACGAGTATTCTGTGCTATCGTGAACCCGCATGTGAATCTTTAGTCCATACCTGCTATCAAAAGACTTTGCACAAATAGTGCAGACGATAGCTTGTTCCTCGGGGTTTCTTACGTGTCTGTGCTCAACATGAATCCTCAACTTTTCAGGACCCTCTAGTAACCTGTGGCAAAACTCACATTCCATATATTCGTAAGCAAGATGAACAGCCTTCTCATGAGCTACCAGGCGAAACATTTTATCGAATGATCTCCTACATACACTGCACAAGTAACTGATATCTGTGTGGAAATGTTGAATGTGGTATTGCAAAGATTTCAGCCTTAAATAGACCTTCCCACAATGTTCACACCGATTCTTTGTTTCTTTGATGCAGTTCTCTCTTGAATTTTTGTGTTGCAAAAAGTCATTATTTGTCAAAAAACTCTTATCACACAGCTTACACTTGAATTTATTATGGCAAATGAAATGACTTTCGAGAGTGCTGTGGTCATCGAAAACTACAGTACAAATACGACACAAAAACTGTTTTCCGTTCTTGTGGTCTTGTAAACCCTCGAAACTTTTGCAATTTGTATCGCAAACCAAGCAAATTGACTCATTTTCAGAATCCACTAGTTTGGCTAATGATTTGACTAATTTGTCCATGCGTCGCTTGGAAGGCAAAGGCTTTTTGGGGGTAACTGTCTTCATGGCATCATTGATTAGTTGAACTGTGGTGTTTGCTGTTTTACAGACTAGATTGGGCGGGTTCGCAACATCCTGATGTATGGCCCCCGCTCCACTCACTATGGTGTTTGCTGTTTTACAGACTAGATTGGGCGGGTTCGCAACATCCTGATGTATGGCCCCCGCTCCACTCACTACGGTGTTGGATGTTTTTCCTACTAAGATGGACGGGTTCGCAACATCCTGATGTATGGCCCCCGCTCCACTCACTGTGGTGTTGGATGTTTTTCCTACTAAGATGGACGGGTTCGCAACATCCTGATGTATTGCCCCTGCACCACTCACTATGGTGTTGGATGTTTTTCCTACTAAGATGGGCGGGTTCACAACATCCTGATGTATGGCCGCCGCTCCACTCACTGTGGTGTTGGATGTTTTTCCTACTAAGATGGACGGGTTCGCAACATCCTGATGTATGGCCCCCGCTCCACTCACTGTGGTGTTGGATGTTTTTCCTACTAAGATGGACGGGTTCGCAACATCCTGATGTATGGCCCCCGCTCCACTCACTGTGGTGTTGGATGTTTTTCCTACTAAGATGGGCGGGTTCGCAACATCCTGATGTATGGCCGCCGCTCCACTCACTATGGAGTTGCATGTTTTTCTTACTAAGACGGGCGGGTTCACAACATCCTGATGTATGGCCCCCGCTCCACTCACTGTGGTGTTGGATGTTTTTCCTACTAAGATGGACGGGTTCGCAACATCCTGATGTATGGCCCCCGCTCCACTCACTGTGGTGTTGGATGTTTTTCCTACTAAGATGGGCGGGTTCACAACATCCTGATGTATGGCCGCCGCTCCACTCACTATGGAGTTGCATGTTTTTCTTACTAAGACGGGCGGGTTCACAACATCCTGATGTATGGCCCCCGCTCCACTCACTATGGAGTTGCATGTTTTTCTTACTAAGATGGACGGGTTCGCAACATCCTGATGTATGGCCCCCGCTCCACTCACTGTGGTGTTGAGTGGTTTGCAGACTATGTTGGTCAAGTTCTGAACATCCTTAGGTATATCTCCCATTTCACTCACTGAAGTGTTGGGTGTCTTGCAGACTAGGTTTAGCAGATTCAGAGTACTCTGAGAGAAGGTCTTCACTTCACTCACAGTGGTACTAGATGTTTTCAATCCTAAGTTGGGCTGGTTTAGAACACCCTGAGGTGTTTCACCCACTTCACTTACAATGATGTTTTCCATTTTGCAGATTAAATTGGGCTCGTATATAGTACCCCGAGGTATTGGCTCTGCTTCAGTTGCTGTTTTCCAGACTATGTTGGATGTCTTTAGAGTACTTTTTGCCTCCACTCCTCTTGCTGCGATATTTTCTGTTTTGCAGACTACGTTAGGCGGGTTGATAGTACCTTGAGGCATGGCTCGCGTTCCACTCACTCCACTCATTGTGAGGTTGGGTATTTTCCCGACTATGTTGGAAAGATTTAAAGAAACCTGAGGTAAGCCTTCTTTGATGGGGGCAGTAACACAGCAGGGTATAAGACTCAATCCAGCATTTACACCAAAACTACCATGAGGTGAAAAGTTTTTAATTACCAAGTAAGTCTGCTTCGGCTGTAACCTGTCCTTTCCAAGGTTTCCGTCATATGGTAATACGGTAAGTTGTTGATGTTCAAAACCATAACCCTAAAAACAAACACAATTGTGAGAATTTACCAGCTATTTATTTATCTTATGGTACCAGATTTAAAATGAGAGAACTGCTAAGACTAGAAGGTCCTTGGCTTAAAAATGTGATCCAACAATTAACAGAGACAACTTATTAACATGCTAGTTGAAGTCTCAATGTACTATAGGTTGATTATTTAGACAGTGACCTGCGCGAGAATTTTTCGCGCATCTAGGGGAGGAAAATTCAACCTCCCACTACATCTCAATCAACCCAAGAGAGGGGTAAGGGGAAGTGTTTCCCCATCCACTGTTCATAAACAACGGCTGGTAAGGAACTTAGTGACAACTAACTTGTTGTTTTTCGTTAACAGTTGCAACTGCTACAAATTCGCCTTTCAATTAGGTATTATTTAAACTGGTTTGTGGCTTTAAAACATTAATTTAATTTGTTTCTTAGATCAGCTGGAAACAATTTTTAATATATAAACAAACGTTAAAGGATTATATTTGTTGTTGTCTCAAAGCATTAATTCTTTGATGTTTTGAGTTTTTAGCTTTTTTTGTATTGATTTATTTATATTTAGCTTGAGGGAAATCTAAATACTGTACAGATATGACCACTGCCAGCGTGTCATGCAGTTAATCCAGAAAATCGGTATATAGTACAGTATGATGCTATGACGGTAATATTGCAGAAGACGCTATCAAGCACAAACACTGAGTATGGTATTACTCTCACTAAAATTATCTGAATAATTCAGTAATATTACATTCCTAGCCTACGACCTTAAAAAAATCATCTATTTACTATTTTGACTAGTGTTACACTGGCGTATTTAGCAATTAGTTTTGGGGAAGGATAACCCTAATTCATTTAATGATCGATGCAGGGCCGGATTTACGATCGGTACTATAGGTCCCTAGGCGCAGGTCTCCTACCGCCCTAGTCAGCAACCTGGTGACCTATGTTATGTGTGGCTTGTTTGAAGCTTTTGTATGTAGTATATGGGTGGTCGGGGCCCCTAAGCGCACACCTAAGCGTAGCCTATGCTTAAATACGACCCTGGATCGGCCGGCCTGATCGTTGTGTGTATGGGAAAATTGACCGGGCAACTGTTGCGATTCCCATTAGGCGTCGTGTGCCGGCCGGCAACCGTCGTCGATGTGACACTGCATTGAGGCAAACACTGACGTGAGTTAGGCCTTTAGGTCGCGAGTAGTTCTGCATTTTTTCTGTTTTATTTTTCAAACATTTTGAGTTTGGCCATAGTGAAGAACATAACCTCACTTTATACTTTATGCTGTTCCTAGATAATGTTGGCATTGTGCCGTTTCCATATCACTGTTGAAATGTTGAGAAAAGTGCACTGTTTATGCTGCTACGGCTACGAGGAGTTGTAATTTTATAGAGGAATTTATAAAACACGAATGTACATGGCAAATCTGATTGAAATCTTTCAGAAACTAATTACATAACTGACACTTGTAGCGGCGAACGTTGAGTTCGACCTATCGCTACGTGTATGGAGGCATTCAGTTACAGTCCAACTGTTCAGATCAGCTTTACGGCAGAAGCCTCATGTCCCAGGGGGTTTGGGGGTAATGGACAATCTTCAGGGAAAAGGCGCTGCCTCATAACTTTAAGAAGTTTTTTGGGGTTCAATTTGCATACTACTGTATTACTTGAATAGGTTTTTTTATCCTGGAAGGATTTGGTTGTAAGTTTATTATCTATATAGATTGTTTGAATTTCGGAGTTATTTTTCTAATTTTAATTTTGTGGTTTTGTTTTGAAATGTTAAAAATATATTACGATGATGAGAAAACTCAAGAGATGATTTACAATTAATTGAAGTTTTTATTTATATCCAGCTTATTCTGGCTGAAAAATGTGTTTCCCAGTGTAACTAACAGCTGTTATGTCATTGAATTGTATTTAAATCACCCCATATTCTTGCATCAATTCGCTTTTAAATTGGTTTAGGTATAAGCATTTATTATGCATCACAGGTACAAAGTAATAATTTCAGGAATAACGAGATGCGACAATGTAAAAACTAATGTATTGATTTATAAATAACAGCTGTGATGAAACAGTTTTTCTAAAAAACAATAAAAAAACCAACAAAAAAATACAACTGCTTTAGCCAATGGTGAGCATGCAAGGACTGTGATTGGTTAACTTTCACTTCAGGTAAAGCTGGAGAGGGGGAATCATTTCCCACAGTATCTCGAATTAGCATACCGTCAACAAAATCCAGTTATAGTTGATTTGGTTTGGTTCCATTCTTTTGCAATGTTAGCAAACAAATTAAGGTTCAATGCAAAAGCAATGAATTGAAAAAAAAAAACAAGAAAAAACAGCTCAGATGACAATTTTTTATCCCTTTCAATCTGTGAAATATCTAAGTAAGCCATAAATCTTTATTCAACAATATTTATCTGTGTTAGGTATTACCTAAATAATAATCAGTTGAATCATTATTTGGTGTGACAAAAATATTAAAATTTCTAAACCAGCAGAGCTTTTAGAATCCAAAGTGAACATTACTTTGGTCCAATAAAATATGTGTTGAACATGTTGGCTCACTACAGTCTGGCAGGCAGGCTAAGGACTCTAAGGGGGTGGCTCCTCCACCAATACACCACACTTTCCAGCAGGGGCGCAAGGGACCTAACCTACTCTCCACCGCCGGCTAGTGACTCGCCACTCGCCAGGCGAAAAATAATACGATAAAAGTTTAAACATTTCGATTTGATTATTTTCACTTTTAAATGATCAATTTTTGAGGTAACTTTAAAATTATGATCAAAACCAATCCAAACACGATGCAATTAAAATGATTTCAAGCGTATAAAGTAAAACTCAGCTGCGCAAAGTACCAAATAAAATAGCCAACAAATTTTTTGCAAAGTTTTTAGATTTTAATAACATATTATGTACTTTCATAAACAAATAACATATTTACTTTTATAAACAATCACGACAAATAAAACAAATGCAAAATCTAGTCAAAAGATTTCCACTTTTACTGATTTGGGTTGTGTGATAACACATGTTTATGATTTATAGGCCTTCTCTGGTAATAAATCTATCTATAATATTATAAAGAAGAGGTGGTTTCTGTCTGTCTGTCTGTCTGTCTGTCTATCTGTCTGTCTGTTTGATGTTCCGGGTGAACGCAAAAACTACTGAATCGACTGGGCTGAAACTTTACACATAGGTAGATCTTGAACCCATGCAACATATAGGCCTATTCACTTCCTTATAATCCCCTCGGGCTACGCCCCGTGAACGTCCTAAGTTTCAATGTTTACATTTCAGAAGAAAGTAAACATTCAGAAACTGTAATGCGAACAGCTGTGGACACTTCGACTTGACAGCTTAAAGAGCAGAAGTAAGAACAGCTGCTTCAAGCTAACTAAAATGGAAATTGCATTGACTAAAGAACGGGTAGAGAAAACCCCTGTGCGAAGAACGGGTACGTCAGCTAGTAGTTAATATTGCTTGTGAGGTTAAACAATACAAAAGTTATTATATCATAAACATGAAAACATAAGACATAATGAAGACTAATAGGAGGACTATATTATGTATTACGTATTACAGTATTAAATATTGCATCGTTCATAGTTAAATGTGCAATAAATAATATGTTACGAATTTTCTTAAAATAACTATATAATTTTTAGATAAGAGAAAATTATGAAATTTTAATAAACCACATTCTAGCCGGACCCTTTTTCCCTAATATGTGAACAGGTATGAAGGATATTGGTGAAGAGAAAGTCTTTGACTATGTCTTCTTTCTAACAGTTTAATTTCTTGAGAGTTTATCTTTACTAACATTATTTACTAGAGCACAGTGCATAGGTACAGTACATAATTTCCTCGTTGCTAAAAATCTTACTGTATTAATTTTCTGCTAGCATCATTTCCGGGCTGTGCCAGTGCGTGATGCCCACTCCGGGAGGGTACCTCACTGTCTACGTTGTTTTAATAATATTTTTTAAACAACTTTATCTATAGTAGGTAGTTTGTCGAAATAAGTATACTTTTTAGCAAATTTCCCAAGTAGCTATTACCGTAGGTGGCATGATAAGACTTAAGACTGTGACTATGACAACTTTTTGTTTTGAGGTCCCCAGATGCCAAAAACACTATGCATTCAAATTTATATATATACGTTATTCTTATGGAGAACTAGCTGGCCCGACATACGTCCTGTCCTAATGTCATTGAATTTGTTTTATGTCAAATACTCGTTCATTTTTAATATGAGCACGATCGCTTCGCTAACTCGCCTATAAAAAAAATTTGAGTTGCCATTCAAGTAGCTTTTTTATTTCTATAATGAACATATATTTATGCCTTTCAAGTATGTTTAGATATACTCCTAATAAACTCATGTTCCCATAAGAAATAACATGTAAACTTTAAAAGCCAAAGGGGCAGAGCCCTTCACATTTTCCGGGGTAAAAAGCATCCTATGTGTTAATCCAGGTAATAAACTATCCGTGTACAAAATTTAATTTAAATCCGTTCAACTGTTCTTGAGTTATAAAATTTGTAACTAAAACCACTTTGTTTTATATATGAAGATAAGTAGTGTTATATCTCCCTTAATTCTGAACATAAATTAATAAAACTTGGAATGGAGCTTCGCATGGATAAGTTAAATTGATAATTGCATAACAACTGATTTATTTTCTGTACTGTTGCAGCAAACCTGCATACTTAGCCTTTAATATTATTCTTATAGAGAATAAATCAAATGCTTTAATCACTTATTTATAAATGTATTTTTATAAAACTTGGTAAGTGGCTTTATGTGGTATTGAGATACATATACATGCATTGGGAATTCGCTGAGTATGCAGGTTTGCTGCGACGGGGGTATTATTTAATTACCGTAGTGTAAAATATACAGGCTAAATTTTTTTCTACTAAAATGTGTGAGGTGGCAATACTTACAAATTCATGCTATCAATTGGCAGGATGACAATGGATAATACAAATCACATCATAGATCATTGGGTATTCAATCAAAATATTGCTTGGTATATATTTTTGGTGCTTAAAACTACAAATATTGGTAAAAACTCTTGTCCAAAAATGTTCTGACTGTGGGTAATAAAAACACAACATTGATTTATACAATTTATTTCCAATAACGAATTTAACACTTCATTGGTGATACAAAAGGGTGTCAACTGACAAAGGATTTAACAACATATTTTCCCATAAAATCATAATAGGACAAGTAGATTAATAAACATAATTATTATGTTGTTTCAAACAAATTATTCATAGTTTAGGCTTGATGTGCCAACCAAATCCAAATGTTGGTGAATTGTGCACAAAGTAAGAAAAAACATACTTTACGAGAGCCTGTTCATTTGGCTACTTTATTGATTGAGTCGCTTCTGTTTGATATAATCGCTGTTGAGTCTATTTAAACAGAGTTCATAAAAAAATAAACAAAAATAAAGACCACAGAAGTGTTAGACACCTCTAGAGTCAAGAAGTGTTTCGTCGCTCGTGACAAATTGGTTTAAAAAATCATTATCTTCTACCTCTCACTGATCAGGGGCGGCTCTAGGAATTTGTTGAGGGGGGGGGGGCGCACTTGAGATTTTTGTTTTTGTGCATAGATTTAAGCTATAAAATCACATGGTGATCATTTGCTTTAAGCTGAACCTAAGAACTTTTTACTGTAGTGAACGGGGAGGGTCATATAATTCCAGTGTGATAAGGAATTTGGATAGTAAACATTTTGTATAAAGAACAAAATACTTTCAAGGCTGGTTGAAATCTAACTACCAACCCCCTTATCTTTATGCAACCATCTCTAATAAGTGAGACTACACATAAGCCAGTTCAATATTGTTTACCCTCAGGAGGAGGGGAAGGGGAAGTGTCAGGATAGCTCAACATTTTCAAATAGAACAAATGAACATGTGAAACTTTATTTTAATGATCATGGTAAGAAAAGAAAAATGCCATAAAGAAAACCAATTTTATATGCATTTGTTATTTAGATCAAATCAAAATAGGAGACCAAAAACAAATTTGTATCTATAAAAGTGTTGTTGTTGGAAATTGTACACCTTTGGAAATAACATACCACAAAACCAATTGTTCCATATCAACATTTTGATATACTCCCCCTTTACCTGAGGGTAAACAATATAAAACTGACAAATTGTCAATGTAGTCCCTCATTCTGGTAAAGGTGCCCGTAACCTCTTTTTAAACTTACATAGCGAAACAGATTAAGGGATGGCAGGTAACTTTTTAGACATTAAAAGTGTTGGTCCAAAACTATAATTTGTTTGTATACAAATTTGAATATACCTTATTCTAACTCGTACAAATCTCTAGACATTTTTACCTATCCAGCAGTAATTCAAGCTCCTGAAGTATTTATTTGTTGTCTCATTCATACCAGCACACAGTACATCATGTTTCTAAAATAAACTTTGAAAAAAGTTGTTTTAACTTTCTACATTGGGGTTTTTGATTAATTATAATATAAAGTAACACATATTTGTTGATAAAAGTATATTTATAGTACAGTAAAAAAGTTTAAAATTCTGCATTTTTAATTTTTCAAATACGAGGCATGTTTTTAAGTACCATTTTTAAATTCCGCTGTTGCAGTACTGAAGTTGGCATTTCTTTATCTTTCGCTGGATGCCTGCATATATTGGCTAGGCTGGGGACACCACTACGGGAAAATTATACCATGTTTAAGTTTGTTTGTGAGCATTCAAAATGGTACCGCCGGTTGAGAACCCCGTGTGAAAATGACTAAAATTCATCGGTAGATTAGCAAAGTGTATGGCGAAGTGTTAGACACCTCTAGCGTCAAGAAGTGTTTCGTCGCTCGTGACAAATTGGTTTAAAAAATCATTATCTTCTACCTCTTACTGATCAGGGGCGGCTCTAGGAATTTGTTGAGGGGGAGCGCACTTGAGATTTTTGTTTTTCTCACTAATCGATAACGTCCCTCAGCAACGGGAGGCAGTTGTTAGTACTCGCTAAATTCAATTCACTACCTAAAATCCTGTGGTGTGTTACCCTAGGGGATGCTCAGCCCTCACTGGTGCCTTTACCTTACAGATAGTAAGCTGTGTTTGTCGGATTTTAGGAGCTCAGTAACTCCCTAATTTTATGTATCGATCAGCAACTGTTTATCTTATAACATTTTGGGTGCAGTAAGTTACTTAACACACATAAAGGACGTATCGTTCTATGGCGACTTGCTTCCTTGCCGTCCTACTGCCGGGGCTCACTATCTTGGCTTACACATTCCATGATGATTGTACTGTTAAAACTATTCGTAGCGACCCATTATAGGGAAGGCTCCATTTTGTACATCATCGCCCAGTACCTAGGTAAGACGTGTTGGTGCAAATAATGTATTTGCAAATATTGAAATCAAAAACGAGTATAGCAAGTACAGCGACAGACAGCGTTTCACTATTAACCATTAATTAAATATTTGCTGAGTCCAAGGGGGGGAGGGGCGCCCCCTGGCTTGATCCGCCACTGTCACTGATCAAGAAAAGTCAACACACTTCCCAAAAACACTTGGTTTTGGGCACCTCAGGCAACATTTTTGAAGCATGAGCACAATTTTCAATAATGCTGTCGCTCGGTCACAATAACATAAAGAACCCTTCTTGACACTTATAGAAAACTAATAAGAAAACGACAAAATCGTAAACCGTCAGTTCTCTCTCACGTTTTGATCAACTTTAAACCAGTAATGACAGAAGGCTGCCCACTTCGTTCCTCGTCATTAACATTCATGTGGCCACCTTTAAATGTTCTAACCCATTTGTGTGACATTCCATTGTTTGCTCATGTTTTTGCCATACACTTCTCTAATCTGCCTATGAATTTCAGTCGCTTTCACTCTGTTAATACTTAGAAATTGGATCGCAGCGCGTACTTCACAGTTGGCAGGGCCTCAATTGGTGGCGCCGTTTTGAATGCTCACAAACAAAGGTAAGCATGGTAGATTTTCGCCGTAGTGGTGTACCCAGCCTAGCCAATAGATGCAGATACACAGCAGAGGATGCAGGAATGCCAACCGCAGCGCTGCAACGGCGGAATTAAAAACGGTACTTACTTTCAAAATACGCCTCAAATTAATGTATAGTTCAGTCACTTAGGAAAAGCTTATATCAGATTGGCAGACCCTCAGCTCTGACATGCACAAGGTCGGACTGCCAAACAATGATTGGGCAGATTACTTGTCGCCAGTTACCGACTCATAGTGAGCCGCTTAGCATAAATATGTAAACTGTTTTGTTACTAGGATGTAGTTAAATTTCAATAAATAGGAGTCAAAACTCGACCATTACTATGGACACAGATGTTCACCTGTGCTACGATATGGAGGAAGGGGTAATTGCATCAGTTAAAAATAAAATTATTTCATGTTGAATGTATATTTATACAAATGTATTGCTCATAGTTACCTCGTCTTTAGTATGGATTTTACAGAAAAATTGTGTGGATATATTTACAAAAAATAACACGCTAGCAAAAGTTTGATAAGGTACTAGACTGTCGACTATATGACTCAAGGCAGTAGGTATTGTGTGGTGAGGGGGTGGAGAAATGGGTGTCGAGGATTGTTGTATGAGGTGCCAGGAAAGGTTTAATCCAACGCACACCTTCTTCAGGCTACCAAACTATATCAAGCCTGTGTTTAAAAATATCAACTTGTAATATTTGGCTTAGCAAAGTTTTATCTGTATATGTACTGTATATACTATAGTAATAAATACTGTTGCAAAATTGCACTTATAAGTAATACAACAATTTTTAAACTTCATAAGAGTACTTTTTAAGTCTATAATATACTGAACTGAACTAAACTAACTTATTCACTTTCAGGCTCTGTCATTGAGTTGTTGTTAGCTTGAGAAGACTCGCATTTGGACACATGTTTGTCAAAAGTCTGTTTCCATCTAAAGCCCTGGCTGCAGTGAGGACAAGAGTATTTTCTTACTTCGGTGTGTATCCTGTTATGCGTTCGAAGGACAGCTTTGGTTTTGAATGCAGCCCCGCAAACATCACAAATGAAAGGTTTGTCATCAGAATGTATCACAAGGTGGGTTTTTAACACTTGCATCGATTTATACTGCTTACCACAAATATCGCAAAAGACTGGTTGTGGTGTTTTTGTATGTTTTCTTTTCTTATGTCTCAATTTTTCTTGCAAAGAGTTAAACGTTTCATTACACAAACTACAAGTATAAGTTTTGTTCTCTGGTATTTCTTTGTGTATTTTCAAATGGCGCTTCAGTGCATTCTTGTTTTTCATCACAGTTTCACATAGAGTACAAACTGCTTCGTCCTCATCGTGAGTTTCCATGTGAGATTTAATCGACTTGGAAGTAAGGACCTTTTCGCATATTGGACAACTTTCCGTTGATTCAATATGATGTGTGTTAATATGATATTTTAATCTTCTAGGTCCGAGCAATATTTGGTGACAAATTCCACACTCCATCCCTTCATAAGCACTGTGAACCGATTTCAAATGAGTTACAAATATACTGTGATTCTTGAAACCGGTTTTACAAATATGACAAAAGTTATCCTCAGGGTTGGCATTGTGATCCAGTTTCATATGCTGATTGAGATTTCTTCTGTGTAGAAATGTCCTGTGACAATAACCACACGGAATTCTGGTGCGTTTATCATTACAGAGAGAGACTGTATTCTTATGATGATGAAGATCTTTCCTTATATAAAAAACTTTTTTGCACAACTCGCATGTATACTTTTTATGACTGATAAAATGAAGTTCTAGCTCAGAGTGGTTAACAAAGCTTGCAGTACAAGCTCTGCAAATAAAATCTCTTCTACTCTTATGTTCCTGTAAAAGAGCGATATCTCCGCAATCCACATTGCAAACTGAGCAGAAAAATTCATTTTCTCCTTTTGCCGAAAGGTGTTCTGGATTTGATGGAGTAGGGGTACACACTTGTGACTTTATGCTACTTAAGGACTTGGCAATAATTTTCTTTTTAGTTTTTCTTCCAATTTTTAACCTCTGTTTTTTCCCAGCTGTTTGTAATTTTTGTTGTTGAGAAGTGTCAGAAAAGCCTACTTTAATCTTGGAAATCATAACAGTTGGATTGTTTCTTAATGAACTGAAATGGCCTGGCAGTAACGCATTCACGCTTTGGATTCCTTTTATAGGATTAGAAGGAGTTGTACTTCTTAAGCTAGAGCCTGACTGAGAACTGCCTGAACACAGTCGTTGAATTCTCTCCTTTTGGACGTGCCCACTGATCGTTTCTGATAACGAGGGTTGCTTATTTATTTCTTTTTGGATGTCCTTAGTCTGAATTTGTTTACCTTGCGATAACGTTGGTATTACAAACGAAAATGATTGTGGTGTGCCAGTCCATCTCACCTACAAACAAAAGAATGTGTAAGTATTTACCTTAAAGTAGTTTGTGAATTGGCCAATAAATAAGAGCACAAATTCTGATGACCAGATAACTCATAAGTTCAATGGGTTGTGTTTTTTTATTACTTAATCCACACATTGAAACTATGCAATTTATCTTCTATAACATTTCCTACACTGCACTGTCTGTCTTTTTGTATGTTACTGAACTACACAATAACTCTGGATTAATAAATGTGACATTTTGCAAAGGCATTCTCAAGATCTCCAGACGACACACTGAAATTTGACGTGTTTAATAAACAATGCCACCTCTATAACAAAAAGTTTTATTTTGGCAGCACTCTTCCCTGATTATAGATCCGACCGTGGAAATTCTTTATCGAAACTCATTGTCCCTTTATTCTCTCATCACAGATCTCCACTTTTGATGAGCTAACAGAATGGTACCTTGTGTGTCCAATACCTGGCTTTTACTTGGGATAACATTTATCGTGTAATTTTTTCTCAAGTAACGTAATTAATTAAAACTAGTATGTGACCGTCAAAATTCAATGGATAAAATACAAAGTTTGGCCGATGGTACCTTGTAGGAACAACCACCAACAATGAAATGAAGACCAAGAAATTTTGTACATTCTACCACCTGCTCTAATTTATAACCTTCCAAAAAGGTTATAAATTCTGGTCTGGTTTTAATTTTTACCTAGTTTGCTTTGTGGAGGATGAAACAAAATTAGATTTTTCAGGATTTAGAAGAAGGTTTTTACTACATAAAAATTAGTTTATAATGGAGAGCTTGACAAATGATGAATTTCAATATTCTCTTTTGAACTCCCTTTAATAGTTAAGTTAGTATCATCAGCATACAAACAAGCAGCTCCACCCCCAGATACCAAGTGCAGCAAACCCCTCAAGTACAATAAATCAAGAGAGGCCCCAGGACTGATCCCTGACACCATGTCGAATTTTCTGCATCTGTGAATTAATTGTTCTAATATAGTTAAATGTACTTGAAAAATCAGAGGTATAATGTTCTATTTCAACTTATTGTTGCCTGTTTGCAAGATAGGATTCAAACCATTTTAATTCTTTACCACAAATACCTAATTTTGAAAGAGTGCCTATTAGCTTTTCATGTGATACACTATCAAAAGCTCTTGTTAAATCTAAAAAGATGCCTATTATTTTCTCTCCCTTGTCCACTGAATCAATTATAGTTTGAATAAATTTTATTCCAGCTTTGATTGTTGATTTACCAGATTGAAAACCATGTTGTTCAGAATCCAATAACTCGTTTTTATTTAAAAAGCCTATCAACTACTCAGTAGTGTACACTCGTACACTACCTTTTCAAAAGTCTTTGAAAATACTGGAAGCAGTGAAATTGGACGGTAACAGGACATATCAATTAGTTTACCTTTTTAAAAATATGAATAATTTTTGTTACTTTGAGCTTATGAGGAAAAATACCTGAAATTATGGAAGAGTTTATTGTGGTTTTATAATTGATGGGAGAACTTGTTTGACAGTAACAAATGAAACTTCATCACAACCAAAAGAAAATTTATCTTCAAACGCTCTCAGATCCCAATGCACTCATCAGTAAAAAAAAGGTATTTTCAATTGAAAAGGATCTTCCCAAAACATCAGAGTAATTGTTTAGTATATTAGATAAACAACTGCATTGTTTATCTTTGGTGAACTCTGTGAATACAAACTTCAATAAGTTCCTGGAAATAATAATAAACTGCATGAATGAAGTTTTTCCATCCAAGTTATCTAAATTACAAAATCACAAAAGCACACTGCATCACTCCTGAAATAAAAGAACTTTCCTGTAAGAAAAGATAGTTGCATCATATAGCGAAACTTAGTGATAACGAACAATTTTTTGAACATGTGAGGAGATATTTTAAGTCAACTGTTAATATAGCTAAATCTAGGGCCAACAATAAATTTATCTTTGAATCTGAAAATAAAATTAAAGCTTCTTGATCTATTATAACAAAGGAACCTGGTCTAGCTAATAAAAAAATAACTGGTGTTAAAATGAGAAATGGCAATGAGTTGGTTGACAGCCCTAGTATGTTCAATTATTATTTTTCTAATATAGTCGATAAATTGAATGTACCCAAGATGAAAAGGTCAACGATAGATAGCCAATTTGCCCCCTGCTCCAATGTTTTACGTGTTTTCTCAAGTGTAACTGTCTGTGAAATTAGAACAATTCTTAATTTAAAGAACCCCTTCTCTATTGGATTTGATGAAATTTCTGGTTTGTTGCTCAAATCAAGTGTAGTTATAATTTCCCCAATACTTCGTAAATTAATTAATCAGTCTTTTTTAAATGGAATATTTCCAGATATATTAAATTATTCAGAGTTAAAACTTATTTATAAAAAGGGATGCAGGACAGATCTAGACAACTATCACCCTATATCGTGCTTAGTAATATTTCAAAGATTTAAGAGAGGGTGATGCATAATACCCCTAGTTACTATCTGTAGTCAAACAAACTATTGTGTTCATCCCAGAATGGATTTAGGAAGGGAATAAATACAAATACAGCTCTTCATAACTTTACAAATAAGGTTGCAGGGGTCTTGGATAGGTCACAGAATGCTGCTGGAGTTTTCTGTGACTTATCCAAGGCCTTCGACTGTGTTGACCATAAATTGTTCAACCACAAATTATAATCTTTGGGGCTTGCTGAAAGGGGCTTGGCTTTGTTAAAGTCTTACTTAACAGATCGTAAACAGCGAACAGTAAAAAACAAATTTAAATAGTATTCCAGCTGGATGAAGATAACTTGTGGCGTTCACCAGGGTTCAATTGTGGGACCGTTACTTTTTTTCTTTTTATTAATGACTTAAGAAAGCAATTTCCCTCAAATCTATTTGTTGACACTGACGACACAACAGCATTAATAAAAAGTAATTCTTTAGTTCAGTTTTTGGAAGAAGCAAAATAACTTACTTTGAATCAACTAGAATTGTGGTTCTCAAACATTGGTCTTCTTTTAAATGATTCTAAAACCAAAGTAATTCACTTTAAAGCAAACAGTCATCACAGTCATTTTCTTAGTAAATTGAATCTCAACAATATCAGTTTTGTTTCTTCACATACATTTTTGGGCCTTCGCTTTGATCAATATTTGAAATGGGAATGTCATATTAATTTAATTGCCAGTAATTTAATAAGTTGAAATACTTTAAGTATAACTATACATATATACATCTGTAAATCTATAGAAACATAGAAACCTGTAATATTGTGTTCCATGCAGATATAGAATCCATACCTATGGGATAGTACTGTGAGGATCCCAGAAAAAAGTAGAAAGAGTTATTCTGCCCAGAAAGGTATTATTAGAAGGTTAGCTCAAACAAATAGAAGAACAACTTGTAGGCCTTGTTTCCAACAGTTTAAAATTCTCCCAGTTGTCAGTATTTATATTTTATAAAAGTTAACAATAATTTACGAAAGAACAGATACATTTGATAAATCTATATTTATATATTTAATTCCGTAAGGGCATCAGTCCCCACAAAATATCTCAAGCTAGGAATAAGTTAAGTTAGGTTAAGACGATTCATTTTAAAGCTTGAGGGCCAAGGACAGTGAGAAAAATATCAGAAATGTAAAAAACAACGTGGGCTACGCCCCCCACTGGACTTCAAAAATCCAATGATTTTCTTATGGAAATATCACTACAGTGTTTTTATTAATAAGCAAAATGAACTAATGATCAGCTGTTAATATACAATGTCCCGCAAATAAAAAGAGTGTAACTACCCAATCTTCGTGTTATGTCACTAAGTTTATGTGCGGGTTGGGAATTATGGACGTAACCCTCTGTATGACTGGGTTATATCCACTTACACAAAAACCATATGTTAGGGGCTATAGCTCCTGTAAGCCAATAGTTAAGTTTAATCATTGCTACAACACACAAAATAATGAAGGTCCTTTTCCTCATCACAAATTGAAATTATTTGAAAATAGTCCAGTGTATATGGTCTTAAGAATTCTTAACAAACTACCTGTCAGTATATCCCATCTTGATAAAAAGCAGCTTCTTTGCAAGGCTAAACTTATATTGACTGAAAAAGCATATTATAACGTGGAAGAGTTCTTTACAGATAATTCATTCATGTAAACTTAAATTTTAAGCATTAGACTAACACCTGTTAAATTTAACTACGTATAAGGTATAATATTAAAAATTACAATGTGCCTGTATTTTGTACTTTGTACATACTGTATACGTTTTCTACAATAAAGTTATGATTTGTTTACAATTTTAATGACTAATGGAATGACAACACAGTATGCTTAGTACCCTCTAAGAGGTGTTATAAATGCAAAAGCTATTGCTCGATTTTGAGCTGTAGAGTGTAGGCCCTGCTAGATTCTACGATTATAGATAAGATACAACATACAGGTGAACAATTTCAGAATCATTTCGCACACAAAAATATAAAAATGCTTGGGATGTTTTATAGAATTTATAGTTAAATTTATTCTTTGGTTTGGAGGAGTCGTAATCTGATAATTAAAAAACCTTAAAACAATTTAATTTAAAAATAAATTAGCCTTATTCTTTTATTTGCAATTCTTTTGTTTCAGTTTGTTTGTTATGGGAGTGTTAAGAGTACTTTTCAAAGCCTTATTATATTATTAGCTCTTTGCATACAGTGGGTAACCTTGGTCCACTAGGACTTTTCATGGCCAGACAATGATGGTGGGGTTTCTTTTCAAGAAGGAGATATGTGATGCGAACTCTGTGGCAGTAATGGGCGAATACATAATGCTCACTCCACCTCTTCCCTACAGGCTGTTCCATGACAATGGATAATCCAGGTAAATCATTAAATAACTGCTTGTAAAATGATTTATTCTAAATACTCAACATTTCCCTTGATAATGCATATTTTTATGCAATCTATATTTATTGGAATTATTGGAAGCAAAAATTGCTGACTTCTAAAAGTGACAGCAACAAGGACCAGTCCTGCAAAGCTAGAAACGCCCTGAACAGTGCGATTAGAAAAGCTAAACAATTTACTTTCGAAATGAACTGGCAGGATGCACAAATTCTAAAGAATTTTGGGCTAAAGTTAAGAAAAGCGGTGCGACCAATGAAAATGATGATGAGCTTACTTCATTTCTTCAAAAACCTGATGAAATTACCACACATTTTTCTAAGATGGGTACTGATTGTCAGGTCCAATTTGAATTTCTTGACTATTATCTTACGAGTTTTTCTGAGAATGTCAAAAGTATGTTTAGCTTTGGCCATGTGACAGAAAGGGAGGTAAAGGCTGCCATCAATAAGATAACTTCAGGCGCAGTTGGTACTGATGGTATCACGATCAACATGATTCAAATGGTAGGTCCTTACTGTGTTGGGGCTATCACTCACCTGATGAATGTTTCGCTGGCCACTGGAGTGTTCCTAATGCTTGGAAGGAAGTGATTGTTATCCCTCTTCCTAAAGTCAAAACGCCCTTATCAGTGGCTGATCTCCGGCCTATCTCCGTGTTACCTGCCCTCTCTAAGGTCTTAGAGACAATTGTAGTCTCTCAACTGGTGGAATTCTTGGAGTTGGAGTCAATCATTCCAGCTACACAGTCTGGTTTTCGGAAGGGGTTCAGCACCAAACAGCTCTGCTGCTAATATGCGATGATCTCCTTAAAGATAGAGACGCTGGAAGGTGTTCTACCGTTGCAAAGCTGGATTTTTCTCAGGTTTTTGACTCCATTGATCACAGCTTGCTGTTAGCCATGATGAAGTTTTACAGATTTGATCATCGGGTAGTTTCATGGTTTCATTCCTATTTAGATGGAAGGAGCCAAAAGACCAAAGTGGGCTCTTATGTTTCTGCCTCTCTGAAAAAATCATTAGGAGTGCCACAGGGTAGCTGTCTTGGACTTGTCTTGTTTACTTTATTTTCTGCCACCATGGGGAAGGATTTGCATCATTGCCATTTGTACTCGTACGCTGACTGAAGAGCCCAGCTGGCTCTTCAGTACGACAATGACCAAGTTGGCCGGGCTGTTTCCAATCTCAATTCTGATCTAGATGCCATTTATGGTTGTTCTTTAAGCCATGGTATCCGATTAAACAAGAACAAGTGCTCTTTGTTGACATTCCCGGCTGGCAAGGTTCTGTAATCCCCGCCCTTGTCTGGCGTGTACCTCGGTGATGTTTTACTGAACGAGTGAAACTCTCCCAAACTTCTTGGACTTCAGTTTGATGCCAGACTTTCCTTCTCTGGACATGTAAGCATTGTATGTTAGAGAGCTATGGCCCGTGAGAATGTTGTGCAGGCTTCGGCACGTGTTTCCCGCACCTGCTAAGTTTTGGCTTGTGCAGGCTTTGGTGCTCTCTATACTTGAGTATTGTCTTCCGGTATATGGCAATGTTGTATCTCTAGGTGACATGGACCGGTTGCAGAGAGTGCAGAACATGTGTGTCAGGTACGTTTGTGGACTGAGGAAGTTTGACCACATTTCACTTGAGCGGAAAACCCTTGGCTTATTGCCGATGGCTGACTTATGCTTTCTCCGCACTTCTTGTCTTGTTCGTAGAGTCCTG
The DNA here is from genome assembly GCA_963675035.1 of Allygus modestus. Classification (NCBI taxonomy): domain Eukaryota; kingdom Metazoa; phylum Arthropoda; class Insecta; order Hemiptera; family Cicadellidae; genus Allygus; species Allygus modestus. The sequence continues at coordinate 132,496,516 of OY776114.1, forward strand.
ACTGAGGAGAGACCGAAATATTTGAGAGAGGCTCAGAACCCATTCCGAAATGCGTTCCCGGTGTACCAAGCAGGACAACATGCTTGAGATGCCTCTTGTGCGCTGTGAGTCCGCTCGTAAGGGGTTTTCTTAGTTTGCCCCAAAGCTCCATAACTCTCTGTCGTCCAGTTTCGGCCATGAATTGGTCAGTCAAAAGACTTTTAAAAAAAGATTGTAGAACACGTTATTAAGTGGACAGATTTAACAGATTTTGTTTTTGATCTGGTAAATTTTGTTAGTTTTAAGTCATATAACATTGTATAATATTATAAGATAATTTTTGTTGTAAATAGCTTTGTGTTAACAATTTTATGTGACTAGAGTTGTTTTGAAAACCATGTAATGTTCATGAAAAATGCTCTAAATAAAAGACCATTTTATTTATTAATTTATATTTTTAACTTGTGATTATTTTGTTGATATTATAAACTCGGAAAAGCCTTTCCGACCTAGATCTTTATTATATTAAATTTATATTTAGCTCTAGATCACAAAATATGAAAGATGATACTTATTGTTTTGAATCTTCAATAATTTGAATGCCACTTTTTTACATTTTAAAATTTGCTGGGGGACATAACAAAAAAAATTGATGTGAGAATATCATTGGGTTTTACCTAAAAATAATTCATGATAGGCTTAGCCTACATGTCCCATTGTGGCTAGACACACAATTTGGGAAAATGTACACACATTGGACCAATCAATTCAATCTAATACGACCAGGGCCATAGACAGGCCGGTTTTACCGGACAATTTGTCCGGGGCCCGGAAGGCCCGCGCCGGTGCTGGGCCCTGGACTAGGTCACACTCAAATATGCCTAAACACAAATTATTTAAAAATATAAATACACAAATTAATATACGGATACTTAATTTGCCTAATTTTGTAATGCAATATACACACATTCGATGATTTTATTTCACGTTCCGTGCTCTTTGCTTTGGTTTCTGATTGCACAATGTACAACCCAGTCTGTGTGACATGACGTGACGTGCCGTAGTCGTACTGCTCCTGCTGTGTAGAGGGTGGCGAGAAAAGCCAACTAGAAAGTAAAACCCAAAAAAATCCCCGGAATTTTATCCGGACACTACTTAAATTCCCCGGAAATTGTCAACGCACAAGTCACACGCCGTGCATGACAACACTGATGCACTGCTAAAAGTGCCAGGCTTTGATTGGGTGTGCACGTCTCTAACCTCCCTTGCTCTTACTACGGCACTGACAGTGTTCACCTGTTGTATCTCGACTCAGTTTATTTGTTATTTGCGGTTCGGAGTACTTGTAATGTAGGCTAGTAGCCATTTTGATTCATTGCGTGATGTGAATTGTTTCTATTAGTGAACAGTTTGTTGGGGGAAGGAAGGTTTTTTTTAATTTTGTTGGTGATTTTTAGTTTAAAACTTAACGCCAGCATGAATACTGCCTGTACTTATAAATCAATGTGCCAAAAGATAAAATAAAAATAAGCACGTGAGATGGAGGCTTCCAGAGGCCAAACATCTCTGAAAAGATAACAAAATTCTAATGATATTAAAAGTACAACAGGACGCTTATCATCACTGTATCAATATTTTCTTTCTTTGAATAAAGATAAAACTGAGACATGAGTGCCCGGGTCCGATCCCTTTTATCGTCAGTCAAACGTCAGCCTACTTTAAATGAAACTGAAACAACTTGTTCTGATCCCGTAACATTGTATGCTAAAATCACAATCCACATCTTCAAGGACTGAGGAAGCAGGGCCCACACCCGAAACTTTGCTGCCAAATAGGCTACCTGGTTTTATGACTGATAATGGAAGGTCCTTCTCACTCTTGTCACCCCTCCCCAACCTATAAATTGATGATACTCTTTAAATATAGTTTTTCTATTATGCTGAGTAACCTTCGTATTGTATTATATTTTTTAAATGATTTATAACTTTATATCAGGATGTCACGAGAAGCAGACATAGTTTTTACAATATTTTAAAATTTATTTCGAACCCTTTCTTTCACCTAGATATTTGTTTGCACTTTGTAATTTGTGTGTTGTACATTTAGTTTAGTACTAGTATAAATACAGATCCTACTTTCACATGTGATAAAATCTTTGTATACTTGACGTTTTAAAGAGGGCTGGCTAACTGTCAAATGCTGTTTAGTCAATGTAGCCTACTGATAGCAAGAGATGGCAGAGGGGGGTGGGACCCGGCCAAGTCATTTTGTCCGGGGCCCCGTCAAAGCTGTCTACGGCCCTGAATACGACCAACAAGCTTTTTGTATCAAATTCATTGATGGTGATGGTGAGTTAATGTTGTTCAAGAAGGCACCAAGGGATTCACTAATTCAAAAATCTGTCAGTATGTTTCAAGGTATGGAAAGTAATTGCATCTTTAGGTATGAGAAATTCATAGACAAATTTTCACAAATCAGTAATATCAGATGTCTGCAATAACTTCTTAAAAAATAAATTCACCATTATCAGGAATGAATTTTGAACAACATCTGGATTTTGTTATTGAATTTCCTTTGGAAAGTGAACTATTAGCATGACCTGCACGGTGAAACTTAAGGCCGGGACCACCATAGAAGTTCCTAACATGACCCCCTGAACACGTTTTGGGGGGTCGTTCAAAATTATATATATATATATATGTATATATATATGTATATATATATGTATATATATATATATATATATAGACATATATATATATATATGTGTTTGCACTCTAGCGGTCACATTTTTTGTCCGATTTACTTCAAATTTGGTAGGGACGTTCCTTTCTGTAATCAGTTGGACAAGTTCGTTGGGCAAAACAATCGGAAAACTCTAAACCCTTTTTTTGGGGATTAATCTTTCAAATTTCGAGTTTTTGGGCCCAAAAAGGGTCGTAAAAGCCCCAGATGTAAAATTAATGCATGTAAAAAGATGGGAATCAGAGAGGCGAAAGTTTTAAGCCCTCTCTCGTCATTCTAGCATAAATATTTACTGAGTTATTAAAGAAAATGTATATCGACTAAACACAGTACGTTGTCTTATGGGAGTTTTACACTAGAAAAGCCTGTTATTCCTTTGTTAGAGTACTTTTATCATCCCCAGCAACCTCTAGCCTACTTTCAAGCCTGTCTAGACCTTCTCCTAACCTTATAATGCGCAAGATTGTATTCCCAGCTTTGCAACTAAACGAAACCAGGAGTATCAGAACAGCCAAAAAATCAGTGTTTTCAGATTTCAATAAAAATTGGACAAATGTATGTTTTTACACTTATTTTGAGTTTTACAAGTTTTTATGTGGAAATTCACTTCCCTCACATCAGCGTGCTGCGTGCGAACTCGTTGTTTGATAAGGGCACATTTACCATCGCTGATAAAAATAACAAGTTTAAAAAATGTGGTCCTTTTTCTGGTCTGAAGAATACCTAGAACAAAACCAACTTAGGGGTAACAATCCAGGCAAAACTAGATAAAATACACAAAAGGGCCAAAAGAGATAACCCAATAAGGGCCAATAAGAGCATTCAAAGACCACCAAAACAATACACAAAAGCAAATCACACTAGAGACTAGGAGCTCCTCTGCTTTTCTCCCTGAACTTATGACTGCTTTCTTCTGTTTTGGCTCTTTTGTGTTTTCTAACCAGCTTTGGCTTTGCTTAGAATAGTTTCCTCTAATCTTGTTTTGTTCTCGAAATTCTTCATAACAGAAAAATAATCAGATTGTAGACCCACATTTTTTTTAAACAATTTTTTCGAACAGATGATGTGTATGTTTCAGACAAATATTCTTTGGTGATAATGGTGAATCCTATACTCTAATATGAGTAAGGTTTGCTTGATTGCTAGCGTGCTTGCTTGCTTGCGACACAGATCTCAAAAACGGCTCCAACGATTTCCTTCAAATGTTCAAAATAACTAATTTCTGGGATAAAAATAAGTTCTAGACAAGCCTCATCCCTAGGAAAAATCAAATAATGTAAAAAAACTAAAATGAAAAGTTAAAAAATTAACATTGGGCTTATGGAGTTTCAAATCAAAACAAAAGAATTGTAACAGCTGTTCATAATCAACCAGGGAACTGTCAAAGTAATACTCATGTTGTTTATGATCATTAACATGTGGTTTCCTGAGAGCAGAGATTAAAAGATTTGAGTTAAGATTACATATATAGAGTAGTAAAATAAATCAAAGGGACATTGAGCTATAAATAACAACTGGAGGGACCTTAAAAATGTAGAAAAGAGGCAAATGAATAATACAAATCTGATTATCAGTAGGGGGGGAGTGGTGAAATATTACTACAAGTCATCTAAACGAACTGACTGGCCTTCCCCCGAGCAAAGCTTGGCCCCCAGGTACTTTATGTAATAAGAACTTATTGCAGTAATCTTATATATTTAAAACTTGTTTTTCTCATAAAATGTCCACAGAAATTTATTAATATAACAAAAACTCAGATAATTACATTTAATTTAGAAGCCACACCTATTCCCATTCAAAAAAATGTTTCTTCTCAGTCAGCAAAAACCTCTATTAGTTATTTAATGAATTATATTGTTACTAGTAACCTGTTGCGGCTTCGCTCGCGGTCATTGTGCAATATTATATATGAAAAGTTAGACACATTTGTTAAATCACTTCAGCACCCGGGGGACCGAGCTTTGAAAAGTCAGTCGGTTTGTTCAAAATGCCTATCTTCTCGGTAACCCCAATGTTGTTTTTTCGAACAACTTTTTTTACACAACTATTTTTTTTTCGGGGATGAAGCCTAATTAAAACTGATTTCTTTACCCACAAATTTAATAGCTCGGACATTTGGAGGGCCCTAAAGCAGTTTTGGAACAGGGGTAGGCAAAGGTTGTGGTGTTATTTTGATGCATTAACTATCTTCCTAACAAATGCATGTTCAATCGGTCCAGTTAAATAATATCAGCCAGCGTTGTTTAAATTAAAATGTTAAAGGCCAAAGGAGCAAAGGACATAAGGGACGGAAAGTACATGCCTACTTCTGCTTATGGTACATTCACATTGCCTGCTGTCTTTCAAACCAATTATTTGTTCAACCAGTCAATTAAGTATATGATTAAAATGGCAATTTTGAAGGTCACTAAGAGGGCCGAGTCTCATTGGAACGGGAATAAAACATAAATGTTAGGAATGAGTGATCCACCATATGAATTATAGACCAGGGGAGGTATAACCACAGAACTTTTGTAATGTTGTAGGTTTCTTTCTGCTATTAAGTGACTAAAAGCACTGCCGTCTTGTGATGACAATGCTAGCAATGAGTGATCTGTGTTAAACTGACCATGAGCACTGCTACCTAGTGATGGAAATGCTGGTAATGTCTGCCCTCGGTGAAAGTGACCATGACCATTGGCACTTTGTGATGGAAATGCTGGTAATGACTGCCCTGGGTTAAAGTGGCCATGAGCACTGACACCTTGTGATGGAAGTGCTGGTAATAACTGCCCTGGGTTAAAGTGACCATGATCATTGGCACCTTGTGATAGAAAAACTGGTAATGACTGCCCTGGGTTAAAGGGCCCATGATCACTGGCACCTTGTGAAGGAAACGCTGGTAGTGGGTGTCCCAGGTTAAAGTGACCTTGTGGTGCATTGCCACTTTGTGATGGTAACGCTGGTAATGTCTGTCCTGTGTTAAAGTTACTATGAGCACTGCCATCTTGTGATGATAACGATGGTAATGACTGCCCTGGGTTAAAGTGACCATGAGCACTGGCACCTTGTGAAGGAAACGCTGGTAGTGGGTGTCCCAGGTTAAAGTGACCTTGTGGTGCATTGCCACCTTGGGATCATAATGATTTAATAAGTGTCCTGTGTTAATGTGACCCTGAGCAGTGTCACCTTGTGAAGCTACTGATGGTAATGACTGCCCTGGGTTAAAGTGATCATGACCACTGACACCTTGTAATGGTAGCGTGGGTAATAACCCCTGTCCTGTTATCAATTCCAGGTAATTTCTGTTCTGCTTCCTTTGCTGGGTTTGCTGAACTTTGACGATTCCTGATACTAATACTGGTTCTTGTTTTTTTCTGTTTTAAATTGATTGACCCTTGGCGATGATGATGAATATGAAAAATGATATGACTGTGGAAGTTCAGTGCTTCTAACCTACAAACAAACAAACGTGAAAGTGTTTTCTACACATTATTTATAACAGGGTGAGCTAAATAAAATCATAGGAAATTAAAGATTAATAATATAAAAATAATAAACATAAAATTTATATACAAAAATACAACGGAATCTCTTAGTAACACATCATAGGCACTCTATGCAGCCATCTGATAAAATGCTTGTTAAAAAGTCTATTTTGTTGCAACATTTATTCTAATTCAGTGAATTAGACTATTTACTCAGTAGTTTAAAGCGCTATCTAGGAAAGAAACACTGTGTCCAAAATGAGTCATGCATCTTCCACAATACAAAATGGTTTTATTACCCATCTCTTCCAAGGCTAAATTGTGGCCTGTTTTTAAGGTGTATATGCAAACTTATTAAATATTCTGGGAAATCTTTAGGAAAAGTATTAGTATTATTCAAACTAAATTATAATTTGTTTATTCTTATACTCTAACTCACATGTAGATAAGCACTTTGACACTATTCAATATATTGATTTAACATAACAAGGGAATCGAGATGCTCATATTGAAGCAAACATTTTTTTATTCTGAGATTTGGGTAAGCCATAGGCCCTAATAGTTTTATCAGAAGCTTTATTACAAAAATCGGCTTATTATTTTTATAAATAGATGAATAAAGATCTGAATCCTGTACTTTGACTCTATATCTTAGCAAACGCCATTGGTTCAGTAGTTTTGGTGTTAATCAGAACACGGAGGACAACTGGCCGACACCATTTTCCTTTAATAATAGTATGAATTACATGCAGTACATTTAATATATAAATCAATATATATAGCTGTCTGCAAATCAAGCCACAAGTGAAACAATTTGGTAGAACTTTATCTAGAGGTTATTAAATATATTAAATAGGTAGAGGAAATAACCATATTGCATTAATTTTATATTAAAAAACTGGATGTAGTACAGAAGATTAAAGTGCTTAGTGTTACGAAATACACAAGAAACTTAAGACATTATCTCATTCATTCTCTGCATCTGTATACATATCTCCGTTTTGGGATGATTCACACTTCAATATGTGTTTATCAAAAGTCTGTTTCCACCTAAATCCCTCACCACAATGGTTGCAAGAATACTTTTTCAAATCAATATGTATTCTGCTGTGAGTTCTGAGAACAGTTTTGTTTTTGAGTGCGGCTCCACAAACACCACAAACAAACGGTTTCTCATCCAAATGTGACGCCATGTGAATCTTCAGGATACCCGCAGTTTTGTATTTTTTCCCACATACTTCACAGATTGCAGGTTTTGAGGTTTTCTGCCGATGCGTTTTACTCCAGTGTCTTTTCTTCTCAATTATCAAGTTAAATGTTTGCAAGCAAACATTACAAGTAAATTTTTTACTTGGATGACATTTCATGTGATATTGGAAAGCATAACCTTTACCCTAGACTACAGCTCCACAAATTTCACAAACTATTTCCTCCCTGTTGTGTGTCTCAATATGATGTTTGAGTGATGTTTTACAAGACAATACCTTGTTACATACAGGACAACTTTCAGGCACAGACAGCAGATGCTGTACTTTAATGTGAGCTTTTAGTCTTTCAGGTCCTAGTAAAACACTATGGCAAATGTCACACTCCATATTATCGTAGCCAGCGTGAGAATGTTTCAAATGGACTCTAAAGTTACTAGGATTCTTAAAACTACTGTTACAAATGCGGCAGATGTTCAACTGGGGATTAGAATGTTTGAGTTTCATATGAGTTTGTAAATTGCGTTCATGCACAAATGTGTTGTGACATATTCTACATTTCATGAGATCCGGCCTTTTACATTTCAATTCTGTCTTCTTATGTTGAACTAGATCTGTTTTCACATAAAAAAACTTGCTTACAAACTTTACAATTAAACTTTTGATGGCCAAAAAAGTGAGCTTCAAGTTTCCGATGGTCATTGAGGATTGCAGTAAAAGCTCTACAGACAAATTTTTTCCCACTTGTATCTTCTTCTAACAGACTAGGGAATCCAAAATCAACCCTGCACACTGAACAGAAAGACTCATTACTTTTTGGCTCGACATCTTCAGTGGTTGGTTGAGAGGGAAGGGAAGAGGATTGTAATAATTTAGTGTCTTTTGATCCACTATTAGATTCATTTACCACTTCTACCACTGCGAAATGTGTCTTTTTATTCATGTGTGTTTTTGTATTATTTTTTTAACAATGATGGAATTGTGCATTTTTGCCTTTTTGGTCACAGTTGTGATATTCTGATAGTTCACATGATTACTACTAGCAGCATTAAAGATTCCTCCAGAATCTATTTGAACTTCAGAATTAGATATATTTGTAGCAGCAGTGGTTACATTATGATCATTAACATGACTCCTACTGACGATAAGTGGAGTGTTCCATAGTGAATTGGTATTGCTTTGTAAATATCCATAAGGATTTGGGGTAATATTTACAGTAGGAATGCATGATGCATTTCATAAATTACTGCCCAACTGTGGAATAAATATAGAATCTGAGTGGTGTTGGTCTATTTCTGTGTTAAAGTGTGTGTGAGCACTGCCACCTTGAGATGGTAACGGTAGTAACGACTGCTTTGTATTAAAGTGAACATGAAAGCTGCTACCTTGTGATGGTAATGCCTGTCCTGTGTGTGTGATCATGATCAATACCACCTTGTGATAACATTGGTAATGACTGTTCTGTGTTAGAGTGACCATGAACACTGCCACCTTGTGATGGTAAGTCTGGTAACAATTGTTCTGGTTTCCTTTCCAACACTGTACCTTGCTGTGCTTCAATAATTTCTAATTTCAGTCCTGGTTCTTGTTTGAATTCCATGTCAAATTGATTGACAACCGGTGATAGTGAAATTAAAAAAGGATATGACATTGGCAGTTCAGTGCTTCTAACCTAAAATAAAAAAATGTGTAAGTGTTTTCCATAATTTGTTTTCAAATAATCATTCCAATTTAGAGATAAGTTTAAAAATTTAAAAATAAGTTTTGCCAACATTTCAAATTGAAAACACACAGACTAATAATTACATTTTGTCTTCACACAAGGCCTATTTAATAATCTGGAACAAATTTTAGGTTACAAATTGTAAGTAAACAACACAAATATTATCTAAGATCTTGACAGTATACAATTACCCTGTTTATGTTAAAATTATTCTTTCCATATATAACTTTTAAGCTCTCTTTTAAACTATGTGTTTCTCTGAAAGATGTTGTTTTTTGGTGGGAATAGAAAGAAATTAAAGCAATTTCAAGGAAATCTTAATAACTATATAGCCCGATGTGTTACTCACTCACTCACACAGGTATGCAAATTCTAGACCACTTCTAGACGAGCTAGAAACCTGAAATTTTGCAAGCAGGGAGCTTATAGCTTGTAACCCTCAGGAAAATTGCCAAAACTGACAATTTTATTGTTTAACCCTCCCAAAAAAAGCCTTTTTTACAATTCCAGTTTTTGAGCTCTAGCGGCCGAACGGATGATCCTATTGAAAAACGGACACCACAATGTACTACGGATTTTGCAAGATCTACAACTTTGATCCTATGACGTTTTGTCGTATCTCACTCCCTTCACCCTTAGATAGCACTAGATTTTTCAAATTTCAGGATATTTGAACGATTCTTTTGGTGGTTTTTAATTTCCTATCACTTTCATTTAGTATTTAGAGGCTTGATATTTGGCACATAATATGTTTACACATTATTTTTCACGAAACAGTGGTTAAACTAACCAGTTTTAATATTTAAACACCTCAAAAAAATAAAACCTCTAATTGTTTCATAAATGACAAACTGCTTTATCGACTTACTCAGGTTGATGAGCTAGAAACTTGGAATTAGGCATACATGTAGCTTGTCCATTAAAACCCCCAGGAAAATTACAAAAATAAAATTTGTTTATCATAAACACAACATAAAAATTAAATACCCCCGTAGCAGCAAACCTGCGTACTCAGCGAATTTCCAATGCATATATATGTATCTTAACACCACATAAAGCCACATACCAAGTTTTATCATTATACATTCATAAATAAATGATTTATGACATTTTAATTATTCTCCATAAGAATAACATGGCGGCTGAGTATGCAGGTTTGCTGAAGGAAGGAACACAAAAAATGGGGTTTTATACAAATATCAATATAACTCATTTAGGTAAAGCCACATACCAAATTTCATTAATTTATTTTCATAATTAAGGGAGATAACACGTTACTTATTCTCCATAAGAATAACATGGGGCTGAGTACGCAGGTTTGCTGCTAAGGGAGCCTTTGGTAAAAAAATTTTTTTTGAGCAAATATCAATGGTTCACAACCAGATGAAGCCGTATACCAAGTTTCGTCAGTATACGTTCATAAATAAGCGAGATATAAAATTTTTCTTTTCCTCCATAAGAATAACATTAGACAACGTACTGTGTTTAGCACTTTCAATATCTCGGTAACCAACTGACGTAGAGAAATGATCAAAATACCAAATTGTGTATTTTTTTAAGCTGAATCCAATGGTAAAAACTAAAATTTGACTATTTCCAAAATTATATATAAAAAATTCAAAAAACCCATTTTTGGGGTACAAAACCCCCCAAAATACCCCTTCGGATAGAGCGATTTGGCTGGTTTTCGAACTTAAAGTCATAAATGTTGCTTTACACGTGTATACCAAATTTCATCAAAATCGGATAATTTTTACGAGAGTTATCGTGCTCACGGACACATATATATATATATATATATATATATATATATATATATATATATATATATATATATACAGTATCAAACGAATGGTGTTTTTGGGGTCTGGGGACCTCAAAACGAAAAGTTATCATGGTCCCGGGCCTAGGTCTTACCATGCCGACTACGGTAATAGCTTCTTCCCTATAGGGGAAATTCGCTAAAATGCAGGAAATTTTGAACATGTTCAAATTAGTGCCTTTTCATTTAAGCTCTAGCGGCCGAACGGATGGTCCTCTCGGAAAACAGGATACTTTCACTTGACAAGGATTTTAGACGGTCTACAACTTAAGTTCTGTGACTTTTTATCTTATCTCGTCCCCTTCACGCTTAGGTAGCACTAGAATTTTCAAATGTCGGCTTTTTAGCGAATTTCCCCTATAGGGAAGAAGCTATTACCGTAGTCGGCATGGTAAGACCTAGGCCCGGGACCATGATAACTTTTCGTTTTGAGGTCCCCAGACCCCAAAAACACCATTCGTTCGAAACTGTATATATATATATATATATGTGTCCGTGAGCACGATAACTCTCGTAAAAATGATCCGATTTTGATGAAATTTGGTTTAAACGTGTAAAGCAACATTTATGACTTTAAGTTCGAAATCCAGCCAGATCGCTCTACCCGAAGGGGTATTTTGGGGGGGTTTTGTACCCTAAAAATGTTTTTTTTGAATTTTTCACATATAATATTTGAAATATTTAAATTTTAGTTTTCACCATTGGATTCAGCTTAAAAAAACACACAATTTGGTATTTTGATAATTTCTCTACGTCAATTGGTTACCGAGATATTGAAAGTGCTAAACACAGTACGTTGTCTAATGTTATTCTTATGGAGGAAAAGAAAATTGTTATATCTCGCTTATTTATGAACGTTTAATGACGAAACTTGGTATATGGCTTCACATGGTTGTGGTCTATTGATATTTGCTCAAAAAAATAATTTTTTGCCAAAGGATCCCGTAGCAGCAAACCTGCGTACTCATCCCCATGTTATTCTTATGGATAATAATTAAATGCTGTCTCCCTTAATTATGAACATAAATTAATAAAAACTGGTATATGACTTCACCTACTTCAGTTATATTGATATTAGCATAAAAACCCTTTTTTTGTGTTCCTTGTTGCAGCAAACCTGCATACTCAGCCCCAATGTTATTCTTATGGAGAATAATTAAAATTGTATATATCGCTTACTTGTGAATATATTTTTATGAAACTTGATAAGTGGTTTTATGTAGTATTAAGACATTTATATCTCCATTGGAAATTCGCTGAGTATGCAGGTTTGCTGCGACGGGGGTATATTTTGAGATTCTGTGCTATTTTTAATGTCTAATACTGAACTTAGAGGCCTTATTTTTGGAACACAGTATCCCTACATTACAGCACTCATAAGCCCAGATTATATCACTTAAGCACCTGAAACAAATCAAAGACTTTGAACTTTGGGTATATTTTTTATGTAGTGCTCCGCCAAGGGTAAAAGCCTTTATAAATTATGCTATATTTGTTGCAGAAGGCTTGTAGTTACCCAAATACAAAGCAATTTAGGTTTTTAACTTTGGTTTTTTCCTTTTAAGGTTTAAAAGACGTCCTATAAAGGCTATATTACAAAATCCTGGGTATTGTTTTAATTTTTTCCAAGCACTTAGGTAATAAATGGAGGCTTAAAATTTAACATACAATACACCTCAATGTCAAGTGGTATTCAGCAACTGGCATATGACCAGTTTTACCCCTAGTAAAAATCAAAGCCTTTGATTTTGTTGTTGAATTTAGGTCTGTAATAGCATTTGGCTCAAGATAGATCCTTGAAAGACTCCATATTTATCTTGTTGAAGATTAACTGCATTCTTTGCATAATACAATTATGTAACTGTTTTAGGCTTTTTCACATATTCATAGTAGGCTATGAGCAGTATTAATATGTTGGTTTTGGGCCACTTAAATATGACACCACTTATACTTGAGCTAAGAATGTGAGATTTGGCATGGTCAACCTCAGGCCAAACAGCGACCTGGGGGCGCCCCCCTCAGGTGTGCGGGGGCGGAGCCCCCAGCAAGCGAAGCGAGTCTTTATATATAATTCTGTAAGCAAAGTTTATAAGTCAAAATTGTGGTAGTTTGGTGAATTGTAGGATGATGAGAGGGGTATCAAATTTAAGGCCTTGATCCCAGGGACTCGGGAAAAATAGCAGTATTTCTAAAAAGTTACCAACAAACGAGAACAAATATAAAACATCTCACATAAAAAAGCATGGAGATTTAAATCGTCTGTTTTGTTTACATTAAAACATATGTGATCAAGTGTCTACTTTGTTTACAAACTTTTATGTGTTCCTACTTATATTGTTAGTGAATTTCTTATGGAAAAGTGAACTATTAGCATGTCCTGCACGGTGAGACTTAAGCCCGGGACCACCATAAAAGTTCCTAACGTGACCCCCTGAACACGTTTATAGGGGTCACTAAAAACTTTATTACTTTGTAGGGGTGTGTTCGCACTCTAGCGGTCGCAATTTTTGTCTGATTTACTTTACATTTGGTAGAGACATTCCTTTTTATAATCAGTTGGACAAGTTCGTTGGGCAGAACAATCAGAAAACTCTAACCCCCTTTTTTGGGGATTTTAAGTTTTGAAATTTTGAGTTTTTGGGCCCAAAAGGGTCAGAAAAGCCCTGAATGTACACTTATTGCACATTAAATTATTGTATGTAAAAAGCCAAAATGTTAAGCCCTCCCTCATCATTACAGCTCAAGTACTTACCGAGTTATTAAAGAAAATGTTAATTGTCAAAATTCAGTACGTTGTCTGATGGGGATTTTACACTAGAAAAGACTGTTATTGATATCTTAATATAGTTTTATCACCCCCAGTACCCTTATACCAACTTGTTATCCCGACTATACCTCCATCTAACTTTATGATGTACAACACTGGCATACTATTGGTGAATTTAAATAAAACCAGGGGCAACAGAACAGCCACAAAATTGCATTTTTCAATTTTCACAAAAATAACCAGTGTTAGTTTAAACCCTTTATTTGATATTTTGAAGGTTTTAATGCGCAAATTCAATTCCCTCAAATCAGCGTGCTGCGTGCGATCTCGTTTTATTTTCCTCAGCAGGTAAAGAGTAAAAATTTCAGATGAGGCAGAGTATTGGAGCACGGTTAGGGGCTTTGGCCCCTCCAAGCCACTAGTATGTTATAATGAGGTACATATAAGACAGATTGAAAATACCAAAATCAACAAACGCCCTTCCAGCAACGCTGTGGCGGCAATAGTGTCCGTATAGAAAGAAACTCGTGGCAATGCCTTCGTAAAAATAGTGTTCGTTGCAAGACAGGTTGCATTGCCTGCGTCAACGCGGATAGTGCAGGGCTTCCGCGGGCGGTAAGTTTGCCCATATAGATGGTCCACATAAACTCAATTGACCTGCAAAACGCTCAATTTAGTTATGGTATAGCGCGACGCATTTTTCGTCCGTATAGAATGGCTCTAAGAGTTTGATTATTTGGCACATCTATTGCTCATCCCAAGGGCTGTATTTAGTGTGTGCTTATGACTAATAATTAACTTATTGGATTCTGGTGACAACTCTTATCTAGTAGGCTTGATTTTTTTAACTACTTAGTAATATACACTTAATAACTTAATCAAAATGCACTTTTGGTTTATAAATCTTCCAATATTCTGTGGCAGCATGGAATCTCATAGCAACACAAGTCCTATTTCACCTTTAATTTTGCCTATTTTAAAGACTCAAATAAAATGTTTCCAGTATACAAATTATTCAAGCCTCTTTTGCGAACTCAAAAACTTTTTGCGAACTTTGCGAATTCAACGTTATAACATAAAGTACATAAGTTTTTTGTAAGAAAAATGTCTTCGGAGGATTTATTTTCCTCGGAAAAATAGATGAAATATTCCTAAAGTTTTGATTGTTATGACATACCAAATTACTTTGTAAAACCATCCACCAAAAATCCTGTTTATGTTATACTTTCGTGTAGTGATCTAAAGTCATTCCCATTTATGTATAAATAGTATCTTATAGACACCGGCTATAGGATGAACTTTTCCTTTGTGTAGGTAGCCTATGAATTCATCAAATGACTTTCAAAATTTCAAATGTCACAATTATTCTGATGATTCACAATAACTTCCACTTTAGATTATTCAAATACCTCACAACAAAGCCTGTTGTCTTGACACACACTCTGCTACTCTTATTTAAAGTATTTTATTTCGCAATCTGAACCCAAACCAACGAGAAATAAAAACAAACACATGCACATGAATGGTGCTGCAGCCCTGTGCTCCCAGGCTTCAGTTGCACACATGCTCAATGCAAACCTAGTTCATTGTTGGATATGATATTGGGCTTAACTCATCTAATTTTTTTCTGTTCTGAAACTTGTGAAAACTTACACAAAACACAAACACAAATAAAACAATCGTTCCCCAGGAGACAATCATGATTGTCTTCTGATGTGTCTGTGTTTGGTGTAAGTTTTGACGAGTTCCAGAACAACAAAAATTAGGTGAGTGAAGCCCAATATTATATCCAATATTGGAATACACCTCACGCACAAACATGTCATTCAGAAATAGAAACATAGTTTAGTCACGATTTTTATATTTTTGTACAATACAAACCAATTCTTTTTACTTGAAATCATCAAAAAATTACTTTTTTATAAAAAAACAGAATAGCAAATGTTTTTTCTTTGTAAGAAACAAATAAATCAATGAAGGAAGAAACACTATTAGCATCTGTGATTACACGATGCAGGTTTGGGAGAAGGTAACCTTGACAAGGTAGACTTGTGTAGGGTGTGAGGACACAAGCTTGATCAAAAACCGTGCAGAATGCTTGTAATGTTCCTGTCCACACACCCTACGCAAGGCTACCTTCTCCCTAACCTGCATCATGTAATTGTGGCTTAAGAATGTCAGATTTTTTGTATCAAATGAGAGTAAAACACTTTGAAAAGGTTGGTTTTGAAGGAAAATGAGTTTTCAATAGCAAGAAATTTGATGAAAATTTCCATATCAGAAAAAAAAAACAGAAATTTAATATTAAATCATTTTAAAATTATCAATAGTGTTTAGTTCTGGTGTAAGAGAATTTTGGGAAAAAAGTAAATATATTTATGAATGATTTTTTAATAAAAATGTGTTTAAATCTAATAAATAGGTTAAAATAAAAGTATTCGTAGTGGATATTATTTGTATTTCAGAAATTTGCTTTCAATACAGAAATGTTTAGGCGATACATTTTGGTAAAATAGTTCAAATTTGTAATTCGACTATCTATAAAAAAGCACATTAAAAATAAAATTTATTCATTTATACGTATAGTTTAAAACTAGTAAAACTTTAATACATTATCTCAATCACTTCCTGCCCCTGTCTCATTCTGAGATAACTCACACTTTAAAACGTGTTTATCAAAAGTCTGTTTCCACCTGAAGGCCTCGCCACAATGGTTACAGGTGTACTTTCTAAGATCGCTGTGTACCCTGCTGTGAGTTTTGAGAACAGCTTTACTTTTGAACGCGGCTCCACAAACACCACACTCGTACGGTTTCTCATCGGAATGAGTCAACATGTGATTCCTTAATATCTCTATGGCCTTAAATTCTTTTCCACATATTTCACACATACAAGATTTTGATGTACTGTGTTTTTCTCTGTAGTGACGGTTTTTTTCTGTCTGTGAGTTAAACGCTATATTACAAAAACTGCAAGAGCGCCTTTTATTTTCATGGTAGTAAATGTGTTGTTTGAATGTCTTTTTCCCCTTGATTACCGATCCACAGATATAGCAAACTTTCTCCTCCCCAGTGTGTATCTCCATATGAAGTTTGAATGCGATTTTACTAGCTAAGACTTTGTTGCATACGGGACAAACTTCGGACACTGTCTGAAGATGTTTATTTTTAACATGGGTTTTTAAACTCGAAGGTCCTGGTAGAATTTTATGGCAAATGTCACATTCCATACTCTCATAAGCGGTATGACAAGATTTCAAGTGCTCCCTGAGAGTGGCTTGAATCTTAAAACTACTATTACAAATGTTGCATGTGAACGGCCGCGTTTCCGCATTGGGATGTTTTACTTCTATGTGAGTCAGTAAATTACTCTCGTGCACAAATCTGTTGTGACAGTATCTACATTTTAATATTTCCGGTCTCTTACATGTCAGCACAGTATCTTTATGGTGCAGTAAATCTGATTTTACATAAAAAACTTGTTTACAAACTTTGCAAATAAACTTTCGATGGCTAAAAAAATGGGCCTCGAGCTCTCGATGGTTATTGAAGATCGCAGTGCAAGATCTACAGATAAATTCCTTTCCACTTTTATGTTCTTCTAATCGATCGGGGAACCCGAAATCGACATTGCAAACCGAGCAGAAACATTCGTCTTTACCCTCTGCCTCTGCTTCTGGCTGAGGTGGAGGGTAGAAAGATTGAGCTGATTTGGTGTCCGTGGACTCACTAACAGGTTTATCAATTACATCTACTCTCACCGAGGGAGTGTTCTTGTAACTCTTATCAATATCAGTCGAGCCGCGTTTTTTAGCAGGACTGCCCTGAACACCAGAATGAGCTACATTTGTTGCAGCAGTTGCAGTATTCTTATTCCGACTGTCATCACGACTGCTGCTTATGTTAAGAGGAGTGTTCCCTAGGGAGTCGATATAGCTCTGTGAAACTGCCGGTGAAATAGTCGGTGGAGTTACCGGTACAAAAGGTATCAACAACCCAGTGTCCAAGCCCAGCTGATGAGGTATTAACACATAACCTTGACCTGGTTGTTGGTCTCCTTCTACTGTGAAGTGGTCATGGGCACTACCACCTTGTGATGATTCAGCAGGCAAAGGTCCTTGTTTATTTTCCAGCATTGGGAATTGCTGAGTTCGAGTAGTTCTTGACGATACCACTGGTTGTCTATTTATCTCAGTGACAAATTTATTTTTTGCATTAGCATTTCCGGATGATGATGGTGTTGACAATAAATTAGGAATCGACTTTCGTAGTTCAGTGGTTCTAACCTATAAACAAAAAAATGTGTAAGTGTTCTACTATAAGTATATTTAGAGTATACTACAGAGTGTCTCAGTGATAATCATCTGAGCTTAAAGATTGATATTTAAAAAAAATAAGATTTATTTTATGAAAATTAACTGGTCATTTAAGTTTCTTTGCAAGTTATCAGATAAAATAAAATAAGATTTTTCCACAAGTAAGAAAATGAGTTGCACTTTGGTGCTATACACTATAGAATATATGAAAACTAGACATCACAGGTGTCTTGTGGCAGGTAAAATTTTAAAATAGCATTCATCATCTTTAAAAAAGTCTGATAATCAAATAGACATGCCATTCCTCCCTGAAAACAGCTTTAAGTAAATTATGATTTGAGATTTATACACAGGGTGAGTTTTAAATGAGTCCCCCCTACTTTTTTCTACATTTCTTAAAATATCGACTCTGGACCTCCACCGATCATTGTTGACCAACTTATACTTCATTTTGACATGGTTCAGATTTTTGGCTGCCATCTTGGACCTGCCACATTGGATTCAACTATTTATTTTCAAATGTAAAGGTGGGGTTGGGATCCATCATGTAGAAGTACTTTTCTACGGTGAACACAAAGCTGCAATCAGTTTTTGAAAATCATGATTTGTTTTCAAGGTATTGGTGATTTGAAAAATAATTTTTAATGTCCCAACCTTAAAACATGCCCATTTTATCATAATTACATAAAATAATGTCCATGAACTACTAACAATCATTGTTGAGTGGCATTTGTTTCATTTTGACCAATTTAATATTTTCGGCCGCCATCTTGGATACGCAATTTGGAGTAAGATAATTTTTTCAAATGTAAAGGTGGGGTTGTGACCCATTACTTCCAATTGCTTTTCCACGCTGAAATGAATGCCACAATCCGTTTTCAAATATCACCTTTCATTCTCATGATATTGAAAGATTTCTGTTAAACATTTAAAAAGTGCCTCTGTCATGAGGAAGAAATGTGATATTTGAGAACGGATTTTGGTGTTGATTTCAGCGTTAAAAAAGGTTATAGACATGATAGGTCACATCCCTACCTTTACATTTCAATAAATTATCTTATTAATAAAATGGCGGCTGAAAATTTTAATTTTGTGAAAATTAAGAAAATATAACTAAAAAATAATTGGTATTAGTTTATGGTCATTATTTTATGTAATGAATATGGTCATGTTTTAAGGTTGGGACATAAATTCTCCCCATTTATTTTTCATCCCCAATACCTTAAGAAAAATAATGCTTTTCAAAAGCAGATTGTAGCACTGTGTTCATTGTAACATTGTAGCTATATATGATAGGTCAAACACCACCTTTACATTTGAAAATAAAAAGTTGAATCCAATATGGCGGATGAGTCAAAGTGAAGTAAAAGTTGGTTAACAATGATCGGCAGTGGTCCTCAGTTGATATCTTAAGAAATGTAGAACAAATTAAGACCAGGAACTCATTTAAAACTCACCCTGTATATACAAAATTACCTTATACAATATAGCCAGTCATTAACATAACTTAATTTGTAGTTAAGTTCCTTAATACTACGTAGTACAGAAAAAATTAAAATTCACCAATAAAATTAAAAATGAGTTAATTGATTAACTTTGCTCTGCCAGTATAATTCAAGATCCAATAAGTCCTTAAGAGTTCTAACGGAACATGGTTTTTAGGAGGAGGAAACAGTGGAATTTATATAATCTAATGATTCATGGTCATGTGGGGAGTCGGTTTCAAGATTTTTCTATATCCTGAATCTAATGGAACCACATTAAAGTTGATATAACTACCTGTTTAAGCAATTTAACATAGTGGACAATTTTTTGGGGGAGGGGAGGGGTAGTTAAAAATAATCTATGATTAAAGACTTATGGCATTTGGGTTGTCATTTTCAACAATTTTTTACATACCTAATGGAATGAACCACTTTTAGGTAAATAGATCCACTTAAATAGATTTGGCACAGTATCTGCAATAAATTAGAACATAGTTTAAAAATTAATAATTTAACTTTATTATTGTCGGAGCGACCAACAACGCTTTGCTTAGTGATCTGCCATACAACCTCTATCAGATACTGCTTAAGAGGTTACACGTAAACTAGAGTCACAGCCTCCAACATCCGCCAATAGAGCTCAGCACTCTTAGGAATATACTAGCTGCAGGTCTGAGGGCAACAAATGGCTTGATTCTGCAGAAGAGTGGAGTTGGATGCAGTGAAATGACTTTCTACGAGTTAAAACCACCTTAGATCCAACTCCCGATTCTATGCTTAAGAGGGAGCTCTATTCCTACAGCATTTTTAGTGAATTTCATATGGAAAGTGAACTATTAGCATGACCCGCACAGTGAAACTTAAGCCCGGGACTACCACAGAAGTTCCTAACGTGACCCCCTGTACACGTTTTGGGGGGTCGTTCAAAATTATATATATATATGTGTGTATGCACTCTAGCGGTCGCATTTTTTGTCCGATTTACTTCAAATTTGGTAGGGACGTTCCTTTCTATAATCAGTTGGACAAGTTCGTTGGGCAAAAAATCGGAAAACTCTAAACTCCTTTTTTGGGGATTATTCTTTCAAATTTTGAGTTTTTGGGCCCAAAAAGGGTCAGAAAAGCCCCGGACATACAATGAATGAATGTAAAAAGATGGGAATTGGTGAGGCAAAAGTTTTAAGCCCTCTCTCATCATTCTAGCATAAATATTTATCGAGTTATTAAAGAAAATGTATATCGGCTAAACACAGTACGTTGTCTCATGGGGGGTTTACATTAGAAAAGCCTGTTATTAATTTGTTAGTGTATTTGTTTCATCCCCAGCAACCTCGCGCCTACTTTTAAGCCTGACTGGACCTTCTCCTAACCTTATAATCCGCAAAATTGTATTCCTAACATTGCAGGTAAATTAAACCAGGAGCATTAGAACAGCCAAAAAATCAATGTTTTCAGATTTCAATAAAATTGGCATAAATGTATGTTTTTACACTGGGTTTGAGTTTTAAAAGATTTGTATGTGGAAATTCACTTTCCTCATGTCAGCGTGCTGCGTGCGAACTCGTTTCGTTTCTACCTGCTTTTACCATTAGGCCTATAACTGTCAAAGCCAATCCCTCCTCAATGAATTATTCAAAATTGTTGATTTTATGGTTCATCATAAAGAGAACAAAAATAACCTAGCTGTTTCAGTGAGCAGAATTTTGATACTGTACCACAAATAACTCACCCGTACAAATTGTTCATATTGAATAATTTTGAACTTTATTGAATGATTATTATTTCCGATATATAAATTGTTCTCACTGAAATCACTTGGTATTTTAGTGCTCTTTAAAATTAGCCATGCATTAATTCTATTTTATAATCCCTTGATGAGGGACGGGCTTTAAACGTTAACATTGGCCTTATAGGAGAAGCAGGTAGAAACGCTAAATGTTACATGATTGGAACCCACTCCTAAACTTGTTTTGGGTGCATGTACAGAGCTCGGCATGTACTCGGCAGTGTACATGCCTGAAGGGAGGTGTTAAATGTTCAGTAAGTTTGTGCGGGATCGTCTTGTATGAAAAAATAGAGAACAGTCAAAAGTTTCAAATGCATATTGTAATCAACTCCCAAATATTCCATTTGTATTTGTTACTCTATGTGTAGGCCACTACCAGGGCATATTACTAAGGAAGCCAACAAACCCTTTGAGAAAATCAAACATAGAAATAAAATAATGGCTTCTATGATGGTATTTTCTCATTATAAATTTAATTGTATAAAGATCATGGGATGGTAATTAATACTTGGTTTAATGCTTGATTTGAACTTATAATTAGACTTTTTCATATTTAATTAAATCAGTACCGGGGACCGACCATGTTTGGTGATGATTGATTAGTTAGTTTTTGTGGGTTAAAAAACTCAATAGATAAATGTTTTATAGTTACTAGAGACCGCCCAATGGTCAAAATTCAACCAAAAATTATTTGACGAATATTTGAAAAAAATTAGTGTAATATCTAGTGGGCTCTGTTGCGCTCATCTCTCTCACTCTCTCTGTTTTTACTATGAATTAGATGTTGTAAATGAGTAAAAACCATAAAATAGAGTGAAACATTATTTGGAATTTAGTAAGAAATAACATTTATATTTAATTTATTTTTTAATTGTTGTGTTACTTAAGTTTATTTGCTATTATTATTTAATGTATATAAGGTAGTTACACAGGGTAAGAGAGGGCTTTATAGCCCTATTTATGTAACTTAAAACCCATCAATCAAATCAAATCTCTATCCTCTCTCCCTACCTCCCCCTCCCCCTCAGGTAATTTGTTTAGTGTGGAGTTAAAACGGACAGAAGGGTGCTATCATTCCGGTAATCAGAGGCCTTTTAGCGAATTTCCCCTATAGGGAAGAAGCTATTACCGTAGGTCTCATGGTAAGACTTAAGCTCGAGACCATGATAACTTTTTGTTTTGAGATCCCCAGGATGCCAAAAACACTATTCGTTCAAATTTATATATATGTATATATATATATATATATATATATATATATATATATATGTGTGTCCGTTAACACGATAACTTGAGTAAAAAACATCCGATTTCGATGAAATTTGGCTCAAATGTGTAAAATGGCATTCATGACTTAAAGTTCGAAAACCAGAAAAATCGGACCATGGCAAGGGGGGTTTATGGGGGTTTTAAATTTTCCAAAAATCAGTTTTTGCACTTTTCACCCTACAATTTTTAAAACACTCAATTTTGGTTTTAGGCATTTTATAGAGCTTAAAAAAACAAATAATTTAGTATTTTAAATTTTTAACCTAGGTTAAGTGATTGCGGAGAAAATCCAAAAAACCTGCTCATAAAATCTCCAATGTTAATCTTATGGGAAAAAGGTTTTTGGCTTTTCCTCAGTTCATTTTAATGTAAACTTTACATTTGCTTTTACCAATCAATTCAGCTCTACAAAACCATTATTTTGGTGTTTAAAATGTGATTCTACGTCCAACCGTTGCAGAGATATTCAAAGTACTAAACACAGTATGTTGTCCAATGTTAACCTTATGGAGAATAAATAAATTTTGATTATTTATGAATGTAGATTGATCAAACTTGGTATGTGGCTCCATGTAGTACTGGTATATTGATATTTGCACAAACAATTGTTTTTTTGTTGATTATCCCAGTAGCAGCAAACCTGCATACTCAGCCCTAATGTTATTCTTATGGAAAATAAGTAAAGTTTTATATCTCCCTTAATTATTAACATAAATTAATAAAACTTAGTATGTAGCTTCACCTGGTTGAGTTAAAGTGATAATTGCATAAAAACACATATTTTGTGTTCCTTGTTGCAGCAGACCTGCATACTCAGTCCTATGTTATTCTTATGGAGAATAAATAAAATGCTATAGATCACTTATTTATTAATGTATTTTTATAAAACTTGGTAAGTGGCTTTACGTGGTAGTGAGAAACATATACATTCATTGGAAATTCGCTGAGTATGCAGGTTTGCTGCGACGGGGGTATTTATTTATGTCTGAAACATCTCCACCTCATCCCCTGCTCGTCCCTCATACTGCCCCACTCACAAACAGGTTTAATTTGTTTAAATGTGGAGTTAAAATGGATCAAAGAAGGGTACCATTCCAGTAGTTAGTAATATTTGTGTTTTACATGTGTCCTGAATTATGTGTTCTTGCTGATATGAAGTTAAAACAGATAAGTGAAGGGTGTTACCATTCCAGTATTCATTAATATTTTTTATTTATGAATCATCTGTTTTGCTGTTGAGCTACATATTTATTTGAACTAGTTGTCCTATTGCTCGAATCCGAGCAAGTTTTTACCCAACAAAAGGTTACTTCAGTTGTAAACAAACATAACAAAACATCTGATACTAAAACAGATGATAACATCTAAAAATAATGTGAATAAAGTACTTCCAACCAACATGTAGTTTAGTCTTCTACCATCGGATAGCGCCACTGCTCCGAAAATTCAGCCCTTTACTGTATTTAAGTGATGCCCTTTCTTACAATTCTGCGACGTATTGACAAATCTACTTAAAATACATTTAATTTGACACCTCAGACGTTAAAATCCCTCCAGCTGTTATTGAGTAATAACTGAAGAAAAATAGAATAGAATAGAATATTTTATTCAGCCAAGCAATATTACATACTAATACATTGGCACCTCAACAAGAAAGAACTGGATAGGTTTTAAATTTCAAAGTCCAAAGCAGTCCATTTTCCTAGTAGGTACTCTTGTAAGGTATAAAAGGCCTTTCTCTAAAGGAACCCTTCAAGTTTTAACTTGAAAATCTTGTCACTTAGTTGTCTGAGGGCTTGAGGAGTCTTGTTGTATATTCTGGATGCCATAATCAATAGGCCCTTTGTTGAGGCAGGTTTACATTATGGCTAAACCTGGTATCATGGCTATGGATAGCTTCTCGGTAGTGAAATTGGTCCTGATTCGAATGCAAAAACATTATGCTCTGCAATATATTTAATAAATACAGAGTAAAGATTTTAAACCCCCCTAGCGTGTTAATATATATGATAACACAGAGTTGACAAAGGGGCAAATGGTGGTCGAGCATTTAGGCTGCACTTTTTTGAAACGAGACGAGACCTCGCGATATATATAATCTCGTTGGTACAATAATGTATTGCGGTTGCATCTGAGACTTAAAAGGCGCTTGTGCGGGATTTTGGACTGTAATTTATATTTTTTTTTTGTGCAACCTCGTCTGGTTAATCCGGGATCCGGATGGTTCGGGTCCAGATAATCCAAGGTTTACTGTATTTTAATATTATTCATGTAAATTGAACTTATGTTTTAAGGTGCAGGGGGTTGACATGCATTAGTACATCTGTAACTATCCGTATTACTTAGGTTGTTTTGGCTAAACATTTTTTATTATTTTCTTAAAATGCCGCTCTGAACAGGTTATAAGCATAATTCATAGGAAAATATTATTTTGATATATGAAAAGTAACAATAATCACGAGTACAACCGATTTTGCTCCTCCAACCAAAATACTGAAATTACGCTTGTTATAAGTATAATATTTACTAGTATTTATTTTTGCCAATCGTAATAAATGTTTGTTTTATTACCTTTTTCATATTACTAATGATTTTAAATATCCTATTTTTCTTTGTAAAGTAAAAGCCCGCTAATCTGACATCCGAGGGTCCGGCACTTTCAATAATCCGGCATCGGTCTAAGAGTTCTAAAAAAAAGTTTTGTGTACACATTCTACACGTATATGTTATAACACATTCTACACGTATGTGTTATGATATAATACTGTAAATTTATTTTCTGGTTGAAATGTTTGTTTTTATGTAAAATTTTTCATCACTGTCGAAATTAGATAAATCTCAATAAAACATGGAATAATGGACCAATGATGCTAATTTAAGCGTTATTTCCGCTCTTGTCACAATAACGGCTATTTTTAGACGGCGCTCAGTAATCCGGCACTGCCAAAGTCCCGAACGTGCCGGATTAGCGAGCTTCTACAAATAAACCTATTTCCAAAAAATCTATTTTGTTATTAAGTGGAATTACAGAAAACAATACAACCGCTATATGATGCTACAACAGCGATATCATTAGGAGATAATCATCCAAAGCAACAATAACCTCATTGGACCAACGAGGTAAATACATATAAAGCTCTCATCTGGGGTAAAAACTACATGCTGACCGCCATTTTGACCCTCCGTACCCTCTGCTCTCATGGCAACAATCAATAAAAAACCTCGCTTCACAAGTTATGTTAGTCTTTATTAGTCTTTGGCCAGATGTTTTTTTTTTCAAAAATATCCTCTAATGAGGCTTCACTTTTCTAAATCAAGATGAGAGATCTATATGTATTTACCTTGTTGCGTTGGACAAGACGAACTATGTGTCAACAGCTGATACAATTTATTTTATTTTTTGAGGGAATGTTCAGTGGGTGTTAGTGAGTAGTTTGGGAACTTCAAATAGGGCGAACGTTAGGGAGAATGTGCATCCGAATACTCAGGCTTGTTCTCGAGAAGTGTGGGACAGCCTTAACCTTACGGTATTTAGATACCACCTTGGTCGCTGTCACTGTTGGTCTGATCAGATTTTCTCAGTTGTATTTTACTCTCTTGACAACAGGGTCGAGCTCATATCAAGAGTTCAAACTTCACTACGGCTAATGTTTCAGTTTAGAGAGTCCACCTTCCCGAGACAGAGTCAAGGTGGAGGTACTACATTGAACAAATTGGTTGTGATAAAGGCTGGGTGCTTTCTCACTAATTTATACACCTGTTTTGCTAATTATTACTCACTACCTGTTACCCGCAGCTTCTTTCGCGACAAATTAAAAATATTAACCTGATCAGCACTATCAAATCTTTGTTTAGTCTTACCATATGACTCTCTTTGCAGTAACTGCCAATCAACTTCAGCTAGTAATTTTATAAATTATATCCTCCCATAAGATTTGCATTGAGACTTACAGGACCCGTGGGGGTTGGATGTAGACATTATCAGGTCTATAAGTTAATGTAATATGTAAGATACGTTCATCAAAGTTTTAGCTTAATTGGTCCAGCTCTTTATACGAGATACTTTCACATTTATAATATTATAGGTTGACTAGTAGGATCTTTACTGTTAGTCTCTGTTGGAAACACTAATACACACTTTATAACAAGCTTCTGCCTAGAATGTGATGCTTAGAGTTTAAAAATTACAAAACTATTTTAAAGGTCATTTGTTGAAAAAATGTTTTTATTCAGTGAATGAATTTTTGGAAGATCCAGAAATAGCTATACTTTAAACTTTCACGAACAATTAGTTTAAAAATATATGAGATATGGCTTCTTACAGGAAACATGGATTTAATTGTAGTAAATATATTTACAAATAACTAGTTTTATTTCTATTTTGCTATGTAAATTTTTATAAATGTAATAATTATTTTTATTATTGTTTCATGACGAACTACCTGCTTTATGTAGTTTACTTAACTACCTTGTAAAAGTGTTTTGTGGCAACAAAGAATGTGAATTTGAACACTTATTTTATCTGAACCATTCTAGTGAGCCTACATAAAATACCAATGAAAATCCAAGCACCATAACAAGCATCACAGACAGGATCAATATGTGGGTCAGTTTAAAATGTTTCAAGATAATTTCTGAGAACGTCAGGAGCATTACAAATATAAACTTTGCTTAAGTAATAGCATAATGTTTCTTCATCTGCGGTAATAGTATCACAGCACATTTTATGTTCATTGAAATTGCTATAATTATTCTTGACAAAATTTAAAAAATGATATTATGAACCTTGGCCCACTTATTTAGTACCACTAGGAGGTGTGTCGAATGTAAATAATTTTGTGTTTGGAGGGCTATATTTTTTTTTCTTTCAAAGTCTATATGTTATCCCCATGGGAACATGTGTCCTGCTTTTCCTTATGCTTTTCATTTAATAAACAGCTGACAAAAATTTAACTTGTGAAAAGAGGATTTGTTTGATTACCTGAGCAAAATGACAGTCGACCATGTAGGCTTCACTTTTTTACCCCAGACGAGACCTCTAGATATATTTAACCTCGTTGGTTGACCGTTCAGTTAATTACTATCCTTAATTTGTGAGGTTATGTTGCGTTTGTAGGTGTGATTGGATTGTTTGTTACGACAGTCAAACAAACACTGTGTCTATTCTGTTTTATAGTCTTTCCACACACTTTTCAGCATCAGTTTTGCAAGTGCTAGTGTCCCAATGTTATAATAGCTCCAGATTATCTATATTTTTCACTTTCCGGATCAATATGCCGCCACATTGGTCCGGATAATCCGAGGTTTACTGTAACTGATTTATGACTGACTGTGATTACGTTTTTAACTGAAATTTGTATAGTATTTCAGTACAAACAGAAATTTACATTTTATTTTAGATTATTCGTAATCAAGGACCACTTAAGTAATATTCAATAATTACTAGAAATCAGAAATATACATGTTTCATAAAATTAGCTCAGTAGAGCCAGATCGTTGACTATCAATGATGATTTGAGTGATGTTCGCGGACAGAGTGAGAGCCTCCCGAATATTCATCTGTATGTTCTGCCAAACATTCGCCCGAATGTTCACTGAACATTCCGTCCCGAATTCAAAACTCGTATAGCTCCCACACTTTTTGCTAATACTCGGAGCATTCGGCCGAATGATTGGGCGTAACTGCGAGACTTTGGAGTGTGAAGTGTTACTGACCACAAGGTGACATCACCTGTCAGACACAGACCACTGGCGGTGATTGTGTAATATGCACTATATGAGATATTTTAATAAACTACACCTGTCTGCCTGATTTTAAACATTTAATAGATTTTATGCAAAATATCTGAATGGCTCTCCGAAATCTATTATTGTGTAAGAGAGTATTTGAAGTCTGATTTTAGCATTTGGAACACTTTGTAATATTGTATTACTCTGATTATGTCTATTACTTGTAAAAAGGTCAATGACAATAAAGATCCTGTTTCTTGATATAATGTGTAAATTATGCTCAACTCTTTTTGGGTAGCAAGACATCTAGCCATTATTATGGATCATTGGCATACTAAGAAATCATTGTGATTAGCCGGACCATTGACAAAGAATAAACAATTTGATAGAACATTAAAGAGCATCGGTTCTGTGATAACGATTTACCAGTAAATTTAACTAAAAAGGTTAAAATAAGAATGTATGTTTATTTGATAATTTGTTTTATTTCAGAACTTGGTTTTCAATACATTATATTATTGCTCAGTTTAGATTTTATAAATAATTTTGTTTCTTATTTCTGAAGCTGAACTACGTTTTTTGTAAATATTTATTACACTTTTATGAAGCTAACAGTAGGCTACATAATAATAAGTAGGTTGTGCATAAGTTTTGACATTATCTCAATCACTTTCCGACTCCGAACTCATATCTTCATTCTGAGATGATTCACATTTCAACACGTGTTTGTCAAAAGTCTGTTTCCACCTAAAGCCCTCACCACAATGGTTACAAGTGTACTTTCGAAGATCGCTGTGTATCCTACTGTGTGTCCTGAGAGCCACCTTCAGTTTGAATGCCGCTCCACAAACCTCACAGACATAAGGCTTTTCATCAGAATGCGTCACCATATGAAGCTTCAATACATCTGTGGACGTTAATACTTTTCCACACACTTCACAGATGACAGGTTGCAATAAACCCTTCTTGTGAACATTTTTATTATGTTTAGCTATTTCACTTTTCCCGTTAAAAGTCATATTACAAGTCTTACATGGAAATATTCTATTTTGGTGACATCGCATATGATTTTTGAGCGCTGTTTTACCTTTGAATAAAGCTCCACAAACATCACAAGCTGCCTCCTCCCCGTTGTGTCTCTCCATGTGGTCTTTGAATGAATATTTACTGGCAAATGTCTTTTTACAAATAGGGCAACACTCAGAAGAAAGGAGATGTACCTGTTTAATATGGCATTTTAATTTTTCAGGTCCCATTAAAATCTTTTGACAAATATCACACACCACATTCTCATAAGCCGTATGTTCAGTTCTCATGTGGTGACCGATCAAACTGAGAGTCTTATAACGTCTTTTACAAACGAGACATGGTATCATCCTGGTCTCACCATTGGGGTGCTTCTCTTCCATATGAGTGTCTAATCTTTTTTTATGCACAAACCTGTTGTTGCATAACTTACACCTGTGTCTGCCTGGCTTGTTACATGTTAATACTGTATTTTTATGGCACAATAGATCCGATTTAACACGAAAAGCTTTTTTACAAACATCACATGTATACTTTTTATGGTTAAAAAAATGGTTTTCGAGTTCCTGATGGTTATTGAAGATTACAGTGCAAACTCTGCAGATAAATGATTTCTCACTTTTATGTTCGTCTAATATTTCAAGGCTCCCACAGTCAACATTGCAAACTGAGCAGAAAAAATCTTCTTCACCGTTTTTATCCTCTTCGGCATGTTTTGTTTGATTCTCAGGTGTATCATTGGAATCACAAATGTTGCCCTCTGCAGCCACAGTTGGTAGTATTGTGGGTTGGTTCTGATTGTTCACTTGGCTACTAGTAGTAGTCATGGTGCTTGGACTGTCAATGCTGTTGTTTTGAGTACCAATGTGAGTTATATTTGTAACTGCAGTTGTTGCATTCTGAATGCTAGCATTTACAAACAGCGGAGTATTACAGAGGGTATGTGAATAGCTCTTTGGAATTGCTATGCTTTTTTGGGTAACCTTAACACATGGAATCAATATTCCACCACTCAAGCTAAAGCCGGTCTGTGGTATTAACATAAAACCTTGGTTTAGATGTTGGTTTCCTTCCATGGCAATGCCTTGTTGTGAATTTAAAGCTGGAAGCAATGATCCTTGTTCTCTTCCCACTGTCAGGCGTTGTCTGGCTTTGGTTCTTTTTGATGGGGCTTTTAGTGGTTGATTTATTTTCATTTCAAATTGATTCTCTATAGTGACAACTCCTGGTGATAATGATGATACAATAGGAAATGGAGTTGGCAGTGCAGTATTCATAACCTACAAAAAAAAAGAGTATGTGAGCATTTTCCTATTGTTATATTTAGAGCTAGCACAGGATACTTAAAAAAATCAAACTTATAAGATAATTCTTGATAAGTTGTCTGTTTTGTTATCACACCAGCCATGAACACTCAAAATGCTATTTTTCAACACACTGCTCGCGTCTCATACAAAGGCATTCACACCAAAAATATCCTCTTTGGCTAGGAACACATGTCTAGGGTAATCAAAACACTCTCCTTTGTATTAACAAATTGGTTTAATTCATGTTGAGTCAAACTCATCCTATATAATTTTGAATTCCAAATATGCCATGTATATCACACGGGACATACCGGTTGCCTCCTAGATTTTGGTAAATTCCAAATTTCTCTAAACAGTTTTCTACTTCAACACGCTCTTTATGATATAGCTACAGTACTTATATTGGCCATGGTGAATTTTGCAACCCTGCTACGGTAGGTACCTATGTGATGGTTCAATTAACCCAACCTAACGTGTGACTCACTGGAGCACAAAGACCAGTTGTCTAACGCTAGAAATAGCCTATGGACATGAATATTAAGTAGCACGTAAGTAACCAATCAAATCCCTTCTTCACATGTTAAACGTTTGTCAGCTGACTTTCATATAACTTGTGAAGAGAGTATTTGATTAATTACCAAGTGGTTGCCATGGGAGCAGAGTTGACAGAGAAGGAAATGGCGGTCGATCATGGAGGCTGCACTTTTTTACACGAGACGAGACCTCTAGATACATTCAACCTCATTGTTCACAACACAGTAACCCAACCAACTTTGATCTGCAGACGATAGTCAGCTGATGGAAGAGAGGGTATGACACTTGACAGGTGAACGTCCGATGTGGTTTACCAACCTCAAAATCCCTAGTACAACACAAGTTAATTTTGATATGAAACATGATTTATTTTAATGTGACATTTATTTAAATCATATTGATAAGTTAAAATAAACTGGATTTAGATTTTGTGTGCCAATATTTGTTTATTTTCCCCTTTCAAGGAGGACACCATTACAGGGAGGGCGCACCGGGAACTTTCCCGGTGTCCCGGCGGGTCAGTTCACCCCTGTAATTAGACAACTTTGGTAGAACATAATTCAATAAATCTAAATCTCTGTGTAAGACGCCGACACAACTAAGGCATATTTTAATGCTAATATGAATGAATGATGAACAATTTACCAATAAATTTAAGGAAACAGGTTAAAATATGAAAACATGTAAATTTGATACAAAAGTTTATTACATAACTTGGTCATCAATACATATTATTGCTCAGTTTAGTTTAGATTTTATAGTAGTTTTATTTGTGTATTAAAATAATTTGTTTCACTGTAAACATTACTCTGGAGCTAAATTATTGGTTTTTTATATTTCACTCTCTATATTATTTCGAAACATAACAATTTTGCATTAATTTTGACAATATCTCATTCACTCTCTGACTCCGAACTCATATCTTCATTCTGAGACGATTCACATTTCAACATGTGTTTATCGAAAGTCTGTTTCCACCTAAAGCCCTCACCACAACGGTTACAAGAGTACTTTCGAAGATCGCTATGTATCCTACTGTGAGTCCTTAAAACTGTTTTCAGTTTGAATGCAGCTCCACAAACCTCACAGACATAAGGCTTTTCATCAGAATGCGTCACCATGTGATGCTTCAATATTTCCATGTACTTGAATTCTTTTCCACATACTTCACAGATGACAGGTTTTGATAAATCCATCTTGTGTACTTTATTATTATGTCTGCGTCTTTGATAGTTTGACTTAAAAGTCATATTGCAAATCTTACAAGGATATATTATATTTTGATGACATTTCATGTGTTGACTGAGTGGTGTTTTACCTCTGATTAAAGCTCCACAAATGTCACAAGCTACTTCCTCCCCATTGTGTATCTCCATGTGTTTTCTGATTGTACGTTTATTGACAAACATTTTTTTACAAATAGGGCAACACTCAGAAGACAGGAGATGAACCGTTTTAATATGACATTTTAATTTTTGTGGTCCAGTTACGATTTTTTGACAAATATCGCATACCACATTCTCATAAGCCGTATGTTCACTTCTCATGTGTTGACTGATCAGACTGAGAGTCTTAAAATGTTTATCACAAATAAGACATGGATTTAAGTTGGGCTCAGCATTGGGGTGTTTCTTTTTCATATGAGTTTCTAAACTTACCTTATGTACAAACCTGTTGTCGCATAACTTGCAACTTAGCTTGACTGGCCTGTTACACGTTAATACCGTATGTTTATGACGACTTAGATCCGCTTTAACAAAAAAAGCTTGTTTACAAACCTGACACGTATACTTTTTGTGGTTAAAAAAATGCTTTTCAAGTTCCTCATGGTTATAAAAGGTTACAGTGCAATTTCTACAGATAAATATTTTTTCACTTTTATGTTCATCTAATAATTCAAGGCTCCCACAATCAATATTGCAAACTGAGCAGAAAAATTCCTCTTCACCGTTTGTCTCCTCTGTGTCATGTTTTGTTTGATTCTCAGGTGTTTCATTGGAATCACAAATGTTGTCCTCTACAGCCACAGTTGGTATTAATGTCGGTTGGTTCTGATTGTTCACTTGGCTACTAGTAGTAGTCATGGTGCTTGGACTGTCCATGCTGTTGTTTTGAGTACCAATGTGAGTTATATTTGTAACTGCAGTTGTTGCATTCTGAATGCTAGCATTTACAAACAGTGGAGTATTACAGAGGGTATGTGAGTAGCTCTTTGAGATTGCTATGCTTTTTGGGGTAATCTTAACACAAGGAATAAGTATTTCACTCTTCAAGTTAAAGCCTGCCTGAGGTATTGACATAAAACCTTGGGTTGGCTGTTGGTTTTCTTCCATGACAATGTCTTCTTGCGTATTCAAAGCTGGAAGCAATGGTCTTTGTTCTCTTTCCCCTGTTAGGTGTTGTCCGGGTTTAGTTATATTTGATGGTACTCCTAGATGTTGATTTATTTCCATTTCAAATTCATTCTTTATACTGACAACTCCTGATGATAAAATAAGAAATGGAGTTGGCAGGGCAGTACTCGTAACCTACAAAAAAAAGAGTATGTGAGCATTTTCCTATTTATTATTAACTTATTTGGACATACTTTTACTTTTTCAAAACTACACAATATTTCAGGAGGTAAAGAAACTCCTCCCATTATCAAGTGAACTCTACTTATATTTAAATAACAAACACTTACCTAAACTGGCCTAAATTTTCCCTCTTAAATTTGAATTTACTAAAACTCAAATCTAACACAAATTAAATCACTAAAAATTGTATTTTGTAATTTGTAGTATGTAGTTTTATTTGTAGTTATTGTATTTTGCATTAGTTTTGTATTAGTGTAAACTAAAATGCAAGCGGAAAAAATAAAGGCTCGTTAAGTGTAAGTGATTGATTTAGATTTATTCATTGTTGAATTCTTCCAGAATTGTTGTATGACAATTGAAATATAGGTTTACGTACCTTAGTCAACAGTTCAATTCTACTGGAAATTAAATTGTTGACTGAAGGTAAAACCTTTATTTCAATTGATATTTAGATGTTCACTTGATAACGGGAGGAGTTACCTTACTTCTTGTACCATATAGTATAGTTTTAAACATTAAAAGCGATAGGTAAAGTCCAAATAAATCAATAATAAATTAAAATCCATCGCTACTAGGAGTTTTAAAAATACAATCTTCCTACTGCTACATTTAGAGCTATGCACAGAATACTTTAAAAAATCATCAAATTTATGCGATGACACAAACATACCAGGCACGAACAATCAAAATGCTGATTTCAATGCACTAGTCGACATGTAAGGACATCAAAGTACGCAGTGAATTGAATTTAACTGTAAAGCTCTTTATCTATATATTCACATTATGTACACAGAATAGTGTCACTCATATCAGGAGTATTAGAAATTCTGTTCTTTGAATTATTTGAATTAACAACTTTTGGCCCAGGTAAACCTGTTGTCTAAAAAACAGGCCACCACCTTGGATTCGCACGGGGAAAGGGGGGCGGGTCCCGAGCAAAACCTGATGTCTAAAAAAAGGTCGCCAACTTGGATCCGGAGGCAACATGGGCCCAGGGGCCCGAAATTTCTCTGGGCAGGCCTGAGCACATATGCCATGTGTATGACAAGGGAAATACTGGTTGCCCTTGATCTGGTCTTTGTGATTAACCAATAACTGCATCACAGTATTAGAGATTCAACCACTTACAAGTATATGTCGCTGGATTGCTGTTAAACATTCTTTTTAGGCGGAAATCTCAACGACCAGAAG
This sequence comes from Allygus modestus, assembly GCA_963675035.1. Taxonomy (NCBI): domain Eukaryota; kingdom Metazoa; phylum Arthropoda; class Insecta; order Hemiptera; family Cicadellidae; genus Allygus; species Allygus modestus. Next base: position 132,531,442 of record OY776114.1, read on the forward strand.
CAGAAGGTTACGATACAGTCTCGTTTCATTTTGTTGGCTTTATTTACCATGTCACTGGATATGATATTGTACAACTGCCGTCACTAGCGGTCAAATTCTAGTGAGTTTATTTTTGTTTCTGTTTCAAAAGTCCAAAAGCCAAATTCAACGTCAAGTGATAACTATTCTAATTTTCAATCTTGTTGTAAATACATCACTTATCTCAAAAACTTTATATTTTAACTAGTGACTTGAATGGGCCATTGCCCCTAACTCCACTACTCCACTACTCTGCCTCATCTGATTTTTTAAGAAGGAACACATATCAGTTCATAAACAAAGTAGATACTTATTCACACATTTTAATGTAAATAAAGCAGACGTTTTTAAATCCCCATGCTTTTCTTTTGAGGGATGATTTACGTTATTTCTCGATTACTGCAAATTTGTTAGAATTACTGCTATTTATTCTGAGTCCCAAGGATCAAGACCTTAATTTGAGCAGCCTCCCAACATCCTGCGATTTTCCAAACTCCCACAATTATGCCTTAAAAATTTCACTTACATATAAAGATTTACCTCATAATACTAGTTTTTACATCGCAACTCTCAAACTGCTAGGGCACCTGTTGATTGTGAAATTGTAAGTTAATGCATTTAACGTTATTAAAAATCAGCTCTGACCTCCAGTTACAAAATATTATGCTTATTTATTTGTGTATTCTTTTTGGCAAGATTTAACCCATTAAGGTAGTAATTTTATTCTATTCGCAATAGCCTACAACGGAATTTAATTGGTGCTGCCCTCTAGTAGCAAAATCTGTATCTACGGTTCTTTCCGCAACAGGCGTGGAGTGACTATAAACCTATCTAACTCTAGGCCACTGGTCGTGATGGCCGAGTCAGCTAAGTCGTGGAAACACCTTGGCCAGGAGTTGATACGATGTTCGTGGGTTCGATTCCCGCACACGACCAAATCTGGCCAGTCGTGCAACTCTCAATGAGTTAACCGGTCTGTGGCAACGTTGGTGGGAGGGGCCAAGTAAAATAAACAGTGGCAGGCTTGCTTAGAAGTTGACGGGATCGGATAATTCTTTGTGAGTTGCACACGGTCAACACTGATTTTGCTACTTTTTACTTATATGTCAACTGTGTGTGTGTGCCAATATGACTCTTTAAACTGAAAGAAAAAAAAAAAAAACTAAAATACACCATTAATCTATTTAAAAACTGACATGTTCTATTCCAATTCAATGGTTTAAAAAATGAAAAGCAAGGAATGGATCTAGCTCATGAGTCTACGCCAATGTGGAAAGAGATTCATAGCAAAATTCTGGTGGATGATGCTGACTTAAAAGTAATACTAGTGGCTTACAGTGGCTATAGCCCCTAACATATGGTTTGTGTGTAAGTGGATAATCACAGCTGATCATTAGTTCATTTTGCTTATTAATAAAAACACTGTAGTGATATTTCCATAAGAAAATCATTGGACCTTTGAAGTCCAGTGGGGCATAGCCCACGTAATTTTTTGACATTTCTGATATTTTTCCCTCTGTCCTTGGCCCTCAAGCTGTAAAATGAATCATCATAACCTAACTTAACTTCTTCATAGCTCGAGATATTTCGTGGGGACCGATTCGCTTACGGAATTAAATATATAGATTAACAGGTTATAACTAGTGGCTTGGAAGGCCATAGCCCCTAACCTTGTTCCAATACTCTGCCTCATTTGATTTTTTTACTCTTTAAATGCTGAGGGAATTAAAAAAATATAAGTAGGAACACATGGCAGTTCACAAACAATAGTAGACGCTTAATCACATGTTTTAATCCAAACAAAGCAGGTGTTTTTAAATTTCCATGCTATTTAAATGGTAATTATTTTATCCCGTAACAAATTTTCAGTACATAACTAAATAAATAACTTTAAAATGAGACTCTCCCAACTTTCTACGACTTTTGGCATAATTTTCGGCTTATGGAATTAGATATATAGATTGTATTTTTTAGAATCATAGAATTTAATACAAACAGTGAAACCGTTGCATCCAGTGTTCTCTGCACAATCTGGAGAGACTACTGTCTTGCAGTTTCTGAAAAAAGCGTGCCATATTTGAAAAGCAGCTGAAAGCACAATATCTCCCTTCTATAACACCAACATAACAAAACGAACACAGCTCGTTTTATTGTCAGAAACTACAAGGCAGTAGTCTCTCGTTTTGTAATGATGGTACTGTAGAAGGGAAGGGTTTCTGTCAATGGCACGAAAATACAACTCGCAGTAGTCTCTGCAGTTATACATATGTTATATCAGGGTTCATTTAATGCAACGTTTATTGTTTATGTTTCTCAGGACAGATAAAAAACATATCTTGTAAGCAGGATACTATACAATAAACTACATCACACAACACTGCAAAATATATTTACACTTATACTGTACTTGCATGTATAATGGTAATTATATAAAAAAGTTGGTACAAGGCGATCAATTTCAACCAGTCACAACAGTCATCATCAGGCCCAATCAGAGAATGAGTGATTAGCCGATGGCTGGTTGAATTTGATCGCCTTGTACCATCTTTTAAGTACAGTATAAATATATTTTATAGTGTTGTAAAACATAGTTTATTGCATCTTTTTTATTATAATAAAACGTAAAATGGCAAATATTGTTTATACATTGTAAACAAAACCTCATTATAACAATGCATCTGATGATATACATTCAAATTATAGATTTGATAAATAGTTTTACATTTTTGCCACAATTTTTGCGATAGCAGCTCAGGAGGGGAGTCTACAATGTCTATGGTGTAGGTGGAGGAACACTTCCCCTCCTCTACTACTAACCTTACGTGTGCAGAATATTCTTGTGCACGATGTTTGTCCCCTGCTCAACTTTAGCCTTTATTTATTGTGTAATGTTTTTCTTGTGTTTGTGTAAGGAATGGCATCCACTCTGACCAATCACGTGTTCTGTGAATCAGCAATCATATATCTTGAACATTTTTAACTGATAAACATACTTATTCTGACTGCGCTGCTTGTATATTGGTTGGATTTATGTTGAGTCAATGGTATTTTAATGCAGGCCTCACGTGAATGGATTAGATAAAAGAAGTCTTTCCAGTGGAGACGAACAGTATCAATAAATAACATCAGCAAAACAGGTGTATAAATTAGTGAAACGCACCCAGCCTTTATCATAACCAATTCCTGTATGTTCCTGCTGTATGTTCAGTTGATTCTTAAAATGTATTTTACAAATGAGACATGGCAACACCTTCGGCTCAGCATTGGGGTGTTTCTTTTCCATATGAGTTTCTAAACTTGTTTTATGTACAAACCTGTTGTTGCATATCTTACACCTATGCATCCTGGCCAGCTTGTTACATGTTAATAATGTGATTTTCGGGTAGGTGGACCCTCCAAACTGAAACTATTAGCTGTGGTGAAGATTGAGCCCTATTCCCTTGTCACGAAATGTAAAAGACCACTGAGCCAATCTTATCAGACCAACAGTGACAGCGACCCAGGTGGTATTGAAATACTATAACGTTGAACAAGTTACTTCTGTTACTGACCATAAGGTAACCTGTCGGGCACAGACCTCTTGTCAGTGTTTGTAATATTGTGTGTGTTATGCTTAACTCTTTGTGGGTAAAAAGTCATTGGTTATTGACATACAGAGTGAATGTCAGGACCCCTCCTCTATATTAAAAAAAAATTATTACTATAAACTAATATCTTTTGGATAGTGATGAGTAACTTACAGTGTAGTATCTTTTGACACTATTAAAATTTTTGAGTGTCCCCCCAAAAATAAGGGATTTCGGGGATAACTCAAAATTTAGAAATGTAAACCCCCATGAGTGACCCCTCAATTTAAAGAACTATAAAAAATTTGATAAATGGTGAAATTAAGTGACCGCTAATTCCTCCCTAACCAAAGTGGCAGCCAGTCAAAATTCCCAAAATTCAAATCGGGATGACAAATATCAAAAGAAATTCAAAATGTTTAACAATGTAAAAAAATCACATCGCGGAGGGAATGAGTTTATTTTAACTAGTTAAAAATATCGATAAAACAACAAAATATTGCCTTCTATATCTGAATACAAGGTTTTTTTTTAATGTTGACAGGCTGACATTTTGGATATGGAAGAGATAGCGGTCTCTAGTTTTTAAAATATATCTACAGTAGAAATCCAATTATCCGAACCCCAATTATCCGAATATCCAATTATTCGAATCGATTTTGAGTGAAATAATAGAAATATAAAAATCAAGAAAATAACAGCGGGAGGGCGTGTAGCGATAATGCGCCGTGAGCGCTAAAATAAAAGCCTGCGGTGTTACCTTCCGGACGATATTTTCGCAGGGAACAATGAGTCATACCCCCTTCCCGCCCTGCTCATCATCAGTCGCTACTGTTCTTTCACCGAGATTATCGTTCGAAATGAGTACAAAACGTAAACGTGTTGTCCTTTCGCTAAGTGATAAACTCACTTTGCTCGAGATGTTCAAGTGAAATAACCAACATTGAACAGTGAAATACGTACAGTATGTAGGCCTATTGAAAAGAGCAACTATATATACTGTATTCAATTTAACTCCTGTAATTTAATTTTTATGACGTATATTCTTGATACAGTTCGCTCACTTTCTGTTCACTACATTTATAATAACTTTGTCGATAAAATTCAGATTTTTTATGTATGGTGATGTTTTTTGCTTAATTCCCGAGGTATACCTGATTATCCGAATTTCTGCATATCCGAATTGGCCCGATCCCCAATTAATTCGGATAATTGGAGTTCTACTGTACTTGTTTATAGTTCTTTAAAAATGAGGGGTCACTCAAAGGGGGTTTGCATACAACAATTTTTATTAAAAATTCATTGTTGGTGATGGTGAGTTTATGTTGTTTAAGAGATTATTGCGGACATTTTCCATCACTAATCAGTGTTGTGTTGTAATCAGTTGTTTTACTAATCAGTTATAGAAAATATCCGCAATAATCTCTTATTCAACAATTTTTGAGCTTTTCCCAAAATCACCTATTTTTGGGGACACTCAATATTTTAAATAATGTCAAAAGATATTTCACCTTTGAAATTTGTTTATATCACTACCAAAAATATATAACTTTATATTAAAAACATTAAAAAATAGAGGAGGGTCCTGACTTTTTATTCACACTGTATAAAGAAAAAACTGGCTTTACCCAGACAATTAACAAAGAATTGAACAATTTGGTAGAACTTTAAAGAACGTCGGTTCTGTGATAACAATTTACCAGTAAACAGGTCAATATAATAATATAAGTTTATATGATTCATTTTTTATTTCGGAATTTGGGTTTCACAATACATAATATCATTGCTCAGGTTAGATTTTATAAATAATGTTATTTGAGTATAAAAAAGATTTGTTTCACTTTAAATATTGCTCTGAATCTATTTGTAGCCCATATATATTTATTTTAATTTAGATATTATTTTGAAGCTAACAGTAGGCTACATAATAATAAGTAGGCTGCGCATAAGTTTTGACATTATCTCAATCACTTTCTGACTGCGTACTCGTTTCTTCATTCTGAGACGATTCACATTTCAACACGTGTTTGTCATAAGTCTGTTTCCACCTAAAGCCCTCACCACAATGGTTACAAGAGTACTTTCGAAGATCGCTATGTATCCTACTGTGAGTCCTTAAAACTGTTTTCAGTTTGAATGCAGCTCCACAAACCTCACAGACATGAGGCTTTTCATCAGAATGTGTCACCATGTGATGCTTCAATATTTCCATGTACTTGAATTCTTTTCCACATACTTCACAGATGACAGGTTTTGATAAATCCATCTTGTGTACTTTATTATTATGTCTGCGTCTTTGATAGTTTGACTTAAAAGTCATATTGCAAATCTTACAAGGATATATTATATTTTGATGACATTTCATGTGATGTCTGAGCGCTGTTTTACCTTTGACTGACGCTCCACAAATGTCACAAGCTATTTCCTCCTCATTGTGTTTCTCCATGTGATTTCTGAACGTATGTTTATTGACAAATAGTTTCTTACAAATAGGGCAACACTCCGGAGGCGGGAGATGTATCGATTTGATGTGAAGTTTTAATTTTTCAGGTCCAATTACAATTTTTTGACAAATATCACAGACCAAATTCTCATAAGCCGTATGTTCAGTTCTCATGTGGAAATTGAACTGACCATGATTCTTAAAATGTCTTTTACAAATGAGACATGGCAACACCTTCGGCTCAGCATTGGGGTGTTTCTTTTCCATATGAGTTTCTAAACTTGTTTTATGTACAAACCTGTTGTTGCATATCTTACACTTATGCATCCTGGCCGGCTTGTTGCATGTCAATACTGTGATTTTATGGCGACATAGATCTGCATAAACACGAAAAGCTTTTTTACAAACATCACATGTATACTTTTTATGGCTGAAAAAATGGTTTTCGAGTTCCTGATGGTTATTGAACATTACAGTACAAACTCTACAGATAAACCCTTCCTCACGTTTATGTTCCTCTAATAATTCAGTGCTCCCGCATTCAACACTGCAAAATGAGCAGAAAAATTCCTCTTCACCGTTTGTGTTTGTTTCCTCTTCTTCTTTGTCATTTTTCGGTTGATTCTTAGGTGTGTCATTGGAATCACACATTTTGCCATCTACCGCCACAGTTGGTAGCAGGGTGACATTCTGATTGTTCTCAAGGCTACTACTAGCCATTGTGCTTACATTGTTCACACCACTGTTTTGAGTATCAAAGTTAGCTATATTTGTAACTGCAGTTGTTGCGTTTTGAATGTTGGGATTTACAAAGAGTGAAGTATTACCGAGGGAATGTGGATCGCTCTTTGGAATTTCTTTGCTTTTTGGGGTAATCTTAACACATGAAATCAATATATCACTTTTCAAGTTAAAGCCTGTCTGAGGTGTTAACATAAATCCTTTGGCTGGTTGTTGGGTTTCTTCCATGACAATGTCTTCTTGCGAATTCAAAGCTGGAAGCAATGGTCTTTGTTCTCTTTTCACTGTTAGGTGTTGTCTGGGTTTTGTTATTTTTGATGGTACTCGTAGTTGTTGACTTATTTCCATTTCAAATTCATTTGTTATACTGACAACTCCAGATGATAAAACCGGAAATGGATTTGGAAGTTCAGTACTCATAACCTACAAAAAAAAGAGTATGTAAGCATTTTCCTTTCACTATATTTAGAGCCATGCACAGGATCCTAAAAAAAAATCATCAAATTTCCAGATAATTATCTTGTTCACTGCGTTAATCATGTTAATTCATAACTGCATTTTTTTCCTTGCTAAGCAACCGCCGGAATTCCCGCGCACCACAATGAATGCGCCAAGTAATCTATTTTGTTAACATACCAGTCATAGAAACTGTAAATGCCCCTGGATTGTTGTTAAACCTTCTGTTTAGGCAGCATTCTCGACACTCGGAGGCAGTAAACGGGTTACGATTCAGAGAGCAGTCTTGTCTCACAACAGCAAGATTTATCATAAAGAGAGGGCAGGAATCATTTTAATTTTGATGTCCAGGTCTGCAAATTTGCATTTTGCAATTTTTATTTACCATGTCACCGGATTTTAAATTGTACGACTGTCGTCACTGATGGTAACAGATTTGACTTCCACTTAAAAAAGATGACCACTGGTTTTTCTTTTGCAAGTTTAAACTCGTAGTGTAGAAATAAATGAACAATACAGATCTCAAAGTGACCATGACTTTTTATAAATAATGATAAAGATAACAGAATGACAAGGCTAAAAACATGTATAAAACACATTTACGCTGCATACAAGACAGTAAATATAAAATGAAATATGGTACAAGCTGATTGATTTCATCCAGTCACACTGATCATCATCAGGCCCAATCAGAGAATTACCTATCTGTCATTCAATCAATCATTCTCTAACTGGGACTGATGATCACAGGCGTGACTGGGTGAAATTAATTGCCTTGTAACATATTTTTTGTATACCTACCGTCTTGTATGTGAGTACAATGAAAGTGTAAATATATTTTTTAGGCTAGTGTTATTTAAAATTAACTGTGGACTTTTACCATCACCGAATGAGAAACAAGTTTCATGACGTTTTGGGATCTGACGCTTAACTCTTTATGGTTTAGCAAGACATAAATAATAGTTTTTAATGAAATTTTTCCCTTCAGGCGAGGTAACAATTTTCGAGCTCCTACGTCTGGGTACAACGCTCACCTTGTTATTATGCTCATGCACAGACTGATCTTAATTTTCAATTTTCAGCTGGATTTTTCAACTTTGTCAAAAGTTTTTTCATATAAACAAACACACACACACACAGACGAAACACATGTAACACAGGTCGTTGTGGTCAGGTGTTCAACGAGAATACGTGCAGCAAACTAGGAAAAACCCCCCTTGAGGACGCGGAACGGTTTTGTTCTGTGGTTCCACGAAATATTGGGAGTGCGAGAGACTGTGTTATGTGTGTTTCTTCCGTGTGTTTTTTTATATGAAAGAACTTTCGACAAAGTTGAGAAATCCAGCTGAAAATGGATTTAATCAGTCTCACGTGAGCACAAAAACAAGGTGATTGTTGCCCAAAAGTAGGACCTGAAAAAAGACGTAAATAGTCAATTGACATTGGACATAGGCATATAATAGTATATTTCGCACCAAGGGCCGAAAGTGGGTTTTGCTGGCTCGAGATTGAGGTCATAAATCGTTCGAGGGCTATGCAAACCGCTTTTGGCAGACATGTGAACGCTATTTTTCACCATACTACAATTATTAACAGGTTAAATGTGATCGGTCATAAAACACGAGCGGTCTCATGCAATCTCGGACTAAAAACAGTAAACCAATAAACAAATCATCGATAGTACAATGTTTTGAGTTTTATTATTATCTGTTCCAGTGTTTCAACCAAAGAACACAAAATAGTATGCACGTATTAACCCATTGGATACTTAGTTTTTTAATTACTGCATGGCCCCAGAAACCCAATTAAATTTCAATATTTTGCAGTGTTTTAGTAAATAAACTGTAAACAATTTTCATTGCTACTAATTGGGCAAACATAGTGTTTTCTTGAAGCTGGTTACATTTTCTTTTTAATATGTTCATAAAAAACAAAAAATAAAAAATCATATTTAAAATATTTTGTTATAAAAATAAATTTTTTTTTTTAAAGAATATAGTAAAAGTAAAAAAAAATAAAATAAATGTCTAATCAGTTGTCTAGTAAAGTGCAAAAACTATTTCCTTACATAAAACTTTTTAGTTTTTGCTTTATCTAAAAAAAAAGTTTATGATTTTTTTGCAAAACAACTTTTTCTTGAATAATTTATATTTTTACCCGTTTGCCAAAAATGGATCACATTGCAATATTTTACCAATAAAAATTCTTCATGAATATAAGCTTAAAGTAAAAACAATTAAAAATTAAAAATAAAAATTTAAAAATAAAAACTTTCGAAAAAAAAAACATGGTTTTACATTATCACGGAACCACTCCGTGATAAAGATTTTGGGCCAAAACGGCCATCACGGAACCGTTCCGTGAAAAGTATTCAATGGGTTACCAGGTAACGTCATGTACTTTTGAAAACAAGTTGGCAACATTGGCTAAATAGATCAGCTGGCTTTCGGCCCTTGGGCGGAAAAACTCTACTTTCGGTATTCAAATGACGTTCCGAAAACAGGTGATTACAGCGTAGTGTGGTGTAGTGTGGTGACCTTGGCCTATCATACATTAAATTCAATTAAAAACACCTTTATATTAATTTTTTTACCAAGCATACAATAAATAGTGTCACAATTCATGTTTAATATCTTACTAGGTATACACTGTTATACCTGTCTATCTACAAACAAAAGTGATCTGTTGTTTGAAATGCTTAAATTATAAAATTCCTCTAAAGAATAAAAGGCATTTTTAGTAAGACAACATCCAAACATTTATTTTATTTTGTTCGATATTTCTGTAGGAATAAATTAAAAAAATACAGAACCAGCATATGATGGGTTTTTTCTTAAATAACTCAGAATTATGAATTGGCGATTCTATGTTGTTCCTATTTCCTGTATTTTAGTGATGTATGTATTGATGTGTTACAAAATTAGCAATATTATTTCTGACATGCATTACACATTCCAAGATGTACATACTGTATACAGTTAAAATATTTTGGTCAATTAGATGTTGGTTATACACTCATCAAATGTTAAATTAAGCGGGATGTAATAAAACACGTCAGAATATATTTACACTTATACTGATTTACATACAGACAGTAAACATTTATAAAAGATGGTACAAGGCTATCGATTTCGACCAGTCACACCGGTCATCATCAGGCCAAGTTACCTCGAAATGAAGAGGGAACCGTACGTATTTTTATGATAACCCATCCTAACATAACTGCCGCAGCGCGTTGTATATTTGGCGGAGTACCTGTGGCGATCTGGTCTGGCTGCTAGCGGCGGCGACGCATTCAACACGATCCTAGCGGACATCGCTGTCTTTTGGGAGGCACAACACAAAGACCGCTCATCAGAATGATGTAACATTTGTACAGTAAGTCAATAAAAGTACGTTTTTTCGAATTATGTAGTTATCCTTTGGATCCGGTAAAAATTTAACCTCCAAAAATAGTGGCATCCGTATAATACCAAAGTACCATAATTTGTAGTGTTTTTAACCAGAAAAACAATGTTTCCACATTACCAGCACATTTTGAAAATCGGATCGAAGTGTCAACTTATTATTAACAATTATTATTACAATGTAGATGTAATATTTTGCATAAAAGCAGAAGCGGTTATTGTTAATAACATTATTGTGAAGTTTTTTCCAGAATTTATAATTATTCCATTGGTAAACAAACTGGTCGAAATCGATAGCCTTGTACCATTTTTTATATATGTTTACCGTCTATATGTGAATCAGTATAAGTGTAAATATATTCTTAGAGGAAGTGGTGCAAATGTGGAAACCTTGTTTTAATTTATAACTAGTTTGTTTACCAATGGAATAATTATAAATTCTGGAAAAAACTTCACAATAATGTTATTAACAATAACCGCTTCTGCTTTTATGCAAAATATTACATGTACATTGTAATAATAATTGTTAATAATAAGTTGACACTTCGATCCGATTTTCAAAATGTGCTGGTAATGTGGAAACATTGTTTTTCTGGTTAAAAACACTACAAATTATGGTACTTTGGTATTATACGGATGCCACTATTTTTGGAGGTTAAATTTTTACCGGATCCAAAGGATAACTACATAATTCGAAAAAACGTACTTTTATTGACTTACTGTACAAATGTTACATCATTCTGATGAGCGGTCTTTGTGTTGTGCCTCCCAAAAGACAGCGATGTCCGCTAGGATCGTGTTGAATGCGTCGCCGCCGCTAGCAGCCAGACCAGATCGCCACAGGTACTCCGCCAAATATACAACGCGCTGCGGCAGTTATGTTAGGATGGATTATCATAAAAATACGTACGGTTTCCTCTTCATTTCGAGGTAAATCCCACACCAAAAGAACGTCACTCATTATGAAAACAAATGTAACGTAGTGCACGGCAATAAATCACTCATGACACTGACCCAGATACAGACGGTGACAGGTGATGCGCACGCTCCGGTCAACGACCTGACCTTGGCCTATTTGGAGGGGGTTTGGCGGCCGGAAGTATGACTCATCAGGTATCATTCGATTCATAACAAAACAAGGAAAGTCCTACAATCATTTTTATGATAACCCATCTTAACATAACTGCTGCAGCGCGCTGCATAAGGGTGGCATCCGTATAATACCAAAGTACCCAAATTATATATCAGAACATGTATTTATTATACATACCAAAGATAAAACTAAGGCTATAGAATTTAACTTTTTAAATACAATTTTTACTTGCAAAAGTCACAAATATAGTGTTCATTTTCCCACCCAGCGCACAAAGTGTGGCACCAAGATTCACACAGCAAGCACTTTATCCAAAGTTCCCCGCGAACATCGTTTGAAAAAGCCTCTCCACAAAAAATGCATATGGCGCCATCATCTACTGGCATTTCACCCACAGGCATCTCCATAACTGATTCCCCTGAGGATATTGATTCGCTGTCTGACTTTTCTTTAAGTTCAAGTTTTCTTTTGCAATTTTGGGGTTGTTGTTTTTTCCCTTTACCTTTCGGAAGTATTTGTTTGGGCTTGTTCAAAGCTTTTTCAAGATCCGATTTATAAGGTGAGCTTGTAATGACTGCAGCCGAAGATGGTTTCCTTCCTCTGTTTGAAGTTTTTTGCTTTGGCGCAGGTACTGGCATTATATCCCGAGGTGAAACACAGGGAGCAGATTGATTTGAAGGGCCAGATTCTTTTAGATCGATATAACTGGGCCGGAAGAGGTTGTCAGGTATTCCAGCATCTCGAACATTTTGAGCAGCAGATATGGGGACGCAGGGAGCAGGTTGGTTTGAAGGGCCAGCTTCTTGGAGATCGATATCACTTGGCCGGAAAGGGTTGTCTGGTATTCCAGCATCTCGAACATTTTGAGCAGCAGACATGGGCGCGCATGGCGAATGATCACTAACCTGAAGGGTGCTAGACGTAGGTGACTGAATATGTACATCAGAAGATTGAATAGGTCCAGTTTGCGAAGAAGATTCTGAAGGTAGAAAATCGTCATCCTTAAAAACAGTGCGGTCACAAGGGTATATCCCCGTAACTTTGAACCCAGTAGCAGCAATAAGTCCTGTTTGGCATTGCAGGTAAGCCTTGCCAAAAAGTTCCGCGATGTCATAGGGGCCTACAGGCCGATCATTGTGTCGCAAAAACTGGCGCACATACTCAATGTAGTAGGTTTTCAACGGTCCCATAAAGGTCTTATCCAAAGGCTGGGTTTTGTGGGATGTATGTGGGGGAATGCTGACGACAGTCACATGATTTTTACGTGCAAGTTCAATTATTTCAAGATTCCTTGTGTGGGTGTTGTGCCCATCAAGAATTAACAGGACAGGGGACTCTTTACTCGGGCGTGTCTTATGAAGAAAGTGGTTAAACCACTCCGTAAATAGATCTGTTTGGATCCATACAGACGGATGGCATCTTCCGAGTGTCCCTGGTGGTGCTCCTCTCATGAGAGCATCCGTCATGTTTTTCCTAGGGAAGATCATCATAGGGGGTACAAATGTTCCTCCTGCGCTCATACAGCAAATTACTGTAACGAGAGAACCTCGTTCTGCTGATGTGACTGCCCCCACTTGCCTTTTCCCTTTTAATCCAACATGTGGTATCTTACTCTGTACAACCGTTAGCCCGGTTTCATCAACGTTATATACCCTGTCACTTGGGTAAGGATGTTTATCATACTCAGCTTTTAACATCTTAAAAAACTTATCAATAGCATCCTTATTAAAACCATTTGCTCTAGAAAATGAGGTCCCGATTGGTTTGTGGATAGTGAGCCTTCTCTTATGACGTCTTATAAATAAGTCAAACCAGGCTCTTCCTGCTGTTTCATTTTGAAACAGGTGTGGAATATTGTTTCGAACAGCCAACTGGTAGGCCAATCTTTTTACATCATCCCTCCTTAAGCCGTAGAAACGGTCATCCATTTCTATTAAATATTTAACTAGCTCTGTCTCCAAATAAGCAGGTAAAACAGACTTTCGTCCAACATTGAGGTTAACACACTCTTCAGGTGTTTTATCACTATTTACAAATCTTTGTAAAGTCGTCTGAGGAACGTTGTAAAGCTTCACAGCTTTTCTCAAACCCATCTTCTTTTCTCTTACGGAAACAATCGCTTTTATCATAGATTGGGCATCCCAGTTCTTCAATTTACCCTTAGGCTTGCAACCAATAATCTTCCTCGGCATCTGAAACAGGCACGAAGGAAATGTAGCAGACGCAACAAATGTAGGTTAGGGAAATGTGGAAACGTTTCCACATTTCCCCCAGTGTTGCGCTTCCACATTACCAGCATCGCCATATTGAACTATGAAGTTAAAACTATGCTAAATTTTCTAGCTAGGAAATTACTTAATTGCACCAGTTTGTAGTGTATTTTTTGCTTAACAATAACTAAGCATAACTAATGCCTGAGCATTAGGAGATAACTTGGTAGCCTATGTGATTAAAAATACTTTAAAAACTTATCTCAAACGTTTGAAAATAAAGAAAAAATTTGATCAACTACTTCACTGACAATAAACCACGAGGTGACTGCCAGCACTCCTACAGGCTTTCTAAAGAAACACAATAAGAAGTTGATGCAATCACCGCTGGACTGCAGCACCTCTCAAGCCCTACAAGGTATGCTTCCACATTACCAACACGCTTCCACATTTGCACCATCCCCTCTAAGTGTTGTAATTAGTCTTTTATTACATCCCGCAGCACGTAATAACAACACATAATATCCTAATCAAAAAGATGTTAAATTTAACATGGCTGTTAAGGCTCTCTTTAGGCTGTCTAAAATTGTATTTAAGTTTTTACAGGTTGTTGTCCCTTCAATAGCACAAATCTGTAAGAAATATGAGAATATACTAAAACTGTCGATGTTTCGCTAGAACAACCGATTCCCCCAGTTCACTCATTTAGTCACAGAATCGAAATCGGACGTGCAGCGATAAATCAGTAAAATTTATTTTTGGAAGAAACCACGGTAATGATATATCGTTGTAAACTTCTTTTCACGTAAAAGGACAATGATATATTGTTGCAGGGCCTAGTTTTTAATTTTGTATTTTATGGCCAAAAAATAATTTGTTTAAATTTTAAAATACCGTAAATTACCATCACAAATAAGATGCCGACGCGCCGATGCACTCATTCATCCAAACTGTAAGATGAATATGATTTAATTATGAGTGTAAAATTAGTGGGATAACTGGTGCAGTCTTGTTACTGACAAAGACAAACTGATTTTTTTTAGCCAGGATCATTAACTAAGCTTAGTGACCAATGGCAGCTAGATTCAATTTCGGGCCTTAAACAAATTTTTTGATTTTGTACAAAACTTAACATGTTCATCCCAAAACCACCTTCAAAAACCAGCACTGTACATTTAAAGGTAGTAATGAAAGAAGTAAAATAGACTTATTCTTTAATATAACATAACTCTCTACAATTGTGAGCCTAAAATAGAAAAAGGACACAAGGTAATATTGTCAAATATAGAGGGTATAGAAGTAAAACAGTTAATCAGTTATAGTAAACTTGATATACTGAAAACAAATTTTTTGATTTTGTTCAAAACTTAACATGTTCATCCCAAAACCACCTTCAAAAACCAGCACTGTATATTTAAAGGTAGTAATGAAAGAAGTAAAATAGACTTATTCTTTAATATAACATAACTCTCTACAATGTGAGCCTAAAATAGAAAAAGGACACAAGGTAATATTGTCAAATATAGAGGGTACTATACAAGTAAAACAGTTAATCAGTTATAGTAAACTTGTTATACTGAAATCTAAAAAAAAACATGTAGAAAATAATCATCTACTTACACATTATTTAGACATAATGAGGAACGTTGTAAAGCTTCACAGCTTTTCTCAAACCCATCTTCTTATGGCATCTTTTTTATACTATGAACAGTGCCTCCTTTTGCTGTTTATTAAACTGCCTTATGTACAAATAAGTTTAAAGCTCGATTGAAAGTATATATATATATATATACTTAGACAACTTAGACATTCAGACAACTTAAATCTGTGTTGAAAATAAAATTGTACCCGTCATTTTATAACTATTCTAGGCTGCTGGGGATTGACATTATGTTAAGGTCAACGTTTGATGATAACAAAAGATAAAATGTAAAATTTTTACTAGTTTCGTTATAATATCACCAAAAAAGCTGCAAATTGATATTATAAAAATAAATTTTATTAGGGCTGCTTTACCTCTGAAACACAAATAAAAAGTTCCGTCCTTATATTCATTCCCGGTCACCTGATTATAGTGTCCTAGTAAAATTAAAGACCTTTCCATCAACTACATGGCTGACGGGACCCCGTCTTGCAGTTTTATCAAAGGTTCCTGGTAAAATATAACTTTATTTATATAGATTAGTTTTCTTTGGGAATAATTATACAGTTGCATTGAACACACCAGTGTAATTGGATAAGTCACAAGAAACCGCTATGGTCTACATGCATCTAAAGAGATTGTACGAAATCAAAACAAAAGATCGATAAAGGTGAAAACGAATAAAACAACTAAGAAAAATAATTTAAGTTTACAACTAAATTGACATCGACACTAATAGAAATACCCCCCGTCACAGCAAACCTGCGTACTCAGCGAATTTCCAATGCATTGATATGTTTCTCACTAGTACATAAAGCCACTCACCAATTTTGACAAAAATACATTCATAAATAAGTGATTTATAACATTTTATTTATTCCCCATAAGAATAACATTAGGACTCAGTACGCAGGTTTGCTGCAACGAGGAAGATAAGAAATGAGTTTTTATGCAATTATCAATATAACTGAACCAGGTGAAGCTACTTACCATGTTTTATTAATTTATGTTCATAATTAAGGGAGATATAAAACTTTACTTATTCTCCATAAGAATAACATTAGGGCTGAGTATGCAGGTTAGCTGCTACGGGGACAATCAACAAAACATTTATTTTTTGTGCAATTATCAATATACCAGTACAACATGAAGCCACATACCAAATTTCATCAATATACATTCATAAATAATCAAGATATCAAATTTTATTTATTCTCCATAAGGATAACATTGGACAACGTACTGTGTTTAGCACTTTGAATATCTCTGCAACGGTTTGACGTAGAATCACAATTTAAACACCAAAATGATTGTTTTGTGGAGCTGAGTTGATTGGTAAAAGCAAATGTGAAGTTTAAAGTAAAATTAACTGAGGAAAAGCCAAAAACCTTTTTCCCATAAGATTAACATGGAAGATTTTATGAGCTTGTTTTTTGGATTTTTTCCGCAACCACTTAACCTAGGTTAATAATTCAAAATACCATATTATTTGTTTTTTTAAGCTCTATAACATGGTCTAAACCAAAATTAAGTGTTTTAAAAATTTTAGGGTAAAAAATGCAAAAAACTGATTTTTGGAAAATTTAAAACCCCCATAAACCCCCCTTCCCATGGTCCGATTTTTCTGGTTTTCGAACTTAAAGTCATAAATGTCAGTTTACACATTTGAGCCAAATTTCATCGAAATCGGACGTTTTTTACTCAAGTTATCGCATTCACGGACACACATATATATATATATATATATAGATAGATATATATATATATATATATCTATATATATATATATATATAGATATATATATACATATATATAAATTTGAACGAATAGTGTTTTGGACATCTGGGGACATCAAAACAAAAAGTTATCATGGTCTCGGGCTTAAGTCTTACCATGAGACCTACGGTAATAGCTTCTTCCCTATAGGGGAAATTCGCTAAAAAAAAAAAAAAACAGTGGGTAAGGAAAGGAACGATATTTAATCAGTAGCAAGGCCTGAGGTCATCTCTAAATTCGGCAATAAGAAATTAATTTCACAAATTTGTTAAAAATAATATAAGTTTTGTATATATATCCTTGACAATTTGCTAGATTTTATAACAAATACCCCCGTCGCAGCAAATCTGCGTACTCAGCGAATTTCCAATGCATAAGATATGTCTTAATACCACATAAAGCCATATACCAAGTTTCATAAAAATATATTCACATATATGCGATATATACAATTTTATTTATTCTCTATAAGAATACCATTGGTGAAGAGTACGTAGGTTTGCTGAAACAAGGAACACATTCAGTTGTTTTTTACGCAAATATAAATAGAATTTAACTAGGCGAAGCCACATACCAAGTTTCATCAATATTCAATCATAAATATAACATTTTAATTATTCTCCATAAGAAAAACATGGGGCTGAGTAAGCAGGTTTGCTGCAACAAGGAACAAAAAAATGGGTTTTTATAGATAACTTGGTAGCCTATGTTATTAAAAATACTTTAAAAACTTACCTCAAACGTTTGAAAATAAAGAAAAAACTTTGATCAACTACTTCACTGACAATAAACCACGAGGTGACTGCCAGTGCACCTCAACAATTTGAAGCCACATATCAAGTTTTATTAATTTATGTTCATAATTAAGGGAATCATTATATTTTACTTATTCTCCATAAGAATAACATGGGGGCTGAGTACGCAGGTTTGCTGCTACAGGGATGGTAAAAAAAATCTTTTTTTGTACAAATATCAATATACCAGAACTACGTGAAGCCACATACGTATAAGTTTCATCAATATACATTCATAAATAATCGAGATATAAAATTTTATTTATTCTCCATAAGGATAACATTGGACAACGTATTAT
This sequence comes from Allygus modestus, assembly GCA_963675035.1. Lineage (NCBI taxonomy): Eukaryota > Metazoa > Arthropoda > Insecta > Hemiptera > Cicadellidae > Allygus > Allygus modestus. The sequence goes on from OY776114.1 coordinate 132,549,888, forward strand.
GTTTAGCACTTTGAATATCTCTGCAATGGTGGGGTGTAGAATCACAATTTAAACACCAAAATGATTGTTTTGTGGAGCTTAACTGATTGGTAAAAGAAAATGTGAAGTTTATGTTTAAATGAACTGAGGAAAAGCCAGAAACATTTTTCCCATAAGATTAACATGGGAGATTTTATGAGCAGGTTTGTTCGGATTTTCTCCGCAACCACTTAATCTAGGTTAATAATTCAAAATACCATATTATTTGTTTTTTTAAGCTCTATAACATGGTCAAAACCAAAATTATGTTTTTTAAAAATTTTAGGGTGAAAAATGCAAAAAACTGACTTTTGGAAAATTTAAAACCCCCATAAACCCCCCTTCCCGTGGTCCGATTTTTCTGGTTTTCGAACTTAGTCATGAATGTCTCTTTACACATTTGAGCCAAATTTCATCGAAATTGGACGCTTTTTACTCAAATTATCGCATTCACGGACACACACACACACACACACACATATATATATATATATATATATAAATTTGAACGAATAGCGTTTTTGGCATCTGGGGACCTTAAAACAAAAATTTATCATGGTCTCGGGCTTAAGTCTTACCATGAGACCTACGGTAATAGCTTCTTCCCTATAAGGGAAATTCGCTAAAACAAGTCTGCGAATAGCCAAACAAATTCTGACCACTCGCCTCACACACCCGAGAAAACACAAGCGCAGCCAAGCCCAAGATTCGCTTCGTTGACTGGTATGCCGACCACTCCCCACAACTGTCCCAAATTCAAGTCAACATACAGTTGTCCTAATGCCTATGATTGCAACTCGTAGCGATTCTCACAACATCGGGCACACTCTACGACATGAGGAGCCGGTCGGCAGGGCTCGTGTTCAGCCAACCAAGCATCACAAAGCAAGCGGTTACGATTTGTCTGTGCTGGAACCATATGCTATTGAAACATAAGAACTGAGTCAAAATAAGTTGGGATGTTTTACTATATGTTTAATAAGAGATACATCTTCAATCGCTGAACGACTGTGATGAGTAAATTAATATAAGATATATAAAAAATTAATAAACTAAAAACAAAAGCAAATTTAGTTTCTTTTTTGAAGAAATTATTTTAAACATCACTAGCCTATTTAAAAAGAATAAGGGCTTCATTAAAAATAAATAACTATTAAGTTCTCAATTAATGAACACAGCAATTTTATAAATTTTTTGCCTAACTCCCAGCCTTTTGTGGGGAAGGGAATTTTAGGTGTGTCATTGTGTGGTCTTTGGTCCAAATGGCACACCTCGCCCTGTACACAATACACACTATACTCAATCATCATAAGTAAAATTGTCAGTTTTACACTACTTAGTGTGGGTATTATAGATTTGTATCAAGCAAGACCATTATTTATTCATTAATCACATTTTTGTTAATTCATGTATTGATTTATAAAGTTTAACTTCTTTTATTCAATGTATGACTTTTAAAAACTAATTGTCAATATATCCTGGGGTTATAGTTGTTCATTGAAATTATAATTTTGTATTATTATTATACCTAGAGACTTTCAGGATATGGGGATTGATTTTTTTGTAGGACCTTCAAGATAATATAAAGGCTAATTCAATTTGAAAACAAAAAACAGTTTAAAAAGTTTCTAAATGTATTCAATACAGTAAAATTTAAATAACTTTTTAATGTACTACTCTTATTGCCACTTGGGAAAAGGTTTGATAAAACTTTAGTTCTAAAATTAAAGAAACTTTATTTTTAAATTGAAAAAATTAGAAAGAAGGATATTTTTAGTGAATAATAAATGCAATAGGCTACTTCAAAAATTGATTTTAACCAAACACCTTTTTTAAGTTTGAAGGAAGTTGAACAAACTTTATTTTTGTTATGAATTTTATATCTCAGTTAAAATAAGCTATAAAATAATTAAAGCAACATAATAATTTTAATTTACTCACTTTAATTACAGGAAAAATTATGAAAGGTAAGTGATTTCAGATAACTTACCCATTATGACAAGTGTGAAAATTGGGTGCCTACCTGTTGATCGACATGCTAGTTAGTCACAGAGACAGTTGGTTGACTTTAAGCAGATATATGCGCGGAATTACAGGAACAGTCCACTTCTGTTCATAGCTGTAGACGTGTCCTAGTAGCGGAGTAACGTATCGTGGAGCTGATCGACATAGAGCAGAGATACCAACACTTACAACCAAAATTGGGTGCCTACCTGTTGATCGACATGTTAGTTAGTCACAGAGACAGTTGGTTGACTTTAAGCAGATATATGCGCGGAATTACAGGAACAGTCCACTTCTGTTCATAGCTGTAGACGTGTCCTAGTAGCGGAGTAACGTATCGTGGAGCTGATCGACATAGAGCAGAGATACCAACACTTACAACCAAAATTTCCCATATGATAAAAATTTACCCGTTAATGTTACTGTAGTTGTATGACACTAAATAAAACAGGAACAAAATGGTTTAGTATTATTTCGTTACTATAATATTTTATAATTGTATATAATATATATATATATATATATATATATATATCTTATAAATACGTTAAGGAGTATTTTGATAGACAATTCCTCCGTTATTTATGAATATTATAAAGATTGAGCTATAAAAATGTTTGCCCTGATTCGTATCCATAGATGGATTTAGGCATAGGCTACATAGACAATTGCTTAGGCACAAGCAATCCACAAGGTGGCCCGCACTACACATAAACCATAAAACCCTAAAACAATACTCCAAAAAATGTAGTTTACCTTGTTGGTGGACTTTTATACCCACATGTTGAGCCTAAATCTGTCTCTGAACATAGCTGGGCATAAAGGGTATCGTCAGTTACGTTCAGAAGGGTACTGGCCGCCCCTAAAGTTTAATATCTGTCTATCCTATACTCTAATATGATTAAGGTTAGCTTGCTTACGAATCTGATTAAAAAAAAAAAAACGGCTCCAGTGATGGCCTAGAATGTTGGAAATATCTTACTTCTGGGATAAAAATAAGTTCCAGGCAGGTGTCATTCTCTTGGCAGGTAAACCCGAATAATATATTAAAAGTAAGATGAAAAGTAAAATATCTAAATTTACTTTATTTTTAAAATAAATAATACCTTGATTTTAAAATCAAAATCAAAGAATCATAACAGCTGTTTGTAATCAATCAGTGGATTGTAAAAACCATTGAATGAATAATACATATAAATCGGTCATGTACGAAATTAATCGAAGGGATATTGAGCTATAAGCACAACTTTTGTTAGCTTAAACATGCAGAAAAGAGTCAAATATAAGCTAAGCAAATTTGCTCGCCACTAGGGGGACTTGGTGTAAAATTACTCCATTCATATAAACAAACTGTCTGACATGGACCGAGCAAAGCTCGGTCTCCCAGTGACTTACACAAATATGGTAATTAATATTTGTATCATAATTGCAGCTGTTAATACAATATTGTAAGGTTGTACTTTACATGCAAGGAATGTACCTAAAATCTGTAAATATTTCTGAACGCCGCTTATAGAGCCATGAAATTTTGAGTTTTTTTGTGTTATTCATGTGAAAACTGGAAAAGGTGTTAAACAATATGAGCCTGTATGACTTTTACTCTGATGGGACAGCTTTTTCCCCCACCTAAAAATTATCAAGCAACGGCTGTAATGGAATAAGAAAATACTTTTTCCCTTTGCTGTGTGGAGGTACGAGAATCTTTGGGTGATTTCACTTCATGGTGAGGGCTTCCTCAAGACAATTAGGGGACTGGGTAAAAAATTATGTAGGGGTCCCAGAGACTCCTATTTTAATATATTGGTAAATTTCCTCAATTAACTGAAAATCGAGGGCCCCTGTTGTCCCCCCTCGAGGCGGCCCTGTTTATCGCTTGAGTGATTGTACTGAAATGCTGTAGGATGTTTGGTAATGTACCTCTTCCAAATATGGCCTGCTGCTTTTTGGAAATCCTCTTAGATTCCACCCCACTAGTCATCATATTTACCATCACGCAGTAAAAAAGACAAATCTGTTAGGGCACTGACTCAATAGCCTTAAAATTCTTTGTTAAGTAATTCTCAAAAGAACCTGATATATCGTGAGAAGATCTTAGATACTTGAACACTATAATTTAACATATGCCTTCTCCTATTGCAAGAATCTTTTTTGGCGTTGATCCTATTGGGCATAATAATAGCCAAAATCTTCTTATTGATAAGACTATCAATTTTATAAAAATGTTAATAATAATCATCATCATCATCTTATAGTATTAAATGGACACATTGAGTTAAAATTTGGCCGAATGATAGATTGGACGCAATAAACAAATTTGTAATAATAATGTAATACTAGAGACCGCCCAATGGTCGAAATTCGATCAAATATTTGAAAAAAAGTTTAATATCTAGTGGGTTCTGTTCAACTCATCTCTCTCTGTCTCCGTCTCTCTTTCCCTCTCCTTCCCCCACCCTAACCACCAGGTATTTTTTTTGTAATATGGAGTTAAAACGGAAAGCAGAAGGGCGATACCATTCCAGTAATCAGCAGCCTTTTTATTTATGCCTGAAACCCATCCACCTCATCCTCTCCCCGTCCATCATCCTACCTGCTTCTCCTGAGAAACAGGTATAATTTATTTTAATGTAGAGTTAAAACGGATAAGGGAAGGGTGTTACAATTCCTTTAGTCAGTAACATTGTTTATTTACATTAGTTAAATTATCTGTTGCCAAGGATATTGTACTGTCTCTTTTACTGTCTGTATATTGTATTGTCTGTTGTACATATTGTTGCCATAGATAACGGAGGGTATAGAGGGTCAAAATGGTTGTAAGCATGTAGGCACAGTTTTTACCCCAGACGAAACCTCTATAGATATATACCTCATTGGTTTGTACACAATGATAATTTACTTCAGTTGTAATCAAACAAAACGAAACATCTCATAACGGATGATAACATCTGAGAATAATTCGTATAACGTACTTTCAATCAACATAAATAGTTTATACTTCTGCTGTCGGATAGCGCCACAGTTCCGGAAATTCCTTTCTTAAAACTGTGAGACGTATTGGCAAATCTACGTAAAAATACCTTTCATTTTAAACCTTAAAATCCGTTCAGCCGTAATCGAGTTAAGACAGTGAAGAAAAAACCTAGCGCATTATTAGATAGAAAATAAGCGAGACAAAAACTAACATTTACTCTATTAAGAACAACATCGGGTACCGATTGGTCGATGTGGATAACGATATACAGTGTTCGTATAATATCCAAACGATATCGGTATTTCATTTCGGTATCAAAACATCGATATTTTACTCCCACCACATCTACAACGCATCAGAAGGTGCGTTCGCTTTTTAGTTGCTGGTGTGTGCAGCAAACGGTTCAATAGGCGCGGTCAAATTTTTAAATCACGTCTAACCAATACAAATTATGCTATATGGTGTTGAACTGCGTAACAAGTTAGTTGGACGCAATTCTCCAAAGCGCCAAAAGATAGGAGCACAAATCCAGAGAGTGACGTAGCCAGCGTTACCGTCGAAACTGCATTAACCGACGGAACATCAGTGAAATTTTGTTACAAGGTTCAGCGAATTTCTTACCGCACCTGCGTCCTGAGTGGTCCCGCGTGCAGCCGGTCTAACTTTAGGTTGGTGATGGGGCTATGCGCTTCCGCTAGAAGCTCCGCATTGCCGTCTTCTTTGGAAGGCAGGCGCGAGCAACTGGTACATACAGCAAGTTGCTAATGTGTTATGACATTTATTTATTTGAAAGTCGACCAACTGTCACTGCGAGCAACTAACATGTCGATCAGTTGGTTTCAGGATTTTATTGAATTATTTATACTTATTTTCTAAATCCCTACCAACTGCCACTGCGAGCAACTAACATGTCAATCAACTGGTGGGCCCCCATGAAAATTATCAAGTTTATATATACATTTAAGTGACTTTTTGCCAGTGATTTATCTTTCCTGATGCTTCTTCACACTTTTTCAATGGGTAAGTTCTCTGGCATCACTTCCCCTTCTTAGTTTTTCCAGTATCATAGCCTAGAGCCACCCTAACCTCGACTCTCAGTTTAATTACAGGTATTCATATTCATTAAAATAAATTATATTCAATACAAACCTTTTAACAGGTACAAAAACTAAGGCGTATGAATTTACAATATTTTCTCAATACAAGTTACTCAACTAGTATCATCATTCTGAGTTGGTTCACACTTAAATGCATGCCGCGTTGATTCACACTTCAATACGTGTTTAGTAAAAGTCGGTTTCCACCTGAAGCTTTCACCACACCCCTCACAAGAGTACTTCTTAATGTTGGTGTGTACCCTGCTGTGGGTTTTGAGAGTGGCTTTAGTTTTGAAAGTGGCTCCACAAACACCACACTCGTACGGTTTCATATCGGAATGTGACATCATGTGATTCTTCAAGATCGCAGTGTTCTTAAACTCCTTTCCACATAGTTCACAGATGGAAGGTGTTAATTTATCTTTCAAGTGTTTTTCTCTGTAATGTTTGTTTTTCTCAGATGACGAGTTAAACGTTATACTACACAAACCACAAGTCTTTCTTTTGTTTTCGTGGTTATACATGTGATATCTATAAGACGCATTGCCCTTTACCTTTGCTCCACAAATATAGCACATTTTTTCCTCCCCATTGTGGGATTGCATGTGAACTTTAAGTCTGCCTTTACTGGTCAGTACTTTTTTGCAAATAGGGCAAATCTCCGGAGACTGTAGATGTTTTCCTTTAATATGAAGTTTTAATTTTGCAGGTCCCAATACAATTTGATGACAAATATCACACTCAATACTCTCGTAAACTTCGTGATTCATCATCATGTGACGTTTGAGATGGTTCTGAATCTTGTAACTGCTGTTACAGACCGAACAAGTGAACGGTTGTGGCTCACCATCAGGGTGCCTACGTTCCATATGAAGTTGTACATCCGCTTTACTCGCAAATTTGGTGTTACATATTTTACATCTTTCTTTTGTTGACTGCTTGTTGCATGTTAGCACTGTGTTTTTATGGTCAAATAGATCCTTTCTCACATAAAAAGATTTCTTACAAAACTCACATTTGAACTTTTTATGGCTAAAAAAATGGGTTTCGAGCTCCTGATGATTGTGGAAGATTGCAGTACAAGATCTACAAATAAATTCTTTCCCATTTTTATGGTCTTCTAAGACATCAGGGAACCCGAAATCCACATTGCAAACTGTGCAGAAGCATTCTTCTTTCCCCTCTAGCTTTGTCTCTTCGGTTGCTGGTTGAGGAGAGGAATATTGCAACAACTCAGTGCCTCTTGACCCACTATCGGACTCATTTTCCACTTTTACCTCTGCCAAAGGTGATTCTTTATTTCCACGTGTTTTAATTCTTTCTTTACTGATTCCGGAATTACAGATTTTTGCTCCCCCAGTCGCTGTTGGTTGCAACGCGACTTTCGGATTGCTCACATAACTACAGCTAGCAGCTCTAGTGTTGCTCATTGAATTTCTTTGAAGTTTTGAATAAGGTATTGTATTTGCAAGCGCAGTTGTATTTTTAACATATTCTCCCTGATATTTTATATAGCTATGTGTCTCTGCATCAGTTGTCGCAGTAACATTTACAAAGGGAATCAACATTTTACTATTTAATTGGAAGCCCAGCTGAGGTATTAGCACAAAACCTTGGTTTGGCTGCTGGTTTCTTACCACTTCACCGTGGCCCTGAGCTCTGCCACCTCGTGATGGCCTTTGTTTTCTTTTTCCTGATGAAAATCCCAGTTGTCGATTTATTTCCAAGTTTAATTGATTTTCATCTCCCAATGGTAATGTTGACGATGGAATATAAAATGAATTTGGCAGTTCAGAGCTCCTAACCTACAAACAAACAAGTGTGTGAGCGTTCTCCTCCATGAATTTTCAGAGTACTTATAAAATGTATCTAATTTTGAAGATTATTCTTTTGTAATACATTTTAGACATACTTTTATTATTATCATTGGTCAAATATCTACTCCACCTTAACTGGACCACCATTTTGATATTTTTTCATGCCAAGACTTACTTTTTGTTTTGAGGTCCCCAGATGCCAAAAACACAATTCGTTCAAATTTATATATATATATTTGAACAAATAGTGTGTATATATGTGTCCGTTAACACGATAACTTGAGTAAAAAACGTTAGATTTTGATGAAATTTGGCTCAAATGTGTAAAATGACATTCATGACTTTAAGTTCGAAAACCAGAAAAATCGGACCATGGGAAAGGGGGTTTATGGGGGTTTTAAATTTTCCAAAAATCAGTTTTTTGCATTTTTCACCCTAAAATTAAAAAAAATTAATATTGGTTTTGACCACGTTATAGAGCTTAAAAAAACAAGTAATTTAGTATTTTGAATTATTAACCTAGGTTAAGTGGTTGCGGAGAAAATCCAAAAAACCTACTCATAAAATCTCCCATGTTAATCTTATGAGGAAAAAGGCTTTTGGCTTTTCCTCAGTTTATTGTAATGTAAACTTCACATTTGCTTTTACCAATCTGTTCAGTTCCACAAAACAATCATTTTTTTTATTGTGATTCTACACCCAACCGTTGCAGAGATATTCTAAGTGCTAAACACAGTACGTTGTCCAATGTTATCCTTATGGAGAATAAATAAAATTTGATATCTCGATTATTTATTAATGTATGTCGATAAAACTTGGTATGTGGCTTCACGTAGTACTGGTATATTGACATTTGCACAACAAATTGATTTTTTGTTGAATATTCCCGTAGCAGCAAACCTGCGTACTCAGCCCCCATGTTATTCTTATGGAGAATAAGTAAAATGTAATGACTCCCTTAATTATGAATATAAATTAATCAAACTTGGTATGTAGCTTCACTTGGTTGAGTTATATTGATAATCATATAAAACCCCATTTATTTGTTCCTTGTTGCAGCAAACCTGCTTTCTCAGCCCCCATGCTATTCTTATGGAGAATAACTAGAATGTTATATAGCGCTTATTTATGATTGAATATTGATGGAACTTGGTATGTGGCTTCGCCTAGTTAAATTCTATTTATATTTGCATAAAAACCAATTGTTTGTATTCCTTGTTTCAGTAAACCTACGTACTCACTACGGTACCAATGTTATTCTTGTAGAGAATAATTAAAATCGCTTATATGTGAATATATTTTTATGAAACTTGGTAAGCGGCTTAATGTGTTATGAAGACATATATTATGCATTGGAAATTCGCTGAGTACGCAGGTTTGCTGCGAGGGGGGTATTTATTTATGGATTCAGTTAATAATATTCGTGTTAATTACCGCTCTAAAGTCTACAGCAACTTAACCATTTGAGACCTTTATTTTGTTAAATTTTTATATTTTAAATGCCTGAACTCATAAACAAGTTTGCACACAACAGGCTGACGTGAGAAAAGTGAATTTCCAAATAAAAAACTTTAAAAAATCAATAAGTGTTAAAACATAAACTTATTCCAATGTTTATGGAATCTGAAAACATTAAATTGTTGGCTGTGCTGATGTTCCTTACCTGCAATACTGGAATAGCAATGTTGCGCATTATAAGGTTAGAAGAGGGTACAGTCAGGATTAGATCCTACTTTAGAGTAGGCATGGGGGATACTGAGTACGATAAAAACTAAACCAACATATGGATAACAGCCTTTTCTAATGTAAAATCCCCATAAGGCACTGTATTTAGTCACTACACATTTTCTTTATTAACTCGGTAAATACTTGGGCTAAAAAGAAGAGAGAGGGCTTAAAACTTTCGCCAAACTAATCTCCATCTTTTAATATGCATTGATTTTATATCTGGCACTTTTATGACCATTTTTGGACACAAAAACTCAAAAATTTGAAAAATTAAAATCCCCGAAAAAGGGATTAAGTGTTTTCTGATTGTTTTGCCCAGCGGACTTGTCCAACTGATGATAGAAAGGAATGTCCCTACGAAATTTGAAGTATTTAGGACAAAAAATGTGAAGTTAGAGTTCAAACACTTATATACAAAAATATATATGTCTATATACATATATTATTTGCCTATATACATATACAAAAAATTATCCATTTTGAGCTGAGAGATGGTACATAAGTAATTTAATCTAACATATTATATATAATATAATTTTGAACAAATCCCCAAAATGTCTTCAGGGGGTCACGTTAGAAACTTGGTCCCGGGCTTAAGTTTCACCGAGCGGGTCATGCTAATACTACACTTTTCTATGATATTCACAAAAAACATTTTTACACTCGCAAGGTTGTACAGGTTGCCAAACACCTGACGATATGAAACCCACAAAGAACTAAACTATCCGGTCGGATTGGATCCTTTTCTGAAGGCACTCTCTCACTTTAAACTCTGCAACAGACAGGTGAAAACTCCACGAGTCGCATATAAAACCAGCGAGACAGGACTCGAACCCTTGATCAAAGTGCTTCTTACAGGCCTGTAACGCACATGCCTTCAGACTGCTCAACCACTCTAAACAAACTAGTAAGACAGGTGAAAACTCCACGAGTCGCATATAAAACCAGCGAGACAGGACTCGAACCCTTGATCAAAGTGCTTCTTACAGGCCTGTAACGCACATGCCTTCAGACTGCTCAACCACTCTAAACAAACTAGTAAGACAGGTGAAAACTCCACGAGTCGCATATAAAACCAGCGAGACAGGACTCGAACCCTTGATCAAAGTGCTTCTTACAGGCCTGTAACGCACATGCCTTCAGACTGCTCAACCACTCTAAACAAACTAGTAAGACAGGTGAAAACTCCACGAGTCGCATATAAAACCAGCGAGACAGGACTCGAACCCTTGATCAAAGTGCTTCTTACAGGCCTGTAACGCACATGCCTTCAGACTGCTCAACCACTCTAAACAAACTAGTAGCTGTTTCGGGCCAGGTGGTATTACAGCCTACGTGCCGGACGAGTTCAGTTTTCGTCAACCACCACATGTCAGTCCTAAACTGCTGACAGTGCTCGTAATGGTATTATTGCTTATACCGAAGTGAATAATTTTTTAGATAGAATATAAGCAATTACAAGTTAAAAACTCTAATGTATTAATTATTACTTTGTAAGCATCATATGCACATACTAAAAATCAGATTGCTACTAAACCACAGAGTTTTACTGTTGCGGCAGTGGGCAAGTCTTAGTGGCAAATCAAAACTTGGAAGACACTTTTACGGCTTTGGAAATCTTAAGGATTGTTAATTATTGTATCCTATAACAAAACTTAAGTGTGTAATATGTGTATAATTATATACTATGTGTCTTTTATTATTATAATATCAATAGGAGTAGGCTGAACATTATTACTTACACTGCAATTAACGCACGACCCATTACCAACTAGCCTACAAGTAGCGACAACCTGCTCTTCTATTTTCACCTCAGACTCAATATTATTCATCATTTCCAAGTTGTTCTAGTTTCACTCAATCCACAATTTCAATTTCATTACAGTTCGGGTCACAGTGCTTGGCGCCTGGTAAGCGTATGCTCTGGAATTACTTTTCGCCTCTATTTGGCTTAGTACCATTAGTGTTACTGTATACTTTAGTGAAAAGAAAGCAAAATTAAGGTTTTTAATTTTAAAACATTCGTTTTGGTTATTTTTGTTATCGTCTGCTTTTATTTATGAGAAATTTGAGTTGTTCTCGCCTTTCCCATGCACCAAGCACCGTGGCCCGAACTATACCCTACTCATTTAAAGATAATTCAGAGCAATCAGTATCAATGAACCCATAAATGTAACTCATGTTTGAACCCTTCAAAGACATAATTGCACCGTTACAATCATCTACACAACAAACCTACTTGATTGCTTATTAATTTTTAACCCCATACCAAATTAGTCAACGTACAATACCAAATAGATGTTCAGATATTGCAAAGTTTCAGAATATTTGACAGTGAGAGAAACACGCGACTACTAGCAATTACGCTGTGTGAGACCTAACTTGTTCTTCAGGTTGGATGAAAATGTTCCATCTAAGTAGGCCAACAGATAACTATCTTAAGAAATACTGTCCAACAGAATTTCAAGCTTTAACAATAAAACAATTTCAGTTTAGAATAAAAGTAATGTATTTCTTTTCATGTTGCAATGCATTTTAACTAGAGAATATTTTATAACAATAACAAGTTACAAAATATATTTCAAATATCTTTCCCAGGCACCAAGCACCGTGGCCCGAACTATACCCTACTCATTTAAAGATAATTCAGAGCAATCAGTATCAATGAACCCATAAATGTAACTCATGTTTGAACCCTTCAAAGACATAATTGCACCGTTACAATCATCTACACAACAAACCTACTTGATTGCTTATTAATTTTTAACCACATACCAAATTAGTCAACGTACAATACCAAATAGATGTTCAGATATTGCAAAGTTTCAGAATATTTGACAGTGAGAGAAACACGCGACTACTAGCAATTACGCTGTGTGAGACCTAACTTGTTCTTCAGGTTGGATGAAAATGTTCCATCTAAGTAGGCCAACAGATAACTATCTTAAGAAATACTGTCCAACAGAATTTCAAGCTTTAATAATAAAACAATTTTAGTTTAGAATAAAAGTAATGTATTTCTTTTCATGTTGCAATGCATTTTAACTAGAGAATATTTTATAACAATAACAAGTTACAAAATATATTTCAAATATGACAAATCATGTATAAATAAACAATCCAGCAATTATATAGTGACCAATCTCTTATTTACATATATATAACTTCATGAAAAATCATAGCCCAACTCATATTGACAATAATCTTGTTAACACTTTGCGGACCCAGAACCAAATTCAAAACAACAGTGGAGTCCTACTTAAAACAATACAATCAGTTTATTTATTTAGTCTATTTTGTTACTAAGCTTTTTTAAACGTATATCGCACACATTTACAAACACTACGCCTGACGATCCCACATACATCGGCAAGATTCATGAAGAGCGAAAAACACTTATGTTTGTGCTGCATTATGAGGCGAAACTGATGAACTTTTATGAATAAGACCCATTATATAATCACCTGACCAAATATAATCATTGTCTGTCATAGATTACAAATTGTTAAAGCCAATGAGGCAAAGCCCTGAGGGAATTTTGGTAATTTGTTGAATTTAGAGACATGTAGGAATCCTAGCGACAATTTTGATACACGAGATATTGGGGTTTTGTTACGATATATCACCTTTCAAACTACGTATAGCGGATTTCCAATTTCATTACATGAATTTGAAACTTAGCATTTTAAATATAGATTGACTTGGGCTGTTTTACATCAATCGCTTCGCCTGACATCTACACATGTAGTGTTTTCTTGCTTTTGAGTTTGATTTTTGTACGTGACTTTTTTCTTTTGCTTAAAGTAAAGCTGCTCTTAAAATTCTCTGTTTTAGTTTTTCTGTGTTTTTTCCAGCTTTGCCTGTATTGTGCCACTATTAGCGAATTTCCCCTATAGGGAAGAAGCTATTACCGTAGTCGGCATGGTAAGACCTAGGCCTGGGACCATGATAACTTTTTGTTTTGAGGTCCCCAGATGCCAAAAACACCATTCTTTCAAAACTGTATAATACAGTTAATACTGTATAATACAGTTGCAAACTGTAAAATATATGAAGAAGAGAGGCGTTTTATATGTGTGTCCGTGGGTGCGATAACTCTCGTAAAAATGGTCCAATTTTGATGAAATTTGGTACAAACATGTAAACAACATTTATGACTTTAGATCGAAAACCAGCAAGATCGCTCTATCCAAAGGGGTATTTTGGGGGGTTTTGTACCCCAAAAATGGTTTTTTTGAGTTTTTTACATAATATTTTAATAAATCAAATTTTACTTTTCACCATTGGATGTGGCTTAAAAAAAGGATCAATTTGGTGTTTTTATAATTTCTCTACGTCAATTGGTTACAGAGTTATTGAAAGTGCCTAACACAGGATGTTGTCCAGTGTTATTCTTATGGAGAATAAGAAAAATTGTACATCTTGCTTATTTATCAAATTATCCTGACAAAACTTGGTATATTGCTTTGTATTGTTGTGGTATATTGATATTTGCAAAAAAAAACCAATTTTTTGCCGATAGTTCCCGTAGCAGCAATCCTGCATACTCAGCCCCCATGTTATTCTTATGGAGAATAAGAAAAATGTTAACTCCCTTAATTTTGACATAAATTAATAAAACTTGGTATGTGGCTTTACTTAGTTGAGTTATATTGATATTTGTATAAAAACCAATTTTTGGTGTTCCTTGTTTCAGCAAACCTGCATACTCAGCTGCCATGTTATTCTTTTGAAGAAAAATTAAAAATGTGATAAATAGTTTATTTAGGAATGTATATTGATGAAACTTGGTATATGGCTTTATGTGGCATTAAGATACATGTATATGAATTGGAAATTCGCTGAGTACGCAGGTTTGCTGCTGTGGGGGTATTTTGTTATGTTTAGGTATTCTTTTCCCCTGACGATGAAAATACGTGAAACTTGTTTCACTAATCAGTGATGGGAAATGCCCACAGTAATTTCTTGAATAACATAAACTCACTAACCTCAACAATGAATTTTAATCAAGCAAAAGTCTAGTTTGCAAACAATCATTCAGTCCAAGATTACAAGCGGGAAAAAGTAGTAAAAGTCAGTCGCTTATTTTCACTAATTTACTTAGATTATCTATATGTAAAGCCAAACTGGATCTTTTGGGAAAACCGTAAGCCTGAATACTTGATTGAAAGGTCTTTGTAAGGCAAACTGAAGAGAATTAGTTTTCTAACAATCATTTCAAAGGCCTTAAATTAATAAAAGTGGTAAGTTAAAATACATTATTTTTAAATACATAAATTTGATCAGCATACAGTATTTATATTGATTTTGTGATTTGATTTGACTAAAAACTGAAGCGAAGCCGTTGGGGAAAGCTAATATGTGTAAAGCTTCCACCTGTATTTTATTATTTATCTATTTTTAACAATTTAAATATTGCATACACTACATTTTTGACAAGTTCAGCTCGACATTAATCGACAGAGTAGTATCATACTTCTAACGACATGCGCCACCATTGCACACAATCTACAATCTCAGTTTCTGTAGACATTTAATTAGTGAAACACTACTAGTAGTGCATGTGGAAAATATTTTAATTATAAAGTACAGTACCCCCTTACGGAAACATTTTTTAAACTGGTAACAAAAATAACAGTAAGGAAGATTTAAGTGTTGTGAGAGGTGATGTGCATGACGTGACACTTGTTGGAATCGAATGTCGAAAGCAGCATGGTGATGCCACATGCAGTGAGCAAGCCAATATTGATGTCCACCAACAAGTAATTAGTATTTGATCATCTTCGGTAGACAGAATAGCAATAATACTAAAACCGGAACCCTACAAAGTTGTTTAAATAAAATTTTGCATTTTTTGGAGTCCTATTTAATTTGGCCTTCTTTTATTATTTATATTTTGACACTGCTAAAATGTGACTGTTCACAACTGGTGGCACATGTCACGCTAAGTGTGGTGAAACTAAACTTTGTGTTTAATCACGAAGATAACCAAGATAAATTTTAATTGAATTGCATTCTAAAACAAAATGATATTCTGTACTTTATGTTCAACAAAACACAGTTTTACAGTATCAACATATGTTAAGAGTTTAAAACACAAACTAATGAAATGGCAAGACAAAGTCTTTTAATCAGACACACGACAGAGTAACTTCGCTCTGTTTCGAGCAACAAGCCCACTAGTATATATTTATTTACGTTCACATTAAATGAGTTTGCAAGACCACCACTGCTGACATTGACAACAAAATCATCACTATACAGTCACTTACAAAAAAATCTCAATTATTAGAATAATAATAGAATTATTCTTATTATTAGAATTATTTAGCTATTTAAAGTTTTCTTACATTTAAAATTATTACTATCAATGCTACAATTTCACGTTATAAAAATATGCTTATTTACAAAAGCTACGAGTGATGTATGGATGATATAAATGTGATATAATATATATAACTAACCAAACACAAGTGGGATTAACAAGAACAAATATTTGACTGTAACTCGTGGAAAAATGGAATATGATTTCCACAAAACAAGATAAGTTAATATATAAATATATACAAGAATTAAATAATAGTAAAGCACTCTAATCCATAATACTATTTCTTATTTTGCTACATTGCTACTTTAGGTCTTCATAAAATTATTTTATAAAAAGTTTGACATTGTATAAAGTGATACAAATAATACTGATGACACAAAAGGTTTACTGGTCAAAGAAAATGATGTTTTAATTGACTTTCTACAATTATTTAAGTCATAGCTTGGAACTCGCTATGCTCAGTACCTAATAAAACATTGAATTTCTTATAATGGAAAACAATGATTCGTTGTTCTTAACATCAATCTTTTGTATGTTGTTTTAAAAGAAACTAAAACTTTTTAAAACACATGAAATCTGTCTTCGTTCCCATGAATATACATACAATTTCTGCAGTGTAGTTGTTGATATATTTATAACATGCAAATAATGTTGAATCATGAACGAACAAATATTTTATCTTTAATTGATATGTTTTAATTTTCCCTTTGTTTTAATTCGAGGGTTCAATATCATAAAGTGATGTTTGGTCGTTTACTAGGGGTGGTTAGGAGGAATCTAAGCTTAAAGTTTCTATTTTGAACACTACGACAAGAATGGTGTTTTGTTGTAATGATGTAAAAGTAAGAAAAATAAAGATTCTACACTTTTAAGTAAAAAATAGCTAGCGAGACCTTAAAAATCATAATAGTAAGGATTGATCCATCAATGTCACTAATAAATATTACATATTTCCACTAGTATAAATTAGTACAAATTAAACTAAATCAAAGTACAAAACACAATTGATACAACACAAAACAAAGAATACGCAAGTTAAATTAATACAGTATATCAAACTTTAAGAACCTCAATTGTTTAGTTTAAGAAAATAAACGTCCTTATATTCGTTACACTCTCTCATAATTGAGGAATCAAGCAAATGGAAAGTCTTGGTGTTTCCAATGCTCATAACTAAGACACTAAATCACAGAATGTTTTTACCAAGAGAAGTTAAGTCTCGGTCAAATATGTAAAATATTAGTGAGTTTCACAGCAGTCTTGCAGATCACATATATAGTGCTGATAAAGCTGATATAATGTCTTAGTACATTGCAGTGTTATTACCATCGCCCCATTCCATAATAATGTCACTGGAGGCTTCAACAACACCATTAAATTCACAAGTTTTTTTTAAGTTCACTGTGTCATAATTGGGATTGTAGTTATTCCCTATTCCAGGCACTATCAAATATAAATTCATCAACCAAAAGAAGGATCAATGTTTGCGGGAATATTCTCAAACTTAAACTTGCAGCTTTTGATGTGCTTGTCGTAAGTCTGCTTCCACTTGAACGTCTTGCCGCAACAAATGCAACAGTACTGGCCGACGTCGCTGTGTGTTCTATGGTGATTCCTCAGAGACACTTTCTGTTTGAACGTCGCACCGCAAATGTCACATTTAAATGGTCTCTCGTCAAAATGAATTCTGATATGGTTTTTTAAGACTTGCGTACTTGTGAATTCCTTGCCGCAGATTTCACAAATCGAAGGTTTAGGGAGATACCTTCGGTTATGACTTTTTCTATGTATTACCATTTTTCTTTTTGTGTCAAATTTCATATTGCAAAGGTTGCAATAGAACGTTCCTGTCTGATGTTTGTAATCGATGTGGTTCTTCATTGCGACTTTACCCCTGATTGATTCGCCACAAATTTCGCACAAGTTGATCGAGAAATCGTGGCTAGGCATGTGGCTTCTGAGCAAGGACTTTTTGTTGAATACTTCACCACAGTCTGGACAGGGGAACTGGGATTCTTCGTTGTGGCTTTTAAAGTGGGTTTTCAATCTTTCTGGTCCGAGGCACAATGTGTGACAAATACTGCATTCCATGTATTCATGAACGACGTGAGAATGCCTTAAGTGGTTTGTCAAAAGAAAAGAGGTTTTGAACGTTTTTCTACACACGATACATTCAAAATTTTCAAAATTTTCACTGTGATACACCGATTTGTGGGATCTGAGGTTTCTTTCACGTGAAAATTTCTTGTTGCACATCTCACACTCAAACAAAACCTGTTTGTTGCACAGCTCTGATGTTTTTTTATGTTGGTAGAGGTCTATTTTGCAAAAAAACATTTCACCGCACACTTTACAGTTGTAAGATTGGTGACTTGTAAAATGACCTTCGAGATCTGCATGGCTGTCAAAGAAAGCAGCACAGACACGACAAATAAACCCCCTTTTCCCTCTGTGTTCGTTTAAAAGTTCATTGCTCTCATAGCTCACGTTACACACTGGACAGAAAGGTTCACGTTTTTTTATTTGTTCTCCAGCAGAAAATAAATTTTTTTTAGGAGAGGCTGAGGATGATTGAGAATCAGACTCGCTAGAATTATTGTCACTTTCTATTGTTTTACTGATATCCTCTATACTCAAACCATCAGAAAAAGTCTCTGAATCACCACGCTTTTGTAACTTTGCATTAGATTGTTTACTTAAAAGTCTTTTGATCTTTGTTTTTAATTTTCGACTGGGTTTTGGAACACCTTCATTGTTGTTGGAAATAAAGAGATTAGTTGATGAACTCGGCATATAAGGCATCTCTAATGCTTCAGGTTTTATAGCCATACCATCGTTTAAAGCAACGTTCGGCTGCATTGAGTCCATCCCGAAATCGTCGATCGTCCTGTCAGGCGCTTCTGCCAAATTACGCTTTGACTTTGAACTTCCACCTCTCCTAACCTACAAACAAACAGATGTATGAGCCTCTCATAATCGCTTCATTACAATATTTTTACAATACTGATTTTAGTTTTTATAGGACTTAGGTACTCTAATGAACTTAATTATATCAATGAAGTCTTCTTGTTAATTTATAACAAGTTATTTTCCTTCTCCACTGAGTTTATTCCAGATCTAATTGAACCTTCTTCCAACTATCTTCATTGTAAGCTTTATGGTAATAAATTCAACATTTCAAGTGAAACTTGAAAATTTCCTATTTAGCGAATCCAGTGTGTTAACTAATTACTTGTCGAATTAAGCAAGAGTAGAACGTAGAAATAGTAGTAACTTCTCACACTCGAAGAATTGTTTACGGTCTTGAGTTGAATGAAGTAATAAATCTGTGTTATTTTGCTTTAGTTTTCAAGCAGAAGCGAAGATTTGTACCCTTTCTGAATAGCTTTGTTATTAACGTTGACTGTCCTGAACTAAAAAAGCTGTAAACTGTCCAGGATGATTTACAGAGTTGAAACCAGTATAAAATGTTCACTACATATAGACCAAACCTATACCATTGAGCCGATAATAAAACACAGAAAAGCAGTTATTACATTTATTATTATTTACTGTAAACAGTTAAAACTAAGTACAAACAAAATATCCTGAAAGACTGTTGTTAATTGTCCACTAAACATATCACATAAGACATTCTACCAGTGAGATTCTACCAAGCGATGATTTATAGTTGCACATCTTCATCCCAAAAAGGACTCTGAGACATTATTTTGCTATAAGTGTATCTGAAAAGTACCTAGCTATGATATAGAATAATGTATTGATTCTGAGTAAACCCTGTTTCTTTAAAAGAACTAACGATAGCCCAGAGGTTGAAATTCAAACAAAAATAATTTTACGTGTACTATAAGCCATGTTTATGAATAATGGTTGTTTGTATGAGCAGTTAAACAAAAACCATTTAAACCAGTGTCATTATATGCTCTGAACTTCACAAAAAACTAGATCAATGCAATATCAATATCATCTAGTGGGTCCTGTTGTTCTCTCTCTCTCTCCGTCTTCTCTTTCTCTCTAATGTTAATAAACTATCCTATTATAATATTAACATAGATATTTATTATTCCCTCCGAAACTCGTACACCAGTACCTACACAGAATTATTCTGTACGATTATCGAAAAAGAAGATACCCCCGTAGGAGCAAACCTGCGTACTCAGCGAATTTCCAATGCATATATATGTAACTTAATACTACATAAAGCCACATAGCAAATTTCGTCAATATACATTCATAAATAAACACTATAACATTTTAATTATTCTCCATAAGAATAACATGGAATAACATGGCGCCTGAGTACGTAGGTTTGCTGAAGCAAAGAACACAAAAAATGGGGTTTTATACAAATATCAATATAATAACTCAAGTAGGTAAAGCCACATACAAAATTTTATTGTTCATAATTAAGCGAGATAACACATTACTTATTCTCCATAAGAATAACTGGGGGATGAGTACGTAGGTTTGCTGCTATGGGAACTATCGGCCAACAAAGGTTTTTTAGTGCAAATATCAATAGACCACAATGATATGAAGCAATATACCAGGTTTCATCACGATAAGTTGATAAATAAGCGAGATATACAATTTTTCTTATTCTCCATAAGAATAACATTGGACAACGTACTGTGTTTAGCACTTTCAATATCTCTGTAACCATTTGACGTAGAGCAATGATAAAATACCAAATTGTGCGTCTTTTTAAGCTGATTCCAATGGAAAAAACTAAAATTTGACTTTTTCAACAATTATATGTAAAAAACTCAAAAAAACCCATTTTTGGGGGACGAAACCCCCCAAAATACCCCTTTGGATAGGTCGATCTGTCTGGTTTTCGAACTTAGTCATAAATGCTGCTTTACATGTTTATACCAAATTTCGTCAAAATCAGATTATTTTTACGAAGAGTTATCGTGCTCACACACACACATAATATATATATACAGTTTTGAACGAATGGTGTTTTTGGCATCTGGGGACCTCAAAACGAAAAGTTATCATGGTCCCGGGCCTAGGTCTTACCATGCCGACTATGGTAATAGCTTCTTCCCTATAGGGGAAATTCGCTAAAAATAGCTTCACATATTCTGTATTAATGATCATAAACTCAATCTCAAAGTCTGACTAAACTGTTAGACAATGCCTATTTGTTAAGATTATTTGTTTTTAAACTAATTGGAATATTCTATTGGAATATTCTAATTGGAATATTCTATCTATAATACGCTAAGGCGATTTTTGTAAACAGAACTCCTCCATTATTCCTGGACCGATTTTGACGATTAAGGTGTAAACAAATGGTCCAGATTCGTAGTTGTGCAAAGTGGTTTTCAATTTCCAATACTAATTTGCTGAAGAGCACAGGACACCCTAAAAGTTCAATTTGTTCCCATAAATATAATATGGAGAGTAGTTTGAATTCAATTGCATTCTAAAACAGGTGATGATACAGTAAAATAGAGGTATAAAGTAAGAACAGCTAAAAACTGATATCAACAATAAAAGATTGTTTTGCTCGATTTAGAGCAACAGGTCCACTAGTTATGATTTATTATATGATCAATACTATAATTCGCATTTGTCTGTGGTTCAATGCGTCCGTCTGTCCGCGGCTGTTTCTCAAGCTGTAATGGGTCCCAAGCTAAGGAAAGATATTTTTTAGGGGTAATCGAGGTCGGGGAAGCTGCACGTGTCGTTTGTTTTTCTTGAAAAGCAACCTTATTTGAGTTACGGTAGCTTAAAGTTTTATGTTTTTAGGCCATTTTATCACATAAGTGGAGCCGGGAGTGTTTAGCTGTGGATTTTAATTTTTACAAGCTTTGTTCCAAACAGCTGATTATTTCTTGCGGTCGTGATAGCGGCCGTCAATCCTAGTTTATTATGTTTGGTTAATTACCTCTTTACTGATGGTTATGAACAACATTTGTGTTCCATTACCATGACAACCCATGTTTAATCTGTTGTATGTGATATTAATAGCAGATAACAGAGAGCCGTTGTCATTCCATTAGTCAGTAGTCTTTATTTGCATTTTGCCTAAAACATCTGCTCTTCATTTTCGGCTAGCTTTTGTTACTATATCACCAGCTAGCAAATATAAGATTCAATTGATTACTGTTCTTCCATAAGATTAATATTGAAACTTAAAAAGTCTGTGGGGCGTAGTCCTGAGGACCGTAAATTTCAAGGGATTCCTGCAATCTACGCGACAATCTTGCAGAAATCATATTATGAGACTTTGGTCGCGTGTATGTACAACTAAAAAAGTCCCAAAGGAGCGCGACTTGCTGAGCAGCCCTGATTCAAATGGGCGCTTTCATATTGGTACCATAGTACGACTGCAGTCGCGGGGGCGCACGACCACGGTGTGACTCATTTTGCAGTCACTTCCCTCTGCGTCTGTTCGTGTCAGTACCAACTTTATCTACAGGTTGCGGATCATCATTTTATATTAGAACTTTCATACTGCACGACTTTAGATGCAACTCGTCCCAACTTCCGCTTGGGTATTTTTGGTAGTTGGGGAGTTCTTAGGAATTTTTACCGACAAACGGTGGACAAGTACTGATTTTAACCTTAAGAGTTTGAATTTTTACCGACGAACGGTGGACAAGTACTGATTTTAGACCTTAAGAGTTTGTATTTTTACCGACGAACGGTGGACAAGTACTGATTTTAGACTTTAAGAGTTTGTATTTTTACCGAAAAACTGTGGACAAGTACTGATTTTAGACCTTAAGAGTTTGAATTTTTACCGACAAACGGTGGACAAGTACTGATTTTAGACCTTAAGAGTTTGTATTTTTCAGTGTACCTGTGAGTGTTGTTGTATTGGAAGCATGACCAAACGAAAAGCTGGTATAAAGTATGGAAAAAGCCTTTCGATTTATTTTCGACCAATCGTGGATTTCAAAACATTTATAATTTTTCCGCCCTTTTTTCTAATCAGTAAAAGTAGCAACAGATTTTCTTCATGCTTCGCCTTTGTGGACGGTTTGGATACTAGTTGTGCACCGTCACGACTGTGGTCGCGTGTCAATGCGACTCTGGTCATGCACATCCAGAAAGTCGTACTTACACGCGACCAGTCACGTAATATGAAAAGGCTCTAATTAGGTTAGGCTAGATTACTTCACCTCCGTTCATTATCCACACTTTTTAATTAAATGGTGAATATAAAGCTTATTTAAGCGTTTTTTTACACAATTTATTAACTCCGTTACTAGTTAGTAATTAGTAGTTACTGTCAGTACTCTCTAGCTCTAGGAGTTATACAAGGAACTGCAGGTTTCAGTGAGGAAACAGTACAGTGGGGAGGGTGTACTCTCCATAGAGCCTTATGGAAATATAATTATGCATCCGTGGTAACTTGAAAAAATATTGTACTTGTTTCATTTGTTGAGTCAGGATCTATTTAAAAGTTGGAAGTTAGTCAAATCAAATCCATTATTGTACATAACGTTTGATATTAAAATTTGTAAAGCAAGCAGGTGCATTGTCAAGAGAAATATAAACTATACTAACAACTAAAAGTATTTACATATGTAAAACAATAATAAAAAATATTACTGAAGATTATCATTTAAAAATTCATCTGTGCTATAGTACAACTTTTCGAGTAAAATATATTTAATTTGTTTGGAGAATTAGTAATTAGTGTACAGTAGGTTGCCAATATTAATTTTTAACAATCACATAGTTTGTATTTCCTCTATAGTTGGTTTGTAACACATTCCAATAGTGCCGATCATTCTCGAAACGCAAGACTTGAAGCTGGTCAAGAACTCTTGATGCTGGCTCCCTACCAACATTGCTTTGGTTTGAGCTCCGTTATTGCTAGGGTAGGTTGTATCGCTCTCTGGGTGTGATGTCGGTCTTGATGTTCATTTTGGCGCGTTTTGCTTCCCGCTCTGCTCAGAACGTTAAGATTCAGACAAACAGAGGCGGGAGGGGTATATAGTATTTTTTAATAGTTATTTTTACGTATATATTTAATATTTTTAAACATTTTCATAGGCATTGTGCGTGGTTTCAGTGTGTAAGACCTATGTTGTCATATAATATACACTTGCAACTTTGACATTCTGAAAAATAGTTGCGAGATGTGTTGAATTTATATTTTATATACATAAATATAGGAAATCTAAAAACCACTGATAGAGGAGAGTAGGGGAATGGCGAACACTTAAAGAATTGTTTTTTCAAACTCTAAACGGCTCAGCCAAAATCCAATTAAGCTTGATTAGGGTTGCTCCCCTAATCAATTAAACCCCAGGAAAATTATACCAGGTTTTCCCGGTCGGTGGCAACCCTGCTGACCTAATTAAAGTGCACGTATAGTACTTAAAAAAAAGTTTTATGTTATGTTTGTTTTATAAATTTATAAAAATAAATTCAATAACCCTTTACCAATGTTCCGTATTTCCTGACATGTCGGGTGATGACGTATACTTTTTTCCCCATATAAATAACATAGAAAATTAAAGACTTACAATTTTTTTTAAACTTTACGAGTTTATTGCATATTACCTTAACCCATTAAGGTAGTAATTATATTCTATTCACAATGGCCGATAACGGTATTTGATTGGTGCTGCACTCTAGTAGCAAAATCTGTAACTAATGGCTGCGGGCAAATACAGTTCTCTCCGCTAAGGGCGCGGACTGACTATTAAAACCGATATAACACCGCTAGGCCGCTGGTCGTGGAGTTAGCTAAGACGTGGAGACACCTTGGCCAGGTGTTGATACGAACTTCGTGGGTTCAATTCCCTCACACGACCAAAACTGACCAGTCGTCCAACTCTCAATGAGTTAACCGGTCTGTGGCAATGTTGGTGGGAGGGCCCAAGTAAAATAAACGGTGGCAGGCTTGCTTGGAAGTTGATGGGATCGGTTAATTCTGATTTTGCTACTTTTTACTTATCTCTACTGTGTGTGTGAGACAATGCGACTCTTTAAACTGAAAGAAAACAAAATTTAAATTAAAATACGCCATTAACAATTAAAGACACCCATTTTATATTCCAATTCTAAGGTTTAAAAATTTACAAGTATGGAACGGGACCAGCTCGTGAGTCTACGCCAATGGGTTAACATAATAGAAAAGTAATAGGTAAAACATGAAAAATAAACTACAATGTACAAAAAGTATAAAACTGTTTACTTATAAAATATAACAAGTTTGTTTATATGTAATATATAGTAACTTTCTATAGGAACTATAGTAAGTTTATCTTAGGTATTTGGCAAATTCCACTCTGGTTAAGGCAGTCTATTCCAGTCTTAGATATTAAATTTTGTATATGGCGGACTGCAGAACATGCCATTTATTTCTTCACGCAAACGTTACACTTTTACCCCTCTGGGGTGTCCCAACCAGAGCACAAAGCAAATGCCCAAATTCCACACAAAGTGCACCTATACCACAGCTCACCATCATGACCGTAGTCGTCACAGAGAAAACACTTCTTTTGATTGGTCTGAATATCGCCGAATTCGTTATCGTCAAACAAGTCAACTTCATTCATCTCTTCTTCAGACGTAGATTCAAATTCCTTGAGAAGATTTTTGTTTGCTTTTGGCTGGACTTTCATCAATATTTTTCCAAGTAGGAAAACCTTTTCCATATTTATTTTATTCTTCATTATTTTAAGATGATTTTTTCTGAGCTTTCTTGTTTCTTTTTAAGTTTGTTTTCTCTCTTTAACTTCTTTTTATGTTTAACTTCCAGAACACCCTTCATTGGTGTTGAAGACAGCATTTCCGAGTGCTGTTTTGGTCCGCCTCTTTTTTATTTGGATCATCTTGACTGATTAGCTTTGCTGGTTGAGGGAATTGGTGAAATCTCTTTAAAGGATGTTGTAGGTGATATTGTAGCCTCATTAGTAATAGAAGATTGGCTTACGTTTGCAGCAATTTCAATGCATAGATGCTGTTGTTGAAAAACATAAATCTTCTACTAGGAAATCTTTATCCAAATATATTTGGTTTAAAAGGGTGGATTCCTGCCTTATCAAACCCAGAGATACCTTTTGAGATGGTAGTGACTGTACCCTAAGCCTTTGAAAAAAGTCCAGCCACATTGTAAGGTGATCTTTTCAAACTGTTTCCCTTTCAGGTAAATGTCGCACTCCTTATTGTAGGCTGCCTTTAAAGGAGAATAGTAGGTCACATTCAAAATTGCAGGTGATTGGATGTGTGAGGGGGCAAGGAAAAAACCACAATACCATCGTCATGCCACATATCAAAAGCTTCTAGAGAGCAGTGAGAAGAGTGATTGTCCAAATCTAACAACACAGGCTTTTCTTTAGTAGGCTTTAGATGTTTTAAGACGTGATCCAGCCATTCTAGAAATGTGTCCTCATTGTCCATCCTGACTTTGAACATGTGTAAATCGCGTCGGGAGGTCCATCTTTCTCCAACAAAAGTGCCATCCTCATCTGAGGAAATATGAACATAGGAGGTACAAATTGCCCAGCCGCGCTCATACAACACACTACTGCGATTGTTTTACCACGTTCCCAGCTTGTCACTGCTCCTACTCTTTTTGGCCCTTCTCTGCTACAACAACATCATTCTCTTGCACAGTTGAAATACCGGTCTCATACATATTCCATATAGTTGTCGGTTCAAATTTGTGTTTGTTCAGAACTTCTTCTAAATTGACAAAGAATTTCCTAACATCCTGCCGATTAAATCCTATAATTCTATTTATGCTAGTAGCTTCAGGCTTCCTAATATTTAGTTTACGGTTTCTTCTTATAAAACCATAGAACCAATCTTTTCCAGCAGTTTTGGCCTCTTTGTTGAACGAATGTTTGATTTGGTTCTTTTCAGCAAATGAGAAGGCAGCATGACAAATATCTTTTGGACTTAAGCCATGAAAAACTTTAGAAAGATGAATAATGAGTTCAGCGAATTCACTTTTTGTTCAGTTGTGAAGGTGGAGTGCCTCCCAAGGGATGGGGGTTCGAATTTTGCCTTAGAAATTCGGTCATGCAAAGTTGTGTAGCTTTTCTGCTTGTCTAATTGATGTTCCATTTTTTACTAAATCAATAGCAGCCGCCAGGGCTTCCTTTGTCCATTTAGCTTTATCGGTTGTTCGTTTGGGATTACTTGGCATCTGAAACAATGGTGTATCATTGTATCATTTATAGGAGACAAGGGTGGGGAATACCGAACACGTGACGGGTAATACCGAACAGTGTACACCATTGCCCGGGACTGAGTTTTAGTGTTTGAAAACAACTCAATAAGAAATGACTGGCTGTTTACCTAAATGTAATGTATATTCCTTATTCTATATGTTTATGCTAATCTATGGACATATTAACCCTTCCCGGACGGGTGACGGATATATCCGCCTAAGTCTTTGGCGATAAAGGACGGGTGACGGATATATCCGCTTATGGTTTTTGATGTTCCGGACGGGAAGCGGATATTTCCGCCTACTCTGCAGACTGACTAGCAGATGTTTGTGCAGTAACCAGATGTTTCGCGCTACCAAGGCACTGCTTTCCCGCGCTCTCCACAACCGCTATGACCTTGCAAGTGACACGCCACCCCTCCCGTGCTCCCCCCCTCGACGTTTCGCGCGCAACATCACGTTGACTGTGTTGGCGCTAAAAGCTACAGTGTCTGTCTAGCAGCATGAGATAGTGATATGCTCGATGGCTTATAACGTAAAGAGTCCTGGTTTTTCTGGGGATATTATTGAATTATTGAACAAGAGTTTTTAGAAGAATGTAGGACTATTTACAGGCACCTTGTAAACCTTGTCAAATTATTTTGTAAATTTTGGAAACTGAAATTGTTGTTCAAATTTACTTTGAATGTTATTTTCTTGATGCAGTTTTGTACAATAAATAACGCAACAACATATTGTTCTTTATTTATTGCCTATCCTTGTCATGGCCATATTTTCAAAGTCGGGCAGCGGATATATCCGCCGTTTTTCTACTCATCCGTGGACGGGTGGCGGATATATCCGCATAATTTTTTTTATATAAAAACGAGTAAAAAATTATTTAGACAGTATGAAGTGTTCCATTGTGTTTATTTCATGTGTACTGGTATAACTAAACACATACAATAAAAATTTATTTTAATTTTTTCCTATAATTTTTTACCGTCCTATGTCACAAATTCGCCCGTCCGGGAAGGGTTAAAAAATATCTGTGATGAACAATAATGCATACATACCTTAAAAAATTAAGTAAAGTTCTTAAATCAGAAACACTACAAACATATGTTTATGTAATTCACAGGATTGCTGTTGGTAGCGCTATTGTAACAATGCCATCTGTTACGTTAAAAAAAGTAACCTGGGAATTTAAGCAGAAGTCTCACGTCTCACACCAGTCTGAATAGTAAACATAACCTCAATTACTACAACTCTATTTAGTACTGTTAAAATATTTAACAAAACACGAAAGTAATGTCTATGAAAGTTTTTTAAACTTGTATGGAACTACTGTAAGTAGGGAATGTCTTTTAGTTATTCACTAGCCTATTTGTGTGTACCCTATTAATCTCAAAACCTATAAATCATGAAGTTTGCAACCTTGTCTAGGCAATTTAAGTCAATCTCAAACCGTTTAGGTAAAATCAAAACTAATATAGAAGCATTAGATTCTGTATCTGATAGTAACACTTTATCCCCTGAGCAAATAAATAAGTTAGAATTGTTTAGTTCTGAAACCCAGAAAAAGTACACAGAATTTGAAAAGTCCCTTGATAAGCTTTTCCAAAGTGAAACCCTACCCGAAGATTATGATGAAGACAACCTTTTTGAGTTACAGGACACTATCTTTGATTTGTATGTAGGCATACAAACATTAATGAAGAAGCATTTAGCGCAAGATCTCAAAACCCAAATTAGGCCTAGCTTAAACAAATACTTAGGTGACACACAATCCAATGGACAAGTAGGCCTACAATCCAGTAGCTCATTAGAAAGTACCCCTTCAACAAGTAAAGATAATCATTCTTTAAAACTACCTCCTCTCTCCCTCAAAACCTTCAATGGTTCGCCAGAACAATGGTTGTCATATGTTAGCCGATTTCAAGTCTCAGTACATGAAAATGAAAACATTTCAAAAGTTGAACGCTTTCAATACCTACTATCTACACTGCAAGGTGAACCCTTTAACTTAGTTAAGAATTTGCCCGTTACTGCTGAAAACTATGATGTTGCCTGGGATCTTTTACAAAGAAGGTACCAAAATAGTAGGAAAATTATCAGCATCCATCTCAATAACATAATGGACTTGCCCCACATGCCTGACATCTCTCTTAAGAACATTAGATCATTTATATCTCAATATAATGAAAATGCCCAAGCCCTCCTTGCATTAAATCATGATATTGCCAAAGACAATATCTTGCTCTCAGCCATGTTATTAAGGAAGTTACAGCCAGACATGCGCAAAAAGTTTGAAAGTTCTCGAGTGAATTCTCAAAATATACCCACTGTAGATGAAGTAATAATATTTCTAGAGAATGAATGTGTCTGTTTAGAAGCAGCAAACTTTTCAAACTCTCAGTTTCACAAGGTTAGTCAAAGTAATGTAAGTCACACCCATGCTATAGTAGGCCTAACCTCAAACCCACTCAGACAGGCCTACATAAATTCTCTTCGAACCAAAATCGTACAGTATTGTTATCCTCTCGTGACCAGAAAGCCACATGCATATTTTGTAGTAAAGGTGATCACAACATTTATCACTGCACAGATTTTAAAAAATTGTCTGTCCAGGATATTTGTCTTTATCAAACAAATAACGTACTATAACAAAATATTGAATTATTTAAGAGTTATAATGGTAAAATTGGTATATACAGAACAGGGGGTATTTCTAAATACATCAAAAACAAATTGTATGACATTCTCTGCTAAAAATAGGAAAAACTATCCTCAACCTAATTTAGAAATGGATTCAGAGCCAATAGGAAAAATATCCCAGACAACGTTTTTGGTGCTTCATGTAGATGAACATTTAAATTGGAATTTCTATGTTGAAAATTTGCTAAAAAACTCAGTTCAGGATTGTATGCATTGAAACGGATGTCATATTTGTGTATTTAGATGCACTCAAACAAATATATTTTGCCCATATTCATTCACATATATGTTATGGTATAGCATTATATGGTGCTACTTCCCCACTTAATTTAAATAAAATTTTAATTGTACAAAAAAGAGCAATAAGAATGATATTACACCTAAAGTTTGAGGACTCTGTAAAATTGTACTTTAAAGACCTGAATATTTTAACAGTTTATGGAGCATACATATATGAAACAATATGTCTTGCGAGAGAAGAAAATACAGTAGAACCTCAATAACTCGAACCTCAGGGGAACGGAAAAAATTCGAGCTATCAAATATTTTGAAATATCGAGGTTCGACTTATCAAGATGTTTTTCCACAGACTTCGACTTATTGAGGGTCACAGTAACGCAATAATAGATCGAGTCATGGAAGGGTAGAATCCTTACATAATTTCGTGCTTTGTATTATAAATAACTATACCGTATAATAATTATTACTAAAATTAAGAAGGATTTGAACAATTTTGAATGACTAAAATAAGCCCGGAAATATTTTGTAAAGCTTCTTTGGTTAACGTAGTAAAGATATACTTCCTTCAGTGAAAAAATTGTAGAGTAGGAAAGTAAACAAATAATGCCTCACAGTTAAGTCTTTTGGTGTTGTTTTCCCCGTTCGACCACTTCCTGTCTATTTTCTAGACTTATTTTGCTCACTTCTTATCACCTGCCCCAAACCAATCCCTCCCCCTTACGTAAGTCGGCTCTGACCAACTGTGCATCAATTTAAATTTAGCTGATCATCAAAAGTTCGGTAGGTTATTTGCAAAACTAAAAGGGAACAAAACATGATAGCAATTAAAATTGCAGAGCATTGTTGGAATTGGAATTAGGGTGAAGCAGTACACCACTTATTTTTGTTTTAAAATTGTCAATAGTGTCTACTGGTGTTTCTAAACTTCCCGATGTCACTTTTTATTTTTCGTGTCAACAGCCTCAAATAATCTTCAACTTTTCCTCATAGGGTAGAGTTTTGCGAACACGTTTTGCCAAACTGCAAACACTTAGTAAAAACACAACCTAAAAACTATCCAGAACCTCTAAACTCGCACTAACTGACACCGGACACAAATCTAATCAAATCAAAACCATTTTATTTAAGAAAAAGACATAATTAGCAATAACATGAGACTGTTCCTTATTTATGAAATGAAATCTTCACATATATGAAACCCGTGCGTGAGGATGAGTGTGTTTGATATGTGTGTTGCTCATCAATGTAAATTTGTCGGTTGTTTTACTGACACCAGGAGCACCCAGAAAGAGATGTAGTGGGGAGGGAGGGTTGGAATTTCCGGCTGCAAATAAGTCACTGGAGGTTTGGTGAATGAACAACTTCGACTTGTAGAGGTACGAAGATTGTAATTATTCGAGTTATAGAGGTTCTACAGCTAAAACGTCGACTTATAGAGGTGCGGCAACAGGCTAAGAATACTGCACACATTTGAGTTATCAAGGTGTTTCCTACTAACCCTTCGACTTATAGAGGTAAAATAACATAGCATTAAGTAGGCACGTTCAGGGGGAATGATAAAAATTCGAGTTATCAAGGAATTCGACTTATAGAGGTTCAAGTTATCGAGGTTCCACTGTATAAGAATAGAGCCTTTAGAAATTCATAACTATAACACTAGGTTCAAAAGAGATATTGTAACCTCACGCCATCAACACAAATTAGAATTTTATAAGAAAAAAAACAGGATATGCAGGATATTTATTTTTTAGAAAATTGCCTTCAAGCTTGAAGGATGAAAATAATACTAAATTGTTCAAAACCAAATTAAAAAGATTTTTAATAGGGAAGTCATTATATTCAATTGAGGAATACTTTAACTGATTATCTTTTAATGGGACCAACTTATTGTATTTTTGAATTCTGGTTTTGAATTTTCGACTCTGAAATATAGTTATAATATTTATGTTTGTATTTGAAATAGATAGGCTAAGTCTTGACTCTATTTATTATTGTGCAACTGTGCATGTATTTTGTAAAATAAAGATGTTTTGATTTGATTTTTTTTTATGTGTGTTTGCAGCTTATTTAAATATCAAAAAGTAAATTTTATTGTTTTACCAAAAATACGGTGTTTTGTTATTTGTCAAGTACACTTAACTTGGGTCAGAGCTCGTTCTCACGCACAGGCCGATGTGCCTATGGGAGAATTTTGTTTTCCGCAATGTTGTTTGTGAACATGATTTGGAAATAAATTAGATTTGATTTGACATAATATAGTGGGATTGATTTGTTAATGGATTAAGCATTAGTGGATTAATCGAAGTAGTCACAGGATGTCCACAAAAAGTTTTCCAAAATTCTCGTATTCACATTTTCCCACCAGTAATTCACGTTTTTCCCACTAAAATTATTGTTCCCTGCTACCAGCTACAGTTGCTATAAAAACAATAGTTTAACTTTCAACGACATTATATCGCCCGAAAATGGCGAGTTAAACTCGTTTTTTCGACCGATAATGGTGATTTGATTCAGTTTCAGAAGGCGAAAAAGACGATCGGAACATTAAATAACCGAAATAACAAATCACATTTTATGGTGCAAAAAGGGCTTATATTCCGAATTTTATCAGCTGTAAAAAATAGACGAATGTGTTTTATTGACGAAAACTTGTGTTATTGGCCCAAAACGATGACGAGATTGCAATTAAATGGCCAAAATCAGCAATTTGACCAGATTTTTTGAATTTAAAATAGCAATTTGACTGTATTTCACTGTCCACAAACAACGATTTGCCGTAAACTTTAAACGGCAAAATTACACGAAAACGACACGTGAAAGTAGTTTACCGACCAAAAAACACACCCAAACCACAATTTAAAGGCCAAAACACCACTTGGAGAGCGTCAAGTGTGTTATCGTCAAACAATGATTTTTACCATTTTGTAAACTAAGATCGAAACAAATTTTATCGGCTGTAAAAGACACCCCAGACACATGTTATCAGACAAACAATGTGGGTTGTCAGGGTTTAGGTAATTAGTTCTACCGTTCTGTAACTAGTTGATGAATACATTCAATAAAGTTTGACCTGTTATCGCCCACTTGTGGACAGTGTAAGTTATTATCCTGACACCTACCCTCGTAGTATGGTACATAACATATCTGCTATCAAAAACCCATTTACAGTGTATGTACCTGTTGTACATTGGAAGTAGGCCTTTCCGA
Source organism: Allygus modestus (assembly GCA_963675035.1). Classification (NCBI taxonomy): domain Eukaryota; kingdom Metazoa; phylum Arthropoda; class Insecta; order Hemiptera; family Cicadellidae; genus Allygus; species Allygus modestus. The sequence continues at coordinate 132,583,147 of OY776114.1, forward strand.
AAAGTGGCACTATAATGTAGGGTCCAACAGGTCAGCTAACATACAGCAAATGCTGCCTTAAGGGCTCTCATAAAATTCCAATCTAATGGTTGAAATTTGTGTGCCAGGTGTCGTATTCCAAATACGATCTCCTGGATACTTATGTTTCTCGTATTCAACCTCTAGCAAGTCATGAAATGAGTAAACTCTCTCAAATGTAAATCCTTTTGGTTCCAGTTACCTAATACACAGCTAGTCTTGATGATGTTGAGGCTGATAGGCCACTTTGTGAACATCCATGCGAGTAAAACCATAATACTGCAAATACTGGTCGGTGATCATGCTATCGTTGGTGACAGATTAACGAGGTTATACTGGTATTACAGAGTTTATAATTCTGCTATAAGGTCACTCTTGTATTATTAGCAAATAAATGTGAACGATTTTTTTGTCATAATTGATCATATAAAGGCGGAATTGATGATTCATGCCCAGGTCGATGAAATCCAGATTTTTCTAAATCCGTCCGCCACAATAGTCCAGATTTTATAGAGTCTACTGTATATGAGGACAATGCAGAATAATTTAGAAACATATCAGATTGATCTGAATGGGCCAACACACAATGATCCATTGAGTTGTTTATGTAACATAATAATTTTAAATGACACATTATGTTAAAATAAACTTTATTAACTTTAATTAAAATGTCATAATGGAATATATCATTAAATAGAATAACTGCTAAATAATCTAAGTAAATTATGGAAATAAAAAATTTATTTATTTATAATTTTAACAAAAATATGTTTACAAAATAGATTTGTTGCAACACCTTTAGATCTGTAGGTACTGTAGGAGTAAATCAAACATCAGATCCATATAATTTATTTTAAAACATATTAGCGAATTTCCCCAATGGAAGAAGCTTTTTTTGACTTTCTTTGTAAAGGTATAAACTATGTAATATGAGAAATACATTTTTCAAGAAATAATTACAATGAATGGAAACATGAAGAATACTATATTACATGTAATGTGAAAAGCAAAATCTTGTGATTTAGTTGTTTCAATGATTTCACAATTGAGGAGTTCTATCAAACACACTTTAAATCGGTCATTGTGATTTATTTGTGGGCGTTTTTAAAACATTCCTTGCAAAGATAGGGTTTCTGAGGACAGGTTTCACAGAAAGTCGTCACCTTCTTCAACAGCTTCGCTCTCTGACGACCTCCTTTGGTAACAGCTATTCTATAGCAAATTTTACAGTTTCTCCTTATTCTCCTCCTGTTTCTTCCTTCACCAGAAAAGGTGGCTGACTCAGACAGGTGGTGGTGGCCAGTTAGATGCACAGGGGCCTCAATCTCATCTTGCATGCCTAGAAGAGAGTATACTACTTTTTCCTTGAAAGATACGATAGAATAATTGTATCTTCTCCTGTCTAGACCCATCGCAACCACTGCATGCTTATGTGCAAGCCAAGCATTTACTACAGCAGTTCCTAAGAGCAACTCCACAGCCACTTTGTGATACCACCTCATCGATTTTTGTATTGCTGCACTGTAGGAAAAGGTTTGTTTCGACAAGTCTGTGAACGTTTTAGCTTTGTTATATTCTACCACAACCGTAGGCTTCAATACTGTCTCACCCCGTCTCGTTTTACTTCCAGTGTCTGAAAAACCTACAGGATGTTTGGTTGACACGAATCGCACTTCACTCTTATCCAACCATCTTGTGTAGACTGTTCCATTGGGGTGCTCCAAACAGTTCATTTCTCCTGGTTCTAGAGACTGACGCGCAGGAATGGTCTTGTCGTGAGGAAACCATGAACAATTTTGGCTTACAGTGCCGACCAAGTGGGTATTTCTGGCCAAAAGAATGTTAGCTAGGTCTAGAGATGTAAAAAATGTATCTGTGTAAAATGTATGTCCTTTGTCTAAAAAGTCGCTAACAAGATCTGTTACATCTGATGTTGCCAATGTCGAACTTCCTTCCCCATTATTTCCTTTTCCTATATACACTTTGCTTTTCAAAGAATATCCAGTGTCATCACAAACTTTAAATATTTTGATCCCACGTTGGTCTGTTTTGTTAGGTAGGTATTGCCTGAGTATCGGACGACCTCTGAAGGGAATCACACTTTCATCCACAACAAGATCTACTCCAGGAGATTTCTTCCTTTTGAAAAGTTTGTTTAGGTGTGACACGAGCGGCAAAATCTTCACCAAACGGCCTTTACGGTTAATACTTACACTGCTATTAAAATGCCAGAACCGCAAGAGCAATTTAAATCGGTTCCACCTCATTACTCGGTTCACAACAAGGTTCCTGTACAAGATTTTCTTTGACCAATAATCAGTTAACCTGGGCATTGGGACTAAGGTCATATACATCAAAAGACCCAACAATATTTTAATTTTTTCAACATTTGTTTCCCGCCACTCTTTCAGTCTATTATTAAGTCGAGTTTCTTGAAGTATTCGAGCTGCATTTCTGTTAGTCTCAACGACCATAAGCTGGAGCAAATCATTAGTTAGGTATTCTGAATAATAGTCGATAGGCTCAGCTGTTCTTGGCAAGTTAAAATGAAACTCTGAGCTACCATCAAAATTAATGTTTTGTTGGTTACCTTCAAACATTTGCCACTCGTCCTCCACTTCTTTCTCTATCCGATCTTTCTCAGATTTTGTTTTCAGTTTCACAAATTTTCCCCTTAATGTACCTTCATTCTTTAGCTTTTCTTCACAACCTTCTGACAATGACAGTTCACTCTGAGCAATGTCAGGGTCATCGTCCGTGTCTGTGTCTGTGTCGCTGCCCGTGGCATTGCTTCCCCAACTACCGGTGCTTACGTTTTCCTGGTTGGGTTCAGACGTGGAGACTCCCAACAACTCGAGTATGTCACTGTGATCCATGTTGTTATTCAGTTTATACATATTTATCGGACACTGGAACAGTAAAACACCTTGCAAAGTTACAATCCCTCTTTGAGTAATATATGTAATATATATCTGTGTATGTAATTTAGTATGGTTTTTATTTATTTAAATTATCAAAATTATTAATTACAGTTTACTTATTTATATACTTTTTGTAAATGGATAAAATCTGTGTTTTGGTTATTTGCATTAGCAAAGCATATTGTAATTACTAAATGACAAATAATAATTATCTATTGACTGCAGTTGCTACTCCCACCAGTGACAAGTATTATAAGAGCCAAAATTCCAAGTCCGTTTCATTGGGGATTTTATCAAATGTTTACTGCACAGCTGCAGAGGATAAGTGCTGAGGTGATCAATTCACAACTCAACTCACCTAACCTGAGCATCTGCAGAATCTTAAGATCTCAGAACTTTTCATTTGCAGAAATATCATAATATACACATTGGCTTGTCGACGTAAAGTTGAAAGCTGTCCAGCTTACAAATTAATAACCATGCTTTAAGAATCATTAATAGATAGCCCATCTAATGTAAATAGTCCATGTTAACTAAGTAAATTAAGAACGGTTTAGTTTTATAAAAAGGCTTAGTTATGACAAATTCAAATAAGTCTTTAGAAACGATTTATCATCTAGACCCTGGATTTGAAAGGGAAGTTTGTTATAAAACCTACTTGATCTAACTAAACATGGGTCAGACTTATAAATTTTAAAACCCAACTGAAGCTCATCCTTACATTACAAGAAGTAACATACCAACAAACGTTCCAAAGCATGCCAACCGAATGTAGAAAAATCATTGATATAATGTGTATTATTTAAGTCATTATCCAGGAAGAGATCAACGTAGTCTTTAAAAAAATCGCGTATTGCCATTTATAGCTACTATTTCGAATTTAAATAAATCTATAATTTGTGTATTTAAATTTAACATAGCTACCAGTATATTTAGTCTGTTATTAATTTATAACAAAAAATTATAAATAATAAAGGAGACTTAAAAGATTTCACCAAATTTATCGCTACATCTCGACCAAAGCTCACCAACAAGTACAGACGAAACTGAAAGCAAATAGGCTCCCAACTACTCATCTGCACACAACCTGTCGGATTCAACTGGAAACGACAACTTAATGGTTCACTCCCTCGCAAAATCTAGCGGTTGTCGATAAAGACACCTATGCACAATTGCACAACCTAGCGGCAATATAACCAAGTTTGTTTAACACAGAACATTCGATGAAGAGGGTGAGTAATCCGACATTCAGCCCACTAACCAAGTGGATGCAGATGCTGCGTCTTTTGGCCGCAATTGATTACATTAAAAAATATCTATATATATATATATATATTCATTGGTAACATATTCATTACAGGGATTATCTAACAAAAATAGTTTCAGAATGTTTTAAGGTCTAAAGTTTAGTTTTTAAAGATTAAAAGTATAAAATAAAACTACGTCTCACAACACTAATTATGCTACTCAAGAAACTATTAAAAAAAAAATAATAATAATGTACTAAATTTAAAACTAATGTAAAACAGCTCATATATTGCTGTTATACTATAATCCTTTCAATAAACAATATATTTTCAAACTTTCTGTTAAATTTTCATACAAGTAGCGTGTAAAAACTTACGCCAAAGGCAATTTCCAATTTTCATTTCACTTCTCTAGATAAAAAAAAACAAACTATTTGTTATAATTACATTGTAAGGAATATACGATACATTAGATTTTATTCAAGAAGTACTATTCATGTTTTTTTTTTTTAAGATAACGAATACTAAATAAGGCGTCTTCATTATTTATAATTTTTTCCTAAAAAAAAAACCTCGTCTGTGTAGTGGCCAATAAGCCGGTGCAGTGTTACGACAAATGAGGCACTGAGACAGTATCAGTCACACGGACGAGCCAGAGGCGGCTACTCATGAAGAGTGCCCTAGACCACTCATGAAGAGTACCCTACCTCTCAGCCAGGTGTGAACCAGCGTCCGAAGAGAGGATTGCGACGAAATCATATGATACTCTATAGCAGACTCAGCTATTTTGGGTGTTTTCAACTTTAGTACTTCTTGTTAAAACATCTGAGGCATAAGAGCATATCACTCTCACGTTCACAATAGAACGTAACAACTCATTTTGCTAGCTTCCTCATTCTCTTTCAGTCGCTGTACCTTTTACTTTCACCCTGTCATTGTAACGAAACTACATCTTGTCTTTTTCTCAAACATTTTCTTTTTCAATAAGATTTTTGTTTATTTTCCGTTAGTTTTACCCCTTAGGTTCTAGTGTCTTTAGATTTATTGGATTTGTTTTTTTAAAATTCATTTTTATTTTCTCCCTTGTAAATAAGATGATATCCTTCTTGGCTCCCAACTGGTTAAATAAGATATGATGATGCATTTACCATGAATATACTCAACACAAGATATCAAGTGTCACTCGCAGTACAATTCCTATAAAAAAGTTAAAAGCGGTTTAGTCTCTTCGCGATTTAAGGAAAGTGGGAAACTCAAATGTTTTTTATTTGACCATAAAACAAAAATCTCACAATGTGCCAGGAATAAGGCTTATGTCAATCTCTCACAATGTCAATAGTTATGAGGTATAACAAAAATCACCGATATATATATATATATATATATATGTAAGAAAGATAAAACGATAATAAATATATTGATTATGTGCCCATTAACATTTAATGGAAGGGTTAAGATTGACTGATTCATTAACAATAAATATCTTACACAAACATCATTATTGTTTTTGTGTTTTATTGTTGTATATACGGACTATCGATAATACCATCTGAATTTGTCCAACAGCTACAGCAGTTTTCTCATATCAAACATAAAATAAATAACAAATATTATGCTACTGTTGCAGATTAAATCCCAAAACCTCCCAACCCTCATTGTCTTACAATTCATAATTTTGTAGCGATAAATGTACATTAAGAATTTGGCTGTCCTATGAAGTAAAGGCAGCAGTTATTGCTGGGGTAACAGATGCAGTCAATGTACCGTTGTGAGGAACTAACATGTATTCAAGACTAAGACCTTAAGGGCCAAAATATGAACAGGGTTAAATTTACCAAAGGCAATCTAAACAAACAAAATTCTTTGATGTGATGAGTTATTATAATTTGTTGAACTTTATTATATGTAGATTGATAAACATATAATGTACGCACAAGATGGATTGTGATATTAAATTTAAAGATTTTTAGAAAGAAAAAACTCAAATTTGTGTGACGGAGGTAACGCATCTATTTTAATATAATTCATTACAAAGCAGTGACATAAAATTGATGGTAAACCTATACAATTATTAGTACATGGCGTTTATAAATGTTAAAAATCAAAACTAGGACTTTGTAACATGATTTTCCTTTTCTGCTGTGTATACAAAATATTTTTGCTGATGCAACAATATCACTGCATAAAACCTTGATTGTAATTTAAATTAATATATGTATTTAGCACTCCAATCAATATATTTAATTAATAAGAATTAAAAAGAATATGTTACCTCCCGTCACAAGGGTTACCTCTTCACATCCCACTTTATGGCTGTTACGTCCCATCACACAACTGTTACCTCCATCACTTAAATTTATTAATGTAAATAGCCAACATAAAATTAATCTAAATGCGAGTTCTCGGATTTAAGGAAAACTGATATTAGACAGTTAGGTAGCACATTTTTACTTTGAAAAATTACATCAATATGTAAAATGAACAATAACAAAAACTACGATAACTTTAAATTCTTCTTCTTTTAAATTTAGAGAAAATTCATAATAAATTAAAACTTCCCTTTAAAAAATAGTAAAATAACTTCACCCTTGACAGATAGCCTAGGTGTTTATTTCGGAAAATTACATGTGATGGTGTTGGTGGTGCAGTCAAAAGCTTGGCTACAAGGGCAAGCTTACAGAGACCTTATGAAAATCAGATACTCATGCATCAACAACTTTTTGATTGGTTGATCCAAAATATTAAAAGTGTTAACTTTGAGTGTGTCAAGCAAGAAGAGAATATAGATACTGGCAAGTTTTTGAGTGTGTTAGAAAAAGCACAGACCATAAAAGGAACTCAACAGTTCCATGCTTATTTGCCAATCAAAGACAACTTGACCGAAATCAAAGTCAACGTTTTTTTTCATATGAAACAAATTACAGCACAGTGAGCACCACGTAACTAATTAGGAGAATGTAAATGCCAGACACTAATGTTTATGTAACTGTTAAATATGACAGTAAATGGTGGCTAACTTATGTGCTAGATAAAAATGAAAGTGAAGATGAAGTAAAAGTCACATTTCTGCACCCAGCTGGTCCTTCCCCATCTTTTTCATACCCAAGTGGAAAACCTGACATTTTGTGGACATCTTTAAAAGATATTTTGAGTACGGTTGATCCTACTACGCCTCCATGAAGACTAAACAAACTTTCTGAGGAGGACACGGCAAAATCAAATGAAGCGTTGAAGCATTTAGACAAATAAAACTTATTTGTCTAGTACTGCTCATTTAAACAAGGCTACTGATATTTTACTAAAGGAAAGTAACATTCAATACTCATTGCTGTTATTTTTAAAGCCTTCTAGATCCTAATTAAATTTCATTCAATTTTTTATATAAGTATTGAGAAAACAACAAATATATACGGTAGGTACTTTATTAACACAATGAAATCATTTATAGAGCGACTTAATTAAATATCCTTAACCTAAGTTTAATATTATAATTTTTATTTATGTAAGGCAGCTTATTAAAAGTATATTAAAAATGCTTTTTAATGTTTCACCCATTAGTTTTATAAAAATACTTTGTTTATTTTGACTAAACCCTATAGTTTGCGTATTTTAGTCAAAACTGTGTTCGCAATAACATTTAAATGAAAGTGAACCCATTGGAATGCCATAATTATACTTTGAGAATCCACTAATAAAAGCATAGCGAAAAACATAGTATATATTTTTTTGAAAATTTTCAAAAATATGCATTTTTTCAAAATTTCAAATTAAAATTTTCAATTTGAATTTGAAAAAATGTTTTCATCTTAACATATATTGTGTTGTATATAAAATGAAAGAGCACAAAAAAGGCAACACAATGACACCACTCCTATATCTATAACTCTAAAAGGATTATGATAAATGCCCATAGGGCTCCATCTTATGGAGCTTCAAAGTTCCAACCCCATGTTATTCTTATAGACAATTTATAAGTATGAAAAACCGATCATCTCCCAGGCCAAACCTCTACACCTACAACCACGAAATTCCGCAAGTACACTCTTTCCATAACGTAGGTAACCACTAAGAAAGGATTTTAAGAAATTCCCACAGGGCTCTGCCCCACAGGTAGTCAAATTTCCAATCCTGTGTTATTCTTATGGACAATTTATAAAAACGAAAAACGATCATCCCCAAGGCCAAACCTCTACACCTACAACCACAAAATTTGGTATGTACACTCTTTCCATAACGTAGGCAACCACTAAGAAAGGTTTTAAGAAATTCCCAAAGGGCTCCGCCCCATGGTAAGTCAAAGATACAATCCTGTGTTATTCTTTGGGCATTCACTTAGTTTGAGCTGATAAGAATTCAAACAGCTGATCATGTTTTGTAGTAGTTCCACAGGTTAATCACAGAGTGCAGCACACACAAATAACTGTTGTATTCTCAGGTGAAACTGGTATGATAGCAGCTAGTTATTTCATATAATTAAGTTACTGAACAAATAATTGAATACTTCATTGAATAATTGTAAAAACAAGAATAATCCACCATCTAAGTTTACTTTTAAAAATAAATAATAAATAGCTCATAAACTTTCAATATTGAAGTTACTCATACAGCAAAAAAAAAAACAACAAACTAGGATCAAATAACAAAGTCAACAAGTACAATAAGTAACTTGGGCATATTTTAAGTTTTAAAGTTATTAATTTTGTTATATATTTATTTTAAACAAGTATCATTCATAAATTCACCAAAGATTTAATGAAGTAGCCTTAATATTCATTTTTAAAACATTTAATAAAAAAAGATAAAAGTTATTCTCTATAAATTCTAGGCAAAACAACCAAATAATAATGAAAAAGTTAGCAATAAAACATGTAAATTGATAAAGTTGATTTTATTTAAAGCCAAAACAATAAAGCTTCAATACTAAAAAATAAAAATTGTTTTTAAGAAAGAAATAATAAACTTCAAGTCAGAATTAGTTTTATAAACATCAGTTCATTAAAAATACCGAAAAAGTACCTTGTAATAAACTAATTATTTATTAGGCCTAAATGCGTGATAGTGGTAATATTTGGTGATGGGGGTAGCGCAAAAATAATATAAAAACATTACCTCCGTTACGGTTTCCGCCATCACCAATCGGCATTAAATGCAACAAAAAGTCTTGAAGGTCAACACCTATCCTCATCGAGTTTGGTTATGTCGAACTGGTCTACTAAAGACGCAAATAAATGTCGACATTGTAATTTTCATCACTATTTTATGTCTTAGAATTTGAATTACTGCTATTACACACTAAAACCATACGCAATTAACTTCTCATGTCTAAATTTCCTTTTCTTACCTTAATTTAACAGCAGAGCCTCGGGCGAACGTAATAATCACACAATGGCAGCCATAACACTATTGCGAGTTCGTCGAATTGCCACTAAAACATGACGGGAACTTGAAGTCTGCTAAAAAACGAGTTGTTACCGGCGTCACGCCTAATAGTCGAGACCGTAGTATGAACGCTTGCGATCTTTTTATCGTTAATAAACCAACTTATTAGAAGTAATTAACAACAAATTAGACATTTTGAGATGATATAAAATGTCCAGTTATATTTATTCGCGGCCGAATGCAAGTTTAAAACAGCAAGTGTTGTTGGTAACCTATGGTCAGGGACATGTTACCGCCGTCACTTTTTCCTTGTTTTATATATATTTTCAAATATATATCATTACAAATTTTAGAATTACTTTGTGGAAAGTTAAAATATAGATTAATATTAATAACATAAAGTACTTTTTAATATGTTATTGGTTTAAATTACAGTTATAAATGGACAAGGACTGGAATTTAACCCTGTTCATATTTTGACCCTAATTACTTTGTAAATACCACTTAACTTTGGAGTTAAGTTTTTGATACCGAACTATTGAAACCCGACCCTGTTAGTACCTACTAAAGTTACTTTACTTCAAAATACAACAAATATAAAGTATAGATTCAATTTGAGAACCAAATTAAATGTGTTACTTACTTAAAGTTGATAATCGCAAACTTATATAAAATTCCAAAGATATCATATATAAAATAAAACACTTAGAGTAGGATAAACCACTTAAATAGACTGAAAATGGTTGGGTGTTTCAGATGCGAAACTGAGGTGTACAAATTGTCAAAAAAATTAATAATTACAAAAGATTCAAACAAACCCCTCCCAAATAATTTACAAGTTTTATTAAAACTGGTGAGACTAAGATAAGGTTTAGTTTAGTAGAACACAACTGGTCTTTATATTTCAAATTTCTGGCACTTTTCCCACTAATTAAAGATGTAGTAAAGTAAACACGATGAGCTTGACAGCTAAATGTTTTGGTGAATAACATGCAAAATCTTCATTTGACGGTAACCCTTCATCAAAAATATGGTGAACACCGAGTATGAAGCCAAAATAATTGTTTATTCCAGCTCAGAGACTGCTGAAACCTAAGCAGTGTTGTACTAATAACTGATACTCCACAAGCTGAATTACTCATTTTCACTGACTATTAGCTAATGAAATAGCGATTAGCCAATATTGAAGCCAAAAATATAATTTTTGGCTATTTGAAAAGTCAAGTAAGGATCTTTTCTAGCCCAATGGGGATGATCTTAAAAATTAAAATTAAAATTTACACAGTCCCCAAACAGTTTTGAGTCTTTTCTCTTTAATCATATAATAACAATAACAATATTTTTATTGCCACTACAACAACTTATGTTTAGGAATGTTAAAGTTGACAAATAATTTTGAAGTGAACAACAGTAATTATAAAATCATGATAAAATAATATTGCTAAACCTGGTTTAATCTGTTCTCAATTATTATTTAATTGTTGGTCCAATTTTCAAAATTAAAAAAGATGGTATTACATTTTCGCTCTATTATATACATTTTTAGAATAATGTATAAATTCATCAATAGTATAAAATTTATTTTAAATTATATATTTCTTTTTCTCTAAAATGATGGAGAATTTCTTAAATTTTGTAATTCCGCTGGTAAATTATTAATTAGTCTAACTCCTGCTTGGGATGGGAGATTTTTGAATAAATTTGATCTGTGTTGTTGAGAGCAGAACTTATTACTTGATTTTGTGTTATATTTGTGAATATCCCTACCACACATTAATTCACATTTTGAAATACGGTACAATGTAATATTGTTTCAAATATGTAAATACATGGTAGAGTGAGTAAATGGATTCTCTTGAAAGTGTCTTTACACGATTCTCTTTTATCTAAATTAGAAATTATTCTTATGGCTTTTTTGAAAACAAATAATCTTTTGGAATTCTTTTTGAACATGTGGCCCAAATTACTATCCCATACGATAAATGACTGTAAATTAGTCCATAATAAGCCATAAGGAGAATGTTTATACGACAGTATTTTTTCAAATGCCTCAACACATAAATATTAGATGATATTTTTGAACAAATATAATCTATGTGAAAACTCCATGTCAATTCTTTATCCAAGAATATTCCAAGGAATTTCAAGTTGTCAACTTCTTCAATTTCAATACTGTCAGTTATAACTATTGGACTACAATCAACTGTTTATTAACAACTAAAACTCATGTATTTGGATTTTGAAAAATTAAATTTTAAATTCATATCAGAAAAGAATTGAACACAAGAGTTTAAATCTTGAAACATATTTATTTCTAATGTCGATTCAGTTTTTTGAACTAAAGAAAGAAGGAAGGTTAGCCTGTCTGTACAGTAAATAGTTTCGAACTACCCATTTGTCACATTTGGCTTTGCAGTTTACTTTCTCTCGACATTTGTGGTAGCCTAATTTTATTATTGATTGAGAACAGTTGAATTTTGGGGTAGCATCCACAACGCATGTATTCTTTTTACTAACTCGAGTTATCCCATTTAAGTTTTTGACTACATTTATACACCCCAGTTTCAAAATCAGTTGGGCATTTAAGGTCCATTAAAGAATTGCAAAACCAGAATAGGGACAAACGTTGAATATCACTCTGACCTAGTTGAACGGACTATAATGGTGGAGATGGAGACTAAAACTTATTTGGTTGATAAGTTGTATGCCATCCCTTGTTTTGTATAAACATATTGTACAAACGAATACAATTATTTTGAACCTCAACTAAAATTGTAAACTACCTACACTTTTAGCTCCAGTGTTGATCAGATTATATGATATTTCAATAAGGGGTTACTACAAATAATTACGAAATTCAATGGGAACATCTCTGGTTTTGTAATTCTTGAATGACCCCAATGTAAGTATAAAATGATCACTTACCGATGAAGATGGACCAAAAGGATCAGGCTGGCTACTATCAACGTCCATTATTTCAGTTTCTGCTTCTTCTTTCATACACGTCTGCAACAAAATCAATTACTCAAATTTGATTATTGCAATAAATCTCAGGATAAAGCTTTCTTTCAGTTTCTCTGAAGCATGAGTGGGGAAAAAATTGTTATTACAATTTTTTTATATAAAGCCGAGGGAGTTGAATAAGTTTGGACCTATCAAATTGCCTAAACCTTTGTATTGGAAATTTGTACAATACTTAACTAATTGTGAAAGAAACAGTAAAAAAAACAAAAATGCATTGCTGAACAAAAATGACTTAATTGCAAAAGAGGGGATTGGGGGTGGTTGAGGAAAGATACCCCCACACTTTTTATACACCTACCACTGTTGGCTTGGCCAAAATGACCATAAAACTTTAAAATAAAAAAATATCCAAAATTTTTTAGGTTAATGGCAGAAGAAGTAGGCAAGGATTGCGGTAGGGGATAACTTTCCTTCATCTCCTCTCTACCCTAAATTGCCATAGAGTCATATCCTTACACTCTATATAGTAGACAATATTAATTTTACAATGAGATTTAAACTATAAGGAAGTCTCCTTCATCTCCTCTCTACCCCAAATTGCCATAGAGTCATATCCTTACACTCTATATAGTAGACAATATTAATTTTACAATGAGATTTAAACTATAAGGAAGTCACAAAGTTACAAGCAATGCATTTAGCGTATATCAAATTAAAGAAACTGCTCATGAAAACTATTCTAGTCGTCAGTTGGGATCGAACCTGCAACTGACCATTTCTGACTTGTAAGGCCAGTCTCCACCTCAGAGCTAACTGTGTCCGAGTGTACATTAGTATACTTATTGTAGAACTTGACATGAGAAAAGTGAAAAAAAACATGACTCTAACCTAGCGGCAAGTTTCTAAACACAGTTAATGTGTAATAATATATATCTTAATATATAAAATCACAGAGAACGTATAGACAGAGATCTGACGCTGTGCAATAAGGGGGTATGCAGTTTCGTCGTAGTTGGTACACCAGCCACTTCGTGCCGCTAGTGTCGCGGCTGTCTGCAGTACACACAACGCCGGAAGTTCCCCTCTCGGCGCCCCTCCACCGCACTGTACCCGTACGCCAGTTCCCTCTCCACTCCCCGCTCACCCCGGCACACCACGCCGCGCCAGTCTAGACAGTTTTAAAGCGTGTGAAAGTTTTTTTATTCTAGCATTTGTGTTTAATAACATTTTTTACGTTTTTCACATGTAATAGTGTAGTAGTGCTAGTTGCGGCCATGTCAAAAACTGTGTGTTCATATTATGGCTGTTCTAAAAGCAGTAATAAAGTCAAAGGACTTAAAATGTTCCAATTTCCCCGGGAGATGTATCGAAGATGGGTACATTGTTCAGGTGATTAATTGTGTTTGAGATATTAATCCTATTATTTTTACAACTGGTGATGAATTGTTTGTTTTTAAAAATATGTACATCACTTTAACATGTGTTAAGAAACACAAAATACACAATTGTACACAAAGTACACAATTAATAAATTACAAAAATGTTGGTTATGTTTGCTCATTTGTCTGAAGTATAAATTATACATATTTTTGTTATTTATAGGCCTATTGCAATACATTTTTAATTGATTAATATATTTATAGCTTTACTTACCACACCCTAAATCCTAGATTTTGATTGTGTCTGGTTTTCGAGCATAGTCTGATACATTTAACTTGTAAATTCAAAATCCTAACATGTGGAACAGTTGCCCACGTGTAAAATATAATGAGTGACTAAGATTAATTAATCATGGACAACTGAAATAAAAAGTATGTTTTTCATTATTGTTGTAATTCAAACGATACCGGTTTACTAACATAATACAAATAAATTCGGAGTTATACTTTGGATCTATAAGGCATTAACACGTTGAGTGCGGCATGTCTCCGATCGGAGACACAAACATCCTCTCCCGGGTGTGTATGTGTCTCCGATCGGACACATTTGTCATGGTCATTATGGGGTAATATTTTTTCTAGCATATGAGAAGGAAACGCTTATTGTGCCTTAGCGTGTATGTTAGAATAGTGGGGTTTTCATTTCACATTGGATAAGGTTACTGGCAATTTTGATATTTTCTACACGGATTTATTTTTGTGTTAGTTGGCGTTGTTCATTTTCGCGTCTGTCGTAGTATCTTAGACACTTATTTTCGCGTTCATCCAAACAAAAATCCTGGGAGTACCCGCGCCTCACCCCCACATTGGGGATGCCCAGCGTTCTCAAGGTCAAACATCGTAGTGCCGCCGGCGCCGTCGCTGAACACCACTGTCGTAGTGCCGCTGCCCCATGACAGCATGGCGTGTGATTCCCAAGTACTGCTGTCTCCAATCGGAGACAAATATAATGATGTCGACAAAGTGAATCAAACCAGTACCTATCCATGATTTGAAACTCAATAAACTTCTATTTATTTATTTCTTCATAATTAATCATGTTTCACAAAAAGATTAGATACATAAATCAAACGAAAAAATGAATTTAATCCAACTTTTATTACTTTTATTCCAGTGAATATTATTATTATATTTTCATGAATGATTTTCATGAATGATTTTCATGAGTAGATTCACTTATAGGAATAAAACAGCCAATCAGGATGGTTCAAAGAACGATAAACTTGCCTCACCAGTGTACCAACAAAATCACCGGATCGCTTTTTTGATCAAAATCTTTAAGTAGTGTTACCTCCAGTTATACAATAAACCTCCCTCAATATGGTGTTCAGGAAAACCTTGTTATTGCTCGATGGGAAACGGTTGTCATAAATTGCAGATTACGTTATTTTATGGTCTGTGGTTAGTTGTTTTGCCGTATGAACGGAGATTGCAGAGAGGAAAATGGTGTCACCATGTAGGCTTTAATTTTGTTTGGAGATTAATATTTGTATGATAGCACTAGATGTTTTAAGCTAGCTGCTCGATACTATTATTTTCACTCACAACCTCATGACCCCCCCCCCCCCCTAAAATGATAGTCTGTATCTGCTCCTGGCGCTGGGTTCCCTGGGTGTTTCCGAGTTGGTGTGGTCAAAATATAAGCAAAACAACTTCTACTTTTAGCGTAAGCGTGAGCGTTGACATTATATTGTCACAGTTATACCACAGATATTTTATTACAACTATTTGTTGTGGACTCATTGTTTCTTGGAATCAAATAAAGATTGAAGAAATATAACTTATTTGAAGTTATGATTACAATCATAAATATCAGAGCTATGACTTGAATCATGAAGCTGTATACTTGCACCGCACGGTCATAGGAGTTGGGCTCCTGAGTGTGCGTGGGAGAGTAAAGGAACCTAGCGCTCGGAGATTTTAAAACTCATTGGCTTACGTATTTTTATTTATTCAACTCGTGCAGTTCCAAAACTTAGTACAACCTATATAAAGCCAAACAGCTTCCAAAAGATTAATGTTGTTCTTGCAGCTCAGGTTTTGAGCCACAGTGTTGCAGCTGGGCTGAGGACGGCAGTAGCGACTGGGAATTTCGTCAATGCCACCGCTTTGACCACTGCTGAATTTTTAGACAAAATAAACTCACTATTTGACATTCTTAACAGTAGATGCAAGAAAAAGACCAAATCCGGATAAGTGTGCACTGACTAGAGATCATCTGCACGTCATAACTGTTCTAGAAGAAGCCTCAATGTTGTTCAGCGAGGTGTCAAGAAGCCTCCGTGTTTTGATGGAGTACGACTGATGATCGCCGCATTCCATCACTAATGGACCAGGAAAAGGGCAAATACATGATAACTACACGATTAAATCAAGACCCGATAGAAAATATATTTTTAAGTATTCAGCAAAGAGGAGGTTGGAACAGAAACCCTACAGTAAGGACCTTCCGCAGCGCCCTGATGCTGTACTGTCTGAAGTACATCATTGAACCCCCTGCAACTTCATCTTATGACACAGACTGTGACACCATTTTAGATTTACAACCCAGAGACCCAGATGTGACCGAACCTGCTGCGCAAGTTCCAATGGAGGTTGAATGGCATCACCAGTCGACGGATGAGGAAATTGAGGAGAAGAATGAGGACCAAT
Source organism: Allygus modestus (assembly GCA_963675035.1). Taxonomy (NCBI): domain Eukaryota; kingdom Metazoa; phylum Arthropoda; class Insecta; order Hemiptera; family Cicadellidae; genus Allygus; species Allygus modestus. The sequence goes on from OY776114.1 coordinate 132,599,767, forward strand.
GACGACCAATCAGAGGACAAACATATTCCCGAACCCGTTTCATTGGAGTCATGCTCCCAAGCCTATTATGCTGGATACCTGGCAAATCGTACGTACAGGAAGTTCAAATGTGAAAAATGCATAAATCGTCATTGTGATGTAAACTCTCCTCTAAACAATACTTCTGATATACTAATTTTAGAAGAAACCTTTTCAAACATCAAGATTGGCACAACGTCAGGTTTAAAAGCTCCAGATCCCCTCCTCTCTCTTGAATTTGATAAAGTAGCAATGACAGTTTATGAAACGTGTTTTAAAAATATGCCGCAATTATAAACTATTATCAAGACTTCTGAATGCCACTAAGGACCAAGTTTGCAGTTAGGGTTTAAATATACTGTTGATAATAAATGTGAAGAAGATGAGAAATTCATCCAGAAAACACTCTTCCGCTTGCTACAGTACAAACAGTATAAATAGATCAGTGACTCACATAAGGAAGGATTCAATGAGCAAGATCCATATACTTCACAACGTGTAGTTTACTGATTAATATTAAATTGTTGTTAATAAATCATCATAAAAGTTTTAGTTCGCTTTCATATTTATTATTTGTATTAACCCTTTCAGTGCCATGGACCGATATATCTGCTTTTTAATCTGTTATCAATAAACACTGTTACGGCTTCATAAGCGATTGTACCGTTAGGCGCTCAGTCTGCAGTCTGAGTCTGACATGTGGTGAAACCTGGTATACACAAGCTGAACTACCTCGTCCAGTGCTTAGGCTCTAATACCGCCTGGTCCACTACAGCTGCTAGTCTGGTCAGTGGCTGTGCGGTCTAAGGCGTTACCTTCCCAGTCGGGGGTAACACTTGGATCGAGGGTTTTAATCCCGTCACAGCCGGTGGTTTTTATGTGCAACTCATAGAGAGTTCACCTGTCTGTGGCAGAGTTGAAGGGGAGGGCGGACCTTAAGCAAACGGTGGACGGCTCAGGTCCAAGCTGACGGGATGGGTGGATTCTTTGTGAGTTGCACATCTGATCAGGTGTTTTGCTACTTTTTACCCATCCTTTACTGTGTGTGTGTGGAAGCACGTTTTTATTAATTTTGACTGTTCAGGCGTTCAAGACATTTAAAAAATTAACAAAACATCACAGATTTAACAACTCCTTTCAGCAGCTTAGCACTGAAAGGGTTAAACAGTGATGCAGGTATTTCAGAGCTGTAACATATATAAAATATTTGGAACATTGCAACTATGATAATTTGCATTTTGAAAATTTAAGTTATTTATGAAAATATTATTTTACAACTGTCCTAATGTCTTATGTTGATGCTACAATAATTATTGCTTTAATTTTTGTGTTTTGTTCATATAACTGATGAATGTGCATCAAGGGATTAAGAGAACATTAATAAGTTTAAAGATACTGAGTTATTGGCACACTGTATATTTTAATAGTAAATTTAAATATTGTAATAGCTGCAATACATTTTGTTTTACAGTTATGAATAAAAACAAAAGCAACATATTTAGCTCGAAATTTTAAAATCAACAAAAACATATACATTAAATTATTACTATGAAATTTTCACAAAGAAATAACTTGTTAACAGTATATTTTAAAATGTACGTTTAAATTACATCAATAGTTATATTGTAAGCGATAAAAAATAAAATGGAGTTAAGAAATCAATAATGCCAGAAGGCCTGTAAAGATCATTTAACTCCAATCTTACTGTTTACATATTATTAACAATTGGGCTTATATGATTTTTTTGGTTATTCAAAAGTTCAAATATTTTTCTACAGTATAAAAATCATGATTTTTTCCATATTCTTCTTTAGTCAACAAAATAAAGATTTGTTAGTAAACAGTAATACATTAAACTTTTTCTTGGTATAAATTGTATTAAACACCTGCAACGGGAACAGCGTGTTCAATACGTCAAGAAAAAAAAATACACCATACATTAAAATGTCAACGACATTATTAAAGAGCTGATCAGGGCAGCAACGTGTGAAGGTGTAGGAGCGAAGCAACACAGACACAGTCAGAGACCTGTTCCGTGTCCCGTGTACTGTCTACAGCGAGTGGCAGACGCTTCCACGCACAGGAGGGGTGGGTAGGAGTAGCGAGAGGCATCGCCGAGGCTGCGTGTAGCGACGCCTGCGCACACTGGTGACCCAGTCTGGAACTACTGCGGGGCATACCCTATTGCCCTATCCTGTCATACCTCTGTCTATACGTTCTCTGTGATAAAATCCAAATACCACTGACTGACTGACCTATCAAAAGATCTCCAGAACTACCTACAGAGCCTACAGAGTTGGCCTCCATATTGGCCTACACAGTTGAAATTTGACACAGAGGTTCCTCTTTGGTGCTTGCTAAGAAACGGTATTACAGTGGAACCTCGATAACTCAAACCTTAGGGGGAACGGGAAAAATTTGAGTTATCGAATATTTTGAAATATTGAGGTTCGAATTATCAAGATGATTTCCAACAGACTTCAACTTATTGAGGGTCACATTGACGCAGTAGATGGGTCATGGAATCGCAGAATCCTTACATCATTTCGTACTTTGTATCATAAATAATCATAATATAATAATAATTATTAATATTAAAAAGGATTTGAACCTTTATAAAATAAGCCCGGAAATATTCTGAAAAGCTCCGGATAACGTAGTAGAGGATGAAAAATATCCTTCAGAGGACATGTTGTAGAGTAGGAAAGTAAACAAACAATGACTCATAGTTTGGTATTTTGGTGATGTTTTCCTCGTTCTGCGTTTGTCCACTTCCTGTCTATTTTCTAAACGTTTTTTGCTCACTCCTTTTCACCTGCCCCAAACAAACCCCTCCCCTTAGAAGCGACGTCAGTTTTGACCAACTGCGCATCAGTTACAATTTAGCTGAAAACAAGATTCTGTAGCTGTATGCTATTAAATTAATTTGCAAAAAATTACACAGTAGCAATTGATGAGCATTGTTCGATTTATGGTGAAACAGTACGACACTACTTGGATAAAATAAAACACTTTTTACGTTTACAGAAACTGTGTAATGTAACAACTTATTACTATATAATATACAGTGCAGTAATACTGAAGTATGTATACTATTATCATACTTTGTATTTTGCTTCAAAATAAGAACGGTAAATTATGTTAACATAAAATAAAATGTACTTGGAAAAATAAAATTAACACTAGTTTTAGAAAGAAAATCTTAGTAAGTGAACTTAACACAGTTAACCTACTGAATAAACGCACAATTAGCCTGAGCATTTTTTAATGCCTAATACAATTAAAACTACAGAACAATAAAATGTGTTTGTATAGGTATGTAATGTTCAAATAATTCAAACTAGACAAAGATTACATTAACATGCCAAAATTAAGAACTGCTTTTAAAAAACTCTGAAATTGTAGTTTGTCTACCTGTGAATGTTACTTTGTCCAATGCATCATCCAAAACCGAAGTGGATTGACCTGTCTGGTCACTCATAACTGTCTTCTTTTGAAGGAATCTACAGCGCGCATCTCGGAGTGTAGGGTCAGGATCCAGTGGCGTCTCGTCCTCCCGTCTCCTTCACCCTCGTCGTCTTCGCCTGCATTTTCTTCCATACTCGTGTCTTTGGAAACGGAGGCAATTATGTCTGCATCACTTAATTCGCCACATGTTGCTAGATCCTCATCAAAGTTGACAAACTCCTCAAACGTAAGGTCTTCGACGTTAAGGGAATGTGTTACTTCGTTCCATCGTCCCGGAGTATCGTTATCATTAGGAAAGTTACAAATAACACTGCAGTCCTCGTCCATTCTCTCTTAATTTTCTTGGACTTCCTGTTTGAATCCACCTTTTGAAAAACAATTTTCGATGGTTTTTGCCGTCACATTGTTCCAGGCCACTGAAGCCATCTACATTGCATCTAGTACGTTGATTTTTGTAGGATTCTTGTCTTCAATATCACAAAGAAACCGACGAATGACTTCTTTTGTATAAAACACTGAAGTTTTTTATCATGCCCTGATCATTTCTTTGTCAAGGCCTTTTAAACAATTCATCCAAGACCTTGGGTTTGCAGTGTACTCCATAGAAAAACTTTTAACACCTTTGAAACATCGTGGGTTTTTAGCTTTCCCAATCATTAGAGGCTTAAGTTTTACGGTACCGGTTTGATTAGCTCCAACCAGCACTGTAACCCTCTGTTTACTGTTTTTACCTCCATGACACGAGTCTCCTTTAAAAGCTTAAGTTTGATCAGGTAAGCCCTCAGGGTGTCTAGTGATATTTGATCTTAAAATTCCAGATTTTTTAAGACTTTTTCCAAAATTTTCCAGACTTTCGCAAGATAGTACAAATATACTACAAACGTCATAAGAGTAAAAATAACATGTTTTTACCACTTTTTGGATTTTTACTTTCTCCCCCTTATACATAGCATAGTATAAGGAGGAAGTATTGTTTTCGTCAACATTTTTGAATTTAGTTGATAGTGGAAATATTTGTTTTGGTGCTCCCTGAACCCAAAAAAGTGATTTTTACGTGATATCTGTGTGTCTGTCTGTCTGTATGTATGTGTACAGAGCTAGATCCCTAACCAATGGTTTGATTTTTATGAAATTTGGTATGTAGGTACTAATACACGATATCTCCAGGTATTTTTTAATTTTTTTAATTTTTGATTTTTAAGGGTAATTATCCCCAAAAAACCACCAAAAAACATGAAAAACCTAGATTTATCAAAAACGGCTCTAACGTTTTGATTAAACTTTAGTCGTTAGTAGAACTTTAATTTTCCAACAAAATGAGACCACCCGCATTTCTGTAAAAATTCGGGTTCAGAAATTACAAGACTTAAAATATCAAAAATTCAGTTTCTTTGATTTTTCATAAAAAAACATAAATGTGAAAAATATTACTATTCACCATTAAAAAAAGCTCAAAAAACTAAATAATTTGGTATCTTGAATTACTATTCTACGATAACTGGTTGCGGAGAAAATTTAAATTTCCATTTTTCAGTAAACACAGTACGATGTCCAATGTTATTCTTATGGGGAATACAAAAATTACTATTTCTCTATTATTTGTAGATCAATTTCGTTCAAACTTGATATGCTTGTCAAGTTAGCATTGACCATCAGAAGAAATTTGAAATATGTTGCCCCTTAATAACTCTGAGGGGGGGTAATAGGGGGCATTTCCCCTCTTAAAACCACGTGTGTAGCGATGGATTCTGTAGTGCCTCCTCAACAGGGATTTCGGTACATATTTTTGAAAACAACTTGTTTACAATATTTTCTGTACATTCAACCGGGCTTTGTATTTTATATTTAGTAAATAAAAAGTAATTTATTCATTAAAGATGGGCTAAAAGGGAGGAAGTATGTGTCAGTCTTCTGATACCGTTTATTTAAACTATGGTAAACAAATTTAAATAGTGAAAAAGAATGACACTTAGAAGAAAAATCACTAACAAAACCAAAACTCAATATAATATTTTTTATTAAAAACTCAAATACTGCATAATATATGAACATAAATATTTATATATATAAATATATATATATTTTTCCAATTAAACTTAAAATACAAATGAAATAAACGTTACCGGTTAGCTATATACAAAATAATTTAATTAAAATAACGAAACTAAAAACGTCAACAAATTTAAAAGGGCATAAAATATCAGCATGTTAAAAGAACATAAAAGGATATTTTCCAGAGTTTTTCACCCTAATTCTAAATAAGTATTCACATAGAGATGGTTGGCGATGTGCTCGGAACGTATTCCTAAAAAAGTTTGTTATCTGGACAAATTTCAAGACGATAAGTATCTTCCACCTCTTTAGACTTAACGTAACTGTAACCTAAATAATCCGTATGAACAATTACTTTTGGTTTTTTACATCGTTCCGCTTATGAAAGTGTACCCTCTTTATACATTGGAAAGCAATGAAGATTAAAATAAAATACAGTATCGGTAATTTAGTAGCCTGTTAATGTACAGCAACAAATACAAAATTTCGAATAGGTTGGCATATGAAAATAAAAGGCTAAAGTAAAACTAATTTTTACTCATAACTTAGAAAACATATTTAGGCATAAATCTAGGCCTGTCGATCTCATCACTGGCCAAAAAAAATATTTAAGCAGTCACCTAACTTATATTTTTTTTATATCAGTACCTAAATTAATTTTAATTAAGTTCAGTTTAAAAAAAACTAGGCCTAACTTAAATTTTTACAATTTCTCCCATGTTGACATAATTTGGCGATTAAATCAAAGTTTAAAATTACCCAGACGATAGTAAGCTTTGGCCTAGTTAAAATGTTTTCAAAGGTAAGTTAAAACATTACACTGACTAGGCTTATTTGATATTTAGGCCTATATAGCCTATCTGTACAGAGAACCACTTTATTAAATGTTATAAACAGTTAATTAGTAAACATGTTCAGACCACAGATTAATATTTCCAAGGGTAGAAGTAAAGTAACTTAATTAGTCCAGCTTAACAGCCTAACATGGGCATAGGCCTATTATCAAACTTCGGAAAAAGTTCACTAAATTTTGTTAAAATATAGGCATAATACGTTATAGAGCCTAGGGTAACTATTTTACAGATTAAAAAAATGTTGTAATTTGAAATAATATTAGTAGAGGGTAAAACATAACTTATTATTCGCGAAAATATAGGTGTTCCAAGATATAAATGCCCATTTTATAGGAGCTTCGATTGCTACAAATACCTTCACATTAGTTTAGTGAGTAGGCTATATTATTTACGACATTGTTCAAATGTCACTAAGCCACTGTTTAATGGTCTTCTGATAATCTGAGAAATAGTTAACAACTGCAATTAAAACTATAAAATTGTATAACTTAATACTACTTAACAACTGTCGGGCGAGTTACTTCGCCCCGTTCCGTGGAAACCAGGCCACAGTGCAAGCGGTGCAGACGACGAAATTCGGCCGTGTTCGAAGTAAATTGCAACGTAAACTTAAAAGTTTTAACACGTAAAATATTAACTTAAGTGTGTATTGCTCACGCTCACCGTTGAACAAAATTTGAAGCAATGTTGGAATGTAAAGGGAAATAAGAATAGATCATAGTTAAGTTGTTAACCTGTACCGCCAATAATCTGCAGGCATTATTCAATATTTACGGACAAATCTCGGTTTAAACTCACTTCACTCGTCAATATAATCTTAACCTACAGGTTTAATTGCGTTCATTCACTATGCGTCAATGCGCGCAACTGCGCAGGTACTACGACGACGCGACGTGTGCGTGTGAGAATCAGAGTCGGAGTCTAGGGACGTTCCGATACGATACTACTGGGCTACTGGCTTGGACCCGATATTTGGTATCGCTACAAATCGAAACCAAAGTATTGATACCCATTACAGTACTCTAAGAGGAACGCGGGAGATAGCTTGGAGTCGATTCTCTCTATCATAAGTTACAAGAACTATATTTGAAGTTATTATTTGTGTTTATTTTGCTAGAAAGTATACTAAACAAAAACTAATCTATATGTTTTAACAACGTAAAAATGTACTATTTTTCCGATACCGATACTCCAACTTTTCTTTCGATACCACGATAATATCGGTTAACCGATGCTCAGAGTTCCGAAAACAAAGTTTCGATACCTACTCGGATCGGATGTATCGGACCTTGTCTATCAGAGTCCACTAGCCGAGGCGAGGGATGGCGAACGACGCGGGCGAGTGTAGAGGTACCTTCAAGGTCACCGCTCTCCCTCCTCCCCCTCGTGACTCATCTTCCTTTTCGCGTTGCCATAGTAACGGCATGTACTTGACTGGCTTTCTTAATTTATCCGAAAAACTATGGGCCAAGCGCTTGCTTGGGTTATTCCACAACGTACATCTTGCTGCAATTGCCACTGATTATAAATACTAGTACCTTGATATCACTGTTTATAAGTTTTATCCATTTTCCCGACTTAATAACAATTTTATATATTAATTCCCGCCTTTCCCGACATTTTATTAATTTCTATACAAATTACCGACTTCCCCGACTTTCCCGACTGCTAGACACCCTGGCCCTGATAGTAGAGTCCTGTTTCGTCAGAGTTGAATATGTCCTCAGGTTTGTACCCTTTCGTTAGAACAGGCAGTTTCTCTGCCCATTCGGTGCACACTTGATTGTTCACACTAGCACTTTCACCAGTAACCTTTTTAAAAACGATTACATTTCGCTTTTTAAAGTTTTGTAACCAGCCATTACTGGCACAAAAGTTCGGTTTGCCTAGATTTGATGCGAATTTGACTGCTTTTTCCTGCAACGTCGGACCACTTACAGGTAAGGTTTTGTCACATTCTTCAATTTCCTTGCCCTCTGGACTTTTAATTCTCTTTGATGATGATGGCTGGGCCTTGTACTTTTCTTTTTGTTTCAAAATTGTAGATAGAGTGTTTGCTGGTACTCCAAACTGCTTGGCGATGTCCCTTTGTTTATTTCCTGTGTTAACAGCCTCGATCATTTTCAACTTCTTTCGACCAACTTCAACTTCTATCCAATAGGATAGAGTTTTGCACACAAGTTTTAGCATACTTCAAACACTTAGTTTCGCAGTAAAAACACAACCTAAAACTACATTTCACGCACTCAACCAGTACCTCCAAACTCACACTAACCAATGACACTGGACAAGAGCAGATGTAGTGTGGAGGGAGGGTTGGACTTCGACTTATAGAGGTACGGCGACGTTACAGATTCGAGTTATACAGGTTTTCCAGCTAAAACTTTTGAGTTATAGAGCGGCAACATGCTAAGAATACTGCAAAATTTTGACTTATCGAGGTTTACCTTTCTTACCCTTCGACTTATAGAGGTAAAATAACATAGCATTAGGTAGTTAAGTTCATGGGGAATTTCAAAACTTTGATTTATCAAGGAATTCAAGTTATTGAGGTTCGAGTTATCAAGGTTCTACTGTACGAAATTTCCCCTGTGTTCCACCCCGCTGGGTCACTATGGTAACTATTCACTTTGGTTTGACCTGATGAAAATTCAAACAGCTTATCTTGATTCCTATTAGTTCCACGAACTAACCACAGAATGCAGCACACACAACTATCACAGTTTACGCGGGGGAAGCTGCAACGAGTTGGCTAGTTATTTTAATATATGTATTAATGTATAATGTATCTGATTATTGAACTTACAAGTTGATCTAGAGCCACCTCTTCAATTTTCTGTACTCGTGGCTCTTCAGTCATTGCCTCATCTTGACACTGGAAAATTTTAGTACAGTTAGTCAGAGAAGTATATAAAGTAGTAATTATAAACAAACATTTTAAATGTCTCATTACTTAACAGTTAGGCTAAATATTCATCTTTTTAGGGGTCATACACATATTACATAACACACTTGAGGGGGGGGAGGGGGTATGGCATAGCGTTATTTGGGGGAGGGCGGGGTTTGGATCAACATTACGTAACTCACACCTATTAACCCTAAGAGCTGGAGCACTACTGTATCTATTGATACTGTTATAAATCATTCAAAATTTAAAAATATGTATACGTCATACTATTTTAATAACAGTTAACTAAAAATAAATATATAACGTGTTTTGAGTAATTTCTGTATTGCTTTACACTAGGGGTGAGCAAGTACTCGAAACTTCGAGTTTTCGTACGAGTGTTTTAATACTCGAACTTGACTAGAAGTTTTGAAAAATATTCAAAACTTCGAGCGAGTATTTCCCACCGATTTCCGGACGATCGCAAACGATTGCGACCGGCCAAATCGCGTAGTAACGGCCGCAAAAGGCGATCGCATCACGTAAAATCGGCCGAAAATAACGACGGAAAACATAATATCTGCCAAAAGTGGCGACTGGATCACATAATAAAAGCTGGAATTGATGATGGTATATATAATTTCGGCAAAGTGGAGAAAGGGCCACTTAATATCGGATGTAACTAACGATTTTGTCATCTAATATTGATTATAAGCCAAGTCTGGACCTGGACCAGGTGATATTGGCCACATGAGAACCAGACTTGTTTTATCGGCTGGATACAAATGTCAAACTGTGTTTTGTTTGCAATACGTAATCCAGTTTGATTGTACTGGCCAAAACTTTGTATTACTATTCATATATTATCAAATCTGGAGTGGTATCCAAATCCCATTGCATTATTTGAAACTACCAACTGATGGCAAATACTCGCTCGAAAATACTCTAAACACAAAAATAATTGGCACTACTTGACTCGAGTAAAATAAACGGTATCAGGAAACTGACGCATACTTTCTCCCTTTTAGCCCAACTTTAATGAATAAATTACTTTTTATTTACTAAATATAGAATACAAAGCCCGGTCGAATGTACAGAAAATCTTGTAAACAAGTTGTTTTAAAAAACATCCACCCAAATCCCTGCTTTTGAGACACTACAGAATCCATTGCTGCACTCGTGGTTTTAAGAGAGGAAATGCCCCCTATTCCCCCCCCAGGGTTATTAAGGGGCAACATATTTCGAATTTCCTCTGTTGGTCAATACTAAATTGACAAGCATATCAAGTTTGAATGAAATTGATCAGTAAATAAGAGAGAAATAGTAATTTTTTATTCCCCATAAGAATAACATGGGTACAACGTACTGTGTTTACCGCAAAATGAAACTTTCAATTTTCTCTGAAACCAGCAATCGTAGAATAGTAATTCAAGATACTAAATTATTTAGTTTTTTGAGCTCTTTTTAGTGGTGAATAGTAATATTTTTTTATATTTATGTCTTTTTATGAAAAATCCAAAAAACAGAATTTTTGATGTTTTAAGTCTTGTAATTTCTGAACCCGAATTTTTACAGGAATGCGGGTGGTGCCATTTTGTTGGAAAACTAAAGTTCTACAAACGACTAAAGTTTAATCAAAATCGATAGAGCCGTTTTTGAAAAATTTGGATTTTTCATGTTTTTTGGCGGTTTTGGGGGGAAAATTACCCTTAAAAATAAAAAATTCAAAAAAAATGAAAAAAACGCCTGGAGATATCGTGGATTAGTCTTCCACCACCATACCAAATTTCATAAAAATCGGCCCATTGGTTAAGGCTCTAGCTCTGCACACACACGCACGCACGCACGCGCACACGCACACACACACGCACACACACACGCACGCACACACACACACACAAAGACATCACGTAAAAACCACTTTTTTGGGTTCAGGGAGCACCAAAACGAATATTTCCACTAACAACTCAAATTCGAAAATTTTTACGAAAACAATAGTTTCTCCATATACTATGTATAAGGGGAGAAAGTAAAAATAACTACTCTCACACCCCTACTTTACACCTATGTTTTGTGTTATTTTAGAGTGTAAAATCATGACTTGAGACAGAAATGCCGCCCACATCTTTAGTTTTGTAAGTTGTTTTGTATTTGTAATAATTATAAATAAAATTTGTTACGTTTTAGCTGAGATAGTTTATTTTGTTGTTTATATTATTAGTAGTCATGTTTGTTTGAATATATTTTACTTTGAAATAAGTTATTAAAAAATGTTGTTAAAGAAAAGTCATTTAAAGTTTAATGACTCATTTAAATCCATACTCCAAATTGCTAATAAAACGATGTTTCAAAGGTTTCAGCTGTTTTAAAGCCTGTTACGATTGAGTTACGTAACAGATAGGGGGGAGCAGGGGTATGGTTAAGCGTTATGGTGCGTTGCATGGGGGAGGGGGGAGGTATTTAATGACAAAAAATTGGTTGTGTATATGGCTGTACAGTCACTAAATACTACGGGTGTGCAAATAGTGATTTTCTTTGGATTGATTGTGCCAATTATTCTTGAGTTTTGATTATTTTAGAGCAAGCATTTGCCATCAGCATTATATATGTTGTTGGTAGTTTCAAATAGTGTAATTCTAGATTGTTAGCATATACCAAATAAACGGTATCAGGAAACTGACACATACTTTCTCCCTTTTAGCCCAACTTTAATGAACAAATTATTTTGTATTTACTAAATATAGAATACAAAGAACGGTCGAATGTACAGAAAATCATGTAAACAAGTTGTTTTAAAAAATATCCACCCAAATCCCAAAAATTCATTTTTAGTCTATATTTGCATTTATTGTTTTAGAGTTTCCATTATTGTTTTCACAGTTAGACCCTATATGGTAGACTGAAGCTTCTGTTTTGTCACATATCAAGCCTTTATTATTTATCTATAGCCTACAGCAATATTTTAACATATGTACTTCCCCCAAAAATATTGTAAATACAAAATTTTAGGATTTTTAATTAGTTTTTAATATTTGTCAAATATGCCATAGTAATAAGTAATACAAATACCCCCTTCGCAGCAAACCTGCGTACTCAGAGAATTTCCAATGCATATATTTGACTCACTACTACATATAGATATTTACCAAGTTTCATAAAAATACATCCATAAATAAGTGATATATAGCATTTTATTTATTCTCTATAAGAATAACATTAGGGTTGAGGATGCAGGTTTGCTGCAACAAGGAAGATAAGTAATGTGTTTTTTTTTGCAATCATCAATACAACTGAACCAGGTGAAGCTAGATACCAAGTTCTCTTAATGTAGGTTCATAATTAAGGGAGATATACAACTTTACTTATTCTCCATATAAATAACATGGGGGCCGAGTATGCAGGTTTGCTGCTACGGGGACTATCAACAAAAAACTTATTTTTTGTGCTAATATCAATATACCACAACTAGTTGAAGCTACATACCAAGTTTCATCAATATGCATTCATAAATAATCGAGATATAGAATTTTATTTATTCTCCATAAGGGTAACATTGGACAACGTACTGCGTTTAGCACTTTGAATATCTCTACAACGGTTGGACGTAAAACAATGATTAAAACACCAAAATATTTGTTTTCTTGAGCTAAACACATTAATAAACATAAATGTGAAGTTTTTAGTAAAACTATCTGAGAAAAATCTAAAAACCTTTTTCCCAAAAGATTAACATGGGATTCCTTTTTTTTTTATTTTCTCTGCAACCACTTAACCTAGGTTAATGATTCAAAATACTAAATTATTTGTTTATTTAAGCTATATAAAATGGCTAAAACCAAAATTGAGTGTTTTTAACATTTTGGGGTCAAATTTGCAAAAAACCGATTTTTGGAAAATAATTGTAAACCCCCATAAAACCCCCTTCCCATAGTGCGATCGATCTGGTTTTCGAACTTAGTCATAAATGCTACTCTCCACATTTGTGCCAAATTTAATCAAAATCGGGTGTTTCTTTCAAAAGTTATCGCGGTAATGGACACACGCATATATATATATATATATATATATATATATATATATATATATTATATATATTATATATATATATATATAAATTTGAACGAATATAGTGTTTTTGGCATCTGGGGACCTCAAAACGAAAAGTTATCATGGTCTCGGGCTTAAGTCTTACCATGCCACCTATGGTAATAGCTTCTTCCCTATAGGGGAAATTCGCTAAAACTCCAGGAATCAGGTTATATTAAGAAGTAAATATGAGGTCTTGTTACAAAACAAATCTTTGTATAGAATTTTAATAGCGTTTTTATAAAAAAAATTAATTTGTTGACTATTGGCTACAATAAAGTCCAACTGTCATTAGGGGTCTAGTAGTCAAAGTGATAGGACCCAAAAAGGTATAATTTTCTTGACGGCCTGAAACTTATACAGCTGAATTAGATGTCCCAAAGGATGACAAAAATGCATATTATAAACTTGTAAACTGGAGTTTAACAAGATGGCGGCCATTCAAAGATGGCGGATTTACTTTTATAATAAATTAATTATATCTCGGTTATTCTTTATCAAAATTTGCCAACTATTTTTTTGTTGAATAGATAATTTTATTTTACAAATAAAGTGTTCTGACAATATTATCTGTTGATATATTGATTGGACACGTTTATGATTTTCTGAAAACAGGTGTTTTTGGTTTTTTTGTATAATGGCCTATCCGACCAAATTGGTCAAATCAGAAAATCGTGTTTATATGAAGTGTATGTTATAGTTACTAGTCAAATAATATGTTATTTTGAAGAGGAAAAAATGTGGAGTAATTTAGTTTTGCCATTGGCAGCACTGTTTGTCCTTGGCTTCATCACCAAGGAATTGTTTCATTACTTCACATTTTTGCCTAATCGTCAACTGCGCAACTGTTTACGAAGTCTCAGTCAGTTTGTTTGGCTCGCTCCAAACTGAATTGTATTTGGTATCACTGTAAACAGCAGAAACATGCAAAACACATCTGAAATATGCAATGTCCAGTCCCAGTCCAAAATGGCCCGCTATGTTATTGTCTGACCGCTATCAGTTGTGTAAGAGTGTTTTAGTTATTTATTTAGCCGAATTTACGCAAAAATGGATTATAGTGACATTCGGGGTGCTCTTGAACAAAGTATTAGTGATTTAGAGGGTGATATAGCCAGTGATATTGAGGTGAACGACTTTCCTGATGATGTGTCATAGGCGTCTTAGGCTAATTGGATTGTATATTTCTATGTATTCTATGTATAACATGTTATATATTTCTATGTAGGGAATTGAATGTACTACAACATATTTATATTGATTTGGGGGTAAAACATTTGGCAAATAAGTTATATACTAAATACGGTAAAATCTTTTTTTTCCAAGTACGCAAAAATAGCAAATCATTCAAATTAAAATTCTCTATTCATTCATGTAAGTTTGTTACAAGAATAGCATCACATATGTACATAAACAAATAATAATTGTGAAGAACTTAGAATTAAGTATAAAATTACAAAATTTAATTTCTCCTATGAAGAACAATAAAAATAATATTACTATACTTTCAATCAAGTAGAAAATAAAAGCCATCCCAGCCACAATAGAAACACATTTTTATTATGTGGTAATATTTAAGTTCCAAAAATCATCAAGTGAATATAAAGAAAAGGTTAACAAATAATTTTTAAGTAAATTTTTGAAAGTTTTAAAATTTTGTTCTTTTAAAATGTTATTAGGTAAATTAAATAAAAACTTTGTGCCTATGAAACTAGTCTTCTTTTCAAAGAATTTTAATCTATCTTGTTCCACATTATTTCTGGTGTTATGGTCATGAACATGTGAGTTGCAATATTTAATTTTGTTACATACAATATAGATTAAAAAATGTACAAATCGTATACTGTAAAAATACCCATCTGAGAAAAATATGGTCTTACAGACTGTTTTTTCTTGATATTAAAAATTATTCTTAATGCTTTTTTTTAAGAAGAATTCGGTCTAAACTTTTCTTTGTTGTAGCTCCATATATGGCTATACCATAAGACATATCTGAGTTTATTAATGAAAAATAAATTGTTTTCAAGGTGTTAAGGTTACAAACCCTTGACATTTGTCGTAAAGCATATAAACCTGATGACATTTTTTTAACCACATGATCTACATGTTTATCCCAACATAAATGTTGGTCTAGTACAAGTCCAAGGAATTTTGTGTTTTCAACTTGATTCAATTTTGAATTGTCTAAATAGACATCTGGTTCTAATTTAGATCTTGTTTGTTTAGTACAAAAAGATATAAAATTTGATTTATTAAAATTTAATGAAAGATTTTTGCTGTCTAATAAAAACTCTTTAACACTCAAAAAAACTTTAAATTCAATATCGTCTTGACTTTTGCCTGAAATAGTAATATTAGCATCGTCGGCGTAGAGACACACTGAGCCTCCTGCTTGTACCACACCAGGGAACCCCTTCAGATAACAAAGAAAAAGTAAGGGACCCAGTATAGATCCCTGGGGGACACCTCGTTTAACTATTTGCAGATTTGAGTAAAAATTTGGAATATACTAATATTTATTGTTGGTATAACTAAGTTTATGTTGAATTTGTACACATTGTTGTCTGTTTTTTAGATATGACTTGAACCATTCATATTCTTTATTTGTAATATTCAAACCATTGAGAACATTAAGCAATTTCTCATGTGACACACTGTCAAAAGCTTTGGAGAAGTCAAGGAAAATACTGATTATTTTTTCATTTTTGTTGATGGAGTCAATTATTGATTCAATGAAATTAATATCCGCAATTATTGTAGATTTTCCTGGACGGAATTCATGTTGCTCATCATCTAATAATTGATTCCTCTCTAGATAATCCAATAGTTGATAATAAACAACTTTCTCAAAAATTTTTGAAAAAATAGGTAGCAAGGAGGTAGGCCTGTAGTTTGTGGGGTCATTGATGTCCCCTTTTTTGTGGATAGGTATTATTTTGGCAATTTTTAATTTGCATGGGAAACCCCCTGATATTAATGATGAATTAATTATATGGGTCAATGGTTTTGAGATAAGTGGAAAGCACTGTTTAACCAAAGTAACAGGAATGTCATCGATTCCAGCAGAGAACTTTTTCTCAAAAGCCATTACTATTCTTTCTATAATCAGTTCATTGACTTCTTTGAATTTGAAACTACTTGAAACTTGAGGCAATTCTGAGAAGTTTGTTTTTCCTACAGTATTTGATTGCAAATATAATTGCGTATTTGGAAAAAAATATTTTACCGTATTTAGTATATAACTTATTTGCCAAATGTTTTACCCCCAAATCAATATAAATATGTTGTAGTACATTCAATTCCCTACATAGAAATATATAACATGTTATACATAGAATACATAGAAATATACAATCCAATTAGCCTACGACGCCTATGACACATCATCAGGAAAGTCGTTCACCTCAATATCCCTGGCTATATCACCCTCTAAATCACACCAGTTACTATGAATAACAAAAGCAAACCATTAAATCAGCTTCTATAAATTGAAATATTTTTAACAGCTGTTTATCATTATGGAAATAAAAAACCTACCTACTTGAATGGTTACTCTCATAATGGAAATAAAAAACTACTTGAATGGCAACTCAAACTCTTTTTCCGATAGGCGAGTGAGCGTAGCGAACGAGCTCATATTGAAAATGAACGAGTATTTGAAATAAAACAAATTCAATGCCTCTTCTGTGGAATCAAACACCGAGCATGGCTCGGTCCCCCGGTGCTAAAATATTAATATAAGGTAACTTAACATTAGAATATAAATACTTACTAAAGGTTCGTCGGACACTTCAATTTTTCTTTCTTTTTCCTCAACAACAACAACATGATTCTGAAATTAAAAGACAAATGTTTGAAAACCACAAAATACATACAGTATAAAAGTATTCTGATATGAATACCTTTTGCCGATTATAGCAAAAGATATTTTTTATTGTAATTTTCATAATTTATATATCAACTAGTGGCTTACAGAAGTGGATAATCACAGCTGATCATTAGTTTATTTTGCTTATTAATGAAAACACTGTAGTGATATTTCCGTAAGAAAATCATTGGATCTTTGAAATCCAGTGGGGCGTAGCCCCGTAATTTTTGACATTTCTAATATTTTTCCTACCGTCCTTGGCCCTCAAGCTTTAAAATGAATCGTCATAAACTAACTTAACTTCTTTCCAGCTTGAGATATTTTTTGGGGACCGATACGCTTACGAAATTAAATATAAATTATGAAAATTACAATTTTACATTTGTTATCAAATGTAGCTTTCACAAATTCAGAGTGAACATTAGGCCTTTAAGCAAGTTTAAAAAAAAGAGTTGATAAATATTTTTTTATCTTTATTACATTTTCAAGAAGTCTTTAGGGTATGCACATCCTTACAAAAATTTAGAAGAGGTTAATTTTCTGCGACACAAATTTATGGCCGATGCACAAAGTTAGGTAAAGGTGATCGACCCTGACTGTCGTAGATTTACCTTGGCCTACATTTGTCACCTAGCAATCTCAGGCTACTGGTCACCAAACTATATAGGCCTACTACAAAATTCACCAAACTCAAAATGTATTATAAATATATATGGGATATAAAAAAGCCACTTCAGACTTAAAAATTTCATTAAAAATTCAATTACTTGATATTTAAAGCAGAGAGTGAATGTTTTCCCGGTAGAAACAGAAGCAATTCCCAATCGGACTAGAAAAGTGAATGATAAAAGTTAATTCCCCCCCCCAAAGTTTTGCCAGTGGAGCAAATTTACTCTCCACAATGCTCCCTTGTTTAGCAATGCAAAGCAAATTGATTTCTATTTTAACCTATATTATTCCTGAGGAAAGCTAGAATCGTCAACTAACATGAAATGACGCTGTGTAAATAGTAAGCCTACTGAGAGAAAACAAATTTGTACTGGTACATTAATTTAATCTTACCAGTGGATCCGGTACGGCTGCTTCAGTTTCTTCTGTGGTTTTTGGTGCAACATCAGACTCCTAAAACATAAAATGCATGTAATTAATTTCAAAGATACTAGATTGTCTTCCAATTTGACAGTGATAAAAGTACCTTTCACCATTAAACATTTGAATGTTATGTTATAATTAAGTTATTACTTTTGATTTTTAAGTAAATTCTTTTACAAAACTTTAACTTGTTTTTCCTTATATCACGAAACTGACTTAGGCCTACTTCCAATGACCAAACCTTAACCCACGGTGTCATTTAACTATTATGACCATCTTTGTTTTTTTTTTAATAGAGTTGTTTTTCCTCTGAAATGTTTACAAGGTCAGTAAAATTATTCAGTATATATCTTATTAATGGCAATTAAGAAGAACGACCCCCTAAAATTAACACATTTCTTTGGTTTTTCTTATTCATTTGTAAATGCTTTAGCTCTTTTAGCGAATTTCCCCTATAGGGAAGAAGCTATTACCGTAGTCGGCATGGTAAGACCTAGGCCCGAGACCATGATAACTTTTCATTTTGAGGTCCCCAGACCCCAAAAACACCATTCGTTCGAAACTGTATATATATATATATATGTGTGTGTGTGTCCGTGAGCACGATAACTCTCGTAAAAATGATCCGATTTTGATGAAATTTGGTATAAACGTGTAAAGCAACATTTATGACTTAAAGTTCGAAAACCAGCCAGATCGCTCTATCCGAAGGGGTATTTTGGGGGAGTTTTGTACCCCAAAAATGGGTTTTTTGAATTTTTTACATGTAATTTTTGAAAAAAATCAAATTTTAGTATTTATCATAGGATTCAGCTTAAAAAAACACACAATTTGGTATTTTCATCATTTCTCTACGTCAATTGGTTACCGAGATATTGAAAGTGCTAAACACAGTCCGTTGTCTAATGTTATTCTTATGGAGAAAAAGAAAAATTTTATATCTCGCTTATTTATGAACGCATACTGACGAAACTTGGTATATGGCTCCATCTGGTTGTGGTATATTGATATTTGCTCAAAAAAATTATTTTTTGCCAAAGGCACCCGTAGCAGCAAACCTGCGTACTCAGCCCCATGTTATTCTTATGGATAATAATTTAATGCCGTCTCCCTTAATTATGAACATAAATTAATAAAATCTGGTATATGACTTCACCTAGTTGAGTTATATTGATATTAGCATAAAAATCCATTTTTTGTGTTCCTTGTTGCAGCAAACCTGCGTACTCAGCCCCAATGTTCTTATGGAGAATAAATAAAATTGTATATATCGCTTATTTGTGAATATATTTTTATGAAACTTGGTAAGTGGCTTTATGTAGTATTAAGACATTTATATATCTATTGGAAATTCGCTGAGTACGCAGGTTTGCTGCTACGGGGTATTTTATATTAGAGAGATTATTTAAGCCCTACATTTTTTAACTGGATTCTCATTCAATTTATTACCAATAAAAAAAATTGGATTTCAATGGTGCCCACTGAAATAGTGTCACTGTTACTTTCATGTTCCATACCTTTACAAACAATCCCCAGTTCAGGATATTTTATTTGTTCTGCAACGGTATATACCAAATTCAAAAACTTTCTACAAGCAAAACTACAAGTAAAAAAGTCCTGTAAGCATATTAATCAATGCAAATTGAGACTCATAATGTAGGCTAATAAACTAAATTTCTTTGCATCATGGTTTAGCAGCCATCACCCTATCAGCTGACCCCTATCCACTTACGCTTTGTGTGAAAGTGTTCGCTTAGTAACAGTAAAATCTAGTCGTCTGCGAATAATTATCGCAAGCATTGGTCTAAGTAACTTTACATTTAAATATTTGTTATTATAATTGATTGAATTTATATAGTTAAAATTTGTTTCTGTCACACTGTTGCCCGCTGTTTAATTCAAGGATTTAATGTTCCAATTCCAACCATAATTATACACATACTTAGGCCCTATCAGAAAAGAGTCATGTACAAGTGTAGTTTTGTTTCTAACTTTCTTTTACCATAAACAAACATTAGCTTAAAGGAGAATTCCTATGGGAATAATGTAGATGCAGTTTCTTATTAACAGTAAATAACTTACAACATCATTAAACTGCTCATCATCCATACTGACTGAATCTTTATCATCCATGTTATCGGAATTTCCATCATCCACGTAACGTTCTTCTTTAATGTTGCATTCTTCTATATCAACCTGAAACATGGGAAAATCAGTGACAATGTATAATAGTTTGGAAATTGTCTCAGTCTTCCACTGAGTTTTGCAGTGTTGAGTCCAGCCTAGTTAATAAAATACAAAGTGTAATATATTTGTTCTACGATGTGTTTAATTAGGAAGTATTATTATGCGACTTGATCAGAAGAAAAACTGTATATATTTACATAACAAATCTATGTAACTCGCAAGTGACAACATAGAGCAAGCTAAAATCACAAATTTGCAGATGCAAGCAGAAATATCACTGCTGTCGAAATTCAAAGTTGCTGAAACCTATTTTTTCCTCCGTTCAATACCACACACAAAATACTGAAAATGTTCTAGTCAAACTCAAGGGCAAATGGGTGAGATCTACAATCCAAGTTGTTTTGTATGTTGCTTACTTTTTCTTACTGGCCCAATACGAGTGGCACAACTAACTCTAGCAATAAAGTTGCCTCGTCTTCACATTCTTGCACCCCGTTGAGTTGAATTCAAGTAAGCTACAATATTATTATTCAAGACTTGATACTATGTGGCCATGAATACTCCAGAAATATATTTGTTCAAAATTATTTCATTCTAGTTTAAAGGGTAAAAACAATATCCAAGGTATTTTGAAACCAAATTGTTATAGTGAATTTTAATAAAATCTCATTCAAAATTTATGTTTATACTAGCTTCTGAATTACATGCTAGAGCTATTGTGCAAGTAAGATAACTGTACCATACAAAGCACGACAGAGTACGACCAACCAAAGATTACTATTACTCCTTTCCTTACAGTCGGTATTATTGCAGGGTAGCTAGAATTTTTAATGGCTATAGCAAACTTTGACTGCACCACTCACACTCCTCCCTAAAAACAGGGGGTCGACAATAACATTACTGCCTAAAATATCATATCCCTTTATCATTAGTGAATTTCCTATGGAAAAGTGAACTATCAGTAGGACCTGCACGGTGAAACTCAAGCCCAAGACCAACATAAAGTTCCTAACGTGACCCCTGAACACGTTTGGGATCGGTACAAATTATATACACGTTTTTGCACTCTAGCAGTCACATTTCTTGTCCGATTTACTTCAAACTTGGTAGGGACATTCCTTTCTATCATCTATTGGACAAGTTTGCTGGGCAAGACAATCGGAGAACTCTAAAGGGTGTATCATGTTAAGTTGGGACAGGCTACCTGACCGGAGGGGTTGACCAGGACAATGGCCGGGCCGGCCCGGCGAGTAAATCCCATTAGTCACGCGTCGCCGAATACACCACTTAAAAACGGAAATGTAAGGGATAAATGAAAATGAAATAAATGCATTATATGAGAAAAAGCATTATACAGTAGACGCTCTTTTATCCGGCATTCTATGAACCGGCACCAGGCGACCCGGGTTTTTCCAGGTATTTTCGGTCATTTCCGTTTCGTACTGCGACTGCGCTGGACTGTTCCCGCCTTTTTCTTAGTCACCTGTTGTTTGTTTACGTCTCAAGCAGTAACGTTCAGTGATGTTCGTAACCTTTGCTCAGTACACTACTGTATTCAACCGTGTTTTGGTTCGCCTATTGTTTATCGTGTCAGTGCTCAGTTAAGTTTAGTGTTTCCTATTTTAGCCGTTAAAACGTACTTTACCGACTAGTCTACAACATGTTCTCGAAGCCCAGTACAAGTTCTTCTAGTGCCAAAGAAGCTGATAAGCGTAAACGTGTGGTTCTCACAATCCAACAAAAACTAGAAGTAATCAAACGTCTTGAAAAAGGTGAAAACAAAAGCTTTATAATGAGTGATTTTAGTATTGGTTCATCAACTATTTATGATATTAAAAAACAAAAAGAAGAACTTAAAAAGTTTGCTGCTCAAACTGTAACGGAAAAAAATTTAGAAACAAGACACACAATGAAGAAACCTAAACTTGAAGTTCTTGACAATGCCTTGTACACTTGGTTTAGTGCGAAAAGATCAGAGGGGAAACCAGTGACCGGGCCTATGATAGTTGAAAAAGGAAAACAGTTTCATCGTGACATGAATATCGAGACTGAATGTGTGTTTTCCGATAGTTGGCTGCAGAAGTTTAAAAATAGAAATGGAATCCGAAGGCTGGATGTGGCAGGAGAGAGCAAATCAGCCGATGAAAACGCCGCTGAAGAATATAAGGACACCTTTGAAAGCCTAGTTTCTCAGTGGGAATACGTCAGGTTTACAATGCAGACGAAACCGGCTTGTTATGGCGTTGTTTGCCAACGTCTAGTCTTGCAGGTGGGGATGAAAAGTGTGCAAAAGGATTTAAGAAAAATAAAGACAGATTGGCTGTTTTGTTGTGTGCCAATGCTTCTGGTGACCATCAGCTGACACCTGTTGTAATTGGTAAATATAAAAAACCTAGAGCATTAAAAGGTGTAGTAAACTTGCCTGTTCATTATGACACACAGAGCAATGCATGGATGACAGGTGTTTTGTTTAAGGATTGGTTTTTCCATCATTTTGTCCCTGAAGTACAAGCAAATTTTAAAAAACAGGGAATGCCAGAAGACAGCAGAGCGCTGCTGTTATTGGATAACTGTTCCGCTCATCCTCATGCATCCGAGTTAATTTCCGGAAATATTATTGCTGTTTACCTACCACCAAATGTCACTCCCTTGATTCAACCAATGGATCAAGGAGTGATTCAGAATTTTAAGTGTCATTATAGAGGTTCTTTTGTGCAAGGTCTTTTGGACTCTGACTGTGACGTAAAAGACTTTCAAAAACAGTTCAGTGTAAAAGATGCAATTTTCGCAACTGCCTTGGCTTGGAGTCAAGTTAAAGAAGTGACACTTCAGCGGTGCTGGCGCAAGCTTTGGCAAATCAACGAAGATCCAGCTCAAGATTTACGTGACAATTGCACTGGTCTAAATACTGTGCTAAGTTTGGTAGAAGCTCTGCCAAACAACCCTTTAACAGATGTACCCCGTGAGGAGATTATAGACTGGATTGAAATAGACAAAGATGTGCCGGTGGTCGAAGAACTGAGTGATGAACAAATTATTCAGAGTGTTTTGAACCCACAAGAAGCTCAGGTTATAGATGTAGAATCCGACGAAGAAGAAGCTATGCAGAATGTGTCTAAAGTCTCGTGGAACCAAGCTACTGATGCTTTAAATACATTTATATCATTTGCTGAATCCAATAAGAGTTACAGCGCCACAGAACTCATAAACTTGTGTATAATCCGTAACCATTTTGAAGAAGAAATCCGAATCACGAAAGCAACGTGACATCAGAGACTTTTTAAAGTAAAAAGTAACAGATACAGTACGTACTGTATGTATTTTTTCTGTAGCATTTGTATTGATTTTTCTGTAGCAATAACTTTTCAGTTCTACATATACTTTATGTTGTGAAGTTAAATAAATATTCTGTGTTTAAACTCGATTTTGTACTCTGTTTTCCTTCATATAGTACTGAACAATTCCTTCGATATTATCGCCTGCAACGGTCCACAATTTACGTTGTCATGTAAGTTGTACCTGTACAGTAAATTCTTTTGAAAACTTTAAAATGTGATACAGTACAGTAACGAGTGAGGGTAAACATCGGGGAAATGGTGGTTGTTTTGATTGGTTTCTATTTTTAGATGCCAACTTCCGCCCGGCTGTCTGTCTACCCGTCCGTCCGTCCGTCCGTCTGTCCGTCCGTCCGTCCGTCCGTCCGTCCGTCTGTCTGTCTGTCTATCCGTCCACAAATGCAGGTGTTCCGGAGCAGTGCCGAGGTCAACCAACGCACGCGACCACAGCTCATTACTGTAGCGAGATGACAGACTCTCAGATTACTGTATTCCCATTAATAACTAAAAAGTTCTATTATCCGGAAAAATCGATTTACCGGCATGGGGGTGGTACCGAACATGCCGGATAAAAGAGCGTGTTCTGTACTGTATTTTTAGTTATCAAAAAACAAACAATTGTGTGTTTGTCCTATGTTAATCGGCCGACTTTAAGTGTTTAACTGTATAATTTCCTGTACAGTTCTCTAGATTTACATTATATGTGTGGCAGTTTAATTTTCACCCTGCGTTTCGGAACTTATTTAATTATTAAATACTCTATTTTGCATGCTTGAGACTGCCACAGGCCGCATAAAGTTTTGGTCTATTATACCTTCGTCACCTCTTTGTAATTTAATTGTTTTCAGGCGGAAACGGCTATAATTTAGGGAACGTAGTTGACCTAGGGCATTTAATGATTCATTTCCGAATGCAAACCGGACGCGCAAACTATTCAGGAGCAACGCATACCTTCGCAGGAGCGAGTTTGTTGGAGATTTCCGGCTTAAGTGAGTCGTTAGCAGGAAGAATCCATTAACAAATCACAATGGACCTAGGCTTTAAGCGCCACGACAAAATATTTTCTGTATCATTGCTAGCCATGGCAGCTGAGAAGACACCCGAGAGGATTCTACTGGCGCAGAAGTGCATCACCATACATAGACGAGGGAGTGTACATAGTAGTGGCGAGACGAAGATTACATTAACAGAGTTTGGAAATCTGTTAGCTGAGTCGACATCTTCTCTTCGAGAAGTACCAGAGCGGACAGCGGCTTTAACAGGGACTAGCAGAGCGACTGTGGAGCGTATAAGGAAGGAAGCTAATGAAGGAAAACTCACAACGCCTGGTAAAAAATTACCTAGAGCGACAGGTACCAAATCAAGATTGGAAAAAAATCAGACTTTACAAAGATTGGAATCCAACGCATAGTTCATGAAATGATTAGACGGAATAGACCTCCGACGTTGACCTCTATTACAGAGAAAATTAATGAAGACGACAGTTTACCAGCAATGAGCAGAGCTACAGTTCATCAGTATATCACTGATCTGGGATTTGTGTACGAAAGCCGGGCACGACGTTCGATGTTCATTGAAAGAGACGATCTTGTCATTTGGAGAAGGAAATATTTAAGGGAGATCCGGAAATACAGACTTAAAAAGAAACCGATTTTTTACCTGGATGAGACATTTTTTAACACAGGACACACTGTGAAGCACACCTGGAGACCATCATATATCAAATCCGCATGACACGCTGCGTTGGAAGGCAAAACGACTGGACTGAAGAACATTCCAGGACAAGGAGGACGCTTGATTGTTGTTCATATTGGAAATAAAAATGGGTTTCTCAAGGAACAAAGTGATGAAACAGTTCAAAATGACGTGAGGCTAATTTTTCAAGGAAAGAAAAACAAAAAGCGGCTTGGAGGGTGGACTATCACAAAGAAATGAATTCTGCTTGTTTCGAAAATTGGTTTACCACCGAATTTACCACCCAGCAGCGTCGTTGTAATGGACAACGCCTCCTACCATTCGAGAACCTAGAGAAATTTCCGAACATGAGCTGAAGAAAAGATGATATCCAGAAATATATCAAATAAAGGAGGGCAATGGTCTACTACACTTGTAATGGCTGAACTTTTACAGTTGGCGGAACCTTTTCGAATGTCAGCTAAAAGATATGTTGTTGACCACTGTGATTTGAATCCTATTGAACTGGCATGGGCACAAGTGAAGAACGTCACACTGCATAATGTTTCATATATTATTCATAATGTTGAAGAAATGTTGAACAATAACATATCAAACCTGTCCCCGAAACATGGAAGAACGTTGTGGAGCATGTGAAGAAAGTTGATGATTCACTGTGGGAATTGGACAACGTTGTCGACAGTTTTACAGATGAAAACCGCATTGTTGTGAACCTTGGCAACTCCAGTGATTCGGACACAGAGAGCAACAGCGAACTGGAAGAAGAGGAAATCCTGGACGAAGAGCTTCCTGCAGAGTAACACAATGAAGACAACAGTATACATCAAACTGTAAAAAAAAACAATAAAATACAAATACCCCCGTCGCAGCAAACCTGCATACTCAGCGAATTTCCAATGGAGATATAATGTCTTAATACTACAAAAAGCCACTTACCAAGTTTCATAAAAATATATTCACAAATAAGCGATATATATATATACAATTTTAATTATTCATAAGGATAACATTGGACAACGTACTGTGTTTAGCACTTTGAATATCACTGCAACGGTTGGACGTAAGACAACAATTAAAACGCCAAAATGATTGTTTTGTAGAGCTAAACTGATTGGTAGAAAGAAATGTGGAGTTTTTAGTGAAATTATATGAGGACAATCTAAAAACCGTATTCCCATAACATTAACATAGGAAATTTTATGGACACATTTTTTTACTTTTCTCCACAACCACTAAACCTAGCTTAATGATTCAAGATATAAATTGTTTGTTTTTTAAGCTCTATATATTGGTTATAACCAAAATCTAGCGTTTTTAAAATTTTAGGGTAAAAAGTTCAAAAAACTGATTTTTGGAAAATTTTAAACCCCCATAAAACCCCCTTCCCATAGACCGATCGATCTGGTTTTCGAACTTAAAGTCATAAATATTACTCTCCACATTTGTGCCAAATTTCATAAAAATCGGGGGCTTCTTTTAAAAGTTATCGCGGTAACGGACACACACACACACATATATATATATATATATATACATATATATAAATTTGAACGAATAGTGTTTTTGGCATCTGGGGACCTCAAAACAAAAAGTTATCATGGTCTCGGGCTTAAGTCTTACCATGAGACCTACGGTAATAGCTTCTTCCCTATAGGGGAAATTCGCTAAAAGAAAAAAAAATTAATGAAGGTCTAATAGACCAAAACTTGTAATGCAGCCTCTGGCAGTCCCAAGCCTGCAAAACAAACTATTTAATAATTAAATAAGTTCTGAAACGCAGAGAGAAAGTTTGTCACACATTAAATGGCAAATCTAATGCGCTATTTTATTACTATCATATAATGCAAATAAATACAGTCTTAATATTTAAAAATAAAAACATGTAATTTTTAACTATGTTATATTGAAAAAATATATCGTTAGTTTTAACACTTAAAGTCGGCCGATTAACATGGGACAAACCAGCGAGCACAGAATAAACTAGAGTGGTCATGGGGGCCCGGCGCATGAAGCCAGGGTTGCGCGGCAACCTACAGTAAGATGGCAGCGACGATCGCGAAATCTACCTAGTAGCGAGCGTCAGACGCTGGTCAGACGGCAGCGCTGCGCTCATGTCAGTAGTTGAGTGCTTGTTAGACGTGTGTGTTTATTCGCTCTGTGTTCTACGCTTCTTCAATGTTTTACCATGCCAACTTCTTGTTGTATCCTGAGATGTTCCAATACAGGAAAGACTCCTGGAATAACTCTTCATGTAAGTTAAATCTGATTAACTATTACGATACTCGGCTAGTATTAGGGCTACTCGTATGCTATTAGTAGGTCTATTTGTAGGCTATTAGTAACATAAAGGTATAAATATATTTACAAAAAATGTTAGGCACTTACATAAATATACTTCATTTATTTAGTATACTCGGCGAGAAATAAAAGAAGTTGAGAAATAAAAGAAGTCTTATTGTATAATTTAAAATAAACAAAACTACAATATTGGGTAGTAGTAGAATACTTTTTTTATATTTTCTGGCTGGAAGCTGTTTAGTGCACACATTTAAAAAATAAGTAAATAAATAACATTTGAATTTTTTAGCTATTTACAAAGCTTAAGACAGATAAATTTGTTACATTTCGAAAATGCTTTATATTAAACCCTTTATTTTTTTTTAATAGTAAAATTAAACTATTTTTGTAGCTTTCCAAAAAATCAAGACTTGCGGCATCAATGGATTACAGCTGTAAACAGAGACAACTAGACGCCCAGCCCCGTCTTCTAGATTATGTTCTTCTCACTTCCAAGAAGCAGATATCGACAAGACGTCGCTTTCATGTGATGTGTACGAATCAGAGCTGGTGCTATACCCAAGATATTTCCGGATCGGCCAATAATAGGTCAATATATTTTAGGTCAATACTAGCAATTTGGGTTACTACATGATTTTGGACTTAGTATTTGTACAATAAGTACACAGTTAGTTTCTTTAACAATGTAAATACATTTTCTATGTTATATTTTTCTTTTTACATACGATATTTTATTTAATTACCAATAGTTATATTAACTTTACATCTAACAATTCAGCCAATATGCATTACTCTATTTTTTTATTGTGTATTGTACAAATAAAATGGGAGTTTTTTCCTCAAACAACTGTTGTTTAATTTTTTCAACACTCATGTTATTTTTCAATGTTACATTTAATTAGTGTTCCTACAATAAATATTGTACATATAACCTAAGTACCGAACCTTTTAAAAGAAGGGGTTAAAAAAGGCAAAGTTGTTTCCCATATGTGTCCTTACCGTATTTGATGATAAACTCGCATCGCGTAGAACGAACGGTCCGCGCTGTCCGTCAATGAAATCTAATTTTTCCGTTCAAATACCTTAACGTCCTAACCAATCCAGATGTCGTAGAGAAACGTTCTCTTCACCAATATTAAATTTGGAATCTCATCCCCACCTTTGCCACAGACACTTTTCACCTGACCAAGAAATACGAAAACCCCTAGCCGACAAACAATTTTAAGTCATTTTGCAATTTCATTTAGAAATGTAATAATTTAATGATAATTTAAAATATGATAAACATACTATAAAATCATAATTATTTCACCGACATGGTCTACATACTACAAGCTATTAAGTAGGAAAATTTCAAAAAATTTGTACCACTTTAACGGGGTGAAAACGTCGTTGGAGTGAAGCGCTAACTATTAAATTCTAACGCTGGCCGCGTCTTGTTTTCCGATGTGGCCCCTACAGCAAGATGGCGGATATAGCTTCACTTGCCTGATGCTATCCGAGTACGCGTGGCCACTCTAGTTTATTCTGTGCTCGCTGGGACAAACACACAATTGTTTGTTTTTTGATATCTAAAAATACAGTATAATGCTTTTTCTTTTATAATGCATTTATTACATTTTAAAATTTATCCCTTACATTTCCGTTTTTAAGTGGTGTATTCGGCGACGCGTGACTAATGGGATTTACTCGCCGGGCCGGCCCGGCCATTGTCCTGGTCAACCCCTCCGGTCAGGTAGCCTGCCCCAACTTATGAGACACACTTTAACCCCTTTTTGAGGATTTTAATTTGTCATATATATTGCATTGTTTGGCCCAAAACAGGTCAGAAGTACCAGATGTAACATTAACACATGTCTTTGGAGAATAGAATTAACACATGTAGATGGAGAATAGTGAGAAGAAATTATTAAGTTAGTAAAAAAAGTATATTGACTAAACTGAGTACACTGGCTTATGGGGATTTTACATTATAAAGGGCTGTTGGTGTAGTTTTATCATCCCCAGTATCCCCACGCCTACTTTCAATCCTGAGTGGGCCTTCTCCTAACCTTATAATGCACAACATTGGTTTCCCAGCATTGCAGGTAAATCTAACCAGGAGCATCATAACAGCCAAACAATTTAACATTTTCAGATTTCCATACAAAATGGAATAAGTCTATGTTTTAACACTGTTATTAGTTTTTTATGTGAAAATTCACTCCCCTCATGTCAGCGTGCTGTGTGCGAACTGGTTTCTAAACGGTACTTTGGTATTATACGGATGCCACCCTTATACAGCGCGCTGCAGCAGTTATGTTAGGATGGGTTATCATAAAAATGATTGTAGGACTTTCCTTGTTTCGTTACGAATCGAATGATACCTGATGAGTCATACTTCCAGCCGCCAAACCCCCTCCAAATAGGCTAAGGTCAGGTCGTTGACCGGAGCGCGCGCATCACCTGTCACCGCCTGTATCTGGGTCAGTGTCATGAGTGATTTATTGCCGTGCACTACGTTACATTTGTTTTCATAATGAGTGACGTTCTTTTGGTGTGGTATTTACCTCGAAATGAAGAGGAAACCGTACGTATTTTTATGATAACCCATCCTAACATAACTGCCGCAGCGCGCTGTATATTTGGCGGAGTAGATGTGGCAATCGGGTGTGGCTGCTAGCGGCGGCGACGCATTCAACACAATCAGACATCGCTGCCTTTTGGGAGGCACAACACAAAGACCGCTCATCAGAATGATGTAAAATTTGTACAGTAAGTCAATAAAGGTACGTTTTTTCGAATTATGTAGTTATCCTTTGTATCCGGTAAAAATTTAACCTCCAAAAATAGTGGCATCCGTATAATACCAAAGTACCTTCTAAACATTAAGAACGTACTTACACGAATAAATGCATTAAAACCTAAAAGAATGTTAGATATAAATAAAGTTCACATATTTAAAATAACATGTTATCTTATTAAAAGATACAGAATTAGAATATTTTATTAACGACAAGTTTAACAAGCATGGCATCGTTACATAATTTCTTATACAAAGTCTAGATTACAAAAAATTTTTGTATATATTGTAAGGGCATAATTTCAAAAGATAATTTAAATTTAGAAAATACATCGCTTCAATTCTGTGTTATTTAACCATCTCGTTCTGTGAGGTATCAAATTATAAAATATTTTTGATCGCTCAATAAAACTATATGAAGTATTGCTGTATCTAAAATCACTTAGCCTAGTATTTGATTTATTTCTGGTACAATAATTATGAACATGTGAATTTGTGAGGAGCTGACTAAAGTTATTGTTGGCAAACACTAAACAGTTTAAAATATATATAACTGGTAGCTGGATATTATAATATCAAATACCTGAGAAAATTTGATGTTTTCTCGGAATTTCTTATCTGCAACCTGTACTTTAAGTCGGAACTCGTAGCACTTTTCAAGGTCTTGCTCGCATTCTGTACAGATAGAGTTTGGAAGACCATCATCCTTTTCAACCTAAAAAAGACTTTGGTTAAAAACATACAAATAATCCTAGCTTAACAAACTTTATAATGTCTGAACACATCCTTCACAAATACAGTTTGAGAGACCAAATTATCCTTTTCAATCTAAAAAAGACTTTGGTTTAAAACATACACATAAAAGCTAGCTAAACTTTATAATGTGTAAACATTCTTTAAAACTTTAGCAGTACCTACTTTGCTTAGTGATGTGGGCTGGGTTAACACCCAGCGGGTAGTAAATGAAAAATGGGTATTTACCCGGGTACTTACCCCAAGCCCCAGGTTGATGCCCAAATACCCCCATAGCAGCAAACCTGCATACTCAACGAATTTCCAATGAATATATAACATAACACATTAAAACACTTAACAGAATTCATAAGAAATATTCACAAACAAGCGATATTTAAAATATTAATTATTCTCCATAAGATTAAAATTAGGGATGAGGACGCAGGTTTGCTGCAGCAAGGAACACAAAATAATTGGTTTTTATGCAAATATCAATAAAACTCATCTTAGTGAAGTCACATACCAAGTTTCATCCATATACATTCATAAATAAACAATATATAACATTTTAATTATTTTCCATAAGAATGACATGGGGACCAAGTACCTAGGTTTGCTGCTACAGGAACCATAGGCAAAATTGTTTTTTTTTTGCAAAAAACAATAAACCACAACCAGATCAAGCCATATGCCAAATTTCGCCAGTTTATGTTCATAAATAAGCGAGATTTACAATTTTTCTTTTTCTCCATAAGAATAACATTAGACAACGTACTGTGTTTAGCACTTTCAATATCTCGGTAACCAATTGACGTAGAGCAATGATGAAAATACCAAATTGTTTGTTTTTTTTTCAGCTGAAT
Source organism: Allygus modestus (assembly GCA_963675035.1). NCBI lineage: Eukaryota > Metazoa > Arthropoda > Insecta > Hemiptera > Cicadellidae > Allygus > Allygus modestus. The sequence goes on from OY776114.1 coordinate 132,631,987, forward strand.
TCAATGGCATAAATTAAAATTTGATTTCAATTAAAATTACATATGAAACCCCCAAAAAACACATTTTTGGGGTACAAAACCCCCCCAAAACCCCCCTTTGGATGGTGGGATTCATCTGGTTTTCGAACTCGTTCAAATAAATGGTACTTTATACATTTGTACCAAATTTAATTAAGATCGGACCTTTTTTACGAGAGTTATCGTGCTTACGGACACACACATATATATATATATATACACGGCTATGCCCGGAGAGCCAGTCACTGAAATTATACTCGGGGAATGCAGTCAGTAACACCCCCACATATACTTGGAAAATATGCGATATATATATTTTTGTATTTGCTCAAATATTGTCGTTGGCCATTTCCGATTATATATATATGTCGTATATATTACAAAAATAAAAACTTTATATACATAAAACTTCCTATGCTAAGCCAGTCACATATATATAAATTTGAACGAATAGTGTTTTAGTCATCTGGGGACCTCAAAAAAAAAAGTTGTCATGGTCTCGGGCTTAAGTCTTAGCATGAGACCTACGGTAGTAGCTTCTTCCCTATAGGGGAAATTCGCTAAAACGAATTAAAATTTGATTTTCTACCTGATTCAATAATAAAACTTTGAGCATTCCATAAGAAAAACTCAAGATGGCCGCCATATTGGAAAAATGACAGATAAAATCAAAATTTCAAAATCACAGAATTATACGGAACTAAAAATCCAGGGAAGTTGCGTTTTAACTTTTTTAATAGCTCTTACACTTTTCAAGAAAAACAGCTGGCACACTTATATCGATCACCCTGTATAGTCAATGATAATACCTAAACTCTTTATAAAACAAAAGTCTACATCAATAAGAGTTGTTGTTCCACTGAGCTCTATGTTATATCTGGAGTCACCACTCCATGGTGAAAAAGCGTGCCGCTGTGTTTATGGTTGTTATGTTGGCCAGATGTGTTTTGACATTTTGGTGGTACAGTTATTTTATTTCTTATTGGTTGACATTTTGACATCGTCCACCCAATGCATTCTGATTGGTCCAGTTAACGGCAAAATGACAACACAATAGAGCAAAATGTCTGTGTTAACGGCACGTTTTTGGAAAATATTTAGTCAGAGAGTAGTAACTCGAGATATAACATAGAGCTCAGTGTGTTGTTCAAGACAAACCATTGACAGACAGGTTTACCAACTCACAAATATATAGCATTGAACAAAATCATGACAAAATCTGAGAACAACTTACAATGAGTTAATGAGTTTTTTTTAATGCTACAAATTTAAATTACTTAAAACGAGTTCGCACGCAGCACGCTGACGTGAGGGAAGTGAATTTCCACAAAAAAAGTTTAAAACTCAATAATTTTTATTGAAATCTGAAAACAATGATTTTTTGGCTGTTCTAATGCTCCTGGTTTCATTTATCTGCAAAGCTGGGAATACGAAGTTGCGCATTATAATGTTAGGGGAAGGTCCAGGCAGGCTTGAAAGTAGGCGTGAGTGGCTGGGGATGATAAAAGTACTCTAACAAAGGAATAACAGGCTTTTCTAGTGTAAAACCCCCATAGACAACGTACTGTGTTTAGTCAAAACATATTTTATTTAATAACTCGGTAAATATTTATGCTAGAATGACGAGAGCTTAAAACTTTTGCTTCACTAATTCCCAGCTTTTTACATGCATTAATTTTACATCCGGGTCTTTTCTGACCCTTTTTGGGCCCAAAAACTCGAAATTTGAAAGATTAATCCCCAAAAAAAGGGTTTAGGGTTTTCCGATTGTTTTTCCCAACGAACTTGTCGAACTGATTACAGAAAGGAACGTCCCTACCAAATTTTAAGTTGATCGGACAAAAAATGTGACCGCTAGACCGCTATATATACTAACACATTAAAACAGATAGATATAAATAATTAGAAAGAAGTTTTTTGCGAATTTTCGTTTATAATACAAACGTTTTCAAGCAATAAAGGAGAAAGAATGGAATTGAACAGTAAATAAATAAAAATAAACAAATATTTTACATCTGACTTTTAAAAACTAAAACATGTGATTTTAGGTACAGGTAAACAAATAAAATTTAAATTAAAGTCAGCTGAGTTGAATTATTTTAGACCTAAGAAAATATTACCTGAGATTTAACCCAGAAGGAACCTTGGTCTTCAATACCAACTGATGTGCCAATTCAGAATTTCTTAATATCAGTTGGTTATATTTTGGATTTTGATGTGGTTTAATTTTGTGAAGTGCTTTTAGTTCATAGCACCCTTCAAAATTTTGGTTGTGGTGAGTTGCATGATTATAAATTTGTTTTCGTTTGTCTTTATGTACCACATCAAAACGGTGGCCAGTCATACGTACTCGCAAGGAATTTGATGTCTGACCAACATAATCTTTTGGGCAGTGTTTACACGATAGTTGGTAAATCACACTGTGGGTGTCACAGGTTGATTTACCAACTATTGGGTAAGTCTTGTTTGTGACACTGCTTTTAAATTCAGTTGTACTACACATAATTTTGCAGATGCCACACCGAGGTTTGTGGCAAGGTTCTCAGCCGTGATTGATTTCCAAATTGTTTTCAGGCCGAGAATTTTGAATTTTGGGTCTCACCAACATATTTTTCAAATTTTGTGGCCGTTTAAACACGAAACGTGGTGGTCTGGAAAACAAATTTTCTGTGGTAGGGGATGATTTTAAAACATTGAAAGCTGCTTTCATTATATTGTTAATTTTTTGAAGCCCAGGAAAATATTCTGTGATAAACTTAAACCACCACGTGTCGTGTTTAAACGGCCACAAAATTTGAAAAATATGTTGGTGAGACCCAAAATTCAAAATTCTCGGCCTGAAAACAATTTGGAAATCAATCACGGCTGCGAACCTTGCCACAAACCTCGGTGTGGCATCTGCAAAATTATGTGTAATGCAACTGAATTTAAAAGCAGTGTCACAAACAAGACTTACCCAATAGTTGGTAAATCAACCTGTGACACCCACAATGTGATTTACCAACTATCGTGTAAACACTGCCCAAAAGATTATGTTGGTCAGACATCAAATTCCTTGCGAGTACGTATGACTGGCCACTGTTTTGATGTGGTACATAAAGACAAACGAAAACAAATTTATAATCATGCAACTCACCACAACCAAAATTTTGAAGGGTGCTATGAACTAAAAGCACTTCACAAAATTAAACCACATCAAAATCCAAACATAACCAACTGATATTAAGAAATTCTGAATTGGCATATTAGTTGGTATTGAAGACCAAGGTTCCTTCTGGGTTAAATCTCAGGTAATATTTTCTTAAGTCTAAAATAATTCAACTCAGCTGACTTTAATTTAAATTTTATTTGTTTACCTGTACCTAAAATCACATGTTTTAGTTTTTAAAAGTCGGATGTAAAATATTTGTTTATTTTTATTTATTTACTGTTCAATTCCATTCTTTCTCCTTTATTGCTTGAAAACGTTTGTATTATAAACGAAAATTCGCAAAAAACTTCTTTCTCATTATTTATATCTATCTGTTTTTATGTGTTAGTATATATATATTATATATATATATATATACTAACATTTTGAACGACCCCCCCCCCCAAACGTGTTCAGGGGGTCACGTTAGGAACTTCTATGGTGATCCCGGGCTTAAGTTTCACTGTGCGGGTCATGCTAATAGTTCACTTTCCAAAAGAAATTCACTAATAAGAATTGTAAATTATTTTCCCCTCATTTTTTAGATTTTTCGGGGGAATATATATCCCCCCCTCCCGATTATGTCCCTGATTCCAGGAACTATTTTAAACATATCCTTCGATTGATTGCAATGCGTTAGTTAAATTTAATACTGAAAAGTTATTTCTGACTTGCTAACTAACTTCTTACTTTTGAATGTATATGTAAAATGTCTCACATTGAAACATAGTGTGAGTGACTACTATACAAAATATGTATGCAGGGAATTGCACATACAAGATCTAGGGAAATGCATTAATCATGTTGGGAAGTATGATCAACCAAAGTTGTCAAGCGTGAAACAATTCAGACAGCCGTCTGCAGAACGAATATTACTACACGATGCACGACGATGTTCAACCGAGAGACCTAACCAAGATCAGACGTTGCTGTTCACATAAAATAAACTCTAAATACAGTATCGTTAACCAAATAAAAGTCGTTTGACATATTTTGTACAAATCCCATTCTTTTTAATTTAAAAGAAGGTATTTAAAAAATTTCCTCCCAAAAATCAAATTTCCCCACTAAAATCAAAATATCCCCCCCAAAATAAAATTTTATAGCACAACCCGCGCTATCACCCCCCCCCCCCCTGTGGGCACCCCTGGTTTTAAGAGGGGAAATGCCCCCTATTCCCCCCCCCAGGGTTATTAAGGGGCAACATATTTTGAATTTCCTCTGTTGGTCAATGCTAACTTGACAAGCACATCAAGTTTGAACGAAATTGATCAGTAAATAAGAAAGAAATAGTAATTTTTGTATTCCCCATAAGAATTGGACAACGTACTGCGTTTACCGCAAAATGAAAATTTAAATTTTCTCCGCAACTAGCAATCGTAGAATAGTAATTCAAAATACTAAATTATTTAGATTTTTGAGCTCTGTTTAGTGGTGATTACTGATAATTTTCATATTTATGTTTACTTATAAAAAATCCAAAAAACTTAATTTTTTATGTTTTAAATACTGTAATTTCTGAACACAAATTTTTACAGAAATTCGGGTGGTGTCATTTTGTTGGAAAATTAAAGCTCTATAAATAAATAAAGTTTAATTAAAATTGTTAGAGCCGTTTTTGAGAAATTTTGATTTTTCATGTTTTATGGCGGTTTTTGAGGGATAATTACCCTTAAAAATCAAAAATCTTAAAAAATGAAAAAAAGCCTGGAGATATCGTGGCTTAGTACCTCTACTTACCAAATTTCATAAAAGTCGGACCACTGGTTAGGGCTCTAGCTCTGTACACATCCATTCAGACAGACAGACAGACAGACATCACGTAAAAATCACTTTTTTGGGTTCACCAAAACAAATATTTCCACTAACAACTCAAATTCCAAAATTTTGACAAAAACAATACTTTCTCCATCTACTATGTATAGGCCTAAGGGTATAAAGTAAAAATGGGAAGATGTCAAATTTTAGTAAAAATATTCATAAACCAGGAAGCAAAATAAAGTTGATGCACCCTGCCAATTTAGTTAAAATATCAATGAACTTTTTAGAAGCCAATGACGATTCACGTGTAGCATCGTGTGTGATTTCATTGGCTAGCAAAGTTTTACTCATTAAGGAGCCAGCTGAACGCCGTGCCGACCCAACGTGATCACCCCATTGCATTGTGATTTTGTTTTTATTTGTTGAATTATAAGATTGAATTTTTTAAATTCGTACATAATGTATTGTATATTTAACCAGTTCCTTTATAATTTTACAGTGGAATGGTTTATAAGCTTGACAGGTATTTTTAGAAAAATGCCCATGTTATTTATTTATAGGTAAAATCCTACTACTGTAATATTATAAATAGGAAAGTTTGGATGTTTGTTTGGATGTATGTATGGATATTTGGAGATCCATCACCCATAAACTACTGGACCAATTAAGCTAAAACTTTGCATGAACATAGCTTACATATCACTTTAACATATAGACCTGATAATGTCCACAACCAAGCTTAGGGCTACATCCCCCGGGTCCTGTAAGTTCCAATGCTAATCTTATGGGAGGATATCATTTATAAAATTACCAGCTATAGTTTTCAGTTGGGGCAAAGAAGTCAGATGGTTTAAAACTAAACAAAGATTCGATAGAGCTGGTCAGGTTAGTATTTTTAATGTCTTTTAATTTGTCGCGAGCAAAGCCGTGGAATAGCAGCTAGTAATTCATAAATGTAATCAATAAAATATTCTCAAATGTTATATTATCAAGAGTAGTAAGGGTGAATATAAACTACATTGACATTTTTACATAAAATATCATAAATACCCAAAATGTTCGGGTATTTGAGAGATAGTCCAGCCTCTATTGGAGTGTTCACAGGTTTACAGTCAGTCATTTTTAATTTTTCCAATAAATTTTGGGTAAGACTGACTGATCTAGACTCAAAGAGTCATTTCCTTTTCATCCTCAATCCAGGGACATGTTGATCTGGTTCCAGGTCTTTCATTTTAAAAGTACTCATTAGTTTTTCAATCACTTAAAGTTTTTCTTCTTTGTATTTTTTATTCCAGATTCATATTTTTATCGTCTTTTAAATTAGTTTATAATTTTATTCCGAGAAGATTGAAAATAAGTGAGAAGGGTTGTGTTTTTACAATGTTGTGTAATGTTATATTCGGTCGCACAAAGTCACTTGTCTTTAGTGGAAGGAGGAAAGTATGCAGGCCTGTTAGTTATAGCAGGCCCCGGAACAGCCCTGCTATGAAAGACTGTGTTCAAGGTTCGTCCAATAACAGGCTAATGAGACTGCCAGGCCGGGAATTCATGTAGCCAGTGTCACCTGAATATAGCCTTTACTAACATAAGACTACAAGAGGTCCAGCAACATTGCTCGGTTGTTATTAGTAAGAGTGTAAATCAATGTAGGCTACGTTAAGTCCCTCCCTAGACACAAATTCACCCCCTGGTGATCCTGAAGGCCAAGTCTTTTCTTTCAAATAGGTTAGCTTGGCGTGTGCATGTGTAAAACTAGTAGGGTAACTCAATATAATGATTTTAAAAATGACTCAGTTTCCCTATTGAGATTTAATGCTTCTGTATCGGATATATTATTGATTCAGAAAAAGGTACTCTGAACAATGTGTAGAGCAAATCGTTCGGATCACTGTAGGCCTTTGTTAGTACAGAAGAAAATTCTTACAGTTATTAATCTTTACATCTTACATATATTAAAATATACAAAAACTAACCTATACCTTTTTTCCACCAGGCAAGACGACCACACACATAACACAAGAAACGGGTTGAAACTTGACATTCCTCAACACAGATTTACAAAATTTGGAAATTCACAAATGGTAAATTGTTTAAAACTTGTCAAAAAACTGAATAAATCTGCAAGAGGCACCATATCCAGCAACTTTTTAGGTAACCCGTTTTATACCATTTCTGTTTAGGCCTACTTGATTTTTAATGTAGATATAGTTTTATAAGAAATATGTGTTACACTTTAAATGTAAGATTGTTAAATATAATTGTAATTATGTGACAATGCCCATTTCATTTGTATGATCAACAGTAAATAAATTATGATTTGATTTAAAAAGCATGTGAGCGGAATTTTCAATGTGTTATTTCGCTATTTCAATTTTTGTAAACATGAAAAACGTGCTTCCAGTGATACGTACATAGCAAGGGTACAGGTAAGTAAAAACGAGTTTGCACGCAGCACGCTGACGTGAGGGAAGTGAATTTCCACATAAAAACTTTTAAAACTAAAAATCAGTGTAAAAACATACATTTGTCCAATTTTTATCGAAATCTGAAAACTTTGATTTTTTGGCTGTTCTGATACTTCTGGTTTCATTTACTTGCAAAGCTGGGAATACAATTTTGTGCATTTTAAGGTTAAGAGAAGGTCCAGACAGGCTTGAAAGTAGGCGTGAGTTTGCTGGGGGTAATAAAAGTACTCTAACAAAGGAATAACAGGCTTTTCTAGTGTAAAACCCCCATAAGACAACGTACTGTGTTTAGCCGATACACATTTTCTTTAATAACTCGGTAAATATTTATGCTAGAATGACGAGAGAGGGCTTAAAACTTTCGCCTTTCTAATTCCCATCTTTTTACATGTATTAATTTTACATCTGGGGCTTTTCTGACCCTTTTTGGCCCAAAAACTCGAAATTTGAAAGATTAATCCCCAAAAATGGGTTTAGAGTTTTCCGATTGTTTTGCCCAACGAACTTGTCCAACAGATTATAGAAAGGAAGGTCCCTACCAAATTTGAAGTAAATCGGACAAAAAATGTGACCGCTAGAGTGCATACATATATATATATATATATATATATATAGGCTATATATATATATACTGTATAAAATTTTGAACGACCCCCCAAAACGTGTTCAGGGGGTCACGTTAGGAACTTCTATCGTGGTCCCGGGCTTAAGTTTCACCGTGCGGGCATTAAGTTTTTTCATGCTAATAGTTCACTTTCCAAAGGAAATTCACTAATAATCAATAACCTTATAAGGGCAATTTACAAAGAATTGACCTATCTTATCAGCTTGGACCTGTGCCGTCCACTGTTTGCTTAAGGTCTGAGCCCTTTCAGCTTTGCCACTGATAGAGGTATGAATCCTCAACATAAAAACCACCGACTGAGATTGGATTCGAACCCTCAATACAAGCACTACCTTCTAGCTAGATACCGCCAGCGCTTCTACCTTAACCCGCCCAGCCAACTTGATAGGCTAGTAGATTTATGGACCGTGTGCATTTCAAGCTAGGCGTTAGTCATGTTCGATCCGTTTCTCTCTTACCAGTTCAGGCCTAGGCCTACACACCTACGTTAGATCCATTTCTATCTTACCAGTTCAGGCCTAGGCCTACACACCTATGTTAGATCCGTTTCTCTGTACCAGTTCAGGCCTAGGCCTACTTATACCACCTGTCGGACTCAGTATAGTTCTAAGGTAAGGTAAGGTAACACTCAGTAAGTGTTCTAACAGGGTTTCTACAGAATATCAATTTTGAATTTCCCTGACTTTTCCCTGACTTTCCCTGACCCTTCTGTAAAACTCCCCTGACCAACATTTGAAACACGTCTCAGCATTTTCGCTTTATAAACAAGCATGTGTGCACAATTATTATATATTAAATATGTTAAACATTATTTTCTATATCATGTATGTCATAAACAATAATGAAAAAAAAAATTTAATAAATTTATCTCAATAAAAACTCAACTATTGAGGATTACAAGATGTGAAGAATAAACTCCTTAGGAATCCTTAGATCATCAGCCTACCATTGGGACTCCATCTGAAAAATACTGCACAACAGGTTGAATACAACCTGGAGCAAAGTATCCCCTCACTTTTTCATTATCGGAGATCAGGTGAAATAATAAAAGCACGAATTGTCATGGAAATTTTATTTGATCCCTCACAGCACAAATTATTCATATGCTACATACATATAGCATATAGCACATATGTTATTCATGCCGTCCCTCATAACCTATTTTGATACTTAACAAAGATTAGAAAATTAATTTTGTGAAGTAGAGTTAAGGTGGAATAGTAATCGATATTGTCTGTACGCTACAAATTTATTTTCATATCTTTAGTATGTGGAGTCAAGACGTAACAAAATAAGCTTTATCTCTGGGTTCCCTGACTTTCCTTGACTTCCCCTGACCGTAGAAACCCTGTCTAAAACCTTGGTTTCCTAGACCGTGCCAACATGACCTAAGAGACGCAAGGTCCGCTGATGCAGGCGTGATGTCCGCTGTTTGCAGGTTGTGGTTGCCTAGTCGACGTAATTATTTCGCGGGTCAATGCGACGCAGTGCGTCGGTAATCATTATAAACTAGGCCCACAGGCCTACTTTTTCTAATTTCATTACAATAGTGGTTTATTTTATAATCAAAGTTTTTCTGATTCTTTTTTGAGCACAAAAACTCAAAATTTATATAACAAATATTCCCCAGAAAGGAGGTTAGAGTTGTAACTTATCCGATTGTTTTGTCAAACAAAATTTTACAACTGATTATGGAAAGGACTGTCCCCACCAAATTTGAGGTAAATCGGACAAAAAATGTTACGCCATTTTTTTTACTTTTGCAGAATTTTATATCAAATGCTATAAAAAAATAAAATTTTGATATATTGGTAAACAAGTATACATTTTCTTAGAGAGCAGAAAATGGGCTATCTTTTAATATAAAATTTGTTGGCCTAAATGTATGGTAGGCCTATAACAGTCCATACAGTATGACTTGGGTTCAAATCTAGACAACCCAAAAAAAACATATTTTTTATGTTACGAGACCCGTAGAATATATTTAGACAGCCATAATCAAAAATCCAAGATATACATTTTGTTCAAAATGTAATAAGGAAAAAGAAAATATACATATATATATATATATATATATATATATATTATATATGTATATATATACATATATATATAATACACAACAACGTAACCTCACATTACAGCATTCCTATTGAAAACATAACTAAAGAGCTGATTAAAAACGGCTGCAAAATTATTAGTTCACAAACGGGCGAACATTATTAGTTGCCATGAAGCCCAGATGGTGCTGATCACTTTGGTATAATGGATGGTTCGAAACGACCGATCGTCAACGAGATATACACGCTAAACTGGATGTCTGCAAAGTCGACTGAAATCAGTCGATTAACACTCGAGCGTCAAAAAAAGTCGATTGAAATCAATCGATTGACACTTAGAGGGTTAACTTATCTGCGTCATTACTTTTGGCGCTAAAGTTATCGCATTTAAAGTTATTTTAGTTTAAAAGTGTCTAATTCACGTTATTTGTTTTAGGATTTAACTGAAGTGTTTAACGTTAAACAATTTAAAATATGACATGTTTTAAGAAACTCTATCCTGTTTTAATGCCTTCTGCTCTATCCCTGTTGGAAATGTATAGAACAAAAAACCTGAGTTTAAAGAAATAATAAAGTGAAAATAGGCTTCATGAAACATTTTTAAGCCCACTAACTGGCAATTAAGAGATATGACAATTTTATTTCATATTGCAATGAGGTAAACAATGAAAGTAAAGCTCTTGAAGGTTGCAACATTCCATCAGACAGTGAGTAACGTTTACCAAACGATGTTAACTATAGTCGAAGTTTTAACTGAAGTTATGAACGATCGTCATAATTAATCTGTGAACTCAAAATAAAAATTATAATTAATATTCTGATGTAAAAATTAGTTTTGGGGTTATTATCCCAATCATAATCGTGATTTTCTAGTCAAAACAGTTATAAACATTTGGAATCTTCCACAGCTGTTCGATGTTACGTAGTAGAAATTCGGTGTTAGAGCAGACGCCGTTCGATGTTGCGTAATGAGTCAGGATAGGTTGGGGGTACTTTGGTATTATACGGATGCCACTATTTTTGGAGGTTAAATTTTTACCGGATACAAAGGATAACTACATAATTCGAAAAAACGTACTTTTATTGACTTACTGTACAAATTTTACATCATTCTGATGAACGGTCTTTGTGTTGTGCCTCCCAAAAGGCAGCGATGTCCGCTAGGATCGTGTTGAATGCGTCGCCGCCGCTAGCAGCCAGACCCGATCGCCACAGGTACTCCGCCAAATATACAACGCGCTGCGGCAGTTATGTTAGGATGGGTTATCATAAAAATACGTACGGTTTCCTCTTCATTTCGAGGTAAATCTCACACCAAAAGAACGTCACTCATTATGAAAACAAATGTAACGTAGTGCACGGCAATAAATCACTCATGACACTTACCCAGATACAGGCGGTGACAGGTGATGTGCGCGCTCCGGTCAACGACCTGACCTTGGCCTATTTGGAGGGGGTTTGGCGGCCGGAAGTATGACTCATCAGGTATCATTCGATTCGTAACAAAACAAGGAAAGTCCTACAATCATTTTTATGATAACCCATCTTAACATAACTGCCGCAGCGCGCTGCATAAGGGTGGCATCCGTATAATACCAAAGTACCAGGTTGGGTTATAAAAAATGGGCAATTCAAATAATATTCACAAGTTTTTAGTAACATATTATAGGCTATGTTATTTGTTACAAAATGTATCAAGGCTCACCCAGACATACCGGTATATAACTTATAATGTATTTATTTACATATACAAAGCTACTAAAAGTAATAAAAATATGATTTTACCTTAACCCTCTAAGTGTCCATTAGAAAATTCCTTAATGTCCACCAATTATTGGCCATTTTGCAGTATTTTATTAAAACATTTATAAAATATATAAATTACAACAAACAAGTAGGGGCCTATAAGTTAAAGTTGTGCATTTTCTTAAAGCTTATTAAATAGGCTATCTAAAAATCTAACTTTTGATGTTCATACCTAATGTTATAATAACTTGGCATCAGTTCAAATCCAGAAATTAGGAAAAGAAATTTTGTTTTGTTCAGTACCCACATATGTAAAACCACTTTATTCACACTAGGCCTAAATAAGAACATGGAGGTATACATTCTGTTCAAAATTTAATGAGGAATAAGAAAATATTTAGTTTTACACAGTTTTACTTAAATAATAAGTCTAAAAAATCAACTAACCTAAAAACTGGAGGTATTAAAGCCTATATCACTATAACAACAACAACAATCGCAGACGTTTGGAATTCCATCACAGATGATACTAAAAATAGCACAAACGGTAGTCATATATAGTCATAATGAAGCCTAGAATCCGCTAATCACATTGGTATGCTCATTGCCCGGGATCGCTCAGCTGTACGCGGAAATATTATACAGAACTGGAGGCATTAGAGCCTGTATTACCATAACAACAACAAACATTCGCAGACATCTGGAATTCAGTCTCAGATGATAATAAAAATAGCACGAACGATAGTCATGTATAGTCATAATGAAGCCTAGAATCCGCTAATCACATTGGTATACTCATTGCCCGGGATCGCTCAATCGCGGAAATATTACATAAAACTAGAGGCGTGCAAAGCCGCCCGATCGGGCGACTGACACTCGGCAGTCAAAAATAGTCGCCCGAAAGCGGGCGAAGGTCACTCGGAGGGTTGTGTTTAAAATTTGGGTGGTTTACCTCATAAGTTCTGTTTGATATTTATTTTATTTTAAAAGTGAGGTTAATTTTTTGCTAGTTTGAAAACAGCCTAAACGTACAAAACATGTCAGTCTGAAATTAAAAAATACATGAAAAAGAATAGAAGTCGGCTTTGTTAAATATGAGAGCCTATTTGTCATTTATCTAATAGGCTACCTAATATTAGTAGCCCTAATAAACCATTATCTTATAACATACATAACTTTTATGGTTTATTATAGCCTAATATTTAATTTGTAACGACCACCACAACCCAAAACGTGTTCAGTGGGTCACAGCAACTTTTAGGTTGATCCCGGGCTTAAGTTTGAATGTGTGGGTCATGCTAACATACGGTAGCTCACTTTTCCATAGAAAATTCGCTAATAACCAGTGTGGTATTTTGAGCGCTGCGCTGAAATCAAATGAAAGATATCTCGGGCGTGGCACACCGGGTAGTCATGTCGGACAATTGGCACAACGTACTGACGTTGCTTCGTCTAGGAAACCAAGGCTTGGCAGTAGTTTTGATTAGCCCGACTTGGGGGGCCCTTAAGTTACCCAACTCGGCCTAACCATGTTTTTACACATCAGAATTTTATGACAATACATCAGCTCTTGGGGCTCAAATGGTTAATCTGAATACTTTTCTGAGGATAGCCTTCCACAAGCATGGTTGGCCTTTAAAGACATGTTTCAACATTAGTTCTACCATAGGCCTTACAACTCACCTGAACATCTGCTATTTCCATTACTTTCTTTGACAGATCATGAGAAAACAGGGACACATAATTGTCTTTAGGATCCATGCATATTCGACATGCACCATTAACTTCTGCTGAATCCGGCATCACGATTACTTTTAGTTCGGTTGCCCTCCGCACAACGGCCTAACTCGTGGATTGACACCGTTAATTACTACACTTTAACCCTCCATAATAAAAATATAATATTTACATATATGTTAAAAAATTAAGTAATATATTAACTACACTTAGATTACTACTTTAAAGGCCTTCCGAGGCGTTGGGGATTAAACACAACTCGATCAAAACTTATTCACAGATCTAAGTTTACCCGTCACAACAAAAAGCCTCCATCTTTAATACTACTGGTAGCTGGTAGCTGGTTGGTAGCCACTGTAGCCAGTGTTTCCACCGAGTAGAAAAATATATCCCTCGCCAAAGACGAAAAAATCCCTCTTTATCCCTCTCTTCAGTCTCACAAATCCCTCTTTTATTCTAAAAATCTCCATTCCCACAAAATAACGTTATTACAATTTCTGTTTATGCATGTATATTATATAAAATAAATACACAAATATATAGAATTATATTTTTTATCTAAGCATATAGCAATTATTGTAGTTTTTATCAAGACCAAACTATTTACATTGCCTTATTATTACGCAATTTTATATTTTAATATTCTCATAAAAAGAAAATATATTGTTTTTGATAAAAACATCACGAACTGTAAAATTATTTTGAACAAGGATTAAAATAATACCCATTCAATGAATGTGAAAGAACCATCCCATCATCCCATACATGACTCCATGAAAGAATTTCAAAGAGTACTGTAATAGCATAGATTAAGCATACTCCTTTGGAGTATGCTTAATCTATGGTAATAGGCTAACTATGACCGTTAACGTAAAGAAATAAAATTCGAATAAAGAAATGGTTTCATCATATACCGTTAATGTAAAGAAATAAAATTCGAATAAAGAAATGGTGTCATCATATACTATCACAAACTATTTTGAAACAATTACAATTTTTTGGAATTATTATTCAATTATTTTTGTAGAATGTAATCGTATTGAGCCAAACATTAAATTTAAAACAAATATACTTTAAGTACACCTTAAAAATCCCTCTATCCCTCTTACGCCTCAAAGATCCCCAAAAAGGGATAAAAATTCCTTGAATGGATAGTAGCCATTTAGCTGTAGCACTAGCAGCCAAAAAGACGACCGTCTACCTACGCGCAGTCCATGCCGAAGCTGTTGCGCATGCGCACCAGCGTTGGATAGGTGTCACTGTTACATCTAGTATTTACCTGTTCCTTTGTGCGTTCCACGGTTGAATAAAGTAACAGTTACGTTTTGTTAAGATGCTTCTCTGTTTTATTTATCAAGGTGTTGTTGCGAAACATAATTTTAGTTGTCTGCAGGATTCACACGACCGTCTACGCGCAGTCCATGCCGTGGAACAGTTACTGCTATATTTTAAAGTAACTGTTCCTTCCGTGGATGCCGCCAATGCCAAATAACAGTTACTGCTATAGTTGAAAGTAACCGATTTTACGTACCTGTGAACTTGACAGCCACTGAGCTACCATTGATTATACATCCTACGGAATAGATAAACCTAGCTTACGGGCCGGGCGTGCCTCGGCATTGCTGCGCTGGCCCCGAGTTTGACTGAGATCCCGCCAGAGCGCAACCAGTCGGCTCTTCCCCTCTTTCACCCCTCGCTCTCCCTGCTCTCCGATCGCTCCCTCCAGGCCAGTCAGTGTCTCAGCGACTGCCGAGCGGTTATTAGCATGCGCGCGCTGTTTCTCGTGAAAACACGGCACCCGCCGACTTTCCCCCCTCCCTCCCCATAGCACTCCAGGCCGAATTGAGTCGCCGCGGCCTTTGAGAAACACTAACAGAGATGTCCGTTGACATTCTGTCTTTGCATCTGTTGGTTTCGCTCATCACTTGATACGTTGTGTATGTCAACAATATACATGAGTAACACTCTAATAGTGTAATTAAATCAATTACGTGTCTAAAATTATTGGTAAACTATGCCTAAAAATGTTGCGTTCAGGATGTTGAAGTAATTATGACTCAATACATCCTGACACCATATTTTGACTAGCTTAACACCGCACAGTGTGTTAATAAAACTGTTACCAGAATAACTTAGTTTAAGATATTTTACGACAAATCTAATGGTTTTGAATTTTTTTAAACCGAGTAATAAACAACTGAGCTGTTTCAATTCTTGTTATTTATTAGGCCTAAATGTTCAATTGTGGAGAAACCAAAGACGAGCTTTGTCCGGTTAATGTCCGGTCCATGTAAATTGCATCAGCTCGGTTATTTATTACTCGATTGCAATTAGTTAAGTATCGTTAGACTTTTCTCAAATTGCCCTAAAAGAAGATATACTGGTTAATATTTTGTAAAATGACTTATTTTCGATTCATTTGCGATATAACATTTAAAATGGCCGCCATTTTGAAATTATCACAGATAATTCCTTCATAACGTTCGTGTTGATAGATCCTATCTCCGTAAACAGTAGACTTAAGTTTAGTTGAATTCGGTTATATGGTTTTAAAAATATGAACTTTAAAGTGAAAAACACTTACGGACTGACAAACGGAAAACTAAGTACGGGAGACCCATGTTCATATGGCTAAATGTGTTTATATTAACCCAAGGAACAACGCTATATACCTTTGTCCAGGAGAGTTACGGGACACTCTGTATAAGTTAAAAAACAACTTATACTTACTACCTCTGGTTTCTTCTTTATAATTTTTTTAGTCTAAAGTTCATCGCCCGTGAAAATCTTCATCTGAAGTTTACTGATGGTGATTTTACTTGGACTCTGAAAACGAGGTTGAACAGGAAGAAGCTATGGTTACTTTCGTATACGGAGTAGTTTTTTTTAAGCAGAGGACTGTTTCCGGTTATGACAAGATCCGAACTTATAAGAAACCTGTTAAGCACATCTCTGTCGCAGTTAAGTCTAGAGAACTTTCGAGCATAGATTTCCTGATATTGTCTTATATGCTTATTGTGAGCTTCAGTACGTAATTCTTTTTATTCTTGCATTAAATCGAATAGCTACCGTCTAGTAAAAATGGCATTTGCCGTTCCTGTAATTAAAAAAGTTTCTGAGTCATTAAGTGTATGGTTTCTTGGTTTTAGCATGTTATTGCTTTAAGGAATTTAGAATACAGATTAGCAAATAGTAGCAGAAATTATTATCAGGATTTTCAAAAGAACACTTTGAACAGTCTGTCAAAAATTAAATTAGTGCCGGGAAACCTTGGAAACCCAATTTTCGGAATTTTCGGAAACAACTTTCGGAAACCCCACTGTGCACCGATTGAAAAATTAGTAAAACCACGAAAATAAAATACGAATATTAAAATTTTGTCCAAAATTTTGGAAATTTGACGCTGGTTATGGAAATGATCGTTTTTTTCCGCGGAAAAGTCGTTAAAACCCCGGAAAATCGGAAATTAATTGTTTTCTGGAAATACTGTCAAGTGGGTATTCAAAATGTGCAGAATTTCACCCTGAACACGTACATGTGATTATTTTCCAAATCACACTTTTTATCCACGTAAAAGTCTATAGTATTACATGTTCATTCATTCATCATTTACTAATAATTTTCCTATTATGTGTTATTTTATATTTAAGTTTCCCTATAAATGTACTAATTAATTAATTCCCCCTAAATGTGTTATTTGTGTTAATTGCCCTATGTCCATGCCTAATAGTAATCATCATTATTACCACTCCTCAGAAAACATTCCCCTCTATGTATTTAATGTTTATTTATCTATGCAATTGTATAATAATATGTATTTCAGTAATTTAATCACCAATAATTATTCATAGCCTATCCCCATATAATAGCCTACTCACTTAATTTAATATGTTGCTAACAATAATATTTTAGATATAAGTTATGTGAGAGGATTGCAATAGAATTAAAATTTAATATAATATACTTTTCAAAAATAGTCCTTAAGGAATCTAAATTACAGTGACCAGTGTTAACAATTGTGTGAACATGTGCTTCTCAACAATGGACCATGCTTCCAGACCTCATCTCTACCAGATCTTTCTTCTTGCTCCAGATGCCATAGTGTTAAGACCTAAAATCTGTGAAGGACACAGTTCCTATTTTAAATTTCCCAGTATGGCCTAAGTTTTGCATTGCTTAGTGCTCATTTTATTAGGGACTTACTGCTCAATTAATACCATCTTTAAATTCATTCCTTTTTATTTGATTTTCCCCAAAACTGGTATTTGAGCGAAGAACATTTGTAAGCAGATTGGTAAACTACTTCCATTGTATTCTATTTAGGGACTAGAAAGAATACAGACATTTAAATAGAACAAGCCTAATGTTCTGAAAGTTAAAGTAACCTCAAGAGAGTATTTTATATTGAACTGTTTTCCAAATTTAATTTTGAGTATTTTAACCATTCATAAAGTCAGTGAAACCATTGGACTCTCCTTCTGGACAACAACCAAAATTTCCATTGTTATAATTTTTCAACACATAAGCTTAATTGGATTTAATATTCTTTCAAATATCATCCCAACGTTATTCAAGTCAGCACGATACTTCCCCCTGAGAAAAAGAGCCCTCATTTGTAAAGAAATCCCATTTAGAACCCAAAATATGAACATTTAGTTTTAGGCCTACAAGTATGTTTGTCATTTACCTTCTAGACTAGGCCACACATTGTAACTGTTCCCCCTGAGTTGTATATTAT
This sequence comes from Allygus modestus, assembly GCA_963675035.1. Lineage (NCBI taxonomy): Eukaryota > Metazoa > Arthropoda > Insecta > Hemiptera > Cicadellidae > Allygus > Allygus modestus. The sequence continues at coordinate 132,650,327 of OY776114.1, forward strand.
TGTAAATCCCTTTAATTGAGAACCTTTTTGAAACATAAATGTACTAATAGATAAATAAATATTGTATTGTTCCTCTGTAACTTGTATTTTATTCAAATAGTTAAAGAAATCTTATAAATTGTACACCTACCTTTTGTTGACATCCAGAGTAAATACAAAACACATTCTACTCACTACAATAAAGTAAAGGAGACCACAAGTATAAGTATATTTATTAACAAGTCAGAGAAGATCATTTGTGAGCTATATTTAAATAGCCTAGGGAATTTTGTAAGTAACAACACTGATTTTTGTAAAGAGAAGCTAGGCTTAGCACATGGCAGCCATTGCCCTCAGATCCCGATAGCGTCACCTTTTATATCCACTTCCCCTGAGCACATCCGAGCAAACAATTAGTTAAAAGTTAGCAATTTAAAATTATAATTAAGTAAGAACAATTAGAAAATCAATAAGAATTTGGCGACCCAACGTACTGGCTTGAATAACAGTTGATAAACATTGCAATCCTCAACTAGAGTAAGCCTAGAATAAGACCATATTTAATATTAAGTTCCCGTAATTGTACCCTCCCCACCAATAATAACTGTGTATAAAAGCATCGCCTACTTAATAATCTCGCATATTATAATAAAACGAACACACGATGGCCGAAAACAAGTACAATTTGCGGAAAACACGAAACTACCCCGCAGCAGACGCCGACTCGAGCGACGATGAAACCAGCAGCCGCCATGTTGCGCAGAACGAAGACGAAACTGTCAAAACCAAAGACCGCCAAACCTACGCCGACCCCATCAGCCAATCAGAGAACGTCGATTTCGTAACCTCTATGCGAGATTTCTCTCTCAGCCTGCCCTTAGACGCTAACTCTGCTTTCTCAACAACTGAACGAAGTATCGCCAGCCGACCGACCCGAACGCTGACGGACACACCCGAAGGCTCCCGAACTGGATTCATTCATCCAAATGAACAAAGGCGTGCCGCCAGCCCATTGGAGTCGACGCTCATTCATTCTTCACGCTCGATGACTGATGCACACACAGACGACGCAACTAGCGGATTAAATGTTACAAACCCGACTACACCGACACCTGCAATCGATATGAATATGCTTGTCGCCCTTATGACTAATTTGGGAAACAAAATTGAACAAAATAATGCTGAATTAAAATCCGAATTAAAATCCGAAATACAAGGAACTAAATCTGAAATTCAAATAATTAATGCAAATTTCCAACAACAAATAAATCAAACCAAGACCGAATTGACCAAAATTATCCACGATAAGACCAATGAAACTCAACAGGAAATCCAAGCCTGTCGAAATGCCTTCGAATCCCAGATACAAGAAACAAGAGAAAACCAAATCGAAATTCGATCAGAAATTAATGCCATCAAAATGACCCAAATGCCCAATCTGAAGAAACTGCCAAATTAACTGACAAATTAATACTTAGAATTGAAAATTCACAAACTCAAATGAGACAATTCGTGCTGGACAGTATCTCACAACAACAAATCGCTGCCGAATTTGAAAATAAACAATATCAGGAAAATATTATATCTACCGTCAAAATCCATCTGGAAGAGCATAAACAAAATTTTGATCTGAAAATAGAAGAATTAACTGTCAAAACGCAATTGGATAATGAACGTAATTCAAAAGCAAACCTAACGGCACTGAAAAATGAAGCTATCCCCAAAATTACCTTGCAAACAAAACTAATTGAGGCACAACAAATTGAAATCCAGACCTTGAATCAAAATTTAAACAAATGTGAAACTGAAGTAACCAATCTGAAGCAAGCACACCAATTAAACGGAATGGCCGGACAAATCAAAGTAATATGCAGTGGAAGCGAAGCCAATGATCGTCTAATGCCGAAATTTAATGGACGGAGCGGCAATCCAAATGAATATTTATATAAATTGAGAAGGTATTACGAACGAGGAATCGAAAGGAATCAATGTTGTGACTCAACTGAGTACCTGAAAGACCTGCTTGATACATCATTCGAAGGACCAGCATCACGATGGCTACAGCTGATAAAAAGTGAAATTATTGATTGGGAACATTTCGCGAGAGAATTCGAACTCAAATACTGGAGCCAGGCAGTCCAACGAGGAAATAAAGCAAAAATCGAGTCGGAGAAGTATAGAGCCAATGGAACGTTAAGCCGGACGGAGTACTTGACAGAAAGAGTATTGTTATTACAATCGATGACACCCAGCCTAAGTGAAGAGGAGATAGTGACTCTTATGGCGGAGCGATTTGACGCAATAATCCAAGACAGCATAAGCGTACAGAACATCACCACAATCCGAGCGATGGAGAGACTACTGCAGAAAGAATACATAAAAGATGGACCTAAGAAAGCCAGGAACCACAACAACCAGCAAAGCAACCGACCAGCCAGTCCAACCACTTCAAACCAACAGAATCATAACGATCGATATGCTAACCAACGGGTCTATCAACCAAAAATGAACAATTACCATAATTATCAACAGAATAAATACCCTCCAAACAACTCTTCGTATCGAAATCAGCAAAATTACAGGAATAATGGTAACAACAACCAGCAATACCATCGAAGTCATAATGACAACAAGCCGTATCAACGTGAGCAATATCATCCCAGAAACTATGAACAAAACTACAAAAATGATCGTCAACACCCTACCAACGAACAGAATCAACTCTGCGCCATATTTAGACAGAATCCCAATCCACCTAATGCTCCAACTGTATCTCCAATGAGCCCTCATTCAAGTAATAACAATACTGCTAGTCCACGTTCCTCACCGTCTCAAACGAGACAGGGAAACGACTCGGCACTGTAGACCACGGCCGAGAAAGGGTTATGTTGTCATGCGATTACCCATTAAATACAGCGCCTACTTACACTATCCTCGGTCAAACCATCAATCACTCTATAAATCTTATGCAGTCCAACAACATAATATGTGATAAAAATTTCCTTTTAGAAGATGAGTACGAAAATGATGTCAATTAAAATTATACACAAATTAACTGTCCAGAAATCAACATCACATTAAACAATATTAGCACTAATGCCTTAATTGATTCCGGTTCTTCTGTAACTTGTATAGCTGAAGCTTGGTTCAACGAAAATAAAATGAAGCTACAACCATTTGAAGAATTACCAGTGAACAACACCGTTATCAAAACAGCTGTTGGAGAAAAGTCTAAACGTGTTTCCCGCACAATATATGTTCCCACTACCATTGATAAACATACGATGCTAATTGAATATTTGATAGTGCCACATTTAATAAAACCCATAATTCTCGGAGTCGATGTTCTATCTGCCCTCAAAATGGATTTAAATTTCAACACAAACGAAATAAATATGAAAATCAATAATGATAATATTACAATGAAGTTTAATATATGTCATCATGAAGGACAGTTATGTCAAATAATAATTAATAATAGCCATAGGCCAAATAATAATATGAATAATAATGTTGATAATATGATGTACGATGAGTACAATGATGATTTAATATATGATAAATATGATAGCACAGCATACAACTTCAAAGAATTACAAACAAATCCAATAAACGACAGCACATTGACACAAGAATAAATTAATACATCTTTAGCATCAAATGATTACATCAAGAAAGAAGAACAAACAATTTTAAGTCAGTTATTAAATAAGTACAAACATGTTTTACCCGAGCTATTTATGGAGAAACTGCAAAGCTTTTCGAGGTTTACGAAGGACCATTCGTCATCAAGCAAATATTAGGAAAATCTACTTTTCATGTAACCAGAGAAAACGAAGACATCTTATTTGGACCATATCACATATCTGCATTAAAAAGATACATAGAACCGATAATAGAAGAGGATACTGTAAATAGTGAAGAAGACCCTGACAACATAAACTCTTAAAACAGTGTAAATAGTACATCATCATCATCATCCATCAAGTGTAATAATTTTACATGAGGAGATCGTCATGAACCTTAACCGCGAGTGCGTACCCCTACCCATATTCCCAAGTGAACAGTGTGATTATTCCCCAAAACAGTGTTAAATACCAACTTATTTATAAATGCGATGATTATAAACAGTGAATTTTGCCCTTGTAACCAACAATGTATAAACCAAAAGTGTTATTATGCGAGTGAAGGACTTCATCCCCATGCCAATAAACAATTGTTATATTAAATGTGCCATTAATCCTAATTTCCCCTGTGCGGTCATGAACTATCTTAATCCCTCATCCCATATTTCCCCATTTATGTATTGTTCCTATGTTGATGTAAATTTATAATAAGAAGTGTATTATCACCAACCAACATCAATCATTTAATGTACCTCATAACTAGCTGTAAATATATTTCATACTAAATAATTCATGTATTCCATTTCATACTTGATCGAAATCTGTCTTTAATTTCATATCATACAGATTTCTGAGGAGATAATTATAGTATTACATGTTCATTCATTCATCATTTACTAATAATTTTCCTATTATGTGTTATTTTATATTTAAGTTTCCCTATAAATGTACTAATTAATTAATTCCCCCTAAATGTGTTATTTGTGTTAATTGCCCTATGTCCATGCCTAATAGTAATCATCATTATTACCACTCCTCAGAAAACATTCCCCTCTATGTATTTAATGTTTATTTATCTATGCAATTGTATAATAATATGTATTTCATTAATTTAATCACCAATAATTATTCATAGCCTATCCCCATATAATAGCCTACTCACTTAATTTAATATGTTGCTAACAATAATATTTTAGATATAAGTTATGTGAGAGGATTGCAATAGAATTAAAATTTAATATAATATACTTTTCAAAAATAGTCCTTAAGGAATCTAAATTACAGTGACCAGTGTTAAAAATTGTGTGAACATGTGCTTCTCAACAATGGACCATGCTTCCAGACCTCATCTCTACCAGATCTTTCTTCTTGCTCCAGATGCCATAGTGTTAAGACCTAAAATCTGTGAAGGACACAGTTCCTATTTTAAATTTCCCAGTATGGCCTAAGTTTTGCATTGCTTAGTGCTCATTTTATTAGGGACTTACTGCTCAATTAATACCATCTTTAAATTCATTCCTTTTTATTTGATTTTCCCCAAAACTGGTATTTGAGCGAAGAACATTTGTAAGCAGATTGGTAAACTACTTCCATTGTATTCTATTTAGGGACTAGAAAGAATACAGACATTTAAATAGAACAAGCCTAATGTTCTGAAAGTTAAAGTAACCTCAAGAGAGTATTTTATATTGAACTGTTTTCCAAATTTAATTTTGAGTATTTTAACCATTCATAAAGTCAGTGAAACCATTGGACTCTCCTTCTGGACAACAACCAAAATTTCCATTGTTATAATTTTTCAACACATCAGCTTAATTGGATTTAATATTCTTTCAAATATCATCCCAACGTTATTCAAGTCAGCACGATACTTCCCCCTGAGAAAAAGAGCCCTCATTTGTAAAGAAACCCCATATTAGAACCCAAAATATGAACATTTAGTTTTAGGCCTACAAGTATGTTTGTCATTTACCTTCTAGGCTAGGCCACACATTGTAACTGTTCCCCCTGAGTTGTATATTATTGTAAATCCCTTTAATTGAGAACCTTTTTGAAACATAATTGTACTAATAGATAAATAAATATTGTATTGTTCCTCTGTAACTTGTATTTTATTCAAATAGTTAAAGAAATCTTATAAATTGTACACCTACCTTTTGTTGACATCCAGAGTAAATACAAAACACATTCTACTCACTACAATAAAGTAAAGGAGTCCACAAGTATAAGTATATTTATTAACAAGTCAGAGAAGATCATTTGTGAGCTATATTTAAATAGCCTAGGGAATTTTGTAAGTAATAACACTGATTTTTGTAAAGAGAAGCTAGGCTTAGCACATGACAGCCATTGCCCTCAGATCGATAGCGTCACCTTTTATATCCACTTCCCCTGAGCACATCCGAGCAAACAATTAGTTAAAAGTTAGCAATTTAGAATTATAATTAAGTAAGAACAATTAGAAAATCAATAAGAAGTCTTCAAAACTTTAGAAAATCGGAAAATAACTTTGTAATTGTAATACTGTCATGTGGGTATTCAAAATGTGCGGAATTTCACCTTGAACACGATCGTGCAGTTATTTTCCCGATCACATTTATTTCTCCGCGGAAAAACGTCGGAAAATCGAAAAAAAAACATTGTTCTTATAATACTCTCATGTGGGTATTCAAAATTGTTTGTAAATTCACCTTGAATACGTACGTGCAATTACTTCCCCGCTTACACGTTTTTCCGCGGAATAGTCGTTAAAACCCCGGAAAATCGAAAAATATTATTTTTCTTACAATTCTGTCATGTGGGTATTCTGACTGTGCGGAATTTGACCCTGATTACGTATGCGCAATTATTTTGCCGATCGGACAAGTAATTGCCAACAAAGGTTTACAATTTATTCAACACAGAGCGGGCCCGGTACCGTGCTTTTTACAGCGGCCACAGCACTAGTTTCAGTTTCGGTGTTTTTCATCTCAGGCGCGGATCCAGGGGGGGAATGAGTGAAATTCCCCCCCCCCCCCAAGGCAAAAGGTTGGAGTTGCGCGCGCACCCCCGCACCAGCGCTACGTCTGCCCGGCAGCGTCATCTCGTCTGATTGATGCCGTCGTCAGTCAGATCATATGCCTGTAATACTACTACAGGGTGTCCATAGACCGAAAATTCCAGGAAAATTGGATAATTATACGGGAATTTCGACGAAAATTCGTTAAGTTAGTTTAAATCCCTTTTTCGGCTGTTCTCGTTCATGCGGCTTGGTTGTCGTTTCCAGCCAATAAAACAAGTTTTGGTTGTTATTTTCAGCCAATAAGAAACGTTGCCGATCGTCATTTCGGGCCGTTAAATGCAACTAAATTCCTGTTTCTAACCCATCCGACGCGAAAGAATAGGCGTTCTTTGGCTATATAACTGGGTCGAATTGCCGATTGTATTCGTAAATACGTTCCGGTTGTCATTCGGGCCTATACAACGGGATCCGGCTATATTTTCGCTAGGAAAATATGGTACGATTGCCAATTTTTATGATAGATTGTGATTTTTGGCATATATTGTGCCTCAGTCGTCATTTTCGGACAATAATAACGTTGCGGCCGTCGATTTCGGACTTTAAAATGTGAGGAACGGTTGGTTATTTCCGGCAAATATAACGAGGTGAAATTGCCTATTTTGTTTAAACAATTAATATTTATTTAATTAATTAACGCGGTCCAGTCCATTATTCCTAAACAAATTCAGTCATTTTGTTTGTCTTTTTACCACCAAGTTGCGGCAAAATTTATGTTTTTACCGATAAAACACGGCCAAATATCTGATTTTGCCCGGTAAATGCGTTTCAGACTTCGCTTTTGGTATATAAAACTACGTTCACTTGTCGTTTTCGGTCTAAATGTTACGGCGACCATGAAATGCAGTCAAATTGCCATTAGTTACATTTACTCTATACATAACACTGTTCGTTTGAAAAAAAATATTACTTTGCAAAAATGGCCCTATTAAAATGTGAATTGCCTTTAAAAATCAGAAAATTGGAACAATATGCGTCCCAACGAGTGTCCAGTCGGGACGCGGGGCAAAACAATACTAAAGTACAAAAACCATGCCGCTGGCGCAGCGTCACGTCGCGTCGTTCGTTGGGCGCAGCTTCTTGCATTGCCCCCGTTTTAGGGAATATATGTTTTATTTATTTGTTTAATTTTGTTTATTTGTTTGGTTTTTTTGCATAAAGATGAAATTGCCATGAATGTTGTTGCTGTTCGTTGTTGTAATAATACATAAATGTTAACATTACATGTAAATAAACTAATGAACATCAATCAGAAGTTGTGACAAAGTCCTCAATTTTGTATTAACACTCCAAAACAAATCATTCTTTTTAAATTTTATTAAATTTGTTTGAATCGTTAATTTTATTGAAATTTTCAGGTGATTTCTTATAAATTATTGTTATTGCTAATGACAAAATTTCGAATTTAAATTAAAACTGTACATTATAGATCATACGAATTTCAGTTGATTTTAAAAATTTATATTTCTGAGCCTGTATGCCCTAAACATTATTAATGTTTTAATGATGGCAAGTGGGCATTTTAGGTGTATGAGAAATTTTCATCTGGGGGAATCAGATATTTTTCAAAACTAGTCATAATATACAGGGTGAGTCAGACCACCCGTCCAGCATGTATAACGGGAGAACGGTTTGGTCTAAAGTCATCAAAAACAATTATTCCTCACTAAAACGCATATGGGCTATCCATTAAAAATATTTTCATCAAAATCTATGTACGGAATGTTCCAAAACTGTAGGTCACGGATTCAAATCTCAACATTTTCTTATGTGAAAATAGGGCCAACATACATTATACATTATTTAAAAGGCCTTTTTTATACATTATTTTAAAGGTCTCGTTAAAATAAACATTTGGCGAAAACAGAATTCACTTATCTTTATCCGTTTCAAAATGGCGGATATTTTTGTGTAAAACATTGACATTTGCGGAATACTCTGTATTTTTTAAACCATTACTCGTGTACCTTTTTTCTGACTTAAACGGGCCGCCATTTTGAAACGGGTAAAGATAAGTGAATTCTGTTTTCACCAAAATGTTTATTTTAACGAGACCTTTAAAATGAAGTATAATATTTCCTATGTTTACATAAGAAATGTTGGGGTTGCGAACCCTTGACCTTCAGTTTTGGAACATTCCGTACTTAGATTTTGATGAAAATATTTTTAAAAGATAGCCCATATGCGTTTTAGTGGGGAATAATTTTGTTTGATGACTTTAGACCAAACCGTTCTCTCGTTATACATCCTGGTGGACGGGTGGTCTGACTCATCCTGTATATACTAACATAAATAATCGGACAGCTTTGACATATTTATTTTGTCATATAAGTAGGGGAACATATGTTTGCAGAAAGTAAAATTTATAAAATTGGGGAAATACTTTTATTTTTTAATAACTTTTCTCTTAACCGTAGTGAGTTTATTTTTATAAAATTGTTATTATTTAAGAATTTTAAAGTTTCTTATTAAAAAAAGAAGGCTTTGCGGGTAATATTTCAATCAAAATAAACCAAAGAATGCTCTTAACCTTTGAAAGGATTAATTTACTTGCTATTACTTCGGTTTACATTTGCGAAACCACAATTTTTGCGCGTTATGTCACTTGAACAGTGAAGGGATTTGAGCCCATTTTAAGATCGGAAAAGTGTGGCCGTAGCTACTGCTAGCTAATTCGTCGTCGACTCGGCTGTCCTCTCAACGCCCAAGGCATTACTCGCCGGCCTCGCCGCGCCACGCAGCACAATCATATCTGACAGGAGGAGTAGAAGAGGGGACGGTAGTTGATGGATTCGCCGCTTGAGCGCTTCAGTACGGTAGCTGATGACGCTCCAACTAGGAGAGCTTCTACCGTTAGCCAACAGAATGCGCTCGAGGAGCTCGCCAAGGTCGGCTTCAAAAAACGACATTACTAAGTTTATCTATTCCGTAGGATATATAATCAATGGAGCTACTCACTAGTCGTCTAGCCCTTGGTTATTTTTTATATTTGATCATTGGCATCGAATGTTATACAATAAAAACTATTTTATAAATATGTTTATAAAATAGGCTCCAGGTTTTATTTAGTGTATTACCAGGTGTATTGTGCAGGATTCTCTTGCAACAGCAAACTATAATAGATATTTACAACAGCCTATTTAATAATTGTCAATAGAAAATGTTTACTATGAGTAAAAAACTTAATTATGCCTGCAACACTTATTTGTTTGAATTGTCTTCATATTTAATTTGAGTAGGACTTCACAGTTTCAAAAAGAATGGATACTATAAAGTATTATAGAACAAACAAGCTTTATATTTTAACTTCAAATAAAACACAAAAACTTTATATATAAAACTCAGTATATTGGATTGTACTCTCGAGCCTGGGGAGTCTAATATCTGTACCACCAAAAGATATTTTTCCAAACAAAAAGTTGAATCCTTTAAATTCAAAATTAGCAAAATTAACTGGGAAGAACAATTGAGACTACAGTATTGGCCACCAATTCAAAACTCAGGTAACACTTTTTCAATTTTCTTAGACAATATCTTGCATGCGTTTGGGGAGTGTTTCCCTATCACTAAGTCTAAGTCCAAGACAAGGCCGAAAGGTAAAAGCAAAAATGGTTGGTACACATCAGATCTCTGGAGGCTCAAGGATCAGGTTAAAACTATGTATGATAGATTTAAGCTAGTTAAGGACAACCACTCTCTCATAGCATATAAGGATGCCAAAAAAGTATATAGAAAGGCAGTTAATGAGGCAAAAACTAATTACAATGCTGCTCTTATTGAAAACTCTAGCAACAAATGTAAGTCGGCATGGTCGATTATAAAAGGAAACTGTCAGTCAAACAGGCCTAACGATAGATTACATATGGACCCAAATGTTTTAAATAACTACTTTATAGATTCTGTCAACGTAATTAGAAATAGTATAAATAAACCAAATGTTTCTTTTGATCAATATATGCATAATGTCCCAAACAAGCAGCTATCTTTCAATTTCTCAATTGTTAAAAGTATGGATGTTGTCAATGTAATAAACAAAATGAAAAACTCAAAAGCTAAGGATTTCTATGAAATGTCAAACTGGCTCATTAAAGAGATAGGTCAATTGATTGTAACTCCCCTTACCTACTGCATTAACACTTGCCTCTGGGAAGGGACTTTCCCGGAATGTCTCAAAATTTCAAAAATTTGCCCAAAATTCAAAAAGGGGGATAAATCTAGTCCAGGCAACTATCGGCCAATCAGTCTAGTACCTACCCTGTCCAAGGTGCTAGAACATATTGTTCACAATCAAATTAACAATTTCTTTGAGGTTAACGCACTTTTGAATAATAATCAATTTGGCTTCAGAAGTGGACAGTCCACTGTGGAGGCAATTGGTGCCCTGGTCAATGACACACTCAATGCCTTTGAGAATAAAGATTTCGCCTGGGCAACCTTCATCGATTTAAGTAAGGCGTTTGATTGTGTCGACCATGACATACTGCTACACAAGTTGGAGTTTTATGGAATTAAAGACTCAGCCTTAAATTTCTTTAAAACTTATCTTGAAAACCGGAGGCAGGTAGTCTGTGCGGGCGGTAAATTTTCTTCGGTTGCCATAAGCAACTGTGGTGTCCCACAAGGCTCAGTCCTTGGTCCACTTCTTTTTTTGATTGTCATAAATGACCTGCCCCTTTGTCTTAATAGTCACTCCTATCTTTATGCTGACGACACCACCCTCCTTTCCTGTCACAATAATTTTCAGCAACTAGAGCAGATGGCGTTGGAAGCAATTTCAGTAGCCTCAGATTGGTTCTCTGCCAATAGCCTCCTGCTCAACCAAGAGAAAACCCAAACTATGATCTTGGGACTTAGAAAGGTACCGGAGATGGCTGACTTGAATCTATGCCAAGAGGTCAAATTCTTAGGGGTAACTATTGACCAAAATTTATCATGGTCGCAGCACATTGACCATCTATGTAAAAAACTAAGTAGGCTGACTTACCTGTTCCGGAGACTAAGAGACCTCATACCCATTGGCTACCTGAGATCTGCGTACTTTGCGCTTTTCCAATCGGCACTGAGTTATGGAATAATTTTCTGGGGTAACAGTGCACATGTAAAAAGAGTTCTAGTCATTCAAAAGAAAGTATTAAGAATAATTGCAAATGTAAACCAACAAGAACACTGTAAACCCATTTTTATTAACTATGAAATTTTGACTGTTATTAATTTATATATCTATAATATTTTGTTATTTAGTTTTAAGAATTACCAATCATATGCACTTAGAGCTGATGTACACAGCAGAAATACACGGTTCAAAAATAAGTTAGACATTCCATATGTTAGACTGGAAAGAGCTAAATCAAGCCATAGAACGCTTGGGATGAAATGTCTTAATAAACTGCCTGGAAATTTGCTTACAATGAATTATGTTAAATTTAAAAATGTTATTTATAAGTGGTTAACTTTAAACCCGTTCTATTCTCTAACTGAGTTTTTTGAACTAACCAGCTCTGAAATTAAGATTCTTTAAACAGACCCAACTAATCTGTGCCTCTCTCACATTTCCATTGCTTCTTTTTTTTGTTTTTTCTCTCCCAAGTCCACCCATAAAATCCACTTCCATGACTAACTTGTAGCAAATTGTAATTTATCTGTAACTTTTTAAAACTATATTGACAAATGTTTCTAACATATAAACAATTTCTGACAATTTCCAATGTACAAATAAATGTATCTTATGGAAAATAAACATCTTGAATCTTGAATCTTGAGTTTAGGTAGGCCTATAAATATTGTTGTTTTTTAACGGCTAACTTGCCTAAATGTGTCTAAAAAATCATTTAAAGAGACACTGGTGGCAATTTTTGCAACAAAAGTATATTTAGATCAAGAAACAGGGCGAAAACTTTGATTTGACATTGAACTGCTACATTACACACTGTTACTTTATTCAACTGTGGAACGCACAAAGGAACAGGTAAATACTAGATGTAACAGTGACACCTATCCAACGCTGGTGCGCATGCGCAACAGCTTCGGCATGGACTGCGCGTAGACGGTCGTGACATCACTAGTTTTTTTATCCTATACAATGTTTTTTTAGGCCTACCTAAACTGAGTTTTATATATAAAGTTGTTGTGTTTTATTTGAAGTTAAAATATAAAGCTTGTTTGTTCTATAATACTTTATGGTATGTATTCATTTTGAAACTGTGAAGTCCTACTCAAATTAAATATGAAGACAATTCAAACAAATAAGTGTTGCAGGCATATTTAAGTTTTTTACTCATAGTAGACATTTTCTATTGACAATTATTAAATAGACTGTTGTAAATATCTATTATGGTTTGCTGTTGCAAGAGAATCCTGCACAATACACCTGGTAATACACTAAATAAAACCTGGAGCCTATTTTATAAACATATTTATAAAATAGTTTTATTGTATAACATTCGATGCCAATGATCAAATATAAAAAATAACCAAGGGCTAGACGACTAGTGGCTCAGTGGCTGTCAAGTTCACAGGTACGTAAAATCGGTTACTTTCAACTATAGCAGTAACTGTTACTCGGCATTGGCGGCATCCACGGAAGGAACGGTTACTTTAAAATATAGCAGTAACTGTTCCACAGCATGGACTGCGCGTAGACGGTCGTCCAAAACGAGAGAGGCTCCACTTGAAGTGGATACGTTGAGATGTGGGGGGGAAAATATCGATGTTTTGATACCGAATTGAAATACCGATATAGTTTGGATATTATACGAACACTGTTTATCGATATCCACTTCGGTCAATCGGTACCCGATGTCCTTTCCTGCTATATCCTATCTTTCCGGGATAAATTAAATTCAATTGAAATTGCCTGGAGAACTGATCAAATACAAATCAGTTGACTCAGTAATGGATGAAGAACAAGCGGTAATATATCCAATCGAATTTTTGAATTCAACAGAGCCACGACCTGGAATGCCACCACACTTACTTACATTGAAATTAGGATCACCAATAATACTTATACGAAACTTGAATCCACCAAAGCTTTGTAATGGAACACGACTGAAAATAAAGAAATTGACACCAAATTTGATAGAAGCAACCATTATAAATGGAAAGTTCAAATGAGAAGAAGTCTTGATCCCAAGAATACCAATGATTTCATCAGAATTGCCCTTCGATTTCAAACGACTACAATTTCCTGTACGTCTTGCATTTGCAATTACGATAAATAAGGCATAAGGGCAATCTTTGACTATTGCGGGTTTAAATTAGGAAAATGCCTGTTTTTCGCACGGCCAGTTATATGTGGCGTGCTCACGAGTTGGTACGCCTGAAAATTTGTACATTTATACACCAAATCAAAAGACAAAAAAACATTGTTTATCCTTTGGCCTTACAATAAAATTAATATAATTACTTTCTATTCCATTGACTTTTTTTATTATATTAAACAACTATTAAAATAGCTTTATTTCTGTAAACAACTTAATTTTGGCGCAGCAACGCAACGCTGGGTAACTGCTAGTGTATTTTATAAAGTTTAATCATAGGTGTCATGACTTATATGTCAAGCCTTAATAAAGAGAATAGAAAATACCCCCGTCACAGCAAACCTATCCAATGCATAATATGTGTCAGCGAATTTCCAATGCATAATATGTGTCTTAATACCACATAAAACCGCATATCAAGTTGCATCAAAATATATTCATAAATAAGCTATATACACAATTTTAATTATTCTCCATAAGAATAGCATTGGGGATGAATACGTAGGTTTGCTGAAACAAGGATCACAAACAATTAATTGGTGTTTATGCAAATCCTATACTCTAATATGAGTAAGGTTTGATATTGTATGTTTGCTTACTTGCTTGCGACACTGATCTCAAAAACGGCTCCAACGATTTCCTTCAAATGTTCGAAATAACTAATTTCTGGGATAAAAATAAGTTCTAGACAGGCCTTATCTCCAGGAAAAATCAAATAATGTAAAAGAACTCAAATGAAAAGTTAAAAAAATTAATATTGGGCTTATGGAGTTTCAAATCAAAACAAAAGAATTTTAACATGTGTTTATAATCAGCCAGGGAACTGTCAAAATAATACTCATGTTGTTTATGATTATTAACATGTGGTTTCCTGAGAGAAGACAAGTTGTGACATTAACAGTTTACTGAATATTTTTCTACAGTGTTTAATGCGTTTTTACTTAATTATTTCATGTTATTTGCTTTGTTTGGTGCGATTAATCAGTTTAAAATGTAGTTTTCGAAATCCAGAACGTTTGGTAAATATTTATTTTGGACTATTCATTTTATTTTTACTAAAGTTTTGACTTTTGTACCGTTGTTAAATCTTGCCTTGCACCGTTGTCATGGCAACAAAGACAACACAAACTACTACTATAGAAAACTCTATACACATGGAACACTCCCACGAGCCAAGTGCCTTGGATACAACTTGGACTAATGTTGTATCCCATAGGAAAAGAAGCAATAGTAATAACTCTTCATCTAGCTCTAGGCCCAATAAGATAGTTAATAACAATGTATCGAAAACAAACTCAGTCCAACCAGTGCTCGTTTCAAACAGGTTCCAACCTCTTTCTAACACCGATAGCGATCAAACAAAAAAACAAAAAGTTCCCCCAATAATACTCAAAACCCATGTAAATTACATGGAGCTTTGTAAACTATTGCCCCAATTAGTTGGCAGTGACCAGTTCAAGTGCTCTTCGTCTTTAAAGAGCATTACCATACATCCATTATCTTCTGACGCCTACAGGAAAATTGTTCATTTCCTTCGCGAAAACAAGGCCGAATTCCACACTTTTCAACTTCCAGATGACAAAGTCTTTCGTGTAGTTATTCGTCGTCTTCATAGCTCCATTGAGCCTGAAACAATCAAAAGTGAATTATCATCCAAAGGATTTAATGTTCAAAATGTAACTAATGTCTGGTCTAAGGACAAAACTCGCCTTCCATTGTTTTTTGTCGATCTTGACCAATCCCAATCAAATGACCACATTTTCGACCTTTCTACTCTCCTTCACTCAAAGATCCAAATCGAAGAACCTAGACCAAAACGACTTGTAGTGCAATGCATGCGCTGCCAACAATTGGGACATTCAAAGAAATATTGCAATCGAACCCCTAAATGTGTCAAGTGCGCTAAGGATCACGAATCCGTAACTTGTACGAAACCCAATAACACACCCGCAACCTGTGCACTTTGTGGCGATAACCACCCTGCTAACTATAGGGGTTGTTCAGTTCACAGGGAACTACAGAACAGACGCTCATCCAAATCTACGTTATCAAAAGAAGAAACCCCTTCTCGCCACCCCCACCCGACTCCTGATCTATCACCCTCATCATTTCCTCAACTTCCGAAACCAAAATCACACGCCTTTCCATCAAGCTTAAACTACCAACGAGCACTTACTCCCAATGCTTTACACTCAAATGAAGAACATAACTACGCCAAACGACTTCAAACCACTATTCACGACACTTCCAATCATACTGACATTGTAACACAATTAACGTCAATACTTACAGAATTATAAGCCCTTTTTTCACCATTACTAACCATGATGACTCAACTTATGCAAGCTCTTATCACCAAAAATGACAAATAACCTATCAAATATTTTTTTACGGTCCTGCTGTGGAATGCAAATGGTTTATACCAACACGCACAAGAACTAGAGTTACTTTTACATGAGAAACGTATAGACGTCGCTTTAATAAGTGAAACTCATTTTACTACAAACTCAAGATTTTACATTCCAGGTTACAACATATACAGAGCTGATCACCCTGACAACCGGGCATATGGCGGTACAGCGGTTCTTGTCCGAAACAGTCTCAAACAATTTGTTCACCCATCTATCAATCCAACAAATTTCCTTCAGTCAGCAGCATCAACCGTAGTTTTTAATAACATTGAAATAACCTTTTCGGCTGTTTACTGCCCCCTTAGATTTGCAATAAATTCGAATGAATTTACAGAACTATTTTCAAACCTAGGTTCTCATTTCATCTGTGGGGGAGACTATAACGCCAAACATGTACAATGGGGTTCAAGGTTAAATAACCCGAGAGGCCGCCAACTGCTTCATTCTGTCGTTTCTAACAACCTGAACTATCATTCACCTGGCACACCTACTTATTGGCCAACAGCTGTAAATAAAGCACCTGATCTACTTGATTTTTTCATTTCAAAGGGTGTAAGCCAATTTCATAAATCCCTCAACTGCCTTGACAAATCTCCTTCTGACCACTCTCAAATTCTGTTGACAATTTCATGTGCCCCTCTAGAAAAAATTGAAAAACTATCTCTAACAAATGGGATAATGAACTGTGAGCTATTTCGAAACACACTTATGTCCACAGTAAACATAAACCTCCCACTGAAAACTGGCGGGGATGTGGAAGTAGCAGTAGACCACTTAACCAAGTCCATCCAACAAGCCGCCTGGAGTTCGTCAACTCCGAAACCTCCTAAGAAACGATCTGGTCCTTGCTACCCCCAATATATATGTGAGCTGATAAGACTAAAACGAACGGCTAGGAGGAAATGGCACCAAAGTAGACTTCCATCTGATAAAAACGCCCTCAACCGCTGCACAAATCAATTGAAACAAGCAATTAGGGAATTAAAAACTTCTACATTCGAAAATAAACTATGTAATCTTTCCCCTTCAGATGGCTCCTTATGGAAGACAACGAAGAAAATTCTACATTACACTTCTACATCTTCCCCAATCAGGCGACCGGACAATTCATGGGCAACATCAGACAAAGAAAAAGCAGATCTCTTTGCTGAACACCTTTCTGGTGTTTTTAGTCCCCACGAAGAACACAATCGAAGATTCTCCACCGAAGTAGAAACATCTATTGAAATTCCCTTGCCCATGTCCTTACCACCTTCTCGAATTACAGCAAATGATGTCAAACGGGCCATTTTTAAACTACCCCCAGGAAAATCACCTGGATATGATCTAATCACAAGTGAAATTTTACGTGAAATACCCGGTCCCTGTATCACCTTACTGACACAAATATTTAATGCAATATTACGGACAACTCATTACCCCATTCAATGGAAACTATCCCAAATAATTCTAATCCAAAAACCGGAGAAACCAGCAGACCAAGTCTCATCATACAGACCTATTAGCTTACTCCCTGTTGTTTCAAAATTGTTCGAAAGAATCCTCTTAACACGTTTACAATCTGCAATTGAGGAATGTAATGGATTGCCAAATCACCAATTCGGGTTTAGATCTCTGCATTCTACAGTGCAGCAACTTCATAGAGTGGTCGATACAATTGCGTCTGGACTTGAAAGCAAAAAATATACGAGTGCTGTTTTTCTAGACATAAGTGCCGCCTTCGATAAGGTGTGGTATCCTGGTCTACTATCAAAATTAAGAATTCTTCCACCCACTTACTATTTGATTCTCCGTTCTTATTTAGAAGATAGATTTTTTATGGTGAAACAAGGGTCAGATTTCTCAGATTACAAGCCAATATTAGCCGGTGTTCCTCAGGGCTCCTTATTATCTCCTCTTCTTTACAGTATCTACACAGCTGATCTCCCTGAAACTGGAAATACAAAGATCGCCACATTTGCTGATGACACTGCCATTCTAAGTTCATCAGAAGACCCCATTGAAGCTATTAACAATCTCCAAAATCACATTAACGTCCTAACCCACACAGCACACGACGTCCCCAGGATATCCCATTTGTGTCCCACACATCCCATTGCCATCCCAGGATAAACAGGACATCCCTAGGATATCCTGATATGTCCCGGGACATTTGTGGACGTCCCAGGGATGTCCACGAAATCCCGGGATAACGTGGATATCTTGGGGACATCCCACCGACATCCTCTATATCCCAGACCAATTTTAGTAATAATTAATTAAAAGTTGTATTTAGAGTTTTAGTATTCAAACCAAATTGAATAACAAGGATGATGATTAGATATCTAAAATAACACATGTATAAAGAAAGAATGAATTTACAGTTTATACATCGATGAAATATGCATAGAATTCTGACAATTTATAAGAAAAGAAAAGAAAAATTGCATACTTTTTACCGGTACACCATTAAATTAACGGCCAATCCGATCTCCCATAATCCCCTTTAGAGAAAAGAGAAAAAATCTGACGCGGCGCCTCGCGTCTGCGCAGAATCGCAGCATCCCAACCAAACTCTATGTCTACAGACGACAGACCACTAGACCAGATAGACGTGCGTTATATAACGGTCAATCCGTATTTGGCTTGGTAAATTATGTTTCAGTTACTTTCTACTTAGGCTACCAAGTTTTAAGTTTTGGAGGTTTGAATTGAGAAAAAATATATCTTCATTCAAGAGTTACTTCAGGTGTTTTGAATACTGTACTGTTTCTTGGTAAGTAACATACTTTGTTAAAACAGATTTACAGGTTAACTATAGTTAATATTTCTTCATAATGTAATAAAGACTTATTCCACTAGGATGGTTTGTTTATAGAAAGTACCCGTACCTACTGAATGAGTTTATTCAGTCTCTCATACTAAGAACTACCATAACCTCAAAACTATCTAGGCCTATAAAGTGTATTGCACGAATGAAAAAACTAGGCTTTCCATACTTCCATAAGGCCAATGTTACAATTAACACTAGTCTTATAGTAGTGGTGAAATGATGGTTTAACCCCAGAATCGGCGCTTTTTTCCCATGTTATTCTTATGGGGATCAGTTTTTGAGCCGACGCCCGATCCTACCCTACACAAATTTTCTTTTTGGCCCCTGCCTTATTTTCCCCCATTTAAAATTTGCATTAATTTTAATACATCCTTTGCAGAAATCCACGAGTTCAAAAATAACTCCACACTAAATAAACAACACATGTAAACAACTTAGAAGTTATTGTATAGTAGTGGAGAAACAGGAAAGAGGCCCCACAATCGGCGCTTTTTCCCCATGTTATTCTTATGGGGAGCCGTTTTTGCACCGACGCCAGCTCCCGCCTATAGAGCTCCCGCGCGTTGGCCAATATTAAATATACCCCTTAAATATATTGTCCCCATCCCTCCTCTATATTTTTAAAAATTAATTTTCAAATTCTAAAAAACTATCTTTGGTGTTTACTGTCCGATAAGTCTGCAATTTGGATATGTTATTGTCCTAGTGTTTTAATAAATTTCACATTTCCCAAATTCACTATTACGGTTGAACTGCCAACTATTTACTGACCTTTGCACCCTAATTTCCGTTTTGACTCTTGCCATATTTTGACCCTAAAATTCATTTTAATACATCCTTTGCAGAAATCCACGAGTTCTGGCTACTTGGAAACCCGAGCCATTTGACATATAATAAATCACCCTTCCTCCTAATTACCTTCTCTACCAAATACATGTCTTTATATTTAGTCTTTAACAATTCTTCTGTATAAAATCCTCCTTTGATTATATTGCCATTCTCATCTTTCAAAATATAAGTCACAGGCTTTGTTTTCTTAACTTCTGCTATTGTAAAAAGCTCTCCCGTCCAGTTAGGGGTATATCCTTTACTAAATACATGTTTATATTTAGATATCCTTACACTATCCCCCACCTTATATTTTGGCTTTTTAACTTGTACTTTAGATGCTAACCTTTCGTGTACGTCTTTAGAGTTCTTAGCACTTACTTGGTTAGGCTTCATGCCTATGGATCTATGTACTTTATTATTATATATCCTTATTAACTTTGGAAGTAAATCCAACCACTTGTAACTCCCTTGTGCACTAAACTCTCTATACAACCAATTCTTTAAAGTTCTCTGGAACCTTTCCACAATAGCTGCCTTAGTTGTAGAGTAAGTGTGGTAGTGATTAATATTTAGAATTTTCATTAGTTTGGTAAAATGTTCATTAAAAAATTCTTTTCCGTTATCAGATTGAATATTTTTAACTCCCTTTGGGAGAATAGTTTTTATAGCTTCTGTGACTACTAATCCAGTTTTATTCTTTAGTGGAGCAGCATAAGCTTTTTTAGAAAATGTGTCTATTAAAGTTAAAATATATTTATTCCCAGAATTCTCTCTAGCATAATTCCGCATATCTATTAAATCGATTTGAACAGTTTCGTTTATACCCAACACCTTAAAAGACCTTCTAACAAAGTTCTTTCTCGCGGGCTTATGCAATTCGTAAGCAATTTTTTCCATTTTTTATTCTTTATTTTTAATGTTAACGTATCTGCCAGTCTCTGTCGTTTCAAAAACACCTCCATTGCTACCAACTAACATACCATCACTCATTCTTTGATATACATAGTTTTTTGGCAAATATGCCCCTCCATCTAAAGTCTTAAATCCGCTTAAAGATGTAGGGTCTGCAACCAACAATTTAGGATTGTACATCATCAAATCGATTTCATTATTGTCTTGCATAAATTTATTAGTTTTATTGTTAAACCTTAATGCGTGTGATTTTAAACAAATATCAAATTTAATATTGTCTTGTCTAAAAGTTTTAATATTATCGTCATACCTCAAAACCTGCGACATTAAACAAACATCACTCCTATCTTTGCCTTCAGGTACATTCTTTATTAATTTGTCCTCTGCATCCCACACATCGCTATCTAATGTTAATACATTATAATATTTATCCCCCTGTTTTATTATGCTTTTCTCACCCTTTGTTAATATTTGCTTAACAACAGCCACATCATTTGGCAATGTCCCAGGTAAAATGTTTGTTAATTGCTTATTTTTACCATCAAATTTAAGACCGTCTAAAGTCACAGTCTGATGTTTTGTAACACAATCGTTCTCATCAACAGCGGGTTTAACACGAACTAGCCTTTTATTATTAAAATCCCAAAAGTTTAGATCCATTTTTGGTACTTGAGAGACGTTTACAACATCATCGCTTTCTTTACCAGCCAACAAATTACTTATTTTTCGCTTTTTGGCATTCCAAATACCATTCTCCGATTCCAAAAATTCATAATTATTATTGTCTTGTACAAAGACACCATCTTTTCTTATTAAAGTTTGCTCTAATGTGGGCACATCGGTTGCGCTTTCACCTCGTTTAACATTAGTAATTTTGCGTTTATTAGCGTTCCAATTATTATTCTTGGATTCTAAAAACTTATATTTAGTATTACCTTGTACAAAAACATCACCTTTCCTGGTTAACGTCTGCCCCAAAGTCGATACATCATCAGTAAACTCCCCACCTTTAACATTACTAATTTTATAATTTAAAGCATTCCAACAATCATCTTTTAGATTTAAAGTAGTTTCTTTAAAACTTCTAGCTTCTGGTTTACTATACGGGTTATATACGCGATAAAATTTATCTATCATATTTTTATTTAATAAACAATTCCACTTTCCCTCAATTCTTCTATGATAGAATCTATCTCATTATCCACTCCAGAATTTCCCGCCAATCGGCTTAACCAAAGCAGTCTTAACCTATCTACAAGCTCATTAGGATCGTCCCAATAAACATAGTCTATTTTATTACCAGTTACCTGCCTTAAACCTTCACCAACAGTCTTAAACAGGGGTTTAATTATATTAAGATATTTAGTGTGTTTATTACTTGACATCGCCGCACCTGGTTTATAACCCTTTAAATGTGCATTTGTAGCTTCCAAAATCTCTTTATAATTTTGCAAATCAACCTGACTATAGTTTACGGGTTCTTTTAAAGTTAACAATTCCCACAATCCCTTTGTCCCTTTATAAATTTTTTCTCCAACCGTAACATCATCATTGGCAATTTGAACTTCCTGATTCCCAATAAAAAATTTATTTCCTTCTCGCCTAATACCATATGTGGTGTCTGTCATACTGCTTCTACTAAGGTAATTTCCTAAATAGTCTGATGCTAAAAGACCAAAATCTAATTTGTGCGGTGTTATCTGTGTTATTCTTGGTATTCTAGACGGGGTCTTTTCTAAAATCATTGGGAGAACTGGCCTCTCTGTTTTTGTGGCTAAATTTTTTAATTCTTGCAAAGGCTCTATTAACGGTTGGAATGTTTGGAACCTCTCTTCAGCCTCTAGAAATTTACCACGTTTTAACGCCCTATATTTTTCTCTTATTTGTTTTGCAGACTCTACCAATTCTTGTTGAATATTTGTTTTCATTTTATTTACATTTTATTTATCTCATTTGTCAATGGATTATACTCAAACACCTTATCGTGTATTATTAGGCAATATGCAGATGTGTTTGAAGGGACGTTTTCTGCAGTTTCAATTTCTAATTTAATATCTACAACCCCCTCTTTGATTGATTCATTCTGCCTAGAACAATCTATTACAATTAGAGGATATTTATTTATAAAGTCAGCTCTGTTAAACATAGGATCGGGGACGGTGTTGTAGTAACTCTCCCTAAACCTCACAAACATCTCATAAGCTTTAGAGGCATCTCCATTTTCAAAGTCGAGATTTAAATCACTATAAGGATAATATTCAGAGTTTAAAAACACTTTGAGATTTTTCAATTTACAGTGATCAAATTCATCAGTTCTTTTTCGTGCACTGTTGTCCCTACCTGTTTGGAAACCAAATATAACATACCTGGGCTTCTCCAAACTCGATGACGTCTTAACTGACCATGTGTGTCTCTTGGTTTCGGGGTATGATGGGAGTTCGTGTAGCTCCAAACTTCTAAATGCAATTTGCAAATTTTTATTTTGCAATAACATCTTTTGTAATTGAAGCTTCTCCCCATCAGATGGTACCACGTGCGGCATCACCCACTGAATCGATTTAAGTGTAATTTTAGGAATAGGATCGACACCAGTTGGAGCATTAGATGTTGTTAATATACAATTTAAGTCGTTTTTGGATCTTTTCAACACCAATTCTTGTTTAACATTTACTAAAACCTTATTAAAATCCTCAAACACACCCATTAACAGCTCTAACGGGACACAAGTACTAAACTTGCCGCTTTTATGGAACTCCTTTAAATTTTCATCAGAATCAAATGCTGCATTTGACAATTTAGTTGTTTTATTGTAAGAGCACAATATTTTCATAAGACTGGAAATTCCCGGATTTCTTACAATATCTATTTCTTTACCAGCAACTTCGTATCTAATTTCGTCAAATAAGAATGCAAATGCATTATTTATAAAATGTCCTTTATCATGATTCTCTATTTCTCCTTTAATATACAAATAACTCCTACATGGGAGTGTTAGTAAATCTTGATTATTTATGCATATTCGAATTTCATCGGAATTATTTATTGCTAAAGTGTTGTGTGGAACATAGGAGTGATTTGTAATTTTAACCAGGCTATCATCGTATTGGAATTTTCCTGCAACGTCTAGAAAATCTTCCATTTTTATTAATAGAAAATTTTAACTTCAACCCAATTGATCGCAGAAACCTGGCATTTTGGACACTCAGTCCGTTCTTGTAAATTCTCATATCTTTTTTATATGACAAGTAATTGTAGTTTCTTCTTTATTAAAGTCAATTGGCTTGTCGTGTTGATCTGCAAATGTAATGCTAACAACATCTAAACTTCTCTTATTTACAGGGAAGTATATAATATTTCTGGGAACCTCAATAATCTTGTAGCCCGGAGGAGCTTCTGGGTAAAAACTGTGTATGGTGTGTGATTTGTCACCATTTAAATAAGACCCATTCGCAATATTACATTTTACTCTAATCACATTTACATTATTTATGTTGATTTTATTTACGGATTTAAACGCAATATCTGGAGTAGAAAATCCTTTAAATCCCAATAATTCAGACCCTAAACACGGTTTTGTAAAATCAAACACATGGGCAGAATGTAATGTGGCTTTCATAGTTTTATTATCGGCTATAAGTACAAAATCTGGGAGTTGCTTTTGAATTTCCTTCGCAAGCTCAAACACCTCGTATGTACCTTCAGCAATTTCAATTACATTTGGAGCTTTGTGATCGTAATAATACACATCCTCACCCTCGTCTATAGTTAATTTTGTGTCTTTAAGTTTATTTAATTTTGGAACTAGGCCTTTGTAAAATATAAGTTTGACTTTTGTATTAATTAATGCTACTTTATTTTGTATAATAACTTCAACTTTACCATCCAACGCCCGGTTTAATTCGTCAATTGTAACCTCCCCTTTTGGGGTTGTAATTTTGTGCATTTTGTAATATGTCAAAGTATTTAGAGGTTTTTTAACATTAAATATAGAATTATAACTTTGAAAATCTACCAGTCCAATTACATAATCACCATTTAATTCTATAGGAGGAAAGAACACCGACTTTAACTCTGGCTCTGTACCTGTGAATGTTATAGTAAATGAATCCATTTTTATAAACTAAAATTTTTCAGAAATGATAAACATAAAATTCCACAAATGGAACTGTTTAAATCTTGTATTTGATCAGTTGTATAGTAAATTTTAGATGGTACAAAATATTCAATTACCTCTTTTGGAGGTTGTATTCCGAAAGGGTCAAAATATATTACAATATCTTTATTTTTACGATATGCTGTCCAATGTGTGCCCCTGTCACTGTCTAAATTAATAATTCCACATTCTCTTACTTTTGGTGTCAGTTTTCTTAGCTCGTTTTTTAGGTACACCCCTCGAAAGTGAGGCACGTCTCTTGCTGCCTCTAACAGCTGAAAGTTGTCCATCTTTTTTATTAAATTTTAATCCCATTCCCATTTTTGCCTTAGCCTTCATCAAATTTGTCACTGCATAAGCTGCTGCTTTTTCGGCCAGACTGGCGTCCTTTGCCGAAACCCTAGTCCAAGCCTGGTCCGCTAATCTCATATCTGCCTTGTTCCGGGCGGCTGTATCAGGATTATTCATGTAGAATATGTCGTGCTCTTTACAATAAGAGTCTAGCTTATTTTTTGGAGGTACATTTTTGGCTAAATTTTCACGTATATTAGTTCCTGGACCACAATATGAATACGACGGGATGTGGAGTGGGAAAGGAAGGTTGTTTATAAGGGTATTTAACAAGCCACGGCCTCTATATGGCTTTAAGAATAATCCCTTACCCTTCTTACACTTTCTCTTTGCCATTTTTATTATATAAAAAAATTATTCAACAAAGAATCAACACAATAAAGAAAATACACCATTATATAAAAAATGTCATTTATTCAACAAAAGAACAAATTTAAAATTGCACATAAAGAAAATACACCAAAGAAGTTGGGCCTATTTCCTAATAATATTCGCTGTCTTATAATAGGGCCCAGTGGTTCGGGGAAGACTGTTGTAATTTATAACTTAATTGTAAAAAAACAAGGATTAAAGTTTACAAATTTATATATAATATCCAAATCTTTAGAACAAGAAAAATATAAAAAAATAATTGAAATATTCCGTCTGTGTGATGAAGTTAAATTACACACATATTCAAACTGTGAAATCACACCAAATGATGTAGAATCACACTCAATAGTTGTATTTGACGACATAAATAGTCCAAATATCACACAATTTTTCTCAATGGGCAGACACAAAAATATTAGCAGTTTTTACTTGTGTCAATCTTACAGTAAAGTAAACAAACATTTACGTGACAATGTTAATTTCCTAATATTATTTAAACAAGACGATTTAAATTTAAAACATGTGTATAACAATCATGTGGGAAATGATTTTTCATTTAACCAATTTAGAAATCTCTGCCATCAGTGCTGGGATAGGACTAAATATGGCTTTATTGTAATAGACAAGGAAAGGCCAATGAATAATGGCAAATACAGATTTATGTTTGACCAATTTTATAGTGACCAAGGGCAAGGGTGTTGATGCCATCCACAATAAACCTCTTGTCGTCATCAAAAGAGAGTACCTTTTTGTTCATCGTTAATGTTTGCAGACGGTGGTTTGTGGATTTAATTCTTGTAACATTCTCGTAGTAATCTTCTCCAGTTGCAAGACAGTGTAAGTAGTGTTGGTGTCTTAAGAGATGTTTAACTGTAGCGCCGTCAGCTCCTTTTGCCTTCTTAACCTCTAGCTCATTTTGCTTTTCTTTTTCGTATAACCACTGTAGAGGAATGAAAGAGTATAATTTTGGCCTTAAACCACAATATTCATACATAATTTGACCATTTAATTCATCTTTAAACTTGCCCGTAACTTTTTTGTTTTTATCAGAGTATAAGAAATGGTCTTTACTGTATGCAGAGGTGTCAAAACGGTCCAAGTCGCTTTGTATTTCCTTGTAAAAGTCCTCTGTTACTATAGAATAAAGAAGGCTGTCCGTGTCTGTCATTAAGAACTTTTTATTCTTAAATTTTGACATATAATTATAGTGGAAATCATACATGATTACTTTGCTGATATCCAAAATGGTCATTCCTAAATATATTGGTTTATCAAACTTTACAATTAATTTATTTAAATGCACAGCATGCAAGTTGTTATCGAACATTTTGCTGCAGTCAAATCTTGGCTTTGTAACATACTTTGTTAACTTAGACTCGTCTACAAGATGTATATCACGAAACTTGCGTTGGTTCATAATTGTTCGACCAAAGAGACTGTTATTTAACAGTTTGTAAAAGTCTTTTTCAAAATCATGTTCAGCTTTTTGTCGCTTTTCAATATTAAAATTAATATAGGGTGCAAGCCAATTTGATTGTCTGAATTTTAAGATTCTGTGGTATTTTGTAACTACCAAACCCAGTTCTTCGTATTTTTTTAGTGCCTTATAATGTAGAATATATTTGGTTTTGTCATTTAAGTTTGGTATTAATTTTCCATTCATTTTTTCTGGTGCGAGCGGGTAGTCATTATGCAAGTCGTGTAAACTTTTATCGTATTTTAAATCAACTTCCAAAATAAATCCAAAGTTTTCATTTTTATTGGATTTATAATCTTTCTCATTTGTCCATCTAAAGCCATCAATGGGCAACGACTCGCACATTGCTGTAGAGTATAGCGAGTTGCAGTCTAAGTATACAAGATAGGTGCTTTCTTGATTTGGGTCATAATGTTCGCCCATGTACTTATTGTTGGCTTTAGCGTAGCGCGTGGAAATCATGCTTACACCGCCTCTAATGGCATGTTCTATAAACAAATGCATGTCAATGTCACTAAATAACTGTAATTTTATGCCGGTCATTCTAAGACACGCCTCCCATGTTAGTCCAGGCAGTGAGTACATGTGGACAGGGTCGAGTTTATAATCCTTTAAACTCAAGTCCCTAAATGTCTCAAACACATCAGCCAATAACAACACATCTGTTTTAAGGTATAAATCGTGATATTCTTTTAAATTCTTTATATTAAAATGATTCCATACGTTTTTAGCATGTTCATATTGCGCAGGAGATATACATTCTTTAGTTAGGCTGCTGTAAAATGCCTCTATGGGTGGTAGGGTCTCTAAAAACTTTTCTGGTCCTGTCATGTATTCGTATGGAAATTCGCCCTTGCGTTGTAGTAGTGGATTGTCTATAAATCTAAATGTATTTAAATTGGAAGCTAATTTGCTTAAGGGAAGAGACAGAAAGTTGTAGGAATCCAAAAATACCAAATCATCAACAGAGAACGATATATATTTTTGCATGTCCTTGGCTATGCAATTCAATTTGCGATTGAGTTTTCCCAAGTGTTGCATTATTAAATGACCATCATAGTTTTTAAGGTTGTGGAAGAATATTGGAATTTTCTTGGTTACTTTATAGTTTAAATTGCAAGCGTTGTGGGAGGGTCCTCGGAATTTGCCTGTTAGATGGCAATGGTCGCGCACTTTATCACCCAGTAACAGCTGTTGGCATATGTGGCAGTATTTAGAGTTTTTGAAGGATGCCTCTTGCTCTGGAGTCATTACAAGGGGAACATATACTTCCATCTGACTTTTAATAAAGTCATAGGTTTTAAATAACTTTTCAAAAAATACATCCATCACGTTTTCACCGCTGTACAACTCTTCGTAAATAATTTTAGAGTCTCTCACCACAACATAAGCAAATCCAGAAGGCGTGTGTTTGCCGCAGTTTATAAAACATTCGAAATCTGCATAAATCACAAAGGGAGCTTTAAGTTGATATTTGTAATTCGTAAATTGTAGTGTATCTTTTTTAGACATTTGTACTCTTTGGGCATCAAAGGGTTTACAATATGTTATGTGACGTTCCAATTTATCTTTGGTGCCAAAATGTTGCAAACAGAACTTGCAAAAATATTTCTTATTGGCGTGTTTTGTAGAATTAAACATTAACTTGTCAAAATCACGAATTAAACAGTAATGTGATTTCTGACCGTGTTTTAGAAGCAGCAGATTGACGTGAGTATTGCCGTTTAGTTTAGTTGTTCTCAGTGGATATATTGTTTTTCCTTCAATTCCATATACATTAACACTTATGTTATTTTGTTTTTCAAATTTATCAATGTCAGATATTTTTACTGGATATTTTATATTTGTCATATTTAACTGGCCCTCATAGGGTTCGTAGTAAAATACTCGATTTGCATGTTTACTATTCCTTGGTCTTAAGCTTGCTAAAACACTCCAGGTGAAACATTTATTATCGGTGTTTTTAATATTTAAAACAGCATGTTTTGATTTTATATTTTCTGGCGTGGGAATGTATGATTTGGGAGTTAGGGGCTTATATTTGTAAACATGCAACTGCCAGTATTTGGTGCGGTCATATATCCATCCACTGCCTTGAGCTTGATACTTGTGCATGGAGGTATCGATTTTTAAAAGTGAATTTTCAATTTGAGTCTTTAGCTGTGCTTTCTCAATTGACAAATTAGTTAAACTTCGAAAATCAGCAATACATTCTTTGTCAATGATTAAATCACCATTATTGTCCACTGAGTGTTTGATGAATTTTACTCTCCTAATAAGAATCCATTTGATGGGTAGAGGACAAGATTGGAGAGTGTCTAATATATCCGCGGACTCGCCGTAAAACTTAAACACATTATAGGGTCGCTTGTCACATCGTAGGTGGTGGCGTTTCTTGTCGCGGGTGATGACTCTCTTACACACATTACAAGTATTGTGGTTCTCTAGCATATGCATTTTAAAATTGCTATTGTCAAATATTTGATGACATATTTTACAAATTTTAGGAATAACTTTGTGAACAAGTCGATAATGGCGTAATAAATTGCTTCTGTTGGAGTAAGACGTGGAGCACTGTGCACAGGTCAACATTTTTTGTTGGAATGAGGGTGGTGGTTTTGGGGCTTCTATATATATCCTTGGTTGAAAATTTTAAAATTTTATCTTTTTTAAATAATAAAAACATATTTTTTAACTCTAAAATAAGACATTTTTGCAGTTTAATTACTGCAAAAATTAAAAAAATTTCCAATTTGGTCGTGCAATATTATTTTTTACATACACATTTTAGGTATTAACACACATTTGGAAATGGTGAATTTGGGAAATGTGAAATTTATTAAAACACTAGGACAATAACATATCCAAATTGCAGACAAATCGGACAGTAAACACCAAAGATAGTTTTTTAGAATTTGAAAATTAATTTTTAAAAATATAGAGG
The DNA here is from genome assembly GCA_963675035.1 of Allygus modestus. Classification (NCBI taxonomy): domain Eukaryota; kingdom Metazoa; phylum Arthropoda; class Insecta; order Hemiptera; family Cicadellidae; genus Allygus; species Allygus modestus. The sequence goes on from OY776114.1 coordinate 132,680,512, forward strand.
AGGGATGGGGACAATATATTTAATATAGGCAGGGGTTGGACATTAGTATTGGCCAACGCGCGGGAGCTCTATAGGCGGGAGCTGGCGTCGGTGCAAAAACGGCTCCCCATAAGAATAACATGGGGAAAAAGCGCCGATTGTGGGGCCTCTTTCCTGTTTCTCCACTACTATACAATAACTTCTAAGTTGTTTACATGTGTTGTTTATTTAGTGTGGAGTTATTTTTGAACTCGTGGATTTCTGCAAAGGATGTATTAAAATTAATGCAAATTTTAAATGGGGGAAAATAAGGCAGGGGCCAAAAAGAAAATTTGTGTAGGGTAGGATCGGGCGTCGGCTCAAAAACTGATCCCCATAAGAATAACATGGGAAAAAAGCGCCGATTCTGGGGTTAAACCATCATTTCACCACTACTTCTTATGGGCAGCCTGGATTTACATTTATTTAATCATAAGAACACTGAAGACTTTTTAGCTTAAAGTTGTTTTCCTTACAAAATATATAATTCTTATCCATATGTGTTGTATTATATTAACTCTGATAGTAGGTAACAGCCTTTTATTTTTATTATTCACCCAAATTTGCAATTAGGCTATACCAGTACTGCACACAGTTACCTTACCCAATGCGCACAGTGACACACCAGTCGGGGAACTGGGCGCTTTTGCTATTTTTTTACATTAATTTCTGTACAAATAATGGTTGAATCGATTAAATTGGAATTTCCTCCTAAGAAACGAATAAGCTAAACGGGGAGCAGTTATATGTATTCGTTTGAAGTTTAACTCAAAATGAAACAGTTTTACATACCTTTCCGTCGTCAGTCCTTTGGTTTACTAGCATATGACTAGTTTCGGGACTGCTGTTCTATTATCAAATCTGTCGTCGATAAATTAAAATATGAACACATAGTCACAATATATACACTAACACAAGCCAAGGACAAGTCCAAACAGCGGGATACGAACACGCGGAATGCTACAATGTGACAAGGTACATTGGTAGGAGGTAAGTTAGTCATGTAGGCCTAGGTATTGGAGGTAGTCATGTCACAGCCATCCGCGTGTTCTTGTCCCGCTGTCTGGACTTGTCCTTGGTCGACCAAACCAAATAAATATTTGTTTTAATCGTAGCGTCCGTTTGTGTTGTGTTGGTGTATATATTGTGACAAAGTTATGTGTTCATATTTTAATTTAGCGACACCAGATTTAATAATGGGACAGTAGTCCCAAAATTAGTTATCTGCTAGTAAACCAGAGGATTGATTGACGATAGGGTATAAAAACCTGTTTTATTTTGAGTCAAACTTCGATCCTAGAGGCAATATGAATAAATTGAAGTTTATAACTATAAAAATCTTTAAGTACGGTATAATGGATTTAACTTAGGTGTGCCCAGTTTCCCCACTTGCCCCTAAATAGGCCTTAGGTACGATACATAAAGTAATAATGGTTTCTTAATGATTATTTGTTAGCGTCTAACAATTATGCAAATTTTGAAGAGAATATTGAAGAACATATTGAATTTTATCATTCGGTTAACTGAAGTGTGGTAAATCAACTCTTTATTTTAAGGTACTATAACTTAATCTTGATGCTAGGTGGAAAGAAAAATCAGCTTCATCGTGTACTTTAGTTACTATTGAATTAATAAAAAGCGTATGACGTACGATTAGGTAAATAAATCAAATCTTTAAAAACTCAACATAAATTGCCGTATGAACTGAAACTTACAGTGCCTGATGAGTGGATATGGTTCATTAAAAGTAGGCATATGACGTAACTATGTGCTTTCAGGAAATTTTTAGGCCTAGTTTGTTTGCTAATCAATTAGGTATTTAAATTAGCATGTGTCTCTGTTTAGGAGCTGATCAGAATCAGTTTGCTGAGGCCCCCAAGAAATCAACTCTTCATAAGAAGAGAAATCCAGGTAAAACTATAAAAATAATTCTGTATATTAAATAAAGTAGGTTAGAAAACTATGATTAGGTAACGTAGGCTACTTCATTTGATTATGCAAGGTCTATGATAGTCTTAACACCTATCAAAATGATCACAATTTAGTTACTTACACAATTGCCTGAATAAGGTGTCATAAGTTAAAATCAATAATAAGGGCCTATATATAATAACCATTTTACATTCAAAGTTAACAGGATCGGTTGATTTTTTTGTGTGTTACATGGTCAACACTGAATTTGCTATTTTTTACTTATGTCTATTCTGTGTGTATGCCAATTTCAATATTTAAACTGAAAGAAAACAATATGTTAACTAAAATACACCATTAATCCATTTAAAAACATGATTTTTCTATTCAATTTCAAAGGTTTTAAAAATTACAGGTCAGGAACGGCACCAGTACGTCATTCTAAGCCAATGGGTTAAGAGTTAAGTCTTTATATCTATTACCTGATTGTATATTGATGAAACTTTGTATGTTGCTTGGTTGTGGTTTATTGATATTTACACAAAAAGATTTTTTACTGTCCGCGAAGCCGCGAACTTGCTTACTTAGCCCTAATGTTATTTTAATGAAGAATACGGTATGTAAAGTTTGATATATCTCCCTCAATTATGAACTTAAATTAATAAAACTTGGTATATAGCTTCATCTGGTTGAGTTTTACTGATAATTCCATAACAACACATTTCTCATCCTCCTTGACTCAGCGTTAATATGGAGAGTGAATAAAATGTTATTTATCACTTATATTTATGAAAGTATTTTCTGAAAATTGGCAAGTGGCTTTATGTGGTAGATATATAAATTGGCATTGGAAATTCGCTGATAATGCTGGTTTTCTGTGTGCGGGGTATTATTTGTTATCCTTTTTGTCTTGATTTTATTTTTTAGAATACGTTAGGCTACTGGCTACCGCATTTATCATTTTATTTTTTCCGCATAATTATTAATACAATTATTTGCTCATCATATTCATGCACTACGGTACAAATTTGAGGGTGGCCAAGGGGTCAGGTCTACTGGAAACTAGGAGTGAATAGACTCTGCAACTGATTTGCCAAAATTGAAGACCACTTATGCTTTTTGATGTTTCTTTAAGCACTTAAACTGTACCATATAAACACATGGCTACACAAAATATTCAATGATATATTTACCAAATATACTGTTAAGGGGAGATTAAATTTGCAATATTGCTGACAATTTTCTTTTACATTTTTCAACATTAATATTCATAACATTATATTTCATTTTAGTGTGAATGATTGGTGGTTACCAGTAACTGTAATATAATCATTAACAAGGCGACTGAAATGGCAGCAGCAGAAATAAAATGAGTTTTCACGCTGTGACGGGGGTATTTTATTTCTAGAGAAGACATTTTTAATGTTTGGTCTTGTTTACTTCTCAGTTCATTTCTATCTTTTTTTAGCGAATTTCCTCTATAGGGAAAAAGCTATTACAGTAGGTAGCATGGTAAGACTTAACGCCGAGACCATGATCACTTTTTGTTTTGAGGTCCCCATATGCCAAACACATAAGTTGTTTAGATTTATATATATGCGTCCATTACCTCGATAAATTTTGAAATAAATGCCCAATTTTGATTAAATTTGGCCTAAATGTGGAGAATAACATTTATGACTTTAGTTTGAAAACCAGATCGATCAGGCTATGGAAAGAGAGTTCAAAATAGGTAAAAACCACCTAGTACTGGTATATTGATATTTGCACAAAAATTTGTATTTTGTTGATTATCCCCGTAACAGCAAACCTGCATACTCAGCCATGTGTTATTTTTATGGAGAATAAGTAAAGTTTTATATCTATCTCCCGTAATTATGAATATAAATTATTAAAACTTGGTATGTAGCTTCACCTGATTGAGTTATATTGATAATTGCTTAAAAACACATTTCTTATATTTCTTATCGCTGCAAACCTGCGTACTCAGCCTTTATGTTATTCTTATAGAGAATAACTCAAATGCTATATATCACTTATTTATAAATGTATTTTTATGAAACTTGGTAAGTGGCTTTCTGTGGTAGTAAGAAACATATAGGGCTATATGCATTAGAAATTTGCTGCGTATGCAGGTTTGTTGCGACAGGGGTATTATTCATATGGAGAGTAAGTAAAGTTTGACATCTCCCTTAGTTATGAACTTAAATTAATAAAACTTGGTATTTAGCTTCACCTGTTTGAGTTATATTGATTATCGCAAAAAAACACATTTCTTTCCTTCCTTTTTTTAGCAAATCTGCGTGCACAGCCTTAATGTTATTCTTATGGAGAATAAATAAAATGTTATAGGCCTTTATCACTTATTTATGAATTTATTTTTGTGAAACTTGGTAAGTGGCTCTATGTAGTAGTGAGACACATTTATATGCATTGGAAATTCGCTTAGTACGCATGTTTGCTGCGACGGGGGTATTTTTAGATAAAATATTACCCAAGGCTATATGCAGTATTAGCTTCATTTTTTTTATTTACAGGAAGCGAGGCCATGATGAAGATGAAAACAGAGAAGGAATTTAATCAACTACCAATACTTACTGTGTGTTTATACAGCCTGGTTTATATGACTTACATTTTTTTATATACTTATTTTTACTGCAATTATACTGTCATTTTGTTTGAATTCAGTACTGTATTATTTAAAAAAAATCCTTAATTGTTTGTATCACATCACCGAACAATTATAAATTGGAATCCATCCTTAAATTTTTTAAATCTGTATTTATTAATTCAACTTTTAATCTGAGAAATGTTTAGGCCTACACATGCATATATTCTTTTTTTTTATAAACTTGTTAGAACAACTATTTTTTTAAAAGATTTGAGTAAATTTTAATAAAAAGTCCTAAGTTGTGTATATATTTTCAGTGTCAATCCAATTAAGTACATATAATCAGGACATTAGTGACACTTTTACAAATAAATCATGTGATAGTAATGATAAAAATTAGCATAAAATATGACAATGGTAACCAATTTAAAGTTTTAAAACATGATTTTAAAGGATTTTTGCTTTTGGACTGTGATGTGACAATTTAAAGTTTTGTATGGGTCTAAAGATGACAAAATTACTTTTGACAAAACGTGTCATCCATTAAAAAGATATCCTAGGATCACAAGGAAGATTACAGGTATTTAACGTTTATACACTAGTCAACCTGTTTAAAAAAATAACACCAATATGAAGTTAAAACTTTGTTTTCTATGTGCAAGCTGGGCATGGACAATTATAGTATTATTTTTATAAAAGAATAATTTAAAGTTGTCCTGTAATTTATTTTAGAACTGTCTTCCTATCAGATTGTGTGACCATATTGAAAGGTGTCCCATTATTCTATCAGTTTGAATCCCCTAACCCCACAGATATTCCTGCCTACTCCATGATAATTCTGCAGTCATCCTTAGGAGGTGATATGGCTTCAGGGTACACACTACCTATTACTAGGAGCCTTATGGCCTCCTAAGGATGACCACAGAATTATCATGGGGATCCAGGGATATCTGTGGGGTTATGCGATTCATACTGATAGAATAATGGAACACCTTTCAATACATGTCAAAGGCATGTCTCCAGTAAATCCTGTGGGACATCCTGGGGATGTCCTAGGGCTTCAGAGTACAATATCCCTTTGTGGACCGAGGGATGTCCCCAGTACATCCTGGGGATGTCCTAGGGCTTCAAAATACAATATCCTTTTGTGGTCCGAGGGATATTCCCAGATAATCCTGTGGTACATCCTGGGGATGTCCTATGGCTTTCAGTATGATGTCCTGATTAGGTCCAAGGGACATCAGTAGTGTGCATTTGGGGCTGCTGGGGCGGAAGTGACGTCACATCCGGTCAGTGACCGGATGCGCTGAGTGAAAAAATACGTCATCTGAGGCTGAGCCAGTGACGTAGGCGGTTTTGTGACGAAATGAGTAAAAGTTCAAAGTTCAAGGTCACGGTGAAGTTTTTTTAAAAAAATCTACCTCGCACTCGTAAAACGATTGTGATTCGATAGTTAATCGATAATAAATATCGAATGAAAATTATCGAATGAAACAATCGAATGATACGAGTGCGAGGTAGTACTATTACAAATATTACTTTATTTACAATAATTCATGTTTACAATAGTTCCCCGTTGTTCGTTGTCATCGATGTTGTTGATCCGGACGAGTTGCGGCCATCACTTCGCTTTCTGAAGAAAGACGGTAGATACTTCGATCCCTGCGCAGAGTCCATGTTGTGTTTTTGACACCTATCTGTTCTGTTAGGTGTTTGCATTTCATTGCTGTCAGGAGGAAAGAATACGTGACGGCAATGAAATAGAAACATCTATCAGACCTTGAGTGAAATGATATTGTTATTTTGTGAAGAGCGTCTCGGAGAGCTCGATGTTCACCGGTCGAGAGCCGGAGGTGTACTGACTATTCGCTAGCTAGCGTTTTTGGTATCAAACAAAATGGTGGGGTAAAAGTGTAGTAGAACGAAGCAGATGGTGGACAGCAGATGGGCGGCGGCAGGTGGCAGGCGGCAGGTGGCAAGTGTGCGGCAGATGGTAGTCCCCCACTACACCAGTCCCCCACTACACCAGTCTCCCCACCAAGTTTTACATCGCACAATAACTAGTTTACATGTGTTAGTTAGGGTTTAGCTCTTAGACTGTCAAGACCTTACCTCCGTAACTAAAAACCTCAATAATGTTTGCGCTTCAACGCTGTATAAGTATAACAGCTACTATGATCTAAACCGGTGCATGTATTCATATGGTTCTTTTTGCGTAGCAAACAACTGGTTAAAAGTGTTTCAACCTCAATTATTCTTCGACGAAACCGCTCATTGTCCACTAAAAGTGTAGACCTTCTGTCTTCATCGTCAGGGAAGTAGAAAGTAGTGTCAAGGGGACTACTGAAGGTCACCTTCCTCATGTTCCTGTAAAACTGCGACATTTTTCAGACCGTCTAGGTAGATGTTCATACGACAAGAGCTGGAAGAATAATGATGTAGCGTTATCGTGTATAATAGGCATCTACCCCCACCACAACGTTACCTTGTCCTTCAAACCATCGTTTTTACGCCACGGATGCTATACTGTTGGTTAGATTTAAATTTAAATTGCACCTACTTGTTCGCCTTGTCAAGCTGCGTAATTGAAGTACCCACATGTTAGACCTTGAACCAAAAACAAAGAAGTTATTTAGGTTTGTCCTTGAAAATAGTTGTTTTTTCGCTGTTGCTGCTATACCCTTTGTTGGATCTGAATTCTGTTTGCACCAACTTGTTCGTCTGATCAATCCGCGTAATTTGAGTACCCACTTAATATATTTTAAACCGTAAATAAAGAAGTTATTTAGGCTTGCCCTTGAAAATAGTTGTTTTTCGCTGTTGCTGCTATACCCTTTGTCGGATCTGAATTCTGTTTGCGCCAACTTGTTCGTCTGATCAATCCGCGTAATTTGAGTACCCACATGACATACTTTGCACAAACTGTGTACCCCCCCCCACCCCCCCCCCCCTTTTTTGGGTCATGTTCAAGGTCAAGGTCAACGTCAAGGACCTTGGGACTTAGAAATTTTCACAAAGTGGGCTGCACACAAACATAAGACTAATAGTCTCCTGCCTATGTACAGGCCAAGTCCCTAACTTGAAATGCTTAGGGTGGTCCTGAAAAGGACCGTTTGTGTTTGAAGGAGATGGTGGATAAGGAGCGGTGAGCGGTAGTCAGTGTTTATTTTTCCTTTGTAACCCACTTTACTTGTCCCTTCTGCCGTACTAAAATCAAGTCGCACTTGGTCTCAGGAGGTGGCAGAGTGGACCTTGGAAGGTGGACCTTGACGTAACGGCCGCCGCCAAAGAGGTGTTGGAGTAGGTACTCATCATCGCTGATCTTCCCCACAAGTAGATACTCCACGTTTAATTTCAACTGCGCAAACTTGACGGCGACAGACTCCAGCGGCGTTACCAACTCGGTAAGTTTCACCGTAGCCGTCCTCTTCATTATCTCCTCAACAGTTGGTGGCGGCGATGAAGGTCGAAGCGATGAAGGGCGAGGTGATAGCGATGGTGAAGATGCAGTGGACGTCGAAGGCCGTTGGTCGAAGTAAAGTGGGTGGTTTCGAAAATTCTTCCGTATGCAAGATTTAAAAGAACTAGGTCTTTTGAATCCGCTCCTTTTTTCCGAAGACTTCTTCAAAGTCTCCTTCAAACGTTGCAGTTTCTCGGGTGTAATGGGAGAAGACATAGCGCAGAGGTGTATTCAGTTCGCAAGGCAAAGCTGGAATGAGGTACCAGACGGAGCAAAGCGGGTCGCCAAGTGTAACCGTGACATTTCCATATACGGGTAGAAAGCTAAAAACCGGTCTACATCCGGTTCCCCTTCCCCCGTGACGACACAACCTCCCCCCCCCCCCCTTTTTGGGTCATGTTCAAGGTCACCCCCCCCCCCTTTTTGGGTCATGTTCAAGGTCACCCCCCCCCCCTTTTTGGGTCATGCTCAAGGTCACCCCCCCCCCCCCCGTGACGTAACATCCCCCCCGTGACGTAACATCCCCCCTTCCGCTTCGGTGACGTCACTTTGCCTTTATAAGCGGGAGCAGTCCGCAGTCTCGTCGCAGTAGCTTGCCGCCCGCTGTTTGGGTATACGTCCCAGTGGGTTGCACTCTGCTGCAGCGTAGGTCTGTTAAGTGTGCGTTGGGCCCGACGCGCAATTAAGAGATCCGCGCCCTTGCATGTTTAGTTAGTTTGTTAAGCATGTTAGATAACGCTTGTAGTTTGCTGCTAGGTAATGTAGTTAGTCTAATATATGTTAGTGTTTGGTATCGGTTTGAAGTGTCTTATTTACTAATGAAATATGTACTCCCGGCCCTACAGGTCCCTCAACAACCTTGGTCAAAACTTGGGTTCGCAGCAGCCTGACGCCGGGTGTTTGGGTCTACGTCCCACCGGGTTTCAGTGATACTGTTGACCTTTGCAAAACCGACCTTGGTTGTTCTTGTAAAAGTAACGTTAACTGATTAATTTTGTTTACATAGTTGATGGTAAAGTCTTTATTTTCAAAGTAATGTATCTTGCTTCTCATCCTTTTCCTAACCCCTCTAAGGTATGGCGCGCAAACCGACCTTGTGTCAATACGGCGCGTAAACCGGTTGACATTTCCCATCTTAGCCTGAGAAAACTGTGTAAAATATAAAGTCAGTCTCTTGTTTAAAATCAGTCTCTTGTTTGTTGTCTTTTGTCCCCTTCCCAAATACAGAGCGGGGAATAGAGCAGTATGTTATGCTCTATTCCCCGCTTTGGCTTCATGTTCAGATGACCTTGGGACTTAGAAAATTCACGTACAAAGCGGGGAATAGATCGGTTTGTGGTCCAAGTGAGAATCAATTACTGCTCTATTCCCCGTTTCAATAATATGACCAAACGACCTTGACCCACTTCGGGACTTAGAAAATCCTCGTATTGTAATATATCCCCCCCCCCCCTTTGACGTAACATCCCCCCTTCCGCTTTGGTGACGTCACTTTGCCTTTATAAGCGGGAGCAGTCCGCAGTCTCGTCGCAGTAGCTTGCCGCCCGCTGTTTGGGTATACGTCCCAGTGGGTTGCACTCTGCTGCAGCGTAGGTCTGTTAAGTGTGCGTTGGGCCCGACGCGCAATTAAGAGATCCGCGCCCTTGCATGTTTAGTTAGTTTGTTAAGCATGTTAGATAACGCTTGTAGTTTGCTGCTAGGTAATGTAGTTAGTCTAATATATGTTAATGTTTGGTATCGGTTTGAAGTGTCTTATTTACTAATGAAATATGTACTCCCGGCCCTACAGGTCCCTCAACAACCTTGGTCAAAACTTGGGTTCGCAGCAGCCTGACGCCGGGTGTTTGGGTCTACGTCCCACCGGGTTTCAGTGATACTGTTGACCTTTGCAAAACCGACCTTGGCTGTTCTTGTAAAAGTAACGTTAACTGATTAATTTTTGTTTACATAGTTGCTGGCAAAGTCTTTATTTTCAAAGTAATGTATCTTGCTTCTCATCCTTTTCCTAACCCCTCTAAGGTATGGCGCGCAAACCGACCTTGTGTCAATACGGCGCGTAAACCGGTTGACATTACCCATCTTAGCCTGAGAAAACCTTGTAAAATATAAAGTCAGTCTCTTGTTTAAAATCAGTCTCTTGTTTGTTGTCTTTTGTCCCCTTCCCAAATACAGAGCGGGGAATAGAGCAGTATGTTATGCTCTATTCCCCGCTTTGGCTTCATGTTCAGATGACCTTGGGACTTAGAAAATTCACGTACAAAGCGGGGAATAGATCGGTTTGTGGTCCAAGTGAGAATCACTTACTGCTCTATTTCCCGTTTTAATAATATGATCAAACGACCTTGACCCACTTCGGGACTTAGAAAATCCCCGTATTGTAATATATATTTACTCGTTACAACATTATTACCCCCACCGTATAACACTTGCACTCCCCACCACTATCAGTATGTATAAAAGAGGGTCCCCCAGCACTAGTAAAATCATTCTTCCTCTTGTGCTGTTATACCTCACACCATGGCACACATTAGGAAGCAGACACAACCTCTCAAATTGAAACCTTCTGCTTCGTCTTCGCCCGCCTCTACCACTCCGTCTTCTGCGGTTCCATCCATCCTTCGGACAGCCCTGATGTTAGCTAACATCGTCCCGGAGAACTGTCCACCACTACCTGCTGCGTCAACGACTTACACAAGTCCTTCACCTCTTCCGTCAACTTCTCGTGCTGTTTCTCCAAGTCCTTTGTCAACGTCTCGTGCTGTTTCTCCAAGTCCTTCTACATCTTCAAGTTGTTCTACATGTTCATCAAAGTCTTCCAAATCGTCTGCTTCTTCATCCTCATCAACATCAAGTTCGAGACCAAGCCAACCAGCCACCCAATCATCTTCTCCAACCAGACCTTCAGTAATCTGCACATATACTTCATCTCCTTCAGAGAAATTTAAACAACTTAAATCTGTACAAAGGATGTGCATGCTTCCTGCACAACAATGTAATTATATATTCAAAAAAGGTGCTAAGAAAGGTGAACGCTGTGTTAAACGTTGTATTTTAAATGAAGAAACGTGCAGTCTTCATTTAAAATTAAACCATGGCGCATCTCCTTCTTCACCACGTGCAACAGTGGTGCCAATTAAAATTCGAATTAACAGGCTTTGTAAAAACAAACGCTACTTCTTTGTTAAAATAAAGGACTTTGCAAAGGTGTTGGTTCAATGTGAAGGTAAACTGTATTATGTAGAGTTACCTAGAGCCATGGACCTCCACGTCAAAAAACCTACCCACAAGGACTATTTAATTCGAAATGATACAGGTATCACTGTGTGGAAATCATTAAAATAATAATATAAATAAAAAGACCAAAAGTTTATTCCAAATTAAATAAAGCATTTTTTCCAAATTAAAAAAAAAAGTGTGGACAACCTATTTACAATTTGTAGCATATGCTGCAGAGTGTAAATAAGTTGTCCACACTTTTTTTTGCAATGTTACAACGACCTTGACCTAGATAACGGACTTGGATAATTTACACTAAGTCAAAGATAAACTTAAAAGGAAAAAGGAGAAATATTATACTAAAGTCATTATTCAACAGTAAAGAGGGGAGGGGGTAAGCGGGTATTTAAGCGAGCGATTCGGAATATAATTATTAGTTGTATCATCATGAGCGTCAACAGCAACACATGGGGAAAGGAAATTAACGAAGAGGAGTTGTACGCAATTGCTGAGGCTGCAGAAATGACTGAAGTTTTTAAGATTAATAAGGTTGCGGAGAATGATGCTCAGTCACATCCGCAACAAACTACATCATCGATGCAGTCTACAACGCAGCAACCAAGACCCTATCATGTTATCCTGGAGGAGTATAATGAGGCGATGAGGTACGCCTTTACTAAGTGGTGTGGTCAACCGCGTTCTCCTGAACAATGGGAGGAGCATGATGCAGACTTTCGCCTGGTTGCAGACTTAGAACTTGAGCTTCAAAGAACAAAGGCTGCTCAATAGTGAGAAGAGTTATTGTTTACTTTAAAATACAGAGCGGGGAATAGATCAGTTTGCGGTCCAAGTGAGAACCACTTACTGCTCTATTCCCCGTTTTGGCAACTTGTTTAGATGACCTTGGGACTTAGACAATTTTCGTTTGGTAAAAAACAACATTGAAATATATGTTGTTTTTCAACATATATCCCCCCCCCCACTTCCATTGGGTATAAAAGAGACACCTTATCGATGGTAAAATTAGTCTGCTGCTTGTATTCGCCCACCTCAGACACCATGGAGCACATCACTGTTTCATCTTCTGCTGCCCCATCGATACTTGTCCAGGCTATGATTCTATCCAACATTTTTCCAGAGACTAGTAATACTTCGCCAAACTTAAACTCGAGATCTTTCAAAACCGAGAGAAACAATGCTAGTTCTCGGAAAATGAGAACAAAGATCGCTGACCGTTATAAAGTATTAAGAAGCATATTACCATCCTCCAATCCGTATGATTCTAAATTAACCCCTATACAAAAGACAATAAAATACATTGCAAACCTACAATCGCAGCTTCAAGAACCGTCCTCAATTCACAAAGAAGTTTTACACAACCCTCCACCTTTTGAATCCGTTTTTCTTAAAGAGGATGAGTTAGCGGACCAACATTTTTTCGCTGAAGAACCTTCAGCTTACAAACAAATCTTCCTTATGGATGAAGATCAGGACGAGTAACTATCTTAAAACTAAAGTCCTTTGAAATACAAAGCGGGGAATAGATCAGTTTGAGGTCAAAGTGAGAACCTCTTACTGCTCTATTCCCCGTTTTGGCAATATGTTCAGACGACCTTGACCCACTCACAGACTTAGAAAATCTGCGGATAGGATAGAAAAATAAAACTGTTAAATAAAACTTTCCTTCTCTACTACCTACCCCCACTCTACTACCTACCCCCCACTCTACTACCTACCCCCACTCTAATGGTATAGGTAAGCGGGGTATTTAAGCGGCCGCTCCAGAACTTAGTAATTAGTCAGCTATGGACAGTCAAGCTGGATCATCCAACTTACATAGAGAGCCTAGAAATGTTCGAGAGCAGAAAAGGGTGCTAAAAGTAAATAAAGCATACAAGATACTACAATCAAAATTACCATTTGCTAGTCCAAAAATGTCAAGATTATCAATTATACAACACGCGACAAAATACATTAAAACTTTACAAATGGAGTTGGAAAAACCATTGACTTCGCCTCAACTGCCTGATCAACCAATCTCCAACTCAACTCTTAAAGAAGTTTTTCTTGATGATGGTGATGTTGCAATAGAAAAAATTCTTAATGAAATTGTAACATTCGAAATTGATCAATTTGTTTCAACTGACTAAAGATGGTTTGGAAATACTGAACGGAAGAATACAGAACGGGGAATAGATCAGTTTGCGGTCAAAGTAAGAACCACTTACTGCTCTATTCCCCGTTCTGGCAACTGGTGTAAATGACCTTGGGACTTAGAAAATATTCGTTTGATAAAAAATAATGAAAGATCTTCTTATTTCTTACAACAACAACAATATCCTTTCCTAACCCCCACCACCACCTAAACTAAGTATAAAGGAGGTTCTCCATCGTTGGTAAAAATTAGTACTCTGCTGAAAATGAGTGCATCCACTCCTTCTATCTCTGCAGCAACTATAATAGTTAGCAGACGGGTCGAAAACATTGATCAGTTGCTTGCTGTAAGGAGATTACTGCTACGGTATCTTGATATAGAGGTTAGTTGTCAATTGTACATGTGGAGACCAACAAGTGAAGTTTACAGTAGCGAAAATGAAGCATTTGAAACAAACTATAGTAGAAAGTTATATAAAATCTTTGGCAATATGGTAAGGTTAGTCGATAATGGATGGAAGATTAACATAACATTTTATATTGTTCCAAACCTGTAACTAAAGCAAAAAAAAAACAAAAAAAAACGATGGGTATATAAGCCCGATGTTGCAGAGACAATTATCACTTTGGTTCTGAATTGCATCAAGAGAGCACCTACCATGGTATACCTCCACTATATTGACTCTACTGCTAAAGCGGATACTTTTATCCAGCGTGTTTACCAACTGTTAACGGAGTACCAACATGTTCAGGTCAAAGGATTGGGTATTCGTGGAACAGAAGAAGTAAAAATAGATGTAAAACCAATCCCTTTGAAGAAAAAAATTGACCAATTATTACGAGAAAGCTACATCCTGTGCCTTTATTACACAACCTCATAAACTACATAAAAGGCCAAAGGGGGGGGGGGAATACAGAACGGGGAATAGATCAGTTTGAGGTTTGAATAAGAATCTCTTACTGCTCTATTCCCCGTTCTGGTAATAGGATAAGGTGACCTTGACCCACTTACAGGACTTAATCATTTGTGTTACAATAATACCTCTTCCCTATCACTTTTCCTTACCACTTGCACTTTCAACACTTACCCCCACCACCACCAAAATCAGGTATAAAAGGTGGTTTCGTATTAGTGGTAAAACCAGTCTGCTACTTGGAATCATGTCGCCCAGAGATAACATTTTCCCTTCTAAGAAGACTATACTGGAATTGATTCAAAATATTCCAGTAAATATAAACGAAGATGAAGACGAAGACGATTCAGAGATGGAAGATGAACTATTTAGTGATCTTGAACTACTGAGTGAGTTTGCTAGCAGTGAACCATATCTTGGAGAGATGGAGCTGTTGGAGCTGTTGACTGACGACGACGACGACGATGATAATGAACCAGAATGTCATCATCAGTTGCTCTGTTTGGAGGAAATGGACCTTGTTGATAGTGAAACCCCTCCAAGCAGTATTAATATCGATGATGTAGTTCTAGATCCAATCACAGGGAACTTTTGTGTTCGTCGTCGCTTATTTAGTGATATGAGCTCATCATCATCATCATTATCATCAGAAGAATCTGAATAAGTCTTTGTTGTCTTCAAATAGTTTACTTTAAATACAAAGCGGGGAATAGATCAGTTTGTGGTTATAGTGAGAATCACTTACTGCTCTATTCCCCGTTTTGGTAATATCGTTGTATGACCTTGACCCATTTACAAGATTGAAAAAGTGGGGTAACTTATACATTTAATGGTGGGGGAACGTCTATTTAAAGACGATGCAACAGTGTATATTTATCATATCGGCATGATGAACCCACCAGGAAACTCCGTTTGCTACAGCTTTCCCCTCATCGATATCGATGATGTGATAAAACTTACATCAATAACAAAACGGTTTGAACTCGAAAGGCGACTCATAAAAGTCGACGTAATTCCACAAGATCTCCGTTCGGCAATGTTGACCATCGAATATGTTAAAGATGAATCTACAACTGAAGATCCCTATTGTTTTATGAAATTTTTAGTTGATCGAGATGCAATGTGTACAATCCGACTTCACATCCGAGTTTAAAATCTATCAAATGTTCCTGTTGGAGAAAATTGTCTTAGTTAAATACAGAGCGGGGAATAGATCAGTTTATGGTTTGATATGAAATCATTTACTGCTCTATTCCCCGTTTTGGCAAATATGTTCAATGACCTTGACCTAAATACAGAACTTTGTACCCTTCAGCTACAATAGTAAATATAAAATGCAAAAAAATAGTAAACTTAACGTAATACGTACCCCCACCACTTTTGCTAGGGTATAAATAGAGGGGTATTTGCAGTGTTTTTCATTATTGCTTTGACCCTTGCGGAGATCGCACCTACATTATGCATCGCTGCGATATTTGCAAGTCTTCATTTAAGGATGAATTTCTTTTAATGATTCATAAAGAATTAAAACATAACAACAACCAAGATGAAAAGTATGAAGAAGAAGAATTGAAAGAAATAGATCGAATGTTAGCTTAACACCAACATTCCAGACCAAGTGTTATTCAATATGCATCATCAACATCGACTTCTACGCCTGCTATGTCTACACTTCACCGTCCTTCAACATCAACACCATCAACATCGACTTCAACGCCTGCTATGTCTACACTTCACCGACCTTCAACATCAACAGCTGTAGATGTGGAACTACACGCTCAAGCACTACCCGGTAAGGTAGTAACACATTTTAAAATTGACAACGTAAAATTACAACTTGAAAACTTTCTACATAACGCCAAAGAATTAGTAACCAAAACATTAAAGAATGAACAAAAAAGATTAAATTTTATCAAATTTGGACTGTTGCTAGATGCTATATTCACTAACATACAAAACGAAACATCACCAAGAGGTTTTATGACAAAAAACCGAACCATCATGGCTGCGTCAGATATTGAAAAGATTGTAACAGAATGTTTTGAGGAACTTTCGACAAAAATACAAGAGCATGAAGGAAGAGGATCTGGATGGACTTTATTAAGTATAACAAGTCTGGATGTTAGAGTTCATAAACACGGTTATGGAATGAGAGGAAGTAGTTACATTCCTATTCCGAAAAAAGTAAGTGATACCAAATCCTGTATTAATGTGCAAAATGAAGATAACGAATGTTTTAAATATGCTATGTTGGTAAAATATGTAAACAAAGACCACCAAAAAAGACCAAGTCAAAAATATGAAGAAGTTCAACATAAGTATAATTTCCAGGGAATGACTTACCCTGTTGCAATTACTGATATATCAAAATTTGAAAAGCAAAATCCGTCGGCTTCAGTCAACATATTTGGTTTGGATTCGTCAAATAATGTGTATCCCTTGCGCATAACATCGAATGAGCGCAACAATCATACTGACCTGTTATTAATCAATAAAGGAGAGATATCCCATTACGTGTATATAAAAGATTTTGAAGGGCTTGTATGTAAACAGTTAACAAAACATAAAAGTAAAATCACAACATGTAAGAGATGCTTTTGCCACGTGAGCAAACCA
This sequence comes from Allygus modestus, assembly GCA_963675035.1. Classification (NCBI taxonomy): domain Eukaryota; kingdom Metazoa; phylum Arthropoda; class Insecta; order Hemiptera; family Cicadellidae; genus Allygus; species Allygus modestus. The sequence continues at coordinate 132,697,412 of OY776114.1, forward strand.
TTAAGAAGAGGAGGTTCAGAATGGTTATTAGAACATCAAAGGTTATGTAGTGGGAATTATGAGGTTAGAATTAAATTACCTCATCCTAGCAGAGCATACGTACAATTTGACAAAGTAAATCAACAATACCCTATTCCATTTGTTGTGTACGCGGATTTCGAAGCATCTTTACTTCCAATTGAACAACAAGAAGAGGATATTACAAAAAGAAGCAAATATCAAAAACACGCACCAAACAGTTACTGTATACTAACAAAATCCACGCTGTCTGAAGAACATCTTCAAGAATTTGGACTATCATCTGCTCCGAAGATTTATCGCGGTGAACAAGCAGCGAAACACTTTGTAGACGATTTGTATTATATTGCCTCTAAGGTGGAAGAACTCTACAAAATGAAAATACCGATGCTGCCTATGGAAGAACATCAACTTCAACATCACAATCTGGCAACAACATGTTATCTGTGTAATAACATATTTACACCAGATAACGTTAAAGTTCGTGATCACGACCATCTTACAGGAGTCTACAGAGGTGCAGCCTGTAACGCTTGCAATTTGAATTACAAACTTCCATCTTTTATACCCGTTGTTCTACATAACCTTAGTGGATATGACTCTCACTTTATAATTCCCGAATTGGGAAGAGATGATGGGGCGATAGATGTTTTGGCAACAACAATGGAAAAATTTATAAGCTTCTCTAAAAAGGTTGGCAAAATAAAACTTAGGTTTATTGATTCGTTTAAATTTATGCCTTCTAGCCTAATGAAATTAACTGAGAATTTAAAAAAAGAAGATCTGATAGAAACAAGCAAAATTGTAGCCAGTAATAAAATGGATCTGGTTCTTCGAAAAGGGGTCTTCCCCTACGATTACATCGATGGACTGCATAGATTTAATGAAACATCACTTCCTCCACCAGAACAATTTAACAACAAACTTAATGATTCGGAAATTTCACTTGAAGATTATCAACATGCATGTCGAGTATGGAACGAGTTGGATATGAAGACCTTAGGAGAATACTCAGACTTTTATGTAAAACTTGACGTGACTCTTCTCTGCGATGTTATGGAAGAATTCCGAAGAACCTGTTTTGCAGCATACGGTTTGGACCCTCTACATTCGTATACATCTCCAGGACTAGCTTGGCAAGCAATGTTGAAAGAAACAAAATGCAAACTCCAGCTGTTAACAGATATAGATATGGTTTTAATGGTTGAGTCGGGTGTTAGAGGTGGATTAACTCAAAGCGTGACAAGACATGTTAAAGCCAACAACAAATATCTACCAGACCATGATCAAGAGAAACCTTCAACGTACTTGGGATATTTCGACGCAAATAATCTGTATGGATGGGCCATGTCGAACCCACTTCCATTTGACAACTTTAAATGGGTTGATCCCGATTGTATTGGGGATATATCACAAATTCCAAAACATGGAGATACCGGATATATTTTGGATTGCGACTTTGAATATCCAGAAGATTTACACGATCTTCATTATGACCTTCCACTCCTTGCAAGAACAGAAATTTCACCAACTGGAAAACACCCCAAATTAATGATGACCCTTAACAATAAACAACGATACGTAGCTCACTATTGCGTTGTTCAACAAGCTATCGAATTAGGTTTACGTCTTACTAAAATTAATAGAGCCGTGGAATTTTCCCAATCGTGCTGGTTGAAACCGTACATAGACTCGAACACTACCAGAAGAGCAGCCGCTACATCAGCCTTTCAAAAAGACTTTTTTAAATTAATGAACAATGCGATATTCGGTAAAACATTAGAAAACAAAAGAAGACATAAAAACGTTAAACTTGTTACAGATCCGAACAAACTACAGAAACTCGTACAACAGCCTAACTTTAATACATCTATAATTATTAATGAAAATCTTGTAGCTGTATCTATGAAGAAAACAAGTGTGAAGATGGATCGTCCTTTGTATATAGGAATGTCAATCCTGGATATCTCCAAGACTCATATGTACGATTTTCATTACAAAAAGATGGTCACCTTTTATGGACGGGAAAACATCGGCATCTCCTACATGGATACAGACGCTTTTATATATTGGATAATTACTAACGATATGTATGAAGATCTTCGGACATTTGATTACAAAAACGACTTTGACTTTTCCGACTATCCAAAAGATCATCCAAACTACGACAATGACAGAAACAAAAAAGTGCTTGGCAAATTTAAAGATGAAGCCAATGGTGTTATACTTCAAGAAATTGTTGCACTAATGTCAAAATTATATTCTTTACAACTAAATGAAAACCAAGTCATTAAGAAAGCTAAAGGAGTAAAAAGTTTGTATTTAAAGAAGAATGTGCATTTTAATCACTATAAGAAATGTTTATTTGAAGATCAAGATATAATAGCAAAATTTAACACAATCAGAAGTTTCAACCATCAGCTGTACAGCGTGACTGAAGTAAAAAAAGCTCTTTCTTCAAATGATGATAAACGACACATCCTTGCAGACAATATCCACACTCTACCATTCGGCCACTATTCCCTCAACCCTATTGACGAGTAACCCTTTCATCGTCCTACATCCCTTTTCCTTTTCCTTTCCGTATAAAAGGGGGAACACAGCAGTATTTTGCTGTGTTCCCCCTTTTATACATTAGTTTGGAATGACCTTGGCCTATATAAGCAGATATATACAAAAGAATATTTAATACCATATCAGCTGTCTTCGTGAAACCATCATGTCAGACCTGAAGGAGAAGATTATTAATGAACTACACAAACCTGCAAGAATAAAGTTTCCAAGAAGAAATACTGTTATAAAAGGGATAAATGATCTATATCAAGCGGATTTAATTGAAATGCGACCGCATAGCAGAATAAACAAAGGATTTAAATATATACTCACAATTATTAATTGTTTTACAAAAGTTGCAGACGCTTTGCCTCTAAAGGACAAGACTGGTAAAAGCGTAACAGAAGCCATGGAAATAGCCATAAAAAGAGATAAAAACAAAATTAAACATTTACAAACTGATGATGGAACAGAATACTTTAATACAAACTTTGCACAGTTAATGAATAAATATAAAATAAATCATTATTCTACAAATTCAGAGAAAAAAGCAGCTATTGTAGAAAGATTCAATAGAACCTTAAAAGGAGCACTCTATAAACAATTTTCAAAAAGAGGTTCTTACGTATGGTATGATGTTTTACCACAATTAATAAATGATTATAACAACAGGTTTCATAGAACTATTGGTATGAAACCTAACAAAGTAAATAGAAGAAATGCAAAAGATGTATTGAAACGCATAAAGAAAAATACAAAGCCTAAAGTAGAAAAAATGCAGCCAAGAAAATTTAATGTAAGTGATAAAGTACGGATTAGTAAATATAAGGGAGTGTTTACCAAGAAATACCTTCCCAATTGGACGAATGAAGTTTTTACAGTGTATAAAGTGCAACCGACTGTACCTGAAACGTATATCTTAAAAGATAACAAAGGAGATTTGTTGCAAGGTGCATTTTATGGACATGAAATGTTAAAGTCAACAGTAGGTGATGTATATCTTGTTGAAAAAGTGTTACAAAGAAAAAAGGACGCAGTTAAAGTGCGGTGGTTAGGGTTTAACAAAACTGAGGATTCATGGATACCTATAAAGGACTTGGTGTAATGCAAGCAACTCATTTCATCGTTAACCTTTGAGCAGGATGGAGATTATTCACCATAAAGATCGATTCAATATTAATAACATAGATGATTTAACTGTGGATAACGTTAATATCAACAATGGTAAACACGGTAGTTTATTTCCAAACACTGTTCGATGTATAGTAAGTGGCCCCTCAAACTGTGGAAAGACCAATGTTGTCTTTAATTTGATCACTAATCCGCAGGGATTAAGGTTTAATAACCTATATATTTTTTCAAAGTCCCTACAACAACCAAAGTATCAATTGCTGGATAAAATCCTATCTGATGTGTCCGATGTTAATTTTTACAAATTTAACGCTAGTGATAGCATTATGCAACCAAACGAAGCGAAACCGTATTCTGTATTTATATTTGACGATGTATCTTGTGAAAATCAGGATACTATTAGAAACTACTTTGCCATGGGAAGACATAATAACATCGATAGCATATATATAGGACAAACTTATAGCAAAATCCCAAAACAACTTATCAGAGATAATGCAAATGTTTTAATTGTATTTAAACAAGATGATACTAACCTAAAACATACATATAACGATCATGTAAATGCTGATATGGCATTTGAAAAGTTTAAAGAGCTTTGCGGAAAAGCATGGGCGGAAAAGTATGGATTTCTGGTTATTATGAAAGATCAAGCTATAAAAGACGGCCGTTATAGAATAGGTTTTGATAAATTTGTTTTACTACACTGATTAGCGGTATTACTGTACAAGTCGTCAAGGTGTGAAGATGGTTAACCAGGAAAAGCTACTAAAAGAAATAAAATCACTTAGTGATTCTATTAGACAAAAAAACCGAGCTTTAAAATCAGGTATAAATGAAAGAGAGCAATTTTTAGAAACAACATTTAAACCTGTTACTGAACCTTTAAAGCGATTAGCACAAAATATGGAAAAACCTTCAATTCGCTTCGAAGGAGACAAAATGCTACCAATTTCCAAATATGAAGAAGAATTTCAGAATGATGAAAGTTTTGACCAGTTACAAACATCTGAAGAAAGCGACGAGTATGAAGAAAGCGGAGATATAGGAGATTTAAGGGAAAAGAACATTGCAGGAGATACAAGTACAGAAGATACAAGTGCGGAAGATACAAGAGCAGAAGAAGAGGATATCAACCCATCCAACTTAAGCAAATTAGGCACAGATATTATGTTTAAAGGAACACTTGGAAGAAAATATACATTAAAAATGTTACATGGCACACATGCTAATCGAAATTATCATACATATGGAGCTAGAATAGAGGATAAAGGATTAATGATTGGAGATAGAAAGTTAGATATAAACGAAAATGATGATATAGTTATTGGTGATAAGAAATATAAAGGTACAACAGGTTTGTTTGAACTCATCTTTAAAAATAATCCTGGTAAATATACTAAAAAGGATTTACAATTGTTTAAAAATATACTAGAGTATACAAATGCACATAGAAAAAAATATTCCAAAGACCTACCTATTTATAGAAACAGGTCAATAAAATACACAAACATTATATCTAGTCTTTTCCCCTCGAAATCAAATAAAGCTCCAATTAAAAGAAGAGCTTTATCTTCTGCTGAATTAAATGTTTTGCATAAAAAAAGAAAAACAACTGATCCTACTACATCTGGAAGGGGATTATTAAAAAATTTGTATAAAACCAATATAATATATTACAACGATATAAATAAGTTAGTTGATCGAATGAGGTTATTACATGAAGCTATGGAAGCCGGGCACACTGGTTTAGAAAACGAATGGGTAGCTTTGGTTGATGAACTGCGAAAACGAGAAATAATTGTTCAGTAGACGTATATATAGTAAGAACCTAAACGATAGCGATTCAGTTACATCATGAGTGTGGACAAGTTTGGACGGTATTCCGAGTTTGGAGTAAAATCTGGATATAGTGAAAAAAGAACTGGGTTTCCGTTAACACCTGATGGTAATTATAATTTTGAAGGAAAAGTAATTCAAAATGTTGGTGATCCGCTTTTGTCTTCTGATGCGGTTACGGTACAATACATGGATAAAAGAACCCCGATTGTACACGAAGACCATTGGGGGTTTTCCGGTAAAAGGTTAAGCAATATAAAACATCCCATTTATGATGGTGAAGCAGTAAATTTAGCGACTTTAAAATTGTTAACGATTTACAAAAAGAATGAAACTGATACAAGCTATGATGTAAAAAAATTAAAATTGTCAAATGTAGGTGATTGTGAGCAGGATGGAGACGCTGTAAATAAGAAAATATTTGATATAGTACACAAGAAATGGACTACAGAATATGAAAAACATATGGAAAGGTTTGGTGCAGCTTTATTTAATTATATCCATCGGGCTTCAGGAAGAGCTGTAGCTTCAGATGTTGACAGCCACAATTATTTAGACTGGAAAAAGATACACAATCCAGAAAAACCTAATCAATTAGATAAACCGTCTGAGCCTTCTAAAGTCAAGACATTAGGAAAGGGGGATAAAGTGAATGTGATTAATGAACCAACAGAAAACGATGAAGATTACATAAGAGAAAAAAGAATTTAAATACCCATGATAAGGGATAAAGCATCAGTCATATTCGAGAGATGATACAGAGAGGATGATGGAATCCAATATTACTGCGTGGAGTTTAATATCTCAAGAGCCGAGATTTCCCCAAGGAGTGCTGACAGATGGTTTTGTTCAACGGTTTGATAGATATATGGATTGGGAACAACTTTCCATACACTACCTCTTCACAATGACTATGTTAAGAATTTATTTTCACAGAGTTAACTGGATTCATATTTTACAAAGACAACAGTTTTCAGAAGACTTCCTTGTAGAGATGACATCAAATTTTAATAACTGTTGGGAAGTAATAAGTAAATATCAAAATCTCTCTGAAAATTACATTGACAATTTTAAAGATAAACTAGACTGGAATGTGTTATTTAATTATCAACGATTAAGTGGCAAGTTTCTAAGGGAACATGACAATTATTTAGATTTTATTCATTTTACCGAAAACAACGATACCATCACCAGCGGAGAAACATTTGAAACATCTTCAATTACACCTTATTTCTATTTTTACTACTTTTATTTATTATGTCTACATTTAATTAATTAATCCATTTCTATATAATAAATGGATTTTAAACAGTATATATAATACAAGAAGCCAAGACTAATATTACATTCATTGTAAAACATTTATAGAGTGCACCTACTGATTGTAAGTTTGGCTATAAATAGTCATGCCGAGGGCTAAACGCATCAGTCATAATCGAGAGAGATTACAGAGAGGAAGGGGAATAGCATCAACAGCATTTTCTCTATTAAGTAAACCGGTTGGAGCTATATTTAACAAGGCGATTGATTTATTACCTGTGGAATTACATTTACCTGGAGGATATCAATATTGTGGTCCTGGAACCAAATTAGAGAAACGGCTTGCTAGAGGAGATCCTGGAATAAATAAGCTTGATCAGGCCTGTAAACAGCACGATATAGCGTATTCCAAATTTGGTGATACAAAAAATAGATCAATAGCGGATAGAGCACTTTCTGAGAAAGCTTGGCAAAGAGTAAAATCTAGTGACGCGAGTATTGGTGAAAAAGCAGCGTCTTTAGCAGTAACAGCAGCAATGAAAGCAAAAACTACGTTTGGAGGAGGAAAGAGAAGAAGGCGTGGGAAAAGACCCGCTAAGAAACAAGGAGGTAATATCAGAAGAAAACGTCGATCTACTAGTGGTAAAGGTAAAAAGAAACCAACAATATGGTCAATGATAAAAAAGGGAGGAGGACTATACCTAAGACCGTATCGTGTGTATTAAATAAGAAAGAGCAATTAATAATTAAAAACAAAGAATTAACCAATGAAGAACTGATTACATATGCTTCTTGTTTGAAAATCCCATTTTTTAGAGGAGTATTTATGAAAGATGAATTACCGGTTAAAATGTGGAAAAATGAGACTGGTATAGTAAATTTGGATAATAGTGAAGGATTAGGCACTCATTGGGTGTGTTACAAGAAACTTGGTGAAACGATTTATTATTTCGACAGTTTTGGAAACCTTCCACCACCGAAAGAACTTCAACAATACTTTCGTGCGGCAGAAAATGTTTTTTACAATTATACAAGAAAACAACCTGATGATACATCCATTTGCGGTCATTTATGTTTAGACTTTTTAGCTAAAAGTGTTAGTCAACTTTAAGATGTCTTCGTATACAGTGTCATTAACCGGTAACTCATGTACTTTGCGCAGTATTCTGTTTCCAGCGCTACGTTTGCAAAAAGGAAGACTATGGGAAGCCGCATTATTGGATTTAACAACATATAACTCTATTCCAAACGTTAGTGAAGGAATTAATAACAAAATACATTATTACAAGACAAAAGATAATAAAGGAAAATATTCAGCTTTGGAAGAATTCAGTTTACCAACAGGAGCTTATGAAATTGATAATATAAATGAAGTTATACAAAAACATATGGGAAAAGAAAATATAACGATAAAAGGCAATAACAATACAATGAAAGCCGAAATTACTTCTAAGTATTATATTGATTTTGGCCAAGAACGTTCAATTGGTAGTTTATTGGGGTTTTCTAAGGAAACAAAGGTATTAGAACCTAATACAACTCATTCTGGGAATAGAAATGTGACGATCATCAAAGTAAACAGCATAGACATTACATGTAACATTATACAAGGATCCTACAGAGATGGAGAAAATCGGCATATATTACACACATTCTACCCATCAGTCGCACCGGGTTTCAAGATAGTAGAAAAGCCTCAAAACCTTGTGTACCTACCGTTAAACACCAGTTTCATTTCAGACATCGTGCTGAACATAGTGGATCAAGACGGAAACCTTATTGACTTTCGAGGAGAAGCTATTACTGTAAGAATACATATAAAATCATCCGCTTAGATAATGGGGTTATCATTTAAAAAGAGAGAGCCAACCAGCAAAGAGGTCAGTAGCTCATCAGCTGTAGAAGGATTAACAAGTGACAACATTCGTTTTCTAGAAGAAATTGGATTAAAGGTCATTAACAATGGATATACTGGATATAGCGCAGGGCCCAACATTCGACGAGACCTTATGGGAAAAGGAATATCACACGCACAACCCTTACGCTTCGTCCAAATTAAACAATAACGATGAAATTAGGATTCCTATACAACAACAAGACATTTATACTCTTCCATGCGAAAGTTATTTATATATTGAAGGAAAAGTAACAAAAGCTGACGGTACTGTTGGAACCACTGTTCCGTTCATAAATAATCCTATGGCATTTTTGTTTGACGAGATTAGATATGAAATTTCAGGAGTTACAGTCGATTCAACAAAAAAGGTTGGAATTTCCAGTACATTAAAAGGATTAGCATCTTTAACACCAAATGAGAAGAATCTGTTAGCTGTTGCAGGATGGGTTGCACCAGACAAAAGTATAATTACTCCTGACGCTTCGGGAAACTTTGATTTTTACGTACCTTTAAGATTACTTTTAGGATTTGCTGAAGATTACAGAAGAATAATAATAAATGTAAAACAAGAACTAGTTTTATTAAGGTCATCAAACGATAATGATATTATTAAAGCATCTGCTGGAACAACTGAAGCCAATTTAGACTGGAAACTAACATTAGACAAGATTGTTTGGAGAGTACCACATGTGCGACTAAATGATGAACACAGGATTACATTATTAAGAAAGTTAAAATCAGATCGAGACATTGTAATGCCATTCAGAAGCTGGGAGTTTCATGAATACCCCGTTTTACCTTCAACACAACGGCATACATGGACTGTAAAAACTTCTACTCATTTGGAAAAAGCGAGATATGTAATCTTTGGATTACAAACAAAGAAAAAAAGTATATTAACTGAAAATGCTGGTGAATTTGACCATTGTAAATTAACAAACTGTAAAGTGTTCCTGAATTCACAATTCTTTCCCTACGACAACTTTAATATCTCTTTTGATAAAAAAAGGTACAGTGTTTTATACGATATGTACGCTAGGTTCCAAAATTCATATTACGGCAAAACAAACACACCTCTACTATCTCCCGTACAGTTTGAATCGAAAGCTCCGATTGTTGTAATTGATTGCTCCAAACAAAACGAATCTGTAAAATCGTCTAGTGTTGATATAAAGATAGAAATGGAATTTCAAGAAAACGTACCTGCAAATACATCTGCGTATTGTTTAATTTTGCACGATAAAATTGTTACATACACACCGTTGACTGGTATCGTAAAGACGGTATTGTAAAACGTTGTACCACCACCGGCACCGCCACTGTCGCTAACCTATAAATAGCGGAGCAACAATGCAGGTCTTCAGTTGATCGTCTATCGTCGCATGGGCAACATCTTCTACAAAATGAGTTCTCCATCTGTTGTACAAGGTGATGCAGAAATAGCACCGTTATTGGAACGTGATAATACCAGCGAAGCAGAAATTATCAAGGAAATAACTGCATTTTTAAAGTTTGGTAAAAGAGATAGAGAGGAGGAAAGTAATGCAGACCCATCAAAGGTAGTACCAAAAAGGAAGAAGAAAGTTGAAGAAAATATTCCTCCTCACATTTTAACTGAAGTGTTTTTGCGAATCTTTTACCCCATCTCAGCATGCATCAGTAAAAGTGTATCAGTTGGATTGATAAAGTCATTGGATTATTCCCCTACAGTAATTCTACACCATGGAACAAAAAAGGTTTTATTTTCGCAAAATGCTTGGGAGTCATTTTTGAAACATGTACATTTAATAGAATGTTATTTAACTAACAGTTTGTGTGGAAGAAAAACACATATTCGACTTTTGGATTGTGACAATGAAATCGATATTGTTAAACATCGCGGACAACTACAAGTGCGAATTAGAGACTTGACTCAACATGAAAATAAGATTCTACTGTCACGTGAAGAATTCTACGTTTTAAACTACGCAACAGAACCTATTACAAGGTACATGAGACAGTTGGTATTTGCAAGCGCTATTATTAAAGAATATTTGGTCGATACTTTGGAAAAACAACCTGATAGCACCATCGTGTACGGACCTGTGGATACATCTATTTTTAATAGAATACCTCATGAAGTTTGCATGTGGAGAAAGTTAAAGGATTTTGAACCACTTGTAGAAATCGCTACAGAAGCTACAGAAGAAACAACAGAGGAAGAAGAAACGGAGAAAAAAGAAGATGAAGAAAACGAAACACGAGAAGAGGAAGTTAAAAAAGACTAAAGTTTAACTTAGTAAAGAAGAACACACGTGGGGTAGGCCTATTGGGGACGGTGCCCACGTTAAATATACACCAACGCGCCTGCAACTGTACGGCCTGGTATTTAACCTACCGTGGTGTGGAAAACAGTTTAGTTGATCGTTAGGTGTCATGATGAGCGGAGGGGATGAAGAAGTGAGTGTAAAGCCTTGTGTAATAGAATTTCAAGCATTTCGAAATAATGATGATAGGTTTATTATCAAGGAATTAGTAATTTTAGACTTGCTTACATTTGTAGTTTACCCATTCACGTTTGAAGCTCCTTTTTCTTTTAACAACCTTAACGCCAAAGCAAAAAGTACAAACAAATGGATAACAAACTACTTTCATCACATACATTGGTATGAAGGATTTATAAGCTACAGTAATCTGCACAGTATTATGTTTAACTTTTGCAAACAATATTCACATATATACACAAGAGGATTAGAAAAAAGGAACTGGATACAAAAGTACACGCACGGTGATGTTTTCGATATAACTATCGGTAAGGACTTTAACATTAATCTCGGTAATATTTGTGTTGCTGCAAAAGATCCTAAACACGGACAATCAAACTGCGCATTGCACAACGCATATCGTTTGGCTGCTTACTTGGAACAAACGCAGAAATTTGGTGGGGGTAGCAAAGAACCGGAATGTGGTGGGGGTAGCGGGGCCTATAAATACGAGGATCCAACACCGCTCCGGCACGAGTATTATTCGAGACTCCGAAGAGGCAACATCACAGAAGACATCGCAACCACCACTGACGAAGATGGCATCACAACAGTTTCTACAAACACTGGTTGATCAATTCAACACTCATTCAAAATCCGACCTTCTGCTAACTAAAAAGTGTTCAGAATTAAAAGAACAAAAACACTACATTATTCATAACATCAAGAAAGTGGAAACCACACATGGAGAAGCAATTCTAGTTTCATTGAGCGAAGCACCTTTAACTTCAGGAGATGAGCCGAAGTTTCAAGTATTTCTTCCAAAACGATTTGTTCAACTGCTACAGAATGAAGATTTGCGAGATATTCAACCGGGGACGTTGTATTTGGTATCACACGGTGTAAGCGGCAACAACTCAACGGAACTCACTCTGCACATCATGCATCCTTGTACATAATGTCTCTGTTTGTATTTCTCTGTTTGTATTTTATTGTTTGTATTTCTAGTCATCAATGTTAAACTTAAGTTTATTGTATTGTAAAATGTTTGTTTAATAAAGAAAAGAAAAATAAAAAAAATATGAAAAAAATAAAGAAAACAGCAACACAGCAGTATATTATTTTATATACTGCTGTGTTGCTTTTTTTTAAAATTCGAATGGGTGACCTTGAACTTTCATTCAGGGTTAACTTATGAAGAGGTATAAAAGAGAGGGAGCAGTGAAGTTAGTCTCAGTCTTGTCTAACACACGCTGCAGCTAACATGTCGGTGCCACCTATGAACAATTTATTTTTCGATAACAATTTGAAGACATATTGTTGCGAGTTACAATGTTTTAAAATACCAGGCGATCAAGTTGACGGGAAAGCTTGTCGTAAGTGCAAGTGTTTTAGCTATTGCATATGTAGATGTAAAACGTATCAAATGAACCGACAAGATAAAATACAAGAATTACGCCGAAGGATTGCATTACTGTGGCGGCGAATGTAGTAGCAACCATCTGCCTCGCACCAGCTGCCACCTGCCGCCTGCCATCTGCCGCCCGCCATCTGCTCCGCCCCACCACACTTTTACCCCCACCATTTTGTTTGATACCAAAACGCTAGCTAGCGAATAGTCAGTACACCTCCGGCTCTCGACTGGTGAACATCGAGTGCTCTTCACAAACGTAAAACATTATATTAAAATGTCCATTAAAATTAGGTGTATTCATTATGACTCTATTCATCTTGCGACTTACCAAGACCTCGAGGTGTTTAGTGAAGAGCTAAGACTTCTTATTGCGTCCGGTTACGATTTATCTTTGGAACTTTACGCATCAAAAAACAACATGGACTCTGCGCAGGGATCGAAGTATCTACCGTCTTTCTTCAGAAAGCGAAGTGATGGCCGCAACTCGTCCGGATCAACAACATCGATGACAACGAACAACGGGGAACTATTGTAAACATGAATTATTGTAAATAAAGTAATATTTGTAATAGTACTACCTCGCACTCGTATCATTCGATTGTTTCATTCGATAATTTTCATTCGATATTTATTATCGATTAACTATCGAATCACAATCGTTTTACGAGTGCGAGGTAGATTTTTTTAAAAAAACTTCACCGTGACCTTGAACTTTGAACTTTTACTCATTTCGTCACAAAACCGCCTACGTCACTGGCTCAGCCTCAGATGACGTATTTTTTCACTCAGCGCATCCGGTCACTGACCGGATGTGACGTCACTTCCGCCCCAGCAGCCCCAAATGCACACTACTGACATCCCATGGTCATCCTGAAGGATGTCCCCAGGATGTCGTGGGGAGAGGACATTTTTGTGTCCTGGGGACATCCTGAGGGTATCTTGAGGATATCATGGGATGAGATAGGGATAATCCTGGGATATCCTGCATATCCCACTGTGATGTCCTTGGGATGTCCTGGGGACAATCTTGTGCTGTGTGGGAAGTAATTGGTTAAAAAATTGGAGAATAAAAGTTAATGCAACAAAGTCGTCACATTACACATTCACACTAAGGACAGGTGTATGCCCTCCTGTACACATTGACAACAACAGAATCCCTCAAAGTAACGAAACACGTTATCTTGGTCTCCATCTAGACAAGCGATTAACATGGAAGACACACGTAACAAAAAAGATAACTGCTCTCAAATCAAGAGCTAAGCAACTTTATCGACTACTCAATTTCAATTCAAAATTACCTACTAAATCAAAATTACTATTGTACAAAACTCTTCTAAAACCAATATGGGCTTATGGTATTCAAATTTTTGGTTCAGCAAAATTTTGTCACTTAAAGAAAATTCAAACCTTTCAATCTAAAATGCTTCGCTTAATTTCTGGCGTTCCCTACTATGTAAGTAACAAGACACTTCATACAGACTTTAAATTGAAATTTGTTCACGAAACAGCAAAAGAATGCTATCAACTATTCTTCAACAAACTTGATGGTCACTCAAATCCTTTGATTCAAGAACTCCACACACCGACACTTCCTGGCATCCTTCAGAGAAGATTAAAAAGAAACTGGAGCCGAGATCTTCTAAGATGACTGTAGGCACAGAAGAGCAAAACAATACGTGTCAGAAGAAACCTTTGAAAATCAGTTCAAAAAAGGAAGACTACTGAGCCTACTTTTTAATATTATTTGTTCATGTTTTTGTTAGAATAATTATTAGCACATTTGCTCGTTGTGTGTGATTTTACAGTTGCAAATAAAGAATAAAGAAAAAAAAAATATATATATTTGAGTAAATATTACATATATAGAGTAGTAAAATAAATCAAAGGGACGTTGAGCTATAAATGACAACTGGAGGGACCTTAAAATATATAAAAAAGGCAAATGAGTTATACAAATATGATTATCAGTAGAGGGGAGTGGTGAAATATGACTCCGATTCATCTAAACAAACTGACTGGACCTCCCCCGAGCAAAGGTCGGCCCCAGGTACTATAAGGGGAAGTGGGGAAATATTACTCCGAGTCATCTAGAAACAAACTAACTGGCCTTCCACCGAGCAAAGCTTGGCCCCCAGGTACTATAAATATAATTCAAATAAGTGAAGCCACATACCAAGTTTGATTAATATTCATTCATAAATAAGCGATTTATACAATTTTAATTATTCTCCATGAGAATAACATGGGGGCTGAGTACGCAGGTTTGCTGCTACGGTAATAATCCTTAAAAATTGTTTTTTTGTGCAAATAACAATAGACTACATCCAGATGAAGCTGTAAACCAACTATATTTTCATAAATAAGCGAGATATAAATTTGTTCTTATTCTCCATAAGATTAACATTGGACAACGTACTGTGTTTAGCACTTTCAATATCTTTGTAACCATTTGTTTAGAGTAATGATAAAAACACAAAATTGTACGTCATTTTGAGCTGATTCCAATTGAAAAGAAACTAGAATTTGACTTTTTAAAATTATATGTAAAAAACTCAAAAAAAAAACATTTTTAACCAAACAAACCCCCCCCCCAAAAAAAAACCCCTTCGAATAGGTCGATCTGTCTGTTTTTGAACTTATAACGTCATAAATGCTGCTTTACAAGTTTATACCAAATTTCGTCAAAATCGGATTATTTTTACGAGAGTTATTTTTTCTATCGTGCTCACACACACACACACACACACACACACACACAAAACACATATATATATATATATATATATATATAACAGTTTTGAACGAATGGTGTTTTTGGCATTTGGGGACCTCAAAACGAAAAGTTATCATGGTCCCGGGCCTAGGTCTTACCAAGCCGACTACGGCAGTAGCTTCTTCCCTATAGGTGAAATTCGCTAAAAACATCATATGTTTAGGGTAAGAATCAGATGATCTGATAATTTTGTTGTTTGTTAATAATTTTCACCAATGAGTTTAATACAAGGAGTTCTATTGGTAATACTGGATGTAACACTGATGAACAAAACTGCGAGCCGTTCTTTCCAAATTTTGGGTGAGGCAAAGAACTAGTCGCTGGAATCGAACGAGAAGGCAAAGTGAATCAAACAAATAGCTATTAATGATTTGAAAATTAATAAATTTGTGTTGTTTATTTGCTCGTAATTAATCATATTTCACGGCAAAATTAGATACACAAATCAAACGAAAAAAATAATTTGTATCAACTTTTATTCCAGTGATTTGCATGAGTAGATTCACTTATAGGAATAAAACAACCAATTAGGATAGTTCAAAGAACGAGAAATTTTCCTCACCAGTGTACCAACCTACAAAAATCACCGGCTCGCTTTTTTGACAAAAATAGTGAATCAGTGTTACCTCCAGGTATATAATAAACCTCCTTGGTTTATTTTATAACCAATAAATTTTGTTTTTATTTAAGTTGTAGGTTATGTTTTTATGAGTATATTCAGTTTAAATATTTTCTAAAATGAGTGGCAGTGGCATTTCTCCTGACGAAGAACTTTGTAATCGCCGACTTTCTCACTTTACTTCCTTGTTTTTCGAGATAAGTGCATACCATTTTGTACGCATTTTTATAAATAAATGAGGAATTCTAAAACAGCAAATTATCTAATAACATTTATTTTTAACTTCTTTGTATAAAAATAAATGTACGTCTTTTTACGAAAAAAACTAATGTCTTATTAATTTTTCCTATTTTCAAGTCATTTATGTAATTTCCTCGGGTTCGGAATAGGCGAATTTTCGGAATAGCAGGTTCCAGATTAGCGAGACTCTTCTGTAAAAATAGGTACAGTTTTTGCATAGGTATTCATATTCTGTTCGCATTTATTTTTGTAACTCAAATAATTGTAAAATAGCAATATATATTAACCCCCGTAATAATAGTAAATATAAATACCCCCGTAGCAGCAAACCTGTATACTTAGCAAATTTCCAATGCATATATCTGTATCTTAATACCACATAAAGCCACATACCAAGTTTCATCAATATACATTCATAGATAAACGATTTATGACATTTTAATTATTCTCCTTAAGAATAACATATGGCGGCTGAATATGCGGTTTGCTGAAACAAGGAACAAAAAAACGGGTTTTTATACAAATATAAATATAACTCAACTAGGTAAAGCCACATACCAAATTTTATTAATTTATGTTCATAGTTAACGGAGATAACATTTTACTTATCCTCCTTAAGAGTAACATGGGGGCTGGGTACGAAGGTTTGCTGCGACGGGAATTATCGGCAAAAAAAGAGTTTTTTTGTGCAAATACCAATAGACCACAACAATATGAAGCAGTACCAAGTTTCGTCAGGATAATTTGATAAATAAGCGAGATATATAGCAACTTGTCTTATTCTCCATAAGAATAACATTGGACAATGTACTGTGTTTAGCACTTTCAATAACTTTATAACCAATTGACTTAGAACAATAATCAATTCACCATATTGTTTGTTTTTAAGCTGAAATCGAATGGTAAAAACTAAAATTTGATTTACTAAAATATGTAAAAAAAAATCAACAAAAATTTGGGGTACAAGACCCCCTCAAAATACCCCTTTGGATGGAGGGATCTGGCTGGTTTTCGAACGGTCATAAATGTTGTAAACGGTAATAGCTTCTTCCCTATAGGGGAAATTCGCTAAAAGGACGAGTCCAAATTTGCAATGGCAACTCACACGCCTTAGCTTTGTTAGTGAATTTCCTTTGGAAAGTGATGAACTATTAGCATGACCCGCACGGTGAAACTTAAGTCCGGGACCACCATGGAAGTTCCTAACGTGACCCCCTGAACATGTTTTGGGGGGTCATCATATATATGTGTTTGCACTCTAGCGGTCGCATTTTTTGTCTGATTTACTTCAAATTTGGTAGGGACGTTCCTTTCTGTAATCATTTGGACAAGTTCGTTGGGAAAAACAATCGGAAAACTCTAAACCCCTTTTTTTGGGGATTAATCTTTTAAATTTCAAGTTTTTGCGCCCAAAATAAGGGTCATAAAAGCCCCAGATGTAAGATCAATGCATGTAAAAAGATGGGAATTAGAGAGGCGAAAGTTTTAAGCCCTCTCTCGTCATTCTAGCATTATTTACCGAGTTATTAAAGAAAATGTGTATCGACTAAACACAGTACATTGTCCTATGGAAGTTTTACACTAGAAAAGCCTGTTATTCCTTTGTTAGAGTACTTTTATCATCCCCAGCAACCTCACACCTACTTTCAAGCCTGTCTGGACCTTCTCCTAACCTTATAATGCGCAAAATTGTATTCCCAGCTTTGCAAGTAAATGAAACCAGGAGTATCAGGACAGCAAAAAAATCAGTGTTTTCAGATTTCAATAAAAATTGGAGAAATGTGTATTTTTACACATATTTTGAGTTTAAAACTTTTTTGTGGAAATTCACTTCCCTTACGTCAACGTGCTGCGTGCGAACCCGTTTACAACTAATATGATGAAAACAAAGCACTATCAGTTAACAATAAATCAACTGTTAGTGGTAATGAAAGGTTAGCAACGGGAGGAATGGAAGGAATCGGGGAATTTTAATCTTTCCACCGCTCATATTTATATCAGACAGATTAAATTTTTCTTGGGATGAGACATGTCTAGAACTTATCTAACCCAGTAATTAGCTAATTACAACTTTGTAAGGAAATCGTTTGGAACCGTTTTTGAGATATCAGAGTTGCAAGTATACAAGCAAACAAGCAAACCTTAAAACTCATATTATTTAGAGTATAGGATAAAGGCGGTCCCACACTTCTCGCGAACACGCGAGAACATTCTGCCGAACTCCGAATGTACAGATTATTCATTAATACATGCGGGAACATACGGGACGGAATGTTCAGGCCTGTTCGCGAGAAGTGTGGGACCGCCTTAACTGTCAAATTATTTAATGGTTCCGTGTGAATTTATCTGCGCACAAAGGCGAGGGATTAAAGGTCACATGAAGTTCTCTTTGATGACTACTGAAAAAATAGGTTAAGTGTTGTATTTAGATACAAATTATAACTGCTATTAGTGCATCTTAAATTATTTCATCTTTCTCGCACCAATTCTTGATTCGTTAGAATTTGATAATTATTCTTAAACAAAACACACAGAATACATCGGAAAACTTCCCTACAAAGCTCTACAATCAAACTCAATTAATTATTATGTAAATCAGTGTACTTAGTACAGGCAGTAAAGGTTGATATCCTTTCGACCTTTGTACTTTCAGTGAAAGGCTTTCACGGTAAATGGTAGATATGGCGCCTGGTGTTCGTGCCACGGTGCTTGGCGCCTGAGAAAGGCGAGAATAAACAACTCAAATTCATCGTAAATAAAAGCAGACAATAACGAAAATAAACAAAACCGATGTTTTAAAATTAAATAAATTATTTTTGCCTTCTGTTGAAAAAGTATACTGTAACACTAACGGTACTAAACCAAATAGAGGCTAAAAGGCATTCCAGAGGAGACACTAATAACCAGACACCAAGCAGCGTGACCCGAACTGTACAACCCTGTTCGCGGAGGTTGGCACCTGGTTCGCGGATGCTCAGCAATGCTTTTCCTTCTCCATACTACTTTGTGCTTATACCAATTCGCATCTTCCTGACAAACATATAATGATCTTTATTTTCCAAATATAATACATTTAAATGTTTATAATCCCAGAAAATACACAGATACTTAGGTCAGCTGGGCTGAGATCATTGATTCCAATTATTACAAACATTTCAATAATATATGTTTTGATTATTTTGGTCGTGGAAAATCAAAGTGAACGAGACAAAATCTATACAAGTAACATTTTCTTTAAGGTATGACATCTGTCCCCCAGTCCTTTTCAATAATACAGCCTTTTTGTAATAATCCGATGTTGTTAAGTATCTTGAAGTCCACCTTGATAGGAAACTGACTTGGCAAACACATATATGGACGAAGAGGCTGCAACGTAATGCTAAATCCCAGGTAGAAAAAATAACTTGAGGCAAGCTTGCCCAAAACTTGCCATGACACACTTAAACACTTTCTACAAGTTTTCCGTGGCAAGCAACCAAACTTGTGAAAAGTTTGATGCAAGCTTTCTAGTTCCCTCCTTCAAAACTTTCCAAAAGCTTTTCAATTAAGCTTTTAGAAGGCTTTCTTACAAACACATTGAGAAAGCCTTTCTGGTATGTTTGTGGAAAACTGTCCTGGTAAGCTTTTGGCAAACTTTCCTGGTAAGTTTATGTAATACCTTAATAAAAACCTGAATACCATAACAAATAGTATTTTTGCACAACTAGTGCACAAATTTGTACTTCGCTGAATGGATATGCTAATATTAATTGAAATAACTGAATGAGTAGTTTGTATACTTTTAGAAAAAATGAAAAATTTTCCTATTTTTTATTAAAAAAACTTAGTAATTTTGTAATTACTGTGCATGAACCTACCTGGAATATTGCTCAAACACAACTTTGTGCTCTTACCAACAAATAAAACCTACCAACCAAAACAACTGCTATAAACTGTTAAATAAATCACTTATTTAATTACTAATGATTAATATAATGTTAATGTTTTATAATCACACTCACTTCCTGTGAATATTCAATTCAATTCAAAATTCTTTATTCATAGGAAGTACACAGAGTATACATTGAATAGTGTCAAGTGTATTTTCTTACATCTAATAGATATTTACAACAAATTAAATCAAACCTACATTTTTTAAAGTAAAGCAAATAAGTAAATAATTGTTATTTAATCAAATTTTTACACTATAAATAATAATTGGTTTTGGACTTCTACTAAACAAATTGCTTGGTTAATTATTTATTTAAAAAAAATACTTAGGTCTATCGGTTAAACTTCTGTTAGTATTCAACAAAATTCTGAAAAACTGCATTGAAAACAAATAAAGTTGTTACTATAAATGGTATTAATTTATACTACAAGCTTTCATTATTAAACAGATTAATAACGTTGTTTTCTTTTTTAATTCATTAGTAGACTGAAATATATTGGCCTTGGTATTCTTATCAAATTGCTACAAACTACATTGAAATATAAAGGTGCCTGTCCTAAACCACTGCAATTAAATTATATTTTTAGGCGAAGGTACAAGTTAATGGAAAATATATACTAATTAAAATATCTATACAATGTACATTTAATTTTCTCCATTAATCTATTAGTCTTCACTAACAAGTTAATTTAAAATCTTGGTGAGCCGATGTTTAAATGGCTATTGCAATAATATAGGTACCAAAGATAGGAATAAACAAAAAATCTTTACATATTATGTTTATATTGTTTTAATTTAACTATTTACATCATGATCAAAATACATTTTATTCCAAGCCGTCTTCTTCAATTTCCCGGGCTCCAATGGCTGCAGCCTCCTGTCTTCTTTCCCTGAAAACAAAATAATATTCTTGAACCCAAAGGTTTTACGAAACCATCAAATTAATCATTCATAGATTCAATGTTTATAGATTGGAAATAATTTTCTTCAACCTAAAAGGGGTTTTATGACAAACAAGCAACTAGGATTATTGTCAGAAAATGTTATTAAAACACAATGCATACCGTACAACCAATATTTTTTAAAGAACAGCTCAAAATTATTAGACCTTTGTGTTAACACGCTCTTACTCAGTTTTTGGTACAGGGTTCATACAACAAATTACAAAAATCATCAAGGACATTTTAGGGGTAAAATGAACAAAATCCCATAAGTATTGGAAGCAATATATATACTATACATTAATGATGATACGTGCAGTAATTAAAGATATACCTTAGTTACAAAATTGCAACCAAATGTAGTAGGCTATGTTAAAGGATTCCACAAAATACCGTGAAACTCAGTTCAGAGTGTATCTAATTTCAAACAATTTTAATTTTAACATTAATATTGAAATGGAACAATATAAATTTCTCCAGAGACTTTGGACAATACCGGTACATTTAAATTCCAGGCCGATTCTAGGTCTGGAATGTTTTACCAAAATTTACAGGTTTTAAATCCTGTAATATTCTAGAATTATTATTGTTTACGTACAACTTTTTGTGCACATAACACTTGTATTGTTGTGCACATCCAATCAAAAAAGAGATTTAAACCATGAAATGCTTTAACAAGCTTCAGATTTCAAACTTTTAGAAAATAAATGTGTAAGTTTTAAAATGTATACATTTGTTTATATATACCCAGACGTTTGTAAGAAACCGCTTTTAAACTTGTTTTCTGAAAACATCAACCTTTATGAGGGCGAATTCTTAAAATTATAACATATGATATCATTTTAAATTAGTCCTAAATAATATTTTGATATAGAAACTTATGTTTTTCCTAGGAAAATTCCGAGACAACGTAAAATCCAATCTGTGATCTGTGTGTGGGAAATCTGTGTAGGCAGTTTTGAAAGTAATATAATTTTGTGTAGCAGATAATGTTACAGACTGAATTACAATTTAGGGTTTTTCATGTTTTACTAATTTTGGTTTTACCTTTCAAAAAGTCTAGCAGCCAACACAAACATTTAAAGTTTGCTTTTAGAGAACTTTAAAATCATAAGGTATAAAACATCAGCTACGGAAAATGTGATCCATGGAGAAGTAGTAAAGTGTGGATGATTTGAAAACATAAGGATATAGGGTCAACATTGCATGTTAATTAATCCTATGTTTTAGTTTAACGGGCGAGACGGTGACAATCATCTAGTTTAAATTAAAATGTTAGGCATACTTTTTACTGCCCATGGGTGCAAGAAATGTTTAGGTACCAATAAATTCCTCAGAAAGTTTACTTTGAGCCTGGAAATCTTGAATCTTGCCAAGCCCTATCATTATATGGTTATTTTTTATAAAAAAATACTAGTTGCTCGTTAAAGCTTCCACGGTCATGTCTCTGTGGTCCATAGTTTTTATCACAAAGTTAGTCACCAATACTGGCAAAATTATGTTATTAATAATTTTACCTTTTTTGAATTCTCGGAGTAGCTTGTTGCAGCCAACTTTTCATACTCCTTTTTATCACATCATTTGTGACCTCCTTGTGACGTCTTCTTACAGCGTCTGTAGGGCAAAAAGCAGAAAAATTGTCACTAACTGTTAAAACATGTTTGGAGGGAGGGTATGTGTATGTGGAGTAGGTAAGGATTGTGAGTGTGAGTAGGTAGTCAGGGAATGTAAAGTAGGTTAGAGGAGGAAGGTGTGAGGTGTTGGAAGCCCATGAGGGATTTAAGTTTTAAGGTTAGAATTTATGTAGGTAGGATAGTTAGAGGTCATAAACGGTATCAGGAAACTGACACATACTTTCTACCTTTTATCCCAACTTTAATGAATAAATTACTTTTTACTTACTAAATATATAATACAAAGCACGGTCGAATGTACAGAAAATCTTGAAAACAAGTTGTTTTCAAAAATATCCTCCAAATGCTGCATTCTGTGGTTAGCTCATGGAACTAGTCGAATCAGTATCATCAGCTGTTTGAATTTTCATCAGCTCAAACCAAAGTGAATGTCCATACATGGGAACTTTGGGACCCAGCAGGGTGAAACACGGGGAATTTAGTAATACCGTTTCTTAGCAAGAACCTAGTGACAAAGGAACCTATACGGTATGTCAAATTTCATCTCTGTAGGCCTTTTAGTTATGGAGATTTCGTGATAGGTCAGTCAGTCAGTCAGTGGTATTTGGAAGATTAACATTGTACCATGTACTGTGTTTGGCACTACCATTGATGTAGATGATCAAAATACCAAATTGTTTGTTTTCAGTTGAATTAAATGGTGCGAACTAACATTTGGGCTAGAAAAATGATATGAACAAAGTTAAAAAAAAATTGTTGAGGTAGAAAACTCCACTTTTAAAATGGTGGGATTTGGCTGGTTTTCACACTCATGAAAATAGATGCTGCACAACAGGTTTATACCAAATTTCATCACGATCAGACTTTGTTTATGAAAGTTATGGTACACATATATAATATAAAGAAAATGTATTAAAAATAAATTTAAACCTTCTTCACAATAGACGCTGCTAAAACAAAGGATTTTGAAACAGTACAATTTTGGCTTGAACTAAAACATATATATTGCATTGGTATTTAAAAGATTTGTTGTTAGCTTTACATCAATTTTGTAATTTATCACATAAAAACACATATCATTACATCAACTTTAATATTCATATAACCAATTTGGTATGTATCCAATACAGCGACATTTTGGATCACTCGAGAGTAATAAAGTAATTTAATCTATTGATTAGTTTTGATCAGAGATCCAGCGGCAAATTAAAATGAAGTATTATGTTTGCAAACTAATCGTTTAAAATATGAACCGATTTTTATGTTTTAACAACGTTGGTAACAAGCAATTTGTATGATTTAAGGAAAATATTATTTTGCTTACCAAAAATAGAGTTGCAGATCCTTGTGTTCACAAAATTTTCTTTTTGCAGGAAAATTCCCCATTTTCTTCCCTGTGAGAGAAAAAAGTTCGGATGCATTGTCTGTTATGCAACTTTTTAGGATATTTATCACCAAAGTGTTTGGGTAACGCCCACCCAATGTAGACATTGCTTTTACCTGAAAAATTAAATCATTAGCAATAACCATCAAGTGAAATTTTTTCCAGTGTAGCCTAATTATTTACTCCTCTCCTTATGTCGACAAAGCTTCACCATAAAGTGACAGTCTTTCCACTGTAAAATCCCCATAAGACAACGTACTGTAAGACAATTAACAGTTCTTTAAAACTCCAAGTCCAAGTAGGATTTCCTAGATTTTGGGAAACCTTCCATACCTAAAAAAATACATTTATTAAGTTTATGAAGGATTTAATTTTAGTATGTAAAATTAAGTTAAGGCTACGCTCAATCTACAACATCCAACTTGGTAAGGAATATTTTTTAAGAGGCCTACTTATTAAAGACATTTGGTTCATTTAATGCATTCACTGCGTTAATCGTGTATAACTTAAGTTACTCATCATAATTGCATTTGTTTCCGTGTTAGACAATGGCCGGAAATCTGGCGTGCCGCACTGAAAGTGTTAAGTTACCATTGAATACAAAATTTTGTATGAGCTAACCTAATTGTTATTTAAAGAAACAACCTTTTAAGTTAAATAAATTGCCTATTTAATAAAAACAATGTCTACTACCAAGGTATTTAACACTGCAAATTAGAACAAATCTGCAATTATTGAGTTTTAAAATTGTAATAATAGTTCAATGCACTTAAAATTCACTCAATTATTGGAACTATAGAGACATCACATATAAAGAACCACAGTTTTTGGTTCAAGGAGAACCAAAATGAATATATCCACCATTTATCCAAATTAAAAAATTATTGATTACGTTAAATCAATATTTTCTTTACATAACTTATAGGTTACAAAAAGGCCTAGGTATTTTCAATATGGGGGAGAAAGTAAAAGTGTTCAAATCAAAAATTTCACACTTAGGGGTAAGGGGCCTACATACGCTATTACTCAAACAGTATGCCTAGCCAAGACTAGGTTAGACTTAAGACAAGGGATTTTGCTTGACACTTCCGGAGAAGTGCAAGCCTGATAATTATAAAATTGAATAATATAATTATCAGTTAATTTATAAAATTGAATAATAAATACATTATATTTTGAGAGGTTTGGATCACTTTCTCTATCGGTGTTTGGGTGTTCCCTTAACCAAAATGCCAATGGCGTTGAAATAATAAATACAAATTAATAACTTAGTAATAGGATTTGTTTATGGTTTTTATATAGGCCTAACAATAAATAAACTCCATTTGATTTTTCTGTAGGCATGAGAGAATTGGTTTCAGTCATTCTACTACTTTGCTGATAATTAACGTTCTGTGCAATCTTACATTAACAATACTTAGTAATCCACTGCAAGATTGTTGTTAACAATGAGTTAAAGACCAACTGTAGCTATAGACATAAAACACTGTAAGAATAAATCAGGGAACGAACCAGAAAAACTTCGATCTGGTGTTCAACTTAGGGTGTACAAGTTTATCTGATTAGGTACCAATAATTAGACCAGGCCTGAAACACCTTTAATGATTCAATAAACAAAGGAGATCAAAGTTGACTACAGGTCCCAAATTTAATGGAAAGCGATCAAAAATAGCCTAGGCTAATTGAAGATTAAAGTACACTTTGTGGGAAAACATCATGATTATTTTTTGTTTGATTTAAATCGTTAACCATGCAAAAAAATAAAAACTCAAATGTACCGTATATAGCCTAAAACAATATAGGCTTACCTACTGATTTTTAGCATTCGATAACGGCGAATATATGTGAAAGTTAACAATATTTCCCACCGAAATACTTAAACCGAGTAACAAATAATATAGGTTAGAGTTACAGAGAGACAGGATTTAAGTTAGCTTTTGCAGTCGTTGCATGACGAGTTGCAAACGTAAATATAGCCTACATTTTTTTCCCAGATGGGATTTCAACACAAAATTTGCATTACTTAACAAATTTTTGGGAAAAATTTCAAAAAGGGGAATTTTAAATGTTTCTTGGAAAACCCTCGGATTTATATTTATACCCTCAAACCGGGTAATCTCTGGGGAAATCCGGTGTGATGGCAACCCCAACTTATACTAGTAGGCTAGCCACATTTAATTCATAATGCCAGGAATAAATTTTAAAAATACCGGTACTTAGTTGACTACGATTGAGTAGACGATAAGATGTGTAGGTACGGTATGTGTATCACTAAACAACTGGGTTAGGCCAATATAGGCTTAACACAGTCTAGCTGTATAAGAAGTTAACTTAGCCAATAAGAGACATTGATAGACATTGTAAGTTAGCTGAACAAACAAAGTTGGGTTAAGTAAGGTTATTAATAAAGTAGATTCACAATAGTATAGAATACAAACCACCAAAGTTAGTGATTCAAATTCATTGTACTAGTACACTGTTTACAACTTGTTCTTATGTTTAATATTGAGTGTACGCCAAAGAGTTCTATTAGTGATCCTCGAGTCAGGGCCGTCACGTGGCTTGTTGGCTCCCGGGGCGAGATTTTGTCAGGCATCCCCTCCCACCCAACATTAAACCTATATGTAAGGATTCAAACACAAATATACAGCGAGTGACGAACAGCGAGCAACGCGCAGCGAGTTAACGCGACAACGAGTGACACTATAAAATACATACAAACAGATGGGGTCAAACACATAACAAGCAACAGGACTTGGAGATGGTGAAATAAGTTACAAGCCGCACCGCGTGTAGACGTTTGTTTGCATAGTTGCGTGGTTGCGTATCACAAGTTAGTTTTGGCATTCAAATTGCAAAAAATAGGTCTCCAGCTTGCTTACCTGACCTGGAATGGGCCCGTACCACTGGTTGCGCCTAATCATTTTTAGTAGCGTACTACAGCTCCTTTGCAAACGAACTCCTTTGCAAGTGAGGATGTTTTTGGCCTCTCAAATGTTGTTGTCAAATCAGTTGGTAGCATTATTACTACTCCTTTGACGTTTTAAATTAATTTAGTTCTTGCTCAAGTGGGTTTCCCTGATTGCTTAAAACTTACTAATGTTACCCCTATCTTAAAGAAAGGCGACTCTAGATTGTCTGAATGCTATCGACCCATATAGCCATTGTACCGATCCTTGGAAAGATAATAGAATCATGTTTAGTTTTACAGCTTTATGACTACTTTAGTACCAATGACTTGTTGTATAAACACCAATATGGATTTCGACCTAAGCATAACACTGTTTTAGCTATAGAGGCCATTGTAGAGTTTATTGTTATTAGCTTTGGAAATAAACATATAGTAGCTTCCAATTTAATAGACTTGACTAAGGCTTTTGACTGCCTTTCTTTTGATATTCTGTACGATAAGCTTTCCTTTTATGGTATTAGAAATAAGGAATTTATTTATTTATTTATTCATACACGGCATAACCATTTTACAATAATTAATCATTCCTAATGCTAAAAAAAAGCCAAATAAAATATAAAGTGTTTCCCTTGTTCAACATAGTAACAAAAATATACAAATAACTTGGTATACAATAAACAACATAGTAGCAACTAATGTACAATACAAATATATACTTATATAAACGACAACAACAAATACAACCAAACTGATAGAACTCTCATCTCACAGGAACAAAAACCATAAGAAGAACACAACTCAGAGCAAGGCAACAACCCGGCGCCTGACAATCCAATCACTGGAGGCAAAAAAGTCCACGTGCGGTGAAACAACGTTGCCAAGATGCTGGATCCCAGATAGCAAGGAATATTTGCAGAACACTTGCAAAACATTTTCAACCGCAAACCAAAATGTTTGCAGAAAATATGCATTGCAAACATGTTTGTTTGCGAAGAACTTTCCGCAAGTATGGAAGTCTACACTTGTCATATTTGCAGAAAGTTTTCACTGAATGTTTGCGGAAAACTTGCATTGAATATTTGTAGCAAATATGCAAGGAATGTTTGTGAAACGTTTTCACAGAATGTTTGCAGAAAATTTTCACTGAATATTTGTAGCAACTATGCAAAAACTGTTTGCAGAATGTGTTCATGATAGTTTGCTGCAGATTTGCAAAAAAGGTTTGTGGCACATTTGCAGTGGAATATGTGCAGCTAATATTCATTGCTAACATGTTTGTTTGCAAAATATTTTCTGCAAATATGCAAGTCTACACTGTTCACACTTCTAGCAATTTTGAAGTGGATGTTTTCATTGAACTTACATTTTTATATGATGGTTTGCAATTTTCCTCTGTAACTACAAAATTATTAATGATGCTGCCAACCAATAATAATACTGCAAGATTGAGGTTAAATTCATTTACACTGATTTTTGTATGACAAATAATTATTGCAACAGCCTCATACAATTGTCCTAGCCTATTGGAACTGACTGTTTAAATTTTGATGGTTATTCAACATACGAACAAAATTATATTTTTGAGATTCAGTTAGTATAGTTTATCATACACTAACATATTAAACAAATTTATTGTGAATCATAGATTTAGAACAAAAGTTACCTGTGACCTAAAAACCCTATAATTTTGCCTACTATACATTTTTAAACACTCCACAATTTGTTTGAAAGCATACATGATTGTTATATTTACACAAATATTTGAAAATATCGATGTGGTGTTTTCTGTAACTAGAATAAGTCAATAAAATGCTTTTTAAAGCATTCGCACACCTATTTAACTTTACATGATTTAATCTTAATAATTAAATTGCCTTTTCCGGCAAATGAAAAATAGAAAAATTCAAAGTAAGGGAACTTTATCAAAAAAGGAAATGGTAAAATAAACATAATTTGGTATTTTGTAAATTATTATTTATTTAAAATATGTTATAGGTAACTAAAGGAAAGCTATACAACATTTCATTTCCTAATGAAGTCAGCACCATGTGACTGCTGTTTCCTTACACCTTGTTCACTGAAACAAATAAAAAAAACTTATTCAAACAAATTTACATTCTGTAAAAAAAATCTTGAGAGGGGGCTCCAGTCCTCTGCTTCTACCTGCTTATTCTCCCATTAGACCGATGTTAAATTTCAAAACCCATCCCTCCTCAACCGATTATCCTAAATCAATGATGAATTGTTCATTTAAACCGCAACAAAATTACTTATAGGCCTAGTTTATCCATAAACATTGTAAATATTTAACATTTTAGAATTTTGTTGAATGATTGTGATATAGAAATTTTGCTCTTGAAATTACTAGGAATTTTTTGCTCTTCAAAATGAGCCTTAAATCAACGATATTGGATTATCCATTTTGGAAGGACGGGCTTTTAAAGTTAGTAATATTTGCCTTATGGGGGAAGCAGGTAGACACATGAAAGGTTTTGTGACTAGAGCTTAAACATTAAAAGTAACTCAGTTAACAATATTCTGAACAGTGACGAAGCCAGGATTTTATTTTACTGATGGTACGTGGGGTCTAGCCCTCGAGGAAGGTCTGGGGTACATAAAATATACCCCAGTAAAGTGGGGGGAGGGGAATACCTCCATAAAAAAGTATACTACTGGAAAACAGATTTTATGCTATTCTAGTGCTTAAACAGAAGGAAGACATTAAATCATTTGCATAGACCGCTAAATAGAGACAAAGGTTATCTGTTTTCCATCGTAATCATACAACAATGGGAGGGTGCGGGTGCACACAAATTATCTCCAGCGCTTCAAGTATTTGGATAAGTCCATCCCTCCTCATTCGATTATCCTAAATCAATTATGTATTATTTATTTTAAAGAACAACAAAATACCTAAAGATGTCATATTTTCATATCCATTTCATGTCACATATAGTTCATCCACAAAACATTGTAAATATTGAAATTTTTTTAATTTTGTTAAATGACTATAAGTTATTATATCAAAATTTTGCTCGCTGAAATTACTAGGTATTTTTTGCTTGTCAAAATGACGGGCTTTTAAAGTTAATATTGGCCTTATGGGGGAAGCAGGTAGAAACGTACACATTTTTCTGACTCGAGCTTAAATTGAAAAATACAGGTTAATATACCCGTCTTCAGCTTTAAGTTAACCAGGACATAAGTTCAGTAAGTTCAGGAACTACGATAAGGCAGTCCAAAATCCAACTGCTGTTTCATCTTCCGCTCTGCCATGTCCACTTCAGTCGGCGTTCACCTACCGACCGGTACGCGTTATAGTGCACTTTAAATGTTTTCCGTAGTCGTGTGTTTATGTTCAGTATTGTGTGGCTTTTGAAAACTTTGACGACAGACATGCAAATTCTGTAAGATTTTATTGAACTTCAAGACCTGAAGATGAAAGCAAAATTAAGCTTCTGAAACCGCGGTAGTCCAGTTTGGATAAACTTAAAGCTGAAGACGGAGGTAAAATAACCTGTTTTTGTAATTGACTTATCAGCTTTGGGGGCTAATCAATGTGAACAGAGGTTAAACATTAAAAGTGAGTCAGTTAACAATATTCTGAACAGTGACGAAGCCAGGATTTTATTTTATTGATAGTAGGTGGGGGTCTAGCCTACGAGTAAGTAAAGTAGGGGAGGGGAATCCCTCCATAAAAACTATACTACTGGAAAACAGATTTATGCTATTCTAGCACTTAAACAGAAGGAAGAAATTAAATCATTTGTGTAGACCTCTCAAAAGAGACAAAAGTTATTTGTTTTTCCAACGTAATCATACAAAAATGGGAGGGTGTTTACAGATTATCTCCAGTACCTTCAAGTAGACTTCAAGCTGGCTCGGTGGCAGGAAATCCCAAAACAAGACCTAGGTACTACTGGAATACATTCTTACCTCAATCCTCATAGGAAAATAATCAGTGTAACGAAGACAAAGTAGTACGAATACAACAAAAACCCGCCCTAAATTATGAAAATTGAACTTAGTGCAAACATTTATATAAACTTACTTTTGTATAATTCTAGTTTTGGCCTGATTGAGGAATCCCATCATGTTTTTAGTAGCTCCTCAGTTGCCTTTGGGAACACCCTCATCACTGGATCTAGAAGTACAAATACAAAGTCTTTTTTAAATGTCTGGAAAGTGACTATTTGAAAACAATATAAGTTAAAAAGGTGATTTTTTTTATCAATTTGCATTCCAACTTTATACTGCTGAGTGCATTGGTACTTTATTTTAGTCTTTAAAAAACTCAAATTCCTTACCGGTACTTCATATTCATTCTTCATAGTATCAATGAATTAATTGTGTATTTAAGTTATTGCTAATGTTTTCAATATAATTATTTAGTACAAATTTAACAATATTCAAGATTTTAACATTTATTGTATTTTGAGATAATATATTATGAATGGTGCTATGACCATTTTGATGACTGCTCTAGTTAAAAAAATAATTACTGGTAACTCTAATTATTTCTCTTAATACACCTTTTCATGCATGACACTATAGTTACCGGTACCTACAATGTTTGTCCAATTTTATAAACGTAATCATTTGTGTAAAGATTTACTCATTTTACTCAATCAAATCCCGTTTATAATATGTTGATAATTATCATAGCCACGAACAGGGATCCTGCAGACCTCCGCAACGCTTATCTTCCCTATTTGAACCATGTATTTTCATGCAGCGATGCAAATTTTCCTGTAGGGTAGACTGGAGCCTTAATTCCACCATCAGTTGTAAAATTTCATGACCAATAGGTCCCCGATATTGCAATGAATAAAGAATTCTAATTCAGTAGGCCCTACATGCTATCAAAGATAAGATTATATATATTTCATAAACAACTTAAAAAATGTTGTTATTTAAAACTTAGTTCTGTTAAATTATTATATTCAATCATTAAAACGGATAAATTATGTTGATTTAATTTTACTGTCAATAGACCAAATATGATAAACTTGTAACAGGAAGTTAAATACATTTTAACACTACTCTGATACATCTAACAATACGCTAATACTCTGATACATTTATTTTAAAGGGTACAGTACGATAAGCGTCCAAAACAATCGATTATAAAATATTCGTTTACCATGATTGATACACAGATAACCATATTCCCATTCGATTGTTATAGTTTTTAATACTCGATCATAAAGTGTTTTACTTTACAATAAATTAACTTAATCTAAGTCAATAGTGAAAGGTTAGCTTAAATTAACATAAACTAACCTAACCTAACCCCGCAGAGCACTGTTTTTGCCTTGGTTCGGATTTTTCATTTTGTTTTTGACCAGCTGTTACCCGCAGGCTTCGCCTCGCAAATGCTTTATAAAACCTGATGACAGTTGTGTGCTGAATTCTCTGGTTAGCCCGTGATCTAGTATAATCAAGATCAGCTGTTGTTTCTATTTTCATCAGCTCAAACAAAACTAAATCCATAAGGAAGAAGGACATGGGAACTTTGTCGGGGTCTCTGACGGAGCACTAACTTAAGATCAGATCAGGATGAAAAACATTTACTTTCTGACAAAAGAATTAGTGTACAAAATTTCAACTCTAAGTAAATGGAAAGTAGGAGAATTTATGTGTGATGTTCTCTTTTGAAAGTGTAGATATTCTCATCTGTAATATTGATGTATCATAGTGGTTTGATATTTTATAGGCTATTTGATTTTTCTGGTGGACGCTTACTGTACTGCACCCATATTACAAATATTAGTAACATAATGCACCATTAACAGTGAATTTTTAAATATAGCTAACTAGGCCTACTGAATTATTAAAACGGTTATCAATTCTACCCAAATAAAAAGGTACAAATGTAAATAATAAAGCGAAAATAACTTGCAAGTTTGCGAGTTGTTATATAAGAAAAAAATATTCCCTGGAAATATTAAGGCCTAATCAAGAACAATATCACAAATGTTGTTAAATGAGTTAGGCCTAGTTAATCGTACTTTCTCGGGCTGAATTTTGTAAGACTCAACACTATTTATCAGAAACACTTGAATTGGTACCTATGTCAACCCATGTATTAATTACCGGTAGTTTTAACTTTCACACTTTAATACACGATGCTGTCCGTTTGTTCCGCCTTTGAACAAAGTACTTCATTACGACGAAGTAACTTAATCGTTAACTTACATTCTAGTGAAGCAATATTCGTTTGACCTTTGAGAAGTATGCAAAATGCAAACATACCGTAAGTTACATGATAAAAAAACTTACTAAACAGACACTGTTAAGAATTTTGGACAGAATTTTTCTAGAGGTACTAACTTAAACACAAATTATAATTCCTTGCCTTAAAAAAACTAAATTAGGGCTATAGGGCTAACTTATGAGAGTATAAGTTAGTACGGTACACTCTAATGATTAAAATCATTAGGAATTTATATAATTAATTAAATATGGGTTTTCAAATAGTTTAACAACAAATAAAGCCTGGCAAAGTTTGTAAATATTCAAACATATTCAGTAAACAAATGTTTATTCTTCAAATCGTCCTTGTTAATTAACTGCTATGACCATGACAACACCTCCAATTCATTAATTACTTAGCAATACAGTGTATGAAATTTTCAAAAGTTATAAATACTTTATTAGCAAACACACTCGTTGAACACAGAACGATGTTTTGATATTACAGTCCGTAGTGTTTGGACAGCCAGTATTAGTTTCCCATTGGTAAGCTGAAAACAAAATTTGAGTATCCTATACCAAAAAGCGGTAATAAATTAACAGAGCTGGGATTGCACTTACCTTAAACATGAAAGTCACTAAAGAAGCCACTATAAAAACAATGATACTCAACTTTAACCTGCAATAATTCTTTGCCCGGCGAAACGTTACTCACTGAATAGCACAGCAGGGAGAAATAAGATGGCGACGGCCGACGACGATGCGCGACGTTAGCGCTAGCGAAGTGGCGGTTTTAGTAACTTAGGGCCACAAACTTCTCACAGAAAGTTTGCAGAAAACGTATTGTAAGGTTTACGCGCATAGATTAGCAGCGCGCTCGGGCGACAACGCGGCGCCTTTGGTAACTACGACGAAGTTCCTTGCAAGCATGTATCTGGCAAACTTGCTGCAAATAATACTGGAAGTATTCAACAGCGAACGAAAAATGAACCAAACGCATATTTGCAGCACACTTTCTTGCTATCTGGGATGCGAGCTAAAGTTGACTGCTGGGCGTAGTGGGTACTATATTGCCTCCGTGCAAACAGGTCTTTGGATCTTGTAGAAGAAGGAACATGAAAGTAAATCCTCTCAAGCAGATAGGGGCAGTCCACAAGTCCATTAACCAGCTTGTAGAGGAAAACCACATCTTGAACATCACGTCTGGTTTGCAAGCTCGGAAGATTCAGCATATCGGATATCTCGCTCAATGGAACTTCAAGATATCGGTAGCCGACACGGAATCCCACCAGTCTCAAAAATCTGTTTTGAATCCCCTGGAGACGATCACGAAGAGTGACTTGATGAGGAGCCCATACTACGGAGCAGTACTCCAACAAAGGTCTCACATTACAACAGTACAGGGTTCTAAGTGTACGAAACTGGGAAAGATGTCTTGAGGAACGAACAAGAAGTCCCAGAGCCCTACCAGCTTGCAAGCAAACCCTTTCGACATGGGCCTCACAACTCAAGGATGGCAGTACCTCTACCCCATAATCCCTGACGGATGCAGGCCTAGCAAGAACATTAGCTTCCAATCTGTAGGCATGCAATCGAGGAGCAGTTATTCTGTGAAAGGTAAAGGCGATGCACTTTTTCAAATTCAAGCTCATTCTGTTATCTGTACACCACTCATAAATGGCCTGAAGATCACCCTGAAGTGCATTAAAGTCCTGTGCAGAGCCAATAACATTGAAAACCTTAATATCATCCGCAAACAGAAGACAATTGGTAGAAATACAGCACACAATATCATTTATAAAAATGTTGAAAAGTGTAGGCCCCAGGATTGACCCCTGCGGTACTCCCGATGTTCCGATGAAGGCCTCAGATGTGGTCGAGGCAAACCTCACAGAAAGCTGCCGATTACTTAGGTAGCTGGAAAACCAGCTATGGAGTGCACCAATGATTCCATAGGCATAAAGCTTGTCAAGAAGGCGCTGATGACACACCCGGTCAAATGCCTTAGAGAAATCCAAATAGAGAGCGTCCACTTGCTCACCCCTCTGAAAAGCCTCCATCACATAACTTTGGAAAACTATAAGGTTTGTAGCCGTAGATTTACCAGAGATAAATCTATGTTGATAAGGTGTTATCTGCTTCCACAACAAGGGGCCCACCTTCCTCAATACCAGTCTCTCAAAAACTTTAGCTAGACAGGGCTGCAAAGCTATGGGTCTGTAGTTCGTGATATCATCCGTAGGTCCGGATTTATGAATTGGCACAATAAAGCTATTCTTTAAAACATCAGGATAAACACCCATTTCAAGAGACCTATTGAAAAGCTTATGTAAGTGGCCAGCCAAAACAGGGCTACAAAATTTCAAAACGGAAGCAGGTATTAAATCAGGGCCGTTGCTTTTGGACTCATCCAAACTGCTGAGAGCATCCTCCACATCATGCAGCGTCACTGCACAGGAGGAAAGTGAATCATAATCATTAAAGCTTATGTTTCTTGGAATGTAGTTAGCCTCAGGGGGGGTGAACACTGAAGAGAAGTAATCCGCAAAGTATTCGCACATTTCAGACGGATCCGTCGTGCACTTGTCTTCATATCTCATTTTAGATGGATAGGGTTCTGCTTTCTTAGCCAT
Source organism: Allygus modestus (assembly GCA_963675035.1). NCBI lineage: Eukaryota > Metazoa > Arthropoda > Insecta > Hemiptera > Cicadellidae > Allygus > Allygus modestus. The sequence goes on from OY776114.1 coordinate 132,733,247, forward strand.
GTTAATGAAACTCCAAAAGATTTTTGGATTATTAGGGAGCACATTTTGCACATATTCTAGGTACGAGTTAAAACACTCCTTGGTCCGAATCTTGCAAAGTCTACGGATGCGGTCGAACTTGTAATAATCCTGAATTCTAAGTGTCTCCTTATATTTCTTATGTAAAACCTTCTTTTGTATAACAAGTTCCTTCAAGTCACCAGTGAACCAGCATGGAAATTTATAGGTGCCAACTCGTCTAGGTGGTGTGTTAGCCAGTACCGCCTGCCTGACTCTCTCAGTCAACAATGAAAACGCATCATTTACATCACCACCAAGTCCAAGTATGAGAAGGCCTGGATACTGGCAAAGACACTGTTGAGGTTGCACCTCCTAAAGTCAGGAATATATATAGGGTTGGAATTTACCAAGGCAGGAACTGACAGTGCAACGTTCAGAGCTGGGTGATGTTTGTCAATAACAACTACCGGTTCAGAATCATCATGCACTTGAGAAGCTGGTAGAGAAGAGAAGACTAGGTCCAGAAGGGCGCCATTTACATTCCGTACGTTATTAATTTGCTCACAGCCCAAGTAAGTGGAAAGCTCATGAACACAACGTGATGCAGGAGAAGGGAAGAAAGGATCCACCGGACTCCAATTAACCCCTGGAAGATTAAAATCCCCAACCAAAAGAGTATGTGCATCCATACCTGTCAAAGCCGAGGCCTCCTCCACAGTATCACAGTAGGCCTTATAAAGGGTAAGCGGTTGAGATGGGGGAATGTAAACACCATTAATCATAACCTTAAAGCCATGGCCAAGTGACACCACAACAAATAAACTTTCAAGTGGATTATACGAAACATCAACTTCAGATGAGGGAATCCTCTTATCCACCGCTACAATAATGCCACCACCACTCCACGATCACTAGTTTCAGTAGAACGATCCTTTCTGAATTGGACTTAATTAAATCCTATCTTTCTGGAAGAAAACAAAAAGTAGTTGTAAACAACAATTACTCGACTTACTTAGATTTCTTTACTGGTGTTCCGCAAGGATCCGTTCTTGGACCTTTTCTGTACTTGATTTTTGTTAATGATATGTATTGTAATGTTCCCACTTTTTCGGTACTTTACGCCGACGACACAACATTGATATGTTCAGACAATGATTTTGATATTGTCAAACATAGACTTTCTGATGCTCTTATCTCAGCAAAAAAATGGTTTGAGTCGAACAATCTTATAATAAATGAAAACAAAACTGAATTAATTTATTTTGCTCTAAGGGATATTCCTGTTGCCTGTAATGTGAATAGTGATGTAAAACTGTTAGGTTTCACATTGGATAATCGTTTAAGCTGGGAACCCCATGTACTTAACCTTTGTAAGAAACTGTCTCGTGTTGTATTTTTTCTTAGAAAGCTTAAGTTGTCGGTAAGTTCAGATGTTTTTTATAGTAACATATTATGGTCTCTTCCATTCACTTATTAGCTATGGGATTCGCCTTTGGGGTAGTTCGTCTCATGCATCTAAAGTTTTCATATGGCAAAAAAAGGCCATAAGAGTCTTGGATAATTTAAAAAGTAGACAATCATGCAAAGCAAGTTTTCTGAAACTGAATATCATTACTTCTCCATCTTTATATATTTTAAGTAATTTACTTCATGTCAAACAGAATATTTTTTGTTTTAATTGTCAAAAACTCTTGTCATAATTATTCAACTAGACAAAGAAACAATCTTGTAACTCCTCATGTAAGACTTTCCAAAACCTTGAATAGTCATATGTACCAACAGCTCAAATTATATAACAAATTACCCTTAGCTATTAGAAACCTACCATACAACAGCTTTAAAAAGGTTCTAAACAAGTGGATCAAAAATCAAGTTTTCTACACAACTGATGAATTCTGGGATTGTAAATTTTTGTAAGTGACCATTGGCTACAAACCTACTATTATGCTCAACTTCTGCCTTTTGTATTTAGAATAAGTTTATGTATTGACTGAAACATATACATTGTATATACTATGTTTTGTGATCTCTTGTACCTATTGTTTGAGTGTCCTATTGCATTGTTTGAATGCTTAAAGGAAATAAAGAATATTGTCTATTGTCTATTGAACGTCTAGACGCGGTGCGGCTTGGAACTTGTCTCAACACCTACAATTCGCGTTGCTCGTTGTGTGTTTGACCCAATCTGTTAGTATCTGTTTGATAGTGTCGCTCGTTGTCACGTTATTCGCTGTGCGTCGCTCGCTGTATGTTTGAGTTTGAATATTTAATTCCTTACATATAGGTGTTGGCTGGGTGAGAGGGGTGGGGCGCCTGATAAAATTTCTTAATTAGGAGATTAAGAGAAATAGGAAAAATATTGGTTGTTATTGTTTTACACAAATAAATGAAAATTCAAAATTGGTATTATTATGATGAATGTTGTTTAGGATATTAAAGCTTAAATTAGTATTTAGGGAACTTTCAAGTTTAGACAGAATTTTCGGAAACTTTTAGTTCTGGCTGGCCGGATGGCCACACTGTTAGTAAGTGAAGTCGTCAAATAAAAAGTCTTTAAAAATATATTGAAGATGGCTGCCTCTGCAGGTTTGTTTATTTGAATACTTTATACTTTTAATTAATACCATATTCCAAATTAAATACATTTTCAGTGTACTTATATTAGTGACAAAAATATAGAGCTATAAACAAAAGCCTCGAAACTCTAGTAACTGTAAAATTATGTATAGTTTCCCATAGTATCATGTGATCAATATTTTGGTTTCTGTCAAAGCATATTTTCAGATAGCCAATAGGCCTCCCTAAATGTGGCTAGTAGGCTACTTTAAAATGTTTGCTATCCTAAGTCATGAATGACTTAACAAAATCTGAATTATAAGATGTTATGGTTCACCACCTATGTCTGAAGGTTATGACTAGGCCCATGTTTTAAATTTTATTTTTGATAACATCAGGTTATGGCACATTGTTTGTAATGTCATTATTCTTTGGCATATTAGGAATAGTCTTAATACACCTGTAGTAGTACAGGTGTAATTTAAAATTTAAGGGGATATTTTACATTAATAGGTCTAAGGCATTTGCGAGGCTGACTGTGTGGTGTAGCTAGTAGTAATTACAGTACAATTTTGACCTCGACTTGTATCAGCCCTAGAACTGCCATCCAGTTTTTCCCAAATTGTTATGTCATTATTTCTCAATCTGGGTTTTAAACTTGAAATTCCTAAGTGTTTCTTTATATGTTTGTACCAAATTTCATAAAAATCGGACCATAAAAAAATAAAGTTATCAACCCACTAAACACAAAAAAACTCAAATCTCTGGTTCTCATGTATAAACATATGTAAAATATTGGAACTAATAGTGTTTACAGATAATAAGTGCAGTAACAGATGAGTTTCCCACAACAATTTGTTTTATATCTTATAGGCATATCTAGATAAAAATATATCCATTAAAATCACAATTTTTTAACCCTAGAAGTGGCCATCCGACCAATCTGGTCTGATTTTTATGTCGCCTAGAGTGGCCAACGACCAAATTGGTCGGATATGACTGAAAATTTTGTAACGTTAAAAAACCAATAATAATAAACTCAAAAGTGATCATTATATATAACATTCGAAAGATCACATTCTGAACTTTCATTTTATTACATAGGTAAATGAACCGTGTAGCAGCTGTATAACCAATGTTACGACGATTAGAAATCGAACGAATTTTTTGCGCAACACAATTGTTGCAGCCGACAATGGCAAAACACGATAATTTTGAAATTATCCAGCTCGGGTAATTTTTCTTGCAGAAAGATGCGGTTGGTACCAATGCACAGCTAAAGAGTAGCGTTTTATGTGTTATTGATTTTTAGAATGAAATGCTAACCATCAATACCAATGTGAATGGTAGCCATATAATACATCTGGTCTTCTAGGGTAGCTAAATGAAGGAGAAGGTCCTTTTGGATGAAGGAAGGTAACTTTAACTTCATCTTCGTCTTCATTTTTGTCCATTATATAAGCAAGCCACCAGGTAGTCATAGACGATACTTATGTAACCGTTACAGTCTGAAAAGATCATTTTGCCCATTGACCTTGATACTGATACTTGAGAAGAAGTTGTTGATTCTGAAAAGATTTTCACAGATAACTTATTTAGACTTGAGGTAACAGGCGTAAAGGCGTGGTATTGTTGAGTCCCCTTTATTGTGAGTGCTTCACTAAACCGATCTTTCAAAAATATTTCTGCCGAAACATAATCTTCTTGTGTTCCAAAATCAAAACTAATCCCAGGAATATTTTCAACTGACCATTCGGACAGTTCACGTGGAGTCAAGATTTGATTTTCAAAGGGTCGTTGCAAACTAGCTTTTGCAGCTAATCTTTTGACCGTGCCTCCGAGTCCATCACTTGGTCCCTTACCATGAGCTGTGGCAAAACACAGCCACTCAGCCTCTACGTCAAAGTCTTCACTGTGGTGACAAAGGTTTATAAAATTCTTCTTGTTCTTATATTGGGCTACACACCCATCAGAAAAATATATGATCTTTTGCGGAACTTCTCCAAACTTCACAGTCAAAAAATGAATAAGCTTCTTTTGAAAACTGTACACAGCTAGCGTGTTGTGTTGAAGACATTCTGAAATTATGACATAGTTTAAATGTTTGAGTTTTTCCTCTTCTCTGTAATAAATCACAAAAGGATGAACTGTAGCCTGGTCACTAACCCAGTGATAACTTTGGGCTTCGTTTTGCACTACCATGCTGTAGTTTTCTGCAAAATCTGAAGTCACAAAAAATTCACCTGCATTTAAATTTTCCTTTACCTTTTTCACGTAGGAAGTTTGTTGTTTTGCAACAAAGTCATGTCGTGTTAAAACCTCCAATTTGCTGCAAAACATGTCGATGAATTCGTCCGATGGTTTCTCTAAAGTTTCTAAAGAACATCGGTCAACTGAATCCATTGCCTGAATGTAACTTTTTCAATGAGGTTTTCTTCAAATGATGTGTCTAGAATTTGCCTAACTTCTTCCTTTCCTGGACATGACAAGCATTCATTAAATACCGGTAAGCAATCTATTGCTGGTGGATTACATAACATCTTTGCCATGCAGTGCTTGTACGTTTGTAATTCATTATTAGTTACTGTCCCTAATTTAGCGTTTTCAAACATTAATTTGACATTTTGGTGTGTAGTACACACACATACTGCATGGGTGCCAGTTGACCCAGCTAAAACACAGTGCTTGGGTCGTAGCTCGGCGAATTTCGAAAAACCTATCTTGGTAGTTGGATATTCACCTTTGAATAGAGCGTACGCCTCTTTGAGGTTATACAAAATAAGTCTCTTTGAAACTTTTGTCTTTTTCCCACTTTCATCAACTACGGTGACACAGTCCTTCATACCTGGCATAGCTCTACTGAGCTCATCGCTTTCGTAAAAGTTACGGACATTTTGAATTACTTCTTTTGGCAAACTTTTACCAGGTTTTGGATTCGGGCTTTCCAAAATTCCTTTTTCTGCCAGTATTTTTTTTTATTGTCGCACCATGTAGTTCGGAGCGTTAAACTCACGCATAATCTTTCTAATGCCCCAATCATTCAGAATGCATGTTAAAATCATTAACTTCTTCCTACTAGATGCGTTTGAAAACTGGGTCGTAAGATTTTGTAAAACAGAATTATTCAAACAATCCTGGTTGTCGTCGTCTGACTCAGAATCTTTTACAGAAACAAAAAGTGTTTTTTTTCACTGGGGAATCTATTTTTTTGACCTTATTAGCTGAGTAAGATTTTAATTTAATTTTTCTGTAATCAATGGGAGACTCACCAAGCTCTTTTAGTGTGTTAAGTGTCTCAACGACATGTGTGTCTGCCTCAAAATTGGGATCTTCATCTTCAGATTTTTTATTCGATCCTCCTTGAATTTCATCATCAAAATCTTGTGGTGTGTCTTCAGCGTCTTGGCAATTGTTAGAAGCATTTATTTCATTTTAATTGCTGTCCCATCTTTCCTGCATGTATCACAAATCTTGGCTATCTTGGAAATATCTGGATAAAAACTGCACATCAGTCAGTTACGGTTCTTAACTTTTTTTTGTCTCTAACACAGTGTTGTGGTTTTTTTTTAATGGGTTACAAATTCAACATTTGAAAACTTGCTAGTGTCTGCCATTTTTCCAACCCATAAAAACTACCTTTTCCAATTATGTTTTTAATAATCTAATAATAATTAACTAATGAATAATCTTCACACACACTTCACATTGTATTATATAAACCACTAATTCACACTTCAATTTATACAACTTAATGAAAAAAACTAGGGAAGTACACTATTAAAAGTATGTAAAGAAGTTGAACTGATGATGTGTGCACCACTAACTCCAACTGCAAACTGAACAATAACTGGCACTGGCACTTGTCTGTGGACATGGACTTGTCTCAACTTGAAAGGCAACTACAGACATGATTGCCTGTGGTGGGAACTAGAAATGATTAACAAGCTAAAAATTGTACTCTTTATCTGGCAATGCATTTTTGAAAATAAAAATATAGAAAATGCATTTTAAGAATACATTATAACAAATTTTCATTTTTTCTTTGTTATAAGCCTACCTCAATTGTTTTTTCGAAATAAAGCAAATGTATTTAAATACTTTTTAAAATTAATACAGCATGTTTAAAATTTACAAAGGATAGGTTTTGTAGGTTCCTTCTTTTAAATTACTAATAAGGTATCAAAATCATTGTCATATTATTACATTTTAGATTTTATCCACCCAGGTTTTTTATTGAGCTTAACGCTAAAACCAACGGATATTTCAGAAACTATATCTGATAAAACACTTATTTTGACTATGTACCCATTGCAATCCCATAATAAAACTTGGGATACAAATTACTGATAGTATAACCTATTATATTTATTTTTTTGAAAATTTTTAAAAATGCGTTTTTCAAAATATTTAAAATTAAAATTTGATTTTGGATTTTGACAAATAAATTTCCTTAATAACCTATAATGTGTTATATATCATTGGAAAGAGCATAAAACGAGCAACACAATGACACCTTTCCCATGTTTCTAACTCAAAAAGGAAAGGAGTTATGACCATTTAAACATTTGGCCGCAGCGAGATTTTGGCCGTTTTTTGAAAACTTTACACGGTCATATTTTGGAAACCGTTTGAGATATAAAGCTAAAATTTGGTATTTTTTTTAGTCTTCATAAAGGTAACCCATATATACCAAATTTTATCAAAATCTGAGATGGTGAAGGAAAAAATGTGTTAAAAGTGTGTTGATTTGACTTGGAATGACCCGTTTCTGGTTTTTTTGTGGAATGGCCAATCCGACCAAATTGGTCGGATCAGAAAATCGTGTTTATATGCAGTGTATGTTGTAGTTACTAGTCAAATAATATGTTATTTTGAAGAGGAAGAAATGTAGAGTAATTAGTTTTGTCCTTGGCTTCATCACCAATGAAATGTTTCATTACGTCACATTTTTGCCTAATCAGCAACTGTGTAGCTGTTTACGAAGTCTTAGTCAGTTTGTTTGGCTCGCTCCAAACTGTTATTGTATTTGGCATCACTGTAAACAGCACATTTCAGGCTTTCTTCCTATGCCTGTCTCGATGTTTTGTGTTATTCTGTGGTGTTTTTGTTGACAATATGACATGACATCTGAAATATGCTATGTCCAGTCCAAAATTGCGTGCTATGTTATTGTTTGACCGTTGTCAGTTGTGTAAGAGGGGTTTAGGTATTTATTTACCGTAGCCGAATTTACGTAAAAACGGATTGTAGTGACATTCGGGGTGCTCTTGAGGAAAGTATTAGTGACATTGATGACGATTTAGAGGGTGATATAGGCAGTGATATTGAGGTGAACGACTTTCCTGATGATGTGTCATAGACATCGTAGGCTAATTGGATTATTTATCTGGTAGGTCTAGTGGTGAGTTATATATTTATATGTATATTTCTATGTATTCTATGTATAACATGTTATATATTTCTATGTAGGGAATTGAATGCACTACAACATGTCTATATTGATTTGGGGTAAAACATTTGGCAAAAAAGTTATATACTAAATACTGTTAAATATTTTTTTTCCAAATACGGAAAAATAGCAAAACATTCTTTTATTTACATTTATTTATAAGTGATAACAATTTGTTACCATGAACTTGATGACTTTTTGGATTCCTTACTTCATTAGCTTTGCAAATATGTATACATTAGTATATACCGTACATATATAATAGGAGTACGCTCTTATATCGCGTATAAGGATTGAGTGATCGCGTAAAATACAAAAAAAGATGTTTCAATTGACAATATACCTCATGGGCCCTCCATTATAACTGCAGCTTGACAATGACATACAAATCCAGAACATGACAAACAATGAGACCAGAAATCTGTCAATCAGTCAGACAAAGTGCATATGAAGTAGTTACTCACCCCTTAGTCTCACTGAGGGCTGTATCATCTAGGCCCTCATAATAATATTAGCTGAAGATTTTGATAAAATATAATATGTTGGCGACAATAAAGGTCCCCAATCAGTGAGAGCACGTGGTTTAAAAGTAGTTATTTACACTTTAGTTCCACTGGAGGACCCATCAGGATATTTATTTCATTGTAGCTTAATATTGCTGTAAAAATATATACGTATAAATACACAACTTGATGAACAATACGTTTTAAAATCAGTCAATTGGTTTTGAATTCCTTAAATACTTTAATCCAGAGGTTTTAATGTAACACATTAACCTTACTGGGGGGGGGGGGGGGGCTATGCCCCCCAGGCCTCCCATTGTTATTGTAGCTTGATACGGTTGTTCAAATACATAGCCTATAAATGCAGAACTTAAAAAACAATAAGGCTTAAATCAGTCAATTTGTTTTTAAGAAGAATAAATTACCTCAATCAAAAAGAAAGGAAAAGTAGTATCTTATGTTAAATATAATCTAGGAAGTAATTAAAACTCTTAGACACACTTCTTAGAACCCACCAGTCATTGTGTCAAGGTCCAACATTTTGTATACATCTTAATATATAAATGCCCCCGTAGCAGCAAACCTGCGTACTTAGCAAATTTCCAATGCATATATATGTATCTTAATACCACATAAAGCCACATATCAAGTTTCATCAATATACATTAATAAATAAACGATTTAAGACATTTTAATTATTCTCCATAAGAATAACATGGCGGCTGAGTGTGCAGGTTTGCTGAAGCAAGGAACTCCAAAAATGGGGTTTTATACAAATATCAATATAACTCAAGTAGGTAAAGCCACATACCAAATTTTAATAATTTATGTTCATAATTAAGGGAGATAACACGTTACTTATTCTCCATAAGAATAACATGGGGCTGAGTACGCAGGTTTGCTGTTACGGGAACTATCGGCTGAAAAATGGTTTTTAGTGCAAATATCAATAGACCACAACGATATGAAGCAATATACCAAGTTTCATCAAGGAAAGGACAAAAATAAGCGAGATATACAATTTATCTTATTCTCCGTAAGAATAGCATTGGACAACATACTGGGTTTAGCACTTTCGATATCTCTGTAACCATTTGACGTAGAGCAATGACCAAAACACCAAATTGTGCGTCTTTCTAAGCTGATTCCAATGTAAAAAATAAAAATTTGACTTTTTCAACGATTATATATAAAAAGCTCAAAAAACCCACTTTTTGGATAAAAAACACCCCGAAATACGTCTTCGGATAGGTCGATCTGTCTGGTTTTCGAACTTAATGTCATAAATGCTGCTTTACACGTTTATACCAAATTTCCTCAAAATCAGATCAATTTTACGAGAGTTATCGTGCTCACGGACACATACTTTAATAGTAAACAAATGTCAAAATCGGCCTGGAAGGACAAGTCCTGCACAGTCCATTAACACATATATAATTCCATTTTGTTGGCATCTGGGGACCTTGAAACGAAAAGTTATCATGGTCACGGGCCTAGGTCTTACCATGCCGACTACGGTAATAGCTTCTTCCCTATAGGGGAAATTCGCTCAAATGGATCCCTGTTTCCCTTGGTCATGCCATTACTTGAGAATAATGGACCAAATTGAATAATTCTTTTTTGTTGAGTTTGTTTATGTCAGGACAAGGTTCTTATAAAAGACAATTTTTAATCCGACCTAAGAGCTCTGCCCCACAGGCCTTCAAAGTTCCCATTGATTTTATCTAAGTTAAGTTAGTTACACCAAGCAGCTGTAAACATACTTGAAAGGCATATACATATGTTGATTATGGAAATAAAAAGCTACTTGAATGGAAACTCTCATTTTGGAAATAAAAAAAGTACTTGAATGGCAACTCAAACTCTTTTTTTGATATTCAAGTGAGCATAGCGAATGAGCTAATCCGGGAAGCGAACATGCTTATTTTGAAAATGAACGAGTATTTGAAATGAAACAAATTCAATGACTTTAGGACAGGACAACGTCTGTTGGGCCAGCTAGTTATATATATTAATGATTACAGAAGGTGTATAACATTTATGTTTCCAAAAACATTATGATCACATTCTTTGTAAGTAACGGTGTATTATAATCCCATTTATGTTTTATATTATTGACTATCTTAAGTTTAATCCATGCAAATTTTTTTTGCTGTAAAAAATAATATGGAGACTTGAAACAATAGTTATTTGTGTATTAAGTGAGTAAAGTGCAACTTTTTTCCCTAAGGGAAATTGTTGGCGCCCGACGCCGGCGCCGTAGGCCAGGGCGATAAATTTACACCCAAGATTTTTCCCACACCCCAAAAGTCACAAGTATTGATAAGTATTCACATTCACAATCGCTTTCCATTTTGGTTGCGTAATGCGTAATAACTAAACTCGGAACGTTAATTGCAGCTGGAGCGAAATATCAATCAGCTGATCCGATTCCCTTATAGCTGCAGCATTAATGATTGCAGCGAAATGTCAGCTGATTCTGTTCCAGGAGACAAAGTAGCACTATACTCCTTAATTACAAGGAGTAAAATTTGACTTTACTAAGTAGGTTGGGGGTAACGAAATTTATCGTACAAGATAGGAACGACGTTTCCTTCAATTTTTAAAGTGTATTGTATTAGTTCACACATACGCAAAAAGTTGGAGAAAATTTAGTAAACAAATTTCATAATCGGCCTGGAAGGACAAGTCCTGTACAGTCCATTAACACATATATAATTCCAATTTCTGGTAAATAGTTCAACTAAATTTGATCAAAATGTTAAACAGGAGCATCTCTTTTACTTGTTAAACATTAAAAGTAATTTTTTACTGAGAAAAACATGTTTTCTGAAAATAAAAGTACCAATCTCTGTATGGCAGGAGGTTCAATTTCGGATCTAAACTATTTAAATCAGTCCTTTAGTTTTTGTTAGTGTATTTACAAAAGGATGTTGTTGATATTTGAACATGGGCTTTTATGAGAGCCAAAAATTAAAATTAATTAATTATTAGAAACAACACATCTAAAGTAAACAAAGATATTGATGACATTAGTGTATGTCAAAACCTGCTATTTAATACAAAACTATTTAATAGTTTTTGCTAGTAATGTAAGTGATTTATTGAAAAGTCAAACAATATTTGTTATGGGAATAATAAACGCAAACATTGTGCGTTAAAAAACACCTAAAAAGAAAAGAAATGTAATTATGACAAACTGCAGGCCAAAACCTTTAATTTAATACTGAAACAGTAAAAATTGGCACAGTAGTTTTTGGTAATAGATTTACGTAAAGAATTAAAAATAAAATGTTAATCGGGCTGTTTCGGGAGCTCAAAGTATTTTGTATTGAGAAAAATCTATACTTATAATGGTTGTGCATGTACGTGTATGTCCCAGGGGATTTCGAAAACACCTACTAAAAACTGCTCCAGACCATAATGTTGTAGAGGACCAACAAATTGCAGATAGGTACTTTTTTGTTTTTCCTGCAGACCTCAGGACTCTGCCCCAGTGGCATAAAAAGTCGCCATGTCATTCTTATGAAGGTTTAGGTTATTTAGGTTTCAGTTAGGCCTACCGCAAAACAGGCTTGACCCGGACACTTTTTTTGCTATTTTTAGGTTATAGTGCCTTCCCTTAACGATGTCACCAATAAAAACCAGACCATTGTAAAGTGTGAATACTATTCACAATATCCATTTACCTTTAGCCTAACTTATATATTATTATGTTGGATGTTATTATAAGAAAAATAAATACCCCCGTAGCAACCAACCTACGTACTCAGCGAATTTCCAATGCATATATATATATATATATATATATATATATATATATATATGTATCTTAATACCACCTAAAGCCAAATACCAATTTTCATCAATATACATGCATAAATAAACGATTTATGACACTTTAATTATTCTCCATAAGAATAACATGGCGGCTGAGTATGCAGGGTTGCTGAAGCAAGGAACACAAAAAATGGGGTTTTATAAAAATATAAATAAAACTCAAGAAGGTAAAGCCACATACCAAATTTTATTAATTTATGTTCATAATTAAGGGAGATAATACGTTACTTATTCTCCATAAGAATAACATAGGAGCTGAGTACGTAGGTTTGCAGCTATATGGTAACTGTCGGCCAAAAAATGTTTCTTAGTGCAAATATTAATATGCCACAACGATATAAAGCAATATACAAAGTTTCATCAGGAAAGTTCATAAATAAGCGAGATATACAATTTTTCTTATTCTCCATTAGAATAACATCGGACAACGTACTGTCTTTAGCACTTTAAATATCTATGTAACCATTTGACGTAGAGCAAAGATCAAAACACCAAATTGTGCGTATTTTAACCTGATTCCAATGGAAAAACTCAATTTGACTTTTTCAAAAATTATTTGTAAAAAACTCAAAAAACTTACTTTTAGGGTACAAACCCCCCCCAAAAAAATACCCCTTCGGATAGGTCGATCTGTCTGATTTTCGAACTAAAAGCCATAAAATGCTGCTTTAAACAATTATACTAAATTTTGTCAAAACCGGACTATTTTTACGAGAGTTATCATGCTCACGGACAAATGTATATATGTATGTATAGAGTTTTGAACTAATGGTGTTTTTGGCATTTAGGGACCTCAAAATGAAAAGTTATCATGGTCCCGGGCCTAGGTCTTACCATGCCGACTACGGTAATAGCTTCTTCCCTATATATATATATATATATATATATATATATATATATAGGGGAAATTTGCTAAGAATAAATAAAAGTGTCCGGGTTAACCTCCACAAACGGTCTTGAACCGGACATCCACCTAACTAACGTTATAACGTATAAACTAAACTCTCCTGTCCGTAGTTGAACGGTGTTTTGAGGTCTGCAGATGCCTTTGCAGAAAGGCTTAAAAATGAAATAAATACAAAACTGTTATGGGTTGGGGATGAAAAAAGGGTATTCTTATGTCACGTTTCAGTTGTTTATTCTTGGAAACTAAAATGAAACTAAACAAAGAACCATAAGGGAAAAATACAGACGTTTAAAATACAGTTTGAAACAAGGGGCCCGTTATATTTTCCACGGACATGATCACTTATGGTTGATTTAAACAAAGAATAGGTACTTTTTCGCCGCTGCTCTTATAATTAATACCATATCAGAGCTACAAACCACAATGTTGTTATTAGTTATGGCGGGAATACTGTGTTTACGGTAGGAACGAGTCGTAACGGTTGACAAGAGTCCCATCCATGGAGTATAATTAAAGTGTCCGGGTCAAAACTGGAATAGGCCTGTCGTTAATGTGAAACATTTTTTTTAATATATGTTGTTTATCTCTTTAAATAGCATGGCATTGTGCACGCTTAAATTCCAAATAAAATTATGCCTTACTCACGAAAACAATCGGACAAACGTAAAAGAAATGACATGTCTTAGTTAGAAATAATATTTTATTTTTGTGAAAAGAAGTGAGTTATAAACGATTAGAGCATGCCTCGTTTTACGATTAGAGCATGCTCTAAACAAATGTAGGCCTACCTATAACGAACGACTGCTCAAGTTTGCAGGTTAGTTTAGAAATATTTATGTTTACAAATATGTACGTGTCCGGGTCAAGACCCCCTGTCCGGGTCTAGCCTATTTTATGATACGGTATGTTATGTTTCAGTTTAGGTGTCTTGAAATTTGTCCAGATAACAAACGTTGGTTCCAATATAACTTTAAACATGCATTGTCAGGAATAACATTATCATGTTATGTTTGTTTATTTCATTTTTATTTTAAGTTTAATTGAATAACAAACTAAACAAAGATGACGTAGGTACTGTACGGTAATTAAAAACATACAAGCTATTAAATATTAATCAGTATTAAAAATATCAACCTAATTAATATACCGTAGCCTATCGAACAATTTAATTTGGTTCGTTATTTTGTTCCACTTACGAAAGTATACCCGAGCCGAGTAAGATCGAAACCATATTGGATTCGCCTGGGTAAATTAAATGTAAGTTAAACAATACCCCCGTGGCAGCAAACCTGCATACTCAGCGAATTTCCAATGCATATATATATATATATATATGTGACTCACTACTATATAGAGCTACTTACCAAGTTTCATAAAAATACATTCATAAATAAGTGATATATAGCATTTAATTTATTCTCCATAAGAATAACATTAGGGTTGAGGACGCAGGTTTGCTGCAACGAGGAAGATATGTAATGTGTTTTTTTTGCAATTATCAATATAACTGAACCAGGTGAAGCTACATACCAAGTTCTCATAATTTAGGTCCATAATTAAGGGAGATATACAACTTTACTTATTCTCCATATGAATAACATAGGGGCCGAGTATGCAGGTTAGCTGCTACGGGGACTATCAACAAAAAACTTGTTTGTTGTGTAAATATCAATGTACCACAACTATTTGAATCCATATACCAAGTCCCATCAATAAATAATCGAGATATAGAATTTTATTTATTCTCCATAAGGATAACATTGGACAACGTACTGTGTTTAGCACTTTGAATATCTTTGCAACGGTTGGACGTAGAACAACGATTAAAACACCAAAATGTTTGTTTTGTTGAGCTAAACATATTAATGAACAGAAATGTGAAGTTTTTAGTAAAACTCTGAGAAAAATCCAAAAACCTCTTTCCCATAAGATTAACATGGCACAATTTTTTTGGATTTTCTCCGCAACCACTTAATGTAGGTTAATGTTTCAAAAGACCAAATTATTTGTTTTTTTAAGCTCTATAAAATGGCTATAACCAAAATCGAGTGTTTGTAACATTTTGGGGTCAAATTTTCAAAAACCGATTTTTGGTAAATAATTGTAAACCCCCATAAAACCCCCTTCCCGTAGTGCGATCGATCTTGTTTTCCAAACTTACAGTCATAAATGCTACTCTCCACATTTTTGGCAAATCTCATCAAAATCGGGTGTTTCTTTCAAAAGTTATCGCGGTAACGGACACATATATATAAATTTGAACGATTAGTGTTTTTGGCATCTGGGGACCTCAAAACGAAAAGTTATCATGGTCTCGGGCTTAAGTCTTACCATGCCACCTACGGTAAGAGCTTCTTCCCTATAGGGGAAATTCGCTAAAAGTCATACCCTATTTTGGATTTAAAATTTGTATAACTTTTCCCTTGTTTCTGGCAAAAACAAATGTGATATCCAAACTGTAGAGGTAAATTTATATGAGGTTAGTTCAATGAAATTGCTCATTTCCAATCGAAAAGTAGGCCTAGGAAGAACTTGTGCCAAAAGCCAAAATTATCCAGAGACTAAGTTGTACCTTACGGAACAATTTTAGAAAATGTTTATTTTGGATAAAAATGAAGAAATGTAGACAAAAATGTGATTAAAACGGTGGTGTATGGACATCATAAATTATGCCTAGAAAATTAGAGTCGATAGGCATACCTTACAAATATTAACCTCCAAAAAGGACAAAACTTATTGAGTTTGCCTTATTGCCTTATTGAGTTTGAATAAACACTTATGTAGACCTCGTGCGGATCTTCGTGAAGCCTGAGTAGTGCGAGCAGAAGAGTGGGGGGGGGGTCATCATTGGAGGGGAAGATCACAATACCATATGTTGTAATACTATTCCTGCGGAAAAAATTTGGCTGTGTAATATTAAATATATTTTAATGGGTGAACGTATAGTAATTAAGTTTTTATGACAGTCTTGAAAAAACGAGGATGGTATTTTTAAAACCATAAATTGACAATACACTCTTTATGTTTTTGAGTACGGTATTGTATTTAAAATTATGTCTTAACAAATTGTAAATGATTACAGTAGGGTTCTTGAGTTTTTTCTCACATGGAATTGTCAACACAAGCCGTTGAACTGTTTCCCTGGTGTAGGCAGTATAGTTCTTGTACGATCAGCTGGTTTTTATTCTTAAAAAATTTATTGCTGTTGCTGATTGTTTATTTGTAATTTTAATATTTTTCCTATTGAACTAATGTTTAAACATATGGACGCAGCAGTGAACTCGCTAGGTTGAAGACAAATGAAAATGATTTGTGTTAGGCCTAATCGATAAATGCTGTCCCGCACTTCTTGCGAATACGCCCGAACACATATACGGCCGAACTCCGAATGTTCGGAGCAATCCCGAGAAGTGTGGGAGCTGCACAAACTCTTTGGCATCAGTACACTATCGCCGAATGAATCGCTCGAATGGTCCACCAAATGATCGGAACGAGTCGCGACAACGAATTTTGCACCAAATCAAACGAATGTGCACAATATGTATATTTGTGTATATAACGAATAAAGAAAGTTTGAATTGAATTGAATTGAATGAAGTAACCAGTACACGCTCGCCCATTCGCTTCCGCTCGTCACCTTTGATTCAAGCAAAAAACCTGACAAAAACGGAGCACAGGCAAACACAAATCATGGCGAGGTCAACTATCCCGTACATAAACGAGCACACTGAGTAAACTATCGCGCTAGCTTTTGTTGGGCCATTGTGTATTGGTAGCAAGAATATGGGACGGAATGTCCAGTGAACATTCGGGAGAATGTTCGGTCGAATGTTTAGGCCTGGTCGCGAGATGAGTGGGACAGACTTAACCTATATAAGATCTTTGCTTAGCAATCACTTCGCGTTTGCAATGTGATGTGCGTTTTGGTTTGACACGTAACAGATGATTCTCACAAGCGATTTTTTTTAGTCAATAGTCTAAGAATATATATAAATCACTCCCCACCCCTAAAAACCCGGTTTAAACCACTTTTACCAATAACACTTTTACCTATAACACTTGTACCAATAACACATCTTCGCGTGCTTCACGAAGATCGGCACGCGGTCTAAGGTAGTTCTGGTAATGCAATTATCATTTTTGTAGGAAAATAAAGTTAGGCCTATATTAAACTAAAGTTTTCAATCAGACAAAAAGGAAATAGGCTAGACCCAGAATATGGTGAAAACTAATGTGTTATATTAAGTTTTAATAACATATAATCATAGTTAAAAGCCCGATGTATAGGTATCTATAGTTTGTTATTTTTTCTGTTCTTACAAATGTTAATTATTGTCATATTGTAAAGTTGCATTGGTGATAGCCGCCAAATAAAAAACCAAAACATTAATTGTATTTGGTAACTTACCGTAAGTTTTATAAGCGAGATAATAATTGTTTTAACAAATTAAGACTTTCTACTGTTAATGAGTGGAAATTATAATGTATATAATTACATATATTAGCGTTTAATCACTTTAATCACATATTTCCTTTTTGGTTAAAATTTTGTCGTCTGGAGTCTAGAGTCTGGACTCAGGACTGGCCAAAGTACCAGAGTGCACCGCTCGGCCTGCATTTTTTTACATAGAGTACGGTACCAATAAAGTTATTCATTATAATAGTATTTAAAATAATAATGCATCTTTTAATTAATAAAAAATAAAATACACGTACAACTTTTAAAAGCTAATAATATTTATACCTTAGTTTTTGTGTTTCAAGGTACGAAAAGAACTATTTTTTTCCTAGTCAACATGAACATGAATAACTATAGTTCTGTAGTGAATCTATGGCCACGGTATACTTACGTTACTCTATAGTTGAAACAAAGACGTTGGCTAAATATCAACGATTCAAGTACCACTAAAATGGCTCCCAATGTTAATCTTATGGGATAAAAAATAGATTTGTTTTAAAGATAATTTTATTATTACTTAACCAAATATTCCCAATAACGAACTCGACCGAGATTTCGTACTATAGAATCTATCTCTAAAGTTTTAAGTGGATCTGTAGAGGCGTTTTTGAGTTATTTATGACAAAAACACGCCAGTTCGAGTTGATTCTCTTACCAGTGTAAGCAGTAAAGTTATGTATAAGGATTTCGTTTCACTCAATCCAATTAGTATATACATATATTACATGACTTATTTACAACACAAACTAACACTGTAGGCAACAGTTTACACATATTTTGGGTTTCCGTTTATTAGTGAATTTCCTTTGGAAAGTGAACTATTAGCATGACCCGCACGGTGAAACTTAAGCCCGGGACCACCATAGAAGTTCCTAACGTGACCCCCTGAACACGTTTTGGGGGGTCTTTCAAAATTTTATATATATATATATATATATATATATGTGTGTGTTTGCACTCTAGCGGTCACATTTTTTGTCCGATTTACTTCAAATTTGGTAGGGACATTCCTTTCTGTAATCAGTTGAACAAGTTCGTTGGGCAAAACAATCGGAAAAGTCTAAACCCCTTTTTTGGGGATTAATCTTTCAAATTTTGAGTTTTTGGGCCCAAAAAGGGTCAGAAAAGCCCCGTATATAAAATGAATGCATGTAAAAAGATGGGAATTAGAGAGGCGAAAGTTTTAAGCCCTCTCTCGTTATTCTAGCATAAACATTTACCGAGTTATTAAAGAAAATGTGTATCGACCAAACACAGTACGTTGTCTTATGGGGATTTTACATTAGAAAAACCTGTTTTCATTTGTTCGTGTACTTTTATCATCCCCAACAACCTCACGCCTACTTTAAAGCCTGACTGGATCATCTCCTAACCTTATAATGTGCAAAATTGTATTCCCAGCATTGCAGTTAAATAGAACCAGGAGCATCAGAACAGCCAAAAAAATCAATTTTTTCAGATTTGAATAAAAGTTGGAATAAATGTATGTTTTTAACTGATTTCGAGTTTTTATAGTTTTTTATGTGGAAATTCACTTCCCTCACGTCAGCGTGCTGCGTGCGAACTCGTTATTATATTACGCCCCTAAAACTTACAACAAAAATTCTTTCAATAACATGGTATATATTTCAATGTAAGGAATTAGATTATTTAGAAAATGTGTATAATGAATTTTCCATACAAAATCCGTAGAAAAAATTTCACCGAAACTGTTTTTGAAATTTCTAAAAGTTATTTTAATTTTTTTTAACTTTACCAAAAAAAATTTTTTTAGATATTTTGTATGTTAGTATTTCTAGATTCTCCTGTTCTTTCCGATCAAAATGAATATGAGGTTGGCTAGGTTTACTTCTACGGTTGAATTTATAACAATTTTCAAAAAAAGGTCTGCAATATCGCCAATCTGCTTGGCCATTTCCCACTTCAACGTTAGGCCACTGCTAGGGTTAACCTATGTTTGCCAGCGGTACGCTACATTGAACTTTTACCCTTTGACGATGCTAGGGCCTACTTATAACAGGCATAATTAGCTTCTTTCCATGAAGGAAGAAACGGTTTGTTAAAAGGTTAGAAAAACACTGAAAGATCACCTATTTTATTTCATTACAGATTCTATTAGCCTAAGAATTATAAGACAAATTATGGGAAAATAGTGAATCACATATTGATATTGGCCTATTACACATCACTATAATTAGGACCGACTTAAATGTTGCAAAGAATAAGATACAAATAGTCGGGATCACATTCTATAACAGTTCTAAAGCCTGTTGTGAAAAAATAGGCCTACTAATATCTTAAGATTTGTTGTGCTTAGAGAATTTTCATTTTTAAACAGGGTTTTCATAGGTATGGTACTTTTAATCCTGAATGGCCACACTGCTATTCAGTAATAAAATTTGATTTATTCTCTATAAGAATAACATTAGGGCTGAGTACGCCGGTTTGGTGCAACAACAAAGCCCTCAACATTCTAGTACAAGTACTTACCGAGTTAATTAAGAAAATGTTAATTGTCAAAATACAGTACTGGTACGTTGTCTGATGGGGATTTTACCTTAATATCGTTTTATCACCTCCCACACCCTATACCAACTTGTTATCCCAACAATACCTCCTTCTAACATTATAATGTATAACATTGGCATCCTATTAGTGAATTTAAATATAACCAGAAGCATCAAAACAGCCAAAAAATAAGTTTTCAATTAAAAAAAAAATGTAACCAGTGTTGGTTTAAACCCTTTATTTGATCTTTTTAAGGTTTTAGTGCGGAAATTCACTTCCCTCACATCAGCGTGCTGCGTGAGATCTCGTTTAGATATAGGGCCTGCTGTGGGAGAGGGATGGAAATAGTGGCGAGGGGAAAGCCCAGGGTTTAAGCTGCGGTCGCATTTGTCGCAAAATGTGACATGCACCATGAAAATGCGACAATATTTGGGCAGGCTGTCGCGTTTTTGCTACAAGGAAAATTATTTTTAATTTTATTGCAGACAATCTGGTTTTAACAATACAAATTGTATTAAAAGTCCGTGATCACGATCCACAATCAAAAAATATTAGAAGAGTAGTTGGGATGTTGTATAGAGGCTTAACGTTGCGTTGGTTGCACTACGTTACTTTACCGATCGCCTCTGAGCGAGTGGTAGAGGAGACGAGCCTGCATTACGTTAACAGTTGCTGTCGATTTCAACTGCGTACCGTGTAAACGGAACTGGCGAGTTACTGATATGACAGTTGTAGTGACAGTAGCTAATCCCCTAGCTGACGTCATGCGCTGTGACTCAGTTTGGTGCGCACTTTGTAGTAGCCGAGTCTAGCCGAGCGATCGGCGAATGCGAGGATGACGAGGGCTAGTTCGCCACCGAAGGGATGACTGCGCTCGCCTCGCCATCGCACCAATTCTTGTCGGTTTTTGTGACCTAGTCAAAGGAGACGAGCGGCAGGTCCTCCATACTTAATTGTCTTGACTCGCTGCAGAATGTGGACGGTTTCACGAGCACGAGTCGCTCGAAATCGCAACGATCGGGCGGAAGTGTAGAGATACCTTAGCGAAAACAGAAAACTCGAAATCGGTGATGCGCAAATGCGATCGCGATATGCTTTGAGGTTATGATTCAGAGCGTATAATGTTTGGGGTGTGTGAGTTTTAGTTGTTCTGGTGCCATATTAGGCCTATTCTATTAGAATGTTTAGTATATTTCCATTACAGACTTTAATGGTTGAAATGGATAAGTTACCGAGAAAAGTAGACTCTGCTGAATTATATATTATTTAAATGTTAAACCTTAAAAACAAATACAAGCAAAAAACAACTTAAGACCAAAAAATAGTATAATGACACGCGATAAAAATGCGAAAAGGAAAATATTTTTGCTACAAGTCTCTAAGAGCTTGTAGCACTTTAGCTCAAGGAATTGTTTTCCCAGCTGAATCCCTGGGAAAGCCCAATATTTCTCTCTCCAGCATTACGTGGAGAGGAAGTGAACTAATCACAGTCCTTCACACACTAATGGCTAAGCATATTTTGTTTTTGTTTAGGTCAACTGTTTCATCACAGCTTTGTTATTAGCGAATTTCACCTGTAGGGAAGAAGCTATAATTGTAGGTGGCATGGTAAGAGTTAAGCCCGAGACCGTGTTGACTTTTTGTTTTGAGATCCCCAGATGCCAAAAAACATTATTCATTCTAATATATGTCCGTTAACTCAATAGCATGATTAAAAAACGTCTGATTTTGATAAAATTTGGCTTAAATGTGTAATGAGGCATTCATGACTTAAGTTTGAAAACCAGAAAAATCGGACCACAGGAAGGGGGTTTACAATTTTCCAAAAATCAGTTTTTTTCATTTTTCACCCTAACATTTTTAAAACACTTAATTTTGGTTTCAACTTTTTCATAGAGCTTAAAAAACAAATAATATAGTATTTTGAATCATTTCAGCATTTTGAAACAGCTGTTGGTGACGTGGTAAAATACGGTTTTTTTTTATTAATATTTCTGACTTCACTAATACTCATTGAGGACATCAATGAAAATAGTTTAGTTTGGGTAGTTCTTGGTCTTATGATTATTCCAGACCTTTATTATACTGTTGTTTGAAGTAAAATGCCTTCATAGTAATTACAAATTGTTAAAAAAATATCTATTACTTATATATTAACAACAAATTAATAAATAGCCTACTAAAATGAAACTCTAGACATTCATTCCAAGGCCTGTGATATTCAAAATAGAATCCTGTGATATTTGTTTAGTTAATTAAATTGTTTTGAGCTGATCTAAATAACAAATTTAATCAATTTTTATAAAGATTCAAACCAGTTAATATATTACCTAATTGTAAGGCGGATTTTTTACAGTTGTGAATGTTACTGAAAAATAACAAGTTAGTCGTGACTAAGTTCCTTACTGACTGTTGTATATGGACAGTGGGTGGGGTAATCCTTCCCTCACCCCCTCTCGTGGCTAGGAAGCCATGGTGGGGGGTTAATTTTTCTCCCCTATATGCGCAAATTATTTTCATTCAGGATACCGTCTCAATAATTTAGGCGCAGGGGGCCTACCCACAGTTAATCTGTAGTTGTAGAACAAGCAACATAATAGTGACAGTGATATTTACTGGCATAAAACATAACCAAATTTATATGATACCCCGTATGCAATACAATATGTACAGATGCTTGGTCAGTTTTTTGCTGTGCATTTTAGTTACAGTTGCAGTATACAATAATACATTGTATTGTATTGCAACCCAGGGAAATCTCAATGCCGTCAACCAACTTTTACTTCCTTTAGTCAGTCAACTCCTCCAGATTGCGAAAGGAGTTTTCGATTGAGAATGTTTTGACGTGGCGTTTGAATAACTTGGGTTGTCAACAAGCTGTTTAGGATGGAAGTTGATTCCTATCTCAAATCATCCCTTAGGCCTATGTGTTTCTAACAGGTTCTTTTCTGTCTCTTAAATTGCTAGTTTGCACATACTTTTACTTATAAGTACAATTATCATCTTAGTAATATTAAATCTTAATATATAAAATCAAAATACCACTGACTAACTGATTTATCACAAAATCTCCATAACTATAAGTCATACAGAGTTGAACTTTGTCATATAGGTTCCTCTTTAGCATTATGGAAAATTCAAACAGCCAAAGATTGATTTGAAGTAGTTTCACGGGCTAGCCTCAGAATGCACTCACAACTATGATATTTTACGCGAGCGAAGCTGCAACGGGTCAGCTAAACTTAGTAGGATTATAAAAATGAATCCTAGTGAATTTTTCCAATCCTAGTTTTTTGTTAATATTTCTTGATCACAGAATTACGTTATCCTTTCATTACCTACTTTAGGCCAATAATATTTTAAATACATCTTATTACAACTAATAGGAGATTTCCTTCAACTACCATTGCTAAATTTCTCTAGTAAAATTCACTTAGCGTAGAGCTCTCTATATTGTTCTTCTAAATTAACTTACATATTGTAGGCAACTTAGAAACCCGTTTTTAACACTTCTAAATATTTCCATTTATACTATACCTACTGAAATAGCAATCCGACAATAAGTTCCTATATGTGCCACCAGAGTAGTTCCAGTTGCAGCAACACGCTTCTAGACAGCACTGAGAATGGAAATGTACACCTCTGCCCCCAAAAATAGGTTGCGCGAATTTGGTTTTTGAGTCTCTTGTTTATACTAAGACTCCATTTACTCTTGTTTAACTTAATCCATTTGTATTGTTCTTGATAGTTGGAGAATTTCTCTGCAGCATTAACTTTATTGACATATTGTTGATTTTTCTGCAGCTGTATCTTTATTAAATTTCATATGACTGATCTTTCTGGAGTCCTCGCTTTCTTTCTGTGACAATGTCCCCCTTTTCTGCTATGGGAAACAAATAATGATAACTGTTTAAATATAAATAATCCTAGTTTGAATATTTGTTGATGGAAATACATGAAAGAAAGATACAATGACAACATTATAAGTAAAAATAAAGATTATATTTGAATTACAACTAGTGGAAAGGATAAGTAAACGTATTGGAAAAAATAATCTAAATATCAGTACTATAAATAAGGCTGATAATGTCAATAGCTTCTCAGTCCCCAAAAATATTCAGATACAATATTTAAAACCCCAACAAAGCAAAGATTCCAAACCTTCGGCCTTCCATCAAAATATACATCACTTTTTATCTCGTAAAGAAAGTTTCTTTAGAAGAGATACTGGAGGAGATAAAACCTGACCTTAGGTGGATTTTAGTAAGGTGTGCTATTGCGCAGCGTAGCGTGACGTCATCTGGGACGGAAGTGCGTCACCAAGGTATTCTGACTATCCTATGTGAAGGAGTAGGGGACATCAGGTCGGGATCCGAAGGTCTACCCTCCCTACATCCCCACCACAACGTTATCGTTGAGAGTGATGTCATATATTTGTTATATATGTATATTGCTAGCGAATTTGCTCTAGGGAAAAGAAGCTATTACCGTGGGTAGAATCGTGGAAGGGTAAAAATGCAGTATAGGGTACTGTTGACAAACATAAAGGGAGGGTAGAAGTTCTGATCCCGACCTGGGTTTTTGTATAGGCTCTAGCTGAGGAGTAACTTCAGCTGTCACTGTAAACCAGCTGATCAAATAAACACCTTTAACATCACCTGGAGGCTGCACTGAACGTGCTCAAATTTGTTCTTCTGAATAGCACACCTTACTTAAATATACCTAGACCTGACCTATATTGAAACTCACGGAGCATAAATTTAAATTCAATAAAGTTAACCTAACCACATTTCATTATTAGGTATTATATATATCTAAATTTCATTGCAGAAATAATTTTTGGGCTGAAAGAGTGACAATGCCCAGTCGTAAGTCACTTAAATTAGAAAGAAATTAAATTAAACAGGGGAAATTATCAGTTTAAGTAAATCACCTAGAATTACTAAAAAGGATAAAACTTAAAACTAAATTTTAAAAGATCCGAAAAATAATTATAATTACAAATGAATGAGTACCCAAAGAAAATTCATGGAAGTCAAATTAATGACGGTGATAATGTAAGGCCACTTGGAATAACTCAGGAAATAAAATACAATCCAGGCAATGGAAAGAAATATCCTTAGCGGTTAAATGTAAGAAACACACTGGTCTGTAAACATGATTTTGAGTTAGTGATTTGGTTTTGTTTTGATACATACTCTCAATCATAATAGGCTACTGATTTCTGTTGAATATATAGGAAGAAAACTGTTTTAATGTTATATCAATATTCATTTCAGATTGTAACAATTTGTTGTGAGAAACAAGACATTTAATTATTAAAAACGGTTCTAAATTTTATCTGAGGCAACTTCTGAGATGCAATTTTAAACTTTATGTATCAGGCCAGTTACAAAGATCCTTCGAGAAAACATCACATAGTCGTAGGCTTATATTCAATTTCAAGTTGTTCTATTTTGGGAACAAAATTGTAAACAGGAAACTTCTTATGATTAACTTCTATGTCTTTTGTTCCCAGGTGATGATGATATTCAAGAACATAATAAGACGACTGAAAATGTAACCAAACCACTGGTCAGTACCGCAGAACAACAAGATGTTAACAAACCTGGCGGTAAGTAATTTTGAATTAAATATATTTCTTAAGCTAGACAAGTTTATGTTTTTGTAAAAGAGGTATTGGTGTGTGGATCTTCACAGTTTTAACATAAAAGTAATTTTGAAAAAGATAAATAATTTTTTCAAAACCAAGTTAAATAATTGCATTTATAATTATAAATATATAATTATAATAATTTGAAATAATTGTATTTATAATTGTATCATGTTAAAGCGAGGCTGGAATCCATTAGGAAAACACCTGTTTCCTGTAATTGAAGTATTTTCCATTTTTGGTCTAAAGTACGGCGGGTAGATAATTCTGAAGTTTCCTGCCTATTAATGTTAGCATGAAATCAAAGAAATAGTAAATGTATATACCTAGCATTACATCACAGGTTGGATTGTTTCTTCTTGAAGAGAGTCGTATGGTGCGCTGGCAGGACAGACATTAACACTTCTGAGGTTCTATATTGGTGAAGTTCATTTCGCCTCGAAAAGTCTTCTTTTACTGCTTGCATCTCCACTTCCATAATATAGAGAGCTACAATAATCACAATTTCTTATATTTTGAAGGTATCCCTGCTATTTTTAACCCTCTAGGCGTATTAACGATAGTACAATAACCGTTGAGGGAATAGTAACTTTTCTTTCCGATCACGATAGACAATTGCTTCTTATTAACAATAAACAAATAAGTAGTAAAATAAATAGACAAATACCAATAAAACGTATGAAACGTAAGTTTTCCTCAGAAAACCTGGATCTATTTCAAAAGTTTTTAGAAAATGAGATTTGGGAGAGTGTTTACATGGCTTCTGTAGATACAAAATATGACGAATTTTACAGTACTTTAAAATTTTACTTTGATGCATCATTCCCTAAAGTCATGTTAACTTAAAAATACCCCCGTCGCAGCAAACCTGCGTACTCAGCGAATTTCCAATGCATAATATTTGTCTGAATTCCACATAAAGCCGCGTACCAAGTTTCATAAAAATATATTCACATATAAGCGATTTTAATTATTCTCCATAAGAATAACATTGTTAATGAGTACGTAGGTTTGCTGAAACAAGGAACACAAACAATTGTTTTTTATGCTAATATAAATATAATTTAACTAGGCGAAACCAGATACCAAGTTTCATCAATATTCAATCATAAATAAGCGCTATATAACATTTTAGTTATTCTCCATAAGAATAACATGGGGGCTGAGTACGCAGGTATGCTGCTACAGAATTAACCAACAAAAAATCAATTTTTTGTGCAAATATCAATATACCAGTACTATTTGAAGCCACATACCAAGTTTCATCAACATACATTCATAAATAATCGAGATATCAAATTTTATTTATTCTCCATAAGGATAACATTGGACAACATACTGTGTTTATCACTTTGAATATCTCAGCAACGGTTGGGCGTAGAATCACAATTTAAACACCAAAATGATTGTTTTGTGGAACTGAACAGATTTCTAAAAGCAAATGTGAAGTTTAAATTAAAATAAACTGAGGAAATGCCAAAAACCTTTTTCCCATAAGATTAACATGGGAGATTTTATGAGTAGGTTTTTTGGATTTTCTCCGCAACCACTTAACCTAGGTTAATAATTCAAAATACTATATTATTTGTTTTTTTAAGCTCTATAACATGGTCAAAACCAAAATTAAGCTTTTAAAAAATTGTAGGGTAAAAAATGCAAAAAACTGATTTTTGGAAAATTTAAAACCCCCATTAACCCTCCTTCCCATGGTCCGATTTTTTCTGGTTTTCGAACTTAAAGTCATGAATGTCATTTTACACATTTTAGCCAAATTTCATCGAAATCGGACGTTTTTTACTCAAGTTATCGCATTCACGGACACACACACACATATATATATATATATGTATATAGATATAGATATATATAGGTATATATATATATATATATATATATATATATATATATATATACATATATATAAATTTGAACGAATAGTGTTTTTGTCATCTGAGGACCTCAAAACAAAAAATTATCATGGTCTCGGACTTAAGTCTTACCATGAGACCTACGGTAATAGCTTCTTCCCTATAGGGGAAATTCGCTAAAAAGCAAACAAAATTGGATTTCAGATGAGTTGAAAAATGAAAAGAAAGAATTAATGCAGTTAGGTTTAAAAATTTGAGAAAGTAAAAATTAAACTCTAAAGCAAGAACTAAAACTGTAACCATTTTTTTATCTTCTTATTTTTTTTTATTAATTACTTATTATTTTTTAATTCTTATCTCAAACAATAAAAATCAATGATATTCAATTAAGCTATCTCAGGGTTCCATTTAATTTATCTCAGGGTTCATTGATTTATTAATTACTAACTCAGCCGGCAAAACATAATATTCTTAACGACAGGGTGGACCCATGTTGAATCTTATCCACATGTGAAATCCTGTGAGTTCGTGTGGAGCTTGTTGGAAATTAGGCATTGATAATAAAAAAGTAGATAATTCTGAACATACATCTATTTATTTCTAAACATCTTAACTTAACAAAGGTTGTAAAAAAGTTCAATTAGTCCATAAATCCAGATAAAACTAATACACCCTAATCACATCAGACAATTTAATAACTATCTTGTACCTGTGAATTTATTTGTGAAACAAAATAATGTCACTGAGAATAAGACAGTTTATTTATAAAAGTTCTTGTAGAGTATTGTTTATTTTTACTGTTGTTTAAGTTCCATTAAATATTATGTCGTTGTCTAGATAAAATTTGTTTTTAGTTAGATATTGACTAACTGGATTTTGATTATAGTCCTTCTTTTAGTAGAGATAGGCTATGCCTCCTGTATTATTCAGACCTAGCATAGTCCTGACCGACCCCTAGCCTCTGATAATTTCAGTGTTCAGAATAGGCTATACCTATTTTAAGTTCCAAATAGTTTCAGTTAACACAACGAGATAGGCTATGTCTTTTTATAACCCAAAATAGGTTATCCCCAGCCCTAGGTTTCAAATAATTTAAGTAAATTTATCAAAAGTATCAACAATAAATCATTTTGATTAAGTTAAATACTTATCAATTCGATGTTTTTTCCATAAGGCCTGGTCACTAATTACACTGACACAGTCAAATACACCGTTCACAAATGCCCTTTTTAACGGATTACACAACACTCCGGAGACGCCATCTTAGCGTCTATCAGCTTTACTTCCGAGATTCACAATACTTGTTACAGGACCTTCACGCACCGTGGAAAATGACAAAAGACCAAGAATTGCGCGTTCTCGCCCTATTTATGCGAGAGGATGACTCACTCGCGCCAAGCAATCTTATTGGCTGTCGAGATCAGGCGACCAGGTTTTGGGCTAAAATGCGCCGCGTTCATGCGCAGTAAACATCGCCAAAATGGCTAAAATCTCGTTTATTAAATTCATATATTCACTCATTAAAAGATCGACTTTTCTATTTTCTAACCGAATTTGATAATTTTCTCAGGCCTGCTAGGGAATCTCATATGGTTTATTCCTATGTAGTTTTAATTTCGATCGGACGCTTAGTTTCAAGGATATTCCCGTTTTACTAAGCAGTTAGGTATTGCACAATAGTTCAAACTGACTGTTTTAACTGTTAAAAATTGACTTTTTTATTTGTTGATAGAATTTTATCGTTTTTTCATACAAGTTAGAGAATTCCATATAGTTTATTCCTGTATGATTTTTATTTCAGTTGGACTCATAATTTTTAAGATATTTAATTTTTACTAACTCAAAAGTTTGTGACATGTCATTTTATTATTTATTGTTATTACAATGTATTTAATTTAGCAATGAACTGAGCCACCCGTCTCAAAACAGAAAAATCGGAACTACTAGTTAAAATTGGTGCAAGCTAAAACAAGGTACTTTGAAAATAAGATTAAAAAATCTGATAACATACAAAAAACTGTGTGGCAGATTATAAACTCTGAAGTTGGGAAAAAGATTGAAAATAGAAATAAAAATATCTACTTAAAAAAGACAATTGTTATGTAGATGACACCCTAGAACTATAGCAAACATATTTAATAAATATTTTGTAAATGTTTGTAGTGAATTTAATAAAGAAAATTTAAATATTAGTACTACTAACAGTGAGAGTTGTATTAAAACAAGTTTTAGTTTTAAGTTTGTTGATGCAGGGGAGGTGGAAAAAGTAATTGGCTCTTTAAAAAACAAAAATTCAACAGGTTACGATGAAATCCCTGTTAAAGTTGTAAAATATGTAAAAAAATACTTAAGTCAAATTTTAAGCCACTTAATAAACTCATCCTTTGTTTCTGGATTGTTCCCTAATCATTTAAAAATTTCAAAAGTCATACCAATTCATAAAAAAGATGACCTAGAAACTGTGTCAAACTATAGGCCGATTTCTCTTCTCCCGGTGATATCAAAAATTTATGAGAAAATAGTTAATAATCAGCTGTTAAAATATTTAGAGGACTTTAAATTGTTAAACGATCATCAGCATGGCTTCAGACCTGGAAAATCTGTGATCACTGCTGCAGTATCCTTTATTGAATCTATAATTGAGTCGGTAGACAAAGGGGAATTAACAACCGGAATTTTCATGGACATGTCAAAAGCGTTTGACAGTGTCAACCACGATCAATTAATAAATAAACTGCAAATGTTAGGGATATCTAAAGATTCTATAAAATGGTTTCAATCATATCTTAATGGTCGTTGTCAGTTTGTGGAAATAACCCAGCAAACGCAAGACAATATAATTCTTAAGTCTTCATCAGAAAAAGAATATATAAAATGCGGTGTTCTCAGTGTAGCTGGGGGAGGGTAAAAGATATATACTTGTTGGTGCTACCATATGTAGCGGGGGGATAGGAATGAGACATATACTAGCTAAACCTGGGTAAGTTGCCCGGGAAGTATTGACTGGTAATTGTATGGCTACAGGGGTGGCTAATTGGGCTGCTAATTGGAATTGACCTAACTATACGGGGGAAAGAGGGGCGTACTAATCTGGGGTAATAATTGGGTAATACAACTGTATGGTAACTACAAACTGGAATCTGGGCGTGCTGACTCTGCTACTGGTTTGGCTAATTTAGGACTAGCCAACTAATTAGGCAGGCCAAGGTCTGGCCAAGCCATGTGGTGCTAATAAGTACTGAAAACTAATTGGGGGTTGGGAAAACGTGACTGGGTGTCCAGAGACCTATGGATCTTTACCAGACCAGAATGCTATACCAGCCAGCTCTGATGATGGGTTAAACTATTAATAACTAATAAATATCCTTCCAGACCTAATAGTGAAATTGTTACAAGTGTCTAAACCTGATAAACTGATAACTGTATTGGATAATATATGAATAACTAAGTTCCTGAATCTAAGCAATGATAGTTAATTAATTGTCTTCTGAGTGGAGGAAAAAACCTGAATCTAACTTGTTAATCAAAATGCGGTCGAGACACGAGGTCCCGACCGGTTTTGCAATTCCTACGTATTCCTGTTGTTTGGGGCTTCCTTAAGGGATTGCCCCTTCTAATTGTAGTCTAGCCTGCCATTCCTGATACTAAAGACTTATAAATTAAGGTACTTAAGCTTTGACGGAAATTGTTGCTCGCAAGGAGCGGGGAACCTGCCGACACTTCCAAACTGCTTCGACGAAAGGGGGCGAGAGACGCCACCGAGAATCGCCGTTAAAGGTTCAAAAGATCAGCTGGCTCGACACCGCTGATGGCGTTTGGAGCGGTTATGAAGGACGCCTACACTATATAAAATAGCGTGACGCTTAGCGTCACAACCACCCCCCCTAAGGCCAAAGTGAAAACGAAAAAAGTTTGTTGGAAGGTGGGTGAAGGTGTGGGTTAGATGTTGGAGTTTGAGAAATTCGCTCGTTTTTGCTCCCTCTGTCATGCCCGTGGTCCCGAGATATCATGTTCCCGGTTTTGATTCAGGGGAAGCCGCGAGCAGACGAGGAAAGCCAAAAAGCCAGCACCAGTCCGACTTCGTCTCTTCGTCTTGGAACCTCGGTCGCCGCGTTTCTTTTTTTTTTTTTGGGAAGATTGCTATTGTTTATTTTGACCAACCACGGCAGGGATCGGGATCCACCCCCCCTGCAAAAGGAGGATGGGTTGTAGGGGAACGACAGTTGAATTTGGCCTAACGTACCTGACTTTAATTGAGAACAAAATTGAAAACTGAGTGAAAAAGATTGAGTTAATTGGTGTAAAAGGGACGGACATCTGCACGCACAAAAATTTTGTATTTTTTTTTTTTTTTTTGCTATTTAGTTGTTGAATGGATCAGAGTCTTTTTTTTACTATGAACACTTCATCGGAGAACTTGAGGTGGAGATGTGAGGTGAACTGAATCAAAATGTTGAGGTTGCTGTGATGACCGAGAGGAGGACTTGATGAGGTTGAGCTGATGGAGCAGGTGGGCTCTGGTCCGGTGTGGGCAGCAGCGTTGGTGGCTCGCAAAACGTCCGGATCACCGCGCTGTGGTTGAAGGTGGAGCGCTGTTGGTGAGGATAGTGTTGCGGTTCTGCTGGGCATCAGGGTGTTTTGTTGCCGCTCTCCCGGTATCGTCAACTGGGTGTCTAAGGTCTATTTGTAGCTGTCATTGGGGAATCACTATTCACTTTAATTCACTGGGAGTTGTCCGGAGTCACTGAGTTTATTCGGGCTATAGTATTTTGCTTTAAAAAGTTTGGCTTAGATTTGATTGGTTGGGTTTAAATTATCTTTTTTTTTTTTTTTTTTTTTTATTGTGCAGGTGTCTAACTATGTAAAAAATACTTGGGGAGAAATATATAGTTGAAAAGAAAGATTTAAGATCATTGGAGTTGTAAAAGGGAACTGTCGTGTTGGAGTTGTTTGACGGTGGCTTGCAAGGCGGCGGTCCGATCACTGACGGGTTGGTCGGTTCCTAAAGGGAAACCGAGGGATTGACCCATGAGTGGCGCCGGGTAACCAAGGTTAGACTGGTGGGGCTCGCGGAAGCCGTAAGAAAACTGTGAAGTAAGGAGGTTGGAAGGATGTAATTGATTTAATCTTGAAATGAAAATTTTTTTTTTTTCTTTCTTTTTTTTTTTTTGCTGAGAATTCGCATGCGATACTTTTTGGGCATGCGATTGCGTGCGCAGGGAGAATGGCGCATTTGGTAGCTGTGTTGAGCGGTGATATTTCAGGAAAGGGTGCTTGGGTCTAAAGAGAGTGCACTTTCCTTTCCTGACAACTTGTCGGGTTCAACCATTATTGGTAGGTGGTCCAGTTCGGTGCCTACTTAATATATGTAAATATTGGAAAATTCTGAAACTTAATAAATTGTATCACCTTGTTAACATAATCTGAAGAATTAAATATATCTAGCATTTCATTAAAATGTGAGTTTTCCCTAAACCTAACTACTACTACCTTAGCGACTAATTAAGCTAAGAAGGCTGAAAATGAAACAAGGGTTACGACAGGA
The DNA here is from genome assembly GCA_963675035.1 of Allygus modestus. Taxonomy (NCBI): domain Eukaryota; kingdom Metazoa; phylum Arthropoda; class Insecta; order Hemiptera; family Cicadellidae; genus Allygus; species Allygus modestus. The sequence goes on from OY776114.1 coordinate 132,766,535, forward strand.
AAGAAATAGAGAAGAGTTTTGTCTCTCAACACACGACTGATCAGGTCGCCACAGAAGGTGCCACCACTGGGCCCTTTCCCGCGGAGGTAAAAGAAACAATAAAAAAAAAGGTAACCAACCGCAGAAAAGTCATTTTCAAATCACAAAAAAAATTCTTTACAAAACCCAGTGTGGGTGTCGTAGACGAAAAGGGAGGGGAAAGAGTGTTTGCCGACAACGCACGGGGGAGAACGTGTAGGGCAGCCCATCAGCGAAGGATACCCTGAGACTCACAGTCCCCCGGGCGTTGGCGGGGACAGCGACAGAGAGAGAAAACTTAACCTAATATCACTTCGGTATAGCGGTTCTGGTCTGGTAAAGAGGTAATTACTTTAAAACTGTGGTTGAAAAATTCTTTAGAGTAGTGAGTATTGTAAAGATGCACCTGAGGTAACGCGCACAACACAGAAAATGAGGAACTGTCCTAAAAAAAAATTTTTACAAAATTTCCTTAAATGCAAAATTTCATTGTGCTAGAGGAAAGAAAAGCAAAAAAAATGGACCTAGGCCAAGCATTCGGATGAGATTTACCAAGAAATGACTTCTCTGGAGCATAAACAGTCGTTGCGTAAGACAAGGATGCGAAAAAAAACTACGTCGGTAACTGTGAAAGGGAATTTTCTATTACAGGAATTAACTTTCTAAATGCGTCGTTGTTGAAATGGATGCAATCACGACGCATAGAGTTCCCATAATATGCATGAAAAAACTTCATCTGATTAAATTCGTCGGGGAGCACTATCACTCTTACTGAATCAGAACGTAGGGTAAGCAAAAATCTATTAACTTTGTGCAAACGGGCAAGTGCTGGGGTGGAGTCACTTATCCTCGAATACTTAATATTAAGACTTGTTCAGTAGGTATCAATGACATAAGAGTATTCGATTTTTGTAAAATTTATGGTCTCCATGATAAGTCTGTTCTTTAATTTTATAGTATTACATGCCATCCATTCATTATTTAGTGTTAATTTCCCCATAATCACCAATAATTTTCCCATAATGTGCTATTTTATATATAATTTCCCTTATCAATGTGTCATATAATTAATTTGCTCCCATAAATGTGTTAATTTGTGTTAATTGCCCTGTGTTCATTCCCCAATAATGATCATCCTTATCACCACTCCTCAGAAAATCATTCCCCTCTATGTATTGTAACATTTATTTATCTGTGTAATTTTAAATAATATGTGTTTAATTAATTAATCACCAATAATCATTCACAGCCTATCCACACCTAATAGTCTAATCACTTAATTTAATATGTTTGCTAATAATAATATTTTAGATATAATTTATGTAAGAGAATTGCATTAAAATTAAAATTTAATATAATATACTTTTCAAAATTAGTCCTTAAGTAATATAATATACTTTTCAAAATTAGTCCTTAAGGAATCTTTAAAAACTACAGTGGCCAGTGTTTTACCATGTGTTTGTGAACCCTGTGCCTCCAACAATAGGACCATGCTTCCAGACCTTCACTTCTGCTAGACTCTCCCCTGGCTGTTCCAGATGCCATAGTGTTCAGACATAAAAATGTGTGCAGGACATTGTTCCTGGTAAATTCAAACCCAGTATGGCCTAAGTTTTAAATTACTTAGGGTCCATTGTTTAGGAACTTTATTGCTCAATATATACCACTTTAATTTCTTTCCTTTTTTTTGTTTAATCCCAGAAATTTGGTATAGAGCGAAGAACATTTGTAAGCTGTTTGGTAAACCATCTCCATCTTGTATTCTATTAGGGACATTGAAAGAATACAGACATTTGATAAGACAAACACCAATGTTCTGAAATTTAAGTAACATCAAGAATAATCTAATATAATATTGAACTATCTTTTCTAAATTTGAGTATCTTTTATTTATCAGTAAATTCAGTGAAACTATTGGACTTTCCTTTTGGAAACCATCAACATTTTTGCCATTGTTGTAATTTGTAAACAACCCAATTTGGCCTAAAATATTCTTTCACTCATAATTCAACGTTATTCAAGTCAGCACGACACTTACCCCCTGAGATAAGAGCCCTCATTTATTTAAGAACCCCATTGATTGAAGAACTATGAACATTTTAATCTTAAGCATGTATTTATTGTTGTGACCATTTGATAGCCTAGGCCAGAGTAACTTTCCCCTGTAATTGTAAATTATTTGTGAATCCCTTTGTTTAATAGCTTTCCGAAATCAAATTATGTGTCCTTCAGATAAATAAATATTATATTGTTCACCTATATATTGCATTTTATTAAAATAGGTAAAAGGTATTTTATGATAAATGTACACCTACCTTCTGTATGGCATCCAAGACTAACTACTGTACACAGTTCTACTCCCCACAAGAAGAAGGAAGACAATTGCAGAAGTATATTTATTTGTAAGTCAAAGAAAGGTATTTGTGAGCTATATTTAAATAGCCTAATGAATTTTGTTGGTAATTACACCATTTGTTATTAAGCCAAAGTTAGGTTTGTTCCATGGCGGCCATTGCCCACAGACCAGATAGCGTCCTTTTGTACTACCATTCCCCGACCCCATCAGAGCACATTTAAGTTAAGTAAAGGTGTATATTAAAGTAAGAATTGACAAACAACCAATTAACAACCACAGTCAATTAAATTATTATATTGTAAAAAAAACAAACAAAAAACAAGATTTTACCAACACTAGAAATTTTCTTCAACCATAAATAAAATTATGAAAATAGATTAAATAATTGTATAAAATGTCCAGAAATCAGTTTTTATGTTATTATTTAGTTGTAATAAATGATATGAATTAAATAAATGTTTGTCCAGAATCCTCGTCCAACGGGACAGTTTCGTCGTCGCTGGGATGTGCGAATATGCTCAGACCTTCGGCGTTCTCCGCTTCTTCAAGTCCTTCACCCACATTCGGAACCACTCCAACTTTCGGCAACTCCTCTCAAAAAAACTCATTTAGTTTAAGACCCAGCGTTTTTGGTGCATTTAGTAGCTCAGATAAAGACTCAGGTAAGTTTAGCTCATTCTTTAGTTTTAAGAAATGCACAATGAACAAAATATTGAATCCTAGCCGTAATGTTTAATTTTTAATGTTGCTTATAATTTTAAAATAAGAAAATCTACAGTCAATGGCAAAAAAGTGTTCAAAGACATGAGGTGCTCATGTGGGACCTAGAACTCGAAAATTATCGAGGCCTAGAGCAGCGTGTTGTTGTATTACGTGTAAGTATAAGACAGTGCACAATGACCTCAGACTGCAAAAACCCTGCGCACCACCAGTGTTTGAATCGCGTCATTATTTTATTGAAAAATTTTGGTTTAAGTTTTTTATAATAAAAAGTTAAGACAAAAAACAAACATGGTAACAAGTTAAATATGACCAAAGTTTTGCAGAAGCGATAAAATGCAGGAGTGGCAGTTATTCAGTTAATCCTAAGCATCTATACTTCTGTAAAAGAGTAATACAACCCTCTGGGTGGGTAAAGGGGAAAGTTTCCGCTCCGTTTCGGTAGCCAGCTCAAAATGACTAAAACAGGCAGAAGTGTCCTCACACGATTGCTTGTGGGTGTGGGATAATCCAGGCTTGTTAATCCTCTCACAACAAGCATTTTATCTAACATCACTGTACAAAGCGTTTACTTGTTAAGTTACTCCTTGATGATGACACGTGCATTCATTGCTTGCGTTAATAATCCTGTTACCTCAGATTGTAAACATTCTCAAAATGTACTCGGTTTGATGAAATCTCTGATGCTTTCCACTCTAGAAACACAGTGGATTACTCTGAATTGTGGTCAATTGAGAATGTTTACAACGTGAAGTAATAAGTTATATAACGTACTCGGTTTGATGAAATCTCTGATGCTTTCCACTCTAGAAACACAGTGGATTACTCTGAATTGTGGTCAGTTGAGAATGTTTACAACGTGAAGTAATAAGTTATATAACGTACTCGGTTTGATGAAATCTCTGATGCTTTCCACTCTAGAAACACAGTGGATTACTCTGAATTGTGGTCAATTGAGAATGTTTAAAACGTGAAGTAATAAGTTATATAACGTACTCGGTTTGATGAAATCTCTGATGCTTTCCACTCTAGAAACACAGTGGATTACTCTGAATTGTGGTCAATTGAGAATGTTTACAACGTGAAGTAATAAGTTATATAACGTGAGCAATGAACACACCTGTCAGATTAGTAGAGAAATTAAAAGTGATAGTCGCCTTTTTAATGAGTTATAACATTGTTTCGGGAGGTTGGCACACCAACAACTTTGGCACTTGAACATTAAGCGTCAATGAGATGGTGTAACCCAGGAAATGAAAACCATAGTGATTCATCACACTGTGGAAGCTTTATTAGTTCATTTTGATCTCTTTAATCTCGTCAAGTCTCTCCATAAACACAGGGTTACTCCACCATACCTGGGAACACTGACAACGTAGAATAGTCAAGACATTTCTAAAACCTGGAAATTCAGGGAATAGTCAGGAAATGTTGCAAAAAGCTTGAAAAGTAAGGACATTTAGAAGAAGTTCGCAATGCTGATAATTTTCAGTCATTTTGAACTTAAATTAGCTGCTGTATTTCAAACTGAATTTTATTAGTACAAAGTTTTAAAACACAGGGCACTCAACAAATTTGAGATCAAATCTTTTCTTACTTAAATAAAGTTTTTTTTTTAAACCAACCCAAAGTACTGTATTTATTATAAATACTTGGTTAGATGGATAACTGGAATTTCTAGTTAAAACAACTGGAAACCCTGGAAAAGCCAGGGAATCAATACACATGGGGTTTAGTAGTTATCCTGCAAATATCAAGCACAAACCTGTTTATTGGTCGAATAGCCTTCGAATCACTCTCTATTGTCAAAATGGTTTAAATTACCTGGTGATACTGCCAAGTGATCTTCTTATTAGTGAATTTCCTATGGAAAGTGAACTATTAGCATGACCACTTAAGCTAAACTTAAGCCCGGGACCACCATAGAAGTTCCTAACATGACCCCCTGAACACGTTTTGGGGGTCGTTCAAAATAATATATATATAGGTGTATGCACTCTAGCGGTCACATTTTTGTCCGATTTACTTAAAATTTGGTAGGGACGTCCCTTTCTATAATCAGTTGGACAAGTTCGTGGGGCAAATCTATCGGAAAACTCTAAACCATTTTTTGGGGATTAATCTTTCAAATTTTGAGTTTTTAGACCCAAAAAGGGTCTTAAAAGCCCCGGATGTAAAATTAATGCATGTAAAAAGATGGAAATTAGTGAGGTGAAAGTTTTAAGACCTCTCTTGTCATTCTAGCATAAATATTTACCGAGCTATTAAAGCAAATGTGTATCGACTAAATTATGGGGGTTTTCATTATGGGGGCCTGTTATTCATTTGTTGGTTTACTTTTATCAATCCCAGCAACCTCATACCTACTTTCAAGCCTGACTGGACTTTCTCCTAACCTTATAATGCGCAAAATTGTATTCCCAGCATTGCAGGTAAATGAAACCAAGAGAATCAGATCAGCCAAAAAATCAGTGTATTCAGATTTAAATAAAATTGGAATAAATGTATGTTTTTACACTGGTTTTGAGTTTTAAAAGTTTTGTATGTGGAAATCCACTTCCCTCACGTCAGCGTGCTGCGTGCAAACTTGTTTGTTGGTGAAACTACCATTCTTTTTAAACCTCGAAGGGGTTCATTTTAAAGTTTATCATCAACTAAAAACATTATCTCCCACCAATACCATCAGTATAGAAGAGGAATGTTTTGACCTTGATAATCTTGAAAATTTAACTCCTTAGGTTTGGAACCATCAGTACTTTCACCAAAATAACACGAGCACTTGGCAGCAACACCCATGTAATTTTGCCTTTTTGACAAACTGTTTAAAGATCTGATTCTTTTTTAAAGTTTTAATATCACTAAAAATAAATGCTAAATTTCAGGTCCTAAAAAACCGGTTATACTTAGAGCTTCACAACTAGAGTCAGTGACGGGATCCCCAGTGAGCAGCAGTACGGTTGACAACGCCAACAGTTCGTTTGCTCTAAGTCCTGCCAAACTAAATAAACCTTTCATCAAAGCAGGTTAGTCAAATGGTTTTGTTATTGTGTAGTTTTCCCTTAGATTTGCTTCTTCCCTATTTTATGGTGATTGTGAGATAACATTTTACAACTGTATTTATTTACATTCCTTATTAAACAGTAAAGAGTTATGCATCAGATTAATTTAAAAATATTATAGTTTTGTAAAAACAGGTTGATTCCCAGCTATGTATCAACTCCAGCTGTCTTTTATTTTTGGGTTATAGTATCTAAATGTCTTGAATACATTTTATAGTTTCCAAAAATTGTTTAATACTATGGAGAGCAGATATATTCATAATTTCGTATGTCTTTAACACTTGTTTTGTACAGTCAACTCCCGATTATCCGGGAGCGGGTTAATCGGGTTGCGGTTTAACCGGGGTCACGAAAGCTTTATTATTTTTAGTTATCCCCTTCTAAACATAAATAGAGCAATAATAACAATTTATTTTGCTAAATTATCTCCAGAATCGTACTTCATTTACTTTATTTATCAGAATAAATACGATACAAACAATTTAGTAAACACAACATAATCTCAGAGTCTGTCATCTCGCTAATGAGCCGTGGGCGCGTGATGGAGAGCGGTGACCTTGACACGGCTCTAGACACTGCACCTGGCTAGCTGGCTAGGCAGTGTGACAGACGGATAGACGGACGGACAGTCGGACGCAGATGTCTAAAAATAGAAACATCTCAAAACAATCACCCTTCCCGCCGCTGTTCACCCTCAGCGACGGAAGGACGCACAGACGTACGGTCGGACGTGGACGTCTAAAAATAGAATCATCTCAAAACAATCACCCTTCCCGCCGCCGTTCACCCTCATGGGGTTTTCCCTCAGTGCGAAATTAATTAGCATACTGTTCGGTGTAGTTTTGAGAGTTCGGTGTTTAGATTTATTCAACCTATTAAATATAATTCGGCGTTGTGGATAGTATTTACTGTTATCAGCCATCGCTAGTATTAACTACTGTATTATTAACGTGATTGTTTGTAGATTTTATCACAATTTAAATATTTTTACAATTATTTAATTTATATCAATATATCTTAAATGACAGTAAAACACAATATTGTAGTATAAAATTGTTATTAAACCTTCATTATATTTGCAATATTCAATTTATTGAATCCCTTTGTTTTAACCGTGGTTTTGAGTTATCCGTGACCATCCAACTGGTCATTACCCTGGATAATTGGGAGTTGACTGTATTGGACTGTTTAGGCATATTATTAAAAACGAACATTGGTAGTTTTTGTTTCAGGACAGTTACAACAAAAAAGTGTGTATACTAAAGAACCTCAGAAGGGGTAAGGATTACGTGATACAATTTTAATATTTTAAACACTACTGCAAAACTACTGCTACTTATTTTTAGTGTACTGCAGAGTCCAAACATTTGTTGATTTGAATTATTATTATTTGTAATTTGACCTTACAAAGTTTGCCCACTAAAAATCTTTTATTTATTCAGAAAGCGATAAAAAAGATGAATGCAGCAGTGCAGTATCCAGTACCAGTAGTGAAGATTCTTCCAAAACTGCAGTCAAGGTTAGTTGTCCTGTTGTTCAAATCCGAGCAAGTTTGACCCCACGAAAGGTTAGGCCTACTTTAGTTGTAAACAAACATTACAAAACATCTGATATTAAAATGGATGATAACAACGTACTTTCAATTAACACAAAGTTTAGACTTCTGCCTTCGGAGCACCACTGTTCCGAAAATTCAGCCCTTTACGGTATTTAAGTGATGCCCTTGCTTAAAATTTTGAGACACATTGGCAAATCTATGTAAAGATGCCTTTAATTTGTTACCCTCAAACATTAAAATCCGTCCAAACAGCCGTTATCGAGTTATGACTGTGAAGAAAAAATCCGAGCGTATTAATATATAGGATTATGTTTGGTGAAGTAATAGAAAACTGTAGGCCTAAGTTGAAATAAGATTTAAAATTTTAAATAATTGATTTATTTCAGCTAATTTATTTGTTAGGAACTCTTTTTTAAAATGTTGTTTTCCTACTATCATTTGAAAAAGTACAGATTCAGTTGTACCATGATGCAGCCTTATCTGTTCTAACATATTAAATGTTCATTTATAGTGGTGAGAGTGAAGTGTCTATGAGGCCAGTGAATTAAACTGTCAAAGTTTTTTGGCAAGGGTGTAAGTAACTTACCATGTACTGTGCTCTAATCCATTCGCACATAGCTTATGGAATAAGTATTACGGAGCAACCATAAAAAACATAGATCAAATTTAGATTCAACAAATACCGCATAGCAGCAAACCTGCATACTCAGCGAATTTCCAATGCATATAAATTTGTCTCAATACCACATAAAGCCATATACCAAGTTTCATCAATATACATTCATAAATGAACGATTTATGACATTTTAATTATTCTCTATAAGAATAACATGGCGGCTGAGTATGCAGGTTTGCTGAAATAAGGAACACTAAAAATGGGTAATTATACAAATATAAATACAACTCAACTAGGTAAAGCCACATACCAATTTCTTTTAATTTATGTTCATAATTAAACAAGATAACACGTTACTTATTCTCTATAAGAATAACATGGGGCTGAGTATGGAGGTTTGCTGCTACGGGAACTATCGGCCAAAAAATGGGTTTTTGTGCAAATGTCAATAGACCACAATGAAATGATGCAATATACCACGTTTCATCTGGATAAGTTGATAAATAAGCGAGATATACAATTTTTCTTATCCTCCATTAGAATAACATTGGACAACATACTGTGTTTAGCACTTTCAATATCTCAGTAACCAATTGACGTAGGTAGAGCAATGATTAAAACACTAAATTGTGCGTCTTTTTAAGCTGATTCCAATGAAAAAAAAAAAAAAATAATAAAATTTAACTTTTTCAAAAATTGTAAAAAACTCAAAAAAACCATTTTTGGGGTACAAAATACCCCTTTGGATAGGTCGATCTGTCTGGTTTTCGAACTTAAAGTCATAAATGCTGCTTTACATGTTTGTACCAAATTTCTTCAAAATCGAACCTTTTTTATGAGAGTTATAATTTCCCTATAGGAGAAATTCACTAAAAAGGGCACCCAAAATCATATTTAATGTAAAGACTCAGTCAAGCATATTTTTACCGAATTAGAAATATTTACAGTTTATGGCCTAACGTCTATGAAACAATAAAATATGTTTCAACAAATAACTCAACAGAAGAAAATAAAAATCATCACTACAATATAAGAACTCAAAAATTTGTCAAAATAAACAGACTAGAAATGTTCAAAACGAAACCTTCTTATAAAGGGGTATTTTTACTGTTTGCCAAGGCATTTGAAACAGTACTAAATTTCTTAAACTGTTAAAAAAATACTTGGCAAGTGCAGCTCAATGGACCAATTCTTTAGAAGAAACAGATAAGAAAGATTAGTAGTAGTAAGATTGCACATACAGGGTGTGTGTTGATTATACAGGTATCTATGTATCGTATATATTATGTATTTATATTGTATGTAAATAATTATTTGACTATTCATTGTATATGTATACATTTATTATTGAATAAAGTGATTCTGATTCTGACCCTTATAAGATAAAGGGTTTACAAGTCTCAACAATTTAGAGTTGTAAAAATAGTCTTGTAATGAAACAAGATTTATAGTGGTTACCATACCATGTTGCTGTTAACTTAATCAGAAATTAAGTCAGACCATATTATTGTAATTTGGAATTTACTTAAACAAAGTATAGAAAGAACTCACCAAAATGCATTTACTCGATGCAGGTTAGGGAGAAGGTAACCTTGACAAGGTACCTTGCGTAGGGTGTGTGGACAGAAACATGATGAGTAGCCTGCACGGTTTTTGATTAAAGACCTATCCACACACCCTATGCAAGGCTACCATGTCAAGGTTGCTTTAATCCAAACCTGCCTTTCTTGGTAAACCTGCCTTTAAAGTGTAAAACTCAGATTAGGAAAACTTAATTCTTCAAATCACTAATTTGAATAACTTTTTAATGAAATTTTCCAGGCCGATTCTTCATCTTCAAATAGCATACCTGAAGCAGGGCTACCTAAAGTCTCTTTTGTACCTTTGGCGAACTCTGCGAGTGCCAATAAACCGGATACGCCGAGGTCCGTGGGCCCCGCCGGCGCCACGTCCGTGCCGAGCTTTGTGTTCGGCCAGAACCTCCACGAGCGAGTCGTAAGTGAAACACAAAATTGTTTAGATTACTTCCAGCAAAGTTTGTAGACTGTGTTAGGCGGTGGTAAGCCAAACTATGTCTTTACATAGGTTGTTGTCATGACTGATTTGTATCAGTGCTCTAAAGATTTATGGAGTTTTCATGGGTGTGTATCTACTGTTTGGGCCAGGAAATCCCCCCTCGTCATCAAAGCTATGTGGCATGACTCCCAGGAATGTGATGTAAAACTAGGGGCTTGAAAATTGTCAGTGCTGAAATCAGCTAATTTATTCAGATGTTGGAATTTTTTTAATAACTTAATGACTTTTATAACAAAACAAAAACCAAAATGTTAAGATTTTAATAGTAATAACAAATTCGTCACAGACACTTGAAGAATACTGGACCATAACAAAGCTAGGAGGAACAATGTAAGGAAAGCTGTACAAAAATCAGAAACCATCTTAAACAGATAAATGATTAATAAGTTCCAAGTTAAAAAAACAAACTCAGATATAATAAACATTTTAGCTGTAGTTAATTCTTACCTTTTAGTTATAATAAAATGCAATTCAATATGTAAACTAGTGATGGTTAAAACCAGAAATTTCGAATCTCGAAACCGAAACCGAAACTTACAAAATCGAATCTCGAATCTCGAAACTCAAATCGCGAAACCCTATTTACTTGCCTGGTTATGAAAAATAAATCCAGAAAAATTAATTAAAACTAATTATATATTTTGGTTAGAGTTGTTCTTTCAGAAATAAAAAATCAATAATCCAAAAAAGGTGAAGGTAGATGACCGATGACAGTAGGCTTTTGACCTATGCATTATTGACCGAAACACGGGCGTGATTTCTGTTAAAAAACAACAATAAAGACACAAAAAATCTCAGCAGTTTCGAGTTTTGATTCTCGAAACTCACCGATCGAATCTCGAAACCGAAACTTTTCCAAAGTTTTGGTGGTTTTGAGATTCAAGTTTTGGTTTTGACACATCACTAATGTAAACATAGTATGATTTAACACGTTGAGTGCGGGCCGGTCACCGGTGACCGACCGCTGGATGCGCGCTCAGGCCGCCCCGGTCACAAGAGACCGGCAAGGCCGTGGCAAAGGAAATCAGTCACTGTGGCGCGCTCCCGCGGAGTATATTGGAGATTGCTGCGAATGTTGTTTGTGGTGTCCTCACCAACATTCTGCGTGAGTCCCCACCATTCCCGCGGACCCTTGCAGGTCACCCGAGACCGGTAGTTGCGCAGTAACTTTGCGAGCTTATTGTTGTTAAATATGTTAGTGATTTGAGTATTCTACGTCACAATAAATTATTTTATGGTTTATTATTTAGTTTTTGTGACTTGTCCAGATAAGCCAGGATTGTGTTTGGGGGATTGCTTTGAGCAATTTGATGATAGTCTCTATGTAAAATAAATAATGGTTGGGAGGGAGTAAGAGGCTGTATATAATAATTGTAAATATTTTGTTTAGTGCTATTCACCATATTTAATGTAAAAACCCGTGTCCATGACAACAAAAGGGTGATATTGTAGTCACGACGCCTACGGATTATCCTGCGCGGGCTGGCCCGGTCACGAGTGACCGGCGGATTTTGGACGCCATTTTTTGTGTGAAAAAGTACCAGAAAAGCAGTTTGGGACCTTAATCCAGTCTTCTAAATAAAAAAGTTAGATTTTATGCATATGCGGATATTTTTACCGCACTCAAAGTGTTAAAAAATCTTCTATTGTGAAATTTTAAAATCTCGTATTTTACATAAAAGTGATCACCCACCCTCTTCCCTAAAAATAAGCAGCCCAATTCTTTTCCATACCCCTCTTCTCTTTTCCTTCCCCCTCGTATGTTTGGCCCCAATATTGGCCTCTAGTATATTGGTCTACCAATACAAGTTGATACATAAAAATCCCGTTTCCATTGTGCTTTTTTCATGCTTGTTGCGCCTTGCGTCTAGGCGCACGATGATGCATGCAACGCCGCATGCCTCATAAGTAGTACAAGTAAGCGCTTGTGCTCCCTGAACTGACAGGGAACATCTTGCAACTCTCGTGCCTCACTAGAAGTTGACAGCAGATCTCTACAATTATAGTTTCGTCTTCCTTCAGGATTGGCCTTTCTGTTTACAACAGAAACACATTATCTTTCGGACTAGTTAATACTGTATCCATCTTTGTCTAAAAATTAATGAACTTTTTATAGTTTATTCATTATGGTATGGAGTATTGATAAAACAATAGACTTCATCAATGACTATCAGAAAAAAACCATTGTTAAAATGATAATGACTGCAGCGTATCAGCAGCACGCACTTGTCTCTCTGGCGGCATTTGCAACTGGCACATGGATTGTGGAAACACAGAGGCAAAGCGCAAGGGGCAAGCTGCAAGTCTCACGTTGTAAGAGGAAAGAGGCATGCAACGTTGCTTGCAATATTGCACAGAATCAGAGGCATTGTGAAAACCAACCTTTATTGATATGCTGTTGTCACGTTGCTGTTACATTGTTGTTTCCCTTGTTGCCAGGAGGTGCCAACAGAGTCCCACCGAGATTCCGAGGCGAGTGACGGGATGGTCAGCGTGAGTAGTCTGCTTTGATCTGACTTCCCTTCCTTTTCCCTGCTTCTTCTCGTATTTGTGTTCATAAAAATGTTCCATGTGCTGTCAATAAAGTGTGTATCATGCCATCTGTGGGTCATTTGTTTTGGTTATTGATTTATGCATTAAGGCGTTGGAATTATTATATCAGACATATTAAAAATATGTTTAGTTTTAGTCAGGTAAAGATATTTATATAGGCTATCGCTTTATCTTCACCCATGAACTTTCACGATTGCTTCAGTCCTACCTACAAGATATACAAGATCATAAAAATAAAATCAAGTAACATATTTCTGAGAAACTTTAACAAAATTATGATAATTGTTTCTTACGGGTGCAAATCCTTGTGCAGGGAATACTCCATTTTTCAGAGACATTTAATCAAAGACATACTTAATAATTTTCTGATCTTAAAAAAGCAATTATCATAACTTTCAGTTCAAGATTGTTTTTAATCCCTCTTAACTTGTGTAAAGTTAGTTATAAAAAATGCATTTGCTTTTGCAGAATCTCATATAAGTTAGGGAATTAATCTTTACGGTGAAGCATAATTTCTAAAGTTTTTAATTTGCAAAAGAAGGAGATTATAATAAAAAAAAAAAACAATTTTAAGAATCTGTCAAATAGGTTTTGAGAAATGGTTGTTGGATTTTTACTCAAAAATATTTTTTGATAATGTAAATTAAGGACTTTTATTCATAATGCAATGAGAAAAATACTTTAATACCATAACAATTTTGATTTGAGTTGTACGGTACCAAAGAACCACAAAACATCAAGAATTTAAAATAGTCTCTTCAGAAACAGAACTGAAAATAAATAATTAACCCTCCGAGTGACCTTTGCCCGCTTTCGAGCGACTATTTTTGACCGCCGAGTGTCAGTCGCCGATTTCGGGCGACTGCACGCCTCCAGTTTTGTGTAATATTTCTGCGTACGACTGAGCAATCCCAGGCATTGAGTATTCCAACGTGATTAGCAAATTCTAGGCTTCATGATGACTATACATGACCACCGTTCGTAGCAAATTCTAGGCTTCATGATGACTATACATGACCGACCACCGTTCGTGCTATTTTTACTATCATGTGTGACGGAATTCCAAACGTCTGCGATTGTTGTTGTTATGGTGATATAGGCTTTAATGCCTCCAGTTTTAGGTTAGTTGACTTTTAGTAGAGATGTGCAAATACTCGAAATTTCGAGTTCGAAACAAGTTTGGCACTGAAACTCGAAAGTTTTGAGCGAGTTTACTCCCGCCGTTTACCCGCGCTACCAAGGGTCGTCCGCGCCCGTGCGTCGTCTGTAAATTCAAATTGAGTGTGAACGCATTTGAGGTGTTAAGAGTTGTGATATGGATTTTAGTGTTTTATTAATAAGTAAGTTGTGGCTTATAAGTTTGTGTTACTCTTTACACCAAAATGAAGGATTTACCCAGGACCTTCAGATTGAGTTGTATGAACACTCTCTGTATAGTAGTGCACTTTTAGGTTAACCTAACCTTGTCATTTTTTAAAGTAAAATATCAAAAACATATCTGTAATGAAATCTAACAGGTAAGCATAAGAAGTTTGTGCTTGTTTTTTGTTCCATAATAATTTAAATTGAGTCAATCCATTAATTTTAGGCTCAAATGTCCTTTAGCATTGAGCTGTTTTTAAAGACAAGTGATTTGTTTTGGCCTTGTTTAAATTTCATTAATGATTTTTTTAAAATAATTTGTAATATTTTTAAACTCTATTCAAGACATGGCTTCAATTTCATCAACTGATTTGCCAGGCACTTTCAAACATATCTTCATGTTGTTACTAACTGATTGTTCTTATTAGGACTATCAGTGTTAAAATTAATGCTTAGATATGTTAGTAAATACATTTTGTGTGGTAAGTAAGTAGACTAATGTTTTACCATGTAATAGGCCTTTTAAATATTATAATAAAGTTTATTTTAACTTATAGGCCTAAATGTAATTTTATTTTCTCCATTCGTAGAAAGATATACAAAACATAGGATAAATAAAAAGGAGGAAATAAAATAAAAAATGAGATTATTTTTTAATGAAACTTTTAATTAATACCATATAGGCTATAACAAACTAAATACCAACAGATTAAAAGTATTTTATCTTAATGGCAAAATGTTGTGCAATTACTTTGTTATGATTTATTTTCAGATAAATGTACTTACCTTTTCCAATGAAGCAGGAATCCATTTATTTTACTTACCGTACTATTGTTATTTTCAGGTCATAGTGACTAGAAAAGTATATTTTAATGGACCTATATGTTTTTTTTACTTGTATACTCGACTCAAACTTGAGATTAGAATCTTTTGCCATTTGCTCGACTCGAACTCGACTCGACTTAAAAAACCTGTACTCGCACATCTCTACTTTTTAGACTTATTATTTAGACAAAACTGTGCAAAACTATATATTTTCTTATTCCTTATTAAACTTTAAACAGAATGTATATCTTCATGTTCTTATTTAGTGTGAATAAAGTGGTTTTACATATGTGGGTACTGAACAAAACCAAATTTATTTTCCTAATTTCTTTATTTGAACTGATGCCAAGTTACTATAACATTAGGTATGAACAACAAAAGTTACATTTTTAGATAGTCTATTTAATAAGCTTTAAGAAAATGTACAACTTTATACTTATTAGTCATAATTTATATATTTTATTAATGTTTTAATGAAAGTCTTGCAAAATGGCCAATAATTGGTGGACATTAAGGAATTTTATACTGGGCACTCGGAGGGTTAAAGGTAATTGAATAAACAAGTTTAACTACTTTCTCTACTTGTCTTATGTGATCTTTTTATTTATTTCATTACATTACATAACAACTTCAAAAGTTAACAAAATAGTATACAAATTAATTACCTTAGGCAGCTATTAATTGACCATCATAGTATTAACAGCAATTAAAAGCATTAAAATGTTTCCATCAATCATAAACATAAACAAGTTTAAACACAGCACGCTGACATGAGGGAAGCGAGTTTCCTCATAAATAATTGTTAAAAATCAAAACAGTGTTAAAAAATAGACTTATTCCAATTTTTATGGAAATCTGAAAAAATTAATTGGTACTTCTGGTTCTGATACTTGTGATTCTATTCATCTGCAGTGCTGTGATAAAGATTATGTGCATTATTAGGTTAGGCGAAGGTCCAGTCACGATTGAAAATAGGCACGAGGATGCTGGCGATGATAAAACTTCACCAACATATGAATAACAGCCTTCTATTGTAAAATCCCTAAAAGACATCATACTGTGTTTAGTCATTGTACATTTTCTTTAATAAATCAGTAAATATCTGTGCTAGAACGAGAGAGGGCTTACAATTTTACCTCTCTTTAATTACTTGCATTCATTTTATATCCGGGGCTTTTCTAACCTTTTTTTGGGCCTAAAAACCTTTTCCATTGAAAATACCTTAAAAATATAAAAATTTTTATTTTGGATCACCGTTCTATCTATGATTGCCAGAGAAAAGTTGAAAAATATATTTATGATAAATACAGTTGTTTGTTTCAATGTATTTTCCCTTCCTAATCAATTGAAAATTACCAGAGTTGCTTAATATTTGTGCCAAGGGTTTTTTAATTGTAATGCACAATTTAAATATATGCTTAACTGACTTGGATTTCAACATTTATTAATTCCCCATAAGAATAGCATTGATAGACAACGTATTACCTGTAGTACAGGCAGGTTTTCTTCACTCTTCTCCAGAACCACTCAAGATAGGAAACTTATGTTATAATTCAAAATACCAAACTGTTAGTTTTTTAGCTCTACGACATAAAGGCAAGTACTTTAGAAACTATATACCGGTACTAAAATGCATATGTAACAAATACAAGTTTTGAAGGAAAAATGTTCAAAAGTAGGCCTATAAACTTTTTATGTTGGGAAAAGGATAAACAGCTAGCTTACCTGAAGGAATAAAACAGGTGTAGCACAGGGGAGACATAAAAACACACAAAAAACACTTGATATTTTGTCCCTCTTGAATGAATTCTTCAATCTCTACTCTTCTGATGAAGTCCCCAAGAGGGGCGAAATATCAAGTGTTTTTTGTGTCTCCTGTGCTACACCTGTTTTATTCTCTTCAGGTAAGCTAGCTGTCCATCCTTTTCCCAACTTACCAAATTATCACAGCCTAGAGCTTTTTCAAATGAACCTAACCCAAAAGTATAATCTGGACTGTATATTGTTTGGTAAGGCTTTATTAGGTATAAGATATAGTAGTTTTACATCTTTATTCTGAATTTTAGCAAAATTGGATGAAAGATAAATACATGATTTTGGGGAAGTGCATGCATTATACAAAATTGTTGGGATTATTGTTGTTGATAGTTCTTTATCTTATAATCTACATGTCATACATAAGTATTTATAAAAAATAAGTTCTAAGCTTTGTACGTTAGACAAAAAATGTAAAAAAATATGTAGCTTTCAAACATTTAGGATGATTTATTTCTCCTTAACGCATTCCCATACAGTATTCGGAATCATACTCTATGGGGCAACAACACTCAAAACGTATAACTGACATCCTTGTTTTGCAAAAAGAAGCAACAAGAATTATACAAAAACTAAATGGGTTATAGCATTGACTATAAATACTGAAGTAGACTTCCCACTGCCATTGTAAAATGTGTCCCTAGTTTTGTGTATGCCAGGATTGAAAGAGGTCGTAGTTTACACCAATCACCAACAGAGTGTACTGATGTCAACTATTACTTATCCTCTCAAGGAGGGGATAATACAGTTGGTGTATCAGGAAGCAAACATAAGTTGATTATTAGTTGCTTTCTGCGTTGGAAATATTTTAAAAGTTAACGTAAATAACTAAAATACATGGTTGACAGCAGCACAATCTGTCGGTGACCTAATCAAACTACTTCAATTTTAAATTCTAGCATACACTAAAAGTGGGACAGCTGGACCATATGGATAGGATGTCTCCTTCAGTATTTATAGTCAATGGTTATAGTCTGCAAAAGAATATACTAAGGAATTAAAGATTTGAACTGCTTTTGGTCAGTATTTCTATGAAACCTTCATGTAAATAAGGTTGGCAAACAACTAGCTACTCTAGGTCTTGGTTCAACTCATCAATATAACACCAGAAGTCATAATGAGCCAGCTATTCCCTGCCACAGGTTGGGACTACTCACAAAAAAGCCAACATATGCAGGAATTACCTCCCTAATACCATTAAAGAAGAAAACAATATAAAAGCGTTTAAAGTTTAAAACCAAACCAAAAGAGTACCTGGTATAGGGATCAAATCTTATTCTTTTCAAAAATTTGTTCAAGTAAATTCAACCTAAAAGTTTATAAAATCAGTTTTCCCTTAGAATTATTATGTAAATGCTAAAGAAAATATGTGGATATGATTTTAATTTAACTATTTATGAGTTATTGTTATAATTTGAGTTAAACTTAAATTAGGTCACTAATGTTAAATGTATTCTTATGCCAATCAAATCGTACACTGTACTTTTAATGAATAAAGATTTGATTGTTTTATTACAAAAAATTCAGATAACATGTCCGATATTTTCCAATTGGCAGAAAAAGCTCACCTTACCCGAAGTAGAAGTCTTGGTACCTATTTGAACCAGAAGACATTAGTACACCTTTTTCAGCAAAGATATTTCTGCTTGCAATGTTTTACTTTCTTAAATCTACTTTCACTGGTCTATAACTCCAATTGGGAAAATCTCTGGCAGGCGATTTTCAGTCCTACTTATGTCAGTTTTCAAAGAAACATAGCTTACTGTGCACTGATCGCTGAAAAAGGATATCTTTTGTAATACTAATAATTTTCTATCGTACAAATCTTAAATGTTTTAGGATGCAAACTCCTGTGATAGCGAGGTGTCTAAAACCAACGGAACCACATCAGAAATGCTTTTTACTTCTGTAATTCAACGGGAACTGCCTGAGAAGCAATCAGTAAGTCATAAAACCTCTGAAATGAAATATTACACCCAATGTACAGAAGCTAGAGCAATATAACCCTATTGTAATTATGTTATACTAGTGGCTTGAAGGGGCCATAGCCCCTAACCTTTCTCCAATACTCTGCCTCATCTGATTTTTTGTACTCCTTACATGCTGATGAAAATAAATCAACATAAGTAAGAACAAATATCAGTTTGTAAACAAAGTAGACTCGTAATCACATGTTTTAATGTAAACAAAGCAGACGTTTTTAAACCTCCATGCTTTTCTTACGGGGGCTGTTTTACGTTATTTCTCGTTTACTGGTAACTCTTTAGAATACTCCTATTTTTGCCGAGTCCCTGGGATCAAGACCTTTAATTTGAGCCGTCTCCCATTATCCTGCGATTTTCCAAAATCCCACAATTTTGACTTAAATATTTCGCTTACAGAATTATATATAAAGTTGTAATAGTAATATTAATAGGGTATACTGATGGCTCTCTAAGGTTTACAGTTTATAGAGAAAAAATACTGTTAAATCAAAACGACACGCTCACTTTTGCCATTGATTGGCAGCAACAACAGATAAATGTATTTGGATACGTCTTTTGCCCCTCAGGGACATTCACCATTTTCAATTGAATTCAAATATAGTCCACAAATAGTGGTTGTACTGTACTTAACTTACTGTACTAGATTGTGCTAAAATCTCTTCTGTTTATTTAGAACTATCAGTGCTGCACAACCACTGCACACTTTAGGTAGTATATTACAAAGGCCTCACTGACACAAGAGCGCCAACACTAGCATAGCTATTGGCTCATGGCTACGGGCAGTTTAGGTTATATAAAATAAGCATAATTAATAAGTGGGCTGCATTAGGCAGTATGAAGTGTCATTGATGGTTTTTGCAAATTTCGCATAGAGAAAAAACTTCTGATTTTTCAGACTGTACTGCTTTATTATTTTTAGATTAGCAACACTTTTTCTGTTTAAATTTATTAGTTGCCGACTGAACCTAATTGTCGAGTTTACCATTCAAAGAAGTGAACTACTGATTAAGACATCCAGACTTTATATTCTCAATCATTTTTTATATTTTAAATAACATATATATTTTATCCAACAAATTTATACAGCAAATAAAAAAAAATAAAAATTATAATTTCTTAATAATTATTTCAGGAAGTCGGCAGTGAAGAAAAGAAGCGAAAAAGTCTCAGTGAAGCAGCAAGAGAGTACGAGGAATCGAGGGCAGTGAAGAGGAAATACGAAGAAGTTGCTGTAAAAACGGGAGAGGAGGAGGAGATTAATGTTCTACAGGTACCTAGTTGATGAGTTTGATTGTGGAATATCTTACATGTGTTTGAAACTGTACTTTGCTTTCCAGATGTAAACAGAAAATTATAATTAGAAATGAGATAGTTAAACTTTTCAGTTTTGGTTAAATTTGCATATGCCATCCTCAAACCTTCTGTTTCAATGGCCAAATAAAATATTTGAATCTTTGAATTATAGTTATGCTTATAATTGCTTTATTATACAACTTATTAACACATTCAGTGCGGTATAGATGATGTAAGGTTCACCCAGGAGCTGAAAATTTGTATTCATGAAAAACATAGGTAATACATGTAGAAACAATGTTTGAGTGTTAAAAAAA
The DNA here is from genome assembly GCA_963675035.1 of Allygus modestus. NCBI lineage: Eukaryota > Metazoa > Arthropoda > Insecta > Hemiptera > Cicadellidae > Allygus > Allygus modestus. The sequence goes on from OY776114.1 coordinate 132,787,088, forward strand.
ATATTCAGGTAGTCCTTACCTGTAATTAGTGCCGATACATTTTTAGATCTCAAGAGGTCCACCCGCAGTTTTGGCTCGGCACAATAGTAGTAGGCGCCTGCCGCGACGCAACATGCATCACAATCCCAAGCGACTAAAGCACACTATTCACCGGAATGCACTATTATTTCCTACTAGAAACGTAAACATACAAAAACAGCACGCGGATAAGAGACAGAGTGTTGGTAAACAATTTGACAGTGAGTGCCGTGGAAGCGCCCCCCCCGCACCATCGAGGGGCGGGAACTGGAAACTGACCTTAGTGCGAGTATTGTAAGGGAATAGACAAACTCAGACGAAGTTTCATTCATCCATCTGCAGTGGCTGAGACACAGTATTCCTTTGAAAACAACATTAGACTTTGGATCTCATGAGGTCCAACCAATCGACTGGCAAGGCCAGCTTGGACCTCATGAGATCCACCCACACGTCCCAGGACTACCTTAAATCTGGTTTATACCAGTTTTGAGGCTATCATTGGGTACAGCAAATGAAGTTCTCATTACATATGGTAGGTCTTTTGGCTGTCCATTATGACAAACTTCCCTTTCACCTTTGGTCCCTCCATTTGCAGCGGCTAGGGACAGAATCTCCGGGTTTGGTCCCCACCTGCCAACCTGAGAATTGATGGTCCCTGGCTGTTGTACATGGATACCCTGTCAGTTGAGTTGACCAGTTGGAGGGCAGAATGCGGGTCCCCTGTTTGAGAGCCTCATCCCAGCTGCCACAGGGGCACGGGAGTTGGCCCTCTGAAGGGTCGATTTGGCTGCCGTCCCATCCCACACTTTCCTTTCCTGCTAAAACAATATTCCCGCTTGAGGAAGATGTGACTAGCAGCTATGCTGGGGTTTCCTAATCCGCAACAATGATGATGATGATGATCCATCCGCACTGAATGTGTTAAGAGGATATTAGAGACACAGGTGCTGCTGGTCAGGCATAAGTTGCAGATTCCTAAGGTAATATGGAGGAGGATTACTGTCTGCTTCATGGTCTAATAATAATCTTGAAGTAAGATTAACGTACTCTATCCGTTGTCAATTCTAAATCACTAGTGGATGACTATTTTCGGGACTACTGTCCCATTTTCAAATCACACGTCGAAATCTAGTAAAACACGTAGTCGTTGTCAAAGTTTAAAAAATTACACATGTCACAAACACACACGGACAGGGACATTAACAAAACAAACAAACATTTATACGGTTAGCGTTGCCGGCCAAGGACAAATCCAGTCTAGACATGTGTAATTTTTTAAACGTTTACAATGTCTACGTGTTTTACAACTAGATTTCGACATGTGATTTCAAAATGGTGCAGCAGTCCCGAAACTAGTCATCTACTAGTGATTTAGGATTGACGACGGATAAGGTACGTTAACCTATTACTTCAAGTCGATTTTGAATCCAGGAGGCAAACTATGAACTAATAATAATGTTAGTTGGCGCAGGTAATCTATTTTGGTCACAGTGATGTGTCATGGTCACATTAAGTGTCACTTTTAAGTGTCTAAAAAATGTCACTAAATCTAAATACAGTCAACTCTCGATAATCCGGGAGCGGGTTAATCGGGTTGCAGTTTAACCGGGGTCACAAGAGGTTTATTTTTATTTATCCCCTTCTAAACATAAATAGAGCAATAATAACAATTTATTTTGCTAAATTATCTCCAGAATCTTATTTAATTTACTTTGTTTATCAGAATAAATACTATACAAACAATTTAATAACCACAACATAATCTGAGTCTGTCATTTCGCTAATGAGTCGTGGGTGCGTGATGGGGAGCGATGACCTTGACACTGCACGGACGGTCGGATGCGGACGTCTAAAAATAGAAACATCTCTAAACAATCACCCTTGCTGCCGCTTTTCACCCTCAGCTACGGACGGACAGACAGACGGACGGTCGGATGCGGACGTCTAAAAATAGAAACATCTCAAAACAATCACCCTTCCCACCTTTGTTTACCCTCATTGGGTTTTTCCCCCAGTGCGAAATTAATTAGCATACAGTACTGTTCGGTGTAGTTTAGAGAGTTCGGTGTTATGAGATTTTTAACTTATTAAATATCATTCGACGTTTTGGCTAGTATTTACTGCTATCAACCATTGATAGTGTTAACTATTATTATCTTGATTGTTAGTAGATGTTTTCACAATTTAAAGATTTTCAAAAGTATTTAATCTATACAAATATATTTTAAATAACATTAAAACACAATATTGTAGTATAAAAATGTTGATAAACCTTTATTATATTCGTAATATTCAATTTACTGAATCCCTTTGTTTTAACCGTGGTTTGGGGTTATCTGTGACCTCTAACCGGTCATTACCCCGGATAATCGGGAGTTGACTGTAAGTTGTTTCTTAGGCACGTTTAGTCTAGGCAAAGTCATTGCTAGAGATAGCCATTCAACCCGTGCTGGAAAATAAGAAAACGTCAGCACTATCCAAAACAACTTGGATTTTAGATTTTTCTTCTATGTTGCACTATATTCACTATATTTTGATTCTATGTTGCTCTATAGCTGAAGGATATTACGAATTGCAGCATTTTTGGATATCAAAGTGACAATGCTGCTTGCATATGCAACTTTGGGATGTCAGCTCGCTCTACGGTTGCTTGCTTGGTTATTTATTTGGATTTTATATACTTTTTTACAAAGTTGTTCTGTGAAATGACGTAGTCTAAAATGTGTCTACTTTTCAGATTAACTGCAAGTTATTTGCATTCAACAAAGAAAAGTCGACTTGGGTCGAGAGAGGGAGGGGAACTCTCAGGCTGAACGACCACTCCTTGGAGAACAGGACGCAGTCTCGCGTGGTGATGAGGGTGTCTGGCAGTCTGAGGGTGGTGCTGAATACCAAAGTGAGTAATTAGGTTATAATAACTAGTACAGTAGAGTTTCAGAAATCTGGACTAAGGAGCCGTGAATATCTTAACGTCACGCTTCCCCATGGGGGGAGGGGGTGCGGCACATCGTGACACCGTGATACGGGGGAGGGGCCGGTAAAGGGCTACATGATGCGTCATGATTAATGGAGTTAAATCCTGCGAAATCGTCAATTACAGAGTAAAGAAATACCGAACCCACAATCCAATACTAATTTTTATTTGCACAAACAATTTTAAATGCTAGGCTAGGTTCACACGCATCGACTTTACGCCGTGCGCTGTGTATGGCACGACGTTGTGTTTATTCAATAGCATTGTTGCAAATGTATCTGTTCACATGTATCGACCACGGTGCCGCGCCATCCACGGCGGCCGTGGACATCACAACCTTCTTCAAGCGACAATGCGACATCGTGCCGTACACGACCTGTTGAACACCATGGTCGCTTATGGACACGTTCACACAGCTCGACGCGGGGCCGTCCCAACTCGGTCTAGTGCATGGGCAGAAGTTATTTATTTCAGTGTTTTCCTGGATTTGAAAAGTTTTGTACTGTTTTTGGAGTGTTTTGTGAACCGGCGTAATCTTTGGTTGGCAAACTATATGTATATGATGATAAACAGGAAAAAAATATAATTGTTCTTTTATTATTTGGGACTTATTTTAATTGAGGGACTATTTCCCCCTTAAGTTTACTGTAACTGCCTCTAAGCCCTCCAATTACAATTTCACATTTGGATTTTTATATAAACAATAAACAATTTATTACTTAGAATTACCTGATGAATCAAGTGTTCCTGCTGCATCCGATTTTTCGCATATAACTTTTGGAAACTAGGCACATCATTTCGAAAAACCGCAATGAGGACTATCTGTTAAACCAACATGGTTTTCTTATTTCTTGTTTACACTAGTTATTATTTGAGGCATTATTAACGTCAAGAATTTACTTCTGTGTGAAATTTCATAAGTAATATTTCACTGTTTTTTTGGAAATCATTTGTGGAAATTAAGCCAAACATTTTGAAAATCCGCCATTTTGAAAATAAGAACGAATGTGCCTGTTTAAAGGGTGTACCCACTTAAGCCTATTACGCCTTTTTTTGCTTTGACAATGTAACAAGTATAAACAGAGCATCTTTCTTTGGTTTTCCATCTTATCAGAATGAACAATGTGGCAATAGTCATCCGACGCATGGCACAAGTAGTTGTGTTGTCCACGGCGCAAGTCATGTGGTCAACAGCGCGGTTCAAGAATGCACGGTGCCGCGCCGTCCACAACGCACGGCGTAAAGTCGATGCGTGTGAACCTAGCCTTGCAAGTTCATCAGGTCTGGACTAGGCCGATCTAAATTTCTGAGAGTCTACTGTAGTTTGTCTTTGAGATGGTATAATAATACATGAAGGTGGAAATCTAAATTGATGCTTCAACAAAAAATATATATCGAAAGCTGATTTGCACTCTACACTTATTTTTAATTTATCGGAAACACATTTCTGTTATTTCAAATTATCAGACACTAGGGGTCTGCGGTGCACCGAAAAAACGGTATCGGTACGGTACACAACTAATTACCGTCATCAGTTCGGTACAGAACATAACCCCGGTACAGATTCGGTACGGTACAGTTTACTGCTTCAAACAATAAACAGAGATAAGCTAAACAATGTTTAACAAAATAAGTGGTTTAAATAAGACCGACTCCTATTTATAACTAGTCATTTCCTTTAAGGAAAACAAGCCTCAAAACTCATAGGAAAAGAGACGTTGACAGGTGTTATTTATAGCTGAACGAGAATGGAGATGGCAAGGGGAGCGAGGAGGGGCTGGGTAGGGTCGAGGAGGGGCTGGGTAGGGTCGGCAAAAAATATGTCCTTGAAGACAAGAAAGGTTTAGACTAGGAAAGCGTGAGGGGGAGGGGATCCGGTAATTAGCTATAAATCAGTTGTTTGTCAACATCATTCCCAGAGTGAGAAAAGGATACTATCTTTTAAATCTCGGTCTTTCTCCATTATGATTTCAAATTAAACTGCTTTTATTTATGTATTATTATTGTTATTGAAGTATACTAGTGAAATTTTTAAATTATATTAAAAAAGGTTTCAAAAATGGTTGAAAACTAATTAAAAAATAGCCACTAACTTGATAAATTTCAAATGGTAGCATAAATTTGTTATTGTTTTATTGTGCTGTGAAATTTGTACATACATATATGTTAGATTATATTACAGTAGACTCCCGATTTTCCGCGGTAATGGGTGGCTGAGCGATCGTGTATAATCGAAATCGCGGATAAACCAAACCTAACCTAAAATACACTTGAAATAGTTAAAAACGACTGTGAGAGCAAAATAATAACCTTTAGGCTACTGAATGTTAGGTTTAATAATGTGAAAGACTTCAAATACAAGATTACTGAACGTACCTTTTAATAAACACACAATTATTTTACAAACAATATTTTCACATCGGTAAAAAAACAGTCCAATACGCGAGACAAGTGCACTATATATTACAGGCCTAATGTCGAAGTTGCCGTCTTTATTGGCTTCGAGGAAAATAAACCATGAGATCGCACAACGAGGTGTCATGTTTCCCTTCCAAGAAGTCCAATTGTCCCTCTGCATAATGGCGGTCTGGAGGGATGGCGCGAGATGACTAATGTTTTGGCGGGTGGGCGGGCGGGCTTCCGTTTGACCGCTAGTAACCCCTTTCTCTCGCCCAAGGCCAAGTGTGTCGCGCGCGGTAGCTATAATTTGCAGGCGCGAGGATAGACGTTTACGCGCTAAACTTCGCTTGCCGCAGTTGCGGTTTTTTTTTTTTGGCCGATCGCGGATAAGCCGCAACGTGGGTAATCTGGTCGTGGATAATCGGAAGTCTACTGTATGTGTTTTTGGAAAATTCAACTACAAATTATTATTAACAACAACCTAAACTTATTTTTTGATGAGGTTAATAGCTAATTATTTTAAGTGTGATATAACCAAATTAACGTTATATCACTGTACTATTTTATTACTTTCTTTATTTATTTTCCAGTTTTACATGGTACTTATGTTAAAATAAATGTACTGTAATATTTGTTATGGACTTCAATTTTGAATTCAGTAGTGTAATTAAGTAATTTTAGAGTTATTTTGATTTTAATCCTCAGTATTTAAAGGTCTAATTTTCTAACTTCTAATTTCTTTTAGTTTCACATCATACATAGTTTTATTTAAGTTATCTGATTTTACTTTGTATTAATGATACAATAATCTCCCAATGCAACAAGAATAGTATTTATAAAACTTTGGTTTTTGTTGTTTGTATGATTTAAACCAATAGTTTTTTATTTATATTGAAATCAATATAATTAATCAGTTAAGCAACTTATGCAATTGATTGATTTTCAAGTAATTTTTGAATTTATTTTTCATGATTATTTCAAGAACTTTTATTAATATCTAATAATAACAATGTTAAAATGTAATACTCTAAAGATGCAGGTTTTAAAAATATTTTTATCCATAGTATAGTTATTTATTTTTTTATCAAATTAATTAAGCCCACTGGGCTTAAGTGGGTACACCCACCTTAATTATTACTCAATAATTTGTTTATGATACATTCAAATTAATAACTAAATTAGTATATTAATTTCCGAATTTGTACCGAGAACCGAGGTACAAAATCTTTTACTGTACCGAACCGTACCGATCTGAAATTGTTGGTACCGCAGACCCCTATCAGACACTCACAAAATTCAAGAAACAAAACAAATAACACCACTGCATTTAAAATCATGCCTCTCATGGGTTAAACTGTGTTACGAAGCTGTATTGTTTATGTTTTAGATCTGGGCTGAAATGGCGGTGGATCGACCCAGTGACAAGAGCGTACGACTAACAGCGATGGACGGCAGCGGGGAAATAAAAGTCTTCCTTGTCATGGTAAGCTTATCTTCAAATGTTCTTGTTTATCTAAAATAATATTCTTATTTCCAATCAACTCAAATATAATTAAAGATTAGAAAAATCTAGCTACAATTTGTATAACATAAAATTCTCTAACACCAATTTTTTTAAATTTTGTTCATTATTTATTATACCTCTACAGATAAATGCTAAATTAAAAAATTTAGACAGTTGCTTTAATCATGTCACATTGTGTTACATTAGAAAGTGTTTGTAATACATATGCATGTACTTAAAACTTAAAATCAAAAGCATGTATTAGAAACACATGTATAATGTATTTTTATAACTGTCTGTATTGTTTACTTTCATATTTATTTGTGGAGGACATGACGATAGCCTTACCATCAAAGAGTCTCGTCTGATAAAAAAATCAAAATGCATATTGGTGGTACTAAATTTTAAATTTATTAGATCGAGAAATTTATTGTTTCATAATTTTACTTATTAATCAAAAAGCTTGTCAACTAGTTCCAGAAAAAAATATTAATAATACAACTGCAGAAAATGTTATGCTTACTTTTGAAATAACAGATTTAAAGAGTTGGGGGTAGCTTGCCTAGAGCTACCCCGCATGTCAGACATAGTCAAGCATAGGTTTTTGATCTTGGCTGACTGCTAAGATATTTTTCACGAGCGGTCACCACAGGCTTGCCCTTGTGAGTAATGCTTATGGTACCTCGCTGTCTATAGATCGCCGCACAGGCTTATTGGCCCATAGCAAAGGGCAGATCAGATTACAAAATACATCAAATTAAATAAATAAAGCTATGTATTGTTTTAAGTACAGTCCGGTATTCCTCTCCCCTCCCTCCTCCTAATGAGTTGTTAATCTGTCCTTTTACCTGTTCCTGAAAGTGAGCATTACAGTTTATGTTAAATTTATCAAAGCAATTTTTGAAATTTTCCAGGCAGGAGTCAAGGAAGTCGACCAGTTGTTTAAAGCCCTAGAATGGCGAGTCAACAACCAGAAAAAGTTATTGTCTACTTGTGAAAAAAATTCAGAAACAAATGAAAGTTAATTATTTGTTCATAAATGATTATGTTGGCGACCCGACATTACGTCCTTATACTAAGGACATGTTAGCCATATTCTCTTGGCAAATACTTACTTGGTATTAGTGACAAAATTTCCTTGTAATATAAATTTATTTTTATGGTCGATAACAGTGGTTTCCGCTTTTAGCCATTGTTTAAGATATTTTATATTTATCTTTCATAAAACAGTTGTAACATAATAATAGTAGTTTGTTATTTATTTTAAGTTGTATATTTGATGATGTGATTTGATTTAAGTTTCAATTTTGAACATACATAATAAGTAATAATAGAAATAAAAAAATGAAAACCGATTAACTTTTTTCTCCCCTAGCTTTTACTGTGTATTAACCTCTTCTCAAAGATTGTTTATGGTAATGTTATCAATGGGAGAGTAATACAAAAAACAATTAGTCACATTAAGGTGGATTTACACATAGCCTGCCATGTCCATGCTGTGCGATTTTGACAACCGGCAACCGGTCGCTACCGTCCCACTGCTTAGTTGCTTGTGCTTCTTTAAGGGTGTGTTGGGCAATAAATTATTTTGTAATATATTATTTTTTTCACATCAGAATGAAAATTGGGAAACAAAATAGAAATATATTAAATAATTCGCATCACTATAAAGGGAGTTATGGATCTTAAAAGTAGAGATTTTGTCAAATGTTGGGAGAAGGTCAGTAAGAAAACCGTTGGTCCGATTTCAATGAAAATTTGCAGTTGTGTGAGATAAATTCAGGTCATTATTACTAGTATAATTTCATTTCAAAATAACAAAATCAAAATTATATTTTTCACTTTAAAAAACTATAAAAAATATATTAATACAATTTTGTGGTATAAATAATAGATGTAGTTGTGCGGGTCAGTATGACATACACGTTAGAATTTGTTTAAAGTTTATATCTTTTTTCCGTTTGGCCTGTGACCTGCTCTTTTGGTTTTTGGAAGATGCCTTCCGGGGCAGAGTAGGCCAGCCGCACTACGCCTCACTAACACAAACTTACACGCACAGCGCCACCACGCGCGCACCCCACGGCATGAGCGCGTAGTCTAAGGTGGCGCCGCCCCCTACACTCCCTCCAGTCACACCCTCCATGAATCCCGCCACTCCCACAACACGAGCACCGCGTGTCTGCGTTTTTCAGTTTTCAGAGATTATGGTATTACTGCAACCTTAGCAATCAGTAACTTGTAATAAATATAGGCATACAAGAAATAGAAAAGCAATTGCGAGTAAAACATTGTTGTGTGAAACAAGTTATAGGCTACCTGTGATGTAACTGAAGATCCAGCTTCTTCTGAAGATGTATTTAACTAAGTGCTAGGAAAGTGTAAATTTACGATTTACTTCAAATTTCGTGGAGACATTCCTTTCTACAATCAGTTGGACAAGTTCATTTTGCAAAGCAATAGAAGACCCTAACTTTTTTTAGAGGATATAAAAATTACAAATGCTGTATTTTTGGCTCCCAAAAACAGTAAAAAGAGATCGGGATGTAAAATTAATGCATATTACATTATTCAATTCAATTCAATTCAAAATATCTTTATTCGTTTGTAGTAATACATACATACATGAATAGTGTCTTATTTCAGTATTGAATAATTTTAAACAAGTTTAAACAAGGGTGTAGGTCTTCGAATTTAATATAGGAATAAAAACTACAGCTCTTCGAAAGAATACATAGCTTTGTTGATGAGATACTGCTTTAACTTAATTTTGAATCTTTTATTTGAGACCTCATCTGTGATATCTTTTGGGATTTTATTGTAAAATTTTGAACCAGCATATATTGGTTTTTTTTTGTTGAAAAGTTGCAGAGTGTGAGAGCTTATTGCGAGGCGTCCCCGATTTCTGGTGTTATGTTCATGATTATTACCAACCAGCTCCATTTCCTGAAATCTATTTCTTACGGATAAAACTGTTTCAAAAACATATTCCATAAACTGTCATGATGTGTTCTGATTTGAAATTTTCCTTAACTGAAGTTCTGGGTTTTAAGTTACAAATTATTCTTATAGATTTTTTTGCATTATCAAAATGGCATTTAAATTATTTTTAGTTGCACCATACAGGATGTAAGATGCATGTAATTTAGGATGTAAGAAAAATAAATTACTTTCAGGGTTTCTTTTTCACAATAATTTTTTAACCCAATCAATGCGTAGAGGCCAGAAGAAATTTCCGTTAGTAATTTTTCAACATGACGGTTCCAGTTGAGTGTGTTTACTATTTCTAATCCTAAAAATTTAATGCTGTCCATGACTTCAATTTTCTTGTTAAGGTTGAATTATATTTTGAGCTGATCGAGTTTGGAAATTAATAATGTTGGTTTTTTCAAGATTTAAAAGCAAATTATTAGAATTAAAAAACCTATTTAAAATTGTTAGGTCAGAATTAATTTTAATTTCTAATTCATCAATAGTTGAAGCTGTGATTTTCAAATTGGTATCATCAGCATATAGGCACAGTTTTTATATGACATAAAAAGCCAGAAAATGTAGGCCTAAACCCTCTCCCATAACTTTAGCTCAAATATTTATTGCCAGATAAGGTACTCATCTGAAGAGTAAATTCTGATATTTAATTTAATACATAATTCTATTCAGTTATGAGAGTAATTTTCAGCTTTGACACCCGACTTCTAAATTGTGAATAAAGATTTGTTTATATAGCCAGGTAGTGGATTGGTTACACAAGCCCACCACCACTTGCTTATTGAAACAGATTTCCTGAAGCCTTATTGATAATTTTTTAATATTTTTTATAAATAAATAAAGAGAACCATAAAATCCATTTATTTTCCAAGCAGTGTATATTTTTGGTTTGAGTATATATGTTTTAAAATCAGTAAATAGTAAAAATAGGCATTCATTGGCGATAGAACGAGATAGAATCGCCGATTGTATTCATAAAATATTCGTTCCGGTAGTCGTTCGAGCCTATAAAAAGGTATCCTGCTTCATTTTTCGCTGGGAAAATGTGGTCCGATTGCCAATTTTTATGATTAATCACGGTTAGATTGTGAATTTTGGCATATATTGAGGCTCGGTCATCATTTTTGATCAATAAACACGTTGTGGCCGGTATAAATTTGATTTTGGAATTTAGAATGCGAGGGACGGTTGTTTTCGGCAAATATAATGCTGTGAAATTGCCTATTTTGTTTTATAAAATATTTAAAGGTCAGTAATGTTTTTCTGTAAAACAGTCTGGCAAGTCATTTCCGCGGTCTGTAAAATGCGGCACTTAATTTTATTGTGGTCGAGGTTTTTGCCTTCTAATCCCAGTATGGGTTTGTCGGTCAATTGCCTTTTTCGGATGCTAAAACGGGGTTATATTGCTATTTCCGTTGATAATATGCGGTTCGCTTGCCCCTTCAGGCCCAATAAAACGCGGTCTACTAAACCAAAAAAATTCAGTAATTTTGATGTTTTTTAACACCATGTTGCGGCAAAATTTATGTTTTTCCCGATAAAACAAGGCTTAAATGCGTTTTAGACGTTGTTTTTGGTAAATAAAACACGACCCGGCTTTATTACCGAGAAAATGTGGTCCGATTGCCGTGAACGAACGAACTCAGATTCAGACCGTGAACGAACTTGAGCTCTAATAGCTACACGTGGTGACTTCGGACGTTTCCGTAGTGAACTGAAGATTCTGGAATGGTGATCAGACATACAAAACAACCGATGAGGCACCGATTGGGCGCCGCCTCGGCGCCCAGCCGGTCATCTTTATAACAGGTTCCCTGCCCATGCCGTGCCACTGTCGCAAACCGGTCACCTGCCACGAATCGCCCTCAAGAGCGATCAGATGAAAACGAAAGAGGCACGGCAGCGGCGTGGCATGGACACGGCAGGCTATGTGAAAACCGCGAACATGCTCTACTATGTATAGTAAATGGCGAATCCGAAATAGTGATTTCGACTGTAACGGCACGGCATGAACGTGGCAGGCTATGTGTAAATCCACCTTTAGTCTGTTCTGCAGGTGCACTGCCATCCTGGTAGTCTAACCTTATGGTAAAAGGTTGTTTTCCTATTGCAGCACATCAGTAGTGATATATGCTCTTTGCTATGACTTAATTTTAATTTTCACTTTGTTGTTACTTTATAATATAATTTCAAAGGGTAGGGATCACCATAAAACGGTACAATTAATCTTCATCCAAAACCAACCATGAATTTTGATCTATTTTGCAGTCTCTGTTTGCACAAATATACTAAAATATTCACCAAAAAATTAATACTGTACACAAAATCCAATAACAAAAGCTGGAAACGAAGTACACAAAAATAATCAAGAAGCCAGCAATACAAATCAACCTTTTCCCTCAAAGTGCTGCTGCACAATGATTTTATAAAGTTGAGTGGAACATGATGTGCCTGGTGACAGAGCGAAATCACGTCCCAGTACGCACCTGCATGAATGGGTTAAGACTGCAAAAAACACTGGTTTCTATATGCTAGGCTTGTAGATTAAGTTATTTTATTTTTATCTGTGGACTTGATGGTTTAATTTTTGGTTTCTTGTAGTAATGCACAAATTGTGATTGTGAACAGTTTGGCTTCCTTTTGGTGCAAAAATATAAATCGATACTTTCATTTGATATATCTAGCTGGCTGGTGGAACCAGTAGCAGGTTCTCTGGTTATCTGCTGTTTTTAGGCATTTACAAGCAGCTGTTACTATCAACCATATTTTCACTGTGAAACTCAGTTTAACCCATCGAATACTTTTCACGGAACGGTTCCGTGATGGCCCAAAATCTTTATCACGGAGTGGTTCCGTGATGTAGTACCATATGTTTTTTTAAAATTTTTACGTTTTAATTTTGTAATTTTGTTGTTGAAATTGTTTTCACTTTAAGCATATATCCATTAATGTCTTTTTTAGGTAAAATATTGCATTGTGGTCCATTTTTGGCAAACGGGTACAAATATAAATTATTAAAAAAGTGGTTTTGCAAAAAAAAAATCATAAAATTCTTTTTAAAGTAAAAAACTAAAAAGTTGTATGTAAAGAAATAGTTTTTGCACTTTACTAGGCAACTGATTAGACATTAATTTATTTTTTTATTTTTACTATATTAAAAAAAAAAAATATTTTGATTTTTATAACAAAATATTTTAAATATGATTTTTATTTTTGTTTTCTATTAACATACTAAAAAGAAAATGTATACAGCTTCAAGAAAAACACTATGTTTGCTCAATTAGCAGCAAAAGTAAATTTTTTACAGTTTATTTACTAAAACACTGCAAAATGTTGAAATTTAATTGGGGTTCTGGGGCCATGCAGTCATTAAAAATCTAAGTAAGCAAGTACATTTTTTGTTAAAAGGATATAAATATTAAAATACAGAAATGGCAATGCAATGCATGTAATCATTTGTGGAAATAAGTGAGTGTATGGTGTTTAAAACAAAATGCTCCTTGTGAAACAAACGGGGTTAAAACATGCTTGAAGACGTGCTAGCAGATGCCCAGTGAAATATTTTTGAAGACAGCAAGAACAACAAATTTAGGTAAATTATGTTTATTCAGGAAATTTATGGGTATAAGATAGGGGTGTAGGAAATATGGGAGTAGAAATTGTGTTTGTGTACAGTGTACAATACAATTTGTGATACAATATTATGAGATTAATCATTAATCTTGTAAAATAACATGCGATTTTATAATAAAACAATTGTTTTTATATTTTACCTACCTAGATGTACTGCAAATATTAGAAACCCCCATCAGTGTATTTGGGACTTTAATAATCCAGTGTAACGTAAGAGTTCATGGGGCAAACAAATTCTGTTGGCACTGAAAATAAAAATTATACTTGCCTATGTGTAAAATATAAAAATGTTTAGTAAGTTACTAAGTTTAATAATATACTTGTAATTATGCTGTACATGATCGTTTAATATACAAATGGAAACTGACAGCATTTAGTCTTTACAGTTTTACACACAGTACACTTTAAATACTAATCACAGCCACCAGCTCAAGATTGTAAATGTTTATGTGGTTTGTCAGTCCGCTCAAAGTCATTTATTTTTGTAAACTCTATCAGTTCATTTAGACGATTGTCCTTATCCATTTCATGTAAGAAGTTGATATCGTCGTTTGTGCTGTTGTGGATGATGGAGTAAGTTTCCCCCTCTGGGTCCAACTGTTGCAACTCCCACCATAGGAGTTCAGTCACACCCTTAAAGTAATACATTTCTTCAAGGGATTCTTCTGTCCAATTAAAAGATTTTTTTAATTTTTCATTGTCATGCTTGATTTTCAAAAATGCTGGGCCCCCACCATCGCAGAACTTTCTTGCCGGGTCGAATGTCGAGTTATCCTCCCGAATTATAGATACCAATTGTGCCAAGTTTTCATTGTAGTTTTCAAGTGTACTCATCAGCACTGGACTAACATCTGACTTTGGCTCCTGAAGTATCTTCATTATGGTTTTCTCATTTGAATGTAAAGATTCGTATAAGTTTTTAATAAATGATTCACTGTAGTAACACGTGTACACAGTTTGCAGATAAATTATCACAAGTAAACAAAAATGCTTTGGTACAATCATGTTAGTTTATTGATGTGTTTACCTCAAGCATAAAACCTACAAGATGCCATTGTTTTGTTTAGTTTTGTGTCTCTCAGCCAGATGGAGTTATGTTAATCACACTTTCTTTATAACCAAACTGTAATCAACAAGATATCAAGGTCTACATTTGAGAATGAATTGCTAAACTTGCAAATTATTTTTACATCATAATATTTAATTCACTACACTTTTTGTTTTTGTTTTAGGTTAACTACTTTTAAAAATATCCTTGTCAAAAACCCACATTGGAAAATCTTAAAAAAGTTGTAACCGATTCTATGTAATTTATACCTGATTATCAAAACAGTTTAAATACTGAAACAATTAAGTGAATAATATTGAGAATAATGAAAACAACTTACTGCTTCAAAAGCAGCAAAACCACTAATTGAATGTGATCTCAAATAGATTGTTAAACTATTTTAATATAAATGGAACTACAACAAAAACTAAACTGTTAAACTCGTTATTATTTGTTTTACTCGATTATCATGAGATATAATACTAATAATAGTGACATAAAAGATATAATTGCTAAGCACATATTTGCAATAAATGTCTATCAATGTTGTTCACTATCTAAGACACTGACATAGCAAAGGCGTATTTTACGGCGAATATAAATGACTTCAGAGTGTGATGCTTTGTTATGTTTTATAGCCTTGTTGGATTCGCATATTTAAATCATGTGTCATCATTTAAGCAATAATCAAACTTGTTCAGTATCCTTTGTGGTTTGGTAGAAAATTTGAGTGCTGTGTACAACATTTATATTCTAAAATTGTTGTATTCTGAATTCATGTAACAACTCATAAAAGTTGATTTTAGTATCACTGGATTGTTTTATCTTTTGAAGGGAATACCAACGATTTGAATCATGATTACATAGTAAAGTTTTTTTATTTTTTTGTAAAGAGGTTGGTAGTTTCTTCTTGCCTTATTTTTCCCTTCCACACAGACTACAGATCTGGGCATGGAATGTATCCAGCAAAGAAAGGGGTAAACCGTTACAGTATGAGTTGTACAGTACAAGAGAAGTATACGACAGGACGGGGATTCGAACCCACAATCTGCTGCCCTGGTTCCGGAGTCTGTCGCCTTGACCACTATGCCATCGACTCACCATATTGTTAGGTTAATGGAAAATATGCTCAATAACTTATTTTCCTTGATTACTTAAGGAAAATCTCAGTCTAGGAAATCTCGAGTTAATTTTTATTGTACGTGTTTTTTTGACAGTGTTGATACAATCTGACATGAAACCATTCACTGCAAATAGTTAAATTTGAAATAAAATATTTTGATTTCTTCCCTTAAGTTACATTCAGCCTAGAAACTACTCATATTTTACAAATAAACATTTAACAACACCAAACCACATCAAGATATAAAAAAATCATAACACAGTACCTAGATCAACTAAAGAATACAAAAAAATAAAAAAGTTTCTTTCCTAAAATCTTAACCCGTTCCATTTTATAAAGTTTGTTGCAATTTTAACAGTGCTAAAACAAATTATTATAACTTTACTATATGGTTAAGAGTGCTGGAAAGTTGTAAGTGACATCAATAGTCAATGTTAATTTAAATATTAACAATTATTTTGGAAACTCCCAGTTAATTAATACAATTCAATCATCCTAATGAATTAGGGATAAGTCTGACTTGAGTGTAAAACATTGCTTTGCTTTGTATAGGCCTACACTTAGGAATTAGATAAATAAGACTTCAGTAGTAGACAGATTGTGACGTTTGATTTTTATCAGATTGTATTACATTAAATAGAAGAATAAGTATAATGAACTATTTTTGGGAAATGATACTTGGAAAACCCTACAGACAGTGGTTGACTGTGATTTTATTACTGTTTTATTTCTCAATATATCAAACTGTCAAAAATTTTGGTACTGAGATATTTTGATAGTTCTGAACCTGATAAACCGATTTATTGTCTACTATTTGAGATCCTTAATATATTAATATATTAATATATTTTCCCCGAGTTTAAGAATTGGAGATTCCAATATTAATGCAAGATGTTTTTCATTTAGATATAAATTCTTATTTAAAAACGAAGACTTCATAACATTTTCCACATTTAAACTATTTATATAATATGGCCCTAAGAAAGGATCAACTACGGATCATTATTATGGTGCGTTTTTATAATACAGATCGTCTTAGCTTATTCCACGCCGCTTCAGCCTCTAATTGCTTTTGCTCAAGATGTTTTATGTCCTCATCCGTCCAGTTGAATTCTCTCTTTATCGGTGCTGTGTTTTCCTCATTGTAAAGGGGAATACGGTTGAAAGTTGGTCCGCCAAAATTGAATAAAACCAGCGTAGCAGCTCTGATTCCGTAGTCGGCTTCTTCGTTGCCATAAACGAACATGGTCCGCGCCTTTCGCATGCAGTGTGTCAATAGATCTAGCTTGTCCAGAAGTTCCTTGCCGGTACCCTTTGTGGGATCCACCAGAACGTCGTAGATGTAACTATCCAAACCTAGCATTGTGGTGGAGTTGCTAAGATCTACTTCATCAGCACGTTGGTATTGGTTGTCTTCAGCGTCTTGGAAAACTGGGGCGGCACAGAACACTAACGAAGCACAGTGAAATATCCATCCCAGATGTAGGACAGGTCTGAGTGATGTAGGACTGCTCATGCTATAGCAATATGCGTGGAGTCACATGTGTGAGATAAAGATGTTACTTAGTTATAAGTTATAAAGTGTAATTAGTGGATTAGAGCTTCAATCTGATAAGACGTGACATGATTGTTGATAACAGCTGCTTTGTATTTGTTTCCAAGCTAGTAGCACATTCGATAAAATACCAATTTGAAGTTTAATCTTTGCAATAAATCACACTTTAAAATTGTATTAAGTTAGCTCTTATATTTTTCTCCAGTTTTTCAATAAATGGTCACCAACTTTTCAGTGGTAGTTTGGTTCAGTTCGCCATAGTATTGGGTGCTAAAAAATTTGTACGTCGCTACATCCAAGTTACCCCTGAACTCACTCAGTGCATTCATGTCAAAAATATTCGTTTGTATCCTGTTCCACATTGTTTCTATCAGTTTTTGCTGTTTTCTCAAGGTTTCAAACGTCTCATCATTCCATTCAAAAACTTCTATTAGTTTCCCTTTGTATTCAGGATCATCTATAGGGAATTGAGTGAAAGAAGGCCCTCCTTTTGTTATATAAAGTCTGAAAATGGAGAATTTCACTGCATCGAGTGGAGGGTCTAATTTATCAACGTACATTCTTTTCACCTTTTTCAAGTAGTACTGAAAGGTGTTAACATCTCTGAATACTTTAAATGAAAACCCAATTTCAGGATCGGCTAGAGCGTTGTAAATTACTTCGTCTAGTACCTCAAACAATGTCGAAATATTGTAGTTTAAAGGATAGCAGTATTGAGTTCTGTGAAGCCTTTGCGGTCTATGGTGTATAATTACTCTTCTCCCATCTTCTAGCTCCACGAGCTGCAAGGGAAATTTTATCGTGTTGATAAGAGTAGTTGGTACAGTACTTCTTGGAAAAGGGGGTTTTGTACCGTACCATCGTTGAGTAGGATGTAAATTTGAAAGAACAGACTTACTTGAGACACCATTTGCATTAATATTTGTTAACTCACTCATTTCACAAAAACATTCTTTATGTATTAATAAATTAAAGAGAAGAATACAAATAATTAATCTGTAATATTTTAGCATGCTATTCTTTCTCCATTTGTTAAATCTGTTTTAGTAATTACTTTCCACTGCCTATACCTCGAAGTGACACCGAAGTTGGACCTGTTTTAGGGCAGAACATCACAAAACAAACGATCTATTACACTGAATGATTTACTGCAGCTGAATGAGACATTGGGGAGCACTACGAAGAAACCATTTGCAACGGAGATAAGATTACTGCTCTCGGTAAATGAAGTATAATAATTAATTGGACGACTACTAAGAGGGTGTCATATTTGATCTTGACAGTTAATTTAGGTGGCTTTCAGGAAAAAGGACCACAAATTACCAATAATAATCATAAATAATGTATAAATGTTTAAAGAAAAGAATGGAAAATGGTACTGAACCTATTCTTTATTATATATTTTTATCATGTCATCAAAAAAATAAAAAGTAACATTAACTCATAATACACAATTGTAAAGTACATAAATGATTGATACGTTTCAACTATTGAGGTTTCACCAGTAATGTCAGGGCTCTTGAAAAATTTAAGATCTCCAAAATGAACAAACACACCTTAGGGTTAAAGATGGAACTAACAAATAAATCACAGTACCTTCTGCACAAAAATACATTTTAATTTTAATATGTATTATTATATTTTTTTAAAATTGTTTAAATGTTGATGTTAATTCGTTTAAATCATAGATAGTAACAGTACAGAATTAAAAGCTATATTCTGCTTGACACTACGGTTGTGCCTTCTATCCTCATTGTTGCACATCAGATCCCTTGTTATTTTTTTATTTTTATTTTTGTCCAACTTGTTACTAATAATTTACTTTAACTAATAATTTACTTTAACTAATAATTTACTTTATTGTTACACAAATTAAGACACTTTGTAATAAGTTTTACTTCTAATAAACGTTTTACTTAATTTTTAAAATAAGACATTAAAAGCTGATGTAAGTGAGATTGTTTAGCTGGTAGCTTATTTTAAAATTTGATTCCTATTTAATTTGGAGAACTTTAAAACAAAGTTAATTTGTGGATAAGAAATTGTAATCTATCCTTAAAACGAGTATTATAATCAGTACCGGTTCTAGGGCAGTGTGAGCTGTGCTCCAGCACGGGGCGAGTAGGGCGCGGTGCTTTTTGGGGGGTGGCGCTCATGACGGGTCACGGGGTGCAGGTTAAGGGGGCGTAGTCCGTAGCGTTAAATAAATTATTTGTAAATACATATGTAACCCGACTGAATTTGTGTTTTTTTGGTATATTAGTCGTTGCTGAATGGAATTTATTGGAAAGAAAGTTGTGTATTCTCTATGTTGCGCCTTCATTAAATTGAAACATTAAATTTTTATATCAGATAACACAACTTTCGCTCCCCTCTATTCCAAATCGAGAAGTTGTTTTGACCTCTTTTGTTTTGTGACAACTTCAGGGCATTCTGATTGGTATTGAGAGGATGAATAAAACCCACACTATGATGTAGAAAATTGCAATGCTAAAATATCAACTTACACGATGCAACTAATTGTTTTAAGCCGCCCTCGTTGATTACTTTATTCTACTTCCTAGACGAGGAAAGAAGTCTTTTTCTTCCCAATCTTGACATATGGTTTGGGGATTGGAGAGTACTAAATCGGGATATCATCTTTAATAGAAATTACAATGATTCAAGTTTAATATTGCTATAAGGGATATTGTAATAAGGGAGAAAATATGGTGTGCTACAAGCTATGCTATGCTTATCTCAGAATTATGGGGGAAATTTTGGTTGTTGGGGAGGGGGTTAGGGGGCAGTTAGTTTGGTCTTTGCATCGGCACTGAAAAACTGACTGGCCGTCCCTGATTATAAGGATGGTCCTGTTGATATCCTACTAATATTTCAAAGTTAAAAGGTTGTGAGTTTGTTTTTGAGCCTATAACACTATAACATGCCAACTGCTCAACCGATAGAGCTAAATTTTAGATAGTATATACACTAAACAACTCGAGACAAAAATAAGCTTATTTACGTTTTAAAAATCCTTTGTAGCTACATCACATTGGCCTTCAAATTTCACACGTTTACCCTTTTGGATTAGATTATAACTCAATCACGTATTCTTGATTTTAAATAGCCCAAAATGTTTGGCACGGAATGCTGCGTACTGGTGCACAACTTGTATATTTGTATGTGAACATTATTGTACAATACATGTGTACAACCTATGACTTAACTACTGGTATAGGAATGAGGTTTATAAAGTGACTACAAACGTCTTTGGAGAAGCCGGGTACTGCCAGCTTAAAATAAGAATTAGCCAAGCAGACTTTTCAAGTTGTCTTATGGCTTTATTTACAGGTGTCATTTTATATTAGCTCATAATCCTTGTTTCACCTGGGAATAATACTTTAGTTGCGTAAAATTGTATTTGTTACACATTGAATCGATAAGAACAAATGAGCAAAAGCTTGAAGTGGAAACTGTGAGAGTGTATTCTCTTTGCCTACTCACCTTTGATGGGCATGGAGAGTGCATTTTGTTCATTCGCTCAATTTGTTTGACAAACTTTAATGTTTTGGTAGCGAACAGTCCAAGCCCTAGTTTTTAAAGTATGAACTATTTATGAAGATCTGAGAGCACATTTTAAGAAGTTTGCAGGTTACAGGTTGGCGGGTAGGATATCTTTACTTATAATCTGTATCAAACATTAACCTGGTTCACATGCAGTATTACGTGAATCAGCAGTTTATTCAAGACTGCTAAGGAGGAAAGCATTCCTCCTGAAATTTTAAATTGGCTCTTACAAAGACCATTCCTCCCGTTCCCTCACACCTCAATCTGAATCTATTCCCCTCAAATTTGTTCTGGCTGTGCCCTTGTGAAGTGTTGTAAAGCCTGGATATAGAATTATTATAATTGTAAGGCCACTCGTTTGGAGTTATTCTAGTAGAATTAGTTTTCACTGTGCTCTTTAGAAAATAAATACCCCCGTCGCAGCAAACCTGCATACTCAGCGAATTTCCAATGGAGATATAAATGTCTTAATACTACATAAAGTCACTTACCAAGTTTCATAAAAATATATTCACAAATAAAATAAGCAATATATACAATTTTAATTATTCCCCATAAGAATAACATGGGGCTGAGTACGCAGGTTTGCTGCTACAAGAGCCTTTGGCAAAAATTTTTTTGTGCAAATACCAATGCACCACAACTAGATGAAGTCGTATACCAAGTTTCATCAGTGTACGTTCATAAATAAGCGAGATATAAAATTGTTTTTTTCTCCATAAGAATAACATTAGACAACGTACTGTGTTTAGCACTTTCAATATCTCGGTAACCAATTGACGTAGAGGAATGATCAAAATACCAAATTCTGTGTTTTTTTAAGCTGAATACAATGGTAAAAACTAAAATTTGACTATTTCCAAAATTATATGTAAAAAATCCCAAAAACCCATTTTTGGGGTACAAAACCCCCCCAAAAATACCCCTTCGGATAAAGCGATCTGGCTGGTTTTCGAACTTAAAGTCATAAATGTTGCTTTACACTAGTGATGGTCAAAACCAGAAATTTCAAATCTCGAAACCGAAACCAAAACTTAAAAAATCGAATCTCGAAACTCGAAAGTCAAATTCCAAAATCCTATTTACTTGCCTGGTTTTGGTTATGAAAAACTAAATCCAGTTACTCCAAAGAAACCAGTTAACCAAAACCAGATGTAGTGATGTAGTGATTTTGTTGTGATGATGTTGTTAATCTCGAAACCGAAACTTTTCCAAAGTTTTGGTGCTTTTGAGATTTGAGTTTTGGTTTTGACACACTTTACACATTTATACCAAATTTTACCAAAATCGGAAAATTTTTACGACAGTTATCGTGCTCACGGACATATATATATATATATATATATATATATATAATGTATATATATATCTACAGTTTCGAACAAATGGTGTTTTTGGGGTCTGCGGACCTCAAAACGAAAAGTTATCATGGTCCTGGGCCAGGGTCTTACCATGCCGACTACTGTAATAGCTTCTTCCCTATAGGGGAAATTCGCTAAAAAATAAATGTAAAATAAATCAGATTGTCTTTTATTTAGGAACATCAGAATCTGGATCAGAATGAGCTTCATTAAAATAATCAGACTTGCGTAAAATTGTATCAGGAGCACAGAATTGGTTATCAGTCAGGAATCGACGCATCATGTAACCCATTCAGTTATTGATGCATGTTACGTGCCAGAATTCATTCAGTGCACGCCCCCTGCAGCCACATGTATTGTGCCAATAAACCACACCCCCTGATCAATGACAGCTCAACAACGGTTTCGTTGCCTCATCAATGATGACCACAGGATAAAGATACTCATAAAAACGACAGTTAAAACCACAAATCTTACCGCTGTTGTGAACATAATTCCATACTGGAAATACTGGTACAATTTTGTGCTGGAAAGAACACATTTACAGTGTTGTCATAAGCTTGTAAACTGATAGGTATGGATTGAATATACAATAACAAATTATTATTGTGTGTTCATAATTCGTATGAAAAGAACTTGCAAACCTACGTGAATTAACAAAACTGGATTTATTTTTAACAAAATTATCAATTTTGCATTAAAAATATTTGTAAAGGTTGCCTTTATTTCCATTTTTATTATTTTTCCTTACTAACTAGAGGTGCAAAGCATGCATTTAATAAAATATTGATATTGATATGAAAAGTAAATAATTACAGTTTTATACTGGAGTAAAAACTTATAAATATATAGTTATAAGCAAATGGTTGTGTAGTTTAGTATAAGCAAATAAGTTAGGTTACTATAATTGCCATGCACAATACGATAGTTTCCAAGGGTCTCATAATTTTATGCTAGGTGGTGGCAAAACTGCTGTTATGAGCAGAGTGGGAACGAGGGTGTGGCTTGTTGGTTCAGCTTGTTGGCTCGAGGCTGTTGGGTGGGGCACTGAACAAATTCTGGCACAAAACATTAATAAGTGAACGAGTTCCCTGCTGAATCAATTCCGGATCTTGTCTCTATTCAAAAAAATGTAGACTTAACATTTAAGGCATCACCTAAATCAAAATTTGAATCTAAATCACTCCTTTCTAAAACTTTCTTTTCAAAGTCAGTCAAGTTTTGTACATGCAATGGCCATGGAAGATTATGAAATCTCTCCGCTTCAATTTTGTCACTGTGATAATCCCGCACCATAACTTTTCTAACGTCGTCCCAGAAGCCATTGGCTTTTTGTCTATAGCCATAAAACTCCCACATAAGGTCATCAGGCAGTTCCAAAACGTTTTGAAGATATTCTCCTCCGCTGGTCACCATCACAGACATAAACCTCGGGTGTCCGTAGCGGTGGTATATCTTTATAGCGGATTCCTTCAACAAAGGGTCTTCCTTCTCAGTTTTAGTCACTAGCATATTTTTCAAACGAAGAGCTTGTTCTGCAAACTCTTTGACGTACATGATTAAATATGGACCCTGACCCTTCTCTGGATCCATGAGAATTTTGGAAATGTTTCGGTCCAGGAGTTCCAAGTACGTGAGTTCTGAGTCCGGCCGCTCATCTCTCTTAGTGCCTGTGTCCAGCTGGAACTCGTATGCCTTTGTGCCTTGCTCATAGTGAGTTTTGATTTCATCCCACCCGAATTCGTCATCGCGGTAACATACTACTGTTTCTTTAACACACAAAATCCAAGCCACGTAATAAAATAATTGTGCTGCATTTTGCAGTATCATTCTGTGAATCTTAGTCAGAGCTGCTTAATTACTTTATGTTATCTCCAGAGTTCGATCAGTTAATGAGCGAGTAATGATCAAACTGCTTACTGCACAGAAAGCAACAACATAACAGTATGGTATGATAAACGGGGTGTTTTTACAGAAAATAATATGCAATCAGTTGACTTATCATTGTATAACATTTTTACTTAGACCAACAGGGACTGGTATTTTATAATTTATATAACATTGGTAAAAATATTTGTTTTAGTATGTCATTGGTTTCCTTGTTGTAGAGGTGATTATAAGTCAAGAGTGGGATAAATGTGTTCTTAGGTTTAGCCTTTATACATTTTGGTAACAGACGAAGCGACAAAATTAAATAACAGTCAATAAATATAAATTGTATTACAAAAATACCCCCGTCCCAGCAAACCTGCGTACTCAGCGAATTTCCAATGGATATATATGTGTCTCACTACTACATAGAGCTACTTACCAAGGTTCACAAAAATCCATTTATAAATAAGTGATATATAGCATTTTATTTATTCTCCATAAGAATAACATTAGAACTGAGTATGCAGGTTTGCTGCTACGAGGAAGATATCAAATGTGTATTTTTGCAATTATCAATTTAACTCAACCAGGTGAAGCTACATACCAAGTTTTATTAATTTAGGTTCATAACTAAGGGAGATATAAAACTTGACTTATTCTCCATATGAATAATATGGAGGCCGAGTATGCAGGCTTGCTGCAATGGGGATAATCAACAAAAAATCCATTTAGAGTGCAAATATCAATATACCAGTACTACGTGAAGCCACATACCAAGTTTCATCAATATACATTCATAAATAATCGAGATATAAAATTTTATTTATTCTCCATAAGGATAACATTGGACAACGTACTGTGTTTAGCACTTTGAATATCTCTTCAACGGTGTTGGACTTGGAACAACACTTAAAACACCAAAATGATTGTTTTGTAGAGCTGAATTGATTGGTATCAGCAAATGTCAAGTTTTCAGTAAAATTATCTGAGGAAAATCCAAAAACCTTTTTCCCATAAGATTAACATGGACAATTTTATGGACACGTTTTTTGACTTTTCTCTACAACCACTAAACCTAGGTTAATGATTCAAAATACTAAATTATTTATTTTTTAAGCTCTATAAAATGGCTATAACCAAAATTGAGTGTTTTTAAAATTTTAGGGAGAAAAATTAAAAAAACTGATTTATGGAAAATTTAAAACCCCTATAAACCCCCCTTCCCATGCTTCGATTTTTCTGGTTTTCGAACTTAAAGTCATAAATGTTACTCTGCAGATTTGTGCCAAATTTCATCAAAATCGGGCGTTTCTTTCAAAAGTTATCGCGGTAACGGACACATATATATATATATATATATATATATATACATATATATATATAAATTTGAACGAATGGTGTTTTTGGCATCTGGGGACCTCAAAACAAAAAGTTATCATGGTCTCGGGCTTAAGTCTTACCATGCCACCTACGGTAATAGCTTCTTCCCTATAGGGGAAATTCGCTAAAAGGCAACGTATCAAATACATAACTTATTGTATGATGCTCAAAATAATCAACATTTTTGTTGATATTAAAAAGAGGATGGTTTTTTTAAAAGTATCAAGCACAAGGAATTTTTAATGTAGCATAAAGGATTAGAAATTATTTACACTTTTCAAAATAGAATACTTTGTACTTAATATCTGGTGTTAGGAAGGTATAAGGAAATGTTAAGTTTCATAAATCACAACCATTTAATGAATCTCCATAGCATTTATCTAAACAATTTAAATGTATCTTTCATATAAATAAATTACCTTCATAAATACTTAACCCTAGCATAACACCAGTCATGAGTGATATTTTTATAGCTAAACCAAACAAACTATAATTATATATTAATAATAGCTACATATTTGAAATTTTAAAAGATCAAATGTCTTCTTCATTTTTATATTCAGTTAATTGTCATCAGTTGGAAATTTACGAGTAGTATTGGTTTTGGGGTCTTTTATATCACCAGTATTTGTAAAGTGTACGTCTTCGTTCAAGCGTCCTCGAACGTCCAATTCGTACAGCTCCCAAGGCACGTTGATGTTTCGGAGGTGTCTCTCACCGTACGGGGACAGCACGTTTTTCATCTCAAACCACAGCACTTTGGTAGCTCCGATATTGTAATACATTTCCTCAATGTCAGCTTCTCCCCAATATAATCTTTCTTTTAGATATTCGGTGTCAATTTTTGCTGTTAAAAAGGCTGGACCACCCTTGTGTAGAAGCTTCCATGCGATCGGTTCAGCCCTGATTTCATTGTCGTTCAAATAAGAAACCAACTGACACAAGTTAGTGTTGTAGTCCTCAAACCACTGAATAAAATCATCACGCATCGAACAGTCTGGGTCATTGAAAAAGGAAACTATTTTGTCATCTAGAGTGTCCAGCATCCTGTTTATTTCTAACAACTCGATTTCAACTGATATTCCCAAGACTTTTGCTACTAGACTTAGAATTAAAACTAAAAACATAATTTGTATTCATTATTAGTCGAGTAATGTATTGTACTCTAATTAAATTTTTAAGATGAACTCTAAAATAGTTACTCTGGGCATCAATATACATTAACAAAACAATGGTTTTCCATTATATACAAAAGCTTGTTAATTATGATTGCTTTCAAAAGTATGTTTACACCATTAGAAAGAAAATATGCTTACAATAGACAAATAGACAAGTTTCATACATTTTAGTAAGCTTTAAAAATAAAAAATAATTAATTGGGATAGAAAGTTTTATCAAAAACTTATTTATTTGTAAATAGTACATGATAACAATTGAACATAATTGACGCACGCTTACTCTATTGTTGCATAAACGATTTCAATCTTTACAACTGATACCAATAAGATAACACCTCAAGTTAAGTATTTTTAAGAACAAACTTGAAAAGCTGTGTGTTAAAAAACTCAAAATGTGCTGTAATGTCGGGCTTTTATTTTTGTCCTTAATGAATTTTTCTATTTACATGTGCTACGGAAATACTGAAAAACTACGATTCCTCGAAAATGTCGATGAAAGAGTAATAGAGTTACTCGCAAAACCAAAAACAAGAAATGCAGAATTTATACTAGACCAAATTGATCTTTTCAATCACTGTCTTCACAATTTGATTGAAATAATACAATTGAAAACACCAGATTTTGTATCAACGGTGAGAAGTTATATAGAGGTCGGAGGCCCGTCTTGCATCCAGCAACCCATAGATGAGGAGTATTTACAAGCCGGTTTCGGATGGAGTGACGAAAAACTTTGTGAATTTAAGACCCTATTCTCAGAGACTCATCACCTATGGAACATATTTTTAGAAACTTACAAAACTATGAAAGTTAATTTTGTAACCTACTTGGCCACAGAGGTGCCTTCTGTTCTTGAGGAAGAGAACGAAATGTATTAGTGCAAAAACAATGTGTAGGTTAGTTGTTTTATACTCTTTTGTGCTTGAATGAACAATAATATTCAGTACCCTATCTCATTAGTGAGGAACACTATTTTGCGTAAGTAGTAAAGACTCGAGGGTTCCAGATGCAGTTTTGTCTACGAATGTTACTTTTAAGTGTTTCTTAAATCTATCCATATAAAATAATCAAGGTAACATGAGTCTAAGACACTTTTAAATTGAACTCAAAGTGAATACCTTTTTTTAAATGAGAAACATATAACTACGCCAATTGGCTAAGCGAGGCAGGCTTTGATGAGGCTGATTGTTGAAACTGTTCAAACGCTAGACCAACCCAACTGTGGGATGTTTCCTGTGACACATCAGCTTATATATATAAGAGTGAGTTTATTTTCTAAACTTTTCAGTCACCTGGTCATAAGTAATTGCAAACAAAGAGTAAGTTCATCCTTCAGCAATGTCAGTACAACAAATGTTATTTGTTTCATTATTCACATATTTCTTCAATTGTAATTTATATTTTTTACTCCCAGCATCCTAAGAACAGTTGAACCCTGCAAAAAATTGTATTTTAAATATTTGTTCTTAAAAGATTAAAAAATAACAAATATAAGTCTATTTTTGAAACAGCCAATCGATATGAAAAAGTACAACTGAATCATAAAGAAAGCATAAATATTTTACTGGCTTCACTTTTACAATATAATTCAGTTTAACACTTTTGATTTCAGTAAAATCAATTAAAATATGCAAAAATTTGACCGGCAGGATGCCTCTCAGTATATTATAAATAAAACAATGTTGGGAAATAAAACAAACGACTTTGTTTAATGAAGTAAAAGGCAAATTAATTTTAAAAGTAAAATTAATCCCTTTTAATTTATCAAGTAAGATTTAATTCTCACTTTTACTATGGTGATTCTATTTTTTTCATATAACCCGTATATTTACAAACAAATTTTAAAAATAAATTTAGTTTTTTATACTTTTTCTATCTTATACTTATTCTAATACTTACTCCCAAAACTTAGATTATCAATTTTACTGTGATCTCTCAATAGTTTATGTAAATGTGTTTATCTGAAACAAGAAATATTGTTTATTTCACTGAACATCATAAAGATTATTTCTGCTTGGCTCACAAGTGATACTGGCAATACAGCTGTAATGTTAGTTTCCAATCTTATGTTAAATTAGTGTTGATTACGGTACATATTGTATTACTTTTATTATGTCTCTTCATCACCAGTACCCTTTCATCTGTCTACACCATGTAGGAGATTATGTTTTGAGCACACTACACACAACTCTGTAAAGGAAACTTTTCATATGACCATTTTGATATACTGCTAGTACTCCATGTTAATATCACATTGACATAAGCTGGAGATCTGTAAGCACTAAATTTTACTTCTATTACGGTACATTATACACATTTAGTAGTTGAAACATAAGTACAAAACCGAAGTAGTACTATGTTTGTTGGATTGTCCTTACCATATTGGTGTTGCTATTAAGAAATAAGGCTTCAAACTGTGGATCTCTTCTTATATTAAGTTTGTTGATTATAATTGTTTTGTATCATATGCGTCAATTCATATTAAAAAACAGCAGTTACAACAATTCAATGAAAGAATGTCTCTCCATCGAAGGGATCATGCACTCATGCACTCTTAATTTCCTTTAATTCTTAATTTACTCTATCTACTTTACCATCATACAAAATATATAATTATGTCTCAAAAATCTTGTTTGAAGAAGAATAAAGGAATGACTGTCAATTTGTGGGACGATGCAGTGGTCAAAGTATTACAGTTGCAAAGTTTTTAAGTAGTTATTAGGATATTCTTATAGAAACATTGTTTTTACCTTTTAGGTATGTTTTATAATGCTTGTTAGTGAATTTCCTTTGGAAAGTGAACTATTAGCATGACCCGCACGGTGAAACTTAAGCCCGGGACCACCACCCAAGTAGCAGAACAATATTGTTAAAATATTGAAACAATGTTGAGCAATATTGCTGACAATATTGTCAAAGTAATATTGTTACAATATTGAAACAATATTTTCTCAATATTTATAAATATTTCTTGATCAATATTGTTCGGTAACATAGAACAATGTTAGAAAAATATTTTCAATATTACGTCAATATTAATTTTAAATGTAGAAATGTTAAGGTTTAAAAATATTGAGAAAATGTTTTCAGACATTTTCACCTTGAAAAATACGGTATTACAATAACATTGTAATCGTTAAAGTAATTACAATTTTGGAAGTGTGAGGAGTTAAACTGAGGAGAAAATACAAAAATGCCACGCGTGTGTTTCAGTTTACACGCGTTGAAACAAGTCAGTTAATACCGTACTAATTATTCCGATATTTCAATATATTAGCACGGCAGAATGCGCGCGCAAGCTTTAAGCTTCCGCCTACGGCCGCACGCAGCGCTTTTGCTATATAATTGCTTGTTTGCGTTTCCCGGCACGGACGTCTGCTATTAAACATTTTCATTATCTTTTTATTTCGTTATCGAGCCGTGTTTGTTAATTAATTAATTATTTATTTCGTTAGTAGTCGTAGGGCTAAGTTATTTGTTTGAACGAGTATCAACTTGAGTACTCAACTGGATAACTAGGTAAGTGAATCATGGAGAAATGTTAGAGTATTTAACCTATATATGCCATTGACCCAATGTTATTGATAAAAGTAACACTTGTAAATTAAGTTATTGGTCAATTGGTTTTATAAGTTAGTTTAGTGTCTAATTGAAGACCATCAATCCCATCCCCCTGGTAAACCTATGGAGTTAAAGATTAACTTATCCTTAATAATTAACCTAGTTGTAGGCTCCAGGTAATCATGTCCAGGAAAGTTAAGAGATCATGAGCGAGAGTGAGACTGTTTGCTTAAACCAATATTGGGTTGCTTTGAAGGTTTGTTTTAAGCTACATTCTACAGATTCACAAAGCATAGGCCTAGTAGAAATATTTAAATTGTCTGTTAAATATGCTCGATATAGGCCTAGATAGATTGTTTAGGCTGTGATGTCTAGTATAAGATGTGGATGTGGTTTAGTTTGGCCAGTAAAAAGGTAAATCATTCATTTGGTTGAAATACATGACCCCTCTTATTTTTGAGTGTAACAACTAACATACGGTACAGATTATTATATTATTTTGCAATCGATAACAAAATTGACCTAATGATATACCGTAGGTATCGAATAATTCCATTCGGTTATTTATATCATTCTGCTTATGAAAGTCTATCCGAAACATCAAACTTAGGCCTACATTCATGGTGGAAGGAAATATGTGCGACTCCAGTGCCTAAAACAGGACAATCCTGCACATTTACGTCACGCGGGATGCAAGCTCCACTTCACCTAGGGATCTTTAGGGTGGAAAAATTGTCTTCTTGGAAGTATTGGCCTGTTTCTCATATTGTTACGAAATATGTATTTTTGCCATAACTTATAAAACGGGATTTGTAGTCTTCCCTCTTCTTCATACTTCATGTTAACATTTGGGAATGACCACTCAAGCGAAATGCCACTTCACTCATTTGTTGGTAAGAGTAAGTAAGTTTTGATACCTACTCAGCTTTTGAAAGACGAGATAAAATTACACTTTCTCTTTTAGGTCAGTTCTTTTCTAGGATAAAGAGAGCCATATTAATCTCCATCCTGAAAGTTTCTGTAAAGGAATTGAATCTTTGGTGTATATAATGGCCTAGTTTCCTCAGTTTCCTGTAGTAATTTACTGTAAGAGACGTTTTTTACAGAATAGTTTTTACAATTATCACAAAGTAATTGTTTTATAGTTACAAAGTAAATTGAACTGTACTAAAAAATATCAGTAGTAATTTGGTCTTATGTATGTTTATTAATGTTTATTTATGTGTTTGGAATCTACAGTTACAACTGTACAGTTTAAAAAATCGATATAGGCCCTACTCATTGGAAAAAAATATGGTTTATTTGAAATAATATGCCGACTTAACAAAAATAAGAATAACTTATTGGGAACGGGATGAAAACCTTATTTTTGAATACATGTTTAAAACAACTCATACCCAAATATATTTACAGATTTATTACTCTTTTGTTTTAGAATGTGGAGCATAATTTGGAGGAAGGACATGATGTCCTATGATGTGGTGCCAAATGTGTGGATAATGAGCGAGGAAGAATGCCTTTACCCAGATAGTGGCTTGGCGAAAACCAAGAAGATGGCTCGAGATTGCACCCAACCCGGTTTAGATTGGGAGACTGCTCCAATAGAAGTGAAAAAGAGAGATGTTGGTAAGTTAAAAAATCAGTTTTAAGCCCAATTAATAAGGTAACATCGTATTTACATTGAACCAAAATATTTTTTTTTATTTTCTGCCTACCCTAACTCCCTCCCTGTGTATCCCTTAGGTCTGGTGCACACTGCCTACTATTGAAGTCGCACGCAGGCACCATAGTTATTAGCAGTTTGCTACAGTTTTCAGTTGCTACCGCCAAAAAACATGAAAAATCAAAATTTCTCAAAAACGGGTCTTACGATTTTAATTAAACTTTAGCCGTTTGTAGAACTTAAGTTTTCCAACAAAATGACACCATCTGTATTATATGTACTCATCCCCAATGTTATTCTTATGGAGAATAATTAAAATTGTATAGGTATATCGCTTATTTGTGAATATATTTTTATGAAACTTGGTATGCGGCTTTATGTGGTATTAAGTCATATATTATGCATTGGAAATTCGCTGAGTACGCAGGTTTGCTGCGACGGGGGTATTTTTATTTTATTTTGAGCTAAATCCAATGGTCAAAACGAAACTTTGATATTTTTAAAGATTACATGTAAAAAAAACTCAAAATTCATTTTTAGGGTACAAACCCCCTCCTCAAGAAAAAAATACCCTTTGGATAGGTCAATCTGTCTGGTTTTCGAACTTAAAGTCATAAATGTTGCTTTACACGTTTGTACTAAGACTTGAAAATTAACTACGAGTAGAAACTAGTCGTTAAAATAAACTATGAAACTAAAAAAGAGTAATTAGTTTTAATCATGTTTACAATGTTATAAAAGTAATATATATATAAAGTTTTTAGCGAATGATGTTTTTGGCATCTGGGCTCCTCAAAACTAAATGTTATCATTGTCCCGGGCCTAGGCCTTACCATGCAGACTATGGTAAAACCCAGAACCGAGAATCAAAACGAGGTTATTACAGATTTTAATTTATTTTTAGGTTACATTTGCTGCATCTGCAGCAGAAAAAACGTCAGTCAGCAGAACTATATGTAGTGTAATGACCAAAATTCTAACTTTGGAGGTGGCAGTGAATTTTACATGGAAAGGAGTCTAGAGGAAAAACCAAAAACTGGAAAAGAGTGCATTTATGCACTCTAATCTTGCTAAAGTGGTGATAGGTAAGATTTTGTCAACAGATTTTTGACCTCGTTTTGTTATACGATTTACTCACATAAACTTTAATTGCCTGAATCAATATTTTTTGTGTGTACTCCTTTGGACCTAGTTTAGTAAATACCGTAATACAATTAACTAGGCCTGTACAGTTGTTTGCACAATATTCTATTGGAGTATTTATAAACATTATTTTTACCATCCAAACTCATATGATTTAATTATTAACTTGTTGGCATGCAGAATAACAGTTCTTAGTAGAATAACAGTTGCTGGCATGTTGAATAAAAGTTGAAAGTTGTCTACTCCTGAAGTGATCACTTTTTGTAACTTCTTCCAAAGTCACCCACAATTTATATATGATAGTAAAGTTCATAATTTGAAGAATGTAATTTGAAACACAGAACTATGTAGCTATTTTTGTGCTGTAATAATGCCCCTTTTTAAAGTCCGATGTGATTGATTGGTCAAATCTGCAATACAATTTAATTTTGGTACCTCTATTACAAAAATCAGTTAAATGGTTGTCGATTTAGACAATAAACTCAAGTCACTTCAAGGTATATAGTTTATGAATAAATATTTTTAGTTTAGTTTTAAGGTGTCTGTAATGTTTCAGCCGCCACAAGAAAATGTTGGGTCGATGCGGAGCTTAGCAAAATATATGTTTCGGCTGCAACCTGGTTGGCGCAGTCGCAGGCGAAGTTGGATAAAATGTAAGAATTAAATTAAATTTTATCATCGTTGAGTTCATAGTTACAGTCTTTTGAACAGAGTAGCCTACCCATCATTTAAATATTATTGATCAGCAACATATTAAAGCGTTAAAGCAAATAAAGAGTATGATAATATAGATTTGTATCAAATGAAAACTACAGTAAAAAGTTAAATGTCTGCAATAAAACGTATTTTATTTAATTTTGTCGTTGGCTTTCATTTAGGAGATTAAAGGAATAGAGTTTCTACTTTTGAATAAGTAAGGAAATATTTAATACCAGTGAAACAAAAGTGAAAGTTCTTAAACGTTCTTAATTTCCTCACTTTTAAACTGTTATTGTTTCAGCAGTGCCCAATGTCTGCTACATTTTAGCCTAATCTTTTAAATAATTTTTGTATTAGCATGATACGTTTTGTTACAACTAAACAGGATAAATAAAATACGTCTTACAACACTAAAGTATATTTACACTTATACTGTACTTACATACAAGACGGTAAAATATACACAAAAGATGATACAAGGCAATCGATTTCAACCAATACCTAATCCTTTTGGGGCGTAAAGAGTCTGCAGAATTCCCACCATTTTGGATTTTAGTCCTATGAGACCAATGTTTAAATCGCTAACAGTCAAACACTCGGTGCCTTTTGTCCTAAAATTTCTAGCTTCATGTATTTTAAAAGAAAACAACAATAACCAGGCTTTTGTGTGGTTGGATGCTGTTCATATTTGTTTTATTTTGAATAAAAAATAATACTTGATAAACAAGAACAATTTTCGTGAATGATAACAGACTTCTGGACAATTGAACCTCACAGATCCCTAAGAGTATTACTATAAAAGTATACACAGGTTTCAAATTAATCCGATTAAAGAAACTAGTACTACTTGTGTTTAAAAATAGACATTTTTAAGGAATTTAACATTTTGGCCTTATAGGACTAAAATACAAATTGGCGGGAGGTACTGCAGACTCTTTTAACACCTTGTGGACTGGACTTGAATAGGGACCAACAAGTGGTAACTTAATTATTTTTCAGTACTCCAATAGAAAATGAAATACTGTTCTTAATGTATGAAATAACACCATCAAGAAAACTAACGGGTTGTCTTCGCGTAGCACCTGGCTTTGCGACGGACTTTCCCCTCGCCATAAGGATGATTGCCGACATTTATCTGCTGATACTTTGATAGCCTATTAATTTGAATTATCAGAGACCTTGCTAAATTAAACAATTAAAACATTTATTTCTAATAATAATATGTGAATGATCCAAACTTGAGCTATCCGATGTGAATTAAAATTGTACCAACCACACACCTCAAGAAGTATAAATATAGTTGTAAATATATCAAAAATACCTGAGTATTTGCCGACATATCCTTAACTCTTGTACTTACCTATAATTTAAAAAATAAAAATTATAACATAAAAGTAAATTAAAATATGATTCAATATGTGTCAAATTACATAGGTATATATATTTTTTTTTTTTTCAGGAAAGGAAAGACAGCTTTTCGAGAAGCAACTGCTGGAGGAGCTACAGGGGATTAAAAGGACTGCTTAACCAGTGCATTTTATTTGATTTTATTAGTGGACAAAGACATTAAACTATAGAATAAAAAATATCATTTCTAATTTTGGTTTCTCTTTTCTTTACCTACCTAAATTGCACAGAGACAATATGTGGACAAGTCTACTTATGATTATTAACTTATTAAAAGTACAGTGCCTTTAATTTGTTAATTAACTTATTTTATACACTATTTTTTCCTTGAACATTGAAATTGGTTGAAAACTATGGGAGGAGTTCTGCTCACAAAATAACCTTCTAAGGTATCATTTTGATTTGCTATGCTTTTAACAGTTCCAACAGAGTAACCAAAAGCCTTTGACAAAGGTTAACAGCACTTTGTTAAATATATTTTGAAATTTTGTAGTGTCACTAATTATTTATTTTAATTTAAATGTTTTTGTTAATAGGAAAATTGTTTGTTTTAACAATATTTTTTAAATATTTTCCAAATATTGCTGGAGGTTTAAACCATGGTTGTACAATATTGTTTCAATGTTGAGATAGTGCTGAACAATATTATATTTTTCTTTTCCCAATATTGTTCAATATTGTCATTTAATATTTTACCAATGTTGAACAATATTGCCACAATATTGTCAAGAAAATGTATTTTGTTTCATAAAAATGTTTTTAAAATATTTTGAAAATATTTAAAATTATTGAGACAATATTATGACAAGATTGGGAAAATATTGTTGACAATATTAAGACAATATTGTTTTGCTACTTGGGCATAGAAGTTCCTAATGTGACCCCCTGAACACGTTTTGGGGGGTCGTTCAAAATTTTATATATATATATAGACATATTAGAGAATCAAATTCACAGTAAAGGGCTACTATAATATAAGTATAAAAACATGAAAATAACCATGAGTACCCTGTTGAATACATTTTTTTATTATAATTGCACTAACATGTTTCGACTTAAAGTCATGATCACAGTGCTAATTCATAATGGGCTAACCTAACTCTTGGTGTTCGCCCTAATTAGGTGTTCAAGAGTTAGGTTAGCCCATTATGAATTAGCACTGTGATCATGACTTTAAGTCGAAACATGTTAGTG
The DNA here is from genome assembly GCA_963675035.1 of Allygus modestus. Classification (NCBI taxonomy): domain Eukaryota; kingdom Metazoa; phylum Arthropoda; class Insecta; order Hemiptera; family Cicadellidae; genus Allygus; species Allygus modestus. Next base: position 132,823,332 of record OY776114.1, read on the forward strand.
CAATTATAATAAAAAAATGTATTCAACAAGGTACTCATGGTTATTTTCATGTTTTTATACTTATATAGACATATATATATATATGTGTATGCACTCTAGCGGTCACATTTTTTGTCCGATTTACTTCAAATTTGGTAGGGACGTTCCTTTCTATAATCAGTTGGACAAGTTCGTTGGGCAAAACAATCGGAAAACTCTAAACCCCTTTTTTGGGGATTATTCTTTCAAATTTCGAGTTTTTGGGCCCAAAAAGGGTCAGAAAAGCCCCGGATGTGAAATAAACGAATGAAAAACGGTGGGAATTAGTGTGTCAAAACTTTTAAGCCCTCTCTCGTCATTCTAGCATATATATTTACCGAGTTATTAAAGAAAATGTGTATTGACCAAATACAGTACTTGTCTTATGGGGGTTTTACTTTAGAAAAGCCTGTTTTTCATTTGTTGGTGTACTTTTATCATCCCCAACAACCTCACGCCTACTTTAAAGCCTGACTGAACCTTCTCCTAACCTTATAATGCGCAAAATTGTATTCCCAGCATTGCAGGTAAATATAACCAGGAGCATCAGAACAGCCAAAAAATCAATATTTTCAGATTTTAATCAAAATTGGAATAATTGTATGTTTTTAACTGATTTTGAGTTTTTATAGTTTTTTATGTGGAAATTCACTTCCCTCACGTCAGCGTGCTGCGTGCGAACTCGTTTTATCTTTTTAAGTAATTTTAAATAGTATTTTATTGACACGGGCTATACAATATTGGAATAAAGACTGTTTGATTTGATTTGGAATTATTTGGAGTTCAAAAAGCTATGGTCAGCATCCTGATAAAGATGCCAGGAATTCATATCCTGGCAAGAAAATTTGATCAGTTCTGCCCAACTTGTCCTGTAACTTTTTCCCCTGTACTTTTTCCTGGATACATTCCCCAACCGGGTTGAGGTCTGGGTAGATGGGCAAAATAAATTTTAAAATGTTTGCAGAACCACTTAGAAATTTATGATCTCTCCATCCTTCAAAAGAACAAATTTTAGTGTTAGTTGGGCACAGTAAAAACAATCTTTTTTTGGGCATTAAACTTTTATTTTTGAATCATTAATAATTATTTTGTTAACATTAACAAGTGATAGTTTTCATTTTCAATACAACAGTCTCCCAGCCCTCGTTAGCCAATGCTCTTAAAAATAAGTATTCTTGATACTCCATATCAGAAAAATTAATTTTATTGTGAAACTCTGTCTCACACGGGAATAGATTATTCTGGAAAAAGTGACTAGGCCCCCCTTTCTCCATTAGGGAAGACACATTTTCTTTGTATTCAGTATTCCCTTGGGTTATCTCTCTGATATATAACTTTAGCAGTTTAGTAAACGATTCCATATAATACAATAGAAGCTTAATTTGATCATTACATGCTTCCTGAACTATGTCATAATAGTATATTTCGTCACTAGGATCAAAAGTGGATCTTTTTAATACGAGCTCCAGTTTAACTGCCAAGGCGAAGCCGAGGCTGGGAAATGAGCGAGTACTGCCAAAAAACTTAAGGTTTAAATAAAAACAATAGTAAAATTTACGTACTGTGTCTTCATAACCTCAAATGTTTCTTTCAGCTTGTCTCTTGAAACAATCAGCTGTTACACATGCATAACATCGGTTCATTCATATCTATCGGTTGTTGAGTCGATCACTTCAAACCAATCATTGTGGTTCGAATCAATCAGTTGTTCTTCAAAACAAACATTCGATTTGGGCATGGTTGTCATGGAAATATGATTGTTTGGGCTTTTTCTATTATATTTCGATACGAATCGTTAGGCCTACTAACTTCGTCCATCGTGTCACTCACAGTTGTCACTCACCAGTGGTGTACGGGAAACAAACGCAAAAATAATAACAATACAACAATGACTGTTTCGATAATAACAATGAATGTTTCGATTATTTATAATCGAATGAATTTTAATCGATTTATGACGACCTCGAATCAAAAGTATCATCAACAATGATCTTTTTAGTACTAGTACGATAATGATTATCAAAACATATGTTATTATCCAAAGACTGAGAAGAAGAACTTTTGAATCTCAACGCATCTGTCAAAAACAGTTGTTTTTGAAGCAGTATGACGAAAATACTTTTATCCAACTCCTCTAACCTTTTAATATCACAGATTGTTTTATTTGTCCCAGACGCTCTCACAGTACAAACAGAACTACTGACCATGAAACATATTGTCAAACTGCATAGTGTCAATGCAGTGTCTCCAATGTTTAAGGGCGATGGAGCTGCTAATGAAAGTTTTCCATTCATAGCAAAAAATTATGTTTCACAGCTCTTTAGTAATTTTTATAATTCAAGGAGTTTTTATTCTGTGAATATTATAAATGAATAAATGTTATCTACAACTTTCAAATGTTCTTCAGTATGATTTATTCTAAGATGATTAATTTAGTTTATTTAGGAGGTAAATACAATTACCAGTACAACAAAAGAAATAGACTCAAGGAATAAATAATGATAAAGTAATACTCCAGATTTTAATCTAGATTGTAACTATGATTTGATCTGATTATACAAATTAATTAGCCTCAAAGACGAATCTCTTGGAAATTCATTAGCTACACAATTTAAATACAAACTTACTCTTCATCATCAGTAACATTAGAAATATAAAACTCATAATCAATTTAAAAATAATTTCTTTACTTTATATTTTGACAGTAATTTTGTCACAGATACATTTCCCTTAACCTCATTAACGTTTATTGAAATTTGTTGTGCATATTTTTGTAGCACTATAGTTTTTTGAGTAATGTTAAAAGGTTTGACAGTTTCCAAACTACTCAGGTTGTATGATTTTACCAAATTCGGTATCTTAAATATCTTACTTATAAAAGACAATTGTGCTTACGTATCTTCACACTACCCTTCAGTAGTAAAGTATCTAATTTTATCTTATCCTCAGTTTTTCAGACTAATAATTTTGAAATATATGTGTTTCTTTAAGAAAAACTAAACATTAGGGTAAATTATCTCATAAATGACTCAAGTCAATCACGGGTCGGATAACGCAATACCGATACCTTCCAATGATCTTGCCGTATTCCTCATCTTTTCCTTATCTCTATCCAAATGCGCTATTTGGTCCTTTAACTCACTCCACTCGCCCTCAGCGTCCAACCTGTAGTATTGGTACTCCTGGAACTCGAAATCCGTAAAGTTCATTTTTCCTCTGAAGACTTGTTCTTCGTCAGAATAAAACGGATGCGTTTTCAAGAACTCCGGCCCTCCAGAATGCACGAGGTCGGAAGCTATTTCACAAGTCTCAGGACAGTCCTTCCTCACCATAGTGTTGTATCTTCGCAGGGTCGTGAGGTAGAACTGAAGTTGATCGAGGAGGTCTTGCTTTTTGTTGGGGTCAGGATGTTCATATATGGACGTGATGAAACGATCTACACGTGGCAAATCTGTCACTCCTTTTATTACATTAATCACGATTTGAACAATTATCAGTATACAGATACACTTCATGGTTCCTACCCTCTACATATGTATTGTTTTAGTAAGTAAGGGATACAATTCAATAGACGGTATCTTACTTATGTTACTAAAATGATGGTTATGTCAAACGCCATTGCAAGATATGTCTTGAGACTAAAACTGATGTATTCTGGGAACTTATCAATGTTTGTAATCGTGGTTGAAGCTCGATATATGTGATATGTACTTCAATCATTTCACTATGTTGGCTTGTACATATTAAAACATTTATTTGTAAACTTAAATATCTGTAATTCTTCAAAACATTTCTTATATTATTACACTACTCTTTAGAAAGAAAGAAATCTGAATAACTTAAAACGAAACACTAGAATCCTCAGTTATTATGGAAATATGATTATAGTTTTTATTAAGGTAAGGTATAAAATATTTTAATTGAAATTCAATGTTATTGTTAACTAGGAGTATGCTCAAATATTCACGTAATGGGATGACCGAACTCAGAAATGGTGTATGAAAGTTACTGCTGTTAACGTAAGTTCTAACCGAAATTCCATCACAAAATATTAAATAAATAGTCTTGGGAACTAAAAGAAATATCTATTTACCTTTTGTTTAATTTTAGATCATATGATAAATCGTTCTTAATTATACTAGGAAATACACAAAATATTAAACAAATAGCCCTGGAGACTCTGAAAGAAAATATCTACTTCTCTTTTAGTTAATTTTAGGTCATGGGATAAATCGTTCTTAATTATAATAAATTATATTATATTAGAGGTGCAAATTATTCAAGAAAAATAACACGGTACGTTGCCTATGCAGTGAGGTACATTGGAAATTAGCTGAGTATGCAGGTTTGCTATGATGGGGGTATTTAATATCATAAACTGGACAAAGAACACAAAGTGGCTGGCAGAAGTAAATACAAAATAAATGGTTGCTGCAATCTAGCGAATAAACTATAATAAACTCACTCACATTACAGGAGAATGTTACCTATCTTTATTTAAAAAAAACTGGTATTAGTTTTTAATCTACAAATTTCAAAAACCTTTTATAAATTGAATTAAATAATGTTAAACGAAAAGTAATTTATTTATATAATCATAAAACATATGAATAAAACTATTTTTTAGTAGTTTCTTGTAATTACGAAACAACATTGCATTAGTATCTTGTACTTTAAAAGCAGTAATTTTTATCCAATGCTTTATCTTATGGAAATTTTATAGCTTTTAAATGTTAATTAATGAAAAACTTATTAACGAATGTGTACCATTTTGGAACTGGCAGCATGAAGTGTACTGGAAAACATTTATGTAAAATCTGAAAACGATCCGTGCAGCCGTTTTCACGTTATTGCATTACGATCACGAGGACACAGGGACACACTGACGGTCACCGAATCATTGTCTCTGCTAATACATAGATTCCTTCAGTTTGTTCCATCATAAAATATTTAGACTAATATTTTGCCTGATGTAAACCAAGCTCATGTAAAGTTGTCTTTGAATGCAATTTCACAAATGTCTTATGAAGTTAGAATATTCTGTACAAATAAATAAATAAATATATCTATATTGAAACTTATTCTTTACTTACATAACATTGTAATAAAAACACAACAAAATATAAATTGTAAAATAATACAAATACACCTGTTGGCAGTGCTGTCCTTAGGGCGGCGCGATAGGTGCGGCCGCACAGGGCCTCGCGCCTACGAAGGCCTCGCGCTTGAGACATTTTTTTGACGTGGAAGCTAGAGTCATCATGGCTATGGCAGGGAGCAGACTTGTAGACTATTGGCGATTAAAAATTAAACAACTAAAAACAATGCACAAACAACTAGCGGTACATTCAGGGGCGGCTCGCTAGTTTTTCAGCAGCCGTGCAAAGGAGACATTCACCCCCCCCCCAATCATTATAGCATTGCGAAGCTCAATTTCTATGGTGCGTTATGTATATAATTTACTAAGCTACACACTTGAGTGTTACTAACAAAATACTACAAAATTGTAGCGAAAAAATGAATAGAAAATGGGATTTGTGAATAAGTTATAGAACCACATTCGAATGGTGTTGCTTTTTGTGTAAATTGAAAATGAATTGATTAAATTCCATGTAAAAATGAATTTTTAACTTACTGCGGATGTTTTGTTTTTCTCTTGCCGTTACTTAACTTTGAAATAATATACAAGGTTAAGGACAGTTAATGTAGATACTAATTAGTGTTAGTACAATATTTTGCATTTGTAGGGCTAGGCATAAAAGTACTGATAAAAAAGGCTCACGTCAACGCATGGCCAAACACATTTCTTTAGAATAACAGTGTTTAGTATGTTTTTAAGTGTGCCAAATTTAAGGCATGGACGTTTTATAGGTGTGTAAATTAAAAGTATACTTTGGTTAATTTTTCTGGTGATTAGTAACTTGCTTCTTCATTTGAAGCAGTCAAGATTCCCATTAGTAAATTTCAAGGCCCTACATCGATCTTCATCACTTGATTTTCAAGGATATGCATTGTAAAATATGAACTGTGCTATTTTGTGTCTTGTAATTTTTGGTATTTCAAAGAATCTGTAATGAGGAAAAATATTTCATAATTTCCAATCCGCGCTGCCTCTCTACTGCTTCAAAATTATTCTATTTTCATATGTGATCTTAAAATGAGTAAATCAATTTACTTTACCAAATTGTACGTTTCAAAAGCAAGACAAAGGATGGTAAATTTTTGTAAGAATGTATGGGGAGAAAACGGTGTGAAGTTCAAAATGTTGTTTTCCCGAAAATTACAATTTTCCCATATTTATATGATGATTTTTAAATCAAATGATTGTCATTTGAACGAAATATTAAAAGTCATGGTGAAATGTAGAAATGCGTGGGCGGGGGTTGGAAGAGGAAGGTGTAGGGGCAGGAGAGGTATAGTCATTATTGAAAAGGAAAGGCCTCGCGAACATTTCTTGCACCAGGCCTCGCGTTGGCTAAGGACGGCGCTGTCTGTTGGTGAGAAAATTAGTGGTGGGCTAACACCACACTAATTATTGTAATTAATTAATAATAATTGTAATTAATTAATTATTGTAACTAATTAATTAATTTGTATTATTTTTTAGTGGTGTGGTTTCCGATAACCACACTATTTACTCACAATGAAGCAAAGATAATGTACGCATGACACTTAGCAGTTTTGAATAAACAAATACGCCGTTTACTTAATTAGCATGTTTATTACCTGGTACAGGCTATACATGTAACCTATCCTTTCACGGTACAATGTATACTACTCTATGTGTGCAATTAACTATGTGGGCAGCAAGCACCGAGCCAGCCAGGGGAGTGAAAGTTCTATAACGTTTTTTTGTTTATTTTGGATTTTTAATCTATATTATTAAAATAATTTCTTGACTTTTGTTTGGCGATTTTGGACCCCTAAAACTATCATTTTGTAAACATGTTTGGTATCAATAAAGAGCTATTACTCTTTCATGTGTCTTTTGAGGGTTTGAGACATATTTGTCATCAGGGCTCCGCCCATAGGTTTTCATTAATCTACTGTTAATCTAATGACTTATTTTATTTAGATAGTCATCGGATTGTAATGTAAATATTAAAAAATATCTGTCCCTATATAAGCCTGCGAGATTTCCTTGTGGAGAACGGGACACCGGTTAGTCTTTAATTATTCATAAATAAAAAGCTCAACTTCAAATATGAAAATACATTTCAATGTGGATTATATGCTTATACCTCTTCCTTCCTATGAGTGTGTTTTGTAATATGTGTATGACAAGCTGCCCTATGTAAATCTTTGAAGAAAATATATGACACCCATTTTGTTAGCTAAAAACTTGAATACGGTATTGACATTTTAATATGCATGACAGACATTAAACAAAATAATCTTCTAAATTATTTTTTACTTAAATAAATTACAAGAACTTTTAATATTGCATTAAATACTACTCAAAAACCCTACAAAATAGTTTATTTTGTTAAATAAATATAAATAATAAACTAAGAGAGTATAAAAAGAACTTCAATCGTAAATTATAGTTAGTTACAGTTCATCTTCTTTCCCAAATAAAATACCTTTCAGTTTGTTCCAAGAGTTTTGAATGTCTTCAAATACCAATCGGAAGTGCTGAAATTCATACTTATCAAAACCCACTCTGTTATTTATATGTGTCAGATCTAACTCCACGTCAAGAAACTTTGGTCGCTTTGTCTTGACGAGATCCTCTGCCATTCTGATGGCAATGTCGTCTGTTGTGTTGCTTTTCCTGATGAATCTGTGGAGGGTCAAGACGTAGGTCACAACCATCTTGAGCAGAGTTTCCGCCTGGCCCCGAAGAGGTTGTGTGACTATACTCGTTATATTTTTACCCAGTTCTTCCATATCCACATCTTTACAATATTCCGCACTTATGTCTGGTTTTTCCGTACTGTTGGTTATTGGAAATTCCCAATAAGCCGGTTTCTTTCTCTTCCATAATCTTGTTGTAGTTTCGATGACATCTCCAGTGGTATCTTCATTACAACTCACTAAACTGATGATAACTAAAAAACTTAAAGTTCTTATCATTTTAGTCGCGTGAAATGAAGTGTCATGACTGGGAGGGGGCAGTTAAGATGTTGTGATACTAGCTTGAGATAGCACTAAAGTATGTTTCCGTTATTAGTAATGTTATGGCCCTTATTTGATGTTGACAACTGGTTTTACATAGCAGTAAACTATAATCATGTAATGTGTTATAAAGTGATTTCAATAATGTAGCACTATTCCACGATAAACAACACTTGATCTTATGTGCAATAAATTAATCAATAAGTGCAATTGCTATAGTTAATTTTACATGTGCAATGAAAGAAACATCATCTTATAGGGCTCAAGAAGTATACAAGTGACTTATACTAAAATGAAGATTAAACCGTAAAATGACTTACGAAAACGATGTATTGTTATAGAGGTATTTTGCTTTTGAGTGTTGCCACTATTGTGATTTCTAATAATGATTCCTTTAACAAAACCATGTTTGAAGAATTGGATGAAAAGATAACGAGGATGTTAACCAAACCGAAGGCTGATGAGTGCAAGTATTTGCTTAAGCTCATTAAACTCTACCAAACGACCATGTTTCGCATACAGAAACTAGTAGAAAACAACGACACAGTCATGGTTCAAGCTACTCAGAAGATGTACGATGGTGGTGGTCCCAAGTTTCTCCAGATCAGAATCCATGATGAGAACTTCCGTAAACTCGGTTGGTCCGAGGAAGATCTAGACCAGTATTATAACTTGAGACTGATAACCGACCAAGCTTGGTTTGAACTGAGACAAGTTTTGTTTTCGTAAACATTTTGTTTTGATTAAAATATTTTATTAGCTTCTTTTAATTATTATTGTATTCATTGTTTTTAAGTATTGTAAATAAATTATACAGTGTTTCATTATTACTTCCAAGTAAAGGACAAATGTGTTCCTTATCTTTAAGTATTGAAATAATTCAGGAGATAAAATATGTAGATCAGTACTTTATTTATTCGTTTAAAAATAAAGTAGAAGAATGAAAATTTAGTTGTTCTACCTATAGCATTTGTTTTTACAATATATTAAGGTTTTATGCAAAATTACATGTTAAACTTCAAGCAGTAACGGTAAGATAAATATTGAATCAATTAAAAAGTAATAAATATAACATAATGATTGAATTTCGTAATTAAATGTAATACCAACAAATACAAACGTTACTGAGTGTTTAAGAACTCTATCCGGAAACTTTAGAAACTTGTTCCTGGAGGTCAAAAGAAATTACACATTTTATATAAACATAGGGTGGGAGTTTGGACTTCTAACTATAGAAACATAGTTAAATCTTAATAGGCATGATTCGGTAAAAGAACGTTTTAAAAGTCTGGGATTTATGACTCTCTATGGTTTATGGTATCTATATATTTATAAAGTTGAATTATACCGGGTGTCCAAAAAGTCCCGGTTCGGTTAAATATTTGTCGAAATATTTAAAATAGAGTTTCAAAACTTTGCACAACGTTACTGGACATAAAAATCTATTTTAACACATATTCAGTGATCCGCTACTTCCTCAGGGGGACGGCCCGCTAGGAGTCAGAAGAAAATCTTAAATGTAAGCATAGGTTGATATGCATATCAAATAAAAAGTCTTTATTAGTAGAGTACAGAGCCGCAAACCCGACCTCAAACGAATAACCGAGTAAAAAATGACAGCCGTTCAAAGATGGCTTGAGTTGTAACTTAGGATAATGTAGAAAATAAACTGACGAGCTTTTTGATTTCAACATTACTAACCCAAAACTGTTTACAATTAATACTGTTGTAGAATAATAAGTTTCATTATTTCTGAGAGGGATCGAAAAATAAAACAAACAAGGAAAATGAATGAGCCATGATAAACCTAAAAGAGAAAGTTATTTGTGACTGATAGTGTGTTCCATAAACTTGATTACATTTACCTAAGCTGCAAACTCAAGCCATCTTTGAAGGGCTGTCATTTTTTACTCGGTTATCCGTTTGAGGTCGGGTTTGCGGCTCTGTACTCTACTAATAAAGACCTTTTATTTGATATACATATCAACCTATGATTACATTTAAGATTTTCTTCTGACTCCTAGCGGGCCGTCCCCCTGAGGAAGTAGCGGATCACTGAATATGTGTTAAAATAGATTTTTATGTCCAGTAACTTTGTACAAAGTTTTGAAGCTCTATTTTAAATATTTCAAAAAATATTTAACCGACCCGGGACTTTTTGGACACCCTGTATATAAACAACATAAAAAAACAAAAACGGCAACTCATTGAATATTGTTGGAGAAAGTCATGAGTACAATATAAGAAGAAGATATAAATTGAAAATACCATCACATAATCTAACATTTAAAAAAAAAAAAAAAACAGCCAAATGCAATAGGGATAAAGTTTTTCAATCACCTGCCACTAAATATAAAAAATAAAAATAATAAAAATAAATTTAAGAAGCTTCTGAAACTGTATATATTAGACTTTACTCAATAGATTAATTTTTCCTATAATTTACTAACAAAGACTGAACTATATAGAAAAAGTTAACTAACAAAAACAACATTTGTAAACATCTTTATTGTCTAGTTTGAATGTGACACTATTCTGTATGACACTTTCGTTCCGCTGTGAGAGGGAAGGGATGTGGTCCAGACCACTTGTGCCGCCAAATACCTCAGAGTCATGGTGGACAATAAGTTAAGCTGGAAGGACCAGATCTTCCGTACGGCAGACAATACTACTAAGGGAGTCGCATATCTTAGCAAGCTGATGGCCAATTTCGGGGGTCCTGGGTCTAGCAGAAGACGTTTGTTGATGTCTGCAGTCCAATCTGTGCTCGTGTACGGGGCTGAGGTGTGGGCAGACGCTCTCAACAAAGATATTTATTGGATCCTGCTCGCTAGAGTACAGCGTCAAGCTGCGCTCTGAGTATGTTCTGCCTACCAAACAGTGTCCAAACCGGCCATCCTGGTGGTCGTTGGAGTCATCCCTGTCAAGCCCTTGACAGGGGAGAGGAAAGGGATTTATCAGAGACAAGGCGAAATCGGTAAGGACGCTGCCAGATCCAAAGAGCGCTCCCTCACTTACCAGCAATGGCAACATTGCTGGGAAGAGGACACCTGGGGACGATGGACTGCGAGACTCATCTAGCAAGTCCAATCATGGGTGGAATGGTAGCACGGTGAGGTGGATTACTGCCTAACACAGTTCCTCACAGGTCACGGCTATTTCAGGTCGTACCTGCACCTGATGGGGAAAGCCGGTTCGCCGAATTGCATCTACTGCCCGGGCGTTCCCGACAACGCGGAACACACTTTCTTCCGCTGTCCGCATTGGGAATGGCCCCACCTGGAAGCCACATGTTAACTGGGTGCATTTTCGGTGGACACGGTATGTGAAAAGATTATGGAGGGCGAGGACAACTGGGGCTGTTTGTCACGTTTTGTCCAGGGCAGAAAAAATACTGATCTAGACCGGGAAGCGGACTGAATGATCAGACGGCCGGAAACGGAGACAACCCTGCGGGCTTTAGCCAAATTTAGGCCTAGCCTGAAGGAAATTGGTACATCTGGTGCAAAGGTATAACAATAGAATGTTTCTTAATAAGTAATATCAATGGCTATTGGAAAACCCCTTTTATTCACTGGATGAATTTTTCCGTATGAGGTCTGTAGTGTTTTGATTTTCCTATTATTGTACAATACTCATACAAACCAATATACTGTACAATTTTTGTATTACCAATTCATCTTACCACTTGGAAATGTTATTATTATAGTAGTTTTAGTGTAATGACCAAATTATATAAGAGATAAGCTTTCTAAAAATATATTGTAATTTTTACCTGATATTGGACCTGGCTGTCAATGGAGCTGTGATGTGACCTTGTCAATGATCTGTGATTTGTATGACAATAAAATGATTTGATTTGATTTGATTTGAATGTGACAAACAATCCCAGGTTAGAGTCCTAAAGAGTAGAGGGGGTTTTAAGTGGGTAGTCTAAATTTTGTAGTAGAAGTCCCACACTACAGGTTGGCCACCTGTGTGTGTAAATGCATTTTTTCCCTACTCTCCCTCAAACAAAAAAAATATATTCTTTGTATGTGTACAAAATGTGAATAAAGAGCTTTTTACTTCAATCAATTCAATACATCTTTCTATATGCCGTGCAAAGAAAGGGTAACGCCACTAATTTATTGTATACAAGGTTGTACCAGGGACCAATAATGATGAACATGTTAAATTACTTTAACAAAAATGAACTCATAAACAAAACACATTTAAAGTTTAAACACAAGAGTTGAGTATATTCAGGTTTCCAAACAAGAAACAGCATAAATAACAAAGGAAATGTATAAACTTGATTTCAGGGAATTAAAGCCAAGAAACAAAGCTAGGTCTAATTGAGAGGAAGCAATAAATTCCAACTTCCCTTTGTAAACCTCCTTTCAACTTCCACCTGTTTCATTTAACTTCTGGGCTAATTATATTAGAAGGAGAAAGTTGTGTGCACTATCGGGAAAAATGGAGTTATGGTGTTTATTTATGTTTTGTATTCAAAACGGTCTCAACATATAGCATTTTAATGGTGAAGATTAAATTAAAAGAATTAGACAAACCATTGCATTGTGGAGTATGCTAACAGTTTTCTTCAAAGACGAATACACATTTTTCAATCAAGAGGGTGGAAGTCATTATCATTGTACGTTGGTAAGCACTATTTTATTACCAGGATCAAGATAGAAAATCATTACTAAATTTATACAAAAATAAAACTTTAATAAAGCGCTCAAAACACAAAGAACGGTTCTGAGCTACATTTGCTACCAATTTGAATCTCATTGGTTCAAATCCTTCTGGAAACCAGTTAAAATTTAAGTAGTTGTGTTTTCATTCAGTGTAATTTATTTAATTTTGTACAAGGCAACATCTTATTATATGTCTGATCAGGTTCTTTTAATACTGGAAGTTCTAAAAGCTGCCTGAGAATATAAAATTTAGAACAACAATTGTATTTTTAATAAAATGCCTGTATTCATTATATACTGACTGCTCTTAGCAGTAATTAACATTAAAATGAAAAGCATAATTTATAAAATAATCGACGCCAACTAGCCACACATTTACACAGTGTAGAATCATCTGAGTCAGTTTAACGTGCAGCTCGACTGTAGGTAACGCAGGTAATAATCCGTATGTATTCACATGTACATGCTATTCACAAGTATAGTCCGCTATAATGCTTATTGTGGACACCGGCAGATTAGACTTCCACTATTGGTCACTAAAGGAGATAACCCTTTTGTACTGATAATTTAGCGTGTTTAGCCGTGTGTAATGGGACACTGTTTATCCGATGGGATTATGATCATGAAACAGTGTTAGTGGGTGGCTAAGTGCTAATACACCCTCTGCAGTATTCCATCCGACTTGCCTACAAATAAAGTCAGATGAATTTGTAACATCAGTTACAAATTTTAGTCAAACTATCATTTACATTAAAAAAAACAGTTTTTTAAATTAGTAGCCTATACTAGTTAAAATGAATTAAGTATAACAAACCTTAAGAACTTCCTTACTGTATTTTTTTATAACTTAAATACAATGTAAACATGTTGAAACACAGTAAAATTGCAATAAATAACAAAATAAAGGTAACTTTGAGATTACTCTTGAAGTAAACAAGATGAAATTGTTTAGATACATAGATTTAATATATAAAATATATTCTACATATGTGTATTATAATAAAATAAACTTTTTGTGTTTTTGTCGTTGTTACATAAAAAGTAGTTTTAAATTATAACATACTAGTAGCGAAGCCCGTTGTAAAAAATTACAACGATCTCTAAAACAATGTATTTTATACTTTCATATTGTTTTAATGAAAGTTTACTCCAGATTTAGTTTTCAAAGATAAACCTTACATTCATCGTATATTGCAAAATATAGATTACAAATTTGGAGGTTGTATTGATTTATTACATTATCTATATTACTATAAAGAAAGAATTTCTTAATTCTTGTTCAGTGATTTTTGACGTATAAAACTATTATTTTGTATACATGTTTGGTATCAATTAAAAGCTCTTAGTCTTTAGGTGTGCCTTTTGGAGTGTTAAAAACCCCCCACTTTCAGAGTTTCGCCCCATAGGCTTTGAAATTTCCAATGCTAATTTTATGGAGGGAGTTATATTTTATGTAGTGATTGAAATCAGTCAACTCCCGATTATCCGGGAGCGGGTTAATCGGGTTGCGGTTTAACCGGGGTCACGAAAGGTTTATTTTTATTATTTTTATTTATCCCCTTCTAAACATAAATAGAGCAATAATAAAAATTTATTTTGCTAAGTTATCTCCAGAATAGTATTTAATTTACTTTTTTCATCAGAATAAATACTAAACAAACATTTTAGTAAACACAACATAATCTGAGGGTCTGTAATCTCGCTAATGAGCCATAGGCACGTGATGGGGAACAATGACCTTGACACTGCTCTAGACACTGCACCTGGCAAGGCAGTGCGGGCCGGACAGTCGGATGCGGACGTCTAAAAATAGAAACATCTCAAAACAATCACAGTTCCTGCCATTGTTCACCCTCATGGGGTTTTTCCCCCATTGCGGAATTAATTTGCATACTGTTCGGTGTTTAGAGATTTTTAACCTATTAAATATCATTTGGGGTTTGGATAGTATTTACTGCTATCAAGCACTGCTAGTATTAACGATTATTATCTTGATTGTTTGTAGATGTTGTCACAATGTAAAGATTTCCAAAAGTATTTAATATACATAAATATATCTTAAATTACATTAAAACACAATATTGTAGTATCAAAATACTGATAAACCTTTATTATATTTGTTATTCAATTTAATGAATCACTTTGTTTTAACTGTGGTTTTGGGTTATCCGTGACCCTCCAACCGGTCATCACCCTGGATAATCGGGAGTTGACTGTACATTTTTAAAATATTTGGCTCTATGCCAGCTAAATCCCCGTGCGGAAAACAGGTCACCAGCTAGAAGTATAAAAACGGTGGGAAATTCAACCACAACAGATGTTATATTTTTGAAGATTATGAAATTTCCTTTAAATTGATGTAAGGCCTTAACCACAGATCTGTTTCTACAACAAAAAAAATATTGACCGGATAAAAAACAATAAATTTCTTTACAAATATCTACTGAATTTCTTTAAAATTAATACTTATGATTTTTTACCATATTTTACTAAATATGTCAGACTTTCATAATTATTCGACAATCTACGCAATTCTGGGTTTCCAATGAGGGGTTGACTATTTAAATCCGCCCGTTATAACTCCAGATTTAGTTGTACAAAGACACCCCTTACATTCATGTGTTTTGCTAAAGCTAGATTGCGAATTTGGAAGTTGGTTTGATTTTTTATCTATAATTCAAAAACGATATAAACATTGACCACAAAAAATGT
Organism: Allygus modestus; assembly: GCA_963675035.1. Taxonomy (NCBI): domain Eukaryota; kingdom Metazoa; phylum Arthropoda; class Insecta; order Hemiptera; family Cicadellidae; genus Allygus; species Allygus modestus. The sequence goes on from OY776114.1 coordinate 132,838,862, forward strand.
TACATTCATGAAGCTTATAGAATTTACTCTTAAACGATATAAGGCGTTATAGCTACAAAAATAATTAATTTATTTCCAATTTTCTTTTGAATTTCTTAAAAATTAATTCTCCACGCTTTTTCTACCATAAATTACTAAATATGTCAGACTTTCATAATTATTTAACATTCTACACAATTCAGGGTTTACAACGAGGGGTTTAATATTTAAATCCGCCCGTTGGAACTCCAGATTAAGTTGTACAAAGATACTCCTTACATTCATGTGTACTGCTGAAGATAGATTGCGAATTTGGAAGTTGGGTTGAATTTGTATCTATAATTAAAAAATGATAGAAAAATCTACCACACAGATCTTATATTATTGAAGCTTATGAAGTTTGCTTTACATCGATATAAGGCGTTAGCTACAAAACTGATAGTATACAAAGACAAACGTTGACTGGAAACAACAATTCACTTATTTACAAATTTTGAATGTATTTATTATAATTTCATATTTTACGCTTTTTCCAGCATAAATTACTACATAAGTCAGACTTTCATAATTATTTAATAATCTAGATAAGGGTTTGTATTAAGGGTTTACAATGATGGGTTAAACATTAAAATCCGTCCAGTAGAACCCCAGGTTCAGTTGTACAAGGATACCCCTTACACACATTTTATTTTTTTAAAGATATAACGGCAAATTCCGAGGACATTTAGGTATTTTGCCTGTAACTCAAAAACTGTTGGGAAATCAACCAAAGTGGATGGTGATTTACTGAAAGTATAGAAAATTTCTTACAAACTGCTGATTTGCATTTCTTGATAAAAGTGATAAAGCGCCATCAAAGTTGGACAGAAAAAAACTGTATATATTGTAAATTATTTCGTAAATATGAGATATTTGTCATTTTCTACACATATATCATGAGCAAATGTTCAACACTTATGATATATTACAAATTGGCGTAATCAGAGGTTTACAATGACGCATCAAACATTAAAATCGGTACAGTATAACTCAAGATTTATTTGTTTAAAGATATATCTGTTTTCTCAGAGGCGAATAAAATGCATTTATAAAAATTTCCCATGTATTTCTTATGGGAAACATTTTATTGTTTTTACCGCATAAATCATGAAAAATTAACCACTTTCATAACTTTTTGACCATCTGCACCACTATAGGTTTTGAATGACGCATCAATTATGAAAATCAGCCCACTAGAACTCTAGATTTTGTTGTACAAAGAAATTCCTTACTCAATTATATAATAAGATCGTATACAATCAAACGTAAAACCAACTCATTATGTTGGGAAAAGTCAATAAACATAGGGTGCACTGTTTACTAAATAGATATTGGTTAAAAATGACTAAAATTTATTTTGAATTATTTCAACAGTAAAGTCTTAAGGAAAAACTGTGAAGAATATAAAATAACTACATAAATAGCATCAAATGAAGGGACATTAAAAAGCAACACATTATACTAAAGTAAACATCACATAAACCGTAAATTATTTTTTATTGATGTATTCTACGACTAGAATAAACCATAGACTCTGTGGTTCCCCCCACGCCCCAAAAAAACGAGTATATGTGTGGTTGTTTGATTTTAATATAAGTAGGAGTCCCGGGAGGATAGCCCTAACATTGGTTTCTTATGGGGAACAGCTGATGTGGTGGCTTCACTCAGAGGGTCAACCACGTGACCAAAAAAAGGTGGCCATGACCTCAAAAAATTACCAGTGGTACCAACTCAAGAAAAAATATATTGCCAACTTAAGAAAAGAAAATTCCCAGAGTGTTATACTGTGTAGTAATAATATCAGTAATAATATATACATGGTAATTATATATACATAGTAATTATATATATACATAATTATATATATATATATTATACTACGTGAGAGTGACTGCGCAGACCTGCGCGTCACGCCTCAGCGCCCGCGCGTCACGCCTCAGCGCCCACCCCAGGTAATCAAGACACAGAGTGTGGTGAATAATTAATTTAATCAAAGTGATGTACATATCGGTGAGTGGTGCAGGTGGCAGGTGTGCGGTGCAGGTGGCAGGTGGTGCTGGGCTCCGCCATCGCTGGTGCTGGTCGAGCCGTGGGTGTGTGGAGTCGGTGAGCGGGGGGCGGTGGGGTGCAGGTGGAGTCGGTGAGCGGGGGCCGGGGGCGGTGGGGTCCTGTAACATAACAAATAATGTGATCAGCAATCTCTACGTGATTGGTCGGAATAAGGATATATGCTAATGGTTATAATTAGCGTTCTGCGCTCTGATTGGTTTACACAAATACAGAGAACAAAAATTAACATTGTTATCCATCACTCTGCCTCTGGCCTTCGTGCAGGTAAGAGCCATTACTGATTGTTGCTATCGGCGTAACTGTTGGCTTATTTTGTATGTGTTGAGATTAATTGTATGTGTTGAGATTCACTTCGCCATTGGAAAATGGCAGGAAACCCTGTTGAAATTATAAGTACCGATGATACATATATTAGACACTTTAGACTTTACGGAACAAAAACTATTTTCAAATTCACCAAACCTCCTGCAAAAACAAACGAAATTGATTGGCTCAGACAAGGTTTTGCCAAAATTGTAAATGAGATGAAGGGCCAAGCCTACGAAAATGATCAGCTCGGATTTACACTACAATCTCTAAACTTAAAAAGTACAGAGCCCGGGTATATTGCTTTTCGGCCCGCAGGTGAAATTAATGAAGATATCCTTTGGCAAATTTTCGGGGGAATTGTTCAATCAAATTCCGAAACTATTAAATCTACCGACACATTTAAAGTGGAATGTACCCGAGTTAATCTCCCTGTGGGTTCCGGGAGGGTACGACCTGGACTTTACAACACCTTTGTCGAAGAGTGTAAAGCCAGGAAGGGAATTGTAGTGATTAATAATAAAGACAATTTATGTCTCCCTCGGGCTTTGGTAGTAGCTATGGCTAAAGTGACTAATGATCCCCAGTATAAAGCTATTCGTCAGGACAAGGGTAAAAGGCAAACTTTTAGGGCCAAGGAACTTATTCGGCGGGCTAGGGTAGAGATCTCTGAGGAGGGCGCAGGAATCCCCGAATTGGAAAAAATTCAGGACTTGTTAAAAGATTACAAAATCACAGTTTATAATTATGACAGAAAAGGCCGAGATGTCTACTTTGAAGGCCGTGTTGAAAATCCTAAATTTAAAATTAACTTGCTCTTTCACAATCGGCACTATAACGTAATCAACAGTTTGACCGCTGCTTTCGCCTGCACTTACTTTTGCGAAGCTTGCCATGTTCCCTATGACCACAAGGCTGAGCACAGATGTACTAATATTTGTCCTCAATGCCAAACTATCTCGCCTCCCTGTAAACTTGAACATGGGGGAATAATTTGCCCGGACTGTAACATGACTTTGAGAAACCAGCACTGTTTTATTGCCCATCAGGTTGACAAATGCAAAACAATAAAAAAGTGTCTTGACTGTAACAAAATTATTTATGCAGAAAAACGTAAGACAGCTCACGTATGCGGAGAAGTTTATTGTAAACCTTGTGAAGCGTTCAAAGATCCCAATCATAAATGCTACATGCAACCCAATAAAGGAAAACCTAAATCTAAAGACTTCCTGTTTATTTTCTTTGACTTTGAAACAAGGCAGGACGAGTCACTCCCCTCAGATCCAGATAAAAAAGTACATAAAGTAAACTTGTGTGTTTCCCAGCAGTTTTGCAATCAGTGTATCGATGGTAAAATTTGTACGATGTGTAACAACCGTACAAGAGTCTTCAACTCTGACCCGGTTAAAGATTTTATAGACTATGTAATGAGTGTTAGAAAACAGTTTAAAGATGTTTGTGTGATTGCTCACAACGGGCAAGGATTTGATTTTCAGTTTTTGTTAAAGTACATCATGGAAGAAACAAAATTCACGCCGGAGCTGGTAATGAGGGGAACTAAAATCATTCTTATGGAACTGGACAATTTGAGATTTGTTGACTCACTTAGTTATTTTCCCATGTCCCTCTCTGCACTTCCTAAGGCTTTTGATCTGCCTCCCGAGAAAAAGAAAGGTTATTTCCCGCATCTTTTTAACACTGTGGCAAATCAAAATTATGTAGGCCCGATACCCGACAAAAAGTATTACTGCCCGGAATCAATGTTTGAGAAACCTCACGAAGCTTTCGAGATTTGGTACGACGAGCAAGTGGCGAGTAACTACGTGTTTGATTTTAAAAAGGAAATCTTGGAGTATTGTATCTCTGACGTGGAAATCCTAGCTCAAGCGTGTATAAAATTTAGAGCCTTGCTTCTTGAACAATGTAACGTAGATCCTTTCCTCGAGGCTGTAACTATTGCCAGCGCCTGTAACTTAGCTTTTCGGCGTAACTTTCTAAAACCAAACACAATAGGTTTGATTCCTAAAAACGGGTACAGACTGACTGACAATCAGTCAGCCGTTGCTTTACAATGGCTAAGCTGGGAAGAGGAGAAACACGGAGTAAAGATTCAACATGCGGGCCGGGGTAAAGAAGTTAAAATTAATGGAATGAAAGTAGATGGGTTTGACGGTGAGAGAATTTACGAGTTTCACGGGTGTTACTGGCACGGGTGCCCGAAATGTTTTCCTTATAACAGAGAGGCTCCTCTGAAGGAGGATTCCTCTGATTCACTCGACTTAAGGTATGAAAGAACTTTGAAAAAAATGGCAAAAATGAGTGACTACGAAACTATAGAAATGTGGGAGTGTGAATTTAGAGCATTAAAAAAAGATAACAAACTTAAACATTTAAATAACCTTCCGATTCTCAACAATCTTCCCCTTGACCCTAGGCAAGCGTTCTTTGGAGGCAGAACGGGCAATACAAAAACATATCATAAATGTAAAGAGGGAGAAACAATCCAGTATGTTGATGTATGTTCCCTCTACCCATATGTAAATAAATATGGAAAATATCCTTTGGGCCACCCTACAATCTATGTGGGAGATAGGGAGTGCAGGCAGAGAGGTATGCAGGTAGATGGTTTGTTAAAATGTAAGATTCTGCCACCTCGAGATCTCTACCACCCCGTACTCCCCGCTAAAATGAATAATAAATTAATGTTTGTTTTGTGTAAAACTTGTGGGGAAACATTAAACCAAGAAGATTGTGAACATGAGAGTGAGGAAAGGGCAATGGTAGGAACATGGACCATGGATGAAATTAGAAAAGCTATAGAGAAAGGTTACGTTGTGCTGGACATGTACGAGTTGTGGGAGTACGAGGTAGCCACTTATGAAAATGGAGGTTTGTTTACAAATTTTATAAATCAATTTTTAAAAATCAAGCAGGAAGCCTCAGGCTATCCCTCTTGGTGTAAGACTGAACATGATAAAGAAAAGTACATTTCAGACTATTTCCAACACGAGGGAATTAAATTAGACAAAGATAAAATTGCTAAAAACGGGGGTTTGAGGCAATTGGCAAAATTAATGTTAAATTCATTTTGGGGAAAATTCGGACAGAGGGAGAACCAAACTAAGGCAATGATTGTAAGAGATCCCAAAACACTCTTTGAAATGATGACAAACCCAGAAGTAAAAGTCAACAGGATTCAGATAATTAATGAGACGGTAGTGGTTGTTAGTTGGGAGTATCTCGAAGAGGTTGGGGAACCTTTGAGAAATGTAAATGTTGTGATTGCGGCCTACACTACAGCCCAGGCTAGATTAAAGTTGTATGAACATCTAGATGCTTTAGGAGGCCAAGTAATTTATTATGATACCGACTCGACCCTGTACGTATACCGTGGTGGTTTGTACAGAGTCCCTACGGGGGATTACCTCGGGGAAATGACGGACGAATTGGCAAGCGAGTACGGGCCCGGCTCTTATATTGTAGAGTTTGTTTCTGGGGGACCAAAGACCTACGCTTACCTTGTCTGGTCAACCAAGAAGCAAAAGTTAGAATCAGTTTGTAAAATCAAGGGTCTAACATTAAATATGAAAACCTCCGAAACTTTAAACTTTGAAGCTCTAAAAAAGATGGTCCTCAGTGAAACAAAAGAGATACTAGAAATTGAAGAGAATAGAATCAGGAGAACTAAAGACAAAAATATAGTAACAGTGAGTGAAATTAAAAAGTTTAAAATTACAGGACCAAAAAGGAGGCTCGAGAGCGAGTATGAAACTTTACCTTACGGATATCAAAAGAGTCAAAGATTGGAGTAACCCCCACCCCGCCCCAAGGGAGTCCTGATTCGGGACTCCCTTTGTACATATAATATCCAGCTTTCGTTGCGATCAGACGTGTGTCAGTTTGCTGTACAATGTGTGAGGAGGAGGATTGGGAACAAAATGTTGGTTGGATTTTTATAAATATATTTTGTGACGGAAGACCTGTACGAAAAATAAAATTTGAAGGAAAACCATTAAAATTGTTATCAAATGCAGACTTTGACAGGATAGAAGTTGAATTTTTGAGTGGTAAGGCGATGCTAAATAGCGGATTCTCTAAAGAAAGGGTTATGAAAAAAGTAGCTAAATTTTCCAAGTACGATGAATTAGAAATATAACATTTATTTTGACAGCGGTGCAAAAAAACTAGGATGTCTGACTGACTCATTTGTGTTAAATGACGAGTGGGGCGAACCGGAAGATCGCCCATGCATTGACCTTACAATTTATGATGAATTTAATAAAGAACACGTGCACCACGTGTTAATTAAATTTAAAAAACCTGAAAACTAGTTGTAACCTGTTAAAATACTGCTCTGTAATTGGTTGTAATAAAAATGCATTCTATTGGTTGTAATTAGCGTTCTGTGCCGTGATTGGTCGAGACTTTTTAGCGCTTTTTATTCTCAAGAGTTAACTTCACTCTGCCCCTTGCAGCTGCACAGGTAAGAGCTTCCAGCGATACAAATAAAAATGTCTCACTTAACCTCTTATATATTTAATGATCAACCCGTTGCTGTACTGTTTGACAGCAGTGATGATCCTTGGTTTAAAGCAAAAGATGTTGCTAAAATCCTTAATTACCAAAATACAAAAAAAGCAGTGCGGGTTAATGTAGATGAGGAAGACAAGTGTAACGCTTTAAACATAATAAGCGAAGGGGGGGCAGTCGACTGCCCCCCCTTTAACTTTCAAGATCAGTCTACCTTCATCAATGAATCTGGTTTGTATTCTCTTATTTTGCGCTCCTTGAAACCAGAAGCTAAAGCATTCAAAAGATGGGTTACAAGTGAAGTCTTGCCTTCCATAAGAAAATATGGAATGTATAAAATCCAACAGGAGAATAATCAGTTGTTAAAATCACTTACAAAATCACTGGAAATTAACAAACAACTGGAAAAAGAAAAAGAATCTATAAATAAAATGTTAACTGACCAAGCACCTAAACTGGCAGTTTTTCCTAAAGAGGAAGACCTTAGCCACGTATTGTGTATTCTTATTAAAGACACAATGTTGCAGTTGTACGGAGTCTGCGAATACAAGTGTATTCGTACTCAAAAAGTGAGTTTTCACAAGGCTTTAAATAAAGCAAAGGAGGAAGGTTTTGTACCATGCTTTGTAAAATCATCTGTCCCTAACGGGATAAATGTTGTAAATAAAGCTAAAGAGTTGATGAGGAGTTATGGCATGCACTTTGATTCTGCTCATAATAACATCCTCACCTCACATAACTTTGTAAATATTGTTGAACATGTGTTAGATAATGCCTAAGTCCCACTGTATGAATGTGTGTGTGTGAATTAAGGTCACTGGCGCGGGTGACTAAAAACCCCGTAAACCTGAAAGGGAGCCTAGTAGATTGAACAGTCAAGTTAATCGCTTGACTGCTCCTTTGAATAGCTCATGTGTGAATGAGGGGTCCAGTAGATTAGAGGCGTCTGGCCAACACCAGACTACTCAATCGAACCGACCTCGGGTGAATGAAGGATTTGTACATTGAGAAGCCTGGCTAATACCCAGGCTACTCCTTAAAACAATCCGGTGGGCAAAAAAAAGCAAATAAATATAAAGCAAATAAAAAACTCTTCCCACTTGTCTGTTCAAAGGGAGAGGACTTTTATTTTGTACTGGGCGTCAACCAGTAATAACCTGGATTGGCTCACGCACGAAATAAAGGTTTAACCTGGGTGCTAACTGCACGAATGGTCTCAAACCCCATTCAGACAGACACTGGTATAAAACTAATGTTTACCGAATAAATAAGTTATTTTGACAATGGACGCTATAGCTAACGAACTACACCGGCCTGCCAGGAGAAATTATCCCAGGCGTAAAGTTACTCTTCCCGGACTATACCAGGCTGACCTAGTTGAAATGAAGCCTTATTCCAGAGTCAATAAAGGGTTCAAGTACATATTGACAATGATTAACTGTTTATCCAAACTAGCTTTTGCCGTTCCGTTAAAAAACAAGTCAGGGCCAGAAGTGGCAAAGGCACTCGCTCCTATTTTAGCTAAATATAAAATGACGCATTTCCAAACAGATCAGGGAACAGACTTTTTCAATAAACACGTAAATGCTTTAATGAAAAAATACAAAATCAACCATTATCATACATTTTCTGAACTTAAAGCTAGTATAGTGGAAAGATTAAACAGAACTATCAAGACAAAAATGTACAAGTTATTTACTGCCCGTGGAAGTTACGAATGGTTAAGTATTTTACCAAAAATTTTAAATTCTTACAACAATACAAAGCATAGGACTATAGGTATGAAACCACGGGATGTCAAAAAAAAGCACTTTCAAGATATTCTGAATAGAATAAATAGAGTTGGCAACGCAAAAAATCTTAAACACAAATTTAAGGTAGGCGACATTGTTAGAATCAGTAAAACCAAGCGAGTGTTCAAAAAAAGCTATTTACAAAATTGGTCAAATGAGACGTTTACAGTATACGCGATTAAACCAACAAGACCAGCAACATACATATTACAAGACAACAGAGGAGAGATACTTAAAGGAGGGTTTTACGCTGAAGAACTTAGCAAGTCAAAAACAGGTAATGTTTACTTGATTGAAAAAATCTTAAAGCGGAAGGGTAATTTAGCACTTGTTAAATGGTCTGGTTTTCCTTCTTCTCATAATTCTTGGATAAAGGTGAATGCACTAACTCCTGGGTCATCGCACTAATGTCCAACAAAGCGTAAATCCTGCACGTGTGCCGCTAAATGGGAAAAAGTTTCATGTGAAACCCGCATAAAAGCCCGCATGTCACTCTACCGTGAAGTGATTACTTAAAAAGCAGAGCAATTAGTAGTATGTAACCAGTCACAATGCGGGTTATTAAGCAGAAAGTCAAGTTCTCTGTAAAAAACTTTGACAATTATTTCTCGGGGGCCGGAATGGTTAAACAGAACAAACATGGCGCTTTACTGCCAGATTCAATACGTTGTATAATCGCGGGGCCGAGTTCCTGTGGGAAGACCAATGTTTTATTTAATTTATTATTTGACCCAAACGGTCTAAGATTTGAGAATATCTATATATTTTCAAAATCCCTCTATCAGCCTAAATACAAATTACTTAAACAGGTTATGCCTAAAGAGGTTGGGTATCATGAATTTGACGATAATAGTTTAGTTATACACCCAAATCAAGCTAAACCAAACTCTATAATGATTTTTGATGATATATCGGCAGAAAAACATAATAATATACGCAACTTTTTTACTATGGGGAGACACAACAATTTAGATTCATTCTATCTGGGACAGACATATAGTGCTATTCCCAAGCAGCTGGTGAGGGACAATTGTAACTTTGTTATTTTATTCAAACAAGACGAAATGAACCTAAGACATGTATACAACGATCATATCACCACAGACATGTCATTTGAAAAATTTAGAGAAATATGCGCTCAGGCGTGGCGTGACAATTTTGGATTTCTAGTTATTGACAAGACTCTAGATCCATTTAAGGGAAGGTACAGAGTGGGAATGGACACTTTTATAGCAGAGGTATAATGGTACGCATCTACTATTATAATGATTTAAGGGGATTTGATAAGAAACTTCATAACGTAAGGTCTAACCTGTGTTCTTTTTATTACAAGGACAAAAATAAATTCTGTAGTAATTATTGCAGTAGAAAGGGTAAACACGGCCATCCCTTCAATAACAGATGCTGGAGACATAAAAAACCTCCAAGCACTGCGAGGCTACCACCTGTAGTTTTATTAATGATATCTGCGAGTGAGAGAACTTATAATAGAGATACTTGGTTAAACTTTTTACAAAAGTGTGAAGAACAGAGTGTACCCTTAGAACTAGTGATTTATCATGAAGATATGAGAAATTCAACAGTGAGAGACCCCCAAAATTTAATATCTAGATTTAGACCCTTTCCGGATATATTTGGTAAAGTATTGCCTTTAAGAAACCTGCATGGTAGTATTAATTTTTCTCAGATTGTTTTAAAAATGTTAGAGTATGGTTGCAAAATACCTCACGCGGCCAGATGTATAGTTTTGACAGAGAGAACTATACCCATCAGGTCCCCTGTCAAAATTTATAAAATGGCTTTATCCCTCAAATGTTATATTGACATTAGTTATAATACAGCCTGGGGGCCAATTCCTGACGATACTCCCAAAGGGCCGAGGGGTAAACCTTTTGCTGCTGTAAATAACTACTGCCAAGGATTATATACTACAGAGTTTTTAAGAGCAGCCCTGCCCACAGTGGCCTCACAGTGTGAGAGATTTGGTATTAGTTTAAAAAACGGTGTATATAGAGTGACAAATCAAACATTATTTGAACAGTGGAAAAAATTTACTGGAACCAACCCGTGCGAATTTTGGCTTCTTAACTCGTATTTAATGTACAACAGACATCATGACAAACCATTGAGAATGTTGAGAAAATATATGCAAAAAACCATTGAGAACGACAAGTACATAGTAACACATGTCTCACAATGGAGGGACAATGTAAAGCGAGCCTTTGTTTTTAAAAGTTACACAAATCGTTATATAATACCGAGACACAGTCTTGTAAGGGAGGAAGCTAGGTATTATAAAGGATTAGACTTGAGCGCCGGTATTTCGCTTCTAGATGTTACGCGTTACATGAAAAGATGCAAAATGCGTGCCTTGTTTTTCAGGCAAGTCGAAATGCCTTAAATTTAAACGTGTTGGTTTAAATATATCATTTGCGACTATGAAGCGAAACAGTAAGCAACTGACTAATCGACTGATACAGCTGCGTAATGCTATTAAGAGAAAGTATAAAATGTTTAAGGAAGGATCCGAGGAAAGTGATATTATGCTTGAGAAACAGTATAAACCAATTATTCAAGAACTTAGAAAAACAAACACAGCAGACATAAAAACAGAACCTGAAACCTTTAAAGAAGAGCCAATGGACTATAGTACGACAGATGATGAAGCTGAATTTATACCGCAGAGTGTATCTACGCCTGAAAGCAGTGGGTTAAAACAAATTGTATCGACTCCTTCGGGACTGGAAACAGCGTCGCGATATATTGAAAGTCAGTTTAGTAACCCCATTACGGTGAGATATATGACAATGCTTTTAAAGGATGCTAGCGGTAAGGTCCGAGTAATTGATCATGACTATGGCCCTAGATACGAAGGCAGTACTTTAATGATGGGAGATAAGGTGTTAGACTTTGACAACGATGGAACTATACTAATAAACAACACAAGGTATAGTCCAAGCGAAGGCTTGTATGAGCTAATATTTAAAAGAACCCCTGACGAGGAAATATACAACGAAGAAGACCTAAAGACTTATAAGAGTATTATTGTTGCCACCAACGCACACAAGAAAGGATACAAATTCCACAATGTAATTAGAAGGGACAAAAATCTAAAGTACAGAAGAATTATTAAAGACCTATTCCCGGTTAAAGCGGGCAAAGGTTTAGCGTGGAAGAATGCACGATCTCGTGACATTATACATTGGGATGACGCCAATGAATTGGTGGACAGATTACGACACATTGCCATGTCAACAGAGACTGGAAACAGAGTCCATAGCAATGAAATACTAAGTATCGTGGAGGAACTGAGAGAGGCTGGTTACATAAAAGGATCTGGGAACAGCAGGTTTAAGGCATTATTATAATGACTATTGACAAGTTTGGACGTAGTAGCCGAAAATCCCGAGGTGAGGCCGTCAAAGGTCCCAAGGGAGAGGGTTTCAATTTAACGCCCGACGGTGATTACGATATACAAAATAAGCGATTATGTAATTTAAAAAGACCTGCAGAGGATAACGACGCGGTGACTAAAAGATTTATGTGTGACAATACCTTAATTTTAGATGAAAAAAAAGAGTATTTTGACGCTAATAAATGTGTTATTCGACATGTAAAATCACCACAAAATTCTGATGATGCTGCCACAAAATTTTACGTAGACTACAAATGTATTCCTTTTACAGGAGAACATTATATCTTAGGAAACAAAATACTAAGAGACGTGCGAGACGGTGAACAAGAATATGACGCTGTAAACTTAAGGATGTTAAAAAAATCATTAATGCTAATAGATAACACTTTTTATGATTGTCAGTCAAAACAAATAAAAAATTGCGCGGATCCTACAGATTATCAAGACGTATTAAACTTAAATTATATTGTAAGACTATTGAGTAAAGTTTTATTTGACATTTACAATACCTTAGGAGCTCCAATACAGACAGACAAGGACACGTGGGTAAGATTAAATGTTATTAATAAATACTTTTTAGACGAAAATACACGACAATTCCGTAATAAAGATGATGATGATGAAGAAGAAATTATAGACACGGACCCTTTCCCCAGTTTCCTGAGGACGGGATCTGGTTTAAAAACACATTAACTGGCAAACACTAATTAGTCTACACCGATCCACTCAACATGCGGGTTGTTTTATTGATTTTTCTACCTCTTGCCTCGTGCAACAAGTCGGTAGATTTTCTAACTTATTACGGGTATTTGGAGAAAAACGCTTTGACACAAAACATTACTTCTGCAGTAAGACAATTTCAAGAGTACTTTCGTCTTGAACCAACGGGAGTGTTTGATAACGATACATTAGCCCTCATGGGAACGCCTAGATGCGGCCATCGCGACAATATATTACCATTCTCAGCTTTACCCAATAGAAAGTGGAACACTACAGAAATAACCTGGTATCAATACGGCCCTTCTCAACACCCCGACCTGATACAGAAAGCTTTTGACGTATGGGCCAAACACGCGAATTTAACATTTAAAAAAAACATAAATAATCCCACAATAATCATATCATTTTCAACATCTAGAAAACATGTATTCTACTCGAGACAGGACAATTGTCCCTATGATTTTGATGGTCCAGGGTTAGTTTTGGCTCACGGGTATTTACCTCATATCGGCTATAACCAAACGGACATACACTTTGATTCGGAAGAAAACTGGGATTTTACTATGAATTTACCACGAAATGGAAAAATTTCATTTTATTTAACATTGATTCATGAAATTGGACATGCCCTTGGTTTGGATCATTCAGGTGATGATAAATCAGTAATGTTCCCTTTCAACAGGGACCCTACAGGGATTGTTGACTTTAACGAATACGAGCTTGGCAATGATGACAGACTCGCTATGGAGTTTCTGTACGGCAGGCCCACTAAGACATTTGCAACCATTCCAAAAATGAATACAACAACATCCACAACAACTACAACAACAACCACTACCACACCAAGCAGTACAGCACCTGAGACACCACCCGAGATATTTGAAAAACGCGATATTTGCGAATTAAAAGATCAGATTGATATGTTTGTTATTGTAAACAAAAGGATATTTGCTTTCTTTAGAGACTATGTATGGATTATTAGTTTAAATCCTACAGAGAGAATTCCTGAGGACTTAACACGGCCAAGAAGAATATCACACTGGCTTAAATTTTTACCGCAAAACTTTACTGAAATATCTGCCATTTACCAGAGGCCTAACGGGGAAATTGCTCTTTTTTTTGGCAATGATGTATTTTTATTCAGATACCCTTCACTGTCCTTGATTACAGTGTATAATGTCAATAACATAGCTGGTAGAATGGTACATAAAGTAAACGCGGCCTTTGCAACTAACACGGGAAAGAGCTACATGATTATTGATGATTGGTATCTGATTGAAATTAACGAGTGCGACTTTACTGGTACATTTATGGGAATGGTCTCGTCTACGCTTTACGGTATCCCTGCCCACAGTCACGGTGCTTTTAGGTATATAAACGGGATGATTTACTTTATAACTGACAGTGGGGTCTTGGAGTACAGCGATTTTACTAACTCGGTATCTCGCACGTTGCCTGACGTGTTTGAAGCTTTAAAAATACCGTGTATACGCGAGACTCTATTAACTAAACTTTACGAAGTGATTAAATATTTACAATAAAATGGCTAACACAAGAAGGAAACCTCTCAGATGTAAGCAAGCGGTTGTGCGAGGCGGAGGTATTGTTTCATCTGTTATTAATAAGGCTATAGACCTCCTACCTATCGAATTACATTTAAGAACACCAACCTTAAAACCATATCGGTATTGCGGGCCCGGCACGAAATTAAAAGAGAGATTAGCTAGAGGTGACAAAGGAATAAACGGGCTAGACGAAGCTTGTAAACAACACGATATAGCATACTCGCGGTACTCCGACAACGAGCGGCGAAGGCAAGCTGACAAAGAGTTGGCAGAGCGCGCTTGGCAGAGGTTTAAAGCATCAGACGCATCTTTGGGCGAAAAAGCAGCATCCTGGTTAGTCACCACAGCAATGAAGGCCAAGACTAAATTGGGGGGAGGTCGTAAAAAGAAACGACCCACTAAACGTCCTAAAGGTAGAGGTTTATATCTTAGACCCTATAAAAAGCAAGGGGCCGGCAAGAGGAAGAAAAGGCAAACGAAAAAAAAAGCATCTCGATACCAATAAAACCACTGACAAATTACGATATAATCAAATACGCGAGATTATTAAAAATTCCAAACTTTAGAGGAGTTTACATGAGGGATAGTTTACCAAAACGCTCGAGAAAGTGTGAATCTGCTATAGTTAACTTGGACAGTACAACCGGCTCAGGCACGCACTGGGTATGTTACAGGAAGATTAATAATAAAGCCTATTATTATGACAGTTTTGGCAATTTAAGGCCACCACCAGAAATAACACGATATTTGGCGGGATGTGAACTCTACTATAATTACGAGAGACAACAGAATTTTGATACAGTGGTGTGTGGTCATTTGTGCTTACATTTTCTCTGCAGTAATGTTCTGCCTCACGGGAACAACTAGTATACTATCCCACGAGCTAGCATTTCCCATAGATGTTAGCAAGGGTGAATGGGAGCTAGGTTTAATTGAACTGACAACTTATAATTCTATTCCAAACATTGAAAAAGACAATAATGATAAGTTTTACTACGGTGAAAATAACAGCATTACAATCCCTGAAGGATCTTACGAGATTGAAGATATACAGACATATATACAATCTCAACTGCCAAAAGAAACCAAGTTTACATTAAAACCAAATAACAACACTTTAAAGGCTACGATATGTTGTTCTCAAAAAATTGATTTTACTAAAGAACATTCATTGGGAACACTCTTGGGTTACAAAAAACAAATATACGAGGCTAATAAACAACATGTTTCCGAACTGCCTGTAGATATAATTAAAGTTAATTCTATACGGGTAGAATGTAATATCACACGCGGGTCGTACCTAAATGGAGTTGAGGGTCATGTGATACACGAATTCTACCCGGCCGAACCACCGGGCTATAAAATAGTTGAGCTCCCGAGAAACGTGATTTATTTACCGGTAATAAGTCAAAGGATCAATACCTTAACAATCTCTCTCAAAGATCAAGACGGAAATCTTGTTAATTTTCGCGGAGAAAGAATCTCGGTTAGATTACATCTAAGGCAAAGCAATGGGGCTACTATTTAATTCCAGCCCAACAGTTCAACAAGCCAGTAGTCTTCAGAAAGCAAAGGTGTTAACTTGTAAGAATATAAAGTTTCTCCGTTCCCTCGGTTTTAAAGTTGTAAAAAATGGCTCTTTTAGAAATTGACAATCACGCTAATTACGATGATTTGATAACAGGAATGGAATTCCATGCTCATCTACCATACGCTAATACAACTTATAATAATAATGATGAAATAAGAATACCGATATTACAACAGGACATTATAACTGCGCCTTTTGAAAGCTTTATTGTGATTCACGGTAAAGTTAGCGCTAAAAAAGCGAACGATACTGCTCTGAATGTATCCTTTGTAAATAACGCAGTGGCTTTTATGTTTGAAGAAATCCGCTACGAGATTTGTGGCAAGGAAATTGATAGGACGAGAAATGTCGGCATTAGTACTACTTTAAAAAATATTTTATCCATTCGCTCGGAAGAAACAAATATATTGAAAAACGCGTGTTGGAAAAGCCCCGGGGTATCTGAACAGGTGACAGATTTTATATATTCGATCCCGCTAAAACTCTGGTTAGGGTCTGCCGAAGATTATAGAAAGGTTTTAGTAAACGTCAAACAAGAATTAATATTTTTACGCTCGGCTTCGGATATTAACGCTGTAAAAACTACAGAGGCTGGTACTTTAACATTAACAATTGACAAAATCTACTGGCGTATACCTCATATTACAGTCAACGACGCCTGTAAACTAAAATTGTACAAGTTTATTGAGAAAGACCCCGCAATACATGTTCCCTTCCGTCAGTGGGACATGATTGAATACCCGAACCTACCAAGAACAGACACATTATCTTGGACACTAAAAACATCTAACCAAACAGAAAAACCCCGGTATGTTGTTCTCGCCTTTCAGACAGACAGAAAGAATGATTTAACAAAAGATATGTCACTATTTGATGCCTGCGAAATAACTGATGTAAAGCTTTATTTAAATTCAAACTTTTATCCTTATGATAATATTCGTGGGAACACAGCCTTGTTCTATGACATGTATGCTACATTCCAAAATTCGTATTACGGACGAATCGGGTCACCGATATTAAACTTTGATGATTTTAAAACAAAATGCCCTCTGTACGTAATTGATTGTTCAAAGCAGGACGATACTATTAAGACTGGCCCCGTAGATGTAAGGCTTGAGATTCAAGCTAAAACAGTAATTCCAGCTAATACTTGGGCATACTGCCTCATAATCCACGACTGTCACTACACATACACACCAATCACGGGAGATGTCAGGAAAATCTCGAGTTAGTTTCTCCGACCCGGTAGTTACAAAAATATACATTCTACCCACAGAAGAAGACAGGAAATCAGATTGGGAACAGTTAGCAAGGGACAGAACCAGATTTTTAAGACGTATTAAACTGACACAAGAGAAAATCTCCAGTGTAATTTTTAAAAAGTGGACCCTCCGGGTCCAACACTTGGAATGTATGTACAAAGGGGGGTCAGTCGACTGACCCCCCTTGGGGCGGGGTGGGGAAGGGGTAAAAAAGTACATTTATATAAATAAAATAGATATCTAATCAGTCTGTAGTTAGCGTTCAGCGAGTAAACATGAATTATTTTGGTTGGATTAAAATTGAATATTACAAAGAAGGAGTTTTAATTAAAAAGGATATTTTAGACAGTTATAAATTTAATAGCGTCGAGGAAAAATTTCAATTGCCCACGGGGGCTGATAGCATTATAGTTAAATGGCGTACAGAATTAAACTACAGTGATTATGAAAATTCAGAGGAATCTGACTGAAACTATGGAAGAATTTATAGTCATTCCCAAAGGTAAAGAACCTATAGATTTAATGACTGGTGTATTTTTAAAGTCAGTCCATTTCTTGGACCCTGAGCTCACCAAGTGCGTAGTATCGGGTATTTTTAAAAACAGGGACAATAGTCTGGGTGTATTAATTAAAGGGAGAAAAGGTATTGTATTTTGGAGTTACGACTCGTTTTGCCAGCTAATTGACAGGTTTAACGAAGTGACGTTAGCTCTCTTGAGTAAAAATCAGTGTTTAATATCTATAGAGTCTGGAGCTAATATTAAACTGACACATATTTTTGGACATCAGTACGTCTGTGTCTCTGATGGAGTACACTCCTTAGCACTAAACTTTAATGAATGGGATCAACTTGTGAAAAATATTCCTTTAATCGGTCGCGAGGTTTTGCAATTATTTTATATTGAGGATATTATACAAGTTTTTTTTAATCAGGTTTCAACCGGTGCTGAAACCTGTACAGATCAATTGCCACCTCACATAGCCGAGCGACTTTATCAGGAAATTTTATTATGGAAGCAATAGTGGAGTTTCACGCGTTTAAAGACAATTCTAATAGATTTATTATTAAAGAATTTGCTATAGTTGGGAGGTCGTATAGAACACAGATTGTGTTCCGACCTCCATACTGTTTTAATTTGTTGAATAGTAAAATGCAGAGAACAGCTCGCTGGCTGACTCGTCATTATCACCACATAAAATGGAATGAAGGTGAGGTACATTACAGCGAAGAGCTTTTATGCTCACTCTGTAAACCTTTTGAAACTATTTATACAAAAGGTTTGGAAAAGGCTCAATTCCTTCGGGAATTTCACCCTAATGTTAAAGAAATAAATATTGTAAATAGTAGCGATAGTTATGAACTTGTAGATTGTATTGTACATGGAAATAAAAATGAAAACTGCGCTTTAAAGTCCGCAAAGTACTACGCTCGAGAAATATTTTCGAGTGGGGCCTAATAAAAATAAGGCCCGGCAGTCGCTCATCTAACAGGTCGGCGTAAAACCCGTAATTCCAGGGATGTGGGGAGGTCTGGTTAAACCCTATAAAGCATTGTGCTTTCCTCCGACTGTCAGGGAAAAACGGATGGAAAAGCGCAACAAAAAAAATATAAAAAGTAAAAATTCTCTGTCTATTTTCTAGGCTAAAATGAACGGACACAGTCTCAGTAAATAGCCTAACGGAATAAACAGAGAACAAAAAAAATATAAAAATCGGAGGCAGCATTTTTAATGGATTGGCTGTCACGAATCACTGCGTTGGTTGGGGCAGTGATTAAAAAACATAGTGTTACATACCTCATAAAGAGAAATCCATCCAACCGGTGGAGAACACACAATCACAATCCAAACAGCGGTAGTCCAGCTTCCACGAGTAGCGGAGCTGGACCTGAAGGATGGAGTTGCGTGGATAGTGATACCACACTTTTAAATGTGGCGTCACTTCCACGCAGTGCTCGTCATCGCACCACCCGTACCTCCAAAACGGCTCAAAAGAGGAGCACATTAACGTGAAGTCCGCGCAGTGTGATGACATGGTGAAGACTGGCCGTTTTGCCAGTAAAACTACCGGGGGTGTTAAGTCAAGCATAGCTCATGCGGGTTACGTAAAAACTACATTAGCCATTTTACCGTGACGGTTTTCAACTTACAGTAATCCTCGTGCTCGCACGGTTCCGGAGGCGGTTGGGTGTTGTAATCCTCCGGGTCCAAGTAAATACACCGGCAGCACAAATCCCACCCCCGACCCTCAAAAATTACCAACATCGTGCACGAGCACAATTTCTCACACGACTCGCACAGACTATAAACTTCAACCATCGCGACTAAGTGGAGACTAACTAACCGACTCTAGGAACCCGGCGCTAGCCCGCATAACGACAGGTGGATTAAAAAACGGGTTTTTACAGTAAAACGCTTTTGATGTAATTGTACTCACCTAGTCGTAGTAATCTTCAATGGATCTGAGGACCTTCGCAGTCCAAGCCTCTTCCGTTACGTTTGCCTCAAAGTCGAGGCAGTAGCAGCGGATGAGGATTGGATTTATTCTCTTTCGCTTCCAGCAGGCAATACACCTTTGGAGCGGAGGTCGAGGCTCAGCAAGAGAATAACCTACCGACTCCACCTTCGTGTACCTCTTCTGATTTACCAACTCGTCTCCCTGTAACATAAAACAAGAATAAAACAACAATAATAACTAATAAAGGATTTGCTTACCTTTCATTACTTTAAACTTACCCAGTAGCACTCTGAACAAGTCTCTAATAAGTTGTATTCAAAATAATGAAAATGCTGTTTTAAAATCCAGCAATGATTGTGGTGTTCTGATATTAGTAATTGTTTGATTAAAAATGGTACGTCTAAATTTTGAATTTGGAAAAGTCTAGGGTTATCTAAACAGATTTGCTGACAGCAAAGCTGAGTTAGGCTAGGCAGAGTGTTCATCATGAAGTGAGAGAGGAGCACAGTGTGGGGGCGGTGCGTACATAGTTTGTGGGCGGGGAGCACAGAATATGCGGGCGCTGATTGGTTGGTTGATTAAAGCAGTGCTGGAAGGGATTTTGCGTATAAATACGGGTCTCTGACCTGGTATCATTGTACTATGCACATTACAGTGTTTATAACAGTAGTGATGTTGTTACAAGTTTTAGCTCTCGTGTGTCTTCGCTTGGTGATTGGTTTCGACCAGGATGAGAACATCCCGCCCAATAATCAGGTAATCAAAGTCTCTTGCAATTTCACTATAGATTTACCCACTATAGATTTAGTAGTTTACTTAGTTATTAATTGTTTTCAGGATCTACCGGCTACTACCTCACGAGATGAACAAACACTTAGTCAAGATATGTTTTTTGCGGATGATCTCGACGTGCTATCTATTCGTGCAGTGAGTTTTTTATTTTTATTTATAGGTAGTCTCATATATAGCGATAGTTCAAAGGGGGGTTTAACGATAGATCCCCCTTTGGAGAGTATATTTAACGCGTTTGTTTTTTTGTTTTCAGAGCGGGTCTCACATATCCTTGAGCGGGTCTCACATATCCTTGAGCGACATATCTCAGCGTGTGTCACAACAGGTAGGAATTATCAAGTAATTCTTTTAAATGTTTTTTAGTAATTTATTATAATTTGATACGGGATTAACAATTATTGTCTTCTTTACAGAGCGGTTCGAGCGGGTCATCTGGGTTGCGATCTATCACTCAGGTGTGTTTTTTATTTATGCTTTATTATTATTATATCTATCTTTTAAGAGTGTTGTTTATACATGTTTTTCTCTATATTCTAGGAAGAATATAACGGAAGAATAACACAGATGTTAAGATTGTCTGGCGAGTCTGGGATTTATATCGAGACCTCGCGGACCTTCCTCGATGACGGCAGTTTATTGACCAGAAATAGGTTTATGGTTAGTATTGGGTTATTATCTGTATTTTGCTCACTTGTGATTTTTTTCTATTTGTCGTAATTTTAATAATTTTGTTACAGGACGATATTGCCGGTCTGAGTCCTGAAGCTAGGGAGTCCATCTCTCGCGGGCTAGAAAATGTAAGTCTAAATTTTATTTTTATTTGTCTGTTGCAGTATGATCTTGGTGTAAGTCCTGAGCTTGTAGAGGCTAGCATGCGAGCATTGGGAACTGTAAGTTTTTATTTTTTGTGTAGCTTAGTTTACTAGTCTGATACTTAGCTATGGGTTAGGGGGGGCGTTTCGCCCCCCTGTACTTCCGGTATTGTTTTCTCAAACTCTAATATTTTTTTTCAGTGGGAGAGGCCTGCGTCTCCAATCAGGCGGACCATGCCTAACATTCTGAGACGTACCAGGGAGACACAATCTCTACCAAACACTACAAGAGTACTCCCCTGCTGGATGACTGTCAGGAGTAGTGAACCTCCACAGAATAATATTGTAAGTAACTACTTTAGAATCGTTATTAGATAGGTGGGACCCATCTTGGGTCCCACGTACTTTTGGTTGAGTTGACTTGTATATTTCATTGATTTTTAGGTTTTAATAATATTTTAATTATTTACAGGTGAGGGAGGCAGCAGCAGCTTGTAGTTCAAGTGCTACGATTCGGCCCGATACGCCAGCTCCTGTCTTACCGTTTGCCGATCAAACGGTTAGTACGATTAGCCGTAATGATAGTTTTTGTTTAGTCGTGCTTTTAGTAGTGCTTTTAGTAGTGATGTTAATTCTATCTTGTTTTTTTCAGAGGCGGGTTTTAACCAATGCTAGAGATGCGGGTGTGGATGAATGCGGAATATACCCGGATGGAGACCCTCGCATCGGGCGTGGTTTCCGTCTACAGGTAAAAGTTTATGTCTTTTTGTTTCTATCTTTTATTTTTATGTCATATGTAAACTACTGTTGGTTACACCTTAATGCTCTTATCAGGAGCGAGAGGAAGAGGAGGAAGACGTGTTTGCGTTTCACCCGACCGTTGAGGCACGGATTAGAGCTTCAAGAGCCTCCAGACATTCGGTAATTTTATTTTTGATATATTTTGTTGTATGTTGTTTTTTTTTACTGAATTATATCTTACTGTGTAATTGATTGTTTGTTTTTACAGTCAATACCAGAGGTCCGCATTGCCGCCTTGGAAGAGCGTATGAACCGCGCCGAAAGTTCTGCGCCCACACGACCACCATCTAGACGAGTTGAACCTGTTGTAAGTATCTCTATCGGGGATAGGGTTTAATTTTGTTTTGTGAACTTGTATTATATTTAATTTGTAATGTTTCAGAATTTACGGTGTGAGGAGCAGGGTTTAATTTTGTTTTGTGAACTTGTGTTATATTTAATTTGTAATGTTTCAGAATTTACGGTGTGAGGAGCGGATGCCCGCGGCCGATCCCCCAGCGTGCAGTGTCTGCCATAGAGAGGAAGGCATTATGCGGCTGAGGAGGCGAATGTTTGAGATGGTAAGATAACTGAGGGTATTGTGTTTTTACAGACTTAGCTTACACTGTGTGTTTTTACAGGCTTATCTTACTGTATTATTAATACTTACCTGGTGTGTTTTTACAGGCTTATCTTACTGTATTATTAATACTTACCTGGTGTGGTTTTACAGCAGAGAGGATCAAACACTACCTCGGAGGTTCATGTAATGGTGGCTCGTCTGGCTACGGTGAGAACAGAGCTGGGCGAGGCGCTGGCTTTGGCGAGGAATGTCCTCGAAGACACCGCAGACCACCAAGTGCGAGAGGTTGCTCCAGCCGTCTGGGAGGATATCCGCGCCACTATGGAGAGGATCCTCGCTTACAACGACCGGCGGATGGACAACTTAATCACACGAGGCATGCCACCACCCACAGAACAGCCGAGGTACGTCGTGTGTCATATTTGCCTTGATGCGTTACCGACAATGGCGCTATCTTGTGGGCATACATTATGCCCGGCCTGCAGTCGTCGGGTGACGTGTTGCCCCTTCTGTCGAAGTGTCGTGAGCGGCCGCACAAGACTATTTTTTGATCAGTGATGTTTGTGTTCAAGTGTAAATTATTTAAAAGTGTTAGTTTTAATTCTCATGTATTTAATTGTTTTACCTGACTAACATATCCTTACACCATTAATCTCACTCTCTAGTCTTGTTCTTTAATACAGTTAGAGTATTGTTTGCTACCTCTATTACCTTCATCATAACTTGTAGCTCTGCTTTGACTTGTGTAGTTTGGGTGTATAAAGTTTTAAAGTCTTGAACTGTATTACAAATGTTTAAAGTATTGAACTGTTTGGTGTGTCAGATATTTTAAAGTCTTGAACTGTGTGAAGTGAAGTCAATAAATTAATTATTCACCACACTCTGTGTCTTGATTACCTGGGGTGGGCGCTGAGGCGTGACGCGCGGGCGCTGAGGCGTGACGCGCAGGTCTGCGCAGTCACTCTCACGTAGTATAATATATATATATAATTATGTATATATATAATTACTATGTATATATAATTACCGTGTATATATATTATTACTGATATTATTACTACACAGTATAACACTCTGGGAATTTTCTTTTCTTAAGTTGGCAATATATTTTTTCTTGAGTTGGTACCACTGGTAATTTTTTGAGGTCATGGCCACCTTTTTTTGGTCACGTGGTTGACCCTCTGAGTGAAGCCACCACATCAGCTGTTCCCCATAAGAAACCCATGTTAGGGCTATCCTCCCGGGACTCCTACTAATATATATACAATTTTGAACGACCCCCCTAAACGTGTTCAGGGGGTCACGTTAGGAACTTCTATGGTGGTCCCGGGCTTGAGTTTCACCGTGCGGGTCATGCTAATAGTTCACTTTCCAAAGGAAATTCACTAATAAATTCAGGTTTTATTTTATTCAAATTTACTAACTTTTAAGACTTACATTTATTTAGATTTAGAAGTAGTTTATAGTTTATTGCGGATATAATCCTTATAACAGTTGTTTTTTAACTAAGAAAAACATACTAATGCGATTTTAAAACTCGAAATGTAACCAAAATAAAAGTGTAAATTAAATATTTAGCTTGACAGGGACTTAGAACTTTAATATAAATTATTTTTTAAATAAAAAAAGAATCATCAAAATCGGTTAAGTATTAACTTTAGTAAGTGAGTGAATAAAAAACAGTAATTTGTTTAAATATATAGATTCTGTTAGGTGGTAAAAGTAGTCAATGTCATCAAATAATGTAAGTAGTGTACCTATCTGTACGTTTTGTCTGGAACCCCCAACAAGAATCCACGATCTAGCAAGAATGGCTGCGGCAAAGCCAACAAAGATAATGAGAACAAGGCCTAAATGCAACTAAACGTAAGAAAGCTGGAGCGGCCCCAAACCGTCAGGGGTTAGTAGACCCTCTCCCAACGACGCAGGAATTACCGTATGTAATTAGGCTTGTATTTAATCATAGGCTTTGCTGTGTAATATTTACACTGGTTTGCAATGACTATTAACTGCTAACAAATAGCAGATCTTCTACATACATTATATACATTACCCAGAACACCACATTTTTAAGAGCAAGTGGAAAACCAAACCTCCAGCTTATTCGTCCTGTCTTAGGTAAATTCATAAATATATTATTTTTAAACTCATTTAGTTTCCAGAGATTGATGAGATAACATTACAAATAATATTTCAGCGCTAATTAGCATAAAATTGCACTGACGAGTATGATGAATTTATAAACATTACTGACTCAGTTTATGTGTCGCTGTCAAAACAATAATACCCGGGCCAAGCTTTACATGGAGAAGATCCATAGTTTATTCAATAGGCTATTTTAAAATAGCATGTCACATAATTTGTCAACATGACGAGGAGATTTACTTTGCTCAATTGAATTTCTCTCGAGGTAAGCAGATTTTGCTACGCTCTTTGCCTCCTCTTCAAGTGAGCCATGAAGATTCGAACATTTGCCTTGTGTTGAGTAGCGATGGTTTGTGAATGCTTGGTGGGTGAACAGACTCTCTAGGCTCTTCTTATTTAGTTATTAAAATAGTGAATCGAATAAGTAGTATTTTTTACCATTTCATACCAGATATATCAACATTTAGAGCCGAAACCATGGACGAAATCTTTATAACTGAGCACTGGATTCCTTTAAAAATGTGTAGGCCTTGCTGTGTTGTTCTTTTGTTTATATTTTTAACTTAAATATAAAATAGTTTAATTTTTAAACTAGGAATTTTACAAAATTATTAATTTTTAAAGTGAGGCTCTTTGAACCATTGTTTCCAAGTAAGAAGTTGATTTTGTAAATTCAAATGAGATTTTGTAAACAGTTCTTATTATTCGAGAAAGTACACACATGCGTGATAACATATTGCTTATATTAGTGTATCTGGAACAATAGATAATAACATTTAAAATTTACAATAGGTGGGGTTTTCTGGGTTATCTATCATACAATGTAAATCACCTTAGGTACATGTATATCCATTTACGATAAAAACAATTATTTTAAGTTTATCAAACCTAGGAACCAATTCTTTAACCAGTATTTGCAGCTACCCACCTTTATCCTCATTGCGACCAGTCTATAAGAGACTTATATGGAAGGAAAGCTTGTCTAAGTGAATAACAGATGGTTAATTTACCCGCCAAGATTAATTTGGTTTCTTTCCCCCGCCCGCGCCGTCTCAGACACATATCTCACGCCCTGAGACGTTGCCAGCTGGCCGATCCGCGCACTGCAGTTTGTTTCTTGAATTAACTTTTAACCTTAATATCTCAGCAAGCTGGAAGATTAAATAGCAACTGTATGGATTAAGAAAATGGTTGTTTATTCTAAACAAAACTAATTAAATTTAGAAGGAAATTCATTAAAAAATTAAAAGGAAACATTTAGACATACGATGTTTGGGCTACACGGAAATAAAGGGTGAACATTTTTGAAGTACAGTATTTTTTTAAATTCGTTGTTGGTGATTGTGAGTTTATGTTGTTTAAGAGATTATAGCGGACATGCAGTGATTTGTGACAATCAGTGATGGAAAATGTCCGCAATAATCTCTTAAACAACAAGTACAGTATGTTTAAAATAATAAACAAATTTTTGATTAAGATAAAGAATTTGCTTTCTATAGTTTTTTAAACTCAGAGTGTTTATATACATACGAGCAAACCCAGCTGCTCGAATTCGAGCAATTTAAATTGTGAAGCCACCCCAGAAGTTAGCTTAAAAAAGCTGTTCTTGCTTCTGTACTGTGTTTTGTTACCTACAACAGCTGTCAAATGCTCAATTTCAATGATTACTGTTCTTCCATAAGATTAACATTGCAAATTTTAAAAGGCTGTGGGGTGTTTAGCCCTAAGAACGAACGTGAATTCTGATGAAATTCGGCAAATCTCCGCATCATCCCCTTTAATTTGACACATACATCTTGTAAATAACATAATTTAATAATGGAGATTGTTTTAGTTGTTGTTTACACTTATGAATTATATACTATGAGATAGACAAAATAAACGGTATCAGGAAACTGACACATACTTTCTCCCTTCTAGCCCAACTTTAACGAATAAATTACTTTTTATTTACTAAATATAGAATACAAAGCACGGTCGAAAGTACAGAAAATCTTGTGAACAAGTTGTTTTAAAAAACATCCACCCAAATCCCTGCTTTGGAGGCACTACAGAATCCATTGCTACACTCGTGGTTTTAAGGGGGGAAATGCCCCCTATTCCCCCCCAGGGTTATTAAGGGACAACATATTTCGAATTTCCTCTGATGGTCAATGCTAAATTGACAAGCATATCAAGTTTGAATGAAATTTATCAGTAAATAAGAGAGAAATAATAATTGTTGTATTCCCCATAAGAATAACATTGGACAACGTACTGTGTTTACCGCAAAATGAAAATTTCAATTTTCTCCGAAACCAGCAATCGTAGAATAGTAATTCAAGATACTAAATTATTTAGTTTTTTGAGCTCTTTTTAGTGGTGAATAGTAATATTTTTTTATATTTATGTCTTTTAATGAAAAATTCAAAAAACTGAATATTTTATGTTTTAAGTCTTGTAATTTCTGAACCCGAATTTTTACAGAAATGCGGGTGGTGTCATTTTGTTGGAGGACTAAAGTTCTACAAACGACTAAAGTTTAATCAAAATCGTTAGAACCGTTTTTGAGAAATTTTGATTTTTCAAGTTTTTTGGCAGTTTTTGGGGGATAATTACCCTTTAAAATCAAAAATTCAAAAAATGAAAAAATGCCTGGATATATCGTGGATTAGTACCTACATACCAAATTTCATAAAAATCGGCCCATTGGTTAGGGCTCTAGCTCTGTACACATCCACACAGACACACACACACACACACACACACACACACACACACACACACACAGACAGACATCACGTAAAAACCATTTTTTTGGGTTCAGGGAGCACCAAAACAAATATTTCCACTAACAACTCAAATTCGAAAATTTTTACGAAAACAATACTTTCTCCATATACTATGTATAGGGGGAGAAAGTAATAATGTTGTGTTAGTTAAACACATTTTTCAAAAGGAAGAAGTTATATGAATATTTGAATTGTCTGCTTCCCGCATGATAAAGTAAAAGTGAGTTTGAACAAAAACTTCAAGCAACCAAAATCAAACATCCAAGAAAACAATTGACGCTGGAAACATAAACTTGTCACTCGTCATAAAAACTTGCGTGAAACGTGTTTCTATTATTAACAAAAAATCTCGTAAATGAAATACATTTTTAATTACCAAGGAGGATGACACTTCATGTTCCTAAATTCCTTCGTGAAAGTAACTTTTTGATACGGAAATCCCAAAACTTGACAACTAAATCTTAATGCATTAAATATAAACTAAACAATTTGTTATAAATCAATGTGTTTTATAATTGCCTGTGTTTTTGGATCAGAGGGTCCTGGTATCCAACTTGGAACATAAAAAAATTTATACAAATTGAAATTTGCAGTGTATAGTTTAACAGCTTTAAAAATATGATATGTCTTGCGTGAACAGATTGTAACAATTATATGTTTAGTACTTATTTGTAAATAATAAAGTAAACCATTTCCAAATCTCTACTGTTAACAAAATAACTGTTAATATGTGTTTCATTATTGATATATCTCGCTGTCATTATCATCATTAGATAGACAAATGAATCCCGTTGCTAGCAAATATGTTTTCTTTTGGGACCATCCAGATTATATTAGTTTGTATTGTAATGTCACTCCAGAACCTAGCTTGAAATAGCTATCCTTTCTTTGTACTGTACAGCTGTTAAATCATAATCTTAATATCTTTATATATAAAATCCAACCACTGACTGACCTATCACCAAATCTCCATAACTATAAGGCCTACGGAGTTGAAATTTTACAAATAGGTTCATAGGTTTCTTTGGCACTATAGGTGCTTGCTAAGAAACGGTATTACGAAATTCCCCCTGGGTCCCAAAGTTACCATGAATTCCTTATCGACATTCATTTTGGTTTGAACGTTTGAACTGATGCAAATTCAAACAGCTGATCTTGATTCGTATCAGTTCCACGGGCTGACCACAGATTCCACTAACCACTCACAACTATCATAGTTTACGCGGGCGAAGCCGCAGTAGGTCGGCTAGTGTTGTATAAAATAAAATAAATTTATTTTATACTTCCATAAGATTAACATTACAAATGGAAAAACCCAGGAGGCGGATTCTTGAAGGTGGATGTCTTCTAAATCCCTAAAAACACATCTAGGCGTTAAAGGTTTTCAAATAAAAGATAAACACAGATTTACAACATAACAGTTTTGCTTGTCAGCTTGGCACAAAAAAGCGTTATATTATTTTTATCAATAGATGACATCACTTTATTTTTAAAATCTCATCTAGTAGAAGATAAGATTTAGTTAGCCGTTGTTTGTTCTTATCGCTGTCACGGCCTCGGCGAAAGAAACGGTCCCCCGGGAGTTGATCTGCTTCTTCAGATAACTTGAATCCATTTATCATCACTGGAGCTCGATAAATCTTTGCCCCCAATATCTTGGGTTAGGAAATGCAATATCAGTTCTCCCAATACTTTTTTCTTAGGCTTTAATATCTTTTGGTGGTTATTGTGCTGTTTTAAATATATTCGCCTCACTTGTTATAGTAAAATATTACTTAATTAACTGATAGGACCTAAAGTATACGCATCATTGACTTCATTATTTATAGTCAATGGTACGCATATACTAATATATATTCTGTAGTATGTATTTTGAAACACAATTAATTCGGAATATTATTAACTGACATTATTAATAATCGTATACAATTATTTCTTGGTATTCACATTTGGATTAATGGTTAAAATGACGAGTAATTAATAATAATAATATACCAGTTAAATTACTTGTGAGCCTCCTTAAATAATGTTTTTTTATGGGACTTACGAAACTTTTTCCGCAATGTCACTCTGTAGAGGAAAGACAAAAAACCTAAATTTTAGATTACAAATGTTAAAAAATAAACTACTGTAGTCGTAAATTAAATATATAATTGTGTTAAGCTCAGCACTCAACAATTCTGATTTTTGTAGTTTGTTTTATGGGTTTAAATGTAAATTATAATTGCCCTTATCTTTGTAAAATGATTATATATCAATAAAACATTGCAAAGAAACTGTAAAAAGTACCTAAGCCGAGGTTCAGCCGTCCATACAAATCCTGTTACTAACTTTAAAGATGTATTCTGACGCAATGCTTATAGTTCTAATTTTTACTGAGACAAATTTATATAACTACATTCGTAAACAGCCATGTTCCTTTGAAAAGAGTAAGAGAATAATACAATCAGAATACAACAAAGTATGCCTAAATAAAAAATAAGGAATAAAAACAATAATGAATAGATCAATGCAGCAATGTATTTAGTGAATCGATGATTGTTAATCACTGTTCCATACGTTCTGTTGTTTTATCTACACCGGAGCTTTGATAAAATAATTCAGGGGGTTGAAAAAATTGAACAGATAATTTACTACTATGCCATACTATGCCATACTATGTTATACTAGTTATACCATTTACAGCAAAATACTTCAGTAAACACAGGTCCTAAAATGATTCCGTGTTCCATGTAATAACCATTTAGTATTTTAAAGTAAATAATTTATATATTTCAAACGATTTGGCCAATTAATTTCAAATTTAGTATGACTCTATAAGTCGAGGCATAATTAATGTTAAATAATTGTCTTATTTATATAATCGGTTTTAAAATTACGGCCATTTTAATATAATCAAAAATCAAAAATCGAAAGTTTTAATTAAAAATAATTGATTTTTTGAAACCAGTTTCATTCCCCTTTCAATGGTAAGAGAGAAAGGATAAAAGTGAAATATCGTCAGATTTGTGGAGGGCTGCAAATAAAAGCCAATTTATTTTTTGTTATGTTTAATACACAATTTCTCAATAATAAATGTATTATTACAGTAGTATCCTTTGTCTGATAAATTTATTTTGTCAGTACATCACCTGAAAGGGATCTATACAGGTTATTTAAATAATTTGATAGTATTTTTTACCTTAGGATTTAGCTTATTTCTATCTAACAATTTGATTATTTTGTTGTAATTAGTTTTTGATGGGAAATCCATACAAAAGTTGAAATCAATAGGTTAATTCATTCTAAAGATATAAATTATTTAGTGAAAGTAAAAAAAAAATGGCTGCTACACGGGAAAGAGAGCATTTTTGAACTTTTGATAACGGGAAACTTTTTTAAATTTTAAATTACGTTACAATCAATGGTAAAATGCCAGTTGATTTTTTTTAAAATACCCTGGTAATACCCATTGCAATATAAATAAAAATACACAAGAGGCGCATAATAAAAAATATCGTTCTTAAAAAAAATTATCCGGTATACATGAGAAAATTGAATAAGTTGTTTGGGTTTAAAATGTATCATATTACAAAATAAAGGTAAGCATTTCCTAAGCAAGCTAAGCTTAAGTCTAGCTAAGCTCTTCTAAGTCTAGAGGCAAAGCCCAAGTATTTGTATTCAAATGGGCGTTGCTTTATTTATAAATAAACAAATAAACATTCCAAAAATATTATTCACACATTTTATTTATTCCCTGCTAAAATAGTTTACACTAAACCAGATTCTCATAAAGGAAACAAAAGGAAGAGTTTCAAATGAAGAAAATAAGCTACATTGACTGTTTACATACATAAAGGCGCTTCTGGAGCAACGAAAGCCTTGGCCACAAAACAGCAGCGGCTCCCCAGGGCCTTCCTAAAACCAAAAAATCTCCCCCGACAAATTGGATTGCTCCTGTTTAGTTTCGGCAGGGTTTGCGATCGCGGACGGCTATTGTTTCCAACCAGCCAAGAGGGTATAAAATGGTTTCCGCAAATAGAAAATCCGCTGAAATGTTTTGTGTTATATTTATTAAATTTATCTAAAATTTTACATATTCAAGGAAGGAAGTTACTGTTTTAATAATCATCATCTTATTAAAAAAATATGGTGATTTTTGTTGTAAAGCAATAATACTAGGCTACCGTTGAAACAATTATGTCTTAAGTAAAGGTGCACCTATTTGAAAACCCTTAACGTCTAGATGTGCCTTTAGGAAAACAAAGGCCCTGGGCTTTCAAATTTGTATTGTTAATATTATTTGATTGAACATTTAACAGCAGATTTTGATATTTACAAAACACAGCACAGACAAGAACCGCTGTTTCAAACTATCATCTGGAATGACAACACGACTTGAGGTAATCGTGTACAAGTTGGATAATCCCAAAAGAAAACATATTTTCTCGGATTCGAGTGAATGCATTCGCTTGTATTAGTTATTATAATAATGGCAATATTAAAAGTAAAATATTTAACTGTTCATAATTGAAGCAATTTAATCTAATTGGGGTAACAAAATAAATCAAACATAATATATTAGTTCAAGTATATTAGTTATAAGATGGCTTATTTTAAGTTATTTAGTCCATGTGCGATGAGGAGCTGGAACCACGACAGCGAACCTTATTTTGGGATTGAATCCTGGTCCTGGCATGTAAATTTCATTAGTATTATACAGCTCGTACTGTAACAGCTCACCATTTTATATGCTGGATACTTTACACACACAAGGAAAAACAAGACTTGAACAACACCTTGAAAAAACTGAAAACCTTAAAAACCAACTTTAACAAGTTTATGTTGGTATTGTTTTGCTTTGAAAGTTAAACAAACACAATGAATGCAAATATGATACTAAGTAGGTTAAAAAACTGTAATTAATAAATTGCATACCTTAAAAAGGCGTTTGACATGGTAAATCACAATCTCTTAATTGATAAATTAAATGAAATTGGATTAAGAGGGGTTGCTCTAGATTGGTTTAGATCTTATCTATCTCATCGAATTCACCGATATTATTTATCATCTATATTAATAATATAACTAAAAATTTAGAATCATCAGATATTTACCTATTTGCGGATGACACTACATTATCAATTTCAAATGAAATTAAGAAAGATTTAGAAGTCAAATTGTATAAAATAATCTGAAAGAATACAATGGTTTGAAGAAAACTACTTTGAAATACATTTTTCCAAAACAAAATATGTTAAATTTTCAAATAAAAAAACAAACAGCAAAATGATATAAATTTAATTCTAAGAAATTAAAATGTTGAAAAAGTTGACTCCAACTTTCTGGGTATTTTGGTGGATGAACATCTTAAATTTGACAAGCAAATTGATAAAATTTCTAATAAATTGTCAACAAATTGATTTATATTACGAAGATTATACCATATTTGTAACAGTCAAGTACTTTTAAATGTTTACTATTCTCTATTTATCCCTAACATTACATACAGCATCCAGATTTGGGGTATGGCAAATTCAAATGTATGTCATATCTTTAAACTGCAAAAAGCTGCTCAACGCATTATATTTAATATGAAACCAAGAGATTCATGTTGAACAATTTTTAAAGAAAACAAATTATTAACATTTTGGTCAATTTATATATTTGAAACATTAAATTTTGTCAGAAACAATCTATCTTTTTTTCAAAACGTAAATGTAAACACTTGCAATTTAAATCTTCGAAAAAAGAATACTATACCCATAAATTATCATAGAACAACATTTTTCAAACAACAATTAATATACAATGGAATAAAATTAATGGATACAAGACCTGAAAAGTTAAAAAAATTACCTTCTGGAGAGTCCAAATCAAAATTGAAATCTCATCTTCTTAAAAAATGTTACTATAGTTTGGATGAATTTTTTGAAGATCAGAATAACCAATGAAGAAAACATTTCAAATAAATCTAATTTTAAGTAATAAGTTGTAATGCTGATGCAAGATTTTGTCAAAGCAATAAAATTTATTTATTTATTTATTGATGCATATAGTTAACAGTTAAAAACTAACACACAACACTGATACAACTCAAATCACCAAGATGATCCTGGTTATATTTAAATTCACTAATAGGATGCTAATGTTGTACTTTATAAACTTAGAAGGAGGTATTGTCGGGATAACAAGTTAGTATAGGAGTATGGGGGGGGGGGGTGATAAAACTATATTAAGATATGAAAAACAGCCTTTTCCAGTGTAAAATCCCCATAAGACAATGTACTGTATTTTGACAATTAACATTTTCTTTAATATCTCGGTAAGTACTTGTGATAGAATGATGAGGGAGGGCTTAAAATCTTTGAAGTTTTACGTACAACAAGTTAATGTGCAATAAGTGTCCATTTGGGGATTTTCTGACCCTTTTTGGGCCCAAAAACTCAAAATTTGAAAACTTAAAATCCCCAAAAAGGGGTTAGGATTTTCCAATTGTTTTACCCAACGAACTTGTCCAACTGATTATAAAAAGGAATGTCCCTACCAAATTTGAAGTAAATCGGACAAATATTGTGACCGCTAGAGTGCGAACACATATATAAAGTTTTTAGAGACCCCTCAAAACGTGTTTAGGGGGTCACGTTAGGAAATTCTATGGTAGTCCCGGGCTTAAGTCTCACCATGCGGGTCATGCTATAGTTTACTTTTCCATAGGAAATTCACTAATAAGGTTACTTTACCTCCGTATTCAGCTTTAAAATATTTCAAAAGGACGACTGCGGTTTTGAAAGTCAAAATACTTCAATCATCAGGTTGACTTCAATTACAAAAGTCCACATTTGTCCATCGTCAAAATTTAAAATGTACCCAAAACACACACTCCAATAAAATTAAATGTTTTGTAATTGAATCCAAACTGTTGATGGAAGTATTTTGACTTCTGAAACCGCGGTCGTCCATTTGGATTGTTTTCAAGCTGAAAATGGAGGTAAAGTAACCTTATTTTATTTTAGACAATATCCCCTTTTGACTTATTATTAAATGGTTACCAAGCAAATGAGTTAAAATTTAAAACTTAAAATCCACAATGAAAGATCATTCTAAGGTTTTGTAAAAAAAAAACAAAGTCTATAAAATGAGACAGATAGGTTTTAGAGTTTTGAAATATGAAAACATATTGATAGAATTTGAAGAAGGGAATTAATACGAATGTTCGTTGAATGGTCACGAAATAACAAATACTAGGTAATTTTTGCAAGAGAATCGCAAAATTAAATCAGTTGTTGATATATCAAAGAGATGCTACGATATAAAAGAAAAACTACAATTATACTATATGTGTAACTGTAATGGGCTTGCTTAAAGTCTCTTTTAATGTCTTACAATGAATTCCTCATTGTATGAAAATCGAGTGACATTTTCAGCGAGGGATAGCAATTTCATAGGTTGGGTTTTTCATCCCGTATTAATTTATGATGCAATATTAGTCTCTTTTAAACTATCTTTGTAAAGGACTTTCACTAAGGGAAAATATAATTACAAATAAACTGACTACAGCTTGTAATTCCAGAAACATTATAGACCTTGTACAGGAATTGCATTTTGGCATAAATTGTTTGTAAATTGATATTTAAAATGTGAACTGAATCTTTTTCCAAACTTATAAAACTTCCCTTGATTGTTTTAAAAGCTTTACTGAAAATTTAAAATGAAGACTAGGAATTTCCAAATTTTTTCTGTACGGCCAACTAAATTTCTGATCATATGTAATTTGTTGAAATGTTTTTGGCGAATTTTCCCTATAGGGAAGAAGCTATTACCGTAGTCGGCATGGTAAGACCTAGGCCCGGGACCATGATAACTTTTCGTTTTGAGGTCCCCAGACCCCAAAAACACCATTTGTTTGAAACTGTGTCCGTGAGCACGATAACTCTCGTAAAAATGATCCGATTTTAATGAAATTTGGTATAAACGTGTAAAGTAACATTCATGACTTTAAGTTCGAAAACCAGCCAGATCGCTCTATCCCAAGGGGTATTTTGGGGGGGTTTTATACCCCAAAAATGGGGTTTTTGAATTTTTTACGTATAATTTTTGAAATTGTCAAATTTAAATTTTTACCATTGGATTCAGCATAAAAAACACACAGTTTGGTATTTTGATCATTCCTCTACGCCAATTGGTTCCCGAGATATTGGAAGTGCTAAACACAGTACATTGTCTAATGTTATTCTTATGGAGGAAAAGAAAAATTTTATATCTTGCCTATTCAAGATTGACGAAACTTGGTATACGGCTTGATATGGTTGTGGTCTATTGATATTTGCTCAAAATAATAATTTTTTGCCAAAGGCTCCCGTAGCAGCAAACCTGCATACTCAGCTCCATGTTATTCTTATGGATAATGACTGGATGCTAAGTTTCCCTTAATTATAAACAGGAATGAATAAAAACTGGTGTATGACTTCAATTAGTTGAGTTATTTTGATATTAGTATAAATACCCCCGTCGCAGCAAACCTGCGGACTCAGCGAATTTCCAATGCATAATATTTGTCTGAATTCCACATAAAGCCGCAAACCAAGTTTCATAAAAATATATTTACATATAAGCGATTTTAATTATTCTCCATAAGAATAACATTCGTAATGAGTATGTAGGTTTGCTGAAACAAGGAACAGAAACAATTGGTTTTTATGCAAATATAAATAGAATTTAACTAGGCGAAGCCACATACTAAGTTTCATCGATATTCAATCATAAACAAGCGATATATGACATTCTAGTTATTCTCCATAAGAATAACATGGGGGCTGAGAAAGCAGGGTTGCTGCAACAAGGAACAGAAAAATGGTTTTTATATAATTATCAATATAACTCAACCAAGTGAAGCTACATACCAAGTTTTATTAATTGATGTTCATAATTAAGAGCGTCAGTACATTTTACTTATTCTCCATAAGAATAATATGGGGGCTGAGTACGCAGGTTTGCTGCTACGGGAATAATAAAAAAAAAATCAATTTTTTGTGCAAATATCAATATACCAGTACTACTTGAAGCCACATACCAAGTGGTCATCAACATACATTCATAAATAATCAAGATATCAAATTTTATTTATTCTCCATAAGGATAACACTGGACAACGTACTGTGTTTAGCACTTCGAATATCTCTGCAACGGTTGGGCGTAGAATCACAATTTAAACACAAAAAAGATTGTTTTGTCGAACTGAACAGATTGGTAAAAGCAAATGTGAAGTTTACATTAAAATAAACTGAGGAAAAGCCAAAAACCTTTTTCCCATAAGATTAACATGGGAGATTTTATGAGCAGGTTTTTTTGGATTTTCTCCGCAACCACTTAACCTAGGTTAATAATTCAAAATACTAAATTATTTGTTTTTGTAAGCTCTATAATATGGTCAAAACCAAAATTAAGTTTTTTAAAAATTTTAGGGTGAAAAATGCAAAAAACTGATTTTTGGAAAATTTAAAACCCCCATAAACCCCCCTTCCCATGGTCCGATTTTTCTGGTTTTCGAACTTAAAATCATGAATGTCATTTTACACATTTGAGCCAAATTACATCAAAATCGGACGTTTTTTACTCAAGTTATCGTGTTAACGGACACATATATATATATATATATTTTCTGTATATATATATATATATATAGATAGATATATATATATAGATATATATATATATATATATATACATATATATAAATTTGAACGAAGAGTGTTCTTGGTATCTGGGGACCTCAAAACAAAAAGTTATCATGGTCTCGGGCTTAAGTCTTACCATGAGACCTACGGTAATAGCTTCTTCCCTATAGGGGAAATTCGCTAAAACCCATTTTTTGTGTACCTTGATGCAGCAAACCTGCTTACTCAGCTCCAATGTTACTCTTATGGAGAATAATTAAAATTGTATATATTGCTTATTTGTGAATATATATTTATGAAACTTGGTAAGTGGCTTTATGAAGTATTAAGACATTTATATCACCATTGGAAATTCGCTGAGTATGCAGGTTTGCTGCGATGGGGGTATTGATTTTTAAAAAGGTTTTGGATGCCAACAAACCGTTGGCCTTCCTTGGTTTCTGTAGTTTTCAAGACTTTTGACAGTTGGGTTACATTCAACACTAAACGATTTGCATAAATCCGTGAGATTTCGAGGTCCATTTTGCATGCAAACTTACTGTACGGAGGTGACTTAATGACCAGCTAGTCAACAAAGGGTTGAGGAGAAGTTACCCCCCCCACAACTCTTCCGTATGGCCAGCTAGTCAACAAAGGGTTGAGGAGAAGTTACCCCCCCCACAACTCTTCCGTATGGCCAGCTAGTCAACAAAGGGTTGAGGAGAAGTTACCCCCCCACAACTCTTCCGTATGGCCAGCTAGTCAACAAAGGGTTGAGGAGAAGTTACCCCCCCACAACTCTTCCGTATGGCCAGCTAGTCAACAAAGGGTTGAGGAGAAGTTACCCCCCCACAACTCTTCCGTATGGCCAGCTAGTCAACAAAGGGTTGAGGAGAAGTTACCCCCCCACAACTCTTCCGTATGGCCAGCTAGTCAACAAAGGGTTGAGGAGAAGTTACCCCCCCACAACTCTTCCGTATGGCCAGCTAGTCAACAAAGGGTTGAGGAGAAGTTACCCCCCCACAACTCTTCCGTATGGCCAGCTAGTCAACAAAGGGTTGAGGAGAAGTTACCCCCCCCACAACTCTTCCGTATGGCCAGCTAGTCAACAAAGGGTTGAGGAGAAGTTACCCCCCCACAACTCTTCCGTATGGCCAGCTAGTCAACAAAGGGTTGAGGAGAAGTTACCCCCCCCACAACTCTTCCGTATGGCCAGCTAGTCAACAAAGGGTTGAGGAGAAGTTACCCCCCCCCCACAACTCTTCCGTATGGCCAGCTAGTCAACAAAGGGTTGAGGAGAAGTTACCCCCCCCACAACTCTTCCGTATGGCCAGCTAGTCAACAAAGGGTTGAGGAGAAGTTACCCCCCCACAACTCTTCCGTATGGCCAGCTAGTCAACAAAGGGTTGAGGAGAAGTTACCCCCCCACAACTCTTCCGTATGGCCAGCTAGTCAACAAAGGGTTGAGGAGAAGTTACCCCCCCACAACTCTTCCGTATGGCCAGCTAGTCAACAAAGGGTTGAGGAGAAGTTACCCCCCCACAACTCTTCCGTATGGCCAGCTAGTCAACAAAGGGTTGAGGAGAAGTTACCCCCCCCACAACTCTTCCGTATGGCCAGCTAGTCAACAAAGGGTTGAGGAGAAGTTACCCCCCCCACAACTCTTCCGTATGGCCAGCTAGTCAACAAAGGGTTGAGGAGAAGTTACCCCCCCCCCACAACTCTTCCGTATGGCCAGCTAGTCAACAAAGGGTTGAGGAGAAGTTACCCCCCCCACAACTCTTCCGTATGGCCAGCTAGTCAACAAAGGGTTGAGGAGAAGTTACCCCCCCACAACTCTTCCGTATGGCCAGCTAGTCAACAAAGGGTTGAGGAGAAGTTACCCCCCCCACAACTCTTCCGTATGGCCAGCTAGTCAACAAAGGGTTGAGGAGAAGTTACCCCCCCCCACAACTCTTCCGTATGGCCAGCTAGTCAACAAAGGGTTGAGGAGAAGTTACCCCACCCACAACTCTTCCGTATGGCCAGCTAGTCAACAAAGGGTTGAGGAGAAGTTACCCCCCCACAACTCTTCCGTATGGCCAGCTAGTCAACAAAGGGTTGAGGAGAAGTTACCCCCCCACAACTCTTCCGTATGGCCAGCTAGTCAACAAAGGGTTGAGGAGAAGTTACCCCCCCACAACTCTTCCGTATGGCCAGCTAGTCAACAAAGGGTTGAGGAGAAGTTACCCCCCCCACAACTCTTCCGTATGGCCAGCTAGTCAACAAAGGGTTGAGGAGAAGTTACCCCCCCCCACAACTCTTCCGTATGGCCAGCTAGTCAACAAAGGGTTGAGGAGAAGTTACCCCCCCCACAACTCTTCCGTATGGCCAGCTAGTCAACAAAGGGTTGAGGAGAAGTTACCCCCCCCACAACTCTTCCGTATGGCCAGCTAGTCAACAAAGGGTTGAGGAGAAGTTACCCCCCCCACAACTCTTCCGTATGGCCAGCTAGTCAACAAAGGGTTGAGGAGAAGTTACCCCCCCCCACAACTCTTCCGTATGGCCAGCTAGTCAACAAAGGGTTGAGGAGAAGTTACCCCCCCACAACTCTTCCGTATGACCAGCTAGTCAACAAAGGGTTGAGGAGAAGTTACCCCCCCCACAACTCTTCCGTATGGCCAGCTAGTCAACAAAGGGTTGAGGAGAAGTTACCCCCCCCACAACTCTTCCGTATGGCCAGCTAGTCAACAAAGGGTTGAGGAGAAGTTACCCCCCCCCACAACTCTTCCGTATGGCCAGCTAGTCAACAAAGGGTTGAGGAGAAGTTACCCCCCCACAACTCTTCCGTATGGCCAGCTAGTCAACAAAGGGTTGAGGAGAAGTTACCCCCCCACAACTCTTCCGTATATATGCCATTCGAAAAAGTGATTTAATTAAAATAAACGGTATCAGGAAACTGACACATACTTTCTCCCTTATAGCCAAACTTTAATGAAAAAATTACTTTTTATTTACTAAATATAGAATACAAAGCACGGTGGAATTACCGAAAATCTTGTGAACAAGTTGTTTTCAAAAACATCCACCCAAATCTCTGTTTTGGAGGCGCTACAGAATCCATTGCTACACACGTGGTTTTAAGATGGGAAATGCCCCCTATTCCCCCCCAGGGTTATTAAGGGGCAACATATTTCAAATTTCCTCTGTTGGTCAATGCTAACTTGACAAGCATATCAAGTTTGAACAAAATTGATAAATAAATAAGAGAGAAATAGTAATGTTTGTATTCCCCATAAGAATAACATTGGACAATGTACTGCGTTTACTGCAAAATGAAAATTTAAATTTTCTCCGCAATCAGTAATCGTAGAATAGTAATTCAAAATACTAAATTATTTAGTTTTTTGAGCTACAGTATTTTTAATGGTGAATAGTAATATTTTTTATATTTATGTTTTTATTTATGAAAAATCAAAAAAAATGAATTTTTGATATTTTAGGTCTTGTAACTTCTAAACCCGAATTTTTACAGAAATGCGGGTGGTGTCATTTTGTTGGAAAACTAAAGTAATACAAACGGCTAAAGTTTAATCAAAATCGTTAAAGCCGTTTTTGAGAAATCTTGATTTTTCATGTTTTTAGGCGGTTTTTGGGGGATATTTACCCATAAAAATCAAAAATTCCAAAAAATGAAAAAACACCTGGAGATATCGTGTGTTAGTACCTACATTCTAATTTCCATAAAAATCGGACCATTGGTTAGGGCTCTAGCTCTGTACACATCCATACAGACAGACAGACAGACAGACAGACACAAAAAATCACTTTTTTTTGGATTCAGGGAGCACCAAAAGGAATATTTCCACTATCAACTCAAGTTCGAAAATGTTGACGAAAACAATACTTTCTTCATATACTATGTATAAGGGGAGAAAGTAAAAAGCAAAATTGTATCGTAGCTGGTCGTTAAACACCGTTACGTATCAATGATATTTTATTGGTTTGCTTAATCGGTAAACAGTGTTTTAACAGTGGAGGGGCAACGTTTCCCCGACCCTTTGTGTTTTAACTGGCCATATTCTGACATTAGTAATATCCACACACACATTGCTCATGGAAGAGTGTAGGATATGTGTATTTATTTTAAATTATATCTGTAGTACTACAAATATTATAAGGAATGTTTGTTGGACAAACAATTAATCAATCCCAGGACTGAGTGTTTAAGTCACTACTTGATGAAACATTTTTGGAATTTCGAACGCTCTTCTGAATAAAATGAAGTTGTTGGGAGTTCCTCTTGGCCAGGAAAGAAGTCTGATTTAAAATGAAACAGTAATTGATGAGATTTGTTAGATTTTTTTAGTTATACCACTCATAAAAAATGTATTAAATAATAATAAACAAACAAACATGTTCTTTAAATTAACAAAAACATTGTTTAAAGACATATCTTTAATGAATAAAGCTCTAAGGTTTGAGATAAACCATAAAATACAAGTGACATTTATACTTGAATTTTATTTACTTAAGCAATATTTTCAAGATTAAAATAAGAAAATAAAGTAGCCCAGCCGAAACGAAACGTAGGGGTGTGTTATCTTGTTCACGAAAAACAAACAAAACGTCTTGTGGCTATTCCGATACAAAATTATTCCTAATAATAGTTAATTTCCCATCATATTTTCAGTGATTAAATATATATGCTAAATATTTAATGGCATGGGTTAATTTTGATCAGTGAAATAGTGGATATTAATGGATTATTTTTGTAAATCACTTGACGAAAAAAAGAACACAAATTTCAATAGGTCATTTTTGCAACATTGTACAATTACTTTAATCGATAACTTAAACTCATTTTATGCTTGTACTGTGTCAACAAAATTAAGATACTGTAAGTAATGTAGTGCAAATTGAAAAACAATAATTAGTTACAAATAATTAGGAATAACACCTAACCAAGTTTGCCATCATAAAATCCAACAATAAAGTTAAACTGATGAAGTAGGTTTCTAAATGAAGTTGAAGCAATAAATCCATCGTTCTAAAGTTCATTGCGCTGTTTAATTTTCTTTGTTGTCTTTATTGATCTATTCCAACGCAGTAAATGTTTTTATTTGTAATTTCTCTTTTATTAGACGAAAAAAGAGGAAAAGAGATGTATCTTATAATTAATATTACAATTTTAGAAGCACCAGATGGTCAGATGGTGGATGATAA
Organism: Allygus modestus; assembly: GCA_963675035.1. Taxonomy (NCBI): domain Eukaryota; kingdom Metazoa; phylum Arthropoda; class Insecta; order Hemiptera; family Cicadellidae; genus Allygus; species Allygus modestus. The sequence continues at coordinate 132,881,312 of OY776114.1, forward strand.
AGAAATGATTTATTCAACAGTAAATAAATATGCCTTGATTTTATTTAGGAATAATAAGTACCGGGGGAAACGTTAGGCAGTTTCTTTGAATTACTTAGAGCAAATTTCTACCATGTTGAGGGGAACTGACGATCAGATTTACTTAGCTAATTTGCCTATTTTATGCATGTTTAAGGCAATTCCAGTTGTTATTATTGCTCAATGTCCCTTCAGGTAGTATTTTGTTTACATGCACATTTGATTAATTTTGGATATGGACACTATATGTAATCTACATTCAACGGTTTTAGTCACTGTTCTCAGGAAACCACGCGTTAATACTTAATTATATGTATATATGAGTTTGACATTTCAGTGATTGATGGTTAAAAGCTGTTATGATTTTGTTTTTACTTAAAACAGCATAAGTCCACTTAAATTTTGTTGTACTTTTCTAATTCGCCTTTTTACATTATCAGTTTTTCCCTGGGAATTAGACCTGTCTAAACTTATTTTTATCCCAGAAATTAGTTGAATAAAACATTTTAAGGACGTCATTGGAGTCGTTTTTGAGATCAGAGTTGCAAGCAAGCAAGCAACCAAGCAACCGATCAAGCAATCAAACCTTACTCATACTAGAGTATGGGATATGCTATTAGCTAAGTGTTACAGCAAGAGGCTTGAGTAGGCTTACTAGCTCTACATATTGATGTACATGAAAGAAAACTGCAATATACTAATATCATAAGTTACTACAGATCTCCATGTTTGTTCCACTTCCGCGTGACATACAATCAGAAATCAAATAATTCAACATTGTTGAATTTTGAATATGCAAATAACATTTTAACAAGTTTATCCTCACGAACTGTTAGCATTGACTATAGATACTGCTGTTAGTGAGAATGAAGAAGATAGAGTACTTAAAGAACCAATCATTTGAATCTTTTAAAATTTAAATGAACTCTTAGATTAAATTGATTTAATTATAATAGAGCCTACAAAATGTTAGTTTAACTCTTCTGATAAAGAACTTCTTAAAACCTGTATAACAAACATAAATCCTGAGTATGCCTGTATACGTTTCAAAATAAAACAAAAATATTAAACGGGCTGGCAGTAAAAATTGCGGAAGACTCCGATGTGTTCCGGATATTTCCAAAAGCGCGGCAGAACATAAATAATTTGAATTAATCACCAGCGTCTAACTTTCCTAACGAGTTTTTAATTTAGCTAAACGCAGACGCGAAAAGTGCTTTAAAATGGTGATTGTTATGCCACAACAACTGTTGTTTACAGTTTATTTGAAATAGGTTACAATAACTTTACTTATTTGATATTAATATGTAATACGTTTTATGAATAAGAACATTTTTGTTTCAAATTACTTATTTTTCAAAGTTTTAAATTATATAAACTGACTTGAAGCGAGACACCTCACCCGCATTTCTGGAAAAATTCGGGTTCAGAAATTACAAGACGTAAAACATCCAAAATTAAGTTTTTTTTATTTTCCATAAAAAAAATGTTAAAACATATTACTATTCACCATTAAAAAGAGCTAAAAAAATAAATAAATTAGTATTTTGTACTATTCTAAATTTATTTTTTGATTTATTTGGACTTTACCTATCGCTTCTAGTGTTCAAAACTACACTACGTTTTGGGAGGTAAGGAAACTCCTCCCTTTATCAAATGAACCCTACTTACATCTACGTATCAAATTCTTACACCTAACCTACATTTTTTAGATTTTTAAAAATATTTTTCTTTTACATTTTAATTTACACTAACACAGAGATAACAAATATATATACAACAAATCAAATAATACACTAACACAACATTTATATATACAAACAAATGGAAAACTGACAATACATTACCTGTTCTGCATCGTTGCCTCCAAGCTGACGGCAAACACGGGAAACTTGACTCTCACGTCCATCCACAACCAGACCGTGCACTCGACTAGTGGCTAGCGGTAGTGGAGAGGGGAGAGCCGTTACCCCCACCCACTGACAGGGGCACGTGACGACACAGCTGTGGCTACCCAGGTGGGGGTAACGGCTCTCCCCCCTCCACTACCGCTAGCCACTAGTCGAGTGCGCGGTCTGGTTGTGGATGGACGTGGGAGTCAAGTTTCCCGTGTTTGCCGTCAGCTTGGAGGCAACGATGCAGAACAGTTAATCTATTGTCAGTTTTCCATTTGTTTGTACAGTATATATAAATGTTGTGTTAGTGTATTGTATTTGATTTGTTGTATATATATTTGTTATCTTTGTGTTAGTGTAAATTAAAATGTAAAAGAAAAAGATTTAAAAAATCAAAAAAAAAAATGTAGGTTAGTTAGGTGTAAGAATTTGATATTTAGATGTAAGTAGGGTTCACTTGATAACGGGAGGAGTTTCCTTACCTCCCGAAACGTAGTGTAGTTTTAAACACCAAAAGCGATAGGTAAAGTCCAAATAAATCAAAAAATAAATTCAAATCCATCACTATTATGAGTTTCAAAAATACTATTCTAAAGTTGCGGAGAAAGTTTAAATATTCATTTTGCGGTAAACGTAGTACGTTGTCCAATGTTTTTCTTATGGGGAATAAAAAATTACTATTTCTCTTTTATTTACCAATCAATTCCATTAAAACTATATGCAGGTCAAATTAGCATTAACAAACAGAGGATGTTAGAAATATTTTGCCTCTTAATAGTCCAGTCATTTTAGACAAATTACCTTAAAAACCCTTATAAGCATAAGACTTGGTGGATTTGTTTAATTTTACCACCAGAATAACATACTGAAAGTCCTCGAAAAACAACTTGTGCTACGGCCGCCATCTTGGAAAATGGCGGCCAATTTTAACTTTTTTGCTTATAACTCTTTTATTATTGATGATAGAGCAAAAAGTTTCAAATAAAATTTGTTTGAAATTACAAAATGCACAATCTCGGTTATTATCACTTTTGCTCTAAACCTAACGGCTTTTGAGTTATTAATGATTTAAATATATAAATATATGTGTGATATGCTGTGGGTGAGTCATATCACACTTCCAGCATGTATAAGGGGGGAACGGTTTATTATAAAGACATCTAATACAATTATCTGTACTAAATCGCATAAAGGTATTCCTATTTAAAATATTCCTATCAAAATCTATATACAGGGTGCTCAAAAACGAAAGTCATGAGTTTGAATCTGTAAATGTTCTAATATGAACCTAAGACAATTATACATAATTTTAAAGGTATCATAAAAAAAAACATTTTGGTGGAAACAGAATCCACTTATCTTAATCCGTTTAAAAATGGCGGCTATCTTTGTAAAATATATAGACATTTACGAAATACTCTATATTTTTTAAACCAATTAATGTGTCTTGTTTCCGATTAAAATTTCATACTCGTAATAAACTCAGCGTTACTCAGATATGATATACAAGACAGTTGCTTTAGAACAAAATAACTATTTAATTATTTGTTTTTATAAGGCCAAACATTATATAAAATATAACAAAACATTTTATATAATAAGCCTATAAAAAATATAATACATAAATAGTATATATTTAATTATAAAATTATATTCTTATAAGAATAATAAAAAGTATTTTATTTAAATTATTATTTTGTTCTAAAATAACTTTCATTATGTATCATATCTGAGTAACGCTGAGTTTATTACGAGTAAGAAATTTTAATCGGAAAAAAGGCACATTTATTGGTTTAGAAAATACACAGAGTATTCTAAAAAATTAAATATTTTGTACAAAAATAGCCGTCATTTTGAAACGGATAAAGACAAGTGGATTCTGTTTCCACCAAAATGTTTGTTTTTACGAGATCTTTAAAATGATGTATTATTGTCTTAGGTTCATATTAGAACATTTACAGATTCAAACTCATGGCCTTCGTTTTTGAACATCCTGTATATAGATTTTGATGAGAATATTTTAAATAGATTTCCTATATGCGATTTAGTACAGATAATTGTGTTAAAACCCTTTACAATAAACCGTTCCCCCCTTATACATGCTGGAAGTATGATCTGACTCAACCTGCATATATTTATATATCTATATCATTAATAACTCGAAAACCGTCAGGTTTAGAGCAAAAGTGATAATAACCGGAATTGTGTATTTTGTAATTTCAAGCAACTTTTACTTGAAACGTTTCACTTTATCATCAATAATAAAACAGTTATAAGCAAAAAAGTGAAAATTGGCCGCCATTTTCCAAGATGGCGGCCGTAGCACAAGTTTTTTTTTCGAGGACTTTTAGTATGTTATTCCGGAGGTAACATTCAACACATCCACCAAGTCTTATGCTTATAAGGGTTTTTTAAGATATTGAGTACATTTTGACTTAAAATGATTACACTACCCCTCTTTAAACCACTGCATGTGTGTAGCAAATTATATTGTAGTGCCTCCATAACTGTAGTGCTTCCAGGATTTGGGCGGATATTTTTGAAAACAAGTTATTTAGAAGAGTTTCTGTTCATTCAACCGTAATTTATGTTTTATATTTAGTAAATAAAAAGTATATTTTGTTTAATTAAAGTTAGGCTAAAAGGGAGAAAGTATAAAATATGCGTCAGTTTCCTGATACCGTTTATTTCACATTAAGTTTCATCTCTAAAACCAAAATCCTTTATACATAGTATTGGCAGACATTTTTCTCGAGTTTTGATAAACACTACCTTTCAAGGTTTTTCTCCAGTAAGCTTAAGAGATGACTCAATCCATCTAAATTATTCATTTTTACTTTCTCCCCCTATACATAGTGTATGGGGAAAGTATTGTTTTCGTCAAAATTTTTGAATTTGAGTTGTTAGTGAAAATATTCGTTTTGGTGCTCCCTGAACCCAAAAAAGTGGTTTTTAGTGATGTGTGTGTGTGTGTGTGTGTGTGTGCGTGTGTGTGCGTGCGTGCGTGTGTGTGTGTGTGTGTGTGTGTGTGTGTGTGTGTGTGCGTGTGTGTGTGTGTGTGTGTCTGTCTGTGTGGATGTGTACAGAGCTAGAGCCCTAACCAATGGTCCGATTTTTATGAAATTTGGTATGTAGGTACTAATCCATGATATCTCCAGGCGTTTTTTTCATTTTTTGAATTTTTGATTTTTAAGGGTAATTATCCCTCAAAAATTGCCAAAAAACATGAAAAATCCAAATTTCTCAAAAACGGCTCTAACGATTTTGATTAAACTTTAGTCGTTTGTAGAACTTTAGTTTTCCAACAAAATGACCCTACCCGCATTCCTGTAAAAATTCGGGTTCAGAAATTACAGGACTTAAAACATCAAAAATTCAGTTTTTTGGATTTTTCATAAAAAGACAGAAATATAAAAAAAATACTATTCACCATTAAAAAGAGCTCAAAAAACTAAATAATGTAGTATCCTGAATTACTATTCTACGATTGCTGGTTTCGGAGAAAATTGAAATTTTCATTTTGCGGTGAACGCAGTACGTTGTCCAATGTTATTCTTATGGGGAATACAAAAATTACTATTTCTCTCTTATTTACTGATAAATTTCATTCAAACTTGATATGTCAATTTAGCATTGACCAACAGAGGAAATTCGAGATATGTTGCCCCTTAATAACCCTGGGGGGAGGAATAGGGGGCATTTCCCCTCTTAAAACCACGAGTGTATCAATGGATTCTGTAGTGCCTCCAAAGCAGGGATTTGGGTGGATGTTGTTTAAAACAACTTGTTTACAAGATTTTCTGTACATTTGACCGTGCTTTGTATTATATATTTAGTAAATAAAAAGTAATTTATTCGTTAAAGTTGGGCTAAAAGGGAGAAAGTATGTGTCAGTTTCCTGATACCGTTTATTTAATTTGTCATAAAAAAAACATAGATATAAAAATATTACTAACAACCATTAAAAGGAGCTCAAAAAACTAAATAATTTAGTATTTTGAATTACTGTTCTACAATTGCTGGTTGCAGAAAAATTTAAATTTAAATTTTGCGGTAAACACAGTACGTTGTCCAATGTTATTCTTATGAGGAATACAAATTACTATTTCTCTCTTATTCACTGATCAATTTAGTTCAAACTTGATATGCTTGTCAAGTTAGTATTGACCAACAGAGGAAATTCGAGATATGTTGCCCCTTAATAACCCTGAGGGGGGGGGGAATAGTAGGCATTTCCCCCCTTAAAACCACGTGTGTAGCAATGGATTCTGTAGCTCCTTCAAAACTCGGATTTGGGTGGATGTCTTTGAAAACAACTTGTTTACAAGATTTTCTGTACATTCCACCGTGCTTTGTATTCTATATTTAGTAAATAAAAAATTAATGTATTCATTAAAGTTGGGCTAAAGGGAGAAAGTATGTGTCAGTTTACTGATACCGTTTATTTCATAGCGGATTACTGCCTCTAAAACCACGGTTGTTTACACACTTTTTTCATCATCAGTAAGTCTTTCTTCCTCTCCCTTTATTGGGGTTCATCAGGAAGCAAAAACATTAGGGGTTTTTTTTTGAAACGATTGGTGAGTAGTTTTTCACCAGTCAACTCACCTACCAGCTGTTTTGGGCATTGTTAGTGAATTTCCTTTGGAAAGTATTAGCATGTCTCACACGGTGAAACTTAAGCCCGGGACCACCATAGAAGTTCCTAACGTGACCCCCTGAACACGTTTTGGGGGGGTCGTTCAAAATTTTATATATATATGTGGTAGCACTCTAGCAGTCACATTTTTTGTCAGATTAACTTCAAATTTGGTAGGGACGTTTATTTCTGCAATCAGTTGGACAAGTTCGTTGGGCAAAACAATCGGAAAATTCCAAACCGCTTTTTTTGGGGATTAATCTTTCAAATTTTGAGTTTTTGGGCCCAAAAAGGGTCAGAAGAGCCCCATAAAATTATTGCATGTAATAAGATGGGAATCAGTGAGGCGTAAGTTTTAAGCCCCCTCTCGTCATTCTAGCATAAATAATTACTGAGTTATTAAAGAAAATGTGTTCCGACTAAACACAGTACGTTGTCTTATGGGGGGTTTACACTAGAACAGCCTGCTACTCCTTTGTTAGAGTACTTTTATCATCCCCAGCAACCTCACGCCTACTTTCAAGCCTAACTGGACCTTCTCTCCTAACATTATAATGCACAAAATTGTATTCCCAGCTTTGAAGGTAAATGAAACCAGGAGCATCAGAACAGCCAAAAAATCAATGTTTTCAGATTTCAATAAAAATTTGAATACATGTATGTTTTTACATTGATTTTGAGTTTTAAAAGTTGTTATATGGAAATTCCCTTCCCTCATGTCAGCGTGCTGCGTGCAAACTCGTTTAAATAATTCACCACGTGAGATATGAATTGGCTGTCGAATCAATTAGCCAAATGTAAACATTGACAAATATACACACTTATAATTGCTTTAGCTAAATCAATTGGTATATATTTGTAAACATTTACTTACTTTTGAACAGTTTAATAATAAATCATAGGTTATTCAACACGTAGTGTATTTTCAAATTTTGTACTAGAAAGTAAATATAACCTTGTTAGGAAGTTTAATATTGATTTCTTCTGTTATTTCCCTCTAAACATGAAGAAGCAGAAGGTTATTATTTCTGGTCAACTCACCCATTTTGAGTCACGAGCGTTTTGTCTGGTGAGTAGAAATGGGTGAGTTGGTGAGAGATTCAGTAAAAATATTCACCTAAAGAAAATCTATCAATGTTAAATATAAACGAGTTTGCACGCAGAACGCTGACGTGAGGGAAGTGAATTTCCACATAAAAACTTGTAAAACTCAAAATAAGTGTAAAAACATCCATTTGTCCAATTTTTATTGAAATCTGAAAACATTGTTTTTTTGGCTGTTCTGATACCCCTGGTTTCATTTACTTGCAAACCTGGGAATACATTTTTACGCCTTATAAAGTTAGGAGAAGGTCCAGACAGGCTTGAAAGTAGGCGTGAGGTTGCTGGGGATAATAAAAGTACTCTAACAAAGGAATAACAGGCTTTTCTAGTGTAAAACCCCCCATAAGACAACGTACTGTGTTTACCCGATACACATTTTCTTTAATAACTCGGTAAATATTTATGCTAGAATGACGAGAGAGGGCTTAAAACTTTCATCTTTCTAATTCCCGTCTTTTAACATGCATTAACTTTACATCTGGGGCTTTTCTGACTCTTTTTGGGCCCAAAAACTCAAAATTTGAAAGATTAATCCCCAAAAAATGGGTTTACAGTTTTCCGATTGTTTTGCCCAACGAACTTGTCCAACAGGTTATAGAAAGGAACGTCGCTACCAAATTTGAAGTAAATCGGACAAAAAATGCGACCGCTAGAGTGCATACACATATATATATATATATATGTCTATATATATATATAGATATAAAATTTTGAACGACCCCCCAAAACGTGTTCAGGGGGTCACGTTAGGAACTTCTATGGCGGTCCCGGGCTTAAGTTTCACCGTGCGGGTCATGCTAATAGTTCACTTTCCAAAGGAAATTCACTAATTCATTGAAAATACTAATATAAATATTGAGTGGTTGGATGTAATTAACATAACAGTTACCGGTAATCAGATAATATCTGTACTTCTCTATACCGATCTGAAAATAAAAAAATATAGCTTTGAGTGGCTCACTCACCCACTCACCTCTCACCCGATTCAAAAATAGGCCCTTTGTTTTCACTCCATTGACCCCAAAGTTATTCTTAAAAGGATAATTAATTAAATCAGCTGTTTCCTTTAAGGAACTCTAATTCATACTTTAAAAATGCTTTCACAAAATATTTGAATCACGTTTCATAAGTATTTTATGAATTATTTAACAAAATGGGGAATGTATGTTTTTATATAATTTAGGATAACATAATAAATTAATCAAAATATTATTATTATGATAGTATTTAAGATCGACCAGTATTATAACATAGACGTCGATCTTAAATAGTTTGTCTTACGTAGACTTCTCATTGCAAAATCTGTCCCTAGTTTTGTGTGTGCTAGGAATCAAAGAGACATAGTTTACAATAATCACCAACTGAGTATACTGCTGTCAACTATTACTTATCCTCTCAGGAGGGGATAATACAACAGTTGGTGTGTCAGGAAGCACATATATAAGTTGATTATTGCTTGCTTTCTGGGGTGTATTTTTTACAAGTTAACGTAACTAAAATAAATAGTTGACAGTAGCTCACTCTGTCGGTGCCTTGACCGAACTACGTCCACTTCAAATTCTGGCTAACACTAAAAGGGGGACACCTGGGCCATATAGATAGGATCTACCCTACTGATATAAATTCAAAATAGTCTTGGTTGTATTGAAAGTAGGTTATTAGGTAAATTTGTATGGGGAACTATACCCGCGTTTGCCAGAACTTCTATTTTGCAACAGTACAAACAAATAGAGAGCGACGGGAATAAGTTTTAATGAACATTCAAACGACTGCCAAGTGAAAATTGTATAGAGATTTACTTAAACCTTAAAACATGCAAGCAATAAATGATCTCCAGTAGTGAACAAGTTCGAATCAAATTGAATTGAACTAATCAATTACGATCTGTTATAAAACACTGCTACAAGCGAGAACAAAATAACTTTTGTTCTGGACATACGACGTGTCTTCATAAATGATACTATAATGTTAAACGAGCAGTGCCTTTATGCCAAAATGGATTCGGATTCCCGCTTAAGTATTTTGCTTTAACTTTGAAATATGGGTTTTTGGGTCTCAGAAATCGATTGTGAAATTCTTAACGACAGGAAAACTTTACTATTGCTGGAAACACATTTTAAAGTTGAAAGTTTTAACATTGGGTCAATAGAGTTTAAAATCGTAACAGAATAATCTCAACAGCTGATCACAAACATTCAGTTAACTGTCACGTGGTAACGAATTAGTATGTGATTTCCCTCTGAGTTAAACTAGGCCCCGCGGGGAGGTTAGGAGGCTCGTTAGTTGGCAGAAATATAAATAAACAATCAAACTTAACAAACAAACTTAAGCTTAAAGTACAGTGCCAAAATCTCATTTCCCGTATGTTCTAATTAAGTCTCGATCGAATCAATGGAAATATTCTCTCACTTGGTAAAAAATAAACGGTATCAGGAAACTGACACATACTTTCTCCCTTCTAGCCCAACTTTAATGAATAAATTACTTTTTATTTACTAAATATAGAATACAAAGCACGGTCGAATGTGCAGAAAATCTTGTAAACAAGTTGTTTTAAAAAACATCCACCCAAATCCCTGCTTTGGAGGCACTACAGAATCCATTGCTGCACTCGTGGTTTTAAGAGGGGAAATGCCCCCTATTCCCCCCCAGGGTTATTAAGGGGCAACATATTTCGAATTTCCTCTGTTGGTCAATACTAACTTGACAAGCATATCAAGTTTGAATGAAATTGATCAGTAAATAAGAGAGAAATAGTATTTTTTTTATTCCCCATAAGAATAACATGGGTACAACGTACTGCGTTTACTGCAAAATGAAAATTTCAATTTTCTCCGAAACCAGCAATCGTAGAATAGTTAATCAAAATACTAAATTATTTATTTTTTTGAGCTCTTTTTAATGGTGAATAGTAATATTTTTTTATGTTTATGTATTTTTATGAAAAATCCAAAAAACTGAATTTTTTATGTTTTAAGTCCTGTAATTTCTGAACCGGAATTTTTACAGGAATGCGGGTGGTGCCATTTTGTTGGAAAACTAAAGTTCTACAAACGAGTAAAGTTTAATCAAAATCGTTAGAGCCGTTTTTGAGAAATTTGGATTTTTCACGTTTTTTGGCGGTTTTGGGGGGATAATTACCCTTAAAAATCAAAAATTAAAAAAATGAAAAAAAAACCTGGAGATATCGTGGATTAGTACCTACATGCCAAATTTCATAAAAATCGGCCCATTGGTTAAGGCTCTAGCTCTGTACACATCCACACAGACACACACACACACACACACACACACACACACACACACACACACACACACACACACACACACACACACACACACAGACAGACATCACGTAAAAACCACTTTTTTGGGTTCAGGGAGCACCAAAGCGAATATTTCCACTAACAACTCGAATTCGAAAATTTTGACGAAAACAATACTTTCTCCATATACTATGTATAAGGGGAGAAAGTAACAAGCATCTTTTAAATGTAATTAACCAAGAGGGTAACACTGTTTGTAATATGACTAATATACTAAAAGTGGTTTAATTGAATAGTACATCCATCTGCCAACTTATTTGGCTCGTTCTCTACTAGAAATTTAACAGGCTAAACCAAAAAGACTCAGCAACACTAAAGGGGCAAGAATAATAGTGGAATAGGTGTAGGTATTTGCCAGTTTTTTTTAGGCAGTTACAGCTTTATAAATAAACTTGTTACTACAATCCCACTATAAAGATAACAACGCTACAACACAACCAAATTACCAGATATACGTCTGAAATAGTAATTTACGTTTGGTCTTGAGCAATAAAAGAAATTTAATGCCGTTTTAATGTCCCTAAGATAGAATTCCGGTTGTTCGGGTAGGGCTTTGGGCGGAGCAGTTATCTTATCACCCTCTTTACCACGCTTTCGTGTGAGCAATGCGAATAATATACTTTCCTCCAGGCTAAATGTTGTATATGTCAATGTTGCTCATACAAGCACTTTTCAAGGGTTTGTTAATATAACGTTTTTTTATTATTAGTTTTTTACATTTGTAATATAATACTAAATCAAAACCAAGAAAGGGAATGTGAAATGTGTGTACGATTTAGAGAAATATAAATAAATAACGATGCATTAATTTAATTATCAACAGCCTAACGCAGCCGTAACACCGCAGCTTGGTGTATAATACTAAGTACACTGAGAATAACACAATTAGCCAACATACATTTATGTACAGTATGTTGCGGCAGTTGTGAAAGGCAATTTTACGAATCATCGTAAATTATAAAATACCCCCGTAGCAGAAAACCGCGTACTCAGCGAATTTCCAATGCATATATATATATGTATCTTAATACCAAATAAAGCCACATACCAAGTTTCATCAATATACATTCATAAATAAACCATTTATGACATTTGAATTATTCTCCATAAGAATAACATGGCAGCTGAGTATGCAGGTTTGCTGAAGCAAGGAACACAAAAAAATGGGGTTTTATACAAATATCAATATAACTCATGTAGGTAAAGCCACATACCAAATTTCATTAATTTATTTTCATAATGAAGGCAGATAACACGTTACTTATACTCCATAAGAATAACATGGGGCTGAGTCCGCAGGTTTGCTGCTACGGGAGCCTTGGGTAAAAAATGGTTTTTTTGAGCAAATATCAATGGTCCACAACCAGATGAAGCCGTATACCAAGTTTCGTCAGTATACGTTCATAAATAAGCAAGATATAAAATTTGTATTTTCCTCCATAAGAATAACATTAGACAACGTATTGTGTTTAGCACTTTCAATATCTCGGTAACCAATTGACGTAGAGAAATTATCAAAATACCAAATTGTGTGTTTTTTTAAGCTGAATCCAATGGGGAAAATAAAAATTGACTATTTCCAAAATTATATGCAAAAAAATCGAAAAACCCATTTTTGGGGTAAAAAACCCCCCAAAATACCCCTTTAGATAGAGCGATCTGGCTGGTTTTCGAACTTAAAGTCATAAATGTTGCTTTACACGTTTATACTAAATTACATCAAAATCGGATAATGTTTACGAGAGTTATCGTGCTCATGGACACACACACACACACACACACATATATATATATATATATACAGTTTCGAACGAATGGTGTTTTTGGGGTCTGGGGACCTCAAAACGAAAAGTTATCATGGTCCCGGGCCTAGGTCTTACCATGCCGACTACGGTAATAGCTTCTTCCCTATAGGGGAAATTCGCTAAAATTCATTAACAAATTCCCTCTCTCTTTAACCTAATGAAAATTGATGATCACAAGATAACTGATTCTAGGCTAGTTGAAAAAATACTCAATACTTATGTAGACAGTTTCATCTCATCATTATTATCATAAGTTTAAAAAAATATCAGTTAAGTTTGGGACGATCGGTTAGACCACCAAATTCGTCCGAGTTGCATGATTATTACTTATTTTGCCTCACTGGATTTTTTGTTCCTATCTTAATCTTATACAGAATATATTAATTTAACTACACGATTAATTAAACAAATGTTCAATAGGCTTAGCCACTGAGCCCTAATTAAATACTGGATGTAAATGTTATCAATGAAATCACGTGCTGCCGCCACCATTTTGTCCTTACATCAAACAATATTCAAAAACCAACGATCTAAGAGGGCTTACTGAAGAATTTAGCACAAATAAAATGGGGTTTCTGGGTATTAAGTTTATGTGTAGGTAGGTTTTATGCGGGGAATTTTTGTGTTTTAATACAAAGTTGATTTATGTCATTGATATCATACTTTACACGCTCACGTTTCCCAGCTTGTGGTTGTAAACAACACTTTGTTGACTGTGTATTTGTTCATCTGTTGTTGATGCCAGTATTGACTATTAATTTATAATACTAGGTAATGAATTACGTAAATGTCGCACACTTGGTTGCTGTATTAAAAAAAACCCGATGCTGTATTTATACTGTTATATATTGTACAGGCTGTTCAAATAAAACTGTTCCAATGAGAATTATCTGTTTGAATTTCATTTCTAAAGGGTGTTTTTGTCGGTAGACCCTTAGTAATTTAATTGAGCCATCATTTTGAATATTATCTTCGTTGCTAAATGTGAGAAATAAACAAACAAATTCAAACTATACAATTGGTCATTTGAGGATTTATTTGTCAACGCACTGATGACACTATCTTACAGCGTCAAGTTCATTTAGCTCAAAACTTGTGTTTCAATGTGTAAGCTGCGAGTTGGAAAATTCTAGTCATCATATAAACAGGGTAAAATAACCTACGACTCACAACACTACAAAATATATTTACATTTATATTACACAAGACGGTTAGTATACTCAAAACATGGTACAAGGTGATTTCAACCAGTTACACCGGTCATCATCAACTGGTTCAAATCATCTTCGCCTTGTATAATCTTTTAGCGAATTTCCCCTGTAGGGAAGAAGCTATTACCGTAGTCAGCATGGTAAGACCAAGGCCCGGGACCATTATAACTTTTAGTTTTGAGGTCCCCAGATCCCAAAAATACCATTCGTTCGAAACTGTATATATTTATATATATATATGTGTGTGTGTGTGTGTGTGTGTGTGTGTGTGTGTGAGTGTGTGTGTGTCCGTGAGCACGATAACTCTCGTAAAAAAATTCTCATTTTGATCAAATTTGGTAGGTACAAACATGTAAAGCAACATTTATGACTAAATTCTAAAACCAGACAGATCGACCCATCCGAAGAGATTTTTTGGGGTTTTGTAATATTTTAAAAAGTAAAATTATAATTGTCATCATTGTATTCAGCTTTAAACAACACACAATTTGGAGTTTTGATAATTTCTCTACGTCAATTGGTTACAGAGATATTGAAAGTGCTAATAATCACAGTACATTGTCCAATGCTATTCTTATGGAGAATAAGAAAACAAATCTCGCTTATTTATGAACATATACTAACGAAACTTGGCATACGGCTAAATCTGGTTGTGGTATATCGCTGTTTAAACAAAAAAAAAACAAATTTTACCGATAATTCCTGTAACAGCAAACCTGCGTACTCATCCCCCATGTTATTCTTATGGAAAATAAGTAAAATGTAATGTCTCCCTTAATTATGGTCATAAATTAATAAAACTTGGTATGTGGCTTCACCTTGTTGAGTTATATTGATAGTTGCACACAAAAATTTTTGTGTTCCTTGTTGCAGCAAACCTGCGAACTCATGTTATTCGTATGGAGAATAATCAAAATGGTGTATATCGCTTATTTATAAATGTATATTGATGAAACTTGGCATGTGGCTTCACCTAGTTGAGTAATATTGATATTTAAATGAAAACCCATATTTTTTGTTCCTTGTTGCAGCAAACCGGCGTGTACTCATTCCCAGTGTTATTCTTATGGAGAATAATTCAAATTGTATATATCGCTTATTTGTAAATATATATTCATATGAAACTTGGTATGCCGCTTTATGTGGTATTAAGACATAATACTATGCATTGGAAATTCGCTGAGTAAGCAGGTTTTCTGCTACGGGGGTATTTTGTATATTCACCATTCACCTTCTTTTGTAAGGTGCTAAATGATAGCGAGATTAAACTGACAATAAGCTAAACTGACTAAGCTGATAAAGAGACTGAAATGACAAAAAAATGACTTGATTAGAAGGGAGCGGTGATAACGAGACTAAACTGATAATGAAATCAAGCTGATAACGAAATTTTGGTGGTAATGAGGTTGAGGTGTTAACGTGACTAGGCTCATAATGAGGATGAGCTAATAAAGAGACTCAGGAGGTTATGCGACTTAGCTGATAACGATACAGAAGTGTTAACGAGTATGAGCTGATAATAAGGTGGGGCTGATAACAAGATTAAAGAGGTGATTGAGGTGGAAATTTATTGTTCGTCATACTACGCGGGAACATATGACTTTCAATACTAAAATGCGGCTGGAAACTTGCTGTTTTCATTTAAAATAACATATGTTCATTTGTTGTCTTTTCCGATCACTAAAATTAGCTACATGTTAATCTTATGGTGAAAGCCTATTTTTGACGGACAGTTATTTTCCGATCAGTTTTAGAAGTTACAAACGCGACGCAACATCTGGTTTTCATTGTTGTCAAATCATTGGCCAAAGTTAACCTCTCATTGATGTTACACGTGTGAAGCATATTATGGCATGGTGTTTTTGTGATTTATAAAATAATGGCTAGCGGAAGTGGAGATTTATCCCAAACGTTGTTGGATAGAGTAAAGAAAGTATCAAATGAATTGCTACCTCAATTATCTCGGAACAGATACGAGGATGAATGCAAAAGATTTGTCACCTGGTGTACAAATGAAAACCTTACAATGAGCCAAGTAAGTGATGAAATATTACTTGTCTACATATCGGAGATATCAAAACAGTTTAAACCATTGACTATAAATACTGAAGGAGACATCCCATCCATATGGTCCAGCTGTCCCACTTTTAGTGTATGCTAGAATTTAAAACTGAATTAGTTTGATTAGATCACCGACAGATTGTGCTGCTGTCAAATATTTATTTTAGTTATTTACGTTAACTTTTAAAATATTTTCACCCCAGAAAGCAAGTAATAATCAACTTATGTTTGCTTCCTGCCACACCAACTGTTGTATTATCCCCTCCTTGAGAGGATAAGTAATAGTTGACAGCAGTACACTCTGTTGGTGATTGGTGTAAACTACGACCTCTTTCAATCCTGGCATACCCAAAACTAGGGACACATTTTATAATGGCAATGAGAAGTCTACTTCAGTATTTATAGTATTTATAGTCAATGGTTTAAACCTTCCACTTTGTGATCAACATTTTCAATGATTGGTAAATGTTTACAAGTAAAAGAAAACATTGAAGCTTCCCGTTTCCCTAAAACAATGGCATTTTTAAAAAGACAGTTGACTGTCTATGTACCTAAGAAATCTAATGTTTTTACAGTAGAACAAGTATCTGAACTCATGACCAAGGCTCCCGATAGCGTATGGTTACTGGAAAAAGTTATCTTAACTTTAGGCATTTTTGGAGCTTGCAGACGAGATGACATACTAAATCTTAAGAAAAATGATGTAAATGACAATGTCAAAATAAAAGATGATAAAACCCACAGGAACAGATTTTTTACCATCAGTGATGAAGATTGCCCATTCCAACCATGTCAGTTGATTAGGAAATTCATGCTTTTACGACCAGCTCATGCTAACAGTGAGAAATTTCTCGTTTGCTACAGAAAAGGAAAATGAGTTGCCCAAAATGTAGGTATCCATAAAATTGGTAGTGTGCCAACAAATGTTGCTACATTTCTTAAGCTGAAAACCCCAGACATCTATACTGGCCACGCTTTAAGAAGAAGCTCGGCTACAATGGTTGTAGAAGGAGGAGCGGACATTTTAACGCCCAAACAACATGGTGGGTGCAGATCGTCTAGCGTGGCTGAGGGATATATAGAAAACTCAATAAAAAGAAGAATTGAAGTATCAACAAAATTGTTTGCTAACGTGCAGAATAGGCCTACACCAGTACCAGGAATATTCCTTGGCCATCAAAACACTGCTAACACCAATGAAATAAATACTGATTCAGATGGCGAATATTTAAATGTGAATGATATTTTTGACGACGATGGGATTGGAGTGAGTGGAGAAATCGACAACACTGGAAGAAGTGCTACTCAAGTCAGTAACAAAACTCTTATTAATTTGTTGCAAAACAAACTGCCAAACAAAGGTATAAATGTCATGAACAATGAAAATTGTACCATAAAATTTGAATTTTGATAAAAAATAGCCCCTAAGAAATGTTTTAAAATAAGTAGCCTAGGCTTATGGTTTTTGTTTCATAAAATATGTAAATAGTAAAATAATAACCAGGCCTATGTGTTTTTTGAGTAAAATAAACCTTGATCTAGAATAAAATTTGTTTCTTGGTTTGAAATTATATGACTTTTTTGTAGTATGACGAAAAATAGGGCCTATCGTTCAATACTCGCCCGAAAAGCTCGTTGCCAGTGCTTTATCTAAATTCCGTGCTCGACTTCGTCCCGCACGTAATCACGATCTCGCACTGGAAAAGAGCTTTTCCGGACTAGTAACGAAATATACTATTTCATCATACTGCTTGGAAAACTGCTGTTTTCAATACATGCGTTGAGGGCGAAAGTAGTTCTTTTCAGTCCTAGGACGGAAAAGAATCAGTTGGTGGCGAGGTCATCAACTGTTCCGTTTCTGTCATTGATCAATATGTAGTGAATCTGCAAACTTGTGTGCGTCGATTGTAAGTAATCGATTGTATCGAGAGTTGTAATCAATTATTTTATCGATTGTGATTCATTGTTACATTGTTGTCGGTTTAAGTATATTTGTTACGTTTCAGTCCGACAAGATGAGTGACACAATTTTGCCTCAGGGAGAAGATAAGCTAAGCGATAACGCTGTACGCAGCGAGTCTGATTCCTGATATAGCTCGAAACGGTTGACTAAAGTATTCCTTCTTGCAATCGATAGTCCACAGCATTCGTTATAACTATCGTTATAGTAAGTCTAACCTAACACTAACACAAACGTAAAAGAGAATAGTTAAATACATCTGTAGTAACAGCTGTTTGTTAGTGAATTTCCTTTGGAAAGTGAACTATTAGCATGACCCGCACGGTAAAACGTAAGCCCGGGACCACCATAGAAGTTCCTAACGTGACCCCCTGAACACGTTTTGGGGAGTCGTTCAACATTTTATATATATACATGTATATCGTAATTATATATGTCGTTCAAAATTTTATATATATATATAGACATATATATATATAGCAATTTTGAACGACTCCCCAAAACGTGTTCATGGGGTCACGTTAGGAACTTCTATGGTGGTCCCGGGCTTAAGTTTTACCGTGCGGGTCATGCTAATAGTTCACTTTCCAAAGAAAATTCACTAACAAACAGCTGTCACTACAGATATATTCAACTATTCTCTGTTACGTTTGTGTTAGTGTTAGGTTAGACTTAATATAACAAACTTAATATATATATTGTTTATAGGATATATATATCTGTTTGCACTCTAGCGGTCGCATTTTTTGTCCGATTAACTTAAAATTTAGTAGGGACGTTCCTTTCTGAAATCAGTTCTACAAGTTCGTTGGGTAAAACAATCGTAAAACTCCAAACCCTTTTTTGGGGATTAATCTTCAAAAATTCAAGTTTTTGGGCCCACAAAAGGGTCTAAAAAGACCCAAATGTAAAATTAATGCATGTAAAAAGATGGGAATTAGTGAGACGAAAGTGTTAAGCCCTCTATCGTCATTATAGCATAAATATTTACCGAGTTATTAAAGAAAATGCGTTTCAACTAAACACAGTACGTTGTCTTATGGGGGTTTTACACTAGAAAAGCCTGCTACTCCTTTGTTAGAGTACTTTTATCATCCCCAGTAACCTCACGCCTACTTTCAAGCCTGACTGGACCTTCTCCTAACATTATAATGCGCAAAATTGTATTCCCAGCTTTGCAGGTAAATGAAACCAGGAGCATCAGAACAGCCAAAAAATCAATGATTTCAGATTTCAATAAAAATTGGAATAGAAGTATGTTTTTACACTAATTTTAAGTTTTAAAAGTTTTGGTGTGGAAATTCACTTCCCTCACATCAGCGTGCTGCGTGCGAACTCGTTTTAAATAGCAAGCACAAGACGGAAGCCATTTTGGGAGCAAGCTTTCATAGGTAAATAAGTTGTAAAATATTAGTTTTGAGAAAGCAGATAGCTTAATATATTGAGCAGTAAGACGAAAAATATAGATCATCACATGGGCCAAATGTGGCTTTTCAATCCTCGCTCATTTTCCGACCTCGACTTCGCCTCGGTCGTTAAACTTGAGCCCGTATCGAAAAGCGTCACTTTCGGCCCTAGTGATGAAATATACTAATTTACGTCGTAATTTTAAGACATTTTCAAACAATTTGCGAGTCGGTCTGTATTGTATAGCCCTAATCAAATCAGCTTTAAACGCTCCTTCACGATGCCGTACGCTTTGGCGTCTGCGCACTAATGTGATGTCATAAATTAACTCTTTTACAAATTGCTATAAACTTCACCTATTCTAAAACCTTTATAATCTGAAATTGCATATCACATTAAGTTGAAACCAACGATATTACATTTTTCAAGATATACAAAAATGGGAGTAGCCCCAAAGTTTTTCACGTGATAGGTATACCAGATAAAATAGGAAACCAATATTTGCTTAAGGATAGTAACACTGGTGCAGACAAGTTCGAAACTTCCTTCATAATGCCGTGTTGGCTAGTGCAGCCTGCACCCTGAGTAAGATGCAGGTGTTCGAAAAATCTTCCTCTTCACAATCAGCAGAACAACCAACAAACACTCCAGTAAATTAGTTATAAAATATAACATAATATGTATATATAGCAGATCTCAATGTTCATGATGCTTTAACCCCAGCTTTTAAGTTAAAAGTGGCTGACACCATTTATGGACGTATTAGTTATTACCAATAAGTTTTGTAGATTTGGCTCAAGGAGTCAGAAATGTCGTCAGAACTAATCTATCATTTTATCTTTTATCATCCGTCTCAAAGTTAACCTCTTAAGGAGGCATCCAAGGTGGCGACCGACTGATTCT
Source organism: Allygus modestus (assembly GCA_963675035.1). Classification (NCBI taxonomy): domain Eukaryota; kingdom Metazoa; phylum Arthropoda; class Insecta; order Hemiptera; family Cicadellidae; genus Allygus; species Allygus modestus. Next base: position 132,901,641 of record OY776114.1, read on the forward strand.
TAATAAGAAAAAAATAGAGATCTGATCTTTTAATTAGGAACATAGAATAACTTATAATCTAAGTAAGTTCTAAGTAAAATTGTTTGGTCTCTCTCTAAGAAAATCAATTATAAAGCTAAAATACTCTGTCGTTTTTCAAAAATGATATAGTTGTAAACAAGTGATAAAAGTTATTAGTAATATATTAAATACACATTATAATGATATTACGAATTATTGCCCTTAAAACACGATTAAAAATTAGAAAATACGATAAATGAATAGAAAAAAATAGGTAGAGAGAAAATAAGGAATATTTAAACAATATAATTATAAAATTAATATTAAACAGTATATTTATTATATTAGTACTTTATGATAACTAGCAGCAAAATCTATATTTAGGATGAAAAACAAAATTCGAAAAGCGACTCTGATGTACTGATTGTGTTTGAGGCGGGATGAAAAATGTGACATACAGAAAGGATAGACCCTTATCAAGTTAATACCGCCATTCGTCTCACTCATGTCCTCACATAATGTTAAATGTTGTTACCGGGTAACAACTAAATAGGATTTGGAATTTAGTAAAAAAATTAAAGGATAAAATATTAAAATATTAAATTTACAATAAGAACCAAGAAATGGTTTTAAGCGTAAACACGGATTGTACCCAAGATACATTTAACATTTAACGTTATTTAATTTATAACATGTAATGAATTATCTCCCTAAATCCTTAAGTTGAACAAATAGGAAAATCCTGTTTTGTTAAAATTAGAACTAACACGACATAACAGCGTTAATAGTTGTATGTCCAGATACAATAACTTACATTTATGTGAGGTTTTGAGCAATAAAAGAGATTTAATGTGGGTTTAATGTCTCCAAGATATCTCCGTCTGTTCTGGGAGAACCTTAGCGGAACTCTCTTATCACTGACTCTGTAGTCGACTGTGGTATTGCATCTACTTCCCTGTTGGCGACTGTGGCATTGCATCTCCATACTCTGTAGACGACTGTAGTATTGTATCTCCGTACCCTGTAGAAGACTGTGACATTGCATCTCCGTACTCTGTAGACCACTGTGGTGTTGCAACTCCCTACTCTGTTGGTGACGGCATTGTATCACCCTACTATGTAGGTGACTGTGACATTGCATCTCCGTACTCTGTAGACGACTGTGACACTGCATCTCCGTACTCTGCAGACCACTGTGGTGTTGCAACTCCCTACTCTGTTGGTGACTGTGACATTGTATCACCCTACTATGTAGGTGACTGTGACATTGCATCTCCGTACTCTGTAGACGACTGTGACACTGCATCTCCGTACTCTGTAGACCACTGTGGTGTTGCAACTCCCTACTCTGTTGGTGACTGTGGCATTGTATCACCCTACTATGTAGGTGACTGTGACATTGCATCTCCGTACTCTGTAGACGACTGTGACACTGCATCTCCGTACTCTGTAGACCACTGTGGTGTTGCAACTCCCTACTCTGTTGGTGACTGTGGCATTGTATCACCCTACTATGTAGGTGACTGTGACATTGCATCTCCGTACTCTGTAGACGACTGTGACACTGCATCTCAGTACTCTGTAGACCCCTGTGGTGTTGCAACTCCCTAATCTGTTGGTGACTGTGGCATTGTGTCACCCTACTATGTAGGTGACTGTGACATTGCATCTCCGTGCTCTGTAGACGACTGTGACACTGCATCTCCGTACTCTGTAGACCACTGTGGTGTTGCAACTCCCTACTCTGTTGGTGACTGTGGCATTGTATCACCCTACTATGTAGGTGACTGTGCCATTGCATCTCCGTACTCTGTAGACGACTGTGAAACTGCATCTCCGTACTCTGTAGACCACTGTGGTGTTGCAACTCCCTACTCTGTTGGTGAATGTGGCATTGTATCACCCTACTATGTAGGTGACTGTGACATTGCATCTCCGTACTCTGTAGACGACTGTGACACTGCATCTCCGTACTCTGTAGACCACTGTGGTGTTGCAACTCCCTACTCTGTTGGTGACTGGGGCATTGTATGATCCTAATATGTAGGTGACTGTAGTATTGTATCTCCGTACTCTATAGACGACTGTGGCATTGCATCTCCGTACTCTGTAGACGACTGTGGCATTGAATCTCCGTACTCTGTATACGACTGTGACATTGCATCTCCGTACTCTGTAGACGACTGTGACACTGCATCTCCGTACTCTGTAGACCACTGTGGTGTTGCAACTCCCTACTCTGTTGGTGACTGGGGCATTGTATGATCCTACTATGTAGGTGACTGTAGTATTGTATCTCCGTACTCTATAGACGACTGTGGCATTGCATCTCCGTACTCTGTAGACGACTGTGGCATTGCATCTCCGTACTCTGTATACGACTGTGACATTGCATCTCCGTACTCTGTAGACGACTGTGACACTGCATCTCCGTACTCTGTAGACCACTGTGGTGTTGCAACTCCCTACTCTATTGGTGACTGTGGCATTGTATCACCCTACTATGTAGGTGACTGTGGCATTGCATCTCCGTACTCTGTTGGCGACTGTGTCATTGCATCTCTGTACTCTATTGGTGACTGTGGCATTGCATCTCTGTACTTTATAGGATACTGTGGCATTGCATCTTCGTACCCTGTAGGCCACTGAGGTTTATTATCTTCATATTCTGTAGGCGACTGAAGTGTTAGATCTCTGTATACCGGTGGAGACTGTGACATTGGATCTCTGCACTCTGTGGGTGACTGTAAGAAAAGTAAAAGTGTGTATATTTATTGATAAATATTACAGTGTGGTACATTCTACAGTTAAAACCATTCACTTGCCCACACCTCATTATACCTCATTACACTTCATTAGGAATTTCCGAAGTTTAAAATATGTATTCCCCCTGCATAATGTCTTCTTATTAAAATCATGATTAATGCAAATAAAACCCCCAGAAATATTTCCCCATATATAGGGAGTTGTATTGAAGGAAACAAGTTTGATGACTACATGAAACAAATCATTGAATCAGACGTCGTGTACAAGTTGACTTGGTTATTTGGAGTCTGATTTCCCTGAAGCCAGGCTGGTTATTCGCAGAATCATCGTCTGTCATTGACTTCAGACGTCTTAACACTCATATCCGAACAGAAGTATTATATCAATACTATAATTCGCATTTGTCTGTGGCTCCGTGCGTCCATCCGTCCGCTCCGTGCGTGCGTCCGTCCGTCCGCGGCTGTTTCTTGAGCTGTAATGGCTCCCAAGATACGAAAAGATATTTTTTAGGGGTAATCGAGGTCGGATAAGATCCACGTGTTGTTTGTTTTCCTTGAAAAGTAACCTTATTTGAGTTACGGTAGATTAAAGTTTTATGTTTTTAGGCCATTTTAGTTGAGCCGGGAGTTCAGCTGTGGATTTCTATTTCTACAAGCTTTGTTCCTGAAACAGCTGATTATTTCCTGTGGTCACGAAAGCGGTCGTCAATACTAGTAGCAGTTCGGGTAACAGTGCTTGGCATCTGGTTAGCGTATGCTCTGGAATGACTTTTCGCCTCTATTTGACTTAGTACCGTTAGTGTTACAGTCTACTTTTGTCAACAGAAACCAAAAATCACTTATTTAATTTTAAAATATTTGTTTTGGTTGTTTTTGGTAATGTCTAATATTATTTAGAGAAATGTCAGTAGTTTCTCGCCTTTCCCAGGTGCCAAGCACCGTGAACCGAAGTGTAATATATAATTCCCATTTGTTTGTGGCTCCGTGCATCCGTGCGTCAGCGGCTGTTTCTCGAGCTGTAATGGCTCCCAAGCTACGAAAAGATATTTTTTAGGGGTAATCGAGGTCGGGTAAGATCCACGTGTTGTTTGTTTTTCTTGAAAAGGAACCTTATTTGAGTTACGGTAGCTTAAAGTTTTATGTTTTTAAGCCATTTTAGCATATATTAGCGGAGCCGAGAGTATTCAGCTGTGGATTTATTTTTCTATAAGCTTTGTTCCTGAAACAGCTGATTATTTCCTGCAGTCGCGATAGCGGCCGCCAACACTAGTTTTAGTATATTTAATTACTAACTGTTACCCGGCAGACGTTGTCATGCCTTTGACTATTACCAACTAAAACCAATATCACCAAGATCACCTGTTCAAGTAAACATGTCATTAGCTTTTATGTAAACAACAATATCTTTCGCTAAGGTTTATATGGGAACCGTTTTGGGTCTCTTGGGTGGACCCCAATTGAGTTAGAACGAAATGGATGGCTTAAAAACCTTCTCCGTGAAAGTTTACATATATATACCAAGTTTCATGGCAAACGGTCCAACGGTGTCCGAGTCAATAAAGTTCAAATATATATACAAGCAAAGAAACCAACATACTTTTTTATAAATATAGATAACAAATATAATATTATCATTTAAATTGTTTCATACTTTTCTCGATCCAAAGGCAATTGCAGTAAAATATTATTATAAATTACCAAATAATGAATCTATTATCTCATTCTTATGTATTTACAAATTTAAATAATTACCACCCAAACAATGTATAACCTATGTTTTTAAAGCTAACAAGATAATATTTAAAAAAATGAAATAAGAAATGTTTTTGAACGCAGTAGACAGAACACTTAAAGAAACATAAACTTGAATACGTTTTAATTTAGATTGTCTCGCTAAAGCAAGTAGTGTATGTGTAAAAAATTGTGTGTGTAAAAAGTTGTGTGTGTGTTTAAAATAAACAAAAATATGAACAAAACTAAACAGACCGTCGTGTCGGTGATAACTACGGAAACCTCCGATCTCATCCGGAAAATTAAACGAGTTCGCACGCAGCACGCTGACGTGAGGGAAGTGAATTTCCACATAAAAACTTTTAAAACTCAAAATCAGTGTAAAAAAATACATTTGTCCAATTTTTATTGAAATCTGAAAACACTGATTTTTTGGCTGTTCTGATACTCCTGGTTTCATTTACTTGCAAAGCTGGGAATACAATTTTGCCCAATATAAGGTTAGGAGAAGGTCCAGACAGGCTTGAAAGTAGGCGTGAGGTTGCTGGGGATGATAAAAGTACTCTAACAAAGGAATAACAGGCTTTTCTCGTGTAAAACCCCCTTAGGACAACGTACTGTGTTTAGTCGATACACATTTTCTTTAATAACTCGGTAAATATTTATGCTAGAATGACGAGAGAGGGCTTAAAACTTTCGCCTCTCTAATTCCCATATTTTTTCATGCATTTATTTTACATCTGGGGCTTTTATGACCATTTTTGGGCCCAAAAACCCAAAATGTTAAAGATTAATCGCCAAAAAAAGGGGTTTAGAGTTTTCCGATTGTTTTGCCCAATATTATATATATGTCTATATATATATATATATATATATATATATATATATATATATATATATGTCTATATATACATATATATATATATATAAAATTTTGAACGACCCCCAAAAACGTGTTCAGGGGGTCACGTTAGGAACTTCTATGGCGGTCCCGGGCTTAAGTTTCACCGTGCGGGTCATGCTAATAGTTCACTTTCCAAAGGAAATTCACTAAAAACCATAGCAGAACATAAATAATATTGAATTACTCGCCGTACTACTTCTTCTGCATAAGACAGTTTTGACATTTGAGAAACACCAACCTTTTGCTCAAGAAACACAGGATTTCCCAAAGATATATTTATATTACGTAAGTGATAGCGAAGTAAGATTGTTTGGAGAAAACTTGGGACAGCTCAGCAAATCAGATGCTGTATACAAGTCGACTCGGTTATTTGGAGTCAGATTTCCCCGAGGTCGGTGAAGCTTTTACCCAGAACGATCGCCTGTCATTGATATCATACTTTACACGCTCACGTTTCCCAGCTTGTGGTTGTAAACAACAATTTGTTGAGCTGTTGGTGATACTGCAAAATATAAAGACGTAAAAATTGATTATTTGTCTCAAATGGGTTATTAAACACGAATTACGCTTTACAATATATTCCAAAGAACGGTCTAAAACCCATATCTTCAAAAAGAAAATAAATAACCAACAGAATAATGCTGAAAAATAATTAATATAGCCTTGCAATTAAAAAAAATCATTATGTTTGAATTAAAAGGCTTGTAAACTAGCAGCTTTGTAAAACCTTTGCTAACTTTAGTAAATGTTGGAAGGGTTTTCACTTTGTTTTTATTTATTTACTTATTTTCTCAACAAATACACCATTTTTACTATATAAGTAGTTGGTTACCCGTCGAAATTCGACGGATACAATATTAAGGGTAAGTATTCCATGGTACCCTTGTGCAATGTATACATTGTTATACACATTGCCTTGTATTCGATACTAATTCACCTTGGTCCAGTCGCGCCCGCTACCGTTTACCTTTAAAACGTCAAAATGACTATGTTTGTTTGTAAACAAACTAATAAATAACAGATTACTGTAAATACATTTCAGCCAGCTTTTCGTAGACCGCATGACAATGGTCCGATGGTGGATTGCCCATATGATTCCCCCCTCACCCCCTGTCATCCAACACTGTTGCCAGACGAATTTCACAAACAATTATTCCGTCTGTTTGTTTTATGTTGTGTACGATAGTAATGGATTAAGACAGACGACAGATATACTTCACCATGTGATTTAATAAACAAGAGCGATTTGACAAAAATGTATTAACTTCCATTGGACTACTTTGGTGCTACTTACAATAAAATTATCCGTAAATACTTAAATCCGGTCTGAATAGAGTCAAATATACGATTGTGACTTTATCTGTGTTTGGGGGGTGGAGTTATCACTATAAATCAAATAGTTTTTCCATAAGCGTGTCCCAACTTATTCGGTTATGTATAAATTGCAAATAAGTAGTTCCTAGGGTGGTTCAAGATTATCATCATAGATTGCAGCATTCCAGCATATAGAATTTTCCATCCTGTAAAAGATCTAATTAAAAAATAAGGCGATTTTTAAAGGGCTACCGGCCAATCTGTTAGTTTTAAAATTATAGTTGATGTGTTATTTGAAAGCCTTTTATGTGAAAGGCACGTCTAAATGTGCCTTTTGGGGGTTTGGAAGACATCCACCTTCAGGGCTTTGAACCCTGGGCTTTCAAAGTTCCAATGCTAATCTTATGGAAGAATAGAAATAAATGTAATTTAACATTTAAGAACAGCTGATGATACTAACAAACAGTACAGAAGAAAGATCAACTGTTTTAAAAAGCTTCTGGAATGTCAACTCAATGTCAACTAATAATCCGGTATATGATATACTGAATATGAGTGGATACTCCAAAAATGGGAAAAACGATTTGCTCGAATTTGAGCAGCTGGATTTGCTGTTCTATATTTAAAAAGTTATTTTTGGAATATATGTAATCAAATGAAAAATGTCCCTCATGGAGCCACGGAGAAATAATAGGCCTACGAACATAAGCGCTATGTTTGCTCTCAGCTCAAGGAGCGAAACTAAAACTGAATAAAAAGGAATTCACTACTTAAAGGGTTATGTATATATTTTAGATTATGTCAATTAATACCGTAATAATTGCAACATATGAGACAAAATATTATCTTATTATTTTGGTCAGCTTGAATCGACTTTAGAAATTGCAATATATGTCGTTGAAAGATACTAGCCACTAGTGATTTTCTTTAAGCCAGCTGATTCCATTTGATACTTGCCTGTTTCTTAGATACACAATATACGTGTGTTTTAATAATCAGCTGGTTATAGAATCTTAAAATAGTGATAAAACTAGTGGCTTGAAGGGGCGATAGCCCCTATCCTTGCTCCAAGTAGGAACACACGTCAGATAAAAAACAAAGTAGACATTAAAATCACATATTTTAATGTAAACAAGGCAGACGTTTTTAAATCCATATGCTTCTTTTATGGGGAGTATTTTACGTTATTTATAGTTTGCTTGTCACTTTTTGGAAATACTGCTATTTTTCCGAGTACCTGGGATCAAGACCTATAATTTGAGCCGCCTGCCACCATCCTGAGATTTGCCAAATTCTCACAATTTTGACTTAAAAACTTCGCTTACAGAATTATATAAAAAGATAGGTTTTAAAAAGTTATTTTTTGATATTCTAAATGAATTCATTTCAAAAATGTAAGTAGATTGTGCAAATATAGATACTTGGAACGGGTGGCACGAGGCACAGCTAAGTCCACATCACATAGTAGAGAGGGGAAATGTATGTAACAATTCACCGGTTTGAAAAGAAAAAGAAGATCCAGATATTTTATTCTTTCTTCAAGATTTTGAAGCCCAAATTGAGTCTCCACGACTGAAACTGGAGTATCCAGGTATCTAAAGCCCAATCTCAGCCCAAGCACTCTGACAAAACGAGTCTGAACCTTCTTCAACAGATCAATATGGCCACGTTGGTAAAGTGAGCAAATCATTGAAATTTATTCAAATAAAGGACGCACCATTGTTTTATATAGGGTCACCAAAGTCTGGGGGGGATTTGAAGTAATTTGTTTGTCGAATGATGACACCCAGAGATAATGATGCTTTAGCTGTGACATGGATAATATGCTCGTAGGGACTGAGAGTAGGGGTCATTATTACTCCAAGGTCTTTGGGTACTTATTCTCCAAAGTATTTTACCCTTCTCAGACACGAACGTCAATGTTGTAGCCACATAACTGTCTCTGACCATCACGAGAAAATGACATAACACAGCATTTGGATACGTTCAGCTCCATAGCATTGGAGGTACACCAGGTCACAACATTGACAGTGTGTTCTGAAGCACTTTATGATCTTGGTGAGTCTATTCTGTTGAACACCTTAACATTATCAAACAAAAGGAACGTTGAATAAATTACCTCACTGATATGGTTCATAAATATAAGGAAAAGTGTAGGGCCCAGATGTGAACCCTGTGGAACTCAAGAAAGCACTGGAAATGGTTTCGATATAGCATCACCACATTTCACAACAAGGAAACGATCAGTTAAATAGCTCTCCAGCCACTTCAGCAATGGTCCACAAATTCCATAACCCAAAACAGCTTAGCTATGAGTAGGCAGTGGCGGATTTTATCAAATGTTTTATTGTTCTGTGTGAAGTTGTAAATTTACTCGAAATCCTGAAAAACACCATTGAATATGTATGTATACTTAATAAATAGTCAATGATAATACTCTGAAACTCTTGAACAAAATTTGTGCTACGTGAAGAACCCCAGAATGGAATATCAGATTACCTGCGCTTCCCTTCCCACAGTAAATTACAAGAGTTCAATCAAGTCGACTCTGAGACTTGCTAATGAGACTGATAAAAAGCTAATGAGAGCTGACGAGACTGAGCTAACAACGAGTCTGAGCTCATGATGAGGTTGAGCTGATAACCAGGTTGAACTGAAAAAGAGACTGTGATAACAAATCTACCCTGATAAGGTTACTGTGCTTACAACGAGACTGAACTGAAATCGAGACAGGCCTGATAATGAGATAATGAGCTTTGATTTAATCAGTTTTACAAGCTAATTTTCGATCCCATTCAATTCGGCTCGTACTTACCAACACTTTTCTCAATGAAAATGGTATTTAATTCTTTTGGGACTTTAACATCGGAAACATCGGTAATTATAACTATTTTCAAGACCTTTTAAATGGCTCAGATAAGTGTTAAAGGACCGGCATATCTACATAACGATAGCAAAACTGGCAGAAAAGTTCGAAACTTTTTTTAATAAAGCGGAATATTGTGCAAGGAGAGCGTAGCCTGCACTTTGAGTAGGATGAGTATTTTTGGATTGCTTGAACTCCCACTCACTGCAGAAAAATAAAAAACCTATTTTGATGACTAATCAAAATAATCATGGAAATCCGTAGAGTGTTTAGTTTAGAATCGTTGGATAAAAAACATCAGTTTCTTTAAATACGTTGAATTTTATAGAGTTTTATTGGCTTGATTCACAGTACTTAATCTGATCTAGCATGCTAATATTTGTGTCAAATCATCACAAATTTTACACTTCTTTAACAATTGTGTACAGAATGCAGTTTTAAAATAATATCAATAAAAATAGATACTTTTTGTGTAATTGTTAATTATTTGTGTTTGAAGAGGGGAACTGCTGCTACTTTGAAAAACATCGGACCTAAGACTAAAGGCGGTCCCACACTTCTCGCGAACCCGCTCGAACATTCGGCTGAACTCCGAATGTTCGGAGTATTCGTGAGAAGTGTGGGAGCTGCACGAACTTAAGAATTCATACGGTAACATATGGGACGGAATGTTCAGTGAACATTCTGGAGAATATTCCGCCGAATGTTCAGGCCTGTTCGCGAGAAGTGTGGGACCGCCTTTAGGAAATTAATGAAGTACAGCACATAATATATCAGTAGTCTTGGTAAACCATGTCTAATCATTACGGAAAAAATTCGAACAGTAACCTTAATATACATTATTGTGCTTGAAGCTGAATGAAAAATGCGACCAACAGAAAGGATAGACCCTTATCAAGTTAATACTGCTATTCGTCTCCCTTACGTCTCCACGTCGCGTGGTGTATAGCTACTGGAATTCCAAAAGTTAGTGTCTTTGTAAACATAAATACTTTCTAATCATTTACTCATATTATATTTACATATATTGTGTTTTATTGTTTTATAAGAGTTTGTTTTTTACCATTTACTAGTCGGTTTACCGCTGTATGCTCGGGATGAGGTAGACATAGAGCCTGGTGTTTTTTTCTATATCTATATAATATTATAAAGAAGAGGTGGTTTCTGTCTGTCTGTCTGTCTGTCTGTCTGATGTTCCGGGTAGAAGTAAGAGGCACGTAAGTTGGCACACGAGAGCACTATTCATTTTAACCACTTTTTGTATACTAGTCACATTAAAAACGTGGTTGAACCACATGCGCTACTTGTTTACAGTTTCCTCAAGCTGTCAGATAGTGTTTGTTTACAAATAAATTGAAAAACAAATCGTTTACTAGCAATTTTTTTTAGTATATGTACTGCCGAAGCAAGTACGTTTACTAGCAATGAAATTGCTAAGTTTGAATGCAAGGAATTGCCTTTAAAACTGTCGCAATTTACATTGCAGGTACAACTGCAACAACAGCTGCCATTGAAAACACGATTAAGAAACAAAAAATATGGAAAATATGTTTTTAAGACTGAATTTTATGCATACGTTCGCAAAACGGTAATAGTTGGTTTATTTCTGTTTGTGCCAACTTACGTGCCTCTTACTGCAAACACTACTGAACCGACTGGGCTGAAACTTTACACAAAGGTAGATCTTGAACCCATGCAACAACACATAGGCCTATTCACTTCCTTAAAATCCCCTCGGGCTACGCCCCGTGAACGTCCTAAGTTTCAATGTTTACATTTCAGAAGAAAGCAAACATTCAGAAACTGTAATGCACACAGCTGTTTCAAGCTAACTTATAACACAGCTATTATTATTTGTTATTTTGCCTTTCTAACTCGTGCGAAGAACGGGTACATCAGCTAGTAAACTATAATCAGCTGACCAACTAAGTAAATTAATGTCATCAGATTAACATTGGAACTATGAAAGCCCATGGAGCGGTGCCCTAAAGGTGGTTGTTTTTCAAACCCCTAAAAGGCACATCTACAGAATAAGAGCTCAGGATCGAAACTAAACATGGATGCGAATTAATAGTTTTATAGGACTAAATCGACCAAAAAATCAAGATATTCGTTTAGTAATATAGGTACGGTAGATATATATTACAATAGTTCGTTAGTAAATCTTATTTGTCCGAGAAGATCAATGAGGCCCGAAATATAAATAAAGCTGTATTAAATGGTCAATAATCTGAAAACACATTTTAGTTGAGTTTAGTTGTTTCGTTAAAAGAGTTATTTACTTAGTTAAGATAACTAAAAAAGGTAGTAATTTACTTTATAGTTGGGAGAGAGGTTTAGATGCCAACATATCAGAATAAAGATAAAATCTCAGCTTCAATAATAACAACAGTTTTTGACAGTAAAAACTATTTAAGAATGAATCATACACACCATAATCACTTTAATAGTTAAATGTTCAGATAAAATAACCCATGTTTATGGGAGGTTTTGAGCAATAAAAGAGATTTAATGTGGGCTTAATGTCTCCAGGATATAATTCCGGTTGTGAAGGGAGACAGCGGAACTCCCTTATCACCGAGTGCGACTCACTCTCTAGACGACTCTGGCCTCACCGTGCTTCGTTTGATGTAAACCAGATTCCAATCTAGGAATATACTAGAAGATAATATTTACTATATAGCTTACGAGCTTGGGGCGGTTGAGTAAAATTATTTGCATCAGGAAACAAACAAGTAAACTCTCTTATTGATTTTCTTAGTGTTCTTACTTAATTATGATTCTAAATTACTAACTCTTAATTAATTATCTGCTCGGATGTGCTCGGGAAATGTGGATATAAAAAGTGACGCTACCTAATCTGTGGGCAATGGCTACCATGTGCTAAGCCTAGCTCGTCTTTACAAAATGAGTGTTGCTACTTACAAAATTCACTAGGCTATTTAAATATAGCTCACAAATGATCTTATTTGACTTCTCAATAAATATATTTATACTTGTGGTCTTCCTTACTTTATTGTAGTGAGTAGAATGTGTTTTGTATTTACTCTGGATGTCAACAAAAGGTAGGTGTACAATTTTTAGAATATCTTTAACTATTTGAATGAAATAAAAAGTTACAGAGGAACAATACAATATTTATTTATCTAGTAATACAATTATGTTTTGAAAAAGGTTCTCAATCAGTGGGATTTACAATAATATACAACTCAGGGGGAACAGTTACAATGAGTGGCCTAGGCTAGAAGGTAAATGACAATAATATTTATAGGCCTAAGACTAAATGTTCATATTTTGGTTCTAAATGGGGTTCTTTACAAATGAGGGCTCTTTTTCTCAGAGGGGAAGTATCGTGCTGACTTGAATAACGTTGAAATGATATTTGAAAGAATATTTAATCCAATTAGGCTGATGTGTACAAATTGCAACAATGGAAAATTTTGGTGTTGTCCGGTTTCACTGAATTTACTGATGGTTAAAATACTCAAAATTAAATTTAGAAAAGATAGTTCAATGTAAAAATATACTCTTGATGTTACTTTAACTTTCAGAACATTAGACTTGTTCTATTTAAATGTCTGTATTCTTTCAAGTCCCTAAGAGAATACAATGGAAGTAGTTTACCAATCTGCTTACAAATGTTCTTCGCTCAATACCAGTATTTTGGGGATAAAACAAATAAAAGGGAGTGAATTTAAAGATGGTATTAATTGAGCAGTAAGTCCCTAATAAAATGAGCACCAAGCAATGCAAAACTTAGGCCATACTGGGTAAATTTAAATAGGAACTGTGTCCTTCACAGATTTTAGGTCTTAACACTATGGCATCTGGAACAAGAAGAAAGATCTAGTAGAGACGAGGTCTGGAAGCATGGTCCATTGTTGAGAAGCACATGGTCACACAATTGTTAACACTGGTCACTGTAATTTAGATTCCTTAAGGACTATTTTTGAAAAGTATATTATATAAAATTATAATTCTATTGCAATCCTCTCACATAACTTATATCTAAAATATTATTATTAACAAACATATTAAATTAAGTGAGTAGGCTATTATATGGGGATAGGCTGTGAATAATTATTGGTGATTAATTAATGAAATACATATTATTTTACAATTGCACAGATAAATAAACATTAAATACATAGAGGGGAGTGGTTTTCTGAGGAGTGGTGATAATGATGATTATTATTAGGCACGGACATAGGGCAATTAATACAAATAACACATTTAGGGGAAATTGATTAATTAATACATTGATAGGGAAACTTAAATATAAAATAACACATGATAGGAAAATTATCACTAAATAATGAATGAATGACATGTAATACTATAATTATCTCCTCAGAAATCTGTATGATATGGAATTAAAGACAGATTTCGATCAAGTATGAAATGGAATACATGAATTATTTAGTATGAAACATATTTACAGCTAGTTATGAGGTACATTAAATGATTGATGTTGGTTGGTGATAATACACTTCTTATTCTAAATTTACATAAACATAGGAACAATACATAAATGGGGAAATATGGGATGAGGGATTAGATAGTTCATGACCGCACACAAGGGGAATTGGGATTAAGGGAACATTTAATATAACAATTGTTTATTGGCATGGGGATGAAATTCTTCACTCGCATAACAACACTTTCGGTTTATACATTGTTTATTACAAGGGGAAAAATCACTGTTTATAATCATCGCATTTAATGAATAAATTGGTATTTAACTCTGTTTCTGGGGAATAATCACACTGTTCACTTGGGGAATAGGGAAGGGGTACGCACTCGCGGTTAAGGTTCATGACGATCTCCTAATTAAAAAAAATATTACACTTGATGATATGATGATGATGAACTATATACACTGTTTTTTTAAGAGTTTATGTTGTCAGGGTCTTCTTCACTATTTACAGTATCCTCTTCTACTATGGGTTCTATGTATCTTTTCAATGCAGATATGTGGTATGGTCCAAATAAGATGTCTTCGTTTTCTCTGGTTACATGAAAAGTAGATTTTCCTAAGATTTGCTTAATGATGAATGGTCCTTCGTAAACCTCGAAAAGTTTTGCAGTTTCTCCATAAATAGCTCGGGAGAGGGGATGTGACTTGATTAGCACTTATCATTTACCTTTAATGTTTGTGGTTTTCGATTCTGATTTAATTTTGCTGATCTTTTAATTCGTTTGGCATCTAACCTGCGTTTAGCGATGAGTAGCTTCTGTTCTATAGGAGTATCAATTATGAATGGATTTTCAGACAAATATTTTTCCCAAAAGCGGTGGTCTCGAACGCCGAACTGTAGTTCGTTAGGAGTGAATCCGGTCGATTCATGATATAATTCATTGAGGCATGCGTTAATATCAGGAATATATTTCGCCCACTTCTTGTGTTGACGGGAGCAATAGGTGCGTAGACATCGCTTAATTTCTCGAATAGGTCTCTCGGCAAGGTTGTAGCATGGGTGGTACACTGGATTGAAAATAAATTCAATATTATTCTGCTCCATTTTCTGGATGTATTCTCCGCTCTTGAATTGTGTTCCATTGTCAGACTGGATTCTTTTAGGGTATCCATAATTTGGGATGTGTTGAGTAAATAGTTTATTTAATATTGTTTTAGTGGTGGCTTTTTGGATAGGGTACAACTTGATGAATTTGGTGAAGATATCGATGACAATAAGTACATATTTAACGTTTGATACACTGGTAGGAAGAGGTCCGATAATATCAACGGCTAGCCGTTCATTCTTTCCTGTACATATCACTCCTTTCGCTGCGGCCACTAGCGGTCGGTTGCTGATCTTACATTTCTGGCAGGTATCGCACGTAGATAAATATTTCCTTATGGTTCAATTCATGTTTCGAAATATGAAGGTTTCTTGTAATAACTGAAAGCATTTCTTAGCTCCGCAATGTAGATAGAATAGGTGACATTCCCAAATGAGGTCTTGAATCATGCAATGAGGTACAGCAATTAACCATTTATTCTTCAATTCTTGGTAAAGGGTATTGTTATGAATGCGGAAATTATTTGATAACTTTTGTGCGACTTCTGAATCTGGTTGTTTTTCTAATGTTTCAATTATGGGTTGGAGTTTGGTGTCTTCTCGCTGGAGTTGGGGTAAGTTTCGTAATGCGCTCTTCAGATTTTGATCGGGGATATTCTCAATGTAATGGATAGTTAATTCTCTTGGATTGTTGTATGAAGTAGCGGATTGATCGATTGAGATGCGACTTAGCGTGTCTGCAGTGATGTTATCTGTACCTTTAGAGTGGACAATTTTAAAGTTATATTCCTGTATGGTGAGTATCCATCTTGCCAATCGATTATTTAATAATCGGCACGTTTTTAAGAAGGTGAGTGCGTGGTTATCTGTAATGATGGTTAATTTCGTTCCCAGGACAATGTATCGAGACTTTTGTAGACAATAAATGATGGCAAGGAGTTCCTTTTCAGTGGTGGTGTACCTTTGTTTGACTGGTTGTAACGTCCTCGACATAAACATTATGGCAGCTTTCTCACCATTTTCTCGTAATTGATATAAATGTCCGCCTATTGCATAGTCAGAAGCGTCAGTTTGTAAGAAGAATTCTTTAGATGGGTCTGGGTGTTTTAAGACGTTGGTTTCCAGAAATAGTTGTTTAATCTTCAGAATGGTGACATCATCTTCTTTAGTCCAGATAAATTTGTTTTTCTTTGAAGTTAATCGCATCAATGGTTGTGTGGTTGCAGAGAATTTATCTATGAATTTATTATAGTAATTTATGCTGCCAAGGAAAGCTTTAAGTTGAGTTCTGTTTTTTGGTGTAGGGAAATTTAGTATCGGTTCTACTTTGCTCTGGTCCATGTGGAGTCCATCGTTAGTTAAGGTGTACCCTAGGAATGGTACAGAATTTTGGCAAAACTTTGACTTGTTGAATCGAATGGTCATATTGGCTTCTTCTAATTTGCTGAATATGTACTCTAAATGTTTCATGTGACTCTCGAAATCAGGTGAAATTATGCAGATGTCGTCAACGTAGATTGCGGTGAAGTCCTCAGCTTCTGAATTGAATACATTGTCTAGCGCTCGAACTAAAGCAGCTTGTGACGTAGAGATACCAAATGGTGTCACAGTGTACTGGAATATCTTGCCTCTGAATTGGAATGCCGTATATTGTTTGGAATTTTCAGTTAATGGTATTTGCCAATATGATGCGGTCAGGTCGATACTACTTATAAATTTTGCATTTTTGCATTTTCCAAGGATCTCATTTACACTTCTATTACATTCAAAATCAGGTATTATAATTTCGTTTGCTTTTCGGGCGTCAAGGCATAATCGTATTTCTCCCGTCTTCTTAATGACTGGAATTATCGGGTTGATAAAAGTGCTTTTACTCCTCTCAATTACACCTAAGGATTCCATTCTGTCGATCTCTTGTTGTACTGCATCTTGATATTGTTGAGGTACAGGATAAGTTGTGCTTTTAAAATGTTGTGGATTATCTACTCGTAACTCGTGAGAATATTTGTTGCATATGCCTGGTTGTTCGGAGAAAACATGTTTGTACTTATTTAATAACTGGCTTAAAATTGTTTGTTCTTCTTTCTTGATGTAATCATTCGATGCTAAAGATGTATTAATTTCTTCTTGTGTCAATGTGCTGTCGTTTACTGGATTTGTTTGTAACTCGTTGAAGTTGTGTGCTGTGCTATCATATTTATCATATATTAAATCATCATTGTACTCATCGTACATCATATTATCAAAATTATTATTCATATTATTATTTGGCCTATGGCTATTATTAATTATTATTTGACATAACTGTCCTTCATGATGACACATATTAAACTTCATTGTAACATTATCATTATTGATTTTCATATTTATTTCGTTTGTGTTGAAATTCAAATCCATTTTGAGGGCAGATAGAACATCGACTCCGAGAATTATAGGTTTTATTAAATGTGGTACTATAAAATATTCAGTTAACATCGTATGTTTATCAATGGTGGTGGGAACATATATTGTACGGGAAACACGTTTAGATTTTTCTCCAACAGCTGTTTTGATAACGGTATTATTCACTGGTAATTCTTCAAATGGTTGTAGTTTTATCTTATTTTCATTGAACCAAGCTTCGGCTATACAAGTTACAGAAGAACCGGAATCAATTAAGGCACTAGTGCTGATATTGTTTAATGTTATATTGATTTCTGGACAGTTAATTTGTGTATAGTTTGAATTGACATCATTTTCGTATTCATCTTCTAAGAGGAAATTTTTATCACATATTATGTTGTTAGTCTGCATAAGATTTATAGAGTGGTTAATAGTTTGACCGAGGATATTGTAAGTAGGCGCTGTATTCAATGGGTGATCACAAGACAACATAACCCTTTCTCGGCCGTGGTCTACAGCGCCGAGTCGTTTCCCTGTCTCGTTTGAGACGGTGAGGAACGTGGACTAGCAGTATTGTTACTTGAGTGAGGGCTCATCGGAGGTGCCGTTGGAGCATTAGGCGGATTGGGATTCTGCCTAAATATGGCGCAGAGTTGGTTCTGTTCGTTGGTAGGGTGTTGACGATCATTTTTGTAGTTTTGTTCATAATTTCTGTGATGATATTGTTCACGTGATACGGTTTGTTGTCATGATGACTTCTATGGTATTGCTGGTTGTTGTTACCATTATTCCTGTAATGTTGTTGGTTTCGATACGAAGAGTTGTTCGGAGTGTATTTGTTCTGTTGATAATTATGGTACGTGTTCATTTTTGGTTGATAGGCTCGTTGGTTAGCATACCGATCGTTGTAATTCTGTTGGTTTGAAGTGGTTGGGCTGGCTGGTCGGTTGCTTTGCTGGTTGTTGTGGTTCCTGGCTTTCTTAGGTCCATCTTTTATGTCTTCTTTCTGCAGTAGTCTCTCCATCGCTCGGATCGTAGTGATGTTCTGTACGCTTATGCTGTCTTGGATTATTGCGTCAAATCGCTCCGCCATAAGAGTCACTATCTCCTCTTCACTTAGGCTGGGTGTCATCGATTGTAGTAACAATACTCTTTCTGTCAAGTACTCCGTCCGGCTTAACGTTCCGTTGGCTCTATACTTCTCAGACTCGATTTTTGCTTTAATTCCGCGTTGGACTGCCTGGCTCCAGTATTTTAGTTCGAATTCTCTCGCAAATTGTTCCCAATCAGTGATCTCACTTTTTATTAGCTGTAACCATCGTGATGCCGGTCCTTCGAATGATGTCTTAAGCAGGT
The DNA here is from genome assembly GCA_963675035.1 of Allygus modestus. Lineage (NCBI taxonomy): Eukaryota > Metazoa > Arthropoda > Insecta > Hemiptera > Cicadellidae > Allygus > Allygus modestus. The sequence continues at coordinate 132,920,481 of OY776114.1, forward strand.
CTTTCAGACACTCAGTTGAATCGCAACATTGGTTCCTTTCGAGGCCTCGCTCGTAATATCTTCTTAGCTTGTATAAATATTAATTTGGATTGCCGCTCCGTCCATTAAATTTTGGCATTAGACGATCATTGGCTTCGCTTCCACTGCATATTACTTTGATTTGTCCTGGCATTCTGTTTAGTTGATTTGATTGTTTCAGATTGGTTACTTCAGCTTCACATTTGTTTCAATTTTGGTTCAAGGTTTGGATTTCAATTTGTTGTGCCTCAATTAGTTTTGTCTGTAATGTAATTTTGGGGATGACTTCATTTTTCAGTGCCGTTAAGTTTGCTTTTGAGTTCCGCTCGTTATCCAGTTGGGTTTTGGCTGTTAGTTCTTCTATTTTCTGATCAAAATTTTGCTTATCCTCTTCCAGATGAGTTTTGACAATAGATACGATATTTTCCTGACATTGTTTATTTTCGAATTCGGCAGCGATTTGTTGTTGTGAAATACTGTCCAACACGAATTGTCTCATTTGAGTTTGGGAATTTTAAATTCTGAGTATTAATTTGTCATTTAGTTTGGCAGTTTCCTCGGCTTGGGCATTTTGTGTCATTTTGATGGCGTTAATTTCTGATCGAATTTCTATTTGGTTTTCCCTGGTTTCTTGCATCTGTGATTCGAAAGCGTTTCTACAGGCTTGAATTTCTTGCTGGGTTTCGTTGGAATTGTCGTTAATGATTTTGGTTAATTCGGCTTTTGTTTGATGGATTTGTTGATGAAAGTCTGCATGGATTGTTTGGATTTCAGATTTTATTTCGGATTTTAATTCGGCATTAGTTTGTTCAATTTACGCACTTAGTTGATGTTATTTTGTTCAATTTTGTTGCCCAAATTAGTCATGAGGGTAACTAGCATATTTATGTCGATTGCAGGTATTGGTGCAATTGGGTTTGTAGCATTTAATCCGCTAGTTGCGTCGTCCGTGTGTGTATCTGTCATCGGGCGCGAAGAATGAATCAGCGTCGACTCGATCAATGGGCTGGCGGTACGTCCTCGTTCATTTGAATGAATGAATCCAGTTCGGGAGCCTTCGGGTATGTCCGTCAGCGCTCAGGTCGGTCGACTGGAATTACTCCACTCAGATGTCGTGAAAGCAGTGTTACCGTCTACGGGCAGACTGAGAGAGGAATCTTGCGTCGAGGTTATGAAATCGACGTTCTCTGATTGGCTGATGGGGTTGGTGTAGGTTTGGCGGTCTTTGGTTTTGGGTGCTTCGTCTTGGTTTCGTACAACATGGCGGCTGCTCGATTCATCGTCGTCGCTTGACAGGGCGTCTGCTACGGGGTAGTTGCGTGTTTTCCGTAAATTGTATTTGTTTTCGGCCATTGTGTGTTCGTTTTAGTTATAACGTGCGAAATTATTAAATATGCGATGCTTTTGTACACAGTTGTTATTGGTGGGGAGGGGAACAATTACGGGAAATTGATATTAAATATGGTCTTATTCTAGGCTTATTCTAGTTGAGGGTTGCAATATTTATCACTCGTTATTCAAGCCAGTACGTTGGGTCGCCAAATTCTTATTGATTTTCTTAGTGTTCTTACTTAATTATGATTCTAAATTACTAACTCTTAATTAATTATCTGCTCGGATGTGCTCGGGAAATGTGGATATAAAAAGTTACACTACCTAATCTGTGGGCAATGGCTACCATGTGCTAAGCCTAGCTCGTCTTTACAAAATGAGTGTTGCTACTTACAAAATTCACTAGGCTATTTAAATATAGCTCACAAATGATCTTATTTGACTTCTCAATAAATATATTTATACTTGTGGTCTTCCTTACTTTATTGTAGTGAGTAGAATGTGTTTTGTATTTACTCTAGATGTCAACAAAAGGTAGGTGTACAATTTTTAGAATATCTTTAACTATTTGAATGAAATAAAAAGTTACAGAGGAACAATACAATATTTATTTATCTAGTAATACAATTATGTTTTGAAAAAGGTTCTCAATCAGTGGGATTTACAATAATATACAACTCAGGGGGAACAGTTACAATGAGTGGCCTAGGCTAGAAGGTAAATGACAATAATATTTATAGGCCTAAGACTAAATGTTCATATTTTGGTTCTAAATGGGGTTCTTTACAAATGAGGGCTCTTTTTCTCAGAGGGGAAGTATCGTGCTGACTTGAATAACGTTGAAATGATATTTGAAAGAATATTTAATCCAATTAGGCTGATGTGTACAAATTGCAACAATGGAAAATTTTGGTGTTGTCCAAAAGGAGAGTCCAATGGTTTCACTGAATTTACTGATGGTTAAAATACTCAAAATTAAATTTAGAAAAGATAGTTCAATGTAAAAATATACTCTTGATGTTACTTTAACTTTCAGAACATTAGACTTGTTCTATTTAAATGTCTGTATTCTTTCAAGTCCCTAAGAGAATACAATGGAAGTAGTTTACCAATCTGCTTACAAATGTTCTTCGCTCAATACCAGTATTTTGGGGATAAAACAAATAAAAGGGAGTGAATTTAAAGATGGTATTAATTGAGCAGTAAGCCCCTAATAAAATGAGCACTAAGCAATGCAAAACTTAGGCCATACTGGGTAAATTTAAATAGGAACTGTGTCCTTCACAGATTTTAGGTCTTAACACTATGGCATCTGGAACAAGAAGAAAGATCTAGTAGAGATGAGGTCTGGAAGCATTGTCCATTGTTGAGAAGCACATGGTCACACAATTGTTAACACTGGTCACTGTAATTTAGATTCCTTAAGGACTATTTTTGAAAAGTATATTATATTAAATTTTAATTCTATTGCAATCCTCTCACATAACTTATATCTAAAATATTATTATTAACAAACATATTAAATTAAGTGAGTAGGCTATTATATGGGGATAGGCTGTGAATAATTATTGGTGATTAATTAATGAAATACATATTATTTTACAATTGCACAGATAAATAAACATTAAATACATAGAGGGGAGTGGTTTTCTGAGGAGTGGTGATAATGATGATTATTATTAGGCATGGACATAGGGCAATTAATACAAATAACACATTTAGGGGAAATTGATTAATTAATACATTGATAGGGAAACTTAAATACAAAATAACACATGATAGGAAAATTATCACTAAATAATGAATGAATGACATGTAATACTATAATTAAGAAGAATACAAATTACATACTACCATCATACTGCCAACCAGCAAAGGTACACATTACAGTTTGTCAGTTTGGTAACTTCATACTATGTTGTTACTAGAGGAGAGTGGAGTTGTTAAAATACCCCCGTAGCAGCAAATCTGCGTACTCAGCGAATTTCCGATGCATATATATGTATATTAATACCACATAAAGCCATATACCAAGTTTCATCAATATACATTCATAAATTGTGAGGAAGTTTCCTCGAGCACTTAACCTTTAAAGGGTTGGTAAGGGTCGCTAGTGAAAACGACCGAATTGCCAATTACTTAGTTTATTCACACTTTCTATGTACAACATTCGGATTCCACTCTTTGGATAAAGGATCCTGGGTCTGTAGTTCTGGCAGTGGCTCCGGGTACCAGCTCACTACGTCACAGGGGGATCAGTCCTGGCGTCTCCGTGATGTCCCGGGTTGTAGTTGCCACCCTTTTGGCTCCGGCCTCCGTGCAGGTTCGTAGTGCTCCTCGCTTGTCCCTGGTTCTCGTGGCTTCTGCGACCCCGAAGTCGGCAGGATGACAGGGGATGCACGGACTGGACGAACTCTGCTCGCCGGGTTCTGGGTCCACGCTGCTGCTCTCCTCTTGGAGACGGTTCTGGCGCTGTAGCTCAGAAGTCAGCTGGACCTCCGGTTCCACGCTGCTGCTCTCCTCTTGGAGACGGTTCTGGCGCTGTAGCTCAGAAGTCAGCTGGAACCTTCCGATGTGATCAGGCTGAGAGTCTGACATAAACTCCCGGCTGAAAACCACACATCGATTAATATACACAATTATAAAGAGGGGGGAGAACAAACAAAGGTCATCCCCCCCACTTTCTCACTACAGACCCAATTTACTGTCGGGGGCTCAGCACGCCCGTTCGACGATGCTGGGGACTCAACACGCCCATCCAGCGTACCGGGGGCTCACCACGCCCTTCCGGCCTTCCGCGGGCTCACCACGCCCATGCGGGGTGTCGGGGGCTCAGCACGTCCGTCCGACGGTGCTGGGGGCTCAACACGCCCATCCAGCGTACCGGGGACTCAACACGCCCTTCCGGCCTTCCGCGGGCTCACCACGCCCATGCGGGGTGTCGGGGGCTCAGCACGCCCGTCCGACGGTGCTGGGGGCTTAACACGCCCATCCAGCGTACCAGGAGCTCAACACGCCCTTCCGGCCTTCCGCGGGCTCACCACGCCCATGCGGGGTGTCGGGGGCTCAGCACGCCCGTCCGACGGTGCTGGGGGCTCAACACGCCCATCCAGCGTACCGGGAGCTCAACACGCCCTTCCGGCCTTCCGCGGGCTCACCACGCCCATGCGGGGTGTCGGGGGCTCAGCACGCCCGTCCGACGGTGCTGTGGGCTCAACACGCCCATCCAGCGTACCGGGGCTCAACGCGCCCTTCCGGCCACCTGCGGGCTCACCACGCCCATGCGGGGTGTCGGGGGCTCAGCACGCCCGTCCGACGGTGCTGGGGGCTCAACACGCCCATCCAGCGTACCGGGGGCTCAACACGCCCTTCCGGCCTTCCGCGGGCTCACCACGCCCATGCGGGGTGTCGGGGGCTCAGCACGCCCGTCCGACGGTGCTGGGGGCTCAACACGCCCATCCAGCGTACCGGGGACTCAACACGTCCTTCCGGCCTTCCGCGGGCTCACCACGCCCATGCGGGGTGTCGGGGGCTCAGCACGCCCGTCCGACGGTGCTGGGGGCTCAACACGCCCTTCCAGCGTACCGGGAGCTCAACACGCCCATCCGGTGGGTCGGGCCGTTAGGGCCCAACTGACTCGTAGGAGCTCTGTGACCTGGTTATCAGTGGCGGGGGGCGTGCACTTTCCCCCCTCCACTGGAGCATTTTTGATTTACCGTGCTGTTTTTTTATATTTTATTATTATTGTTAATTGAATCTTTGATACCTCAGATGTTTCTGCACCCCAGATTTTTTTTATTTTCCTAATTTTATAGTTGGGGTATATTTAACTTCGTTACAAAATAAACGATTTATGATATTTTAATTTAAAATATTCTCCATAAAAACAACATGGCAGCTGAGTATGCAGGGTTGCTGAAGCAAGGAACACAAAAAATGGGGTTTTATACAAATATCAATATAACTCGAGAATGCAAAGCCACATACCAAATTTTATTAATTTATATTCATAATTAAGGGAGGTAACACGTTACTTATTCTCCATAAGAATAACATGGGAGCTGAGTACGAAGGTATGCGTTGGTGCTACGGGAACTATCAGCCAAAAAATGTTTTTAGTGCAAATATCAATAGACCACAACGATATGAGTCAATATACCAAGTTTCATCAGGATAAGTTGATAAATAAGCGAGATATACAATTGTTCTTATTCTCCATAAGAATAACATTGGGCAACGTACTGTGTTTAGCACTTTCAATATCTCTGTAACCATTTGACGTACAGCAATGATCAAAACACCAAATTGTGCGTCTTTTTAAGCTGATTCCAATGGGAAAAATTAAAATTTGACTAACTTTTTCAAAAATTATATGTAAAAAACTCAAAAAAACCCATTTTTGGGGTACAACACCCCCCCAAAATACCCCTTCGGATAGGTCGATCTGTCTGGTTTTCGAACTTAAAGTCATAAATGCTGCTTTACACGTTTATACAAAATTTCATCAAAATCGGATAATTTTTACGAGAGTTATCGTGCTCACGGACACACAGACACAAATATATATATATATCTATCTATAATATTATAAAGAAGAGGTGGTTTCTGTCTGTCTGTCTGTCTGTCTGTCTGATGTTCCGGGTGAACGCAAAAACTACTGAATCGACTGGGCTGAAACTTTACACATAGGTAGATCTTGAACCCATGCAACATATAGGCCTATTCACTTCCTTATAATCCCCTCGGGCTACGCCCCGTGTACGTCCTAAGTTTCAATGTTTACATTTCAGAAGAAAGTAAACATTCAGAAACTGTAATGCGAACAGCTGTGGACACTTCGATTTGACAGCTTAAAGAGCAGAAGTAAGAACAGCTGCTTCAAGCTAACTAAAATGGAAATTGCATTGACTAAAGAACGGGTAGAGAAAACCTCTGTGCGAAGAACGGATACGTCAGCTAGTATATAAATATATATATACATATATATATGTAAAGTTTCGAACGAATGGTGTTTTTGGGGTCTGGGGACCTCAAAACGAAAAGTTATCATGGTCCCGGGCCTAGGTCTTACCACGTCGACTACGTTAATAGCTTCTTCCCCATAGGGGAAATTCGCTAATAATAAACACTTAAAATTTTGGTAGATGAACAGTACATCCCCGGCCCAACCTAGGTCTGAACTGCACCAGATCCTTCGTTGAAAACCCCTTCAGTAGTTCTCTTGTCCATCGAAGTCACTTCTCTCCCCCCTCTCTACTAAAATCCCCAATTAAATGTGATCAGCAATTAATTAATGTAATGTAATGTAATTAATTAATTAACGTAATTAACTAAGTGATCACCAATTAAATTCCATGAAGGTCCATTACAAATTTGTACAAGACTTCCACGGGCCGTTTGAGTTTTTACCCCCTAGTTTCAGCTACAAATGTTGCTGGTTTGAATTTTAATCACATTAATTATAAAAACTTTGGATTTTTAGTGAACGTAGGTCTTATTACAGGTCCTGTACCAGTAAATTTACAGATTACATATATTTCACACATTTTTCATTTATTTTAAAATAGATATTTTTAACTCGTATGTACAACTAGGGCAGGATATAAAAAAAACTGAACATAGTCAATAAAAAGCATTTAATTTTATAATTGATATAACTCAGAACACGAATTGTACATCAAACTCATCCCAAGTATTTAGGGATACATACCAAATTGTATTAATTAAGGAAGATATACAACTTAACTTATCCTCCATATGAATAACATGGGGGCCGAGTATGCAGGTTTGTTGCTACCGGGAAAAATTAATAAAAATAATTTTTTGTGCTAATATCAATATACCACAACTAGTTGAAGTCACATGCCAAGTATCATCAAGATTCATACATAAATAATAGAAATATAACATTTTATTCATTCTCCATAAGGATAACATTGGACAACGTACTGTGTTTAGCACTTTGAATATCACTTCAACGGTTGGACGTAAAACAACAATTAAAACGACAAAATGATTGTTTTGTAGAGCTAAACTGATTGGTAGAAAGAAATGTGGATTTTTAGTGAAATTATCTGAGGAAAATCTAAAAACCGTATTCCGAAGATTAACATAGGACATTTTATAGACACATTTTTTGACTTTTCTCCACACCACTAAACCTAGCTTAATGATTCAAAGTACTAAATTGTTTGTTTTTTAAGCTTTATAAAATGGCTATAACAAAAATCTAGTGATTTTGTAGGGTAAAAAGTTCAAAAAACTGATTTTTGGACAATTTTAAAAACCCCATAAAACCCCCTTCCAATAGACCGATCGATCTGGTTTTCAAACTTAAGAGTCATAAAATCTACTCTCCACATTTGTGCCAAATTTCATCAAAATCGGGCACTTCTTTCTAAAGTTATCGCGGTTACGGACACACACACACATCATATATGTATATACATATGTATATCTTTTAATATATATACATATATATAAATTTGAACGAATAGTGTTTTTGGCATCTGGGGACCTCAAAACGAAAAGTTATCATGGTCTCGGGCTTAAGTCTTACCACGCCACCTATGGTAATAGCTTTTTACCTATAGGGGAAATTCGCTAAAGACTATGACAGTTGTGTGTGCTGCATTCTGTGATTAGCCCGTGGGACTATTACGATGCAAGATCAGCTGTTTCTATTTTTATAAGCTCAAACAAAAATTAATGTCCATAAGGAATACTCGCGAACTTTGTCGGTGACTCTAGTGGAGCCCTAAAGTCAGAACAGGATGAAAACCATTTAGTTTTCCTATTTTATGCCTAAAGAATCTACATCAAAAATTTTAACTCTGTAGGTAAATGGGATGTAGGATAATTATTGATGATTGAGTGAGTGAGTAAGTGAGTGAGTGAGTGGGTGAGTGAGTGAGTGAGTGAGTGAGTGAGGGTTTTGGCTTTTACGGGTATAAATGTTCATTGCATAAACAAATAATTGATTATTAATTTATAAGTAGGTTTGTGCATTGTTTACGATATATCAAACAGTACAAATGCACACTCAAAATAATAAAGTAAGTAGTGATAATAATTTATTTTGGGTGGGAGGGGGGTAGAAAAATATTAGTGTTAGAGGGTTTTCGAGAAGTTTAGTTAACTTTTATGTGATTTTAAATCGTTTAAATGCACAGGATGGAACCACCATAGCAAAACTAATTTCAAACATCCAATCATTTATCAAGACACACATAAAAATAAAAACAGCCAGTTTTGCGTATCTTGTAAACAAAAAAGTTGAATGAACAAATATTAAAACTGTTGTAACCATTTAAAGCCTGTTTTGGGACTCGACATACGAACTCATAAACTATTATCTTGGTCTTTTGGTTCCTTAGGTTTTTTATGGTTGGTCGTTTTGTTCGTCTTCCAACCAAAAATTAGCACAATGTGCATTATGTAATTAAAACCAGTCCTTACACTCAAACCTAATAACATTATACCAGTTGTGGTGAAATGTCAGCACTGTTATATTTATACTCTGCTTGTAACATACGTTAAACTGCAAGCATATTCAACCTACGTTGCCTCACACGTAGATCCTGATATTGAAGGAAACAAGTTTGTTGACTACATGAAACAAATCACCGAATCAGACGTTGTCTACAAGTTGACTCGGTTATTCGGAGTCTGATTTCCCTGAGGCCAGGCTGGTTCTACGCAGAGCCTTCGTCTGTCATTGACTTCAGACGTATTAACACTCATATCCGAACGAGAGTGTCTATATAACTCTAATTTCTCCAAAGTGGTGTACATTAGGTATTTGAAATACATATAAATGTTTTGAAGGCTAAATGTATCGGTGTTGACAGTAAAAGTTGATTGAAAAATACAGACATGTACAATTATGTTTTTTTTTTAAATAATTGTGCGGAACCATTTTCAACGTTTAGAAAATATGTGAATCACTCCAAAATAATAATTTAAAGTTTTCGCCTTAAATAGATTTTGATATTATTGACGTGATTGCCATTACTGTACAGAATATAGTGTATTGTTGGTCATTACAAGTAGACTTACTTCTCAGATACGGATACTTTGTGAAGTTTCAATGAAGGGGAGTCATCCTGGCGTATACAGTGTTCAGAGTCAAGGAGCGGCATGCTGTAGTGGTTGGATCGCACGTAAGGGGAGTCATTCTGGCGTATACAGTGTTCAGTCAAGGAGCGGCATGCTGTAGTGGTTGGATCGCACGTAAGGGGAGTCATTCTGGCGTATACAGTGTTCAGTCAAGGAGCGGCATGCTGTAGTGGTTGGAGCTTGCGTAAGGGGAGTCATTCTGGCGTATACAGTGTTCAGAGTCAAGGAGTGGCATGCTGTAGTGGTTAGAGAGCGTGTAAGGTCTCCAGTTCAATGAAGGGGAGTCATCCTGGCGTATACAGTGTTCAGAGTCAAGGAGCGGCATGCTGTAGTGGTTGGATCGCGCGTAAGGTCTCCAGTACAATGAAGGGGAGTCATCTTGGCGTATACAGTGTTCAGAGTCAAGGAGGGGCATGCTGTAGTGGATGGAGCGCGCGTAAGGTCTCCAGTTCAATGAAGGGGAGTCATCCTGGCGGATACAGTGTTCAGAGTCAAGGAGGGGCATGCTGTAGTAGTTGGAGCGTGCGTAAGGTCTCCAGTTCAATGAAGGGGAGTCATCCTGGCATATACAGTGTTCAGAGTCAAGGAGCGGCATGCAGTGGTGGTTGGAGCGCGCGTAAGGTCTCCAGATCAATGAAGGGGAATCATCCTGGCGTATACAGTGTTCAGAGTCAAGGAGGGGCATGCTGTAGTGGTTGGAGCGCGCGTAAGGTCTCCAGTTCAATGAAGGGGAGTCATCCTGGCGTATACAGAGTTCAGAGTCAAGGAGCGTCATGCTGTAGTGGTTAGAGAGCGTGTAAGGTCTCCAGTTCAATGAAGGGGAGTCATCCTGGCGTATACAGTGTTCAGAGTCAAGGAGCGGCATGCTGTAGTGGTTGGATCGCGCGTATGGTCTCCAGTTCAATGAAGGGGAGTCATCTTGGCGTATACAGTGTTCAGAGTCAAGGAGGGGCATGCTGTAGTGGATGGAGCGCGCGTAAGGTCTCCAGTTCAATGAAGGGGAGTCATCCTGGCGTATACAGTGTTCAGAGTCAAGGAGGGGCATGCTGTAGTGGATGGAGCGCGCATAAGGTCTCCAGTTCAATGAAGGGGAGTCATCCTGGCGGATACAGTGTTCAGAGTCAAGGAGGGGCATGCTGTAGTGGTTGGAGCGTGCGTAAGGTCTCCAGTTCAATGAAGGGGAGTCATCCTGGCATATACAGTGTTCAGAGTCAAGGAGCGGCATGCAGTGGTGGTTGGAGCGCGCGTAAGGTCTCCAGTTCAATGAAGGGGAATCATCCTGGCGTATACAGTGTTCAGAGTCAAGGAGGGGCATGCTGTAGTGGTTGGAGCGCACATAAGGTCTCCAGTTCAATGAAGGGGAGTCATCCTGGCGTATACAGAGTTCAGAGTCAAGGAGCGTCATGCTGTAGTGGTTGGAGCGCGCGTAAGGTCTCCAGTTCAATGAAGGGGAGTCATTCTGGCGTATACAGTGTTCAGAGTCAAGGAGCGGCATGCTGTAGTGGTTGGAGCGCACGTAAGGGGAGTCATTCTGGTGTATACAGTGTTCAGAGTCAAGGAGTGGCATGCTGTAGTGGTTGGAGCGCGCGTAAGGTCTCCAGTTCAATGAAGGGGAGTCATCCTGGCGGATACAGTGTGCAGAGTCAAGGAGGGGCATGCTGTAGTGGTTGGAGCGTGCGTAAGGTCTCCAGTTCAATGAAGGGGAGTCATCCTGGCATATACAGTGTTCAGAGTCAACGAGCGGCATGCTGTAGTGGTTAGAGCGCGCGTAAGGGGAGTCATTCTGGCGTATACAGTGTTTAGTCAAGGAGCGGCATGCTGTAGTGGTTGGAGCGCACGTAAGGTCTCCAGTTCAATGAAGGGGAGTCATCCTGGCATATACAGTGTTCAGAGTCAAGGAGCGGCCTGCTGAAGTGGTTGGAGCGTGCGAAAGGTCTCCAGTTCAATGAAGGGGAGTCATCCTGGCATATACAGTTTTCAGAGTCAAGGAGCGGCATGCTGTAGTGGTTGGAGCGCGCGTAAGGGGAGTCATCCTGGCGTATACAGAGTTCAGAGTCAAGGAGCGGCATGCTGTAGTGGTTGGAAGCGCGCGTAAGGTCTCCAGTTCAATCAAAGGGAGTCATCCTGGCGGATACAGTGTTCAGTCAAGGAGCGGCATGCTGTAGTGGTTGGAGCGCGCGTAAGGTCTCCAGTTCAATGAAAGGGAGTTTTCCTGGCATATACAGTGTTCAGAGTCAAGGAGCGGCATGCTGTAGTGGTTGGAGCGCGCGTAAGGGGAGTCATCCTGGCGTATACAGTGTTCAGAGTCAAGGAGCGGCATGCTGTAGTGGTTGGAGTGCACGTAAGGTCTCCAGTTCAATGAAGGGAGTCATCCTGGCATATACAGTGTTCAGAGTCAAGGAGCGGCATGCAGTAGTGGTTGGAGCGCGCGTAAGGTCTCCAGTTCAATGAAGGGGAGTCATCCTGGCATATACAGTGTTCAGAGTCAAGGAGCGGCATGCTGTAGTGGTTGGAGCGCGCGTAAGGTCTCCAGTTCAATGAAGGGGAGTCATCCTGGCATATACAGTGTTCAGAGTCAAGGAGCGGCATGCTGTAGTGGTTGGAGCGCGCGTAAGGTCTCCAGTTCAATGAAGGGGAGTCATCCTGGTGTATACAGTGTTCGGTCAAGGAGCAGCATGCTGTAGTGGTTGGAGCGTGCGTAAGGTCTCCAGTTCAATGAAGGGGAGTCATCCTGGCGTATACAGTGTTCGGTCAAGGAGCGGCATGCTGTAGTGGTTGGAGCGCACGTAAGGTCTCCAGTTCAATGAAGTGGAGTCATCCTGGCGTATACAGTGTTCGGTCAAGGAGCGGCATGCTGTAGTGGTTGGAGCGGGCGTAAGATCTCCAGTTCAATGAAGGGGAGTCATCCTGGCGTATACAGTCTTCAGTCAAGGAGCGGCATGCTGTAGTGGTTGGAGCGCGCGTAAGGTCTCCAGTTCAATGAAGGAAAGTCATCCTGGCGTATACAGTGTTCGGTCAAGGAGCGGCATGCTATAGTGGTTGGAGCGCGCGTAAGGTCTCCAGTTCAATGAAGGGGAGTCATCCTGGCATATACAGTGTTCAGAGTCAAGGAGCGGCATGCTGTAGTGGTTGGAGCGCGCGTAAGGTCTCCAGTTCAATGAAGGGAAACATCCTGCCATATACAGTGTTCAGAGTCAAGGAGCGGCATGCTGTAGTGGTTGGAGCGCGCGTAAGGTCTCCAGTTCAATGAAGGGGAGTCATCCTGGCGTATACAGTGTTTAGTCAAGGAGCGGCATGCTGTAGTGGTTGGAGCGCGCGTAAGGTCACCAGTTCAATGAAGGGGAGTAATCCTGGCATATACAGTGTTCAGAGTCAAGGAGCGGCCTGCTGTAGTGGTTGGATCGCACGTAAGGGGAGTCATTCTGGCGTATACAGTGTTCAGTCAAGGAGCGGCATGCTGTAGTGGTTGGATCGCACGTAAGGGGAGTCATTCTGGCGTATACAGTGTTCAGTCAAGGAGCGGCATGCTGTAGTGGTTGGAGCTTGCGTAAGGGGAGTCATTCTGGCGTATACAGTGTTCAGAGTCAAGGAGTGGCATGCTGTAGTGGTTAGAGAGCGTGTAAGGTCTCCAGTTCAATGAAGGGGAGTCATCCTGGCGTATACAGTGTTCAGAGTCAAGGAGCGGCATGCTGTAGTGGTTGGATCGCGCGTAAGGTCTCCAGTACAATGAAGGGGAGTCATCTTGGCGTATACAGTGTTCAGAGTCAAGGAGGGGCATGCTGTAGTGGATGGAGCGCGCGTAAGGTCTCCAGTTCAATGAAGGGGAGTCATCCTGGCGGATACAGTGTTCAGAGTCAAGGAGGGGCATGCTGTAGTGGTTGGAGCGTGCGTAAGGTCTCCAGTTCAATGAAGGGGAGTCATCCTGGCATATACAGTGTTCAGAGTCAAGGAGCGGCATGCAGTGGTGGTTGGAGCTCGCGTAAGGTCTCCAGTTCAATGAAGGGGAATCATCCTGGCGTATACAGTGTTCAGAGTCAAGGAGGGGCATGCTGTAGTGGTTGGAGCGCGCGTAAGGTCTCCAGTTCAATGAAGGGGAGTCATCCTGGCGTATACAGAGTTCAGAGTCAAGGAGCGTCATGCTGTAGTGGTTAGAGAGCGTGTAAGGTCTCCAGTTCAATGACGGGGAGTCATCCTGGCGTATACAGTGTTCAGAGTCAAGGAGCGGTATGCTGTAGTGGTTGGATCGCGCGTATGGTCTCCAGTTCAATGAAGGGGAGTCATCTTGGCGTATACAGTGTTCAGAGTCAAGGAGGGGCATGCTGTAGTGGATGGAGCGCGCGTAAGGTCTCCAGTTCAATGAAGGGGAGTCATCCTGGCGTATACAGTGTTCAGAGTCAAGGAGGGGCATGCTGTAGTGGATGGAGCGCGCATAAGGTCTCCAGTTCAATGAAGGGGAGTCATCCTGGCGGATACAGTGTTCAGAGTCAAGGAGGGGCATGCTGTAGTGGTTGGAGCGTGCGTAAGGTCTCCAGTTCAATGAAGGGGAGTCATCCTGGCATATACAGTGTTCAGAGTCAAGGAGCGGCATGCAGTGGTGGTTGGAGCGCGCGTAAGGTCTCCAGTTCAATGAAGGGGAATCATCCTGGCGTATACAGTGTTCAGAGTCAAGGAGGGGCATGCTGTAGTGGTTGGAGCGCACATAAGGTCTCCAGTTCAATGAAGGGGAGTCATCCTGGCGTATACAGAGTTCAGAGTCAAGGACCGTCATGCTGTAGTGGTTGGAGCGCGCGTAAGGTCTCCAGTTCAATGAAGGGGAGTCATTCTGGCGTATACAGTGTTCAGAGTCAAGGAGCGGCATGCTGTAGTGGTTGGAGCGCACGTAAGGGGAGTCATTCTGGTGTATACAGTGTTCAGAGTCAAGGAGTGGCATGCTGTAGTGGTTGGAGCGCGCGTAAGGTCTCCAGTTCAATGAAGGGGAGTCATCCTGGCGGATACAGTGTGCAGAGTCAAGGAGGGGCATGCTGTAGTGGTTGGAGCGTGCGTAAGGTCTCCAGTTCAATGAAGGGGAGTCATCCTGGCATATACAGTGTTCAGAGTCAACGAGCGGCATGCTGTAGTGGTTGGAGCGCACGTAAGGGGAGTCATTCTGGTGTATACAGTGTTCAGAGTCAAGGAGTGGCATGCTGTAGTGGTTGGAGCGCACGTAAGGTCTCCAGTTCAATGAAGGGGAGTCATCCTGGCATATACAGTGTTCAGAGTCAAGGAGCGGCCTGCTGAAGTGGTTGGAGCGTGCGAAAGGTCTCCAGTTCAATGAAGGGGAGTCATCCTGGCATATACAGTTTTCAGAGTCAAGGAGCGGCATGCTGTAGTGGTTGGAGCGCGCGTAAGGGGAGTCATCCTGGCGTATACAGAGTTCAGAGTCAAGGAGCGGCATGCTGTAGTGGTTGGAAGCGCGCGTAAGGTCTCCAGTTCAATCAAAGGGAGTCATCCTGGCGGATACAGTGTTCAGTCAAGGAGCGGCATGCTGTAGTGGTTGGAGCGCGCGTAAGGTCTCCAGTTCAATGAAAGGGAGTTTTCCTGGCATATACAGTGTTCAGAGTCAAGGAGCGGCATGCTGTAGTGGTTGGAGCGCGCGTAAGGGGAGTCATCCTGGCGTATACAGTGTTCAGAGTCAAGGAGCGGCATGCTGTAGTGGTTGGAGTGCGCGTAAGGTCTCCAGTTCAATGAAGGGAGTCATCCTGGCATATACAGTGTTCAGAGTCAAGGAGCGGCATGCAGTAGTGGTTGGAGCGCGCGTAAGGTCTCCAGTTCAATGAAGGGGAGTCATCCTGGCATATACAGTGTTCAGAGTCAAGGAGCGGCATGCTGTAGTGGTTGGAGCGCGCGTAAGGTCTCCAGTTCAATGAAGGGGAGTCATCCTGGCATATACAGTGTTCAGAGTCAAGGAGCGGCATGCTGTAGTGGTTGGAGCGCGCGTAAGGTCTCCAGTTCAATGAAGGGGAGTCATCCTGGTGTATACAGTGTTCGGTCAAGGAGCAGCATGCTGTAGTGGTTGGAGCGTGCGTAAGGTCTCCAGTTCAATGAAGGGGAGTCATCCTGGCGTATACAGTGTTCGGTCAAGGAGCGGCATGCTGTAGTGGTTGGAGCGCACGTAAGGTCTCCAGTTCAATGAAGTGGAGTCATCCTGGCGTATACAGTGTTCGGTCAAGGAGCGGCATGCTGTAGTGGTTGGAGCGGGCGTAAGATCTCCAGTTCAATGAAGGGGAGTCATCCTGGCGTATACAGTCTTCAGTCAAGGAGCGGCATGCTGTAGTGGTTGGAGCGCGCGTAAGGTCTCCAGTTCAATGAAGGAAAGTCATCCTGGCGTATACAGTGTTCGGTCAAGGAGCGGCATGCTATAGTGGTTGGAGCGCGCGTAAGGTCTCCAGTTCAATGAAGGGGAGTCATCCTGGCATATACAGTGTTCAGAGTCAAGGAGCGGCATGCTGTAGTGGTTGGAGCGCGCGTAAGGTCTCCAGTTCAATGAAGGGAAACATCCTGCCATATACAGTGTTCAGAGTCAAGGAGCGGCATGCTGTAGTGGTTGGAGCGCGCGTAAGGTCTCCAGTTCAATGAAGGGGAGTCATCCTGGCGTATACAGTGTTTAGTCAAGGAGCGGCATGCTGTAGTGGTTGGAGCGCGCGTAAGGTCACCAGTTCAATGAAGGGGAGTAATCCTGGCATATACAGTGTTCAGAGTCAAGGACCGGCCTGCTGTAGTGGGTGGAGCGCACGTAAGGTCTCCAGTTCAATGAAGGGGAGTCATCCTGGCGTATACAGTGTTCGGTCAAGGAGCGGCATGCTGTAGTGGTTGGAGCGCACGTAAGGTCTCCAGTTCAATGAAGGGGAGTCATCCTGGCGTATACAGTGTTCGGTCAAGGAGCGGCATGCTGTAGTGGTTGGAGCGCGCGTAAGGTCTCCAGTTCAATGAAGGGAAACATCCTGGCATATACAGTGTTCAGAGTCAAGGAGCGGCCTGCTGTAGTGGGTGGAGCGCACGTAAGGTCTCCAGTTCAATGAAGGGGAGTCATCCTGGCGTATACAGTGTTCGGTCAAGGAGCGGCATGCTGTAGTGGTTGGAGCGCACGTAAGGTCTCCAGTTCAATGAAGGGGAGTCATCCTGGCGTATACAGTGTTCGGTCAAGGAGCGGCATGCTGTAGTGGTTGGAGCGCGCATAAGGTCTCCAGTTCAATGAAGGGGAGTCATCCTGGCGTATACAGTGTTCAGTCAAGGAGCGGCATGCTGTAGTGGTTGGAGCGCGCGTAAGGTCTCCAGTTCAATGAAGGGAAACATCCTGGCATATACAGTGTTCAGAGTCAATGAGCGGCATGCTGTAGTGGTTGGAGCGCACGTAAGGGGAGTCATCCTGGCGTATACAGTGTTCAGAGGCAAGGAACGGCATGCTGTAATGGTTGGAAGCGCGCGTAAGGGGAGTCATTCTGGCGTATACAGTGTTCAGAGTCAAGGAGTGGCATGCTGTAGTGGTTGGATCGCGCGTAAGGGGAGTCATCCTGTCGTATACAGTGTTCAGAGTCAAGGAGCGGCATGCTGTAGTGGTTGGGGCGCGCGTAAGGTCTCCAGTTCAATGAAGGGGAGTCATCCTGGCGTATACAGTGTTCAGTCAAGGAGCGGCATGCTGTAGTGGTTGGAGCGCGCGTAATATCTCCAGTTAAATGAAGGGGAGTCATCCTGGCGTATACAGTGTTCAGAGTCAAGGAGCGGCATGCTGTAGTGGTTGGAGCGCGCGTAAGGTCTCCAGTTCAATTACACCAACCACCGGAACCCAACGTTATATTATTTAGGTCCACATATCTAGAGAAAATTATGTTCCTCAGATGAGGAGAACTATCTCAGAGTTAAAGATATCCATATTAGTATTAGAGAAATAATAAATTACAAAGTTTCCTAAAAATATGACATTATTCTTTTGGCAATGTCTCCAGACACTATTTTGCATTTTATTTTGTAGTAGTGGAGTGGACGGTTTCAAATTTGGCTATGTTTGCCGGAGTACAGCCAAACTAATCACAAAGGCCTGGTAGAGTAAACCAAGGTAGATTAGGGGGCTGCAGCGTAAGACCGTCCTACTTCCTTGGCCACTTTCCAAGCTGCAAGCTGCATACATTCATTTGCTGTCAAGCCAGACGTAGTTGTAGACGGTAACGGTAAATTTAGTCAAACTATTAAGAAAATTAAATTACAAATTATCATACAGAATATCTCAAATCAATTTAACAATTTTATTGAGCAGGACAACATTAGAAAAAATACAATATAACATGCGCCCTACATCGTTCATTTTTCTGTCTCTGAGTCTGTATGTGACTATCATAAGCAATAATAACATACAAAGAGGCATTGCTACGGTGGAGAACATTAAATTATGCCTGATGTTTTAACTGAAAACGAAATACAAATAAACTGAGTCGACACATTTGTATAAATAAAATAACGGTTTATAAACGCTAAGTTCTATATATTTCGTACCACTGCACAGACATTAGAGATCTGCTCTGTGGTCCATCATGAAAGCTGTAGACTTATATTATAGTATGTACAATACTTAACCATCGCTTTGTTAGACTAGGACGCAGCCAGGTTTCACAGCACAATTTTTTTTAAAGAACGGATCCCGGCTAGGGTACAATAAATTCAGACTAATCTATATCTGTCTTCTCTTTATCTGAAAACCAACATCAACACCTAGGCCAAACGTCTAACCTAGAAAAACGAAACTAAATACGATTACTATTTACATGACGTAGGTACCTAATCACGAATAAGACATTTGAATCAATTTCCACATGCGTCCAGCCGATGGGTCAAGTTCCCATGCCATTCTTATAGATTCAGTTTTATTTCATGACAATTATATGTTCATTATTTTCTAATAATGAAAGATTTCTATCTTTCAGAAAGTTAACCTTAAGACCAGCCCAGACAATTGGTACACTCCCGAGAGAAGCGGGTACTGCACCAGCTAGTACATAATGGAAGATACAGATTTTCACATAATGTTTAGCAGGGGAATTCCTAATTCTACTTAAGGCTGGATGAAAAATGTGGACGTAATCAGCGACACCCAAATCACCTTGATCCCCTCGTCCATCTCTCATGACCCGGGGGCTTACAGAGCGAGTGGCCTTTTAAATAAAGACAAAACTGACGCTTAACAAATCAATCTAAAATAAGGCATTTTTGGTTGACCCAGACTGACATATAGTTAATGTATATTTCAATTAGGTTGTTGAGTAATGTTTTACCAAACAACAATGTGATTTTTTTAAATAACTCTTATGATTGATTCGTTAGTCTGACAGTTGGCGTCTTGGTCTTCGGTTCAAGGGGTCACGGGTTCGATTTCCAGTACATCCACAATAATGTGGGTTTGGACAGCATTTATTTAACAAAGTTTAGTGCACCTTCAACAGAATGTCTCTAGCGTAGATGAAAACGCTGTTGTTCTATTGTTATCGTTAACCTTACACTACTTGGACCTTAATAAGCTAAGAACAGGAGTTTCAAGGAGAGAAACGTTCTGAGTAGTCACGGAGTAGTCCAGTCATTCATTCGATGACCTGTTTGTGGGTCAATCCGTAGGCGAGTATTGTACCCAGGATGATGTGTAAGATCCTACCGAAACGGGCATCAAAGATTTGAACTCTCGGGGATGAATTATAATGTATTTCCAGAGGGGGGAAGTAATAATTTACTCTTGACAAATATTAACTTTCTAGTGCTGTATATTAAGTTCAGAAAACGAAGCTATGAACTAAATACCCCGTCACAGCAAACCTGCGTACTCAGTGAATTTCCAATGCATAATATTTGTCTTAATACCACATAAAGCCGCATACCAAGTTTCATAAAAATATATTCACATATAAGCGATTTTAATTATTCTCCATAAGAATAACATTGGTAAGTAAGTAGGTTTGGCGAAACAAGGAACACAAACAATTGGTTGTTATGCAAATATAAATATAATTCAACTAGGCGAAGCCACATACCAAGTTTCATCAATATTCAATCATAAATAAGCACTATATAACATTTTAGATATTCTCCAAGTTTGCTGCTAGGGGAATAATCAACAAAAATCAATTTGTTGTGCAAATATCAATATACCAGTACTACGTGAAGCCACATACCAAGTTTCATCAACATACATTCATAAATAATCGAGATATCAAATGTTATTTATTCTCCATAAGGATAACATTGGACAACGTACTGTGTTTAGCACTTTGAATGTCTCAGCAACGGTTGGGCGTAGAATTAAAATTTAAAAAACAAACTGATTGTTTTGTGGAACAGAACAGATTGGTAAAAGCAAATGTGAAGTTTACATTTAAAATAACCTTAGGAAAAGCCAAAAACCTTTTTCCCTTAAGATTAACATGGAAGATTTTATGAGTAGGTTTTTTGGATTTTATCCGCAACCACTTAACCTAGGTTAATAATTCAAAATACTATATTATTTATTTTTTTAAGCTCTACAACAAGGTCAAAACCAAAATTAAGCTTTTAAAAAATTTCAGGGTGAAAAATTCAAAAAACTGATTTTTGGAAAATTTAAAACCCCCACAAACCCCCCTTCCCATGGTCCGATTTTTCTGGTTTTCGAACTTAAAGTCATGAATGTCATTTTACACATTTGAGCCAAATTTCATCGAAATCGAACGTTTTTTACTCAATTTATCGCATTCACGGACATATATATAAATTTGAACGAACAGTGTTTTTGTCATCTGGGGACCTCAAAACGAAAAATTGTCATGGTCTCGGGCTTAAGTCTTACCATGAGACCTACGGTAATGGCTTCTTCCCTATAGGGGAGATTCGCTAAAAAACAAAAATACTTCAAACATTTGAATTGAGTAGCCTTATGACAAGAAAGAACTGTAAAAATGTTTATTGAATCAGCGTTCAAATGGCATTGGTTTATATTGTTGTTATAAAGTTAGCAATAGAACTGTTTATTACTATTATGATGAATTCGTATTGAATATAAAAAAGGCTCTGCCGTTGGTGAATAAAATAAAATAAAGGAATAAGTTAAAACGGAATCCAGGATGTGTATTATTGTCCTTTACATAGTCACTACGGTAACTTGTTAGTTAAGTGATTTGTTGCAATTGATTGCCACTTAAATAACAAACAAGCCTTTACAGTTTTGGTTCCCCAATCCTCGTAATACAATACAATAATAACAAAGTCATTTGTTTCAAGCCGATTGTATATCTTGTAAAATATGATGTTAACACAAAAGTCTAAGAATATAATGAATTTTTTGGTTTGGAATTATTTTAATTAGCTCTGGGATCTCGACATGCCTTTTACTCTCTCGACATTACTCGACATTACTTTACTCGCTCTCGAATTTGTATTTTACTTTATCAGAAATAAGCAGTTTTGGGATTCTATGACGTGGTATTAAAATAATTAAAAACGTCTATCATCACATAATATGTACGTCACTACATCACTTAAGTGTTCACTGGAAATTCCCCAATTAAATAGGTTTACAGAGAGTTTACAAAAATAGGAAATGTCTTCAGTTGTATGGGATATAATGACACTATTTGGGATCCACACAAATTCAATAAGCATACAAGTGAAATTATATCACCATCGAAAATAGTAAATTTTAATGTAAAGCCCAAGTAAGTAAAAGTGTAGTAAAGCCCAAAGTTTATTCGTCAATTAAAGTTTTAGTTTTAGTGTCATTTTAGCATTTGTGTTGTATCAGTAGCAATATTGTAATTCGCTATTAAATTATATATCGTTATAAGCCTACTAATTTCATGAATATGAATGTATGTGTATTTGTTTTTGGCTCTATGATGCAAAAACTATTATATGGATCAAGCTGAAATTTCTCATAAACATTGTTTAGGCCAAACGCCCAAATAACAAATACGCCTGTTGTCATCTTCATTTCACCGTAAGGTGTTTAATTGTCAATGTTAATCTTGCGAAAGAATAGGTTTAAGGCTTTTAAAGTGAGATTTATGTTGTTTCTAGCTGTTTTTTATCTACCGGGACGTTGTAGGTACCGGTTTCACCCGGAAATAAAACCTGTGGTCTGTGCTGCATTTTGTGGTCAACCCGAAGAACTAATACGAATCATGATCAGCTGTTTGACTTTTAATCAGCTCAAACGAAAGTGAATGTCCATAAGAACGCACGGGATTGGAACTTTGACTCCCCGTAGGCCGGAGCCCTATGGGAATTTCTTAAAATTCTTTCTTAGTGGTTACTTACGTTATGGAAAGAGTAAACATGTCAAATTTCGTGGTTGTAGGTGTAGAGATTTGTCCTGGGGGATGATCGGATTTTCGTAGATACTATGAATCGCCCAGAGGTTGAAATTTGACCAACCATAAGTTTACGTGAACCCAAAGTGGTGAGCACGAACAATAGTTGTTTGCGAGAATGTTTTGCCCCGTCCTGTGTGAAGAGTTAATCAAAACAACATTTGAACCAGTGTCACTATACTAAACTTCACGAATAACTTATTTATCTCTCTCCCTCTCCCCCTCCCTCTCCCTCTTTCATTCCATTCCTCTCTCAACAGGTTTATTAGTTTTTAATGTGGATCTAAAACGGATAACAGAAGGGTGTTACCATTCCAGTGGTCAAGACTATTTTTTTATTTTTCATTAGTCCTGAAACATCTGTTCTTGCTGTGTGCTAGCATTTGTTATTATATCAGCTGTGAAATATACAAATGAATCAATTACTGTTCTTCCATAAGACTAACAGATAAACTTTGAAAGCTTGTGGGGAAAAGCCCTGAGGGCCGATGCAAATTATGATGGGATTCTGTTCATCTACAGGACAATAACTTTCGTACGGTATGCGTGAATTTCTCCTACGATGCATACAAGCTGAGAAAAAAAGGAGGGACAGTTTTGTGCTTGCTTATTGATTTAAAGATAGATGTCCATATGAATAACATTGGATTGGAACTTTACTCCCCTTGGGGCGGAGCCATATGGGAATTTCTTAAAATCCTTTCTTAGTGGTTACCTACGTTATGGAAAGAGCACACTTGTCAAATTTCGTGGTTGTAGGTGTATTTGTCCTTGGGGATGATCAGTTATTCGTATTTATATATTTATATAGATAGATTGTCATTGTTTTTTATGATTATGGAATAAATAAAAGTTCCACCACCCGTGTGTTTTACAGTTGAATCCGGTTTGAAAACCCATTCAATTATTTAATCAGTAGGTCTTGATAAAAATAACAGTAAGATAAACGACCCTTTGTCCTGTAAGATTAACATAGGATATTTTTGATCACGTTCTTTGGGCTTTATCAGTGATCACGTAAGACGGAGCACAGGTGATAAGATGCACTACGGGAGGTGAAGCCAATTATGGAACGACGAGCTTACAACAAGATGGTGGTAGCAGGAAATGATTTATGATAGTTAAGCTTCCATTTAACATGGGGAATACAGGGAAAACGTGAAATTTGCTCAGTCGAACTAGAATATTTAGCAATGATAATTGGGGTGTGGCCAAACGGCCTTTTTATTTGTATCCCTAAATAAATGGACGACATTTTAATACAAACAATTATCATATTTGTACGGTTTATTTGTAATAATTGGGATAGTTAAATGAAAGAATTCCCCGACAGGTGATCTCTTAAATTATATTAATTGACAATAAAAGAGGGTTTTACGCAAAAACATTATCAACTCGTGTTAGTGTTGAGAAGCTCGATTTTTAATATAAAATTGAACCAAAATCGACCGGCACGCTTTTAATAAACGTAATTGTAATAAAACAATCATAAAAACAAATTTTTACCATTGCTTTTATAAAAAAAATACCGATCGAACATATTAAAAGTTTGAAATATTACTCAATTTGGAATTACAAATTTGAGCACTAATAAACACTATAATAATTAACATTTGTCTTAAACTTGATAATACTTAATGACGCAACATTTTATCGATAGTTATTTCAAACAATTCCTAGTGTTTATTCCTTACAAAACATCAGAAAAACTCCTCCATTTCACTCAGAAAAAGTACTTAAATCATTTTTTTGGACTGCTGATGTCCTAACTCAATTTCAACTTTTAAGACATAGTATCGATATGTAACAATAGGCTATTTTATATAACAATATCACAACGGATTAGTACTTTAGTTTTACATTACTATAGTAAGAAACTAGAGAACCAAATCAATACTTAGATAGGAGTGGCATTATCATCAATAATATGAATCTGTTTAAAATCTATCTCAAACATTGGTTATAGCGAGTTAGGAGTTCCATTCATAGTTTGCTGTGGTGTTTCCACAAAGTTAAAAACATTTAAACGAACAACAATGTTACATTTACGTAGCAAAGCCAACACTGGTAATGTGAACGTGGCTTAAGGGTAAGCTTTCGTTAATTAGATTGGCCTGGCTTCCAGCCTACAGGATTCAGAGACTTGGCCACCATTAGGCTCTAACAGATAAAGCTTTTAAAAGGAAAACAACAATGAGAAATACCCCCGTCTCAGCAAACCTGCGGACTCAGCGAATTTTCAATGCATAATATTTGTCTGAATTCCACATAAAGCTGCAAGCCAAGTTTCATAAAAATATATTCACATATAAGCGATTTTAATTATTCTCCATAAGAATAACATTGGTAATGAGTATGTAGGTTTGCTGAAACAAGGAACACAAACAATTGTTTTTTTATGCAAATATAAATAAAATTTAACCAGGCGAAGCCACATACCAAGTTTCATCAATATTCAATCATAAATAAGCACTATATAACATTCTAGTTATTCTCCATAAGAATAACATGGGGGCTGAGTACGCAGGTATGCTGCTACGGGAATAATCAACAAAAAATCAATTTTTTGTGCAAATATCAATATACCAGTACTACTTGAAGCCACATACCAAGTTTCATCAACATACATTCATAAATAATCGAGATATCAAATTTTATTTATTCTCCATAAGGATAACATTGGACAACGCACTGTGTTTACCATTTAGAATATCTCTGCAACGGTTGGGCGTAGAATCACAATTTAAACACCAAAATGATTGTTTTGTGGAACTGAACAGATTGGTAAAAGGAAATATGAAGTTTACATTAAAATAAACTGATGAAAAGCCAAAAACCTTTTTCCCATAAGATTAACATGGGAGATTTTATGAGTAGGTTTTTTTGGATTTTCTCCGCAACCACTCAACCTAGGTTAATAATTCAAAAAACTATATTATTTGTATTTTTAAGCTCTATAACATGGTCTAAACCAAAATTAAGTTATTTAAAAATGTTAGGGTGAAAATGCAAAAAACTGATTTTTGGAAAATTTAAAACCCCCATAAACCCCCTTCCCATGATCCGATTTAGCTGGTTTTCGAACTTAAAGTCATGAATGTCATTTTACACATTTGAGCCAAATTTCATCAAAATCGGACCTTTTTTACTCAAGTTATCGTGTTAACGGACACACACACACACACACACACACACACACACACACACATATATATATATATATATATATATGTGTGTGTGTGTGTCCGTTAACACGATAACTTGAGTAAAAAAGGTCCGATTTTGATGAAATTTGGCTCAAATGTGTAAAATGGCATTCATGACTTTAAGTTCGAAAACCAGAAAAATCGGACCATGGGAAGGGGGGTTTATGGGGGTTTTAAATCTTCCAAAAATCAGTTTTTTGCATTTTTTACCCTAAAATTTTTAAAAAACTTAATTTTGGTTTTGACCATGTTATAGAGCATAAAAAAACAAATAATTTACTATTTTGAATTATTAACCTAGATTTTATTTAGTTGGATTTTGTTAAGTGGTTGCGGAGAAAATAAAAAAAAAACCTACTCATAAAATCTCCCATGTTAATCTTAGGGGAAAACGGTTTTTGGGTTTTCCTCAGTTCATTTTAATGTAAACTTCACATTTGCTTTTACCAATATGTTCAGCTCCACAAAACAATCATTTTGATGTTTAAATTGTGATTCTACGCCCAACCGTTGCAGAGATATTCAAAGGGCTAAACACAGTACGTTGTCAAATGTTATCCTTATGGAGAATAAATAAAATTTAATATCTCGATTATTTATGAATGTATGTTGATGAAACTTGGTATGTGGCTTCAAGTAGTACTGGTATATTGATATTTGCACAAAAAATTGATTTTTTATTGATTATTCCCGTAGCAGCATACCTGCGTACTCAGCCCCCATGTTATTCTTATGGAGAATAACTAGAATGTTATATAGTGCTTATTTATGATTGAATATTGATGAAACTTGGTATGTGGCTTCGCCTGGTTAAATTCTATTTATATTTGCATAAAAAACAATTGTTTGTGTTCCTTGTTTCAGCAAACCTACGTACTCATTACCAATGTTATTCTAATGGAGAATAATTAAAATCGCTTATATGTGAATATATTTTTGTGAAACTTGGTATGCGGCTTTATGTGGAATTAAGACATATATTATGCATTGGAAATTCGCTGAGTACGCAGGTTTGCTGCGACGGGGGTATTTTGTCATTTCGTAACCAATAAAAGGCAGAATCGACTTTGCGCGATATTTTCATTCAAACACTATGATCAATTACATTGATATACTGCCGCTAGAAGGTTCAGTCATATAAGATAATTCAAGTTTAGAATGTGATCTTCTGATTTATATCAGTATTACCCAATTTCACGATAATTTCAATACTTTACAGGTGTTTAGTAAAAATATGACGCAATATGGTGGTTCCTGACAAAAGACACCGAGGTACCAGCTTTAAATGGCGGATTCCGCCGTTATGGCGCTCGTAGGGTTAAATATAAACGTTTATTGAAAATACTAATATAAATTTATTGTGGTTGGATGTAATTAACCAAACTGTTATCTAAACAATATCTGTACTTGTATCTGTTGATCTGAAAATAAAAAAATAGTGGTTTGAGTGACTCACTCACCTACTCACCACTCACCCAATTCAAAAACAGGGTCTCAGGTCTGCTTCCAAATCCCATGTCTTTTCGCTCCCTCTTAATGGTTCTTACTGTTCAAATAGAAACGTCCGTAGTATGAGCACATCTTTCCTGGACCGATTTCAAGTTCAACTTGTTTATGTCACTCACTGTTGCACTGTTGCTTCGTCTTCCATATATTTTAAAGTATTACTCATATTTCCCTAGATTGCAAATGCAGTTTTTTTTCTTAACTTTACTAAAGATAGGAAATATATCACAAATGATAATACCAATAAGTGGCCTGGTAAATAATAATATGAGCTGATAAATATATAAAAAAATAACCAAAATTATAATTAATAAATATGAAAGAACAGACGAATCAATTAGTATTCACATGAATTACGAGAAATTGTTATGAACATTAAAGGATTTAGGAAAACAAAAATTAATAACTTTGAATAATATATATGAGGAATGTTATTTGAAAAGTACAATTTCACATGTTTCAGAGCTCTCTGGCGTGATATAGTGGAAGCATTGAGATGCAGAGATCATTGGCTATAATACCAAATTATCCTATACTCTAATATGAGTAAGGTTTGCTTGCTTGCTTGCGTGCTTGCTTGCTTGCGACACGGATCTCAAAAACGGCTCCAACGATTTCCTTCAAATGTTCAAAATAACTAATTTCTGGGATAAAAATAAGTTCTAGACATGCCTCATCCCTATAAAAAATCAAATAATGTAAAAAAACTAAAATGAAAAGTTATAAAAATTAACATTGGGCTTATGGAGTTTCAAATCAAAACAAAAGAATTGTAACAGCTGTTCATAATCAACCAGAGAACTGTCAAAGTAATACTCATGTTGATTATGATTATTAATATGTGGTTTCCTGAGAGGAGAGATTAAAAGATTTGAGTTAAGATTACAAATATAGAGTAGTAAAATAAATCAAAGGGACATTGAGCTATAAATAACATCTGGAGGGACCTTAAAAATGTAGAAAAGAGGCAAATGAATAATACAAATCTGATTATCAGTAAGGGGACGTGGTGAAATATTACTCCGAGACATCTGAACAAACTGACTGGCCTTCCCCCGAGCAAAGCTCGGCCCCCCAGGTATATTACATAAATAGAGTAGTAAAATAAATCAAAGGGGCATTGAGCTATAAATAAAAACTGGAGTGACCTTAAAAATGTAGAAAAGAGGCAAATGAATAATACAAATCTGATTATCAGTAAGGGGACGTGGTGAAATATTACTCCAAGTCATCTAAACAAACTGGCTGGCCTTCCCCCGAGCAAAGCTCGGCCCCCCGGTACTATTATATATACTACCATTGGGTTTATATCTATGCAGCACTGTTTTTACTAACTCTGGCTCCCATAAGGGTTTTTAACATTTACAGATAATATATTGTAGCAAAACCAATGGCAGAACCAATGTGAGAACCTTTGAAGATTACATATATATATATATATATATATATATATATATATATATATATATATATTGGTAAAATAAATCAAATGGACATTGAGCTATAAATAACAACTGGAGTAACCTTACAACTGCCGAAAAGAGGCAATGGAGCAATACAATCTGCTAATCAGTAGGGGTAAGTGGTAAAATATTACACCAATTCATTTAAACAAACTTATTGACTTTCCCAAGCAAAGCTCGGCCCCAATTATTTGAATTAAATTAATAAAACATATGTATTACAATCCAAATATAATTCTCCTGCGTATGAATAACATGGGTATTTGGATGTCCCGTTTGGCAGAGCCCAGATGTCTAAATAAAAACTCTAAAGCCAGTTTGCACATCTGCATACCTAGACGCTCGTTTTAGTGAATACTATGTGTGGGTAAATCTTTAAACAAAAACCTTATTGTTTACAAAGTTTGCATGTAGCGTATTAATAATATATATATATAGACAATGGAAGGGGAATTATTGCTTTGGGGGGGCCATCCAAATGTCTGCCTTAAAAACCAAAATAGGTCCGTTTTACAAAAACAGCTGTTTTTTAGAGAAAGTATCAATATTTATTTCGATTATTTAGGACACTTTTTATTTAGTATTTTTAACAATTACAACACTATTTGGTCACACAGTTTTACAACAGAGTTTTTGTTTGACAATTACAGTAAAAGTAACAATAATTAGTTACGTTTTCTAAATTTACCTCTGAAGTGAGATTTGACATTTTTCACCTCAGCAAAATGTTTAAGTGGTTCTATAACAAATACAAACCGGCCTTGTTACTGTCTGTTATTATGATAACATCCGAGATTTTTATTTCTTATGATGATTGGATGTTTTTTACAGTCGTGGATTCCTCAAAATACGTGCAAAACGTACAATACGATATCAATGACGACTGTCCTCCACGCCCTGTTTACCAGGCTCTGCAATTCCCCGAGGAAATCGCAGTGTTTTACTGGAGTGAAGATGAGACTACCGCCGTTATCAATCTCTTTTCGGTATATTCTCCAATTTTCTCTACGTTGTTCGCAGGAATATACTCCGACAAGTACGGGGGGAGGAACGCTGTGTTGCTAGGTTTGGTGTTGAGCGGTTCTGTGGCGTTGGCGTCGTATTTAGTGGTGTTTGGTAACGATTACATATTTATTACGATGCTCGTCCTCCGTGGCATCGGCAAAGGTATGATCACTGCGGCGGTCTGGTCCCTCGCGGGGAAATGGTCGACGCCCCATGAGAGGACAATGTTTGTCAGCATACTGTTCATAGGGCACTCCTTGGGTGTGTTTATCAGTGATTTACTACTCAGACTACCGATCACCTGGAGAACCGCGTGCTATATACGCGGCTGCATGTACTTTATCAATGCCCTTTGGTGGTGGCTTATATTTAGATGTGACTATGTCCCCAAGACATGTAAGTTCACAATCATTCCGTGGGATAAGATAACAATGTCGGTTTCTTTATATATTTTAACTGCTCTGATTATATCCTGTAATATTTTCAAATATGTCGCGCAGGATCTAGTATTTTCAATGTATGTGAATGACATTCTTTACCTCGAGATTGATACGAAATGGATAGTGGACTTTATGTTGTTTCTAACTAAGACATTCGCGCATTTATTGTGTGGAGCTGCCAGTGATTATATTATCTTAAAAGGGTTTCTCTCTCCTTTCACTGTAAGAAGAACAATTCCTAGTGTCCTCGTTCCTTTTTTCTACTGCGTGCTGTTTGTTATCAGAGGCGCTCGATGTGACCTAGATGTAGTATTGGCGTGTTGTGTAATATTACATTTCATTTGTGCCACTTTTCAGTCCACCATGTACACAGCTACTCTGGATGTATCTTCCTCTTTCTCAGGGGTCATTTTTGGAATTATCATATGGTTCTCTAGGTTTATTACTCTTAAAATTATGGAGTTGATTGCCTACATCGCCGACATACATGTTAGTTTAAAAAGCTACCATAAAGTATTTTTACTATTAACAGTGATTGCCACAGGATTTAGTCTTCCGTTTATCCTATTTGGTGTGAGAACAATACTTTGGGGGAATGTTGTAGCTGATAGCACTGACAGAAATGGTGAATTACAGACTACAAAGCTCAAGGATACGGTAGTGACATTCAAGGACAGCCCTGGGCCTTCAGACAGACCACACAATCAAGAGGTCGAAGAAAATGGGTAGGCCTATCACTCTGACAATCTGACTGGAACAAGAACAGTAACGTGCAGTCTATGAACTAGAAACGACGTTGAATTTAACTTCCAGCTTTAATTCGTAGTAAAGAGTTCTGTTGGGAAAGTAATAAAACAAACTTACCGTGGAAGCTTTTCACTTGTCTTTGAATATATTTGTTTATTTATTATTAGTGTCTACGGAACGTGATAAATGTAGGTTTAGTAGTTTTAGAAGTAAATGTTTACCTATTTTTCACTACCTAACTGTTAACACAATCCTTCAGCGTTCAAAATATTAGTGTTCTTCTATTCAGTGTCAATCACAACTTTAACTTTACCATTAATAGTGATGTATGAATCATGTTAACATATATTATCATCTAGATTTTAGTATCTGAAAACGTATTAATAATGCTTAACGTTTAATAACAATACAACTGAGTACAAACTATGTCAATAACAGTCTGCAAACGTTTCAGCATAACGATCGTAAAAATCATATGTTTTTAGCGTTTAGAGTAAATTGTTAATTGGCTTGGTTCAGACTACAGACCATAGCCAAAAGTTTCGTTCAGCCTTAAAAAAGTCTCTAGGGCATTTAATTTGAATAGCATTTAATTTGAATTCAAATAAAATGTTTTTTTTAAGAGATTGTTGTTAGTCGTGTCGTCCGCTATTCGTAATAATTATAATAATAAGCAAGCCTAAAAATCGTGGTACGTTTTGCTCAGCGTGCATGCGTCGGAAGAGAAATTCACGCATACCATTAGAAAGGTATTGACGTGTAGATTTGCAGGAATCCGATATAATTTACATCGCTTCTCAGAGTACCGGCTCGACCCAGGAATAAAACAGTTGTGTGTACAACAACCCGTTTAATCAACTACCTAATCCACGACTTCAATTGCGTGGTCCCGTTTTATTTTTTCTCGTTGTTAAAAATACCGTTATTATGGAGACTCAAATAAAATCATTATAAAACTGATAATTTCAAACATAACAAATTAAAATGCCAGCAAGGCGGATAACTGAAATTGGTTCTGTTCAGCCATAGTGTTGGATTCTCATGTGATAGTAAACATAGCTGTAATTTCCAGTGAGGTGGAGCCTCAACGGACATTCCGAAAGGGCGTACATCTATGTTTGATTCTGGTGTATCATAATCTTCTTACCAAATGTCAGCTCCTTCGGTTCAGTAGTTGGTGTGTGATATTCAATGTGGGAATACAAATTATTAATCTTAAGTGTTAGTGTTTGTAAGTTTGTATATTTATAACATATATTATTGCTATCAAACTGTATTAAATAGGATAGGCTGCTGTTTTAGGCTGTAATTGAATTAAAACTTGTCTCCATGTTACCCTTACAGACGAAAAACTAGCTTTGAGTGTTGCTTGTGCCTTTCAAAATGGAGGTATACAAATTGGAAACCACTTTTTAGAACTTCGAGATGAGAGCATCAATCCTTGAATACGGTTTAGAAATATCAGAGGCGTTCTGTTTAGAAACATCGCCTTAGATATAGATACAAATTACAAATTGTATGATAGATTTAAGAATAAGAAGATATAATATACTATGAGGGTAAAAAATATATCTTACCATTTTAACATTCTTATATGTTTCATTGCGAAGAAAAGCATGTGAGACAATTACCGTAGCTGGTTCAACCAGTCTCGAGAACGCCTGCTGGCCGGGCGACGCAACACGAATACTCCACTCACATTGCCTACCGGCAACTGTACGGCGCCCGGCGCCGCATGGCATAGCTGATAGTTGTTCCGAATACATTCCTACCATATGCTTAATCACTCCTTTATTTCGTGCTTGATAGACTGTCAAACACACAAATTCAGCTTTAATTATATCACAATAATACCTTGACAATTTAGCGTGAAAATTAAAACTCTATTTGGATTTATCAATAAAAAATAACTAAACCCAAGATGGTTTAGGATGGTTAAAAAAGTTTGAGTTATACCATCCTAAACTTTTTTAACGTAAAATTAAGCGTAATTGAATTCAATTACAATTATTTTAAAATATATGTTATATTTAAGATTAATATTGATTTATTTGTTATTAAAACCGGGGATAAAACCAAGCAATTCTTCTTTCTGCATTTAGCTCAGTTAAAAAGTCGTTAGGAAAGTTGAAATCTCGTGAGATTAATTTTAATCCTTATTCTCGACGAGTTTTGAAAACTATTATGGATATCATTGTTACTTTCATTCACTCTACTTGCTTTAAGACTTATGATTAATTTTTAACTTTATTTCTTTACGAAATTCGGATACTATGCAACTAACTCAAAACCTTAGAATTATTTTATATCCGTAACTGTTGTTCTTTTGAGGTTCGGATTGTAGGATCGTGTAAAGCTATAAAAGACTTAAATTTCATATGATGTGACCTAGGACACACCTACATTAACTGCCATCCATTAGAAGAAGTCGTTTTATCATAATTTGTAATTTGAAAGGTCTTATACAGCATTACTGTTCAAAACCCGTATGGAATATGATAGAATTTCAATTTTTGTGAATTTGTTCAAGTGCTTAAACAAAACTTTTAAAAGTTTAACCGTACAAAACATATCAGGTGTATAAATGGTTCAAATTTCAACAGAGTCAGTAAGCGTCGCTTCTCACCCAATTAAACCGTCTGCGTTTACACATCCCACGCCGCCACGACATAGTTGTGATTACACGCTCGCTTTCCTGCCGCCTCAACGCAGCTGAACCGCGTTCTACCGACGGTTCCTCACTCATAATTGATAACATTATAATATAATAATATATAATAATAACAATAACAATATAATAACGAGTTCGCACGCAGCACGCTGACGTGAGGGAAGTGAATTTCCACATAAAAACTTGTAAAACTCAAAATCAGGGTAAAACATACATTTATTCCAATTGTTATTGAAATCTGAAAACATTGATTTTTTGGCTGTTCTGATACTCCTGGATTCATTTACTTGCAAAGCTGGGAATACAATGTTGCGCATTATAATGTTAGGAGAAGGTCAAGACAGGCTTGCAAGAAGGCGTGAGTTGCTGGGGATGATAAAGTACTCTAACAAGGGAATAACAGGCTTTTCTAGTGTAAAATCCCCATAAGACAACGTACGGTACTGTGTTTAGGCGATTCACATTTTCTTTAATAACTCGGTAAATATTTATTCTAGAATGACGAGAGAGGGCTTAAGACTTTCGCCTCTCTAACTACCATCTTTTTATATGCATTAATTTTACATCCGGGGCTTTTCTGACCCTTTTTGGACCCAACAACTCGAAATTTGAAAGATTAATCCCCCACAAAAGGGGTTTAGAGTTTTCCAATTGTTTTTCCCAACGAACTCGTCCAACTGATTACAGAAAGGAACGTCCATACCAAATTTGAAGTAAATCGGGCAAAAAATGCGACCGCTAGAGTGCAAACACACACACATATACAGTGTGTAAATTAAGTATTGAAACAAATCTGTATTTTTCCAGCCGAAATAGATGGAAATATTTTGTTCGTGGCATTGATTGTTAACAAACGTTCCGGAATTTTTGACATAGATAAATTTTTTTGCCCCCCTTACTTGGTGGGTGGTAGGGGGTAACTTATTTTTTCCAAACAGCAACCCCTATTGAGTGACCCCTCATTTTGAAGGGCTTGTCAAAAGAAATACAATGGTGCAAATCCGAGGTTGATATCTCAGCCCTAACCAGAATGGCAGCCATTTGTAATTTTGCTGATGGGCAAACGATATTAAGTATGGATACCCCAATTTACCTTTTAAACGGGTTACATTGGGTGAGCCAAACTCTGGATACGATTATTAGATGGAAAAGTGGATTTTTTGTCATATTCCCAATTTTGCCCCAGCCCTAAAATTTGGGTATTTTGGCGGCAGCCCCAAAATTTCAAATGCAAACCCCTATTGAGTGACCCCATTTTGAAGGGTTTGTCAAGACATAGGCAATGGTGCAAACCTGAAGTCGATATGTCGCCCCTAGCCAAAATGGCAGGTATTTAAAAATTTGATTGGGTGAAAAAGCACCCATTTCACCAATTAAAATTGTTTAATACCTGCCATTTTGGCTGGGGGTGACATATCGACTTCAGGTCTGCACCATTGCCTATGTCTTGACAAACCCTTCAAAATGAGGGGTCACTCAATAGGGGTTTGCATTTGAAATTTTGGGGCTGCCCCCAAAATACCCAAATTTTAGGGCTGGGGCAAAATTGGGAATATGACAAAAAGTCCACTTTTCCATCTAATAATCGTATCCAGAGTTTGGCTCACCCAATGTAACCCGTTTAAAAGGTAAATTGGGGTATCCATACTTTATCTCGTGTGCCCATCAGCAAAATTACAAATGGCTGCCATTCTGGTTAGGGCTGAGATATCGACCTCGGATTTGCACCATTGTATTTCTTTTGACAAGCCCTTCAAAATGAGGGGACACTCAATAGGGGTTGCTATTTGAAAAAAATAAGTTACCCCCTACCCCCCACCCTGTAAGGGGGGCAAAAAAAATTGTTCTATGTCAAAAATTCCGGAACGTTTGTTAACAATCAATGCCACGAACATAATATTTCCATCTATTTCGGCTGGAATAATACAGATTTGTTTCAATACTTAATTTACACACGTATGTATATATATATATATATATATATATATATATATATATATATATATATATATACAAAATTATATATATATGTATATATATATAAAATTTTGAACGACCCCCCAAAACGTGTTCAGGGGGTCACGTTAGGAACTTCTATGGTGGTCCCGGGCTTAAGTTTCGCCGTGCGGGTCATGCTAATAGTTCACTTTCCAAAGGAAATTCACTAATAACATATAACTGTTTATCCTTCATCGAACACTTTCAGTTTTCCCTAACGCACAAGGGACCATCGATATATTACGCAAGGAATCCCCTCAATCTGGTAATGTTTTTAACTAGTAATGTTACCAACTTGAAAATAAGAGGATTTTTCAAACTGGTCCAGGCTATGCCTACCACGACCTTACATCAGCAGCTGTGATGCTATTGATTTATGGTTTTTGAGATGAATAAATACATTGTCAGTCGTGAGTCAACAATCCTGCTGTGTGGTTGTGTGTTTACGTTGTTTTTTAACCTAATTTTTCTATTTACAGTTTTGTTGATATAGTTTTCAAATAATTCGAAACATTTTATCAAGACATGTGAAATAATAATGGAAATAGTTTATCTTTGAAAATTTTTTTCATTTTATTGTGACTGTTTGGTTAATCTGTTATTTATTCTGTTTTTCGTAAATTAGTTTTGTATAGTATACAGAACCTTGGTTTTGGGCCGTACGGCCCTAATTCTGTCAATATGATGGAATTAAATGAAGGTGATGAGAATAATGGGGATAACAACGTTGGTGGGAACCAAATTATGTTTGATAGGCAGTTGGAACAAACTAAAACTATTACAAATAATGACTTCCCTCCTTTACCTACAACTAATAACGTTCCTCTAGGATTTCAACATCAAACGCAAGTAAGTATTAATCAAAGACAATCAGAAGATTTGAACAGTCGTAAGAGATATCATGAAGAGGTGACAATGGACAATAATAGTTCTATGACTCAAAATATGGAAACAAGAAACAAAAATTCAACTTATCCCCCCTCAAAAAGAGATAAAACATCTAAAATAAGATTGTATGACGTGTTTCACTCTGGTCTGTATGAAGTTATTGTATCTTCTAAAGACAAAAAAAAGATAAATCCATTTAAAGTTGGAAAAATGATTGAAAAACTCCGTTTTGAAGTTAATGGTATTACCAGAGCTGGAAATAATCTTGTAATTAACTGTAAATCACACACAACGGCCAACAGGTTAGTGTCATCTTCTCACTTTCCCGAGTTCAATTTGTTTATACCATCGAATCGTGTGGAAGTTGTCGGGTTGATTAACATTGAGCCGGACAATGATGTTGAAGAAATTGTAGAGGATTCCGTAAGCCCCTTACCGATAGTTGATGCCTTCAGACTTACTAAATATACTTCAGAGGGTCCGATTAAGACGAATTGGGTTAAAGTGACTTTTCTGGGAGACAAAATCCCGACAGAAATTAAGCTTAATTATGTTGTGCTTCCAGTAAGGGAATATGCATATCCTGTGCAACAATGTTACCGGTGTTACCGTTACGGGCACTCGTCGCGAAACTGTAGAAATGAAAGAATTTGTAAAGTTTGTGTAAAACCTTTTCATGGAACGGAATGCAGTGCAAGTCCATCTTGTTTACACTGCAAAGGGGATCACGATTGTGCTTCAAGAATATGCCCAGAATTTGTACGGCAACAAAATATACGGCAAAGAATGACACAGATGAGAGAAAACTTTATGACTGCTTCAAAGTACTTCCCCAAGACACACATGTCTCAGCACAATGTGGGTATTCCAACACAAACCTCATATGCATGGAAGACACAGTTGCAGCTAAGATCAAATTATTCAATACCTCCCCATGAACATAACTATTCCTTAATACCTAACAGGTACAATGCATTGACCCAATTGCAAAACCAAGAAGATGTAGCGGAATCGTCATCAAAATCACAAGTTTGGTTAAAGCCTAAAAGGCCATTTCGTCAAAATAAGTCGCCATTTCGTCAACAAAGTATCACCGATAAGTTTAGTAAATTTAATAAAACACATGATGAGGGGTTTAGTAAAGGAGATATAAATGCTAGCTCTAAACATGCGGTAACCTCTATTGCCTGTGAAAAGGTAAGCCAAGACAATGAGAAACCCACGGATGAAAATTTAAAACAACTGTTTGAAGAGGCGTTATTTAAAATTAAGCACACCAAGTGGCCCACCGACCTCATGGAAAACTTGAAAGAAACAATTCCGCAAGGTAGTGAGAATATTAACTCGACTATAACCAACATAATGCAAAAAGTATGCAGTTCAATATTAGAAGATATGTCATTTAGGGCTGGATTAAATCCAATACAAACTTTGTAATATATGTGTTTCAAACTTTCTTTCTTCATGTTGATTATCTTAGGTATTGCGATGACATACACTGAACTTAGACTCATACAGTGGAATGCTCAGTCCTTATCATCTAAATGGGCTGAGTTTCCTGAATTCTTACTTAAAAATAAGATTCACATTGCAGCTGTACAGGAAACTTGGTTTAAAGAACAATTTAACTATAAACTAAGTGACTACAGTATTATAAGACAAGACAGGGAGGATGAATACGGTGGAATAGCTTTCTTTGTTCATTCCTCTATTGAATGGGAACATATTGATCCTGGATACAACAATGATCCCATTGAAGGCCTTGCAATTAAGATCCGACCAAGAGGATTTAATAAATTTATTAGCATATTTAATTACTACTGTGGTAAGGGTAATTTTAGGGCTGATATATGGGAAAATCGTGTTTTAAAAAACGATGATGATTTGAGTTAGGGATAGGGGATTTTAATGCCCATCATACCTTGTGGGGAAACAGAAAGTCGTGTTCTAGGGGCAAAGACATTGTAAATGCACTGAGTTTCTCAAGTTTCATCATGATTAATGATGGAACGCACACCACCGTACCTTCCCCTTTTAGAAGTTCTAGCGCTATTGACCTTTCTTTTGTCTCACCACAGCTACACAACATGTTAAATAATTGGTCAGTTCTAGCGGATGCAGTTAGAATCAATCATTTTCCTATACTCATTACATTCAACTATGCAAAACGAATTAATAACATATCCTACAGTAACATTAACAAAATTCCTCGTAGAAATTTAAAAAATGCTAATTGGGAACGTTATACTTCTATAATAAAGAGAAACCTGAACGAAATCAGAAATGAAGAAAATATATTAGAGGATGAACAATTAGAAGAATTTCATAATATAATTAATAATGCAGGGGACTCGTCTATTCCTCACATAAAATATGGACCAAAACATAATATATCTGGATTTCAACACAAACCATGGTGGAATGTTGAATGCTCAAAAACAGTAGCTCAGAGGAGATTGAGTTTCAAACTGTTCCGTTTAAATATGACACCACAAAATTATAATGTTTACAAAAAATGTACCAGAGAAGCGAAACATGTTATTAAGAGAGCAAAAACACAATCGTGGGAGAATTTGTGTAATGACTTACAAAATAAAAACTCGTCTGAAGCATGGAGAATAGTAAAAAGTTTTAAAGGTAATGTTATTCATGACAACCATCTCATGAAACAAGATATCGATTTGGCTAATAGCTTCATGGACATTTTAGTTCCGGCCCATGTCCCAGAAATCAGTGAAATTAATTGTCCAATTTCGACTGTTGATGATACAGTACTAGGATGACAGAACCCTTTACCATGAAGGAACTAGAGATTGCTTTGGCTAGTAAAAAGAAGGATACAGCCCCAGGAGCAGACGGTATATCATATTCAATGATAAGGAACTTGCCTCAAAATGCTTTGGAATTGCTGTTACAAATATACAACAGAATTTGGAAGTCTGAAGGAGATACAATTCCTAAATGTTGGAAGAACCATGTCATCGTACCTCTTATCAAACCTCAATGTGACAAAGGTGTAGCTGAATCCTACAGACCTATTGCAAAGATTTCATGCTTAGCTAAAATCATGAACACTTTGGTCAAAAATAGGTTGGAGTGGTTTACTGAACACTTCAATCTAATTCCACAAACCCAATTCGGATTCAGAAAGAATAGTGGATGTTATGATCATATAATTACGTTTGTTTCCGATATCCAAATAGCAACAACGAGAAATGAAACTATTATTGCAGCATCTTTAGATTCGTCTAAAGCTTATGACAAATATATTTTCATCAGCTCAAACAAAATTGAATGTCCATAAGGAATACATGAAAACTTTGTCGGGGTCTCTGGTGGAGCCCTAATGTCAGATCAGGATAAAAACCATTTAGTTTTCCTATTTTATGGCTAAAGAATCAGTGTACAAAATTTCAGCTCTCTACATACATGGGAAGGTTGAGACTTAAACAAATAAAAATATAGGTTTTACATTTCTGTTTGTAAACTTGCTAAAACTTGTAAAAAATTGCTAAACTTTGGCCAGTCCGTCAGACCGTCCTACTGGGTCGATTTTCATTATTCTTTTGTTAATTGATAGGGAATTATGTTTAGATATGTCATCACTCATCCAAACTAACATATTTTCAATGGCCTTTTCCCCAGTGGCTCTTAAAGTTCCCATGTTTATCTTATGGAGGAAGTTTGTTTACATCAGATGATTACTTAAAACATGTGTTTATTAACCAAGAGAGTTCATTTGGTTCGCCAAAGAATAATGCAGCACATAATTCTAATACTTTATTTGCGGCGTTTATATAGTCAAGAATGTATATATAATCCAGGTATTATTGTGTGAAGATAGGTTTGGAAAATTTGCTATTTGAGCTAAGAAGGTTTGCTAAATATGTATATTAGAATAGCAACATTTTATGTTTTGAGGTTTTTGTATTAAATTTAGGGCTCTTTCAACAATTTCTTACCGATTGAAGTTTAAAGATTTCTTTAAAAACATACATGACCTCCTAAACTTATAACGTGCCAAATTGTATTCCCAGCATTGCAGGTAAATAAAACCAGGAGCATCAGAACAGCCAAAAAATCAATGTTTTCAGATTTTAATAAAAATTGGAATAAATGTTTGTTTTTACACTGATTGTCAGTTTTTAAATGTTTTCTGTGGAAATTCACTTCCCTCACGTCAGCGTGCTGCGTGCGAACTCGTTTATAGTTTAAAATGGTTAGTGTTTTCAGTGCAAACCATTTAAATCCTTTCACCAAATAAATATTTATATTACTTCTGAAAGAATTATCGCTAACCAAAAAGTATTTTTCAGGTTTTATCATAAAAACATTATTTTAAATTGATTAGCCTTCACTCATAAACTCAAGTTGCAACATTGTCTGTTGCTGCAGAGCAGCGCGGGTACTCTAGTCCTATATATTAAAAAACTTTTGTCAAAACTAAAGACAGCGAACCTGACCATTCTACTGGGTCAATTTGCATGATTTTTTTAATGACAGGTAATTATGCTTAGATATGTCATCACCCATCCAAACTAACATATCGTCAATGGGCTTTGCCCCAGTGGCTTTTAAAGTTCCCATCCCATGTTAATCTTATGGAGCTTATATATTAAAAACTAAAGACAGCGAGCCTGACCGTTCTACTGGGTCGATTCGCACGATTCTTTTTTAAATTACAGGTATTTATGCCTAGACATGTCATCGCCCATCCAAACTAACATATCGTCAATGGGCTTTGCCCCAGTGGCTTTTAAAGTTCCCATGTTAATCTTATGGAGGAAGTTTGTTTACATCAGATGATTAATTAAACATATGTTCATTAAGTAAGAGGGTTCATTTGGTTTGACAATAATCCTCAATTACGTGACTATCAAATTTCAACATTGACTGATGCTGCAGAGCAGCATGGGTTCTCTAGTATCCATTGATTTTGAATACCAGAATGATTTTCATAATCAATGCTATAACTATTACTGAAATCAGGTGAGTATGCGCGTAGTACTGTACAACAATATTACTTGATAATAGTAAACATGTGGTTGAGGTGTAATTTACCCCCTCCACAGATCATACACGTGGACAAAGCCAACCAACAACATTATCAAAGACAAGTAACTGTGTTTAAGAATAATCTGTGATAAAAGGTTGCAATAAAAACAAATAAAATCACTTTGTGAAAGAAATGATTGAGGAGGGGGTAACTTTTCATTGCCAACTTGTTTACTAGCTGGCCTTCGAGTTGTCTCCGTACAGTAATGTATATTCTCATGATGCAAGAGGTTCTTAGATCATGGTATATTCTCTGATGAGTCATGACGACTTCTGTCTCGTCGGAATGGACTTCTTTTGGTCATATTTACTGTCTTGTATGCAATTTTGTAGTGTTGTGCGATGGCATTTATTGTACCCTGTTTAAACAAATAAGTAAATAAATCAAACGATTACACAAACTGTTTGAGTTGTAATATTAGCAAAACTTTGTTAGATTACTCCGTTTTTTGTTTTGTTTTTTTTTATCCCAAGAGTGTCAAAACCATAAAACACCATCTTCTAAGTGGAATAACAGATTATTCTGAGATGTTGTATTACTATAGCCTACTATAATAATGAGCTAAGTAAATTTGTAATTATTTTTGATATTCTTACTTGTTGGTGAACCTATTAAAATGATATTTTTGCTCCATCCCAAAATATGTTCCATCAATTATGTCATGAACCAAAGCTGTTCATGTATTTTTATATTTTATATGCAGTAATTTTTATTTTTTCTCATTGTTGTTTTCCTTTTAAAAGCTTTATCTGTTAGAGCCTAATGGTGGCCAAGTCTCTGAATCCTGGAGGCTGGAAGCCAGGCCAATCTAATTAACGAAAGCTTACCCTTAAGCCACGTTCACATTACCAGTGTTGGCTTTGCTACGTAAATGTAACATTGTTGTTCGTTTAAATGTTTTTAACCTTGTGGAAACACCACAGCAAACTATGAATGGAACTCCTAACTCAGTATAACCAATGTTTGAGATAGATTTTAAACAGATTCATATTATTGATGATAATGCCACTCCTATCTAAGTATTGATTTGGTTCTCTAGTTTCTTACTATAGTAATGTAAAACTAAAGTACTAATCCGTTGTGATATTGTTATATAAAATAGCCTATTGTTTCATATCGATACTATGTCTTAAAAGTTGAAATTGTGTTAGGACATCAGCAGTCCAAAAAAATGCTTTAAGTACTTTTTCTGAGTGAAATGGAGAAGTTTTTCTGATGTTTTGTAAGGAATAAACACTAGGTATTGTTTGAAATAACTATCGATAAAATTGTGCATCATTAAGTATTATCAAGCTTAAGACTAATGTTAATTAGTGTGTTTATTAGGGCTCAAATTTTTAATTCCAAATTGAGTAATATTTCAAACTTTTAATGTGTTCGATCTGTATCTTTTTTTATAAAAGCAATGGTAAAAATTTGTTTTTATGATTCTTTTATTATAATTACGTTTATTAAAAACGTGCCGGTCGAATTAGGTTAAGTTGTATATTAAAAATTAAGCATCTCAACACTAACACGAGTTGATAATGCTTTTGAGTAAAACTCTGTTTTATTTTCAATTAATATAATTAAAGAGATCACCTATCGGGGAATTCTTCCATTTAACTATCCCAATTATTAAAAATAAACTGTACAACAATGGTAATTTTTTGTATTAAAATATCGTTCATTTATTTAAGGATACAAATCAAAAGACCGTTTGGACAGACCCCAATTATCTTTGCTAAACATTCTAGTTCGACTGAGCAAATTTCACGTTTTTCCCTGTATTCCCCATGTTAAATGGAAGCTTAACTATCATAAATCATTTCCTGCTACCACCATCTTGTTGTAAGCTCGTCGTTCCATAATTGGCTTCACCTCCCGTAGTGCATCTTATCACCTGTGCTCCGTCTTACGTGATCACTGATATCACTGATCAAAAATATCCTTATGTTAATCTTACAGGTCAAAGGGTCCTTTATCTTACTGTTATTTTTATCAAGACCTACTGATTAAATAATTGAATGGGTTTTCAAACCGGATTTAACTGTAAAACACACGGGTGGTGGAACTTTTATTTATTCCATAATCATAAAAAACAATGACAATCTAACTATATATATATATATATATATATATATATATATATATATATATATAAATAGGAATAACTGATCATCCCCAAGAACAAATATCTATCTACACCTACAACCACGAAATTTGACAAGTGTACTCTTTCCATAACGTAGGTAACCACTAAGAAAGGATTTTAAGAAATTCCCATAGGGCTCCGCCCCAAGGGGAGTAAAGTTCAATCAAATGTTATTCATATGGACATCCATCTTTATATCAATAGGCAACCACAAAACTGTCCCTCATTTTTCTCAGCTTGTATGCATCGTAGGAGAAATTCACGCATACTGTACGAAAGTTATTGTCCTGTAGATGAACAGAATCCCATCATAATTTGCATCGACCCTCAGGGCTTTGCCCCACAAGCTTTCAAAGTTTCTCTGTTAGTCTTATGGAAGAACAGTAAATGATTGATTTGTGTATTTCACAGCTGATATAATAACAAATGCTAGCACACAGCAAGAACAGATGTTTCAGGACTAATGAAAAAAAAATAGTCTTGACTATTGGAATGGTAACACCCTTCTGTTATCCGTTTTAGATCCACATTAAAAACTAATAAACCTGTTGAGAGAGGAATGGAATGAAAGAGGGAGAGGGAGGGGGATAGGGAGAGAGATAAATAGGTTATTCGTGAAGTTTAGTATAGTGACATTGGTTCAAATGTTTTGTTTAACTCTTCACGCAGGACGGGGCAAAACATTCTCGCAAACAACTATTGTTCGTGCTAACCACTCTGGGTTCACATAAACTTATGGTCGGTCAAATTTCGACCTCTGGGTGATTCCTGGTACCTATAAATACGAAAACCCGATCATCCCCCAGGACAAATCTCTACACCTACAACCACGAAATTTGACACGTTTACTCTTTCCATAACGTAAGTAACCACTAAGAAATAATTTTAATAAATTCCCATAGGGCTCCGCCCCACGGGGAGTCAAAGTTCCAATCCCGTGCGTTCTTATGGACATTCACTTTGGTTTGAGCTGATTAAAATTCAAACAGCTGATCATGATTCGTATTAGTTCTTCGGGTTGACCACAAAATGCAGCACAGACCACAGGTTTTATTTCCGGGTGAAACCGGTACCTACAACGTCCCGGTAGGTAAACAACAGCTAGAAACAACATAAATCTCACTTTAAAAGCCTTAAACCTATTCTT
The DNA here is from genome assembly GCA_963675035.1 of Allygus modestus. NCBI lineage: Eukaryota > Metazoa > Arthropoda > Insecta > Hemiptera > Cicadellidae > Allygus > Allygus modestus. The sequence continues at coordinate 132,964,569 of OY776114.1, forward strand.
TCGCAAGATTAACATTGACAATTAAACACCTTACGGTGAAAGGAAGATGACAATAGGCGTATTTGTTATTTGGGCGTTTGGCCTAAACAATGTTTATGAGAAATTTCAGCTTGATCCATATAATAGTTTTTGAATAATAGAGCCAAAAACAAATGCACATACATTCATATTCATGAAATTAGTAGGCTTATAACGATATATAATTTAATAGCGAATTATAATATTGCTACTGATGCAACACAAATGCTAAAATGACACTAAAACTAAAACTTTAACTGACGGATTAACTTTGGGCTTTACTACACTTTTACTTACTTGGACTTTACTTTAAAATTTACTATTTTCGATGGTGATATAATTCCACTTGTATGCTTATTGAATTTGTGTGGATCCCAAATAATGTCATTATATCCCATACAACTGAAGACATTTCCTATTATTGTAAACTCTCTGTAAACCTATTTAATTGGGGAATTTCCAGTGAACACTTAAGTGATGTAGTGACGTACATATTATGTGATGATAGACGTTTTTAATTATTTTAATACCACGTCATAGAATCCCAAAACTGATTATTTATGGATAAAGTAAAATACAAATTCGAGAGCGAGTAAAATAATTAAAAGGCATGTCGAGATCCCAGAGCTAATTAAAATAATTCCAAACCAAAAAATTCATTATATTTTTAGACTTTTTTGTTAACATCATATTTTACAAGATATACAATCGGCTTGAAACAAATGACTTTGTTATTATTGTATTGTATTACGAGGATTGGGGAAACAAAACTGTAAAGGCTTGTTTGTTATTTAAGTGGCAATCAATTGCAACAAATCACTTAACTAACAACAAGTTACCGCAGTGACTATGTAAAGGTCAATAATACACAGCCTGGATTCCGTTTTAACTTATTCCTTTATTTTATTTTATTCACCAATGGCAGAGCCTTTTTTATATTCAATACGAAATCATCATAATAGTAATAAACAGTTCTATTGCTAACTTTATAACAACAATATAAACCAATGACATTTGAACGCTGATTCAATAAAAATTTTTAGAGTCCTTTCTTGTAATAAGGCTACTCAATTCAAATGTTTGAAGTATTTTTGTTTTTTAGCGAATCTCCCCTATAGGGAAGAAACCATTACCGTAGGTCTCATGGTAAGACTTAAGCCCGAGACCATGACAATTTTTGTTTTGAGGTCCCCAGATGACAAAAACACTGTTCGTTCAAATTTATATATATGTGTATATATGTCCGTGAATGCGATAACTTGAGTAAAAAACGTCCGATTTCGATTAAATTTGGCTCAAATGTGTAAAATGACATTCATGACTTTAAGTTCGAAAACCAGAAAAATCGGACCATGGGAAGGGGGGTTTGTGGGGGTTTTAAATTTTCCAAAAATCAATTTTTTGAATTTTTCACCCTAAAATTTTTTAAAAGCTTAATTTTGGTTTTGACCTTGTTGTAGAGCTTAAAAAAACAAATAATATAGTATTTTTAATTATTAACCTAGGTTAAGTGGTTGCGGATAAAATCCAAAAAACCTACTCATAAAATCTTCCAAGTTAATCTTTTGGGAAAAAGGTTTTTGGCTTTTCCTAAGGTTATTTTAAATGTAAACTTCACATTTGCTTTTACCAATCTGTTCAGTTCCACAAAACAATCAGTTTGGTTTTTAAATTGTAATTCTACGCCCAACCGTTGCTGAGACATTCAAAGTGCTAAACACAGTACGTTGTCCAATGTTATCCTTATGGAGAATAAATAACATTTGATATCTCGATTATTTATGAATGTATGTTGATGAAACTTGGTATGTGGCTTCACGTAGTACTGGTATATTGATATTTGCACAACAAATTGATTTTTGTTGATTATTCTCCTAGCAGCAAACTTGCGTACTCAGCCCCCATTTTATTCTTATGGAGAATAAGAAAAATGTAATGACTCCCTTAATTATGAACATAAATGAATAAAACTTGGTATGTAGCTTCACTTGGTTGAGTTATATTGAAAATTGCATAAAAGCCCATTTTTTCCCTTGTTGCAGCAAACCTGCTTACTCAGCCCCCATGTTATTCTTATGGAGAATAACTAAAATGTTATATAGTGCTTATTTATGATTGAATATTGATGAAACTTGGTATGTGGCTTCACCTAGTTGAATTATATTTATATTTGCATAACAACCAATTGTTTGTGTTCCTTGTTTCGCCAAACCTACTTACTCATTACCAATGTTATTCTTATGGAGAATAATTAAAATCGCTTATATGTGAATTTATTTTTATGAAACTTGGTATGCGGCTTTATGTGGTATTAAGACAAATATTATGCATTGGAAATTCACTGAGTACGCAGGTTTGCTGTGACGGGGTATTTAGTTCGTAGCTTCGTTTTCTGAACTTAATATACAGCACTAGAAAGTTAATATTTGTCAAGAGTAAATTATTACTTCCCCCCTCTGGAAATACATTATAATTCATCCCCGAGAGTTCAAATCTTTCATGCTCGTTTCGGTAGGATCTTACACATCATCCTGGGTACAATACTCGCCTACGGATTGACCAACAAACTGGTCATCGAATGACTGGACTACTCCGTGACTACCCAGAACGTTGCTCTCCTTGGAACTCCTGTTCTTAGTTTATTAAGGTCCAAGTAGTGTAAGGTTAACGATAACAATAGAACAACAGCGTTTTCATCTACGCTAGAGACATTCTGTTGAAGGTGCACTAAACTTTGTTAAATAAATGCTGTCCAAACCCACATTATTGTGGATATACTGGAAACCGAACCCGTGACCCCTTGAACCGAAGACCAAGACGCCAACTGTCAGACTAACGAATCAATCATAAGAGTTATTTAAAAAAATCACATTGTTGTTTGGTAAAACATTACTCAACAACCTAATTGAAATATACATTAACTATATGTCAGTCTGGGTCAACCAAAAATGCCTTATTTTAGATTGATTTGTTAAGCGTCAGTTTTGTCTTTATTTAAAAGGCCACTCGCTCTGTAAGCCCCCGGGTCATGAGAGATGGACGAGGGGATCAAGGTGATTTGGGTGTCGCTGATTACGTCCACATTTTTCATCCAGCCTTAAGTAGAATTAGGAATTCCCCTGCTAAACATTATGTGAAAATCTGTATCTTCCATTATTTACTAGCTGGTGCAGTACCCGCTTCTCTCGGGAGTGTACCAATTGTCTGGGCTGGTCTTAAGGTTAACTTTCTGAAAGATAGAAATCTTTCATTATTAGAAAATAATGAACATATAATTGTCATGAAATAAAACTGAATCTATAAGAATGGCATGGGAACTTGACCCATCGGCTGGACGCATGTGGAAATTGACTCAAATATCTTATTCGTGAATAGGTACCTACGTCATGTAAATAGTAAACGTAGTAAGTTTCGTTTTTCTAGGTTAGACGTTGGCCTAGGTGTTGATATTGGTTTTCAGATAAAGAGAAGACAGATATAGATTAGTCTGAATTTATTGTACCCTAGCCGGGATCCGTTCTTTAAAAAAAATTGTGCTGTGAAACCTGGCTGCGTCCTAGTCTAACAAAGCGATGGTTAAGTATATTTTCTGTAAATTGGTATTGTGTTAACCATACTACTACCCTGAACTTTAATATTTTTTGGTTGTAAATAATACAAATTATTTAATATAATTGAAAAGAATAATTCAGTATTACACCATACTTCGTAGTAGAATAGAGTTTAACGGTCTTAAAATTATTATTTTGGTAATTAGTATTACTAATTATTATACGATTGTTACAATATTATTAATATAGCATCCATTTTTTAATGAATGTATTCTTACGTTACAAGATACGAGTAGTTGAATTTAATCTAATAACATTATAGAATGGCATTGAAATTTTATCTTGCTTTTACTCTTATATGTCAAATGTGTTACATATAACTCTGTCAGCGAAACCTTTAACTGGAAATTGTGGGCGTTTTAAAATTTGCAGGATGATGGGAGGGGCTCAAATTAAAGGTACTGATCCCAAGGACTCGGGGAAAAAATAGTAGTATATCCAAAATGTTACTAGCAAACGAGAAAAAAGTTAAACATCCCCCATAAGAAAAACGGAGATTTAAAAACTTCTGCTTTGTTTACATTAAAACATGTGATTAAATGTCTACATTGTTTTTTGCATAATATACTTACAGTATGTATTTATTTGAGTTATATACTTAAACTGTAAATATATGGTAAGCGCTTGAAAAGTACAATATTTCTTTACATAGGAATTATTTGGAAGGACTGTTTAAATATTTGTTAAGTTATTAGCTTTAATTTCATGAATAGATAGTACAAATATAACATATTATCAAGTTAATCTGATATACTTTTAAATACATGCTACCACTTTTCTTAAAACCATATTTTTAAGATAATTAAGACCTTTACCAATAGAGTTACAAAGCTACTGAAGAGTGAAGAGTATACCAAGAGCATGGAAGAATTATAAATATGTAGGTAATCTTTACGCTGTTGTCTTGGCAACAAACAGAGCAGGTTTTTAAGAAACGATTACGGACGATTTACATCACTGATTAGTAAAAAAGACCGGTCATAGTAACAAATTGTTATGAGGGAGTGACAGAGGCATTCAAATGAATCACACCAACAGGTAAATATGATTGTATTTTATGAATTCAGGTGTTAATATTTCTGTTAGAGGTGCATTCCTCTTTGCGGTTTAATGATTCTATATCTTGAGAACACTCTAATATTTTATGCTAAGTTTATTTCATAATTAAAAGAAACTCCCAAAACTTTATATATTTTTACTTTATGGGTTAAAGTGCATGAACAAATATAAATATATAAACTGAATTATGATATAAAAGTGCATATCAATTACTTAAAATGAGTAGTAATTAAGTTACTGGGGAACATGTTCCCTTTAATTTTATAATACCCCCGTCACAGCAAACCTGCATACTCAGCGAATTTCCAATGATTATATAACATAACACATTAAAACACTTAACAGGATTCATAAGAAATGTATTCACAAACAAGCGATGTTTAAAATATTAATTATTCTCCATAAGAATAACATTGGGGATGAGTACGCAGGTTTGCTGCAACAAGGCGCACAAAATAATGGGCTTTTATGCAAATATCAATAGAACTCATCTTAGTGAAGTCTCATATCAAGTTTCATCCATTTACATTCATAAATAAGCAATATATAACATTTTAAGTATTTTCCATAAGAATAACAAGGGGACCAAGTACCTAGGTTTGCTGCTACAGGAACCATAGGCGAAAAAAAGTTTTGTGCAAACAACAATAAACCACAACCAGATCAAGCCATATACCAAATTTCGCCAGTTTATGTTCATAAATAAGCGAGATATACAATTTTTCTTTTTCTCCTTAAGAATAACTTTAGACAACGTACTGTGTTTAGCACTTTCAATATCTCGGTAACCAATTGCTGTAGAGAAATGATCAAAATACCAAATTGTTTTTTTTTTAAGCTGAATTCAATGGTATGAATTAAAATTTGATTTAAATTAAAATTACATGTGAAAACCCCAAAAAACACATTTTTGGAGTACAAATCCCCCAAAAAACCCCCCTTCGGATGGTGCGATTCATCTGGTTTTCGAACTAGTTCAAATAAATGGTACTTTACACATTTCTACCAAATTTCATTAAGATCGGACCTTTTTTACGAGAGTTATCGTGCTTACGGACACATATATATATATATTTAAATAAATATATATATATATATATATATATATATATATATATACAAATTTGAACGAATGGTGTTTTTGGCATCTGGGGACCTCAAAATGAAAAGTTATCATGGTCTCGGGCTTAAGTCTTACCATGAGACCTACGGTAATAGCTTCTTCCCTATAGGGGAAATTCGCTAAAAGGTGGTTTCCATAGTGGTGCCTGCCTGACTGCTAATCTGGATATGTACAGTCTTAGAGGCTCAGAAATAGCACCATCTGGTTGAAATTGGTATGGAGATACAATTACAAAACAGTCTCAGAAGTTTGAAGTTCATAACGTTTTCATATTTTTGGGTCACTATCCCAGTAAAACTCCTAAAATACAAGAAAAAGCTAACATCACATGAACCTATAAGTTCCCTAATGTTGAACTGGTACTTGACATTTAGCTTTAATCTAAATCTATAAAGACAAACAACCGATCGTCCCCCAGGCCAAACCTTGACACATACAACCACGAAATTCGGCTTGTATACTCGTTCCGTAACATAGGTAACTGCAAAGAAAGGATTTTAAGAAATTCCCATAGGGCTCCCCTCACAGGACTTTAAAGTTCCAATCCTATGTTATTCTTATACCGGTCATCCCCTAGACATACTTCTGGCATACATACATCTGGCATGTATACTCGTTACGTAACATAGGTAACTGCTAAGAAAGGATTTTAAGAAATTCCCATAGGGCTCTGCACCATGGGGAGTCAGTTTCAATCCAATGTAAATCTTACGAACATTCCCTTTGGTATGAGCTAATGAAAATTCAAACAGCTGATCAGGATTCGTAGTAGATCCACGGGTAAACCACAGAATGCAGGCACACCAGGTTTTTTCCCGGGTGAAACCGGGTATGGTGGCAGCTAGTTAAATATAAAATCAAATATAGTACGACATACCAGGCAAAGACAAATTTACACATTGGAATGCAAATCAAACTTGTCTTATCTCTTAGCAAGAATGCAATTTGACAAAACTTGTCTTATCTCTTATCAAGAATGCAATTTGACAAAACATTATGTAATGTCATTTTATTTCTAATGGTGTGCGAGATAATTCAAATATCGTGTATACCAACTTAAAAAAAGTATATTTTGTCTGCTTACAGTTAAACAGGATTTCGATTCTCTATAACCGGGATGGTATTCCTTTTCATTGAAGTATTTTTCCTACAACGCGCATAAAGTGTTTTTTACGATCTAAAAACATATAGTAAAACAGCTCTTTTCTGTTTAGCTAGCGTCTTTTTTGCTCGCTGCGTCTTACTTTTCCGCTTGTTGACGATGATAAACAGCTAAATGATTGTGTCTTTGAACCAAACTAACTGACTCGATATTTAAACCTTAATCTCGTGAATTCGATAAAATATTTTAAAGTGATTTTTTTATGTTGTGTGGAACCCAAAATTTCAGTAGGACATATGTTGTATTCTAATTTAAGTGTAAAGTGTCTTTCTTGCTTTCAGAAAGTTACCGGGCAAAGGACATTTTTCTTCAAATAAAAATACCTACTTTACGCTCTTAATATATAATAACTATTTCCCACAATTGAGACGAAAGTGCTTCTTTACGATATATAATCACATCGTAAAACAGCGTATTTCTACTTCATGCATTACTTATCCTTTCGCTGAAGTAATAAAGAGCTGATTAATTGTTGCTTTGGACCAAGCTAACTTGATGTTTGAAACTTTAGTCCCACGAATTCTCTCAAAATGGATGAAAATGAATTTTTGTATGTTGAGCAGAATCCAAAATTGCAGTTGAAGGAAAGCTTGTTAATGAAACAAGTGTAAAATGCCTTTGTCGTTTTCGAAAAATGACCGCGTTATTAATGGTATGGTAGTACCTAATTGATGGTATTAATAGTAATCGAGTTCGCACGCAGCACGCTGACGTGAGGGAAGTGAATTTCCACATAAAAACTTTTAAAACTCAAAATCAGTGTAAAAACATAAATTTGTCCAATTTTTATTGAAATCTGAAAACATTGATTTTTTGGCTGTTCTGATAATCCTGGTTTCATTTACTTGCAAAGCTGGGAATACAATTTTGCGCATTATAAGGTTAGGAGAAGGTCCAGACAGGCTTGAAAGTAGGCGTGAGGTTGTTGGGGATAATAAAAGTACTTTAACAAAGGAATAACAGGCTTTTCTAGTGTAAAACCCCCATAAGACAACGTACTGATTTTAGCCCATACACATTTTCTTTAATAACTCGGTAAATATTTATGCTACAATGACGAGAGAGGGCTTAAAACTTTCGCCTCTCTAATTCCCATCTTTTTGCATGCATTAATTTTACATCCGGGGCTTTTCTGACCCTTTTTGGCCCCAAAAACTCGAAATTTGAAAGATTATTCCCCAAAAAATGGGTTTAGAGTTTTCCGATTGTTTTGCCCAACGAACTTGTCCAACAGATTATAGAAAGGAACGTCCCTACCAAATTTGAAGTAAATCGGACAAAAAATGGGACCGCTAGAGTGCATACACACACACACATATATATATATATATATATATATATGTCTATATATATATGTGTGTGTGTGTGTGTGTGTGTGTGTGTGTGTGTGTGTGTGTGTGTGTGTGTGTGTCCGTGAGCACGATAACTCTCGTAAAAATTATCCGATTTTGATGAAATTTGGTATAAACGTGTAAAGCAACATTTATGACTTTAAGTTCGAAAACCAGCCAGTTCGCTCTATCTGAAGGGGTATTTTGGGGGGGTTTTGTACCCCAAAAATGGGTTTTTCGAATTTTTTACATATAATTTTGGAAATAGTCAAATTTTAGTTTTTCCCATTGGATTCATCTTAAAAAACACACAATTTGGTATTTTGATGATTTATCTACGTCAGTTGATATTGAAAGTGATAAACACAGTACGTTGTCTATTGTTATTCTTATGGAGGAAAATAAAAATTTTATATATCACTTATTTATGAACGTATACTGTCGAAACTTGGTATACGGCTTCATCTAGTTGTGGACCATTGATATTTGCTCAAAAAACAATTTTTTAACAAAGGCTCCCTTAGCAGCAACCTGCGTACTCACCCCCATGTTATTCTTATGGAGAATAAGTAACGTGTTATCTCCCTTCATTATGAAAATAAATTAATGACATTTGGTATGTGGCTTTACCCACATGAGTTATATTGATATTTGTATAAAACCCATTTTTTGTATTCCTTGCTTCAGCAAACCTGCATACTCAGCCGCCATGTTATTCTTATGGAGAATAATTAAAATGTCATAAATCGTTTATTTATGAATGTATATTGATGAAACTTGTCATGTGACTTTATGTGGTATTAAGATACTTATATATGCATTGGAAATTCGCTGAATACACAGGTTTGTTGCTACGGGGGTATTATTATTCATTTATGTTCATAATTAAGGGAGACATAGCATTTAATTATTATCCATAAGAATAACATGAGGCTGAGTACGCAGGTTTGCTGCTACGGGAGCCTTCGAAAAAAATTGTTTTTTGAGCAAATATCAATGCACCACAACCAGATGAAGCCGTATACTAATTTTTTCAGTGTACGCTCATAAATAAGCGAGATATAAAATTGTTCATTTCCTCAACAAGAATAACATTAGAAAACGTACTGTGTTTAGCACTTTCAATATCTCGGTAACCAATTGACGTAAAGAAATGATCAAAATATCAAATTGTGTGTTTTTTAAGTTTAATCCAATGGTAAAAACTAAAATTTGACTATTTCCAAAATTATACGTAAAAGATAAAAAACATTTTTGGGGTACAATACCCCCCCACAATTCCCCTTCGGATAGAGTGATCTGGCTGGTTTTGGAATTTAAAGTCATAAATGTTGCTTTACACGTTTATACTAAATTTCATCAAAATCGGATAATTTTTACGAGAGTAATCGTGCTCACGGACACACATATATATATATATATATATATATATATATATATACAGTTTCAAACAAATGGTGTTTTTGGGGTCTGGGGGCCTCAAACCGAAAATGTATCATGGTCCCGGGCCTAGGTCTTACCATGCCAACTATTGTAATAGCTTCTTCCCTATAGGGGAAATTCGCTAAAACTAAAACTAACCTAACTTTTTCCCCTTCGCAAGATCAGAAAGTAAACTATAAGAAAAAGTACAAGAAAGTTTCTGTCAAATCTACACCATGTTCCTGGAGCCGTTACATTAAACTTAGGAATACCAACCTTGGGGAGGCGTTTAAAAGCAAGGCTTCCTCAGGATTCTTTTGAGATGCAGGGTGATTTGGTTTAAGAACACTATCAATTTATGTTCGAGTTTTTATTTACATATACTTCTGTATTTCATTTGTCAATCTAACTAACTAGTTTTAAATAAGTTCCTGGGTGTCTTCAAACGAAGCGAGCCTAATATTGTTATTTTGCCTCTCTGTTATAATTTCTGTGAATAATGTAAAGTATACATTGAACCAGAATAAAATTGTTTAAAAAAAGAAAGTAAACTACATTGTCATTCGTTTCCAAAGCTGATGGAAGCTATGACAGCTTAGTGCTTACCAACCTGACAGAAAAATATACTGTAGTTTCTTATCTTTGTACTGATATGTCATTCGACATATAATAATAATTATAGTGTTCATAAGTTACGATTTTACTATAGATCGGTTTCCGCCATATTGGTTATTTTTTATACACGTACAAAATGTATCATTTATTATTTTCCTCCGATTCTCTTGAAGGCATATTGACATTATGGTTAATGCCATTTAGACGTATATGTCAAGCTGAATACAGTGCTACCACCTGTTTTCAGATAAAACCAAAACTTACCCAGTTATGATTTTTTAACTCGCCGTGTTTTTTGCCATTTCGTAACCAATAAAAGGCAGAATCGACTTTGCGCGATATTTTCATTCAAACACTATGATCAATTACATTGATCTACTGCCGCTAGAAGGTTCAATCATATAAGAAAATTCAAGTTTAGAATGTGATCTTCTGATTTATATCAGTATTACCCAATTTCACGATAATTTCAATACTTTACAGGTGTTTAGTAAAAATATGACGCAATATGGTGGTTCCTGACAAAGGACACCGAGGTACCAGCTTTAAATGGCGGATTCCGCCGTTATGGCGCTGGTAGGGTTAAATATAAACGTTCATTGAAAATACTAATATAAATTTATTGTGGTTGGATGTAATTAACCAAACGGTTATCTATACAATATCTGTACTTGTATCTGTTGATCTGAAAATAAATAATATTGGTTTCAGTGACTCACTCACCTACTCACCACTCACCCAATTCAAAAACAGGGTCCCAGGTCTGCTTCCAAATCCAATTTCTTTTCGCTCCCTCTTAAGTGGTTATTACTGTTCAAACAGAAACGTCCGTAGTATGAGCACATTTTTCCTGGACCGATTTCAAGTTCAACTTGTTTATGTCACTCACTGTTGCACTGTTGCTTCGTCTTCCATATATTTTAAAGCATTACTCATATTTCCCTAGATTGCAAATGCAGTTTCTTTTTTAACTTTACTAAAGATAGGAAATATATCACAAATGATAATACTAATAAGTGGCCTGGTAAATAATAATATGAGCTGATAAATATATAAAACAATAACCAAAATTATAATTAATAAATATGAAAGAACAGACGAATCAATTAGTATTCACATAAATTACGAGAAATTGTTATGAACATTAAAGGATTTAGGAAAACAAAAATTAATAACTTTGAATAATATATATGAGGAATGTTATTTGAAAAGTACAATTTCACATGTTTCAGAGCTCTCTGGCGTGATATAGTGGAAGCATTGAGAGGCAGAGATCTTTGGCTATAATACCAATGTATATTATATATACTACCATTGGGTTTATATCTATGCAGCACTGCTTTTACTAACTCTGGCTCATAAGGGTTTGTAACATTTACAGATAATATATTGTAGCAAAACCAATAGCCGGCAAACCAATGCAGAACTAATGTGAGAACCTTTGAAGATTACATATATATATTGGAAAATAAATCTAAAGGACATTGAGCTATAAATAACAACTGGAGTAACCTTAAAACTGCCGAAAAGAGGCAATGGAGCAATACAATCTGCTAATCAGTAGGGGTAAGTGGTAAAATATTACACCAAGTCATTACAACAAACTTATTGACTTTCCCAAGCAAAGCTCGGCCCCAAGTATTTGAATTAAATTAAGAAAAACATATGTGTTACAATCCAAATATAATTCTCCTGCGTATGAATAACATGGGTACTTGAATGTCCCGTTTGGCAGAGCCCAGACGTCTAAATAAAAACTCTAAAGCCAGTTTGCACATCTGCATACCTAGACGCGCGTTTTAGTGAATACTATCTTTGAACAAAAACCTTATTGTTTACAAAGTTTGCATGTAGCGTATTAATAATATAGATAGATGGACAATGGAAGGGAAATTATTGCTTTGGGGGGCCATCCAAATGTCTGCCTTAAAAACCAAAATAGGTCCGTTTTACAAAAACAGCTGTTTTTTAGAGAAAGTATCAATATTTATTTCGATTATTTAGGACACTTTTTATTTAGTATATTTAACAATTACAACACCATTTGATCACACAGTTTTACAACAGAGTTTTTGTTTGACAATTACAGTAAAAGTAACAATAAATAGTTACGTTTTCTAAATTCACCTCTGAAGTGAGATTTGACATTTTTCACCTTAGCAAAATGTTTAAGTGGTTCTATAACAAATACAAACCGGCCTGGTTACTGTCTGTTATTATGATCACATCCGAGATTTTTATTTCTTATGATGATTGGATGTTTTTTACAGTCGTGGATTCCTCAAAATACGAGCGAAACGTACAATACGATTTCAATGACGACTGTCCTCCACGCCCTGTTTACCAGGCTCTACAATTCCCCGAGGAGTACGCAGTGTTTTACTGGAGAGAAGATCAGACTACCGCCGTTATCAATCTCTTTTCGGTATATTCTCCAATTTTCTCTACGTTGTTCGCAGGAATATACTCCGACAAGTACGGGGGGAGGAACGCTGTGTTGCTAGGTTTGGTGTTGAGCGGTTCTGTGGCGTTGGCGTCGTATTTAGTGGTGTTTGGTAACGATTACATATTTATTACGATGCTCGTCCTCCGTGGCATCGGCAAAGGTATGATCACTGCGGCGGTCTGGTCCCTCGCGGGGAAATGGTCGACGCCCCATGAGAGGACGATGTTTGTCAGCATACTGTTCATAGGGCACTCCTTGGGTGTGTTTATCAGTGATTTACTACTCAGAATACCGATCACCTGGAGAACCGCGTGCTATATACGCGGCTGCATGTACTTTATCAATGCCCTTTGGTGGTGGCTTATATTTAGATGTGACTATGTCCCCAAGACATGTAAGTTCACAATCATTCCGTGGGAAAAGATAACAATGTCGGTTTCTTTATATATTTTAACCGCTCTGATTATATCCTGTAATATTTTCAAATATGTCGCGCAGGATCTAGTATTTTCAATGTATGCGAATGACATTCTTTACCTCGAGATTGATACGAAATGGATAGTGGACTTTATGTTGTTTCTAACTAAGACATTCGCGCATTTATTGTGTGGAGCTGCCAGTGATTATATCACCATAACAGGGTTTCTGTCTCCTTTCACTGTAAGAAGAACAATTCCTAGTGTCCTCTTCCCTTTTTTCTACTGCGCGCTGTTTGTTATCAGAGGCGCCCGATGTGACCTAAATGTAGTATTGGCGTGTTGTGTAATATTACATTTCATTTATGCCACTTTTCAGTCCACCATGTACACAGCTACTCTGGATGTATCTTCCTCTTTCTCAGGGGTCATTTTTGGAATTATCATATGGTTCTCTAGGTTTATTACTTATAAAATTATTGATTTGATTGACTACATCGCCGACATACATGTAATTTTAAAAAGCTACCATAAACTATTTTTACTATTAACAGTGATTGCCACAGGATTTAGTCTTCCGTTTATCCTATTTGGTGTGAGAACAATACTTTGGGGGAATGTTGTAGCTGATAGCACTGACAGAAATGGTGAATTACAGACTACAAAGCTCAAGGATACGGTAGCGACATTCAAGGACAGCCCTGGGCCTTCAGACAGACCACACAATTAAGAGGTCGAAGAAAACGGGTAGGCCTATCACTCTGACAATCTGACTGGAACAAGAACAGTAACGTGCAGTCTATGAACTAGAAACGACGTTGAATTTAACTTCCAGCTTTAATTCGTAGTAAAGAGTTCTGTTGGGAAAGTAATAAAACAAACATACCGTGGAAGCTTTTCACCTGTCTTTGAATACATTTGTTTATTTATTATTAGTGTCTAAGGAACGTGATAAATGTAGGTTTAGTAGTTTTAGAAGTAAATTGTTACTTATTTTTCACTACCTAACTGTTAACACAATCCTTCAGTGTTCAAAATATAAGTGTTCTTCTATTCAGTGTCAATCACAACTTTAACTTTACCATTAATGAAACATGTAGACATGTTTCATGTAGACATGAAACATCTAGACATGTATGAAACATGTCTAGATTTTAGTATCTGAAAACGTATTAATAATGTTTAACGTTTAATAACAATACAACTGAGTACAAACTATGTCAATAACAGTCTGCAAACTTTTCAGCATAACGATCGTAAAAATTCATATGTTTTTAGCGTTTAGAGTAAATTGTTAATTGGCTTGGTTCAGACTACTGACCATAGCCAAAAGTTTCGTTCAGCCTTAAAAAAGTCTCTAGGGCATTTAATTTGAATTCGAATAAAATGTTTTTTTTTAAGAGATTGTTGTTAAGTAGTGTGGGTTTGCGGGTTTTGCGCCGGAAGTGACGTCATCCGGTCACGTGACCGGATGCGCTGAGTCATGAAAGACGTCATCTGGGGCTGAGCCAGTGACGTAGGCGGTTTTGTGACGAAATGAGTTAAAGTTCAAAGTTCAAGGTCACGGGGAGGTAATTTTAAAAAAGTACTACCTCGCACGCGTAAAATCCGATTGTGATTCGATAGTTTTAATTCGATAAAATATCGAATGAAAATTATCGAATGAAGCAATCGAATGATACGAGTGCGAGGTAGTACTAATACAAATATTACTTTATTTTTATTTACAATAAGTTATGTTTACAATAATTCATGTTTACAATAGTTCCCCGTTGTTGGTTGTCATCGATGTTGTTGATCCGGACGAGTTGCGGCCATCACTTCGCTTTCTGAAGAAAGACGGTATATACTTCGATTCCTGCGCAGAGTCCATGTTGTTTTTTGATGCGTAAAGTTCCAAAGATAAATCGTAACCGGACGCAATGAGAAGTCTTAACTCTTCATTAAAAACCTCGAGGTCTTGGAAAGTCGCCAGATGAATAGAGTCATAATGAATACACCTAATTTTAATGGACATTTTAATACAATGTTTTACGTTTGTGAAGAGCACTCGATGTTCACCAGTCGAGAGCCGGAGGTGTACTGACTATTCGCTAGCTAGCGTTCTGGTATCAAACAAAATGGTGGGGCGGAGAAGATGGCGGACAGCAGATGGCAGGCGGCAGGTGGCAGCTGGTTGCTACTACATTCGCCGCCACAGTAATGCAATCCTTCGGCGTAATTCTTGTAGTTTATCTTGTCGGTTCATTTGATACGTTTTACATCTACATATGCAATAGCTGAAACACTTGCACTTACGACAAGCTTTCCCGTCAACTTGATCGCCTGGTATTTTAAAACATTGTAACTCGCAACAATATGTCTTCAAATTGTTATCGAAAAATAAATTTTTCATAGGTGACACCGACATGTTAGCTGCAGCGTGTGTTAGACAAGACTGAGACTAACTTCACTGCTCCCTCTCTTTTATACCTCTTCATAAGTTAACCCTGAATGAAAGTTCAAGGTCATCCATTTGAATTTTAAAAAAAGCAACACAGCAGTATATAAAATAATATACTGCTGTGTTGCTGTTTTTATTTTTTTATATTTTATTATTTTTTTTTTTTATATTTTCTTTATTAAACAAACATCTTACAATACAATAAACTTAAGTTTAACATTGATAACTAGAAATACAAACAATAAAATACAAACAGAGACATTATGTACAAGGATGCATGATGTGCAGAGTGAGTTCCGTTGAGTTGTTGCCGCTTACACCGTGTGATACCAAATACAACGTCCCCGGTTGAATATCTCGCAAATCTTCATTCTGTAGCAGTTGAACAAATCGTTTTGGAAGAAATACTTGAAACTTCGGCTCATCTCCTGAAGTTAAAGGTGCTTCGCTCAATGAAACTAGAATTGCTTCTCCATGTGTGGTTTCCACTTTCTTGATGTTATGAATAATGTAGTGTTTTTGTTCTTTTAATTCTGAACACTTTTTAGTTAGCAGAAGGTCGGATTTTGAATGAGTGTTGAATTGATCAACTAGTGTTTGTAGAAACTGTTGTGATGCCATCTTCGTCAGTGGTGGTTGCGATGTCTTCTGTGATGTTGCCTCTTCGGAGTCTCGAATAATACTCGTGCCGGAGCGGTGTTGGCTCCTCGTATTTATAGGCCCCGCTACCCCCACCACATTCCGGTTCTTTGCTACCCCCACCACATTTCTGCGTTTGTTCCAAGTAAGCAGCCAAACGATATGCGTTGTGCAATGCGCAGTTTAATTGTCCGTGTTTAGGATCTTTTGCAGCAACACAAATATTACCGAGATTAATGTTAAAGTCCTTACCGATGGTTATATCGAAAACATCACCGTGCGTGTACTTTTGTATCCAGTTCCTTTTTTCTAATCCTCTTGTGTATATATGTGAATATTGTTTGCAAAAGTTAAACATAATACTGTGCAGATTACTGTAGCTTATAAATCCTTCATACCAATTTATGTGATGAAAGTAGTTTGTTATCCATTTGTTTGTACTTTTTGCTTTGGCGTTAAGGTTGTTAAAAGAAAAAGGAGCTTCAAACGTGAATGGGTAAACTACAAATGTAAGCAAGTCTAAAATTACTAATTCCTTGATAATAAACCTATCATCATTATTTCGAAATGCTTGAAATTCTATTACACAAGGCTTTACACTCACTTCTTCATCCCCTCCGCTCATCATGGCACCTAGCGATCAACTAAACTGTTTTCCACACCACGGTAGGTTAAATACCAGGCCGTACAGTTGCAGGCGCGTTGGTGTATATTTAACGTGGGCACCGTCCCCAATAGGCCTACCCCACGTGTGTTCTTCTTTACTAAGTCAAACTTTAGTCTTTTTTAACTTCTTCTTCTTGTGTTTCGTTTTCTTCTTCTTCTTGTTTCTCCGTTTCTTCTTCCTGTGTTGTTTCTTCTGTAGCTTCTGTAGCGATTTCTACAAGTGGTTCAAAATCCTTTAACTTTCTCCACATGCAAACTTCATGAGGTATTCTATTAAAAATAGATGTATCCACAGGTCCGTACACGATGGTGCTATCAGGTTGTTTTTCCAAAGTATCGACCAAATATTCTTTAATAATAGCGCTTGCAAATACCAACTGTCTCATGTACCTTGTAATAGGTTCTGCTGCGTAGTTTAAAACGTAGAATTCTTCACGTGACAGTAGAATCTTATTTTCATGTTGAGTCAAGTCTCTAATTCGCACTTGTAGTTGTCCACGATGTTTAACAATATCGATTTCATTGTCACAATCCAAAAGTCAAATATGTGTTTTCCTTCCACACAAACTGTTAGTTAAATAACATTCTATTAAATGTACATGTTTCAAAAATGACTCCCAAGCATTTTGCGAAAATAAAACCTTTTTTGTTCCATGGTGTAGTATTACTGTAGGGGAATAATCCAATGA
The DNA here is from genome assembly GCA_963675035.1 of Allygus modestus. Lineage (NCBI taxonomy): Eukaryota > Metazoa > Arthropoda > Insecta > Hemiptera > Cicadellidae > Allygus > Allygus modestus. The sequence goes on from OY776114.1 coordinate 132,982,209, forward strand.
CTTCATCAATCCAACTGATACACCTTTACTGATGCATGCTGAGATGGGGTAAAAGATTCGCAAAAAACTTCAGTTAAAATGTGAGGAGGAATATTTTCTTCAACTTTCTTCTTCCTCTTTGGTACTACCTTTGATGGGTCTGCATTACTTTCCTCCTCTCTATCTCTTTTACCAAACTTTAAAAATGCAGTTATTTCCTTGATGATTTCTTCTTCACTAGTATTATCACGTTCCAATAACGGTGCTACCTCTGCATCACCTTGTACAACAGATGGAGAACTCATTTTGTAGAAGATGTTGCCCATGCGACGATAGACGATCAACTGAAGACCTGCATTGTTGCTCCGCTATTTATAGGTTAGCGACAGTGGCGGTGCCGGTGGTGGTACAACGTTTTACAATACCGTCTTTACGATACCAGTCAACGGTGTGTATGTAACAATTTTATCGTGCAAAATTAAACAATACGCAGATGTATTTGCAGGTACGTTTTCTTGAAATTCCATTTCTATTTTTATATCAACACTAGACGATTTTACAGATTCGTTTTGTTTGGAGCAATCAATTACAACAATCGGAGCTTTCGATTCAAACTGTACGGGAGATAGTAGAGGTGTGTTTGTTTTGCCGTAATATGAATTTTGGAACCTAGCGTACATATCGTATAAAACACTGTACCTTTTTTTATCAAAAGAGATATTAAAGTTGTCGTAGGGAAAGAATTGTGAATTCAGGAACACTTTACAGTTTGTTAATTTACAATGGTCAAATTCACCAGCATTTTCAGTTAATATACTTTTTTTCTTTGTTTGTAATCCAAAGATTACATATCTCGCTTTTTCCAAATGAGTAGAAGTTTTTACAGTCCATGTATGCCGTTGTGTTGAAGGTAAAACGGGGTATTCATGAAACTCCCAGCTTCTGAATGGCATTACAATGTCTCGATCTGATTTTAACTTTCTTAATAATGTAATCCTGTGTTCATCATTTAGTCGCACATGTGGTACTCTCCAAACAATCTTGTCTAATGTTAGTTTCCAGTCTAAATTGGCTTCAGTTGTTCCAGCAGATGCTTTAATAATATCATTATCGTTTGATGACCTTAATAAAACTAGTTCTTGTTTTACATTTATTATTATTCTTCTGTAATCTTCAGCAAATCCTAAAAGTAATCTTAAAGGTACGTAAAAATCAAAGTTTCCCGAAGCGTCAGGAGTAATTATACTTTTGTCTGGTGCAACCCATCCTGCAACAGCTAACAGATTCTTCTCATTTGGTGTTAAAGACGCTAATCCTTTTAATGTACTGGAAATTCCAACCTTTTTTGTTGAATCGACTGTAACTCCTGAAATTTCATATCTAATCTCGTCAAACAAAAATGCCATAGGATTATTTATGAACGGAACAGTGGTTCCAACAGTACCGTCAGCTTTTGTTACTTTTCCTTCAATATATAAATAACTTTCGCATGGAAGAGTATAAATGTCTTGTTGTTGTATAGGAATCCTAATTTCATCGTTATTGTTTAATTTGGACGAAGCGTAAGGGTTGTGCGTGTGATATTCCTTTTCCCATAAGGTCTCGTCGAATGTTGGGCCCTGCGCTATATCCAGTATATCCATTGTTAATGACCTTTAATCCAATTTCTTCTAGAAAACGAATGTTGTCACTTGTTAATCCTTCTACAGCTGATGAGCTACTGACCTCTTTGCTGGTTGGCTCTCTCTTTTTAAATGATAACCCCATTATCTAAGCGGATGATTTTATATGTATTCTTACAGTAATAGCTTCTCCTCGAAAGTCAATAAGGTTTCCGTCTTGATCCACTATGTTCAGCACGATGTCTGAAATGAAACTGGTGTTTAACGGTAGGTACACAAGGTTTTGAGGCTTTTCTACTATCTTGAAACCCGGTGCGACTGATGGGTAGAATGTGTGTAATATATGCCGATTTTCTCCATCTCTGTAGGATCCTTGTATAATGTTACATGTAATGTCTATGCTGTTTACTTTGATGATCGTCACAGTTCTATTCCCAGAATGAGTTGTATTAGGTTCTAATACCTTTGTTTCCTTAGAAAACCCCAATAAACTACCAATTGAACGTTCTTGGCCAAAATCAATATAATACTTAGAAGTAATTTCGGCTTTCATTGTATTGTTATTGCCTTTTATCGTTATATTTTCTTTTCCCATATGTTTTTGTATAACTTCATTTATATTATCAATTTCATAAGCTCCTGTTGGTAAACTGAATTCTTCCAAAGCTGAATATTTTCCTTTATTATCTTTTGTCTTGTAATAATGTATTTTGTTATTAATTCCTTCACTAACGTTTGGAATAGAGTTATATGTTGTTAAATCCAATAATGCGGCTTCCCATAGTCTTCCTTTTTGCAAACGTAGCGCTGGAAACAGAATACTGCGCAAAGTACATGAGTTACCGGTTAATGACACTGTATACGAAGACATCTTAAAGTTGACTAACACTTTTAGCTAAAAAGTCTAAACATAAATGACCGCAAATGGATGTATCATCAGGTTGTTTTCTTGTATAATTGTAAAAAACATTTTCTGCCGCACGAAAGTATTGTTGAAGTTCTTTCGGTGGTGGAAGGTTTCCAAAACTGTCGAAATAATAAATCGTTTCACCAAGTTTCTTGTAACACACCCAATGAGTGCCTAATCCTTCACTATTATTCAAATTTACTATACCAGTCTCATTTTTCCACATTTTAACCGGTAATTCATCTTTCATAAATACTCCTCTAAAAAATGGGATTTTCAAACAAGAAGCATATGTAATCAGTTCTTCATTGGTTAATTCTTTGTTTTTAATTATTAATTGCTCTTTCTTATTTAATACACACGATACGGTCTTAGGTATAGTCCTCCTCCCTTTTTTATCATTGACCATATTGTTGGTTTCTTTTTACCTTTACCACTAGTAGATCGACGTTTTCTTCTGATATTACCTCCTTGTTTCTTAGCGGGTCTTTTCCCACGCCTTCTTCTCTTTCCTCCTCCAAACGTAGTTTTTGCTTTCATTGCTGCTGTTACTGCTAAAGACGCTGCTTTTTCACCAATACTCGCGTCACTAGATTTTACTCTTTGCCAAGCTTTCTCAGAAAGTGCTCTATCTGCTATTGATCTATTTTTTGTATCACAAAATTTGGAATACGCTATATCGTGCTGTTTACAAGCCTGATCAAGCTTATTTATTCCAGGATCTCCTCTAGCAAGCCGTTTCTCTAATTTGGTTCCAGGACCACAATATTGATATCCTCCAGGTAAATGTAATTCCACAGGTAATAAATCAATCGCCTTGTTAACTATAGCTCCAACCGGTTTACTTAATAGAGAAAATGCTGTTGATGCTATTCCCCTTCCTCTCTGTAATCTCTCTCGATTATGACTGATGCGTTTAGCCCTCGGCATGACTATTTATAGCCAAACTTACAATCAGTAGGTGCACTCTATAAATGTTTTACAATGAATGTAATATTAGTCTTGGCTTCATGTATTATATATACTGTTTAAAATCCATTTATTATATAGAAATGGATTAATTAATTAAATGTAGACATAATAAATAAAAGTAGTAAAAATAGAAATAAGGTGTAATTGAAGATGTTTCAAATGTTTCTCCGCTGGTGATGGTATCGTTGTTTTCGGTAAAATGAATAAAATCTAAATAGTTGTCATGTTCCCTTAGAAACTTGCCACTTAATCGTTGGTAATTAAATAACACATTCCAGTCTAGTTTATCTTTAAAATTGTCAATGTAATTTTCAGAGAGATTTTGATATTTACTTATTACTTCCCAACAGTTATTAAAATTTGATGTCATCTCTACAAGGAAGTTTTCTGAAAACTGTTGTCTTTGTAAAATATGAATCCAGTTAACTCTGTGAAAATAAATTCTTAACATAGTCATTGTGAAGAGGTAGTGTATGGAAAGTTGTTCCCAATCCATATATCTATCAAACCGTTGAACAAAACCATCTGTCAGCACTCCTTGGGGAAATCTCGGCTCTTGAGATATTAAACTCCACGCAGTAATATTGGATTCCATCATCCTCTCTGTATCATCTCTCGAATATAACTGATGCTTTATCCCTTATCATGGGTATTTAAATTCTTTTTTCTCTTATATAATCTTCATCGTTTTCTGTTGGTTCATTAATCACATTCACTTTATCCCCCTTTCCTAATGTCTTGACTTTAGAAGGCTCAGACGGTTTATCTAATTGATTAGGTTTTTCTGGATTGTGTATCTTTTTCCAGTCTAAATAATTGTGGCTGTCAACATCTGAAGCTACAGCTCTTCCTGAAGCCCGATGGATATAATTAAATAAAGCTGCACCAAACCTTTCCATATGTTTTTCATATTCTGTAGTCCATTTCTTGTGTACTATATCAAATATTTTCTTATTTACAGCGTCTCCATCCTGCTCACAATCACCTACATTTGACAATTTTAATTTTTTTACATCATAGCTTGTATCAGTTTCATTCTTTTTGTAAATCGTTAACAATTTTAAAGTCGCTAAATTTACTGCTTCACCATCATAAATGGGATGTTTTATATTGCTTAACCTTTTACCGGAAAATCCCCAATGGTCTTCGTGTACAATCGGGGTTCTTTTATCCATGTATTGTACTGTAACCGCATCAGAAGACAAAAGCGGATCACCAACATTTTGAATTACTTTTCCTTCAAAATTATAATTACCATCAGGTGTTAACGGAAACCCAGCTCTTTTTTCACTATATCCAGATTTTACTCCAAACTCGGAATACCGTCCAAACTTGTCCACACTCATGATGTAACTGAATCGCTATCGTTTAGGTTCTTACTATATATATATACGTCTACTGAACAATTATTTCTCGTTTTCGCAGTTCATCAACCAAAGCTACCCATTCGTTTTCTAAACCAGTGTGCCCGGCTTCCATAGCTTCATGTAATAACCTCATTCGATCAACTAACTTATTTATATCGTTGTAATATATTATATTGGTTTTATACAAATTTTTTAATAATCCCCTTCCAGATGTAGTAGGATCAGTTGTTTTTCTTTTTTTATGCAAAACATTTAATTCAGCAGAAGATAAAGCTCTTCTTTTAATTGGAGCTTTATTTGATTTCGAGGGGAAAAGACTAGATATAACGTTTGTGTATTTTATTGACCTGTTTCTATGAATAGGTAGTTCTTTGGAATATTTTTTTCTATGTGCATTTGTATACTCTAGTATATTTTTAAACAATTGTAAATCCTTTTTAGTATATTTACCAGGATTATTTTTAAAGATGAGTTCAAACAAACCTGTTGTACCTTTATATTTCTTATCACCAATAACTATATCATCATTTTCGTTTATATCTAACTTTCTATCTCCAATCATTAATCCTTTATCCTCTATTCTAGCTCCATATGTATGATAATTTCGATTAGCATGTGTGCCATGTAACATTTTTAATGTATATTTTCTTCCAAGTGTTCCTTTAAACATAATATCTGTGCCTAATTTGCTTAAGTTGGATGGGTTGATATCCTCTTCTTCTGCTCTTGTATCTTCCGCACTTGTATCTTCTGTACTTGTATCTCCTGCAATGTTCTTTTCCCTTAAATCTCCTATATCTCCGCTTTCTTCATACTCGTCGCTTTCTTCAGATGTTTGTAACTGGTCAGAACTTTCATCATTCTGAAATTCTTCTTCATATTTGGAAATTGGTAGCATTTTGTCTCCTTCGAAGCGAATTGAAGGTCTTTCCATATTTTGTGCTAATCGCTTTAAAGGTTCAGTAACAGGTTTGAATGTTGTTTCTAAAAATTGCTCTCTTTCATTTATACCTGATTTTAAAGCTCGGTTTTTTTGTCTAATAGAATCACTAAGTGATTTTATTTCCTTTAATAGCTTTTCCTGGTTAACCATCTTCACACCTTGACGACTTGTACAGTAATACCGCTAATCAGTGTATTAAAACGAATTTATCAAAACCTATTCTATAACGACCATCTTTTATAGCTTGATCTTTCATAATAACCAAAAATCCATACTTTTCCGCCCATGCTTTTCCGCAAAGCTCTTTAAACTTTTCAAATGGCATATCCGCATTCACATGATCGTTATATATATGTTTTAGGTTAGTATCATCTTGTTTGAATACAATTAGAATATTTGCATTATCTCTGATAAGTTGTTTTGGGATTTTGCTATAAGTTTGTCCTATATATATGCTGTCGATGTTATTATGTCTTCCCATGGTAAAGTAGTTTCTAATAGTATCCTGATTTTCACAAGATACATCGTCAAATATAAATACAGAATACGGTTTCGCTTCGTTTGGTTGCATAATGCTATCACTAGCGTTAAATTTGTAAAAATTAACATCAGACACATCAGATAGGATTTTATCCAGCAATTGATACTTTGGTTGATGTAGAGACTTTGAAAAAATATATAGGTTACTAAACCTTAATCCCTGCGGATTAGTGATCAAATTAAAGACAACATTGGCCTTTCCACAGTTTGAGGGGCCACTTACTATACATCGAACAGTGTTTGGAAGTAAACTACCGTGTTTACCATTGTTGATTTTAACGTTATCCACAGTTAAATCATCTATGTTATTAATATTGAATCGATCTTTATGGTGAATAATCTCCATCCTGCTCAAAGGTTAACGATGAAATGAGTTGCTTGTATTAAACCAAGTCCTTTATAGGTATCCATGAATCCTCAGTTTTGTTAAACCCTAACCACCGCAATTTAACTGCGTCCTTTTTTCTTTGTAACACTTTTTCAACAAGATATACATCACCTACTGTTGACTTTAACATTTCATGTCCATAAAATGCACCTTGCAACAAATCTCCTTTGTTATCTTTTAGGATATACGTTTCAGGTACAGTCGGTTGCACTTTATACACTGTAAAAACTTCATTCGTCCAATTGGGAAGGTATTTTTTGGTAAAAACTCCCTTATATTTACTAATCCGTACTTTATCACTTACATTAAATTTTCTTGGCTGCATTTTTTCTACTTTAGGCTTTGTATTTTTCATTATGCGTTTTAATACATCTTTTGCATTTCTTCTATTTACTTTGTTAGGTTTCATACCAATAGTTCTATGAAACCTGTTGTTATAATCATTTATTAATTGTGGTAAAACATCATACCATACGTAAGAACCTCTTTTTGAAAATTGTTTATACAGTGCTCCTTTTAAGGTTCTATTAAATCTTTCTACAATAGCAGCTTTTTTCTCTGAATTTGTAGAATAATGATTTATTTTATATTTATTCATTAACTGTGCAAAGTTTGTATTAAAGTATTCTGTTCCATCATCAGTTTGTAAATGTTTAATTTTGTTTTTATCTCTTTTTATGGCTATTTCCATGGCTTCTGTTACGCTTTTACCAGTCTTGTCCTTTAGAGGCAAAGCGTCTGCAACTTTTGTAAAACAATTAATAATTGTGAGTATATATTTAAATCCTTTGTTTATTCTGCTATGCGGTCGCATTTCAATTAAATCCGCTTGATATAGATCATTTATCCCTTTTATAACAGTATTTCTTCTTGGAAACTTTATTCTTGCAGGTTTGTGTAGTTCATTAATAATCTTCTCCTTCAGGTCTGACATGATGGTTTCACGAAGGCAGCTGATATGGTATTAAATATTCTTTGGTATAAATATGCTTATATATATATATATATATATATATATATATACATATAGTTCAAGGTCATTTAAAACTTGTGTAAAAAAAGGGGAAACACAGCTTAACATTGCTGTGTTTCCCCTTTTTTTACGGAAAGGAAAAGGATAAAGGATCTAGGACGATGAAAAAGGTTACTCGTCAATAGGGTTGAGGGAGTAGTGGCCGAATGGTAATGTGTTGATTTTGTCTGGAAGTGTTTGTCTTTTGTCGTCATTACAGGATAGCGCCTTTTTAACTTCAGTCACGCTGTACAGCTGATGGTTAAAACTTCTGATGGTGTTGAATTTAGCTGTAATGATGTTATCCTCAAATAAGCATTGCTTGTAGTGTTCAAAATGCACTTTCTTCTTTAAATATAAACTCTTTACACCTTTAGCTTTCTTAATATAGCTATTCTTCTTTTCTTCTTCTTCTTCTTTTCCATTATAGAGTTTCAAAGAATATAGTTTAGACATCAATGCAACAATCTCTTCAAGCAGAACACCATTAGCCTCATCCTTGAATTTGCCTAGTACTTTTTTGTGTCTGTCATTGTCGTAGTTTGGATGATCTTTTGGATAATCGGAGAAATCAAAGTCGTTCTTGTAAATAAATGTACGCAAATCTTTATACATGTCCAATGTTACTATGCGATATATGAAAGCGTCAGTGTCCATATATGTAATAGATATATTTTCTCTTCCGTAGAACGCCACCATTTTGTTGTAGTGAAAATCGTACATGTGTGTTTTTGAGATGTCCAAGATTGACATGCCTATATACAAAGGACGATCCATCTTCACACTCGTCTTCTTCATGGACACTGCTACAAGTTTTTCATTAATAATTATAGATGTTCCAAAATTTGGCTGCTGTACTAGTTTCTGTAATTTTTTTGCGTCGGTAACAAGTTTAACATTTTTGTGTCTTCTTTTGTTTTCCAATGTTTTTCCAAATATCGCATTATTCATTAATTTAAAGAAATCTTTTTGAAAGTCTGATGTAGCTGCTGCTCTTCTGATGGTATTTGAATCAATGTAGGGTTTCAACCAGCATGATTGAGAAAATTCCAAAACTCTATTAATTTTTGTTAGACGTAGTCCTAATTCGATAGCTTGTTGAACCACCCAAAAGTGAGCCACGTAGCGTTGTTTATTATTTAATGTCATCATTAATTTGGGGTGTTTTCCAATTGGTGAAATTTCTGTTTTAGCAAGAAGTGGAAGGTCATAATGAAGATCATGTAAATTTTCTGGGTATTCAAAATCGCAATCCAAAATATATCCAGTGTCACCATGTTTCGGAATTTGTAAAATATCGCCAATAGAGTCGGGATTAATCCATTTAAAGTTATCAAAAGGAAGTGGGTTTGACATTGCCCATCCGTACAGGTTATTTGCATCGAAATATCCTAAATAGTTTGACGGTTTGGTTTCATCGTAATCGGGTAGGTATTTGTTGTTGGCTTTGACATGTCTGGTAACACTTTGGGTCAATCCGCCTCTTACTCCAGCTTCAACCATTAAAACCATGTCAATGTCTGTTAAAAGTTGGAGTTTGCATTTTGTTTCTTTTAACATGGCTTGCCAAGCTAATCCTGGTGAAGTATACGAATGTAGAGGGTCCAAACCGTATGCAGCAAAACAGGTGTTTCAGAATTCTTCCATTACATCACAAAGAAGAGTTACATCTAGTTTGACATAAAAGTCCGAGTAATCTCCTAAGGTCTTCATATCTAACTCGTTCCATACTCGACGTGCGTGTTGATAGTCCTCAAGTGATATTTCCGAATCATTAAGTTTGTTTTTGAAGTGTTCTGGTGAAGGTAGTGATGTTTCATCAAATCTATGCAGTCCATCGATGTAATCATAGGGGAAGACTCCTTTTCGAAGAACCAAATCCATTTTACTATTGGGTACAATTTTGCTTGTTTCTATCAAATCTGTTCTTCTTAGATTTTCAGATAATTTCATGAGGCTTGAAGGCATAAATCTAAATGAATCAACAAACCTTAATTTAATTTTACCCACCTTTTTTGAAAAGCTTATAAATTTTTCCATTGTAGTAGCCAAAACGTCTATTGCTCCATTATCTCTTCCTAGTTCGGGGATTATGAAGTGCGAATCATAACCACTCAGATTGTGCAGAACTACGGGGATAAAATATGGTAGTTTGTAGTTCAAGTTGCAAGCGTTACAGGCTGCACCTCTGTACGCTCCCGTAAGATGATCGTGGTCACGAACTTTAACGTTATCCAGTGTAAAGGTGTTATTACACAAATAACACGTTGTTGTTGAATCATAATGTTGAAGTTCTTCTTCTTCCATAGGTGACATGGGTACCTTTGTTCCATACAGTTCTTCTACCTTTGCAGCTATGTCATACAAATCATCGACAAAGTATTTGGATGCTTCTTCACCGCGATAAATCTTTGGAGAAGATGATAGTCCATATTTTTGAAGATGGTCTTCAGTCAACGTGGATTTAATTAGTATGCAATAACTGTTTGGTGAATGAAGTTGGTATTTGCTTCTTCTTGTAACGTCCTCTTCTTGTTGTTCAAGCGGATGTAAAGAAGACTCGAAATCAGCGTAAACAACAACAGGTACACGGTATTGTTGTATTACTTTGTCAAATTTTATCTGCGCTCTGCTAGGATGCGGCAATTTAATTCTTACTTCATAGTTTCCATTACATAACCGCTGGTGTTCTACTAACCAATCAGACCCTCCCCTTCTTAGTTCTTTGTTCACGTGACAAAAACATCTTTTGCAAATCGTCATCTTTCTTTTATGCTTAGATAATTGATTAGAAACAAGACTTTCAAATTTTTTGATATACACAAAGTGTGAAATATCACCTTTAGTAATTAATAACAAATCGGTATGATCTCTGCGCTCATTTGGTGTTATACGCAAGGGGTACAAATTGTTTGTCGAATCCAATCCGAAGAGGTTGACAGAAGCTGAAGGATTTTGTTTTTCAAATTTTGAAACGTCTGTTATAGCAACAGGGTAAGTCATCCCTTGGAAATTATATCTATGTTGTACTTCTTCATAATAGTGACTTGGTCTTTCCGGATGAATTGTTACATATTTGGCCAACATAGCATATTTAAAACACTCAGTATCTTGATTTTGTACGTTGACGCAGGATAAGGTATTTCTAATCTTTGTTGGTAGAGGAATATAGCTACTTCCTCGAATTCCATAGCCGTGTTTGTGTACTCTTAAGTCTAGCCCTGTGATGCTTAACAAATTCCATCCAGAGCCTCTTCCTTCATGTTCTTGTATTTTAGTCATTAGCTCTTCAAAACATTCAGATACAATTGAATCAATATCTGACGAAAACATAATAGTTCGGTTTTTTGTTAAAAACCCTCTCGGTGAAGTTTCATTTTGAATGTTTGTAAATAAAGCATCCATTAATAGTCCAAATTTAATAAAATTTAATCTTTTTAATTCATTTTGCAAAGTGTTGCTTACCAATCCTTTTGCGTTATTTAAAAACTCTTCGAGTTGTAATTTTGCATTGTCAATTTTGAAGTGGGTTACTACATTACCCGGAAGTGCTCGGGCATGTAGTTCTACATTTACTGCTGTTGATGCTGAAGGACGGTGAAGTGTAGACAGAGCATGCGTAGAAGTCGATGCAGCTGATGATGTTGAAGGATGATGAAGTGTAGACAGAACAGGCGTAGAAGTCGATGCAGATGATGATGCTGATGTTGAAGGACGGTGAAGTGTAGACATAGCAGAGGTAGAAGTCAATGTTGATGGTGCATATTGAATAACACTAGGTCTGGAATTTTGGTGTTGAGCTAGCATTTGATCTATTTCTTTCAATTCTTCTTCTTCATATTCTTCATTTTGGTTTTTGTTATGTTTCAGTTCTTTATGTATCATTAAAATAAATTCATCCTTAAATGAAGACTTGCAAATATCGCAGCGATGCATAATGTAGGTGCGATCTCCACAAGGGTCAAGGCAATAATGAACAACACTGCAAATACCCCTCTATTTATACCCTAGCAAAAGTAATGGGGGTACGTATTACGTTAAGTTTACTATTGTTTTTTTTTTTTTTTTTTTTACATTTTATATTTACTATTGTAGCTGGAGGCTACAAATTTCTGTATTTAGGTCAAGGTCATTGAACAAATTTACCAAAACGGGGAATAGAGCAGTAAATGATTTTATATTAAACCATAAACTGATCTATTCCCCGCTCTGTATTTAACTAAGACAATTTTCTCCAACAGAAACATTTGATAAATTTTAAACTCGGATGTGAAGTTGGATTGTACACATTGCATCTTGATCAACTAAAAATTTCATAAAACAATAGGGATCTTCAGTTGTAGATTCATCTTTAACATATTCCAGTAAGTGATTCTCACTATAACCACAAACTGATCTATTCCCCGCTTTGTATTTAAAGTAAACTATTTGAAGACAACAAAAACTTATTCAGATTCTTCCGATGATAATGATGATGATGAGCTCATATCACTAAATAAGCGACGACGAACACAAAAGTTCCCTGTGACTGGATCTAGAACTACATCATCGATATTAATACTGCTTGGAGGGGTTTCACTATCAACAAGGTCCATTTCCTCCACGCAAAGCAACTGATGATGAAATTCCGGTTCATTATTATCGACATCGTCGTCGTCAGTCAACAGCTCCAACAGCTCCATCTCTCCAAGATATGGTTCACTGCTAGCAAACTCACTCAGTAGTTCAAGATCACTAAATAGTTCACCTTCCATCTCTGAATCGTCTTCGTCTTCATCTTCATTTAAATTTAATGGAATATTTTTAATCAATTCTAGTATAGTCTTCTTAGAAGGGAAAATGTTATCTCTGGGCGACATGATTCCAAGTAGCAGACTGATTTACCACTAATACGAAACCACCTTTTATACATGATTTCGGTGGTGGTGGGGGTAAGTGTTGAAAGTGCAAGTGGTAGGGAAAAGTGATAGGGAAGAGGTATTATTGTAACACAAATGATTAAGTCCTGTAAGTGGGTCAAGGTCACCTTATCCTATTACCAGAACGGGGAATAGAGCAGTAAGAGATTCTTATTCAAACCTCAAACTGATCTATTCCCCGTTCTGTATTCCCCCCCCCCCTTTGGCGTTTTATTTAGTTTATGAGGTTGTGTAATAAAGGCACAGTGTGTAGCCTTCTTGTAATAATTGGACAATTTTTTTCTTCAAAGGGATTGGTTTTACATCTATTTTTACTTCTTCTGTTCCACGAATACCCAATCCTTTGACCTGAACATGTTGGTACTCCGTTAACAGTTGGTAAACACGCTGGATAAAAGTATCCGCTTTAGCAGTAGAGTCAATATAGTGGAGGTATACCATGGTAGGTGCTCTCTTGACGCAATTCAGAACCAAAGTGATAATTGTCTCTGTAACATCGGGCTTATATACCCATCGTTTTTTTTTGGTTTTTTTTGCTTTAATTACAGGTTTGGAACAATATAAAATGTTATATTAATGTTCCATCCTTTATCGACTAACCTTACCATATTACCAAAGATTTTATATAACTTTCTACTGTAGTTTGTTTCAAATGCTTCATTTTCACTACTATAAACTTCACCTGTTGGTCTCCACATGTACAATTGACAACTAACCTCTATATCAAGATACCGTAGCAGTAATCTCCTTACAGCAAGCACCTGATCAATGTTTTCGACCCGTCTGCTAACTATTATAGTTGCTGCAGAGATAGAAGTAGTGGATGCATTCATTTTCAGCAGAGTACTAATTTTTACCAGCGATGGAGAACCTCCTTTATACTTAGTTTAGGTAGTGGTGGGGGTTAGGAAAAGATATTGTTGTGAGAAATAAGAAGATCTTTCATTATTTTTTATCAAACGAATATTTTCTAAGTCCCAAGGTCATTTACACCAGTTGCCAGAACGGGGAATAGAGCAGTAAGTGGTTCTCACTTGGACCGCAAACTAATCTATTCCCCGCTCTGTATTTTAAAGTAAACAATAACTCTTCTCACTATTGAGCAGCCTTTGTTCTTTGAAGCTCAAGTTCTAAGTCTGCAACCAGGCGAAAGTCTGCATCATGCTCCTCCCATTGTTCAGGAGAACGCGGTTGACCACACCACTTAGTAAAGGCGTACCTCATCGCCTCATTGTACTCCTCCAGGATAACATGATAGGGTCTTGGTTGTTGCGTTGTAGACTGCATCGGTGATGTAGTTTGTTGCGGTTGAGACTGAGCACCATTTTCTGCAACCTTATTAATTTTATAAACCTCAGTCATTTCAGCAGCCTCAACAATCGCGTACAACTCCTCTTCGCTAATTTCCTTTCCCCATGTGTTGCTGTTGACGCTCATGACGATACAACTAATAATTATATTCCGAATCTCTCGCTTAAATACCCGCTTACCCCCTCCCCTCTTTACTGTTGAATAATGTCTTTAATATAATATTTCTCCTTTTTCCATTTAAGTTTTATCTTTGACTTAGTGCAATATATCTAAGTCCGTTATTTAGGTCAAGGTCGTTGTAGCATTGTAAAAAAAAAAGGTGTGGACAACCTATTTACACTCTGCAGCATATGCTACAAATTGTAAATAGGTTGTCCACACTTTTTTTTAATTTGGAAAAGACTATTTTTAATTTGGAATACACATATTTTAATCTTTTTTTATTTTAAATGTTTTCCACACACTGAAACCTGTATCATTTCGAATTAAATAGTTCTGTTTGGTAAGTTCTTTGACGTGGAGGTCCATGCCTCTAGGCAACTCTACATAGTACAATTTACCTTCACATTGAACCACCACCTTTGCAAAGCCCTTTGATTTAACAAAAAAGTATCGTTTATTTCTACAAAGCCTATTAATTCGAATTTTGGTTGGTCTCACTGTTGGATGGGGTGTAGAAAGAGAAACGGTGCCCTTGTGATTTTGTTTTAAATGTGATCTGCATACTTCTTCATTTAAAACACAAGACTTAGCACAACGTTCCCCTTTCCTTGCACCTTTTTTAAAACTGTAGCTGCATCTTGGTGCAGGAAGTATAGACTGCCTTCTCAAGGTTTTTAATTGTTGAAATTTCTCTGAAGGAGATTCGTTGTTAATACAGATCACTGAAGGACGGGAAAGGACACTTACAGAAGGTGTAGAAGGTCTGGTAGGAGAAGAAGAATGTAGACTTGCAGATGGTGTTGAAGAGCCTGGTGTAGAAGGTGGAAGAATGCTTGCCAGCGCCTGCTGAAGAAGCGAAGGAGCTGGTGAAGCCAAAGATGGTGCAGTTGTTTGCTCATCCTTCCTCGGTGATGGAGAAGGTGAGCGAGAAGTAGCCGAAGAAGATGAAGACGACGAAGACGATGAAGAAGATGAAGAAGATGAAGAAGCGGACGGGGGAGCAACGAGGTTTTCTTGAAGTGGTTGCGGTCGTGGTGCAGGCTCCTCAGGAACAATGCATGATAATATTAACGCCTGCCGAAGGATGGAAGGAGCTGGCGGAGCAGATGACGGAGCAGGTGAAGAGTGCTCAACCTTCCTCGGCAAAAGTTGCTTCCTACGGTCAGACATCTCGGGAACTGAACTGCACTCGTGATGTGTAAGCAGCAGAATGATTTTACCACTGGTGAAAATCCTCCTTTTATACCCAGTTGTAGAGGGGGGGGGGCTTTAGAGGTTAGGGAAGGAATATTGTTGTAATGTTTTACTAAGCGAAAATTTTCTAAGTCCCGAAGTGGGTCAAGGTCATCTGAACATGTTGCCAAAACGGGGAATAGAGCAGTAAGTGATTCTCACTTGGACCACAAACTGCTCTATTCCCCGCTCTGTATTAGGAGAAGAGGACTAGCTTAAAGCTCGCAATTATAGGCAAATAAACCTGATAACGGAACACTAACCTCTCCCCCGAAAAATTATTCACCCAACACACAAACGATATAGTCAGTTAACAACAGTCGCGCACTCTGAAACCGCAAGGACGTTCATCACTGTGTAGGCGTCAGAGTACTACGAACCGAAGTACAATAATACCTGACCAAGGTCCCCTTAAGTTTATTTTCCCGATGATGTATCCTCCAAGATAAGCAAAATGGTCAGTTAACAACAGTCGCGCACTCTGAAACCGCAAGGACGTTCATCACTGTGTAGGCGTCAGAGTTTTACGAACCGAAGTACAATAATTACCTGACCAAGGTCCCCTTAAATTTAACCAAAAATAAGCAAACTGACTGAATCTGTTTCTCGTGAGTAAGGGTTAAGATAGGTAAAGTCATCCGGTTTGCGCGCCGTAATGACTTAAGGTCGGTTTTCGTGCCATACCTTTTTGTAAGGGGTTAGGAAAGGTGTTTATTTGAGAAACATAATCCCCCCTGAGATATTTAAAGACATAAGGTCGGTTTTCGTGCCATACCTTTTTGAATGGGAGCGTGAAAGAAAAGTACATATTTCATTAGTAAATAAAAACACTTCAAAAACACTTTAAAACCAACACCAAACTAACTACAGTTAAACTAACTACATTTACTAGCAGCAAACTACAAGCGTTATTCTAACATGCTTAATAATACACAAACATGCCTTAAGCTAAGGTAGCATCTCTAATATATAGTGGTACCAACTCTATACTAGAGATACTATTGCGGACAGCGCGGGCAAACAGCTAGCTAGGCTGTCGGCCTGCGACTGCGAACCCTCTGCGGGCTGCTCCCGCTTTTATAGGAATATATCGGGGGGGGGGGGCTTCGACAGTAGTTTGTTCTAACGCTGTATAGCACACTTTGAATTGCTCCAAGTCCGGTAACTGGGTCAAGGACACGTTAAAATATTTTCTAAAATAGCAAAGGTGTTACCTTTGCTATTTTACTTTGGAAGAAATCTGTACTACGTTTAAACAAGGGAGACTGTTATCCGTTTTACGCAAAACTCCTTGCACGATCTTTTGATAAAATGGAAAAGATTAATGCCGGAGGGCGATTCCCATTCCACCAAAATACAATGCATATCATTTCTATGCAACGGTCTCAGCTCTATTTTTACTTTTAATTTAATGCCTCGAAACTCATAAGTAAGGATGGACAGAAAGGCTTCTGAAATAGCAAGCTCGGATGGAACAAGCCAAGTGTTTACACCTACAGCTTCCATAGCGATATGATGATTTTTACCACGCTGTTGCAGTATATATTAAATTTCCCCTTCCATAAATTTTGTGCTAAAACGAGGTTGTGTACATTGAATGTTTCTTGAATATTTTCTAAGTCCTAATCTAGGTCATGACACGTTGAAGATAAAAGCATTAAGTGTTAAGCAAACTACAAAACATTAAATGTTAAGGAAACACATTCCATCTACAATGTTATTATAAAGCATCAAAATATGGTCAGTTTACAACAGTCGTGCACTCTGAAACCGCAAGGACGTTCATCACTGTGTAGGCTTCAGAATACTACGAACCGAAGTACAATAATCCCCTGACCAAGATCCCCTTAAATATATTTAACTACACATGCAAATGCGCATGGTCTCTCAATTGCGCGTTGGGCCCACACACACTCAAGAGACCTACGCTGCAGCAGGCACTGCAACCCAGTGGGACGTTCATCCTAAAGGGCGGCAGGCTACTGCGCGGAGACGCTCGAAATCTCGGCTTATATAGACGAAAATGGGAAATAGGGATATTTAGGGGAAAACGGGATAAGGGATAACCCTACTTCGTTGCGGGATTTTGTCGGGAATTTGTCCCTTTCTGCTAAAAAGTTTATCCCTCGACCTTGACCTTGAACTTGACCCAAAGGGGGGGGGGCTTGAACTTGGCCGGGGGGGGGCTTGAACTTGGCCGGGGGGGGGGCCTTGAACTTGGCCGGGGGGGGGGGCTTGAACTTGGCCGGGGGGGGGGGCGGATGTAAACCGGTTCTAATTAGTACCCAGCTTTCTATCTATATATTGATAGGGCAAGGTTATCCTTTGCGACCTGCTTTACTTTGTCTGGCACCTCATTCCAGCTTTGGTTCTCAGCCAGTATACACGTGCTCTATTCATTTTCCCTTCCATCCAACAACACCATGTCTTCTCCTCTGACTCCCGAAAAACTTCAACGTTTGAAGGAGTCCTTGAAGAAGTCGACGGAAAGAAGAAGCGGATTTAAGAAACCTTCAGCTTTTAAGTCTGCTCTTAGACGTGATTTTCGGTGTCACCCATTATATTTTCACCAGCGACCCTCAACTCAGCCTCAGCCTTCTACGTCCACAGCTCGACCTTCAACTCCACCACTAACTGTAGATGAGGTGATGGAGCGGACAAGAGTGATGGGGATCAATGATTTGGTGACGCCGATCGACACCTCCAAGGCCGAGTTCCGGAATCTGAAGCGGATGACAGAGTACAAGTTTGTGGCTAGGAACGGGGACCACGTGTTCCTCTTCCAACACACCGACCACTACGTCGAGGTGCGTCTGCCGCAGACTTGTCCACCACCACCCCCTCTGATAAACGACACCCAGGAGTTGTACTTCATGAGACAAGATGGGAGGGTAAAGTGGGTTTTAAAAAATAAAGTTTAAATTAAGCAGCGATCCCTAGACCAACCATTCCTAACCAAACCATCCCTCAGCACGCAAACGGTCCTTTTCAGGACCACCCTAAGCATTTCAAGTTAGGGACTTGGCCTGTACATAGGCAGGAGACTGTTAGTCTTATGTTTGTGTGCAGCCCACTTTGTGAAAATTTCTAAGTCCCAAGGTCCTTGAACATGACCCAAAAAAGGGGGGGGGGTACAAAGTTTGTGCAAAGTATGTCATGTGGGTACTCAAATTAAACGGATTGATCAGACGAACAAGTTGGTGCAAACAGAATTCAGATCCGACCAAGGGTATAGCAGCAACAGCGAAAAAACAACTATTTTCAAGGACAAACCTAAATAACTTCTTTATTTACGGTTTAAAGTATATTAAGTGGGTACTCAAATTACGCGGATTGATCAGACGAACAAGTTAGTGCAAACAGAATTCAGATTTGACAACGGGTATAGCAGCAACAGCGAAAAAACACCTATTTTCAAGGACAAACCTAAATAACTTCTTTGTTTTTAGTTCAAAGTATAACATGTGGGTACTTCAATTACGCGGCTTGCCAAGACAAACAAGAAGGTGCAATCTAAATTTAAATCTAACCAACAGTATAGCATCTGTAGCGTAAAACGATGGTTTGAAGGACAAGGTAACGTTGTGGTGAGGGTTAGGTGCCTATCATACACGATAACGCTCCATCATTATTCTTCCAGCTCTTGACGGATGAACATCTACCTAGAGGATCTGAAAAATGTCGCAGTTTTACAGGAACATGAGGAAGGTGACCTTCAGTAGTCCCCTTGACACTACTTTCTACTTCCCTGACAATGAAGACAGAAGGTCTACACTTTTAGTGGACAATGAGCGGTTTCGTCGAAGAATAATCGAGGTTGAAACACTTTTAGCTAGTTGTTTGCTTCGCAAAAATAACCATATGAATACATGCACCGGTTTAGATCATAGTAGCTGTTATACTTATACAGCGTTGAAGCGCAAACATTATTGAAGTTTTTAGTTACGGAGCTAAGGTCTTGACAGTCTAAGAGCTAAACCCTAACTAACACATGTAAACTAGTTATTGTGCGATGTAAAACTTGGTGGGGAGACTGGTGTAGTGGGGGGACTGGTGTAGTGGGGGGACTACCATATGCCGCACACTTGCCACCTGCCGCCTGCCACCTCCCACCAACCATCTGCTTCGTTCTACTACACTTTTACCCCCACCATTTTGTTTGATACCAGAACGCTAGCTAGCGAATAGTCAGTACACCTCCGGCTCTCGACCGGTGAACATCGAGCTCTCCGAGACGCTCTTCACAAAATAACAATATCATTTCACTCAAGGTCTGATAGATGTTTCTATTTCATTGCCGTCACGTATTATTTCCTCCTGACAGCAATGAAATGCAAACACCTAACAGAACAGATAGGTGTCAAAAACACAACATGGACTCTGCGCAGGGATCGAAGTATCTACCGTCTTTCTTCAGAAAGCGAATTGATGGCCGCAACTCGTCCGGATCAACAACATCGATGACAACCAACAACGGGGAACTATTGTAAACATGAATTATTGTAAATAAAGTAATATTTGTAATATGAATTATTGTAAATAAAATAAAGTAATATTTGTATTAGTACTACCTCGCACTCGTATCATTCGATTGCTTCATTCGATAATTTTCATTCGATATTTTATCGAATTAAAACTATCGAATCACAATCGGATTTTACGCGTGCGAGGTAGTACATTTTTAAAATTACCTCCCCGTGACCTTGAACTTTGAACTTTAACTCATTTCGTCACAAAACCGCCTACGTCACTGGCTCAGCCCCAGATGACGTCTTTCATGACTCAGCGCATCCGGTCACGTGACCGGATGACGTCACTTCCGGCGCAAAACCCGCAAACCCACACTACTTTGTTAGTCGTGTGGTCTGCTATTCGTAATAATTATAATAATAAGCAAGCCTAAAAATCGTGGTACGTTTTGCTCAGCGTACATGCGTCGGAAGAGAAATTCACGCATACCATTAGAAAGGTATTGACGTGTAGATTTGCAGGAATCCGATATAATTTACATCGCTTCTCAGAGTACCCGGCTTGACCCAGGAATAAAACAGTTGTGTGTACAACAACCCGTTTAATCAACTACCTAGTACACGACTTCAATCGCGTGGTCCCGTTTTATTTTTTCTCGTTGTTAAAAATACCGTTATTATGTAGACTCAAATAAAATCATTATAAAACTGATAATTTCAAACATAACAAATTAAAATGCCAGCAAGGCGGATAACTGAAATAGGTTCTGTACAACCATAGATTTGGATTCTCATGTGATAGTAAACATAGCTGTAATTTCCAGTGAGGTGGAGCCTCAACGGACATTCCGAAAGGGCGTACATCTATGTTTGATTCTGGTGTATCATAATCTTCTTACCAAATGTCAGCTCCTTCGGTTCAGTAGTTGGTGTGTGATATTCAATGTGGGAACACAAATTATTAATCTTAAGTGTTAGTGTTGTAAGTTTGTATATTTATAACATATATTATTGCTATCAAACTGTATTCAATAGGATAGGCTGCTGTTTTAGGCTGTATAGAATTAAAACTTGTCTCCATGTTACCCTTACAGATGAAAAACTAGCTTTGAGTGTTGCTCGTACCTTTCAATATGGAGGTATACAAATTGGAAACCACTTTTCAGAACTTCGAGATGAGAGCATCAATCCTTGAATACGGTTTAGAAATATCAGAGGCATTCTGTTTAGAAACATCGCCTTAGATATAGATACAAATTACAAATTGTATGATAGATTTGAGAATAAGAAGATATAATATACTATGAGGGTAATAAATATATCTTTACCATTTTAACATTCTTATATGTTTCATTGCAAAGAAAAGCACGTGAGAGAATTATTGTAGCTGGTTCAACCAGTCTCGAGAACGCCTGCTGGCCGGGTGACGCAACACGAATTCTACACTCATATTGCCTACCGGCAACTGTACGGCGCCCGGCGCCGCATGGCATAGCTTATAGTTGTTCCTAATACCTTCCTACCATATGCTTAATCACTCCTGTATTTCGTGCTTGATATACTGTCAAACACACAAATTTAGCTTTAATTATATCACAATAATACCTTGACAATTTAGCGTGAAAATTAAAACTCTATTTGGATTTATCAATAAAAAAGAACTAAACCCAAGATGGTTTAGGATGGTTAAAAAAGTTTGAGTTATACCATCCTAAACTTTTTTAACGTAAAATTAAGCGTAATTTAATTCAATTACAATTATTTTAAAATATATGTTATATTTAAGATTAATATTGATTTATTTGATATTAAAACCGGGGATAAAACCAAGCAATTCTTCTTTCTGCATTTAGCTCAGTTAAAAAGTCGTTAGGAAAGTTGAAATCTAGTAAGATTAATTTTAATCCTTATCCTCGACGAGTTTTGAAAACTATTATGGATATCATTGTTACGGTAATGAAAATAAAGACACATAAGCAAATTACCTAAAGATAGATTTTAATAAACTCTGAAGTCAGCCAAATTACAAGATAAACAAAAACAAATACAAAGTTATACAGGTGATGGATAATTTAGCTATTTACAGTACTTTTTAAAACATGTGGTATATAAATATCATATCATTCTTCCCAGCCTAAAAAGTGACGTAGTCATTGAGATATTTTGCCTTTTGCCGGCATCGTTGAGGACGTACTCCATTCTGATTTGTGGCTGAGGTAGGTGACATTCGTTCTTGATTTACCGTCGGTTCTGATATTGATTCAGGTTCAATGTGATCATTTATTTCATTAAACGTCTCAGTTGTTACTCGTCGGTCTTGAAATGGTGATCTTGGTTCCTCAATTTCTTGGACTTGGTCTTGAAAGTCAGAATGATCTTGGACTTGGTCTTGAAAGTCAGAATGATCTTGGACTGTCAGTTCTGGTATTGGGGCCAGATCCCTTAATGACACAGTCTTCTCTCTTCCATCTGGGAGCCTGACATGTGCATAGCCAGGATTTGCTTGAATAAGTTGGACTTCTTCCACAAGTGAATCATACTTGCTCGACCTGTTATGATTGCGGAGAAGCACTGGACCAGGTTGAGACAGCCAGGTTGGAACTGAACCTCCATAATAAGATCTTCTAGGATGTTTAAACATTAATTCGTGAGGTGTTGCATTGATAGAGGTGCATAATAAAGATCTTATTGAGTTAAGCGCCTCAGACAGAACAGTTTCCCAATACTTTACAGGTAAATCCTGAGTTCTAAGAGCAAGTGAAACTGTTTTCCATATAGTTCCATTAAATCTTTCTACCTGGCCGTTTCCTCTAGGATTATATGCAGAAGAGTGACTTGATGCAATGCCATGAGTTTGTAGGAAAGATCTTAGTTCTTCTGACATCAGTGATGATCCTCGGTCGGAATGAATAAAAGAAGGCATTCCAAAAAGCGCAAAGAGTTCCCGAAGTTTTTGAATCACTGTAGCTGACGACATGTCTCGACAGGGGAAAGCGAATGGGTAACGTGAGTATTCGTCAACTATTGTTAGGATATATTTGTTTTGAGTTGAACTTGGAATAGGGCCTTTAAAATCCATGTTTAATCGCTCAAAAGGCACAGTCGCTTTAATTAAGGTGCCTTGGTATCTGTTAAACCTTGGCTTAAGTTCAGCACAAATTCGACATTGGGATATTGTGCGACGAATTTCCTCCAGTGAAAAGGGCAAGTTTTTAGTTCTAATCCAATGATAGAACCGTGTAACTCCCGGATAACACAGACTTCTGTGGATTTCATCTAAATTTGGTCGACTGCTGATAGATCCACACAATCTTGACATAGTATCTGCAACTCCATTTTCCTTACCAGGGCGGTATACAATATCATATTTAAAGCAAGACAATTCCAAACGCCATCGCTGTATTTTTTCATTTTTTACTTTTCCAAACCTCTTGTTGTCAAACATGAAGGAAACTGATCTTTGATCGGTAATGAGTTGGAATGGTCGGCCAATGAGGTAGTGTCTCCATTTCTTTAGAGATTCGACAATTGCTTGAGCTTCTTTTTCGATAGAGGAATGATTCTTTTCAGCCTTGGATAACGTTTTAGAGTAGAAGGCTACTGGACGTCCTGCCTGTGAGAGTGTCGAGCCAATCGCGAACTCAGATGCATCGGTCTCCACAGTAAATGGTGCATCATCCTGAATAGGCGCTTTAGTAGCAGAGGCTATGTCATTTTTCAACTGTTGAAAAGAGTTTATTGCTGCTTCGGTTAATGGAAAACTTTTAGTGGATGAAAGAGGCTGTATTTTTTCTGAGAAATTCTTTATGAAATCTGAGTAGTGAGCGATATTCCTTGAGCTCGACGTAGTGATTGAACATCATGAGGAAGGGGCAGTTTAAGAAGAGGCTGAAGACGATCTGGATCAGGACGGATTTCATTGTTTGTGATAACATACCCCAGTAGATTAATCTTGTCTTGTGCAAATGAGCATTTGTCCATGTTTAATGTTAAATTGTACTTCTTAGCTGTGTCAAAAAAACCTTTTCAAGTTATTATCATGTTCATTCTTATCCCTTCCTCCAATATTCACATCGTCCAAGTAAGCCACAGTACACTGAAGTCCTTCTCCTTGTATTATAGAGTCAATTTTTCGTTGGAAACAGGAGACACCATTCGTAACTCTGAAAGGTATTCTACAAAATTGATAAAGACGCCCGCAAGCCTCAAAAGCAGTATAAAATCGCTCTTCGTTCTCAATGGGTATTTGATGGTAAGCACTCTTGAGGTCTATTGTGCTAAAGATGTTGTACTTGGAAACCTTACTAACAACATCCTCAACCCTAGGTAGTGGGTAAGCGTCAAGTTGGGTGAATCGATTAATCGTCTGTGAGTAATCTATGCACATACGTTTCTTCTTTGTTTCACCTTTAACCACTAGTACCTGGGCTCGCCAAGGTGAAGAGCTTGGCTCAATGACACCTTCTTTCAGTAGTCGGTCAGTTTCTTCTCTTATGAACTTGGAGTCTTCTTCTGAGTAACGTCGCGATTTTACAGCGATAGGTCTACAGTCGAGTGTCAGATTTGAAAACAAGCGGACTGGTGCAACTTTAGCTGCTGAAAGCCCACACACTTTTAGTGGTGGTTTCTTACCCCCAAATGAAACTTCAACACTTGAATGTTCTTTGAAAATATCGTGCCCCAAAACAACATCAGCACATAACCCACCTAGAACAAGAATTTTAGCTTTGTGGTATATATGGCCCTGAATTGTCATATCAACTAGACAAAAACCTGCAGTGATGGGCTGATAAGAAGTGGATGCCATTGCAACACTTACGTTTGATGGGAAAATTGTTATCCCTCTCTTTTCTACAAGTGTTTTACTAATAAATGTTTCCGAACTGCCAGTATCGACTAGTGCATCAGTTTTAATTCCATTAACTTCAATTATTATAGTCGATTTAGATAAAGATTTAGGAGAAGCTGCACAAGTAGCTGATTTTTTACTTGGAGACTTCTGAAAGTTTAATTTTGTTGAAGATAATGATTTATTTCCTGATCTACACCTTCATGAAATGTCCCTTTTTACCACAAGTATGGCAGCACGTATTGGATGCTGGACACTCGATCCGAGTATGCTTTTTACTAGAACCACAGAAATAGCATTTCCAGGACGTAGCAGATATCACGGTTTCCTCGCCATTATTTGAGGAATGATCACTCCTGGCTGATTCTGGGTCAGTAGTTTTAGAATATTGTATACAATTTAATACAGAATGTTGCTTAGTATAGGATTCTGATTGATAATGAGCTAATTCCAAAACTCGAGCTTTATCAAAAGCCTCATTCAAAGATAATGATTTATTTTCTAAAAGTCTTTGCCGAATTATAGGAGAAAGTAAGCCCCGAATAAACGCATCACGAATGTAATCGTTTTTATTTTGTTCAGCAGTTACTTGAGAAAAATTACAAGGTTTGCTTAAATCTTTTAAAGCTTGTAAGTACTGGTCCACTGACTCTCCCGATTTCTGACAGTGCGTGGCTAGAAGATGTCTAGAATATATTTCATTTTTTGGTCGGACATAGAGTTCTTTTAGTGTGATAATAGCTTCATCAAATGTTGTAGCCCCAGAAATGTATTTGTAGACAGACGGACTGACATGATTAATAAGTAAACGAAGTTTTACCTTCTCATTTGTTGAATGAGAATCACATTTCTCCAAAAAGTTTGTAAACGTCTGATGCCAATGCAACCATTGTTCTTCTGCACAATCATGTTCAGGATCTATATCAAATCTGTCTGGTTTAAGATGTTTGTCCATGACTTGTTAAAGAGTTTATTAAATTGTAATGAAAATAAAGACACATAAGCAAATTAACTAAAGATAGGTTTTAATAAACTCTGAAGTCAGCCAAATTACAAGATAAACAAAAACAAATACAAAGTTATACAGGTGATGGATAATTTAGCTATTTACAGTACTTTTTAAAACATGTGGTATATAAATATCATATCAGTTACTTTTATTCACTCTACTTGCTTTAAGACTTATGATTAATTTTTAACTTTATTTGTTTACGAAATTCGGATACTATGCAACTAATTCAAAAACTTAGAATTATTTTATATCCGTAACTGTTGTTCTTTTGAGGTCCGGATTGTAGGATCGTGTAAAGCTATAAAAGACTTAAATTTCATATTATGTGACCTAGGACACACCTACATTAACTGCCATCCATTAGAAGAAGTCGTTTTATCATAATTTGTAATTTGAAAGGTCTTATACAGCATTAATGTTCAAAACCCGTATAGAATATGATAGAATTTCAATTTTTGTGAATTTGTTCAAGTGCTTAAACAAAACTTTTAAAAGTTCAACCGTACAAAAAATATCAGGTGTATAAATGGTTCAAATTTCAACAGTCAGTAAGCGTCGCTTCTCACCCAATTAAACCGTCTGCGTTTACACTTCCCTCGCCGCCACGACATAGTTGTGATTACACGCTCGCTTTCCTGCCGCCTCAACGCAGCTGAACCGCGTTCGACCGACGGTTCCTCACTCATAATTGTTAACATTATAATATAATAATATATAATAATAACAATAACAATATAATAACAAGTTCGCACGCAGCACGCTGACGTGAGGGAAGTGAATTTCCACATAAAAACTTGTAAAACTCAAAATCAGGGTAAAAACATACATTTATTCCAATTGTTATTGAAATCTGAAAACATTGATTTTTTGGCTGTTCTGATGCTCCTGGTTTCATTTACTTGCAAAGCTGGGAATACAATGTTGCGCATTATAAAGTTAGGAGAAGGTCCAGACAGGCTTGCAAGTAGGTGTGAGGTTGCTGGGGATAATAAAGTACTCTAACAACGGAATAACAGGCTTTTCTAGTGTAAAACCCCCATAAGACAACGTACTGTGTTTAGTCGATACACATTTTCTTTAATAACTCGGTAAATATTTATGCTAGAATGACGAGAGAGTGCTTAAAACTTTCGCCTCTCTAATTGTCATCTTTTTATATGCATTAATTTTACATCCGTGGCTTTTCTGACCCTTTTTGGGCCCAAAAACTCGAAATTTGAAAGATTAATCCCCCACAAATAAAGGTTTAGAGTTTTCCGATTGTTTTGCCCTACGAACTTGTCCAACTGATTACAGAAAGGAACGTCCCTACCAAATTTGAAGTAAATCGAATAAAAAATGCGACCGCTAGAGTGCAAACATATATGTTTGTGTGTGTCTATATATATATATATATATATATATATATATATATATATATATATATATATATATATATATAAATTTTGAACGACCCTCCAAAACGTGTTCAGAGGGTCACGTTAGGAACTTCTACGGTGGTCCCGGGCTTAAGTTTCGCCGTGCGGGTCATGCTAATAGTTCACTTTCCAAAGGAAATTCACTAATAACATATAACTGTGTATCCTTCATCGAACACTTTCAGTTTTCGCTAACGCACAAGGGACCATCCATATATTACGCAAGGAATCCCCTCAATCTAGTAATGTTTTTAACTAGTAATGTTACCAACTTGAAAATAAGAGGATTTTTCAAACTGGTCCCGGCTATGCCTGCCACGCCCTTACATCAGCAGCTGTGATGCTATTGGTTGATGGTTTTTGAGATGAATAAATACATTGTAGGGCGGGACTACCATATGCAGCAGGTGTGTCAACCCAAATACGTTTAAAAATAATATTTCCCATTAATGGGTAATCCGAGTAGTGTAACTATTTTAAATGTTAGTGTGGGGTTAAACTAACCTAACCTAACTTAACCTAACATAACTAAATAAAACATAACTCCATAAGACTAACATTAGAACTTTGAGAGCGCGTAGGGTAAAGCCAATTGCGCTTTGTATTTAACCATATCCTTGACCTCAACCATATGTTTGCTTTTATCAAGTAATAGTGTTGTACAGGCGCATTTATGCGATTCTCAAAATTTTGTTCTGAAACACTTGGATTCGTTGAAGTTTCTTCTGCGAAAGGGATAAACCCCAAACAGGAGAGGCATATAAAATTAACGGTCTCAGAATAGATTTGTAGACCAAAACAGAGCATTCAGCTTTAAACGATGAATTTCTATTTAGTAATGGAAATAGTTTCGCTAATCGAGCATAACCTTGAGTTAATCTCTTATTTACATGTGTATTACAGTTTAGTTTTTTATCCAACCATACACCGAGATATTTGACAGCTTGGTCATCTGGGTTCCACTGAATGAAAACCCCATGTAGGTGGATTTGGTGAGGTGGATTGTACTTCTTTAAAGAGAATATTTTTGTTTCACACTTTCCGGGGTTTAGTTTGAATCGCCATTGTTCAAACTAATGAACTAGGATATCGATTGATGCCTGAAGGGATTGCACAGCTTCATCAATGTTTGAGCTCTGACAAATAATAGCTGTGTCATCAGCGTATAGTGCTAATGTTGCATCTTCAGGTTCTGGCATATCTGATAAATATATGTTGAGGAGCAAAGGTCCTAGTATGGATCTCTGCGGTACTCCGGCTCTAACCGGCCGAATTGAAGAAGCAGAGGAGTTAATTCGAACACAAAAAGTCCTATTACTCAAAACAGATTTTATAATGTTCAGTAAGTAGCGAGGGAATCTATGTTCAACCATTTTGAAAATCAGTCATGCCCTCATGCCAGACTGTATCAAACGCCTGTTCTATGTCTAGAAATGCAGCAGCAGAATGGCTTTTCCTTTCAAACCCGTGTACGATTGTTTCGGAGATGCGTTGAATTTGATGTACAGTGTAATGTTTCAGGCGGAATCCAAATTGATTGGGGGGAATTACTACAATAATTGGGGAGAATTCATCAACATAATTCAGAATTCTTTTTGAAATGATTATCCACTTACACAAAAACCATATGTTAGGGGCTATAGCCCCTGTAAGCCACTAGTAGTTTTTATAAATCATTTATGGGATGAAGACTGCGGCTACCAGCTAGGTGAAGCTATATACCAAGTTATATTAGTTTATGTTCATGATTAAGTGAGGCATAACATTTTTCTTATCCTCCATAAGAATAACATGAATGCTGAGTACGCGTTTGCTGCTACGGGAACCATCGCAAAATTTTTTTTGGGCAATTATCAATAGTCAATAGACCAAATAAAAATATAGGTTTTACATTTCTGTTTGTAATTTTTGAAGGCCCTCAAGAAGTGAGAAGAAATACTTCAATAAAGTATTGGTCAAACCGTACATAGTTACAAATCTCTTATTTATAAATAAAAAGCTACAAACCCGACCTTGAACCATTAAATTATATATCACAGCCGGGAGGACAACCGTATGGCCTTAAACAACTTCAATAACGGGCTATGTTTGTTCTCATTTCGTACCGTTTTATAACAATCTACCTCCTCTATACCATAATCAATTTTCTTCATGATTAAAAGATTTTTTGGACATTTTCGAGTCCTAAAACTATTATTTTATTTACATATTTGGTTTCAATCGAAAGCTCTTATCCTTTTAAAAATTTAAATACAAAGCGCAATTGGCTTTACCCTACGCGCTCTCAAAGTTCTAATGTTAGTCTTATGGAGTTATGTTTTATTTAGTTATGTTAGGTTAAGTTAGGTTAGGTTAGTTTAACCCCACACTAACATTTAAAATAGTTACACTACTCGGATTACCCATTAATGGGAAATATTATTTTTAAACGTATTTGGGTTGACACACCTGCTGCATATGGTAGTCCCGCCCTACAATGTATTTATTCATCTCAAAAACCATCAACCAATAGCATCACAGCTGCTGATGTAAGGGCGTGGCAGGCATAGCCGGGACCAGTTTGAAAAATCCTCTTATTTTCAAGTTGGTAACATTACTAGTTAAAAACATTACTAGATTGAGGGGATTCCTTGCGTAATATATGGATGGTCCCTTGTGCGTTAGCGAAAACTGAAAGTGTTCGATGAAGGATACACAGTTATATGTTATTAGTGAATTTCCTTTGGAAAGTGAACTATTAGCATGACCCGCACGGCGAAACTTAAGCCCGGGACCACCGTAGAAGTTCCTAACGTGACCCTCTGAACACGTTTTGGAGGGTCGTTCAAAATTTTATATATATATATATATATATAGACACACACAAACATATATGTTTGCACTCTAGCGGTCACATTTTTTATTCGATTTACTTCAAATTTGGTAGGGACGTTCCTTTCTGTAATCAGTTGGACAAGTTCGTTGGGCAAAACAATCGGAAAACTCTAAACCTTTATTTGTGGGGGATTAATCTTTCAAATTTCGAGTTTTTGGGCCCAAAAAGGGTCAGAAAAGCCCCGGATGTAAAATTAATGCATATAAAAAGATGGTGATTAGAGAGGCGAAAGTTTTAAGCCCTCTCTCGTCATTCTAGCATAAATATTTACCGAGTTATTAAAGAAAATGTGTATCGACTAAACAAAGTACGTTGTCTTATGGGGGTTTTACACTAGAAAAGCCTGTTATTCCGTTGTTAGAGTACTTTATTATCCCCAGCAACCTCACACCTACTTGCAAGCCTGTCTGGACCTTCTCCTAACTTTATAATGCGCAACATTGTATTCCCAGCTTTGCAAGTAAATGAAACCAGGAGCATCAGAACAGCCAAAAAATCAATGTTTCAGATTTAGTCAGATTTCAATAACAATTGGAATAAATGTATGTTTTTACCCTGATTTTGAGTTTTACAAGTTTTTATGTGGAAATTCACTTCCCTCACGTCAGCGTGCTGCGTGCGAACTTGTTATTATATTGTTATTGTTATTATTATATTATAATGTTAACAATTATGAGTGAGGAACCGTCGGTCGAACGCGGTTCAGCTGCGTTGAGGCGGCAGGAAAGCGAGCGTGTAATCACAACTAAGTCGTGGCGGCGTGGGAAGTGTAAACGCAAACGGTTTAATTGGGTGAGAAGCGACGCTTACTGACTCTGTTGAAATTTGAATCATTTATACACCTGATATTTTTTGTACGGTTGAACTTTTAAAAGTTTTGTTTAAGCACTTGAACAAATTCACAAAAATTGAAATTCTATCATATTCCATACGGGTTTTGAACAGTAATGCTGTATAAGACCTTTCAAATTACAAATTATGATAAAACGACTTATTCTAATGGATGGCAGTTAATTTAGGTGTGTCCTAGGTCACATCATATGAAATTTAAGTCTTTTATAGCTTTACACGATCCTACAATCCGGACCTCAAAAGAACAACAGTTACGGATATAAAATAATTCTAAGGTTTTGAATTAGTTGCATAGTATCCGAATTTCGTAAACAAATAAAGTTAAAAATTAATCATAAGTCTTAAAGCAAGTGGAGTGAATAAAAGTAACAATGATATCCATAATAGTTTTCAAAACTCGTCGAGAATAAGGATTAAAATTAATCTCACTAGATTTCAACTTTCCTAACGACTTTTTAACTGAGCTAAATGCAGAAAGAAGAATTGCTTGGTTTTATCCCCGGTTTTAATATCAAATAAATCAATATTAATCTTAAATATAACATATATTTTAAAATAATTGTAATTGAATTCAATTACGCTTAATTTTACGTTAAAAAATTTAGGATAGTATAACTCAAACATTTTTAACCATCCTAAACCATCTTGGGTTTAGTTCTTTTTTATTGATAAATCAAAATAGAGTTTTCATTTCACGCTAAATTGCAAAGGTATTATTGTGATATAATTAAAGCTGAATTTGTATGTTTGACAGTCTATCAAGCACGAAAAACAGGAGTGATTAAGCATATAGTAGGAGTAGGAAGGTATTAGGAACAACTATCAGCTATGCCATGTGGCGCCGGGCGCCGTACAGTTGCCGGTAGGCAATGTGAGTGGAGTATTCGTGTTGCGTCGCCCGGCCAGCAGGCGTTCTCGAGACTGGTTGAACCAGCTACAATAATTCTCTCACATGCTTTTCTTCGCAATGAAACATATAAGAATGTTAAAATGGTAAAGATATATTTATTACCCTCATAGTATATTATATCTTCTTATTCTTAAATCTATCATACAATTTGTAATTTGTATCTATATCTAAGGCGATGTTTCTAAACAGAACGCCTCTGATATTTCTAAACCGTATTTAAGGATTGATGCTCTCAACTCGAAGTTCTGAAAAGTGGTTTCCAATTTGTATACCTCCATTTTGAAAGGCACAAGCAACACTCAAAGCTAGTTTTTCGTCTGTAAGGGTAAGGTGGAGACAAGTTTAAATTCAATACAGCCTAAAACAGCAGCTTATCCTATTTAATACAGTTTGATAGCAATAATATATATTATAAATATACAAACTTACAACACTAACACTTAAGATTAATAATTTGTATTCCCACATTGAATATCACACACCAACTACTGAACCGAAGGAGCTGACATTTGGTATAAAGATTATGATACACCAGAATCAAACATAGATGTACGCCCTTTCGGAATGTCCGTTGAGGCTCCACCTCACTGGAAATTACAGCTATGTTTACTATAACATGAGAATCCAACACTATGGCTGAACAGAACCAATTTCAGTTATCCGCCTTGCTGGCATTTTAATTTGTTATGCTTGAAATTATCAGTTTTATAATGATTTTATTTGAGTCTCCATAATAACGGTATTTTTAACAACGAGAAAAAATAAAACGGGACCACGCGATTGAAGTCGTGGATTAGGTAGTTGATTAAACGGGTTGTTGTACACACAACTGTTTTATTCCTGGGTCAAGCCGGGTAGTCTGAGAAGCGATGTAAATTATATCGGATTCCTGCAAATCTACACGTCAATACCTTTCTAATGGTATGCGTGAATTTCTCTTCCGACGCATGTACGCTGAGCAAAACGTACCACGATTTTTAGGCTTGCTTATTATTATAATTATTACGAATAGCGGACCACACGACTAACAACAAACTCTTAAAAAAATTTTATTTGAATTCAAATTAAATGCTATTCAAATTAAATGACCTAGAGACTTTTTTAAGGCTGAACGAAACTTTTGGCTATGGTCTGTAGTCTGAACCAAGCCAATTAACAATTTACTCTAAACGCTAAAAACATATGATTTTTACGATCGTTATGCTGAAAAGTTTGCAGACTGTTATTGACATAGTTTGTACTCAGTTGTATTGTTATTAAACGTTAAGCATTATTAATACGTTTTCAGATACTAAAATCTAGATGATAATATATGTTAACATGTTTCTTACATCACTATTAATGGTAAAGTTAAAGTTGTGATTGACACTGAATAGAAGAACACTAATATTTTGAACGCTGAAGGATTGTGTTAACAGTTAGGTAGTGAAAAATAGGTAAACATTTACTTCTAAAACTACTAAACCTACATTTATCACGTTCCTTAGACACTAATAATAAATAAACAAATATATTCAAAGACAAGTGAAAAGCTTCCACGGTAAGTTTGTTTTATTACTTTCCCAACAGAAAACTTTACTACGAATTAAAGCTGGAAGTTAAATTCAACGTCGTTTCTAGTTCATAGACTGCACGTTACTGTTCTTGTTCCAGTCAGATTGTCAGAGTGATAGGCCTACCCGTTTTATTCGACCTCTTAATTGTGTGGTCTGTCTGAAGGCCCAGGGCTGTCCTTGAATGTCACTACCGTATCCTTGAGCTTTGTAGTCTGTAATTCACCATTTCTGTCAGTGCTATCAGCTACTACATTCCCCCAAGGTATTTTTCTCACTCCAAATAGAATAAAAGGAAGACTAAATCCTGTGGCAATCACTGTTAATAGTAAAAATACTTTTTGGTAGCTTTTTAAACTAACATGTATGTCGGCGATGTAGGCAATCAACTCCATAATTTTAAGAGTAATAAACCTAGAGAACCATATGATAATTCCAAAAATGACCCCTGAGAAAGGGGAAGATACATCCAGAGTAGCTGTGTACATGGTGGACTGAAAAGTGGCACAAATGAAATGTAATATTACACAACACGCCAATACTACATCTAGGTCACATCGAGCGCCTCTGATAACAAACAGCGCGCAGTAGAAAAAAGGGAAGAGGACACTAGGAATTGTTCTTCTTACAGTGAAAGGAGACAGAAACCCTTTTAAGATAATATAATCACTGGCAGCTCCACACAATAAATGCCCGAATGTCTTAGTTAGAAACAACATAAAGTCCACTATCCATTTCGTATCAATCTCGAGGTAAAGAATGTCATTCACATACATTAAAAATACTAGATCCTCCGCGACATAATTGAAAATAGTACAGGATATAATCAGAGCAGTTAAAATATATAAAGAAACCGACATTGTTATCTTATCCCACGGAATGATTGTGAACTTACATGTCTTGGGGACATAGTCACATCTAAATATAAGCCACCACCAAAGGGCATTGATAAAGTACATGCAGCCGCGTATATAGCACGCGGTTCTCCAGGTGATCGGTAGTCTGAGTAGTAAATCACTGATAAACACACCCAAGGAGTGCCCTATGAACAGTATGCTGACAAACATTGTCCTCTCATGGGGCGTCGACCATTTCCCCGCGAGGGACCAGACCGCCGCAGTGATCATACCTTTGCCGATGCCACGGAGGACGAGCATCGTAATAAATATGTAATCGTTACCAAACACCACTAAACACGACGCCAACGCCACAGAACCGCTCAACACCAAACCTAGCAACACAGCGTTCCTCCCCCCGTACTTGTCGGAGTATATTCCTGCGAACAACGTAGAGAAAATTGGAGAATATACCGAAAAGAGATTGATAACGGCGGTAGTCTGATCTTCTCTCCAGTAAAACACTGCGTACTCCTCGGGGAATTGTAGAGCCTGGTAAACAGGGCGTGGAGGACAGTCGTCATTGATATCGTATTGTACGTTTTACACGTATTTTGAGGAATCCACGACTGTAAGAAACATCCAATCATCATAAGAAATAAAAATCTCGGATGTGATCATAATAACAGACAGTAACCAGGCCGGTTTGTATTTGTTATAGAACCACTTAAACATTTTGCTGAGGTGAAAAATTTCAAATCTCACTTCAGAGGTAAATTTAGAAAACGTAACTAATTATTGTTACTTTTACTGTAATTGTCAAACAAAAACTTGTTGTAAAACTGTGTGATCAAATGGTTTTGTAATTGTTAAAAATACTAAATAAAGTGTCCTAAATAATCGAAATAAATATTGATACTTTCTCTAAAAAACAGCTGTTTTTGTAAAACGGACCTATTTTGGTTTTTAAGGCAGACATTTGGATGGCCCCCCCAAAGCAATAATTCCCCTTCCATTGTATATCCATCTATATTATTAATACGCTATATGCAAACTTTGTAAACAATAAGGTTTTTGTTTAAAGATTTACCCACACATAGTATTCACTAAAACGCGCGTCTAGGTATGCCGATGTGCAAACTGGCTTTAGAGTTTTTATTTAGACATCTGGACTCTGCCAAACGGGACATCCAAGTACCCATGTTATTCATACGCAGGAGAATTATATTTGGATTGCAACACATATGTTTTTCTTAATTTAATTCAAATACTTGGGGCCGAGTTTTGCTTGGGGAAAGTCAATAAGTTTGTTTAAATGACTTGGTGTAATATTTTACCACTCACCCCTACTGATTAGCAGATTGTATTGCTCCATTGCCTCTTTTCGGCAGTTTTAAGGTTATTCCAGTTGTTATTTATAGCTCAATGTCCTTTTGATTTATTTTACCAATATATATATATATATATATATATATATATGTATGTAATCTTCAAAGGTTCTCACATTGGTTCTGCCATTGGTTCGCCGGCCATTGGTTTTGCTACAATATATTATCTGTAAATGTTACAAACCCTTATGGGAGCCAGAGTTAGTAAAAGCAGTGCTACATAGATGCAAACCCAATGGTAGTATATAAAATATACATTGGTATTATAGCCAAAGATCTCTGCCTCTCAATGCTTCCACTATATCACGCCAGAGAGCTCTGAAACATGTGAAATTGTACTTTTCAAATAACATTCCTCATATATATTATTCAAAGTTGTTAATTTTTGTTTTCCTAAATCCTTTAATGTTCATAACAATTTCTCGTAATTCATGTGAATACTAATTGATTTGGCTGTTATTTCAAATTTATTAATTATAACTTTGTTTATTGTTTTATATGTTTATCAGCTCATATTATTAATTACCAGGACACTTATTGGTATTATCATTTGTGATATATTTCCTATCTTTAGTAAAGTTAAGAAAAAAAAAACTGCATTTGCAATCTAGGGAAATATGAGTAATACATTAAAATATATGGAAGACGAAGCAACAGTGCAACAGTGAGTGACATAAACAAGTTGAACTTGAAATCGGTCCAGGAAAGATGTGCTCACGCTACGGACGTTTCTGTTTGAACAGTAAGAACCACTTAAGAGGGAGCGAAAAGAAATTGGATTTGGAAGCAGACCTAGGACCATGTTTTTGAATTGGGTGAGTGGTGAGTAGGTGAGTGAGTCACTGAAACCAATATTTTTTATTTTCAGATCAACAGATACAAGTACAGATATTGTTTAGATATCAGTTTGGTTAATTACATCCAACCACAATAAATTTATATTAGTATTTTCAATGGACGTTTATATTTAACCCTACTAGTGCCATAATGGCGGAATCCGCCATTTAAAGCTGGTACCTCGGTGTCCTTTGTCAGGAACCGCCATATTGCGTCATATTTTTACTAAACACCTGTAAAGTATTAAATTATCGTGAAATTGGTTAATACTGATATAAATCAGAAGATCACATTCTAAACTTGAATTTTCTTATATGATTGAACCTTCTAGTGGCAGTAGATCAATGTAATTGATCATAGTATTTGAATGAAAATATCGCGCAAAGTCGATTCTGCCTTTTATTGGTTACGAAATGGCAAAAAACACGGTGAGTTAAAAAAAATAACTGGGTAAGTTTTGGTTTTATATGAAAACAGGTGGTAGCACTGTATTCAGCTTGAAATATACGTCTAAATGGCATTGACCATAATGTCAATATGCCTTCAACAGAAACGGAGGAAAATAATAAATGATACATTTTGTACGTGTATAAAAAATAACCAATATGGCGTAAACCGATGTATAGTATAATTGCAATTTATGAACAGTATAATTATTATTATATGTCAAATAGCATATCCGTACAAACGTAAGAAAGCGTTGCATATTTTTCTGTCAGGTTGGTAAGCGCTAAGCTGGCATAGCTTCCATCAGCTTTGGAAACGAATGACAATGTTGTTTACTTTCTGCTCTTGCGAGGGGGGCAAAAGTTAGGTTAGTTTTAGGTTTAGCGAATTTCCCCTATAGGGAAGAAGCTATTACAATAGTCGGCATGGTAAGACCTAGGCCCGGGACCATGATAACTTTTCGTTTTGAGGCCCCCAGACCCCAAAAACACCATTTGTTTGAAACTGTATATATGTGTCCGTGAGCACGATAACTCTCGTAAAAATTATTCGATTTTGATGAAATTTGGTATAAACGTGTAAAGCAACATTTATGATTTTAAGTTCGAAAACCAGCCACATAACTCTATCTGAAGGGGAATTTTGGGGGGGGGTTTGTACCCAAAAACCATTTTAATCTGTTACGTATAATTTTGGAAATAGTCAAATTTTAGTTTTTACCATTGGATTCAACTTAAAAAACACATAATTTGATATTTTGATCATTCCTCTACGTCAATTGGTTACCGAGATATTGAAAGTGCTAAACACAGTACGTTGTCTAAAGTTATTCTTATTGAGGAAAAGCACAATTTTATATCTCGCTTATTTATGAAAGTACACTGAAGAAAATTGGTATACGGCTTCATCTGGTTGTGGTGCATTGATATTTGCTCAAAAAAAATTTTGTTTGAAGGCTCCCGTAGCCTCAAACCTGCGTACTCAGCCCCATGTTATTCTTATGGATAATAATTAAATGCTATGTCTCCCTTAATTATGATTATAAATGAATAAAAAACTGGTATATGACTTCACGTCGTTGAGTTATAATGAAATTAGCATAAAAATACATTTTTTGTGTTCCTTGTTGCAGCAAACCTGCGTACTCAGCCCCAATGTTATTCTTATGGGGAATATTTAAAATATTGTATATATTGCTTATTTGTGAATATGTTTATATGAAACTTGGTAAGTGGTGTTATGTAGTATAAAGACATTTATATATACATTGGAAATTCGCTGAGTATTCAGATTTGCTGCAACGGGGGTATTATCTTCAAATCATTGTTTCCTGTGTTTTTGCAGTAAATCCTCTAACTTTTGCCCCCCTCACGAGAGCGGAAAGTAAACAACATTGTCATTTGTTTCCAAAGCTGATGGAAGCTATGACAGCTTAGCGCTTACCAACCTGACAGAAAAATATGCAAAGCTTTATTACCTTTGTACGGATATGTTATTTGACATATAATAATAACTAGGTGTACGTTCATTCCTCGCGTATAAGGATAATTGAAACATATGATCAAACTTAAATCGAGTCTCATAAAAAATTCAATATCTGATTTGAGTAACATCATCAGAATACATTCCGTTATCATTTAACTGCCGCCAGATCCGGATTTTATGTCTATATAGCTATAGTTTTAGTCACTTCTCTAAGAATCAATTATCGCGGTAGCTGAGAGGTATCGCACTGGCTCTAGGAGCGAAAGGTCGCAGGTTCGGATCCCGCCGCCAACCGAACATTTTATCCGTAGAAAAACATACATACATTTATCACTTGTTTTTATCAAATTAAATGTTGTATAAATACGTAAATTTATTTATTTCTAAAATAAATTGAAGATTTCAGGCATGGTTTGTTGTTAGGATTGGCATGGGTGCGTTATCTTAGAACAAACAGAGCATTTTGGGCTAAGCAGTGACTTTAGCAGTGTGGTTAATTAAACTTTTAAGAGAACAGCGAGTTCCCTATATGAACTAATGTTAACAATTTCTATAGGCCAAGTCAAAATATTCTTAAGGATTAACAATAAATCGTCAGGCCCAGTTATTTAGATGAAAAAATGAGATTTCAATATATTGTTTCAATAGCGTAGGCTATCATGAAATTAAATGCTATAAACATGGGTTGGCCCAAGTCCGTACATGAAACTTCTAAAATGACAAGTAGCCTAAGTGTATATGCCTACATTTTATAGTCATAGGTCCAAGTTTATGATGAAAACAGCTCAATATAATCCAAACCTAGGAGATGTCAAATCATTTCAGATAACCTGTACAAAAGGCTTAGTTTGGTTAGAATAGTCTAAAGCTTTTGTTTTGGTTCGCTACAACATTCCTGGTAATGTGTTTAAAGTATTTTACAACAGGTGTATTTTACAAAATGATGTTTCAATAGGCTAGGCTATCATGCAATTAAATTCTATGAACATGGGTTGGTCCAAGACCGTACATGAAACTTCTAAAATGGCAAGTAGCCTAAGTGTATAGGCCTACATTTTATAGTCATAGGTCCAAGATTATGATGAAAACAGCTCAATGTAATCCAAACCTAGGAGATGTCAAATCATTTCAGATAGCCTGTACAAAAGGCTTAGTTTGGTTAGAATAGTTTAAAGCTTTTGTTTTGGTTCGCTACAACATTCCTGGTAATGTGTTTAAAGTATTTTACAGGCGTCTCAAACTCCCTGTATGCGAGCAGGGACTATCTATTTTACTGACCAGGAGAAATCTTGACTGACTGGGTACTTCCGGTCGGCGGATTCGCTTCAAAACTGGTACTTTTGTTCTACCAACTAACCCGGACATTAATATAAAACAACCATTACCCTATGTTTTTGCTAAGTGGTACTTCGCTAGAAACACCCTGCTGACTGGGTAGAAAACCCGACTGACTGGGTACTTCCGGTCGACCGATTGACTTCAAAATTAATACTTTTTTTCTACCATCTAACCCGGACAATAATATAAAACAACCATCCCCCTAAGTTTTTGCTAAAGAGTACTTCGCTAGAAAAACACTGCTGACTGGTCAGAAAACCCGACTGACTGGGAACTTCCGGTCGGCCTATTCGCTTCAAAATTGGTACTTTTGTACTACCAACTAACCCGGACAATAATATAAAACAAAAAAATACCCTAAGTTATAGCTAAGGGGTACTTCGCTAGAAAAACACTGCTGATTGGTTAGAAAACCCGACTGACTGGGTACTTCCGGTCGACCGATTCGCTTCAAAATTGGTACTTTTGTACTACCAACAAACCCGAACAATAATATAAAACAACCATTACCCTATAAGTTAAAGCTAAGGGGTATATCGCTAGAAACACCCTGCTGACTGGTTAGAAAACCCGACTGACTGGGTACTTACGGTCGACCGATTCGCTTCAAAATTGGTACTTTTGTACTACCAACAAACCCGGGCAATAACATAAAACAACCATTACCCTAAAACTTTGCTAAGGGGTACTTCGCTAGAAACTCCCTACTGACTAGTTAGAAAACCCGACTGACTGGGTACTTCCGGTCAACCGATTCGATTCAAACTTGATAATTTTGTTCTACCAACTAACCCGGACAATAATTAAAACAAACTATTACGCTAAATTTTTTGAAAGGGTACTTCGCTAGAAACACCCTGCTGACTGGTTAGAAAACCCGACTGACTGGGTACTTCCGGTCGACCGATTCGCTTCAAAATTGGTACTTTTGTACAACCAACAAACCCGGACAATAATATAAAACAACCATTACCCTAAATTTTTGCTAAGGGGTACTTCGCTAGAAACTCCCTGCTGACTAGTTAGAAAACCCGACTGACTGGGTACTTCCGGTCAACCGATTGAAATCAAAATTGATAATTTTGTTCTACCAACTAACCCGGACAATAACATAAAACAAACATTACCCTAAGTTTTTGCTAAGGGGTACTTCGCTAGAAACTCCCTGCTGACTAGTTAGAAAACCCGACTGACTGGGTACTTCTGGTCGACTGATTCAATTCAAAATTAGTCCTTCTGTTCTACCAACTAACCCGGACAATAATATAAAACAACCATCCCCCTATGTTTTGCTAAAGGGTACTTCGCTAGAAACACCCTGCTGACTGGTTAGAAAACCCGACTGACTGGGTACTTCTGGTCAACCGATTGAAATCAAAATTAATAATTTTGTTCTAATAGCTAACCCGGATAATAATAAAAAAAAACCCTAACACTAAATTTGTTTGAAAGGGTACTTCGCTAAAAACACCCTGCTGACTAGTTAGAAAACCCGACTGACTGGGTACTTCCGGTCGACTGATTCGCTTCAAAATTGGTACTTTTGTACAACCAACAAACCCGGACAATAATATAAAACAACCATTATTCTAAATCTTTGCTAAGGGGTACTTCGCTAGAAACTCCCTGCTGACTAGTTAGAAAACCTGACTGACTGGATATTTCCGGTTGTCTGATTCACTTCAAAATTGGTACTTCTGTTCTACCAACTAAACCGGAGTATAACATAAAACAACCATCCCCTAAGTTTTTGTTAAAGAGTAATTTGCTAGAAAAACACTGCTGAGTGGTCAGAAAACCCGACTGACTGGGTACTTCCGGTCGGCCTATTCGCTTCAAAATTGGTACTTTTCTACTACCAACTAACCCGGACAATAATATAAAACAACCATTACCCTATGTTATAGCTAAGGGGTACTTCGCTAGAAACACCCTGCTGACTGGTTAGAAAACCCGACTGACTGGGTACTTCCGGTCAACCGATTGAAATCAAAATTGATAATTTTGTTCTACCAACTTACCCGGACAATAATAAAAAAACCCATTACCCTAAATTTTTTTGAATGGGTACTTCGCTAGAAACACCCTGCTGACTGGTTAGAAAACCCGACTGACTGGTTAGTTCAATAATAGTAACCGCGGGCGGTTATTCCAATCCCCCTGGCCACGGGTCGCCAGCTGAAATCTCCTCGTTTTTCTATTTACCATATGGTTACCTTAAGTTTCTCACAAAAATACACATTGTGAGAACTATAAGCGTGTAACCTGTTGCAACGGGTTAGTGGTACGACTTCTGGAAAGTTCCAGAAGTCACCGTAGCAAATGCGAAAACTGCGTAGCCATTGGCGGCATGAACTCAAAGGACTGAGCATACTCTGGCGGCGCCTACCTCGCTGGGCGGCACAATCCGCGTCGGCGCCGGCCGGCGCGGCAGCAACTTTCCGTTCGACTTGCGTCTGGAGTTCATTGGAGTCAAGTCAAGTAAAGTGCCAGTACAACAGTTACTGTGCAGTGACCGCATGACAGTAGTTATGATACATAATACGGATAATTTAGCTAACGGTAAGTGATAAATTGTAATCGCATTTAGCAAACCTATTTGGCTATTTATTTCTAAGTTAGTCTATGTAAAAAATAGTACTGTATTAATGAACTAATAGGATAGTTAGTACTATAGTAATTACTCTTAAATTAAAAACTATTTAGTAACTTAAATAAATCACCATTTTCCTCGATCATTACCACAGTATCAGTTAATAACCCCCAAAACGGTCATTAACTTAATCAATTTTTGTATTTATTATTACGCTATAGGTAATCGTAATTTTTAGTTATTGACCTAATCCAGATTTAATAATCCATTAGTACTTCATTACTATAAAGTGATTAAAATAAAGTCAACTTTACTTTAACAACAATTAGATTTGATTCGAAAACTTAACAATTGTTTTGCATTTAGATTTAACTGCCAAAAAGCGCCGCCGTCATTATCCAACGCGAGGCCTTTCCTTTTCAATAATGACTACCTTTTTTCCTTAAATTATCAGGAAAGTTAAAGTTTTTTCAAAACAAATGAATAAAACGGCAACATTTTGACGAAAGCGGAAGAAGACGACGGTGTGCCGCCCTCTTAATGGTGATAAAGGTAGCAATAATGAGAGGCTAATTTATTACCCTTACAATATCTCACGCCCTTCCCTAACACAGTTTTATACACTCGTCCGTACAACTTTAGGCCACATAGAGAGGATTCACAGGGCAGCAAGAGACAAACCGGAGGTCTGTGAAGTTGGCCTACCCATAACAGCCTACCCACAATTTTTAATTCCATTTGTTAGTTCCTTGTTAGTTCCCGATAGTTCCGTAACAATTTTTGTCAGTTCCGCAAATTTAAGGAAGAAA
Organism: Allygus modestus; assembly: GCA_963675035.1. Lineage (NCBI taxonomy): Eukaryota > Metazoa > Arthropoda > Insecta > Hemiptera > Cicadellidae > Allygus > Allygus modestus. Next base: position 133,025,235 of record OY776114.1, read on the forward strand.
ATTAAAAAACGCAATGGTTAGGCCAACTCCACGCTAGCCCACCCATATCCTATAATGAGTTTAAAACTGGATCAAATGTTGGTTCCGGATAGTTCCGTTAAAAATTTCGTTTGTTCCACGGTCAACCATAGTGTAATTGACAAAAGTATCTTTAAAACTTGGGGCGGGCTAGCTTCACCCTAGCCTACCCATATGCTAAAATGATTTTAAAACTGTATCAATCGTTAGTTCATAGTTAGTTCCCGATAGTTCTATCAATATATTTGTTAGTTCCATCACCTTGCACTATTTAACTAGCAAAAACCATGTTTGTGGCCATGGGGCGGGCTAACTTCACGTTGGCCTACCCATACCCTAAATTGGGTTTAGAACTGTGTAAAACGTTAGTTCCATGTTAGTTCCGGATAGTTCCGTTAACAATTTCGTTAGTTCCATGGTCAACTATCATGTAATTGACAAAAGTATCTTTAAAACTTGGGGCGGGCTAACTTCACGCTAGCCTACCCATATGCTAAAATGGTTTAAAAACGGTATCAATCGTTAGTTCTTTGTTAGTTACCGATAGTTCCATCAATATATTAGTTAGTTCCATCACCTTACACTATTTTAGCAAAAACCATGTTTGTGGGCTTGGGGCGAGCTAAATTCACGCTAGCCTATCCATACCCTAAATTGGGATTAGAACTGTGTAAAACGTTAGATCCTTGTTACCTCCGGATAGTTCCGTTACACATTTCGATTATTCCACAGTTAAACATCATGTAATTGACAGAACATATCGTTAAAACTTGGGGCGGGCTAAATTCACGCTAACCTACCCATGGCATATCCTAAAACGGAATATAGTTTTTATTCCATAATACAATATTTTAAAACATTAAGTAATCGATGAATTATTGGATTTGTCCCTCCATATTATACAGGGTGTCATTTATAGTACAATCGTAATCTTTCATTTTAGTTTCATTAACAGTTTTCTTCAGTACTTTCTTGGGCATATTTAAAGTACACTTCGGTTCAATTACTTCAACTAGAGCAGAAACTAACAAAGAACTAACGATTGGTACCGTTTTAAAACCATTGTTGTTTTATATTATTGTCCGGGTTAGTTGGTAGAACAAAAGTACCAATTTTGAAGCGAATCGGTTGACCGGAAGTACCCGGTCAGTCGGGTTTTCTAACCGGTCAGCAGGGAGTTGATGGTGAAGTACCCATTAGAAAAAACTTAGGGTAATGGTTGTTTTAGGTTATTGTCCGGGTTAGTTGGTAGAACAAAAGTACCAATTTTGAATCGAATCGGTTGACCGGAAGTACCCAGTCAGTCGGGTTTTCTAACCGGCCAGCAGGGAGTTGACAGCGAAGTACCCCTTAGCAAAAACTTAGGGTAATGTTTCTTTTATGTTATTGTCCGGGTTAGTTGGTAGAACAAAAGTACCAATTTTGAAATGAAACGGATGACCGGAAGTACCCAGTCAGTCGGGTTTTCTAACCAATCAGCAGTGTTTTTCTAGCGAAGTGCTCTTTAGCAAAAACTTAGGGGGATGGTTGTTTTATATTATTGTCCGGGTTAGTTGGTAGAACAAAAGTACCAATTTTGAAGCGAATCGGTTGACCGAAAGTACCCAGTCAGTCGGGTTTTCTAACCAATCGGTAGTGTTTTTCTAGCGAAGTGCTCTTTAGCAAAAACTTAGGGTGATGGTTTTTTTATATTATTGTCCGGGTTAGTTGGTAGAACAAAAGTACCAATTTTGAAGCGAATCGGTTGATCGGAAGTACCCAGTCAGTCGGGTTTTCTGACCAGTCAGCAGTGTTTTTCTAGCGAAATACCCCTTAGCAAAAACTTAGGGTAATGGTTGTTTTATATTATTGTCCGGGTTAGTTGATAGTACAAAAGTAATAATCTTGAAGCGAATAGGCCGACCGGAAGTACCCAGTCAGTCGGGTTTTCTGACCAGTCAGCAGTGTATTTCTAGCGAAGTACCCCTTAGCAAAAACTTAGGGTAATGGTTGTTTCATATTATTGTCCGGGTTAGTTGGTAGAACAAAAGTACCAATTTTGAAGCGAATCGGTTGACCGGAAGTACCCAGTCAGTCGGGTTTTCTAACCAATCAGCAGTGTTTTTCTAGCGAAGTTCTCTTTAGCAAAAACTTAGGGGGATGGTTGTTTTATATTATTGTCCGGGTTAGTTGGCAGAACAAAAGTACCAATTTTGAAGCGAATCGGATGACCGGAAGTACCCAGTCAGTCGGGTTTTCTAACCAATCAGCAGGGTTTTTCTAGCGAAGTACCCCTTAACAAAAACTTAGGGTAATGTTTGTTTTATATTATTGTCCGGGTTAGTTGGTAGAACAAAAGTACCAGTTTTGAAGCGAATCCGCCGACCGGAAGTACCCAGTCAGTCGGGTTTTCTACCCAGTCAGCAGGGTGTTTCTAGCGAAGTACCCCTTAGCAAAAAGTTAGGGTAATGGTTGTTTTATATTATTGTCCGGGTTAGTTTGTAGAACAAATGTACCAGTTTTGAAGCGAATCCGCCGACCAGAAGTACCCAGTCAGTCAAGATTTCTCCTGGTCAGTAAAATAGATAGTCCCATGCGAGCATCGATATAAATATCGATGTATGCGAGCTAATTAAATCAACTTGAGCCGGCAGCCCCAGCAACTTTGATCTTTGACCACCGCGCCCTCCCCCTTGACTACATGCTTGCAACTTCTAACCTGCACTGAAGAACGTAAATGGAAGAATTGTTTGTTCTGAAACTCTTACTGAAAAGACACTGAATTGTGTGCGCCGTTGTGCCTGACGATTGCTATTTAGCCATTTTGGGATCGGAAGAGCTACCGTGTTCATCTAGTTCTTTAGTCCTGTTCTTTACCCTCCTGTTCACCAATTTTGGGATTTTTTGCAGAGGTAAGAGTATTTATAAGTCAAAAAAATTATTTAATGAAAATTGATTCAGAAACTGGAGGAATATTTGAGAACATAAATTTTAAATTATTTAGCTTAAAACTATTTTGAAAGTTACATTTTACAGGAATTACCTAATGGCCAGACATGCAATGATGGAGGCATTAGAATAATTATTTAGTCTTATTTAAATATTTTATATTTCTTAAGCATAATATTTTATTTTAATATGTTCTATTTTCTATCGTGTAATTTCTATTCAGTTAAAAGTATTAAATCTGTGGGAACTGATTGGTAAAATATATTTTACTCTTCAAGTAAAATGCCATCTTGAACCTGTTTAGAGCAACCAGACATGAAATTGTAGGCCTACTTGTTAGAAAATTAGTAACCAGTGAATAAATTGTTTCCAAGTTTATGATAAAAACAGCTTAATATAATCCAAACATAGGAGATGTCAAATCATATCAGATAACCTGTACAAAAGGCTTAGTTTGGTTAGAATAGTTTAAAGCTTTTGTTTTGGTTCGCTACAACATTCCTGGTAATGTGTTTAAAGTATTTTACAACAAATGTATTTTACAAAATGATATTTCAATATATTGTTTCAATAGCCTAGGCCATCATTAAATTAAATTCTATAAACATGGGTTGGTCCAAGACCGTACATGAAACTTGTGAAATGGCAAGTAGCCTAAGTGTATATGCCTACATTTTATAGTCATAGGTCCAAGTTTATGATGAAAACAGCTCAATGTAATCCAAACCTAGGAGATGTCAAATCATTTCAGATAACCTGTACAAAAGGCTTAGTTTGGTTAGAATAGTTAAAAACTTTTGTTTTGGTTCGCTACAACATTCCTGGTAATGTGTTTAAAGTATTTTACAACAGTTCTATTTTACAAAATGATATTTCAATATATCGTTTCAATAGCCTAGGCTATCATGAAATTAAATTCTAAAAACGTGGGTTGGCCCAAGTCCGTACATGAAACTTCTAAAATGACAAGTAGCCTAAGTGTATATGCCTATATTTTATAGTCATAGGTCCAAGTTTATGATGAAAACAGCTCAATGTAATCCAAACCTAGGAGATGTCAAATCATTTCAGATAACCTGTACAAAAGGCTTAGTTTGGTTAGAATAGTTAAAAACTTTTGTTTTGGTTCGCTACAAAATTCCTGGTAATGTGTTTAAAGTATTTTACAACAGTTCTATTTTACAAAATGATATTTCAATATATCGTTTCAATAGCCTAGGCTATCATGAAATTAAATTCTATAAACGTGGGTTGGCCCAAGTCCGTACATGAAACTTCTAAAATGACAAGTAGCCTAAGTGTATATGCCTATATTTTATAGTCATAGGTCCAAGTTTATGATGAAAACAGCTCAATGTAATCCAAACCTACGAGATGTCAAATCATTTCAGATAACCTGTACAAAAGGCTTAGTTTGGTTAGAATAGTTTAAAGCTTTTGTCTTGGTTCGCTACAACATTCCTGGTAATGTGTTTAAAGTATTTTACAACAGTTCTATTTTACAAAATGATATTTCAATATATCGTTTCAATAGCCTAGGCTATCATGAAATTAAATTCTATAAACGTGGGTTGGCCCAAGTCCGTAATGAAACTTCTAAAATGACAAGTAGCCTAAGTGTATAGGCCTACATTTAATAGCCATATGTCCAAGTTTATGATGAAAATAGCTCACTGTAATCCAAATCTAGGAGATGTCAAATCATTTCAGATAACCTGTATAAAAGGCTTTAGTTTGGTTAGAGTAGTTTAAAGCTTTTATTTTGGTTCGCTACAACATTCCTGGTAATGTGTTTAAAGTATTTTACAAAAGTTGTATTACCAGTTTAATGTTGGCTTACTCTTACTGTAATCCAACCCTAGGCTATGTCAAATCATTCAAGATAACCTTCCGAAAAAGGCTGTTTGGTTAGAATAATCTATAGCTTTTATTGCGGTTACCTTCTACATTACTGGTAATGTATTTTAGGTAATGTAGACAATTTTTATTATTAATTTAGTGAAAATATAACCTAGCAAATAATTGTCCTACAAAATAAATTTTAAGGTTGTTCGCTTACTGTGACTAACTTCATCAACGCTTTCTAGACAAATTGAGGCTTTGTATACTTTTTACACATGACAATCACAATATTTCCAATTGTCTAACAAAATGTAATAAAACAAACTAATTTATAAGTTAAGTTAATATCTTAGTATCTACAGTCATCAAAAAGTTATTTTGAGTTTTTCGACCTGCCACACGCGTCGTCTGTCGTCTGCCACCGTTACAATCGTCGCCTCTGACCGAGTGACGATATTTACACAGAGTAGGCGTACTAAGGGAATATTAACTGTATGGATATTTTTTTTAAAACGTACACTTAATAATTTATAAAATAATAGATATGCTCACAACTTAAAAATATACTTCGATTTATCTCTCTTGTGTGTTTTTGTGGGTTGGTAAAAAAACTGTTGTCATCCAGTATAACAAAGTATACTCTAGTAAACTAACTATTGTTACTCTGTCGTTGAAACATAGACGTAGGCTAAATTTTAACGATTCAAGTACCACTAAAATGGCTTCCAATGTTATTCTTATGGAGAAATAAATAAATTTGGTTTTAAGATAATTTGATTAATACCGAACGAAATTTTCTGAATAACGAACTTGACCGAGATTTTGACCTGTTAAGTTTTTCTGGAAAATTTTAAGTTTAACTGTGGAGGCATTCTCGAGTTATTGGGGTCACAGACACGCCAGTTGAGTTGATTCTCTTACCAGTCCAAGCAGTAAAGTTGTGTATAATGATACTTTCACTTCGTTCAATTATCCAATTATACTGTTCATAAATTGCGATTATACTATACATCGGTTTCCGTCATATTGGTTATTTTTTATGCACGTACAAATTGTATAATTTATTATTTTCCTCCGTTTCTGTCTGAAGGGATATCGACATTATGACCAATGCCGTTTTTACGTATGTTTCAATCTGAATACAGTGCTACCACCTGTTTTGAGATAAAACCAAAACTTACCCAGTGATGAATTTTTCACTCACAGTATGTTTTGCCATTTCGTAACCAATACAAAGCAGAATCGACTTTGCGCCATATTTTCATTCGAATACTTTTATCAATTTTATTGATTTACTGCTGCTAGAAGGATCAATCATATAAGAAAATTAAAGTTTAGATTTTGATCTTTCGATTAATATTAGTATTCCCAAATTTCACGTTCGTTTTCAATGCTTTATAGCTGTTGATAAAAATATGACGCAATATGGTGGTTTCCGACATAAGGGCACCGGGGTACCAACTTTTAATGGTGGATTCTGCCATTAGGGTGCTCGGAGGGTTAACATTACTACTATGGACATCCTCTCACTGCTTTTCGACCTTTGCCCCCTGACGTCACGCTCCCTTTCCCACCCCCTGCCCACCGGACCCCTCCCGGCCCCCTCCTACCATTTCTTCTAACTTACTTTTGTGGAGTGTTGCCAACCTAACTTTTTTTCTTACTTAGTATTACCAACCTATATTTTTTTGCAATACTATTTCACGCTAAATTATACTGATTGTTATATGTATATAATTATTACGTCACGTTACTTTCGATTGCTGCGCTCGGCCCCCTCTCACCCGCTTGTTTACTTATGCGTACATCTTACTTATCCGAACTTGTTACTTGTTCGTACTTGTTACCCGTCCGAACATGTTACTTATCCGAACATGGCTAATCCAGCCAACCCACTGGACCAACCCCCGGCTGCTTTTCGACCTTTGCCCCCTGACGTCACGGGATTCCCAGACTCGCCTCGCTCATCTTCTCGCACCGTGCCGGCACCCACAGTGGTGCCAACCCAACATATATAGATCTTTTATTTTAATTAATTTCACTCTCAGTGGTGCCAACCGAAACTTTAAATACAGTTATATATATATATATATATATATATATATATATATATATATATATACATATATATTCTTCACTTTAAATTTAGTAATGATTTTCATGTTCAATGTGCCTCACATCCTATGAAGCTGGCCCTATTTGACCGTGAATTTAACTCCTTGAGCAAAACTCGGTCCCCCTCCCCTCACTGCCCGTCGCAATCCCCCACCCACTCCCCTTCCGGCCCCCTCCTACCACTTTACCTAACCTACATTTGGGCAGTGTTGCCAACTAACACAAAAACGAAACGTGTAGACCTGGTTTTTTTCTGTGTGGTGCTGCCAACCTACTTTTTTTAAGATTATGTCACCTTAAATTATACTATTTGTTATACTTATTACATCATTCTAGTTTCGTTTGCTACGCTTGACCCCCTCACACTGTTTATATATCTTTTATTATCTTGTCTTTTGTCTGCTAGAATATATTAGTAAGGTATTAGTAGAACTAGGTGTATCGGCTCAGACTCAAAAATAAAAACTATACATTTCCAAAAGGTTTACATTTTTAGATAGTGATTTCTCTTTACGGTGGAAATCATACCTAGTAGATAATGTTATACCCTTATCAGGTTCATCGCTCCTGTTTCAACTTGTCTAGACCTGTCACTACTTGTTCAGTAGATATGACCCCTATAGAGTTCTATAACTTATTTGCTATGCCAAACCTTTTTCACATTATGTGATACTGTTTCATTGCATGTTTTTGAAACTAATTTAATCTAAATTGTACCTTGTGTAAGCCCAATATTAAACTATGCAAACATGGGAAAATAATAAGTAATAAATTACAAACCAAACTTTATTGATAGATTTAATTGGTTTACTATTTACAAAAACAGTAATTAAGTGAAAAATCAAACAAATTCAATTCCTTTTCAGATTCCCCGGTATACCAGAGACAGTCTGTCGCCCTCTCCTTTGTTGTAGCTCTCGATGGCGGCGTCCGAGAGGATAGCGAGGAACCTGTGTGGGAGGTAGACATTCAGGAGTAGGTCATCGCCAGTTATACCTTCAACAACGGTGGTGCGGATCGTTTCGCCAAAATGTGTTTGCGCTTTTCTAAACTAGATGATCTTGTAGGGGATCATCGGGCTTAGATCGCTGATCTTGGTATATTGCGGCACGTAACAACTGTTCAAGTGTACTTTCAAATCGGCCGTGTCCATTGTTGATTGATTTTGTTTCCCCGTAACTGCTGCCTCTCGTCCCGGTGGCGTGGAACTGACTGAACCTCAACAACTAGATAATTGACTTTTGGTAGTGGTGGGGGGAGGGGTGGTTGGAGGGGTCTATAAGGGAGTGGGGGAATGGTTTTGGTACAAAAACTAAAAGTCCCAGATGCAGGGAATATTTCCCTCCGATATACTTATTTTTTATTGGTTGTGGTATTGAACCAGTTTCAACACGTTATTCAATGCGCACATCCTTTTTGATTTTCCGTGAAAAAAACAATACACATTCGATGTCATCAGCACCTTTAAAGAAGGTTAGGCTTCCAGGTCGATCACTAGACACGATTTGAACAATTCTTTGACATAGTTTGCTTTTTCCAGTTCCTTTACGTACACTACCGAAGAATACAGAATGGAGTACAACTGTCTGTGTAGCGCTTGAATGGTTATGTCACCGTCCTGTCATCGTAGCCCGTGATAGTGATTGGTCGTCCACGTACACTGTTTCTTGGTTTTGACGTCCAAAGTGGTGTATGGGCACGGGGATTTCACTGTCCAATGTTGAATGGTGGTTCCTTCCGACGTGGCAACTGCAAATTCCTTAACTATGAATTCGTTGTTTGGGTTTTTAAAGCCTTGAAAATCAATAAACAGTTCCATGTTCCGCCCGAAGGGACTGGCACCGCCTGAGGTTAGAATGAGAATGAGGCCTGCCGGGCTAGACAGTTGCTCGTTCTATCCCCACTACTACCTCCCTACCACTAACTCCTTTCCAATACCTCTACCCACCACTATTGCCCCCTCCCCACCCGTTCTCCTCCTCCTCATCCAACTACAATCAACTATCTTTCTAATATTATCTTTCCAAAAACTGGACAGGGACAAGGATTAATAATAACAACGTTTCATTGCCCCCTCCCCACCCGTTCTCCTCCTCCTCATCCAACTACAATCAACTATCTTTCTAATATTATCTTTCCAAAAACTGGACAGGGACAAGGATTAATAATAACAACGTTTCAAATACAGACACAAGTACGTTTATTATAAATCAAATCCTCTTGTACACACACACACACACACACACACACACACACACACACACACACACACACACACACACACACACACACACACACACACTCACTCACACACACGCTAATTGTATACATTTCATTATCCTACTAAATTCTTTATAGTTCACCATTTTATTTATTTTTTGGTTTAAATCAAAAGCAACACTTCGAAAACCGAACTAAATATATTTATACTCCAACAAAAAATATTTTCTTTTATTTAAACAAAACAAAATCTTCTTCGAAAACTGTCCGAGTTATTACAGAGTTGGTTTCAATAGAGTTTAGTTGTAGTCTACAGTAACGTTTCTGTACTTGTCCACTTCGATGATGCTGCAGAACTCTCCAAAGACGATGCAGTTGACCGCTTCCGTGAGAGCGACACCAAACTTGATTTATTTCCGAAGACTGCCTCTTCTGACCAGGTTCCAATGGGGCGTAGCTGCTGCCAAATCTGATGTCAAATCGAACGCGTACAGACAGTAGCCGTTGGGGTACATGCTTCGTGAAATTCCGTTTCCGTGGTTTTTGTTGTGAATGCCACATCAGGAAAGTAACGTGTTGTAACATCCGAAGTACAAATGGTGGTTCGCAAAGTCGGGCTGAAGCGCTTTAGCGGGTACTTGCTGTCCGTCAACGTAGAGGGCCAGAAAGTTTACGTTGTAATGGGCAAAATTAAAAGGGTTGTGCTTAAAACTGCCGTTATAAGCGTTTTTACTCACTAGCCCCAACACGATCCTTTTAGGCATCTGTCCCAGGTAAACACTGTCTATAGTTTTGCCCAAAACATCGCTGGGAATAGTAAATGCCTTAACGTTCACATGCGTTATAGGATACTTTGCAGTGTACGTTTCTAGCTTTTTGGCGTGTTCAATCAACACTGTGGGGTTAATCTTCACTCTTCTCACCATCAGGCTGGCTTTCATCACATTTATCACGAACCCAGACTTGTATATTAGACTAAAGTTATCGCGGGATCTCGTGAATTTAATTTTAAGCTCGACTCCGTTCAGCAGATACTTTCCTTGGTGGAATACGTAGGCGTGTTTATATATCCCATCATGTCTACGGGCCAGCTACTGGCAAAGTAACTTCGTCTTTTATTTAGTCCGTCGTTTTCATCTTCAGTTTTCTCCATTTGACCGGTCGTGTCACTCATCCAAAGGGCTGATAATTGGTGGGTTTCTTTAGCGGCATCATCGTAATTCAAAAGTTTCAATGTACGCTCGGTAAGGGTAAGTGTTTCCATTTGCCGATACCAGTTTTTAGTTAAAGTATACCTCCACTTGGCTAAACAGCGAATGCAGAAAATAGTTTACAGGTCCAACTTTATCGCAGGTTGCATCAAAAACATTACCGTCCTCTTGCTAAATTCTCACTTTCACAGCAATCAAGGTTTGAGACAAGACCAAATATTCGTCACCGTGGCCAGGCACGACAAACTCGATGGATGATTCGTCAGTAAGTAAGGACAGAGGTTTGTATTGGACCCAGTGACCTCCTTCGATGCTGGTCTGAGTGGGTGGTAGAGAAAACAAATCCAATTCGGTTTTAGAACAATCGGCAGAGAGGTTATGCACGTAGGCCATTATGAAAAAATGTCGGAGGGATAATTCCTTTTTGAACTCTTCTTCTCTGAAACTTTAGGCTTCTTCTTCTTCTTCCATATTAGCTTCTTACGTGGGTTTTCAACTTTCTTCTGACCTTTTGGTTTCTGTACTGCTTTCCGCTTCTTAACAGCTGATGAGGAGTAGGGAATGATGTTCACTCTACGACGTTTCGGCAAAGACTGAGACTTTGTTTTTATAGCAATCCCCGATATAGGCATAGGAGCACGGTCTGCAGCGCCAAACATTCCACCGACACCTGACATGTTCACTCGACGGCGTCTCGGACCAGACTGACAGCGGCACCAGTATTCACTGCGTTAAATCCAAAAGGCCGGAGGTGGGAATCCTGGAGTTGAACTTGGCAGGGTAGCCTTTCCACTTGACCAACATCTTCCTTGTCTTTCCCCCACCTTTCATTTCCAGTATTTTCTCAATTTTGTAAACCTTGTTTTTCGGAACTATTACTTTTTGAACTTTCGCTTCGTAAAAGGAACCGTCAATAACTTCTCCGGCCAGGTCTTGTACTTGGTACACTGGAATTGGATGCCTTATGACGCGTATAACTTTAAGATTTCCTCTGTCCAGTTGCTTTCGTATCCTTTAGCAAAAAGTTTCTTCTCCTTTGCTATATGCACTTTGTCACCAACATTGAGTTTGGGGGCGATATAAGTTTCCTCCTTGGAATAGAGCATCTTCCAGACTCGCAGAATGTTTTTGTCATTGACGCCAGCTGGTGCCATCTTGATTACCGAATGCACTGTATTATTGTAGGTGCGTACTGTGACAGTCCTTTTATTTGCCACCCATCCAAATGTTCACTGGCCATGAACATATTATGTCAATTATTGGAATTTTAGGAGCTCCTTTCCACGAGGATACCACAACTAAACAGTACTGTCACAGCTATTGCGTCCTTGACTCTGCAGGCGTCTCAAATTCCCTGTATGCGAGCATCGATATAAATACTACGAGCTAATTAAATCAACTTGAGCTGGCAGCCACAGCCACTTTGATCTTTGACCACCGCGCCCTCCCCCTTGCCTACCTGCTTGCAACTTCTAACCTGCACTGAAGAACCTGAATGGAAGAATTGTTTGTTCTGAAACTCTTACTGATAAGACACTGAATTGTGTGCGCTGTTGTGCCTGACGATTGCTATTTAGCCATTTTGGGATCGGAAGAGGTACCGTGTTCATCTAGTTCTTTAGTCCTGTTCTTTTTCCTCCTGTTCACCAATTTTGGGATTTTTTGCAGAGGTAAGAGTATTTATTAGTTAAAAAAATTATTTAATGAAAATTAATTCAGAAACTGGGGTAATATTTGAGAACATAAATTTTAAAGTATTTAGCTTAAAACTATTTTGAAAGTTACATTTTACAGGAATTACCTTATGGCCAGACATACAATGATGGAGGCTTTGGAATAATTATTTAGTCTTATTTAAATATTTTATATTTCTTAAGCATAATATTTTATTTTAATATGTTCTATTTTCTATCGTGTAATTTCTATTCAGTTAAAAGTATTAAATCTCTTGGAACTGATTGGTAAAATATATTTTACTCTTCAAGTAAAATGCCATCTTGAACGTGTTTAGAGCAACCAGACATGAAATTGCAGGCCTACTTGTTAGAAAATTAGTAACCAGTGAATAAATTGTTTCAGACTAAGTATGCCCTAATGTTGTGAATGTAACTCTAAAATTCAGTATAATATTCTATATCAATTGCAATCTTTGTATTTTAAACTGGTAAATGGCAAAATAATATTATTATTGGTATTAACTGTCTGATGTGTTAATATATTTCCTTTTAAATACATGAAATAGTAAATTTTAGGGAAAACTTGATTTGTTTGTCGGTAAACTTGTTAGGTTAAATGTTGAAGTATTTTGAAGTAATAATAATGTTGTTTTTGAACATTCCAAAGCCTCAGGAAATTGTAAGTATATACTGTGTTTGAAATTAATATGTGTATTGATTATTTAAATAATGTGTAATTAAATTGAGCTTGTATGATAGATATTTTAAATACTTATAGTAGCAAATTTATATTGCCTAGCAAGTCGATTAATTCAAATTTTTTGGCTGCTATGATGATTTAATTTACATTTTTAAATCCAAGCAAAATTTCCCTGACATAAAAGACTTTTTGAATATTGAATTTAAATTAATATTGGATAAAATATAAATTAAGATAAAATATTTTCCTTCTATTTTATTATGATTGTGAAATAATTAGTTGTTGCTTACAAAATGTTATTTTAACAGTGTGGAGAATTATTGATTTATTACTTGAACAAGGAAGTCAATTAATTAATAAGCATTTTTAGGGGCCTTTTAATGTCACTACTGTGGTATTTGTGGTTAATTCAAACCATTTGCTGGTTATATGGAATTAAATTAAAATCAACTGAGTGAGTAAAATGACTCATGACTATAGAAGTATGATAAATTATTTGAGAGCCAATAATCTAAATTACCAGTGTAGGAGTGATTTGCTGTGAACTTTATAGCATTCCGTGTTTTTATTAGACTTGTATACTAGTGTGTATGTGTGGGATTTTCTCAGGGAATTTATGGACCCTCAGTTTTGGGGCAATAACCTGCTGATTCCACCTTGGTACATTCTGCGATTGGTGTCATCCTCACCGCCTATGCCACTCGACCCTTTGAGACGACTCGACCCAGCATCTGCGCCCCTCGACTTCGACCCGTTGGCGTTTGGTCCTACCCAGTGGAGCCTAGGCCTAGGATACCCCTGCTTTCAGCGACTGGTCTTCACTTCACACCAGGAAGGATAAGAATAACCAACGCACTCCAGAAACAGATAGGACATTTTTTTCTTCTCATATTCTTACATGCATTGCCTAAAATGTTTTCAGGGAATATCTGCAGAGATTTTAGATATAAGGATTCGATTTATGTTTGAAGTATGTATATATGTATTTCTATGTTCTCATGTATATGTTTAGGTGTTAGTGCCGGCCGACAAAATATAGGTTTATTGAAACTTTGTTGATTCAGGTGAATCATAAAGGGCTATTGTTGTGTGATATTCATATCTGAGCTGCTGATTAAATTTAATCTTGTTTTGGCCAAATCTTAATTTTCATTCAGCTCACCTGGTATTTGCTCGTTACAAAGAATGGCCCAGTGATAACAATATTTGATATCTAATCAATTTTGACTTTATCTTGCACACATTCTTAGATTATTAGATTTTTGGAGTATATTTTCATTATTGAGTTTTGCTGATGAGGTTGAACTGTTATATTCTTTGGAGATAAATATTTCAAAATAAATCTTTAAGATAACTTCTGATCCACTATTTGAACTTAGTATATTCAAAACATTAATTATTAAATTTATCATTATCATTGGGTTGATTGGACTTACAGGAAATACTTAAAGAATTTCTTGGGGCCTTAGATAAGATTAACTTATTTTATTATTCAGTCTGGAGTTTATTGATGAAATATTTTTGTGAGTCTGTTTGGCCATTGGCTTAATTTGGGAATTTAGATTATATTAGGGGTTACTCCTCTGCCATTACCATCACCTTGAACCTATCCTTGGAATATTTCCTAGTTTGTTTCCTTGGAAATTTTAAAACTAGGTGGCACCCTTCTTATGAAGATACAACACTCTGTCGAAGAAAATTGAACCACACCCAGACTGAGCGACCTGAGGCCAGAGTGTTACAGTACCAAGTCTTGAATAACGTCCACAAAGCGTAAAGTGTTTTTGTGAGTAAAGTAGCGCCACAATCTTGATTTTATAGTTTTTATAAACTGCTCCACCATTGCAGCTTTGGTATCGGGATTACGGGTCGTGTAAAAATTTATTCCACACTGCTTAAAAAACTTTGCAGAGGCTACGGAAACAAACTCTCTACCTTTGTCACACTGGATATTGCGTGGCTTTCGTCCGTCGGTTTTATAATAGACTCAAAAGACTCATTAACCGTTTTAGCAATCTTGTTTTTCAACGAGCGCAACCAACCGCATTTTGAGAAAACGTCCACCACCACAAGCAGATACTTGACACCGTCGTTGTATTTGGAAATGTTTTTAAAAATGGCCAAATCCGCTTGCCATAAATCGTCGATATTACTGACGATATATGTGTTTCTGGCAAAGGTTCTTCTTTTTTGCGTATGCAGTGTGTAGGGGTCCCGAGTGAGAAGCTAATCTTTAGTTTTTCGGGTCCTAAATTTATTTTTGGTTTTGTAATAAGAGGGCGGCTTCCCGCGTAACACGCAGAACTTGCCGGGTCGTAGTAGATTATTTCCAGAGTCTTGTTCATGGTTGTTGCGGGTTCATACGAGCCCACGCTTTAAACACTAATCTTCTTCTTCTGTCTGGTAGTGGTGGTGTAATTGTTTTCCGCCTTCTAGCGGAGCGTGTAGGAAATGCTGGTCTCGTCGAGGAGGATCCGGCTTGCTGATGTCTGCGCTGAAGGTTGCCGATGAATTCTTGAGGAACGTTAATCTGGCGTAGAGCTTCCACAAACTGCTCCCAACCAACGGGGCTGGCAGCTGTCTTCTTGCACCTTACCACATGACAGACCAGATCGACAATGTTCGAGTTGGGGATTGCGGCTCCATTTATACTGACGGTTCCGTTTCTGTCCCATGAAATTAGTTAGTTGTCACAAAGCCGTTCAAAAAGGAGTTCACCTTTTGTTTTAAACGCCTTGGAAATCGTGCGTAAGATATCGTCTCTAAAGTTTCGGGTGCCGCTGTGTGTTGCGTCTAAAATAGGAATTTCCATAGGTTTGCGCATTTCATCGTGAAAATGCTGTCCCCGTTGAAGCATCTGCTGGTACTGCGCCCATTTAGCCCAGTCTTCAAGGTCCGAAGCGTGAAGCACTTTATTCATATACTCTTCCAGAACGTTCAACGTTTCGTTTTTCGGTGTAGTAGCGTTCAACCGTTGCAAGACGTTGGGTCAAATCAACACCATCTTGTTAGCGTGATTCATCCTTGAAATAGTCCAGGGCCGTAGCAATAACTAGAGGGTACTTCACTGTGTTTCACCAACAATGCTCGTTTAGATTTCCACGAGCCTTTCGAAGACGCTACGGAACGAATAGTTTGCTTGAATCTTTCGAGTTTCCGTCTCACCTCAGAAGTAATAGGTATGTATGTTGGCGTTTGAAATATTCAAAAAGCACTCGCAAATAGCGGTAACCAAACTTTCGTCAGCTATAAGTAGCAGCGACAGACGTGGACTAGGCTTCAACTTGACTGTAGCCTGCAGGAGCTGGAAATTGATCAGCACCGTACGGGACATTCCGCGCAAATGAACTGTAAACCTCGAACATCCCGTTTATTATTATAGAATGAGACCGCAAAGAAGAAGAAGAAGATTATAATATACACCTCTTGGCATTACCCAGAAGACACCGCGTGGAGGTAGGTGTACGTCGTTCTCCCCCCCCACACACACACACAAAATTAATGTTTTTGAATAACAAAATCAGGCGATACGCCCTGAAAGTTTGCAATACCAAAAGGTGGATATTTGAGATAGTAAAGAAAGATTTTTTTGAAACCTCACACAAAAAATAATAAGTGATCGTTTAAAAAACAAAACAACATTACCCTATTCAGCTGTAAAAGCAGCTAATCTAGACTGAATATAGATGATACTGGGACAAATTAAAAATCCAAAAATCAAAGCCCACAAATACTAAAGTTATTTAAATGCAGACAAACTTTTCTCCCCGCCAGTCAGCCTCGAATGTATACGGATTTTTCCGTTTGCAGGGCCTCAAATTCTCACCAATCCGGTACTCTTCTTCCCAAGCCATAAAGTACCGGATCTCGTTCTCAATCTCTGCCCAATATGCTGACGCGATGTTGTCATGTATAGTGGTTGGCTCGCTCTCTTCATTATAACACAACCACTCTAAATCGTTACGCGGTTGCCCACACCATCTGTTTAGAAACTAATGAATGCTAGAGTCGATTGAGGACCACACCCGGGATGGCGAGTCAGGTATCTCGCGCATGCAGACGGCCAAACAGTCATTACTGTTAGGCTCCAGATACTTGAATCGATACAATACGTCACTGCAGAGCATACATTCTTTGCAGCCTCTCACGAGTAACATGTGATACTGGCAGACCAGATCATCAAACTTGTGCGGCAAACCGCACTGATTAACCTCGGGTGAAAAAGGTAAAATATCCACACAGTCCGCTG
Organism: Allygus modestus; assembly: GCA_963675035.1. Classification (NCBI taxonomy): domain Eukaryota; kingdom Metazoa; phylum Arthropoda; class Insecta; order Hemiptera; family Cicadellidae; genus Allygus; species Allygus modestus. The sequence goes on from OY776114.1 coordinate 133,042,194, forward strand.
GCAGACTCTGTGACTACTTGGATGCTTAGCCAGTGACGTATTTTATTTTGGGACTGATCACCCCAATTTAAAGAACATTATCCCAGCAGAATTGCTAGCTTCTGCAAGTTGGACGAAACTTATTGATGCATCTCATGCTGGTTCAACAATTACCGTTTAAAGATTGAAGGAATTTCTCAAAACTCATTAATTGGCATAAATATAATAAATGATATATAAAAGTGCATGTAACTTATTGGCCTTGACAAAATTAAACATTTTCCCAACAACTAACAACAGTTTTAAAACAATTACACATGTGTTATCAAATTGAAGACTTTCAGAAATGATTCAAATGCAGCAGCTGATAGGAACTATTTTATTGGCGAATTTTCTTTTGTTTTGATGTACTACGGCTAATGTTTGGAAGGTTTAAGGATTACTACATTGGAAATGCCATCAAGACTAGAAGTGGAACGCAAAAAGGGAAGTCCTGAGGAGAATCACATCGGATTTGGCGCATTAGCATGTGCGAAGAGGATTTTCTTTGTATCACCATCCTTGGACCATGTTCCTGTTAACCGCCCGCTAGACTGAGAGGACACCCTCGAAAACAGCGGCTAAAACTTCTAGACGGTAAATCTCCATCTTCGTGGTGAGTCACGAAAATTGTATAAAAACTATTACTGGACGATTTTACCTGCATTTATCATTCCCATTTATAAACAGTGTTTTATTTAAACATATTCATGAACAAAGTGTTAAAAATAAGAAAATAACAAATAAGGTAGACATGTAAATATGTAAAGCTTAGTAATTTCGTAATGAATCTGATAGTTGACTTTTGTGATTAATTACTATAACAACTGTTGAATGTTTTAAATTTAAATGCATTTGTAAAGTAATAAATTTCGTTCTTTGTTAAATTCAAGAATAATTATTTGTCTCAATCCATCATCTAATTGACAAAAGTAAAAATATCTCAATTTAAAAAGTGCCATATTAAGTGTCAAAGCATATAACCCCTTCCAACATAAAAGAAGAACCACCCCAAAACCCTGAGCTAGACTGGAGCCGTTGGAAGGTTACATTTTGGTGCCTGATCGTGGGGCTGAGGTTTAAAGCCTCTAGTAATCGTAATATTTGAAACCAATGATCCAGTTTTAGTCTAATATGAAGGAGTCATGAAGAAATAAATGATTTTGGATTGAAGAGATGTTTATGTATGTTATATTTGCTATCAAATGTTTTCAGCATATGAGAATATGCAAATATTTTAATTCGCATTTTGACTATTGATTTTATTATTTTCCAAGATGTTTAACCTGGTTTTCTATTGTATAACTGCTGTGTTTGTTCGATTTTGTGTGCTGGACATTTAATGTTTTGTGAGGTTCATTTAACTTATATGATTGATTGATAGACCCATTTTAACCTGTTTCATATATTGAATAGCCATGAGTGTGAATAAAAATACCCCCGTAGCAGCAAACCTGCGTACTCAGCGAATTTCCAATGCATATATGTATATCTTAATACCACATAAAGCCATATACCAAGTTTCATCAATATACATTCATAAATAAACGATTTATGACATTTTAATTATTCTCCATAATAATAACATGGCAGCTGAGTATGCAGGTTTGCTGAAGCAAGGAAGACAAAAAAAAGGGTTTTATACAAATATCAATATAACTCAGGTAGGTAAAGCCACATACCAAATTTCATTAATTTATTTTCATAATGAAGGCAGATAGCACGTTACTTATTCTCCATAAGAATAACATGGGCTGAGTACGCAGGTTTGCTGCTACGGGAGCCTTGGGTAAAAAATTGTTTTTTTGAGCAAATATCAATGGTCCACAACCAGATGAAGCCGTATACCAAGTTTCGTCAGTATATGTTCATAAATAAGCGAGATATAAAATTTTTATTTTCCTCCATAAGAATAACATTAAGACAACGTACTGTGTTTAGCACTTTCAATATCTCGGTAACCAATTGACGTAGAGAAATGATCAAAATACCAAATTGTGTGTTTTTTTAAGCTGAATCCAATGGGAAAAAATAAAATTTGACTATTTACAAAATTATATGTAAAAAATTCGAAAAACCCATTTTTGGGGTACAAAACCCCCCCAAAATACCCCTTCGGATAGAGCGATCTGGCTGGTTTTCGAACTTAAAGTCATAAATGTTGCTTTACACGTTTATACCAAATTTCATCAAAATCGGATAATTTTTACGAGAGTTATCGTGCTCACGGACACATATATATATATATATATATATATACATATATATATAGATATATATATATATATATATATATACAGTTTCGAACGAATGGTGTTTTTGGGGTCTGGGGACCTCAAAACGAAAAGTTATCATGGTCCCGGGCCTAGGTCTTACCATGCCGACTACGGTAATAGCTTCTTCCCTATAGGGGAAATTCGCTAAAATGAATGTGTATTATCTACGTAAGTCAGAAGTTAAATATGAATTAATGATTAGAGGTCAAGTTACCGAGGGTTCTGCTGAAGACCTTAGGAGACATTTGTCGAATTTATTTAGAGATGGATTAGCAATAGATGATGTCGTAGTAGCTTCAATGTCTGTCGATAAGGAATTGTTCGCTTGCGAAGAAAATTTGAAGGAGTCATCAGTTTTAGTGGAGGAATTTGAGGGAAATCTTTATAACTCGGAAGCTCGACGGATTAGAACTAGGTTATTGCATAATTTTCAAAGAGTTGAACCCATTCCTGTAGGAGCATCTGAAGGTGAGGTAGTCATATCGCAGCACGTGAATCGTTTTAGTAGGAGTAAAGCATTATTAGATTTATTCCAAATGAATGAGAATAGGGAATCTAGTCCAGAAGAACGAAGACAGGAGTTGGTCCAGAAGGCAGAAGGGAATCAGGATGTTGAAATACAGTTTGATAAATTAAATGTAGGAAAATCAGCTTCATCAGCGATAGGGAGTATTGCTGCAAATAACAATTTCAGTAATAGTCATAACAATATAGTTGGTAAATTAGATACATTTCCCCTATCTTCTCTTCCAATAAATCAAAATGAAACCGCGAACAACTTTAGTACACACCCTGTGACACATGAATCACTTTCGCGTACAAAGGCCATACCAGTCTATAAGTGGGGACTACAATTTGACGGACAAAGTCAAAGTATAGGAGCTTTCCTTTGTAGGGGGGGGAAGTAGCCTTGCTACCATATGTAGCTTGGATTAGTTGCTTAGATTTTATTGGGGGGCCAGAGGAACGTGAGATCTTTTACCCGAGACCAGAAAGCCTACTTAGCCAGCTTTGATTTAATCTAAATAACTGTAATGCACTAACTAAGATCCTTCCAAAAACTGATATATACTAAATCTGCATCTGAGGTTATTGCAATATTGATCTAAGCATGGTAACTAATCCTTAAGGTAAATGAATGTATAGAAATACAGCAAGCTAATCAAAAAACTATGGAAAATCTTCTGGGGAGTCCGATTAATTTGGTCTAAACGTGCTGAAAATTCAACCTGTTGCAAAGTTGCAAACTACTATTTGTTCCTACATTCCTGTATCGGGGCGAACCTTATGGGTTTCCCCTTAATAAGCTGTTTAGCCAGCCATTCTGTCACTAAATTACCCTATACTTAAATGAAAACTTATCGGTTGTGCGTATCGGTTGCAGAGATGAGGCTCAACACGTCCGTCCTTTCTGACGCCGGCAGTAGGAAGGGGAGAGGACGCCGCTAAGCCAGATTTCGTTGACAAGACGGAAAAAAGTTGTTCGCTCTGTCAACGGCGCGACAGGCGAAGTGCTCCAGGCAGTGGCTGCGCGACGGAGTTTGCGCGCACTATATAAAATAGGGTGACGCTAAGCGTCACAACCACCCCCCTTACGGCAAAAGAAAAGAAAAAGAATCAGTTTTGCTGAAGGTGTGAGGTTGTTGAGTGTTTTGAGTGGTTTTTGTTCGAGTTGCCTCCCTCTATCGTGCTCTGGGTCCCGAGATGTCATGGTCCCGGTTTTAACTCAAGGGAAGCCGAGAACAGATGAGGAAAGGCGAAAACCCCTGACCAGTCCGGCTTCGACTTGGAACCTCGTTAGCAACGTTTGTTTGGGGAAAAAGCTGATTGTTTTGGTTGACCAACCACGGCAGGGATCGGGATCCACCCCCCCTCGCGAATAGAGGAAGGTATGTTGGGTGCGACAGCTAAATTAACCTAACCTAGCAAACTTGTGACTACTGTGATCTTGGCTCAGCTGAAACAGAAAGTCGGAAAGCGACAGTAAAAGGGACGGACAACTGCACGCACAAAATTTTTTTTTTTTTATTTTTTTTTTATTTTTTTTTTTTTTTTTATAAGTTCAAAATCGCACAGAGTTGGAGAAGATAACGTGGTCTTTGGTGATGTTTTTTGTTTGGGGGGTGTCCGAGAGGAGGTCTTGCTCAGGCATCGACTTGGCTGGTTCCCCGCTGACAGGTGATGGAGAAAACTGCAACAGCCGAGGATTGCAGGCAGCAGGGTGAGATGTGCTCCCAGCAGGTCCTGATCACCGCGTTGCTGTTGGTGTGGATAATGCTGAGGCTCTGCTGGATCTGCCTTTGAAGATGTTGCCATCCCCTCGGAACTTGGTGTCGGAATATGACTTTTGTCACTTGGAGGTGATGATGTGAACTTGCGGTTGAGAAAATGTCTATTTTACTGTCGAAGTAACTGACACTGTCCATATAAAGCACTGGTAACTGATATTGCTTGAAATCACTTTATTATTCTGTCTTTAAATAATATCATTTGGTTGTCGGTTGTACTGTTTAATGTAAATTTTTGATTGTGCAGTTGTCATGGTATTATTTTAATAGTTGGGGGTATTAACTGTATTGATCGGTGATAATTGCTAAACAATTTTTTTTTTTTTTTAAGGTGAACTGTCGTGGTGAAGGTGATGAAAGGTTGATCGCAAGGCGGCGGTCCGATAACTGACGGGTTGGTCATTTCTTAACTGGGGTACCGTGGGATTGTCCCATGTTTGGCGCCGGGTTACCAAGGCCAGACTGGTGAGGTCCGCGGAAACTGTTTCTGAAGTGAGTGAGAGTTGTGGAGTTTGGAAGGATCTGCAAAACTGTTGAAAACCCTTTTTTTGTATTTTTTTGCTTCGCATGCAGAAAAAAATTGCGCTCGCAATTACGCTATGATGAGCGGTAATTTCAGGTGAGGATAGGTGCTTGTGGACTTTTTGGGGGAAAAAATCTTCCTAGTGCCCGGTTCTTGCTTAATTGAGAAAAATCCTGCCCCTACTCGTTCTTACAATCGACGTTTGTCTTGGTATACCTATTACAACATGAAAATCTTTAACTTAACTACCTTCTGATCTTCTCTAGACTGTTCCTAAACCTAACTACTACTACTTTAGTGACTAATTAAGCTAAGAAGTGTGAAAAGAGCAAAGGGAGAGCAATAGGAAAGAATAGTAAAAGAGTTTGTCTTCCAAACACTCGACTAGTACAAAGGTCGCCACAGAAGGTGCCACCACTGAGCCTCTTCCTGCGATGGTGAAAAAAATGAATAAAACAAAAAAAAAGGTAACCATGCGCAGAAAGGTTAATCTCAATCAGGAAAAAAAATTCTTTACAAGACCCAGTGAGGGTGTCGGAGACGAAAAGGGGAGGGGAAAGATTTGGCCGACAACGCACGGGGGAGGACGTGTAGGGCAGCCCATCCTAGGGAAGGATACCCTGAGACTCACAGTCCCCCGGGCGTTGGCGGGGACAGCGACAGAGAGAGAAGACTTAACCAAATATCACTTTTGTAGAGCGTTTCTGGTCTGGGTAAAAGATGTCTTTAATATTGTGGCTGAAAAAATCTTTTTAACTGCGAAAAATGAGCATTAAGCACTGAGGGTACAAACCCAGGAAGTGCCTGCTAGCAACTCTTCGGGCGAATACACCGTTGAGGGCATTTTGTCTAAAAACCAGGAAAACTACAAAGTGAGAAAAAAAAAATTTTAACACAAAACACCTACTGCCTATGGGTATCCCTTATCAAGAGTCGTTGCTCAAAAATTCAAATTGCGCAAAAAGGGTAACCCAGGCAACGCACCCAACACAAGAAAAGAGGTATTAATTAATTTATTTTTTTTTTATTTTAATCCAGAATCCCAAAAAAAAATCCCATTAATTTCGAGAAGGGAAAAACAAATCCCTAAATGATTGGGGGTTGAGCAATTGCAAAACAATTGGCCGTAACAGACTTTCCCTGGAGCATAAAATTGCTGTTCGATGAAAACCATTTACAAAAAAGAATCTATGTCGGCATTGGTGATAAAGAGTTTTCTATTACAGGAATCAACTCTATAAATGCATCGTTGTTGAAATGTATTCCATCACGACGCATTGATTTCCCATAATAGGCATGAAAAAATCGGGTGCGATTTAATTCGTCGGGGAGGTCTATCACTTTGACGAAGTGTGAACGTAATGTGAGCAAAAACCTATTAATTTTATGTAAAATGGTAACTGCTGGGGTGTAGTTTCCTATCCGTGGATAACTCGGCAATGTTGTAAAAACAATGACCATCCTAGGATATAAACGCCGTATCAGTCTCAAAAAGGACAAAAAGGAATTCTTGAAAACTGTAATATCTACGTTTGCTAAAAAATCGTTTGTACCTAAGAAACATAACAAGGGCATATGCGGCTGTATGGCTGAAACATTTAACTTAACAAAAGTCTTAAGGTCAGATACTCTTGCTCCAGAGATGCTCCGAATTGAAATTGGCCGTAAACTCCCAGTTAGGCCGGGATTTGCTCGAGAAAAATTGCAAAAACGGGTGGCATATGAGTCGCCAAGGACCTGAACACTAATCAAATTACTTGCTTGGGCCATAATAAATTAACAGTGAAGGGAAAAACCCAAGCTACGCCGACCGACACCGGCAGGTGTCTATTTGTGAAATGAAATAAAAAGGTCGGCCCCTAATGTCCCGTAACTAACTACAAACGAAAAGAAATGCTAGTGAGCTATCCTAAATTTTCCCCAAATGTAAAATTCGGTTCCCTGAACAAGTAACTGCACACAAGCAAAAATAAAATTGATAAAAGTGCCGGTTTAACTTCAGTTAAACTAATTGAAAAAGATTTTACTAGCAAAAAAAGGTGGGTGCAGCGCTAATCCATTGGCCGCCCAACCAGACGTTAGCTGTAGGTAAGCTAAGTTCAGCACAAGAATTGGTGGCGAGTGACGTAGTTGTGACGTAGCGTGACCGGCCGGAGTATCGACCAATTTATAAACACAAGCCCCGACCGAATTACTAGAGGCACATTGTTGCTCAAAACGCATAATTATAAATACATTTGGCACAAGGAAAAAGAAAAAATATATTCTACAGTACGTTACATTAATGCCTTGATGTAAAATGCCAGCTGTACCAAGCCAGAATTCTGACTTAGCCTAAAAGTGAACTGAGTTAAAAACCAACTGAAATGCAAAATATAAACTAAATTGACTATGGTTACCTATGTTAGACATGTCCTGAGAACCCATTCTACAATTATATACCATAAAAATCTAGCCTAAAGGGTTTTACTGATCCAAAATTTGCAAAAAACTTCCTACTGCAAAAACTGCTAGGCCCTAAAAACTTTACTATTGGCAGATTCTGGCCCTGTATTTCTGGCCCACTGAATGCTTACCCTAAAAGAATATTATTGTTACTAGGGATGACCAATAGTGTGAGAAAATATATTCACATAATTTTAAAGACAAAATCACATAGTACAAAGAATAAATTAAACATTGGACAGACAAACAGCACAGATTGTAGCCACAGACTAACAGTTGTAAAAGATGAGGCTGCAGCATGATAAATATATTTTATTGAACAATTAAATAACATAAAAAACAGTCACTGAATTTAACACATAGCAAGGTGTTGGCTTTAACTATAGAAACTGGTCTTTATTTGTATAACAAAACAAAACACCTTGGTTTTGGCCAAATGCCATTCTAATTGTAATAAAAATTGGGTTATGGCCGTTAAACCACCATACCTGAGACCTGTACCCAATACATTTTTTTTATAGACCAGATATGCCTCTTGCTAGGCTTACAAATTAAAATCCTAAACACTGAATCACATCACTGAAACACTTGTACTGCTGCCAAGGCCTGATGAGTTGTGGATTCTCACTGAAATACAAAACAGAACAACAAATACAAAATTCTACCTAAGACACACTATTTTCCCTTGGTCACCCTAGTTAGATAAATTTGGAAAAGGTTTAACCTCAAAAATTGAGGGCTAGGCCCCCTACCTTCCTGGTGTCAGTCTAGCATTCTAAAAAAGTCTGATATGGGACATAAACTCCCCAGAAGATTCATCGACTAAATCCTAAGTTTTCTAACCTACAAAAAACAAAGCTGCCTAAAGCTCTCTGGCCCTAGGCTTAAGCCTGCTACCATATGTAGGGGGGGAAGTAGCCTTGCTACCATATGTAGCTTGGATTAGTTGCTTAGATTTTATTGGGGGGCCAGAGGAACGTGAGATCGTTTACCCGAGACCAGAAAGCCTACTTAGCCAGCTTTGATTTAATCTAAATAACTGTAATGCACTAACTAAGATCCTTCCAAAAACTGATATATACTAAATCTGCATCTGAGGTTATTGCAATATTGATCTAAGCATGGTAACTAATCCTTAAGGTAAATGAATGTATAGAAATACAGCAAGCTAATCAAAAAACTATGGAAAATCTTCTGGGGAGTCCGATTAATTTGGTCTAAACGTGCTGAAAATTCAACCTGTTGCAAAGTGTTCGGGCCAGGCCCGAACACTACTATTTGTTCCTACATTCCTGTATCGGGGCGAACCTTATGGGTTTCCCCTTAATAAGCTGTTTAGCCAGCCATTCTGTCACTAAATTACCCTATACTTAAATGAAAACTTATCGGTTGTGCGTATCGGTTGCAGGGATGAGGTTCAACACGTCCGTCCTTTCTGACGCCGGCAGTAGGAAGGGGAGAGGACGCCGCTAAGCCAGATTTCGTTGACAAGACGGAAAAAAGTTGTTCGCTCTGTCAACGGCGCGACAGGCGAAGTGCTCCAGGCAGTGGCTGCGCGACGGAGTTTGCGCGCACTATATAAAATAGGGTGACGCTAAGCGTCACACCTTCAGAGAGTAGAAGAGTTGCGGAGAGCTAGAGGTGTTACAACGGTAGAGCTCTTTGACTCAACAGTAGATTTATTCTCAGGCCAAGCACTTGTATGGTACTGTTCTACAATTGGTAGAATCTTAACGTGGGAGTCCTTATGCAGTGAGATGAAAATAGTTTTTCAATCCCCTGATCATGATATTCGATTACAACAGGAAATTTTCAACCGAGTACAGGGTGAGACCGAGTCGATTGACTTATTTATTGCATCAATGGAAGGTTTGTACGGGAGATTAGCAACACATGTTCCTGAAGAGGTTAGGTTAAAGCAAATTTTCCACAATCTTCATCCGCAACTTCAAGATCGTTTGGCACTTGTTGACTTCACGTCCATCGAACAGTTACGTAAATTAGGGAGAAAAGCTGAGGCCGGTCGGTTTCGATCAACTATCCCACGTGGAACTTCAAAACATTAAGCTGCATTAGAGCCCGATCTAGCGTTTGAATCCGTACGACGCAGAACAACCCCAGTCGCCACCGTAGAAACTACCCCAAAGATGGAAATAAGAGCAACTTGTTGGAATTGTGAAGAAGTAGGTCATCGACACAATACTTGCCAAAAGGAAAGACGTAAATTTTGCTATGGTTGTGGGACATCTAATGTATCATGTAAGAGATGATACCCAAAACTCATGTAAGGGATGTTCAAAATATTCAAGTAACGCTAATGATCCAAAAAACGTGTAATGCCGGAGGGCGATCAGGAAATTTGTATCGACCCTCCTAATAATAACAAATAAACCATAATACCAGTCAATTATTTGTTAAAATCTAAAGAACAGGACCCGAGACCTTACTTAGATATTAGAATATTTGGCAAATCATTTCGTGCATTATTAGATTCCGGTAAATCACAAACTATTTTAGGCGAAGAAGCTCTTTGGATTTTAGATTGGTTTCCTGCTAAATTAATTGATACACCCAATCATTTTGTAGAAACAGCTAACAGACAAACACATGTTGTAAAAGGACTTTTAAATTTACCGATTACCTTAGAAGGGAGTACTAAGAACTTACCTGTACTCGTTGTACCATCACTTAAGCAATCTATCATACTAGGAGTAGATTTTTGGGACACAATGCACATTGTAACTGACTTACATGACCGAACTTGGGATTTTTCCTTTAAAAAACATAAAGTTTATTCCTTAGAGTCCAAGGACGGCTTGTTGTCTAAGAGTAACCTTTCGGAAGAACAGGAAAAGAATATGAATTGCTTAGTTGAAAAACATTTTCCTGAGTGTGAAGACCAGACGATAGGTAGGACTGACCTTGTCATGCACACTATTGATACAGGCGATGCTAAACCCATCAAAAAACGATATTACACCAGGTCCCCGGCTAGGCAAAAATTAGTTGAAGAGGTGTTAGAATTAGGAATTGTCGAACCATCAAAAAGCCCAAGGTCATCACCCATAGTACTATTAGATAAACCCGATGGAAGTAAACGATTTTGCATAAATTTTAAAGCTTTAAATGCAGTCACAAAACCAGATGTGTATCCTTTACCTAAAGTCACACATATCCTAGATATGCTTAGAGATGCTCGATACCTTTCTTCATTAGATATTAAATCTGCATTTTGGCAAATCCCTCTTGACCCTTAATCGAAAGAAAAAACTGCATTTACTGTACCAGGACGAGGATTGTACCACTTTAACGCTATGCCTTTTGGTTTACACAATGCACCTGCGACATGGCAAAGATTTGTCGATACTGTACTTGGACCGGAATTAGAAGTAAACGTATTTTTTTTATCTTGACGACGTTGTAATAGTTACCTCTGATTTCGAAAAACACTTAGAAGTTTTAGACAGGGTATTGAAAAGGTTAAAAGATGCTAAACTGACCCTTAATAAAGCTAAATGTAAATTTTGTAGACCTGAACTCAAATACCTAGGGTATCTAGTTGACAGTAACGGCCTTAGAGTAGATCCTGAGAAAGTAGAGTCCATCTTAAAGATACCTACTCCCAAAAATGTGAAAGAGGTTAGGCAGTTTGTAGGAACAGCAAGTTGGTATCGTAGATTCATCCCAGAATTTTCTACTAGATTGTATCCTTTGACCACCATGCTGAAGGAAGGAACGAAGTTTGTATGGAACGAAGAAGCATATAAATCATTTGATGATATTAGAAGTTGTCTAATGAAATCACCCATCTTAACTTGTCCTAACTTTGATAAACCGTTTACTATCGCCTGCGACGCATCTGCAGTAGGTTTGGGCAGTGTCCTCACTCAAGAATTGGAAAATGGAGAAGTAGTTGTTGCTTACGCCAGTCGCACTCTTACTCGAGGAGAACAGAAGTATTCAGCTACTGAGAGAGTGTTTAGCTGTAATTTGGGCTATAGAAAGGTTTCGACCCTATGTAGAAGGTACAAGTTTTACAGTTATCACCGATCATTATAGTCTACTGTGGTTGTTCAACCTAAAAGATCCTCACAGGCAAATAGCAAGATGGTCTTTAAGATTACAGCCTTACGATTTTAAATTAATTCATAGAAAAGGAAAGGAGCACGTAGTCCCTGACATATTGTCACGATTGCCTCACGGAGAAGAAGAAGGAGAAAAACAAGTTATAGATACGGTGTATCAACTGAAGAACGTCACTGGTCAAGAAGTCGAAGATAAATGGTACAAGAAAATGATTAAAACTGTGGAAGAAACGCCTGTTAATTATCCTCTTTGGAGAGTTGAGAAAGGAACACTTTGGAAACTGGTATTGGACAAAAACGAGACATCAAATGGAGAAACCTGTTTGAAGAAAGTAGTACCTAAAGAAAGATCTGATATCCTATCAGAATATCACGATGCAAAAACAGCTGGTCATCTAGGAGTTTTCAAGACATTCAAAAGGATTCAACAACTATACTACTGGCCTACAATGAGACCAGATATTGCCAGATACATTAGAAACTGTACGGTATGCCAACGCACTAAATACGATCAAGATAAACCAGCTGGGTTTCTGGGAGCCCGTAGAAGTTGTGATACACCTTGGACAATGTTAAGTGCCGACTTAATGGGACCATTCCCCAGATCTACTAAAGGATTTAAGTACCTTTTAGTCGTTACTGACACATTCACAAAGTTTACTTTGCTTTTCCCCATGAGAGCAGCAACAGCAGTAACTGTAGCGCGACATCTTGAAAATGATGTATTTATGATGTATGGTGTACCTCAATATATAATATGCGACAATGGATCTGAGTTTATTGGTTCAAGTGTTAAGAAGATTGCGGAGGAATATCAGGTAAAGATTTTGTTGAATGCCAGTAGACATCCACAAGCTAATCCCACCGAGAGGACAAACAGGACAATCATTAGTATGTTAAGAGCATACATTACAGAAAACCATCGATTATGGGATCAAGATTTACCCCAACTTGGATTTGCATTGCGGTCAGCCGTAAGTGAAACTACAGGGTTCACACCAGCATATCTAACTTTTGGTAGGGAGCTAAATGCTACCGGTAAGGGATTTAACTTACTAAAAGATTGGGAAGAGGTGCCTGAAGCTGTCAATAGGTCTCCACATATAATAAATCTAAATAAATTATACAATACCTTGAAGAGTAATTTAGAGAAGTCTCATCTGAAGATGAAAACATTATAATCTAGGGAGAAGAGAATTATCACTTAAAATAGGAGATTGTGTTCTTAAACGAAATGTTGTGCAATCAAACGCAGCCATCTATTTTTCATCAAAACTTGCTCCCAGATTTGTGGGACCCTATCGAATTAAAGATAAGATTTCCCCTGTGGTCTATCAATTAGAAGACTCTTCCGGAAAACCCATTGGAAATTGGCATATTTCAGACCTAAAACCATATCGTTCATAATTTGAGAACATTTTGAGGAAATTTCCTTCAGTTGGGAGGGTATTGTGACTACTTGGATGCTTAGCCAGTGACGTATTTTATTTTGGGACTCATCACCCAAATTTAAAGAACATTATCCCAGCAGAATTGCTAGCTTCTGCAAGTTGGACGAAACCTATTGATGCATCTCATGCTGGTTCAACAATTACCGTTTAAAGATTGAAGGAATTTATCAAAACTCATTAATTGGCATAAATATAATAAATTATATATAAAAGCGCATGTAACTTATTGGCCTTGACAAAATTAAACATTTCCCCAACAACTAACAACAGTTTTAAAGCAATTACACATGTGTTATCAAATTGAAGACTTTCAGAAATGATTCAAATGCAGCAGCTGATAGGAACTATTTTACTGGCGAATTTTCTTTTGTTTTGATGTACTACGGCTAATGTTTGGAAGGTTTAAAGATTACTACATTGGAAATGCCATCAAGACTAGAAGTGGAACGCAAAAAGGGAAGTCCTGACGAGAATCACATCGGATTTGGTGCATTAGCATGTGCGAAGAGGATTTTCTTTGTATCACCATCCTTGGACCGTGTTCCTGTTAACCACCCGCTAGACTGAGAGGACACCCTCGAAAACAGCGGCTAAAACTTCTAGACGGTAAAACTCCATCTTCGTGGTGAGTCACTAAAATTGTATAAAAACTATTACTGGACGATTTTACCTGCATTTATCATTCCCATTTATAAACAGTGTTTTATTTAAACATATTCATGAACAAAGTGTTAAAAATAAAACAATAACACATAAGGATAAAGACATGTAAATATGTAAAGCTTAGTAATTTCGTAATGAATCTGATAGTTGACTTTTGTGATTAATTACTATAACAACTGTTGAATGTTTTAAATTTAAATGAATTTGTAAAGTAATAAATTTCGTTCTTTGTTAAATTCAAGAATAATTATTTGTCTCAATCCATCATCTAATTGACAAAAGTAAAAATATCTCAATTTAAAAACTGCTATATCAAGTGTCAAAGCATATAACCCCTTCCAACATAAAAGAAGAACCTCCCACGGCCGCCAGCAGCCAGGCGAAAGATAATAACTGAAGAACTTGACAAAGAATGTTCATTAGACATTTGGGAGCGGTATACACTATAATGGAGAAGTTGTATTACGATCCGAGACATCTGGGTTCGATTGGCGTGTAGGTTGCTCTAGCGCGAACCACACGCCTACCGAAACGCCGAGTGGTAGAATGGTTGTGCGCTCAAGACACACGCTGCACAAGCAGGCGCGTAAGCGGTTTCCCCACAACCACTAAGCCGTGTTTGGGCCCCAAGAGCTGTGGCAGGCAGACCTGAACGACATGCGTGGTCTCAGCCAGTACAATGACGGAGTCAACTACCTGCTAACTGTGATCGATGTGTTCAGCAAGCCGCTCTTTGTGGTACCGTTGAAGAGGAAAAATGGACAAGAGATGCGGTGGTGTTTGAGAGGATATTCACTGAGGTGACCACTCGCTGTCAACAGACCGACAAGGGGACAGAGTTTACTGGTGCCACGACGAAGCGAGTTTTCAAGAAACACAGTGTCACGTACGTCACCACACAGAACCTCGACGTGAAAGTAGCCGTGGTGGAGCGAGTCAATCGTACACTCAAGACCCTTATGTGGCGCTACCTAACCTAAAAGAACACGCACCGCAACATCGACGTGCTGGACAGACTTGTGGACGCCTACAGCCACAGTCCGCACAATAGCTTGGGTGGCATGTGACCCGTGGACGTGGACAGTGGATGGGAAAATAGTGTTAAGGTGTGCATAAGTGCATAATAGTGTTTATGGCGCCGCATGTATGGAAACACGCTCCAACGCCGCAAGCCCAAGTTCAAGTCGAGTGACTCGGTGCGCATAGCCAAGGAGAAAGGTACGTTCGCCAAAGGTTACGAGACCAATTGGAGTAAAGAACTGTTTGTAGGGGACCACATATACGGTTCGCATCCCCTGCTCTTATACATGCTGCGTGATTACAACGAAACGCTGTTGGAAGGTCGTTTCTATGAACACGAAATGCAAAATGTGACGATCGCTCCCAACCGCCTTTACCAAATTAATAAAATCCTGGACTCTAAAGGGCGAGTCCGCAGTAAGCGCTACTTAGTCAAGGGGGTCGGTGACGGAGACGCATTCAACTCGTGGATACCTGCATCTGAAGTACAACAGCTGCTATGACGAGGCACAGCCAATTTTACCTGACGTTGCCCAGCAACAGTTCGATGAAGTATTATCCTAACAACACCGTGGATAATTACA
Source organism: Allygus modestus (assembly GCA_963675035.1). Taxonomy (NCBI): domain Eukaryota; kingdom Metazoa; phylum Arthropoda; class Insecta; order Hemiptera; family Cicadellidae; genus Allygus; species Allygus modestus. Next base: position 133,057,547 of record OY776114.1, read on the forward strand.
TCACTCATCTACTGTCACTCATGCAATTGAGTGGTGGCGAGTGGGAAGTTGCTTTAGTAGAAGCTCACTATCCATGCTCGTTTATCCCAGTGGCCGAAGAAGATCGCACGTGTCTCCACGCAAAAAATTACACAGACAAGTCGATACTGATTGCCGTACAAGTGGAAGTTGAAAACTATAAAGACATCGACGAATTGTTAAAGGTGATCTATGCCATTCCAAAATTGAGATTGTACCAATGTGAGTTTGTTAATGACAAGGAGACGGGAAAGGTCGAATTGATCTCAATATATCTGACCATAGAGCAACTGGAATTGAGCCCCACTCTAGCATTGCATATGGGATACGATAACCACAGTTTGGATTTGATTAAACAGAGAAAAGCTATAAGACTACCCAACTTACTGGCTGAAATCCCTTCATAAATGTACGCATATTGCGATCTAGTCGAGCCTTAACTAATCGGTGACACTGTCGCACCGTTATTAAAGATCGTGAACGTCGATGCTAAAAACTACACGTACGGTGCGAATAAAATTGTGCATTTCAACGATCCTCACTACGTGCTGATGATGAAGAGCTCGTTTGAGAGCGTGGAAATTGATTTAAGGAATAGCACCGGATAACACTTGCCATTCCACTTTGGGACTACGTGCATGAAACTTCACCTGCGAAGAGAGCAACAGCAATGAATCCAAACGATTCCTATATGGAGCACTACCGCCAACAGCAGCCGGGTCGCAGAGTGTCCTCCGTATGCAGTGGTGCCGCTTTCAACGTGGCCATGGCATTGGCAGTTTCCTACGTGGACTGATCCGCGCGGAAGCTCCCTTGATCAAGTCGGGCGCATTGACGATGTTGGCCAAAGAGGCAATATGGTCAGGCGTGGGTTTTCTAGGCGACATAACGGCAGGTACGTTAAACCCCCTGTGGCAGCCAACGCCCAACTCAAGCAGTTGACTGGCACGCTGAGGCGCAAGGCAGACGACAAACTGGACAAACTAGAGTTGGTGGCTATAAGAATAGACGCATACAGCGAGTGACCCCTCAGTCTCTGGCCAGGCTCCTTGGAACGAAGACTGCAATTAAGAAACGGAAACCCGCAAAACGCGTCAAGAGGAATACTGTTGTGCGACGTAAGAAGAATAGTACTGCGAAATACATTTTGGATGATGGCGTTTCTACATCAGATATCGTGGGAGTGCGTCAAGACCGACTTGGACCTGTTCTCACTGTATAGTTCCAGGCCATGGGGATGAGTATACGGATCTGTCACAGACGCACGTGAAGGCGACCATTAAAACGGCAAATGGAGATGCCATAACGGGTGAGCCAGCGATAAAATAAGTGGGCCCATTTAATAACTGGATGCACTTGCTGTTCAGCCAAGTGGATCTATATCTGAATAACAAACTGGCGTCACCTCATAACAACACGTACGCCTATCGCGCCTACCTGGAGAACCTGTAGACCTATGGTAGCGACGCGAAGACATCGCACCTCACCGCAGAGCTGTTCTTCGAGGACGCCGTCGATCATATGGACAATTGTGAAGAGGCTAATCGCGGGCTCAAAACGCGGAGGGCGTATGTTACGGACAGTCGTTATGTGGACATGGTTGGACATCTGCACGTTGACCTGTACAACCAGGACAAGTTCATGTTTAACGGTGTGGAGATATCCACCGACTATAAGGTGGATATCAACGAGGTCAACCTGTTCATGCGCCGCTGTAAGAACAACCCGAGCGTGCTGTTGACACACAGCAGTACGCTAGAGTCTGGCACAGCCAAATACCCCGTCACGCGCGAGGAAGTGAAAACCATCACGCTGCCTACCGCCATTAGCGAAAATCTGGACACCGTGTTTCTTGGCCAACTGGCTAAACGCATCATAGTCGGACTGGTCAACAACCAGGCGTTCAACGGAGACTACAAGAAAAATCCGTTCAATTTCCAAAACTACAGCATGATCTTCTTCACGCTGTACTTGGACGGTGAGCAAGTTCCGGGCAAACCGCTTCAACCAGATTACACGGTGGGTCAAGAGTTGTCACTCGCTGTTCACTGGCACCGGCATCCATTTCTCAGACAGCGGTAACGATATCGGTCGTGGTAAATATCCATATGGAAACCAACTGTTGGTGTTCGATCTGACGCCCGACATGTCAGCTGGTCAACCGAGCCACTGGAACCTGATGCGTGGTAACCTGCGCATAGAGATCGGTTTCGTCACAGCGCTGACGAAACCAAGGCTGTCAACTGTATATTATACGCTGAGTGGAACAACGTTGTGGAAGTGTACCACCACAGGAACGTGTCTGTGGACTTTAAAAGTCCCTGATGGCAACGTCCTAGTGGAGTTTCCCCCACCTCCACTACTTAAGGCACAGTAAGCGCAGCGGAACCTGAGTCTGCCGTCCGCGCCGTGGAGTCGGTCGGTATGTTGGCGCAAGTTGTTCTCTCTGCGGAAGGTGGCACCACACTCTTCACAGCGGAACCTTGCTGCATGGACCGTCCGAACGTGTCGTCGCAGGTCTGCGCTCCGTAGGAAGCGTCGACCGCATTGGTCGCACTCAGCGTTCACTCGGCCAGAGCTGGAGGCTGCAGGGCTCACAGCATGACTCACCTGCATGTGGCGGTGCAAGTCCTCCAGACTCGTGAAGACGGCCGGACACGGCGGGGATGGACTCCGTCTACGCAACATAATGGTGATTAGTCAACTAATAAAACAGATACTTGCAGCATTTACTAATGAAAAAGAAAAAGCCCTGAAAAAATTAACTACTGAGGGGGGGATGACGTAATTGGGAGGATGATACTGTTGTCTCAGGCAGCAAAAAATAGAATTTGGCGTGGTGGGGGTGATGACGTCATAAGGATAATGTCGATTTGTCATCACTATTTTCTTTTTAAAAGGTTGAAATCGGTAAAGGATCGTTACTAACTTCGTTGTGATTGAGGTTCCCCCACGGGCTGCTGGCCATGAACCGCAGTGATGTGGTGGCGTAGGACGTCGCTTCGTACATAGCGTTTGCCGCAGACGTTACAATCATAGTGTCTGACGTTGTGAACAGACTCTGCGTATCGCCTCAGGTTTTCGTACAGGGTGAAAACACGCCTGCAGACACGCTCGCACAGATGTTGATTGTTCATATGCAACAACAGATACACTCTTTGAAGTCTCTTTCATTTATAAACGTGGATTTACACTTCATCTATAATATTATAAAGAAGAGGTGGTTTCTGTCTGTCTGTCTGTCTGATGTTCTGGGTGAACGCAAAAACTACTGAACCGACGGGGCTGAAACTTTACACAAAGGTAGATCTTGAACCTATGCAACACATAGGCCTATTCACTTCCTTAAAATCCCCTCGGGCTACGCCCCGTGAACGTCCTAAGTTTCAATGTTTACATTTCAGAAGAAAGTAAGCATTCAGAAACTGTAATGCGAACAGCTGAGGACACTTCCATTTGACAGTTTAACCCTTTCAGTGCTATGGTCCGATATATCGTCTTTTGAATCTGTTATCAATAAACACTGTTACTGCTTCATAAGCGATTGTACCGTTAGGCGCTCAGTCTGCAGTCTGAGTCTGACATGTGGTGAAACCTGGTAGACACGAATTGAACTACCTCGTCCAGCGCCTAGTCTCTATAATACCAACTGATCAACTGCAGCTGCTAGCCTGACCAGTGGCTGTGCGGTCTAAGGCGTTACCTTCCCGGCCGGGGGTAACACTTGGATCGAGGGTTCGAATCCCGTCACAGTCGGTGGTTTTTATGTGCAACTCATGGAGAGTTCACCTGTCTGTGGCAGAGTTGAAGGGGAGGGCGGACCTTAAGCAAACGGTGGACGGCTCGGGTCCAAGCTGACGGGATGGGTGGATTCTTTGTGAGTTGCACATCTGATCAGGTGTTTTGCTACTTTTTACCTATCCTTTACTGTGTGTGTCCAGCGGAAGCACGTTTTTATTAATTTTAACTGTTCAGGCGTTCAATATATTAAAAAAATCAACAAAACATCACGGATTCAACTACTCCTTTCAGAAGCTTAGCACTCAAAGGGTTAAAGAGCAGAAGCAAGAACAGCTGTTTCTAGCTAACTTACCTTTCTAACCCGTGCGAAGAACGGGTACATTCAACTAGTCGTTAATATAACACAGGGGAATGAAACATACTTGATGGGTTTAGTGATAGACTAGCCAATATGAAAACCATATTACACCCATCAGTGGTACACACAGATTTGTTTATTAAAGTCGTTTATTTGTTAACCAGTGAAAGAACGAATGTTTGGGTTAAGTGATAGACTAGCCAATATGACAAGAATCAAAACCATATTACGCCCATTAGTGGTACACAGATTTGTTTATTAAATTCGTTTATTAGTGCTATGGTCCGATATATCGTCTTTTGAATCTGTTATCAATAAACACTGTTACTGCTTCATAAGCGATTGTACCGTTAGGCGCTCAGTCTGCAGTCTGAGTCTGACATGTGCTGAAACCTGGTAGACACATGGAGAATTGAACTACCTCGTCCAGCGCCTAGTCTCTATAATACCAACTGATCCACTGCAGCTGCTAGCCTGACCAGTGGCTGTGCGGTCTAAGGCGTTACCTTCCCGGCCGGGGGTAACACTTGGATCGAGGGTTCGAATCCCGTCACAGTCGGTGGTTTTTATGTGCAACTCATGGAGAGTTCACCTGTCTGTGGCAGAGTTGAAGGGGAGGGCGGACCTTAAGCAAACGGTGGACGGCTCGGGTCCAAGCTGACGGGATGGGTGGATTCTTTGTGAGTTGCACATCTGATCAGGTGTTTTGCTACTTTTTACCTATCCTTTACTGTGTGTGTCCAGCGGAAGCACGTTTTTATTAATTTTAACTGTTCAGGCGTTCAATATATTAAAAAAATCAACAAAACATCACGGATTCAACTACTCCTTTCAGAAGCTTAGCACTCAAAGGGTTAAAGAGCAGAAGCAAGAACAGCTGTTTCAAGCTAACTTACCTTTCTAACCCGTGCGAAGAACGGGTACATTCAACTAGTCGTTAATATAACACAGGGGAATGAAACATACTTGATGGGTTTAGTGATAGACTAGCCAATATGAAAACCATATTACACCCATCAGTGGTACACACAGATTTGTTTATTAAAGTCGTTTATTTGTTAACCAGTGAAAGAACGAATGTTTGGGTTAAGTGATAGACTAGCCAATATGACAAGAATCAAAACCACATCTGATCAGGTGTTTTGCTACTTTTTACCTATCCTTTACTGTGTGTGTCCAGCGGAAGCACGTTTTTATTAATTTTAACTGTTCAGGCGTTCAATATATTAAAAAAATCAACAAAACATCACGGATTCAACTACTCCTTTCAGAAGCTTAGCACTCAAAGGGTTAAAGAGCAGAAGCAAGAACAGCTGTTTCAAGCTAACTTACCTTTCTAACCCGTGCGAAGAACGGGTACATTCAACTAGTCGTTAATATAACACAGGGGAATGAAACATACTTGATGGGTTTAGTGATAGACTAGCCAATATGAAAACCATATTACACCCATCAGTGGTACACACAGATTTGTTTATTAAAGTCGTTTATTTGTTAACCAGTGAAAGAACGAATGTTTGGGTTAAGTGATAGACTAGCCAATATGACAAGAATCAAAACCATATTACGCCCATTAGTGGTACACAGATTTGTTTATTAAATTCGTTTATTAGTGCTATGGTCCGATATATCGTCTTTTGAATCTGTTATCAATAAACACTGTTACTGCTTCATAAGCGATTGTACCGTTAGGCGCTCAGTCTGCAGTCTGAGTCTGACATGTGGTGAAACCTGGTAGACACGAATTGAACTACCTCGTCCAGCGCCTAGTCTCTATAATACCAACTGATCCACTGCAGCTGCTAGCCTGACCAGTGGCTGTGCGGTCTAAGGCGTTACCTTCCCGGCCGGGGGTAACACTTGGATCGAGGGTTCGAATCCCGTCACAGTCGGTGGTTTTTATGTGCAACTCATGGAGAGTTCACCTGTCTGTGGCAGAGTTGAAGGGGAGGGCGGACCTTAAGCAAACGGTGGACGGCTCGGGTCCAAGCTGACGGGATGGGTGGATTCTTTGTGAGTTGCACATCTGATCAGGTGTTTTGCTACTTTTTACCTATCCTTTACTGTGTGTGTCCAGCGGAAGCACGTTTTTATTAATTTTAACTGTTCAGGCGTTCAATATATTAAAAAAATCAACAAAACATCACGGATTCAACTACTCCTTTCAGAAGCTTAGCACTCAAAGGGTTAAAGAGCAGAAGCAAGAACAGCTGTTTCAAGCTAACTTACCTTTCTAACCCGTGCGAAGAACGGGTACATTCAACTAGTCGTTAATATAACACAGGGGAATGAAACATACTTGATGGGTTTAGTGATAGACTAGCCAATATGAAAACCATATTACACCAATCAGTGGTACACACAGATTTGTTTATTAAAGTCGTTTATTTGTTAACCAGTGAAAGAACGAATGTTTGGGTTAAGTGATAGACTAGCCAATATGACAAGAATCAAAACCATATTACGCCCATTAGTGGTACACAGATTTGTTTATTAAATTCGTTTATTAGTGCTATGGTCCGATATATCGTCTTTTGAATCTGTTATCAATAAACACTGTTACTGCTTCATAAGCGATTGTACCGTTAGGCGCTCAGTCTGCAGTCTGAGTCTGACATGTGGTGAAACCTGGTAGACACGAATTGAACTACCTCGTCCAGCGCCTAGTCTCTATAATACCAACTGATCCACTGCAGCTGCTAGCCTGACCAGTGGCTGTGCGGTCTAAGGCGTTACCTTCCCGGCCGGGGGTAACACTTGGATCGAGGGTTCGAATCCCGTCACAGTCGGTGGTTTTTATGTGCAACTCATGGAGAGTTCACCTGTCTGTGGCAGAGTTGAAGGGGAGGGCGGACCTTAAGCAAACGGTGGACGGCTCGGGTCCAAGCTGACGGGATGGGTGGATTCTTTGTGAGTTGCACATCTGATCAGGTGTTTTGCTACTTTTTACCTATCCTTTACTGTGTGTGTCCAGCGGAAGCACGTTTTTATTAATTTTAACTGTTCAGGCGTTCAATATATTAAAAAAATCAACAAAACATCACGGATTCAACTACTCCTTTCAGAAGCTTAGCACTCAAAGGGTTAAAGAGCAGAAGCAAGAACAGCTGTTTCAAGCTAACTTACCTTTCTAACCCGTGCGAAGAACGGGTACATTCAACTAGTCGTTAATATAACACAGGGGAATGAAACATACTTGATGGGTTTAGTGATAGACTAGCCAATATGAAAACCATATTACACCCATCAGTGGTACACACAGATTTGTTTATTAAAGTCGTTTATTTGTTAACCAGTGAAAGAACGAATGTTTGGGTTAAGTGATAGACTAGCCAATATGACAAGAATCAAAACCATATTACGCCCATTAGTGGTACACAGATTTGTTTATTAAATTCGTTTATTAGTGCTATGGTCCGATATATCGTCTTTTGAATCTGTTATCAATAAACACTGTTACTGCTTCATAAGCGATTGTACCGTTAGGCGCTCAGTCTGCAGTCTGAGTCTGACATGTGGTGAAACCTGGTAGACACGAATTGAACTACCTCGTCCAGCGCCTAGTCTCTATAATACCAACTGATCCACTGCAGCTGCTAGCCTGACCAGTGGCTGTGCGATCTAAGGCGTTACCTTCCCGGCCGGGGGTAACACTTGGATCGAGGGTTCGAATCCCGTCACAGTCGGTGGTTTTTATGTGCAACTCATGGAGAGTTCACCTGTCTGTGGCAGAGTTGAAGGGGAGGGCGGACCTTAAGCAAACGGTGGACGGCTCGGGTCCAAGCTGACGGGATGGGTGGATTCTTTGTGAGTTGCACATCTGATCAGGTGTTTTGCTACTTTTTACCTATCCTTTACTGTGTGTGTCCAGCGGAAGCACGTTTTTATTAATTTTAACTGTTCAGGCGTTCAATATATTAAAAAAATCAACAAAACATCACGGATTCAACTACTCCTTTCAGAAGCTTAGCACTCAAAGGGTTAAAGAGCAGAAGCAAGAACAGCTGTTTCAAGCTAACTAGTCGTTAAGCCGGTCGTCAACATGTTTACGCAGGATGATGCAATTCTGAAAGGGGGGGAGGTGATGACGTCATGCGGATCATCCGCCGCAACTTGACTTGCTGGTTTTGTATCGTGGCTTGGAATCTGGCTTCCAAACAGGCACTGTTACGTAAGAGGTCAAATTCACTATGGAGGATCGGGACTCTGCTCATCCGGTAGGGGGTTCCCGAAGGACCTCCAGGACGTTTTCCCCGTTCTCGGGACCTCACGGGAAGCCGGGAAGACCGAAAAAAACAAAATAGCCTCTGGCATAGCCTCGAGCGTCGCCTTAGGCTACGTCATGGGGAGGACGACGCATGTCGAGGGGAGGGGGTAAAGGTCAAAGGTCACGGGGGGTAAAGGGCGAAGGTCATGGGGGGTTAAGGTCAAAGGTCAAGGTCATGTCGGAGTGGATGACGTCATGCGGATCATCCGCCGATCCGCCGCAACTTTACTTACTGGCACAGATTCAGCTATATAACCCTACTTACATTCATAGATACATTCATCCTTGTTATACGTAGACAAATGTTAGTTTTAGATTCAACAACAACAAGAGGTCGCTTTTCATGGGGTTAATTTTCTTTTGTCCGCGGTAAGACATGCAGTCAGTCATTGGAATGGTTGTCTCAGGTTAATTTTTAAAATCCATATATGTATTAACACATTTTTAGTTGCAAAACTTGTTTCCTTACAAAATATTATTTTATTATATATTACGTACTCAGTGAAGTAAGCTAATTATTCTTCGGTGGATTATTCATCCCAGCAATATTTACCCCCTCCCCAGCCCCAGCCCGAGCTGTGCGCCCCGCGAGGACTGACCACGTGACCATGGACTGCGACATGACGTTCGATTTCCCCACGGCCGAGACTGTGACGTGGAGGCACTTAGGGCAGACATGCAACATTTGAGAACTTAAAAAATTTCCTTGCTGCTAACATTTTCCCTAAAAATAACTGTATAAGCTATATAATAAACCGTTTGTAAGACTTAAAGTTGCAGCTTGTTTGCTTTCCAGAAGATTCTCTAAATCTCAAAGAATTTTAAATATTTCGGTTTGAGAATCGTATATGAACTCATTTTTTAGAGTTATAAGTTGGAAACTTATATCACAATACTACGGTACAAAACTTTGTTGGTCATTTATGACCCACGTTTGAAGGTTATACCCAAAATGGTCCCTTGGATACTCTTAATCAATTTAAAATGTGTATAGGACCACAAGCAAAAACAAAATCCGGGCATAGTTCATCTCAAATTCAATCAATTTTGTTTATAATAACACATTTAATTTAATTTACAAAATCAAAATTATTTACAAAAGTTCTGTGCTCACAGCTTGTCCATTGCATTGCATGACAAAGCATTTTATTATTTTTTTTAGTTTTAGATTTATTATAATTAATTTGTATGTATGCCTTAAAACATAAATATTTTAATTATTATTCTGCCTAACGACTGTACGTTTATTTAAGAGCTTATTTGCAGACATCATTCGACAAAAATTCAAGAAGGGGAGGAAACACTACCATTGGCGAATCCTATGTACTCAGTCCATTAGATGTTTGAGCTTTCGAAGGTAAATGTAAGTAAATATTTTATTAAATGTGTAACCAGAGTGTCATTTTGTTATGTTTTTTCTTCCGTTTGATTTGACTGTTGCAGGTTTAGATTCATACCATGTATTTTTAAAGAATAATTTATGAATTGACGTTTTCCTTGAGCGTGTATCACATTCAACTGCTCGTTGGAGATTCAATATTCTCATTCTCACTTAGGTTCCTGGTAAATAAAGTAGGGAGTAAAAATAACTGGAAGTACTTACTGATACTGTTTTTATATATTTTCGTTGTTTACATTATTTTTTAAAAGCTTTAAACATATTGACATCATAGTTCTAAGAATAACATGTAGATAAATAGCACTTTCTTTGCATAGGGTACACAATGAAGCTAATGCATTTTAAGGTTTTCACCCATCATCATTCCATATCATCTATCGCTTGGCTTAAAGGTATTTGTATTGACTGCTGTAAAAAGACCTTTTGTTTAGTTCTAATAAAACTCTATAAGGCATAACCGATCTAATTAGTAGTATATTAATTAGTGGGTTCAAACAAGCATGGAAGTTAAATAAATAAATAATTTAAAAAGTTATTGCCATCAATTTAAATGCAGCCCTAAAAACAATTATAACATTTAAAACTTCATTAAGGAATTCCAAAGTGGTTATGGAATTCCTTTAAGACTGTATCATAGATTCTTCACTTTCAAATATTGTTAGGAAATACGGCACTGTTGTTAAGAACTGGCTATACACTGTATACCAAATAGAACTGTCTTGCATAGATATATCATTTTTATATAGTGACGTTCAAGAGATTTTGATTCTACGGAAACATCCAGGACCAACATGTATTTTTAGCGAATTTCCCCTATAGGGAAGAAGCTATTACCGTAGGTCTCATGGTAAGACTTAAGCCCGAGACCATGAAAACTTTTCATTTTGAGGTCCCCAGATGCCAAAAAAAACACCATACGTTCAAATTTTTATATATGTATATATATATATATATATATATATATGTCCGTAAGCACGATAACTCTCGTAAAAAAGGTCCGATCTTAATGAAATTTGGTACAAATGTGTAAAGTACCATTTATTTGAACGAGTTCGAAAACCAGATGAATCGCACCATCCAAAGGGGGGTTTTTTGGGGGTTTTGTACCCCAAAAATGTGTTTTTTGGGGTTTTCACATGTAATTTTAATTTAAATCAAATTTTAGTTTATACCATTAAATTCAGCTTAAAAAGACAAACAATTTGGTATTTTGATCATTGCTCTACGTCAACTGGTTACCGAGATATTGAAAGTGCTAAACACAGTACGTTGTCTAATGTTATTCTTATGGAGAAAAATAAAAATTGTATATCTCGCTTATTTATGAACGTAAACTGGCAAAATTTGGTATATGGCTTTATTTGGTTCTGGTCTATTGATATTTGCACAAAAATCCATTTTTTGCCCGATAGTTCCCGTAGCAGCAAACCTGCATACTCAGCCCCATGTTATTCTTATGGAGAATAATTAACGTGTTATCTCCTTTAATTATGAACATAAATTAATAGAACTTGGTATGTGGCTTTACCTAGTTGAATTATAATGATATTTGTATAAAAGCCCATTTTTAGTGTTCCTTATTTCAGCAAACCTGCATACTCAGCCGCCATGTTATTCTTATGGAGAATAATTAAAATGTCATAAATCGTTTATTTATGAATGTATATTGATGAAACTTGGTATGTGGCTTTATGTGGTATTAAGATAAATTAATATGCATTGGAAATTCGCTGAGTATGCAGGTTTGCTGCTACGGGGGTATTTACTTATACAGTATTCTCTTTCTAATTTTGTAGATTTGATAAAAAACAACGCTCGTTAAATGATTGTTTAGTCTAACCTATCAGGCAGTGTCATTGTGGGAATATTAGTTTTCAGGGAAAGGTCAGCCCGAATATTTGAACTACTTTTATCAGTTAACTGGATGTTAGTGTTAAAATGAAATAATTTGTATCTCTTTGCCCTTCTTTTATCATTCGTCGTTGTTTCTACCACGAACTTATTTGCGAAATTGCACAATTAATTGTTAAACGCACACCTAAAATAAAGGACGCCTCAAATTAAGAGAATTAATTATATATTAAAATTTAATAAGCCTTGATATAGCAAGTGTTTATCAATATAACAAAGTTTAATTACATTTGTAAGTGTTGTAAGACATATTTTATTACTTCCCGCAGTATAACATCGCTAGCAATTTAAAATTCCTGCTGTTTTATCGTAGAAAAGCTCGCCGATTTAAATGGAAACTGCAGGAAATTAACATTGTTTTGTAACTCAGGTGGCCAGTGTAGCATACTAACGAAAGTCAGGTTTTTCCTACATCCTGTACTCTTAATTGGGACCATTCTCTCAAGAGTGCGACTAATTGTATTGTTGTATGCACATATACTCAAGGCAATCAATTTAAGGAAACAATTGAATTCACGTATAAACAAACAGCATTATCAGATAAAACCTTTATTGTGTAAAAAATACCAAAAAAGTAATAAATAAATGACCCAATTCCCCAGCATTTTAATTCTATAAAATTAAAAATTATCTAATAGAGTATTTTATATCACAGAAAGAACGTACTAAATAAGTCACTGTGGATCGTATTTGATGCGGGATGATCTAGTTTCAGATGAAGGAAAGCAAACTGGCGTCAAAGAGCAGGTAGAATGTGTTATTATTGTTATATCTTGTGGCTCACATTTGAACAACCTTGTCAAGATTATACTATGCAATACAAAGTCAACGTAATATTTCCAATATTTTGTGTTCCGCGTTTGTAAAATCTTCTATAGCATGATTTAAGTATTACATCTTATCTCAAAGAAGATCTTATGCGAATAACTCCAGAAGAAGAAAAAACATTTTAGGACTCGCAGATTGATTTGTTTTCCTGTAAAAAATTAACAATATTAAGGAAAACATAGTGTGTTTTCCTAAACCTATTCCTAAAACTATTCCTAAAACTAAGCTAATAATTAAATCTCCAATCTTTTTGAATCTGTTCTTTCAAATTGATTATGATAATAAACGGTATCAGGAAACTGACACATACTTTCTCCCTTTTAGCCCAACTTTAATGAATAAATTACTTTTATTTATTAAATATATAATACAAAGCACGGTCGAATGTACAGAAAATATTGTTTTCAAAAATATCCACCCAAATCCCTGTTTAGGAGGCACTACAGAATCCATTGCTACACACGTGGTTTTAAGAGGGGAAATGTCCCCTGTTCCCCCTCAGGGTTATTAAGGGGCAACATATTTCGAATTTCCTCTGTTCGTCAATGCTAACTTGACAAGCATATCAAGTTTGAACGAAACTGATCAATAAATAATAGACAAATATTAATTTTTGTATTCCCCATAAGAATAATATTGGACAACGTACTGCGTTTACCGCTAAATGAAAATTACAATTTTCTTCACAACCAGTAATCGTAGAATACTAATTCAAAATAATAAATTATTTAGTTTTCTGAGCTCTTTTTAATGGTGAATAGTAATATTTTTTATATTTATGTTTTTTTATAAAAAAAAAACCAAAATACCCCCGTCGCAGCAAACCTGCGTACTCAGCGAATTTCCAATGCATAATATATGTCTTAATACCACATAAAGCCACATACCAAGTTTCATACAAATCTATTCAAATTATAAAGCGATTTTAATTATTCTCTGTAAGAATAACACTGGTAATGAGTACGTAGGTTTGCTGAAACAAGGAACACAAACGACTGGTTATGCAAATATAAATAGAATTTAACTAGGCGAAGTCACATACCAAGTTTCATCAATATTCAATCATGCATAAGCGCTATATAACATTTTAGGTATTCTCAATAAGAATATCATGGGGGCTGAGTAAGAAGGTTTGCTGCAACAAGGAACCAAAAAATGGGTTTTTATGCAATTATCAATATAACTTAACCAAGTGAAGCTACATACCAAGTTTTATTAATTTATGTTCATAATTAAGGGAGTCATTACATTTTACTTATTCTCCATAAGAATAACATTGGGGGCTGAGTACGCAGGTTTGCTGCTACGGAATAATCAACAAAAAATCAATTTTTTGTGCAAATATCAATATATCAGAACTACGTGAAGCCACATACCAAGTTTCATCAACATACATTCATAAATAATCGAGATATCAAATTTTATTTATTCTCCCTAAGGATAACATTGGACAACGTACTGTATTTAGTACTTTAAATATCTCTGCAACGGTTGGGTGTAGAATCACAATTCAAACACCAAAATGATTGATTTGTTGAACTGAACAGATTGGTAAAAGCAAATGTGAATTTAACATTAAAATAAACTAAAGGAAAAGCAAAAAACCTTTTTCCCATAAGATTAACATGGGAGATTTTATGAGTAGGTTTTTTGGATTTTCTCCGCAACCACTTAACCTAGGTTAATAATTCAAAATACCATATTATTTTTTTTTTTAAGCTCTATAACATGGTCAAACCCAAAATTAAGTTTTTAAAATTTTTAGGGAGTAAAATGCAAAAAACTGATTTTTGGAAAATTTAAAACCCCTATAAACCCCCTTCCCATGGTCCGATTTTTCTGGTTTTCGAACTTAAAGTCATGAATGTCATTTTACACATTTGAGCCAAATCTCATCGAAATCGGACGTTTTTTACTCAAGTTATCGCATTCACGGACATATATATATATAAATTTTAACAAATATTGTTTTTGGCATCTGGGGACCTCAAAACAAAAAGTTATCATGGTCTCGGGCTTAAGTCTTACCATGAGACCTACGGTAATAGCTTCTTCCCTATAGGGGAAATTCGCTAAAACTGAATCTTTGATGTTTTAAGTCCTGTAATTTCTGAACCCGAATTTTTACAGAAATGCGGGTGGTGTAATTTTTTTGGAAAACTAAAGTTTTACAAACGACTAAAATTTAATCAAAATCATTAGAGCCGTTTCTGAAAAATGTTGATTTTTCATGTTTTCTGGCGGTTTTTGGGGGATAAGTACCCTTAAAAATCAAAAATTCCAAAAAATGAAAAAACTCCTGTAGATATCGTGGATTAGTACCTACATACTAAATTTCATAAAAATTGGACCATTGGTTAGGGCTCTAGCTCTGTACACATCCATACAGACAGACAGATAGACAGACAGACACACAGACATCACGTAAAAATCACTTTTTTGGGTTCAGGGAGCACCAAAACGAATATTTCCACTAACAACTCAAATTCTAAAATTTTGACGAAAACAATACTTTCTCCATATACTATGTATAAGGGGAGAAAGTAAAGTATTGTACTTAATATATATTTTCATTACCTATGCGGCCCTTACGAAAATATGTAGAGTAAATTCAATTCCCGCTATGAGCATTTGAGGACAATTAGTTATAATTAGTTATACATACAATATAATTAGCTATATATATATATATATATATATATATATATATATATATATATATATATATATATAAAGGTGTAGTCACTCATTGTTACTGATTCTCAGTTAGAAACCAACATATTTGTCGTTTAAAGCTATTTTGGACTATTGATTTTGAAGTATTGTCTTCTTTGAACATTTCTTTTTTTCTTTAAAGAGGATAAATAAACTACCTTCCACAACACTACAAAGTATATTTATACTTATACTGTACTTACATACAAGATGGTAAAATATTCACAAAATATTGTACGAGGCTACTGAAAAATTAGGTTTTCTTTGATACGCAGTACATTTAATGTAGAAAGATTATTATTAAAATCTACATCCGGTACCAAGCTTACTAAATAAATATGTTGTGATCACAGTATTGAGTTCAGAGTAAAGTTCTAGAATGATAAACGAAAACTGAATAAATATTGAAACCGGTTTAGATATTTTAAAATATTTAATTTTATATTTGCAAAAAACACTTTTAATCTTGTACTATTTCAAAACGGTTCGATGAGAAGAGGATAAAAACGGTGGAAGAAAACAAAGAAGCGGAATAACATGGAAAATAATGATGAAAATATAAACCAGTTTGGCTATCTTTTCTTATATATTCTTTTAGGATATGAGAAATAAATAATTTCCATCTCAAGCACAAGCTGGCACGAATAGTCCAATAAGTAAAATCATAAACATTAAAAATATATTATATCTAACAGTTATAAATAAGTTTCCCATTGAGTGAAATACACAGGTCTGTTGAATACCAATACATTTGGTTTATTTAGTAAATGTAAGTATATTACCGAGTTTGAAACTGTAGCCAACTTATATTGACAGACCTCCAAAGCAATTTGCGAACATTATCAATGAGACCTGCGACTGCTATGTTTGCGTTCTACATGTACGGTGTAAGTTTCTCTTGTGTGTAGATTATTGCATTAACTAAATGTTATTGAACGTAACGATCTACATTGTCACACGGGTACCTATTAAGGTTATTGGTAAGGTTTATTATTGCAACATTAAGGAACTCTTCATGTCCTTTCAAAGTCATTTATAGTATCCCTCACACCACTTCTAGAGCTTACTCTTAACTTATATTAGTTCCAACATATTTATGTATACTGGTATGTATTTAGAAATTCTTATCGTTGAGAATAAATACGTTAATAGTTTGTTTAAAATCAAATAGAATAAGACTTGTTTTCGGTTATTTAATCAAATTCGGTAATAATGTACTTATTAGCTTGTTCCTTTCCAAATAATAAACATAGTTTGGTTTATTTTTCAAAGAGCTCAAGATCTTCTTGAAGGCTCCGGCCAAATGAAAGTTATTAGGGAATCGCAGGTTGATTAACGGCTTCACAAAAACTTTACAAACATACTTCTCGAATCTCTGAGGTAAAACTTTCCCCTTTATTAAAACAATATCGTCTTATTTTTAATTAACACTTTATATCTTATCATATTCTGCAGAAATTTATTTTCACATTAATGCTTTTTTTGTTGATTTTTAGCGAATTTCCCCTATAGAGAAGGAGCTATTACCGTAGTCGGCATGGTAAGACCTAGGCCCGGGACCGTAATAACTTTTAGTTTTGAGGTCCCCAGATGCCAAAAACATCATTCGTTCAAAACTGTATATATATATATATAAGTGTCCGTGAGAACGATAACTCTCGTAAAAATAATCCGATTGAACGTGTAAAGCATAAGTTCGACAACTAGACAGATCGATGTATCCAAAGGGCTATTTTGGGGGGGTTTTGTACCCCAAAAATGGGTTTTTTGAGTTTTTTACATATAATTTTAGAAAAAGTCAAATTCTAGTTTTTATCATTGGAATCAGCTTAAAAAGACGCACAATTTGGTGTTTTGATCATTGCTCTACGTCAAATGGTTACAGAGATATTGAAAGTGCTACACACAGTACGTTGTCCAATGTTATTCTTATGGAGAATAAGAAAAAATGTATATCTCGCTTATTTATCAACTTTTCCTGATGAAACTTGGTATATTGCTTAATATCGTTGTGGTATATTGATATTTGCACTAAAAACATTTTTTGGCCGATAATTCCCCTAGCAGCAAACCTGCGTACTCAGCCCCCATGTTATTCTTATGGAGAATAAGTAACGTGTTGTCTCCCTTAATTATGAACATACATTAATAAAATTTGGTATTTGGCTTTACCTACTTTAGTTATATTGATATTTGTATAAAACCCATTTTTTTTCCTTGCGTCAGCAAACCTGCATTCGCAGCCGCCATGTTATTCTTATGGAGAATAATTAAAATGTCATAAATCGTTTATTTATGGACGTATGTTGATGAAACTTGGTATGTGGCTTTATGTGGTATTAAGATACATATATATGCACTGGAAATTACTGAGTATGCAGGTTTGCTGCTACGGGGATATTTTAAATTATTGGTATGGAAAAATTCGTTTGACACTATTCTTTGTGCTTGGTAACCGGAAAAGAAATTATGGGTATCTTCTAGATTAGTTTAATTAATATTCTGATCTCTTTATTAATACAAATTCAAGTTCATTTTTACGGTAACCTAAATATTTTTCATTATAAACATATTATTTTCATACCCTTATTGTTTAACTGTTTGTAGTTATTACTGACCCTTAATAGTTGCTCTTGAAATAATCAGTTTATTCTGCATCCTTCCTATATTTATTGATTGATATAACGATTTCACACTGATATATTTTAATGTTGCATTTTTCAGGTATTAAAAGGGACTAATTTTCTTCAAATGGTGCTTTTTTGGATTTATGAAATATACTTTAAGCCTTTGTAAGCTTAAAAATAAACGAGCTGCTCCCCCGCAATATTTTGCGGATAGCTGTTAAACCAGCTGTTTATTGAATCAAGAAAAAACACATGTGACATAAACCAAATAAAACTCTCCTCCATATGAATAACATGGGAACATGGAATTCCCGTGGGGCAGAGCCCTGGGGCCTAAATCGAAATTCTGGCTCGACAGTGACTTAGAACTTGAAATGATCTTTTAAATAAAAAAAGAATCACCAAAATCGGTTAAGTATTAACTTCAGGAAGTGGGTGAACAAAAAGCAGGATTTTTTTGAATATATAGATATTATAGAAATATGTATCTTATTGATTAACTATCGAAATAAACATGTGGCCCAGACAGGGTTGTGTTTTCAAGTATTGTCCAGAAAAGAAGTCTAAGGTTCTAAGGTTCTAAGAATACGTCTTACCATGAGACATTCGTAACAGCATAAGCGTCAAGACTGCAACATTGTTCAAAGGTTTCCTCATATCAAATTTTATTCCAGAATAGATTCACACAACTAACTTCAAAGGTAAGACAACGTTTAATCTTTAGTTTTTCAAATTTGAGCTCCCTCTCACCTCCAGTGAACTACAATTGATTCTAAATTACATTCAAGATCAATCGGAAATTAAAGAAGCTTCAAATATCACACGTAGCTAACAATTAATAATACTGAATATGAAGCTGGAGTCACTATTTTATGGAGTTCTTGGAACCCTTTTTTACCAAGAAGGTTCACTACAATGGCGGAAACAAAATTAGCTCTTTGACAAGTTCTACAAAGGACTCACTGACGCCGCCTCGGTAACAACTAATACACAGAGAATATGTTTGCACTGTACTTTGTTCTTGTTTCATTTTGCAGGACTTTTATTGTAATTTTGAAATGCATTGAGTTTGCATTAATTATAATGTTACTCTTAAATTTGTATTCAGTACTAGCCGGAGGAGGAAAGCATACACAATGCTGTAAATACTGTAATAATAACAGCACATGGTGAAGTGGAGACTTCAACTGTTTTAGTTCGGAACTCAGTAGACGAAGTAGATTCTATTGCAATGTGCTGGTACCTCTAATATTGACGTAGTTAATGTATTAATGTATATATAACAGAAACTTACAGCTGGGAGTGAGAACACAAACATAACTGTCCCAGGTTAGACGTTTATCATTAACGTGTACCTCAAATTGCTGTGGCAGTCAGTCAATTACAGTTGTTTTAGTTGCCAAAGTTGGTGTTAACGATGTACACGGCATCTAGTGCTATTGACTGACGTCAAACAGATAGTTTACAAGTTATATAATACACAAACAAATATGAAGAACCTACGAACGTTTTGCTCGTTTGTTATCTAATTAAAAACATGAGAAAGGTCATACAAGTACGTGAAAGTTAATATTTGCTAAATCATACAAGGTAACAGTAACTTATGAAAATGTATAACCTGGTCTCTTAAAATTTATATTAAAATAAAACTATATTATGTAAAATAATCTAACATGACAGGTAACTAATAACCATTCATTAATGCGTCTGGAAAAAGTTATTCAGAATCTCTTTCTATCTTAAATTGATTCCATTGTGTGTTATTCGCGAAGGAATTAATATTACTAAAACGTATTTCCTTACTCATCACTTATGCAATAATATAAAAATTTAATTCCGAAAGGTATATATTTACCATTGAACATTAACTTAGGCTCCGTATTATCACATGTATTGAACGTAAAAATGTTTGTTTCAACCAATATGTTTATTAGCCAATTATAATATTTTCTTAAAATTAGTCAATTATTAAAACTTGTATCATTATAAATCTTTTTTTAATAAATGAAAATTTTGTTTAAAATTACTACGTTTAATATATCAAGGCAAATCGCATAACTAACAAACTTACATGCAGTATGTATGGGTTTGAATAATTTGGACTGCAAACACATTTCACAATGTGATTCAACCGGTCGTAGTTTCATTGAGCTTACACATATCATATAAATATAATCAGGTACATTTGGACGATCATTTGTAAGCAAACTATAATACTGGTAATATTGTTTTACTAAAGTGACCAGCCTCAAAAACATGTTGGTGTGATTTTCTTATTGAAATTTATGATATTAAGGTATTCCACAGGGCCATGGCACTATCAGATGTTATTGATAATCAGCACAAATCTAATCAAGGACACAGCAGACAAAATTAGCGCTATCTAACGGTAACAAGAGACCGCTTTCTATGTGAAACCTGAGGAACCGTCTTGTGACACTTGTAAATTAATAATAACTGCTATTCCTGTGCTTCGCAACGGGGTGAAAATTCAGAGTAGAAAAAATTTAAAAATAACAATGACAGTCTGTAGTTATATGCTCCTTATAACAGCTGTTTATTTAAATGAATTGAATTAGGAAAACACACATGT
Source organism: Allygus modestus (assembly GCA_963675035.1). Lineage (NCBI taxonomy): Eukaryota > Metazoa > Arthropoda > Insecta > Hemiptera > Cicadellidae > Allygus > Allygus modestus. The sequence continues at coordinate 133,078,004 of OY776114.1, forward strand.
GATATAAACCAAATACAACTCAACTCCATAAGAATAACATGGGATCTTGGACGTCCCGTGGGGCAGAGCCCTGAGATCATTTCTAAACCGCGATAGGCCTATGACACTCCTCGGTACATAGAGTGTATTTGTGCAAAATATCAGCAGAATTGGTCCAGTGGTTTTGGCGCGATGGAATAATAGACAGACAGTCAGACACTACCTCATTTTTATAATGGTAGTGATATTCACGTTTTCAAAGGAGCCTCTCGTCACTGCCTCCAATATATTGTATTGTTCTGCGTGCACTATAACGTAAAGTAGTGTGTGATATAACAAATGTTGGACGTTGACAGGGCCTTACTGTGACAGATATTTACGACTTGAGGCTATCAGAGAAACCTCTCGTCACTCTGTCATTCAAGTGACGTTTTTAAGTCACCATTAGTAAATCCCCTGTTATCTCTGATTCTTTATGTTTAAATCGGCCCCGGAGGAAATAGTTAATATTCACATGATTCATTGCAATTATTCCATTTCAGTGAAATAAGCAATATTATCAACCCCAATTATAAAGTTAACAAGAAAAATGTCCAAAAACTGCGAAACAGAGTATCTCAGCATTCAAATCCAGAGATTTAACATGGTATACAACCGTCACCGTAGCTTCTTACTGGATGACAGATCTCTTTACTTGACTTTCTCATCGATTTCATAAGAAAGAGGCTGGGGTTGGAAGACAGTTGCCTAACCTGGAAATCGAGAAAAACCTGTCCCAAATATTTTTAGTCTGGAGGGGAACAGTAAATTATAAAACATAAGTTATAACAACTAGTATATTACAATTTAATTGAATCGTATAAAATGAGAGCAATGTGAAAAATATGAGAGCAATTCATTTATAGTCTCTTTCCATGGGAGCTTTGTGTTGGTTTGTTCAAATGATAAGGTACTGACAACCTTTACTGTCACTGGTGTTTATGTCCTGGAACTGGTTAAGTATGTAAAGAATCAAAATGTATAATCTTGTCGTTAAAAACTCACAGTTATAACAATAGACATAACGCTATGTATGTTAAATATCACAGGCTGTCCCTCTCACTGAACCAAAATCCCTTTAATCTGGGCTAAATATTTTCAAAATTATTATTCTTAATCACTGAATTCCCTCAAATTAAAGAAGCTAAACTGACTGAAACGAATTACCTTACAAGTTACAACTTGAATGAAGTGGTTAGTTTTTCTGACCATATTAAAGTTGCAGTATCTCTTGCAACTTATTTATCCCTTCGACAAAGATTTGTGCCACGTCTTGTTCAACAATAATCGAAGCCTGAGCACAAATAAAACTACAAAAAGTAAACGTCAACTAAAAATGTTTGTAAAAAGTGCACTTAACAATTTCGGTATACAGTTTTGAAAAACTCAGTACCTTCATTATTACATAAAATTCCTCGTCAATCTATTATGTAAAGGCTGAACATTTTATTGCATACCAGTCTATAATAAACAAACAAAAACTAATATCAGCTATGGTTTGGTAAATGCCAAATTAGGATTTATTTAATTTGTTGCCCCATTACACAAAATAGCAATTTAAGTATCGTATCCTAAAATTATCATCCTCCTCGTCCATAAGAAAGGTAAACAGAATGAGAAATTACACTACTTACAAATTTGGATCTCCATGAAAATAACACAATTCACAATGCCAAATCTAAACCAAAATATAAATATTTACTTGATTCAAAGTAAAACAATTATCTTTGGTGTTAAAATGTATGCTGAGCAAACGAATATAATTATAGCACAGTATCCAGTAAGCATGGTTTAGAGCCTTCAGCCACCACCAGATTGCAGCACGGGACTCATTGTTATGTTTATGACGTCATAAATGTAACGGTCCTGGTCGTCCTCAGCTACACAACTGTTATTATTTCCTGATCCTTTTGAGTTTTAGTATAACTCTTTATTCTTCTGAAGCAGGACATTTTATACATTTTTAGCCAATAACATTTGTTGACAACCTTTTTAGATTAAACTGATACGGTCCAAAATCTAAATATACTTTAAAACACTCTTTCTTTACTGGATTAAGTGGTTGTAAGCTATTTATATTTAGAGCTTTGGTTACAATTTATGCAAAACACTTTGATTTTAAGTAAAATACGTAGAATCAAAGAATAAACTATGACGTAAAAGCTTTGGAGAGCCTGAATAACTTCCAATGCTGAAGATTAAGGATACATTATTTATGCCTAACTCCAAATTAAACATGTTTTACTATTTTACAAATTAGATTTGCCTATTTAGATTTAGCCATTTTATCTATATTTGTTCAATACAACAAACCTCTAAAGGATGTTACTGTAGGGTTGGATACGGTATGTACAATTGCGTTATACAGTAGTAATTTACAAAATATGACTCCCATCATTCACTTTTCAATGTTCAAGTGTCCGTTTAAGAAAGCCAAGTTTGAAGTTTCGATATGAGTTTAATTATGGCAAAAGTGTTTAATTACGGCACAATATTCAGTTCTACAACAAATGCAATATTTTTATTCCGGTTCTGCATTTATAAAACGCATCAGGCAGTTCGAACACAGTATTCGCATCTTCCGCGCTCATATCGACGCTGTCTCCAGTTGGAGCTGGTCCAAATGTGAGTTGTGATTCAAACACCCTTGCACCACCGGAATATTTTGAGGGGATTTGCATTTCAACACAGAGAAAAAGGGCTCACAATAATAGTATTGGAATACCTGTATACAAAACCAATACCGTTACCAATACCGTAACCAATACCGTTTAGATACCGTTTTATGTTACTGCTTTAAATCGTATTTATCTTAAAATTATTATCTTTTTTTAGAGAGGCTGGTCAAAAAGAAGTTAAAATATATTTTTATAACAAGTTTAATCAATTGATAAATGGTTTTGAAACATTATATTCAGATGTCAGACAAGTTCAGTAAGGCTCATCTACAATAGAATCCAAGGCAATACATCTCTCTAGAACAGATCATTGATATATCAGATTTGGCTGTGTAATATAATGTACAGTAAGAGGTAAATATACAAAAACTCAAAAACCTGCAGTGGATTTAAGGTACGAAATTATACTATTTATATAAATAAGATTTTTCCTTTTCAAGTTCCTGATTCGGAAAAGGTATTTAAGCTTTTCAAGAATCAAGTGTTGATGCCTTTCAAGAAGTTGGCCTAAGCCAGAACATTTACTATTTAAGTCACGATTACCAGTTTTGCATGGTGTCCTAGGCCATTACCTAGTTATTTAATTTTTTTTATCTTGTTCAGTTAAGTCATCAACAGTTTAAATCTAGAGCTGAACCTAAACGTCCCGCTTATCTAATTATGGTACTGGCACTTAACTATCCTCTTAAAAAAATATTAACAAATGAAACGCCTTCCCAATGAGAGTTTAATTGAATAAACTACGTTAGTATAAATTTGTAGAAAAATAATAGACATAACATAAAGTTAATTAAGTATAACACTTATAATTACCGAAAATATAACACTTACAATTACAAGTATTATCAAGTATTGGCGTACAGGTTAGATTATAATCATATTACTACCATATTATAAGCTGGTTGTTAAATTCAACTAAAAAAAAAAACTCATGGCAGATAACGTTTTCTCATTACTTGCAGTGAACAAGTCTACATATAGATTTCAACACTACGTAGAAAACTATTAACATATTTATTTTATAAATCCGGGGGTCACAGAATCATTATTAAATCGCTTCACACAGGCCTTCATTACAGTACGTCAAGTGATATGATAAGTTTATGATTTACTTTACGCCCAAGAACACTAATTTAATGTCATTCATTATTGCTCAAGTAATAAACAATCAACATAAAGTGGATGTTATGTGTTCATTGACCAGTGTCTTAGAATTATTAACTTCTTTCATATAATTGTATTCTTGTTGTAAAAGGTGTTTCCGTCAAATAAATACATGAACGAAGCAAAGAGAGCTAGGTGGTGGATATTTATTAGTTATTTTAAACTGCTGACCAGAATAGAATGCATACATTTGTTTAATATTTCTATCTTCTATTGTTTTGTGTTTTATGGCAATGTAAGACTGCGAACATAAAATATAGGTTTTCAGTTCTTCATCATCCGGTTCATGAAGCTAATAATTGATCAGCTACTAAATATGTAGAGTAAGGGAATTTTTCTTCGTATTTGTTTAACCAATTGTTGAACTATTTACACTTTAATTAACAAAGAAGGTCAGTTAGTAGATTAGCTTTACATATAAGGAATCAAATGCAAACTCAAATTACGCTGTCAAATCTCCGAATAAACAACATATCGTTATTCAAATGCAACTCGTTTACATGATTGTGCGACAAGACACCTCATTTATCATATTAGTTACACAGCCGAGTGTGGGCTGTTCAAATGATGTATGGGAGGTTCATGTTTCAGGTCGCTAATACGGGCTAATCTAACCTTTTAAAACGTGTGACATGATTTATAATCTTTACTACACTATATCCATGTCATCGCAATATATACGTTTATGTGTTAAAATAATGTATTTGATCTAATGTCTGACAATGTCTGCATCATTCAGAAACTAAATGAAAATTAGTGACATTCGTTCAAAGTATGGATGTAGAGATTTTCTATTACAAATTAAATGTGTAATAGTTTGTTTATTAATATGTAATCTTTAAAATATGTTTTTTTCCAAGCAGTAATTCGTAATACCGAGACGTCGTGTCGGAACCAGAGGGTTATATCTAGAGGGTTCGTAAGGGTCAAAGCTGGAATTGAATTTTAAGAAGAGGAGATTGCAACGTTCAGCCATAAGTTGAGAAACTTACCTCCATAAGCATAATTCTTACTTTTGTAATGTAAATCACAGAACAAAAGTAAGATTTACATTACAAAAGTAAGAATTATGCTTATGGAGGTAAGTTTCTCAACTTATGGCTGAACGTTGCAATCTCCTCTTCTTAAAATTTAACATGCATTAATTTTACATCTGGGGATTTTCTGACCCTTTTTGGGCCCAAAAACTCAAAATTTGAAAGATTGATCCCCAAAAAATGGGTTTAGAGTTTTTCGATTGTTTTGCCCAACGAACTTGTCCAACAGGTTATAGAAAGGAACGTCCCTACCAAATTTGAAGTAAATCGGACAAAAAATGCGACCACTAGAGTGCATACACATATATATATATATATATATATATATATATATATATATATATATCAAATTTTGAACGACCCCCCAAAACGTGTTCAGGGGGTCACGTTAGGAACTTCTATGGCGGTCCCGGGCTTAAGTTTCACCGTGCGGGTCATGCTAATAGTTCACTTTCCAAAGGAAATTCACTAATAAAACCATAACCTCAAAAGTAGCAACAACAATACATTCTTAGCTGACACTGCAGATATAACTGTCTGGTTCTCAAGGCCGCCAACGTATGCAGATAGAACTAAATTTCCCTGGTTATAACTATTAAAATATTATTAATTTTCGTTATCAAATGTTAGATATTTGTAGGAATAGGCTTTATGTGCATTCTGATGCACTAAAATTATAAAAAAAAACGAGGGAAATGCAGATAGAACCCTCTGGTTCTCACGTCTCGATACGCACGCTTGCTCGTCTTCATGTCAAGTGATAGAGTTGCCTAAGTTATTCCTCCAAAAGACATATACTTTTTCTCTGCATCTTCGCTTTTCCTTTTTGAATGCTAAGTTGATTGTTGTCAGCTGTTCATTTTAATTTGGGCAATGTGACACGGGTTCGTTAAAACTTTTAGATTTATAGATTGTTCGTGAACGTTTTTAAATTGGGGTAAATGAAGTAAATTTGTAAAAGGGATTACGCCCCACAAAGTGCACTTTTTACGAGCGGTTACCGTAGTATTTCTTATAAGGAAACTAATTTTAGGAGATCATTTATGTGAAATTTTTCTTGTAGTTTTAACCAATATTAATGATTGAATTTAAATTCTTACTGGCTCTGTTGTCATGCTAAACAGTTATTCATTACTATTTCTCTTGACGTGGCTGAGGACTAGTTTTGAGGCTGAATTATCACCAACCACCATAGAACATATTAGTAAAAGTGTACAGATAAATGAAGTGAATAGCTCCATGAGCTATAGAGCTTACATTACGGATCATTGATGAAAGGTAATCTATCTATTAAAAAATAGTGTATATATTTACATAAAAATTGTTTGCGAGTATATAAAATAAACGTATCAACTAAAAGGTTGCCATATATTTATAATATAACCATACAAATGTATCACGATTTAATGGACATTATTTATTCGACCGAATGGGTATTAAGTAAATTAGATGTCTCGAAGGTTTGAGTAATACCTAATGTTTTGATTTGTTCGTCACATTGCTAAACAATATAAAGAAAAAATTGATTCTTAAATATACTCAATTTGGCAAAAGTAAAAAAAAAAACTGTTGTTATCAAATAACTTAGTAGTATTTGAGTTTATCTATATATTAATACGCTAGGGGTTTCTTCTTCACAGTCGTAACTCGATAAAAACTGGACGAATTTAACGTTTGAGGTATAAAATTGAAGGTATTTTTACCTATATTTGCCAATACGTCTCAGAACTTTAAGAAAGGGCATCACTTAAATACAGTAAAGGGCTGAGTTTTCGGAACAGTGGCGCTATCCAACGGCGGAAGACTAAACTACGTGTTGATTGAAAATATGTTGTTATCATCCGTTTTAATATAGGATGTTTTGTTATGTTTGTTTACAACTGAAGTTAGTAAACCTTTCGTTAGTACAGGCTTGTTCGGATTCGAGCAACAGGGCAACTAGTTACTCGTTATTAGTACAGAAAATATACCCACAAGTAAAATATGTTTTCTAAAATAAATTATACGTTAGTTCAATATTTAGCTTATAGCATTACCAAATTATGCATCGATTAAACAAATCAGGGTTTGGTACGGAAAAAATACCATATTCAAGCACAGTTTAATGTTTAGATATAAATTGTCTTTAGCTAGTTTAAGAGCGAATAGATGTTAAAATACCCCCGTCGCAGCAAACCTGCGTACTCAGCGAATTTACAATGAATATATATGTGACTCACTACTAAATAGAGCTACTAACCAAGTTCCACAAAAATAGATCCATAAATAAGTGATATATAGCATTTTATTTATTCTCCATAAGAATAACATTAGGGTTGAGGACGCAGGTTTGCTGCAACGAGGAAGATAAGTAATATTTTTTTTTTGCAATTATCAATATAACTGAACCAGGTGAAGCTATATACCAAGTTTTATTAATTTAGGTTCATAATTAAGGGAGATATACAACTTTACTTATACTCCATATGAATAACATGGGGGCCGAGTATGTAGGTTTGCTGCTACGGGGACTATCAACAAAAAACTTGTTTTTTGTGCTAATATCAATATACCTCAACTAGTTGAAGCCACATACCAAGTTTCATCAATATACATTCAAAAATAATCAAGATATAGAATTTTATTTATTTTCCATAAGGATAACATTGGACAACGTACTGTGTTTAGCACTTTGAATATCTCTGCAACGGTTGGACGTAGAACAACGTTTAAAACACCAAAATGATTGTTTTGTTGAGCTAAACACATTAATAAACAGAAATGTGAAGTTTTTAGTAAAATTATCTGAGAAAAATCTAAAAACCTTTTTCTCATAAGATTAACATGGGACAGGTTTTTTTTTGGATTTTATCCGCAACCACTTAACCTAGGTTAATCATTCAAAATAATAAATTATTTGTTTTTTTTAAGCTCTATAAAATGGCTATAACCAAAATTGAGTGTTTTTAACATTTTGGGGTCAAATTTGCAAAAAACCGATTTTTGGAAAATTGTAAACCCCCATAAAACCACCTTTCCATAGTGCGATCGATCTTGTTTTCGAACTTAAAGTCATAAATGCTACTTTCCACATTTTTGCCAAATTTCATCAAAATCGGGTGTTTCTTTCAAAAGTTATGCGGTAACGGACACACACACACACACACACACACACACACACATATATATATATATATATATATATATATATATATATATACATATATATAAATTTGAACGAATAATGTTTTTGGCATCTGGGGACCTCAAAACAAAAAGTTATCATGGTCTGGGGCTTAAGTCTTACCATGAGACGTACGGTAATAGCTTCTTCCCTATAGGGGAAATTCGCTAAAATGAACCTTAGTGTAGATAGTTGAAATGTTTGCTTGATAATAATAATGACGAATAAATTTGAAAAACAGCACACCGTTTCGCTGAGTTTTTGATTGTTATTGAATAATAATTGTTGACGAGGCTGTGCAATAACAATTACATCCGTCTTCTGTTCTCAGGTCATTGAGTTTCATGGAAATGCTGCCGCTCAATTAATATCCACATTGATAATGGTAAAATTAATTGTAACTGATAATGGTTTTCTATTATTTTAACCTGTTTTTGTATTCAATGTTCAGTAATGTTTCCTTATTGCAGTAGTACAGTAACATCAGTAGTTGCTACCCTTGGAAAGCTCAAACAAGTCTTAGCAAAGGTTGAATGGGATAGTATAATTAAATATTACTTCTACACTTACCGTAAGGCACAGCGAATGGTCCAGTGAATCCCCCCCTTCTGGTTGAACATGAGTGAGGCGAATCCAACCGTATTAAAAGGATATAAAATGAGTGGAGAGGATTTGCATCAGATACAAAAATTTACGAATGATTGTATCAAAAGAAAAAGAAAATAAATGAATGGGAATGAGAACAGCCAATCTACTCTCTAAGATAACTGCCTACAAAATCCTAGGTTTATCTGAAGCGTGAGCCAGGAGTAAATTGTATATAGAAAATTATAATTGTATGTAGAAAAAGGACATTTTGTATTCACCCTCAATTTACAAAGACATTTACTAATACAAATAATAAAGCAATTTTCAAAAGTATTCCCATTTGATAGCTTCTTGAACATTCAAAAAGGTTGGACATTATGTTAATGAACCTGGTTAGTATTTAATCTAACCCTCAATTTAATTACATTGGTTTTCTTATTTCAATACTCCTAATATAGGTTTTCTTTGCATGCACCGACCACTTATAGAGTTGAATGAGAGAGTTGACAGTTCGGGTGTAGCCAATAGCATGGTTGTACGCTGTCACTGTTATCATTTTCCCATAGATATATATCACTCGAATGTGATTCCAATCGGCTGGTGTGCAGTTTTGGCAATGCAGCACGTCTACTATTGGCTGGTCTTGTTTGATAGCCCTGCAAGCCACGTCCTCAACTGGCAATTTTCTTATCTGCTATTATAAATAGGTACTTACTATTATTATTCTATGTGTTACAATGCCTGATTATTACAAACATCATGATTATATTTATCATATGTGGTATTATTTTTTGGTAAGTTAAATATATTATATTTAAGTAAGCCAACAAATCACTGAGAAGTTAAAACATTATACTAAACGTAACCTTAGTTCAGTATCGAACATAATTATTTGCATTAAGGAAAATGCAATCCTGTTGTATCAATTGTACAGTTTGATACAATTCCTCCTCACAACTGCGCCTCAGTAGGTGTAAGCTATAAAACAGTATTTATAAAACTCAGAAGGCAGTTCGAACTACAGTATTCGCATCCGCCGCGCTCATACCGACGCTGTCTCCAGCTGGAACTGGTCCAAATGTGAGTTGTGATTCAAACACTCTTGCACCACCGGAATATGTAGTGAGTATTTGTATATTCGCGGACGAAAATTACCATGTATATCGGAAGAAAACGGCATGGCCATATATAAAAATCAATTCCGAACTATTTTTTACAAAGAGAATAATACAACAGCATTATAATATAACTAACAAGTAAGTCCATATTTTTAAACCTACCCTGTTTGACATGTTCAAATCAATATTCCGTGTAGTATGTAAAGCTGCAGAATTCCAGCTTTCTACTGACACATAGATATTGTATAATAAACCAAGCTTTTCCTTTTCCGATTTGTTGTATAAACTGATCGTTTGTTATCTATTCGGCAAAGCTACACTCAATATGTTTTTAAAATCTACCAAAGTGTTTTCTTTGGATTATGATCTTCTATGAAGAAACTTATGAACACGTTATTGGTACTGCAAATGTTAGCATTTACAAGTACAAAATAAAATAAACTTCTTAATTAAAATGGTAAGATATTCGATTAACGCCTGGTGATGAATATAAAAAACTGAATTAATCTATCATATCTTAATTTCAACTTGGTAATCAACTGTAGGCATTATACGTATAGCATTTCAAAATTTTCCTCCAATATAGTAATATTCTACATCCTGAGTATTCAGATTGGTCACTGCCATTACATTGACACAGATTCCTTATTTAATCTACCACATTGGTCTACCACTGAACAATTAGTCATGATCAGCCCCATGTTGGAGTCATGATCATCGATCTTGTTGAAAGGCTCCATGACGATAAATAGGTATTGGAGTTCATAGTAGCATGGAGTTTGACAATATTTAAATTTTGTTTTTTATTACTGCTTAGAAGGCTACAAATAAATTCCCTTTTAATTTTACCTCGGATTTTATTTAGTTTATAACTAATTGAAACCAAAGAAGCTACTGATTTATATCATGAACGATTTCGAAAATCGAGGTATCAAAATAATGGGATTTTTCTCGAAAGGAATTTATTTTTCCCTCGGACCTCAGGGATCTTCTCTAATGTCCCTCGAAGTGGCAATTTGATTTTTATAGAGGAAATATTGTATTGGGTTTTGTCATATATGTTTTATTTACAAGCATTTCATTCAAACCAGCAGCTGTTATGAGAAATGGTTCTATTACTAACCACAAACTGTCGTTATTTCCTTTATGGGTTGCATTTTACGTCTTCGAGATCGCCTTAGGACGAAAGGGGCAGCGACTAGTTTTAATACCAGGCAATTATTATTTAAATAGATGTATTTCAGTTCTTAGTTTGTAGTTAATATATAATTGAAACGTATTAAAAATATATGTATAAATAATGTATGACTGCATCTATTTTTTAAAGTATTTTCAAGTTAAGTCGTACGAAGCAAATAAAGGAACGTCACAGGAAAGTTAAAAAATAAGTTTATGTTAAACTCATAATGTACTTACATTAGTAGGAAGTAAACTGTAGCCTCATGGAAGGTTAAGAAAAAAGAAAAATTTCACTTACTACGTAGAGGAAAATACTCTTCTCACGACTACAAATACTGCATTCTAATACGGAACTATATATATAAAGTGTGTTCCTAACCTCATAAAGGGAACGGCGAGTCATACTCAGCCCTGGAACTGTTATGATTTCCTCATCGCTTGAGCAAAGTCGTATACACCACAACATATATTAGGGAGTAAGCCATTTTAAATTTAAGTATATTGTCTATATTAAGGATAATAAGTAATGTATATTATTTAACTGATGTACAAAGTGAATCACTGATTGATGAAGAATTTTCAGTGGCCGTGTGTGTGTGGGTGTGTGGGTGTGTTATCGAAATACTACATAACTATAAAACATTCCTTAATGAAATTTTGAAGGAGTCATTTGGGATACCTGAGGTATGTTTTAACACAGCATTTATATTTTATTTTGGATTATTAATAATTATTAAATCTAACTTTAATGTTTGATATTCAGTAGTTGAATTGGTTTTCGTAGTAAGCTATTGACTTTGGTTGTCTTTAAAATGTCAGCTGAGATTTATCTGTGTTTCACTTGAGGGATTTGTATCCCATATATGGGAAATTTTGACTGCTTGTGGGATAAAATGGGACTGTGGGATAGAGTAGGATTTTTTGGAAATCGGCATTACGTCTGCTAGTTTCCTTACAACTTACGACCAGAGCACCGTAGCAGTAGCACTTATAGTGGATTTTCTCGCCGTACTGGCAGTTGCGGGGTTTCCCATTTTTTAACCTAGCTGTCCGCACCTATTATGATTTTATAAACGTCACAGAACGAACACTATGGGTCAATGTCGCTGGCCGAACCATGATGGAATTAACAAGCAAAATATTTGCCATTATTTAGTACCTATGTCGTACTCTTTAGTACTACCATTAAAAATATTAGTACTTCTCACGTAAATAAATTATGACATTTAGTTAGTTCACCGTATCTTTTAGACTGTGTTGCACTACTCAAAATCCTTTGAGGTACCGGTATTAAAATGTAAAATACCTATAGGTAATTAGTAGATCTAAATAAGCTCTATCCAACGGTATAAATATTGTACTATTACATTATTCAATAATCATATAATATTTAAATGCAGACTGTTACTATCAACTGTTTGTAAATACAGTAGTTTTCTGTGAAATTGTTGTTTTGTTTATTTTAGTGGTTTGTTTGTCAATACATTTCTGAAAATTATTGATTAAATAAATACTCGTTCCGATCAATATTGCAAGCAGACAACTGCATTGTATACCTAGTAATAATTACACTATTCATAAATTACGATTTTACTATACATCGGTTTCCGCCATATTGTTAATTTGTTATACACGTACAAAATGTATAATTTATTATTTTCCTCCGTTTCTGTCTGGAGGCATACTGACATTATGATCAATGCCATTTAGACGTATATTTCAAGCTGAATACAGTGCTACCACCTGTTTTTAGATAAAACCAAAACTTACCCAGTTATGAATTTTTGACTCACCGTGTTTTTTGCAATTTCGTAACCAAAAAAAGCCGAATCGACTTTGCGCGATATTTTCATTCAAATACTATGATCAATTACATTGATCTACTGTGGCTAGAAGGTTCAATCATATGAGAAAATTAAAGTTTAGAATGTGATCTTCCGATTTATATCATTATTACAAATTTCACGATAATTTCAATACTTTACAGGTGTTTCATAAAAATATGACGCAATATGGTGGTTCCTGACAAAGGACACCGAGGTACCAGCTTTAAATGGCGGATTCCGCCATTAGGGCACTCGTAGGGTTAAATATTAACGTTCATTTAAATTACTAATATAAATTTATTGTGGTTGGATGTAATTAACCAAACTGTTATCTAAACAATATCTGTACTTGTATCTGTTGATCTGAAAATAAAAAATAGTGGTTTGAGTGACTCACTCACCTACTCACCACTCACCCAATTCAAAAATTGGGCCCCAGGTCTGCTTCCACATCCAATTTCTTTTCGCTCCCTCTTAATGGTTCTTACTGTTCAAACAGAAACGTCCGTAGCGTGAGCACATCTTTCCTGGACCGATTTCAAGTTCAACTTGTTTATGTCACTCACTGTTGCTGTGTTGCTTCGTCTTCCATATATTTTAAAGCATTACTCATATTTCCCTAGATTGCAAATGCAGTTTTTTTCTTAACTTTACTAAAGATAGGAGGTATATCACAAATGAAAATACCAATAAATAGCCTAATAAATAATAATATGAGCTTATAAATATGCAAAACAATAACCAAAATTATAATTCATAAATATGAAAGAACAGAAAATGCAATTAGTATTCACATGAATCACTAGAAATTGTTATGAACATTAAAGGATTTAGGTAAACAAAAATTGATAACTTTGAATAACATATATGATGAATTTATTAGCACACATGTTCTTTAAAAGTACAATTTCACATGTTTCAGAGCTCTCTGGCGTGATATAGTGGAAGCATTGAGAGGCAGAGATCTTTGGCTATAATACCAATGTATATTATATATACTACCATTGGGTTTATATCTATGCAGCACTGCTTTTACTAACTCTGGCTCCCATAAGGGTTTGTAACATTTACAGATAATATATTGTAGCAAAACAAATGGCCGGCGAACCAATGGCAGAACCAATGTGAGAACCTTTGAGAGAAGATTACATATATATAGTGGTAAAAATAAATCAAATGAACATTGAGCTATAAATAACAACTGGAGTAACCTTAAAACTGCAGAAAAGGAGGCAATGGAGCAATACAATCTAATAATCAGTAGGGGTAAGTGGTAAAATATTACACCAAGTCATTTTAACAAACTTATTGACTTTCTCCAAGCAAAGCTCGGCCCCAAGTATTTGAATTAAATTAAGAAAACATATGTGTTACAATCTAAATATAATTCTCCTGCGCATGAATAACATGGGTACTTGGTGTTCCGTTTGCTAGAGCCCTGAGGTCTAAATCAAAAATCTAAAGCCAGTTTGCATATCTGCATACCTAGACGCGCGTTTTAGTGTATACTATGTATGGGTAAATCTTTAAACAAAAAGAGTTATTAAAGAAAATGTTTATTGACTAAACACAGCACGTTGCCTTATGCGGATTTAACATTCTAAGATGCTGTTATTCATGTGCTGGTGTACTTTCATCATCCCCAGTATCCCGAAGGCAACCTTCAACTGGACCTTCTCCTAACCTATAATGTGTAACATTGTTTTTCCAGCATTGCAGGTAATTAGAACCAGGAGCATCAGAACAGCCAATCAATTAAATTTTTTTAGATTTCCATAAAAATTTTAATAAGTCTATGTTATGACACTATTATTGATTTGTAAAGTTTGTTAATGTGGAAATTCACTTTGTTCGACGTCAGCGTGCTCTAGTCGAACTCTTTTCATTTACAGCATTCTGTTCGTCACCACTATGACGCGGTGCTAAGCTTACGCTGCAAGCATATGTTCAGCGTCACTTTGATACCACACTTATACACCAAAAACAAATATAATTAAATATTCTTTACATCTCCACCATGTTTCAGCCTGATAAATTAAAATTCTGGAATCCAACATTATTTTCCTGCACTAAATGTATTTTACTTATTATGTGTAAGATGAAAATGCTCTTTGGCCCCCTGCCAAATGATAAAACATTGTTTTATATTAATACTCTTATTTTTAACAAGGGTTCGCGTTTTCTCCGTTTGATAAAACATGTGTGAAATGTATGAGCGAGTAAAATCTGGAAATGCAGTTCGCTTAGAACTAGCCACAACTTGCCGATATAGTTTTGTATTTAATTTTGGCTGTATCATTCTTCTTTGGTTAATTGGTCGGTAGTAAAATTTGCATGTTGACTGTCCAATGTTCAATTCTTTGTGCATTCAAAACGTTTCCAGATAAAAAGTAAAATACACTTTAATTGTATAAAATAGTATAAATGCGTACTTAGCCTATTTTTACTGAAACTGAAAACAATTAATATTACGAAAAATAGTATTGTTAAAATATCTCGCAATGAATAAACTAAATGATTACCCAGAATAGAGGAATAGAGGAAACCCAGTTTTATACAATTTACCAATCTTTAAAACAAATAGTTAATGTAGGTTACAACATACTACTACATTTACAAAATTAAAAGAGGTAAACTAATTAATGTATACATATAAACATATTTATAGGTAATGTATAAAACAAAATTAAATATTATTTATTTTATTAATTAATTTGTATTGGATGGGAGGATGCAATTCACATAAGTATGCCTTAATATTAGTAAGTTTTCGATACTACCGTATCCTTAATCAAAAGTTATTAAAATTGTTCAAGAGCCTGCGAGGGACTTCAAACTCTCTTAATGAAAGTCTTTACCAATTGTGTTTTTATTAAAAACTTCATTGTACAAATTGGGGAAGAGTTTGGTTCAAATTAGAATAGGTACGTAAGTAATTTATATCTAAAATACATATTTGTTATTTTATTTGATATTTGGTTCGTCCTTATTAGTTGGTGCTCTCATTTCATAAACTGTGATTTCATACGCTGTGTAACAAAACCAATAACAGTAATGACAAACCTTTTACTTATCAAGCTTACATCTTTAATTACACCACAATTCACTGGAATTTACAAACGCGTTCTGTCATGCCTATGGCATTCTTGTTTTGTACTCCTCGTGCTCTTCTCTAATATATAAGATAGGTTAGCAGATCAGTCGTTATATTTGTAATAAGAATGTGTGATACTCTAATGTTTTTTATTAGTCTTGCCACAACAAATTAAAATAGCTTTGTTGTTTTGAATGGATGAATGGCATAGTGGTTTGAGCGCTCACATTTCAACCCGAAATTCGGCAGATCGCGCCTGAGCAAAAATAGAAAAACCTTTTCAAGGTGTAAACCTTTTACTGGTGACGCATTCTTTTAGTGGTAAGTTAAAATAACTCAAAAAAGTTGTTTCATTGCATAAGCTGCGGATAGGCTATTCTTGTCCATACATCTTGTCTTAAACTCTCTTTAGTTACGTCTACGTCTTAACTGAATATCAGAGATTTAATTGCAGATTTGTATAGTATTTAAGGCCCTAAAATGTTACAGTTTCAAGGTTTTGTGAATGAGTTTTAAATCAAAATAAACCGAGGAGTAAAACTATTAATGTTTTAGTTGTATTAGGCAGAACTGCTAATAAACAACCAAAACAATCATCAAACGTAATGTGTATTTGCGATAATTTAAACAAATACAAAACATTGAACAGGGACAACAAAACACAAATAACTGCGTCAAACCTGAGTCAGAGAATTTCTCATTCAAAATAAAATCTCTTGCTAAAATATATAACTTTAATCAACCACAGTTCAAAATATTCCAGATTTTTCCATCAGAGCGCATAGGAACTTGTTAACTGAATTAAATATTTGTGACTCGTTTCTATTTTTAGTGAATTTCCTTTGGAAAGTGAACTATTAGCATGACCTGCACGGTGAAACTTAAGCCCGGGACCACCATAGAAGTTCCTAACGTGACCCCCTGAACACGTTTTGGGGGGTCGTTCAAAATTTTATATATATATATATATATATATATATATAGACACACACACACACACACACATATATATATATATATATGTGTGTATGCACTCTAGCGGTCGCATTTTTTGTCCGATTTACTTAAAATTTGGTAGGGACGTTCCTTTAAATAATCTGTTGGACAAGTTCGTTGGGCAAAACAATCGGAAAACTCTAAACGCATTTTTTGGGGATTAATCTTTCAAATTTCGAATTTTTGGGCCCAAAAAGGGTCAGAAAAGCCCCAGATGTAAAATTAATGCATGTAAAAAGATGGGAATTAGAGAGGCGAAAGTTTTAAGCCCTCTCTCGTCATTCTAGCATACATATTTACCGAGTTATTAAAGATAATGTGTATTGACAAAACACAGTACGTTGTCTTATGGGGGTTTTACATTAGAAAAGCCTGTTATTCATTTGTTGGTGTACTTTTAACATCTCCAGCAACCTCACGCCTACTTTAAAGCCTGACTGGACCTTCTCCTAACCTTATAATGCACAAAATTGTATCCCCAGCATTGCAGGTAAATGAAACCAGGAGCATCAGAACAGCCAAAAAATCAATGTTTTCAGATTTCAATAAAAATTGGACAAATGTATGTTTTTACACTGATTTTGAGTTCTAAAAGTTTGTATGTGGAAATTCACTTCCCTCACGTCAGCGTGCTGCGTGCGAACTCGTTTTATTAACTGAATGGTATATTTGTAAAAATAGTTGTATATTACAACAATAAGAAGTTATGTGACAAGATGCATCTAAAAATAACTATGAATAGGCCAGATTTTAGAATGTTTTCTATCCTCCATGAGAATGTAAGTACAACGTACTGCATTTACCACCCTAAATACTTCCGCACCCGGATGGCGTAGAGCGATGATTCAAACTAAAAAGTTCTTTGTTTCATGCTGAATCAAATGGTAAAATCCGATTCTTTGTATTTTAAAAATCAATATGTAAATAGTAAGTACCCCATTTTTGGGAAAGAAAATCAAACACACATCTCAATTTTGTAGATGCGATCTGTGTGGTTTTTAATCTTGAAATTTACCACGAAGTTACTTAGACCTAAGAATGGCATGGGACGAATACGGAATCTTTCTTCTTACGTTAATTTATTTTTCCTAATATAATACCAGTCCAGTCTAACTAGGGCATGAGAGAAAGAGAAAAATTGGTCTAGGTTATAGGTTAGGTTAGAGAGAAATCAAATGGATTGGACTTGATGTTTTTATTCAGTTTGAAGTTGTGTAAAAAAGGTCAGTTCTGTACATTTTGTTTCAGCTAAAGGAACTAAAGTTGTGTCAAATTTTTAAATTTATTTCCCTATTTATTATGTTGTACTTTTGTTAATGGTATATTACCAGATTATTTCCTGTGACAAAAAAACTATTTTAAAACCTATAGAATTAGGAACAAATAACAATTCCAAGCCTTTAAATTATCCTAACACTCTTCTCCAGGGACGAGTCCAATTTTATCACAGAAATCTAATCAAAAGTCTATGCCAATAAATTGTTATCAAGATTTCAGTTTAATATTCAGTTTACTATATGTTAAACCATTATGGTTTTAATATTGTTGTCTGGTTTTATCTCATTACAAAATAATTGTTGTCATTTCAAAAGATAACTTTAAGAAAAGTTTTTAAAGCTGAAAATGTAGGTATTACCTTGTTTAATATCCTTGGTAATACCAAGGTTGGGAAGGTAATACCTACAGTTTCAATTGATAAATCAATATCCAGTGGTAAGAAAAATTAATTAAAAAATTGATCACATTATACACATTTATGAGTGATTAGGGTTAGCTTAATATTTATTAATCCGTAAAATTGTTTTAAGAAGCATGAAATAAGATAAATAAGAGCAAAGATTTCAGATGATGAAAAGAGTCTCTACAGGTATGCACTTTGGGCAACGGCTACTAAAATATTCAATTGTAAACACTCCACAAGTGATTCAGCTGTGACAAACAGATTACATAATGTGACAGATGAGCCTCACCCTACATCTAACGGAACTGTAGAACTCTCAACAGGCTGCTTATGGAGATGACTTGATTAGAATTAGGTTAATAATATAATTGTGACTCTAGTTCTCACTCACCCTGCAGTCATTTCTTGTTTTTGCCAAAGGGAAAATAATATCATCTGGGGTAAATTCCAGTCATAGAGGAAATATGACAAACAGAAAAAATAGATAAACAGAAAATACTTTTTTACAAGGAAATACATCCAATCGGAGAATAACTACATTAAATAAACGTTAAAATGACCAAGAGAACTGTGATACCGTAACTGAGCTGCCCTCGTTTGGAACCTTGACAAAACTAATAGTACGATAAGTATGTGGTTGGAATAAACCGCGACACAATATCAACCCGGGAACTGGAGCGGCAGGACTTCAGTATGGCTCTAGGAGGGTTGGAGGAGCGGTTGGAGGGGTGGTCGGGGTTGGAGGGGTGGATTGGAAAGGGAGGTTTATCCTGATCTCATTACACAGTGGCTTACGCGGTCAGTCTGAGTAATGCCCTTGGATACATCCCGCTAATAAATCTCGTTTGTAGTAAAAACACATGGATTTCTTCAGTCATGTGAGTATTTATGTAAAATTAATTTCTTTGTACTATATTTTCTTAGTTGTTATTTTACTCTTGACTAGACAGGTCGGTAAAATAGCATCTTTCTTCTCCGTGCAAAAAGGTATTTTAGAGCAAGATAATATGTATTTACTAAAATCAGAAAAACGAGAGATTTGAAATATTCCCAAAAATAAGATACCATTTGATTTGTCGGATTTATGTTTCATGTTGGATGTATTTATGTGTTGGTTTTAGTTACCAACAACAAACATAGACAAATTTATTAAGACATTAATAAAATATAATTTCATAAATTTACCCAACCAGGAATACACTTTATCGCACATTGATTGAAGAAAACAAAACGGAGATAAAGTTCAACCCGCCGATGCCACCAGCCAGAAACGTTGTTTTTGTTTCCTCGCAAAGAAATTGAAGACGACGTTGAATGAGAACAAATTTCCCTTAATAAAGGGATCTTAAAATGAAATGTGGCGTCTGTGTTTAGTGTAGAGTGTAGAGAAATTAGTCAGTTTCAGTTATGCTGGTCTATAAAATTGTGAGTCTAAATAAAACCTACTATTTACATAAACTTTAAAATAAAAGGCTAATGACCTTCACAAACAATCACCTTAAAGAACAATTTTAACTATTGTAAATATAGCAATTTTTTTATGACGGGTGAAGTAAGAACGCCTTATTTAACGTCGGAAACATTCTTGGCCTTCCGTCTGTTGGTTTTTAAGAGCAATACATGAAAAATACTTATAACTTAAAAAAGCTTTACTGACCAATATAATATTTATGTTTCGTTATAGTTAATACTAAATATGTTATAAAGAATAAATACTTTATTTTATGGTACTTATCTATTCGAGCCAAAGAGCCGCCGTTGTTATGTTTGAAAGATAGGAAAACACTTTACCTAAATGATACCCAATAAAAAAGTTAGGATATGAAATACAACTAAATATATATCACAACGTCCACATTGAACTGGTGAGTTATTATAATACGATAGGGAATGTAAACAACAGAGACTATAACTAGGTGAACTATATTTTTACTAACATACATCCAGACTATTAGTATGGTCTAAAATATGTAACACAACAGGGAAAATTCAGATTAGCGTTATTAATAAAAAATATATAACTACTTTCTTCCTCTCTTTTAAACAATCAAAACTTCGGTTTAGAAGTAATTTAAACTAGGTTTCTGTTAAAATAATAGAAAATTTCGGTGTTTGATGGAATGTAAAACAATTACTGTCAACAAGTCAAAAGCTTTTTATATTTATATTTCGAATTTATTTTAAAAGATAATTTGTCTTAACATAATATAAATGGATAAAATATTTACCGAAACACAGATTTTAGAAGATTAACTGTAAAATAAGCTTTAAACCTCTTATAAAAGTAATACTTGCCAACCAAAACAGCAAAAACAAGCAAAACCTAAAGGAAGCCTATTTTTTCATAGTTCTTTTAAAGTGTCATAAAGTAAAAAAATATTTGTCATATCTATTTTTAACAGTAACACTATGCATAAAGTATATTTTTGAAACAATAACAGCAACCGAGTTAAAATACACTTTTGAGAGATACAAACAAGAGGCTATTAAATGATGCTTTTGTTGTTGACATTGTCCGTCACAACACATTGGGGCGGTCTTTGTTTTCCCTTTTATCTCGTATTGGTATAGGTACTTTCCTTCTGAAACATAAATTCCCCAAGTGATAACAGCTTTTGAGATAGTTGTGTTTTTCAAGGTTTTAATAACCCTGCATATTAGATGAAAGGTATGTAATTTTTCCAAAAAGATCACTTAGGTGGAGTTTAGTAATAACTTGTAATCAATGCATGTTGGTATGAACCCAGTTACTTTAGCACAGGGCGCTAAACCCGGTAGAAGAAAAACCTCTACGGTATAAATTAGCATTAGGCTTGTTGGACTCATTATATATAACAATTTTGTACTGAGATAGTTATTGTCGCGCGATCTTTATCCTTGGATTTAATCTATGATTTGTTTATACGACTGATTAGAAACCACAGCAAGTTCATGAGACAATGGAGCTTTAGAGTAGTGGGAAATCGACATTATGTTCAGAGTGATTACCTGTTTCAGTAGAATAACATCATAATGGAAAAATGGTAAGTAAAAAAGGTAAAAATAATAATGGTTGGATAATTTAATAGTAGCATAGCCAGGCACTAGAAGATGGCCAATACCTTACGGTGGCACTAAAAGTCACTGATATAGTAAGAAGTTTCAATAGATCGAAATAAATAGAAAATAAGACGAAGAAAATAAATAGAAAATATCAAGAGGAATTATTTCGCCAACAAGGAATATACACAATCTACGTATAAATTTAATTTTAACAGCAATAATGATGTCAAATTTTGATATTGAAACTTCACTAAGGTATAATGATTTATAGAGTGTATTGATGTTATACACCTGTACATAATAAATTAATAGCATTGATCTTCTTTTAAACTTAATTTTCTGACGTAATGTTGTTTTTTATTAAGTTAAATATTTTAAAGAATATTTTTAATGCAATAGTTTAAAACCTATTGCAAGAAGGTTTGATACAATTAGCATCAAAATCAATTACAAGATAAATTAAACGAAAAACGGATAATTTGTGAATTCTAGGAGATTATATGCGTAATCTACAAGAAAAATAATATTTAAAAGGGCTTACTAAGTTTGTTTATGCTACTTATATTTCGGATAAAATAAGTTTGGCTCTTGGTTTACATCTTTTAAATCTTTTTCCAGGACCTAGAAACACGAGTGATACTTTTAAAACAAGTTTAAGGGTAAAAACTTCAAATACAAATTACGAAACAGCTCTCTATACATTGTAGATATATTGCAAACAGCTCGTTTTAGAAAGGTTCGCCCACGCCCTATTGGCTTGATATTGTGATAGTTCATATAATTAATTTAAATATACAAGGATTTTCGTAATCTAAGTTGGCATGACCGTCTGCTCTTTATTTAATGCTTGAATGTTCTTTAAAGACGCGGGGTAAAAAGTCAATGCACTCTACAAAATCCATATATATCATCCCCTTTATTTTTAAGGAAAAGGTACTTTAAATAATTAAACTTACTATTAGTTATCGATTCGTTACGTATTTTTTCAAAGAAGTGAGAAAGAATTTAAAATGTATAACTTCAAATTATTGTATCAATTACTGTTATAGTCAACGTATTTGAATACTGCTCTTATTTGCAGTAAAAATAACGATGAACAAACGACTGTTTTATTTTTTATATTGTTTTTCACTGCCGGTTTGGGTGGTCTTTGTTTTCGATTTTATCTCGACACTGGTGCTGTCGGTCGCCATTAAAAACAACTCTCTCTTTATAAGAGTGAAACCCCCTAGCATCCTTTGTGTAATTTTGCATTCCAATGTTTATAAAGCAAGTTATATTTATTATATTTTGAAGAACTATTGAATGCACGGTTACTTGCTGGCTTTGATTTCATCAAACCTTTGATGGCCAATTCAATTTTACAAGTCAGAGGGTTATGTAAAAATGTTTTATTGGCTCGAACTATTATTATTTTGACCTATGATTTAATCCGTGGGTTCTTGTCGTAATAAGGAACGGTAATCATTTGATTATGTTTATGTTTATGTGTTGTTAAAGGGACGGATTCAGAGATCCAAAGATTCAAAGATCCTCACACGTCAACCGAAGCTTATTGTGTGTCCCTTGTACGTTAGTATGGCAAACCAATGCCCGTACCCTTTACGAGATCCAGGAGTTTTTTACCAATACTAGCGTCCCTTTCATCACCTGGTTGCTTACAACCAAACAGAGCCCTTCTCCTTGCCCCGAGTCTCTCGCAGTCCAGTATGATGTGCTTGGCAGTCTCTTCAGACTGATTGCAGAGCCTACACACCTGACTTTCATTTCTGAGTCCGAGAGTGTGGAGATGTTTCCTGAAATGGCCATGTCCAGTTATCAGAGCAATCAACTGCTTAACCCGACCTCTGCCCAACCTCACCAACCAGTTAGTGAAGTAAGAGCTAGTATCTGCTAGCAGCCTTTTGCCAAGTGCTTGACCAGTATGACCTTGCCATTGCTGGCGATTTGATTACTCTTGATGAGTAACAATTTGGAACACTATTCCGTTTTTTGTTTCGTAATATGATCTTTCTTTCGAATTTCAATAGTTTTCTGAGAATAACTGTAGTACTTACTTAAACTATTTGTTCATGTATTCATAAATATAACGTAGATGGTATTTTATTACTTATAGTGAAACTTTAAGCCACTTAAGTCAAGTGGCAATTCAGTGTGGTCGATATTTTATTGATCTACTTAAATATATAAATATGAATTATATTCGTAGTAAATAAAAGTTATTTACGATGGATAGTAAAAGTAAAAAAGATATAAATACTAAAGAGGAGCGTAAAATTAATACAGTAAGGGTAAATTCTTGATTAAAAACAATACCTGAATATACTTCTCTCTGAAGCAGTATTATTCAAGAAACGAATCAATGAGAATATGCAGGATTTATTAAGAAACTACTGGTGTAAGGTTGTAGTTATTCTTGTAACTATTAGGTATGAAATATGCCAATGGGCAGACAGTAGCAGGATTAATGGGATAGCTGTAAATTGTGGCGTGTTTAACATGCACGTCTTAGCCCGGCTAACTCTCCTAAGACAAGAGACAATTAACTTCTGTAATTGCTTTGGTTAAGCAAATTTAATTAGTGCCCCGAAGTTGGTGTTGGCGGAAGAAGTTTGACCACAGCAAGGGGGTAAAGGAAAGGGGTTGCTTACAACGGATAGCATTCTTTCATTATATAACTATTATAATGAGGTTAGGGTGTTAACCTACCACGATTATTTATGATGTTTGCGATGTTTTTATAAAAAAGAGGAGATAGTTGCTTAATAGTTGCTTAAACGAGTGGCCTAATGTGACTTCATTAGTTATTTTATATTGATGGCGTTTTACTGGTGACCTTTATTTATTTAGTATTATTATTGATAAAGACTGATATTATTATACAAATATTTTAATACTTTAAATTGATTATAGATGTATAATGAATAGGTGCATACAAATCAGGCCCCCAAGTTTTAACTGAGCTGTGACTGTAGAATGCGCAGTGATCTACAGCAGCAGTGGAGTGGAGGGGGAAGTGGCTGTCTCAGTGTACAATGCTTTCCCCTTCACCGCTGTACGTCTCTTACTTCCCCTCTCACGCATCTCGGACCTGAAATCGACCTGACAGCCTTCTTTTACGAATCTCTTCTTGAAAAAACCCGTGCTTTAATATTCCTTGACTGCCACTTGGGTACTATTCGATAAAATACTTAAGGTCCGTTAGTTTCAGAAATGATTGTGGATATTTTCCTTCAAAATCACAGAAAAACAAGAATCACGACGTTTCTGGATTGGAATTTGATCCCGTATTCAAGTGAGAAGAATACCTTATGCTATTTTTTTAAATATTATATCGCCCCTGGATATTTTCTCATCTGAATACGGGATCAGAATCCACATAACGAAACTTGTTTTTTTTATTTTTAAATACTAATGTAAAATTTCGCAATTGTTTATTAGCTGACGTAAACTCCCCATCACCAACAACAAACTTTAAACCAAAATTCCCGGTAAATTACAGGGACAAAAATATGTATAATACTTTTTCAAATCGCCTGATATAAGTAATGCCCAATATTTCAGCCTAAAATATTTTAAACCCGAGCAATAATATGTTAGTAATAAATTCTAGGTATAACACTATAAACATATCCCCTAGTATTCTAAGTTGTATTCTAAAATCCCCTAGGGCTTTGCCCCATTGGCCATTAAGGTAGAGTGTTTAATAATTGCAGACGATTATTATATGTTAAAGGTATTATTTAAACATATTTATAATCTTATCCTCCCTGTGTTATTACAATATCCAGATTTAGTTGTATTAATTGTTCCTTTACATTGGTAATTAACATATAATTGTTCTTACCACAACTATATGAGATTTTGACCAACATCTGATTCATCATTGATGACCTAACTACATTTCAGGAGACTTTCCTCGAGATTGTCGACGCGTTTCATCAACCTCAGTGTAAACGATGGCTTTACAGTTCAACTCAATCAAATTACCCTAACAGCCTTTGAAACGTTGACTAACTTGTTTTGATAATTAATTTGATTTAGTTGATTATACAAGGGCTACGCTCTACTTGTGGACTTTGTTTGAACATTGGATGTGTGTTTATCATAGTGGTAGCACTAGAAATTTCAATAAAACTTAGTGGTTGTTTTAAACATTAATTACTATACTGTTTACATAAATAATTTGTTTAATTTACGGTATTTTGGAATGAGGCTTGTTCTTCGCATACGATTTATTAAAATACAATAGAAAAATAATAGTTTTAAGTAATTCTTCAAGTGAGGTCCGACAATTCACTCTAATACGGAATGGGTTGTACTTAAAATGTCACTACATAAACATTTGACTAAAGAATAATTGAAAACGTATGGTTTATTTTACAAAGTTACATCGGGGCGAGCTGTTTTGTTTAGATTCATAAAACAAAACCAATTTTTAATGTCTTGAGCTTGTATAATATAATAAATCGATGTGTGTATTTATCTTTTGATCCATCATGCACTTGCTGCTGAGCCAATTGAGCAACTGAGCAATTAAGTACTTAAATTTATCAAAATGGGAATAAACCTATATTTTATGCTTTAAGAAACACACGGGCTGTTAAATGGCCTTCACGTTTATATTTTGAATCTTGTGAAAACTTACTTTTACAGAGTTTAATCATTGATTATAAATATAAGTATATAATAGTATATTTATAGTCAATGACCATTGACTAATTATTGCTAAAACAACATTTATGAACACTAATAGTCCAGAAGGTTTTCCATAATGCAGTGCACACTTGCTGTCTCCCTATGCGATGCTGGATATTTCAAAGAGACAACATAATATTGAAGTAAACAAAATTACTAATTGGCGACATCAATTTAGGTTTTTGAAAAATAATCTCAACAAGTAGCTTGACTTTCTTTACGACTAGTTAATACTCGTAATTTTACTCGAAAAAAATGTAGTCTGTTAACATATGTTTAACAGAAAACCTGACTCAAGTTATATGTTGGATGAATTTGATCGAATGTGTTCAACAAACTGCTTTGATATTAGGTGGAAAGAACCATTTGCTGTATTTGTCAAAGTTAACAAATACTACTTGCTGATTGTAATGTTAGTGATTCTTTAGTAATGTATTTTATTTACTGAAATCCCATTTAAATAATAGCGCTAATTGTTTTGACTTAAACGACATGTTAATTTTTTCTATTTACAAAATGTTGGAAATACTTTCTCTCTGTCAAAAGTAACGTTATTTCTCGTTTGCTAGTAATTTTTGAGAAATACTGCTACATTTCCCGAATACCTGGGATCAAGCCCTTAATTTTGTGCCATATATCATCATCCTGCAATTTGCAAAACACCCACAATTCCGCCTTAAACATTTTATTTGCAGAATTATATATAAAGATAAAAGCAAGAATTTTACTCTAAAATAAATAATAGTCACTTTTATTGGCTTATACAATTACTAAGGCGAGTAAAACTAACATATTCTTTCTGTAATAAACATTACATTACTCTCTGAAGGAGTGTTAGATATTTGTAAAACGAATAAATAAGGATATGAGCAATAATTCTTGCAATTGTATGATTTGGCATATGCAAACGGGCAGCCACTAACAGGATTCATAGGACAGCTGTAAATTGTGGCGTGTTTAACATGCACGTCTTAGCCCGGCTAACTCTCCTGAGGCAAGAGACAATTAACTTCTGTAATTGCTTTGGTTAAGCAAATTTAATTAGTGACCCGAAGTTGGCGTTGGCTGAAGAATTTTGACCCCAGATTGAGAGCAAAAGAGAGGGATTACTTAAATTGGATAACGCAGAGAGGCTAAGATCCTGCCTTTTGGCTATATTAAAGATGTATCGATTTTTACCAATGTAACAATTTTTTAATTGGCAGAGTGATGATCTAGATAAGAATGGTAGTGATTTATGACAAAATATGTGAATGTTCTTCTTTGTTTTACAGTTATTTATACACTTAATGCATAACCAAAAATTACCATAGGATGTATAAATACTTAAGCCAGCCTAATATTCAAATAATTGTATACTAGACGATTTCTAAGTGTCAAAGCTTAGTAACATAAAAATTACATTGATTGTATTTTTTAATTCTATGTTTTTCACTAAGCCTAGATTAACTATTATCTTGTTTTTATGCAAATGTCTTCACAGTAGATCATGTGTGTGAGGAGTCATCTAATAGAGGAACAATATTTTTTGATTAAGATAAATATAATTTTTTTATTATTCATATTTTTATTACTTTTCACCCACTTCATAATGGGTATGTAAAGTTTAAAAAAGTCATACTAGTAGTGCATTAAGACACATATAAAACGTAAACCATTTTAAGCTTTGCTACAAGAATATTATTTGAAAACTAAACCCTGCAACCCTTGTTTGAATCGCAGGATATGGACCTCATCATCGAGTCCTGTCTTAGAAGTTATAGTTTCACAATGTCCCCATCATGCTGCTGTTACAGTAAAAGCTTAATTGATGTGTTTGCTACTTTTTAATTTAAAGAAAGTTAATAATTGATTTCTAATTAAAAATATATCGAACATTTGCACTGACAAGATCAGCACGGACTAATTCGTGTCTAACCTGTTTTCAAAGGTGTTTGCAACTTGAATGCCTAGAGAATCCCTTCTCGACTCTGTCTTTTTCAAAGTATACTGTAGCCACATAGTTTTTTAACTTGTATTTATTTATTACTGAATGCTTCGAATTTGTCCGTTGAAAGGCAGTATAAAGCGTATTAAATTTACTCTAAATGGTAAAAAGGTGAATCACGCAGTAAATTTCCATTACACGGTAACTTATTATTTAACTTATTATTATTAACATTTTATGTAAATGAAGCCACGAGAATTACTAGTGTGAGAACCCTATGTACCACTTACATGATGTTAAGGTTCAATAAATAGCATATTATGTACATTTCCATTTGTTTATTTATATTTATTCCTATGAAATTCCCATAGTACTGTGATCCCAACTCCATATGCCTAAGGTTTACTATATTTTTGCTTTCATTAACGATATAGGCCTACCTATATCAAAACAAGTAACCATAATTATATAGGGAATGGATGGATGAATGGATAGAGCATGTCAACTTTGACTCTGGTGGTACTTGTTTCCGGAACTTCCGGTAGCCAATAATATATAAGCTGTTAGCCATTTTGTTTTTGACATCCTCTATTTTTGATTGGGCCATATGATAACCGGTGTAACTGGTTGAAATCGATCGCCTTGTACCATATTTTGTGTATATTTTATCGTCTTGTATGTAAGTACAGTATAATTGTAAATATACTTTGTAGTGTTGTCAGACGTAGTTTATTTATCCTGTTTTATAGTACAACTATAAATGTATACAACCGTTAGAATACACTAATACACACTTGGGGTTTTATCTTCAGTTACAACGATATTTATTCCTAGTAAACTAATATTTATTTTTGTTACTAATCCTGGCCAACTTGTAACCAGGATATTGTAACCAGGCCTACTTGTATCCTGGCCTACTTGTAACTTGAAGTTAAACAGGACATTTTCAATGTGTATACTTTTGACGTATTTCTGGTTTATCATAACTCTAGTTTTAAAAAGTTTGTTCCTCTAAAATCACTCCAAACGCTAAATTTAAAGATTTTCAATTAAATTATTTTAAAAATATTTTCAAGTGGTAGTTAATAAGCACATACAACAAAAATTAACACTGAACGATAATCAACGAGAGTGACGAGCCATGACTTGAAACCATTATGTTACGCTTAGCGTTGGCCTTGCCTACTGAACGAGCATTGTAAGAAAGTACAGCACGTTCAGCTGTATCGTTCACCTCGTTTATAATGCTACTCATCAGTCCTAAATAGTACTTGGTAATCATATTTCCATTGTCAAGATCAGGTATTACATTCATGAGTGGTTAATTCAATATCATCATGAACTTCAAATGAAGGCGTAACACTAAATAAATCAGATTTACTAATAAGAACTTTCCCAGTTCATGTAAGTATGGGGAACGAGATTAAAATGTTCAGTATTTGAATCAGAATCAACAGGGGATATTGTCTTTAGAGTGCTACAAATCAACCACATTTCTATTATCTCCTTGGTTACTGAAGGAATCAGTTATTGAAATGACAGAATTAAGGTTACTTGTTGCTAATTCAATTCTGGTATGCTCCGTTATTTACAGACCTCCAAATGATTCAAACTTTACCTTGTTTTTGAGCATCTTGATAATTATTTAAATTCCAAAATTAAAAGCAGAAAGTTTGTTTTTTTGACTGGCGATTTCAATATTGCGAAAGAGAAAAATCCTGTTGAATTTCACACTTTTAATGATTTACTTGATTGCTACAGACTCAAAATCAAAATAGATTCCCCCACCCGCATTCAGGTAGTTGCTTTAATGTTTTAACTAATATTCCATCTGTCTTTTGTAATGTTGTTCAACCATTCATTTCTCCAGGTGTGATAGCAGAAAAAGAGAGTATAATTAACTTAAGAAGAAATATAGGGAGAACATACTTAGGGCAAGGTTTGTTTTTATTTTTGATTAAATTAGGGCTTCCAAAAATCCCAGTAAGACTTCTTGGAATTTTATCAATAACTTTAGACATAACAATAAACTTACATACAATCCCAACCTTTTTTTGGAAATAGATGGTAGAATAAATCAAGATTCCGAAGATGTTTGTAATATTATAAATAATCATTTTCTTAGTCCGAGTATTTGTTCTTCAACGCCAGTCAGAAGGTAGCTTAACTCCTCTTCTGAGTTAAAAGATTTTAAGATTTTATCTATAGATGAACTCAGACAAATCTTACGCTCAATAAAAAGTAAAAACTCTGCTGGCTACGACGGTATTTCAAGTAAATTAATTAAGTCTTGTGCTCATGAATTAGAAAACCCCTTGTTGCATCTGGTCAACACCTCTCTTTTTCAGGGAGTTTTTCCAGGTGGTGAGAAGCTGGCTATTGTTAAGCCCCTTCATAAGAAAGATAGTAAGCTACTTCCCCAAAACTATCGTCCAATCTCACTCCTACCAACAATTTCTAAAGTTTTGGGAGAAGGCAGTGTGTCAAAATTTAATGCATTATTTGGATGACCATAACTTACTTTTTTGACAACAATTTGGCTATCAAAAAATAAACTAACCAAGACTTTGTCAATAAATGCATCGATGCCTTGTAGGGGGGTGATTCTGCAGTTGGCTGCTTTATCGACCTTTCCAAGGCGTTCGATTGCGTCAGTCACAAAAGTTTGATTAATAAACTTGAACATTTGAGAACTAAACAAAGTGCTTTGAGCTGGCTAATCTCTTACCTCAACAACACAAAGCAACAAACTACAGTGAATTTTACTTCTAAATCAAGACACAATTATTTTCTCAAATTGCCCCAATCACAGTTGGAGTCCCTTAAGAATCTATTTTAAGCCCAGTTATTTTTTAATTGATAAAAATGACATTTATTTTTCAAGCTCTATTCCGCAACAATTTAACAATTTTAACAATTTTTGCCGACGATACTTCCTTATTCATGAAAAACCGAGACATAACTGAACTTTAAAGAGAGACTTTTGGCCAGCTCAACACTATTTCTCAATACTTTTCTGAAATTAACCTGAATATTAACTCTAAAAAAAACCAATACATGTTCATAACTACAGCTCAAAAGAAAAAAATGTCTAGATAGGGCTGGCTTCCAGGCACCTTCTGTGCTTTTGGATGAAGAGATGCTTGAGGAATCTTCTTCAGTGGACTATTCGGGAGTGAGGTTGGACGATGGTCTTAGGTGGTCAGAGCATATTGATAAATTAGCATTAATTTTAACCTAGAATGTTTTTGTTCTTAGAAATCTGACCGCCTTCAACAATTTAGCTTTAAGTAACTTAGTCTATTTTAGTTTGATCGAAAGCCATTTAAGGTATTCGATAGTACTTTGGAGCTTATTTAGTAAATTGAATCTTAGACGAATTTTCATAATATAGAAAAAACAATTAAATGTATCTCTAGGCTTCGGCCTAGCGATTCATGTTGGGAGAAGTTCAAAGAGTTGCAGATCCTCAACGTTCCATCTCTTTATATTTACAAAACACTTATATATGCTAAGGAAACCAATCAGATACATGCTCATCAACATTCATATTTTACTAGAAACCAAGTAAATTTAATGTAAATCCGTCTGTACAGCACAATTTAAAGCTTTATGAATCCAAACCAGGTTATGCCGGCTTGAAATATTTTTCACAACCTCCATCAGCTATTAAAGAAATCAATGACATTAAGAAGTTCAAGTCTAATTTAAAGTAACATCTTATTGGAAGAGCTATTATGATCTGCCACAATTTTCCTAATTTCTCTCTTTTTTCCTGATTTCTTCATGAACGGGTTTTTTTATTCTTCATTTTCATTTCGACATTCCAAAGCACTACCATACCTCACCTTATAGCACCTGATTGGACAACGTTGGTCTTCGACAACCTCAGAGAGTTATGACGGGTCCTATGCCTCTGAGCCTGCGGGACGTACGAAGGAGGTACCACGTTTACGTTTTATACCTATAAAACCGTAACTGTCTTTTTCCCTCCGGATACTGGTCTGATAAACCTTGAACGGAAGTAGAAAAGCAACATATTAAGGAGGCAAAGCTACTTTGACGAGTAAAAACTATGGTGTAAATACCTGATTCCACAAGTGATTCTTGTTGCAACAAGATTCACTTGTGGAATCAGGTATTCACACCAATTGAATAATTCTCAACGATTCGGAGGCTAAAACATAACAATTGACGGTGTAAAGTGTTAGTACCTTAAAAATATGTGCGACAATTTTAACTGTGATTGGTTTATATATTGAATTTCTTCGCACCCCTACTTCATTTCCAATAATGATTTCAAAGTTTGTGTTAACTTTTTGTAAATATATAGGTTTAAAATTATTTTGTATTTCTTATTCAGTACCCCAGCTCAAGATTTGCCTTTTGGAGTGTAATTTATTTACGGGATGTAATAGAAGACGTCTTACACACTTTAAAATTTATTTACACCTATACTGTATTCACATAACAGACCGTAAACATATATACCAGATGGTACAAGGCTATCGATTTTGAACAGTCACACCGGTCATCATCAGGCCATTGAGAGAAATGACAGAACCAAAATGACGCACCTGCTACATAATATCTTATTGGTTACCGAAAGTTCCGGATACAGGTTCCTAAATATGCCACCTGAGTGAAAGTTATCTTGTTTATTTATCAACTTATCTCTATCTTTACATTTTTCCTTACATATAAACAATTCTTCCCATGCATTCATTTAATTTCCTGATTCACGATTCTTGAGGATGCTGAGGTTTTCTTCTATTTTCCCTATGGTGTGGCCATTTTCTAAAAGATGTTTCGCTACGTTTGATATTTCCGGTTTCCTATACTTCCAAGCCGATACATGGTTCTTAAATCTTTTAACAAAATTGACAGTTTGAAATATAAAAGCTATCACAGTTGTTACAATAAATTTTGTAAACGAAGCGCTGGGCATGTCGAATTAGTTACAATCTTCTATCTTGGGTAATAGGTCAAGTTTATTTTTATAAACCGGTAATTTAAATGTTGTAATTAAAATTTAAAATATAAAAGTTATCACAATTGTTACAACTAATTTTTTAAACGCCGCGCCGGGCATGTCGAATTTGTTACAATCTTCTATCTTGGGTATTAGGTATATATATAAAGTTTATATATTGTATATCTGTGGAAAATACATATTAATTTTGCAATGGAATGTTTAAGTTGTATAGTGTCTTTTCGGATATTTATAACAAACCTGATAACAGTTGAGAATGAAAAGTATATAGAAAAATAAAATGAGAGTAGTTGTTTAATGAAGGCATAACATGAGAAATAACTAGATCAAATGTAATTTTGGTGCACACATTTTTAAGGGTGTTTTCATTACGCTCAGTTAGCCCATAGTGTTGATGATTATAGCACAAGGCTCTGTGTTTGCTCTGACAGAGGGGCTGATAACATTGTAAAAGGCCATTTTCAGTTCATTGCGTTCAAAATAACTTACTTCTGATTCTTTACACCACGATGCAAATTATATCTCAACGGTTTTATTGGTACAGAATCTTTTGATTCATAATATTGTAGTGATTAGATGTTAAGTGGTAAAAACTTATTTGTAAATATTTTCTGACAAGGGAGTTATTAACAATACACAATATTGTCATTTTACACAACTTACAACTTTTTAATCCCAATTATTTTTGTATTTCGCAAACTGAAAATAAGATATATTTAACAACGTTTGCCTGTAATATTTCTGAAAATTGTAGTTTTATATTACCTTTCCGTCACCAGTTCTGTTGTAATCGTTTTTTCACTACCAGGTTTTTTCCATGTGATCATGATACAACTTTGTATCGAAACCTGGTAGTGAAAAAACGATTACAACAGAACTGGTGACGGAAAGGTAATGTAAAACCACTATTTTCATAAGTCTTACCAGTTCAGGGGCAATTCTCAAATATAAATGTAATATTTCATTGAGTCTAGAAGATATACTGGATATAATACACTCTCCTGATTGCCGCATCCAATGTTTTGGTAATTACTTTAAATTAACTCACCTACCATCTCTCATGCTGTTTTTGAAATCCAGGTTAAACCACTTTTTGAGAATAATTCCGAATTTAAAATATCATTTTAAAATTAACAATGGGTGAAGTAGTGCAATCGTTGTGGTCCAACAAATTGACCTAATGTTTCGGTCACTTACTCGTAGTTCTCGCTGATACGCATTTTTAAAATGTGTATGATTATCTAATGCCTGTAACATTCATCTTGTAAGACGGAAGTTTTACTAGTACTTACAGTTAGGCTTTGATAAAATCATTTTAACATACAACGCCTGTTGCCTTTTCAAATTATGTATTTATACTAATGAGTTTAGCCAATTAAAACTATCTCCATTAGATTAACCTTTACATTCAAATTTGCATTTAATTCCCTCCTAAAAACATAATTATATATATAATTTAATAACATCTCAAAAAAACTAACCCAAAGGAACGCAAGGCCAGTCTCATCAACATCTGTCCTTTCCCTAGGGTGCAGGTCTATCAAACTGGTTTACTTTTGCAATTTTGCAGTATACGCGTTTTATTTTAAACTTTCCTAAAATGTTCCATCTAGTTAGGAATTTTAAAAGTTTGATTTTAGAAAAAGGTTTGTTCTAAAATATTTAATGGAACCTTTTTGTTGATCAAGAATGTATGAAATTCCTTTTATACTTTCTGATTGTATAGGGTAAAAATAAACAAGTGTGATTGTGGTGCATTCTGAATAAATTATCAGCAATAGGCATTAAAGACAAAGAATTTAACTGGATAATATCTTATCTTCCAAATAGATCTCATATAACCAAAATAGATTTTTAATCACAGTGGAATTAGAACATCTTCTTACTAAAATCCTAAAGAAGTTAAATTTGGCGTCCCGCAAGGATCAATACTTGGACCCATTCTTTTTATTTTGTATGTAAACGAAATTTCAAGCTATACCTTCCAAGAAACCTCACTATCTTCGCAGACGACACCTCTGAATTAACTTCACATAAAGATCTTAGGTTTTAGAGCAGGAAACTTTCATCAATTTAAATACACTCTCTGAATAATTTTCGAACATAGATCTTCATATTAATCCTCAAAAACCTCAGTTTCTGCATTTCATGACCGATAATAAAAGAAAGTTACTTACCAAAGCAAACACAGCGTTTCCATCAGTTGTCCTTGGTGAAACAGCCATCGAAGAAGCTCAGTATGTCGACTACTTAGGGGTAATTGGATGGTGGTCTCAGGTGGAACGATCATGTTGAAATATTGGCTAAACAGCTTTCCTCAAATATTATTGTCTTAAAAAACATTTCTTCTTTGAACAATTTTTCATTGTCTAAACTAGTATACTTTGGCTTGAATAGATATTCTCTGGGGTGTGTCCAGCAAATGTAACTTAAATAGGATTTTTGTACTTCAAAAACGAGCAGTAAGATGTATTTTGAAACTTAGACCTATAAATTCTAGTTTTGTTTCATTTAAAGAACATGGAATTATGACTGTACCTAGTATTTAGATGTATGAAGTAATTTCTTATGTCAAAGAACAACATCTTTCAAGGCACATCAGCATTCTTATAACAAATAAGAATAAATACAAATTGTAATCCCTCTGTATCACATAACTGAAAACTTTTCTAAAGCAAACCTGACTACATTGGACTCAAGCTACTTTCTCAACTCCCGCCTGAACTAGCACAGATTAATTACTTTGAAATATTCAAAAAATAGCTCAAAAATTATTTATTAGTCAAACGTTTTTACCGTCTTCCTTGTTCCCTAACCTAAACTGACCATTCACTACACATAAATCACCATCATTCCACCTCATCCATTCCATGAGTGTTGAACTCCATGACAAACACCCGAGACTGGATGTGCCACAGTCAAGTAGCCATAAGTGACTGGTCTCATGCCACGTGAGGTGGTCAATCGGGACGACGTAGGAGTAAGTAAGTGAGTAAGTATGTGGAATGTTCTATCTAAATTAATAATAATAGAAATATATATTTCTCCATTATATTATATTATTATTATATTTAATAATCATCAGGCTTTGGGTCTTACCATTTAAAATGTCACTGTGTGATATTCAATTTTTGAAGAAAAGACAGCAACTTTAAGTTTTTAATGCAACAATTAATCTGAAATTGGTGAGTCGAAAGATAAAATACCTAAAGATACACAGTATACTCGATTTCGTGCGTGTTGATGATAAAATTATTTAATTTTAATGGTTGACCACATTTTACAGCTCCATGATAATGCATGTGATCATTGTTATGAAACAAATGGATGACAATCTATAGTGTAATAGTTAATCAATGAGTTACACAGTATTAGTAAAATAACAATGACTTATTTGTTCTAAATTAAAAAGATTTTATTATTACAAAAGAATTGTCACATATACATGTTTTCTAAGAACATAATCTTAAAATAAAATTACTGTAATCTAATTAAATTTCCAAGTACTGATACTATTTTACTTTAGTAAAGACGAGAGGCATTTAACGCGATATCTTACATTCAAGAATTTAAGATTCTCGTGTAAAAATAATCGGAGTGAATTTTTTAAAATAAAAAATGTCTTAAAATTGTTTTTACACACTACGATAACCATCAAATCCGAGCCCGCCTGGACTGAGGCCCAAGTAGTTTGTCTGTAGTCTCGATTACGTGGTCCCGAGGGGTGACGCCACAACGCCTCTGCGCCCTCTGCAATGTTGTTTCACTTTTATAGCTGAAGTCTGAACTGTCATGAGTTCTTTAGCTGCCCCTCGAGGCCTGACTAGACAGTTCACTTTGTCAACTTTGAATTTTTGTTTAAACCAACAGTGGTAGGTATTTGAGTAAATATTGAAATAGTAAAAGTAAATCAATAACTGGCTCGATAGCACAGTGGTTGGAGTGTTCGTCTCGTAATCCAAGGTTCGCCAGATCAATCCTGAGCAAAAGCTGAAAATCTTGTGAAGGTTTTATGTTGGACCCAGTTGCCAATTCTCAGTGGGCGACTAATTAATGGGCTTTAAAATAACAGGTAGACCTTCGATAGCATAACGCGGGTTTTAGACCGTCCCACAAAGGAAATTCAACAAAAATGATAGAGTTCATTACTTATTTTCGAGTTTACTATAGTAAAATAAACTGTAACAGGAAACTAACACATACTTTCTCCCTTTTAGTACAACTTCAATGAATAAATTACTTTCACCAAAAAACTCAGAGTTTAACCGAGTCTGGGTTAAAATCTATTGGGTCAGCAGTAACCAATTGTTACTTGCTAGAAAACAGTGCCGCATGGTCATTAGTAACCAACTTAAGTTAGTCAAAGTATATACGGTTATTTGTAACCGAGTGGTTTGTTACTGCTAACTAATTGGTTGTTTGATCTACTAATTCCGGTTAAACATAACCTTACAGCATGATAAACACCAACCTAGTGTCCTCTGGGTTAATTTTTACTTAGTAGAAGTAGTTGTCAATAACCCATGGATCTTTAATATTTGACTCTATACTCGGTGAAAATTTAACTAACACATCGGTGGAAACTAACCTGTGGTAGTATGATGGGTCGTTCATAACCGTCTTAGGTAGGTTAGCAACATGGTTAAATTACTTTGATCTTACTTTGTGATGTTGGCTACAACTGTTTCTCTGCAGAGAGATCAGATCAGAGCAAAAGTCATCGGCGAGTGCGTCGTAGAATACACTTCAGGTCATAGGTTAAAAGTTAAAACACCTCATGCCTCGTGTTTTAGCGAATTCCCCTACAGGGAAGAAGCTATTACCGTAGTTGGAATGGTGAGACCTAGGCCCGGGACCATGATAACTTCCCGTTTTGAGACCCCCAGATGCCAAAAACACCATTAGTTCAAATTCATATATATGCATATATATACTATATATATATATATATATATATATATGTCCGTATGCACGATAACTTTCGTAAAAATGGTCCGATCTTGATGAAATTTGGTATAAACGTGTAAGGCAGCATCTATTTTCATGATTTCGAGAACCAAACAGGTCGCTCTACTTTAAAGGGGGGGATTTGTACCCCAAAAATGGGCTTTTGAACTTTTTACATATAATTATTTTTAAACCCAAATTTTGATTTACTTTATTAAATTCAGCTTAAAAAAAAATTGGTATTTTGATCATCGCTCTACGTCTATTGGTTACCGACATATTGAGAGAGCTTAACACAGTACATTGCCCAATGTTAATCTTATGGAGAATATGTAAAATTATAAACCCTGCTTAGTAAAGAATATATCAATTAAACTTGGTATGTGGCTTTATATGGTTGGGTTTTAATGCTAATTGCATACAAAACTCATTTTTTGTGGTCCACATGGCAGCAAACCTGCGTACTCAGCAGCTATAATATTATTCTTATGGAGAATAATAATCTTGCTTATTTATGAACATAAATTGATAAAACTTGGTATGCTGCTTCATCTGAAGGTGATCCATTGGTATTTGCATAAAACCCAGATTTTGTTGTCCTTGATGCAGCAAACCTGCATACTCAGTCCTAATATTTTTCTTATGGGGGATAAATAAAATATCATATCTCGCTAATTTATTAATATGCTTTGATTAAAGTTGGTAAGTAGCTTCATGACTTAGTGACAATTGAAATTCGCTGAGTATGCAGGAATGTTGCAACGGGGGTATTTAACTTTTACTATGTTCTTCTTCAATGATTATGAAGATGTGAGGAACTTTCTGACCAACTGAGGTCTGGGCTCATATATTTCATCATTTGAAGGTACGTAGATTATGGTATTCTTAATTCTGTTGTTTCAGGTTAGTAATTCAACGTTTAATGTCGGTCTACTAAATATTATTTTAGTTTAGATTTATTAATTCAGCTCTATTTGAAAATTAACTAAAATGCAGTTATTAAAATAAAGAACCTTGGGGGGAAGGCCAGTCAGTTTGTTTAGATGACTTGGAGTATATTTCACCTCTTCCCCCTACTGATAATCAGATTTGTATAACTTATATGCCTCT
This sequence comes from Allygus modestus, assembly GCA_963675035.1. Lineage (NCBI taxonomy): Eukaryota > Metazoa > Arthropoda > Insecta > Hemiptera > Cicadellidae > Allygus > Allygus modestus. Next base: position 133,117,263 of record OY776114.1, read on the forward strand.
TTTTTACATTTTAAGGTCACTCCAGTTGTTATTTATAGCTTTGATTTATTTTACTACTCTATAAATGTAATCTTCATTCAAATATTTTAATCTCTGCTCTCAGGAAACCACATGTTAATAATCATAACCAACATGAGTATTACTTTGATAGTTCGCTGGTTGATTATGAACAGCTGTTAAAATTCTTTTGTTTTTATTTGAAACTCCATAAACCCAATGTTAATTTTCTTAACTTTTCATTTTAGTTATTTTACATTATTTGATTTTTCCTGGGGATGAGGCCTGTCTAGAACTTATTTTTATCCCAGAAATTAGTTATTTCGAACATTTGAAGGAAATCGTTGGAGCCGTTTTTGAGATCCATGTCGCAAGCAAGCAAGCAAGCAAACCTTACACATATTAAAGTATAGGATATCATTAAGTTGTTAAGAATGTTTTATCTTAGGTTAGATAGGTAGGCAAATTCCCCTTTAGGGCTAAGGTAGGGCATACAATATCCCACTTTAGGGGCATTCTTAAAAACCTTATTAATACTCGTTTTAAAAACTGTTTTTTTAGCTACATTTAAAATAGAGTTGGATTGATACAACTAGATTGAAACGATAATCAGCAGACCAAAATAAATGTTGAATTCATAACCTGAGACACCACAATTAAGAGAGTAGTTATCAACATAAATTAAAATTATGAAATATATGAGCCAAGGTTGGTCAGAAGATTCCATATATCTCCATGATCATGGAAGTAGAACATGGGAAAAGTTAAAACCACGAGGCGTGAAGTGTTCAAACTTTTAACCCAGCTGCTCAGTTAAAATGACCTTCTTGGTGGGTTAACGTGACCCTGCTGCTCGGTTGGAGTAACCTATTTACTTGGTTAAAATAACCCGTTAGCTCAGTTAAAGTAACCCAGAAGATTAGTCAAAGTAACCTAGCTGCTAGGTTAAATCAACCAACTTGATCAGTTAAATCAACTAAAAATCTACTCGGTCATTTATGACCTACCAACACGCAGCAACATCAACCCCCACATGAGACCTCACCTCATCACCCCACTTTGGTATTAATATTTCATGTTAATACCTATTGCATTAGTCTGCTTAGGTTCTTGGTCAATGATTTTACCAACTTAGTCGGTCATTATTAACCCATAATCACTAACCCATTTCACAGGGTTACTGGTAACCAATCAACTCGGTCGGTGCTACATTGACCCTAGAATACTCGTTACAGTACGAGTTGAACAGAACTGATTAAATTTACATGCCAGTGCTGGGATTTTAACCCACGACCAGGACCACTGCCATGGTTGTGTGTGGTGGTGTTAGTGATGTTCTAGTGGGCGGGAAAGTCCCTGGCCCACTGTGGCTGCTGTAGGGCGCTTGGGCTCTCTTCAGCCGTGCCATGGTTCACCACCACTAAGCCAACGAGATTATCGAAACTTTGTTGTTATTGTTTGAAGAATGTATGTTAGTTGGCAAACTATTTGTCAATTTGTTCACGGATAAAGCATTGTCAGTCTTGATAACTTGGCAATACCTGTATATTATTATACGTTATATTGAAAATGTAGTCAATAATGACAACAAATCTCAAGTCCTTCTCAATTTTACCTAGGCTGTTTAAAAAAAAATGTCTTCGTTACATTATTCATTTAGAGCAGAAATATTTTGCTTACATAATTAGAATCTCAAATTCCATAAAATTTATATTTAAAATATATTTTATGTATTGTAGTTAAATTATGTTTGTTAGAAGTGAAAATTTTAAACAGACGTTTTAAGTGAAAATTCCTCATGGAACTGAACTGCATATAAGGAACAACGTGTCCAAATCAGTAAATAAACACCCAGGTAGATAGAGGGTCTGGAAATTTACCTTCAGAAAACAAACGATGCCTAATTGGACAACGGCAATAAAGTACTTTCTCACCGGGATACCGTACACCTGCGTTTTGAGTTATAAGGTTCGTACTAACATTCTTAGGCCTACTTCATATTATAACTGATAATACGCGTTTTCGACACGAATCGATTTGTCTAAATATTGGACTAATGTTAAAAATATACTAATATTTGTTCAATATACAAATTTTTCTCTCTAGTTATAATGGATAAGACAATGATGTTATCTTAAAGAGGGGATGGAAAAAGTACATACAAAAATTCTTACGATTTGGTCTTCCTATCTTGGCAGATTTAATAATTAAATATCTCGTTAATGTACACAGAAATCTAAAATTGCAATCAATGTTTTGAATTATTAAAACTGCATTTATACTTCATGTCGATTGATTAGTTTTGATTGAAACAATTTCAAGTTTAAATTATATTCCTTGTAATGATTTACAAGTCCAAACATTGGTACGCTGAGAATAACTTTTCATTACAGACTCTATTATATAATATTGTATTTTGTTTATAACAAATTACTAACACCGTTTAAACGCGAATAAATAAATCAAACACTTTTTAACTACCCTGTGCTTAGTCTTAAGTGAGCAGTGAATAGCTATTCTCACTGGCCCTGTGCACCAGTAGGCGCGACTTCCATTGTTGCAAACGGGATTTTACTGGGGCTGGGTTAGTGGCTCAACTTTCCCGAGAAATGTGGTTCGTGCGTGCGACTGCGATAGTCGGCAGTGTGCACCAGTAGGCGAGACCTCCATTGTTGCAAACGGGATTTTACTGGGGCTGGGTTAGTGGCTCAACATTCCCGAGAAATGTGGTTCGTGCGTGCGACTGCGATAGTCGGCAGCGTGCACCAGTAGGCGAGACTTCCATTGTTGCAAACGGGATTTTACTGGGGCTGGGTTAGTGGCTCAACTTTCCCGAGAAATGTGGTTCGTGCGTGGGACTGCGATAGTCGGCAGTGTGCACCAGTAGGCGAGACTTCCATTGTTGCAAACGGGATTTTACTGGGGCTGGGTTAGTGGCTCAACTTTCCCGAGAAATGTGGTTCGTGCGTGCGACTGCGATATTCGGCAGTGTGCACCAGTAGGCGAGACTTCCATTGTTGCAAACGGGACATTACTGGGGCTGCGTTAGTGGCTTGACTTTTCCGAGAACTGTGGCACATGTGTCCGACTGCGATAGTCGGCAGTGTGCACCAGTAGGCGCGACTTCTATTGTTGCAAACGGGACATTACTGGGGCTGGGTTAGTGTCTCAACTTTCCCGAGAAATGTGGTTCGTGCGTGCGACTGCGATAGTCGGCAGTGTGCACCAGTAGGCGAGACTTCCATTGTTGCAAACGGGACATTACTGGGGCTGCGTTAGTGGCTTGACTTTTCCGAGAACTGTGGCACATGTGTGCGACTGCGATAGTCGGCAGTGTGCACCAGTAGTCGCGACTTCCATTGTTGCAAACGGGACTTTACTGGGGCTGGGTTAGTGTCTCAACTTTCCCGGGAACTGTGGTACGTGCGTGGGACTGCGATAGTCGGCAGTGTGCACCAGTAGGCGCGACTTCCATTGTTGCAAACGGGACTTTACTGGGGCTGGGTTAGTGTCTCAACTTTCCCGAGAACTGTGGTACGTGCGTGGGACTGCGATAGTCGGCAGTGTGCACCAGTAGGCGCGACTTCCATTGTTGCAAACGGGACATTACTGGGGCTGGGTTAGTGTCTCAACTTTCCCGAGAACTGTGGTACGTGCGTGGGACTGCGATAGTCGGCAGTGTGCACCAGTAGGCGCGACTTCCATTGTTGCAAACGGGACATTACTGGGGCTGGGTTAGTGTCTCAACTTTCCCGAGAAATGTGGTTCGTGCGTGCGACTGCGATAGTCGGCAGTGTGCACCAGTAGGCGAGACTTCCATTGTTGCAAACGGGACATAACTCGGGCTGCGTTAGTGGCTTGACTTTTCCGAGAACTGTAGTACGTGTGTGCGACTGCAATAGTCGGCAGTGTGCATCCAGCCTAAGGCCCTGCCAATGTCCAACTGTTGTTATACCACACAAGTATCATTACTGCATGTTGTACAATACGTTATCTGTGTTCTTTACCATACAGGATGTGTGAGACAGTGGTGAGCGGTTTCTCCGATAACCTCAAGTCATAAATTTCCCAATGTCACAGTAAGGCCCTGCCAACGTCCAACATTCATTTGTTATACCACAAGTATCATTACTGCATGTTGTACAATACGTTATCTGTGTTCTTTACCATACAGGATGTGTGAGGCAGTGATGAGCGGTTTCTCTGATAACCTCGTCATAAATTTCCCAATGTCACAGTAAGGCCCTGTCAACGTCCAACATTCATTTGTTATACCACAAGTATCATTACTGCATGTTGTACAATACGTTATCTGTGTTCTTTACCATATAGGATGTGTGAGGCAGTGATGAGCGGTTTCTCTGATAACCTCAAGTCATAAATTTCCCAATGTCACAGTAAGGCCCTGTCAACGTCCAACATTTGTTATACCACAAGTATCATTACTGCATGTTGTACAATACGTTATCTGTGTTCTTTACCATACAGGATGTGTGAGTCAGTGGTGAGCGGTTTCTCTGATAACCTCAAGTCATAAATTTCCCAATGTCACAGTAAGGCCCTGTCAACGTCCAACATTCATTTGTTATACCACAAGTATCATTACTGCATGTTGTACAATACGTTATCTATGTTCTTTACCATACAGGATGTGTGAGGCAGTGGTGAGCGGTTTCTCTGATAACCTCAAGTCATAAATTTCCCAGTGTCACAGTAAGGCCCTGTCAACGTCCAACATTTGTTATACCACCCAAGAGGTATAACTTAATAACAGCATTGTGTTATATGGGACAAAACCATAGGCACCTATTGAAAAAAGGAAACTAATTTAATTAGTTTAGTATCTAAGTAAAGAGACTTTAAGAAAACATCTCAGCTTATTTTACTAAAATATAATATTTTTATTATTTTACTTGTTTTTATACAAAACAAGGTTGTTTCGAATATAATTTATTTTGCTTGGGTTATTTAATTTAAAAGCAACCATAAGCTTGCCCTTGTGAGTTTTCTATTTCGACTGAGCAATGCAAGATTAACATTTCTTGAATCGTTAAAACAACGAAGCCTATTGGTGTAGGTGGCAGGAGTTAAATTCCATCACTTTTGTTTTTCCCTTGAGTGCGAAGTCCTCCAACTACATTAATTTTACAGTGTAGGATTGAACAGTTTCATTTAAACGTGCCTAAGGGATTTTAGGTTAAGGAATTACATATAACAATTGGCTTATTATCTCATACTGATTTTACAAATTTATATCCGACTGACGGAGCGTTTATAGAATTCCTGTCTGTCTCCCATCATTATCGATTTCAACACAAACTTCCTCAACCAAGTGAGCAGAAATGTTGTATTCAGGTACCTAATTTGTATTTGCTACGTAAACGTGTGTACATTCTTTATAAATCCGTTAGGGTCCCAACCCTTTGGTCGTTAAAGCTATACATTTATTATTACGAGTACTCATTTTTTTATTGATCACCATATTTAACATGGTGTAAATATCTAGTTTTTGGTGACAGCGAGAATGATGGGACGCAACCTAGTATGTTTAAAAAATATAGCATCGCATAGATCTAGTACGCGTCTAGGTTTTGATGAAGGAAAGGATCTACCGAGTGGTTAAGGAGCCACTATCATCCGTTAACGCAGCACCCTCTGCATCGTTGTTGTCTGCATTGTTGTTACTTTTATAGCCTTACACTGTTATGTGTTTTTCATTCACCCTCTAGGATACGTTCAGATTATGTTGAAGATTGAATGCAAATATTGCAACTATAATAGGACCCTTCCTAGATTGCTATATAGTATTTAAACTGTCTAAGACAATTGAAAATAGTTGGATATCCACTTGGGTACTTGTGTAATAATTTGAATACTTGGAGATACATTTGGATCCTTGAGGATATACTTTGATGCTAAAATGCTGTTATAAGTCTCCCTAGAATTATATAAAAAAATGCAGAGGAAGAAAACCTCTAAGGTAAAGAAAATTATACGTTTCATTTATTTGGTTAATTAGTTCTTAATAATAAAGATTGTACAATAGGTTAGTATAAAATCGTTTACTAACGTTAGAATCAGTATAATATGTATGATAAATATTTTTAAATTTGTTTGAAGAAATACATTTTAAAATATTAGTAGTTATATCAACAAATTACATATTTTCCTAGGTGTCATGTGGGGTTTTAATTATAAAACGTTATTATTTTTATTTTGATAGTTTAAGAACAAACTTTAGGTTATTAGATTTTTAATAAACTAATTCAAATCCGTAGACGGTGCAAATGCAGTAATATAAACATCCATCTGAGGGACGGTTAGGTGAAGAGCTTTCACACGATGCCTAGTTGAGCAATGGCATTAAATTCTTTGAGCTTTTACTTTTTACTTTTATCGTTCACCTGCTGGTCCAATAAAAGATTTTTTTGCAGTTTAGTTTACTATTTTTCGTAATATTTGGGTTATTTATCCTTTGTCTTTAGCTATTGTTGAAGAAATGTATTATAAACTCGTATTTTCCAGTTAAGAGTTAATTTTATTTCATTACGTACGTAGAAAAATAAAATTATTTAAGTTATTTACACATCTGTTGGCCAATACTATTATAATATACCGAAAATTAAAAAATGTAATTCTAGGGACAAATTTATATTTTAAAGATTTAATTTGTTTAGTCGATTTATTTTGTGTTTTTGTTTTGGTTAGATGAATAGAAGATAGAAGAGTCAGTCTAGTTCTTGAAAAAGAGTTTTGAAAACCTTGCCCTTAAGGTGGTTTAAGATAACCGGAAAAAGTTTAAAGTATTTTTCAGACATAACACCAGACTTAGCTGAATATCTCGGCCAAATGGGAGACATTAAGGAAGCGGTGGCTAATTAACGCCTTCGTAAAAACGTTTCTTTAGAAATTCTTCGAATCTTTGATGCAAAAGTTACTTTCCGAACGTATCTAGACATAATATCTGCTATATTAACCTTGAAGAGGATATTCTTAAAAAAAAATAATAGAGTTTTGAAATTTATATTGCTATTACAAAATAATTTGTCACTAATAAATCTGATTTTAGTATGTATGTCTTGCAATTTCTCCCCCCCTGTAAATAGTACATAGAGAAATTATTGTTTCTGACAACTTTTTTGAATTTTAGGTAATGGTGTAACCCCTGAAACTAAAAAGTGGCTTTTAAGATCGGAAGGGAGAAAGTATGCGTCAGTTTCCTAAATCCATTAAAGTCGTTACAATATTGTTAACAATATAGTTTATTACCATTTCATCGATTTATTAAACGGATACAACACGGATTAAAAATTGTAAAATAAGATACAAAAAGACGTACTTAATAAGTATAGGACATTTCCGCAATAACTCTAGAATTAAGTTCAAAACAAAAATGCGTTGAACTAGAAAAAAGGGCTAGAAATACATGATTATATAGATGAATTGTAGCAGTCAGGGGAGAGGCTGGGCTTTTCACAGTTATTTTACACTGTTTAAATTATTAATAACTTTCAGATTAATAGAAATAGCTGTATTAGAGGATTATTTAAGAAATATATAATGGTACCCGCAAAATGTCGTATGTTAAAAATAAACTGCAAATATTCTGAAACAAATAAATGAAGAGCGAGGATGTTTGGGAAGGCTTCTCTGCAATGTGTGCGACGGTGATGGATACTGAAATATTCACCGTGTAAACACTCCACTATTACAGTGATTCAATTCCACTCACATCACCTTAGGCTGCCAATTGTATACGTTTGTTGACGCCATTGAACCATAAAACATTATTCAACACATAATATATGGCCCAGTGGATATATAAACTGTCTAATACTAAACCTTTTATACCTTGGGAATTTGAACAAATGTTATAAAACATTTAAGGAGGATTTTTTTAACGCAAGCATTGAGAATCCAAAGTAGTTTTCTTTATTTATTGGATAATAAGTGTTAGTTTGATGATATTATTCGTCCTAGGCCAAAAAAAACTTCAATTAAATACACTTTTGGTCAAGGTAAACAACTGTTAAATATGAATTGAACGAATTACTCAACTTGTAAACAATGATAACTTATGTCCCAACTGTTTGGCTAAATTAGCAATATCAAAATGGAAGCAAAATTTTGAGGGCAATGAAGTACAAAATATTTAGTTTCTGTGATATTGTGATCTTAATACTGTGTGCAGCATGACGAAGCATATAGTTCGTCACTAGGACCAAAGGTGACCTCTCGGTTATCGCTCATTTTCCGGCCTCGGCATCTTAATACATTATAAGATTATAAGATTGCCACAAATCAGTAGACACTTTGACGCCTTGTAAGATTTATTTATACTAGTGGCTTGAACCACTTTTAAAATTGTGTTAATTTTAAAATTTAGGGGCCAATAACCTTCCCCCTAAACCTGCCCTAATACTCCGCCCTATTTGATTTGTAGAAAAAACGTGTAATTCGTAAACACAATAGACACGTAATCATATGATTTAATGTAAACAAAGCAGACGATTTTAAATACCCATGCATTTCTAATGGGGTATGTTTTACATTATTTCTTGTTTGCTGGTAAATTTTTAGAAATATTGCTATTTTCCCGAGTTCCTGGGATCAAGACCTTTAATATGAGCCGTCTCCATCATCCTAAAACTTTCCAAACTCCCAGAATGTGTACTTAAAAGTTTCGATTACAGAATTTTATACAAAGACTATCTGTTACCCGGCAGACGTTGTCATGCCTTTGACTATTACCAACTAAAACCAATATTACCAAGATCACCTGTTCAAGTAAACGTGTCATTAGCTTTTATGTAAACAGCAATATATTTCAATTAGGTTTATATGGGAACCCTTTTGGGCCTCTTGGGAGGAACCCAATTGAGGTAGGACGGAATGGATGGCTTAAAAACCTTTTCCGTGAAATTTTACATATATATATATATATATATATATATTTATATATACCAAGTTTCATGGCGAACGGTCCAACAGTGTCCGAGTCATAAGAAACAAACCAACATCCTTTTATAAAAAACATACACAACATACACAATATTTATAAAAATATAGATTTATTATATCAATTATATCACAATAATTATGCTTGTTAGGTGACTTTGTGGATAATCTGGAACTTAGTTAAGAATGCGCAATAATATAATAACAAATTACAATTATCAAATTATGGTTTGAATGTTGTCAATAGCCCAAAGGGATTACTGGGCTGAATGGTGGCAGCTGCAAACGAGTCATAATGGGAGAAGGAGCCAATACTGCCAACACCAAGAGCCGCTAGGTTTCTGGAAACTGGCTCTCATTTCACGGGTTTCTTAAAGAAGCAATCACACGCCACTGACTTCATCACGTACACGACGTATCGTACTGAACTGGAAAGCTAAAGAATGAAGGTACAACACTGTTTTAATATATACAGAGAGATATCACTTAAGAGTAAATGAGAAATAACTCCCAAATGTAAAAATTAGGACGGCTATGACAAAGAAATGGCGATAATTTTAGAGTTGTGCCAAGCGACTACTTGAGCAAAACAACTGAAGCCCACGTAACTGTGTAAAAAATGTAAACTTTTTTCTCAGTATGTAATTAGTTAATAGAATTACCACATACTCAAAAACAAAATGTTATAAGGGCTTTGTACAAGCCACTAGTAACTATAGGATTCAACTAAAATATCAGTGACGAGCAGATTTTATATATCTAAATACTTTTTTTGAATGATATTGACACTCTTTGATACCTTTTCCCAACCCTACGATTAGCTTATAACAAGTCTTATTCACAACATTATTATTCTCATTTGTATGTCTTCTGCTAATTGTATTTCTACTATTGACCCAAAACTCTGCCACGAGGGAACATCATAAAGTTCCCATCAACGTTGGTCTTTCCCTAGAGTACGAATCTGCCAAGCTTGTTTATTTTCACGATTTAAAAAAATAATAAAAATACCCGTTTTACCCTGAATTTCCCTAGGGTTTTAAAAATGCTAGGATTATGATTTAAACATTTTATTTGGATTTGGAAATCCTTGCAATGTCGCTAGAGACTTCTACCATATCGAAAAGAACTCATATCAATCAATATAATCGGACAGAACGAGGCAGCCATCTCATCCTTTCTGGAGGGCAGTAGAAGTACCGCTGTTGATCACCTTTCATCAACCACGTCTCAAACCGGCAGTTGGTGCAGTCCCCGAGACAAATTGGGATGACGTCGTCAATATTCAGTTAGAGAAAACCGACTAACCAACTTGGCCAGCCCACGCAGAACAAAAACTGTAGGGAACACAGTAAATATACAATTTCATAAGAACTTAAACACATGTACGTAATATACATGTACAATTATACAATTAGATGTACACATTATACATACATTACATTATGTATACACATTTATACATTTATTTATACCCATTGGCAATAAATACTGAAGTAGACTTCTCATTCCCATTGTAAAATATATCCCTAGTTTTTTGTGTACCAGGATTCAAAGAGGAAGTAGTTATTAACCACCAACAGAGTACACTTCTGTCAACTATTACTTATCCTCTCAAGAAGGGGATAATACAACAGTTGGTGACGTTGGTGTGTCAGGAAGCAAACATAAGTTAATTACCACTTGCTTTCTGGGGTGGAGATATTTTACAAGTTAACGTAAATGACTAAAATAAATATTTGACAGCAGCAAAATTTGACGGTGACTTAATCAAACTACCTACACTTCAAATTCTGACTAAAAGTAGGTCAGCTGGGCCATATAAATGGGACGTCTTCTTCAGTATATATAGTCAATGATAAAACTACGTTCATCGGATCACCCACATTAACTGTAATCCACGATTTAATGAGGACTCTAAACTGATATTATAAAAGTTATTTCGTCCATCGAATGACGTCCTTTCTAACTTAGATTTGTTTGGCACCTTGTATCATTGACTATAAATACTGAAGTATGATAGTCAATGCTTATATCAATACCTAAATTTTCCAACATGAACAATATTCCTGATTATTTGCGTTTATACTTTTAAGCTGATGAATTTACTGAAAATACTTATCTCATTACATATTTACAATAGCATTGCGATATGAAAAATACAGGCATGATTTATTTGTAATGAAAATGTTAAGGTGTAATAAACTGTGATATACAATGTGATTGTGCAGTACAAAGCGGGCAAGTTAGGAGTTCATCAAAAGTCATTATTCAGGCCTGCAGCGGAGGTGGGCTAATGTGGCACTTTGTCAATTTCACACCTCCCCGGCATTAAAACAGTTGCAGTAGCCTTTGCTAATTTAATGCTGTTCCAGTCGTTTTATATTTTAGCTACCAAGAATTTGTACAGCATGTGAAAATAATGTTAATTATTACAGAGAGTGTCATTCTTTTGAAGACTCTAATAAGGTTTATACCGTGACTTGATCTATTTTAGCGAGATTTTATTCAAGACTACTATTTGAACAGGATACCAACAAACGCACGATCTAATTGAATGGTAATTGTTCACTATTTGCACGCCACTAAGAATTACCGTTAGGTAAGAGTATTTAAAGAAAATTACCTAAACTTAACTCAGACCTTAGTACGATGCTGTTAACCACCCTAAAGTCAATTAATTGTTAACCAACAATTTTGCAACTATTGAAATATGAAATAAAGAAAAAAAATTTAAATCGGTATGGAATATTAATAAGCTATAAATGAGGCTTGAGAAGCCCATCTGGGTTATAAACCTATTATATTGAAGTGGTTATAATGCGATCCATACAGACGTAGCGAGTTTCAGTATTGGTAGGAGTTGCATTATCATTCAGCGCTAGGCCAAGTGCAAATTGCAATACACAAAGCGCAGTTTTGCTTAAGCTTCGCTCATAGCTTGGTATTGAGTTGGATCAGTTCCAAACACAACATCATACGATGCAACTCTCGTGTAGCAGATGCATGTTTAATGAGGACGTGTTTTTATTTGCTGGTTATTCTAAGTTTCATATAAAATTACCTGTCCTACATGTTTTCGTAGAATCTAATTTTTTTAATAAGTATAAATGTGAACACTCCCAATTATAATACAACCTTTCATACAGTTTGCCATTCATTTGGTGATACTAAAAAATACAATACAATTAACTGACGAGCCCTCAAGTATTGTCTTGATATTCATTTAACCTTCAACGTGGTGTTTTAAATATTCGTAATTTAATTGAAAATGCAATCATATGTAGACAGTATTTTAAAATAAAACGTAAATTTGTAAATATTTTAATATAATGCTCCTGGGGGCATTGAAAACAATATTCACACACAATATTCGACCAAGTAATCCTGGCGAGAAGTATAAATCGTCTTGATCTGTGCAGGACAACTAATGGAGGGCTCGTCTTGATCTGTGCAGGACAACTAATGGAGGGCTCGTTTTGATCTGTGCAGGACAACTAATGGAGGGCTCGTCTTGATCTGTGCAGGACAACTAATGGAGGGCTCGTTTTGATCTGTGCAGGACAACTAATGGAGGGCTCGTCCAAGTTTACTAGGACGAGCCAAAACTTGAAGATATTTTTTTCCACACTATGCATTTATAAATACTATATTTTGTATATTTCGCCATTAAAATTATTGTTCTTGAAAATAGGGAATTATTTTTAAAACACCCGATATTTATATTAGAATGTTGACTTTTTTTAACATTGCTTACAAATAAACTGTTTCTTAATTGTCTCATATATATGTGTAGTGGGTACGTTTCTAATGTCAAACGTTTAAATGAAAATATCACATTGCTATTGGACTATCCGGCACAATTAACAGACTAATTGTATCGTATACAAACTATTTATCTGTGAACCCTATCTCACGACCTCAGCGAAATACATCACGGGTTTGTATACATCGTATGTAACAATACAAAGCATCCTTTGTGGGTGACACTTAAAGCTAGTGTTGTTATAGGACAAGCTGGTCAACCAATTGTCTGAGCTTGTTTTCTTTGTATGAGCTTTTCCAGCCCAACCACTCTCTCAAACATTCCAATGAATTTATCGGTTTGTTATCGCGCCCTGCAAGGTACCGATCATAATCCGTTCTTGATAGTTTGTACACTACACAAAAAGAGACTCGATTCTGATTTAAAACGTAAGTTTGTCGATGGTCCTGACGCTTGTAATATGCATTGTTTATTATTATTGCCAGTGTGTATTAGGTTTATCAGATATACTGAACTATTAATAGACAATACACTCAAATCGTGTTTAAATGGCTACCTTCCTCATGTCCGTTATACGTGTACAGGAATAACCTCAAGCGGTGAGGAAATCATAACAATTCCAGAGCTGAGTATGACCAGCCATGCCGTTTATGAGTTTATAAACACAATTTAGTTCTGTATCGCAGTGGAAGTAGGAAGATTATTTTCCTATATGTAGCGAATGAACTTTGTTTATTTTCGTCAAATCCTTTGATGTGGTTAAAGTTCATTTACAACAGCTGGAACGTCATTATTATATTAATATTAGTTTAAATTCTAGCTTTTCTGTGACATTCCTTAAAAAGCCAATACATAAACTACTGTATTCATTATATTTACTGTATTAAGAGTTAAAGCTGAAGCCGGATTGGGTGAAATAAACCTCTGTCTAAGACTGTCATTCTAAAAATTGCAATACAATATTGTTTAACCAATATGGTTAGTTAATATTATGAATATATGTGTTTTAGTTTTCATATTATGTTTTATATCGTTTATTTGGTTTAAATTAATGTTTTGCTAGATATTGTAGGATTGCTAATTTAAATGGATTTTAGACGTGAACTTAACACCAGTTTTAAAAACAAAATTGTCAAAATTGTCTCCGTGCTACCATGAACTCTCAATACCTATTTACCGCCATGATACGACCCCTTCACCAGTATCTATAGGCATGACTCCAACATGGGGCTTGTAATGTCTAACAGGCAGCGGCAGACTAAAGAGCCAGATTATAACAGGAAGAGCCTATGTGACGGCAGTGACAAATCTGCATACTCGCGGTGTAGACTGAAATATTATATTTTTGGAGAAAATTATTAAATTATAAATGGTGCTACAATTACTATGACTACAGGAAACTAATTCTAGTCAAATTTCTACGGTGAGTCGTTTTCTAGTTATCGACATACGTTAAATCAAATATCGTTCCGTTATAATTAGAGGTTTACTTTTTTTGCAGTTGTAAATGGTAAAGTTTGCCTTATCGATTCCATGTACATACGCTTCTTTATAACCTATTATAACCCAGAAAAACAAAATCTGGTACATTTTTAACATTTTGAATCCAACTTTGACGATTAGATTACAAAAGATCAGTTCTTAAAAGAATTAAAACAGAAACACTTTGAAATTGTTTGTTATACAATACCTTTGTCTAAGAAGAAACTTGAATATCTCGTGGTTTATATTGCAAATTTATTTTCTCTGTATAAAAAGTAGTTTATAATTGATTTTTAATATGTAACAGAATATTGTACTTTTGCCCGTGAAATTACAAATTCACACTAAATATTCCGGTGTGCAAGAGTGTTTTAATCACAACTCACATTAGGACCAGTTCCAACTGGAGACAGCGTCGTTATGAGCGCGGCAGATGCCAAGACTGTAGTTCGAACTGACTACTGAGTTTTATAACAACTATTTTGTTGTTGACACTGCCTACTAAGGAGCAGCTACTGTGTCGTATTATACAACTGATAGAGCAGTATTGGATTGTCCGTATCGTAGTTAATTATTTTCAACGCTGAACTGAAGTTACGTTTAATATAATTTGTTAAACAATAATTTACGATTTTACTTCAATTTATTTTAAATGTTCAAAAGAGGATTATCACCAATTATAAATTTAGTAATGAATATAGATGTAACTAAATGTTGTAACACACAACAAGTGCCTAACTGAAGGTAGGGGGCCAGCAGTGTATAGAAACAGAGTGAAATTACACACCCAACGATTATTCAAATAATATAAGCAGACGTCGTACATAATACTGTTCTTTTTAATTGGAGATATCCTCATTATAAAAGGTAAGTTTTTAGTTTTAAAGTACTCTACAGGAA
Organism: Allygus modestus; assembly: GCA_963675035.1. Taxonomy (NCBI): domain Eukaryota; kingdom Metazoa; phylum Arthropoda; class Insecta; order Hemiptera; family Cicadellidae; genus Allygus; species Allygus modestus. Next base: position 133,132,366 of record OY776114.1, read on the forward strand.
ATACAAATCAGGTCAATTATTACCAGGAAAAATTAATGCATGAAACAGTTAATATATCGAAAAGTAACTAATTTGTTATCATATTAGTGACAGTTTTAATAAATTAGATTAATATGAGCTCAGAATTTCAGAAACAAATATTAAATACTAACTGTAAGAAAATATTTTATTGGTGTATGACAAAAAAAGTTCAGATTGAAAAATTACGTAAATAAATGAATTAATTAATTGCACGTTAGGTAAAGAAGTACAGTTTTTTAGGTTTGTTGGATTTAAATATTCCTAGAGATATTCATTTAAATAACACATGTATGTAAATATTCACATATCAATTTTTATATTGGATTTTTTTGTAAATTCAATAAGCATAAACATATTCTTGTGCAATTTTCTTGATATAATGTTTTTTCTAGCTCAATTTTTAGGAAAATCTAGGTTTTGTAGGCAAATTCCTTAGAGTTTAGATTAGCTGCACTAACTCCCTTTTTTGCCTTCGCTACGATAACTCACCATTTTTTAACTGAGAAGGAGTGCAATAAGGTTTCCCTTTCAATACGGGTAGATTCGCTTCACTTATATTTAATTCTAACATCCCATTAAACTTTTGCTAAGCCTCGTGTGAGCATTCCAATGGTAGAAACTACTGGTGTTACTGCATTACTCCAACAAGGAAACATTACTGATCATTGGAAAGAAAAACGTTTTTGAATAATCGAAAATCTTAAACAGTTAAGCTGCCGACAGGATAATAATTGAATGACAGCATTACCATGAAACGCAATGAGCTGTGAACTGAAGGCGGATGTAATTGTTATTGCACAGCCTCATTCACTGCCCCGTCAACAATTATTATTCAATAACCATCAACAACTCAGTGAGACAGTGCTGGTAAAAGTAATTTGGATTTTTTTGTGATTTATATCATCAGACAAACCTTTCTACTATATAAACTAATTTCCATCTTTTAAAATGTAATCCCTTTTAGGTAAAAGTGAAAATAGACATATATAGATTAAAACCCACTCGAATAGGTTATTGTTTCGTTATACGCTCTCAGAATTTGGAATAGGTGTTTAAACTTTTAATGCTATTAATATTATTGTATTTGACGTCTCATTTTGTATAAATTACATTTTATTTTTAATATATTTGCGGCATGAATAACGAAGTACAGTACTGTGAAAATATATTAAAATGGACTAGGATTATCACAAAGTTATTAAAAGTTATCAGAACTAATTTCCCATTATACTAAATTATAATTGTTATAATTTTAATAAATATTGTTTAATTTTTATTACGGTGTACAGGTTTCTTGTAATCTCTATAGCTCTTGGGACGCAGTCCATTTATCCGTACACTGTTTCCAATATGATGCATGGTGGATGGTCATAATTCAGACTCTAAATTGCTCGGTTGCTACTTTATTAGCAATAGCTCCAAATAACTGTTTTGTCTGATGACGGTGTCAGTATGAATATAAATTCAGTCATTATCATTTGTTGAAAATACAAGTCATATTCCACAAAATCTTCCTTCAAATTATTTTCTAAATGAGAAATCTTGCGGGAATCACTCGTAAATCAGCCACTTTTTAGGCTGAAATTCCTTTTATAAATTAATTCCTCACATACCCAGATTTATAAATGAGTCCATACAATTTATAAAAATAACGTAGATGGATAACATTTATAAGCATACCCGTGTTACTTAGATTGCAGAAAAACATAAACTAGGTTAAAATTAACAACTTACAAAGTACAACTATTAAGCATTCAATAAGGTAAAGCAAATGAGTAAAGGAATCTATACGTTGTATTGAGGGACAATTTTTTCCACTCATTCACTTGACATAGAAGGGTATGAATATACATATGTTCCTAATTTATGCTTATATGAAACAAATGTTTTAAACATTACATTTTAATAAATACATTATTACCAATTCGAGTAGTGCTCTCCAAACCTGCATGCTTGAACCTTTATTGAATATGTTCTATTTTCATTATTTTTATGTTAATGACGTTGTCAGACATTAAATATATCAAAGGTTGTATTTTAACACATAACCGTATATGTTGCGATGACATGGATATAGTAAAGATTATAAATCATGTCATACATTTTAAAAGGTTATATTAGCCCGTATTAGCGACCTGAAACATGAACCTCCCATACATCATTTGAACACCCCACACTCGGCTGTGTAACTAATATGATAAATGAGGTGTCTTGTCACGCGATCATGTAAACGAGTTGCATTTGAATAACGATATGTTGTTTATTCGGAGATTTAACAGCGTAATTTGAGTTTGAGGTCTTATATGCAAAGCTAGGGTTGGTTAAAATATAAATAGTTTGAATATTTGGTTTATTAATTATTAAAATAATTCCTCACTTGCTCTACTTATTTAAAGCTCGTCAATTTATGAATTACTACGATTAAAAAACTAAAACAGGTAATAAAAAAACTGGCAGCCCCCTAAAACTGGCAGCCCCCTTTTTAAAGATTTTACATTGCTATAACAATAGAAACAATAGAACATCGTTCAATAGAACTACTAAAAAAATTTATGCATGTCTCTCTCTTCATCAGAAGTTTGAAATTTAAAGTTCATTTTTCATTTGACGGAAACCCCTTTTTACAACAAGAATACTAGATTTAAAAAAATAAGTTAGTTTTAAGAAAATAGTCAATTAATACATTTCAGCAGCTACTTGAGCAATAGTGAGGGGCATTTAATAAATGGTCTAGTGTGTAAAGAAAACCATTGACGTGTCCTACCATAGGACGCATACCGTGATGAAGGCACTGTTGAAGGAATTTGAGTATTACTTTGAGAACTTCGGATTACTAAAATAAATACTTAACGAGTTCGCACACAGCACGCTGACGTGAGGGAAGTGAATTTCCGCATAACAACTTTTAAAACTCAAAATCAGTGTAAAAACATACATTTGTCCAATTTTTATTGAAATCTGAAAAATTGATTTTTTTGGCTGTTCTGATACTCCCGGTTTCATTTACTTGCAAAGCTGGGAATACAATTTTGCGCATTATAAGGTTAGGAGAAGGTCCAGACAGGCTTGAAAGTAGGTGTGAGGTTGCTGGGGGTCTTAAAAGTACTCTATCAAAGGAATAACAGGCTTTTCTAGTGTAAAACCCCCATAAGACAACGTACTGTGTTTACCCGATACACATTTTATTTAATAACTCAGTAAATATTTATGCTGGAATGACGAGAGATTGCTTAAAACTTTCGCCTGCTTAATTCCCATCTTTTTACATGCATTAACTTTACATCTGGGGCTTTTCTGACCCTTTTTGGGCCCAAAAACTCGAAATTTGAAAGATTAATCCCCAAAAAATGGGTTTAGAGTTTTCCGATTGTTTTGCCCAAAGAACTTGTCCAACAAATTACAGAAAGGAACGTCCCTACCAAATTTTAAGTAAATCGGACAAAAAATGCGACTGCTAGAGTGCAAACACCCACACACACACATATATATATATATATATATATATATATATATATATATATACAATTTTGAACGACCCCCCAAAAAGTGTTCAGGGGGTCACGATAGGAACTTCTATGGTGGTCCCGGGCTTAAGTTTCACCGTGCGGGTCATGCTAATAGTTCACTTTCCAAAGGAAATTCACTAATGATATCCAATGTAGTGTTTGAATCAATATGTAGACTTGTTCACTGTAAGAATTACAAAAATGTTTTCTATCATTAGGATTTCATTACAAATTATTGTAAACTGAATCGTTTCTGTATTTGAGAAACAATTCCTTACTAAATATTCCGGTGGTGCTAAAGTGTCCGAATCACAACTAACATTTGGACCAGTTCCAACTGGAGACAGCGTCGTCATGAGCGCGGCAGATGCAAATACTGTAGTTCGAACTGACTACTGCGTTTTATATATAACAAACTGAAATAAAAGTATTGTATTTGCTGAACAACTAAATATAGTGCGACAAATTCTAACTACTTTTCAAGTTATTCTAAACTTCAAACATGGCTTTCGTAAATGTTTACTTGGACAGTAAGTAGTGATTAATTGAATGCCTACTATAAACATTACTATTGTATAACTACATTCTGAAATAGTAACCCCATAGTAACACACTTAACTGGAGTTGTTTTCAAAGCATATACAATTACAATACATACGCATAAATAGATAAATATCAAATATAAAGTATGAATATTTCAAATTTGCAATTAGGCCTTCTAAAATGAGTATCATAGATTTGCTGAGTATTAAGTTGATCGCGCTCTCCTAAGCTCTCTTTAGATCACAGTTTATAATTTTATCCTATTTATGTTTGTTAAAAGCAAACTAATTTGCATAAAATGTAATATTTACTCTAAATGGAAGTATCCTACAATCAATTAACCCACCCTAGAGGAATTTAAAAAAGTTCTCTTGGATTATGGATGGTGTTAGTTCAGTAGGACAATATAAAATGTTGTCCTAAAATATTATTGGCTTAAAATGTTTAGTATGTCCTGCTTCAGAAGGATAAAGGGTCATATTAAAACTCAAAAGGATCAGGAAATAATAACAGTTGTGTAGCTGAGGACGACCAGGACCATTACATTTATGACGTCATAAACATAACAATGAGTCCCGTGCTGCAATCTGGTGGTGGCTAAAGGCTCTAAGCCATGCTTACTGGACACTGTGCTAAAATTATACGTTTGAAGAGCATAAATTTTAACAATTAAGACTTTATTATCTAATTTAAATGTATAAAGGCTTGATTCTTTCAAAATAATACACTAAAACCAAGATATGTTCAATAAAACTAAACCAGTGCTGATGATACTTCACGTTGTTGTTTTTGTACAGTAAATAGTTGTTAATTGCAGGTATACTATGTTAATTACTATTGTATAACTACATTTTGAATTAGTAACCCCGTGGTAAAGGTCTGTTTAGCTCGGAGCGGCTGTTGCGACAACCGCTCAGCGATCGACACTGAGCGTCAAACGCTGACAGACGCTGGGCGGTGATCGTTGTGCTGTTTTCCCCCAATCCAATCGCTAGCGTCCGCGTCGGCAGTTGTGCTATCACTGCTATAGTGCGGTCTTGTGTGAGATTGGGGCCATAGACATATTACGTAACGCAATTTTCATCATCTCAAGCCCCCTCCCTCCCCAAAATAACACACAGTAACACCTGAGCTTACCCCCCCACCAACGCATATTTATTTAACATAATCAAAGTAAATTTTAGAACGTTGCAAAAATTTAAACATAACAATTTTTCAACCATTTCAATGAAGTATTGTTTATAATTTCTTAAACAAATCTATTATACCATTCATAAAAAATAATACAAATAAAAATAAAAAACCTATTCTTTATACTAACAAACAAATTAGATTACGAAAAGTTCAAAACGATAAAGATACGGTTTGAGATAAACCACAACGTAGAAGTTACATTTACTCTACTTTTTTTCTTAAAGAACATTTTTGAGATTTAAACAAGACAATAAACTAAACCAGCTGAAACGTGCCAAATTTTAATAACTGTCATAAATTCAACACAAAATTTGTTTAGTGAATAGAAATAAATATATAAAAACGTAATAAATAGTAAAAAGGAAACACTAAATCAGGTAATGAAACGCAATTTTACTTTTAACTCCTACATTATATTTAATATCTGTGAGTTACGTAACGCTGAGCCTGACCCACCCATATAACGCAGAGTAACGCTATGCTGTACCCTAGCCCCCCCTGTAGTGCGTTACGTAATATTTGTATGGCCCCTTTCATAGCCGCTGAAATGAGTTTCTTTCGTTTAGAAAAAGTCATGTTACTGTGACTCAATTGTTCCAGCAGGAGTATTATTTTAATTGACTTCAATTATTTTTTTGATGGAAGCCATACATATTTATTAAATGGGTAATGAAAGTGATGCTTAGGTTCTAGTTTAATAAAATAGTTTTTTTTTTTTAAAGTTAGCAGTGATCGATCGGCAAAAGGAAACAACGGGACACCGCCACATGGGGGGTATGCAATTACCTCCATGCAAAAGGGCTGGTCCAGGTCCGGTGGAGATTCTCCTCCGGAATATTTGTAATACTTATATAGTATTTTTGTAAATTAATTAATCAATTTTATTCTCTTTAAAATTAGTCATTAACTTATGAACACGATTTTAGAATTCTGCGTATCACTTGAATTATTGATTTAATCATTTTGGTGAATACATAGATGAAATCGTCATTTATCAGTTCCGATGGAGTTTATCGGAAGAATAGGACATACCGCAAAAACAGTAAGATACCGTTCAAACTTCGTTTTTCTAAGACTCTGGTACCCAACTAATACCCTTTGTCTAACCAATATTTCTACAGAAAATTAAAAATTATAAACTGCAGGGCCTCAAGTATAAAAATATAAAAATATATAAATCATTGTATAACAAAGTATAAAATTATAAAATAACGCCTCAAGCAATTTCTAATTTGATTGATAAAAAAAGTAAACGTTTACTTTATTGCAACATATTATTGCAACTAAATGTCATTAATTGAAAAGGTTCATTCAAACGTATTCATTTAGGTCTGTTTTATTACATCAGAGAGTTAGAGGTAGGGAGGCTGGACCAGTGGTGACTATACAGCATCGCGTCGCTTGAATGACAGAGTGACGAGAGGGTTCTCTGATAACCTCAAGTCGTAAATTTCCCAGTGTCACAGTAAGGCCTTGTCAACGTCAATCATTTGTTATACCACACAAGTATCATTACTGCATGTTGTACAATACGTTATCTGTGTTCTTTACCATTCAGGATGTGTGAGGCAGTGGTGAGCGGTTTCTCTGATAACCTCAAGTCATAAATTTCCCAGTGTCACAGTAAGGCCCTGTCAACGTCCAACATATGTTATACCACACAAGTATCATTACTGCATGTTGTACAATACGTTATCTGTGTTCTTTACCATACAGGATGTGTGAGGCAGTGGTGAGCGGTTTCTCTGATAACCTCAAGTCATAAATTTCCCAGTGTCACAGTAAGGCCTTGTCAACGTCCAACAGTTGTTATACCACACAAGTATCATTACTGCATGTTGTACAATACGTTATCTGTGTTCTTTACCATACAGGATGTGTGAGGCAGTGGTGAGCGGTTTCTCTGATAACCTCAAGTCATAAATTTCCCAGTGTCACAGTAAGGCCCTGTCAACGTCCAACATTTGTTATACCACACAAGTATCATTACTGCATGTTGTACAATACGTTATCTGTGTTCTTTACCATACAGGATGTGTGAGGCAGTGGTGAGCGGTTTCTCTGATAACCTCAAGTCATAAATTTCCCAGTGTCACAGTAAGGCCCTGTCAACGTCCAACATTTGTTATACCACACAAGTATCATTACTGCATGTTGTACAATACGTTATCTGTGTTCTTTACCATACAGGATGTGTGAGGCAGTGGTGAGCGGTTTCTCTGATAACCTCAAGTCATAAATTTCCCAGTGTCACAGTAAGGCCCTGTCAACGTCCAACATTTGTTATACCACACAAGTATCATTACTGCATGTTGTACAATACGTTATCTGTGTTCTTTACCATACAGGATGTGTGAGGCAGTGGTGAGCCGTTTCTCTGATAACCTCAAGTCATAAATTTCCCAGTGTCACAGCAAGGCCCTGTCAACGTCCAACATTTGTTATACCACACAAGTATCATTACTGCATGTTGTACAATACGTTATCTGTGTTCTTTACCATACAGGATGTGTGAGGCAGTGGTGAGCGGTTTCTCTGTTAACCTCAAGTCATACATTTCCCAGTGTCACATTAAGGCCCTGTCAACGTCCAACCTTTGTTATACCACACAAGTATCATTACTGCATGTTGTACAATACGTTATCTGTGTTCTTTACCATACAGGATGTGTGAGGCAGTGGTGAGCGGTTTCTCTGATAACCTCAAGTCATAAATTTCCCAGTGTCACAGTAAGGCCTTGTTAACGTCCAACAGTTGTTATACCACACAAGTATCATTACTGCATGTTGTTCAATACGTTATCTGTGTTCTTTACCATACAGGATGTGTGAGCGGTTTCTCTGATAACCTCAAGTCATAAATTTCCCAGTGTCACAGTAAGGCCCTGTCAACGTCCAACATTTGTTATACCACACAAGTATCATTACTGCATGTTGTACAATACGTTATCTGTGTTCTTTACCATACAGGATGTGTGAGGCAGTGGTGAGTGGTTTCTCTGATAACCTCAAGTCATAAATTTCCCAGTGTCACAGTAAGGCCTTGTCAACGTCCAACATTTGTTATACCACACAAGTATCATTACTGCATGTTGTACAATACTCTATCTGTGTTCTTTACCATACAGGATGTGTGAGGCAGTGGTGAGCGGTTTCTCTGATAACCTCAAGTCATAAATTTCCCAGTGTCACAGTAAGGCCCTGTCAACGTCCAACATTTGTTATACCTCATAAGTATCTCTTACTCCATCATTTACGAAACATTAACATGCGTACATAACAATACAGGTCATTAATAAAAAGAATATAAATAACTGATCTGAGCTCAGAACCCTCAGCGACTCTTTGGTTACTGCAGGAGAAGATTTCTTAAACCACAAAAAAACTCTTGGTCTAATATGGGATATTGATACTTGACTCCTATCTGAAAGGTAACTTGATATTCATGCGTGGCCAACCCCTTCGACCCCCAAGGATCAGAGTTTGGAGAGCAAAATGATCAATGAGATCAAAATCCTTTTTAATACCTCGCATATAATCTTATAAAAAACTTATAAATATTATACTTCCTTATCCATATTACCTCGATTAAACATACCTAAGTATATAACAAGTCCAAGCACCTTTATAAATGCCATACTGCATGTAAACTTGTTGCTTGTAATTTATTTGTTCACCATGTGATTTTCCTTAGTAAATAATATTTAGCGGCTTTTGAAATAACAAAACATTACCATATAGGACACAAAAACTATTTGTCGTGAGAGTAAATACCCCCGTCGCAGCAAACCTACGTACTCAGCGAATTTAAAATGCAAAATATATGTCTCAATACCACATACAGCCGCATACCAAGATTCATAAAAATATATTCACAAATAAGCGATACGTCAAATTGTAATTATTCTCCATAAGAATAACATTGGGAATGAGTACGCAGGTTTGCTGCAACAAGGAACACAAAAAATGGGTTTTTATGCTAATATCAATATAACTCAACTAGTTGAAGTCGTATACCAGTTTTTATTCATTAATGTTCATAATTAAGGGAGACGGAGCATTTAATTATTCTCCATAAGAATAACATGGGGGCTGAGTACGCAGGTTTGCTGCTACGGGAGCCTTTGGCAAAAAAAATTTTTTGAGCAAATATCAATAGACCACAACGAGATGAAACTGTATACCAAGTTTCGTCAGTATACGTTCACAATTAAGCGAGATATAAAAATTGTCTTTTCCTCCTTAAGAATAACATTAGACAACGTACTGTGTTTAGCACTTTCAATATCTCGGTAACCAATTGACGTAGAGGAATGATCAAAATACCAATTTGTGTGTTTTGTTAAGCCGAATCCAATGGTGAAAACTAAAATTTGACTATTTCAAAAATTATATGTAAAAAATTCAAAAAACCCATTTTCTGAGTACAAAACCCCCAAAAAATACCCCTTAAGGTAGAGCGATATGGCTGGTTTTCAAACTTAAAAGTCATAAATGTTCCTTTACACGTTTATACCAAATTTCATCAAAATCAGACCTTTTTAAGAGAGTTATCGCACCCACGGACACACACACACACACACACACACACACACACACACACACACACACACACACACACACACACACACACACACATATATATATATATACAGTTTCGAACGAATGGCGTTTTTGAGGTCTTGGGACCTCAAAACGAAAAGTTATCATGGTCCCGGGCCTAGGTCTTACCATGCCGACTACGGTAATAGCTTCTTCCCTATAGGGGAAATTCGCTAAATGGGTTTAGTTTTTAATACAAATCCAACCTTAGGGTTGTATCCCACTAGTCATGAAAATATAATCATGACTAGTTACATATAATCATAATATAGTCATGTAATACAAATCTTAGTGGAGGGTATTATTTATAAAACTACCAGCTTTAGTTGTTTATCATTTAAGTTAAAAGAAGTCATATGGTAAAACTAAACAGAGATTTGACAGTGTTGGTCAGGTTATTAAAAATAGTATTTTTATCTGTCGCAAGCGAAGCCACGGGTAACAGATAGTAATAAATAAATAAATGGTTTGTAGTTACCTCTCATATTCGTGTATTTTTAAAAGTTTTATAGATTTGATTTAAAATCAATCTATAGAGATTAGTTTGAAGAACTTGATAATCATGTTCTGGTTGCCTGTTGTTTAGCTTCAGTACCAGAAAAAATAAACTTTCGCACTATGTCCTACTTCAAGGTTGTTTTGCTTCCAATTAGATCAAAATCAACCAGCACAATGGTATTAATATTTTTTAACATTTTCTACTTCTTATATTATTTTGCCAACCATATTTTTGTACCGATTCGATATTACTACACGCTGTGTACATCGAATGTGTTTGTATAACATCAAATTTGACAACTGAAACAACATTAATTGACTGACTGCCAAACCAAAATTTGAGGGACACGTTAATGAGAAGCGTCTAACCTGTGACAGTTTTGTTTGTGCTCTCTCTGCAAGCTGTAAGTCTAATATGTACATTAATACATTAACTACATCAACATAGGTACCAGCACATAATTGCGTTCTTAACTAACCTTGAAGTCAAATCTTTACCATATGTAACAAACTTTGTAACTGTACATGTCCGACTAGTATTGTTATTTGTAAGTTTTGTTCATAATCATCTCCTGGTTAGTAATTCAATTGTAACATAAAGCTCACCAATAATCTACAATGGAGAAATAACTTCAATAACAGGGTATAAAATCTGTAAATATTATACTTCCTTACTTCCTTATCCATATTACCTCGATTAAACATACCTAAGTATATTACAAGTCCAAGCACCTTTATAATGCCATACTGCATGTAAACTTGTTGCTTGTAATTTCTTTGTTCACCATGTGATTTTCCTTAGTAAATAATATTTAGTGGCTTTTAAAATAACAAACCTTACCATATAGGACACAACAACTATTTGTAGAGAGAGTTAAAAGGGTTAAGTATTTTAATTGGTGAAAAATGTAATAATGTACATATAAAACCTTATGGCATTCCCCCACTGGTCATGAAAGTTATAATGCAAATCTTATGGGGCGATATTATTTATAAAACAACCAGCTGTAGTTGTTTATCATTTAAGGCAAAAGAAATCATATGGTAAAACTAAACAAAGATTTGAGAGTGCTGGTCAGGTGGGTATTTTTTAATTGACGCGAGGAAAGCCACGTTTAACAGCTAATAGTAAATAAATAAGGGGTTTGTAGTTACGTCTCATATTCGTGTATTTTAAAATGTTTATATAGATTCAATTTTAAAATCATTGTATAGAGATTAGTTTGAAGAACTTGATATTCATTTCTGTTGGCCTGTTGTTTAGCTTCAATACCAGCAAAACTAAACTTTCACACACTTTTATGTCCTACTTCAAGGTTATTTTTCTTATTATTATATAAAAATCAAGCAGCACAATGGTATTAATAATTTTAAACATTTTATACATCTTATATTATTTTGCCAACCATACTTTTGTATCGATTCGAAATTACTACACGCTGAGTACATCAAATGTGTGTGTGTATAACATCAAGTTAGACAACTGAAACAACATTAATTGAATGACTGCCAAAGCAATTTGAGGGAAATGTTAATGAGAAGCGTCTAACCTGTGACAGTTTTGTTTGTGTTCTCTCTGCAAGCTGTAAGTCTCTGTTACGTACATTAATACTTTAACTACATCAACATTATAGGTACCAGCACATAATTGAGTTCTTTTTTTAACCTTGAAGTTACGACTTTACCATATGTTATTATTAATAAAGTTTGCAACAGTGCATGTCCGACTAGTATGGTTATTTTTAAGTTTTGTTCATAATCATCCCCTGGTTAGTAATTCAATTGTAAGATAAAGCTCACCATAATCTAGTTTACTAATAAGTTAAACATGTACCTGTATATTTGTAAGAGATTTAAGAGTAACATTAAAAGATTTACAACTCTCAATTATTACAGTCTTTCTACGCAACCTTACATTAAAACGTGCTGCAAAATGAAACAAGAACAAAGTACAGTACAAAGATATTCTCTGTGTATTAGTTGCTACCAAGGTGCTGAGGGCGAGTCCTTTGTTCAACTTGTCAGAGAGCTAACATTGTTCCCGTTATTGTAGTAAACCCAAAGGTTGTGGTATAAAAGGGTTCCAGTAATTCCATTAAATTGTTTCTCCAACTTCATATTTACTTTTTTTATTTCTTTGAAAAGTGATATGTTCCAAGTCTTCGTTAGCTTACGATTCAGCTGAAATCTACTTTATATTCCAGGATACTTCACTGCAAGGGAAAGGGAGCTGAAATTGAAAAATGAAAGCTTACTCGTTATCTTATCTTTGAGGTTGTTTGCATGAATCTCTTCTAAGGTGAACTGTAATATAAGTTAAAATTATGAACAATATTGCCGTATGGATGCTATTTCTGTAGGTGTTAACAATGTGACATGGTAGGACGTAGGCTGAGAACATTAGGTTTAGGTTTTAATAAATATTACTAGCCAATAATCATTTTTCGGTGGCACTTATAAAAACAATATTGTCTGGACAGTTTATTTATATTGATGACTAATAAATAAGATATATCTCTGATAATTATTTTAAAGCTTACAAAGGCTTAAAATGTACTTCGCAGAACCCAAAAAAGAACCATCTAAAGAAAATCTGCCTCTGTATTAGTAACTTGTAAAAGGTATAAAATTAAAATCTGTAAGGATGATATCACATTATTCTATCAATCGATATAGAAGATGTATCGAAATTATTGTATTGCAAGAATTACTATTAAGTGCCAGTAACTCTTCCAAACAAATCAAATATAATAGAATTATAAAACTAGGTTTATAATACTAAATTGCTAGGAACCAATAATCTTAAAGTTGTATTGATGAAATTAGAATAATGCTCGATAAAATAATAATAACAATTATTTAGAAGTCATCCATGATTTACGCAGTTACCAAGCACGAAGAAAAGTGTAAGGAAACGTTATCATACCACTTACAACAAATACAAATACAACTAATATCCGGCATGAATGCATACAAACATCCAGCAGGAATATGAGGACATCATTAAAGTGTTAATGAAAAATCAATGGAAAGGAGTCACTGTTTGATTCAAAGCGAAATCCTTTACTTCAAAGATTCAAGAAATATCTTAACAAGTTTGTTTGAAGACCTTAATTATCCTACGTTCTCTTAATAACTTTAATTTAGCCGGAGCCTTCGAGATCTTAAACTCCTTGACGATTATACTAAAACGTATTGATTAACAATAATAAAGCTAATAAGGACTTTAATAATAAAATTAATTAAATAACCGAATCAAAATATCTTATTTTTGTTTTGAAAAAATAATAGTATATACTCAATAGTAGACTATTAGTAATAGTAATACTCTCAACGACGAGAACACCTAAATAAAAACAGTATGCATAACTTCATTGAAACGAATATAGGTTATGAGTTTTATGAATACTGCTGGCTCATTTATTCTGCGGCAACAGGATTATAGTGTGCAATGCAGGGAAGGGGTTGATAGGGAGAAATCTCATTTCGACTGAGTTTTTTTAAGTGAAACCCTTATGTAACAGATTTTTGTCATTTGCAAATATACAATTTATCATATCTCATTAAAATTATACGTTAATATGCTGCTAAAGGCCTCAGACTTTTTCGTTCGCTGTGTGATAATTTTAGAGCTCCGAGTGGTGTAGTGGTTTCAGCGTGAGACCTTCGAATGAAAGGTGTGCGGGTTCGATCCCACTGTTCACTAATAGTTTTAAGCTGTAATTGTTATGCTATTATTTTGCTAAGCCCTTGTATAGAAAAGTCAAGATATTTATCAGATGTTTAGTTATTATTACGGAATCAAATAGTCTGTATTTTTAAAGAAAATATTCAGGTCATTAAAATAATTATCTATTTAAGTAAGCCTGCAAAGAAACATTAACCTGTGAAAATAAACCGTGCCTAATTGGGCACCGGCAATAAATTCCTTACTCTTTATTTTCATCTGTTACTCGCACACCTGATGTTTCGATTTAGAAGCTATTTATTTACTCTGCACAAATCTACAACAAAATAATCTGGCGTATATCAAAGAATGTTACTCCTAAACGGGTTGGCTGCTGCGCACCCCGATCAGGGTTTTTTCTCAACATAGAAACTTATGCAAATTTCATGTTTAAACATGTTTGCAGCAGCGAAATTGCTAAGGGAGTCACACTAAAGGATACTTACAGGACTTATGATAACAGTTGATGCCAAAACTATAACTTATAGCAGAACAATTTGTAAGCTACAATGAGCTTGGACGTACGCGCATAGTCCTAAGTTTTCAAAAAGCGTCTTTGCGATGGAAAATTTTCCATACATTTACCTTACATCATCGAAGCTTTTTCTTAGAACATATTTACAATACTAACCTCAGGAAAGACATACCTGAGCGTTTAATATCTCCTCTCTCAGGTTAGCGCACTTATCTTGATATTCAGTCTCAATCAGAGTTGTTACATCATCAAAATATAGTTCAGAGTATAGGAAATAAATAATGTGAGCGGGTCTCCTTATTTTTGGGGAATTCCTACTTCCATTGTATTCACAACGCTTTAGATTTTAAACAATAACAGGGACTGAATTAACTCTATACAAAGTTAAACAAAAGACTCGGCAACGCCGCGTCGTCTTCGTAACAACTAATACGCAGACAATATATATAGAGAATCCATCTTTATGATCCTAGCTTTTGTTTACTCTTTTCATGTAGTGTTACCGTTAATCATATAATACGCTTTTAGTAAAAATATTTAATATTATAATATTACCCTTAATTTATTACGAACACTAATTTGTAATCAATGAAAACGTTAAGATTATTGATAGAGCTCCTGGAAGAACTAACCAAAAGGGGGATACATTATAAATTACTAACTTAAGTTTAATTTTTCTCAATTACATGCATTCTTACATAACGTGGCAATAATAAACTTTAACAATAACCTTAGTCATAAACAATGCGATAGTATGGATTAATATGATCTCTCTCTCTCTCTCTCTCTACAGATTAAGCCACAATCGTAAAAGCATGTCTGTGTAATCGTTGGCAGTTCAGTTGGTACAGATTTAAACATTAAACACTGGGCTGAAGTCCCTTTTAAAGGAAACTAGGCAAGTGTTTTAGTGTATAAGCCAAAGATTACATAAGTGAAACCATTTGCATGTTTTAGAAATGTGTAATAATTAATTGACTCTGAATGTTCATTTATACAGTTCGGTCTGCCTATTTGAAAATTGTACTAAAGAGTATAGACCATGAACTAAACAGTTGAAAAAACTTCCAGTTCTTATATTATGAAGTGCACGTACTTATAATCAACATTGTTTATTGGAAATCATCTTTTAACTAAGGTAAGCAAATAGTTTAGAGGGATGGGAGTTAACTGTATTTTTACTGTTGTAGTCACATATTTTTGACACATGATGAAATTTTGAATCTACTTGGTACTTTTCCAATCCTTCGAACTATTTCCCGAGCATTAGTAACAAAATTTATTTTCGTATAACGGCATTTATCAGAATATATTTCTAGGAGACATAAAACCCATAACTAAAAAAGAAAACGGATTGTAAAAGTCAGTTTTCGTGTGATATCGAAAATCAAAACGTAACAGTATCTGTATTGTAATGTATTGGAAAAATAGCTAAGAGAAATGTGGCTTGGTGGCTTAAGTAAAAGTTGTAGTAGTGAATCATTTACGATTAAACGGGTTGTTTTCCAAGCTTGTATTGAACCAGATTTTTGAAACAGAAGATAATCGTTCATCCAAGTTCTAAGTAGTTCAGAAAAGTTGAAGACTTCACTCAATAGAAAAATCAACAACTTATGTATTAGAAACAAATAATTTGATAAGAAATGTAGAATAGCAATTAAATTTGTAGCTTTTGTAACAAAGATTCATACAAGCCACAAATAAAATAACAACGCAACTAGATAGAGCAGTTGAAATAAAGAACAAGCTCTTAAATAAAGAACTTGCTAATGTTAATTCTTTATATAGCCTTGTACCATCTTTTGTGTATATTTTACAGTCTTGTATGTAAGTACAGTATAAGTGTAAATGTACTTTATAGTTTTGTAAGACGTATTTTATTTATCCTGTTTAATGTTAATTCTTATAACACAATTTAAAAACTAGGAAAAAACTGTAAGCCAAGACATTCGAATTATCTAACAAAATTTATTAACAGCTGTAAACTATTTGTATTTATATAATGTACTACTGTGCTCAGTCCATTATAAAAATAATTCAAAGAATATTTACATTAAGACGACTTTTAGTTGGTTTTGTTAAATAATTTACTACCTTGGTTTATGTTTATTTATAGCCCGAATGATCCTCCCACTTAAGTAGTATGCTCTAAGTCTAAACTAAACACAAGCGATATCTTCGTGCAAAGTAGATCGAGGAATCCTGCGGAGTGATTATGCTTGAAATTGTAAAAAAGAATTTTTGGCCTAAGAAAGTATTCTTAATATTTAAAACACAAGCAGATTTTGTGTCACGCTGATATCTCAGGAATCACTGGACCGATTTCTATGATTGAAGTATCTACGGAAAGGTCTCAACATAATTAGGGTTGCAGAACATCTTTAAAATTTATATAGGCTCTCATAGGGCATCAAAGTTGCAATGTCAATCTTATGGAAGAACAGTAATCAGTGAAATTGAGCATTTGACAGCTGTTGAAGGTAACAAAACACAGTACAGAAGCAACACTAGCTGATTTAAAGTAACTTCTGGAATGGCATCACAATTTAACTAAATGTGCATTTACACATGTGTTGTGTTATATAACAAAGTTTAATAAACAATGTTATATAACAACGTTGCATAACAATGATATACAAATTAAATTATTTTGCAACATTGTTGTATATAAATGTTATACAGGAATGTAATACAACAATGTTATATAACAGTTAACGTTTTAAAATTTATCAGGATATAACATTTTACAGAACAATCACTCATTTGTTCGAAGGGATTTGCCAGAGCATGTATCTCTTGTTGCTGCCGCGTGTGTAGTTCTGTGTACAAAGAGACGCACACGCCGGTACTAGTCAGCAAGTTTAATATATCTAGAGGTTACGTCTCATGTAAAATAAGAGGGGCCTGCATTGCCTCTCAGTCAACTCTGCTCCCATGGGAACCAACATGACAACCAATCAAATCCTATCTACATAAGTTACATGTTTGTCAGCTGACAAATATTTAACTTATGAAGAGAGGATTTGATTGGTTGCCTTAGGAAAATGGCGGTCAGCATGTAGGCTTCACCTTTTTACCCCATCATAATTAACCTTGTTGGTTCTGGATAAGACCATCATTAAGGCCTAGAGTTCGATACACTGGTATTTGCTACAATATTTAATGCAAGACGTTGTTATATAACTTCTTTTGATACTTACCAATACTGGATGGGAAACGTGTAACAATGTTATAAAACCCTTTTTCGATGTTTTATAAAAAAGTTGTATAACTTTTTGGTTTCATGAAGTGCATTCCTTGAAGAGTTTTATATTACATTGTTGTATAACATTGTTACATAACATTCCGATTTTGAGAAACTGCATTCCTTAGTGGAAATTTGTATAAAATAGTTATATAAAAGTTTATGTTACAAAGTAACACGGCTTTATTGGTTCCTATATAATAATACACATTTTTAGGAGTGCAAAATCGAAAACCGCGTTTATACGACAATATTATACAACAAAGTTTAATAAACAATGTTATCTAACAATGTCAAATAACATTTTTATAGAAACTAAATTGCATTATAACATTTTTGTATAACAATGTTACATAACTACGTTGTTACACCAATGGTATATAACAGTAAAACATATTTAAATTCATCTATAGGTCACAAAACTTACAGAACAATCTCTAATTTTGCCATATGGATTTTCCAGAATAAGAGATTACTACTCTTTACCTAGATATCTTCATTACTCGAGTGATATATTACATACAAATCCTGTACATTAAAAATAGCTACACTATGTTACTATAATGTTTGCGGCGCAGTATTAAATAAAATAATAGTATTGTAAAATAAATTATATATCATATTATTAACCTTCATGATAAATATTTTGACATACGTTTAACTTAACGTTTATGCCTACTTAACAAGATGAAACAATTTCTACCAACTGTATTCTGATTGTTGCACTTAACCAACTGATATATACCCAAAAATATGCTTGTAAAAGTAAAACAGCTATAGCTGAATCAATAAAAGCAGCGTATAATTATTTGGGATCCGCGTTTTTTTCGGCCCACTAACGTTAAAAGGTTGGATGCAGAAGTCGTCTGACAACAAAAGATCACCGCATTAGTGAGACCCCGCGCTTTTAACGATGACGTAATTAAAGGGATCACAATAAATCCTGAGGGATGGCTTGAGATTACAGGGGACAATCCAACTGTGCACCAAAGCCCACCATTTGTTCCCGTTGGTATAGTTGATTTTTTAAACTGGAAAATAGTGTTATATACGTGTAAACGTGATGAAAACTGTGCAATGAGCACTGTGTAACGTTTGTAAATAAACATGATTAAACTACGTCTTACAACACTACAAAGTACGAGTGTATTTACACTTATACTGTACTTACATACAAGACGGTAAATATAAACAACAGATGGTACAAGGCAATCGATTTCAACCAGTTACAAAAGTCATCATCAGGTCCAATCAGAGAATGACAAAAATAAAATGGTGTCATTCTCTGATTGGGCCTGATGAGGACCGGTGTAACTGGTTGAATTGGATCGCCTTGAACCACCATTTTTGTATATTTTATCGTCTTGTATAAGTACAGTATATAAGTGTAATTATACTTTGTAGTGTTGTGAGACGTAGTTTATTTATCCTGTTTAGTTGTAACAACACGTATCATGCTACTAAATGAATTACGTTTGTAACTAACTTATAATCAAGTTAATAACAAGGGTATTGTGTTCAAAATATTAATAAATATAGTTTCCTCATAAACGAGTTATTACAAATTTACGGTTTCCATGGTTATGGACCAATAGTATAAAATATAAAGATGATAGACCAACAAATTCAAATGTTAACTTTTTAAATTAACGAACTTAAACACAAATTTTATAATTATTTTCTTACTGAAAGCGCCACATGATTGTTTAAAAGTTCCATACATAATTCATAGTGTATTACAGTAGTTATTTAATTGGTGCTCAGAATTCACATCAAATAATAGAGTTTAATGACTTCCAGAATAACGAATTGCACTGCTTGCCTCAATCGGAGGAGGAAGACTTAACTTGTGATCCATTATAGGCAAAGGATATAACAGAATAAACATTAAAACCATCATTATTTTAATAAAAAAAGCCCCCAAAAAACTAAACAGATTTAAAAATTAATATTTCTCTGTATAATAATTAGATACTTTGAAATATCTAAAGCCGTATTTAAAGTATATAGAAAATTTGTTTAGTATTTAAAAATGTTAGCTTTTCAGTTGCTGTTCCTCCAAACTCAGCATTTACTTTGATTGTCTTTATTACATCACAGCCTGTAAATTGTTTATTAGGTGGTAAGCACATAGTAAGCACATGGTAATGTAAATATGACAACAATATTGCCCAGACTCAGTTAAATCAATAAATAGAATGCAGTCATCGCAGCAAAAATGGGTACTCAGTGATTTAATTTATTTCATTTAAAAAAGGAATGCCGTTTTTCAAGGTTCTTAGTATTAGTATCCTTTTATCTATAAACATCTGAGATTACGTATTTTATAAATACTGTACTATTTGATCCAATAAAAAATAAACTCAAACAACGGAACAAAACTCAGGGTTATTTCCGATTATAAATTCTTTATTGGCTTCGGCTTGTTGCCGTTCATTATTTAATACGATTACTTAACACGAGCAGTGTTAGTGTACATGCCAAATTAATAATAGTTCCTTAACATGTGGTGTGTTTGGTGTCAATTTTACAGATAATTAACATAATAATAGCTTTTTGTACACAGTAGTTGAATATCGTTTAAAATAGACTAGTGAACCTTAATGCCTTTCATAACAAAACCAAGCCAACAGGCGTTCATTCAAAATGTCAGTGAATACGTTATTCAAATCAGATGAACATATTTTCCCCCATTCTGCAGCCACAGCTCTAGTACCTCGCCACCGGAGGGCTGACCACAGACATCGTTATAACGTATAATTTCCCTCGGGCTTCAACCCCCCCCCCTTTCATGGTATCTGTGCCTCAAGGCATAGCGTATTAACATACATTTGTTTGAGTTACTAACTTTAACAAATACTAAAGTTAACAAATACTAAAGCTCTCTCTTCCGTTCCAGATCTTAATTTGAAATGTTATAGATGAAAAATTATTGATAAGCAAATTTAGTTTGTGAAAATTAATTTTGATGTTATAATGCTTTAATCAAAGAGTATAATGTTGTGTATATGTATTAATGTTTATGCAAAAAATAAACAAGTTCGACATAATGTCGAATGCGGCCGAGAAACCCCTATTTCTTATAGTGGGAATAACAATAATACTTAACAATAAAAGTTTTATTAGAACTATTTATGTTCATGTTGGTTTTGTTTTCGGCTATGCAAAAAGTAGTTAATTTTTAAAGAGTTGTTTAGCCTCCGGATTACTGGTAAATATTAAGTAGGGGTTTAAATACCTGCATTAAAAGTAATCCTATGGTCGCTGCGGCAACTAGTTTCGGGTTTATAAGAAACCATCATCAGGCCGGACAAGGTGTCTAATACATCAATATCTTTGAACGGAGATCGTCAGCGCATTTAAAAAACGTACATTTATGGCATATTGATGCATTAGACACCTTGTCCGACCTGATGATGGTTTCTTATAAACCCGAAACTAGTTGCCGCAGCGACCATAGGATTACTTTGAATGCAGGTATTTAAACCACTTCTTAGTATAAAGTAGTTGCCAAAAACAAACAAAAAAAGACAACGAAGGAATAATTACACGTAAATGAATTCAAGGAAAATTCAAGTGAGTTAATTGGGTAAAATAAACTCACCGCACAGCATAGGAGGTGTATTATGTGAATAATAACAAATATACTGCAATAAATAAATCCACAGGAATCCTTTTAATGTATTTTATTATGTTAATGCAGTTTTATATTTGGAAAAAACCGCTATATTAGCGTGACTTAAAATAAGTACGCTGAAATGCTGCTTATTGAAATGTTGATGATTTATTTTATGAAATTATTTTTAATGTAAAAAATGTTTGCCTGTAACAGCTGTAACTCATGTACATATGTGGTGGGGACATTGCAATTTGAACCGCCGTACTGAGGGAGAATATGTGGTTAGACTGTGGTTTAATCTCGCGAGAGCGGTCAGTGATCGCTACGACCTGCTATTAATGAAGCCCTTCCTACTTCTGCTGCTGTACCGGTATCGACGATCATTGTTGAACATGTTTGCCTGTAACAGCTGTAACTCATGTACATATGTGGTGGGGACATTGCAATTTGAACCGCCGTACTGAGGGAGAATATGTGGTTAGACTGTGGTTTAATCTCGCGAGAGCGGTCAGTGATCGCTACGACCTGCTATTAATGAAGCCCTTCCTACTTCTGCTGCTGTACCGGTATCGACGATCATTGTTGAACATGTTTGCCTGTAACAGCTGTAACTGATGTACATATGTGGTGGGGACATTGCAATTTGAACCGCCGTACTGAGGGAGAATATGTGGTTAGACTGTGGTTTAATCTCGCGAGAGCGGTCAGTGATCGCTACGACCTGCTATTAATGAAGCCCTTCCTACTTCTGCTGCTGTACCGGTATCGACGATCATTGTTGAACATGTTTGCCTGTAACAGCTGTAACTCATGGGTGGTAGGGACATTGCAATTTGAACTGCCGTACTGAGGGAGAATATGTGGTTAGACTGTGGTTTAATCTCGCGAGAGCGGTCAGTGATCGCTACGACCTGCTATTAATGAAGCCCTTCCTACTTCTGCTGCTGTACCGGTATCGACGATCATTGTTGAACATGTTTGCCTGTAACAGCTGTAACTCATGTACATATGTGGTAGGGACATTGCAATTTGAACCGCCGTACTGAGGGAGAATATGTGGTTTGACTGTGGTTTAATCTCGCGAGAGCGGTCAGTGATCGCTACGACCTGCTATTAATGAAGCACTTCCTACTTCTGCTGCTGTACCGGTATCGACGATCATTGTTGAACATGTTTGCCTGTAACAGCTGTAACTCATGTACATATGTGGTGGTGATATTGCAATTTGAACTGCCGTACTGAGGGAGAATATGTGGTTAGACTGTGGTTTAATCTCGCGAGAGCGGTCAGTGATCGCTACGACCTGCTATTAATGAAGCCCTTCCTACTTCTGCTGCTGTACCGGTATCGACGATCATTGTTGAACATGTTTGCCTGTAACAGCTGTAACTCATGTACATATGTGGTAGGGACATTGCAATTTGAACTGCCGTACTGAGGGAGAATATGTGGTTAGACTGTGGTTTAATCTCGCGAGAGCGGTCAGTGATCGCTACGACCTGCTATTAATGAAGCCCTTCCTACTTCTGCTGCTGTACCGGTATCGACGATCATTGTTGAACATGTTTGCCTGTAACAGCTGTAACTCATGTACATATGTGGTAGGGACATTGCAATTTGAACCGCCGTACTGAGGGAGAATATGTGGTTAGACTGTGGTTTAATCTCGCGAGAGCGGTCAGTGATCGCTACGACCTGCTATTAATGAAGCCCTTCCTACTTCTGCTGCTGTACCGGTATCGACGATCATGTTTGCCTGTAACAGCTGTAACTCATGTACATATGTGGTGGGGACATTGCAATTTGAACTGCCGTACTGAGGGAGAATATGTGGTTAGACTGTGGTTTAATCTCGCGAGAGCGGTCAGTGATCGCTACGACCTGCTATTAATGAAGCCCTTCCTACTTCTGCTGCTGTACCGGTATCGACGATCATTGTTGAACATGTTTGCCTGTAACAGCTGTAACTGATGTACATATGTGGTGGGGACATTGCAATTTGAACCGCCGTACTGAGGGAGAATATGTGGTTAGACTGTGGTTTAATCTCGCGAGAGCGGTCAGTGATCGCTACGACCTGCTATTAATGAAGCCCTTCCTACTTCTGCTGCTGTACCGGTATCGACGATCATTGTTGAACATGTTTGCCTGTAACAGCTGTAACTCATGTACATATGTGGTAGGGACATTGCAATTTGAACTGCCGTACTGAGGGAGAATATGTGGTTAGACTGTGGTTTAATCTCGCGAGAGCGGTCAGTGATCGCTACGACCTGCTATTAATGAAGCCCTTCCTACTTCTGCTGCTGTACCGGTATCGACGATCATTGTTGAACATGTTTGCCTGTAACAGCTGTAACTCATGTACATATGTGGTAGGGACATTGCAATTTGAACCGCCGTACTGAGGGAGAATATGTGGTTAGACTGTGGTTTAATCTCGCGAGAGCGGTCAGTGATCGCTACGACCTGCTATTAATGAAGCCCTTCCTACTTCTGCTGCTGTACCGGTATCGACGATCATTGTTGAACATGTTTGCCTGTAACAGCTGTAACTCATGTACATATGTGGTGGTGATATTGCAATTTGAACTGCCGTACTGAGGGAGAATATGTGGTTAGACTGTGGTTTAATCTCGCGAGAGCGGTCAGTGATCGCTACGACCTGCTATTAATGAAGCCCTTCCTACTTCTGCTGCTGTACCGGTATCGACGATCATTGTTGAACATGTTTGCCTGTAACAGCTGTAACTCATGTACATATGTGGTGGTGATATTGCAATTTGAACCGCCGTACTGAGGGAGAATATGTGGTTAGACTGTGGTTTAATCTCGCGAGAGCGGTCAGTGATCGCTACGACCTGCTATTAATGAAGCCCTTCCTACTTCTGCTGCTGTACCGGTATCGACGATCATTGTTGAACATGTTTGCCTGTAACAGCTGTAACTCATGTACATATGTGGTGGTGACATTGCAATTTGAACCGCCGTACTGAGGGAGAATATGTGGTTAGACTGTGGTTTAATCTCGCGAGAGCGGTCAGTGATCGCTACGACCTGCTATTAATGAAGCCCTTCCTACTTCTGCTGCTGTACCGGTATCGACGATCATTGTTGAACATGTTTGCCTGTAACAGCTGTAACTCATGTACATATGTGGTGGTGACATTGCAATTTGAACCGCCGTACTGAGGGAGAATATGTGGTTAGACTGTGGTTTAATCTCGCGAGAGCGGTCAGTGATCGCTACGACCTGCTATTAATGAAGCCCTTCCTACTTCTGCTGCTGTACCGGTATCGACGATCATTGTTGAACATGTTTGCCTGTAACAGCTGTAACTCATGTACATATGTGGTGGTGACATTGCAATTTGAACCGCCGTACTGAGGGAGAATATGTGGTTAGACTGTGGTTTAATCTCGCGAGAGCGGTCAGTGATCGCTACGACCTGCTATTAATGAAGCCCTTCCTACTTCTGCTGCTGTACCAGTATCGACGATCATGTTTGCCTGTAACAGCTGTAACTCATGTACATATGTGGTAGGGACATTGCAATTTGAACTGCCGTACTGAGGGAGAATATGTGGTTAGACTGTGGTTTAATCTCGCGAGAGCGGTCAGTGATCGCTACGACCTGCTATTAATGAAGCCCTTCCTACTTCTGCTGCTGTACCGGTATCGACGATCATGTTTGCCTGTAACAGCTGTAACTCATGTACATATGTGGTAGGGACATTGCAATTTGAACTGCCGTACTGAGGGAGAATATGTGGTTAGACTGTGGTTTAATCTCGCGAGAGCGGTCAGTGATCGCTACGACCTGCTATTAATGAAGCCCTTCCTACTTCTGCTGCTGTACCGGTATCGACGATCATGTTTGCCTGTAACAGCTGTAACTCATGTACATATGTGGTGGTGATATTGCAATTTGAACCGCCGTACTGAGGGAGAATATGTGGTTAGACTGTGGTTTAATCTCGCGAGAGCGGTCAGTGATCGCTACGACCTGCTATTAATGAAGCCCTTCCTACTTCTGCTGCTGTACCGGTATCGACGATCATTGTTGAACATGTTTGCCTGTAACAGCTGTAACTCATGTACATATGTGGTGGTGATATTGCAATTTGAACTGCCGTACTGAGGGAGAATATGTGGTTAGACTGTGGTTTAATCTCGCGAGAGCGGTCAGTGATCGCTACGACCTGCTATTAATGAAGCCCTTCCTACTTCTGCTGCTGTACCGGTATCGACGATCATTGTTGAACATGTTTGCCTGTAACAGCTGTAACTCATGTACATATGTGGTGGTGACATTGCAATTTGAACCGCCGTACTGAGGGAGAATATGTGGTTAGACTGTGGTTTAATCTCGCGAGAGCGGTCAGTGATCGCTACGACCTGCTATTAATGAAGCCCTTCCTACTTCTGCTGCTGTACCGGTATCGACGATCATTGTTGAACATGTTTGCCTGTAACAGCTGTAACTCATGTACATATGTGGTGGTGACATTGCAATTTGAACCGCCGTACTGAGGGAGAATATGTGGTTAGACTGTGGTTTAATCTCGCAAGAGCGGTCAGTGATCGCTACGACCTGCTATTAATGAAGCCCTTCCTACTTCTGCTGCTGTACCGGTATCGACGATCATGTTTGCCTGTAACAGCTGTAACTCATGTACATATGTGGTAGGGACATTGCAATTTGAACTGCCGTACTGAGGGAGAATATGTGGTTAGACTGTGGTTTAATCTCGCGAGAGCGGTCAGTGATCGCTACGACCTGCTATTAATGAAGCCCTTCCTACTTCTGCTGCTGTACCGGTATCGACGATCATGTTTGCCTGTAACAGCTGTAACTCATGTACATATGTGGTAGGGACATTGCAATTTGAACTGCCGTACTGAGGGAGAATATGTGGTTAGACTGTGGTTTAATCTCGCGAGAGCGGTCAGTGATCGCTACGACCTGCTATTAATGAAGCCCTTCCTACTTCTGCTGCTGTACCGGTATCGACGATCATTGTTGAACATGTTTGCCTGTAACAGCTGTAACTCATGTACATATGTGGTGGTGATATTGCAATTTGAACTGCCGTACTGAGGGAGAATATGTGGTTAGACTGTGGTTTAATCTCGCGAGAGCGGTCAGTGATCGCTACGACCTGCTATTAATGAAGCCCTTCCTACTTCTGCTGCTGTACCGGTATCGACGATCATTGTTGAACATGTTTGCCTGTAACAGCTGTAACTCATGTACATATGTGGTGGTGATATTGCAATTTGAACCGCCGTACTGAGGGAGAATATGTGGTTAGACTGTGGTTTAATCTCGCGAGAGCGGTCAGTGATCGCTACGACCTGCTATTAATGAAGCCCTTCCTACTTCTGCTGCTGTACCGGTATCGACGATCATTGTTGAACATGTTTGCCTGTAACAGCTGTAACTCATGTACATATGTGGTGGGGACATTGCAATTTGAACTGCCGTACTGAGGGAGAATATGTGGTTAGACTGTGGTTTAATCTCGCGAGAGCGGTCAGTGATCGCTACGACCTGCTATTAATGAAGCCCTTCCTACTTCTGCTGCTGTACCGGTATCGACGATCATTGTTGAACATGTTTGCCTGTAACAGCTGTAACTCATGTACATATGTGGTGGTGATATTGCAATTTGAACCGCCGTACTGAGGGAGAATATGTGGTTAGACTGTGGTTTAATCTCGCGAGAGCGGTCAGTGATCGCTACGACCTGCTATTAATGAAGCCCTTCCTACTTCTGCTGCTGTACCGGTATCGACGATCATGTTTGCCTGTAACAGCTGTAACTCATGTACATATGTGGTGGGGATATTGCAATTTGAACCGCCGTACTGAGGGAGAATATGTGGTTAGACTGTGGTTTAATCTCGCGAGAGCGGTCAGTGATCGCTACGACCTGCTATTAATGAAGCCCTTCCTACTTCTGCTGCTGTACCGGTATCGACGATCATTGTTGAACATGTTTGCCTGTAACAGCTGTAACTCATGTACATATGTGGTGGGGATATTGCAATTTGAACCGCCGTACTGAGGGAGAATATGTGGTTAGACTGTGGTTTAATCTCGCGAGAGCGGTCAGTGATCGCTACGACCTGCTATTAATGAAGCCCTTCCTACTTCTGCTGCTGTACCGGTATCGACGATCATTGTTGAACATGTTTGCCTGTAACAGCTGTAACTCATGTACATATGTGGTGGTGACATTGCAATTTGAACCGCCGTACTGAGGGAGAATATGTGGTTAGACTGTGGTTTAATCTCGCGAGAGCGGTCAGTGATCGCTACGACCTGCTATTAATGAAGCCCTTCCTACTTCTGCTGCTGTACCGGTATCGACGATCATTGTTGAACATGTTTGCCTGTAACAGCTGTAACTCATGTACATATGTGGTGGTGATATTGCAATTTGAACCGCCGTACTGAGGGAGAATATGTGGTTAGACTGTGGTTTAATCTCGCGAGAGCGGTCAGTGATCGCTACGACCTGCTATTAATGAAGCCCTTCCTACTTCTGCTGCTGTACCGGTATCGACGATCATGTTTGCCTGTAACAGCTGTAACTCATGTACATATGTGGTGGTGATATTGCAATTTGAACCGCCGTACTGAGGGAGAATATGTGGTTAGACTGTGGTTTAATCTCGCGAGAGCGGTCAGTGATCGCTACGACCTGCTATTAATGAAGCCCTTCCTACTTCTGCTGCTGTACCGGTATCGACGATCATTGTTGAACATGTTTGCCTGTAACAGCTGTAACTCATGTACATATGTGGTGGTGATATTGCAATTTGAACCGCCGTACTGAGGGAGAATATGTGGTTAGACTGTGGTTTAATCTCGCGAGAGCGGTCAGTGATCGCTACGACCTGCTATTAATGAAGCCCTTCCTACTTCTGCTGCTGTACCGGTATCGACGATCATTGTTGAACATGTTTGCCTGTAACAGCTGTAACTCATGTACATATGTGGTGGTGACATTGCAATTTGAACCGCCGTACTGAGGGAGAATATGTGGTTAGACTGTGGTTTAATCTCGCGAGAGCGGTCAGTGATCGCTACGACCTGCTATTAATGAAGCCCTTCCTACTTCTGCTGCTGTACCGGTATCGACGATCATTGTTGAACATGTTTGCCTGTAACAGCTGTAACTCATGTACATATGTGGTGGTGACATTGCAATTTGAACCGCCGTACTGAGGGAGAATATGTGGTTAGACTGTGGTTTAATCTCGCGAGAGCGGTCAGTGATCGCTACGACCTGCTATTAATGAAGCCCTTCCTACTTCTGCTGCTGTACCGGTATCGACGATCATTGTTGAACATGTTTGCCTGTAACAGCTGTAACTCATGTACATATGTGGTGGTGACATTGCAATTTGAACCGCCGTACTGAGGGAGAATATGTGGTTAGACTGTGGTTTAATCTCGCAAGAGCGGTCAGTGATCGCTACGGCCTGCTATTAATGAAGCCCTTCCTACTTCTGCTGCTGTACCGGTATCGACGATCATTGTTGAACATGTTTGCCTGTAACAGCTGTAACTCATGTACATGTGTGGTGGGGACATTGCAATTTGAACTGCCGTACTGAGGGAGAATATGTGGTTAGACTGTGGTTTAATCTCGCAAGAGCGGTCAGTGATCGCTACGACCTGCTATTAATGAAGCCCTTCCTACTTCTGCTGCTGTACCGGTATCGACGAACATGTTTGCCTGTAACAGCTGTAACTCATGTACATATGTGGTGGTGACATTGCAATTTGAACCGCCGTACTGAGGGAGAATATGTGGTTAGACTGTGGTTTAATCTCGCGAGAGCGGTCAGTGATCGCTACGACCTGCTATTAATGAAGCCCTTCCTACTTCTGCTGCTGTACCGGTATCGACGATCATTGTTGAACATGTTTGCCTGTAACAGCTGTAACTCATGTACATATGTGGTGGGGACATTGCAATTTGAACCGCCGTACTGAGGGAGAATATGTGGTTAGACTGTGGTTTAATCTCGCGAGAGCGGTCAGTGATCGCTACGACCTGCTATTAATGAAGCCCTTCCTACTTCTGCTGCTGTACCGGTATCGACGATCGTGTTGGCAACAAAACAAACTCATTACAATACAAAACTATTTGTTAAAAATATCAATGGCTTACATCGTCTACCAACATTTAAATCCCTCTACACTCTATTCCACGTTCACCTTACAGTATGGGAACAGTGAGGCTGCGGCTACGCCCATGATGTTGTGATGTTGGCTCAACTGCTGATGTAATTGAAGGACACGAGTGAGGGACGTGGCCCTATCAGGAGTGATAGTCTGAGGACGGCTGATTTCTGTGTCATGAATTGAAGGTTTAGGGTTTAGCCGTATCCCGTCACAGCTTGAGTAGACCACAGACACCAAAAAGGGTCTGTAAAGCTGTTCCCACCACATTTGACCACAGCAACGAATGAGGTTCTGTTTATCCAGCCCCTACCACATCTTAAATTCACCACAGATACAAACATTATTGTTTAGCCGACCTGGCATTGCTTAATGCCACCAGATCCAAATTTGTCTATTTATCCCGTCCCACCATAGCCTGAGTTGACCACAGACCCCAACAATTGTGTTTTGCCACCCCCCCTCAAAGCTTGAGTTGACCCGCACTCACCAGCACAACGTTGTAATTTCCCCAGGGTCGCCCATCTCCTTGACGATGCGACTTGTGCTTTAACATAAACATAGAACATTATTATTGCTATGGCATGTATTGCCATAAAACATACTACACTAATAAAAATCTCTCCTAATAGTATAGTTGGTATTGTTTAATGATTAAATATGTACCAAATGAACAAAATATTAAAATAAATAATTCAAGACCTCATACTAGAAAACCCAATACCGTAGTAGTGTGTCAAATGCGCTACTCTTGTCGATTGCGAGAAAGTCTATACAATATTAGAGGCGACCGAATCGAGCATTGGTTGTTTTCTTTTATGCTCCCACTCGTATAACAACAATAGTGCGCGACAAGTGTACAACAAATATTTTACATAGTAATAATTTCCTGCGTCAACCCTTACTTGGTCTCCTCAAAACAATGTAGCATAGTAGTGTTTCGAAAGTAACAGTGACGTAATATAAAGTCCGTCAGCAAACCCGAAATAGTAATACAGGCAGCTAAGCGTGATTATGCTGAAAACAGTTATTTAAACTCAGAAAGATTATAAAATACAAATTAAATGGTAGTAATGTCACTGTTAACTATGTAAAATGATTAGTCATTTGATCAATCAATCTTTTACATTTTAACCTATCCACAAGAGTATACAATCTGAAGAATATTAAATTTCATAATCAGCTGTATAATTAGTTTTGGTGTTTATATTTTTATTTTTACAATTTATCATCTGTGATGCTTAGTTTTATATGATTCCCTGGTGACTCTGAGATTAAAGAAGGGTTCCATGGGGAGAGACCAGACGCGATAACCCTTGTAGTAAATTGCTGTCGGAGAAGTTATGATCATTACATAAGATTGAAATCCTGCTATTTAATATATCCAGAAATGAAATAAAAATTTGTTTTTATTTTGCATCTTTAAATTATAAAGCAATAAATAACTTCAACACAGTTATTTACAATCTAACGGTAGCTATAATCGATAGAAAAAGCTAGTTTTAAATATTGTATATTAAAAATGTAAATCAACGACAATCATGGAATAGTATATTTCGTCACTAGGATCAAAAGTGGATCTTTTTAATACGAGCTCCAGTTTAACTGTCGAGGCGAAGCCGAGGCTGGGAAATGAGCGAGTATTAAAAAGACACTTTTGATCCGAGTGACGAACTATATTTTTCGTCATACTGCCAAAAAACTTAAGGTTTAAACAAAAACAAAAGTAAAATTTACGTACTGTGTCTTCATAACCTCAAATGTTTCTTTCAGCTTGTCTCTTGAAACAATCAGCTGTTGCACATGCATAACTTCGGTTCATTCATATCTATCGGTTGTTGAGTCGATCATTCAAACAAATCATTGTGGTTGGAATCAATCGGTTGTTCTTCAAATAACAATACAACAATGAATGTTTCGATAATAACAATGAATGTTTCGATTATTTATAATCGAATGAATTTTAATCGATTTGTGACGACCTCGAATCAAAAGTATCATCAACAATGATCTTTTTAGTCCTAGTACGATAATGATCATCAAAACATATGTTATTATCCAAAGACTTAAAAGAAGAACTTTTGAATCTCAACGCATCTGTCAAAAACAGATGTTTTTGAAGCAGTATGACGGAAAATGTATTAATGAATCTTCGATTGTGGTAATAACCAATCAAACCTCGTGATGAGATTAAACCACTTCCAAACCTCGCCACTATCCATGAAAAAATACCCATGACAGTACAAATTGTACACTCCAATTATGCAATATAGCTGTGCAACACTAACTAGGAAGTCTTAATGGGCTATTAACACAAGTTTAGTTAAAAAATAGATTATTTTAAAGTAGTAATAATGTTTAAAATTGGTTAAACATATTATTGTTTTAGTAAATACCCGTTTTTGAGTTTAAACAGTCAAACAATAAAACTTATTGTTACATAATCCTGTGGTAGAGTGTGTAGTTTTTACACTTGTAAAGTACAAATACGCAACTTTTACTAAGTCATGCAAAGAAGAAGACCTTTTAATGTTAATGTAGCTTAAACAGTAAATAATGAAAAATAATGTTGGATTTTCGGTTGATTAGAAATAAAGAAATTTGATTTTGTAGGGAATAACATTAAAACCAATTCTGTCACAGCTGGTTTTATTTTATGTTTGTTCTTTGGAGATTATTATTTCTGTAAAATGATATACGTGATATAAGTGTAAAGTGTATTCTTTAAAATTATTATTGTTGTTCTGAAAACTTTCGTAATAATTTCACTATCACTTCTAACTATTATACCCCCGCCAGAGTTGTTATTGCGCAATGCATTGTGGTAGTTAGGTTAGGTTTAGTTCATGATAAGTACAACCGTAAACAACCAAGATAAATTTGTTTATTACGTAAATTAGAAAACAATGTCTTAGCTGGAAATGTCATAGTATTGAAATGGTTGAAGACTTTTAGGTATATACAAAAATAAATCACAGCGTTTTTCAATTTACTCGGAATTGTAACGCTTTCGTAGCAACAAATATCAAATACTTACTTAAACAATAGACGATGAAACTCCGTTTATGCTAAAGCAGAAAATAAAAAGATTTTATTCTGTAATCACTATTTAATATTCAACAAAATAAAATAGATTTTTAGGAAATTGTGTAATGATTAATGCCGAAAGATTCCAACAACTTCTGTTTTACCAAGGTTAATCTGGTTTAATTTTGATTCTCAATCGAGTTGTTAAATCATTTTTCTTTCAACTAAGTTTGAAACAGTCAATATTACATTGAGTACTTCTAGTTCTTGAGCACTTAAGGTTCTTGGTTTGTTAACGTTAATTCTTACAACAACAAATTCGATAAAGTTATCGAAGAGTTTGTAATACAGGTTCATTGAATTATGTTATTTTAATGAACAACTCATTTACTTCTAGTTAAATGTTTTATAAGTATTTTTAAAAGATTTTTTTCTTATGATAAGTTTATAATGGAAATTTTGTATATTATCAAATACTACATAGGTAAACATAATGCATAGGTTATTTTAAGTGTAAATTCCAATTATAGCGGCGCAATAATATAAACACGCTTTTAAAGTTTCATACCAACACGAGTTCAGAGTTTATTTTTAACAACAACAACAAACAACAATAAACAAAACGTTTATTCCAACAAAGTAACAGCTTTTAAAATTTTACACTTATATAAAACAGTTATTACTAAAATCTATATTACTGTGAACAGATTAAACAGAAAATTTAAAATAAGCTGTCGAAAAAATATAGTCATGGGAATCAACAGACATAGGGAAAATAGACCCGTGCATCTGCTGCGTTGTTGTGAAACAATAAAATGACCTTTCTTATTGTTTAAATTAGTAAATATATTAAATTTAGAATAATTTCGTTTTTAATCGTTTAAAATATGAATCTGAGAAAAAAGAGAGATATAAATGGTTTTAAAATAAATTTGGAGTAATTATATTAATTTTAACTGAGCTTTTGATTTAAATTGTGACAGTGCGCGGTTAAGAAAACTTCATACTAGCTGGACGAGCTCGGAAGCGAAAAGGCCTTGTTACTCCTCCCTGTTAAGACCTTGGAGCTCGGAAATAAGTGTCTTGTTATCGTAAGCATATATATATATCCTTTTTTTGTGCTTAATCGAGAATCTCATTTATATGAAGGTTGAAGTGGTTTTAATACATACAAATACATAGAAAAGATATAATATAAAATAAATATAAATTATAAATAATTATAAATATAATTATAATTATAATATAAATATAATTATAAATTATAAATATAAATATAAAAGATATATATTTTGATACATACAAGTGGCGTAACTCTTGTATCTGTAGAAAATCTAAAGCATCTAAGGTACCGTTACAATTAATTAAACAATAGAAGTGCCTCTTTGGAAACTATTGGCTGTTAGTGTTGTGTTTTATTGTATTGTTGTGTTTTGTTGTATTTAGGAACATATCAAGTTTCATCAATATACATTTATAAATAAACGATTTAAGACTTTTGAATTTTTCTCCATAAGAATAACATGGGGGCTGAGTATACAGGTTTTCTGAAACAAAGAAGACAAAAAATGGGTTTTTATACAAATATCAATAAACTATGTAAAGCCACATACCAAGTTTTATTAATTTATGTTCACAGTTAACGGTGGTAACATTTTACTTATTCTCTATAAGAATAACATGGGGGCTGAGCAAGCAGGTTTTCTGCTACGGATACTATTGGTAACAGAATATTCTTTTGTGCAAATATCAATAGACCACTACGATATGAAGCAATATACCAAGTTTCGGCAGGATAAGTTGATAAATAAGCAAGATGTACAATTTGTCTTATTTTCTATAAGAATAAAACTGGACAACATACTGTGTTCAGTACTTTCTATCGGTTACTACGCCTGTAACCAATTGACGTAGAATAATGATAAAAACACCATTTTTTGTTTTTTCAAGCTGAATTTAATGGTGAAAATTAGAATTTGATGATATGGTATTTAAAAACACAAAAAACCATTTTTGAGTTACAAAACTGAAAGTCATAAATTTTGCCTTACATGTTTATACTAAACTTCATCAAAATCGGACCATTTTTACGAGAGTTATCGCACCCACGGGCTCATATTATGTACAGTTTTGAACGGGTTGTGTTTTTGGCATCTGAGGACCTCAAAACGAAAAGTTATCAGCCTCGGCCTAGATCTTACCATGCCGACTACTGTAATAGCTTCTTCCCTATAGGGGAAATTCGCTAAAACTATGACAGTTGTGTGTGCTGAATTCTGTTGCTATCCCGTGGAACTACTATGAATCAATATCAGCTGTTTGTATTTTCGTCAGCTCGATCAGAAATGAATGTCCATAAGGAATACGTGGGAACTTTGTCTGGGTATCTGGTGGAGCCTTAATTTCAGATCAGGATGAAAACCATTTAGTTTTCTTATTTTGTTCCTAAAGAATCAGTTTACAAAATTTCAAATATCTAGGTAAATGTGAAGTAGGTGAATTCGTGATGTGCGAGTGAGGGTTTTGCCTTTTGTATTTAGGTTATAGATGAAGATGATTTAATGAAATGAGTTACACAAATATTAGTCAAAGGTGGTTGCGAGGGGGAAAAGTTAAAAACTAACTAATAGTTGCTTGTTACTTGTTATCATAAAATGCAAAAATGTTAACGACACAAATTTATAATTCTTATCTTCAACGTTCTATGTAGTGTTTATGTTGTAAAACTTTCTTATCATTCCATAAATGTTCATTAATCAAATGAGTTTTTAAACAAAATATTATTTCAAATAAACTAAGTTAAATCCAAAAAGCTGTTAAAAGCTGTAAAATAAATATCCATTTGAGGAAGGGTGGGAAGAGAGCTTTACCATCGGGAAACAAACTACGCCTAATTGAGCAGTGGCGATAAATTCTTTCTGCTTTTACTTTCGCCCGAATATCGTACACCTGCTGGTTTGATTAAAAGACTATTTGTTTAAGCACAAATTAATTAGTTTTCGCAGTATTTAGTTTCTTTGCCACTTTTTCTTAACTAAATTTTAATGAAATATATCTGTCTTTAAAATGCCAATATGTGATACATGTAATCAAAAAATAAATCCATGGCACATAATTTGAAGGTGTTACCGTAAAATATCCCATCATGTAGCATATCAATTTAATCGTCATGTCTTTGTGCTATTGGGCTTTAAAGTTTCAATAATTTATTTCATACACAAATTTATAGGTGTAAATCACACCAATCATCATCAGGCCTACTGACAGAATGATAATAAACCGGTAATTATGACTCCCATAGATGTAACATCACGTACATGCTAACCAACAAGTTGTTTATATCCGAATATAACATACACAAACGATAATTTCTTATTGATAGAACTTTTAGTGTCGTTACATAATGATAAGTTGTTTGAAGTGTTAAACAATATTTTAGTCATAGTCATATTTATTTCTGAATAGATACAATGGTTTTACATCATTTGTATATCTCAGTCGTCATATAAGGGAAAAAATAATATATACTTGATTACAAAATAAATTAAACATTTTAACACATTCTTAGATGTCAATTTAACAACATTTTATTTTATTTTCTGCCAGACAGGAAGTCGGTACCCTTATACTGTACCTACATAAATAACGTTAAATTTACAATAAAATATAGCGATCGATTCCAACCAGTCACACCGGTCATCATCGGGCCCAATATTACCTAATAGTCATTTAGAAACATTTATTCAGTTCTAAGTCACCCCCGGGAAGTGCAATATAAAATATAAGTTAAATTCAATATATAAATTCAAGATAAATGGATACAAAAAGTTTATACAACGTTCTGGTAAAAATATAAGATATGACAAATTACAGTTCTACTTAAAACTTTTACTGTACAGAACTTTTCTACAATATTAAAAGTCTACTTTAAAAGTCGGCAAGAAATATAAAACATCATAGATCACTTGGGACAGTAAGAAAAGGACAGAGCTACTTTTACATGACAATGTTGTAGTGAATGCTTTTACTAGGTTCAATGTATGAAATTTTCAGATTAAAGTTAACAATTGCAAGAGAAGAACATTTAAGAAATACGAAATGGTAACTACAATAAATAATATCTGCTACAAAATAAACAGCAAATATGCTGAAACAAATACATTGAGATCGAGGATGTTTGGGAAGGCTTCTCTGCAATGTGTGCGACGGTGATGGCCACTGAAATATTCATCGTGTAAACACGCCACGATTCCAGTGATTCAGTTCCACTCACATCACCTTAGGCTGCATTGTTTAAATGTGTACAATTAAACAACCCGCCGAACTACTAAGCATAACATAATAAATCACATTGGCTAAGTTGCCACAAGCGATTTATATGATTTTATCAAATAAACAATAATTTCTTTAGTAGCATAATACATTTGTTTACAATTAATCAGCATCAAATAAACCACAACATACATCATTAAAATTATTGTAAATGACTAAAATAATCTAATAGAAAACATGGAAACATTGAAGTAATTTAATTTTGTTAAATTATCACTTGTTAATATTTTAAACCCATCAGAAGCGCCTTATTGGTGAGTATTAAAACTTAAAATGAACTTTTTCTAACACAATTAATTGTAATTTTATTGTAATTGTTTAATGTTGTTTCATGTTTTATGAACCATCCATATCATAATATACTAATAATATTATAAAGCAGAAAGTTTGCGGGTTCGTTTGTTTGTTGCTCGTTCACGCTCCAACTACTGATCTGATTGAGCTGATATTTGGTAGAAAGATAGCTAATATCCTTCAGTAGCATATAGGCCTATTCAAGTTATAAAATTCCTTAAGTACTTTGCCCCAGTGGTCTCTAAACTTTCCAGGTTGATCTTAAGGGCTACTTATGAGCTACATTTACTGGATCAGATGATAACTAAAACAGGTGTTCTGCAATTGAGATTTTCAACAAAATTTTGAGATTATTTATTTGTTTTTCATTGGTTTTAGACTTTTGTTGCTCGTTTTACAATGAAGGTACCTGTATCATAATAATACCGAGGAAAAATAAATCAAATTTGTCTTAATGTATGAAAAAAGCCCGATTGAATCAAGTGGCTAGAAGTCAGGAAACTTCAGCAGAAATGAAAATTAGAAGACTATGATAAGCTCTGCAGCAGGCAACACACAAAGCATACGAAATTCTAGAAGAATAGCAACTTCAACGTGAAGAACAAGTTCAGCTGCAGGCCAGTTTGAGAGCAACTGATCAGTTGAGAGCACTATGGCAGAACAGTGATCTACAGACACTGATAAAGGAGCTGTCGCTGGCAGACGAGCTATTGCTGTAACGGCTACCCAGCAGCAGCAAACGTTCTCCAGAAATTCGTGGGGCATATTTGAAAATGCTGCTTTGGAATACGACGCGACTCTTAAGTTGGGTTTTCCTAGGTGCGGAACCTTTCGGCAGCGGAGAGCGGAGAACGCTGGCCTCGCCTCATAATTTAATCAAATGGCGCGGACAGCGGAATTGTTCCGCGCCGTGCCGCGGATTAACTTTGTCCGCTCCCGGAGCAGAGGAGTCCGCTCTCCGCCGTAGAATAGTGTTGAAATTATACTGGTGTCCTGTGATTTTGTGTTTACGTAATGAGTTTGAATAAATTTAGGGAGTTTTAAAAGTAAAATCTCAATAGTTTTAAACTGAAAAACAAATTAAAACCTTTTATTTCTGCTCTTTTGCATATTATTGATATAAGACAATTGGTTGAGGAGATATTGAAAATGCTAAACACAGTACGTTGTGTGTTGAAAAAATATCTACGTTTAAGAAAATATTTTTTATTTTATTGCCCTTGGTGTTATCCCCTCAACAGTCACAACCAAAATGAGCTAGGTTACTCCGCAGTTGGTCACCGAAAAGTCCTCGTCTATAAAAATAGAATTCCGCAGAGCTATTTCAATCGAGGATTCTCCGTATTCCACGCTCCGCTGCCGAAAAATTCCGAGTAGGAAAACCCAGCTTTAGTCAGTTAACAATTAATCTTACTGACACTATGTAGTGATCGCGGGTTAAACCCAGTTAAACAGCGACGGGACGCAGCTAGTTCCATGTAATTGTATGGCTATTACTTTGTAATCATATCATCCTGGACAGTTTTATCATAAAATTTAGAAAGCAGATTGCAAAGCCAATAGTATAAATCTCTAAGGCAAAAATGGTATGGATAATGCCTAATAAGATACCCGGGTAAAACACGAACGCCCATAGCTTAAAAAAATGTAGCAAACTAACCGCAAGCCTTGACAAAAATATGCATTTACAGGTTTAACGTTTTTTAATGCATAAGATAAATATTCTTGACTTTTAACTCAAACCACATTTATTATAATTATCTAACCCTTTGCTAAGCCGTGTGGTGAAGACTTTGACGAATAACGAAGTTCGCACCCCTTTGAGCTTGTTCTTTGACTTTGACCATTCTCTTGAGGACCCTTTGGCGTAGATGTTTCTTAGTAATACTAACCAAAAATAGCATTTCCTCACGTAATATTTTGTTCACTTTTATTAGGAAAATCTCAGTGTGTGTGTCATTGCCCCTAACGGAAATAAAAAGCAAAAATCTGAATTGAACTGGAAAAAGATATTAATTGTGTGCATTAACTAACTAATTAATAAAAATAATACGTTATTGTAAGATTTATTTTAAAGTTAAGTCCAATTTTGGGTCCATAAAGAATTATTTTACTTGGTTACCTGATTAAGTAGACTAGATAATTTAGAAAATAATGAAATTGTTTCTCAACAGTTACAAAATAATTAGTAAAACTATGTGTGTAATTTTCCTTTCCAATTTATAAATATTAAATTAAGACAAGTTTATCGATAAATTAGTTTTGTATGTTGTTTTGGTATATGTTACACAGTTTAATCTTGTAGAGAAGTATTTATGTATGAAATAATATTGAATATAATATAATAATATAATAATATTATATATTAAATTATAGAATAGCTTGGCCAAGCTGCCCTAACAACGAACTTAGGTTACATCTTACAATAAGTACAATAAGAATTTAGTTCGCATTAAGTTAGAACGAATAAAAAATAGTATTGTTATACTTGTCTATTACGTACATCATTGTACATGCACATCTCTGTTATAAACATCTGAAGTTGAAGTAAATCCTGTATTTGTTAGAACTGAAGGACAGGGTACTTTATTTAATAATAATTCATCTTTATATTGGGTTCTACTTTAATCATATAGGCTACCAAATCCAAAATAGAAAATTCTCTAATAACAGAAATTATCTGCAACTAGATTTAAATATTGTAAACAATGTTTCGAAGATTCAATTAAAATTGTTAATAAAAGTTTAAATATTAACGATGTAGTATGTGAGCTGGCAATGGATGCTGAATTATTCAGTTGTAAACAGCCAACAAGTGGTTTGGTTGTAACACATAGACTACGTAATGTGATGGGTTCAGATAAATACATACCAGGTGGGCGTCGGTGTTGTAAATTTGTACATTAATATTACTTGTTTCTTTCTACGGTAATACCGATTTTACAATCATAATCAGTAAAAGATGGTCTTGAAAATTATAAAATATTAAAACGATACAAAAACAGTAAATTATATTAAATATACCAACAATTTGATAACATAAGTAACAAAATAAACAAGAAACAATATAACAAGATGATACTATATAGAATCTGTTAAATAATTGAACATTACAATAATAAAATAATCAGTTTATTTCAACCAAAAAACATCAATAAATTCTAAATTTTCTCTCTTGGTATGAAAAATTGCCACTTTTCTAGATGCGTGGACATTAAAAAAGGCTATAAATTGAGAGATAAAATAAAATTAATAGACAATGTACCAAACAGTAAGTTATGTTAAATTATCAGCAGTTATAACAACAACCAACAATATTTACAGTAAAACAGAAGAGAATTATCAGAGTACTGTCATAAAAATATGCTGCTGATAGCGAAATATGGTTTGATGTATTTATCGTAGGGTATTTTTATTTGCGGTAGCTGTAATGATAAGGAATTTGAAAGACTTGTTATCCTTTAGAAAAGTCTATGTGAGTAATTGGAAATTTAAGATTCAATGAATCTTGCAAAACTACTACTAGGGATTTTAAAGTTTTAACCGTCATGGCTTTATATGCTTCAAACATTTATTCAATTCCAAATTTAAATTTGAGCAATTGTTAAAATAGTATTTTTATATTTAAACAACAACATCGACTAAATCTTCCGTCACAAGCAGGTGTAACATTTTAAATAAATTACCAAAATACACAAAATTGTAAAGCAGCTCAATCTGTACCGTACCCTAATTTATGATTATTGCCATCTACACTCGACAATAATCACACATAAAGTCTCTGAAACAAATTTCAGCTCTCCAGTGCTTTTAATACCTTCACATCTTAATTGAATTTTTGAACACTGGCAGGTAGAGACAATTCGTTGAGGATTTAAAATTAAAACTAATATCCAATCATGCAGTTACAAATGCCTTTTTTATTTACGTGAAAATAATTGAAGTTAACAAAACTAAGCTTGTTCTAATTTACCTTGTCATAATATTAACATAAAATAATAACACCTTGTCCTAAAAATAATATCATTATCATTATTGCGACCTCTTTTAGCGAATTTCCCCTATAGGGAAGAAGCTATTACCGTAGGTCTCATGGTAAGATTTAAGCCCGAGACAATGACAATTTTTTTTAGGTCCCCGGATGACTAAAACACTATTCGTTCAAATTTATATATTTGTATATATATATATATATATATATACGTTTTTTACTAAGTTATCGCATTCACGGACACACACACACACACACACACACACACACACACATGTGTATGTGTGTGTGTGTGTGTGTGTGTGTGTGTGTGTGTGTGTGTGAGTGTGTGTGTGTGTGTGTGTGTGTGTGTGTGTGTGTGTGTGTGTGTGTGTGTGTGTGTGTGTGTGTGTGTGTGTGTGTGTGTGTGTGTGTGTGTGTGTGTGTCCGTGAATGCGATAACTTGAGTAAAAAACGTCCGATTTCGATGAAATTTGGCTCAAATGTGTAAAGTGACATTTATGACTTTAAGTTGGAAAACCAGAAAAGTGGGCCATGGGAAGGGGGGTTTATGGGGGTTTTAAATTTTCCAAAAATCAGTTTTTTGCATTTTTTACCCTAACATTTTTAAAACGCTTAATTTTGGTTTAGACCATGTCATAGAGCTTAAAAAAACAAATAATATACTATTTTGAATCATTAACCTAGGTTAAATGGTTGCGGAAAAAATCCAAAAAACGTGTTCATAAAATCTCCCATGTTAATCTTATGGGAAAATGGTTTTTAGCTTTTCCTTAATTAATTTTACTGAACACTTCACATTTGCTTTTACCAATCAGTTTAGCTCAACAAAACAATCATTTTTGTGTTTAAATTTTGATTCTACGTCCAACCGTTGCCGAGATATTCAAAGTGGTAAACACAGTACGTTGTCCAATGTTATCCTTATGGAGAATATTTAAAATTTTATATCTCGATTATTTATGAACGTATATTGATGAAACTTGGTATGTGACTTCACTTAGTACTGGTATATTGATATTTGCACAGAAAATTGATTTTTTGTTAATTATCCTCTTAGCAGAAAACCTGCATACTCATCCCTAATGTTATTCTTATGGAGAATACGTAAAGTTTTTTATCTCCCTTAATTATGAACATAAATCATTAAAACTTGGTATGTAGCTTCACCAGGTTGAGGTATATTGATAATTGCAAAAAACCCACATTTTTATCTTCCTCGTTGCAGCAAACCTGCGTTCTCAGCCTTAATGTTATTCTTATGGAGAATAAATAAAATGCTATACATCACTTATTTATTTAAGTATTTTTATGAAAATTGGTAAGTGGCTTTATGTGGTTTTAAGAAATATATTCATGCATAGGAAATTCGCTGAGTACGCAGGTTTGCTGCGACGGGGGTATTTCTTATACAATATTTTATTAATTCGGATTAGGTAGGAGATAGAAAGGATTACTCGTTCTGGAGCTCATTCCCCATACTCTTGAACCCTTTAACATAAAATAAGCGCAATCCGCGCTATAGAAATTGCTTCGAACTAATTACTCAATTTTAGTTATTGACAACGTTAATTCTCCCAACTTTTACTGCATTTTACTTTACTGTACAAAATACTCGGTAGCCAGACTCAAAGTTATTATAAAAGAAATCTTAAATGTACTAAATTATCCTTTAAATTCACCTGAAAAGTCAATACATAATTAATACACTCCTGCTACTATAATTTATACAAAGTGTTGAAAATACCTTCAAAAAGGGTGAAAGCTACGATACCAGCGATTCAGCCGACGACGAATACCACCTACCAGATGCTCACCAACGCCGCCTTCTGAATGAGGAGTCCCGTCCTGGTAGGGTTACCTGGTAGGGTTGCTGTCTTATATAACTTAATCCTGTCCAATTCTAGTCCTAGCAAGATTTAATCATGACTTATACTATTATCTACTGTCCTGAATGTACTGGTATACTGAGTCATTGTTTCGCTTACCGAGTTTTACTTGAGCTTTTAAAATATTGGCAAAAATTAAATTAAACGTATTTTATAAAAGAACTACATTAAAGTACTAAATATCAATTATGGTACAAATAAAATCAAAACAAATTAATAACAAAGTTTTAAATAAAGAATTAATTTTATCATGTACCTGAATACTTTTGCCACACTTAATTATGAAATAATTAATAGTATAAATAAGCAAAATTAAAATTAACATTTATTGCATCCAATACTCTGACATAATCTGAGACTATATTCTTGTTCTTTTGTTTTGTATACTATTTACATTGTTTATTAATTGTGTTTTATGTAGTTTAATCAAATCAAAATTAAATTTTTTAATATTGATATTTAGCATTTGTAGTTGTTATTTCATAAACTGTTGATTAATTGATTGACAATACGAGCACAACCCATGTCATTATAAGATCCTGAGTGCCCTGTAACTGTGTATGTGTATGCTGATGCTGGATTGTATGTTAGTTTCTTGTTATAATTTTATTAGTAACCCTATATATTAGTAAACCTAACAAGTTAACGCAGTTTATCTCGTAACAATGCAAGATATCAATAAATATAACTAAACCAGCGGTCCCTGGACTATACAATCACAAATAATGGGACTAGAAATATCAGACAAACAATTCGTGGATCTGGAGTGAGATCAGGAGTTGGAAGCTGTGAGTTTAATGGAGCTAAGGTTTTGTTGAAAAAGTCAACTCCGGAGCAGATTTCGCTGCCAAATCTAAGGAGCCTGAAAGTTTTGAAGTTAGTTAAAATTTGACTTAGTAATAGAAAAACTCCTAAAATACTACTAAGTGGTAATACTAGTTTCTCCAAGGTCTTTCAAACTAAAATATATTTATAATAATGACAAAATCAATTTTCGTTTAGTACGAGTTGTTTTGTAGAGATACTAAGAATTGTTTTACGAGTCATAATCCAATCTTATGATTCAATTAAAATTACTTCGATTTTTCTAATAGCGGTTGAAAATATAAATAATTTATATATTCTCCGAAAACAGATATTGTGAAAAATCATAGTTTTTGTATATTGGGGAGGGGGGGGGTTAATATTCATAAATTTAAAATTCATTACATTATCAATTTTGTTT
Source organism: Allygus modestus (assembly GCA_963675035.1). NCBI lineage: Eukaryota > Metazoa > Arthropoda > Insecta > Hemiptera > Cicadellidae > Allygus > Allygus modestus. Next base: position 133,176,753 of record OY776114.1, read on the forward strand.
TAGTTGTAATTTTGCTCACACCTCTAGACAAAACTGTAAAATAAACTGCTAAAAACTTTAAAGCTGTCACAATAACGGATTTCTAGGGGGATACTGTAATATTGTTGTTACATTAAAGGTAAGAAAATGTGTTTTATCTTTGAGGACCAGTAACTATTTACTAAAGCAGTTATTAAAGTATTTTATTAAATTAAGCTGAATGCGTTTAACTAAACAGTTTCCTTCCTCCTTGTGGGTTTATATACAGTAAAGAGGGTAATTTATTTAAGATTAAGGCAAACATGTGTTTTTATACTAATTGGAATTTCACAACACCATTATAATATTTATTATTTTAGTATGAACAAATTGAAAGAAAACACGGTTATTTTCGTTACATTATAAAACTTATTTTTCTGGAAACAAAGAGAACTCTTTTGTCCGGAGACCTTTGCTGCATGAAGACAAAAACAAAATTATCTCTTTGTGAAGTTGAACAAAGAACTTGTTGACACTGCCTTCTCCATCAGACGGTCTCTATATGTTGTTACTGGGTTGCCTTTCACATTGAGGTCCACGGGAGAATCTTTATTAAGGAATTTTTAGCTGATAATCTCCCTAACTTTTAAATTCCGTACAGCTTTACTAACGTGAATCTATCATCAGAACCGAAAGGTGTTTTATGATGGTGAAAATTGGCAACTCATCAGAATAAATTGCATTGCCTATTTTATTCCGGTGTAGTGGCTTTACGTACAACAAGATTGTGTATTAAACATAATTTTATGTCATTGTACATCGTGTATACATCCAATTTGTTTCCTGTAAAAGAATGTGTTGTTGTTGTACTATGTTTGTGTTCTCACTAATTCCTGTCTCAACCCAGAGAACTGTAGGACTCAGAACCAGAAAAAACTCAAGCGTGAAGGATTGGTTTGAATTATTGCTACAAAAGTTGGTTTTATTCAAAAGTTTTATTACAATTTGATGAATTGCTGCAACTGAAAAAATGGAATGGAATTAAGTAAAATATCAAAAAGTGATTATTTGAATTACATAATAATTATATATATAATAATAATAATAATATATATGTATAATAATAATTATATATATAAATTTGATCAAGTAGTGTTTTTGGCTTTTGGGAACCTCAAAACAAAAAGTTATCATGGTCTCTGGATTAAGTCTTACCATGTCACCTTCTCTAATAGTTACAGTACAAACTCGCCAAAACTATAGACATCAGAATTTGTTTGGAAAAAGTAGTTTTTCAAGACTGATAGTTTATTAGATTACTAACTTAAACCCAATTTTAAGTATTAGGTGAATAGACAAATTTTTGTACATGATATTGTTTCTTATACTGGTGGTTAAGCAAAGATTGAGTTTTGATGTAAGTTAAGCACATTCTATAAGCATATAGAATTAACTAATTCATAGGACCTAAGGAACTTATGGACCTAATGATATAATGCTTGGTGTGGGACTGATCATTATCTAAATCCTTACTCCTTATGTATATTTACGGGTATCTATGTACATTTTAATGAAATAATATTTTTAACGAAATAACACATAATTGATTAAATCCTGTACAAAAGCATAATCCCGTCTTCCAATATAAAAATGAACTAACGAGGCTGGACTGTGATATGTAAATAAACACTTTTAAGGATCAAAACATTAGAAAACATTCACAACGCTGACTGTGCCACGCAAACAACTATGACTCACGTTAATAGGTTATTTTGGTAAAAAGATTACCGATGGGGTAAAATGCAGTAAAAATAATGCATTTGCCTATTAAAACAAAGAATGTTTTAGAAGTTATGTAACATTTTCTATACATATATTTATCAATGAATAAATAAGTAAAGCCGCAATTCTTAAAAACATTCTATCGTTGTGAGATCCTCTTTCTTATGCTAAAGGAAAGGCTGGCTCATAAGCAGCAGTCAATAAAAAGTTCTCCCCTCAAACGAGCCGTAAAGATCTTAAGAAGACGCCATCTTGGAAACACATTAGCTGCATTGTGTCCCGTCACAAAAGAATAGTATATTGCAACGTAATTTGGGACATATATTGTCTTGTTAAAAACTATTCAACTGCAAATTATTTTTCTTTTATATTCCAAACGTCCATAGAATTCATATTCCAAACTGTCCTTCATTGCTTACTGATAATTGTTAATTATTTATTAGTAATCTCAGAACTCCATTCCTCATGTCTAACCTTTACTGCCACTATTATATTATATTGGATTTTAATATATTTATGGAGGCAATCAACGTTCATGCGATATGTTATGTGGGTGTTCTGTTTCTCATGAAACATGAATTAAACGGAGATTAATTTGACCGAGGGTTTCACTAAGTTCAATTAAGAAAATACATGATTCTTTAGAGCATTATAATAAACATCATCGGAAAATTTCACCTACATTAATTTTTGTTTAAAAACCCGAAAAGCAAATAATGAAGGCAAACAATAAATAAGGGAAAATTCGCTTCGTTCAATCGCCTTTGTGTTTTTGTGAGAAGGCTTCGCACGTGATATTCATTAGCATATACACGAAGTTTTGTGATATGTTTTTTAACCAAACTTATTCGATTTAAGGAGTTATTGTTTAAGTTACGAAAATTGTTAAGGGAACAATCCCACTGTAGTTTGTGTGGCATAAGAATGTCTCAACTGATGGTTCTAATAGTCTGTAACCAAATGAAAGCTTAACCATAATGGGTAAAAAGATAAATGATGGAGCCAACAAGAGCAAGCAAAAGGGGTATTATGAACTTTTTATTTTACATAACGACGTGTATTTTTTGAACCAATCAGAAGTAAACAAAAAAAAACACAAACTTTTAATCTATCTATATTATTAATATGCTACATGCAAAATTTGAAAACATTAAGGCTTTTTTGTTTAAGACTTACACCCACATGTTATACACCAATACGTGTGTCTAGGTGTGCAGATGTGCAAACTGGCTTAATATTTTCAAATTAGGACATAGAACTTGAAAATATGGCAACAAACTGAAAGTGTGTAACATTTCCAATTTAAAAACCAAGATGTTTCGTATGTTTTTCCACAAAAATAATTTGAAGCTGTTAATAAATTATGGACAGGTAATCAGCAAGAGGACATCTATACAAATATAAATATAATAAGTTTTCTTTATTTATATCGCCTTGAAAGTTAGTTTTTTTGCCCATACAAATAACATGGAGTAACATGTTATTCGAATTGCAGCTGTTAATACATTTTGGACAGGTAATTAGCAAGAGTCCATATATCTATATAAATAAAATAAGTTTTATTTATACTTCCAAAATGTAACAGGAACTAACAAACAATTTGTTGATAGCGATACTGAAATTCATACAACTTATGTAGTTTTTAAAGATATTTTATATTTAATATTTATGTATATAATTATATTTAATTAATTTAAACATGTTTTTTTTACTACTTATTTTGCATTTTTTCTTAACTTATCTTCAATTATTGATTTGTTTAAAAACTAAATACAATAGTTACTTAAAAAAAGAAAAATTTTTAATTTAATATTCGTGCAAAATCGCCCGGGTTCACCAGTTTTATTTAACAACAATACTAATTGGGAGCAAAGGAGGACAGTAAACAAGGAAAGTGCCGGTTTCACAGTTACTGCTGACAGCCTATTGTCATGTGTAAATCAATCGCAAGGGGCCTTCAACGAAGAGGTGCCGGTTACACTTCGTGCTGTTGTTGCATATGAGTCTGACGGATATAAAAACTCTAATGGAGAGGATGACAAGTTTTGTCTTGTATCAAGTTCATAGAGTAAAATTTGTTATTAATTTAAGTGTATCACTAAACTAGAATCATTAAAGCAACGATATCTTTCAAAGTCCATTCCTCCTCAATGGTTTACCGATATCATTGACTTATGGTTCATGTTAAAGATCAAAAATACCTAGCGATTTCAGTGAGTGAAAAGTAGTATAGGAATGGGCATTCTACGAGGGCGAGCAAGTGAGCAGGGTCAATGACCGGGTCCAAGGTCACAGATTGCTCGCACTCCCCCCCCCGCCTCCGCCTCCGCCTCCGCCTCCGCCTCCGCCTCCGCCTCCGCCTCCGCCTCCGCCTCCGCCTCCGCCTCCGCCTCCGCCTCCGCCTCCGCCTCCACCTCCACCTCCGCCTCCGCCTCCCCCTTCCACAACTTTGCTCTTTCTACGCAGTTGCTCTTTCTACGCAGTTGCTCCTACTGCGCAGCACTTTAGAGAACAACGGACTTCCAGGGACCGAGGCACCGGGCTGTCGGTGTGAACAATTTCTTTTGTTCGCAGGGATGGAGCACGCACGGAAGAAGAAAACATTAACATTTAACAGTGCGCGTACCTCATACTACTCATTATGCATAACTAATTACATGCATACATAATTAATTAGATGTATGCATAATTAATTAGATCATGAATAATTAATTAGATGTATGAATAATTAATTAGATTTATGAATAATTAATTAGATGAATGCATAATTAATTACATTAATGAATAATTAATTAGATGAATGCATAATTAATTAGGGAAGTTATTGACACAAAAAAATCTCCCTTTTGTAGGAAGATTCCCCTGTCCCTAACTTGAAAATTAAAGGTGGTCCTGAGAAGGACCTTTTTGAAGTTGCGCTCTAAACAGTGTTTAAACTGTTTCTGTATCCCAATAAAGGCTGGGGCTGGAGGCATTTACTGTTACATTTAAATAAAATTCTATTTCATCAAGTCGGGTGCTGATTCTTTTTTCAAGGACTGTCAGATATTCCATGGTTATATTTTCGTGTGTACTTCCATAAAAAGTTTCATCAAGACTTTCGTTGCGAAATGTCCTTTCATGTATCGTCAATGTTTTTCCGTTTTGAATCAACCCTCTCAACATGACGAAGTAGGGTGTTACATCTCTTCGATGTCCGTAACAAAAGCACTTTTCCTCCAAAACTATTGCTGCTTTTGCAATTGGTCTAGCTCTTATTTGAGACATCTTTACTCCTCGGGTCTTTCCACCAAACAAAGCTCTGAGATAGAAAATGAAGCAGGGAATGGTTGCTATTGACGCAGTAGTTTAAACGTAAACAATCGACCTGGTGAAAAATAATCAGATACTAAGTCTATTAGGAACAGGTCTTTGTCCCAGGTTGACAGGTTCCATTAGACCTTTTAGGTTTTTAAGCGTTTTGTCATTGTGACAGGATCCTGGGAACCAGTTTAAAAGCTTTCTATCTCTTTGACAGGTGTCATCTTAGTATCTGAGTGGTTCCTTTAAGCCCTTTGTAGCAATCAATGGGTATTAAGGGCCCTTCTAGGCATGGAAGAAGAAAACAGTAACATTTAACAGTGCGCGTACCTCATACTACTCATTATGCATAATTAATTAGATTTATGAATAATTAACTAGATTATGAATAATTAATTAGATGAATGCATGATTAACTATATGCGTTGCCAACCCAATACTATTCGTTCTCATTTTTATTGGCGGTTTTCATTCGGTTGTTGACTCACTACTGTCCTTTTACGATTTATTTGATGACTCTCACTACTGTCTGTTTGCGATTTAGCTGGCGCATCTTAACAAAGAAAAATAGCTATATCTTCGTTGTTTATAGGTCGATTTCGACGAGACTCGGTATATGAACATTATAATTGATACATATACTGATGACGTCAGTATAAGACTGGAATATAAACAAATTCGTAATGGAGTCAGTATTACTATATGAGAGAACGGCGTCAATAACTGAGTTTATGGACACATTTTGCTTACTCCCCCTCCGCCCCCGCCACTTCACACCCCTCACCCGCCACACATTTACTGATTTTGCTCGCTTCCTCTCCCCTCCCCCTCCCACTCCCCCTCCCACCTACTGAGTGAGCACCGGGTTCAATGTCAAGTTGCTCCTACTGCGCAGTTGCCCTTTCTACGCATTCGCTTTACCCACTTTATGGACTTCCTAGTAAACAATTCGCAGAATTACTTTTATTTGTGAAAGCTACGTGGTCTACCCCCAACCACCCTCTTTCGTCAGACATCTCCCACACTCAGTTCAGTCTGGAGTTTTGAAGCGTCAACAGCAACGAAGAGATCATGTTCAACTTCGAGCGGGATAGCGACGTCACAGACGCCAAGTTGGAAGAGGCATGCGTCGTGGCGGAGACATCAATAAATAAGAAGAAGAGACCGTTAGCCGATGACGATGACGATTACTTTGAAGGCGACGAGTTCTACAATCAAAAAGATGACAATGATTGCACCTTGAAACATTTTCATAAGAAAAGGCTATGGCGTATTGACAAAAAGTTCAAGTACATGCATGAACCAAAAATGCACTCGACTCTTCAAGATCTGGAAGACGAGCTGTATTCCAAACTACGGGGAATAAACAGCATGTGGAACCATTGTCTGTTAGACGACTTAGAATGGGAATATTGGCATCGGGACATGGACTACAAAATTAATTTTTACCCTATTGAAGAGGAGCACTTATACACCATAGAATACGAACAGAAGTACATGATGCTTGTCAACATGTGGTGGAACCGGCGAACGGATGAACTTTACCCCAACGAAATAACCAAAATTTTCAGCGATAAAAAATAAATATTTTTCCTATTCCTCCTCCTTCTTTGGACAAAAAACGGCTCTTTTTAGGGCCTATCGGTCCTTCTCAGGACCACTTAAGCTTTTCAAGTTAGGGCTGGAAGAAATATCTTCCCAATAAAGGGAGATTTCTTCGAGTTTTCTAGGTATGTGGGGTCAATGGCCGGGTCCAAGGCTACTCTTAGCTCTAATGCTCCTCCTCCTCCTCCCCCTCCCACTCCTCCTCCTGATTGACCACCCACTGCGTGAGTAGGCTCAATCACCAGGTTCAAGGTCACACGTCGCATTTGGTCCTACTACGTCTCACATATGGAATGATAGCGACCCACTTTCAAACATTGGACTTCTGGGAACCGGAATTGTTTACTTCTCATCCCCACTCTATTATTTCTCTAGGTTCCGGCGTTCAGCTTAGAGCAGAGACTGGAAGTGAATAGACCATGAGCAAGGTACGCAGCCCAAACACATTACAACATCTGGCGGTGGCGGTGATCAGGGAGTCTGCGCCTGAGACGATAAAATTATTACCGAGACCCTTACAGGACCTTGTCGCGAGGATAATGTGGGAGGAAATCATAAATATGAAACAGAAAATGGATTTCTTGGACTGCCATATTATGATACTGATATTATCTCAGCTAAAGAACGAAGAAGAAGGCGAGCGAGTTGGTGACTTAGTAACAGAGTGGATGACTACCGTCTTTTCATATGAACAACTGACGATCGAGTGGCAAATTTACAGATTTGGTTTGCTCCCGCAATAAATAAATCAGTTCCTTTCCTTCCTGGCAAATAAAACGGTCCTTCTCAGGACTACCTAAGATTTTCAAGTTATGGCTGGGAGAAATATCTTCCCAATAAAGGGAGATTTTCTTCGAGTTTTCTAAGTGTGTGGGGCCAATGACCGGGTCCAAGGTCACAGATTGCTCCTCCTCCTCCTCCCCCTTCCACCACTTTTCTCTTTCTACGCAGTTGCTCTTTCTACGCAGTTGCTCTTTCTACGCGTCACTTTTGAGAACAATGGACTTCCAGGAACCGAGGCGCCGGGCTGTTGTTGTGAACAATTTCTTTTGTCCGCAGGGATGGAGCACGCATGTATAAAGAAAACAGTAACGTTTAATAGTGCGCGTAACTCATGCTACTTAGCAGAAACGACAACATCAATGAAAGTGTCTATGGCGATCCTACAGACTTTGGTTTGGTGTTAAAACCTTCGAACGATTCGCCGACTGTCAGTTTGACCGATGCCGGTTATTTTAATACAGTACAGAATCCCAACAATCGGGATTACGAGTTCTTGAAAATTCAATTACACCACAGAGGTCGTTCTACGCATAATTACAATATATATTTGTACGAAAACAAAAACTATTAAATATACATTATGATTATGGGCATTGTGAAACGATTAGAAGACTTGTGGGTGGACCGATTTACCGGAGTACCGAGAGACACAGGTTTAACACAGACAGTAATACCACTAGCAGCGTGGTGTAAAACAGATAGTAGTGAAAATTGCAGAACAAAAAACGACGGGAAAGGCAGAATGGCGACGGCACAAGTGAGTCACGCCGGAGTTGGTGCTAACATTGAATGCACAACTACCAAAAAATGCGCATAATCCTCGTGCATAAAACGATAGAATCTCACATCCCATTAGAGCCGATTCCAGGAATCGAAACAATGGATCACCTAGAACCATAGACCAACACGTCGAGACCTGTCAGAACAATAAATCAATAGAACACATGCACCGAATTCCAGGAATCAGAACAATCGAACACCTGCGCCGAGTTCTGAGAAACGAAAAATTATACAGACATGTTAAAACCTGTTAGAATCAGAACAATAGAGAACACCTGCGTCGAATTCCGAGAAACGTAAGTGACGCGTGGGCGTCCCATCCTTTAAGCAACCGGTCTCATTTCTTTCTTCTTTTTTCTATCAAATCAATATGCGGAGTGGACGTGTTTTAGTATCATATCGTTACTCATGCACTACCATTCATGAAAAATGTTCATTACCAACGACGACAAATGCAGTGGTGGAGTGACATTCATCACAAATCAGCAATTGTAGTGGACATTCAATGTTTCATGAATAATAACAACGAGTTTATAGTGAAAGAAGTGGTTGTAATTGAAGTGTCCTCTGGTACGTTACTGTTACATTGCATCGTCCGTCCACCTTTCGATCGAGATTTCCTGTCAGAGGACAAACTTCAGGAGAGTGATTGGCTGACCAAACACTATCATGGTCTCGACTGGAATCAAGGCGATATTTAGTATCATATTATGATCGATAAACTACGAAAATATCGCGTTAATCAGTCAATTATTTACGACAAAGGACTGAAAAAAAGAAAGAATTTGCCTTAAAGGCTTTTATCACGGACGTTAAACCTTCCTTCAACCAATCAGCGGCCGAAGTGTTGGTGACTGACATATCCGACATCGGCTGTAAATCACTCGCCTCAATCACCACTCTGCTACCCTCCATTACGCTGAGTTGCGGTTAACACAAGAACTTGAAGAACCGTTGTCCACTCGCCAATTGTTCGTTGTTACGCGGTTGGCTCAACGCTGAAGATGCGCATCGCAGTTCATGTTGCTGTTGTCTGTCCTACCGCCATCGAACTTCCCTCACAATCATCCCAGAAGAATGAACACCAAGTTTGTTTGGGGGAAAAATTTACTGAACCATCAGAAGACAGAACACTGATCCACGGAGTGGACCCATCGAATGGTCTACTTGCACACATCGCCCCACCAACAGCTCTAGTAGTTAACACCGTATCGCAAACAGAGAGTGATCACCATCGGGTATCCTACTTGGACAGAGCCACAAGTATTTCGCCAGTTTTAATCAAATAATGTCATCCGACTAGTAACGCTTCCTGAAATGCAAAACTACAACCGTTAACAAACATACTCTTTTGGACTTTATGTAAAGCAAGACGAAGAAATATCTTTAATTTCAATTATAACTTTGGTAGTTTTGTAAGCTTAATACTTATAGCCACATTAACAGAATATATACTGTTATTTCTATCCCTTACACCTATTTTTTTATATAGTAAATTAGGTAATAGTGTGTCAGTGGTCATAAGTCGATATGGACTGAAATTGATAAAATAAATTTGATTGTTTATATTATCTCACAAAACCTCGATAATTTTGCGTCTTTCATTATAAATTATGTGTTTAATAGCCAACCCGTATGTAGTATTTGTACCAACTGGTTCTATACATCGGTAAAGGTTACAAGTACTCAGTGTTTGAAGATGATAGTTCTTTCATGCGGAAGCATAAAAAGCATAAACTTAAATATAAAAACTACGAACTGATGCGTTACGATTCGTTCGTACAAGTCCCTTTAATTTCACGTTTAAACATCATTTTCCGGTCTATATAAGTAACCAGTTGTAACATGCATTCTAAACAAGATCTTATTAGTCAAAACTTTCAGCACTCCCTATCACTAAGGCCACTTTGCTTCTTCTCCATTTATAGTGGTATATGCGATATTAAGTGACATAAACCAACAGCACAGGCAGTTAAAAAGAATACATGTTTAAACTATATTGAACAAAAAATGTAATAATACAATTGCTAAACTACTTCTGTGAATACAATTTAGAAATAAGAGTGTTAATTTTCTTCTCTATCACACGTAAATCATTGGCTTGATTTAGGCTCACTTGGTTGACGGATGTCAAAGTGTTAGTCATGTAGTATCATAAACAGAAGTCAGTAGCTATTCAGAGGCTTCTGTACCTATCTCTAAGAACCATTGGGACAACCGTCTTTTGTACACACTCCTTGACGCCCGCAGGTATCTTACAACATACGTTTTTAACAATCAATCCAAAACTGATGAGAGATCGTATAAGAGCAAATAATTGATGTCATTACAACAATATACAAGAGGGGTGAAACGCCCCTCTTGTTAAACATATTCTCTGATTAATCTGCTGAGTGATAAAGCGTCATTTTGCACCTTGATATCATGTTGGTCAACGATCCCTGCACTACTCATGTTTGTAAAGCATATCTTGCAATAAAGCGTACATGTTTAATAAGCAGTCAGACAGCGTACTGTTTGGCAAAGACAACAGTCCTTGGTTTAAAATCATAACAGTTAGCTGAAATGTTAGCATATATTATTAAAACTAAACTTATAAAAAGTAAAAAAAAACACAATAGGGGTGAAACGCCCCTCTTGTCAAAAATATTCTCTGATTGGTTGGCTGAGTGATAAAGCGTGCGGAGAAGTGGATTATCACAGCGCAATTCCGCACCTTGCACTCATGTGGTAGGTTATGTTACGCAATGTAAAGTTAGGTTTGTATATGCACATAAAATAAATTTAAAAAATAAATAAAAACATTAAAATTAAAAATAATATAAATAAATAAATATTAGAAAAAAATTAAAATTAATGTTAAACAATTTAAAAATAAGAAAAAATTAAATTAAAAATAAAAAATAAAATTGGCGAACGCCGGCGTGGCGCTTTTATTAGTTTTGGATTGATTGTTAAAAACGTACGTTGTAAGATACCTGCGGGCGTCCAGGAGTGTGTACAAAAGACGGTTGTCCCAATGGTTCTTAGAGATAGGTACAGAAGCCTCTGAATAGCTACTGACTTCTGTTTATGATACTACATGACTAACACTTTGACATCCGTCAACCAAGTGAGCTTAAATCAAGCCAATAATTCACGTGTGATAGAGAAGAAAATTAACACTCTTATTTCTAAATTGTATTCACAGATGTAGTTTAGTAATTGTATTATTACCTTTTTTGTTCAATATAGTTTAAACATGTATTCTTTTTAACTGCCTGTGCTGTTGGTTTATGTCACTTAATATCGCATATACCACTAGAAACGGAGAAGAAGCAAAGTGGCCTTAGTGATAGGGAGTGCTGATCGTTTTGACTAATAAGATCTTGTTTAGAATGCATGTTACAACTGGTTACTTATATAGACCAGAAAATGATGTTTAAACGTGAAATTAAAGGGATATGTACGAACGAATCGTAACTCATGAGTTCGTAGTTTTTATATTTAAGTTTATGCTTTTTATGCTTTCGCATGAAAGAACTATCATCTTCAAACACTGATTACTTGTAACCTTTACCGATGTATAGAACCAGTTGGTACAAATACTACATACGGGTTGGCTATTAAACACATATTTTATAATGCAAGACGCAAAATTTTCGAGGTTTTGTGAGATAATATAAACACTCAAATTTCTTGTTTCAATTTGAGTCCATATCGACTTATGACCATTGACACACTATTACCTAATTTACTATATAAAAAAATAGGTGTAAGGGATAGAAATAACAGCAATATATTCTGTTAATGTGGCTATAAGTATTAAGCTTACAAAACTATCAAAGTTATAATTGAAATTAAAGATATTTCTTCGTCTTGCTTTACATAAAGTCCAAAAGAGTATGTTTGTTAACGGTTGTAGTTTTGCATTTCAGGAAGCGTTACTAGTCGGATGACATTATTTGATTAAAACTGGTGAAATACTAGTGGCTCTGTCCAAGTAGAATACCCGATGGTCATCACTCTCTGTTTGCGATACGGTGTTAACTACTAGAGCTGTTGGTGGGGCGATGTGCGCAAGTAGACCATTCGATGCGTCCACTCCGTGGTTCAGTGTTCTGTCTTCTGATGGTTCAGTTAATTTTTCCCCCAAACAAACTTGGTGTTCATTCTTCTGGGATGATTGTGAGGGAAGTTCGATGGCGGTAGGACAGACAACAGCAACATGAACTGCGATGCGCCTCTTCAGCGTTGAGCCAACCGCGTAACAAGGAACAATTGGCGAGTGGACAACGGTTCTTCAAGTTCTTGTGTTGACCGCAACTCAGCTTAATGGTGGGTAGCAGAGTGGTGATTGAGGCGAGTGATTCACAGCCAATGTTGGACATGTCAGTCACAAACACTTCGGCCGCTGATTGGTTGAAGGAACGTTTAACGTCCGTGATTAAAGTCTTTAAGACAAATTCTTTCTTTTTTTCAGTCCTTTGTCGTAAATAATTGACCGATTAACGCGATATTTTCGTAGTTTATCGATCATAATATGATACGAAATATCGCCTTGATTCCAGTCGAGACCATGAAAGTGTTTGGTCAGCCAATCACTCTCCTGAAGTTTGTCCTCTGACAGGAAATCTAGATCAAAAGGTGGACGGACGATGCAATGTAACAGTAACGTACCAGAGGACACTTTAATTACAGCCACTTCTTTCACTATAAACTCGTTGTTATTATTCATGAAACATTGAATGTCCACTACAATTGCTGATTTGTGATGAATGTCACTCCACCACTGCATTTGTCGTCGTTGGTAATGAACATTTTTCATGAATGGTAGTGCATGAGTAACGATATGATACTAAAACACGTCCACTCCGCATATTGATTTGAGAGAAAAAAAGATGAAATAAATGAGACCGGTGGCTTAAAGGATGGGACGCCCACGCGTCACTTACGTTTCTCGGAATTCGACGCAGGTGTTCTCTATTGTTTTGATTCTGACAGGTTTTAACATGTCTGTATAATTTTTCGTTTCTCAGAACTTGGCGCAGGTGTTCGATTGTTCTGATTCCTGGAATTCGGTGTATGTGTTCTATTGATTTATTGTTCTGACAGGTCTCGACATGTTGGTCTATGGTTCTAGGTGATCCATTGTTTCGATTCCTGGAATCGGCTCTAATGGGATGTGAGATTCTATCGTTTTATGCACGAGGATTATGCGCATTTTTTGGTTGTTGTGCATTCAATGTTAGCACCAACTCCGGCGTGACTCACTTGTGCCGTCGCCATTCTGCCTTTCCCGTCGTTTTTTGTTCTGCAATGTTCACTACTATCTGTTTTACACCACGCTGCTAGTGGTATTACTGTCTGTGTTAAACCTGTGACTCTCAGTACTCCGGTAATTCGGTCCACCCACAAGTCTTCTAATCGTTTCACAATGTCCATAATCATAATGTATATTTCATAGTTTTTGTTTTCGTACAAATATATATTGTAATTATGCGTAGATCGACCTCTGTGGTTTAATTGAATTTTCAAGAACTCATAACCCCGATTGTTGGGATTCTGTACTGTATGATAATATCCGGCATCAGTCCAACTGACAGTCGGCGAATCGTTCGAAGGTTTTAACACCAACCCAAAGTCTGTAGAATCGCCATAGACACTTTCATTGATGTTGTCGTTTCTGCTAAGTAGGATGAGTTACGCGCACTATTAAATGTTACTGTTTTCTTTTTACATGCGTGCTCCATCCCTGCGGACAAAAGAAATTGTTCACACCAACAGCCCGGCGCCTCGGTTCCTGGAAGTCCATTGTTCTCAAAAGTGACGTGTAGAAAGAGCAACTGCGTATAAAGAGCAACTGCGTAGAAAGATAAAAGTGGTGGAAGGGGGAGGAGGAGGAGGAGCAATCTGTGACCTTGAACCCTGTCATTGACCCCACACACTTAGAAAACTCGAAGAAAATCTCCCTTTATTGGGAAGATATTTCTTCCAGCCCTAACTTGAAAAGCTTAGGTGGTCCTGAGAAGGACCGTTTTATTTGCCAGGAAGGAAAGGAACTGATTTATTTATTGCGGGAGCGAACCAAATCCGTAAATTTGCCACTCGATCGTCAGTTGTTCATATGAAAAGACGGTAGTCATCCACTCTGTTACTAAGCCACCAACTCGCTCGCCTTATTCTTCGTTCTTTAGCTGAGATAACATCAGTATCATAATACGGCAGTCCAAGAAATCCATTATCTGTTTCATATTTATGATTTCCTCCCACATTATCCTCGCGACAAGGTCCTGTAAGGGTCTCGGTAATAATTTTATCGTCTCAGGCGCAGACTCCCTGATCACCGCCACCGCCAGATGTTGTAATGTATTTGGGCTGCGTACCTTGCTCATGGTCTATTCACTTCCAGTCTCTGCTCTAAACTGAACGCCGGAACCTAGAGGGATAATAAAGTGGGGATGAGAAGTAAACAATTCCGGTTCCCAGAAGTCCAATGTTTGAAAGTGGGTCGCTATCTTTCCATATGTGAGACGTAGTAGGAGCAACTGCGACGTGTGACCTTGAACCTGGTGATTGAGCCTACTCACGCAGTGGGTGGTCAACCAGGAGGAGGAGTGGGAGGGGGTGGATGAGGGGGAGCATGAGAGCTAAGAGTAGCCTTGGACCCGGCCATTGACCTCACATACCTAGAAAACTCGAAGAAATCTCCCTTTATTGGGAAGATATTTCTTCCAGCCCTAACTTGAAAAGCTTAAGTGGTCCTGAGAAGGACCGATAGGCCCTAAAAAGAGCCGTTTTTTATCCAAAGAAGGAGGAGGAATCGGAAAAAATATTTATTTTTTATCGCTGAAAATTTTGGTTATTTCGTTGGGGTTAAGTTCATCAGTTCGCCGGTTCCACCACATGTTGACAAGCATCATGTACTTCTGTTCGTATTCTATGGCGTGTAAGTGCTCCTCTTCAATAGGGCAAAAATTAATTTTGTAGTCCATGTCCCGATGCCAATATTCCCATTCTAAGTCGTCTATCGGACAATGGTTCCACATGCTGTTTATTCCCCGTAGTTTGGAATACAGCTCGTCTTCCAGATCTTGAAGAGTCGAGTGCATTTTTGGTTCATACATGTACATACACTTTTTGTCAATACGCCAGAGCCTTTTCTTATGAAAATGTTTCAAGGTGCAATCATCGTCATTTTTTTGATTGTAGAACTCGTCGCCTTCAAAGTAATCGTCATCGTCATCGGCTAACGGTCTTTTCTTATTTATTGATGTCTTCGCCACGACGCATGCCTCCAGACTGAACTGATTGTGGGAGATGTCTGACGAAAGAGGGAGGTTGGGGGTAGACCACGTGGCTTTCACGAATAAAAGTAATTCTGCGAATTGTTTACCAGGAAGTCCATAAAGTGGGTCAAGCGAATGCGTAGAAAGGGCAACTGCGCAGTAGGAGCAACTTGACCTTGAACCCGGTGCTCACTCAGTAGGTGGGAGGGGGAGGGGGAGGGGAAGGGGAGCGAGCAAAATGAGTAAATGTGTGGCGGGTGAGGGTGAGTGGGAGGCGGGGGTGGAGGAGGAGTAAGCAACATGTGTCTATGAACTCGGTTATTGACGCCGCTCACTCATATAGTGATACTGACTCCATTACGAATTTTTTTATATTCCAGTCTTCCACTAAAGTAACCTTGAAACACGTGTTGGGTGTACTATTTACAGGCTAAACGCTAGAGTGTAAGTTAGTTAACGTAAATTCCGAGTTTTATGAAATTCCGCGGATAAACAGCTTTGTTACGATTTTTTATGTATTTCAGTCTTCCAGTAAAGTATTCTTGAAAAATACTTCTGGTAGACGGTAGTCACCTAGTCTTATATAGCGTAATTTATTATCGTTAAATACCCAGTTTCGTGAAAAAATTCCTATTAGTTTGTAAGATATGAATTTTTTAAGTTTGTAGCGCCTTCAATTTCCTGGATAGGCAACCCGCATTACACAAAACCCGAAAATAGTTATTGGGGGTTGACGAAGTTTGGTTGAAATCGGGCCGGAAATAACGGAGATACAGCCATTTTTAGGTGTCGGCTTCCCGTGAAGCGACCTGGAAAAACAAAGTCGGTAAATTATGATGACGTCATCAGTATATGTTTCAATTATAATGTTCATATACCGAGTCTCGTCGAAATCTATCGATAAACAACGAAGATATAGCTATTTTTCTTTGTTAAGATGCGCCAGCTAAATCGCAAACGGATAGTAGTGAGAGTCGTCAAATAAATCGTAAAAGGACAGTAGTGAGTCAACAACCTAATGAAAACCGCCAATAAAAATGAGAACGAATAGTATTGGGTTGGCAACGCATATAGTTAATCATGCATTCATCTAATTAATTATTCATAATCTTGTTAATTATTCATAAATCTAATTAATTACGCATAATGAGTAGTATGAGGTACGCGCACTGTTAAATGTTAATGTTTTCTTCTTCCGTGCGTGCTCCATCCCTGCGAACAAAAGAAATTGTTCACACCGACAGCCCGGTGCCTCGGTTCCTGGAAGTCCGTTGTTCTCTAAAGTGCTGCGCAGTAGGAGCAACTGCGTAGAAAGAGCAACTGCGTAGAAAGAGCAAAGTTGTGGAAGGGGGAGGCGGAGGAGTAGGCGGGGGGTGCGAGCAATCTGTGACCTTGGACCCGGTCATTGACCCTGCTCACTTGCTCGCCCTCGTAGAATGCCCATTCCTATACTACTGTGAAGTTTTGATATCACAAATAATAATTGTAAAAAAATCAAAAATATTCTATATTTACGATTTTTTAATGGATTAAATATTTGTGATATTTAAATTCATCTACCTGAAATCTCTAGGTATTTTTATGCTCTTTAAAATGAACCAAAAATTATCGATTTCGGATAATCCGTTGAGGAGGAAAGGATTTTGAAATTTACCATTGGTCTTATGGGAGAAGCAGGGAGACATAGAGGACTGGAGCCGTATCTGGTGTGTAAACCAAGTCAGATATAGATTGTAATGTTAGATTTCTTAATTATTCAAACGCAAAACTACTTTACTGTTTAATTGCTTGCGTGACTTTCTTTTTAATACAAAAACACTACCATTATTTAGGTTATAAAACTGAACATGTATTAAAATAAATGTAAACATTTTGTATGCTTAGTAACTATCTAACGTGCACATTTTATGTAATTTGGTACACTATTCATTACTTAAATATGTAATTTTGAAATTTATTTATATTCCTGTTACAAATTTTATATAATTTGTATTAGATTTGTTTATATTATTATTTAATCGAAGTAATTGGCACATTATATTTACTTAATTTGGTTGAAAACAAGTTGGATGGATCCATTTTAGATTAGTCCCAAACATTTTATTTACTGCCTTTTTTTAAACCTTGGAGGTAATTTCTAAACCTTGTATTTCTAATTATTTACTTTTACAAAACCACGCATCATCAGCAACTTTCTACTACACTGAATATTGTTTACTTTAGCTTAATAAGTAATTAATTATAGTATTTTGGCAATATAAATTCCTTCATTAGCAATCTAGATATTTAATGGAGTGATTTTGTTTTCATTTATGGGTTTTTGCTTATCATTTTGCTTTATCTCTTAGAGATTTTTGTGATCACTTTAACTACGTCTTCGTTAAACTGTGACAATACAGTAATTGTGGGTGATCCGTTGATATCAGGGATATTTAAACTTCGACTTTTAGCGTTAACCTACGGACAAGAGTGAAATCTATAACATAATTTACAATTAGTATAATGTAAGCAAATTAAACCACATTTCACAATCACATGCACATTTACCAAGGACATTTCCATATGTTTTATTGTTTAGGAAGTTGATTATTTTTACTGTAACGCCTCCATTTGTGTAGCTGCATGCCACTTTGGTGGTAGTGGGCTGGCAGGGTCTGTTTCCCTAGCTGAATGTAGTCATCACTAAGTCAATTTGCCTCGGGGGAAAACCAACTGGCGGTTTGAGGGGTGGTTGGTGACAAAAAAAAAACTTTAAACAGTATAATATACAATTTACTAAGTAAGCAATCATTTGGAATATCGTATAATGTAAAATACGAGATTGGAGTTTTTATTTGTATAGATAATGTATACAACTTATGTCGAAAAAAGAAAAATGTACACGTTAAAGTATTTCAGCTCACGGTTTTAATTATCTTCAAACCTTTCGAAAAGTCGCTTCTGTAGTTTTAATATTTTAGCGAATTTCCCCTATAGGGTAGAAGCTATTACCGTAGTCGGCATGGTAAGACCTAGGCCCGGGACCATGATAACTTTTCGTTTTGAGGTCCCCAGGCCCTAAAAACACCATTCGTTCGAAACTGTATATATATATATATATATATATATATATATATATATATATATATAATAAAGAAAAAGTAAATAAACTTGAGTACCCTGGTAAAATCATTTTAATTACACTTACACGTGTTTCAGCTCTTAGGCCATGCTCACAGTGTTAGTTATAATATCTAACCTTTAAAACTAATCCTTATCAACAAGAATAAAGATTTTTACATGTGACTATAAATCATATGATGAATTTTTATCAGTGCAGGTTGTTAGGAGCACTTCTAATGTGTATTATTTATAAAAATTATTATTATTTATTAATCTAATGTGTATGTGTATTCGACCAAATAATACACATTAGAAGTGCTCCTAACAACCTGCACTGATAAAAATTCATCATATGATTTATAGTCACATGTAAAAATATTTATTCTTGTTGATAAGGATTAGTTTTAAAGGTTAGGTATTATAACTAACACTGTGAGCATGGCCTAAGAGCTGAAACACGTGTAAGTGTAATTAAAATGATTTTACCAGGGTACTCAAGTTTATTTACTTTTTGTTTATTATATTTATCAGTAGCCCTAATCTGTGAATTTAATGTTTTGATATATATATATATTAACTATTTAACAATTCCTTAGATGCTCTTACATATATATATATTTATATATATATATATATATATATATATATATGTGTGTCCGTGGGTGCGATAACTCTCGTAAAAATAATCCGATTTTGACGAAATTTGGTATAAGCGTGTAAAGCAGCATTTATGACTTTAAGTTCGAAAACCAGACAGATCGGACTATCCGAAGGGGTATTTTGGGGGGGTTTTGTACCCCAAAAATGGGTTTTTTGAGTTTTCTACATATAATTTTTGAAAAAGTCAAATTTTAGTTTCTTTCATTGGCATCAGCTTAAAAAGACGCACAATTTGGTGTTTTGACCATTGCTCTACGTCAAATGGTTACAGAGATATTGAAAGTGCTAAACACAGTACGTTGTCCAATGCTATTCTTATGGAGAATAAGAAACAAATTATAGCTCGCTTATTTATGAACGTTTTCTAACAAAACTTGGTATATGGTTTCATCTGGCTGTAGTCTATTGTTATTTTCACAAAAAACTCGATTTTTACCAATAATTCCCGTAGCAGCAAACCTGCGTCCTCAGCCCCCATGTTATTCTTATGGAGAATAAGTAAAATGTAATGTATCAATTAATTATGAACATAAATTAATAAAACTTGGAATGTTGGTTCACCTAGTTGAGTTCTATTGATATTTGCATAAAAACCCATTTTTTGTGTTCCTTATTGCAGCAAACCTGCGTACTCATCTCCCATGTTATTCTTATGGAGAATAATCAAAATGGCATATATCGCTTATTTATGAACTTATATTGATGAAACTTGGTATGTGGCTTCACCTAGTTAAGTAATATTGATATTTACAAGAAACCCTATATTTGTTGTTTTTTTGTAGCAGCATACCTGCGTACTCATCCCCAATGTTATTGTTATACAGAATAATTCAAATTTGATATATCGCTTATTTTTGAATATATTTTTATGAATTTTGGTATGCGGCTTTATGTGGTAATAAGACTTATATTTTGCATTGGAAATTCGCGGAGTACGCAGGTTTGCTGCGACGGGGGTATTTAACAATTCCTTAGATGCTCTTACATATCCAATGGTTTCAATCTAAAGTGTACATTAAAAACCGCTTGGTCCTTAGTATAAATTAGATTATTGATTAAGGTGTTAAAACGGATCTATGGAAGCTTTAAATAACATATGTATCATATTTTGGGTTCGTGTAAGCCTAAAAGCCTATACTGTGCACTCCTCTTGGTATGACAATTTAGAAGTGTGTTTACATTTTTGCTTGTTTACGGTTTAAGTTTCCTGCTATGTAGCATTTGAAATCGAATATATACAATATTAAATTAAGTATTTTTCTATAAAATTTGAAAAAGTGGTACTTGCATTTCATACTTGTCATATTTTAAAATTATAGATAGTAAAAACTGTACTTATAAGAAAAAATATTTCATTTAAAACCATCTCTTTAATACAATTTGCATTTAGGTATTTTTATTGAGTTTTTTTGAATAACAAACCAAGAACCTTAAGTGCTCAAAATTATAAGTACTCAAGTTAATATTGACTGTTTCAAACTTAGCTGGAATAAAACTGATTTAACAACTCGATTGAGAGTCAAAAGTAAACCAGAGTATTGTTGGTAAAACAGAAGTTGTTGTTTTAAAGTTAAACATATTTAAAACTTTGGCATTATTCAGACCATAATATTGAAACAAATCAGTTTAATCTGTTGAATATTAAATAGTGATCACAGAGTGGAAATTATTTTATTTTGTGTTTTGCGTTTGTATAATCGGTGTCTCATCGGTATTGTGTAAAGTAAATTTGATTTCTCCACAAATTTGAGTAAATTGAAAAACATCTATGATTTATTCTGTTATTACCTGTTTCATATAACGTTTACTATTGTGATATTTCTAGATAAGACATCTTTTTCTAAATCACACATAACAACTTTTATTTTGGTTATTTACGGTTGTATTTATCACTTTGTATGGATGATAGACGACTAAAGTTTAATAGTATCAGATGTAATAATATGAGTTTTAATGTTATTCTTAAAAAAAAATATTTATTTATAACTAACTTTTTATTCCCTATTCTAATCAACTCTGTTTTTCTTTATTTACTGGTCGAGTTTCATTACCATTAAAATTAGTTCTTCTTTGCTTGAAAATGTTTTCAACTTACAAATATTAGCAAATGGTACGTGTTTGTATATATATTTTGGGGTGTAAAAACTACACACTCTTCACGGGCATTTATTGTGTAACTGAAGTTCTTTGGCATCACTACAGAAAATACATTATTTAGTACTCGTGCTTTAGATTTTATTACAAGCTCGTGGTCCAGCTTGGTGCTGTTTTAAGGATGATGATACTAATTGGCGATTTAAATTACTGTGAATAAAGACAATTCTGTGACTGTGGATAGCAGCCAGCTGCTGAGAACCACTGGATTAGGTAATTTGTGTATTGATGTTAGACTGTTTAGCCTTAAAAGAGGGAATTTTCCTAAAACAATAATGTTTAAACAATTTTCAAACACATTATCACTACATTGTACTTAGAAATAATAAAGTTTGTTTAATGAAGCTTGTGCTCAAAGCCTGTTAAAGCTGCACAGCTATGTTGCAACCTTGGAGTGTACAACGTGTACAGTCTGGGCATGTTGTCATGGATAGTGGCGAGGTATGGAAGTGGTTTAATCTCATCACGAGATTTGATTGGTTATCACCACAGTCAAAGAGGCATGAATACATATTTCATGATTGAAATTGAATAAGAGTAAAAATTACATTTTTGACGATACTCATGTATAGCACATTACCATAAATTATGTTTTTAATGTAGATTACAGTGTCATAAGTACAATTTTATCCCTAGATTATATTTAACATTTCAGCTCAGCATATTGTTCGATTGTGAATAGATTGTTTAAATAAAGTTTTTACATTTTGGAGCATTTATGCGATACTATTTGAAGGTATTTCCTTAAAAGACTAAATAATTTTGCAATGTATACCTTAATATTAAGAGTTCATTCTTATGTAATGACCATAATTTTTCAGACCGAAATTTACTACAAGGGTTATCGCACAGCCCGCCCCTCCCAATGGAACCCTTCTTCAATCTCACAGTCACCGGGGGAAAATCGTGTAAATCCAGGTATCATGGTTAACAAACTGGACAAACTTTAAAGCTATACCGAAATTAACTAAACAGTTGATTATGAAATTAACAACCTTTAAATTGTTGATACTCTTGGTTGAATTAAAAATTTAAATATTTATTTCCTGCAACTAACCAATTATTTTACAGAGTTAAAAATCACAAGACTACCTTTTCGTTTGTATTCTAAAGTCACATATAATATAGAAATGATTGTAAAGCCTAATCACTGTTAG
This sequence comes from Allygus modestus, assembly GCA_963675035.1. NCBI lineage: Eukaryota > Metazoa > Arthropoda > Insecta > Hemiptera > Cicadellidae > Allygus > Allygus modestus. The sequence continues at coordinate 133,199,302 of OY776114.1, forward strand.
TTAATAACCTGGAACATTATTTAATGTTTGCTGAACAGAATTTAGGTTACGTCTCTATTGTTTTATAAATATTACCTTGGCATGAATTGTTTTAGAGGGGCAGCATATACAGTACTATGTAAAATATTCGTTGAACACTCTAAATGCGCTATTGTGGTTTATGGGAGTGGGAGCATAAAACAAAACATTCTCGAGTCGTTCGTCTCTAATACTGCATAAACTTTCTTGCAATCGATAAGTTTAGCGCATTTTACACTTTTCATATACATTCCCACAGCATAAATGCCATTGGAATTCATATTTTACACAACAATTTTCTTCTAATTTATGAGGTATCGAATAATTTATTTTTGTATATTTTTTCCGATGATACATATTGAAATAGCATATACGGATGTTATCAAAACCGAATTGCAATTGCATAACATGTTTTATAGCAATAAACGCAGTTACAATAATTAAGCAATATGATAAATTTATAGAGATTTTTATTTGTATAATATGCTTCATGGTAATAAATACCATAACAGTAACTGTGCACTACGTTAATGTTAAAGCCCAAGTCGTAGCGACCCTGGGGAAATTACAACGTTGTGTTGGTGAGCGCGGTCAACTCAAGCTGCGGTGGGAGCTGGCTAAGCAGACTCTTTTCGGTTTCCTTTGTTAACTCGGGTTTAGGTGGGAGCTGGCTAGGCAGGGTCTTCTTGGTGTCTGTGGTTAACTCAAGCTAAACAGACCCTTGTTGGTGGCTATGGTTAACTCGAGCTGTGGTTAAATATACTCTTGATTGTGCCTCATGTATGATTATGTATTACTTTTATGATCCCTTAATCTAATGGAATTCGTTTACAAACTATTAATAACGAGTTCACACGCAGCATTCTAGTGTGGGGGAAGTGAATTTCCACAAAACAAACTTCTAAAACTCAAAACCAGTGTAAAAACATACATTTATTCCAATTTTATTGAAATCTGAAAACATTGATTTTTTGGCTGTTCTGATGCTCCTGGTTTCATTTACCTGCAATGCTATGAATACAATTTTGCGCATTATAAGGTTAGGAGAAGGACAAGTCAGGCTTGAAAGTAGGCGCGAGGTTGCTGGGGATGTTACAAATACACCAACAAATGAATAACATGCTTTTATAATGTAAAAACCCCATAAGACAACGTACTGTGCTATTCGATATACATTTTCTGTAATAACTCGGTAGATCCTTATGCTAGAATGACGAGAGAGGGCTTACAACTTTCGCTTCACTTATTCCCATATTACTATAAGCATTAATTTTACGTCCGGGGCTTTTCTGACCCTTTCGAAATAAGAAAGAATAATCCCCAAAAAAGGGGGTTAGAGTTTTCCGATTGTTTTGCCTAACGAACTTGTCCAACGGATTATAGACAGGAACATCCTTACCAAATATAAAGTAAATCGGACAAAAAATGCGACCGCTAGAATGCATGCACATATTATATATTTGGTATTTACTTTATATATGTATATATATATATATATATATATATATATATATATAATTTTGAACGACCCCCAAAACGTGTTCAGGGGTCACGTTAGGAACTTCTATGGTGGTCCCGGGCTTAAGTTTCACCGTGCGGGTCATGCTAATAGTTCACTACTCTATAGGAAATTCACTAAAAACCTTCATTTGATCCTGGATATGTTGTGTATGGTATAACGAATAAGAGAGATTAAGGTGATAAAATATATTGAGAATGAATTTGAAATGTCACGTTTGTATCTTTGTCTCAAATTTAAACTATCAAACCTGTTTTATTTCGTTGTGAACTAGTATTAATCCTCTTTTCCTATATAAATACAACTAAATTAACTGTATATATTTACTATATTTTAATATAGATATACTTGAACATGTTTACACAGTATACGTCGAAATTGGTGTTCTACAAATTCTGAACGCCTGTTACGCTTATGTGCCATATTATGTCCGAGATTCACAATATCATACCTTTCTAGCATCGTCGGGTGGACCCGTAAGAATCATTGTAGTACTAGTATCATTGTTGTTTATTACTACAGTGTAATCAATACATTGTAATAAGCAATACTCCTTCTTCCATTCACTGAACGTCATACCTACCCGTTATACCGTCATACTGTACCTGTAGACTTTATGGCCTTATGATAGTTCTAATCATAATCTAAAGCACATTGCGTTAGTGTTAATATCAACATGTTGTGATACTAAATATAATGTAGCATGTAAATACATCTATATTTATGGCCGCAAGATCTACGGTCATATTTTCGATACAAATCTCATTATATAGTTTTATATCTTATAAAAGTTATAAATTAATTTACTAAACATTCTGAAATGTGATGGTTTCTAATTGAAATTTTTATTTAACATATTTAGTTTGGCTGAACACCATATTTAAAAATATAATGGTTTTGAGTAAGTGAAAGAAAATAATCACCAACAAGAGAAGCAGTATACTATAACTATAAACATTTGGAAGACTGTAGAGATAAATACCTTTCCTTTCTTCTGTGGCAACAATTCGAACAACACCAAGCCATTTTCAAAAGGTCCAAAACAATGTTTTTATTAGTATTTCTTCAGAGTCGAAACTTTAATTTGCTTTCCTAGCGATCAGGATTTACTCAATCAAATGTTTTAATGAAAACCACCTTTTTCAAACTAATTGACTCATTGGTTGATGAGTCAATATGCCTACAATAATTATCAACGTTTGGAGTTAGTTCTCAAAATTTACTGAAAAGCCTTTAAGTTGATGTATAATTAATGTTGATGTGTTAAGATAAACCAATCATTCTAGAATAAAATAAGGAATTTGTTTATATTGCCTAGTTAGATTTAGTAAAATGAACTAAAATATACACAAATATTTAACTTTTATATAAATTCTGAAAATATAATAAACATGTTATAATAGAATATATTATAATTTGTAAACTATATACAACCATATTGTCTAAAAGGGTTAATTTTTAAAATTTTAATTAATTCGATTTTTGATAAATAATATTTTAAAAATTTCAATATATCGAAAAATGCTAAAAGTATTTTTAGTTTCTATGCAGCTATAAAATTATCAGGCTTATATGCTAATGTGATATGTAAGCTATGTTCATCTAAAACTTTAGCTTCATGGGTCCAGAAGAAGAAGAAGAAGGAGAAACAGTCCTTTATTTTTCACAAATAATTAAATATTTACAAAAAAGGAAACTGAAAATAGCATCATGAAAACATTGGTCGTAAGACCGTCTGTTTGGTTTGCAGTAATGCACATTTTTGTCCATTGCACTTTGCATAGTACATATTATAACTTATCATATATATTTTAATACAGTTTTTCATCCATAGCTAAAATATATTTACCTAAAAATAATTTCTAAACGTTCATTTTTAATATCTCCTTCTAGTGAAAAATTATAAAATAAAATTAACATAAACAAAAAAATAATAGACTGCATAGATAAAGTACATGACAAACAAATACTTAGGTTACATCTACAAATGAAACAAAACACTGACAAATGATTTTATATTTTGATAAAAGTACAAAAAGTAGAACCATTTATGGCAGAAACCTTTAATTGTTTTTATTATTTTATCGTTAAAAGTTATTTGTATCTCAACTACTACAAAAGCAAACCAACAATTTTATAGTTCACGTTGTCCACAGCTTTACCCGAAATTGAATTCACTAATGAATGCTCATCTATACTCCCACGCTTACTTAAAATACCGTCCCAATTAGGAAATCCAGTCCCGGACGAAATTTTAAATCCCGGGATTACGAGATTGGAAAAAAATAATCCCGGGATCCCGGGACTAATCCCGGAATTGGCCGTAATTTACAAAAAGCCTGAAAGAATGCGATTAAGTGTACTTTTGTATTTTACATTAGAGATAGATTAGACTGTAGAGATAAATTCCTTTCCTTTCTTCTGTGGGAACAATTCGAACACCACCAAACCATTTTTAAAATGTCCAAAACAATGTTGTTATTAGCATTTTATCAGAGTCAGATTAAATTAGCTTTCCTAGAGATCAGTATTGACTAAATCAAATGTTTTTACTGAAAACCATCTTTTGCAAACTAATTGACTCATTGGTTAATTAGTAATACATGTATCACAATTTACAGTTAGAGGTTCTCAACATGTACTGTAATGCCTTCAATATGATGTATAAACAGTATGTATTAAGATAAATAAATATTATAATTATTCTAGAATAAAATAAAGAATATTTTTATATTGCCAAGTTAAATTTAGTAAAGTGAATTAAAAAAATACACACAACTATTTAATAGAGTAATTTTTTATTAATTCTGAAAATATAATAAAAATGTTATAATAGAATATAATATAATTTGTAAACTATAAATTTTGTCTAAAAGTTTTGTTATTGGAAGTATAAGTTGATTTTAGAATTTTTAACCAATCATTTGAGTGTTGATCAATAAAGTTATCAAAACTTTCAATATATTGAGGAATGGTATAAAAAAGTCTTTTTAATTAATTTCTATAGAGTTATAAAATTATCAGACCTGTATGTAAATGTGATATGTAAGCAATTTTCATGCAAAACTTTAGCTTCATCGATCCAGTAGTTTATGTATGGTTAAACTACAAATATCCATACATCCAAACTTTCACAATTATAATACTAGTAAGATTGGAAATTGATGACTTTATTTGACATACAAAAACTACGACTGAACAAGTAAACAAAAATGAAAAATGTTTCTTTATTACACATTTATAACAAAGACAAATGACGTCAATGTTTTTGCAAGTGAATCCTACGAAAAGGTATTTAATTTTAGAACATATAAAGTCGGTTTTGAGAGAAAAACAACTCTTTTGCACGGAGACCTTTGATGTTTACCCTAAAGACAAAACAAAATTATATTTTAGCGCAGTTGAACAAAGCACTTGTTGACATCGCCTCCCCCCTCAGAAGATCTTTATATTGTGTTACTGTTACGATGATTTATATCATTTTTAGAACAAATATTTTCATAAATTAATTTATAAGAACCAAGATTGTATTGCTATACATGGCTTGGATAAAAAAACTAATATAATATGAACTAAATAGTAGTTGACTTCAAAGAAATTGTTTTACTATAGAGACCATAAACTGGTAAAGTTACACAGTCAAAATGAATAAATTTTGATTTATTTCAACAATAAGTACCTATTTAAAAATATGTTTTATAACCTTACCTTATTATAGTAAAACGCTAAGAAACCAACAATATTTCCAGACACGCTAGCATACTATATTACCTTTCTGAGTAAGGTTTTCTTTCATTTAAGTGATTTTTTATATATAACTAAGCTGTTCTCAAACCATGACCTGATCAGGGGAAAAACATGATTCCTAATTCTGATAAGTTAATGTTTTCAGTACGTGATGTTATAGTACCTCTTATACTACAGTTTGAAATGCATGGAACTCTTTACTGCACAGTGAAAGTGGAATAGAGTAGGCTGTAATGCTGTTAGATTTATATAAAAAGTTTAAAGATTTGTTTAATAGATAATGTTTAATAGATAATTTGTATTATAATGAGTTTGTAGAAGCCAACACGATCGTCGATACCGGTACAGCAGCAGAAGTAGGAAGGGCTTCATTAATAGCAGGTCGTAGCGATCACTGACCGCTCTCGCGAGATTAAACCACAGTCTAACCACATATTCTCCCTCAGTACGGCGGTTCAAATTGCAATGTCACCACCACATATGTACATGAGTTACAGCTGTTACAGGCAAACATGTTCGTCGATACCGGTACAGCAGCAGAAGTAGGAAGGGCTTCATTAATAGCAGGTCGTAGCGATCACTGACCGCTCTCGCGAGATTAAACCACAGTCTAACCACATATTCTCCCTCAGTACGGCAGTTCAAATTGCAATGTCCCCACCACATATGTACATGAGTTACAGCTGTTACAGGCAAACATGTTCAACAATGATCGTCGATACCGGTACAGCAGCAGAAGTAGGAAGGGCTTCATTAATAGCAGGTCGTAGCGATCACTGACCGCTCTTGCGAGATTAAACCACAGTCTAACCACATATTCTCCCTCAGTACGGCGGTTCAAATTGCAATGTCCCCACCACATATGTACATGAGTTACAGCTGTTACAGGCAAACATGTTCAACAATGATCGTCGATACCGGTACAGCAGCAGAAGTAGGAAGGGCTTCATTAATAGCAGGTCGTAGCGATCACTGACCGCTCTCGCGAGATTAAACCACAGTCTAACCACATATTCTCCCTCAGTACGGCGGTTCAAATTGCAATGTCACCACCACATATGTACATGAGTTACAGCTGTTACAGGCAAACATGTTCAACAATGATCGTCGATACCGGTACAGCAGCAGAAGTAGGAAGGGCTTCATTAATAGCAGGTCGTAGCGATCACTGACCGCTCTCGCGAGATTAAACCACAGTCTAACCACATATTCTCCCTCAGTACGGCGGTTCAAATTGCAATGTCACCACCACATGTGTACATGAGTTACAGCTGTTACAGGCAAACATGTTCAACAATGATCGTCGATACCGGTACAGCAGCAGAAGTAGGAAGGGCTTCATTAATAGCAGGTCGTAGCGATCACTGACCGCTCTCGCGAGATTAAACCACAGTCTAACCACATATTCTCCCTCAGTACGGCGGTTCAAATTGCAATGTCACCACCACATATGTACATGAGTTACAGCTGTTACAGGCAAACATGTTCAACAATGATCGTCGATACCGGTACAGCAGCAGAAGTAGGAAGGGCTTCATTAATAGCAGGCCGTAGCGATCACTGACCGCTCTTGCGAGATTAAACCACAGTCTAACCACATATTCTCCCTCAGTACGGCGGTTCAAATTGCAATGTCCCCACCACATATGTACATGAGTTACAGCTGTTACAGGCAAACATGTTCAACAATGATCGTCGATACCGGTACAGCAGCAGAAGTAGGAAGGGCTTCATTAATAGCAGGTCGTAGCGATCACTGACCGCTCTCGCGAGATTAAACCACAGTCTAACCACATATTCTCCCTCAGTACGGCGGTTCAAATTGCAATGTCCCCACCACATATGTACATGAGTTACAGCTGTTACAGGCAAACATGTTCAACAATGATCGTCGATACCGGTACAGCAGCAGAAGTAGGAAGGGCTTCATTAATAGCAGGTCGTAGCGATCACTGACCGCTCTCGCGAGATTAAACCACAGTCTAACCACATATTCTCCCTCAGTACGGCGGTTCAAATTGCAATGTCCCCACCACATATGTACATCAGTTACAGCTGTTACAGGCAAACATGTTCAACAATGATCGTCGATACCGGTACAGCAGCAGAAGTAGGAAGGGCTTCATTAATAGCAGGTCGTAGCGATCACTGACCGCTCTCGCGAGATTAAACCACAGTCTAACCACATATTCTCCCTCAGTACGGCGGTTCAAATTGCAATGTCCCCACCACATATGTACATCAGTTACAGCTGTTACAGGCAAACATGTTCAACAATGATCGTCGATACCGGTACAGCAGCAGAAGTAGGAAGGGCTTCATTAATAGCAGGTCGTAGCGATCACTGACCGCTCTTGCGAGATTAAACCACAGTCTAACCACATATTCTCCCTCAGTACGGCGGTTCAAATTGCAATGTCCCCACCACATATGTACATCAGTTACAGCTGTTACAGGCAAACATGTTCAACAATGATCGTCGATACCGGTACAGCAGCAGAAGTAGGAAGGGCTTCATTAATAGCAGGTCGTAGCGATCACTGACCGCTCTCGCGAGATTAAACCACAGTCTAACCACATATTCTCCCTCAGTACGGCAGTTCAAATTGCAATATCACCACCACATATGTACATGAGTTACAGCTGTTACAGGCAAACATGTTCAACAATGATCGTCGATACCGGTACAGCAGCAGAAGTAGGAAGGGCTTCATTAATAGCAGGTCGTAGCGATCACTGACCGCTCTTGCGAGATTAAACCACAGTCTAACCACATATTCTCCCTCAGTACGGCGGTTCAAATTGCAATATCACCACCACATATGTACATGAGTTACAGCTGTTACAGGCAAACATGTTCAACAATGATCGTCGATACCGGTACAGCAGCAGAAGTAGGAAGGGCTTCATTAATAGCAGGTCGTAGCGATCACTGACCGCTCTTGCGAGATTAAACCACAGTCTAACCACATATTCTCCCTCAGTACGGCGGTTCAAATTGCAATGTCCCCACCACATATGTACATCAGTTACAGCTGTTACAGGCAAACATGTTCAACAATGATCGTCGATACCGGTACAGCAGCAGAAGTAGGAAGGGCTTCATTAATAGCAGGTCGTAGCGATCACTGACCGCTCTCGCGAGATTAAACCACAGTCTAACCACATATTCTCCCTCAGTACGGCGGTTCAAATTGCAATGTCACCACCACATATGTACATGAGTTACAGCTGTTACAGGCAAACATGTTCAACAATGATCGTCGATACCGGTACAGCAGCAGAAGTAGGAAGGGCTTCATTAATAGCAGGTCGTAGCGATCACTGACCGCTCTTGCGAGATTAAACCACAGTCTAACCACATATTCTCCCTCAGTACGGCGGTTCAAATTGCAATATCACCACCACATATGTACATGAGTTACAGCTGTTACAGGCAAACATGTTCAACAATGATCGTCGATACCGGTACAGCAGCAGAAGTAGGAAGGGCTTCATTAATAGCAGGTCGTAGCGATCACTGACCGCTCTTGCGAGATTAAACCACAGTCTAACCACATATTCTCCCTCAGTACGGCGGTTCAAATTGCAATATCACCACCACATATGTACATGAGTTACAGCTGTTACAGGCAAACATGTTCAACAATGATCGTCGATACCGGTACAGCAGCAGAAGTAGGAAGGGCTTCATTAATAGCAGGTCGTAGCGATCACTGACCGCTCTCGCGAGATTAAACCACAGTCTAACCACATATTCTCCCTCAGTACGGCGGTTCAAATTGCAATGTCCCCACCACATATGTACATGAGTTACAGCTGTTACAGGCAAACATTTTCAACATTAAAAATCATTTGCAAAACATATACCCTCATCACTGTAATGAATGCATTGATCTGTAATGGTCACGTTGATATAGCGATTTTTATGTATATTAAATTTTATTAAAATATTAATTTTCTGAATATTTGTTTATTGCAATGTACTTCAAATGAAGAGCTTATATTCTTACATTTTTTTGTTGTCAAAAGCATACAGCAGAGCCAAATAAACCAACTTGCGCAAAAAACAATACAACCTATAAGTTCAATTTTGTAAATGTTATTTTTTATTTTTACTGGAATACCACTCTATGGAATACGTTTTTACCGTTGCACATGACACAGTGACGAGCTGATATTATATCATAAATATATGTACATAAACAAATATTAAAAATTAATATTTCCTAAATTTCTAAAAGATGACAGTAGTTGTCTATATGTGTGTTGACTTTGAATTAATACAATACGTATCATACATCCATATCGGCAACATATCACGGCATTTCGAGAATTTAAAGTGCAGGTAGGGTATTATTTATCGTTACAAATGAGTTTGGGATACTTAATCGTTTGTGCATATATACTCTTTCGTTATGTCAACACATAATATCAAAATTAACTCATCCGATTTCACAAACTATGTTTGCATATAAATTTTTTTAAACAACTTTTAAAATCTAGATGTTAAAAAATAAAGTTATTGAGATTTAGTGCATCACGAAGTTATGAAATTAAACAAATGTATGTTAATACGCTATGCCTTGAGGTACAGATACCATGAAGTGGGGGGGGGGGGGTTGAAGCCCGAGGGAAATTATACGTTATAACGCTGTCTGTGGTCAGCCCTCCGGGGGCGAGGTACTAGAGCTGTGGCTGCAGAATGGGGGAAAATATGTTCATCTGATTTGAATAACGTATTCACTGACATTTTGAATGAACGCCTGGTGGCTTGGTTTTGTTATGAAAGGCATTAAGGTTGGTCTATTTGTTGGTACGGTTTTATTCAGAAAAACAAGGTTTGTCTATTTTTATGAATATTTAATTACATAACAAGTTATTATTAGGTTAAATGTCAAATTCTTATCAATCACTACCTCATGATTAGAAGTTGTTATTATTTTAGATGTCACCTTTGTACCAAACACAAACATATGTTAAGTAATTGTGTAAAATAATTGAGGCCAATGAGTCAATGCCCTTTAAGATTTTCTATTCAGAAATAGGCCTATGTTTTGTTACGATCTTTGAGAGATATATTCCTTTTGTATAAAATATGTAAACTAATATCCTCACTGATAAAATGATGCTAGTAATTATTAAATACGTAATCACCTTTTTATATAACCATTTGATGTTTGATGATTACCCAACTTTCCTGAGATGTGTACATTCTATTTATCGATTTAACTGTACTTATACATTATTTTACATATTTGGATTAATATAGATTGCACTTACCACCTGATAAAAATTTACAGTACGCGATCTATAAAAGACAATCAATTTAAATTTTGGGTTGAAAGAGGTTACAATTGGTAAGCTAACCTTTTATAAATACGAACATGTTTCTTTATATTTTATATTCTTAAGCCGTATTTCTAAATATATCTAATTATCGCTATAGAATATATTAATCCTAAACCATATTTAGTTTTTTCTGGCCATTGCATACTAACTTGATAGCGTTTTAAGGTGAATTCTGAACCATTCCTGTACAAATATGATTTATGATTGACAAGTTAATCTGACACTCCTCCGAATCAGACAAGCAATGCGATTTTAATTATTCTAGATGTCATTAATTTGATGTGTATTTAAAGCTTCAATTTTACAACCACTATAATAAACTTTGAATATAGTTTCAATTGTGTTAGGGACAGTTACACTAAGAACAGAACAATCAAGTTAGTTTTTAATAGGGGATCTCATAAAATAGTTATTTGTGTATTAAGGGAGTTATGTGCATCGTCTCCCTGAGGGAAATTGTTGGTACCCGACGCCGTAGGCGAGGTGTCCATTTTGGTTGCGTAATGCGTAATAAATAACCTTCGAACTTGGAACGTTAATTGCAGCTGAGCGAAGCAAAATATCAATCAGCTGATCCAATTCCGCTTTAGCTGCAGCGTTATTTATTGCAGCGAAGCGTCAGCTGATTGTGTTCCGCATGTCATAGCTACAATGTTGCCAGTTCTCCAGTGAACTGTGTTGCCAGATTGTCAATGTTATTCTTATGGGTTTAATTTGTCTTCCTAGGGAGTTAAAGTAGCACTTTACTCCCTCATTAAAAGGAGTAAAATTTAACTTTACACAGTGGGTGGGGGTAAATTAGTTTTTTATTTATTGGCTTAACTTTTTATATTTAATTTAACTATGAATACCTCAAATGTTTCGTTGTAACATAACCTTTATGAAGACTTAGTTCATTTATAGAAACGGGTTCACAGTGCTCGTTATATATTTTTCATTACGAGTACACGTACATGTCTCTATTTTTCACATAAAAAATAAAATCAAATATACTAACGGGGACAAATGGCTGGTTTTGTTGCACCGTTGGATTTTCCCATGTAATCTCAAGCCATCCCTCAGGATTTATTGTGATCCCTTTAATTACGTCATCGTTAAAAGCGCGGGGTCTCACTAATGCGGTGATCTTTTGTTGTCAGACGACTTCTGCATCCAACCTTTTAACTTTAGTGGGCAGAAAAAAAAACAGGATCCCAAATAATTATACGCTGCTTTTATTGATTCAGCTATAGCAGTTTTACTTTTACAAGCATATTTTTTGGTATATATCAGTTGGTTAAGTGCAAAAACCAAAATACAGTGGGTAGAAATAGTTTAATCTTGTGAAGTAGGTTTACACGTTTATAAGTTAAACGTATGTTACAATGTTTATCATGAAGGTTAATAATATGATATATAATTTATTTTACAATACTATTAATTAATTTAATACTGCGCAAACATTATAGTAAAATAGTGTAGCTATTTTTAATGTACAGGATTTGTATGTAATATATCGCTCGAGTAATGAAGATATCTAGGTAAAGAGTCAGTAGGGTATAATGGGGGTTTCTGGCTCAGGAGGGACAGGAGGGACGCCCCCCCCCCGAGCCCCCCCCCCTCGCGAATTTTTTTTTGCGATTTTTTTTTTTTGCGAATTTTTTTTTTTGCGAATTTTTTTTTTTTTTGCGAATATTAACCTAACCTAACCTAACCTAACCTAACCTAACCTAACCTAACGTAACCTAACCTAACCTAACTTAACCTAACCTAACCTAACCTAACCTAACTTAACCTAACCTAACCTAACCTAACCTAACCCATCCTAACCTAACCTCGGATCAGATTTCTGATTGCAGATTCTTGTTCGTCTAGTCGAGCCGAGAAATTTGCATACCCACAAAGTACATTTGGACGATGTAGGGGGGGGCTATCTCGGTTACCATAAGTCGGATTTGAATTCTGATTGCAGATTCTTGTTCGTCTAGTCGAGCCGAGAAATTTGCATACCCACAAAGTACATTTGGACGATGTAGGGGGGGGGGGGCTATCTCGGTTACCTTAAGTCGGATTTGAATTCTGATTGCAGATTCTTGTTCGTCTAGTCGAGCCGAGAAATTTGCATACCCACAAAGTACATTTGGACGATGTAGGGGGGGGGGCTATCTCGGTTACCTTAAGTCGGATTTGAATTCTGATTGCAGATTCTTGTTCGTCTAGTCGAGCCGAGAAATTTGCATACCCACAAAGTACATTTGGACGATGTAGGGGGGGGGGCTATCTCGGTTACCTTAAGTCGAATTTGAATTCTGATTGCAGATTCTTGTTCGTCTAGTCGAGCCGAGTCATTTGAGTACCCACAAAGTACACTTTGGATGATGTTTACAAAAAAGGGGCCCGCACCACACTTTTGACCTTTTTTTTTTTTTGCATTTTTGGAATCTCCTCGTCAAGCCGAGTATTCTCAGTACCCACATGACATACTTTGGATAATTAATACAAGAGTTGATCAGGGTAACGCTACAACCAACAGAGCTAGCCCATCAGCGCTTGCGGTCAATTGAACTAACAGTGAATGCAAATTTTAAGGAGAATATAATTGCAATGCTTTGAACATATACTGCATATACCTTCAAGTACTCTGCACCGAGGCAGCTGTTCGCACAACCGACTGACGCGTCCAGTCTACTGTCTGGGAATGCGGATGTTGTAATTTGATACCTCGACTGGAGGGTGCAGGTGTTCACACAAAAAACCGACAAGTCGAGACCTGTCTGGGAATGCGGATGTTGTAATTTGATACCTCGACTGGAGGGTGCAGGTGTTCACACAAAAAACCGACAAGTCGAGACCTGTCTGGGAATGCGGATGCTGTAATTTGATACCCCGACGGGAGGGCGACGCGACCCTTCCAGGAACCCATTATAGACCACCCGCGTCGAATTCCGAGCAATAAATCACCAGTTGTCAAACACCCACGGTATCATTCTTGTTTTAGGCTTCAACAATTCCTGACGTATGGGGGAGCGAAAATCTCCCCCTAACCCATTATGTGTTAGGGGGAGCGAAAATCTCCCCCTAGTAATTAAATCAACAGAACACCAGTTGTCACGGTCTCATTCTTGTTCTAGTCTTCAACAATTCCTGACGTATGGGGGAGCGAAAATCTCCCCCTAAGCCATTATGTGTTAGGGGGAGCGAAAATCTCCCCCTAAGCGGTGCGCGGGTCGCGACACGCCACAGTCTCTTGATAGACTTCTTCGAAGACGGACGTCTACATTAATTCGATAACAATGTCGTTTATTCATCAGAAATCGTGTGAATGTGTGAAGACTGAACTGGACTTGTTTTCGTTACCGCCTACGCAGACCAGCATCGAGAGCGGTAAATGGGTTCAATACAAACCGATCTCATCGCTGACGGACGATTCGCCAATAGAGTTTGTAATACCCGGTCACGGTGACGAGTACACGGACCTGACACAAACGTTATTACACGTGAAAGCCGCTATTGTGAAACAGGACGACACTAAAGCGGACGGTGGGCAACCTGCTAAAGAGGTGGGTCCGGTGAACAATTGGCTCCACTCGATATTCAGTCAAGTGGATCTCTATCTCAATCATAAACTGGTGTCACCACAAAACAACACGTACGCTTACCGTGCCTACTTGGAAAACCTATTGAACTACGGATGTAGTGCGAAGAATTCGCACCTGACTAGCGAGCTGTTTTTTGAAGATTCGGCCGGACTAATGGACGATTGTGACGAATTGAACGAGGGATTGAAAAAGCGTCGCGATCACACGAAAGAAAGCGATGTTTGCGATATGGTCGGTCGATTGCACATCGATCTGTGCAATCAGAACAAATTCATGTTGAACGGTGTCGAGATGCGATTGCAACTTAACAGATCCAGAAACTCGTTTTGTATAATGTCCAAAACGCTAACTACCTACAAGGTGACAATTAAAGAGATTAGTCTTTTCGTACGTCGATGTAAGATCAATCCGAGCGTATTGTTGGCGCACAGCAAAACTCTCGAGACCGGCACGGCCAAGTATCCGATCACGCGTGTAGAAGTGAAATCCTTCACACTACCCTCCGGTATAATGAGTAAAGCTTTAGACAGCGCATTTCTCGGTCAGTTACCGAAACGTGTGATAATTGGACTGGTCAGTAATCTTGCGTTCAACGGAGATTTCAAGAAGAATCCCTACAACTTTCAACACTACGATATGAATTATCTCGCATTGTACGTGGACGGTGAACAAGTACCGGCCAAACCGTTACAGCCCGTTTACACATTGAACAGTGAGACGTATATACTCTCTTATTACACATTGGTCACTGGCACCGGAATCCAGTTCTCCGACGCAGGTAATGAGATCAAGAGAGGTGACTATCCGTACGGTAATTGTCTTATGGCGTTCGACTTGACACCGGACATGTCCGCGGCTGAGTCGAGTCACTGGAATCTCCTGCGCAACGGTAATCTACGTATCGAAATCGGATTCTCCAAAGCGTTGTCCGAGACCGTCAACTGTATAGTGTACGCCGAACTGGACAACGTCATCGAGATCGATCGTCACCGTAACGTAACAGTTGACTTCAGCGGGTGAATAAAAGCGAACGCCAAACAGAAATATTGTCTGACAGCGAGTGCATACAGTTTACTTCAAGGGTGAGCAGACGCACCACCAGTCAGTAGTACGGTTGAAGTCACACAGTAAGGACGTGAACATGGACGCTTACGCTTCTGCGGACGACTATATCAAATCGTTTATTCAGGAGATTGAGGTTATGAACAATAATGCTAGTGATCAGACGTTGGCATCACCTCAGTCGTCATTTGTAAAACCGACCACTGCCTGCAAGAGACGAAGGAGGCCAACTCCCATCGAAGTGGAAACCAAGAAACCAGGATGGGTACCAAAACCAACAGATGATTCTCCCATAGTGTCATGGATGGACGATGGGAACACGTTTGCTGTTCAAAACCCGGGAAACAAAGGACAAATTTTATTGAAAATGGAAATGTACGATGGTACAGATATGGTGTTCATGTGTGGTTTATTTTTGGACAAAGATGGTGAAATGCACCAAAGTGTTAAACAAGTAGTTGATAAAGTGGAAAACATGTGGATCTATAAATCAACAGGAGTACCGAAAATTACAGGCTTAACTCAAACTGTTACACAACGCAGTGCAGTTTCGCAGCCAACGCCTAAGAAGCGAGCTGTGAGGAAGAAACAACGAGTGGCGCCGGCATTCAACTAGAGCATCCGCATTCCCAGACAGGTCTCGACGCGTCGGTTTTTTGTGTGAACACCTGCGCCCGACCCTTCGGACCACCCACGTAGAAGAAAATGGCGGCGAGGGTTTATAAGGCGGGGCCCCGCCCGATTGAGCATCATTCGCCACCAGACCACCACCTCACATAGACCTACTCCAACTACTACTAGAGATGTCAAACAGCAGCAGCACTTTCAAGCTAGAGTTTCCGGGCGTGAACGGCACTGCAACAACCGCGGACCTGAGAGCTACCCTCAACAACTGCAAGTCTGACTCTCCGCTCTACACCAGGATAGCCGATCTCCGAGAGGAATGCGGCTATCTCATCACTGCGATGGAGCGAGCCACCACACCCTTTGGCGAGACGATCATCGTGATCCTGGAGGGGCAGGTCGGGGACGACTTCTTTCTGCGAGTCTACCTGCCTAGGCGCTTCAACGAGGTCCTGAGCAACACCGACATCGAGCGCTACAACAGCGGGTTTGGAGAACGCCTTCGCTTGGTGAAGCGCAGCCCGAGGGGTTCCAATAGCAGATTCACACCTTTGGAGTTTATGTAAAGCAAGACTTGAAGATTATGTTAATACCTTTGTAAATTAGTTTTCGTAGTCAATACTTATAGTCACGTTCAGAACATAACCACTGTGTTATTTATTTCACTTAACCCCAAAAATGTCCTTTGGTAGTAAGTTTAAGAGTGTGAGTATGGTAACTGTGAGGTGTTTAGTAGCTCAGTAGTAATCATGGGCTTGATGTGGAAACATCCGTTCTCAGCCATTGTGGCGGGGCCTTCGGGTTGTGGCAAGTCTCAGTTTGTGTCAAAGTTTATAAAACACATTACAGAAATGTGTGACACACCATTTACCAGTATAAACTGGCATTATGGTAGTGGTGGTGGTGGTGGTGGTGGTGACCCGAAAAATGTCAACATTAACCACGTAGAAGGTCTACCAAACTTGGAGGATTTTTCTGGTAACGAGCCGATACTTGTGATTATAGACGATATGATGCGTGAGGCCGACAACCGTGTGGTGGATCTTTTCACAAAAGGTTGCCATCATCGCAACATTAGTGTGTTTTTCATTACACAAAATTTGTTTCATCAAGGACGCGGGCAGAGGGACATCTCACTTAATGCGCATTACATTGTGTGTTTTAAGAATCCTAGAGATAGAGTTCAGATTAGGTACTTGGCCAGTCAAATATATCCAGACAGCCCGAAATTCATCGAGGAGGCGTACGCTGACGCTACTAGGAATCCACACGGCTACCTACTGATAGACTTGAAACAATCAACAGACGAAAATATGCGAATACGAAGTTGCATATTTCCAGACGATTCTACCAACTATGTGTACTTGCCAAAGAAAAGGTAATTTCGCCATCAGTAGTAATCATGTCGTGCTTGCGGAAGGACGCAGCTCTGCTTACGGCTTTCATACACGCAACACCCAAGGAGCGGAAGGCACTGTTAAAGGTGTGTGACAAGAGCCGCATTCGCTCAGTGTGTGAGTGCGCATACAACGTGTTGCGAGGTAACGTTCCTCTGGCGAAGAAGAGTAAAAGTCAGCTAAGCAAACACAAGGCGACGCTACGTAGATTGGTGAAACGCGGCGAAGGCTGGTCAAAGAAACGAAAGTATCTCATACAAAAAGGCGGTGGAATCTTTATACCATTACTTTTGAGCGCAGTACTACAAGCAGCACTGAGTAGATAAAAATGGCTGGCATCAACAATCAGTTCTATTTGACACTGCCCAGCAACAGTTCGATGCAGTATTATCCGAAAAATACAGTTGCAAATTATATAACACATTTGCCGAGAGCTATTCAACTGGACGCTGGCGACTGGGAAATTGCACTTGTGGAAGCGCACTATCCAATGACATTTCTATCTGTCGGTAATGACGAAACAATTGACATTTGCATACAACCGCAAGAGGAAGCAAAAGTGAACATAGAAGCGTTGGCGCGGGTTATGGACAGCACTGCCGATGTAACACCGGTAGTGTCTGCTACTCCAAAACAAAACCACAGAATTAAATTGAAGACTGGTGATTACGCAAATATTCAAGAATTGTGTGATCATATCAATTCACAAGAACTAGCGATTACTTTTGGTGTAAAGTTCACCGTTGAAAACTCATACAACAAATTCATTGAAGTATCGATGGGAACTGATGTTGGAAAAATTACATTAAGTCCAACGTTAGCGCTTCAATTGGGGTTCGATCCGAATGAATTGACGCTGGAAGGTGATGCAGTTAACAAAAGCATCCGTTCGCCCAACATTCGTCTTGGCTTACCGTCACACATGTACGTGTATTGTGATTTAGTCGAGCCGCAGATGGTCGGCGATACAGTCGCACCGTTATTGAAAATTGTCAATATATCCACGTCTACTTATGTATACGGATTGCATAAATCAACATCATTCATCGATCCGCACTATGTGCCTGTTATGAATAGATCTTTTGACAGTGTGGAAATTGACTTAAGAGATAACATTGGTAATCATTTGCCATTCCACTTTGGAACGTCGTGCGTGAAGTTACACTTTAGAAAAGTAGCTAGTCATTAGTGCAAATATGGAACATGCAAAGAAGATGGTAGTTGTGCCGCAAGAGTTGATTGATCGACTGCAATCAAATGCTACGGATAACAGACCGACTAATCTATCCAGTGAAAACAGCCTCGACGCGGAGATGCAACAAATATTGAATAACAAACGTATGGACGATAGTGAAAAGTGGAAATTGTACAAACAAGCGTTACATCGCTTCTTGCATATTGCAGAGAATAGACGCCAACCGATTAGCATACCAATCGTGGAGACGGGTGGGATTGAACATAGTCAACGATCGCACCCCGCTGCGGAAGGTGGTCCAGTGGAAGAGATTGTGGAAACGTTTTCCAAAACTTACAGATCTGATGCCCGCAATCTTTTACGTTTCATGAAACGTGACGGCAGCTTAATCAGTTGGGACAGTGGCTATTCAGTGTACATCAACGGTGTAAAAATCCCAGACTCAAATCTAGTGGATATCTTAAATTGCATAGTAAAGGTGCGTATGCGTGATTACATACCGCCAGGATGGCGGGAAGTGCTCATCGCATTGAAAGCGATGAACGTTCCAAAGGACTATATGAATAATCTAAGAGCACTAAAGGAAATAAATGCCGAATATCGATCATCATTCACAGGAGGAGAAGGATCAGACGATGACGTGGAAGACACATCAACTGAATCAATACTGAGAACACCGCTAGTAAATCGGCTTCGATCGGCTAGAGGAAAACGTGTAACATCTACACCGACAGAGCAGTTTGATCTTCTAACTAGAAAAAAGCCGTCGTCAAATTTGGACAAGTGGGAAACGTACACAGGATAGGTTTTCAGTATTATGGAGCGTTTGTATTACAATCCCATCGAACCTTCGTCGTATGGCGGTGTAGCTCCTTTAGCGCGAGCTGCAAAACCAGTTTCAAAACGCAAAGTGATTGAATGGTTACAAACACAGGACACTTACACATTGCACAAACCGGCACGCAAGCGTTTCCCGCGCAATCCTTACATAGTGTATGGTCCATTTGAATTGTGTCAAGCGGACTTGAACGATATGCGTGGTCTTAGTAAACACAACGACGGCGTCAACTACCTACTGACTGTAATAGACGTGTTTAGCAAACACCTGTATGTGCGGACGTTGAGGCGGAAAGAAGGAACTGAAGTGGCCAACGCTTTCGAGGAGATATTTGCCGAAGCGACCGACACACCTCGCTGTTTACAAACTGACAAAGGTACTGAATTCACCGGTGCCAAGACGAAAAGGTTATTCAAACAATACGGAATCATCTATGTCACTACACAAAACCCAGATGTTAAAGCGGCCGTAGTGGAACGCGTGAATCGCACTTTGAAAACACGCATGTGGCGATATTTGACTTACAAAAACACATATCGTTACGTAGATGTGTTGGACAAACTGGTTAGTGCATACAACAACAGCGCTCACAAGAGTCTAGGCAACAGAATACGACCAGTCGATGTGACTGTCGACAATAAGCGAATATTGCATCAGGTATGGCGTCGCATGTTCGGTAAGATACCGCGTCGTGTTAAGGCAAAACTGAAAGTTGGCACCACAGTGCGCATATCTAAGGAGAAGGGCACATTCGCAAAAGGTTACGAGACTAACTGGAGTAAAGAAGTGTTTGTGGTGCGTCGTGTAAACACATTGATGCCTCTGCCAATGTACACTTTGGCGGATCTCAACGGTGAACAAGTGACTGGTCAGTTTTACGAATACGAATTACAAAAAGTGACAATATACAACGACCATCTGTTCAAGATTGCTGAAATACTAGACGCTAATGGTCGTGGTCGCAGTAAGCGTTATTTCGTCAAGTGGGCAGGTTACGGAGACGAGTTCAATTCTTGGGTAGGAGCGCAAGATTTGCAAAATGCCTAATAGCAACCAGTTCTATTTGACATTGCCCAGCAACAGCTCAAAGGATTATTTTCCAAAAAACACAGTGTCCAAGTACACTACACATCTGCCGAGACAAATTCGATTAGAAGGCGATGGCGAGTGGGAGATGGCTTTGGTCGAAGCGCATTATCCATGTTCCTTTATGACTGTGGACGATGAATCGTGTATTTGGCTCGACTATAAACTCGTTCTGCCGAGTATACCCGTCACACTCAGCGTCGAGCACATTATGCTAAAGATGAAACCCGGTTATTACAAGAACATAACCGATTTATTGAAAATGATCAATAAAGCGAAGGATGTAACCCAGTACTTGTACTTTGAGTATGACAAAGAGCAGGACAGAGTCAAGATCACGACAATGGTGGACGGTATAAGCAAAGTGCATTTCACCGAAGCGCTGTCTCTCCAGTTGGGTTTCGATCCGTACGAGAACGTTTTGACAAATGACCTCACAGCGATATGGCCACCAAATCTGACTATGGGACTGCCGACACACTTGTACGTGTATTGTGATCTGATTGAACCGCAGCTGATTGGCGACACTACAGCGCCACTTTTGAAGATTATCAACATTGACAGAGATAACTACACACACGGCGCGCATAAGACTGTGCATTTCATCAGTCCTCATTATGCGCCAGTTATGAAAGGAACATTTGAAACGATCGATATTGACCTAAGGGATCACGCTAGTAAAAAAGCGTCATTCCTCTTTGGGACGTCGTACGTGAAGCTTCATTTCAAAAGAGTAGCTCAGCAATTATGAATACAAACGATCCCTACTTGGCGTACTATCGTCGCCAACAGTTGCAGCAGACCGGCGGCAGTATCGATAGGGTATTTCGCGGTGCACCCTACCAGCGCGGACATGGAATTGGCAGTTTCCTAGGCGGTATGTTCCGCACCATCACACCGCTACTCAAGTCGGGAGCCTCTGCTGTGGCCAAAGAGGCGTTGAAATCCGGTGTTGGATTCTTGGGCGACATGGCCATGCACCAGCGGGATCCCAAAGAAGCCGCTAGAGATCATTTCAGCCAGTTTACAGACTCGCTAAAACGCAGGGCGGATGGCAAACTTCAACGTGTGCTAAGTGGCGGCGGCGGCTCTCGCGCGAAACACCGTCGCGTAACGCGAAAGAATACCGCGAAACACCGACGCGCTACTCCTGCGCGAAAGACTAACGCGAGACTCTCGCGTAAGAGGAACGCGAAGCGCGCCATGTTCGGCGGCCGTCGTGTCACACCGCAGTCTTTGACGAAACTCCTTCGAGGAAGGTCGGCGTCGTCATCCAAGAGCAGCAGCAAGAAGAGAAGGACAGTTAGGAAGAAGACGAGGAAGACGAGGAAAGCAGTGAGGAGAACTTCCGTACGTGATATATTCAATTAACACACACGCTAGCAATGTCGTTTCTACATCAAAAGTCGTGTGAATGCGTCAAGACGGAATTGGACTTATTCTCCCTACCGCCGACGCAGACCAGTATCGAGAGCGGCAAATGGATTCAGTACAAACCAATCTCCACACTGACTGATGATTCGCCCATCGAGTTTGTTGTGCCCGGCAACGGCGAAGAATACACCGATCTTTCGCAAACAATGTTGGAAGTTACAGCGTCTATTATCAAGTCGACAGGAGCGGCAATCGCAGATGCCGATGAATCGAACAAAATTGGCCCAGTCAACAATTGGCTGCACACGTTATTCAGTCAAGTCGATATGAGTATGAATCAGAAACTGGTCACACCACAAAACAACACTTATGCATATCGAGCGTATATTGAAACATTGCTGAATTACGGCTATGATGCTAGGAAATCACATTTAACATGTGGATTGTGGAACGCGGACGATGCCGGCTATATGGACAATACTCTGGACGATAACGATGGACTAAAGGCGAGACGAAAAATGACAAATAAAAGTCGTGAAATCGATATGCTCGGTCGCCTACATGTGGACATGTGTAATCAGAACAAGTTCCTGTTGAACGGTGTGGAACTGCGTTTTAAACTGATCCGATCAAAAGATTCCTTCTCCATTATGTCGGATGATGGTGACTACAAGGTGCACATTGTTGATGCGAATCTCTGGATACGAAGGTGTAAAGTTAGCCCCACTGTACTGTTGGCGCACAGCAAAACGCTTCAGACCGGCACAGCTAAATACCCAATCACTAGAGTGGAATTGAAAACATTCACACTACCGTTTGGAGTGAGGAGCAAAACTTTGGACAATGTGTTTCTAGGTCAAGTGCCGAAACGAATCATTGTCGGACTGGTCACCAACGCCGCTTATAATGGCGATTTAAAAAAGAATCCATTTAACTTTCAAAATTTCAAAACCAACTACTTCTCGCTGTACGTGGACGGTGAACAAGTGCCGTCCAAACCGCTACAACCACACTACGAAACCGGCAAGGGAAAATACGTGATGGCGTATCACAGTCTGTTTTCAGGCTCCGGCATACACTTTAGCGATGCTGGTAATCTCATAAATAGAGACGATTACGACGATGGATACTGTCTGATGGCATTCGATCTAACACCTGATATGTCAGCAAGCGATACGACTCATTGGAACCTAGTGCGCAACGGCAGTGTGCGTATGGAGATTGCTTTCGACACGGGGCTCACAGAGACTGTCAACTGTCTGGTATACGCAGAGTTTGACAACGTCATAGAAATCGATCGTCATCGCAACGTGTCTGCGGACTTTGGTGGTTAGATCGTCGGCGGCGGCGTCCTCCTCCTCAGTCTACAACCAACATTCGCACAAGATGGATCGTTTATGCAGAGTACCGCGTAAAAAGTCCGCATCTCCAATTATTGTAGATTTTCAATGTTTCAAGGACAACGCAAATGACTACATTCTAAAGGAAGTGTGCGTCTTGGAATTGGTCAGTGGAACACTGCTAATGCATCATATCGCCAAATCACCATTCAGTCGAGATTTCCTATCACAAGAGAAACTGCGTGAAAGCTATTGGCTCACAAAACACTGTCACGGATTGGAATGGGACCAAGGTGATATCTGGTATCATGTGCTAGAGGAAAAGTTACGCGCATGTATCGCCAAACGACCGATTGTCTACGTCAAAGGTGCTGAGAAAAAAGAGTTTGTACGATACAATTTCATCACGGATCACTGTACTACTAATGTCATGGATATCAACGATATTGGCTGCGGATCACTATCGTCAATCAACAGTCTACTATCAACAAACGCAGTGCGATGTCGCCACCACAGAACAGCTCACACACGATGCGCTCTAGCCAATTGCATCACATTACGCAGTTGGTTACATCTAAGTACAAATATCGCTGACGCTGATGATTACGCTGACGAAGGTGAGAGTGATACCAGTTCCTGCTTTTGTTTTGCTACTAGTACTACTACTCCTACTACTGACTGTGGCGTCGACACAGTAGAATGAATACCTTAGAGATTCAAAAGTGTATGGCTAAACTGCCCGTACAGAATGTTGGTGTCTACGCTGCGGATCAATTGCCCCATTATATTTCACCATCTACTGCTATGATTGTGAACACTGATCCACACAATGAAGACGGCACTCACTGGGTCGCTTTCTACCTTAACAAAGGAGGAGGAATAATTGAATTCTTTGACAGCTACGGTCAACCGCCACATCTTCAATTCTACCAAGGATTCCTGAGACGCAACGCTCGTCGCTACCTGTACAACGAGCATCGCCTTCAAAGTGATAACACTCTGGTCTGCGGTCAATACTGCCTTGTATTCCTGTACTGCCGCACCCACTACGGCATGAAGATGAAGGACTTTGTGCAGCTCTTTGAACACTCTTCTTTCGGCCACAACGATGCACTGATCAGAAGACTCTTTGCACAAATGTATACCAATTGAGTTTTGAAATTCTGCATTTTTCTCAATAAACTAGTTGTGTACTCAGAATAAAAAAAAAGAAACATTCTTATTATTTCCCATCCTCGCCTCCTTTACCCCAAAGTGGGGCAGATCTATCATACAATGACATTAGCAGGTGCATTCTAGTCTTCAACAATTCCTGTAGTATGGGGGAGCGAAAATCTCCCCCTAAGCCATTATGTGTTAGGGGGAGCGAAAATCTCCCCCCTGGTAATTAAATCAGTTGAACAACAGTTGTCAACCACAAATTGGGACAGACCTATCATACAATGATTGTAAAGTAACATTCATATCTGAACCTGGTTTATATGAATTAACATATTCCTGAATAATTTTTCTTTTTACTTTAGTATCTTAAGACTATGTGAGGGGAGGAAAAAAAAAAGACAAATGTATATACGAACAATTTGGCTATTTATTTACAAACCTTATATATATTTTACATCGAGTATGTGCTCCTGAACATTTGTGTTTGGCTAGCAAAACGAGACTCGACACAAACTAACGACTAGAACAAAAAAAGGAGCACATTTCTAAGTTTTACGAGACTCGATACAAACTAATGACTAGGTTTAGCAAAATCGGAAATTTACAAGTCAAGTCAGGGTCTTTGGTAATATGACACAACCACTCAACGCTCCTCATCCTCCGCCTCTTCATCGTCTTGAGGGATGTCTTCGGGCTGAGGTGGCACGTCAACATGTCCCCAAGGCAGTGTGTTTACACCGTCCGGAAGGATGTAGCGTTTGTCATCGTTACAGCTCAAGGATAGCTTGTCGACTTGAACTGTGAAGACGCGGTGGTTTCGGGACTGGAACCTGGTGTTGATGGTTCTCTTCAACACGCCATTGAAGAGGCATTCCCGATAGTCGTCAGAGGTTAGATTGTGTTTTACAACACCTCTAGCGACTCCCTTGGCGCGCTTCACCGTCATGACCTGCAACTCGTCATCTTCAGTCCTCTCCTCGAACTCGACTATATCCATGAAGTATAGTTTCGAGCGAAGACCGAGGTACTCGAGCAGCGGAAGACCGTTCGCTTCATCCTTAAACTTTCCGATGACTTTTGCGTTTATGGGGCTGTAGCAGGGATGGTTTTGGGGGTACGCACTGGTGTCGAAATCGTCCAGGTGCTCCAACATGTCCTTATAAACATCTTCAGTCTGGATGTCGAACACGAAACTGTCAGTGTCCATGTAGTCAACCTTCAGACGATCGCCGTAGCGGTTCTTCATCTTTCGAAGGAAGTCGTACATGAGCCACTTGCTCAGATCGAGGACACACATTCCGACGTAGAGCGGTTTGTCCAGGACGATATTGACTTTCGACATGTGTACAATGGCGACGTCATCGTTGAAGTAGGTTCGGTCCAGGAAGTTTGACTTGGCTACGTACTTCCTGAACATCTCCGGCGTACACACCAGCTTAGAGTTCATTCGCTTGCGAACATTCTCGATCGTCTTGCCAAAGACCGCATTGTTCATAAGCTTGAAAAAGTCTTGTTCAAACTTGGTCGTGGCCTTCTTCCTCAGTTCGGTGTTCATTAGGATGTAGCTCTCTAACCACCGAGACTGACGGAACGAGATGACGCGATGCACGTTCACAAGCTCCAGTCCGTTTTCCAGCGCCTGTTGCAGGATTCTGTAATGACAGATGTAGTTCTTCTTGTCATCCAGAGTCGTAACGAGCTTCTTGAATTTCCCTCCTGGCGGACGTTTGGTCTCGCAGCAGTAGGGGAGATCCTTGTGAAGGTCGTGCAGGTGGGCGGGGTAGCGAAGGTCAACTTCCAAGACGTAGCCCGTGGGTCCTTCGGGGTCCAACGCTGCAATATCCAGGGACGAGATCTCCTCTCGGCTGAGCCATTGGAAGTGCCCCTGTGGAAGACACTGGGACATGGCCCAACCGTAAAGGTTGTTGGCGTCCAAGTATAGCAGGTGATTCGTTGGCTCTTCAGGTCGTCGATCTTCAGGGCGACATCCATCATGGTTGGCCTTGGCGTGTCTGGTGATCGCCTGGGAAATACCTCCTCTGATGCCTTGCTCGAAGAAGAGGTACATATCAAAGTCCTGTATCGTATCAAGCTCCACTCGACAGGTCCTTAACATAACATCCCAGGCGTATGACGGTAGGGTGTAGTAGTGCGCAGGGTCTAGTTCGTATTCAGCCATCGATGTGTCCCTGAAGCGTTCAAAGACGTCAGTCAACAGCGCAATGTCACAGCGCAGGTACTTCTCAGCGTAGTCCTTGAGGTTCCTACAACCGAAGGTTTCCCACACGTTGCGAGCATGCTCGTAGTCTGCATCCGTTATGTCCTCCAGGGTAAGGTCGTTGTGGAAATCTCGCTGCAGAGGCAGTTCCGTAGTATCTTCCAATACGGCGTTTGACGTTACAAAGTTGTACGGGAACACGCCTTTCCTACGGACTAGATCGAAGAGGTGGTCTTCGGGGAATCTCTTCCTCGTCTCCAAGAGTTGAGCTGGTGGAAGTGCGGCTGCGAGGCTGGCGAGGCTCAAAGCCAGGAACCTGTAGGTGTCGAGGAACCTGACTCTGAATCCTGGCTGTCTTTTTCCACGCCCTTGCATCCCAACCGGTGCCGCTGCTCGGTCGAACAGGAACCGCTTCGTAAAAGCGATGTACCGCTCTTCCGTGTGAGCCAACACCTCAACATCACCAGGGTCGACCGCCAACTCCCGCACTATGAAGTGAGCGTCGTAGTTGGAGAGGTTGTGGAAGTAGCAGTTGACTACTCGCTGCTCCCTGTAGCGTAGGTTACATGATCTGTGCGCAGCGCCACGGAACTCGTAGGGCGGCGCGTGGTTGTGATCACGAACCTTTGGGTCTTCGCTTGAAAATGCCGATCCGCAGAGGTAGCAATTCGCTGTCGAGTTGTACTGCATCGTTTCGGCTGGGGTCAGGACAGGGCGCAGATTTCTTGCTTCGTACAGGAAGTTCCACAATCGCTCAACATCAGTTTTCAACATCTCCATAAATGTCTTTGACGCATCATCCCCGAAGTAGACTCGAGGCTCAAACTCCTCAAGTCCGTACGAGTCGATGATCTGGTACGCAAAGGCGTATGGGATGTGGATGTGGGTGGCTACTCCTCCGTGCGGTTCGTCGACTTGTTCATCCATCTCCGCGGTCGGCAGTAGAGCACACTCAAAGTCCGCGTAGATGGTGAAACGCTCGCGTCGGGTGAACTCTGGATGGCTGAATTTGATTTCAGTCTTTCTCGGCGTATCCATGCGAATAGGGGCTGAAGCGGAGCAGTATCGCCTATGCTCCTCCAGACGCTGTGCACCCGTCAGACCGAGCTTGTTCGGACGGTTGTCAAAGTGCGCGAAGCACCGCTTACAGATGAATATCCTGTCCTTATGTGCTGTGAGTTGGGGACGGATCAGCCGACTAAGGTCCTTGATGTAGGCGTAGTGACTATCACCGTCCGTTGTCACGTACAAAAGGTCGCAATGGTCCTCACGCTCCTGCCTACAAATCTTCAAGGGGAAGACGGTGTCCTGGTACTTTGGTCGTCCGTTAGGTTTCTGACCCACGCACGTGTGATCAATACCATAGACGTTGATACTGATGTTGTTTGTCCGCTCAAACGCCTTGATACTCTTCAGAGCAACGGGGAATTGAAGGCCGGTCCAATCGTATCGGGCGATGATATCGTCGGTGTACATTGCCGGTCTATCGGGGTTCTCTTGAACAAACTTTCCCAGGACCGCATACATAAAACACCGCTCATCGGCGTTCGATACGTTGACGACTGCTTTGGTGTTCTCCAGAGACATAGGCAGTGGGAGCCAAGCTCGACCATCTTCACCTAGAGGAGTGTACTCGTTAATACCGACCTCCAAATCACGAACGCGAAGGTATGTCCACCCGGAGCCGATATGATCACACTCAGCCTTCTCTCTGATAAGCTTCGCAAAAGCTGCTGTGATGTACTGGTTCAGGTCCGAGGTCGTCGTCAACGGAGTCATCTTCGTTTTGAAGTTGCGCAGGCAGGTGTTGTTGTGCACATTTTGGAATTCACACTCCAGCTTCAAGTTGACCTTAATGCTGCGGTGTTTCGCCAAGGTGTTCTCAAGCAACTCCGTAAGGCTCACAATCAACAGCGCCATCACTTCTCCGATTGTGACGAGATTCTCCATCGGTCGCTGCAGACGGTAGGTTAGGAGGCGGTTGCGGAAACCCCGTTGAATGAGTGAGAATACGGGGCTTGACTGTCCTGCTCCAGTCATCTCAACATCATCGGGTTGTTGGTGTGTGCTCGTACCGGGTTGTGGCTCCGTGCTCGGACCTGGCTGGGGTTCATCCTGTTCCATGGCTGCTCGGTTCCGGATCAGGTCCTTCATGATTGGGCAAGAGATCCGCTCATGATGGTCCTTGTTGAACAGCTGGTTGAACTCCTGACCGCAGTATGCGCAAGGGAATCTTCGTTCTTGACCATTGCCGTGAAATTGATTGGTGTGGCGACGAAGGTTGTCTTCCCTCTTAAACTCGACGCCGCATGTGCCGCATATGAACCTGCGGACTCTGCCGTGTACCGAATCCACATGTCGACGCAGGTGTATTTCACGACGGAAACGGCGACCGCATTCATGGCAGGTGTGGTGGCCAGGACCCGGACCTTCACCTGAAAATAAAACAAAAAACAGATTAGGATTGCTAAAGATACAAATTCCCCTCTCTCGAGAATCACATTTCAAAGTTAAGTTTGTTAAATCAAAATATCAATTTTGAAACAGGGAATGTAATCTTCTGTACTGTTTGTCTACATTCATGATTCGGGGTTCAAGGCTAAGGATGTAGCTGCAATAATGAGCTGCGCCAACCCTAAAGAAGCATTATGTTTTAGGGGGAGCGAAAATCTCCCCCTAGCAATTAAATCAATAGTACACCAGTTGTCACGGTCTCATTCTTGTTCTAGTCTTCAACAATTCCTGACGTATGGGGGAGCGAAAATCTCCCCCTAACCCATTATGTGTTAGGGGGAGCGAAAATCTCCCCCCTAGCAATTAAATCAATAGTACACCAGTTGTCACGGTCTCATTCTTCTTCATGTACCTAGTTAAATAATTATAAAAAAGGTAATTAGTTTCAAGGGGAAAAAGTTATTTTAATGTGGATTCTCACCTTCAACGGAGTGTTGATTGACATAGGCAGTCGTCTGCGGAGCATCAATCACCTGCCGGGGTGGAATGACTCGGTGGTTCGCTTCCATGTGACGCTCTAAAGCTCCCCGGTCTACGAAGGTGGCTCGACAAAGCCGACATGCAGCTACTCCATCTGCAAACGCACAAAACGATTAGATTGTGAAATGTTTAACACCTACCTTTGTTTAGAGTACTTTCAAATTCTCAGTGCCCCCCCCCCCCACCCCACACAAAATGGTCGGGGGGGGGGGGTTAAAGTTTTGCTTAAGTATGTAATGTGGGTACTCTGATGACTTGACTTGATGGGGCGAGCAATAACATAACATAAGTTAAAGCAGTTAAATAAGAATAATTGTATCACTCTGCGGTTATATTGCATAACGTATTCCTATATTACTAACATTTACGTCTGATTAAAACAATAATGCAACGCAAAAAACGTACCTTGCTGCGTTGGTGTTGGTGGTAGTAGTTGTGGTCTCAAGCCGTGGAATCTGATGTGGTGTTGCACCAAATTGTTTCTACGCACGAAAATACAACCACAAATGGTACAAACGTGTGTGGCGTTCATCTTTAATATGGATTATAAGTTTTGTTAATCACAAACAATACAGCACAACACGTACGTTTTAAATAGTTCAAAGGTGCTTTACGCAAATCGCAAATCGCAAATGATGATAATCAGCAACTAACACAAATCGCGTAGAACGGAACAGGATCGGACTAACACGTCTTCACGCACTGAACTCTCGAACTGAACTGAAGGAGGGCTGGTGATGTGGGTGACTCTCCCCACTAATGGATTTCGGAGAAGGTCGGGGCAAAAACTCTCAACCGCTGTCTGGGGTAAAGACCACCCTGCTCTAATGGAATTCGACGCGGGTGGTCTATAATTATGGGTTCCTAGAAGGGTCAGCCGTCTTCCCGTCGAGGTATCAAATTACAGCATCCGCATTCCCGGACAGGTCTCGACTTGTCGGTTTTTTGTGTGAACACCTGCACCCTCCAGTCGAGGTATCAAATTACAACATCCGCATTCCCAGACAGTAGACTGGACGCGTCAGTCGGTTGTGCGAACAGCTGCCTCGGTGCAGAGTACTTGAAGGTATATGCAGTATATGTTCAAAGCATTGCAATTATATTCTCCTTAAAATTTGCATTCACTGTTAGTTCAATTGACCGCAAGCGCTGATGGGCTAGCTCTGTTGGTTGTAGCGTTACCCTGATCAACTCTTGTATTAATTATCCAAAGTATGTCATGTGGGTACTGAGAATACTCGGCTTGACGAGGAGATTCCAAAAATGCAAAAAAAAAAAGGTCAAAAGTGTGGTGCGGGCCCCTTTTTTGTAAACATCATCCAAAGTGTACTTTGTGGGTACTCAAATGACTCGGCTCGACTAGACGAACAAGAATCTGCAATCAGAATTCAAATTCGACTTAAGGTAACCGAGATAGCCCCCCCCCCCTACATCGTCCAAATGTACTTTGTGGGTATGCAAATTTCTCGGCTCGACTAGACGAACAAGAATCTGCAATCAGAATTCAAATCCGACTTAAGGTAACCGAGATAGCCCCCCCCCCTACATCGTCCAAATGTACTTTGTGGGTATGCAAATTTCTCGGCTCGACTAGACGAACAAGAATCTGCAATCAGAATTCAAATCCGACTTAAGGTAACCGAGATAGCCCCCCCCCCCTACATCGTCCAAATGTACTTTGTGGGTATGCAAATTTCTCGGCTCGACTAGACGAACAAGAATCTGCAATCAGAATTCAAATCCGACTTATGGTAACCGAGATAGCCCCCCCCTACATCGTCCAAATGTACTTTGTGGGTATGCAAATTTCTCGGCTCGACTAGACGAACAAGAATCTGCAATCAGAAATCTGATCCGAGGTTAGGTTAGGATGGGTTAGGTTAGGTTAGGTTAGGTTAGGTTAAGTTAGGTTAGGTTAGGTTAGGTTAGGTTAAGTTAGGTTAGGTTAGGTTACGTTAGGTTAGGTTAGGTTAGGTTAGGTTAGGTTAGGTTAGGTTAATATTCGCAAAAAAAAAAAAAAATTCGCAAAAAAAAAAATTCGCAAAAAAAAAAAATTCGCGAGGGGGGGGGGGGCTCGGGGGGGGGGGGCGTCCCTCCTGTCCCTCCTGAGCCAGAAACCCCCATTATACCCTACTAGAGTCGTAATCTCTATACAATATAAAAATCGATCTTTGTTTGTATATTTATCATGTTTGCACTCCAATATCATTCATCCAATTGCGATGCAACTTTGCATGGTCATTCAGGTTAACCCCAGTAAGGTTTCTATCCACCAATCAAAGTCCTAGGACTGTAGGGTTTCGCCCCCCTGGACATAATGTTAACATCGAAGTTATCATTGTTAACCTTATGGAGTAAGGATTTCACTTAAGTTTCCATTTTAACTATATTTTTAACATAGGATAAGAACTGGGAATCAATGGTAGTAAAACAATTCGCGAACGAAGTCACGCTGGCTACAAGCTAGTTTATTTATAGATTAAGATTATTAAAATATATTAGCTGACCCCCATAAGGTAAATAAGGTTTAAATTGTTATTGAATTATAGTTTTGAATACCATAAAATCCTGTGGAATAGTTATTGCACAAAATAAAATAAAGTAAGATTCGTACTAGCGGCTACATTAAGTTTTTTTTCAGAACTTGTAACACTGACACAATAACTCGGTTGAGAGTCTGAAGTAAACTGAAGACTTCTTAATAAAACACGAGTTGTTGTTTGCAAGGTAAACACATTTAAAACTTCAAACGTTATTTAATGCATCGTTTTTAGAAGAACATCTTCAATAAAATTATATTGTTATACAACATGTACATGTGAGTAGTACTAGGGTGCCAAATTTTGCTCAAAGAAGCAGCTTACTATCACTCTACCACGTCAGTGATTTTTTACCAGCTCATTGCTTTTTAACAGCTGTTAAGGTTATTTTGTAATTGATTTAAACTTCATAAGTCAAATGTTTATAACGTTAAATTTCGTTTTTGAGCTTTCATATTAACTATCAAATCCAGCTACTCGAATTAAGGTTCTGTTAAGCCGCGTTTACACTATGTAACAAAACACTGTTATATAACAATGTTATACAGCAATGTCATATAACACTCTTGAAGGAATGCACTTTCACGAATTGAAAAATGTATATAACTTTGTTGTAAAAACATCAAATATGTGTTTTATAACAGTGTTACACGTGTCCCATCCAGTGACGGTAAAGAACAAAATAAGTTATATAACAACGTGTCCTTTTTAACATTTCTGAACCTAGCCTTAGCACTTAGTGTTGGTCTTATCCAGTACCAACGAGGTTAATATATCTAAAGGTATCGTTTAGGGTAAAAAAAGTGAACCGCCATTTACCTCAGGCTCAGGAAACCAATCAAATCATTTTTCCAGACCCTAGGATTTTTACATAAACTAAGCGAAAGAAGTCATCACTAGACGTAAAAAGCAATGTCGAGTTAGGGATGCCCGAGAAACGACGTACACCCCATTCGGGGCTAGCTTCAAGGTCATCGCACCCACCCTTCCCCACCACCCTATACTCTATTGTAAGCATTTGACTCTCAGCGAGGCAAGACCAGGGCAAGACGAGAAGGATGCGAGTGGGAGAGTGTTCTTTGTGCGCTCAGCTTGCCTCTCCTCGCCCAGTTTCGCCTCGGCCTCTTTTGCGCTCCGTCTCTAAATGACATGACTTTTTTAGCAAGTTTGTGTCCAATCATTGATATTATAACAATTTCAAATCTTCACTGCATATTCTAAAAGATTTTCTGAAACTTAAATTTGAACGGAGCTCATATTCTAATTAAGAGTGTCCTGTCATCTTGCCTAAAGCCTTGCAACAAATCACTATCAACTGTAACGCATTTTAGCACTTAATCCAGTGCTGGTGTGTGCGCCTCCTCAAATACAGAACTATACTCGCGGCAGTAAACACTTGCTCTGGAAAATCCATCTGGCAAAATGGGAGATTATTCTACAAGAAGTTATGAAACTTTGTTTTATAACTTATAGATGGATTTAAATATGATTTACTGTTATTTACGATTGTTGTAATAACATAGTTTGTTATACAACAATGTTATAATGCAATTTAGTTTCTATATTATAAATGTCATTTGACATTGTTAGATAACATTGTTTATTAAACTTAGTTATATAACATTGTCATATAGTGTAAACGCGGTTTTAGATCTCGCACTTCTAAAAATGTGTATTATTATATCGGAACAAATAAAGCCGCGTTACTATGTAACATAAACTGTTATATAACTATGTTATACAACTTTTACTAAGGAATGCAATTTCTCAAAATCGGAATGTTATATAACAATTTTTTTCAACAATGTAATATAACACTCTTCAAGGAATGAACTTTCATGAAATCAAAAAGTTTGTCATAAAACATGGAAAAAGGGTTTATAACATTGTTTTACGTTTCCCATCCAGTGTCGGTAAGTATCATAAGAAGTTACATAACAACGTATATTTTTTAGCAATTTTGTGTTCAATCGTTGTTATTATTACTACAAAACCTTCTCTGCGTATTATACAAATTTGCCGAAACCTCCACCTGAACGTAGCTTATATTCTAAACGCCGTGTTCTGTCATTCTGCCTTAAATCTTGTAGTAGATACCAGTGTACCGAATTCTAGCCCTTAATGATGGTTTTATCCAGAACCAACAAGATTAATTATGATGGCGTAAAAAGGTGAAGCCTACATGCTGATCGCCATTTTCCTAAGGTAATCAAATCCTCTCTTCACAAGTTAAATATTTGTCAGCTGACCAACATGTTACTTGTGTAAAGAGAATTTAATTGGTTGTCATGTTGGTTCCAATGGGAGCAGAGTTGACTGAGAGGCAATGCAGGCTCCTCTTATTTTACATGAGACGTGACCTCTAGATATATTAAACTTGTTGTTTAGTATCGGCGTGTGCGTCTATTCGAACACAGAACTACACATGCGGCAGGAGCAAGAAAAACTTGCTATGGCAAATCCCTTCGACCAAATGAGTGATTGTTCTGTAAAATGTTATAACACTTTGTTTTTATAACCTGATAAATTAAAAAGTGCACTGTTATATAACATTGTTGTATTACATCCCTGTGTAAAATTGTTATACAACAATGTTGTAAAAACATTTAATTTGTATGTCAATGCTATATGACGTTGTTAGATAACATTGTTTATTAAACTTTGTTATATAACATTGTTACATGGTGTAAATGCGCCTTTAGTTAAATTGTGATGTCATTCCAGAAGTTAGTTTAAAGCAGCTAGTCTTGCTTCTTTGTTAACTTCAACAGCTATCAAATGCCCAATTTCAATGATTACTGTTCTTCCATAAAATTAAAATTGCAACTTTGAAGCCCTATGAGAGCCGATATAAATTGTAAAGATGTTCTGCAACCCTACGCATTGAGACCTTTCCGTAGATACTTCAATCATAGAAATCGGTCCAGTGATTCCTGAAATATCAGCGTGACACAAAATATGCTTGTGTTTTAAATATTAGGATCAATTTCTGGGCCAACAATTATTTTTTACAATTTCAAACCGAATCCCTCCACAGGATTCCTCAATCTACTTTGCACGAAGATATCGCTTGTGTTTAGTTTAGACTTAGAGCATACTACTTAAGTGGAAGGATCATTTGGGTTATAAATAAACATAAACCTAGGTAGTAAATTATCTATCAAAACCATCTAAAAATCGTCTTAATGTAAATGTTCTTTGAATTTTTTTTATAATGGACCGAGCACAGTACATTATATAAATTAAAATAGTTTACAGCGTGTTACTAAATGTAGTTAGATTTTTCGCATATCTTGGCATGCAGTTTTTTCTAGTTTTGAGATTTTGTTATTAGGATTAACACTAGCAAGTTATTATTTTAAGAGCTTGTCATTTATTTTAACTGCTCTATCTAGTTACGTTGTTATTTTATTTGTGGTTTTATGAATCTTAGTTACAAACGCTACAAATTTAATTACTATTCTACATTTCTTATCAAATTATATGTTTCTAATACATAAGATGTTAATTTTTTTATTGAGTGAAGTCTTCAACTTTTCTGAAATACTTGGAACTTGGATGAACGATTATCTTCTGTTTCAAAAATATAATAATACAAGCTTGGAAAAACAACCCATTTAATTAATATTATCGTAAATGAATCACTACTACTACTTTTACTCAAGCCACCAAGTTTTTCATTTCTCATAGCTATTTTTCAAATACATTACAATACTTTAGTAAACAGATACTGTTACGTTTTGATTTCCGATATCACATGAAAACTGAATTTTTCAATCTGTTTTCTTGAATAGTTATTGGTTTGATGTATCCAAGAAACTGATTCTGATATATGGCGTTATACGAAAATAAATGTTGTTACTAATGCTCGGGAAATAATTCGAAGGGTTGGAAAAGTACCTAGTAGATTCAAAATTGCATAATGTGTCAAAAATATGTGACTACAATAGTAAAAATGCAGTTAACTCCTAGCCCTCTAAACTATTTGCTTACATTAGTTATCAGACGATTGCCAATAAACAAATGTTGATTATAAGTACGTGCACTTCATAATATAAGAACTGGAAGTTTATTTCAACTGTTTAGTTCATGGGATATACTGTTTAGTACAATTTTCAAATAGGCAGACTGAACTGTATAAATGAACATTCAGAGTCAGTTAATTGTTACACATTTCTAAAACATGCAAATGGTTTCACTTTTGTAATCTTTGGCTTTTACCCTAAAAAACCTGCCTAATTTCCTTTAAAAGGGACTTCAGCCCAGTGTTTAATGTTTAAATCTGTACCAATTGAACTGCCAACGATTAAACATACTTGCTTTTACGATTGTGGTTTAATCTGTAGAGAGAGAATAAATCTCATAGACTGCACACTTTGATTACGACGAACCTATTTCAAAACTAACGCTAAACACAAATTAACTACTCAAACTTCAAGAGTCATTTAACTATTAAACTAATTTAATTATCCATTTAATATTCATTAGTTGTAGTCAATGTGACCATCTACTTTGAGATAAACATTAGACAAACTAAAATATGAGTGAAATAGTTCATAAGTTCAAAAGCTGTAAAATACACATTCGTTGTACTGTAACAATTGTATCTCATCCGAGCTCATTAGTCTTCACCACGTTTTATACCAAGACTAGGAAAGGGGTTGTGGTTGGGGTGAGTTTTAATCTCGTGGGATTGGCTAATAATCACCACGATCCAGAGCTAGTGGAAACTGATTATACCGCATATTTATTATTTATCAAAGCTGTTATTTAATTTGCTCAAGATAAAGAGTTGAGTTAATTGGAAATATTTGTTTATGAAGTATTTTAAGTATTGTGATTGAAAACAGTGGAATTGAAAAAAGTGTCAACAAGCTGGTGGTAAGTTTAATCGCTGTCCACATTGCAGTGTGCAGACTTTTAGCTATTAAAATTAAATTAATTGCTAATTTTGATATTATTTTCTGACAAAAAATCTCTGTGTTTGGTCATAATTTGATTCATAACTAAAAATATACTTTTAATTCGTTTTGAAAAGTAAAATTTGCAATATTTATAATTAGTTCTCACCAGCGAGTAAATTACAACAATCATACATCTTTGCCCAAGGATTGACGCACATTATTGGCTCTTTTCCCTCATCTAGCGTTTGTCTGTAGCGCTTTAAACCTTCATAGGGTCAATATTATACCTGGTGATGGCGCCAAGGCGAAACTGTATTCATACCCCGAATTCCTCTTATTCCATCAGACTACCCTTTTCAGTTTAAACGTCTGCAATTCCCTGTGAGGGTCTGTTATGCTATGACAATCAACAAGGCTCAGGGGCAGATTTTGAAAGTAGCTGGTGAGGATCTGAGAAGTGATTGTTTCGCTCATGGCCAACTGTATGTGGCGTGTTCAAGGGTGAGCTCTCCTGGCAGCTTGGTTATTTTGCAACCAGAAAGAAGAACAAAGAATGTAGTGTACAGAGAGGTTCTTAGCACCTAAGAGCTTTTTCTGTCAAGCATAAGCCCTGTACAATACTGAACGATAGTTTTGATTGCATGTAAATAGAGTGTGAATAATCTGTAAATAGCTGCTAAAGTTTGTTAAGTTAATGAGGCAAGGGTGCCTGAAAAAAAAAAAACTTTCTATGGGAAACGAGCATCGTTACCAGCACACCGGTTTCTTGGGAATTTCCTTTCCTGAAATAAATATATTGATAGTGAAAAATTAAAGTGCTATGCAAGTACCACAAATCGTCCGTTGCGAAGCACGGGTACACAGCTAGTTTATTATATTACTTAGTTATTTCATTGAACAGTTTCATGCTCTCTTAAAAATACAATAAGTACACAAAAATTACAATGTCATTATAATGTGATAAATGTACATAACTACTCCATAATGCATCGGTTGTACTTTAAGCAAGGGGAATGACAAAGCTAAATTAAATACCAAAGGTTTTGGAAGTGACTAAGATGATCAAAAGTTTTATGATATCCCAAAAGTCCCACCCCTCCATTATTTTTTTAACGACTGCATAAATATCGAGATTATCTTCTAAGGGAGTTTTAGTGACCTAAAAAGGAAACTTTTGATTATTCCAAATTTTCAACCGCTTCCCCCAAAATAGGGGTATAAATAACAGTATTCACCAAAAACGTTTCGAAATAATAAGATTTTTTGAAGGGAACGTTTAAGTAACCAAGTCATTTAT
This sequence comes from Allygus modestus, assembly GCA_963675035.1. Taxonomy (NCBI): domain Eukaryota; kingdom Metazoa; phylum Arthropoda; class Insecta; order Hemiptera; family Cicadellidae; genus Allygus; species Allygus modestus. Next base: position 133,237,546 of record OY776114.1, read on the forward strand.
CTTTTAGTGAGTGAACAAGTTTGGCCCCATCCCCCAAAATTTATTATTTATTATGTTTAGTTTAACAAAATTATTTAACGTTTTTGGGGCTAAGTCAAAAATGTTAAATATCAATCCTTACTGAGTGATATTTCTTTTTTAAAGATCTTAATAACAGAAAAAGGTGTAAATTAGAGACCTCTACGATGATCCTCTAAAACATAACAGTTTATTATACATCATGTAACATCTGACATTTAGTACTACCTTCTTTTAGGGGAGGATCCTGGGCCTAAGGGACATCTTTCGACGTTAAGTAGTTTGCTCTGAGTAGGTGGTTACACGCTCCTTATACATGCGGATGTCAAAAATAGGACAAAAAACTGTGTTTTTGTCAATCGAAAACTTATAACTGAGTATTTATGATATAGTATTTTTTCAACATCCTGGAGCTAAGGGAAATCTATTGACATCAATCTGGCCGCTCTACGTTCAGTAGTTTACTCCAAATTGGTGGTTACACGTCGCCAATACACGCTATTATTATATAGGATTTTATACTGAGTATTCAGTGAAGAAAGATAATATTTCTTCGGTGAATTATTCATGTCATTATTCACCCCCTCCCCAGCCCCCGCAAGGACTGACCACGTGATCACGGACTGCGACATGACGATGTTCCCCCAGGCAGAGAATGTGACGTGGAGGCTCTTAGGGTAAACATGCGACACTTGAGAACTTTAAAAAATTACCCTGCTGCTCGTAATTTTCCAAAAAAGCATTTGTTTTCATTATATTACATTTAGATTATAAGATTTTACGTCACACCTCACTTGCTTTCCAGAAAATAACGCTAAGACTTAAATACTTAACAAATGTAAAAAGTGGAACCTAAATCATGATGCTACAGAACAACATAGTATAAGTAATTTATGACCCAATATTCAATGTTACACCCAAGTAATCCCTTAAATATATTTTCATCAATTTACAAATCTATACAAACTTACAAACAAAAACACAGCCTGGAAAACCATTTATTTACAATAAGTTACACTTCATGTCCATGAAATCTTTCAATGGTTTTAAACACAATTTCATTAACTTACAATACATTCCAAAAGTCTGTAGTCGTAACTTTTAAAGACTCATTATAAACTGACTTTGCCAACAATAAGGATGTCTATGATTCCAATATTACATTATTACCAAGGTATTGACTTTTTACGCCAATGGCATATTTGACATAGAAAACTTTAAATGCAAAAGGCAATTTATTCTAAGAAGAAATAAAGGACACAGATTACTGAAAGCTCCCTAGAAAGACTTACAGACATAATAGCATGCGTTTTATGTTTAGACAGCCTTCTGAGAATTGAAATTTGGAAATAAGAATAACAGGTAGTAATTACCGTACATTGTTTATAATTTCTTTACTTTAGAAAGTGTTTAAGTATAATACTTAGGTCAATTATGCGCAACATTGAAAATGAATTTAGTTTGCTAAAGAATAACCAACTTGATGTAACCAACAGGCAAATGGAAATGAAGAAGTAGTAGTTGTTGAACTAAATAACTTTTATTATATTGTATACACTTTATAAACTTAAATACATTGTTTTACTCTTCCTATGATTTTTAAATTTTATTCATCAACCTTCACCAACTAATTTAAAATAAGGTGCGTCTTATGGTTTGTGGAAGTGACTGTCCAATAATCTGTTTTAGTCGTGAAACCTCGGCTGCAATAAAAATAGTTCCAGACGAATTAATTACAATACTTTATTTTCGTTTTATTTTAAAAATCATTTGCATTTCAATTATTTAAAACATGTGCATTCAAACAAACAATATGAAACAGGCTTTACTTTACATTTCATTGTGAGTTTTATAAGTTATCTACAACAGTTAATGAAAACATTACAAATGAACAATGACAAATATACAGTTATCTCAACATGACAATTATATAAATCAATTTAAATTAATACTAAACTTACTATGTCAATGAGGAGGACTAACTTGATCGGACAGCAGTTTTCCAATGAATAATTCTAAAACTGACAGTATTAATGTGAAGCCTATGCGACTGCACAGCCAACATGACATCGTCTTCAATTGATCAGGTAATTGCTTTCTTATTTATAACAAAACTTTAATTTACATTTTTTATTTTTATGAAACTTCACAGATCGGATATACCATAAAATAAACCTTAAAATATAATGAGAGCATCGTTCTAAGAATAACAGTTATGTAAATGGCCCTTCCTTTGTACCGAGTACACAATGAAGCTAATGTGTTTTAAGGTTGGCAATTTAGCGGACATCTTTAAAGCTTGCTATTGTAATGGTTCCTTGAAACGTAAAGTTTATGCTAGTATTTGTATTGGTAAATATTAAATGGCCCATTTACTTGCATTACAAATCCATAAGGAAAAACTGAGCTAATTAGTAGTATATTAACGAGTGTTTTAAGTGGTATAGAAGTTTATTCACTAAATAATTTAAAATATTACTTTCATATAATTTAAGAAAGCCCTAAAACTAATTGCTAAAATTAAAACCCATTGAAGAATTTCAAAGTATTTGTGGAATTATTTTCATTTTGTATCATTGATTTGTTTCAATTTTAAATATTGTTAGAGAATATACTAAGCTATTGTTAAGATATGTAATTTTCTTACATAGAAACTTTAGATAGTGATTTTTATTAAAGTTTGATTCTATTCGAAACCAAGAAAAGCAAGTATTATATATATATATTTTTTTGTAAAGGGGGGGGGTCGATGAAAAAACATGCTCTTACATGTCCTTGTTGACCAACTAATCAGGTAATGTGTATTGTGGAAATAATAGTTTTTAGGCAAAGGACTGCGATTTATTAACTTCCTTTTTTAACAGTTACCCCTAGCAATATATAACTAGTGTTACAATTTAATAAATAATAAGCCTTTGGTACGACATTTGTATTATTCGTCGCTGTTTCTAGAGTTTGTTACAATATTTGTGAAACTAAACAGTTAATTATGAAGTCTGTAACTACGGCGGATATAAATTCCAATAGTTCTGAGAATTAAATGTGCATTAACACGAGTTGGGGTGTATTAACACGTATCAATCCTTAAATATTAGAAGTGCCCATTCATATAACTTTGCTAACTATTTCAAATTCCTGCTGCTTTATTATAGAAAAGCCCGCAGTTTTAAATGGAAACAGCAGGAAATTAATATTGTTTTGTAACTAGGTGACTAGTCTAGAATACTAATGAATTCGGGTTTCTCCTACATCGTACCATTAATTGGGAACAGTCTCTCAAGAGTGCGACTATACTATAAAATGTGCATACACTCAAGGCAACTTAAGGCAAAAATTGAATTTACGTATAAAACATACATATAGTTAATATACAGATCATGCTGATTAAAACTTGTAATTAGTAACCAAATTTCAAATTTATAAGTAATACATTGCGAAAATAAATTACATGATATTTCAACGTTTCAATTTAAATATACATGCTAAAACCCTCATCCGGTCTATTACGATTGTATAAACAGTCCGTAACATATTTTTCAAATAATTGTAAATTTAAATAAAACAAAAATCAAAATTATATAACAGAGTTATATATGATGGAAATAACGTAATACATTCGTCAACCTAGAACGAATGTGTTTGATGTGGGAGGATCTCGAGTTTTGGACGAGGAAAGCAAACTGGCTTCAAAGAGCAGATACAAATTTTGTCTATTGTTATTGCCTCTTATGACTCACATTTGAACTAGATTCTTAATATACCATGCAATGCAAAGTCAACGTAGTGTTTCCTTTATATTTTTCATCGTTAATAAACTCTCGTATAGTATGATTTAATTAGTACATCCTATCATACTGAACATTATTTCGTTATTCTTGGTAGAACTTTGTCCCGCTATTCGGAATCAATTGTTATCGAGTAAAGTGGTCCAGAGGAATTAAATAGATGGAATTATGATTAAAATAACAGAAACTTTCTTTGTATTAGGGACACAATACTACTAACGTGTTTTATAAATGAAAGCTCCTTAAATGAACTCTCCACGGGTCATTTGAAGGAAGAACTTTCCTGACTGACGGTTGTGGTTCAGATTCCTAATAGAATAAAGGCAAAGGACGTAAATCGTTGATATTGGGCATTGAAACTGTTTTAATAGGTGAAATACTCTTTTCACCTAATGACAATTATTCTAGTTTATTATCTAGTTTTAATTATCAGTTTATTCTAGTTTTAGGCATGTTTGTAAACCATATTTTAGACCTCCATTTTATTATTTTTGCACGAATTTTAACAACCTTAATCATAAGTACTCCCTTTAGGTAATAGGAAGTTATACTTTTAGCGAATTTCCCCTATAGGGAAGAAGCTATTACCGTAGACGGCATGGTAAGACCTAGGCCTGGGACCATGATAACTTTTCGTTTCGAGGTCCCCAGACCCCAAAAACACCATTCGTTCGAAACTGTATATATATATATATGTCCGTGAGCACGATAACTCTCGTAAAAATTATCCGATTTTTATGAAATTTGGCATAAACGTGTAAAGCAACATTTATGACTTTAAGTTCGAAAACCAGCCAGATTTCTCTATCCGAAGGGGTATTTTGGGGGGGTTTGTACCCCAAAAATGGGTTTTTAGATTTTTTTACATATAACTTTGGAAAAAGTCAAATTTTAGTTTTTTCCATTGGATTCAGCTTAAAAAAACACACAATTTGGTATTTTGATCATTTCTCTACGTCAATTTGTTACCGAGATATTGAAAGTGCTAAACACAGTACGTTGTCTAATGTTATTCTTATGGAGGAAAATACAAATTTTATATCTCGCTTATTTATGAACGTATACTGACGAAACTTGGTATACGGCTTCATCTGGTTGTGGACCATTGATATTTGCTCAAAAAACAAAATTTTTTACCAAAGGCTCCCGTAGCAGCAAACCTGCATACTCAGCCCCGTGTTATTCTTATGGAGAATAAGTAACGTTTTATCTCCCTTCATTATGAAAATAAATTAATTAAATTTGGTATGTGGCTTTACCTACATGAGTTATATTGATATTTGTATAAAACCCCATCTTTTGTGTTCCTTGCTTCAGCAAACCTGCATACATACTCAGCCGCCATGTTATTCTTATGGAGAATAATTAAAATGTTATAAATCGTTTATTTATGATTGTATATTGATGAAACTTGGTATGAGCTTTATGTGGTATTAAGATACATATATATGCATTGGAAATTCGCTGAGTACGCAGGTTTGCTGCTACGGGGGTATTTTGTAATAATGGGCGATGACCATTATTGATAATGCTTCGCCAAAACGAAAAAATAAAATCAATCAGTAGTCTGAGCGAATATTTGTGCTTGTACCTATTTCAGATTGTTTTTAAAGCAAGAAAATAGCTTCTTATCAAACGTTTTTGTTTAAAAATAACTTTAATAAATAAAATTCCCTTCCTTTAAATAAACTATCAACCATCAACAACATTTTCATATTTGATGTCTTTAACGACAAGCTATGGAACTCATGGAAAATGGCTTAAACTCTAGGAGAATGTCACTGTTTTTAAGCGTACAGATACAAAACAGATACGAAATTATATAATGTATTTAGTGAAAAGGAATGTTTCTGTAACGTCTAAAATATTGCTTTAACTAAATTTTGCTGAACATATTAATCCGTTTTATCGCATTGTATATTGAACATATATAGGAGGGAGTTATCTCATGTCAAAAATGCCAGAAGAAGAAATGAACAAAATGTGAGACTAAACCCAAAACTAAGTTAACATATAATTTGTTATTTAATCTATATTTTTAAATTTATAGCTTTAATATTTTATTTTTATGTATCTTTAATCCCTGAGTGACACTTACAGAAAATAAGTAGGATAAATTAAATCTACGCAAACCAAATAATTATTTGCGAGATACAATTTAAAAGATTATCTTCTAAGAAAGATATATCTAAGAAACGTTTTGTTTTATATTTGTTATATCATTTGACGTGCAAAAATTGCAAGTTAGATGAATTATTATTCAAACCAACATCCGAATCCTTAATTTTCGGATGTGAACATACTATGGTCGTTATCACACAAGGTGACACGACACCGGCACGATAACGACACGGTACCGACACCGACACGATGTTAAGGTATTTCACACTTACCGTCACGGCAACGACACGATTGTTCGTCGGTGGAGAACTCACCTCATATTTTCAGTTGTACATGATAGCTGATTACAACAGGAGGCTGTATTAATTATATCTACGACATAATAGTGTTTATATAGTTCAATGCATAAGAGGCACAGTCGGTAAAGGCAAGTTTGGATTGACCAAATAATAAAACTTCGCTATTTGAATGTCTTGTATTATACGTACATTATTTGATAAACTAAAGTCAGTGTCACATCATTGCAAGCTTCAACGCCAAGTACCTTCCGCTCCCTTCTATCCCCCTTGCCTTGCGATTTTGCCGTTGAGTGTACTCCTGCTCTATGTATTAAAATATTTGTTTACGGGATTTGCTTTTCAAATGTAATTAAACAAATTGTTAACATGGGCGTAAAAGCCAAGCCTGCAATGTTATGATACTGACATAGTGACAAACCCAAATACATTTCTCATATGAGTTATGATTTTTTTTTTTCATATGAGTAAAGAAACCTTTGGCTATATGTTGTAAACTTGAGCGTCACAATTAAACGCGACGACACATCAACGGCACCGGCGGGAGCGATGCTGCCTATGACACGTCGGTGCCGGCAACGGCACAGCATCGTCGTGTCGGTGTGTGTGTAAACGTTTCCATTGGTTAGCATTGAATCTTACTCCCCACGACACCGGGACGACACCGTGTCGTTGTCGTGCCGGTGTCGTGTCGCCCAGTGTGAAAACGCACTATGGAGTTAAGAGTAAAGCGCTAGACTAATAAATCTTAATACATTTAAATACACGTATAACAATTTTAGATTGTGTTTACAGTATTTTACTTTGTTCCAAAATAATCTGTTTAATCTATAACTATTTCTACACGATACCATGAGAAGGTCATTGAGGAAGAAACTGTAGAAGAAAACAAGGAAGCAAAAACAACTCTGAAAAGATAAACCCGCATGACCACCATTTGTTATAAATGTTCTCCAGAAATGAAAAATAAACCTTTTCTGTTGTACGCTTTCCTTATAAATATTTATAATATTATAATAAGTAAAATCGCAAACATTTGTATATACTTAATCTAACAGTTATAATTATTAAGTTGTTCACCAAGGGAAAGACATTCAAGTTTGTTGAATACCAATACATTGGGTTTATTTAGGAAATGTGTTTATGATACCGAGTTTGAAACTGTAGCCAACTTGTATTGACAGACTGCCGAAGCAATTTGCGAAGATTACCAGTGAGACCTGTGACAGCTTTGTGTGCGTTCTCTCTGTATGGTGTAACTTACTATAACGTGTAAACTATTGCATTAACTACATATTACCGAACATATTAATCCATACTGTCGCATTCTTTATGACTAAGGCTATTGTTAGTGAATTTCCTTTGGAAAGTGAACTATTAGCATGACCCGCACGGTGAAACTTAAGCCCAGGACCACCATAGAAGTTCCTAACGTGACCCCCTGAACACGTTTTGGGGGGTCGTTCAAGATTTTATATATATATATATATATGTATATATATACATATATATATATATAGACATATATATATATATAGACATATATATATATATATATATATATATATATATGTGTATGCACTCTAGCGGTCGCATTTTTTGTCCGATTTACTTCAAATTTGGTAGGGACGTTCCTTCCTATAACCTGTTGGACAAGTTCGTTGGGCAAAACAATCGGAAAACTCTAAACCTATTTTTGGGGGATTAACCTTTCAAATTTCGAGTTTTTGGGCCTAAAATGGGTCAGAAAAGCCCCAGATGTAAAATTAATGCATGTTAAAAGATGGGAATTAGAAAGGCGAAAGTTTTAAGCCCTCTATCATCATTCTAGCATAAATATTTACCGAGTTATTAAAGAAAATGTGTATCGGCTAAACACAGTACGTTGTCTTATGGGGGTTTTACACTAGAAAAGCCTGTTATTCATTGGTTAGAGTACTTTTATTATCCCCAGCAACCTCACGCCTACTTTCAAGCCTGTCTGGACCTTCTCCTAACCTTATAATGCGTAAAATTGTATTCCCAGCTTTGCAAGTAAATGAAACCAGGAGCATCAGAACAGCCAAAAAAACAATGTTTTCAGATTTCAATAAAAATTGGACAAATGGATGTTTTTACACTGATTATGAGTTTTACAAGTTTTTATGTGGAAATTCACTTTCCTCACGTCAGCGTGCTGCGTGCGAACTCGTTAAAGTTTATTATTGCCACGTTATGTAAGAATGCATTTAATTGAGAAAAATCTAAACTTAAGTTAGTAATTTATAATGATTCCCTCTTTTGGTTACTTCTTCCAGGAGCTCTATCAATAAGTTTTACATATAACATATTAGTGTACGTATTAAATTAAGGGTAATACTATGGTATTAAATATTTTTATTAAAAGCTTTTTTTAGGGTTAAAGTTAATCCTACATGAAAAGAGTGAACAAAAACTAGGTACATAGAGAAGGATTCTCGATATACCTATGAACGAGAATCCTCCAATACGTTGTCTGCGTATTAGTTGTTACGAATTACACGGTGTTGGCGAGTCTTTTGTTTAACTTTGTATAGAGTTAATTCAGTCCCCGTTATTGTTATTGATGATCTAAAGAGTTTTGAATACATAGAAGTAGGAATTCCACAGAAATAAGGAAACCCTCTTACTTAATTTATTTCCTATACTCATGAACTTTTTTATGCTCTACCAACTCTGATGAGCCTGGATATCAAGATTAGTGCGCTAACCTAAGAGAGGAGAGATTAAACGCTCAGGAATGTATTTTATGAGGTTAGTTTTATAAATATGTTTAAGGAAAACTAAGATAATGTAAGGTAAATTGATAAGTAAATTTTTCATTGCAAAGACGCTTTCTAAAAACTTAGGACTATGCGCGTATGTCCAAGCCCATTGTAGCTTACAAATTGTTCTACTATAAGTTATAGGTTTGACATCAACTGTTATTATATGTCCTGTAAGTCTTACTACCTTTAGTGTGACTACCTTTAAGAGCAAAATTCTTTAAATAGTATTTTGATATATGCCAGATTATGTTGTTGTAGATTCGTACAGAGTAAATCAATAGCTTCTAAATCGAAACATCAGGTGTGCGAGTAACAGAAGAAAATAAAGAGGAAGGAATTTATCGCCGGTGCTTAATTAGGCACGGTTTGTTTTCACAGGTTAATGTTTCTTTGCGGGCTTACTTAAATAGATAATTACTGTAATTACATGAATATTTTCAAAAAAAATACAGACTTTTTAATTCCGTAATAATTACTAAAAATCTGATAAATATCTAGACTTTTCATAGAAGAGCTTTGAAGAGTTACAAAAGAGTAACGTAACAATTACAGCTTAAAACTATTAGTGAACAGTGGGGTCGAACCCTCACACCTTTCATTCGAAGGTCTCACACTGAAACCACTACACTACTTGGAGCTCTAAAATTATGACACAGCGAACGAAAAAGTCTGAGGCCTTTAGCAGCATATTAACGTATAATGATATATGATAAATTGTATATTTGCAAATGACAAAACTCTGTTACATAAGGGTTTAACATAAAAAAACTCAGTCGAAATGAGATTGCTCCCTATCAACCCCTTCCCTGCATTGCACACTATAATCCTGTTGCCGCAGAATAAATGAGCCAGCAGTATCATAAGAGCCAAAGATATTGTAAAGGTTGGTTCAGTACAGTATTCATAAAACTCATAATCTATATTCGTTTCAATGTATACTGTATACTGCAATGCATACTGTTTCTATTTAGGAGTTTTCATCATTAAAAGTAAATACTATTACTATTAGTCTAATATTGAGTATATATATATATATATTTTTTTAAATAAAATAAGATATTTTTATTCGATTATTTAATTAATTTCATTATTACAGTACTTATTAGCTTTATTATTGTTTTAGTAATCAAAACATTTTATTATATTATTCAAGCATTTTAAGTTCTTGAAGGCTTCGCCCAAATGAAAGTTACTAAGGGAACGTAGGTTAATCAACGGCTTCATAAAAAACTTGTTAAGATACCTCTCGCTTCTTGGAAGTCAAAGTTTTCCCTTTGAATCAAACAGTGACTCATTCCCATTGATTTTTTCATCAACACTTTAATGATGTCCTCATATTCCTGCTGGAAATTTGGTTACATTCATGCCGGATATCATTTTTATTTTTATCTGTTGTAAGTGGTATTATTTGTTATAAGTGTTATAAGTTGATAACGTTGCCTTACACTGTTATTTGCGCTTTGTTACAGCAAAAATCATGGATGACCTAAATTTTCGTTATTATTAGTTTATTGAGCGTTACTCTATTTTTATCAACTTCAAGATTATTTGTACCCATAAATTTTTTATTATAAACCCAGTTGTATAATTCTCTTATATTGAAATTAATTAGAGGAGTTACTGGCACTTATAGTAACTCTTGCAATACAACAATTATTATACATATTCTATCTGTATTGATTGAATGATGTGTTGTCATCATTACAGATTTTAATCTCAATCTTTTTTTAGGTAGTAATAGATACACCTTTTCTATAGATGGTTCTTTTTGGGTTTTCGGAAGTATATTTTAAGCCTTTGTAAGCTTGAAAATTATTATTAGGGATGTATATTATTTTTATTTATCAATATGCAAATAATATTTTTGTTTTATGTGCCATCCAGAAATGGTTAGTGGCTAGTAATATTTATTAAAACCTTAACCTAAGGTACTTCTTACCATGAAACAACTACAGAAATCCACAACTAACACCTACAGAAATAACATCCATACGGAAATATTGTTTATAATTTTACCTTATATTACATTTCACCTTAGAAGAGATTCATACAAACATCCTCGAAGATAAGATAAAGAATAGAGCTTTCATTTTAAAATTTCAGCTCCCTTTCCCCTGCAGTGAAGTATCCTGGATTATAAAGTAGATTTCAGCTGAATCGTAAGCTAAGGAAGACTTGGAACATATCACTTTTCAAAGAAATCAAAAAAAGTAAATATGAAGCTGGAGAAACTATTTAATGGAATTACTGGAACCCTTTTATACCACAACCTTTGGGTTTACTACAATAACGGGAACAATGTTAGCTCCCTGACAAGTTGAACAAAGGACTCGCCCTCACCACCTTGGTAGCAACTAATACACAGAGAATATCTTTGTACTGTACTTTGTTCTTGTTTCATTTTGCAGGACTTTTTAATGTAAGGTTGCGTAGAAAGACCGTAATAATTGAAAGTTGTAAAACTTTTAATGTTACTCTTAAATCTCTTACAAATATACAGGTACATGTTTAACTTATTAGTAAACTAGATTATTGGTGAGCTTTATCTTACAACTGAATTACTAACCAGGGGATGATTATGAACAAAACTTACAAATAACAATACTAGTCGGACATGCACTGTTGCAAACTTTATTAATAATAACATATGGTAAAGTCGTAACTTCAAGGTTAAAAAAAGAACTCAATTATGTGCTGGTACCTATAATGTTGATGTAGTTAAAGTATTAATGTACGTAACAGAGACTTACAGCTTGCAGAGAGAACACAAACAAAACTGTCACAGGTTAGACGCTTCTCATTAACATTTCCCTCAAATTGCTTTGGCAGTCATTCAATTAATGTTGTTTCAGTTGTCTCACTTGATGTTATACACACACACATTTGATGTACTCAGCATGTAGTAATTTCGAATCGATACAAAAGTATGGTTGGCAAAATAATATAAGATGTATAAAATGTTTAAAATTATTAATACCATTGTGCTGCTTGATTTTTATATAATAATAAGAAAAATAACCTTGAAGTAGGACATAAAAGTGTGTGAAAGTTTAGTTTTGCTGGTATTGAAGCTAAACAACAGGCCAACAGAAATGAATATCAAGTTCTTCAAACTAATCTCTATACAATGATTTTAAAATTTAAAATTTTAAAATATAAAATTGAAACATTTTAAAATACACCAATATGAGACGTAACTACAAACCCCTTATTTATTTACTATTAGCTGTTAAACGTGGCTTTCCTCGCGTCAATTAAAAAATATCCACCTGACCAGCACTCTCAAATCTTTGTTTAGTTTTACCATATGATTTCTTTTGCCTTAAATGATAAACAACTACAGCTGGTTGTTTTATAAATAATACCACCCCATAAGATTTGCATTATAACTTTCATGACCAGTAGGAGAATGCCATAAGGTTTTATATGTACATTATTACATTTTTCACCAATTAAAATACTTAACCCTTTTAACTCTCTCTACAAATAGTTGTTGTGTCCTATATGGTAAGGTTTGTTATTTTAAAAGCCACTAAATATTATTTACTAAGGAAAATCACATGGTGAACAAAGAAATTACAAGCAACAAGTTTACATGCAGTATGGCATTTATAAAGGTGCTTGGACTTGTAATATACTTAGGTATGTTTAATCGAGGTAATATGGATAAGGAAGTATAATATTTACAGATTTTATACCCTGTTATTGAAGTTATTTCTCCATTGTCCGTACAGTGACTAGCCTTAGTGATATTTTAGGGTTATTTTTATAAATTTATACGCGAGGTATCATATAAAATATCATATGCGAGGCTTTTGATCTCATTGATCATTTTGCTCTCCAAACTCTGGTCCTTGGGGGTCGAAGGGGTTGGCTACGCATGAATATCTAGTTACCTTTCAGATAGGAGTCAAGTAGCAAAATCCCATATTATACCAGGAGGTTTAATTGTGGTTCAATAAATCTTCTCGTGCAGTGACCAAAGAGTCGCTCAGGGATCTGAGCTCGGATCAGTTATTAGTGAATTTCCTATGGAAAGTGAACTATTAGCATGACCCGCACGGTGAAACTTAAGCCCGGGACCACCATAGAAAATCCTAATGTGACCCCCTGAACACGTTTTGGGGGTTCGTTCATTCTTTTATATATATATATATATATATATATATATATATATATATGTGTGTATGCACTCTAGCGGTCGCATTTTTTGTCCGATTTACTTCAAATTTGGTAGGGACATTCCTTTTTGTAATCAGTTGAACAAGTTCGTTGGGCAAAACAATAGGAAAACTCTAACCCCCTTTTTGGGGGATTTTAAATTTAGAAATTTGGGTTTTTGGGCCCAAAAAGGGTCAGAAAAGCCCCGGATGTAAAATTAACGAATAAAAACCGGTGGGAATTAGTGCAGCAAAACTTTTAAGCCCTCTCTCGTCATTCTAGCATATATATTTACCGAGTTATTAAAGTAAATGTGTATTGACCAAACACAGTACGTTGTCTTATGGGGGTTTTACTTCAGAAAAGCCTGTTATTCATTTGTTGGTGTACTTTTATCATCCCCAACAACCTCACGCCTACTTTAAAGCCTGACTGGACCTTATCCTAACCTTATAATGCACAAAATTGTATTCCCATCATTGCAGGTAAATAGAACCAGGAGCATCAAAACAGCCAAAAAATCAATATTTTCAGATTTGAATAAAAAATGAAATAATTGTATGTTGTTGTATTGTTGTAAACTGATTTTGAGTTTTTATAGTTTTTTATGTGGAAATTCACTTCCCTCACGTCAGCGTGCTGCGTGCGAACTCGTTTATATTCTTTTAGCGAATATCCCATATAGGGAAGAAGCTATTACCGTAGCCGGCATGGTAAGACCTAGGCCCGGGACCATGATAACTTTTCGTTTTGAGGTCCCCAGACCACAAAAACACCATTCGTTAGAAACTGTATATATATATATATATATATTTATATATATATATATATATATATATATATATATATATATATATATATATATATGTCTGTGGGTGCAATAACTCTCGTAAAAATTATTCCGATTTAGAAGAAATTTGGTATAAACGTGTAAAGCAGCATTTATGACTTAAATTTTGAAAACCAGACAGATTGACCTATCCGAAGGGGCGGTTTGGGGGGGTTTGTACCCCAAAAATGTGTTTTTTGATTTTATTACGTATAATTTTTGAAAAAGTCAAATTTGAGTTTTTTTCATTGGAATCAGCTTAAAAGATGCACAATTTGGTGTTTTGATCATTGCTCTACGTCAAATGGTTACTGAGATATTGCAAGTGCTAAACACAGTACGTTATCCAATGTTATTCTTATGGAGAATAAGAAAAATTGTATATCTCGCTTATTTATCAACTTATCCAGATGAAACTTGGTATATTGCTTCATATCGTTGTGGCCTATTGATATTTGCAATACAAACATTTTTCGGCCGATAGTTCCCGTAACAGCAAACCTGCGTACTCAGCCCCCATTTAATTCTTATGGAGAATAAGTAACGTGTTATCTCCCTTAATTATGAACATAAATTAATACAATTTGGTATGTGGCTTTACCTAGTTGAGTTATATTTATATTTGTATAAATCCACATTTTTTGTGTTCCTTGCTTCAGCAAACCTGCATACTCAGCCGCCATGTTATTCTTAAGGAGAATCATTACAATGTCATAAATCGTTTATTTATAAATGTATATTGATGAAACTTGGTATGTGGTATTAAGATACATATATATATGCAATGGAAATTCGCTGATTACGGAGGTTTGCTGCTACGGGGGTATTTATTAATGTCCTATATTGTTATGTACACATGTTAATGTTTCGTAAATGATGGAGTAAGAGATACCTGAGTGGTATAACAAATGTTTGACGTTGACAGGGCCTTACTGTCACACTCGGATATTTACGACTAGAGGTTATCAGAGAACCTTCTCGTCACTCTGTCATTCAAGCGACGCGATGCTGTATAGTCACCACTGGTACAGCCTCCCTTTATTCTAACTCCCTGATGTAATAAAACAGTGAAATGAACCTTTTCAATTAATGACATTTAGTTACAATAATGTTTTGCTTTATAATATTCTATCGTTTCACAATCAATTACTTCGAGTAACTTAATATACTATTTTTCTCTAGAGAAAAGAACAATAGAAGACTTAAGAATTATATGTTAATTTCCAAAAAGGTCAAGTTTTAATTCATATATCAAAATAAAATTCAGTTTCGTACAAATACATCAACGTAAAGTATCATCAACACTGGTTTAGTTTCAGCGAATTTCCCCGATAGGGATGACGCTATTACCGTAGGTCTCATGGTAAGACTGAAGCCCGAGACCATGATAACGTTTTGTTTTGTGGTCCCCAGATGCCAAAAACACCATTATTTCGAATTTGTATATATATATATATATATATAATATATATATATATATATATATATATATATATATATATATATATATATATATATAACAATGTAGGTATGTTTATATGTTTATATATATATGTGTGTCCGTAAGCACGATAACTCTCGTAAATTAGGCCCGATCTTAATGAAATTTGGTACAAATGTGTAAAGTACCATTTATTTAAACGAATTCGAAAACCGGACGAATCGCACCATCCAAAGGGGGGTTTTTTGGGGTTTTGTACCGCAAAAATGTGTTTTTTTGTGGTTTTCACATATAATTTTGATTTAAATAAAATTGTAACATTGAATTCAGCTTAAAAAACAAATAATTTGGTATTTTGATCATTGTTCTACGTCAATTGGATATTGAGATATTGCAAGTGCTAAACACAGTACGGTGTCTAATGCTATTCTTATGGAGAAAAATTAAAATGTTATATCTTGCTTATTTATGAATTTAAACTGACGAAACTTGGTATATGGCTTCATCTGGTTGTGGTTTATTGTTGTTTGCACAAAAAACGAAATTTTCACGTATGGTTCCCGAAGTAGAAAAGCCTAGGTTCTCGGTCCCCATGTTATTCTTTTGGAGAATAATTGAAATGTTATATATCGCTTATTTATAAATGTATATGAATGAAAATTGGTATATGACTTTGCTTAGATGGGTTCTATTGATATTTGCATAAAAACCCATCGTTTTGTGTTCCTTGTTGCAGCTAACCTGTGTACTCATCCCCAATGTTGTTCTTGGGGAGAATAATTAAAATTGAATTTATCGCTTATTTGTGAATAAATTTGTATGGAACTTGGTATGTGACTTCATTATTAAGATACTGAAAATTTGCTGAGTACGCAGGTTTGCTGTGACGGGGGTAGTATTGAACATATCTTAGTTTTAGTGTATTATTTTGAAAAAATCAAGCCTTTATACATATAAATTAGATAATGAAGTCTTTAGTGTTAAAATGTATGCTGTGAAAACATATTATTATAGCACAGTAGCCAGTAAGCATGGCTTAGAGCCTTTAGCCACCACCAGATTGCAGCACGGGACTCATTGTTATGTTTATGACGTCATAAATGTAATCGTCCTGGTCGTCCTCAGCTACACAACTGTTATTATTTCCTGATCCTTTTGAGTTTTAATATGACCCTTTATCCTTCTGAAGCAGGACATACTAAACATTTTAAGCCAATAATATTTTAGGACACCATTTTATAATGTCCTACTGAACTGACACCATCCAAAATCCAAATGTAATTTTTAAATTTCTCTGGGCTGTGTTAATTGATTGTAGGATACTTCCATGTAGAGTAAATATTACATTTTATGCAAAGCAATTTTTTGCTTTTAACAAACATAAATAGGATAAAATAATAAACTGTGATCTAAAGAGAGGTTTGGAGAGCGCAATCAACTAAATACTCAGTAAATCTATGAAACTCTTTTTAGAAGACCTAATTGCAAATTTGAAATATTCAAACTTTATAATTTATATTTATCTATTTAGCCTAATATTTCTCTATTTATGCATATCTATTGTAATTTTATGTGATTTAAAAGCAAACCAAGTAAAGTATGTTACAATAGGGTAACTAATTTAGAATGTAGTTATACAATAGTAATTTACATAATATATCTACAATTAACCACTATTTACTGTTAAAGTGACCATTTACGAAAACCATGTTTGAAATTTAGATACTAATTGAAATTTAGGTAAAATGTGTAGCACAATCTTTAGTTGTACAGCAAATACAATACATTTTTACCGGTTTTAGCGAATTTCCCCTATAGGGAAGAAGCTATTACCGTAGGTGGCATGGTAAGACTTAAGCCCGAGACCATGATAACTTTTCGTTTTGAGGTCCCCAGATGCCAAAAACACTATTCGTTCAAATTTATATATATGTATATGTATCTATATATATATTTGTGTCCGTTACCGCGATAACTTTTGAAAGAAACATTCGATTTTGATGAAATTTGGCACAAATGTGGAGAGTAGCATTTATGAATTTAAGTTCGAAAACCAGATCGATTGCACTATGGGAAGGGGGTTTTATGGGGGTTTACAATTTTCCAAAAATCGGTTTTTTGCAAATTTGACCCCAAAATGTTAAAAACACTCAATTTTGGTTGTAGCCATTTTACAGAGCTTAAAAAAACAAATAATTTAGTATGTAGAATTATTAACCTAGGTTAAGTGGTTGCGGAGAAAATCCAAAAAAGTGTCCCATGTTAGTCTATGGGAAAAAGGTTTTTAGTTTTTCTCAGATAGTTTTATTAAAAACTTCACATTTCTATTTATTAATGTGTTTAGCTCAACAGAACAAACATTTTGGTGTTTTAATCGTTGTTCTACGTCCAACCGTTGCAGAGATATTCAAAGTGCTAAACACAGTACGTTGTCCAATGTTATCCTTATGGAGAATAAATAAAATTCTATATCTCGATTATTTATGAATGTATATTGATGAAACTTGGTGGCTTGTGGCTTCAACTAGTTGTGGTATATTGATATTAGCACAAAAAAAGTTTTTTGTTGATATTCCCCGTAGCAGCAAACCTGCATACTCGGCCTCCATGTTATTCATATGGAGAATAAGTAAAGTTGTATATCTCCCTTAATTATGAACCTACATTAAGAGAACTTTATATGTAGCTTCACCTGGTTGAGTTGTATTGATAATTGCAAAAAAAACACATTACTTATCTTTCTCGTTGCAGCAAACCTGCGTCCTCAACCCTAATGTTATTCTTATGGAGAATAAATAAAATGCTATATATCACTTATTTATGGATATATTTTTGTGAAACTTGGTAAATAGCTCTATGTAGTCGTGAGTCACATATATATACATTGGACATTCGCTGAGTACGCAGGTTTGCTGTGACGGGGGTATTGTTATATATAAAACGCAGTAGTCAGTTCGAACTACAGTATTCGCATCTGCCGCGCTCATAACGACGCTGTCTCCAGTTGGAACTGGTCCAAATGTGAGTTGTGACTCGGACACTTTAGCATCACCGGAATATTTAGTAAGGAATTGTTTCTCAAATACAGAAAGGGTTACTACCATTTTTTATAAAATCCTAATGACAAAATCATTTTTGTAATCCTTACAGTAAACATGTCTACATATTATTTCAAACAATACACTGGATATCATTTATGTATTTGTTTTATTAATCCGAGGTTCTCAAAGTCATACTCAAATTCCTTCAACAGTGTCTTCATCACGGTATGCGTCCTATGGTAGGACACTTCAATGGGTTTCTTTACACACTAGACCATTTATTAACTGCCCCTCACTATTGCTCAAGTAGCTGCTGAAATGTATTGATTGAATATTTTCTTAAAACTAACTTATTTTTAATCTAGTATTCTTGTTGTAAAAAGGGGTTTCCGTCAAATAAATAAATGAACTTTAAATTTCAAACTACTGATGAAGAGAGTGATATGCATAAATTTGTTTAATAGTTATATTGAACGATGTTCTATGGTTTTTAGTCTTATGGCAATAAAAAATATTTAAAAAAAGGGCTGACATTTTTCGATTACCTGTTCGTAGTCATTAATAAATAATCTTTAAATAATTAGAGCAAGTGAGAATTTTCTTTGAATAATTTATAAACCAAATATTCAAACTATTTATATTTTAATTAACCAAGAAAGTGAAGCAGTAGTTTAGCTTTGCATATATGGACTCGAAAACATAGTACGCTCTCAAATCTCCGAATAAACAACATATCATTATTCAAATGCACCTCGTTTACATGATCGCGCGACAAGACACCTCATTTATCATATTAGTTACACAGCCGAGTGTGGGGTGTTCAAATGATGTATGGGAGGTTCATATTTCAGGTCGCTAATACGGGCTAATATAACCTTTTAAAACGTGTGACATGATTTATAATCTTTACTATATCCATGTCAGTAGGGTAAGAAGGACAGTTCTGGGGCAGGAGGGACAGGAGGGACGCTTTGCGAATTTTTTTTTTTTGCGAACTTTTTTGCGAACTTTTTTGCAAACTTTTTTTTGCGAATTTTTTTTTTTGCGAATTTTTTTTTTTTGCGAATTTTTTTTTTGCGAATTTTTTTTTTTGCGAATTTTTTTTTCGCAAATTTTTTTTTTTGCGAATTTTTTTTTTTTGCGAATTTTTTTTTTTGCGAATTTTTGTTGTTGCGAATACTAACCTAACCTAACCTAACCTAACCTAACCTAACCTAACCTAACCTAACGTAACCTAACCTAACCTAACCTAACCTAACGTAACCTAACCTAACCTAACCTAACCTAACGTAACATAACCTAACCTAACCTAACCCATCCTAACCTAACCTAACCTAACCTAACCTAACCTAACCTCGGATCAGATTTCTGATTGCAGATTCTTGTTCGTCTAGTCGAGCCGAGTATTCTCAGTACCCACATGACATACTTTGGATAATTAATACAAGAGTTGATCAGGGTAACGCTACAACCAACAGAGCTAGCCCATCAGCGCTTGCGGTCAATTGAACTAACAGTGAATGCAAATTTTAAGGAGAATATAATTGCAATGCTTTGAACATATACTGCATATACCTTCAAGTACTCTGCACCGAGGCAGCTGTTCGCACAACCGACTGACGCGTCCAGTCTACTGTCTGGGAATGCGGATGTTGTAATTTGATACCTCGACTGGAGGGTGCAGGTGTTCACACAAAAAACCGACAAGTTGAGACCTGTCTGGGAATGCGGATGTTGTAATTTGATACCTCGACTGGAGGGTGCAGGTGTTCACACAAAAAACCGACAAGTCGAGACCTGTCTGGGAATGTGGATGCTGTAATTTGATACCCCGACGGGAGGGCGACGCGACCCTTCCAGGAACCCATTATAGTCCGCCCGTATCGAATTCCGAGCAATAAATCACCAGTTGTCAAACACCCACGGTATCATTCTTGTTTTTGGCTTCAACAATTCCTGACGTATGGGGGAGCGAAAATCTCCCCCTAACCCATTATGTGTTAGGGGGAGCGAAAATCTCCCCCTAGTAATTAAATCAACAGAACACCAGTTGTCACGGTCTCATTCTTGTTCTAGTCTTCAACAATTCCTGACGTATGGGGGAGCGAAAATCTCCCCCTAAGCCATTATGTGTTAGGGGGAGCGAAAATCTCCCCCTAAGCGGTGCGCGGGTCGCGACACGCCACAGTCTCTTGATAGACTTCTTCGAAGACGGACGTCTACATTAATTCGATAACAATGTCGTTTATTCATCAGAAATCGTGTGAATGTGTGAAGACTGAACTGGACTTGTTTTCGTTACCGCCTACGCAGACCAGCATCGAGAGCGGTAAATGGGTTCAATACAAACCGATCTCATCGCTGACGGACGATTCGCCAATAGAGTTTGTAATACCCGGTCACGGTGACGAGTACACGGACCTGGCACAAACGTTATTACACGTGAAAGCCGCTATTGTGAAACAGGACGACACTAAAGCGGACGGTGGGCAACCTGCTAAAGAGGTGGGCCCGGTGAACAATTGGCTCCACTCGATATTCAGTCAAGTGGATCTCTATCTCAATCATAAACTGGTGTCACCACAAAACAACACGTACGCTTACCGTGCCTACTTGGAAAACCTATTGAACTACGGATGTAGTGCGAAGAATTCGCACCTGACTAGCGAGCTGTTTTTTGAAGATTCGGCCGGACTAATGGACGATTGTGACGAATTGAACGAGGGATTGAAAAAGCGTCGCGATCACACGAAAGAAAGCGATGTTTGCGATATGGTCGGTCGATTGCACATCGATCTGTGCAATCAGAACAAATTCATGTTGAACGGTGTCGAGATGCGATTGCAACTTAACAGATCCAGAAACTCGTTTTGTATAATGTCCAAAACGCTAACTACCTACAAGGTGACAATTAAAGAGATTAGTCTTTTCGTACGTCGATGTAAGATCAATCCGAGCGTATTGTTGGCGCACAGCAAAACTCTCGAGACTGGCACGGCCAAGTATCCGATCACGCGTGTAGAAGTGAAATCCTTCACACTACCCTCCGGTATAATGAGTAAAGCTTTAGACAGCGCATTTCTCGGTCAGTTACCGAAACGTGTGATAATTGGACTGGTCAGTAATCTTGCGTTCAACGGAGATTTCAAGAAGAATCCCTACAACTTTCAACACTACGATATGAATTATCTCGCATTGTACGTGGACGGTGAACAAGTACCGGCCAAACCGTTACAGCCCGTTTACACATTGAACAGTGAGACGTATATACTCTCTTATTACACATTGGTCACTGGCACCGGAATCCAGTTCTCCGACGCAGGTAATGAGATCAAGAGAGGTGACTATCCGTACGGTAATTGTCTTATGGCGTTCGACTTGACACCGGACATGTCCGCGGCTGAGTCGAGTCACTGGAATCTCCTGCGCAACGGTAATCTACGTATCGAAATCGGATTCTCCAAAGCGTTGTCCGAGACCGTCAACTGTATAGTGTACGCCGAACTGGACAACGTCATCGAGATCGATCGTCACCGTAACGTAACAGTTGACTTCAGCGGGTGAATAAAAGCGAACGCCAAACAGAAGTATTGTCTGACAGCGAGTGCATACAGTTTACTTCAAGGGTGAGCAGACGCACCACCAGTCAGTAGTACGGTTGAAGTCACACAGTAAGGACGTGAACATGGACGCTTACGCTTCTGCGGACGACTATATCAAATCGTTTATTCAGGAGATTGAGGTTATGAACAATAATGCTAGTGATCAGACGTTGGCATCACCTCAGTCGTCATTTGTAAAACCGACCACTGCCTGCAAGAGACGAAGGAGGCCAACTCCCATCGAAGTGGAAACCAAGAAACCAGGATGGGTACCAAAACCAACAGATGATTCTCCCATAGTGTCATGGATGGACGATGGGAACACGTTTGCTGTTCAAAACCCGGGAAACAAAGGACAAATTTTATTGAAAATGGAAATGTACGATGGTACAGATATGGTGTTCATGTGTGGTTTATTTTTGGACAAAGATGGTGAAATGCACCAAAGTGTTAAACAAGTAGTTGATAAAGTGGAAAACATGTGGATCTATAAATCAACAGGAGTACCGAAAATTACAGGCTTAACTCAAACTGTTACACAACGCAGTGCAGTTTCGCAGCCAACGCCTAAGAAGCGAGCTGTGAGGAAGAAACAACGAGTGGCGCCGGCATTCAACTAGAGCATCCGCATTCCCAGACAGGTCTCGACGCGTCGGTTTTTTGTGTGAACACCTGCGCCCGACCCTTCGGACCACCCACGTAGAAGAAAATGGCGGCGAGGGTTTATAAGGCGGGGCCCCGCCCGATTGAGCATCATTCGCCACCAGACCACCACCTCACATAGACCTACTCCAACTACTACTAGAGATGTCAAACAGCAGCAGCACTTTCAAGCTAGAGTTTCCGGGCGTGAACGGCACTGCAGCAACCGCGGACCTTAGAACTACCCTCAACAACTGCAAGTCTGACTCTCCGCTCTACACCAGGATAGCCGATCTCCGAGAGGAATGCGGCTATCTCATCACTGCGATGGAGCGAGCCACCACACCCTTTGGCGAGACGATCATCGTGATCCTGGAGGGGCAGGTCGGGGACGACTTCTTTCTGCGAGTCTACCTGCCTAGGCGCTTCAACGAGGTCCTGAGCAACACCGACATCGAGCGCTACAACAGCGGGTTTGGAGAACGCCTTCGCTTGGTGAAGCGCAGCCCGAGGGGTTCCAATAGCAGATTCACACCGTTGGAGTTTATGTAAAGCAAGACTTGAAGATTTTGTTAATACCTTTGTAAATTAGTTTTCGTAGTCAATACTTATAGTCACGTTCAGAACATAACCACTGTGTTATTTATTTCACTTAACCCCAAAAATGTCCTTTGGTAGTAAGTTTAAGAGTGTGAGTATGGTAACTGTGAGGTGTTTAGTAGCTCAGTAGTAATCATGGGCTTGATGTGGAAACATCCGTTCTCAGCCATTGTGGCGGGACCTTCGGGTTGTGGCAAGTCACAGTTTGTGTCAAAGTTTATAAAACACATTACAGAAATGTGTGACACGCCATTTACCAGTATAAACTGGCATTATGGTAGTGGTGGTGGTGGTGGTGGTGGTGACCCGAAAAATGTCAACATTAACCACGTAGAAGGTCTACCAAACTTGGAGGATTTTTCTGGTAACGAGCCGATACTTGTGATTATAGACGATATGATGCGTGAGGCCGACAACCGTGTGGTGGATCTTTTCACAAAAGGTTGCCATCATCGCAACATTAGTGTGTTTTTCATTACACAAAATTTGTTTCATCAAGGACGTGGGCAGAGGGACATCTCACTGAATGCGCATTACATTGTGTGTTTTAAGAATCCTAGAGATAGAGTTCAGATTAGGTACTTGGCCAGACAAATATATCCAGACAGCCCGAAATTCATCGAGGAGGCGTACGCTGACGCTACGAGGAATCCACACGGCTACCTACTGATAGACTTGAAACAATCAACAGACGAGAATATGCGAATACGAAGTTGCATATTTCCAGACGATTCTACCAACTATGTGTACTTGCCAAAGAAAAGGTAATTTCGCCATCAGTAGTAATCATGTCGTGCTTGCGGAAGGACGCAGCTCTGCTTACGGCTTTCATACACGCAACACCCAAGGAGCGGAAGGCACTGTTAAAGGTGTGTGACAAGAGCCGCATTCGCTCAGTGTGTGAGTGCGCATACAACGTGTTGCGAGGTAACGTTCCTCTGGCGAAGAAGAGTAAAAGTCAGCTAAGCAAACACAAGGCGACGCTACGTCGATTGGTGAAACGCGGCGAAGGCTGGTCAAAGAAACGAAAGTATCTCATACAAAAAGGCGGTGGAATCTTTATACCATTACTTTTGAGCGCAGTACTACAAGCAGCACTGAGTAGATAAAAATGACTGGCATCAACAATCAGTTCTATTTGACACTGCCCAGCAACAGTTCGATGCAGTATTATCCGAAAAACACAGTTGCAAATTATATAACACATTTGCCGAGAGCTATTCAACTGGACGCTGGCGACTGGGAAATTGCACTTGTGGAAGCGCACTATCCAATGACATTTCTATCTGTCGGTAATGACGAAACAATTGACATTTGCATACAACCGCAAGAGGAAGCAAAAGTGAACATAGAAGCGTTGGCGCGGGTTATGGACAGCACTGCCGATGTAACGCCGGTAGTGTCTGCTACTCCAAAACAAAACCACAGAATTAAATTGAAGACTGGTGATTACGCAAATATTCAAGAATTGTGTGATCATATCAATTCACAAGAACTAGCGATTACTTTTGGTGTAAAGTTCACCGTTGAAAACTCATACAACAAATTCATTGAAGTATCGATGGGAACTGATGTTGGAAAAATTACATTAAGTCCAACGTTAGCGCTTCAATTGGGGTTCGATCCGAATGAATTGACGCTGGAAGGTGATGCAGTTAACAAAAGCATCCGTTCGCCCAACATTCGTCTTGGCTTACCGTCACACATGTACGTGTATTGTGATTTAGTCGAGCCGCAGATGGTCGGCGATACAGTCGCACCGTTATTGAAAATTGTCAATATATCCACGTCTACTTATGTATACGGATTGCATAAATCAACATCATTCATCGATCCGCACTATGTGCCTGTTATGAATAGATCTTTTGACAGTGTGGAAATTGACTTAAGAGATAACATTGGTAATCATTTGCCATTCCACTTTGGAACGTCGTGCGTGAAGTTACACTTTAGAAAAGTAGCTAGCCATTAGCACAAAAATGGAACATGCGAAGAAGATGGTAGTTGTGCCGCAAGAGTTGATTGATCGACTGCAATCAAATGCTACGGATAACAGACCGACTAATCTATCCAGTGAAAACAGCCTCGACGCGGAGATGCAACAAATATTGAATAACAAACGTATGGACGATAGTGAAAAGTGGAAATTGTACAAACAAGCGTTACATCGCTTCTTGCATATTGCAGAGAATAGACGCCAACCGATTAGCATACCAATCGTGGAGACGGGTGGGCTTGAACATAGTCAACGATCGCACCCCGCTGCGGAAGGTGGTCCAGTGGAAGAGATTGTGGAAACGTTTTCCAAAACTTACAGATCTGATGCCCGCAATCTTTTACGTTTCATGAAACGTGACGGCAGCTTAATCAGTTGGGACAGTGGCTATTCAGTGTACATCAACGGTGTAAAAATCCCAGACTCAAATCTAGTGGATATCTTAAATTGCATAGTAAAGGTGCGTATGCGTGATTACATACCGCCAGGATGGCGGGAAGTGCTCAACGCATTGAAAGCGATGAACGTGCCAAAGGACTATATGAATAATCTAAGAGCACTAAAGGAAATAAATGCCGAATATCGATCATCATTCACAGGAGGAGAAGGATCAGACGATGACGTGGAAGACACATCAACTGAATCAATACTGAGAACACCGCTAGTAAATCGGCTTCGATCGGCAAGAGGAAAACGTGTAACATCTACACCGACAGGGCAGTTTGATCTTCTAACTAGAAACAAGCCGTCGTCAAATTTGGACAAGTGGGAAACGTACACAGGATAGGTTTTCAGTATTATGGAGCGTTTGTATTACAATCCCATCGAACCTTCGTCGTATGGCGGTGTAGCTCCTTTAGCGCGAGCTGCAAAACCAGTTTCAAAACGCAAAGTGATTGAATGGTTACAAACACAGGACACTTACACATTGCACAAACCAGCACGCAAGCGTTTCCCGCGCAATCCTTACATAGTGTATGGTCCATTTGAATTGTGGCAAGCGGACTTGAACGATATGCGTGGTCTTAGTAAACACAACGACGGCGTCAACTACCTACTGACTGTAATAGACGTGTTTAGCAAACACCTGTATGTGCGAACGTTGAGGCGGAAAGAAGGAGCTGAAGTGGCCAACGCTTTCGAGGAGATATTTGCCGAAGCGACCGACACACCTCGCTGTTTACAAACTGACAAAGGTACTGAATTCACCGGTGCCAAGACGAAAAGGTTATTCAAACAATACGGAATCATCTATGTCACTACACAAAACCCAGATGTTAAAGCGGCCGTAGTGGAACGCGTGAATCGCACTTTGAAAACACGCATGTGGCGATATTTGACTTACAAAAACACATATCGTTACGTAGATGCGTTGGACAAACTGGTTAGTGCATACAACAACAGCGCTCACAAGAGTCTAGGCAACAGAATACGACCAGTCGATGTGACTGTTGACAATAAGCGAATATTGCATCAGGTATGGCGTCGCATGTTCGGTAAGATACCGCGTCGTGTTAAGGCAAAACTGACAGTTGGCACCACAGTGCGCATATCTAAGGAGAAGGGTACATTCGCAAAAGGTTACGAGACTAATTGGAGTAAAGAAGTGTTTGTGGTGCGTCGTGTAAACACATTGATGCCTCTGCCAATGTACACTTTGTCGGATCTCAACGGTGAACAAGTGACTGGTCAGTTTTACGAATACGAATTACAAAAAGTGACAATATACAACGACCATCTGTTCAAGATTGCTGAAATACTAGACGCTAAGGGTCGTGGTCGCAGTAAGCGTTATTTCGTCAAGTGGGCAGGTTACGGAGACGAGTTCAATTCTTGGGTAGGAGCGCAAGATTTGCAAAATGCCTAATAGCAACCAGTTCTATTTGACATTGCCCAGCAACAGCTCAAAGGATTATTTTCCAAAAAACACAGTGTCCAAGTACACTACACATCTGCCGAGACAAATTCGATTAGAAGGCGATGGCGAGTGGGAGATGGCTTTGGTCGAAGCGCATTATCCATGCTCCTTTATGACTGTGGACGAGGAATCGTGTATTTGGCTCGACTATAAACTCGTTCTGCCTAGTATTCCCGTCACACTCAGCGTCGAGCACATTATGCTAAAGATGAAACCCGGTTATTACAAGAACATAACCGATTTATTGAAAATGATCAATAAAGCGAAGGATGTAACCCAGTACTTGTACTTTGAGTATGACAAAGAGCAGGACAGAGTCAAGATCACGACAATGGTGGACGGTATAAGCAAAGTGCATTTCACCGAAGCGCTGTCTCTCCAGTTGGGTTTCGATCCGTACGAGAACGTTTTGACAAATGACCTCACAGCGATATGGCCACCAAATCTGACTATGGGACTGCCGACACACTTGTACGTGTATTGTGATCTGATTGAACCGCAGCTGATTGGCGACACTACAGCGCCACTTTTGAAGATTATCAACATTGACAGAGATAACTACACACACGGCGCGCATAAGACTGTGCATTTCATCAGTCCTCATTATGCGCCAGTTATGAAAGGAACATTTGAAACGATCGATATTGACCTAAGGGATCACGCTAGTAAAAAAGCGTCATTCCTCTTTGGGACGTCGTACGTGAAGCTTCATTTCAAAAGAGTAGCTCAGCAATTATGAATACAAACGATCCCTACTTGGCTTACTACCGTCGCCAACAGTTGCAGCAGACCGGCGGCAGTATCGATAGGGTATTTCGCGGTGCACCCTACCAGCGCGGACATGGAATTGGAAGTTTCCTAGGCGGTATGTTCCGCACCATCACACCGCTACTCAAGTCGGGAGCCTCTGCTGTGGCCAAAGAGGCGTTGAAATCCGGTGTTGGATTCTTGGGCGACATGGCCATGCACCAGCGGGATCCCAAAGAAGCCGCTAGAGATCATTTCAGCCAGTTTACAGACTCGCTAAAACGCAGGGCGGATGGCAAACTTCAACGTGTGCTAAGTGGCGGCGGTGGCTCTCGCGCGAAACACCGTCGCGTAACGCGAAAGAATACCGCGAAACACCGACGCGCTACTCCTGCGCGAAAGACTAACGCGAGACTCTCGCGTAAGAGGAACGCGAAGCGCGCCATGTTCGGCGGCCGTCGTGTCACACCGCAGTCTTTGACGAAACTCCTTCGAGGAAGGTCGTCGTCATCCAAGAAGAAGGGCAAGAGCAGCAGCAAGAAGAGAAGGACAGTTAGAAGGAAGACGAGGAAAGCAGTGAGGAGAACTTCCGTACGTGATATATTCAATTAACACACACGCTAGCAATGTCGTTTCTACATCAAAAGTCGTGTGAATGCGTCAAGACGGAATTGGACTTATTCTCCCTACCGCCGACGCAGACCAGTATCGAGAGCGGCAAATGGATTCAGTACAAACCAATCTCCACACTGACTGATGATTCGCCCATCGAGTTTGTTGTGCCCGGCAACGGCGAAGAATACACCGATCTTTCGCAAACAATGTTGGAAGTTACAGCGTCTATTGTCAAGTCGACAGGAGCGGCAATCGCAGATGCCGATGAATCGAACAAAATTGGCCCAGTCAACAATTGGCTGCACACGTTATTCAGTCAAGTCGATATGAGTATGAATCAGAAACTGGTCACACCACAAAACAACACTTATGCATATCGAGCGTATATTGAAACATTGCTGAATTACGGATATGATGCTAGGAAATCACATTTAACATGTGGATTGTGGAACGCGGACGATGCCGGCTATATGGACAATACTCTGGACGATAACGATGGACTAAAGGCGAGACGAAAAATGACAAATAAAAGTCGTGAAATCGATATGCTCGGTCGCCTACATGTGGACATGTGTAATCAGAACAAGTTCCTGTTGAACGGTGTGGAACTGCGTTTTAAACTGATCCGATCAAAAGATTCCTTCTCCATTATGTCGGATGATGGTGACTACAAGGTGCACATTGTTGATGCGAATCTCTGGATACGAAGGTGTAAAGTTAGCCCCACTGTACTGTTGGCGCACAGCAAGACGCTTCAGACCGGCACAGCTAAATACCCAATCACCAGAGTGGAATTGAAAACATTCACACTACCGTTTGGAGTGAGGAGCAAAACTTTGGACAATGTGTTTCTAGGTCAAGTGCCGAAACGAATCATTGTCGGACTGGTCACCAACGCCGCTTATAATGGCGATTTAAAAAAGAATCCATTTAACTTTCAAAATTTCAAAACCAACTACTTCTCGCTGTACGTGGACGGTGAACAAGTGCCGTCCAAACCGCTACAACCACACTACGAAACCGGCAAGGGAAAATACGTGATGGCGTATCACAGTCTGTTTTCAGGCTCCGGCATACACTTTAGCGATGCTGGTAATCTCATAAATAGAGACGATTACGACGATGGATACTGTCTGATGGCATTCGATCTAACACCTGATATGTCAGCAAGCGACACGACTCATTGGAACCTAGTGCGCAACGGCAGTGTGCGTATGGAGATTGCTTTCGACACGGGGCTCACAGAGACTGTCAACTGTCTGGTATACGCAGAGTTTGACAACGTCATAGAAATCGATCGTCATCGCAACGTGTCTGCGGACTTTGGTGGTTAGATCGTCGGCGGCGGCGTCCTCCTCCTCAGTCTACAACCAACATTCGCACAAGATGGATCGTTTATGCAGAGTACCGCGTAAAAATTCCGCATCTCCAATTATTGTAGATTTTCAATGTTTCAAGGACAACGCAAATGACTACATTCTAAAGGAAGTGTGCGTCTTGGAATTGGTCAGTGGAACACTGCTAATGCATCATATCGCCAAATCACCATTCAGTCGAGATTTCCTATCACAAGAGAAACTGCGTGAAAGCTATTGGCTCACAAAACACTGTCACGGATTAGAATGGGACCAAGGTGATATCTGGTATCATGTGCTAGAGGAAAAGTTACGCGCATGTATCGCCAAACGACCGATTGTCTACGTCAAAGGTGCTGAGAAAAAAGAGTTTGTACGATACAATTTCATCACGGATCACTGTACTACTAATGTCATGGATATCAACGATATTGGCTGCGGATCACTATCGTCAATCAACAGTCTACTATCAACAAACGCAGTGCGATGTCGCCACCACAGAACAGCTCACACACGATGCGCTCTAGCCAATTGCATCACATTACGCAGTTGGTTACATCTAAGTACAAATATCGCTGACGCTGATGATTACGCTGACGATGGTGAGAGTGATACCAGTTCCTGCTTTTGTTTTGCTACTAGCACTACTACTCCTACTACTGACTGTGGCGTCGACACAGTAGAATGAATACCTTAGAGATTCAAAAGTGTATGGCTAAACTGCCCGTACAGAATGTTGGTGTCTACGCTGCGGATCAATTGCCCCATTACATCTCACCATCTACTGCTATGATTGTGAACACTGATCCACACAATGAAGACGGCACTCACTGGGTCGCTTTCTACCTTAACAAAGGAGGAGGAATAATTGAATTCTTTGACAGCTACGGTCAACCGCCACATCTTCAATTCTACCAAGGATTCCTGAGACGCAACGCTCGTCGCTACCTGTACAACGAACATCGCCTTCAAAGTGACAACACTCTGGTCTGCGGTCAATACTGCCTTGTATTCCTGTACTGCCGCACCCACTACGGCATGAAGATGAAGGACTTTGTGCAGCTCTTTGAACACTCTTCTGTCGGCCACAACGATGCACTGATCAGAAGACTCTTTGCACAAATGTATACCAATTGAGTTTTGAAATTTTGCATTTTTCTCAATAAACTAGTTGTGTACTCAGAATAAAAAAAGAAACATTCTTATTATTTCCCATCCTCGCCTCCTTTAGTATTTACTTTTAGCAATTAGTCAGACAGACACATATTGAACGAGCAAAACAGATATTGGATGCAAATTTTGACGTAAAAGATGAATGTAATGCTTTGAACACATACTGCAAAGGGGGGTGAAAGGGAGGTGTATCGATACACCCCCCTTTCACCCCCCTTGCGTGTTGGTGAAAGGGGGGTGTATCGATACACCCCCCTTTCACCCCCCTTGCGTGTTGGTGAAAACACTAGGTCTGACCCAATTTTGGACATACCTATCATACAATGATTCTAAAGTAACATTCATATCCTAGCCTCCTTTAGCAATTACACTTTTAGCAAGTAGTCAGACATTTGAATTGGTAGTTTACTTTTGAATCTTAAGACTATGTGAGGGGAGGAAAAAAAAGACAAATGTATATACGAACAATTTGGCTATTTATTTACACACCTTATATATATTTTACATCGAGTATGTGCTCCTGAACATTTGTGTTTGGCTAGCAAAACGAGACTCGACACAAACTAACGACTAGAACAAAAAGAACAAAGGAGCACATTTCTAAGTTTTACGAGACTCGATACAAACTAATGACTAGGTTTAGCAAAATCGGAAATTTACAAGTCAAGTCAGGGTCTTTGGTAATATGACACAACCACTCAACGCTCCTCATCCTCCGCCTCTTCATCGTCTTGAGGGATGTCTTCGGGCTGAGGTGGCACGTCAACATGTCCCCAAGGCAGTGTGTTTACACCGTCCGGAAGGATGTAGCGTTTGTCATCGTTACAGCTCAAGGATAGCTTGTCGACTTGAACTGTGAAGACGCGGTGGTTTCGGGACTGGAACCTGGTGTTGATGGTTCTCTTCAACACGCCATTGAAGAGGCATTCCCGATAGTCGTCAGAGGTTAGATTGTGTTTTACAACACCTCTAGCGACTCCCTTGGCGCGCTTCACCGTCATGACCTGCAACTCGTCATCTTCAGTCCTCTCCTCGAACTCGACTATATCCATGAAGTATAGTTTCGAGCGAAGACCGAGGTACTCGAGCAGCGGAAGTCCGTTTGCTTCATCCTTGAACTTTCCGATGACTTTTGCGTTGACGGGGCTGTAGCATGGATGGTTTCGGGGGTACGCACTGGTGTCGAAATCGTCCAGATGCTCCATCATGTCCTTATAAACATCTTCAGTCTGGATGTCGAACACGAAGCTGTCAGTGTCCATGTAGTCAACCTTCAGACGGTCGCCGTAGCGGTTCTTCATCTTTCGAAGGAAGTCGTACATGAGCCACTTGCTCAGATCGAGGACACACATTCCGACGTAGAGCGGTTTGTCCAGGACGATATTGACTTTCGACATGTGTACAATGGCGACGTCATCGTTGAAGTAGGTTCGGTCCAGGAAGTTTGACTTGGCTACGTACTTCCTGAACATCTCCGGCGTACACACCAGTTTAGCGTTCATTCGCTTGCGAACATTCTCGATCGTCTTGCCAAAGACCGCATTGTTCATAAGCTTAAAAAAGTCTTGTTCAAACTTGGTCGTGGCCTTCTTCCTCAGTTCGGTGTTCATTAGGATGTAGCTCTCTAACCACCGAGACTGACGGAACGAGATGACGCGATGCACGTTCGCAAGCTCCAGTCCGTTTTCCAGCGCCTGCTGCAGGATTCTGTAATGACAGATGTAGTTCTTCTTGTCATCCAGAGTCGTAACGAGCTTCTTGAATTTCCCTCCTGGCGGACGCTTGGTCTCGCAGCAGTAGGGGAGATCCTTGTGAAGGTCGTGCAGGTGGGCGGGGTAGCGAAGGTCAACTTCCAAGACATAGCCGGTGGGTCCTTCGGGGTCCAACGCTGCAATGTCCAGGGACGCGATCTCCTCGCGGCTGAGCCATTGGAAGTGTCCCTGTGGAAGACACTGGGACATGGCCCAACCGTAAAGGTTGTTGGCGTCCAGGTATAGCAGGTGATTCGTTGGCTCTTCAGGTCGTCGATCTTCAGGGCGACATCCATCATGGTTGGCCTTGGCGTGTCTGGTGATCGCCTGGGAAATACCTCCTCTGATGCCTTGCTCGAAGAAGAGGTACATATCAAAGTCCTGTATCGTATCAAGCTCCACTCGACAGGTCCTTAACATGACATCCCAGGCGTATGACGGTAGGGTGTAGTAGTGCGCAGGGTCTAGTTCGTATTCAGCCATCGACGTGTCCCTGAAGCGTTCAAAGACGTCAGTCAACAGCGCAATGTCACAGCGCAGGTACTTCTCGGCGTAGTCCTTGAGGTTCCTACAACCGAAGGTTTCCCACACGTTGCGAGCATGCTCGTAGTCTGCATCCGTTATGTCCTCCAGGGTAAGGTCGTTGTGGAAATCTCGCTGCAGAGGCAGTTCCGTAGTATCTTCCAATACGGCGTTCGACGTTACAAAGTTGTACGGGAACACGCCTTTCCTACGGACTAGATCGAAGAGGTGGTCTTCGGGGAATCTCTTCCTCGTCTCCAAGAGTTGAGCTGGTGGAAGTGCGGCGGCGAGGCTGGCGAGGCTCAAAGCCAGGAACCTGTAGGTGTCGAGGAACCTGACTCTGAATCCTGGCTGTCTTTTTCCACGCCCTTGCATCCCAACCGGTGCCGCTGCTCGGTCGAACAGGAACCGCTTCGTGAAAGCGATGTACCGCTCTTCCGTGTGAGCCAACACCTCAACATCACCAGGGTCGACCGCCAACTCCCGCACTATGAAGTGAGCGTCGTAGTTGGAGAGATTGTGGAAGTAGCAGTTGACTACTCGCTGCTCCCTGTAGCGTAGGTTACATGATCTGTGCGCAGCGCCACGGAACTCGTAGGGCGGCGCGTGGTTGTGATCACGAACCTTTGGGTCTTCGCTTGAAAATGCCGATCCGCAGAGGTAGCAATTCGCTGTCGAGTTGTACTGCATCGTTTCCGCTGGGGTCAGGACAGGGCGCAGATTTCTTGCTTCGTACAGGAAGTTCCACAATCGCTCAACATCAGTTTTCAACATCTCCATAAATGTCTTTGACGCATCATCCCCGAAGTAGACTCGAGGCTCAAACTCCTCAAGTCCGTACGAGTCGATAATCTGGTACGCAAAGGCGTATGGGATGTGGATGTGGGTGGCTACTCCTCCGTGCGGTTCATCCACTTGTTCATCCATCTCCGCGGTCGGCAGTAGAGCACACTCAAAGTCCGCGTAGATGGTGAAACGCTCGCGTCGGGTGAACTCTGGATGGCTGAATTTGATTTCAGTCTTTTTCGGCGTATCCATGCGAATTGGGGCTGAAGCGGAGCAGTATCGCCTATGCTCCTCCAGACGCTGTGCACCCGTCAGACCGAGCTTGTTCGGACGGTTGTCAAAGTGCGCGAAGCACCGCTTACAGATGAATATCCTGCCTATATGTGCTGTAAGCTGTGGACGGATCAGTCGGCCAAGGTCTTTGATGTAGGCGTAGTGACTATCACCGTCCGTTGTCACGTACAAAATGTCGCAATGGTCTTCGCGCTCCTGCCTACAAATCTTCAAGGGAAACACGGTGTCCTGATACTTTGGTCGTCCGTCAGGTTTCTGACCCACGCACGTGTGATCAATACCATAGACGTTGATACTGATGTTGTTTGTCCGCTCAAACGCCTTAATACTCTTCAGAGCAACGGGGAATTGAAGGCCGGTCCAATCGTATCGGGCGATGATGTCGTCGGTGTACGATGTCGGTCTTTTAGGATTCTCTTGTACAAACTTTCCCAGGACCGCATACATAAAACACCGCTCATCGGCGTTCGATACGTTGACGACTGCTTTGGTGTTCTCCAGAGACGTAGGCAGTGGGAGCCAAGCTCGACCATCTTCACCTAGAGGAGTGTATTCGTTAATACCGACCTCCAAATCACGAACGCGAAGGTATGTCCACCCGGAGCCGATATGATCACACTCAGCCTTCTCTCTAATAAGCTTCGCAAAAGCTGCTGTGATGTACTGGTTCAGGTCCGAGGTCACCGTCAGCGGAGTCATCTTCGTCTTGAAGTTGCGCAGGCAGGTGTTGTTGTGCACATTTTGGAATTCACACTCCAGCTTCAAGTTGACCTTAATGCTGCGGTGTTTCGCCAAGGTGTTCTCAAGCAACTCCGTAAGGCTCACAATCAACAGCGCCATCACTTCTCCGATTGTGACGAGATTCTCCATTGGTCGCTGCAGACGGTAGGTTAGGAGGCGGTTGCGGAAACCCCGTTGAATGATTGAGAATACAGGGCTTGACTGTCCTGCTCCAGTCATCTCAACATCATCGGGTTGCGGTTGTGTGCTCGTACCGGGTTGTGGCTCCGCGCTGGGTCCTGGCTGGGGTTCGTCCTGTACCATAGCCACTCGGTTCAGGATCAGGTCCTTCATGATCGGGCAAGAGAACCGCTCATGATGGTCCTTGTTGAACAGCTGGTTGAACTCCTGACCGCAGTATGAGCAAGGGAATCTTCGTTCTTGACCATCGCCGTGAAATTGCATGGTGTGTCGATGCAGGTTGTCTTCCCTCTTAAATTCGGCGCCGCATGTGCCGCATATGAGCCTGCGGACTCTGCTGTGTACCGAATCCACATGTCGACGCAGGTGTATTTCACGACGGAAACGGCGACCGCATTCATGGCAGGTGTGGTGGTCAGGACCCGGTCCTTCACCTGAAAATAAAAATAAAAAACAGATTAGGATAACTAAAGATACAAATTCCCCTCTCTCGAGAATCACATTTCAAAATGGAGTTGTTAATTAAAAATATCAATTTTCAAACAGGGAATGTAATCTTCTGTACTGTTTGTCTACATTCATGATTCGGGGTTCAAGGCTAAGGATGTTGCCTCAATATTGAGCTGCGCCAACCCTAAAGAAGCATTATGTTTTAGGGGGAGCGAAAATCTCCCCCCTAGCAATTAAATCAATAGTACACCAGTTGTCACGGGCTCATTCTTGTTCTAGTCTTCAACAATTCCTGACGTATGGGGGAGCGAAAATCTCCCCCCTAGCAATTAAATCAATAGTACACCAGTTGTCACGGTCTCCTTCTTCTTCTTCATGTACCTAGTTAAATAATTATAAAAAAGGTAATTAGTTTCAAGGGGAAAAAGTTATTTTAATGTGGATTCTCACCTTCAACGGAGTGTTGATTGACATAGGCAGTCGTCTGCGGAGCATCAATCACCTGCCGGGGTGGAATGACTCGGTGGTTCACTTCCATGTGACGCTCTAAAGCTCCCCGGTCTACGAAGGTGGCTCGACAAAGCCGACATGCAGCTACTCCATCTGCAAACGCACAAAACGATTAGATTGTGAAATGTTTAACACCAACCTTTTTTTTTTTAAAGTATGTAATGTGGGTACTCTGATGACTTGGCTTGATGGGGCGAGCAATAACATAAGTTATTACAATTAAATTATATTGATATAGTCATGTAATTTTAAATTTAAAAAACAAAGAGTTCTCTATTCGCGCTAAATAGTTAAAGCTGTTAAATAAAAATAATAGTATCACTCTGCGGTTATATTGCATAACGTATTTCTATATTACTAACATTTAGGTCTGATTAAAACAATAATGCAACGCAAAAAACGTACCTTGCTGCGTTGGTGTTGGTGTTGGTAGTTGTGGTCTCAAGCCGTGGAATCTGATGTGGTGTTGCACCAAATTGTTTCTACGCACGAAAATACAACCACAAATGGTACAAACGTGTGTGGCGTTCATCTTTAATATGGATTATAAGTTTTGATAATCACAAACAATACAGCACAACACGTACGTTTTAAATAGTTCAAAGGTGCTTTACGCAAATCGCTAATCGCAAATGATGATAATCAGCAACTAACACAAATCGCGTAGAACGGAACAGGATCGGACTAACACGTCTTCACGCACTGAACTCTCGAACTGAACTGAAGGAGGGTTGGTGATGTGGGTGACTATCCCCACTAATGGATTTCGGAGAAGGTCGGGGCAAAAACTCTCAACCGCTGTCTGGGGTAAAGACCACCCTGCTCTAATGGAACTCGATACGGGCGGGCTATTATGGGTTCCTAGAAGGGTCAGCCGTCTTCCCGTCGAGGTATCAAATTACAGCATCCGCATTCCCAGACAGGTCTCGACTTGTCGGTTTTTTGTGTGAACACCTGCACCCTCCAGTCGAGGTATCAAATTACAGCATCCGCATTCCCAGACAGGTCTCAACTTGTCGGTTTTTTTGTGTGAACACCTGCACCCTCCAGTCGAGGTATCAAATTACAACATCCGCATTCCCAGACAGTAGACTGGACGCGTCAGTCGGTTGTGCGAACAGCTGCCTCGGTGCAGAGTACTTGAAGGTATATGCAGTATATGTTCAAAGCATTGCAATTATATTCTCCTTAAAATTTGCATTCACTGTTAGTTCAATTGACCGCAAGCGCTGATGGGCTAGCTCTGTTGGTTGTAGCGTTACCCTGATCAACTCTTGTATTAATTATCCAAAGTATGTCATGTGGGTACTGAGAATACTCGGCTCGACTAGACGAACAAGAATCTGCAATCAGAAATCTGATCCGAGGTTAGGTTAGGTTAGGTTAGGTTAGGTTAGGTTAGGATGGGTTAGGTTAGGTTAGGTTATGTTACGTTAGGTTAGGTTAGGTTAGGTTAGGTTACGTTAGGTTAGGTTAGGTTAGGTTAGGTTACGTTAGGTTAGGTTAGGTTAGGTTAGGTTAGGTTAGGTTAGGTTAGGTTAGGTTAGGTTAGGTTAGGTTAGGTTAGGTTAGGTTAGTATTCGCAACAACAAAAATTCGCAAAAAAAAAAATTCGCAAAAAAAAAAAATTCGCAAAAAAAAAAATTTGCGAAAAAAAAATTCGCAAAAAAAAAAATTCGCAAAAAAAAATTCGCAAAAAAAAAAAATTCGCAAAAAAAAAATTCGCAAAAAAAAAGTTTGCAAAAAAGTTCGCAAAAAAGTTCGCAAAAAAAAAAAATTCGCAAAGTGTCACAGACGAGACCTCGGGGGGGGGGGGGGGGGGGGGCGTCCCTCCTGTCCCTCCTGCCCCAGAACTGTCCTTCTTACCCTACTCATGTCATCGCAACATATACGGTTGTGTTCAAATAAGACCTTTGATATATTTAATGTCTGACAACGTCTTTAAAAAAAACACAATGGAAATACATAATATTCATTAAAAGTTTGAGCGTAGAGGTTTTGAAAGCACTACTCGAATGTGTAACATTTTATTTATTAAAATTTAATGTTTAAAACTTTTTTAGCGAATTTCCCCTATAGGGAAGAAGCTATTACCGTAGATCTCATGGTAAGACTTAAGCCCGAGACCATGATAACTTTTCATTTTGAGGTCCCCAGATGCCAAAAATACCATTCGTTCAAATTTTTATATATGTATATATATATATATATATATATATTTATATATATATGTGTGTGTGTCCGTAAGCACGATAACTCTCGTAAAAAAGGTCCGATCTTAATGAAATTTGGTAAAAATGTGTAAAGTCCCATTTATTTGAACGAGTTCGAAAACCATCGCACCATCGGAAGGGGGGTTTTTGGGGGGTTTTGTACCCCAAAAATGTGTTTTTTGGGGTTTTCACATGTAATTTTAATTTAAATCAAATTTTAATTTATACCATTGAATTCAACTTAAAAAAACAAACAATTTGGTATTTTGATCATTGCTTTACGTCAATTGGTTACCGAGATATTGAAAGTGCTAAACACAGTACGTTGTCTAATGTTATTCTTATGGAGAAAGAGAAATATTGTATATCTTGCTTATTTATGAACATAAACTGGCAAAATTTGGTATATGGCTTGATCTGGTTGTGGTTTATTGTTGTTTGCACAAAAAAAACAATTTTTTGCCTATGGTTCCTGTAGTAGCAAACCTAGGTACTTGGTCCCCATGTTATTCTTATGGAAAATACTTAAAATGTTATATATCGCTTATTTATGAATTTATATGGATGAAATTTGGTATGTGACTTCACTAAGATGAGTTCTATTGATATTTGCATAAAAACCCATTATTTTGTGTGCCTTGTTGCAGCAAACCTGCGTACTCATCCCTAATATTATTCTTATGGGGAATATTTAATATTTTTAATATCGCTTGTTTGTGAATACATTTCTTGTGAGTCCAGTTAAGTGTTTTAATGTGTTATGTTATATATTCATTAGAAATTCACTGAGTTTGCAGGTTTGCTGCGATGGGGGTATTTTTAATTTAAGTAGAAATTAGGAACATATGTTTATTCATACGCAAGCATGTCAAGTGAATGAGCGGACCAAGTTATCCCTCAACACAACATATACATTTCCTTCACTCATTTGCTTTACCTTATTGAATGATTCATAGTTGTATTTTGTAAGTTGTTAATTTTAACAAAGTTTATGTTTCTCCACAATCAAAGACACACGGGTGTTCTTATAAATGCTATTTTTATAAATTGTATGGATTCATTCATAACTCTGGGTATGTGAAGTATTAATTTATAAAAGGAATGTAGGCTTAAAAAGTGGCTGATTTACGAGTGATTCCAGCAATATATTGCATTTAGAGTATGATTTGAAGGAACATTATGTGGAATGCGACTTGTATTTTCAACAAATG
This sequence comes from Allygus modestus, assembly GCA_963675035.1. NCBI lineage: Eukaryota > Metazoa > Arthropoda > Insecta > Hemiptera > Cicadellidae > Allygus > Allygus modestus. Next base: position 133,277,330 of record OY776114.1, read on the forward strand.
TCAGTGATTGAATTTATATTCATACTGACACCGTCATCAGACAAAACAATTATTTGTAGCTATTACTATTAAAGTAGCAAACGAGCAATTTTTGATCTGAATTAAGACCATCCACCATTAGATAATATTGGAAACAGTGTAAGGATAAATGGACTGCGTCCCAAGAGCTATGGAGATTACATTTCAGATCACAGATGAAAGATAATCTACCTATTAAAACGGAGTTGACATTACAATTGTACATCAAAATTATTCTTGCGAGTATGTCGATAAACTTACAAAAGCTTTCGTAAGTTTATAACGCAACTATACAAGTTTTAATAAGATCAAGGGCATTTCTTACTAAACTGCAAGGATATAATAAAATTACTTGTCTTTAAAGTTGGTGTTTTCTAATATTTATTTTTATTTTTCGCCACTTTCGCTTCCCCAAGACATCTAACTATAAACCCGTAAACCATAATAAAAATTAAACAATATTTAGCACAATTCTAAAGATTTTAATTTTGTAAAAATGTAAAATTAGTTCTGATAACTTGTAATAACTTTGTGATAATCCTAGTCCATTACAAGATATTTTCACAGTACTGTAATTCGTTATTCATGCCACAAATATATTAAAAATAAAATGTAATTTATACAAAATGAGACGTCAACTACTTATTCCGAAAATCTGAGAGCGTATAACAAACCAATAACCTATTCGAGTGGATTTTAATCTTTATATGTATATTTTCTCCTTTACCTAAAAGGGATTAGATATTAAAAGATGGAAATCGGTTTGTATAGTAGAAACGTTTATCTGATAATAGAAAACACAAAAAATTCCAAATTAGTTTTACTAGTGCGCTATCTCACTGTGTTATTGATGGTTATTGAATAATAATTGTTGACGGGGCAGTGAATGAGGCTGTGCAATAACAATTAAATCCGCCTTCAGTTCACAGCTCATTGCGTTTCATGGTAATGCTGTCATTCAATTAATATCCTGTCGGCAGCTTAAATGTTTAAGATTTTCAATTATTTAAAAATGTCTTTGTTTCCAATGATCAGTAATGTTTCCTTGTTGGAGTAATGCAGTAACACCAGTAGTTTCTACCATTGGAATGCTCACACAAGTCTTAGCAAAAGTTGAATGGGATACTAGAATTAAATATTATTGAATTAAATATTAGTGAAGCAAATAAAAAAATGGTGAGTTATCGTAGCGAAGACAAGAAAGGGAGTTAGTGCAGCTAATCTACACTCTAAGGAATTTGCCTACAAAACCTAGATTTTCCTCAAACTTGAGCTAGAACAAACATTATATCAAGAAAATTGCACAAGCATATGTTTATTCATATTGAATTTACCAAAAAATACAAATATAAAAATACAATATAAAATTTGACATGTGAATATTTACATACATGTGATATTTAAAGGAATATCTCTAGGAATATTTAAATCCAATAAACCTAAAAAACAGAACTTCTTTACCTAACGTTCAATTAATTTATTTATTTATTTACGTAATTTTATAGTCTGAACTTTTTTTGACATACAGCAATAAAATATTACCTTACAGTTAGTATTTAATATTTTTTGCTGAAATTCTGAGCTCATATTAAACTAATTTATTAAAACTGTTTCTAATATGATAACAAATTAGTTACTTTTCGATATATTAACTGTTTCATGCATTAAGTTTTCCTGGTAATAATTGACCTGATTTGTATTTCCTGTAGAGTGCTTTAAAACTAAAAACTTACCTTTTAAAATGAGTATATCTCCAATTAAAAAGAACAGTATTATGTACGAGGTCTACTTACATTATTTGAATAATAATCGTTGTGTGTATAATTTCACTCTGTTTCTATACACTACTTGAACCTTACCTGCAGTTCGACAATTGTTGTGTGTTACAACATTTAGCTACATCTATAATCATTAGTAAATTTATAATTTGTGATAATCGTCTTTTGGAAATTTACAATAAATTGAAATAAAATCGTAAATTATTGGTGAACACATTATATTAAACTAATTTTAGTTCAGCGTTGAAAATAATTAACTACGATACGGACAATCCAATACTGCTCTATCAGTTGTTTAATACGACACAGTAGCTGCTCCTCAGTAGGCAGTGTCAACTACAAAATAGTTTTTATAAAACTCAGTAGTCAGTTCGAACTCAGTAGTCAGTAGTATTGGCATCTGCCGCGCTCACACCGACGCTGTCTCCAGTTGGAACTGGTCCTAATGTGAGTTGTGATTAAAACACTCTTGCACACCGGAATATTTAGTCAGGATTTGTAATTTCACGGGAAAAATTACAACATTCTGTTACATATTAAAAATCAATTATTTACTTTTTATAAAGAGGAGATAAAAGGAATATACAAAATAGTTAATAAAATTGCAGTTTTTAACTTGATATAGAATATAAATCGGAAATTTGAACCAAAAGATATTCAGGTTTCTTCTTAGACAAAGGTATTGTTTACCAAACCATTTCAAAGTGTGTCTGATTTAATTCTTATAAGAACTGATCTTTTTTAATCTAATCGTCAAAGTTGGATTCAAAATGTTTAAAATGTACCAGAGTTTGTTTTTCTGGGTTATAATTGGTTATAAAGAAACGTATGTCCATGGTATTGATAACGCAAACTTTACCATTTACAAGTGCAAAAAAGTAAATCTCTGAACTATAACGGAAAGATATTTGATTTAACGTATGTCGATAACTAGAAAACGACTCACCGTAGAAATTTGACTAGAATTAGTTTCCTGAATAACTGTGGTCATAGTATTTGTAGCACTATTTATAATTTAATAATTTTCTCCAAAAATATAATATTTCAGTCTACACCGGGAGTATGCAGATTTTTCACTGCCGTCACATAGGCTCTTCCTGTTATAATCTGGCTCTTTAGTCTGCTGCTGCCTGTTAGACATTACAATCCCCATGTTGGAGTAATGTCTATAGATACTGGTGAAGGGGTCGTATTATGGCGGTAAATAGGTATTGGGAGTTCATGGCAGCACGGAGTTTGACAATTCTGTTTTTAAAACTGCTGTTAAGGTCACATACATAATCCATTTAAATTAGCAATTTAAATTATCTAACATAGCATTAATTTAAACCAATTAAACGAAATGAAACATAATATAAAGCTATCATACATATATTCATAATATTAACTAACTGTATTGGTTAAACAATATTGTATTGTAATGTTCAGAACGACAGTCTTAGATAGAGGTTTATTTCACTCAATCCGGCTTCAGCTTTAACTCTTAATACAGTAAATATAATGAATACTGTAGTTTATGTATTGGCTTTTTGAGGAATGTCACAGAAAAGCTAGAATTTAAACTAATATTATTATAATAATGAAGTTCCAGCAGTTGTAAAAGAATTTTAACAACATAAAAGGTTTTGATGAAAATAAACAAAGTTCATTCACTACATATAGGAAAATAATCTTCCCACTTCCACAGATACTACACTGCGGTACAAAACTAAATTGTGTTTATAACCTCATAAACGGCATGGCTGGTCATACTCAGCTCTGGAATTGTTATGATTTCCTCACCGCTTGAGGTTATTCCTGTACACATATAACGGACATGAGGAAGGGAGCCATTTAAATACTATTTGAGTGTATTGTCTATTATATTGTATATTAATAGTTTAGTAAACACAATGCATATAACAATTGACTGTACAAACTTACATTTTATATCAGCATCAAGTCTCTTTTTGTGTAGAGTAAAAACTATCAAGATCGGATTTTTAATCGGTACTGTGCAACCGTTTTTAGGCGCGATAACAAAACGAAAAATTCATTGGAAATGATTGAGAAAGCGGTTAAGCCGGAAATTCTCATACAATGAAAAATAGCTCAGACAATTGGTTGACCAGCTTGTCCTATAACAACACTAGCTTTAAGCGTCACCCACAACGGATGCTTTGTATTGTTACAAACGATGTATACAAACCTGTGATGTATTTCGCTGAGGTCGTGAGATAGGGTTCACAGATAAATAATTTGTATACGATACAATTAGTCTGTTAATTATGATTGTTTATTGGCCGGATAGTCCAATAGCAATGTGATATTTTCAGTGAAACATTTAACTTTGGAACCGTACCCACTACATATATAAGAGGTAATTAAGAAACAGTTTCGTTGTAAGCAATGTTAAAAAATTTCAACATTCCAATTTAAAAACCGGGAGTTTGAAAAAGAATTCCCTGTTTTCAAGAACAATTTTAATGGTGAAATTCATAAAATCTTGCAATTATGAATACATAGTATAGAAAAGAATATCTTCAAGTTTTGGTTCTGTCCTAGTAAACTTCGACGAGCACACCATTTGTTGTCCTGCTCAGATCAAGTCGAGTTTCCACTACTCTCCAGGGTTACTTAGTCAAAACATTTGGTGTGAGTATTGTTTTAAATTCTTCCCATTAGCATTATTTTGAGATATTTAAAAATTTACTTTTTATTTTAAAATACTGTCTACATATATTTGCATTTTCAATTAAATTACTAATATTTAAAACACCACGTTGAAGTTTAAATCGGTTTATTTAGTATCGTATTTTTTAGTATCACCAAAGGAATGGGAAACTCTATAAAAGGTTGTAAAGGAATTGGGAGTATTTACATGTATACTTATTTAAAAAAATTAAATTCTACGAAAACATGTAGGACAGGTAAGTTTATATGAAACTAACCAGCAAATACAAACACGTCCTCATTAAACATGCATCTGCTACACTAGAGTTGCATCGTATGATGTTGTGTTTGGAACTGATCCAACTCAATACCAAGCTATGAGCGAAGCTTAATCAAGACTGCGCTTTGTACATTGCAATTTGCACTTGGCCTAGCGCTGAATGATAATGCAACTCCTACCAACACTGCAACTCGCTACGTCTGTATCCATCGCTTTATAACCACCTCAGAAGCCCATCTGGGTTTATAACCCAGATGGGCTTCTCAAGCCTCATTCTAGCTTATTAGTGTTCCATACAGATTTTCACTTTGTTTCTTTATTTCATATTTCAATTGTTGCGAAAATGTTGGTTAACAATTAATTGACTTAAGGTGGTTTATAGAATCGTACTAATGTCTGAGTTAATTTTAGGTAATTTTCTTGAAATACTCGTACCTAACGTTAATTCTTAGTGGCGTGCAAATAGTGAACAAATACCATTAAATTAGATCGTACGTTTGTTGGTAACCTGTTCAAACAGTAGTCTTGAATAAAATCTCGCTAAAATAGATCAAGTCACGGTATAAACATAATTAGAGTCTTCAAAAGAATGACACTCTCTGTAATAATTATCATCATTTTCACATACTGTACCAATTCTTGAAAGCTATAATATAAAACAACTGGAACAGCATTAACTTAGCAAAGGTTACGGCAACTGTTTTAATGCCGGGGAGGTGTGAAATTGACAAAGTGCCACATTAGCCCACCTCCGCTGCAGGCCTGAATAATGACTTTTGATGAACTCCTAACTTGCCCGCTTTGTACTGCGCAATCACGTTGTACATCACAGTTTATTACACCTCTAACATTTTCATCACAAATAAATCATGCATGTATTTTTTTAATATCGTAATGCTATTGTAAATATGTAATGAGATAAGTATTTTCCATAAATTCATCGGCTTAAAAGTATAAACCCAAATAATTAGGAACATTGTGCATGACGGTAAATTTAGGTATTGGTACAAGCATTGACTACATACTTCAGTATTTATTTGTGTTATACAAAGTCACCTAACAAGCATTTTTGATATATAATTTCATCAAATCTATATTATAAAAAACGATGTTGGTTTGTTTGTTTGTATATATATTTAAAGTGTGTGTCTCGGACACCGTTGGACCGTTTGGCATGAAACTTGGTATAAATATATGTGTAAAATTTAACGAAGGTTTTTAAGCCATCCATTTCGTCCTAGCTGAATTGGGTTCCTCCCAAGAGGCCCAAAAGGATTCCCATATAAACCTTATGGAAAGGTATTGTTGTTTACATAAAAGCTAATGACATGTTTACTTGAACAGGTGAACTTGGTTTTAGTTGGTAATAGTCAAAGGCATTACAATAGTCGGCCGGGTGACACCTAGTCTTTATAGAATTATGTAGGTGAAACTTTTAAGTCCACATCCTGGGAGTTTGGCAAATTGTAGGTTGATGGGAGGCGGCTTATGTTAAAGGTGTCGATCCCAGGGACTTGGGAAGAATAGCCGTATTTCTAAAAAGTTACCAGCAAACAAGAAATAACGTAAAACATCGCCCATAAGATAAGCATGAGGATTTAAAATCGTCTAATTTGTTTACATTAAATCATATAATTAAGTGTCTACTGTGTTTACGAACTGACACGTTTTTATATAAATAAAATAGGATAGAGTATTGTAGCAGGTTTAGGGGCAGGTTTATTGACCCCTAAATTCCAAAATGCACACAATTTTAAAAATGGTTCAAGCCACTAGTAGAAATTAATTTTACAAGCCATTAAAAGTGTCTACTGATTTGTGGCAATTTAATAATATTATAATATTATTAAGGAGCCGAGGCTGGAAAATGAGCGATAACCGAGGGGTCAACTTTGGTCCTAGTGACGAATTATATGCTTCGTCATGCTGCACACAGTATTTAAATCACAATTTCACATAAACTGAATATTTTTTACTTCATTGCTCTCAATACTTTGCTTCCATATTAATATTGATCTTGCTTCTCTTTAATCTTGCTAATTTAGACAAACAGTTGTGACACAAGCTGTCATTGTTTACAAGTTGAATAATTCACATTTAATAACAGTTTACCTTGACCAAAAGTGTAAATAATTGAAGTTTTTTTTTGGCCTAGGACGTATAAGATCACCAAACTAACACTTTTTATCCAATGCATAATGAAAACTACTTAAGAATCGTAATGCTTGCTTTGAAAAAACAACATATTTTCCTCCGTTAATGTTTTAAAACATTTATTCAAATACTCAAGGTATGAAAGGTTTAGTATTAGACAGTTGATATATACCCTGGGCCATATATTATGTGTTGCATAATTTTAATGGTTCAATAGGGTCAATAAATAAATGTATACAATTGGCAGCCTAAGGTGATGTCAGTGGAATTGAATCACTGTAATCGTGGTGTGTTTACACGGTGAATATTTCAGTATCCATCAGCGTCGCACACATTGCAGAGAAGCCTTCCCAAACATCCTCGATCTCAATCTATTTGTTTCAGCATGTTTGCAGTTTATTTTGTAACATACGACTTATTGTGGGTACCATTATATATTTATTAAATAATCCTCTAGTTCAGCTATTTCTATTAACCTGAAGGTTATTATTAATTTAACATTGTAAAAATAAGCTTAAAGCCTTACAGCTACAATTCAACTATATAATCATGCATTTCTAGTCCTCTTTTCTATTTAAAGGCATTTTTAATTTTAATTTAATTCTAGAGTTATTGCAGAAATGAACTATACTTATTAAGTACGATTTGTTTTATCTTCTTTTACAATCTTTTAATCTATGTTGCATCCGTTTAAGAAATTGATGAAATGGTAATAAACTATATTGTTAACAATATTGTAACGACTTTAATGGATTTAGGAAACTGACGCATACTGTCTCCCTTCCGGTCTTAAAAGCCAATTTTTTAGTTTCAGGGGTTCCACCATTACCTTAAATTCAAAAAAGTTGTCAAAACAATAATATCCCTATTTACTAATTACAGGGGGGAAAAACTAACTGTATGGACATGGATCTGTTGTTTATTTGTAAGAAATACATACTAGAATCAATCAGATTTATTAGTGACAAAATATTTTGTAATAGCAACATAAATTTCAAAACTCTATTTTTTTTTGTAAGAATATCCTCTTCGTAGTTAGTATAGCAGATATTATATGTAGATGCGTTCGGAAAAAAACTTTTGCATCAAAGATTCGAAGAATTTCTAAAGAAAAGTTTTTATGAAGGCGTTAATTAGCCACAGCTTCCCTAATGTCTCCCATTTGGCCGAGATATTCAGCCAAGTCTGTTGTTATGTCTGAAAAATACTTCAAACTTTTTCCGGTTATCTTAAACCACCTTCAGGGCAAGGCTGTCAAAATTCGTTTTTCAAGAACTAGACTGACTCTTCTATCTTATAATCGTCTAAACAAAACAAAAACACAAAATAAATCGACTTAACTAATTAAATCTTTATCAATATTAAAAATTTAAATCTGTGTCTAGCATTACATTTATTAATTTTCGCTGTATTATAATAGTATTGGCCAATAGGTGTGTAAATATTCTTTTTTCTATGTACATAATGAAATAAAATTAACTCTTAGCTGGAAAATGCGAGTTTATAGTACATTATTTCAACAATAGCTATAGACAAAGTATAAATAACCCAAATATTACGAAAAATAGTTAAACTAAACTGAAAAAATTGTCTTTTTATCGAACCAGCAGATGAACGATAAAAGCGAAAAGAAAAAGCTGAAAGAATTTAATGCCATTGCTCAACCAGGCATCGTGTGTAAGCTCTTCACCTAACCGTCCCTCAGATGGATGTTTATATTACTGCATTTGCACATCGTCTACGGATTTGAATTAGTTTATTAAAAATCTAATAACCTTAAGTTTGCTCTTAAAATATCAAAATAAAAATAATAATGTTTTATAGTCAAAACCCCACGTGACACTTAGGAAAATATTTAATTTGTTGATATTACTACTGATATTTTAAAATATGTAGGTTCACAAAATTTGAAAAATATTTAACATACTTATTATACTGATTCTAACTATATTAAACGATTTTATACTAACCTATTGTACAGTCTTTATTATTAAGAACTAATTAACCAAACAAATGAAACGTGATAATTTACTTCACCTTAGAGGTTTTCTTCCTCGGCATTTTTTCTATATAATTCTAGGGAGACTTATAACAGCATTTTAGCATCAAAGTATATCTTTAAGGATCCAAATGTATTTCCAAGTATCCAAATTATTCCACAAGTACCCAAGTGGATATCCAAGTATTTGCAATGGTCTTAGAGAGTTTAAATACTATATATCAATCAATCTAGGAAGGATCCTATTATAGTTGCAATATTTTCATTCAATCTTCAACGAAACATGATCGTATCCCAGAGGGTGAGTAAAAAACACATAACAGTCTAAGGCTATAAAAGTAAAACAACGCTGCAGAGGGTGCTGCGTTAAGGGATGATAGGACTTGGCCACTTAGCCACTCGGTGCGAGTTGACTCCGAGTAGGACCATTCCTCCATAAAAACCTAGACGTGTACTAGTTCTATGCCATGCAATATTTATTAAACGTACTAGGGTTTGTCCTATTTTTGTCGCTGCCACCAAAACTTAGATATTTAAACCATGTTACATATTTTGTGGTCAATAATACAATCAGTACTCGTAATAATAAATTTATAGCTTTAACGATCAAAGGGTTGAGACCCTAACGCATCTATAAAAAATGTATACACGTTTACGTAGCCAATACAAACTAACTACCTGAATACAAAAATTCTGCTCACTTGTTGAGGAAGTTTGTGTTGAAATCGATAATGATGGGAGACAGACAGGAATTCTATAAACGCTCCGACAGTCGGATTTAAATTGTTTAAATCAGTATGAGATAATAAGCCAATTGTTATATGCAATTCCTTAACCTAAAATCCCTTAGGCACGTTTAAATGAAAATGTTCAATCCTACACTGTAAAATTAATGTAGCTGGAGGACTTAGCACTCAAGAGAAAAACAAACGTAATGGAATTGAACTCCTGCCACCTACACCAACAGGGCTTAGTTGTTTTAACGATTCAAGAAATGCAAATCTTGCATTGCTCAATCGAAATAGAAAACTCACAAGGGTAAGCTTGTGGTTGCTTTTAAATTAAATAACCCAAGCAAAATTAATTATATTGAAAACAACCTTGTTTTGTATAAAAACAAGTAAAATAATAAAAATATTCTATTTTAGTAAAATAAGCTGAGTTCTTTTCATAAAGTCTCTTTACTTAGATACTAAACTAATTAAATTAGTTTCCTTTTTTCAGTAGGTGTCTATGGTTTTGTCCCATATAACACAATGTTATATGCACAATTATGTTATACCTCTTGGGAGGTATAACAAATGTTGGACGTTGATAGGGCCTTACTGTGACACTGGGAAATTTATGACTTGAGGTTATCAGAGAAACCGCTCACCACTGCCTTACACATCCTGTATGGTAAAGAACACAGATGACGTATTGTACAACATGCAGTAATGATACTTGTGTGGTATAACAACTGTTGGACGTTGACAGGGCCTTACTGTGACACTGGGAAATATATGACTTGAGGTTATCAGAGAAACCACTCACCACTGCCTCACACATCCTGAATGGTAAAGAACACAGATAACGTATTGTACAACATGCAGTAATGATACTTGTGTGGTATAACAACTATTGGACGTTGACAGGGCCTTAGGCCGGATGCACACTGCCGACTATCGCAGTCGCACGCACGTACCACAGTTCTCGGGAAAGTTGAGCCACTAACCCAGCCCCAGTAAAGTCCCGTTTGCAACAATGGAAGTCGCGCCTACTGGTGCACACTGCCGACTATCGCAGTCGCACGCACGTACCACAGTTCTCGGGAAAGTTGAGCCACTAACCCAGCCCCAGTAAAGACCCGTTTGCCACAATGGAAGTCGCGCCTACTGGTGCACACTGCCGACTATCGCAGTCGCACGCACGTACCACAGTTCTCGGGAAAGTTGAGCCAATAACCCAGCCCCAGTAAAGTCCCGTTTGCAACAATGGAAGTCGCACCTACTGGTGCACACTGCCCAGGGCCCAGCTATAGAATAGCTATTCACTGTTCACATAAGACTAAGCATAGCGTAGTTAAAAAGTGTAAATTTCCAGGCCCTAGTAGACAGGCAAAGTAAGGCAAAAAGAGGCTGCCAACCTCTTAAATATTTGCACGCATATTTAAAGTTTAACTTTTACTCTCTACCCTTATACATAGTATATGGAGAAAATATTGTTTTTGTAAACATTTTCAAATTTGAGTCGTTAGTGGAAATATTTGTTTTGGTGCTCCCTGAACACAAAAAAAGATTTTTACGTGATGCATGTGTGTCTGTCTGTCTGGATGTGTATAGAGCTAGAGCCCACCCCAATTGGCCGATTTTGGTGAAATTTTTTATGAAGGTACTAAACCACGATATCTTCAGGCGTTTTTTTCATTTTTGATTTTCAAGGTTTGTTATCCCCCTAAAACCGCTAAAAAACATGAAAAATGTAAATTTATCAAAATCGGCTCTAACGATTTTGATTAAACTTCGGTGGTTTGTAGAGCTTTACGTTTCCAACAAAATGACGCCACCCACAATCCTGGAAAAATTCGAGTTCATAAATCACAGGAATTAAAACATCCAAAATTCAGTTATTTAATTTTTCATAAAAAATCATAAATTTAAAAAATATTACTTCACCATTAAAAATAGCTTAAAAACTAAATAATTTAGTATTTTGAATTATTATCCTACGATTGCTGGTTTTGGAGAAAACTGAAATGTTTCGGTAAATGCAGCACATTGTCTAATATTATTATTATGGGGAATACAAAACTTACCATTTCTCTGTTATTTTCTGATCAATTTCGTTTAAACTTGATATGCAGGTCAAGTTAACATTTATCAACAGAGGATATTCTAAATATGTTGCAACTTAACCCTGGGAGGGACAAGAGGGAATTTCCCCTCGCGAAAACACTTTGTGTAGCAAGGGATTCTGTAGTGCCTCCCAAAATGGGTTTGGGTGGATATTTCTGAAAACAAATATTTTCGAAAATTGTCTGTACGTTCATCTGTACTTTATATTATATACTTAGTAAATCAAAAGTAATTTATTCATAGAAGTTGCGCTAAAAGGGAGAAAGTATGTGACAGTTTCCTGATAGAGTTTATTTTACTAGAGGGAACTCAAAAATAAATTAGTCAACTCTACCATTTTTCCTTAAAAGTGGTTTATATACCTGCATTTAAGTAATCCAATTTGTTGCTTCATGCAACCGGTTTCAACTCCGTGAAGTCATCATCAGGCCGTTGGTACAAGGATAAAACAATCTCTTCATTTGAAGGTCGTCATGACGTTCATCACACAAACGAAAACACATACTCACATCAAACGGACAACGGACACAAAAATAAAAAATAAAAAAACTCTAAACACAAAAGGAGGTGGGTGCGACGCGTACCGGGCGGAAGTGGAGTCTAGACTCCAAGTATGAAGCAACAAATTGGATTACTTAAATGCAGGTATATAAACCACTTTTAAGTATTATACAGTAATCCGGAGGCTAACATCAATAAATAAAGCTACCATTTGTGTCGTATTTTCTTTGTGGGACGGTATAAACTCACGGGATACTATCGAAGGTCTACCTGTTATTTGAAAGCACATTCATTAGTGGTCCAACGAAAAATAGCTACTGTGTCCAACATAAAACCTTCAAACGATTTTCAGGTTTTGCTCAGGATTGATCTGGCTAACCTTGGACAACAAGGCGAACACTCCAACCACTACACCATCCAGCCAGTTATTGATTTAATTTATACTATTTGAATATTTACTCAAATACCTACCACTGAAGGGAAGGTTTAAACAAAAATTCAAAGTTGACAAAGTGAACTGTCTAGTCAGGCCTCGAGGGGCAGCTAAAGAACTCATGACAGTTCAGACTTCAGCTATAAAAGTGAAACAACATTGCAGAGGGCGCAGAGGCGTTGTGACGTCACCCCTCGGGACCACGTGATCCGAGACTACAGACTAACTACGTGGACATCAGTCCAGGCGGGCTCGGATTTGATGGTTATCATAGTGTGCAGACAGCATTTTAATATTTATTTAAATTTACAGAAATAAACTCTGATGATTTTTATGTTAATCTAAAATTCTTGAATGGAAGAATTAAATATATTGCGTTAAATGCCTCTTTTCTTTAAAAAAGTAAAATAATATCAGAACTTGACAATTTAAATAGTTTCCGTTTACTTTTATTTTAAGATTATGTTCTTAGAGTCAGAAAACATGTATATGTGACAGTGGTTTTGGAATAAGAAAATCTTTTTAATTTATCACAAATAAGTCATTGTTATTTTAATAATACTGTATTTAAAAACTCAATGATTAACTATTATACTATAGATTATCATCCATTGGTTTCATAAGAATCATCAAATTAATTATCATGGAGCTGTAACATGTGGTCAACCATTAAAATGAAATAATTTCATCATCCACACGCACGAAATCGGGTATACTGTGTATAATTTGTGCATTTAGGTATTTTATCTTTCGATTCACCAATTTCAAAGATACATTTCTGTATTCAAAACTTAAAGTTTCTGTCTTTGCATAACAAATTGTTACGTAATTGAATACCACACTCTGACATTTTAAATGGTAAGACATAAAGCCTAATGATGATTAAATGTAATAATAATTAAATAAAATGGACAAATATATATTTGTATTATTATTAATTTAAGTTATAGAACATTCCACATACTTACTCACTTACTTACTCCCACGTCGTCCCGATTGACCACCTCACGTGGCATGAGACCAGTCACTTATGGCTACTTGGCTGCGGTACACCCACTCTCGGGTGTTTGTCATGGAGTTCAACACTCATGGAATGGACGAGGAGAAATGATGGTGATTTATGTGTAGTGAATGGTCAGTTTAGGTTAGGGAACAAGGAAGCCGGTAAAAACGTTTGTCTAATAAACACTTTTTGATTATTTTTTTAATATTTTAATGTCATTAATCTGTGCCAGTTCAGGCGGGAGTTGAGAGAGTAGCTTGAAGCCAATGTACTCGGGTTTGCTTTAGAAAAGTTTTCATTATGTGATACAGAGGGATTAAAATTTTTATTTCTAGTGTTTTAAGAATGCTGAGGTGCCTTAAAGATGTTGTTCTTTGACATAAGAAATTACTTCAAACATATAAATACTAGGTACAGTCAGAATTCCAAGTTCTTTAAATGAAACAAAACAAGAATCTGTAGGTCTAAGTTTCAAAATATATCTTTCTGCTCTTTTTTGAAGTACAAAAATCCTATTTAAGTTACTATTGCTGGACGCAACCCAGAGTATTATTGAATATCTAATCAAGCTCTCAATCAAGCCAAAGTATACAAGTTTAGGCATTGAAAAAGAAGAAACGTTTTTTAAGACAATAATATTTGAGGAAAGCTGTTTAGCCAATATTTCAACATGATCGTTCCACCTGAGACCACCATCCAATTATCCCTAAGTAGTCGACATACTGAGCTTCTTCGATGGCTGTTTCACCAAAGACAACTGATGGAAACGCTGTGTTTGCTTTGGTAAGTAACTTTCTTTTACTGTCGGTCATGAAATGCAGAAACTGAGTTTTTGAGGATTAATATTAACATTTATGTTCGACAAGTATTGAGAGAGTGTACTTAAATTGATGAAAGTTTCCTGCTCTAAAAACTAAGATCTTTATGTGAAGTTAATACAGAGATGTCATCTGCGAAGATAGGGGGAAGGTTTCTTGGAAGGTATAGCTTGAAATGTCGTTTACATGCAGAAGAAAAAGAATGGGTCCAAATATTGATCCTTGCGGGACACCAAATGTAACTTCTTTAGGATTTGAGTAAGAAGATGATCTGATTTCACTGTGAAAAAAAATCTATCTTGGTTATATGAGATCTACTTGAAAGATATGATATTATCCAGTTAAATGCTTTGTCTTTAATGTCTATTGCTGATCATTTATTAAGAAGTTCAACACGATCACACCGGTTTGTTTACTCTATACAATCAGAATGTGTAAAAGGAATTTCATACATTCTTGATCAACAAAAAGGTTTCATCAAATATACACAAACCTTTTTCTAAAATAAAACTTAATTCCTAACTAGATGGAACACTCTTGGGAAGATTAAAATAAAATGCGTCTACTGCAAATCGTAAAAGTAAATCAGTTTGGCAGATCTGCACTCTAGGGAAAGGACAGATGTTGATGAGACTGGCCTTGCGTTCCTTTGGGTTGTGTTTTGAGATGTTATTAAATTATATATAAACTCATCATTAAATTAAACTCATTAGTATAAATACATAAATGGAAAATGCAACAGGCGTTGTATGTTAATATGATTTGATCAAACCCTAACTGTAAGTACTAGTAAAACTTCCGTCTTACAAGATGAATATTACAGCCATTAGATAATCATACACATTTTAAAAATGTGTATCAGCGATAGCTAGGATTAAGTCACCGAAACATTAGGTCTATTTCTTGGACCACAACGATTGCATTAGTTTACCCATTGTTAATTTTAACATGGTATTTTAAATTCGGAATTATTCTCAACAAGTGGTTTAACCTCGATTTCAAAAGTAGCATAAGAGATGGTAGGCGAGTTAATTTAAAGCTATTACCAAAACATTGAATGCAGCAATCAGGAGAGTGTATTATATCCAGTATATCTTCTAGACTCAATGAAATATTACATTCATATTTGAGAATTGCCCCTGAACTGGTAAGACTTATGAAAATAGTGGTTTTACATTACCTTTCCGTCACCAGTTCTGTTGTAATAGTTTTTTCACTACCAGGTTTCGATACAAAGTTGTATCATGATCACATGGAAAAAACCTGGTAGTGAAAAAACGATTACAACAGAACTGGTGACGGAAAGGTAATATAAAACCACATTTTAGCGAATTTCCCCTATAGGGAAGAAGCTATTACCGTAGGTCTCATGGTAAGACTTAAGCCCGAGACCATGATAACTTTTCATTTTGAGGTCCCCAGATGCCAAAAACACCATTCGTTCAAATTGTTATATATGTATATATATATATATATATATATATATATATATATATATATATATGTATATATGTGTGTGTGTGTGTGTCCGTAAGCACGATAACTCTCGTAAAAAAGGTCCGATCTTAATTAAATTTGGTACAAATGTGTAAAGTACCATTTATTTGAACAAGTTCGAAAACCAGATTAATCGCACCATCCGAAGGGGGTTTTTGGGGGGTTTTGTACCTCAAAAATGTGTTTTTGGGGTTTTCACATGTAATTTTAATTTAAATCAAATTTTAATTTATACCATTGAATTTAGCATTAAAAAAACCAATTTGGTATTTTGATCATTGCTCTACGTCAATTGGTTACCGAGATATTGAAAGTGCTAAACACAGTACGTTGTCTAATGTTATTCTTATGGAGAAAAAGAAAAATTGTATATCTCGCTTATTTATGAACATAAACTGGCAAAATTTGGTATATCGCTTGATCTGGTTTTGGTTTATTGTTGTTTGCACAAAAAAACAATTTTTTGCCTATGGTTCCTGTAGCAGCAAACCTAGGTACTTGGTCCCCATGTATTCTTATGGAAAATACTTAAAATGTTATATATCGCTTATTTATGAATGTATATGGATGAAACTTGGTATGTGACTTCACTAAGATGAGTTCTATTGATATTTGCATAAAAACCCATTATTTTCCGTGCCTTGTTGCAGCAAACCTGCGTACTCATCCCCAATGTTATTCTTATGGAGAATAATTAATATTTTAAATATCGCTTGTTTGTGAATACATTTCTTATGAATCCTGTTAAGTGTTATGTTATATATTCATTGGAAATTCGCTGAGTATGCAGGTTTGCTGCGACGGGTGTATTTCAGAAATATTACAGGCAAATTTTGTTAAATATTCAGTTGTAAATATTGTTATTTTCAGTTTGCGAAATACAAAAATAATTTGGATTAAAAAGTTGTAAGTTGTGCAAACTGACACTATTTTGTTTTGTTAATAACTCCCTTGTCAGAAAATATTTACAAATAAGTTTTTACCACTTAACATCTAATCACTACAATATTATGATTCAAAAAATCTGTACCTATAATACCGTTGAGATATAATTTGTATCGTGTTGTAAAGAATCAGAAGTAGGTTATTTTGAACGCAATGAACTGAAAATGAAAGGCCTTTCGCAATGTTATCAGCCCCTCTGTCAGAGCAAACATAGAGCCTTGTGCTATAATCATCAACACTATCGGCTAACTGAGCATAATGACAACACCCTTAAAGATTTGTACACCAAAATTATATTTGATCTAGTTATTTCCCATTTTATGCCTTCATTAAACAGCTACTCTCATTTTATTTTTCTGTTTACTTTTCATTCTCAACTGTTATCAGGTTTCTTATAAATATTCGAAAAGACACCATACAACTTAAACACTCCAGATTGAAAAATAAATATGTATTTTCCACAGGTATACAATATTTAAACTTAATATATATATACCTATTACCCAAGATAGAAGACTGTAACAAATTCGACATTGCCTAATGAACCGATTGGCGTGGCGTTTAAAAAATTAATTGTAAAATTGTGATAACTTTTATATTTTGAATTTTCATAAGATAGAAGATTGTAACGAATACAACATGCCCGGCGCTTCGTTTACAAAATTTATTGTAACAACTGTGACAACTTTTATATTTTTCAAATTGTCAATTTTGTTAAAATATTTAAGAACCATGTATCAGCTTGGAAAAATAGGAAACCGGAAGTATCAAACGTAGCGAAACATCTTTTAGGAAATGGCCACACCATACGGAAAATAGGAGAAAACCTCAGCATCCTCAAGAATTGTAAAACAGGAAATTAAATGAATGCATGGGAAGAATTGTTTATATGTAAGGAAAAATGTAAAGATAGAGATAAGTTGATAAATGTACAATTTAAGTTCGACTCAGGTGGCATATTTAGGAACTTGTATCCGGAACTTCCGGTACCCAATAGGACATATTTAGCAGGGGCACCATTTTGGTTCTGTCATTTCTCTCAATGGCCTGGTGATGACCGGTGTGACTGGTCTAAATCGATAGCCTTGTACCATCTGGTATATATGTTTACGGTCTATTATGTGAATACAGTATAGGTGTAAATAAATTTTAAAGCGTGTAAGACGTCTTCTATCATCCCGTAAATAAATTACACTCCAAAAGGCGAATCTTGAGCTGGAGTACTGAATAAGAAATACAAAAATACAAAATAATTTTAAACCTATATATTTAGAACAATTTAACACAAACTTTATTGGAAATGAAGTAGGGATGCGAAGAAAGTCATATTTAAATCAATCACGGTTAAGACTTTCGCACATATTTTTAAGGTACTAACACTTTATACCGTCAATTGTTGTGTTTTAGCCTCCGAATCGTTTGGAATTAATTCAATTGGTGTGAATACCTGATTCCACAAGTGAATCTTGTTGCAACAAGAATCACTTGTGGATCAGGTAAATAGGATAAATAAAATACGTCTTACAACACTATAAAAAATATCTCCACTTTAACTTCATCAGGTATTTACACCATAGTATTTACACGTCAAAGTAGCTTTGCCGCCTTAATATTTTGCTTTTCTTCTTCCGTTCAAGGTTTATCAGACCAGTATCCGAAGGGAAAAGGACAGTTACGGTTTTATAGGTATATAACGTAAACCTGGTACCTCCTTCGTACGTCCCGCAGACCCAGAGGTATGGGACCCGTCATAACTATCTCTGAGGTTGTCGAAGACCAACGTTGTCCAATCAGGTGCTATAAGGTGCTATAAGGTGAGGTATGGTAGTCCTTTGGAATATCGAAATGAAAATGAAGAATAAAAAGGACCCGTTCAGGAAGAAATCAGGAAAAAGGAGAGAAATTAGGAAAATTGTGGCAGATCATAATAGCTCTTCCAATAAGATGTTGCTTTAAATTAGTCTTGAACTTCTTAATGTCATTGATTTCTTTAATAGCTGATGGAGGTTATGAAAAATATTTCAAGCCGGCCTAACCTGGTTTTGATTCATAAAGCTTTAAATTGTGCTGTACAGACGCATTCACATCATGGTTTTTAGTAAAATATTAATGTTGATGAGCCTGTATCTGATTGGTTTCCTTAGCATATAGAATTGTTTCGTAAATATAAAGAGATGGAACGTGAAGTGATGATCTGAAACTCTTTGAACTTCTCCCTATATGAATCGCTAGGCCGAAGCCTAGAGATACATCTAATTTTTTCTGTATTATGAACATTCGTCTAAGATTCAATTTACTAGATAAGCCCCAAAGCACTATCGAATACCTTAAATGGCTTTCGATCAAACTAAAATAGACTAATTTACTTAAAGCTAAATTGTTGAAGGTGGTCAGATTTTAAGAACAAAAACATTCGAGGTTAAAATGGATGCTAATTTATCAACATGCTCTGACCACCTTAGACCATCATACAACCTCACTCCCAAATAGTCCACTGAAGAAGATTCCTCAAGAATCTCTTCATCCAAAAGCACAGAAGGTGCTTGGAAGCCAGCCCTATCTAGACATTTTTTCTTTTGAGCTGTAGTTATGAACATGTATTGGTTTTTTTAGAGTAAATATTTAGGTTAATTTCAGAAAAGTATTGAGAAATAGTGTTGAGCTGGCCAAAAGTCTCTCTTTGAAGTTCAGTTATGTCTCGTTTTTTCATGAATAAAGAAGTATCGTCGGCAAAAATTGTTAAAGAATGTTACAGATTAGAGCTTGAAAATAAATGTCATTTATATAAATTAAAAAAGAACTGGGCTTAAAATAGATCCTTGAGGGACTCCAACTGTGATTGAGGCAATTTGAGAAAATAATTTTGTCTTCATTTAGAAGTAAAATTCACTGTAGTTTGTCGCTTTGTGTTGTTGAGGTAAGAGATTAGCCAGCTCAAAGCACTTTGTTTAATGCTCAAATGTTCAAGTTTATTAATCAAACTTTTGTGACTGACGCAATCGAACGCCTTGGAAAGGTCGATAAAGCAGCCAACTGCAGAATCACCCCCCTACAAGGCATCGATGCATTTACTGACAAAGTCTTGGTTGGCTTATTTTTTGATAGCCAAATTGTTGAGAAAAAAGTAAGTTATGGTTATCCAAGTACTGCATTCAATTTTGACACACTGCCTTCTCCAAAAACTCTAGAAATTGTTAGTAGGAGTGAGATTGGACGATAGTTTTGGGGAAGTAGCTTACTATCCTTCTTATGAAGGGGCTTAACAATAGCCAGCTCCTCACCACCTGGAAAAACTCCCTGAAAAAGAGAGGTGTTGACCAGGTGCAACAAGGGTTTTTATAAAACTCATGAGCACAAGACTTAATTACTTTACTTAAAATACCGTCGTAGCCAGCAGAGTTTTTAATTTTTTTTGCGTAAGATTTGTCTGGGTTTAACAACAGATAAAATCTTAAAATCTTTAACTCAGAAGTGGAGTTGAGCTACCTTCTGACTGGCGTTGGAGAATCAATACTAGGGCTAAGAAAATTATATTTAGAATATTACAAACATCTTCGGGATCTTGATTTATTCTACCATCTATTTCCAAAAAAAGGTTGGGATTGTATGTAAGTTTATTGTTATGTCTAAAGTTATTGATAAAACTCCAAGAAGACTTACTGGGATTTTTGTAAGCCTTAATTTCATCAAAAATAGAAACAGACTTTGCCCTAAGTATGTTCTCCCTATATTTCTTCTTAAGTTCATTGTAATCTCTTTTTCTGCTATCACACCAGCTCAAAACCCACTCAAGATAAGAATTCCTGACAAGACTTTGCATTTGTTTTATTTCATCATTCACCCAACTCAACTTTTTGTTCTTATTTTTTTATGCGTTTTATGAGACAAGCAATATCCATATAGTAGGAAACTGTGCTAACGAAGTCTTCGTACATACTGTCAACAGATTCTGTTTTAAAACATCTTCCCAACTCTCCCATTTCAAACGGGTTCTTAATTCTAATATATTATGTTGTAAATAATCTCTAAATTGTATAAAACTATCAGCACTTGGAGAAATTGGAACAAAATGTATAGGCATCTCAAGGGTTATTGCGTGATGATCAGAAACGAGAGGTTGAACAACATTACAAAAGACAGATGGAATATTAGTTAAAACATTATCCAAGCAACTACCTGAATGTGGTTGGGGGAATATATTTTGATTTGGAGTCCGTAGCAACAAGTAAACCATTAAAAGTGTGAAATTCAACAGGATGTTTCTCTTTCTCAATATTGAAATTGCCAGTCAACAAAACCAACTTTCTGCCTTTAATTTTGGGATTTAAATAATTATCAAGATGCTCAAAAATAAGGTAAAGTTTGAATCATTTGGAGGTCTGTAAATAACGGAGCATACCAGAATTGAATTATCAACAAGCAACCTTAACTCTCTCATTTCAATAACTGATTCCTTCAGTAACCAAGGAGATAATAGAAATGTGGTTGATTTGTAGCACTCTAATGACAATATCCCCTGTTGATTCTGATTCAAATACTGAACATTTTAATCTCGTTCCCCATACTTAACATGAACTGGGAAAGTTCTTATTAGTAAATCTTATTTATTTAGTGCTACGCCTTCATTTGAAGTTCATGGTGATATTGAATTAACCACACATAAATGTAATACCTGATCTTGACAATGAAAATATGATTACCAAGTACCATTTAGGACTGATGAGTAGCATTACAAACGAGGTCCACGATACAGCTGAACGAGCTGTACTTTCTTACGATGCTCGTTCAGTAGGCAAGGCCAACGCTAAGCGTAACATAATGGTTTCAAGTCATGGCTCGTCACTCTCGTTGATTATCGTTCAGTGTTAATTTTTGTTGTTTGTGCTTATTAACTACCACTTGAAAATATTTAAAAATACTTTAATTGAAAATCTTTAAATTCAGCTTTTGGAGTGATTTTAGAGGGAAAAACGTTTTAAAACTAGAGTTATGATACACCAGAAATACGTCTAGAGTATACACATGGAAATGTCCTGTTTAACTTGACAGTTAGGCCAGGTTTAGTAACAAAATAAATATTAGTTTACTAAGAATAAATATCGTTGTAACTGAAGATAAAACCCCAAGTGTGTATCAGTGTATTCTAATGGTTGTATACATTTATAGTTGTATTAAAAACAGGATAAATAAACTACGTCTGACAACACTACAAAGTATATTTACAATTATACTGTACTTACATACAAGACGATAAAATATACACAAAATATGGTACAAGGCGATCGATTTCAACCAGTTACACTGGTTATCATATGGCCCAATAAAAAACAGAGGAGGGCAAAAACAAAATGGCTAACAGCTTATATACTATATGCTACCGGAAGTTCCGGAAACAAGTACCACCAGAGTCAAAGTTGACATGCTCTATCCATTCATCCATCCATTCCCTATATAATTATGGTTACTTGTTTTGATATAGGTAGGCCTATATTGTTAATGAAAGCAAAAATATCGTAAACCTTAGGCATATAGAGTTGGGATCACAGTACTATGGGAATTTCATAGGAATAAATATAAATAAACAAATGGAAATGTACATAATATGCTATTTATTGAACCTTAACATCATGTAAGTGGTACATAGGGTTCTCACACTAGTAATTCTCGTGGCTTCATTTACATAAAATGTTAATAATAATAAGTTAAATAATAAGTTACCGTGTAATGGAAATTTACTGCGTGATTCACCTTTTTACCATTTAGAGTAAATTTAATACGCTTTATAATGACTTTCAACGGACAAATTTGAAGCATTCAGTAATAAATAAATACAAGTTAAAAAACTATGCGGCTACTGTATACTTTGAAAAAGACAGAGTCGAGAAGGGATTCTCTAGGCATTCAAGTTGCAAATACCTTTGAAAACAGGTTAGACACGAATTAGTCCGTGTTGATCTTGTCAGTGCAAATGTTCGATATATTTTTAATTAGAAATCAATTATTAACTTTCTTTAAATTAAAAAGTAGCAAACACATCAATTAAGTTTTTACTGTAACAACAGCATGATGGGGACATTGTGAAACTATAACTTCTAAGACAGGACTCGATGATGAGGTCCATATCCTGCGATTCAAACAAGGGGTGCAGGGTTTAGTTTTCAAATAATATTCTTGTAGCAAAGCTTAAAATGGTTTACGGTTTACATGTGTCTTAATGCACTACTAGTATGACTTTTAAAAAGTAATACTTTTAAACTTTACATACCCATTATGAAGTGGGTGAAAATTAACAACAATATAAATAATAAAAAAGTCATATTTACCTTAATAAAAAAATAGTGTTCCTCTATTAGATGACTCCTCACACACATGATCTACTGTGAAAACATTTGCATGAAAACAAGATAATAGTTAATCTAAGCTTAGTGAAAAACATAGAATTAAAAATCACAATCAATGTAATTTTTATGTTACTAAGCTTTGACACTTAGAACTCGTCTAGTATACAATTATTTAAATATTAGGCTGGCTTAAGTATTTATAAATTCTATGGTGCTTTTTGGTTATGCATTAAGTGTATAAATAACTGTAAAACAAAGAAGAACATTCAAATATTTTGTCATAAATCACTACCATTCTTCTCTAGATCATCACTCTGCCAATTCAAAACCAATTAAAAAATTGTTACATTGGTAAAAGTCGATACAGCTTTAATATAGCCAAAAGGCAGGATCTTAGCCTCTCTGCGTTATCCAATTTAAGTAATCCCTCTCTTTTGCTCTCAATCTGGGGTCAAAATTCTTCAGCCAACGCCAACTTCGGGTCACTAATTAAATTTGCTTAACCAAAGCAATTACAGAAGTTAATTGTCTCTTGCCTTAGGAGAGTTAGCCGGGCTAAGACGTGCATGTTAAACACGCCACAATTTACAGCTGTCCCATGAATCCTGTTAGTGGCTGCCCGTTGGCATATGCCAAACCATACAATTGCAAGAATTATTGCTCATATCCTTATTTATTCGTTTTACAAATATCTAACACTCCTTCAGAGAGTAATGTAATGTTTATTACAGAAAGAATATGTTAGTTTTACTCACCTTAGTAATTGTATAAGCCAATAAAAGTGACTATTATTTATTTTAGAGTAAAATTCTTGCTTTTATCTTTATATATAATTCTGCAAGCGAAATGTTTAAGGCGGAATTGTGGGTGTTTTGCAAATTGCAGAATGATGGGATATGGCCCAAAATTAAGGGCTTGATCCCAGGGATTCGGGAAATATAGCAGTATTGCTCAAAAATTACTAGCAAACGAAAAATAACGTTACTTTTGACTGAGAGAAAGTATTTCCAACAACATTTTGTGGATGGAAAAAATTAACATGTGGTTTAAGTCAGTACTATTAGCGCTATTATTTAAATGGGATTTCAGTAAATAAAATACTTTACTAAAGGATCACTAACATTACAATCAGCGAGTATTATTTGTTAACTTTGACAAATACAGCAAATGGTTCTTTCCACCTAATATCAAAGCCGTTTGTTGACCACATTCGATCAAAGTCATCCAACATATAACTTGAGTCAGGTTTTCTGTTACACATATGTTAACAGTCTACATTTGTTTCGAGTTAAATTACGAGTATTAACTAGTCGTAAAGGAATTCAAGCTACTTGTGATTATTTTTCAAAAACCTAATTTATGTCGCCAGTTAGTAATTATGTTTACTTTATTCTTATGTTGTCTCTTTGAAATATCCAGCATCGCATAGGGAGACAGCAAGTGTGCACTGCATTATGGAAAACCTTCTGGACTATTGTGTTCATAAATGTTGTTTTAGCAATAATTTGTCAATGGTCATTGACTATAAATATACTATTATATACTTATATTTATAGTCAATGATTAAACTCTGGCATAAAACATAGGTTTATTCCCATTTTGATATATTTAAGTACTCAATTGCTCAGTTGCTCAGTTGGTTCAGCAGCAAGTGCATGATGGATCAAAAGATAAATACACACATCGATTTATTATATTATTACAAGCTCAAGACATTAAAAATTGGTTTTGTTTCATGAATCTAAACAAAACAGCTCGCCCCGATGTAACTTTGTAAAATAAACCATACGTTTTCAATTATTCTTTAGTTAAAAGTTTATTTGGTGACATTTTAAGTACAACTCATTCTGTATTCGAGTGAATTGTCGGGCCGTTCTTAAAGAATGACTTAAAACATATTATTTTCCTTTTGCTTATTGTTTTTAATACAACGTATGCCAAGAACAAGCTTTATTCCAAAATACCGTAAATACAAAAAAATTGATGTAAAAAATATAGTAACTAACGTTTAAAACAACCCTTAAGTTGTATTGAAATTTCTAGTGCTACCACTATGATAAACACACATCCAAAGTATGTTCAAACAAAGTCCACACGTAGAGCGTAGCCCTTGTATAATCAACTAAATCGAATTAATTATCAAAACAAGTTAGTCAACGTTTCAAAGGTTGTTAGGGTAATTTGATTGAGTTGAACTGTAAAGCCATCGTTTACACTGAGGTTGATGAAACGCGTCGACAATCTCGAGGAAAGTCTCCTGATATGTAGTTAGGTCATCAATGATGAATCAGATGTTGGTCAAAATCTCATATAGTTGTGGTAAGAACAATTATATGTTAATTACCAATGTAAAGGAACAATTAATACAACTAAATCTGGATATTGTAATAACACAGGGAGGATAAGATTATAAATATGTTTAAATAATACCTTTAACATAAAATAATCGTCTGCAATTATTAAACACTCTACCTTAATGGCCAATGGGGCAAAGCCCTAGGGGATTTTAGAATACAACTTAGAATACTAGGGGATATGTTTATAGTGTTATACCTAGAATTTATTCCTAACATATTATTGCTCGGGTTTAAAATATTTTAGGCTGAAATATTGGGCATTACTTATATCAGGCGATTTGAAAAAGTATTATACATATTTTTGTCCCTGTAATTTACCGGGAATTTTGGTTTAAAGTTTGTTGTTGGTGATGGGGAGTTTACGTCAGCTAATAAACAATTGCGAAATTTTACATTAGTATTTAAAAATAAAAAAACAAGTTTCGTTATGTGGATTCTGATCCCGTATTCAGGTGAGAAAATATCCAGGGGCGATATAATATTTTAAAAAATAGCATAAGGTATTCTTCTCACTTGAAGACGGGATCAAATTCCAATCCAGAAACGTCGTGATTCTTGTTTTTCTGTGATTTGTGAAGGAAAATATCCACAATCATTTCTGAAACTAACGGACCTTAAGTATTTTATCGAATAGTACCCAAGTGGCAGTCAAGGAATATTAAAGCACGGGTTTTTTCAAGAAGAGATTCGTAAAAGAAGGCTGTCAGGTCGATTTCAGGTCCGAGATGCGCGAGAGGGGAAGTAAGAGACGTACAGCGGTGAAGGGGAAAGCATTGTACACTGAGACAGCCACTTCCCCCTCCACTCCTCTGCTGCTGTAGATCACTGCGCATCCTAGAGTCACAGCTCAGATGAAACCTGAGGGCCTGATTTGTATGTACCTATTGTTTATTCATCTACAATCAATTTAAAGTATTAAAATATTTGTATTCTAATATCAGTCTTTATCAATAATAATAAAAAATAAATAAAGGTCATCAGTAAAACGCCATCAATATAAAATAACTAATGAAGTCACATTAGGCCACTCGTTTAAGCAACTATCTCCTCTTTTTAATAAAATAATCGCAAACATCATAAATAATCGTCGTAAGTTAACACCCTGACTTCATATAACAGTTATATAATGAAATAATTCTTTCCGTCGTAAGCAACCCCTTCCCTTCACCCTCATGCTGCGGTCAAACTTTTTCGGCCAACGCCAACTTCGGGTCACTAATTAAATTTGCTTAACCAAAGCAATTACAGAAGTTAATTGTCTCTTATCTTAGGAGAGTTAGCCGGGCTAAGACGTGCATGTTAAACTTGCCACAATTTACAGCTATCCCATTAATCCTGCTACTCTCTGCCCATTGGCATATTTCATACCTTATAGTTACAAGAATAACTACAACCTTACACCAGTAGTTTCTTAATAAATCCTGCATATTCTCATTGATTCGTTTCTTGAATAATACTGCTTCAGAGAGAAGTATATTCAGGTACTGTTTTTAATCAAGAATTTACCCTTACTGTATTAATTTTACGCTCCTCTTTAGTATTTGTATCTTTTTTACTTTTACTATCCATCGTAAATAACTTTTATTTACTACAAATATAATTCATATTTATATATTTAAGTAGATCAATAAAATATCGACCACACTGAATTGCCA
This sequence comes from Allygus modestus, assembly GCA_963675035.1. Classification (NCBI taxonomy): domain Eukaryota; kingdom Metazoa; phylum Arthropoda; class Insecta; order Hemiptera; family Cicadellidae; genus Allygus; species Allygus modestus. The sequence goes on from OY776114.1 coordinate 133,304,595, forward strand.
CTTGACTTAAGTGGCTTAAAGTTTCACTATAAATAATAAAATACCATCTACGTTATATTTATGAATACATGAACAAATAGTTTAAGTAAGTACTACAGTTTTCCTTAGAAAACTATTGAAATTCGAAAGAAAGATCTCGTTACGAAAACAACCGGAATATTTTTCCAAATTGTTTCTCATCAAGAGTAATCAAATGATTACCGTTCCTTATTACGACAAGAACCCACGGATTAAATCATAGCTCAAAATAATAATAGTTCGAACCAATAAAACATTTTTACAAAACCCTCTGACTTGTAAAATTGTATAGGCCATCAAAGGTTTGATTAAATCAAAGCCAGAAGTAACCGTGCATTCAATAGTTCGTTAAATATAATTAATATAACTTGATTCTTCAACATTCGAATGCAAAATTACAAAAAGGATGCTAGGGGGTTTCATCCTTATAAAGAGAGAGTTGTTTTTAATGACGACCGACAGCACCAGTGTCGAGATAAAATCGAAAACAAAGACCACCCAAACCGGCAGTGAAAAACAATGTAAACAATAAAACAGTCGTTTGTTCATCGTTATTTTTACTGCAAATAAGAGCAGTATTCAAATACGTTGTCTGTAACAGTGTCTGATATAATGATTTGAAGTTGTACATTTTAATTTGTTTCTAAATTCTTTGAAAAATTAAGTGATACATCAATAACTAATAGGTAGTTTTCAACAAAAAATAAACTACATTTAACGTAGCTTTTCCTTTTAAAATAACGGGGATGATATGTATGGATTTTGTAGAGTGCATTGACTTTTTACCCCGCGTCTTTAAGAGCATTCAAGAGCAGACGGTCATGCCAACTTTGATTACGCTAATCCTTGTATAATTAAACTAATTGTATGAACTATCACAATATCAAGCCATAAGGGCATGGAGGGAACCTTTCTAAAACGAGCTGTTTGAAATATATCAACAATATATAGAGAGTTGTTAGGTGATTTGTATTTGAAGTTTATACCCTTAAACTTGTTTTAAAAGTACCACTTGTTTTTCCAGGTCCTGGAAATATTTTTAAGAGATTTAAACCTATTTATCCGAAATATTAATAGCATCAACAAACTTAGAAAGCCCTTTTAAATTTAATTTTTCTTTTAGATTACGCAAATCATCTAGAATTCACAAGATAGACTTTTTCGTTTAATTTATTTTGTAGTTGATTTTAAGGCTAATTGTATCAAACCTTTCTGCAATATGTTTTATACTATTGCATTTAATATATTCTTTGAACCTTTTTAACTTAATAAAAAAAAACATTACGTCAGAAAATTAAGATTAACAGAATATCAACGCTATTAAATTATTATGTTTACAGGAATTCATCAATACACTCTATGAATCAATATATCTGTGTGAAATCTCAGTATTAAAATTTGACACAATTATTGCTGTTAAAATTAAGATTATACGTAGATTGTGTATATTCCTTGTTGGCGAAATAATTCCTCTTGATACATCGTCTTATTTGCTATTTATTTAGGTGTATGGAAACCTCTTACTATATCAGTGACTTTTAGTGCCACCGTAAGGTATTGGCCATCTTCTAGTGCCTGGCTATGCTAATATTAAATTATCCAACCATTATTATTTTTAACCTTTTTACTTACCATTTTTACTTTCTCTCCTCATACATAGTATCTGGAGAAAGTATTGTTTTCGTAAAAATTTTCGAATTTGAGTTGTTAGTGGAAATATTCGTTTTGGTGCTCCCTGAACCCAAAATACCCCCGTCGCAGCAAACCTGCATACTCAGCGAATTTCCAATGGAGATATAAATGTTTTAATACTACATAAAGCCACTTACTAAGTTTCATGAAAATATATTCACAAATAAACGATATATACTATTTTAATTATTCTCCATAAGAATAACATTGGGGCTGAGTACGCAGGTTTGCTGCAACAAGGAACACAAAAAATTTGTTTTTATGCTAATATCAATATAACTCAACTAGGTGAAGTCGTATACCAGTTTTTATTAATTTTTGGTCATAATTAAGGGAGACAGAGCATTTAATTATTATCCATAAGAATAACATGGGGCCTGAGTACGCAGGTTTGCTGCTACGGGAGAATTATGCAAAAACAATTTTTTGGAGCAAATATCAATAGACCTCAACGAGATGAAGCTGTATACCAAGTTTCGTCAGTATACGTTCATAAATAAGCGAGATAAAAAACATTTTCTTTTCCTCCATAAGAATAACATTAGACAACGTACTGTGTTTAGTACTTTCAATATCTCGGTAACAAATTGACGTAGAGGAATGATCGAAATACCAAATTGTGTATTTTTTAAGCTGAATCGAATGGTCAAAACTAAAATTTGACTTTTTCAAAAATTATGTGTAAAAAATTCAAAAAACCCATTTTTGGGGTACAAAACCCCCCCAAAATACCCCTTCAGATAAGTCGATCTGTCTGGTTTTTGAACTTAGTCATAAATGCTACTTTACATGTTTATACCAAATTTCGTCCAAATCGGATAATTTTTACGAGAGTGATCGTGCTCACGGACATATATATATATATATACAGTATCGAACGAATGGTGTTTTTGGGGTCTGGGGACCTCAAAACGAAAAGTTATCATGGTCCCGGGCCTAGGTCTTACCATGCCGACTACGGTAATAGCTTCTTCCCTATAGGGGAAATTCGCTAAAAGTGGGTTTTACGTGATGTCTGTGTGTTTGTGTGTGTGTGTGTGTGTGTGTGTGTGTGTGTGTGTGTGTGTGTGTGTGTGTGTGTGTGTGTGTGTGTGTGTATGTGTGTGTGTGTGTGTGTGTGTGTGTGTGTGTGTGTGTGTGTGTGTGTGTGTGTGTGTGTGTGTGTGTGTGTGTGTGTGTGTGTGTGTGTGTGTGTGTGTGTGTGTGTGTGTGTGTGTGAGTGGGCATAGGTACGCTTACGAGGACAATGACGTGAAATTTCAACGTGCTTACGAGGGCATTTTTGCTTGCGAGGACCGGTAGGCGGTCCTCGCAAGCAATTAACCCTTGATTCGTAATCCTGGATATACAAAACATGTAAAAAAGTTATTTTTGAAAAAATTTTGTCGGACCTCGTAAGCTACCCTAAGTCCGAGAGCGTAGTTCACAGTTATAGCACCACGTCGCGCTACCGTCGTCGACTACGATACATCAACCCGCATCATGTACAGTTTCCGGGGACCAGGTTGGGATAACTCCGTACGGTGTTAACGAGGACCAGGCGTTCTCCCTTGTCAGTGCGCCCGTAAAACCCTCTTGTGAGGACCGGCCAGGTAACACTTATTGTAGTCAATATGTTTCTCATTCGAGGAGCATCTCTGACTAAGTCTTGTGCCTATGTACACCCATCTTATAAGGACCTTGTCTTTGAGAAGGCAATGCAACCATTCACTATGCTTAATTTTTTATGTTATTGAATTTGTGGCCTCATAAATTATAAATGTGCACGGAATTTTGTTTAGTAAACCTTGTCCCTAACATAACAAAATCTTTGTAATAAATATTTAAGTAAAACCATTTAAGTGGTCCTCGTACGGTTTCCGCACCGTCAAATTCCTCACACAATACCCTATGCTCGTATTACATAGGTTGTTGCTAGTTTCAAATATCTGAAAGCAAGTCACCAACTATACAGGGTGAGTTTTAAATGAGTCCCCACCTACATTTTTCCACATTTATGAAGATATCGACCCCCGATCATTGTTGACCAACTTATAATACATTTTGACTTAGTTAATATTTTTGGCCGCCATATTGGATTCAACTATTTATTTTTAAATGTAAAGGTGGGGTTGTGACTCATCTTATAGAAGTATTTTTACGGTGAACACAATGCTGCAATCCGGCTTTGATAATCATTATTCGTTCTCAAGATAATGGTCAATTAAACAAAAATAATTTTGGAGAGAGTTTTAAAGGTTCTAACCATAAACATGCCCATATTCTCATAATAAAATAAAATAATTACCATGAACTACTACCAATCATTGATGAGTGGCATCCACTTCATTTTTACAAAATTAAAATGTTTGGCCGCCATCTTGGATCCACCATCTTGGAATAAGACAATTTCTTTTTTATCTAAAATTAGGATTGTGACCCATAATTTGTAACTGTTCTTCCACGCTGAAATAAATGCCGCAACCTGTTTTTAAACATCACCTACTGTTTTCATGATACTTCCACTTTTTTAAATGTTTAACCGAAATCTTTTAATATCATTGAAACGAAAGGTGATATTCGAAAACGGATTGCGGAGTTGATTTCAGCGTATAAAAAACAGTTGTAAATGATGGGACACAACCCTATCTTTACATTTGAAAAAAGTATCTTATTCTAAAATGGTGGATCCAAGATGGCGGCAGAATATTTTAAATTTGAAAAAATGAAGCAAGTGCCACTCAACAATGATTAGTGGTAGATTTTGGTCATTATTTGATATAATGATGAGAATATGGGAATGAGTAGTATGTGTGTATGTAGTATCTATGTGAGGTATGGACCTTTGATATAATGATGAGAATATGGGAATGAGTAGTATGTGTGTATGTAGTATCTATGTGAGGTATGGACCTTCACCTTTTACCTTTTACCTCCAAAGTCCGTCCCGAGGACCGTAGTGGTATGGGACCCGTCAAAAAGTAGAATGGAACTTCAAAATTCTATCCAAAACTAATTATTTTTTATTAGCCAATATATTGAAAACGGATAATGATTTTTAAAAAACTGATTGCGGCATTGTGTTTACCGTAAAAATGTATTTCTATATGATGGGTCACAACCCCACCTTTAATTTAAAAATAAATAGTTGAATCCAATATTACTGATCCAAGATGGCGGCCAAAAATATTAACTAAATCAAAATGAAGTATAAGTTGGTCAACAATGATCGGGGGTGGTCCAGAGTTGATATCTTTAGAAATGTATAAAACTACTAATTTAAAACTCATCCTGTATAATGTCAAGATACAGGACCTCGATGCACTCATTGGCTTAGTATTACATTTTATTTTTAGCGAATTTTCTATGCAATAGTGAAATATTAGAATGATCTGTGAGCTGAGGGCCCAGGCCCATTATATAAATTCCTAACCTGATCTCTGAACCCTTGTCGGGGTTCCTATAAACCGTATATATGTTTATATTCAGTGTGTCGATTTGTTATGCTCACTATTGGGATCTTGAAAACTGTAGAGATACAATTAGGTTCAATTACAGTGCGAGTATCGAAATAAAGTGACTGACACAACGGCCCGGCCGCACGGCGACCAAACATTCTATTTCATAACCTCGTAACGTAAAACACATGGTTAGACATTTCCAATAAACGTTATAAAAATAGTCAGCTAAACACGTTTTTGCACATATTTTTAAAGATTTTGTTTTTATTTTATCCCGATGAGTTTATATTAATAGTTATATTTAAAAAATACTAATTGTGACATTTTAAATTGTAATTCCTGTTTTTGTTCAGCGAATTTCCCATATAGGGGAGAAGCTGTTACCGCAGTCGGCATGGTAAGATCTAGGCCCGGGACCACGATAACTTTTCGTGTTTAGGTCCCCAGATGCCAAAAAAACCATTGTCAAAACTGCACATATACAGAGTGGGGACCGCGTCTAGGTGTCACCCCGTCAACCTGTCACCCCGACAAACCATCACCTTTTAAAACAGGTTTTGAGGTGACGAGTTGACGCGCATCGTCCCCGACAACCCGTCACCATTTGAAGGAGGTGACAGGTTGTCGGGGTGACACCTTGACGCGAGCGTGCGAGGTGACGGGTTGTCGTGTACGGAGGCGTCTAATCGTCACCTCCAAAGAGAGGAGGTGACACCTTGTCGGGGTTACACCTTGACGCGAGCGTGAGAGGTGGCGGTTTGACGTCGATGCAACTGACAACTTGACACCACAGCAAATCGCCACCCCGATACACTCCTCCCTTTGAACTAAAATTAAATATTTGCACACATAATCAATTCGTTTAACACTGCAATAGAGAGAGCTTCTTAGACTTTATATTTGGTCTGGTCCAACAAAACCGCTGATGATTTTTGTGGTGAATGGTTCTATCAGTGGTTTTAAAATTTATAATGCGTGAATTCTACTAAACGTATTTTTCAGCTCGCTTCAATGCTGTTTGTCATGTTTATAATAATTCTAAGGTAGTTAACAAACTTTCGCAATACCGCAGAAGTAGTCATTATAGAAATGATTTTGCAATTTCGTCAAAACGTCATCGAAAAATTTGAACACAATCCCCTTAGTAGTTAAAAATAAGTTTCACTGGGGGGTGACCATAATGAAAATGTGTTTCATGTGCAAGCTGCAGTTGGTTTATACGCATAAGGCAAGACATTTTTCAAAGCGTACTCACGCGTACTCATTCGTGTCTATATCATTGCATTTTTTCCGTTACTAGATGGGATCTGACGAAATGTTGTTGAGTTTGTCATTACGTATTGCTAGATTCAAAGTGATGTGATTGATTATCGTGAGAATTTGATCAATCCCGCAAATCACACTTCGCATAGAATTTACATATTATTTATTTTCTATGTCGCCTTCATGAGAAAAGTTGAATAGTTGAAACCACTGATATGAAAAAAATTGTAGTATCTAAAGAACCGTTCACCGCAAAAATCATCCCTCTAACCAATGAAATAACTGTGCTGTCACAAAACAAAATGTGAGCGCTATTTTTGGACCAACCGTTATACGATTAGGCCTACTAGCAGTTTCCCGTGGCTACGCACACGCTCAAACTGAGGTTATAAACCAGTTTCTTGTTGTTGCCTTTAAGACGAAACCCCAAAGAATAAATTATAAGGTAAAACTTCAACATGTATGCTTTATTACAGTTATTGCTTATTTCGTTTTATCAGTTGGTATGTTAAAAAATTAAGACGCTATTATGAAGGTTTATTAAGATGGCTTATAAGGACTATGAAACGACTACCTATCATGAAGACTTCACACGCTATTCTTTAAGATATAATTATTTGGAGTTGAGAATATACTATGTTAGATCAATCTCGTGTTAAGGTTATAATGTATAAGAAACTATCTTTGTTTAACTGGTATTTCTGTAACTTTAAAAGGCATTTCTTTAACTGAATTTTAAATTTTGTTTCCGAGGTTAATGATAAGTTTTCTGGTAATTTGTTAAGCGATTTTGGCCCGAGATTTGGAGGTAGTGTAGCGGCTAATTCCAATCTATGAGGAGTTTGTGTATGTGTCTTTGTCTAGTAATTATGGCTATGAATATCTGTACTGGTTACTATTGTTGTTGATTTAAATTTATAATATAATTATTTAGCTTTTGTTAGTAATACTGATTTTGTCTTTGAATGGCATACAACAGTAATACTATTAATCCCCATGATTGCTATCGCATTACATGTTGTAAGCAAGTTTAACTTAATAATTTAATGTACTTTAAAATGTATATCCATTAACTTGTAAGCCCATGTTTTTCTGTTTTTTTACTATTGTTAATTTTGCATTGGGATAGCAGTGTAGCACTAAATAGTCCCAAAAGTAACAATGACATTGAATGTTGTTTGTAAATATTAATTTATTACTTATTATTTATTCACACTAAATTATATAGGTGCATTATTTAATTTATAAGTCATTGGTTTCCTTTATAATACTCATTTGTATTTAACTGTCGAATTTAATGTTGGAGACATATTGTCCTTTTTTCATTCCCTTGTGATTTTTAATGTCCGGTTTTAGTTGTCAAGCCATTGTTTATTTGTTGTCAGTAATACTGATTTTTTAATTGAAGAGGATAGACCAATAATACCAATTAATCCCCATAGTTTCTATTTCATTGAATATTGTACAAAAGTCGAATTTTATAATTTAATGGTCTTTTTAATGTTTATTAATACTATCTTAGGCTATAGTTTCTGTTTTTTTCATGTTAAGTTTTGCATTTTACAGGATACCACAATAGCACTAAATAATACTATCACATTACATTTCGTAAATATAACTGTACTTTATTAATATTTTGCGATTTCTTATGGAACTTAGTTATGTGTAAGTTATTGTTTTGTTGTTGTAATACCTAACTATAACATGTAGTAGAATAACAAAATGGCACAAAATAATACTAATAGTTACTGTCGCGTTGTCAATATTTTTCTTAGTTACAAAGAAACATTTGTATATTTTAAGATTGTTCAATAAATTATAAACTTTAAAAAATATAACATAGTAAGTTATTCTATTTATAACCCTAATTTATCTCCAAACCAAAAGACCATCTTGTGAAGATACACCATGGTTCAAAGTGTTAATTTAAAATACTATAAAATTACATTTTTGAAGAATTTTCAAAGATGGATAAGGTGCTCTAAACAATTAAGTACTTGGTTGAAATGAAATTATGAAAATGTACAATGTCTTATGGGGTTTTTACATTAGAAAGCATGTTACTCAATTGTTGGTGTATTTGTATAATCCCCAGCAACCTGGCGCCTACTTTATAGCCTGACTGGACCTTCTCCCAATCTTATAATGCGCAAAATTGTATTCCTAGCATTGCAGGTAAAGAAACCAGGAGTCAGAACTGCCAAAAAATCAATGTTTTCAGATTTCAATCAAATTGGAATAACTGTATGTTTTTACACTGGTTTTGAGTTTTAAAAGTTCTGTATGTGAAAATTCACTTCCCTCACGTCAGCGTGCTGCGTGAGAACTCGTTTGTTTTTGTTTTTTACTATAACATTTTAGAACCACATATTTTGTTTGCAACTTTAAAAACGTAATAAATTTTTTAAACTTCAGTGAATTTGTGTATAAACCCAAAATATAAAATGTTTATCCTATTACACCGAATTTCAATTTCACCACATTGAATTTGATGACCGGAGTCAATCAAGAAACTCATTTTTAATATTCAAATTGATGTTACTTAACAAATTTTTACGGGTTTTTGAGTTATAGTTATATTTACCGTGTAGCATTTTGATTTAAAAACGTTTTAAATCTTGAATCCACTTGTAATTGTTAACAATTTAAAAGTTAAATTCCTTAATTTGTTTAGCATCCATTATCTTCAAATCATTTCAGGTATATATGCGAAAGGCATTTCCAATTTCTATTCTTTCCACTTTTGGTATTTCTATTTGCCATTGCTTGCTACCATTGAGGAACGGTAAGCGCACTCCTAGTAGTAAAAGATTCAATAATGTTTTATTGCACAAGCAACCTGCAAAAAATAGTTGTTTTACATTAAATTATTAAAGTGTTAAATTTAAGTTATAGAGTCAAACACGAGTAAATATTATATGTTTATTTATACGTTTTATAATTAAAAATTTGATAAAAATCGGAACATTGATGTAGTCTCTATGTCTGTACACTTATACACGAACTGACAGATTTCCTCTCTCAAACAATTTATTTTGTTCTGGGAGAATTAATTCGAATGTTTCCACTAAAAACTTAAAACTATAACAATTTTACCAAACAATACGTATATTATGTGGCTGCAGTGTGAGAAAATTAAAGTGAGAAAAATGCCAAGGAAATTAGCGACTCTTAGTAACCGGAATCAATCGAGGCACCTTAATTAAAGTCCTGAAGGCTATAGTCTTATTAGTTACTTTTGTGGCCTAGCCCATCATCAGAGAACCAGAATATTTGTAGGCATCAGTTACTATGGATAATAAGACTAGGGCAAGTTCTTAATCCTGGAGGGGAATTTTATTTTTCAAATTATTATCTTTAATACATAAGTTATTAGTTAACTATCCAACTCAAGTGAAATAAAACAAAAAATGTTTAATTACTGTTTTTTTAACTAATTATTACTGTCTTTATCTGTGAGATTAATATTTTATTGATATTTAAGAACATTTATACAAAAATGGAATTTTCATTTCTATTACAAACTCAATTATACTGTAATTATTCGAGAACCCATTATTTAATGCAGAAATGTAAACACTCTGAAACCTCAGTTCTTATGTAGAGCCATCAGTTATCAATACAGGCCTAGTTTCGATAACTTTCAATTTATACTGATTCTGAAAAATTATTGAATACTACACGGTAATTAGGCTAATAGAGTTATGCAAGCACGTTAAAGGAGAGGGGGGAGTGAAGTTTCGTTGGAGGAAGATCCTCGGAAGGAGGGAAGTTGCAGTGAGAGCATCGTCCAGAAGACAACTGGTGATCCATGCCATTTCTTTTATTATCTAATTTGATTATGTTTTAAATGAATTACCAAATTTCAAATTTATATTTTATTTCAGCTATCTCAATAATAATTATCGGTTTCCGAAATATAGATCATGTGGTTTATGTTGCTGGATGGCACGAATTGAATTAATGCATATTATTAAATATAGTGTATCTGTTTCTTCCTGCCCCCATCTGACCTGGTGGGTTTTAAAACAGTTAAGTTTAGTTAAAAATACTTTTAAAGTTGGAATCCATGATCCTAAAACTTCTACATTACAAACATCCAAATCAATTACCCAAAACTATATATATGTAAGATAAATATCACATTTAAAGGCCCAAACATTACAAAAATAGACCTTAGAAAAAACACAGTCGTAGATGACAACTTAAATAGATTGAAGAAGAAAACCTCTTACAACAAATGGGTTTATATTGGTAGAGTAGAAAGTGGCTACTAAATTTTGTCCACAGAAAGAAAAAAAACAGTATGCTTAAGACAAATGCAAACTCGCAAGCATGCATAAAACCAGAAAGCCTAATTTAGTTCGGAGATATTAGATTTTTACCTCAGTATTATTTCCAAAAAATAATATATTTTGCAAATGTTTACTACTAATAATAGTGTATTAAGATTAGCAATACTATAATTTTAAAACATTTGAACTCTTTGGAAATTATTAGTTTAGGAACAATTACATAACTCAAAATACTGTTGCAATACCTAAACCTGAGAGCATAACAGCTTTTCTTTTTTATCACCAATATCTCAATTATTTGTGAATGCATACATTGATAAACTTGGTATCATATGGTTGGGGCCTTCATATGGTTGGGGCCTATCGATATTTGCAAAAAAACTAATTTTAGTCGATGGTCTCGTAGCAACATATTTGCGTACTCAGCCCTAATGTCATTCTTATGGATATAATAAGGGAAGTTTAATCCCCCCTTTAATTATCAACATAAATTATAACAACTTTGTATGTTGCTTCACGAATTATGTTGATATTTGTAAAAAAAGTTTTTGTTTCTTGTTGCATACTCAGCCCCAATATTATTCTTACGGAGAATAAGTAAAACTTTATATTTTGCTTATTTTTGAACATATATTGATACAACTTGGTAATTAGCTTCATCTAGATCTGATCTATTAATACTAATATAAAATACTCTTGGAGGGTTAAACCTGCTTACACAGGGACGTTGTTTTATTCCATGTTATTCTTATGGAAAATAAATTAAATGCTATTTCTCCTTTATTTATGAATATAATTTGGAGAAACTTAGTACGTGCATTTATTCCTGTGGTTATGATATATTTATATTTGGAAAGAATTCCCAGTTTTAGTCTCCCTTGATAAGGCAAACTTGCGTAGACTGTTCAATGTTATTCTTACGGAGGAAAAATAAGATGTAATTCCTTACTAATTTATCTATATTCTTTGGTTAAATTAAACTGGGTAATCTTGTTAACGTGTTGGGGAGGTAAACATATTGGAAATTCATTGAGTACGCAGGTTTTCTGTGACGTAGGTATTTGATTATAAGATTACTTATGTTTTTATATTGAGTTATGAGGCTTAGTGTTCTACGCAAACTATATAACATTTGTCCAGTAAATGGGTCGAAACACTCAGATCAGTAGGCCTACGTCTGGCAGGTTCTAATACTATATTAAATTATTTCCTCATTAGATGTCATTTGCCATAAATGACTGTAGCTGTAACTTGTCCTAGGGGGACGAACGCACGGTCCTTATAAAGAAGGCTTGAGTACGCACAGGTGGGTTTCAGCTCCGTTCTAGAACGTACAAATTGTTGTTCCTCGCTAGGCTATATGTGGGAAGGAGGTGTCATCGCAGTATAAGCATAATTTACAACTATTGCATATATTTGCATATGGTTAGGTCCTCGTAAGTACCAACATATCTGGGATTCTATCAACAAAAAACTCAGATTAGTTATGAAGTGTATTTGTACATTTTAATTTGCTGTGAACCTGTCACCTATAAGTGTGAAAAAGGCAGATTCATAGGAAAACATTTCTAAATTACATCAATCAAGATGTCCTGATACAATTTACACTGTGTCTAAGTCCTCGCAATATATCTATGTGTCATTTTAGGAGATGTCCTCGCAGGATAATCCTACGATACAAATTATGTGTATTACTGGTCCTCGCAAGCACTGGCAGATGCGGGTCCTCGTAAGAAACAGACACATTTTAGTTTTTGTATTGTATTTATACTTTTTTAACTTAAAATCTCTCCAATAGCGTAAAAACGACTGTTTCATAGTAATTATTGGTTTAACTAAATAGTTCACATAGTCCTTGTAAGATTTATACCTCGTCAAGGGCCTCGCAAGATATCTATATCTTATGTGTAAGTAAGGGTCCTCGCAAGATAAACTATGACACAACTAATGTGTATTATCGGTGGGTGGGCTGGTCCTCGGAAGCACTGGAAGATGCGGGTCCTCGTAAGAAACAGACACATTTTAGTTTTTTTATTGTATTTATACTTTTTTAACTTAAAATCCCTCCAATAGCGTAAAAACGACCGATTCATAGTAATTAATGGATTAACTAAATAGTTCAAATGGCCCTAGTAAGATTTATACCTCGTCAAGGTCCTCGCAAGATATCTATGTCATATGTGTAAGTAAGGGTCCTCGCAAGGTAGCATACGATGCAAACAGTGGTGTGTAATATGTGTGTCAACAGGTCCTCGCAAGTGCAGGCAGATGCGGAGTCCTCGTAAGAAAAAGACACTATTTTTTTTTTGGAGTGCCTTTAAACTTTTTTTATGAACCTTTTCCCTAATACTGAAACCAACATCCGTATCATATTTTTGTATTTTATTATCAACCCGATCTAGTGGTCCTCATAAGAATGCCACAGCGTCAAAGTCCTCGCAAGGTACCCTATGTACGTATACGTGTGTGTGTGTGTGTGACTGTGTGTCTGTGTGGATTTGAACAGAGCTAGAGCATTAACCAATGAGCCGATTTTTATGAAATTTGGTATGTAGGTACTAATCCACGATATCTCCAGGATTTTTTTAATTTTTTTGAATTTTTTATTTTTAAGGGTAATTATCCCCCAAGAACCGCCAAAAATCATGAAAAATCAATATTTCTCAAAAACGGCTCTAACGATTTTGATTAAACTTTAGTCGTTTGTAGAACTTTAGTTTTCCAACAAAATGGCACTACCCACAATTCTGTAAAAATTCGGGTTCAGATATTATAGGACTTAAAACATCAAAAATTCAGTTTTTTGGATTTTTCATAAAAAGACATAAATATAAAAAAATATTACTATTCACCATAAAAAATAGCTCAAAAAACTAAATAATTTAGTATTTTGAATTACTATTCTACGATTGCTGGTTTCGGAGAAAATTGAAATTTTCATTTTGCGGTAAACGCAGTACGTTATCCAAAATTATTCTTATGGGGGATACAAAAATTACTATTTCTCTCTTATTTACTGATCAATTTCATTCAAACTTGATATGCTTCTCAATTTAGCATTGACCAACAGAGGAAATTCGAAATATGTTGCCCCTTAATAACCCTGGAGGGGAATAGGGGGCATTTCCCCTCTTAAAACCACGAGTGTAGTAGCAATGGATTCTGTAGTGCCTCCAAAGTAGGGATTCGGGTGGATGTTTTTTAAAACAACTTGTTTACAAGATTTTCTGTACATTCGACCGTGCTTTGTATTCTATATTTAGTAAATAAAAAGTAATTTATTCGTTAAAGTTGGGCTAAAAGAGAGAAAGTATGTGTTAGTTTCCTGATACCGTTTATTCCATTATGATGTTATACTACTGAAACAGGTAATCACTCTGAACATAATGTCGATTTCCCACTACTCTAAAGCTCCATCGCCTCATAAACTTGCTGTGGTTTCTAATCAGTCGTATAAACAAATCATAAATTCCAAGGATAATGATCGCGCGACAATAATTGTCTGATTAAAATTTGTTATATCCAATGAGTCCAACAAGCCTAATGCTAATTTATACCGTAGAGCTTTTTCTTCTACCGGGTTTAGCGATTAGTGCTGTAGTAACTGGTTTCATACCAACATGCATTGATTACCCGAATTGAATTTTTTGGAAAAATTTCATACCTTTCATCTGATATGTAGGGTTATTACAACCTTGAAAAACACAACCATCTTAAAAGCTGTCATCACTTTGGGAAATTTATGTTTCAGAAAGAAAGTAACTATACCAATACGAGATAAAAAAGAAAACAAAGACCGCCCCAATGTGTTGTGACGGACAATGTCAACAAAAAAAAACATCATTTAATAATCTCTTGTTTGTATCTCTCAAAAGTGTATTTTAACTCGGTTGCTGTTATTGTTTCAAAAATATACTTTATGCATAGTGTTACTGTTAAAAATAGATATGAAAAATATGTTTTTACTTTATGGCACTTTAAAAGAACTATGAAAAAATTGGCTTCCTTTAGGTTTTGGTTGTTGTTGCTTAGCAAGTATTACTTTTATAAGAGGTTTAAAGCTTATTTTACAGTTAATCTTCTAAAATCTGTGTTTCGGTAAATATTTTATCCATTTATATTATGTTAAGACAAATAATCTTTTAGAATCTATTCGAAATATAAATATAAAAAGCTTTTGACTTATTGACAGTAATTGTTTTACATTTCATCAAACACCGAAGTATTCTATTATTTTAACAGAAAAATAGTTTAAATTACTTCTAAACCAAAGTTTTGATTGTTTAAAAGAGAGGAAAAAAGTAGTTATATATTTTTTATTAATAACATTAATCTGAATTTTCCCTGTTGTGTTACATAGTATTAGACACCATACTAATAGTCTGGATGTATATTAGTAAAAATATAGTTCACCTTGTTATTGTCTCTGTTGTTTACATTCACTATCTTATTATAATAACTCACCAGTTCAATGTGGACGTTGTGATATATATTTAGTTGTATTTCATATCCTAACGTTCTTGTTGGGAATCATTTAGGTGAAATCTTTTATAATCTTTTAAACATAACAACGGCGGCTCTTTGGCTCGAATAGATAAGTACCATAAAATAAAGTATTTATTCTTTATAACATATTTAGTATTAACTATAACGAAACATAAATATTATATTGGTCAATAAAGCTTTTTTAAGTTATAAGTATTTTTCATGTATTGCTCTTAAAAACCAACAGACGGAAGGCCAAGCATGTTTCCGACGTTAAATAAGGCATTCTTTCTTCACCCGTCATAAAAAAATTGCTATATTTACAATAGTTAAAATTGTTCTTTAAGGTGATTGTTTGTGAAGGTCATTAGCCTTTTATTTTAAAGTTTATGTAAATAGTAGGTTTTATTTAGACTCACAATTTTATAGACCAGCATAACTGAAACTGACTAATTGCTCTACACTCTACACTAAATACAGCTTACATTAATTACGCCATATTTCAGATCTCTTTATTAAGGAAACTTTGTTTTCATTCAACGTCGTCTTCAATTTCTTTGCGAGGAAACAAAAACAACGTTTCTGGCTGGTGGCATCAGCGGGTTGAACTTTTTCTCCGTTTTGTTTTATTCAATCACTGTAATATAAAGAGTATTCCTGGTTGCGTAAATTAATGAAATTATATTTTATTTATGTCTTAATACAATTTGTCAATGTTTGTTGTTAGTAACTAAAACCATCACATACATACATCCAACATGAAACATAAATCCGACAAATCAAAGGTATGTTATATTTGGGAATATTTCAAACCTCTCGTTTTTCTGATTTTAGTAAATACATATTATCTTGCTCTAAAATACCTTTTTGTGTGGAAAAGAAAGATGCTATTTTACCGACCTGTCTAGTCAAGGGTAAAATAACATCTAATAAAATATAGTACAAAGAAATTAATTTTACATAAATACTCACATGACTGAAGAAATCCATGTGTTTTTACTACAAACGAGATTTATTAGCGGGATGTATCCAAGGGCATTACTCAGACTGACCGCGTAATCCACCGTGTAATGAGATCAGGATAAACCTCCCTTTCCAATCCACCCCTCCAACCCCGACCACCCCTCCAACCGCTCCTCCAACCCTCCTAGAGCCATACTGAAGTCCTGCCGCTCCAGTTCCCGGGTTGATATTGTGTCGCGGTTTATTCCAACCACATACTTATCGTACTATTAGTTTTGTCAAGGTTCCAAACGAGGGCTGCTCAGTTACGGTATCACAGTTCTCTTGGTCATTTTAACGTTTATTTAATGTAGTTATTCTCCGATTGGATGTCTTTCCTTGTAAAAAAGTATTTTCTGTTTATCTATTTTTTCTGTTTGTCATATTTCCTCTATGACTGGAATTTACCCCAGATGATGTTATTTTCCCTTTGGTAAAAACAAGAAATGACTGCAGGGTGAGTGCGAACTAGAGTCACAATTATATTACTAACCTAATTATAATCAAGTTTTCTCCATAAGCAGCCTGTTGAGAGCTCTACAGTTCCGTTAGATGTAGGGTGAGGCTCATCTGTCACATTATGTAATCTGTTTGTCACAGCTGAATCACTTGTGGAGTGTTTACATTTGAATATTTTAGTAGCCGTTGCCCAAAGTGCATACCTGTAGAGACTCTTTTCATCATCTGACATCTTTGCTCTTATTTATCTTAATTAGTGCTTCTTAAAACAATTTTACGGATTAATAAAGATTATGCTAACCCTAATCACTCATAAATGAGTAAAATGTGATCAATTTTTTTAATTCATTATTCCTACTACTGGATATTGATAAATCACTTGAAAATGTAGGTATTACCTGGCTAACCTTGGTATTACCAAGGGTATTAAACAAGGTAATACCTACATTTTCAATTTTAAAAACCTTTCTTAAAGTTAACTTTTGAAATGACAACAATTCTTTTGTAATAAGATATAACCAGACAAAATATTAAAACCATAATGGTTAGTATAATAAACTGAATATTAAACTGAAATATAGATAACAATTTATTGGCATAGACGTTTGATTAGATTTCTGTGATAAAGTTGGACTCAGCCCTGGAGAATAGTGTTAGGATAATTTAAAGACTTAGATTTGTTATTTGTTTCTAATTCTATAAGTTTTAAATCAGTGTTTTTGTCGCAGAAAATAATCTGGCAATATCCCATTAACAAAAGTACAACATAATAAATAGGGAAATAAATTAAAAAATTTGACACAACTTTAGTTCCTTGAGCGAAAACAAATGTACAGAACTGACCTTTTTCACTCAACTTCAAACTGAATAAAAACATCAAGTCCAATTCATTTGATTTCTCTCTAACCTAACCTATAACCTAGACAATTTTTTCTCTTTCTCTCATGCCCTAGTTCGACTGGACTGGTATTATATTAAGAAAAAAAAATTATCGTAAGAAGAACGATTCCGTATTCGTCCCATGCCATTCTTTGCTCGATGTAACTTCGTGGTAAATTTAAACACAGATCGCATCTACCATATCGAGATTTGTGCTTGATTTTCTTCCCCAAAATTGGGTTTTACTATTTACATATTGATTTTTAAAATACAAAGATTCGGATTTTACCATTTAATTCAACATGACACAAATAATTTAGTAGTTTCAATCATCGCTCTACGCCATTAGGGTGCGGAATTATTTAGGGTGGTAAATGCAGTACGTTGTACTTACTTTCTCATGGAGGATAGATAACAATCTAAAATCTGGTCCATTCATAGTTATTTTTAGATGCATCTTGTCACATAGCTTGTTATTGTTGTAGTGTACAGCTATTTTTATAAAGAAAGCTTTCAGTTAATAAAAACACGAAACACGAGTCACAAATATTTAAAACAGTTAACAAAGTTTTTTCCCTGCGCTCTGATGGAAAAATATGGAATCTTTTAATCCGTGGTTGATTAAAGTTACATATTTTAGCCAGAGATTTTATTTTTAATAATAAATTCTCTGACTCAGGTTTGACGAAGTTATTTGTGGTTTGGTGAACCTGTTAAATGTTTTGTATTTGTTTAAATTCTCGCAAATACACATTACATTTGATCATTGTTTTGGTTGTTTATTAGCAGTTCTGCCTAATACAACTAAAACATTAATAGTTTTACTCCTCAGTTTATTTTGATTTAAAACTCATTCACAAAAACTTGAAACTTTAACATTTTAGGGCCTTAAATACTATACAAATCTGCAATTAAATCTCTGATATTCAGTTAAGACGTAGACGTAACTAAAGAGAGTTTAAGACAAATATGTATGGACAAGAATATCCCATCAGCAGCTTATGTGCTGAAACCCTTGGTAGTGAATTTCCTTTGGTAAGTGAACTATTAGCATGACCCGCACGGTGAAACTTAAACCCGGGACCACCATAGAAGTTCCTAACGTGACCCCTTGAACACGTTTTGGGGGGTCGTTAAAAATTATATATATATATATATATATATATATGTGTATATTTATTATTTTTAAAAGAAAATTACCAGAGTACCCTTCAAAATTCATTTTTAATTCACTGACACGTGTTTCGAGGTTTACCTCATGATCACAGTGCAGCTAATAACCTTAAACTTAAAATTAAATAACCTGTAAATAAATAAAACAGTATGATAATTTTGTTAACATATGCTAAATTATCTATCTATATATGATTAATTACTTTTGATTTTTTTGATTGTTTCAAAGATTGGATTTTTTTGTTGCGCCTGCATTATATTTAGTATATTAGTTTTGTCTTCTGAATAATTCATGTAAATGTGAAGCTCTTCTTTTGCATTCATTTTGTCACCTTTCTTTTCAATAGACAAAACTTCTAAACTTTCTTGCAGTGTACCAAAATTGTGATCTGTAGTTAAAATATGTTCGGCAAATTTTGATTTTTGTGTGGTTTGGTTATTTGATTTTATAGCTTGAATATGCTCTTTATATCTACATTTAAAATTACGTCCAGTTTGCCCAACGTAATATTTTGGGCATTCCTTGCATGTCAATTTATATATTCCTAATCGGTCAAAAATGTCGGCGTTTTGATTATGTGAGCCGTTTGAAAATTTTGTTATCAAATGAAATGTATTATTCCTGGTTTTATAGCTGACTTTTAAGTTTGTATTTACGAAGGTTTTTCTCATAGCTTTGTTCAACACAGAACTATAAGGCATACAGATAAACTCTATCTTGTTTTGTCCATCAAAATTTTGTGAAGTTTTATTTTTAATTTTTCTTATGAGTTTTGTCTATTGAAAAGAAAGGTGACAAAATGAATGCAAAAGAAGAGCTTCACATTTACATGAATTATTCAGAAGACAAAACTAATATACTAAATATAATGCAGGCGCAACAAAAAAATCCAATCTTTGAAACAATCAAAAAAATCAAAAGTAATTAATCATATATAGATAGATAATTTAGCATATGTTAACAAAATTATCATACTGTTTTATTTATTTACAGGTTATTTAATTTTAAGTTTAAGGTTATTAGCTGCACTGTGATCATGAGGTAAACCTCGAAACACGTGTCAGTGAATTAAAAATGAATTTTGAAGGGTACTCTGGTAATTTTCTTTTAAAAATAATAATTATAATAGTAGCCCTATGCAGTGAACTTAATAATATAATATATGTATATATATATATAGACATATATATATATATATATATATATATATATATGTGTGTTTGCACTCTAGCGGTCGCAATTTTTGTCCGATTTACTTCAAATTTGGTAGGCACGTTCCTTTCTGTAATCGGTTTGACAAGTTCGTTGGGCAAAACAATCGGAAAACTCTAAACCCCTTTTTTTGGGGATTAATCTTTCAAATTTCGAGTTTTTGGGCCCAAAAAGGGTCATAAAAGCCCCATATGTAAAATAAGTGGATGTAAAAAGATGGGAATTAGAGAGGCAAAAGTTTTAAGCCCTCTCTCGTCATTCTAGCTTAAATAGTTACCGAGTTATTAAAGAAAATGTGTATCGACCAAACGCAGTACGTTGTCTTATGGGGGTTTTACATTAGAAAAGCCTGTTATTCATTTGTTGGTGTACTTTTACCATCCCCAACAACCTCACGCCTACTTTAATGCCTGACTGGACCTTCTCCTAACCTTATAATGCACAAAACTGTATTCCCAGCATTGCAGGTAAATAGAACCAGGAGCATCAGAACAGCCAAAAAATCAATATTTTCAGATTTGAATAACAATTGGAATAAATGTATATTTTTAACTGATTTTGATTTCTTATAGTTTTTTATGTGGAAATTCACTTCCCTCACGTCAGCGTGCTGCGTGCGAACTCGTTTTGAGTTGGTTTAACTTACCACTAAAAGAATGCGTCACCAGTAAAAGGATTACACTTTCAAAATGTTTTTCTATTTTGCTCAGTCGTGATCTGGCAATTAACTTCGGGTTGAAATGTGAGCGCTCAAACCACTATGCCATCCATCCATTCAAAACATCAAAGTTATTTGAATTTGTTGTGGCAAAATAATAAAAAACATAAATTATTACAAATATAACGACTGATCTGCTAACCTCTCCAAATATATCGGAGAAGAGCACGAGGAATACAAAACAAGAACGTAATAGGCATGGCAGAACCAGTTTATATATTGCAGTGAATTGTGGTGTAATTAAAGATGTAAGCTTGATAAGTAAAAGGTTTGTCATTACTGTTATTGGTTTTGTTACACAGCGTATATTAAGTTTATGAAATTAGTGCACCAACTAATAAGGACGAACCAAATATCAAATAAAATAACAAATATATATTTTAGATATAAATTACTTAACGAACCTATTCTAAATTGAACCAAACTCTTTCTAAAATTTGTACAATGAATCTTTTAATAAAAACGCAATTGGTAAAGAGTTTCATTAAGAGAGTTTGAAGTCTCTCGCAGGCTCTTGAACAGTTTTAATAACTTTTCATTAATACGGTGGTATCAAAAACTTACAAATATTAAGGCATACCTATGTGAATTGCATCCTCCCATCCAATACAAATTAATTAATAAAATAAATAATATTTAATTTTGTTTTATACATTACCTATAAATATGTTTATATGTATACATTAATCAGTTTACCTCTTTTAATTTTGTAAATGTAGTAGTATGTTGTAACCTAAATTAATTAATATAAATCAATATTTTATCATTTGGCAGGGGGCCAAAGAGCATTTCATCTTATAAAATACATTTAGTGCAGGAAAATAGTGTTGGATTCCAGAATTTTTATTTATCAGGCTAAAAATTGGTGGAGATGTAAAGAATGTTTAATTTCATTTTTTTTTGTACATAAGTGTGGTATCAAAGTGACGCTGAACATATGCTTGCAGCGTAAGCTTTGGACCGCATCATAGTGGTGACTGTAACAGAATGCTGTAAATGAAACTAGTTCGACTAGAGCACGCTGACGTCGAACTAAGTGTATTTCCACATTAACAAACTTTACAAATCAATAATGGTGGCATAACATAGACTTATTAAAATGTTAAAGGAAATCTGAAAAAATTTAATTTGTTGTCTGTTCTGATGCTCCTGGTTCTAATTACCTGCAATCCTGGCAAAACAATGTTTTTTACATTACACAATGTTTATTACATTATAAGGTAAGGAGAAGGTCCAGTTGAAGGTGGCCTCCGGGGTACTGGGATGATGAAAGTACACCAGCACATGAATAACAGCCTCTTAGAATGTTAAATCCGCATAAGGCAACGTGCTGTGTTTAGTCAATATACATTTTCTTTAATAACTCGGTAAATATTTGTGCTAGAATGATGAAAGGGGGCTTGAAACTTTCGCCTCTCTAATCACCATCTTTTTCACATGCAATAAATGTACGTTCGGGGCTTTTCTTACCCTTTTTAGGCCCAACGACTAAAAGTTTGAAAAATAAAAATTCCTGAAAAGGGGGTTAATTCGAATTTCCCGATTGGTTTGCCCAACGAACTTGTCCAACTGATTGTAGAAAGTAATTTCCCTACTAAATTTTAGGCGTCATCTGCCGAAGTTCTTGCCGATTCTGATGTGCAAGTGGTATTCCAGCGTCATCCATTCTTAGCCAATGCAACCACAAGGGTCATCGCTCTATTAGGAAGCCACCTAAACAAAAACGGAATCCAAACGCAACATGCGAAAGCTGATGCAGACCGTCTGATAGTCCAAACAGCCATCCAACTACCCAAGGAAGGAAAAATGCTGTCACTGTTAGGAAGGACACAGACTTATTCTTCCTTTTATTTACTCTTACTGACCTTGAACAAAAATCCAAATGCTTATCCCACTTTCAAAAGCTCATCCACAAAATATATTTTCATCCATGGCACTGCAAAAAAGAATCGGCAATATCTATGAGCATCTAATTTTCCTGCACGCTATGTCCGGTTGTGATACCGTGTCAGCACCCTACAGGGAAGGGAAGATATAAGCCTTCAATGTTCTGAGTAAATCGCCATATCTTTGCCAATCAGTCAATATGTTCAATCGGGATGAAGCTACACAGACGGAAATCATCGAAGCTGGAGAGGAATTTATTGTAGCCCTGTGAGGAGGAAAAAGCGATGAGGACTCAACACAACTCGATACAAACAGTACCTGAAAAAAATATCGAAGGAACGTCTTGACGGTGAATTTGACCTTTCAACACTTCCACAGACTTATGAAGCTGCTAGAGAACAAAGTCTCAAAGTGTACCACCAGGTTCCAGAATAGTGCGAAACCACCTACAGAGTGAGGATGGAAGAAGAACGAGATAGATACATTTACTCCAATTCCTACTTCATTACCCCCTTTACCGGACAACCTCCTCAACTTGGAAAGTTGGGCATGTAAGATCGGGTGTAACAGGTATTGTGGATGTCTAAAAAATGGTTTATCTTGTTCACGATTGTGCATCCAACGGTTATGGTAATAAGATCAATGCTACAATAGTACTAGATGAAGAAGGGGACGATCATTGGTGGACCTGATTCACCAACGAGTCCAGTTCCGACAGAGAAATCAACACTACCGTCTTGCATTTGAGGTCACTTCGCAGAAAGAGAAAAAGTCACATCAAAGCAAATAGTTTAATAACTCACCAAATTATCAATTACCAAACAAAATAGATTTAGGTTTTTTAGAGGTTATATAAATAACAAAAAAATATCATAAGTAAAAGGAAGTAAAATTAACACGACTGGTTTTTAATTATTATTAATTTAATTCCCTTTACGGCATTATACAACAGTTACCAACGTTATTGATTTGAAAGGTTTTTTAATGTGGGAATTCACTTCCCTCACGTCAGCGTGCTCCATGCGAACTAGTTTGATTTATATCATTCTCTTACAGTCACCACTATGACACGGTCCAAAGCTTACGCTGCAGATTATGCTCAGCATCAGTTTGATGGCGCTTTTATAAACCAAAAACAAATATTGTTACATATTCGTGTGCTTATTGACTTGATCTACAAGATTTATATGGGTACGTTCTATCCCCGATGAGTAAAAGAGGTCTAAAATATACTTTGAATGCAAGATCAGTATTACCTGGCAATCATTGTTGGTTAATTTTTAGCATAAAAATTTAAAATTTCCATACAAATATATATACATATATTTATATATAATGGCTTTAAACATGTGGTTTACACCCGACAAATAATTTAGACCAAACTGCACGGTTTTATCGCAATTACGTGTGGTTTTATGCTTGAATATGTGACTCAAGGGGGGAAATCCATGATGGCGGTCATTTTTCCATGATGGCGGCATGTTACCCAAGTGGGTTTTTTTGAGAATTTTAGTATGATGTTTCCAGCTGTACGTACGACATCTCCACCAATTTTCAGCCTGGTAAATGAAAATTCCGCTATTAGGCTAAATAACAAAATCCTGCACTAATTAGTGTGTTTTTTATCAATAAAAAAGTTATTAAAAAACTAAATATTGGTTTTATTTTGTGTCTATCTACGCCATTAGATTTGTTTACAAGGTCGACCTGTTATTATAAATGAATGGATTAAATTAAATCAATTAATGAATACCCCAATGAAAAATGAAAGCTGGGTCCAGTATCGACTGCAACAAAAAGTAAAAGACAAAAATACAATTAATTTTATAAATATATTTAAACACATTTATCAAGGACAACTATATTTGTCTATATACAATATATAAAGAATAGTATAGCCAACCTTATGAGTATGAATTCACATTTTTAAATATATATTATTTTATGAATTAAAACGTACTGTACACTTTTTGTATTGAATACAGAAACTCATAACAAATACTCGGTTTGATAAATTAAGTTATTACATATATTTTAGCTACAACATATGTTAGACTCTCCATGGAGGAAGATTTCCATAGATAATAATTCGAGGCAACAAACAAACAAAATATTAACAACTAGAGGTTCTTCCGAGAAACAAACTTTACCTTTACTAATTTACCTACTCTGATTCTCTAACATTATCTAAATACTAATTTACACTTTGCAATAACGTATACATGGTTTACCTTTGATACTTGAAACACCACAATACACACTTGATAATACATGTGATAAAAACATTAACAATTTTAATTTTTAAGTTACATAGACCACTTATAGATGGTCTGCCATTATCTACAACAACTGGCCAGCTTTGCATTTCAGAAAGTGTGTTCTTATCTATAGCACACATTTAGACAATGAGCCCAGACATGTTTGGCACTCTATGAAGTATCCAATTACTCTTAATCGATATATATATATATATATTATAGAACTTTATAATTTTAAATTGTAATCATTATAATCGTTGCAATCTCCAGAACCTAATATTTGATTGATTGGAAAATGTTCAAAGATTTACAGTTAATAAAAGCTTTACAGCCAGCCTAGATCAAAACTCTTAAGTTAAACAACAATAAAATTACCCCAATGCAACATTAAAACACAGTTTGTAGCTTTTAAATTATTTCTAGACGTGTAATGATTGTATTGCTATTTGAACTAATAATCCATTATTCGATAAGGGGATGCAATCACTTTTCCCAAAACCCCAACAAATCGTGTAAACGCAAAGTTTTTCTACCGTCTTAGTAGGGTGTATTGGACACTCCGAGGGCAGGAGGGACAGGAGGGACGCCCCCCCCCGAGCCCCCCCCCTCGCGAATTTTTTTTTTGCGAATTTTTTTTTGCGAATTTTTTTTTTTGAGAATTTTTTTTGCGAATTTTTTTTTGCGAATTTTTTTTTGCGAATTTTTTTTTTGCAAATTTTTTTTTTTTGCGAATTTTTTTTTGCGAATTTTTTTTGTTGTTGCGAATCCTAACCTAACCTAACCTAACCTAACCTAACCTAACCTAACCTAACCTAACCTAACCTAACCCATCCTAACCTAACCTAACCTAACCTAACCTAACCTAACCTAACCCATCCTAACCTAACCTCGGATCAGATTTCTGATTGCAGATTCTTATTCGTCTAGTCGAGCCGAGAAATTTGAGTACCCACATCGTACACTTTGGATGATGTTTACAAAAAAGGGGCCCGCACCACACTTTTGACCTTTTTTTTTGCATTTTTGGAATCTCCTCGTCAAGCCGAGTATTCTCAGTACCCACATGACATACTTTGGATAATTAATACAAGAGTTGAACAGGGTAACGCTACAACCAACAGAGCTAGCCCATCAGCGCTTGCGGTCAATTGAACTACCAGTGAATGCAAATTTTGAGGAGAATATAATTGCAATGCTTTGAACATATACTGCAAAGGGGGGTGTATCGATACACCCCCCTTCAAGTACTCTGCACCGAGGCAGACGTTCACACAAATAAGCGTCGCGTCCAGTCTACTGTCTGGGAATTTTGGGATGTTGTAATTTGATACCTCGACTGGAGGGTGCAGGTGTTCACACAAAAAACCGACAAGTCGAGACCTGTCTGGGAATGCGGATGCTGTAATTTGATACCTCGACGGGAAGACGGCTGACCCTTCTAGGAACCCATAATTAGAGACCACCTGCGTCGAATTCCGAGCAATAAATCACCAGTTGTCAAACACCCATGGTATCATTCTTGTTTTAGGCTTCATCAATTCCTGACGTATGGGGGAGCGAAAATCTCCCCCTAGTAATTAAATCAACAGAACACCAGTTGTCACGGTCTCATTCTTGTTCTAGTCTTCAACAATTCCTGACGTATGGGGGAGCGAAAATCTCCCCCTAACCCATTATGTGTTAGGGGGAGCAAAAATCTCCCCCTAGTAATTAAATCAACAGAGCTAGCCCATCAGCGCCTGCGGACAATTGAACTACCAGTGAATGCAAATTTTGAGGAGAATATAATTGCAATGCTTTGAACATATACTGCAAAGGGGGGTGTATCGATACACCCCCCTTCAAGTACTCTGCACCGAGGCAGCTGTTCGCACAACCGACTGACGCGTCCAGTCTACTGTCTGGGAATGCGGATGTTGTAATTTGATACCTCGACTGGAGGGTGCAGGTGTTCACACAAAAAACCGACAAGTCGAGACCTGTCTGGGGTGCAGCTGCGCCCGACCCCAGGAGGGGCAGGAGGAGCAGGAGGAGCAGGAGGGGCAGGAGGGGCAGGAGGAGCAGGAGGAGCAGGAGGGGCAGGAGGAGCAGGAGGAGCAGGAGGAGCAGGAGGAGCAGGAGGGGCAGGAGGGGCAGGAGGAGCAGGAGGAGCAGGAGGGGCAGGAGGAGCCCCCCCCCCCGAGGTCTCGTCTGTGACACTTTGCCAGCCAAGACGCCTGCGGACAATTGAACTACCAGTGAATGCAAATGCGGATGTTGTAATTTGATACCTCGACTGGAGGGTGCAGGTATTCACACAAAAAACCGACAAGTCGAGACCTGTCTGGGGTGCAGCTGCGCCCGACCTCAGGAGGGCCAGGAGGGACAGGAGCCCCCCCCCAGACGCCTGCACCAACACTTGGAAGAAAATCCTCCTACATTAGAAGGATTTCCTTCTGTTCCCTAACATGAAAAGCTTTTGTGGCCTTGAAAAAGGCCGATTATGATGGTGGGATCAGGTGGAGGCTAAGGTGTTGGAAAACGTTTATTTTTTACTGTTGAAAAACTTTGTTACTTCATCAGGGTGCAGTTCATCGGTCCGCCGATTCCACCACATTTCAACAAGCATCACGTACTTCTGCTCATGTTCAATGGCGTAGAAGTGCTCCTCTTCAATGGGGTAGAAATTCATCTTGTAGTCCATGTCACGCTGCCAATATTCCCACTCCAAGCCGTCCAGCGGGCAATGGTTCCACATGCTGTTGATTCCCCGTCGTCTGGAGTACAGAGCGTCGTCAAGATCTTGAGTAGTTGAATACATTTTTGGTTCATGAACATACTTGAACTTTTTGTCAATGCGCCATAGCCTCTTCTTATGGAAATGCTTCAAGGTGCATTCATCGTCGTCTTTTCGGTTGTAGAATTCATCACCTTCGAAGTAATCATCTTCATCGTCAAACGGTCTCTTCTTATTATTGCTATTCATTGTCGTTTCCGCTGCAACACATACATCCTCCAACTCAACGTCTGTGATGTCACAATCCCACTCGATGTTGGCCATGATCTCTTCGTAGCTGTTGACGCTTCGAAACTCAAGACTAAACTAAACTTTACTGCTAGGGGCGGGCTGTGCGTCGTGGGATGATGGGTGTACAGACAAAAAACCGTCGCGTCACCCTACTGTCTGGGAATGCGGATGCTGTAATTTGATACCTCTACGGGAGGGCGCGGGTGTTCACACAAAAACCCGACGAGTCGAGACCTGTCTGGGAATGCGGATGCTGTAATTTGATACCCCGACAGGAGGGCGACCGACCCTTGCAGGAACCCATAATTATAGACCACCCGCGTCGAATTCCGAGCAATAGTACACCAGCTGTCAAACACCCACGGTCTCATTCTTGTTCTAGTCTTCAACAATTCCTGACGTATGGGGGAGCGAAAATCTCCCCCTAGTAATTAAATCAACAGAACACCAGTTGTCAAACACCCACGGTCTCATTCTTGTTCAGGAGTTTGAAGTGTGTGGCTGTGTAATAGTGTTGCTGTGTGACGTTCTGTCAGAGCGATCGCCCGACGTTTTGACCTAACCTACAAAATGAACCACTTAACCGCCTATGTGTTTAATGATTGGCCTTTGTCTGTACTGTTTGACAGCAGCGATAATCCATGGTTCAAAGCTAAGGATGTAGCTACAATATTGGGATACGCCAACCCTAAAGAAGCAATCAGAGTACATGTTAGAGAAAAATATCGCAAAACAATTCCTGAAGTATGGGGGAGCGAAAATCTCCCCCTAACCTATAACGAGAAACATTCAATCTTTCTTAACGAGCCGGGATTATATTCGTTACTTATGAAATCTAAAATGCCCATCGCCGAGAAGTTTCAAGATTGGATTTTTGAAGAAGTTTTGCTATCCATTAGAAAAAATGGTCAGTACAGACTTATAAACGAGAACCAACGGCTGGTACAATCACTTACAAAGTCGCTAACAAATAACCGAAAGCTAGATCAAACAAATTCCGAGTTTAAAACTACAAATGATATATTGTGTATGGAAAACCAATCCATGAATCAAACGCTGATCGAACAGACATCTAAAGTGGCAGTGTTGCCTGAAGATGTAAATCTGAAGCATATATTTTGTGTGATGATTAGGGAAACCCTTCTAGAGCAGTACGGAGTTTGTGAATACAAGTGCATTCGAACACAGAAGAGGAATTTCAAACAAGCCTTGAAAAAAGCAAAGGAAGAAGGATTTACAATGTGCTACTGTAGAGAAAATGTCCCCAACGGCATAAACATAGTGAATAAGGCTAAAGAAGTGATGAAGAGTTACGGCATGCACATTGACTGCAGATACAACAACATCCTAACCTCGCACAATTTCATTAATGTAGTTGAACATATCTTTGACAATGCATAGGTCTGCGCTTGTGGACTCGTTCCAGAACCTTCGACGCTAGTCAGGTAGCAACAGTCGATACGTGCTCCAAAGATGACCAGTGTGGATGACGCAAGAAAAGTAATCACCATATCAATGAACAAAATACGTTATAAACGTAACAACATCCGAGAAAGGCTCGCAATCAAGTTAGTGTTGGATAGAGCGAGAGATGTGTTTGAGAGAAAATATCATATGAAACAGCATACTTATGAAAAAAAACCAAAAATATTGAATATCATGTGAAAGAATATAACTATGAAGAAAACAAAACAGACTGTTAAATTTAACGAGGAGCTAAATACACAGTACACTTACGAGCCCTGTGAGGATGTACAACAATTAACGTGGACTCAAATCGCAATAGATGAAATGAGATTCCGCAGACCGTTGGAACTGATGTTGGGTGAAAAAATCAAACATCTAACCTATTGCAACAAGATGTGTCACAGCGAGTGCATACAGTTTACTTCAAGGGTGAGCAGACGCACCACCAGTCCGTAGTACGGTAGAAGTCACACGGTAAGGACGTCAACATGGACGCTTACGTTTCTGCGGACGACTATATCAAATCGTTTATTCAGGAGATTGAGGTTATGAACAATAATGCTAGTGATCAGACATTGGCATCACCTCAGACGTCATCTGTAAAACCGATCACTGTCTGCAAGAGACGAAGGAGGCCAACTCTCATCGAAGTGGAAACCAAGAAACCAGGATGGGTGCCAAAACCAACAGATGATTGTCCCATAGTGTCATGGATGGAGGATGGGAATACTTTTGCTGTTCAAAACCCGGGAAACAAAGGACAAATTTTATTGAAAATGGAAATGTACGATGGTACAGATATGGTGTTCATGTGCAGTTTATTTTTGGACAAAGATGGTGAAATGCTCCAAAGTGTTAGACAAGTAGTTGATAAAGTGGAAAACATGTGGATCGATAAATCAACAGGAGTACCGAAAATTACAGGCTTAACTCAAACTGTTACACAACGCAGTGCAGTTTCGCAACCAACGTCGAAGAAGCGAGCTGTGAGGAAGAAACAACGAGTGTCGCCAGCAGTCAATTAAAGCATCAGCATTCCCAGACAGGAGGGCGACGCGTCGGTTTTTTGTGTGTGAACACCTGCGCCCGGCCAACTACTAGAGATGTCGAGCAGCAGCACTTTCAAGCTAGAGTTTCCGAGCGTGAACGGCACTGCAGCAACCGAGGACCTGAGAGCTACCCTCAACAACTGCAAGTCTGACTCTCCGCTCTACACCAGGATAGACGATCTCAGAGAGGAATGCGGCTATCTCATCACTGCGATGGATCGAGCCACAACACCCTTTGGCGAGACGATCATCGTGATCCTGGAGGGGCAGGTCGGGGACGACTTCTTTCTGCGAGTCTACCTGCCTAGGCGCTTCAACGAGGTCCTGAGCAACACCGACATCGAGCGCTACAACAGCGGGTTTGGAGAACGCCTTCGCTTGGTGAAGCGCAGCCCGAGGGGTTCCAATAGCAGATTCACACCTTTGGAGTTTATGTAAAGCAAGACTTGAAGATTATGTAAATACCTTTGTAAATTAGTTTTCGTAGTCAATACTTATAGTCACGTTCAGAACATAACCACTGTGTTATTTATTTCACTTAACCCCAAAAATGTCCTTTGGTAGTAAGTTTAAGAGCGTGAGTATGGTAACTGTGAGGTGTTTAGCTCATCAGCGTCATCATCAGAATCATCGATATTTGTACATAGATGTAACCCACCGCGTAATGCGATACAATTGATTGGAGCGCATCGTGTGTGAGCTGTCTTGTGATGGCGACATCGCACTGCGTTTGTAACAAAATAACGTGTACATTAACACGACGATCACTTTTCTTGCTTAAGTCACGATGGGCATTATGGCGTACGGGACGATTGGTAATAACAGCGTTTAAAGTAAACTGTGCACATTCGTTGTGATACGTCTTGTCACAGCACGTTAGATTTCACATTCTCACATTCAACATCAATTACAATTGTAGACGTAATCTCATTTCATCTGATGTGATTTAAGTCCACGTTAACAGTTGTACATCCTCACGCGGCTCATAAGTGTAATGAGTATTTAGTATGACAATAAACTTCTCGAATGTTAGTACGTTAAATCGTAGCTTGTTCATTGACGCATCGATCCCTATTCTTGTTTCAGTCTCAATATGCATTATGGCGTACGTGCCAGATGGTACTAACAACGCTTGAAATAAACTGCACACATGTGTTGCGATACATCCAAACACAACAAGTTAGATGCATCATTCAATCATTCAGCATCAATTGAAATGTTATGCGTGGCATCATTCATCTGGTGTAATTTGAGGGAATAACTCGACTACGAACCTTTATCGTATGTTAGTTCGTTAACAACGTAAATTGTACATTAACACGACGATCACTTTTCTTGCTTAAGTCACGATGTGCATTATGGCGTACGGGACGATTGGTAATAACAGCGTTTAAAGTAAACTGTGCACATTCGTTGTGATACGTCTTGTCACAGCACGTTAGATTTCACATTCTCACATTCAACATCAATTACAATTGTAGACGTAATCTCATTTCATCTGTTGTGATTTAAGTCCACGTTAACCGTTGCACATCCTCACGAGGCTCGTAAGTGTAATGAGTATTTAGTATGACAATAAACTTCTCGAATGTTAGTACGTTAAATCGTAGCTTGTTCATTGACTCATCGATCCCTATTCTTGTTTCAGTCTCAATATGCATTATGGTGTACGTGCCAGATGGTACTAACAACGCTTGAAATAAACTGCACACATGTGTTGTGATACATCCAAACACAACAAGTTAGATGCATCATTCTAACATTCAGCATCAATTGAAATGTTATGCGTGATATCATTTCATCTGGTGTAATTTGAGGGAATAACTCGACTACGAACCTTTATCGTATGTTAGTTCGTTAACAACGTAACTTGTACATTGACGCATCGATCACTTTTCATGCTTAAGTCACAATGTGCATTATGATGTATGTGACGACTGGTAATAGCAATGCACATTCGCACATTGATAAAAAAAAAAAAAAAATCCAAGTAAACGATGTTTGAAGACGTTTGAGTTTTCGCCATCACACAAGTTCCAATCTTGAGTAAGGTCAACCCAAGAAAATGAAAGCTAACAGCATCACGTAGTTGTGTTAAGTTACGATAGGTATAGTTAGGTTTATTAAGACTGTTTCCAGTTAGAAAGGGGAAACATGGAGAGACTTATCTCATCGTTAGGTTACGATATTCAGTCCCTGCATAGAAATAGGAAACGTAAACAGTTGTATCTCATCCTTAGGTTATGTTATGCTCTGTTAAGTTAGGTTTGTGCTTATAGATAGGAAATATTGTCAGTAGTATCTCGTCGTTAGGTTAAGTCATGCTCTGTTAAGTTAGGTTTGTTGTTGAATATACAAAAAAAAATCTGTACCTTAATGTCGGCGTGCGCATTATGATTATACCATTTTTAAATTGCGCACGCCGACATTAAGGTAAGATTTTTTTTTTTTGTATATTCAACATTAAACCTAACTTAACAGAGCATGACTTAACCTAACGACGAGATACTACTGACAATATTTCCTATCTATAAGCACAAACCTAACTTAACAGAGCATAACATAACCTAAGGATGAGATACAACTGTCTACGTTTCCTATTTCTATGCAGGGACCTAACTTTACACTGGATATCGTAACCTAACGATGAGATAAGTCTCTCCATGTTTCCCCTTTCTAACTGGAAACAGTCTTAATAAACCTAACTATACCTATCGTAACTTAACACAACTACGTGATGCTGTTAGCTTTCATTTTCTTGGGTTGACCTTACTCAAGATTGGAACTTGTGTGATGGCGAAAACTCAAACGTCTTCAAACATCGTTTACTTGGATTTTTTTTTTTTTTATCAATGTGCGAACTTCTTCAAACCTCGATTACTTGGAATTTTTATCGGTATACAAAAATATTACAAGTGCGATCTGGTTATTAAACGCGTATGTTATAATGCTAGTGACAATTCTTGAGGGAAAGGCAAACTTCTTCAAACACCGATTACTTGGGATTGACATACGATGTAAAACTAAATGCTCGTTACACTTACGATTTGCGTGAGGATGTACAACAGTTAACGCGGACTTGAATTAAAACCGATGAAATGAGATTACGCATACAATTGTAATTGATGTTGAATGGGGAAATGAGCAATATAACCTGCTGTGACAAGACGTATCGCAACACATGTGCTCAGTTTACTTCAAGCATTGCTATTACCAGTCGTCACATACATCATAATGCACATTGTGACTTAAGCATGAAAAGTGATCGATGCGTCAATGTACAAGTTACGTTGTTAACGAACTAACATACGATAAAGGTTCGTAGTCGAGTTATTCCCTCAAATTACACCAGATGAAATGATATCACGCATAACATTTCAATTGATGCTGAATGTTAGAATGATGCATCTAACTTGTTGTGTTTGGATGTATCACAACACATGTGTGCAGTTTATTTCAAGCGTTGTTAGTACCATCTGGCACGTACACCATAATGCATATTGAGACTGAAACAAGAATAGGGATCGATGAGTCAATGAACAAGCTACGATTTAACGTACTAACATTCGAGAAGTTTATTGTCATACTAAATACTCATTACACTTACGAGCCTCGTGAGGATGTGCAACGGTTAACGTGGACTTAAATCACAACAGATGAAATGAGATTACGTCTACAATTGTAATTGATGTTGAATGTGAGAATGTGAAATCTAACGTGCTGTGACAAGACGTATCACAACGAATGTGCACAGTTTACTTTAAACGCTGTTATTACCAATCGTCCCGTACGCCATAATGCACATCGTGACTTAAGCAAGAAAAGTGATCGTCGTGTTAATGTACAATTTACGTTGTTAACGAACTAACATACGATAAAGGTTCGTAGTCGAGTTATTCCCTCAAATTACACCAGATGAATGATGCCACGCATAACATTTCAATTGATGCTGAATGATTGAATAATGCATCTAACTTGTTGTGTTTGGATGTATCGCAACACATGTGTGCAGTTTATTTCAAGCGTTGTTAGTACCATCTGGCACGTACGCCATAATGCATATTGAGACTGAAACAAGAATAGGGATCGATGCGTCAATGAACAAGCTACGATTTAACGTACTAACATTCGAGAAGTTTATTGTCATACTAAATACTCATTACACTTATGAGCCGCGTGAGGATGTACAACTGTTAACGTGGACTTAAATCACAACAGATGAAATGAGATTACGTCTACAATTGTAATTGATGTTGAATGTGAGAATGTGAAATCTAACGTGCTGTGACAAGACGTATCACAACGAATGTGCACAGTTTACTTTAAACGCTGTTATTACCAATCGTCCCGTACGCCATAATGCCCATCGTGACTTAAGCAAGAAAAGTGATCGTCGTGTTAATGTACACGTTATTTTGTTACAAACGCAGTGCGATGTCGCCATCACAAGACAGCTCACACACGATGCGCTCCAATCAATTGTATCGCATTACGCGGTGGGTTACATCTATGTACAAATATCGATGATTCTGATGATGACGCTGATGAGCTAAACACCTCACAGTTACCATACTCACGCTCTTAAACTTACTACCAAAGGACATTTTTGGGGTTAAGTGAAATAAATAACACAGTGGTTATGTTCTGAACGTGACTATAAGTATTGACTACGAAAACTAATTTACAAAGGTATTTACATAATCTTCAAGTCTTGCTTTACATAAACTCCAAAGGTGTGAATCTGCTATTGGAACCCCTCGGGCTGCGCTTCACCAAGCGAAGGCGTTCTCCAAACCCGCTGTTGTAGCGCTCGATGTCGGTGTTGCTCAGGACCTCGTTGAAGCGCCTAGGCAGGTAGACTCGCAGAAAGAAGTCGTCCCCGACCTGCCCCTCCAGGATCACGATGATCGTCTCGCCAAAGGGTGTTGTGGCTCGATCCATCGCAGTGATGAGATAGCCGCATTCCTCTCTGAGATCGTCTATCCTGGTGTAGAGCGGAGAGTCAGACTTGCAGTTGTTGAGGGTAGCTCTCAGGTCCTCGGTTGCTGCAGTGCCGTTCACGCTCGGAAACTCTAGCTTGAAAGTGCTGCTGCTCGACATCTCTAGTAGTTGGCCGGGCGCAGGTGTTCACACACAAAAAACCGACGCGTCGCCCTCCTGTCTGGGAATGCTGATGCTTTAATTGACTGCTGGCGACACTCGTTGTTTCTTCCTCACAGCTCGCTTCTTCGACGTTGGTTGCGAAACTGCACTGCGTTGTGTAACAGTTTGAGTTAAGCCTGTAATTTTCGGTACTCCTGTTGATTTATCGATCCACATGTTTTCCACTTTATCAACTACTTGTCTAACACTTTGGAGCATTTCACCATCTTTGTCCAAAAATAAACTGCACATGAACACCATATCTGTACCATCGTACATTTCCATTTTCAATAAAATTTGTCCTTTGTTTCCCGGGTTTTGAACAGCAAAAGTATTCCCATCCTCCATCCATGACACTATGGGACAATCATCTGTTGGTTTTGGCACCCATCCTGGTTTCTTGGTTTCCACTTCGATGAGAGTTGGCCTCCTTCGTCTCTTGCAGGCAGTGATCGGTTTTACAGATGACGTCTGAGGTGATGCCAATGTCTGATCACTAGCATTATTGTTCATAACCTCAATCTCCTGAATAAACGATTTGATATAGTCGTCCGCAGAAACGTAAGCGTCCATGTTGACGTCCTTACCGTGTGACTTCTACCGTACTACGGACTGGTGGTGCGTCTGCTCACCCTTGAAGTAAACTGTATGCACTCGCTGTGACACATCTTGTTGCAATAGGTTAGATGTTTGATTTTTTCACCCAACATCAGTTCCAACGGTCTGCGGAATCTCATTTCATCTATTGCGATTTGAGTCCACGTTAATTGTTGTACATCCTCACAGGGCTCGTAAGTGTACTGTGTATTTAGCTCCTCGTTAAATTTAACAGTCTGTTTTGTTTTCTTCATAGTTATATTCTTTCACATGATATTCAATATTTTTGTTTTTTTTTCATAAGTATGCTGTTTCATATGATATTTTCTCTCAAACACATCTCTCGCTCTATCCAACACTAACTTGATTGCGAGCCTTTCTCGGATGTTGTTACGTTTATAACGTATTTTGTTCATTGATATGGTGATTACTTTTCTTGCGTCATCCACACTGGTCATCTTTGGAGCACGTATCGACTGTTGCTACCTGACTAGCGTCGAAGGTTCTGGAACGAGTCCACAAGCGCAGACCTATGCATTGTCAAAGATATGTTCAACTACATTAATGAAATTGTGCGAGGTTAGGATGTTGTTGTATCTGCAGTCAATGTGCATGCCGTAACTCTTCATCACTTCTTTAGCCTTATTCACTATGTTTATGCCGTTGGGGACATTTTCTCTACAGTAGCACATTGTAAATCCTTCTTCCTTTGCTTTTTTCAAGGCTTGTTTGAAATTCCTCTTCTGTGTTCGAATGCACTTGTATTCACAAACTCCGTACTGCTCTAGAAGGGTTTCCCTAATCATCACACAAAATATATGCTTCAGATTTACATCTTCAGGCAACACTGCCACTTTAGATGTCTGTTCGATCAGCGTTTGATTCATGGATTGGTTTTCCATACACAATATATCATTTGTAGTTTTAAACTCGGAATTTGTTTGATCTAGCTTTCGGTTATTTGTTAGCGACTTTGTAAGTGATTGTACCAGCCGTTGGTTCTCGTTTATAAGTCTGTACTGACCATTTTTTCTAATGGATAGCAAAACTTCTTCAAAAATCCAATCTTGAAACTTCTCGGCGATGGGCATTTTAGATTTCATAAGTAACGAATATAATCCCGGCTCGTTAAGAAAGATTGAATGTTTCTCGTTATAGGTTAGGGGGAGATTTTCGCTCCCCCATACTTCAGGAATTGTTTTGCGATATTTTTCTCTAACATGTACTCTGATTGCTTCTTTAGGGTTGGCGTATCCCAATATTGTAGCTACATCCTTAGCTTTGAACCATGGATTATCGCTGCTGGCAAACAGTACAGACAAAGGCCGATCATTAAACACATAGGCGGTTAAGTGGTTCATTTTGTAGGTTAGGTCAAAACGTCGGGCGATCGCTCTGACAGAACGTCACACAGCAACACTATTACACAGCCACACACTTCAAACTCCTGAACAAGAATGAGACCGTGGGTGTTTGACAACTGGTGTTCTGTTGATTTAATTACTAGGGGGAGATTTTCGCTCCCCCATACGTCAGGAATTGTTGAAGACTAGAACAAGAATGAGACCGTGGGTGTTTGACAGCTGGTGTACTATTGCTCGGAATTCGACGCGGGTGGTCTATAATTATGGGTTCCTGCAAGGGTCGGTCGCCCTCCTGTCGGGGTATCAAATTACAGCATCCGCATTCCCAGACAGGTCTCGACTCGTCGGGTTTTTGTGTGAACACCCGCGCCCTCCCGTAGAGGTATCAAATTACAGCATCCGCATTCCCAGACAGTAGGGTGACGCGACGGTTTTTTGTCTGTACACCCATCATCCCACGACGCACAGCCCGCCCCTAGCAGTAAAGTTTAGTTTAGTCTTGAGTTTCGAAGCGTCAACAGCTACGAAGAGATCATGGCCAACATCGAGTGGGATTGTGACATCACAGACGTTGAGTTGGAGGATGTATGTGTTGCAGCGGAAACGACAATGAATAGCAATAATAAGAAGAGACCGTTTGACGATGAAGATGATTACTTCGAAGGTGATGAATTCTACAACCGAAAAGACGACGATGAATGCACCTTGAAGCATTTCCATAAGAAGAGGCTATGGCGCATTGACAAAAAGTTCAAGTATGTTCATGAACCAAAAATGTATTCAACTACTCAAGATCTTGACGACGCTCTGTACTCCAGACGACGGGGAATCAACAGCATGTGGAACCATTGCCCGCTGGACGGCTTGGAGTGGGAATATTGGCAGCGTGACATGGACTACAAGATGAATTTCTACCCCATTGAAGAGGAGCACTTCTACGCCATTGAACATGAGCAGAAGTACATGATGCTTGTTGAAATGTGGTGGAATCGGCGGACCGATGAACTGCACCCTGATGAAGTAACAAAGTTTTTCAACAGTAAAAAATAAACGTTTTCCAACACCTTAGCCTCCACCTGATCCCACCATCATAATCGGCCTTTTTCAAGGCCACAAAAGCTTTTAATGTTAGGGAACAGAAGGAAATCCTTCTAATGTAGGAGGATTTTCTTCCAAGTGTTGGTGCAGGCGTCTGGGGGGGGGCTCCTGTCCCTCCTGGCCCTCCTGAGGTCGGGCGCAGCTGCACCCCAGACAGGTCTCGACTTGTCGGTTTTTTGTGTGAACACCTGCACCCTCCAGTCGAGGTATCAAATTACAACATCCGAATTTGCATTCACTGGTAGTTCAATTGTCCGCAGGCGTCTTGGCTGGCAAAGTGTCACAGACGAGACCTCGGGGGGGGGCTCCTCCTGCCCCTCCTGCTCCTCCTGCTCCTCCTGCCCCTCCTGCTCCTCCTGCTCCTCCTGCCCCTCCTGCCCCTCCTGCTCCTCCTGCTCCTTCTGCTCCTCCTGCTCCTCCTGCCCCTCCTGCTCCTCCTGCTCCTCCTGCCCCTCCTGCCCCTCCTGCTCCTCCTGCTCCTCCTGCCCCTCCTGGGGTCGGGCGCAGCTGCACCCCAGACAGGTCTCGACTTGTCGGTTTTTTGTGTGAACACCTGCACCCTCCAGTCGAGGTATCAAATTACAACATCCGCATTCCCAGACAGTAGACTGGACGCGTCAGTCGGTTGTGCGAACAGCTGCCTCGGTGCAGAGTACTTGAAGGGGGGTGTATCGATACACCCCCCTTTGCAGTATATGTTCAAAGCATTGCAATTATATTCTCCTCAAAATTTGCATTCACTGGTAGTTCAATTTTCCGCAGGCGCTGATGGGCTAGCTCTGTTGATTTAATTACTAGGGGGAGATTTTTGCTCCCCCTAACACATAATGGGTTAGGGGGAGATTTTCGCTCCCCCATACGTCAGGAATTGTTGAAGACTAGAACAAGAATGAGACCGTGACAACTGGTGTTCTGTTGATTTAATTACTAGGGGGAGATTTTCGCTCCCCCTAACACATAATGGGTTAGGGGGAGATTTTCGCTCCCCCATACGTCAGGAATTGATGAAGCCTAAAACAAGAATGATACCATGGGTGTTTGACAACTGGTGATTTATTGCTCGGAATTCGACGCAGGTGGTCTCTAATTATGGGTTCCTAGAAGGGTCAGCCGTCTTCCCGTCGAGGTATCAAATTACAGCATCCGCATTCCCAGACAGGTCTCGACTTGTCGGTTTTTTGTGTGAACACCTGCACCCTCCAGTCGAGGTATCAAATTACAAAATCCGCATTCCCAGACAGTAGACTGGACGCGACGCTTATTTGTGTGAACGTCTGCCTCGGTGCAGAGTACTTGAAGGGGGGTGTATCGATACACCCCCCTTTGCAGTATATGTTCAAAGCATTGCAATTATATTCTCCTCAAAATTTGCATTCACTGGTAGTTCAATTGACCGCAAGCGCTGATGGGCTAGCTCTGTTGGTTGTAGCGTTACCCTGTTCAACTCTTGTATTAATTATCCAAAGTATGTCATGTGGGTACTGAGAATACTCGGCTTGACGAGGAGATTCCAAAAATGCAAAAAAAAAGGTCAAAAGTGTGGTGCGGGCCCCTTTTTTGTAAACATCATCCAAAGTGTACGATGTGGGTACTCAAATTTCTCGGCTCGACTAGACGAATAAGAATCTGCAATCAGAAATCTGATCCGAGGTTAGGTTAGGATGGGTTAGGTTAGGTTAGGTTAGGTTAGGTTAGGTTAGGTTAGGATGGGTTAGGTTAGGTTAGGTTAGGTTAGGTTAGGTTAGGTTAGGTTAGGTTAGGTTAGGATTCGCAACAACAAAAATTCGCAAAAAAAAAATTCGCAAAAAAAAAATTCGCAAAAAAAAATTCGCAAAAAAAAAATTCGCAAAAAAAAAATTCGCAAAAAAAAAATTCTCAAAAAAAAAAAATTCTCAAAAAAAAAAATTCGCAAAAAAAAAAATTCGCGAGGGGGGGGGGCTCGGGGGGGGCGTCCCTCCTGTCCCTCCTGCCCTCGGAGTGTCCAATACACCCTACTCGTCTTTTAGTAAAATTAGTATCTAAGCCACTAATACACCGCAATAAAGTGTATCAGCCGGAATCTTATTTTATTTTAGGGGGGTTTTCATAAAGACTTTTAACCTAATTTAACTACTCATAAGCTACGAAATTAAATATTTATAATGGTTAGACAACATCTTATACCAAAAACAAATGCTACAAAATCAAAAAAACAAAAATAAACAGAAACATTGAATAACACACTATTAATGGTAACATATTATTTTAATATGCGCTATTCTTAATGTGTTGTAATGGTTAAACCGGCCACAAGATCCGTACAATTTTTTAGTTCCTATATAAAATAAAACGTAATCGAATATGTTATAATTCTTTTAAATAATAATCATAAGTCATTAGTTAAACCATACATAAACATCTGTAGTGTACATTTTGTTAAAACTAATTTCCACTACTATTAGTATGATAAACATCCATCCAAAGTATGTTCAAACACAGTCCACTATTAAAGCGTAGCCCTTGCATAATAAACTAAAACAAATTAATTATCAAAACAAGTTAGTCAACGTTTCAAAGGTTGTTTGAGTAATTTGATTGAATTTAACTGTAAAGCCATCGTTTACACTGAGGTTGTTGAAATGCGACGACAAACTAACAGGTGGTTCTGAAATGTAGTTAGATCTATAATTATATTTACAATTTTATTTGAAACTTAAATTATCCTGACTAGAAATAATGTTAACATTTTTATTTGTGATTGAAAATGATATTAGCCTTGTAGTGGATTTTCTCTACAGGAAGGAAGCTATTACCGTGATTTGCACTGTGGAAGGCTAAAAGTAGAGTATAAGTAGAGTAGGCGTACTACAAAGTTTTTTAAAGCATTAAAAATCTTAAGTAGGCTATATCACAATCTTAAGAAACTTAAACTCAAGTTATGAGTTTAGGATAAGTATAACAAATAATAAATTGTTAAATTTCTTCAACACTTTACACTGAATATCAGTATAAAATTACACAAAACCTAATACTCGATTAAATATTACTACCATAACTAAAACAGATCAGTTTTTAAACAATGTTATAAAATATACATTTATGTACATATATTATCGTTACTCAAGCAGAAAGGAACCCTGCACACTTACTACATGATGTATTAAAGAGTGTCTTTGTTAGTAGGTGGGAATTAAGTACATTATGACTTTGTTTTAGAAAATAAAAATA
The DNA here is from genome assembly GCA_963675035.1 of Allygus modestus. Taxonomy (NCBI): domain Eukaryota; kingdom Metazoa; phylum Arthropoda; class Insecta; order Hemiptera; family Cicadellidae; genus Allygus; species Allygus modestus. Next base: position 133,346,308 of record OY776114.1, read on the forward strand.
TATTTCTCCCAGATATCTACAGTAAATATACTAAAGGGTATATAAACAGTTATAAAATGTCATAGTCCATATTCTTCACACTCAATTTTGTATAATTATAATCAGAGATGATACTCAAAACGTTTAAATCACTATTTCAAGACACATTTTAATAGTTAGAAACAATGTTTTAAATTTGAATTAAAATACATCAAATAAATTATGTGAAACATAAAATGTTTACAGCAACTGCCATTAATAAAAAGTTGTAATCATTTAGTTCCATGAACAAATAATGCATAATTTTGGGTTTATTTCATTCTTAATAAACGGTATCAGGAAACCGACACATACTTTCTCCGTTTTAGCCCAACTTTAATGAATAAATTACTTTCTATTTACTAAATATAGAATACAAAACACGGTCGAATGTACAGAAAATCTTGTAAACAAGTTGTTTTAAAAAACATCCACCCAAATCCCTGCTTTGGAGGCACTACAGAATCAATTGCTACACTCGTGGTTTTAAGAGGGGAAATGCCCCCTATTCCCCCAGGGGTAGTAAGGGGCAACATATTTCGAATTTCCTCTGTTGGTCAATACTAACTTGACAAGCATATCAAGTTTGAATGGAATTGATCAGTAAATAAGAGAGAAATAGTAATATTTTTATTCCCCATAAGAATAACATGGACACAACGTACTGCGTTTACCAGAAAATGAAAATTTCAATTTTCTCCGAAACCAGCAATCGTACAATAGTAATTCAAAATACTAAATTATTTAGTTTTTTGAGCTCTTTTTAATGGTGAATAGTAATATTTTTTATATTTATGTATTTTTATGAAAAATCCAAAAAACTGAATTTTTGATGTTTTAAGTCCTGTAATTTCTGAAGCCGCATTTTTACAGGAATGCGGGTGGTGCCATTTTGATGGAAAACTAAAGTTCAACAAACGACTAAAGTTTAATTAAAATCGTTAGAGCCGTTTTTGAGAAATTTGGATTTTTCATGTTTTTTGGCGGTTTTGGGGGGATATTACCCTTAAAAATCAAAAATTTAAAAAAATGAAAAAAACGCCTGGAGATATCGTGGATTAGTACCTACATGCCAAATTTCATAAAAATCGACCCATTGGTTAAGGCTCTAGCTCTGTACACATCCACACAGACACACACACACACACACACACACACACACACACACACACACACACACACACACACACACACAGACAGACAGACATCACGTAAAAACCACTTTTTTGGGTTCAGGGAGCACCAAAACAAATATTTCCACTAACAACTCAAATTCGAAAATTTTTACGAAAACAATACTTTCTCCATCTATTTATGTATAAGGGGAGAAAGTAAAAATTAAGTTAGTTTATAGCTAAGCAGAACAGATAGAACAAATAAGCGGATTATAAATTAAAAATTATACTTATAATAATCCATTGATGATTTAACTCGATCTAATTATTGGATAAACCTTAAGTTTAAAATAGTCAGTGATATTATAGTATTCCAAAAATTCTATTATTATTCGTTAATCAAGTCAGTATAACTTATGCCTTTCTTTGTTTTGAATAAGGCGTTTATGGAAGATTTGTATAGTAAATAAATGATGTCCTTAACTTCACTTTTAACCCCTAAGCTTCACCAGTATGTAAAGTTTTGACTTGGCATTTGTTCACGTTTATATTTTAGTTTGAAAAAAGGAAACTAATTGTAATGTTTATAGAGTAAATCAAAAACATTTGTCTGAGTTACTTTTGATATTTTATCTTTTACATAAAGAAGTAAAGTATTTATCCAACTTATATTTTAACTGTTATACAACTAATTATCATTAGTAAATAATCAAGAAAATTGACATGGAACTCAAATCACATATAGGCCACTTGTTACAAACAACTCACTATCCACACTCTTATCATGAACATTAGTAAACAACTTATAATTATAATTATTAAGACTTATCTCAACAAGTAAATAGTTGCATAAATGGAAGAATGCTATCCGTTGTAAGTAACCCCTTCCCTTTACCCTCTTGCTGTGGTCAAACTTCTTCTGCCAACGCCAACTTCGGGTCACTAATTAAATTTGCTTAACCAAAGCAATTACAGAAGTTAATTGTCTCTTGCCTCAGGAGGGTTGGCCGGACTTAAACCTGCATTTAAACTGTGTCACAATTTACGGCTGTCCTATTAACTGTATTAATGGGGAAATATACTTAACTCGTCACCAATGTCCAAAATGAGTGTTAAGGATAAGTTGTAGTACGTGAAGACTGACTAGTAGAATGTAAACAACTCTGACTTAAATACACTTTTATAAAGATTTTTAATGCTATCAGATCTAAAAATGTATTATAAGGAGAGTACAAAACTTGTTACCATTAAAGTAAACATTAAGCTATTTTGATCACTCATCCAGGACTTAGCGATAATTACTGTTTAATTTGTAACATTAACATATTGTCAAGCCAACGTCCACCGTTAAAACTATCATATTTAATAAAAATCAATTACAATCTATAATTTAAATAGAAAAAATAGTGATAAAACTAATGAAAACTGGCTTAAATTTTAAGACGCCCGTAAATATTGATTGGATTATAATTTTTACTTTCTCCCTCTATACATAGTATATGGAGAAAGTATTGTTATCGTCAAAATTTTCGAATTTGAGTTGTTAGTGGAAATATTCGTTTTGGTGCTCCCTGAACCCAAAAAAGTGGTTTTTACCAATGAGTCCACTATGATTCAGTAACGGTAATCTTTTTGATTTAATTTATTCCAGTTAGTTCAAAATTTAATAAACGGTATCAGGAATCTGACACATACTTTCTCCCTTTTAGCTCAACTTTAATGAATAAATTACTTTTTATTTACTAAATGTAGAATACAAAGCACAGTCGAATGAACAGAAAATCTTGTAAACAAGTTGTTTTAAAAAAGATCCACCCAAATCCCTGCTTTGGAGGCACTACAGAATCCACTGCTACACTCGTGGTTTTAAGAGGGAAAATGCCCCCTATTCCCCCCCAGAGTTATTAAGGGGCAACATATTTCGAATTAACTCTGTTGATCAATGCTAAATTGACAAGCATATCAAGTTTGAATGAAATTTATCAGTAAATAAGAGAGAAATAAGAATTTTTGTATTCCCCATAAGAATAACATTGGACAACGTACTGCGTTTACCGCAAAATGAAAATTTCAATCTTCTCCAAAACCAGCAATCGTACAATAGTAATTCCAAATACTAAATTATTTAGTTTTTGAGCTCTTTTTAGTGGTGAATGGTAATATTTTTTTATATTTATGCATTTTATGAAAAATCCAAAAAATTGAATTTTTAATGTTTTACGTCCTGTAATTTCTGAACCCGAACTTTTACAGGAATGCGGGTGGTGTCATTTTGTTGGAAAATGAAAGTTCTACAAACGACTTAAGTTTAATTAAAATCGTTAAAGCCGTTTTTGAGAAATTTGGATTTTTCATGTTTTTTGGCGGTTTGGGGGCTAATCACCCTTAAAAATCAAAAATTCAAAAATGAAAAAAACGCCTGGAGATATCGTGGATTAGTACCTACATACCAAATTTCATAAAACTCGGCCCATTGGTTAGGGCTCTAGCTCTGTACACATCCACACAGACACACACACACACACACACACACACACACACTCGGACACACACACACACACGGACACACACACAAACAGACAGACATCACGTAAAAACCACTTTTTTGGGTTCAGGGAGCACCAAAACGAATATTTCCACTAACAACTCAAATTCGAAAATTTTGACGATAACAATACTTTCTCCATATACTATGTATAGAGGTAGAAAGTAAAAATTATAATCCAATCAATATTTACGGGCGTCTTAAAATTTAAGCCAGTTTTCATTAGTTTTATCACTATTTTTTCTATTTAAATTATAGATTGTAATTGATTTTTATTAAATATGATAGTTTTAACGGTGGACGTTGGCTTGACAATATGTTAATGTTACAAATTAAACAGTAATTATCGCTAAGTCCTGGATGAGTGATCAAAATAGCTTAATGTTTACTTTACATTAAGCTATTTTGATCACTCATCCAGGACTTAGCGATAATTACTGTTTAATTTGTAACATTAACATATTGTCAAGCCAACGTCCACCGTTAAAACTATCATATTTAATAAAAATCAATTACAATCTATAATTTAAATAGAAAAAATAGTGATAAAACTAATGAAAACTGGCTTAAATTTTAAGACGCCCGTAAATATTGATTGGATTATAATTTTTACTTTCTCCCTCTATACATAGTATATGGAGAAAGTATTGTTATCGTCAAAATTTTCGAATTTGAGTTGTTAGTGGAAATATTCGTTTTGGTGCTCCCTGAACCCAAAAAAGTGGTTTTTACGTGATGTCTGTCTGTGTGTGTGTGTGTCCGTGTGTGTGTGTGTGTCCGAGTGTGTGTGTGTCTGTGTGGATGTGTACAGAGCTAGAGCCCTAACCAATGGGCCGAGTTTTATGAAATTTGGTATGTAGGTACTAATCCACGATATCTCCAGGCGTTTTTTTCATTTTTGAATTTTTGATTTTTAAGGGTGATTAGCCCCCAAACCGCCAAAAAACATGAAAAATCCAAATTTCTCAAAAACGGCTTTAACGATTTTAATTAAACTTAAGTCGTTTGTAGAACTTTCATTTTCCAACAAAATGACACCACCCGCATTCCTGTAAAAATTCGGGTTCAGAAATTACAGGACTTAAAACATTAAAAATTCAATTTTTTGGATTTTTCATAAAATGCATAAATATAAAAAAATATTACCATTCACCACTAAAAAGAGCTCAAAAACTAAATAATTTAGTATTTGGAATTACTATTGTACGATTGCTGGTTTTGGAGAAGATTGAAATTTTCATTTTGCGGTAAACGCAGTACGTTGTCCAATGTTATTCTTATGGGGAATACAAAAATTCTTATTTCTCTCTTATTTACTGATAAATTTCATTCAAACTTGATATGCTTGTCAATTTAGCATTGATCAACAGAGTTAATTCGAAATATGTTGCCCCTTAATAACTCTGGGGGGGAATAGGGGGCATTTTCCCTCTTAAAACCACGAGTGTAGCAGTGGATTCTGTAGTGCCTCCAAAGCAGGGATTTGGGTGGATCTTTTTTAAAACAACTTGTTTACAAGATTTTCTGTTCATTCGACCGTGCTTTGTATTCTACATTTAGTAAATAAAAAGTAATTTATTCATTAAAGTTGGGCTAAAAGGGAGAAAGTATGTGTCAGATTCCTGATACCGTTTATTAAATTTTGAACTAACTGGAATAAATTAAATCAAAAAGATTACCGTTACTGAATCATAGTGGACTCATTGGTTAGCAATCATTGATACATCGTTGAGTCCTGGTTAAATTAACTGGAAATCTTTGTAAATCAATACTAAATTATTACTGAACTAACACTTAACCATTGTTGTATTAATACTGAGTCTTCATTGAGTAATAAATAAAACTCGTTGAATCCTTGCTTACTCCAGTGAATCCTCAGAAATTATCGCTGAATCGGCGTTGTATCATCGGTTAATCCTCGATGAATCCTCATTGATTTATTGTTGGAAAATCGTTGAATCATCAGAAAGTCCTCGTTGAATCATTGCCGAATCATCGTTCCAAGCGTTGATGTCCAACACACAGCTCTTGGCCTTTGATACAAGAATTGCGTTTGGACAATCACAGCCAGAAACTTCTCGTAGTGTTGTTCATGTTATCACTTTTTAACGTAGAGAATATTCATACATCAATTAAATAATGCTCATATATAACACAATATAATCGTTTGATCTTGTTAAATCATGTAATACGTGTTACACCAGTCATATAGAACACAAATATCACAAAACATACAAAAATAAACGAGTTCGCACGCAGCACGCTGACGTGATGAAAGTGAATTTCCACTTAAAAATCTTTTAAAAATCAAAATCAGTGTTAAAACATATACTTATTCAAATTTTTACCAACAACTGAAAACATTTATCTTTTTGGCTGTTCTGATTCTCCTGGTTCCATTTACCTACTATGTTAGGAATACAATATTGCGCATAATAAGGATAGATGAAAGTCCCGTCACGATCGAAAGTAGGCGTGAGGATAATGGGGATGAAAAATAAACCAACAAATGAATAACAGGCTTTTCTAATGTAAAACACCCAGACATTTTCTTTAATAAATCGGTAAATCTTTGTGCTAGAATGATGAGAGAGGGCTTAAGAGTCTTCATCACCGGAAGTTTGCTAGACGCTATCTTGAAGTTTTGCTCCATAAGGCCAATGTTAACTTTGTGCCTCCATTACTCCTCACCTGATCGTCACATACAATTCATTTTGGTGTCAAATTAAAGGTTTCGCCGTCCTCTAGGGAAATACAATATCGAATTTTTTAATTTGGGAACCATATTTGCAAAATAAATCGTTTAATTTTGAACTGAAACACTGTACATGTTCTCATTAATTTGTAACAAAATCCAAATTCGACTATTGTATTTCCCTAGAGGACGACGAAACCTTCAATTTGACACCAAAATTAATTGTTTGTGACGATCAGGTGAGGAGTAATGGAGGTACAAAGTTAACATTGGGCTTATGGAGCAAAACGACAAGATGGCGTCCGGCAACTTCCGGTGATGAAGACTCTTAAACCCTACACATCACTAACCTTCAACTTAATACATGTAGTAATTTTACATCCAGGTCTTTTCTGACCCTTTTTGAGCCAGAAAACCCAAAGTTTGAAAGAATAATCCCCAAAAAATGGGGTTAGAGTTTTCCAATTGTTTTGCCCGACGAACTTGCCCAACAGATTATAGAAAGGAATGCCCCTATATATATTTTTTTTAACGACCCCGCAAAACGTGTTCAGGGGGTAACGTTAGGAACTTCTATGGTGGTCCCGGGCTTAAGTTTCACCGTGTGGGTCATGCTAATAGTTCACTTTTCCATAGAAAATTCACTAATAATTAGTTACCTGCCACACATTATTATCAGTACCTCAACATTCTAGGGGTTGAACAGTGATATGTAACAAACTTAAATTATCTACTAATAAACTTACAAAACTTAACATACTTCCTTTTCCTTTATAATGTGCTGAAAACACTTTAAACTAATAAAATATTATAGCCTCTAAGGCTTGGCGTGTTTAAAATTAAAAATACTTCTTATTTTGTCGTAGTATTGTTCATAATACATTAATATTAATTTTGTTCATACAATTATATGTGATAAATTTACATAATTTATGTAATAAATGTAAAAATATCTGTAAGAATAAAGTTTAATAGTGATTAATAATACAGTCAGTTTAATTTTAATAATCATAGTAATACAATTGAAAAACATATAATAAATAAAACATTACGACTTTTAATAAAAATTAGGGTTACTTTTAACTAAAAATTACATAATGATTGGTGTATAACAACTATATAATCACTAAACGTTACCTAGGCTTATATATGAGACATATTTCGCTAATCTTGTTTAATAAATACATAATATATCAATATCACGTGTTATCATATGCACAAAATCTTATTCGTAAAAATTATTAAATTAAGAAATTCCTTAAAAATTATATACGTAAATATATTTTTAAAATTATATGTGAAATAAGTGGTACTCTAACTTAAACCCATTATCTGATAAGTTAAATCAAAAGTGTTTTTTTGGTTTTACTCCGAGATTTAGATTTAAATTTAGGTTTACTATGAGTTTTAGGACTATCACTAGTTTTCCATGGAACAATCTCAGTGAAAAGCTGGTGATAAATAAAATGATCCCATATAGAGATATCAGTAATATTTTCTACGATGAAGTTAGCTGCATTAACAATACTTATAACTAGAACAACCCAATATACTATGGTATAGTACAGTTTTAAAATGTGTAAAACTAAAACTATGAAATAAATAAAAACAAACGTACAACAATAAACTGGGTGGTGACTATTACTTTGTGTAGTACTTAATTAGTTGCAAGCTAATTAGTAGAGTATAGAGTAACGTAATACATTTAATAGCTTAATGCTTAATAACTAGTATTTTTAATTAGTACATTTCAATCATAAGCAAACTCAGGGATTTAAATGTGTATTTATGAGAAAACAACCTTAGAAAATCGATAATGATTAGAGTTGTAGGAGTATTGCAACCGGATGCAAACCGGATAAAATGACAGGTACAAACCAGTAATTTAATAAAAGGATACGGATTTTATAAAAAATTAAAATACTATAGGATTCATAAAAATATTATTCCAACATAATTTGAACTACTAACTACTCACATGTAAATTCTATGCATTACAAACAATTGATTAAAATAACAAAACTCAATGAAACTTTATGTTTTCCTTTGGAATTTTAAGTACGATAGCAGCTCAAATAACAGATATCTTTATTGAATGCATGAATAAATGCATAAACATTACAATGAAAACACAGTGTAATAGCGGAAAGAGCACTAGTGTTTATCTAAGGGTCTAGCACTCCGATTAGCTTATCTATATTAGATCGCCCCGCTATCTCATGTCGACCCACAAACTTACTCTGCGTCAGCCTGCAGAACCCACTACAGTATCTTATAAACGTGCTTCAAAATACATTATTTAGTTACAGATAGAAACAGAAAGTTCTGTAAGTTAATGAATTATAGGTCTGAGTCAGGATCGATGAACATACAAATTGATAAACTCGAAAAATATAATTGTCATGTTATAGTTAATTAATTAAGACGTAATTTAAAATAAAAGATTATTTATTTGATTAATGATTTTTGACAAAATTGTACTTAAATACAAAAAAATTTTGTATTTTAAATAAAGAAATTATTTCCTCGTGAAATCTTAATGTTCAGATTACAAGTAGGTATGGTTTAAGGGCAATTTCTGAGGAAGTCAAATCCCATTTTATTATTGATGGGATATTTCAAATTTGGAGGGTATAATTGACGATCTTTTTATAATTTACACCCACCCTATACGAGTTCTACTGCACAGGCCCTCATATAATTATACGTAATTCCTTTTAGTAAAATTTTATTTTAACAACTTTTCATACACTTTAAAAACAGAGTACAACAGAAATAAGAGCTGTTATATTCGTAATATCAGTGTAATGACTCCTAGAATGAGAAAGCAGTATCCTTGAAACGAAGGGCATGATAATGGGTAAGCATTCAGAGAGAGACTTATCCAAATGCACAAGAAGAACAGTTGCTACAATTTGAACCGTAGGTCCTTCTAGGAGTCTTCAAAACTTAATGTGTATGTTACTTTGGAAACAAGGACATAAAATTGGTATGGGAGACTCCATACCAACTTTGAGATAAAGCTGTTGATGTATATGACATATAATGTAAGTTTTCATAGTATAGATAAACAGAGAGCCATGCATTGCTCCGAAAATGTGTTGCTCCGATGGGAATTGTTTTGAATATATAAACGAATGAATAAATATCAGAAAATACGTACAAAAATGAACTAGGTTTTGATTAAATATAAGTGGACTGTATTTCATAAAACTATAATGGCTTAAAATAAACAAATTAAAAATAAAGAAATAAGATGTTTTAAATTATTCTTGATGTATTTACAGAAGAAAGGATCTGGTGTTTTTACAAAGGCATTACTCCGAAAATATTTGCGGAACAGTGAATTACGGAATACTGCTTTCAGAGTAGTAAATTTTCGGAGCAATGCTTTTCGGAATTACGCATTTTTGGAACAATGCCACACACTTAGTTTTAAAAACATAACTTTTAGGGCGGCTCTGTCCTTAAGAATGAAAAAACAATAAAATAAATACCCTAATTCACAACTTGTAATCAGGAAAAATATGTTGACACCTCAATTGTCACAATCGGTCCAGAATTAACATATTTAAAACCTACGCTTTTCCATATATTATTGTTTTGTAGTATAAATAAAACTGAACTGGAGAGAAAAATTAGCAGAGTATGGTAAAAGTTTAAAGAGATGTCAGGTTAAAATAAAAAAAAAACAACTTAACGCTATAACGGTGTTTAAACTTCAAGTTGAGGGGTTTTTGCTCATTACGGTTACATTAGTGACGTTGCTTTTGTCACACTACACCGAGGGTTACTGACCTTATGTGAGGCCATTTGCTGTTATTAATGATTGCCTTCACATCTTTGACACAGGAATCGTGAGGAACGGTATTACAAGATAGAACCACTGCTACTACAGTATACTCTTTCATTTGTAAGGGAAATTAAGAAAGGTAAAGAAGTAAAGCTTCTATTTCTATTTACTCTTATTTTCTCTAATACATTTATTTGAGGTTAGTTGTTTTGAAGTTAATTGCATTTGCCTTTTCCCGTGCTCGTATCGTGATCAGGGATTAACCTGAGCACCGATCTGTTGCGAGCAAATTAACTGCAACTGGGCGACTCAAAATCAAACTTTAACTGTATTACTATAAATCCCTTAGATACATTTCTAAAATGAGGCAAACTTTATATTCATTGAAGAACTCTTCCTAAGAAACAGTAAGTTAGCATTAAATATTCTCATTTGCTCACATTTTTACTTTTTATCTATAACTAGCTGTTACCCCGCAGACGTTGTCATGCCTTTGACTATTACCAACTAAAACCAATATCACCAAGATCACCCGTTCAATTAAACATGTCATTAGCTTTTATGTAAACAAAAATATATTCCCATAAGGTTTATACGGGAACCCTTATGGGCCTCTTGGGAGGAACCCAATTGAGTTAGGACGAAATGGATAGCTTAAAATCCTTCTCCGTAAAATTTTAGATATATATACCAAGTTTCATGGCAAACGGTTCAACGGTGTCCGAGTCCATAAAATTCAAATATATATATATATATATATATATATATATATACAAACAAACAAACTAACATCATTTTTTTATAAATATAGATTCTACGAATTTTTATTTTCTTAATGAAACTGATTACTTTAAATCTTTTAAAGCTGAAAAGGTCAGTTCATATCTGATACAAGTATACAATAATGGTTATGTGTTTAACAAATCTCACAATGATTGCGAACGCGACCACAGAGGAAGCTGAAATCCCTAAATCAATGATGTAAGCGAATATTTCATACCTCGCATAATCTTAGATTTTAAAAACTTGCGCTTTGTACTTAGCAACTCGTCACATTCAAAAAACTTTTCGCTTTCCTTAATTTACGTATAGGTGCTTAATTTATAATTTGTACAGTGTGAAAAGTCTAAAACTATAAAATAAATGCAAAAGAACTCAAACTATAGCAGTAATTTTTACATGGCTGTAATTGTTTAGGATATTTAAATTAATCTTTATATATAATTCTGTAAGCGAAATGTTTAAGTCAACATTGTGGGAGTTTGGCAAGTCGCAGGATGATGGGAGACGGTTTAAATTAAAGGTCTTAATCCCAGGGACTTGAAAAAATAGCAGTATTTTCAAAAAGTTACCAACAAACGAGAAATAACGTAAAACGTCCCCCATAAAAAAGCATGGGGATTTAAAAATGTCTGCTTTGTTTACATTAAAACATGTGAGTAAGATTCCACTTTGTTTACGGACTGACATGTGTTCAAAGCAGATGAGGTAGAGTATTGAAAGTTAGGGGCTTTGGCCCCTTCAAGCCACTAGTATATATATATTCATGTAATGACATTATACAAAATCCTGTTCATTTCTAAAGTAGCAAGTATTCTAGTAAGTTTAGTCAGATGTTGTTTTCATTTAGTTCATTTACCGATTTAGTCACATACAATGCAATTTTCAGAGTTTAGCCTATTATAGTTTCTCTTGACCTTTTTCAAAGGGGATGGAAAACGATGTCTTAACAGTGCTGTTTTTGTAACACATCTATCTAAGATACTTACAACACGTCGGTATCACCTGCACTTTCTGAAGGCTAATCTCTGAAGGTAGGTGTTTGGGTTACAGATTGTTGAACCCTTCTTCATGCCATAGAAACCGCGGGAAGTGGCAGCGTTGTAGAAATACGTTTGGTCGTAATCTTTTACGAGCAGCAGTGAGAGCGACCGTTGGCTTTTGCTGCCTTTGGCTCTCGGATTCTCGGTGACTTTAACAATTCTCTTCTGTTTTTGTAAAAAATATATTACTTTTTTAGGCTTTTTGTCCATTAATTTAATCACGGAACGAAATAACGTATTTATTACTACGACATAATAGATAACAGTTATTGTCAGAATGTACTGTATTTAAAAATCTTAAACTAATATTTTGAGTAATCACGATCTCAATAATATTGTCTACCACCTGAAACATTCTGCTTTACCAAAACAGTTCTTATAAAATGTATTTACTAATGGCTATCCCTGAAATTGGCATCAATCTAAATTTTACAAAATTTACTTTACATGCATAAAGTAATGACTCGAAATTGTTTACTAAATTTAAACACTCATATAAATCAAGAAATAAATGAAAGCTAATTCAGAGTTACTTGTTTAACATATTCAACAAGTATAAATTATTTGAATGAAGTGAAAATGAGCTTTCGTAACACGTTACCAGCTTATAGGAAGATTTTAAATGAACGAACGTTTAAAAAGAAGATAAAGAATATTCTGTAGCATTACTACCCACCCATACCTGCTTGATGATAGATTAAATAATAATTACTGTACCCATCAGGAATTGAACTAATAACAAGTATATTAATACATCAAAGTGAATTGTTCATGGTATTAATGCCATGTTTTATTATTAATGTCAACGAAAATAAAGCCATTTATTCATTTGGCAGATGAAGTCAAATTTTGAGTTGAACAATACGTAGGTGGCTAGAGAAAACAGAGATGCAGGATTAGTTGAGGAACTGGAGCAACTGAATCTGCTGGAATGAGGAGAAAGGGTAGGACGGGTGGTGTGGGTTTTGGAGGGGAGATTGGAGAGAGAGGGTGGGCGTGTCCTGATTACATTACACAATGGATTACGCCTACTCCTGAGTAATGCACTTGGAGACATCACTACTAACAAGCCTAATTAATCAAATATATACAAAAGCATTACTAATGAAATGAAATTAAAATTTATGATGCGGAATAAATCACAATATATGATAGCTAACAATAAAGTAAAACCCTATTATTTAAACGCTTTAAACATATCCTGTTTCACCTTATTACATTTACCTACGGGAGTCTTTGTTTGCCTAGAAAAATGTGAATATAGTGTTTTAACTACTTCATGTTTAGTGTTGAAAATATTTCCGCAAAGATTTAACAATTAGTTATGGTTGTATGCTACAGCGTAATAATGCTTTTCAAACGGGTTTACTAAATATAAATTGTAAATTGAAGCTATTAAAAACCAAGTAGTCAAGTTCAACTTTTATTCAAGTGGATTCCTTTCCTCAGATTCTATAAAATTTGTTGGCCTATAAATTAAGAATAAATTATAAATTTATAAATTCGAATTATAAATTTTATGAAAATAGAACCCTTCGCCAATGTTATTTCTATTTGGAATCAAAGTAAGCAAGAAAGGTAATGTGAAGAAAAGAGTGAAAACAAAGACAGCCCGTATAGGTGGGGCGACTCGACGCGACGTGGCGGCCCTTGCAACAACTATTGGGTTACTCAGTTGACATATACGGTTTATTTATATTGAAAATCAACTGTTAAAAGAGTAAAAAATATTTCTTTTAAGTTGCAACTGTAATTACTAAGGAAAAACAATATTGAGGCAATATAAAATGAAGATAGTGTACATTAGAGGTGAAAGAAATATATGACCAATCTTGAGTATAAATAAATCGGAAAGGCGTTTTAAACATCATAATAATATATGATGAGATAATAAAACATTGATAAACTCTAACGAATGTCCAACTGTGTTTTTGGTAACTTATAATGAAATATCAACTCAAGTACTGGAGACTCCATTTTAGAAGAAGAAATGAACGACACGTATTTACATAAATGAAAACCTACATACAGTGTGGTTTACACTTGTAGACTAAACCACGTCTGGACACTTACACATCTTTACACTCTAATCTGGAACCGTTTATGACACTTGCGCTCTATCAAGTTATATCTGAAATAAGACGAGATCTCAGGCGGTTTAAGTCACGATCATAATCAAGTTTACGTTAAGACTTTGGACACCTTGCAAATTGTTACCTTGTTTGATCGAGCAGCAACTAATAATAGTAGTTTTTTTCAAAAGCATCCACCTACTAAAAAATGTGGAATGAAAGATAGAGAAGAACCTGGACCTGGAACCTCCAAGGGGGCCCCATAAAACAATGGCCACCTTACCATGTATTGATTAAAGACATTCTTCAATCATAGACAATAGTCTCAATCATGATCTTGATGAGTATCACGATCTCTATTTTACTCAAAGTAAGTCAGACAAAGATCACCCCAGCAAGAGTAAAACCTGACATTTTGAGCTTAAATGGCTTAGATATTTGATAGGCTTTTACTTGTTTGTTACTAGAGCCGTAATGACTGCGGTAATCGTATATTTAATAGCTTTATTAGCAAAGAGGAAGTGAGAGCGGATAACATTCTGAAGAATATTAAATTCACACAAGAAGTATTGCTTGTAGGACTAAGACAGGTTCTGAGAATCTAACATTACTCTTTTTACTATCAAGATATAGGATAACTTAACCATCGGACTGAGATTTATACACTCTCAGCAGAATCAATAGGTGAAGACTTCAACCGAAAAATTATCGATACTTGGAAATGATAGTTTTTCAAACATTACCTATCAGTCTCTAGGTTGCTCCGTATCCTAGGTAAAAATCAAAAACTCTCGAGTTTACTTCTAATAATGGAACTGATTTGACCGTACTATGTGTGCGGTGCAGATACATAATCTCCTCTTTGTAAGCTGCTGTGTTTTGAAGTGAGCATTCTCATTCTCGTGTTACATTCCTAGCCCCGAAATAGGTTTTCAACTGGCATGGAGACCATAACGCTTGAAATTTGTCTAGGAGAATAAATTGACAGATCCATTTTTCTCTAATAAACGCTATAAATTACAAAAGTCGTATGTTAATTTCTCCAAATGTTACAGTTAAAATTACACTTTGTATATATTCACTACATTGAGATAGCTTTTACTAGCGAAACAAATCGTTAAGAGGGTTTATCTACAGATTAGTATTTTAAGATTGTTGCGTGGAAGGTATTGTATTTACTCCAATTGACTAAAATGGTCACCGGTCCACAGAAGGCAGGGGTATGTTATTGTACGTTGTCGAATGATTAGACAGGATTAAATTTGACTTGCAAATAAGCTCAGTTGGACTACTTAGTAAACCCAACCGCCCATCTCTGTTGCCGTTCCGAACCGACCCCCAAGCCTCCCCCAAAAGACAATACCGGGCTATATATGTTGCATATATACAGTACTGCCCCGTATGATAATGCAAATTACATTATAAATACCCATTTAAAATATTTTGTAGCACAGATGGATGTTAAACAGTTTAAAACTCTGATGTTGCTTTTTAGTTTTAATAAGGTTCATTATTAAGGATTAAATAAATATACAGTATATTGTGGGAGAAATTCGTTACATCGATTGTCCTTGAACATGTTTAAATTAAATATATTTATACACTTTTTTTAAAGAACGAAAGTCAAAAATATATTCGAAACAGGTTTTTGGAGGACATATTGATAACAGAATGTATTACTATAAACGCTTAAAAATGTCCTAATGTTTTAAGGAAGGTTTATACTGTTGTATTTCAACAGACAAAGTGCAGAAAATAAAAAAAAACAGTAAAAATAGTATAATTATTGTTAATTAATCTCTCAGTTGGGGTTTTTACTTGCTAATAAAACAGACCATTGTGACTTGATTGAAATTATAAGAGGTTTTGAAGAGAGAGAAGGAACAGGTAGCCAGAGAAACTTAAATTACACAATGGAAAACTGTTTTTGAATTAACATTATTTAAAACAATCATAATTAAAATATATTAATCAAAATATTTCACAAAAGCCAATAAAATATTAAATACCCCCTTAGCAGCAAACCTGCGTAATTAGCGAATTTCCAATGCACATATATTTATGTTAATACCACATAAAGCTACAGACCAAGTTTCATCAATATACATTCATAAATAAACAATTTATGACATTTTAATTATTCTCCATAAGAATAACATGGCGGCAGAGTATGCAGGTTTGCTGAAGCAAGAAACACAAAAAATGGGGTTTTATGCTAATATCAATATGACTCAACTAGGTGATGTCACATACCAAATTTCATTAATTTATTTTCATAATTGAGGGAGATAACACGTTACTTATTCTCCATAAGAATAACATGGGGCTGAGTGCGCAGGTTTGCTGCTACGAGAGCCTTTGACAAAATATTATCTTTTTGAGCAAATATCAATGGTTCACAACCAGATGAAGCCGTATACCAAGTTTCGTCAGTATATGTGCATAAATAAGCGATATATAAAATTTTCATTTTCCTCCATAAGAATAACATTAGACAATGTACTGTGATTAGCACTTTCAATATCTCGGTAACCAATTGACGTTGAGAAATGATAAAAATACCAAATTGTGTGTTTTTTTAAGCTTAATCCAATGGAAAAAACTAACATTTGACTATTTCCAAAATTATATGTAAAAAATTCAAAAAAACCCATTTTTGGGGTACAAAACCCCCCCAAAATACCCATTTAGATAGAGCGATATGGCTGGTTTTCGAACTTAAAGTCATAAATGTTGCTTTACACGTTTATACCAAATTTCATCAAAATCGGATAATTTTTACGAGAGTTATCGTGCTCACAGACACACATATATATATACATGTATATACATATATATATATATATATATATATATATATATATATATATATATATATATATATACAGTTTCAAACGAATGGTGTTTTTGGGGTCTGGGGACCTCAAAACGAAAAGTTATCATGGTCCCGGGCCTAGGTCTTACCATGCCGAC
Source organism: Allygus modestus (assembly GCA_963675035.1). NCBI lineage: Eukaryota > Metazoa > Arthropoda > Insecta > Hemiptera > Cicadellidae > Allygus > Allygus modestus. The sequence goes on from OY776114.1 coordinate 133,363,342, forward strand.
TACGGTAATAGCTTCTTCCCTATAGGGGAAATTCGCTAAAACAACTTATAGGTGCAGCGATATACAAATATTTGTCCCCGCTAACTTAACTTTTAATAGCAAATTGTTTTATGTAATGTAACGCTTGCACTAACCCCTCTTTTGTAGTCTACTCCTAGTGTACAATACGAGAACTTCAACTTATCCACAACATTTTCTTTTCCACCATTCCTTTTCATCTTGTGCAGGAATACATTTTCTTAACACATAGAAAGGGTTATCTACGAAACAGCCTTGTGAACCTGTAATATATACAAATACTGTACAATATTCTTCTTTAGTGGAATCACGATTCCAAACGGTGACACTTTTGCGTTAAGAAATACACGAGGGACTGATAAGAAGTGGCATCAGGAGCTGGTGTGGGGATTAGCTTATCTATATTTGATTGCTACGCTATCTAGCGGCCGTGACTGTCCTTAACTTGTTAAAAGTTATTTTTCTTATATCATGGATGTTGTTCGTCTAAACATTCCTTTTCTTGTTACATTAGACCGTAAATGCTAAAATCCCAATTTGACGATAAAATATTGGTTATAAAGTAATCCAACAATTCCTCTGTTTTATTTTCATGGATTTTTATACTACGTACATAGAAGTTTCTAAAACAATTTATAAATATACCTAATAATTTTATGAACCTTATTCAAAATAAAATATATTTATTAACTGGAATATGATATAAAATAAAATAGTTTACTTAATTAAATTGTTGATTTCACAACAGTAATTTCAATAGCTTATTTGACAGTAGCAATTTTGATGTAGTTAAATTCATTTCATGTACCATTATAAATAAATTAAATAGAAACTGTAATTATTTTACATATTTACACAGTAGTATAATTGTATTAATACTCTAAAATGGTTGTTTCATAACGTCGCACTCTTCATCGACTGCTTTTATTTGATTTCTGAGTTTGTAAGTCAAATAAATACTAATTTTAAAATGTGTTTAATTGTAAACAAAAACCGAGCCACCAAATATGGAGATGATCCAATTTTGGATTATATTTATTAGTTGTAAAATTATCTACTAAAAAAGTTCAAAGTAAGGGTTTAATTTCCAAGTGGGTATAAGGCACAATTTGTTCATTTAAGAGTGCAATATTATGGAGCTGTCTTAATAATGTGTATAAAAGAAACAAACTGACATATATCAAAGATGTAGTCCTTATAAACATCATTAAAAATTATATAATTCCCATAATCAACAAATTTTTAAGTTGATAAATTAAATTATTAAAATTTGCACAATTTTGTTCGGGTTTTATATGATTAATAATAATAGTCCTATTTATAGTTTTATAATATCCTATAGTTTGTCTTAAAGAAAGGAAAATCACCATTAAAATGTACGATATTGCTTCAATAGACCGTAAAACAAACTGTACAACTTGTTTACTGACAATTAAATGCTTTTGTTTAATCTTATTTCCAATCTGGCGTATTTAATACAGATTATTGAAATTTATAACGGAGTCTCTTACTGTCTGCTGGATAATGGGAGACAGCTCAAATTACAATTATTGATCCCAGGAACTTGGTAAAAATAGCAGTATTTCCATAAATGTTACGAGCAAACGATAAATAAAGTGAAACATCCCCCATTAGAAAAATCATGGGGATTTAAAAACATCTACTTGGATTCCATTAAAACGTGTCATTACATGTGAACTTTGTTTACGAACTGATATGTGTTTCTATATAAATTGTTTAATTTTCATCAGTATGAAAAGAATAAAAAAATCTGATAAAGCAGAGTATTGGGGCATGGTTAGGGGCTGTGGCCCCTTCAAGCCAGTAGTACAATTGAATTCTCATATTAACTTAGTATTTTCTTATTTAAACTGACAGTGTACAAGTAAAATATTGGTGAACAAAGACAGATAAAGTAAATTTTGAAGTTAAAAGGTGAAGATAACACTTTTCTAAGCTTTTTATTTTTATTTAGTACGTAAGACATAATAACAAAACATAACCGACCTACGATAAACAAAAATAAAGAAACGCATTAAGGAGGAAGCAACAAAACCTCCCCAGGGGGCTATAAAAATGGCGATCTGCCATCCGTCTCTCTTAGCAGCTTTACAGTACTCGCGACGGGTAATCCCACTTGTCCTGTTGTCAAAAGATATTTTTCTTTATATAAATATGTTCTGCAAAGCTAAAGCCTAGCAAGAAACAGTAAAGTTTTTGCTTTCCTTGTGACGGGAAAGGGATATTTAAATCTACCACCTTATTTATACACTTGTATTTGTGAATTTTAGATACATTATTATCAAGGGATATATATTTTAAGCTAAAAATTTGGTCAGGAAACAAATGTTGCAATAAAATTAAATTGTTGATAATGAGGATTCTATTTTTTCCGGTTTAATACTGTCACAATCGTTTTTCGTTTAAAACGAGTTCGCACGCAGCACGCTGACGTTAGGAAAGTGAATTTCCACATAAAAACTTTTAAAACTCAAAATCAGTGTAAAAACATACACGTATTCCAATTTTTATTGATATCTGAAAACATTGATTTTTTGGCTGTTCTGATGCTCCTGGTTTCATTTACCTGCAAAGCTGGGAACACAATTTTGCGCATTATAATTTTAGGAGAAGGTCCAGTCAGGCTTGAAAGTAGGCTTGAAAGAGGGCTTAAAACTTTCGCTTCACTAATTCCCATCTTATTAAATGCATTAATTTTACTTTCTGGTCTTTTCTGACCTTTTTTGGGCCCAAAAACTCGAAATTTTAAAGAGTAATCCCCAAAAAGGGGTTTGAAGTTTTCCGATTGTTTTGCCCAACGAACTTATCCAATTGATTACAGAAAGGAACGTCCCTACCAGATTTGAAGTTAATCGGACAAAAAATGCGACCGCTAGAGTGCAAAAACCTATATAAATATGTGTGTGTATATATATATATATATATATATATATATATATATATATATATATATATATATATACTTACACAATTTTGAACGACCCCCCAAACGTGTTCAGGGGGTCACGTTAGGAACTTCTATGGTGGTCCCGGGCTTAAGTTTCACCGTGCCGGTCATGCTAATAGTTCACTTTCCAAAGGAAATTCACTAATAAACTAAAAAGCTACGGTGTTCCATAAGATCTGAACCATATTTTAATTAGTTGGAGAAAGAAACAAACAAATCAACTTTGGGGAACGATATTAACTTAACCCAAAGTATCTTTTGACGTTATCGAAAATGTTGAGCGTCCCCCAAAAATGGGATATTTTGGAGCCAACTCAAAATGTTCAAACGTAAACCCTTTTTGAGTGTCCCTCATTTTAAAGAGCTTTAAAAAATAGGCGAATGGTGGAGGTTGGAGGTCTGTAACGTGTTTCTATCCAAAATGGCAGCTTGTCAAAGTTTTGAATACAACTCGTTCTTGTAACCTGGCGTCTAAGAATTTTGGAGTTTTAATTTCACCGTTGGTCAAACTGGAAAGACTCTTGAGGCAATGCTCTTGTTGAAGAAATGCTATTAAATGAAGGACTGATCTCTTTTGGTGATATTTAAAATCTTGAGTGTCCCGAAAAAATGGGAGATTTTGGGGCAACTCAAAATCTTCTTATGTAAACCCCTTTTGAGTGACCCCTTTTTTAAAGAGATTTTTAAACCTAGGCGAAGGGTGACACTTGAAAGTAAATTTAACCCCTTCTAAAGGGGTTTACATTAGGAAATTTTTAGTTGCCCCCAAAATCCCCCATTTTTGCGGGTTCTCAAAATTTTAAATATTACCAAAAGAGACCAGCTCTTCATTTAATAGCACTTATTCAAGAGTCTTTTCAGTTTTAAGTCACCAAAGGTGAAATTAAAACCCCAAAATTCTTAGACGCTAGGTTTTAAGAATGAGTTCTATTCAAATCTTTGACAAGCTGCCATTTTGGACAGAAACACGTTATAGACCTCCAATCTCCACCATTCGCCTATTTTTTAAAGGTCTTTAAAATGAGGGACACTCAAAAGCGGTTTACATTTGAGCATTTTTAGTTGCCCCCAAAATCCCCATTTTCGGGAGACACTCAAAATTTCTGATAACGTCAAAATATACTTCGGGTTAAGTTATTATCGTTCCACAAAGGTGATTTGTTTGTTTTGACAAACAAAAAAATTAAAGAGGGGGGTCATACTTTTTTTACACACTGTATATATATCATCTGTTAGTGGTAGTAATCGGTTGGTAGCAGGAGAAATGAGAGAATCCGGTGGAATTCAAATTCGTCTTTCAACCACTCATTAAAACCAGATTGTATGACAAGAGATGGTGTCCATTAAGAGGGGTATATAGTAGATGTTTGAAAATTATTCCCTATTTTCGTGAACAATTTTAATGGTGAAACATACAAAATCTTACATTTATGAATGCATAGTGTAAAAGACAAATTCTTCAAGTTTTGGTTTTATCCTAGTAAACCTAGACGTTGCTCTATGCAGATAAAGAAGACTTCCCACTTCTCGCCAGGTATTTTCCAACATTGCAGGTGCGACTGATGTAACTGCTCCGATGATCCTTTGTCCTGGCCACCTCGAAGCCCAGATTTAACCCCACTTGACTTTTTCTTTTGGGGACATGTAGAGAATGTGGTATATGTTGAAAATATCCGTGACATTGACCATTTACGACAAAGGATCATCGGAGCAGTTCGTCAATTACACCTGCAATGTTGGCGAATACCTGGTGAAAAGTGGAACATCGTCTTGATCTAAGTAGAGCAACTAGTGGGACGCACGGTGAAGTTTCTAGGGCAAAACAAAATCTGGAAGACATTCTCTTTCCCACTATGTATTCATAAATTTAAGATTTTTAATTTTCACAATTAAAATTGCTCTCGAAAATAGGGAGTTATTTTTCAAACACCCAGTATTAAACGTTTTATTACTTCTCATAGTTTTTTTTTTATTTTAACCTGTCCTTTAATGCAATAAAAATATACCATCAAACGTTCATTATAACAGTATAACAGTAGGACAATAACTCGAAATAAAACAGCGTATTGTTACGCTTTCGTAAAAAAGTGCCAAGTTTCATAAGTTAAATTTCTAGAAAAGTAAATAATATGCATCGTTATAAATATGCGAATTCCGAAATATTTGTTAACTTATTTTCAAGAAATTTGTATTTCATTATAAAATATTGTATGGGTCAATTGTTGAAAAAAAAATGAACGTTAAAGTGCAGAGTCCCGAGAGCACCGCCCACGCAAAACAAATAGAAGGAAGTTTTGGCCATTGTCGACAAACGCTGGGTCGTAATCTTTTACGACCAGTTGAGGATGTTTGCTGGCTTATGGCGGTGGCCTTCGCCCTGTGAATCGCTCCGTGACTTTGACCGTTTGGTAATGTCAAGTAAAAACATTACAGTCTCCACAGTGAAACTTATATTGTAAGATATTATAACCTGCAAGATTTTATGCAAGTTTTTATCCATATACGTATATTTTTTGTTAATTTTTTACTGGCATTAATTATTGTATATTTGTGTAACTGATCTAGCTTTCTAATTCTCTAATATTGACTGACTATAATCTCAACTGACTTAATATCATGGACTAAATATTGACAAGCTGAAACTAAATCGAACGGTTAAACAAATAAATATATAGATAGCGGTTGTTTACACAGTATAATTCATTACGTCGTTTCTTTATCTGGCAATTAACAATAATAAAGCATTACAGTGTGAGAATTGTACTAAGAAAAAATGGCATTTACAACTAATCAATATTTTGTCAAAGCATGATGCTCATTATAATGATAGTCCCTCCCTGTTTAAGTTAGAATAGAGTGAACCCCTTTTTATTTCATACTGGAAAACTTGTGGAGTAGAGTGGACCATAGTTGATAATCAAAACATTATTTTTGTTAAATCAATTCCGTTTGAGGTTGTATAAAATAAGGCCTAACAACATATGAAAAAAATGTACTAGCACAAAAGTTAAAGTATGTGTTTTTCATGGCGTTGTAACTTATTAACATTGTTCATACGATCTTATCAATTAACCATCAAGGTGTTTACATATCTATATGACTGAAAGTAGTTTGCTATTTAAATTAAAGCAAAAATATATGCCACTCGTTTGACCAATTTATTCAGATCCAGTCACCAAGCCAGCACTACCGTAACAGATAACTAGCAAGTGGCAGGTATCAGAGATACTGGGTGTGATTATCAGTACTATATCAGAGATTCTTTTGGAGCTACTGTAGTTGTAATATAGAGTTATTACCATTCCTTACTAATAATCACCTTCTCTGTTTGGTTTCCCCCAAAATATCCTTGTTTTTGTTTATAACCCTCATTTTACGTTTACACATGTATTCGCCTAAAACTCATACATACAACATAATTGATGGTTTATTAATACATTTAATTCACCCAAAAGTAAAAAAAGTCACAAAACGTTCCAGGAGAGCTGGAAAAGCCTGTTAATTTGCAAGTGGACATTTTTTACGATTTGATAGGGAATGGTCCAAACCCTGGTCTTGTTTCTTCTTAACGTCAAACTTTAGTTAGTAGGCAACACTGACTGATAACCTAATGGCAAATAATAGTTGGGCCCTATATCAATTCTATATAAATATACGCATTTTTTCGCTCAGGACTGAGCCTGGTATGATACAGACTTCAGAGTATGATACGAGCATTTTAACTGTCTGTTGATATTTGTCATTAATGGTTCACAGGATAGAAGCCATGGAATGTTCGCAATTGGCTCTGTAGCGGCTAACGGACCAGAGTGGCGGTCTAATCCTGCTCTCCACAGGTTGTGTTATTGCCTCTACTTGACGTCTAGACTGGGCAAAACTGCAAGATTGATTTCAATTGTTCGTTTTTTTTTTGTTCTTTCTAAGCCATTGGAATTTTCAATGTTTTAGCCACTAACGGTACAAAATGATATTATTACTATCTATAATTTATTTTACAAATTTCCAAGTTACAAACGGCGGCTAATTACTTTACATCTCTAAGAACAACTTTCTCAGAATTGTAAACCTGAGAATACAGGCGGCCGCTCTCCACATATAAACATCATAATGCATACGATGGTTATATGTTAATACATTTTATGATCTCGGTACTAAGAGTATTTTACTTTCTAGCTAAATAATTTCAAAGTAAACTTTAAAATAGCTATATAGTAATTCATGTATATCCATCCAGACAAACAGTACTCATCAATAAATTATAATTCGTTGTTCAATTAAGTATTTTAAGTACCACGATGTAATATTTGTTTATATTATGGTGTTTAAGTAGGAAATATTTTATCGCACATAAAGTTAACGCTTTGTAAACCAAAACTTAGATAAACAATTTTCAATTTTAAATCTATTCTTCTGAGGTTGACGCAATATAAAAATATTATGTACATCGTTAAATATGTGTTTACATTCAAAGAGCAGCAAGATATTTCTCAAGCAACAATCGGAGACGGGCTGCTTGGTGATATTTGAAAGGGAAATTCTGCGAGGGTAATGAAGCATCGTTGCTGCCGTCTTTGATACCCGACAACAAACTGTTTATTAAGTGTTCTTGCCGGCAATACTTTACAGAAAATATGATAACATTTAATTTTGTATCGCGCTTTCAAAATATTTTCAACTCGGTTGAATATATTGTTGATGATTTTAATAGTTCAAAAGCATTATTGCAAGTAAGTAGCAGTGAGTTATTTGAGATACATGTTATAAACTCAAAACAATGCCTAATATTTAGAACTTGAGGATATTTACTGTAATTGCAACTAGGAGAGAAACTCATGTAATTATATTGCAACTATAGTAATTATATAGATAAATCCTCGTTTAAAAAAAAAATCTAAAACCTTTGACAAAGGTTGACAAATTTAGCTAAATCAATTTTTTATTTTTCCCATAATGGTGAGACAGTATGATATTTCTTTTCGTGTTATATTTTAGAAATATAGTGTTACTGTTGTTGCTATCATTCCCCAAGTATTGTACAAATTGACGTGTCAAAGTCGAATAATTCTCTAGCAGGTCTAAAAAAGTAACAATTGATAAAAACCTCGTTATAATAAGTTCGAACCGTCAAATCTTTCCTTTTTAGCATATAATTGGAAAAAATATGAATATATTCCAAATTATTTGAGTGTACTATAGCTAATGAAAATTAATGAATGTTATAGCTTTAAGAAATAGATGTTAAATTTGGTCGATACCATAACATTTTTTTCTTTTTAAATGCAGAAACATTTTACAATACAAAGTCAATTATTGCATCTATCATAGTAACAAAATTCGAAATAATCTGATGGATATTCCAAAATAAAGTTCCATTCTTTTACATATTCAAATTTAATTGAGGGGAAAAGCAGTACCAGAAATGATTTGTTGACACCCCCACAACATCCATGGGTTAGATGGTTTGTATTTTCTTAGTTGGTCAAATAAATATTCGCGTTCCCTATTGAAACTAATTTATTAATTGTAATTTAAAATTACTGCAATATTAAATTAAAACAAAACCCTGATAACAACTCGACACCTGATCCAGAGGACTATTAGACTGGTCCGGATCAGCTTGGCTTCCAACTTTGGGTACAGGAGCATGTGGGTAGTTATATTACTGTCCACTAAAACAAGCCTTCCCTAAAACCCCTAAAACATGGAGGATCCCCTGGGCTTCAACGTTTGAAGGCAGCAGGATATCTTGGTGATAATGGATATATTTTAAATCTAGAAGGGCATGACAGACCCTTTCTTGTTTGGGGACTTAAAAACAGCTTCAAAGGAGCCCTTAAAAGACCTCTATAAGGTTAGCTGGATACTCAGCCCCGCGTCATCTTTTACATCCATGCAATTGCTTATACCTACTTGGTGATCTGAGCCGTGTTTCTGTTAAGCCCAACGTGCCTCGGGGCTCTGCCAGAGTTTTCTTCTTCACGTCCAACAGTAATAGCGTGGAAATACAAAAAATCAGCAACTTGTAGTCTAAACCATAAAAAATGGCGTTATACTCTTGTTTTTCCCATGCCTTCATGGGATCGGCACCGGCGCGCGTAAGGAACTCAATTGCAGATTTAGTTTTACTATAGAATTCTAAAACGTAGAATCAAACTTTATGTCTCCTTTTAAATAGGAGCAATAATTTAATCTTTACCTAGAGAAATCTGCAGGAAGTAAACAATATTAAATTACTACCTTCCGACATTCAAAAATATAAATTATTTTGGCTAGAAAATGTAAAAACGTAATTTTTTACTAGAACAGTATATTGTATTTTGACAGTCATTTAAGCAGCGTCAAACCAATACCGTGCCATGATTATTTTGATAAATTATTATAAATTATTTTTACAACGGAATTCTTTCAAAATGTAATTTTTTATGACGAATACGAATATATAAAGCCAAAAACATATCGTATATCCGGTTTTAATATTAGTTTTAAATACCAAATAAAAAACAAAATTTGTATTATAATTAGTAGGTAAGAAAAGACACGATAGTTTTGAAATTACCCTTTTGTCAACAATGTACCACAAATAGACGATTACATATATTTGTCGCCCTCCTAACACCTGTCAAACATAATAACCGGAATCCTCCTTACACCTAGATATAATTACTGTTTCAATCTTAATCGTTGCCTGAGATATTGCAGTTAATATGGATCATTTGATAAAATTTAGTAACATTGCAAAATTATCTAATTTTTTTCCTACTTATAAAATAAATTTGCAGTCACCAGTTATACAGATGGTTATCATATTTTAAGAACTTTAAGGGCTTTTTCAGTAAGAACATGCAAGTAAGTTTATTTACGGAAACCCGATGTCTCAGAGTGGTAACCAGATAGCTCAGTTTGACCACGTAAGCTATCGTCCAATATCATCAGGATAAGCAACCGCTCCGTGTCCTGTCCTCTTTCCCTCCAAAAAGCTTATAAGGCTCTAGTTCTTGTATATTATATTTTAAAATACTACTTATTTTATTTAATATGAATTTAAATTAGCTGTTATGACTCTTACTCTTTAATATATAAATGGATCTATAGAAATGTTGCTTTAGCGATAGATACACATTTAATGGTGCCTGCATTGGTAGGTACTTTGAAAAAGCTGAATTTAATTGTTGGTTTTATGTATACTTTTATAAACTGCTAAAGACAGGACGGTTTCAATCTCATGTTTATAACAATTCAGCACTTTCGTGGTTGTTCCCAGTAAATGTTAAAAGCCCGTTTCATAGGTTGAAGGCGTAAGAAAATTTACCAATGTTCCTGAAATGGTAGGATGTGTGAGCCATCACGGGCAAAGGTTAGGTCGTAATCTTTTACGACATTTGCTGGATTTCCTTTATCCTGCGTTCTGCGGGCACTTTAACTGGTTGATCTTATTTGATAAAATTTGATAGGTAGTAGATTTAAGTATAACAAATAAAATTAAAAGAAAAAACATATAAAAAAGAGTATATCCATTTGTATAAGCCTTTTCGTTAACTAAGAAAATTATTACTAGCACCTTATGATCGTAGTTCTAACAGCGATGAAGAGTTAAAATATATAGAGTTAACATATAATAGAAATAAAAAAAAAACTATAGCAAATATTAAATGGGTTAAAAAGTAGTAGTAAACGCCGCGTTCTCATATCTACTTGTGTCTGATTCACAGACTGTGTGTTATGTAAAGTAATACTCATGCCTATTAGCAATTTACCAGGTAGGCCTAAGTGGAGTAACAATTGTAAACAAGTAATATATTACTTGTTTAAAATATACATAATTGTATACTCTGACCTATGAGTTAGTTAGAACAGAGAGTCATTTAACCAAATTGTTAGGAACTAAGTCGTTATTTTTCAGTCTAGTCCACTCTATTTATAACCACAGACAGGCACACTTTTTTATCGACAGTTATGTTAAAAGTTTAATAGAAAACAAATAAATTATTGTTTATATTTCTTAGTTGTTAGGTCTGCTTAGTTGTACGTTCGCTGCGCATGTTCCGCTATCGGAACATCCTTGCATCATTTCGCACGCTCGTGTGCAGATATCGGGACATGCCTCGTTTGAAACTAAACCAGTCAGTCTGAGCTGAGCACCTGGTCGATTCACGTGATATGTTGTGAGCGTGTAGGGGGTCTCGTAGTGTTGCCGGGCGGCGTCAGTTTACGGATCCGGTGCCTGTCTCGATTGGCCTTGGCTGCGCGCACACGCCGCACGGCCCGAAACAGTTTCCCGCTCTTTATTGTATAACTAAACCAGTTTGTGTTGGAGGCAGGTGATTTACCGGTGCGGCACACGGGATACATTTCAGGAGCCGTGTGACGTCACTAAAACGCGTCATCGGTGAGGTTCCCTCATCGCCCGCCGCTAGCGCCAGAACAGTTTTTTCCGACATCTAAGTTAATCAAGATCCAGGATCATCATCATCTCATCATATGTTCAATATTTGTACTTGTAACCACATTCTTATTATTTCTGTCCTAAGTATTCCCTCACCCGATTGTCAGCGCTCTGCAGGGCAGCAGTTAGATACTGTTTTTTCACTGATTTTAAAATCAAAACAACAGCTACTCATTACTGAAATCAACTCTTTATTATTAAAAGATTAACTTGGTACCACTTTTGCTGTTTCCAGAGTTAAACACGTTACTTTCATCCTCATCGCTATCCAATCTAATGGGCAATAATCCAACCTGGCCAGCAACCATAAAAAACTTAATTAATATAGCCCTAGTAAAATTATGTTCGGCAGGTTTTCCATAGCTATTAACATATTGCGTGATATGTTTCACTATTTATTCGTCTTTTATCATTAAGTCAACCAATCGAGGACAACTTTGGTGTCCAATTAAGGAGAAAGTTTTTTGAATCTTCTTAGTAGTAAAATTTAAATTTTCCAAATTGATATCTCTTATTTAAAGCTACAAGCAAACAATTAGCTTATTATATAAGAGAATAACCAAATGTTTTGACTCATTACGCCAAACTGAAGAGGAACATGCTTTATTCACATAGGCTATACTATGTTTGGCCTATCTACTTAAAATTGTTTACAATTTGTGTAATTACACACAACAAATAAAATGTGTGAACAACACACATTGAGTAAAAATAGAATTATAATGTTTCCAATTAATTGTAAGTAGAAGAAAAATAACTGTTTCCGAGTAGGTTGAAACATTATGTAAATGTGCAGTAGCTTACATTTTTTTAAATATGGATAGGCCTATATTAATTTGTTTTCAAAGCCCAAAGAAACAAACCATTTTTGTTCTCATTTATTTGACGGACAAAATTATTATTAGTATGTAAATTCGTATGTAAGGCCAGTTACTGGGATATTGTTCAGGTTAATTTATGATACAATAAATACATAAACATTCCTTTCAGATAATTTATAGACGCGTAAAGTTGTTAACATAACAGAGCGGACGACTCTTCAACTGACAGATGAGCAGCAGACTCTAGCTACAGTACGTGTGAGTGTGATGTCATAGGGCTTCTGTTTTTGTGTTCATCGGTGACGTCATACGGCTCCTGAAATGTCTCCCGTGTGCCGCACCGGGTGATTTACTGTCTGTGTGTAGTGCGGGTCACGTTGTATTGTTGGGCGGCGTTACTTTTCGTATCGGCCGCGTATTTTGTGCGTTTTTTTGGCGCATTGTTCTGCGTATTTCGAGTTGTGTTCCTGTGGCGTTATGTATTGTTTTATAATGGTTTTATAATGTAAATATTGTATATAAGTTATAGTGATAAGAATATCTATCAGTATAGTACGTTTTTACCAAATAATAACATTGTGACTGTCATTTCATGTGATTGTAACTATGTGTGTATACGCAACGGGTGCTACGGTCCCGAAATCGACCGGACCTTTATGACGTCATTAGCGGCTAAAATAAAGTTCTGGAATGCTTTTAAACCACATGGTCGGTCTTCTATTCGTCATAGGAAAGTAAATCAACAATAAAAATTTTTCAGCATCCACGAAAAATTCAAAATTTTTCGTTCGCAGTGAACGTGTTAGAAAACAAATAAAATATTGTTTATATTTCTTAGTTGTTAGGTCTGCTAATGCAGAACACATCCCAAATTATGTGTAAATGTAATTTTCCACTGAAAACTGGTTATTTCTATCTGAGAAACGCCAATAACAATAATTTATTTAAAAATTAGGTGTGTACTCGTCCTTCGTACGGGTTGTATGTCTAAATAATAGAGGAATTTGAAAATAATAACAACCAAATTAATTTTACAATGTTTAGATTACATTTTAAATTTGTTAAGTACAATTAAATAAAAAATAACAAAATATACTGGCAGATAATGAAGGTACTATTACTGAGTTGAGGAACACTGTCGGGTAGTGAATGGCGTGGTCCTGGTTAAAAGGACGGTGTTAACAAATTGTCACACCCGTTCCTCACTTTGGAAGAGATACATCACCTTTATGTTGATCTCTGATGCTTGTTCATTGGTGGACGTGAGGATGGCACAAGGCACTTTCGAAATTAATTTGTTTATGAACCTCATGGAAAAAACTGTCGATCAGTAGTTCCTGTTATTCGTCGATTGTACGGAGTGAAGGAGGATTGTTTATGAGACCACCTGTTTTCCAATGCACTGTTCCTAACTTTTAAAAGGACCTAATAAAACTCCTCAACCCCTTAATTTTATCCAAAAATAATTTTAAAATATACTGTTAAGTTGAGACACTCCAAAGTTGGCTTCATAAAAGATCTATCTAGAGAGGCATGGATCACGTCCCCGAATGTCTTAAGCACTCAAATTGTCTGTATGAAATCTCTAGAGAACAACACCACCATCACTCCCCATTATGGGCCATGTTGTTGTTGCTGATGTCCTTTAAAGTACCAAATTTCAGCTCTATTGGTTGAAATATTGATGATGTAGTTTGTGATGATTATATTAAAGGTTAGTGGGGCAGAGCCTTTAAGTATTTTGTTGTGTAATTTTTTCTACCGAATTTCATCTCCATCAGTCCAGTAGCAGATGCAAGATTGTTAAAATAAATATTCTGAAGGTTCGGGGGTGGGGCCCTATAACACGTTCTTAACGGGAATAGGCTTGTGTTTGTTCCGATATATTAGGTATGTTCTTAACGAATTTCAACTTAAAAGGTCCGAACTAATGCTCATAAGACTGCCAGCAATAAAAGTAAATTAGGGCAGGGCCGGGTACGATTTTGTTTCAAACCTAGCCTTATTGTATATCTGCAGAATAAGGGGAACCACTATCAAAAATTTCACCTTCTTATGCATTGTCGTTTTTTAGTTACAGTGATCACAATGTGAGCGAGTAAATGTGTCTATAAAATATAGATTTAGATAATATGTCCACTCTGTATACTTCTGTTATTTATTGCCAATCTTTACTCAAAACTTTAAATGAGAACTAAAACAGCTGATTTTGGAATAGATATTCTTAAGTCATCAACTGGTTCAGTGTAAATAGCTTTCTCCAGGGCCGGATCCAGAGGTCATGTTTGGGGGGGGGGCGGTCACCGAAAGTTACCCCTCCCCCTTCCTTGTGGATGTTCCCTGGCACCTCCATTATTGTTTTTAACTATATTAAATTATACAACGATTGAAAGTAAGTGAACATAATTTATCAATAACCTTGTACTCAAGAACAAATCAATCTTAACTTTATAAACAAGCTAAACAAAAACTAACTTTAGTTCTACTGCACCCAACTGTAAATAAAAATAAAATATTTAGGCAATACACTTTTTTCTACGTCATCTGTAGGCATCTAAGAACAAGTAAGATGCCTAAATAAACAATTTATTTTAGTATTTATCCACGCGAAAAACTATTTACAAAACGTATTTGAAATCTGCAATACTGAACTATACTACGCGAAAATACAATTAGGAATGAGGCTGACAGCCAAGGTAAACCACTTGAAAAATGAAAATGTCGTATCACATTTTTACTAAATAAAATACTTGGCGTATTAGTTTCTGTTTGCACGCAATTAATCTTTGTTTCCTCTTATTTCATTACATATAATTCGAGGCACTTTTTGCTTCTAGCCTAGCCACTGGATATTTATTGCCTAGCAACGGATTACGCGGTTTTAAACAAAAATCAAACCTAACCTGTAAACAAAACACCACTGATAGCAAACGACGGTAGGTGGGCGAAATCCAGTAAAAAATAATCACCGGATACAATTGTAGTATCCTTTGCTGCTAAAATTTACCTCCAAGACTATGTTGAAAACACTGCATTTTCGGTCTGGCAACTGGCAAAACTGCAACAACTTCGAGATACTCGGGAATATCCATGTTTTTGTAAGACACTTTTAGGTTACATACATGGATCTAAGTAATGTGTTATATACTAAAATAGGAGTTCAAATTATCACCCGTCTAATAGTGTATTTTATTTCATTTATCAAAGTTTAGGTTCGTTAATTTGAATTTTAACGTAAGCTTGTAGAAGGGAGTGGCAAAATTTGACCCTCGGAACCGAAAAAAGGTGTTTCGGGAGGATTTTGGTGCTTACATTTTAATTCGGATTTATTCAAACTTTCATCGTATGCCTAAATAATAAAATGAAACACAAAAATTCTTAGGTTGGGGGGGCGACCGCCCCTACCACCCCCCTTGGATCCGCACTGGCTTTGTTCGTAACCATAAGATGGTATATTGAAAATCCCGTGGTGCTTAGCCTTGAGGTGAATTCAAAATGTTGAAGTATCTTACAATCTTAACGTACGTATAGAACAAAGAAAAAATGTTTCATCTAAATAAGTTTACCCGTTTTCCTGGGAAAAGCGAACAAACACGATCAAAACCGCACGAAAACACGTTTTTGAGTGGCCGCCATTATTTGCCCAAAAGGCCTATGAAAGTTTAAAGTAGTTTAAAACCTTTTCACAAATGTATAGAACAAAGAAACAAAGATCCATTAAAATCAGTGCACCCGTTGTTTTGGTTCCCCTAGGATGTGCAAAATATGCAAAAATGTTATAATTCCAAGCAATGTACAGAACAAAACTTTATTATTTTTATATAAATATCCTATCTATATACTTATGTCATTTATTACCAATCTTCACTCTACGTTTTAAATAAGAACTACAACATATGTTTATAGAGTAACTATTCTTAAGTCATTATCTGGTTCAATATAAATAAATACTTTGTTCATAATAATAACATAAGATCTATAAAACCCTGTGGGGCAGAGTCCTGAGGAGATTTTCAAAAAGAAAATTAACCTAAAATCTTCTAACCCACACATAAAACATAGAAAACAAGTTTCATCGAAATCAGTGCACCCGTTTCCCTGTAAAAAGCGAACAAAACCTGACAAAAAGCGCACGAAATCACGTATTTGAGCGGCCACCATTATTTTTCCAGAAGACGTATGCCAGTTTAAATAAGCCTAAAACCTTCTCACGCATGTTTAGAACAAAGAAACATAGTTTCATCAATGTCAGTGAACCCGTTCTCCCGTGAAAAGCGTACAAAAACCCGTCCATGAGCGTTACCGACAGACAGGCAGACAAACAGACAGAAATTGAGACAAGGCATGTTTTGGCTTCCTTAAGGTGTAAAACGGGAAAATATGTAAACATTTTATAATTTCAAGCAATGTACAGACAAAATGCTAATTTTATTTATATAGAAAATTGAAATATAAGTTTATATACTTTCAGACAACAGTCCAATTATTCCTGTAGATTATTCCTACATAATATGTAGGACTAACATACTATGTTTCAGAACCCTGGTTTCATCAGGGGCTTACAAAAATGGCATTTTTCTTGTGTAGACGAATATTTGTAAACAAATGTTAAAAGGACAACACATACATAGATGCACATTTCAACATGAGTTACTTGTTCTGCCGGTCAGCAATGAACACCGACTCAACAAGTAATTTGTGTGTAAATGTGCATATGTGTATGTGTTGTGATTTTGATATTTTATTTATTTATTTTTGAAAACATTTTTCTTCAACAGAAGAATTAAATTTTTGTAAGCCCCTGATGATGGAACAATAGTTCTGAAATATATGTAGGAATAAGCCAATGGAATAATTTAACTGTTGACTGAATATATGTAAACCTATTGTTATATAATAGTTCTGGAGGAATTCAACAATGAATGAAACATACTTATTTACACTAAAGGCAATTTTCTAATAATTGAAATAAGTTCAAAAATGACTATGAAAATTACCATATTTTACTGTATGGAGTGTTGTTGAATATACTACAATAACTTTGAAGTTTTTTACTAAAATTAACAATAACCACATTTTGTTAAATGCTTAGATAAACAAATAAAAAAAAACTACAAATTGTCTATAGTCTACAAAACGTCTGTTATCATTCTTGATACTTACTTCAGTTACTAAAACAAAAGACAGTTACATACAATTACGGTAAATTTGTATTTATATTCCCCTGTCATAAGTGTAGGGTAGTGGCAGAAGCAACATGATCCATTACTTATGTGTATGTAACCCGAACCACATCTTCCCTCGACAGCTCTTCAAACCTTTCCCAAATCCACTTGGGGTTGATACGCTTCAGCATTTATATTTAGCACCACAATCTTTGCTCAAGCTCTGGTTATTTTTAACATTGCATTTTATATTATTACCTAAAATGTAAATGGTTATTTTCAACAAAACTATGACATGTTTAATAGAATATTATTTTTAAAATAATAATTTTACCATGCTACCATAATGTTGGAAGTTAAACTCAATGAGATATTTCAAAGTGGTTCAGCGTTACTGAATTATTCTGTTAGAAAGATTCTCCCTTATGCCGTCGTAGAATAATCGAGATTGAAAAGTTTGTGAAAGAACCAACCAAGCTTATAGAGTCAGCTAGAGGGATTTTATTTTATTTTAGTTATTTAAACAAATTTTAAAGTAAAGTTTTCATTTTTTATTTAAACAAATGTTAAAGTTAAGTTTTCATTTGTTACGTAGATTCACGAAAACGACTGCTGTATTCGAAACAGTATATAGACAATATCATAAAATTGTTATTTCTCGTTCTGAAATGTAAAATAAAACACTAAACAAAACAATTTTCTTAATGTTAAGGCCTAATTAGCCTATATTAACAATTTTTGTCTACGCAATGTAATACAACTCATTTTGTAATGCAAAATATGCAACATTGGGTAATGTAAAGCGACTAGACTTCAATGTTTGCAGTACCAATTCTCTTCGTCTAGTGATATTTGTTTTTTTATAGTGGTTCAGAGGAATATTTCAATAACACAATAAATATCACACTTAAAAAAACAAACAAAAAACTACGTAGGTACATTATTAGTTAAATTCATTTTCGTATATATATTTTTTGACATAATAAATTAGAATATAACCTAATGAAAAGTGTTGTGCGCGTACTAAGTTGTTAACATTTTAAACATTAAAATAAGCATTCTGTTACAGCTATGATAATCATTAAACCATGTAAACAAGTATTCTTACTTGTAAATTTTACATTGCTTTATTAGGTGAATAGTAAGATTATTAGTAAGATTAATCTGAAAGGTTATATGTAACATAATGATATTGTTATCACTTACCTAATCAGTCAGCAGTCTGTAACAAAAGAGAATATACACTTAGACAATTTGGTTCAAGTCCAATAGTATATCCTTTAGTAAAGACACTCTTGAGCTGGTATGACACTAAAATTTATCGAACTTACAAAACATTAATAACGGTGGAGAGTTTGTTATTTGATAACATGTCCGAAAATGAAGCAAAACGTAATTTAGATAATAGTTAAAACGCAGCATTTTTTGGTGGATTCTCGAAAAAAAAAACAATAGATAAAGTAATAAATAACTCTAAATGCAACCTGTAATTTTGTTTTAAAAGAATACTATAATAAGCATTTTAAGTACTATTATATATTCCCGCAATATATTACTCTGTGACAGAATAAGTGAAAAGATAGTGGATCCAACCATAAATAAATTTTCAAGATGGATAACTTGTAAATAATTAAACTATAAATAGTGTTATAAAAATTGTTACTTCGTCATAATTATGATTCTAGTTATATTTAATTTCATAGTACGTTGCACATGATGATGTTTTTCATAGTGCTTGTGTAAATATTGTTATTTTATCTACTAAAATACAAGTTAAAAAATGTAAACTTAGTGTAATGTAAAATTGTATTGTCCAAAAGTAATACCCCTTTTCAAAAGGGGTACATTTGAAGGATCTGATTATGATTAAAATACCCCCGTCGCAGCAAACCTGCATACTCAGCGAATTTCCAATGAATATATAAAATATAACACTAAAACACTTAACAGGATTCATAATAAATATATTCATAAACAAGCGATATTTAAAATATTAATTATTCTCATAAGAATAACATTGGGGATGAGTACGCAGGTTTGCTGCAACAAGACGCATAAAATATTGGGTTTTTATAGAAATATCAATAGAACTCCTCTTAGTGAAATCACATACCAAGTTTCATCCATACACATTCATAAATAAGCGATATGTAACATTTTAAGTATTTTCCATAAGAATAACATGGGGACCAAGTACCTATGTTTTCTGCTACAGGAAGAATAACATGGGGACCAAGTACCTATGTTTTCTGCTACAGGAACCATAGGCGAAAAATTGTTTTTTTGTCCAAACAACAATAAACCATAACCAGATGAAGCAATATACCAAATTTCGTAAGTTTATGTTCATAAATAAGCGAGATACACATTTTTTTCTTTTACTCCATAAGAATAACATTAGACAACGTACTGTGCTTAGCTCTTTCAATATCTCGGTAACCAATTGACGTAGAACAATGATCAAAATACCAAATTGTTTTTTTAAGCTAAATTCAATGGTATACATTAAAATTTGATTAAAATAAAAATTACATATGAAAACCCCAAAAAACACATTTTTGGAGTACAAAACCCCCCAAAAACCCCCCTTCGGATGGTGCGATTCATGTGGTTTTCGAACTCGTTCAAATAAATGGTACTTTACAGATTTGTACTAAATTTCATTAAGATCGGACCTTTTGTACGAGAGTTATCGTGCTTACACATATGTATATATATATAAAAATTTTAATGAATGGTGTTTTTGGCATCTGGGGACCTCAAAATGAAAAGTTATCATGGTCTCGGGCTTAAGTCTTGCCATGAGACCTACGGTAAAAGCTTCTTCCATATAGGGGAAATTCGCTAAAAGAGTATTGCTTGTCATTACAGAAAATATTATTTTGTGGTTACCCATTTAAAGGCACGAGTATGGTGAAGGCGGAAGTTGACATGTAATGCAATCAGGCTAACCCTCCCCTCCCCACTGGTTCACCCCCATCCCTCTCCGGCCCATCGCTAGCCAATCCATTCCTCTAAAAGCTTTAGCCGGTTCAGTTTTTGGAATAATTGTGTATCTCTATTTAGTAAAATTGCATTTGCATTTTTCCTCAAAAAATGTTTAGGCTTTGGAATATTAGTAAGTAGCTTAGTAATTTAAGTATTTAGATTATCTAAAAACCAAAGTGCATAACCATTGTATTAATTCTAACAACAGTTCATGTATCCAGTGAAGTAGACAAATGGTCAAACTCGTGAACTAAGCATGTGATGAATCAAACGCATAATCTCTACAAACTAAAGTCGAAGGCGATAACTAATAGTTTAAACCACCTAACAATTGCTTTATTAGTGTTCATAATATGTATAACAAACAGACTATAGGACAAAAATTTAGTAACTCAAGAAAACACATTCAATTATTTTGGTTGTTTTAGGTTTAGCTTACTTTATTTTGCTTGTTTTGAAACGATTCTCGCTGGTAAACGACAAAAATAAGACTTGAACCCGAAAAAAATAACGTAAATTAAATCAATTCAGGCCCCAAAAAGTAATCAGTAGCCTTCAGTTCACAACAGATGGGTAGGTCATTCGATTAAATATCGACTATCGTATTATAGACTACCAATTCTAGCTCTTTGTTTTGAAACAAAATAAAAATGGAATTACATGTAAAAAATAAGAACGTTTGCTGCAGTTTACGACAAAACTGTAGTAACCCAACCGAACGTAACTCCGCAGAGCTCTGTATGGTGGCTCTTCTATGTGCAAATATTACAATTCAATAAATTTCGATCTAAAAATTATCAAGTAAACTTTTCAACAACTCTAGATCTTGAAAGGTAAACGACAAAAATAAGACTTGAACCCGAAAAAAATAATGTAAATTAAATCAATTCAGACCCCAAAAAGTAATCAGCAAAATTAGGATTCGAACTCAGGACCGCATGATGGTGAGTCCGATACTGTATCCATTGGTCCACCATAGCAAATCGAATAGTGGGAAAGTTACAATTTAACAAGCTGTGATACTCTGTATGCTGGTAAAATATAAATACAAATTAAATGGATCTAATGTACATACAATATTTTACGGTAGGATATCCATTTATAATGCCGAATGTCTAACAAGTATCTGTCAGAAATCAATAAATAATAACACTGATTTTTAATAATTGGATAATAAACCCTTTTAAATGATTTTTATCAATTTTTGATCAATAACACGGAATTAATAAGGTTGTTTTTAAAGTATATGTATTATCCCTCGAATCATTCAAGTTTTAACTAGGCTTTTAGGAAGTTCCCTCCGACCTCGCAGGAACCTAGATTTGGAAAGTTTAGGAAATATTCAACGAAGCAGGATTAGTCAGTCTTCGGGTTTGAATAAGCTTAGTCTTATCACATGGCGCAGTAATTTTAAAAGTTTATTTTTACTGCTAGGTCAAGTTGGACTAACGTTATTATTTTCCGTCCAGGACGTTTTCCTAGTTCCTAACACATGTCTTTGTGTGTATGAACGTGATATTTTGATGTGCATTATCAACTAATAACAAATTGTTGATCCCCATATAATAAACGGGAATTTTACGCGAAACTAATAGATTTTGTAATAATATATTATGCTGCAATATTACAATAACTGTAATTGAATTGGTATTGAAGGAAATTACTAAATATCAAATTATTGGTGAAAAATACATAGTTTCTTGAGTAGCATAATACGTGTTGTTACAATTAACAGGATAAATAAAAACTACGCCTCACAACACTACAAAATATATTTACACTTATACTGTACTTACATTCAAAACGGTAAATATACAAAAATATGGTACATGGCGATCGATTTCAACCAGTCACACAGGTCATCATCAGGCCCAATCAGCGTATGTAAGCTGTAAGATTATTTTCTTTCTTTTACTCTTAAGTTTGGATCATAAATCGCTTAGCTTAGTGAAATGGAAACCAGGAAATTGATTGAAATGACACCAGCGTCTGTAATAACATATACCTTTTAATATTCATAAATCAGATGACTATTTCTTCCTAATTATATAATGATAAATATTCGTGAAAACCCTTTAAATAGAGGCCTCTGTGCCCTAACTCCTATTTATAAAATACAACTGAAATGACAAACACAATATAAATCAATACTCTCTTAAGCTAACAAATCATTAATAAAGATCACTCTGTTCTGGCATGGCCAAAGTTCTTTAAGGCAATTTATACGTCACAGTCCACACCTTCCATATGAATACAAACCCTTAACTCGATATTTAACATTTAATTTACATTGTTGGGCATGTAGCCGTTAATCTACCATTAAAGGTTTACTCAATTCACTTTATTAATAGTTTAGTCCTTTATATTTCATCCATCAATTACGCATCAAAATAATTACCCTTAAACCTTTCCAAATTAAACATTGTCACATTATATTACATTAAAATGTTAAGCCATGTGGGCCTTTATACTTCAATAATCAATTCATTCATGTAACAGTTATTCATTAACACTTACTAAATTAATTGAACGATGGTTAATGACATCGAGCTACTGCTATCTTTATGTACAACTATTTTACACCTCAACTTGGCCTATAGGCCATTCTGATTATGTCTACCGTCTTTAATTTATTTTAACAATTAACCCTGCCATTTACTCTGAGGCTACTTAATTATATATATATATATATATATATATATATATATATATATATATATATATATATATATATATATATATATATATATATATATATATATATTTCCCCTTTCTGTTTGGATTATTTATTGCTTGTCTTAGTAATCTTTAACTTTTAATATCTTCATCATTGCTTAATCATTATTATTATCAAATCATTTCCCTTAACCTTCGACTGTTCTCTTAAATTTTTTCCCTTTTAACTAGAGGTGCAATTTAGTGAAGATCACATACCACGCAGTCCGGAATTTTGGCTGTCAGGCGGTCTCCCTGCGTTGTCGGTCGGTCCTTGGCCTCTCCGTGGTCCCGTCCAGTGGTCAAGGTGTCCAGGAGTGGTCCAGCGTCCAGAAGTGGTCCCGGGTCCCTTTGTCGGTGGTTGTCTTGAAGAATTCTCCCAAGGCTCCTCCGGTCGCAGACACGGTCCGTCCTCTTCTCCCTCTGGGTTGTGGTCGCTGAAGTGCTTCTGTTGGCTCCGCGTTGGTGGACTTTGGTTGTAAAGGTCGACAACACCCGGTATTTTACTATAACCTAAGTGTTGCGGGACTTACTCGATCCAGCCCCCCTTACTTCCCAACACTTCACTTCTTGCCTCTCTTTTTCTGACTGTCCATCATCTCTCCTCGATATGTTTCCCCCGATTTCGTGTTTCCCCCAAATTCGGTCGACCACGCCCACGTCAACCAATCACGTCAATTCTGGACTCCTACACCCGCCGTGATTCGTGTCCGTAGCTGGTCAGCATTCCGCCGCCATCATTGGAATTTTTGGTGAGTTACTTTGATTTTGTTGCTTGAATCCTAGGTCATTTACCTGTGTAATTTGACCGTTTATTTCCTGTTTTGTTACTCTGTCATTTCCTGTTGTTCCCAATTCCAAGTCTTTGACCTCAGCTTTACTTCGTATTTAATTGTACTCATATTTTTATGATTTTATTTTAGGGATTTTATTACCCAATAATGTTCATAATGTTTACACTCCCCTGCTTGGGAAAATTTTTCGTCCCCGAAAAATAACTTAAGTAGTGAAATGAAGGTGACATCAGTGAAGTATGTTGTGTGCGATGGCCGTAGCTGCGAGTGTCACGTTACTGTTAAGTCGTATTAATTCCCCTGGTTGTGGATTGCGTTTGGATTGTAGTCCCTCGGTGGTGTCATGAGCCGTACCTTTATTGATAGAATGTGTATGAAATATCCCATGACGATAATTAATATTGACAGCAAGGTAATCCATGTTAATAGCAAGTAAAACATCAATTTTGTGTTGTTGAATAGGTCAAATTCATTATTTTCCAATTTTACGTGCTCAATTTTCCTAAGAGCAGATACTTCAAATGTTGGGGTGATTAATGTCCAATTAGAGTCTATAATTTCTGATAGGTTATTAAATTCATGTTTGATTCCAGACGTTAGTGGGAACAATTTTAAGGTTCTCAGTTTTGCCCAAGATGCTGGGATTAAGTTTATCCTCTGCGGTGATCTCATGTCTTTTGAGTCACATGGTTTCAATTTTGTTATGAGTATCAGATCTTGTTGTAATAGTTCACAGTCACATGGAATAAATATTTCTATTGTTCCAGTTGTAATTGGGTTAATTAAATGTTCGTCAGTGTCACAAATTAACTTCAGTTGTGTGTCAATATTAGTTATTAAATATTTGCTTGGGAGTAGTTGCGTTATGATAGGATATTGTGGCTTATAGTCACAGGTAAATTGGCAATGTTTTTGTAAATCATCAATATTTGCCGAGTCTAAAATGAGATGTAGGCATAATTGTTCTTCAGTGGTCACGATTGTTTGTCTTGGTAACATACATAGCGGGAATGAGTCGTCGTTGCATGCCTCGTTTTTCGTTATTACTTTAGTATAGTTCGTGGTTTTGAAAATGTACTCGTATTTATCTTCCATGTTAAGCTTACAAATCTTGTTGTTCCATAATAATGGGGTAGCGATTGCTTTGTACATATTCCCCTTTAGTCCCCTAGTTATTAACGGCACATTGATCCTGACTAGTAATGTGTTATTAAATATTTTGCAAGTGGTTATTTTTAATTCATAGTATAAATGCAATTCTTCGTTACTGATGGCTAAGGTAAGCTCTTTCGATATTACCTTGTTGTCCAAATCTAATAATTGAATCAGAAGATGTTTGGTGTTAGTTAGTAGATCAGATAATTTATGTTGGTTACATTTGTCTAAAATTTCTCTATATTTCTCGAGGTAGTATTTATATAATATGTAAGCCCATGTTTGTTCTGTAATGTTATACAGCTGCTTAATGACACTAGAGTATGAAGTTGTTTTTATGCTATTTAATTCATCCTGTACCAGATAGAAGCTTTTATGTACTTTATCCAATAATCCATGTACGTTACTTGAGAAATTGTTAAGATTTGTTGTGGTTTTAACTAAATTTTTGTACTGGTCGCTCACCGAGTCTATGATTCCATTTGTATGTGATTCTAAATTTTTTTGATTTTCGTACAGCCCCGCAACTTGTTTAGTTGACGCCATGTTACAACACCAGCTAAAGAATTCCTCCATAAATGTGAGTCCTCTTCGTTTCTTGTTACCATTCTTTGATATTGTCAAATTCGCTGAGGTTTCTGGGAATCGGTTAAGTATCTCCTCATTTATTAAACCTTGTAAGGTAATCAGTGATTTTTGAAATTGGCAATACTTTCTAGAGATAGTGCCATTGTCCTGGCATTGTTGCGATGGACTGTTGAGTGTAGAAAACTCAGGTTTTTCTATCAATTGTGTAGTGATCAACAGCGGAATAGTGGTTTCATACGGGATTTTCTGTGGTTGTTTTTCAAAGTGGTATCCACTAAAAACTTGGTATGTGTGGGAGTCATCTTTATGTGTTCTTGCATTGTGGAATATTGCCAGTATTATTGTTAAACTCGTTAAAATCTTCATGTTGGGTAAATTTCTGTGTAAAAAAAAACTTTGTTAGTATAATGTTCTATGAATTTAACCATTACTAATATAACATATATTCTTGATATGAAATTTTGTAAACATGTATGTTTCACTGGAGTTAAATGTAATTTGGAAGTTTGGGTTCACCATTAAATGTCATGAAGTATCTAGTCTGCCGGCAAATTAACTAGCCTGTCTCCACGAGAATTAATAGGTGTACACATTTTGAAGTTATCATAAGTTTTGTTTATGGATCAATAATTTTGGTTCAGTAATTTGCTATTAAATGTCATGAAGCCTTAGCTTTAGCGCTTTTCACTAACTCTCCGCAAGATTTAATAGCTATGATATTATTTAATTGTCTTATTCCCATCTCCTTAGAGAATATAAATTACGTTGTTGTAACGCAGTAGTTTTATTTCCTCAGCTAGTAGCAGCTCTATTCAGCTGAATAATCTGTAGCCTGTCTGTAAGTGCAACGTGGCTTGTTTCTCACGCGTGTAATCTTATCCGCAACATCCTGTCTGTCGCTTCGTGTTGTTGTGTCTGTGTGTTCATAGTATGTCCTCAGTCGAGAGTGAGTATGGCTTTGGTCCAGTGTCGATCCGCGTCGGATATGTGTCGAAAGCGTGTTAAGGTTTTTTTTTGAGTGATAAGTGGTCTTCCTTCCTCTTTTAGATGCTTTAATCTTCTGTGTTTGAGTGAGTGTGGATTATTTATCGGATACCCTCCAAACTTTAAGGTATCGCAGCTTATTTAAGTCATTAAGACATATTTCTTGGTCGGTCAACTTTAATTTCCTTTTACAAGCGTAGTACATTCATAATTTGTATAAATATTTTCCTTATTTAATTTTATCAAGGTGATCCCAATTTTGTTATTTAACTTCGTATTTCAATTTCCGCAATATAAATGTCAGGACTCGTTATATTGTTTAGAGCTCAGTTCATATGTGGGAAACCCTTTATAATTTTTTTTGTAATATTCGTTAATTATTTGATGTCTGTCAAATGCTTAGGTTCATAATTTGTATCGCATGAACCTAAATTGTGTAAATTCATTTGTAAATTGCAGTTTATTGAGTTACCAATGGAATCTAAACTATCTAGTTATATATGGGCCATTATATGATACTAGTAGTAGTAGTTATTAGGCTTAAAGAGTCGAGCCTTCTTGGGTTCCTCTGTAGATTAGAAGTTAGTCTTTATTTTTAAGGAAATAACGTATTCCTAATACGTATGTAGGCCCAAGTTAATTTATTTATTTGATGGGGTTCTATTGGTAATTGTTTTGTAGAAGATGTTTCACAGTAGTTGACCTCTTAGTACTTTAAATTAATTGGCAACAGTGTAACCTTGACGCAATTTTGACTGTTTCCCAAGCAGCTCGTTGTGTATTAAGTCACAAATTGAATCTCAGTTGCGCACTCTGGTCGTAGGTGATGCAGGTGTAAATAGGGTGCTTTGTAGAGAAATTTCCTAATAGGGGAAGATTCTAACAGTAGGAAA
This sequence comes from Allygus modestus, assembly GCA_963675035.1. Taxonomy (NCBI): domain Eukaryota; kingdom Metazoa; phylum Arthropoda; class Insecta; order Hemiptera; family Cicadellidae; genus Allygus; species Allygus modestus. Next base: position 133,390,874 of record OY776114.1, read on the forward strand.
GCTCCTTGACACGTACGTATTTCTAATACGTTCATTACGTTGTCGTCAATAGAGGTTCTGTTTGTGACAAATAATTTTAATTGTTTTTATTTAATTTCTTCTGTGAAACGGTTTAATATTCTCGACATGATCTGGTTCCTCCACTAGTTTTCCTCGTTTTTCTAAAGCCACTAAGTAAGTCAAATCATTTAATTTATCGGTGACATGGTAAGGTCCTTTATAGCAATTTTGAAACTTGCTATATTTTTTTGTGTGATCCGTTGGATATTTAATTAATATTTCATCCCCTGGTTGTAGTTCTAAATCCCTTCGCGTCCTGTCAAAATATTGTTTTTGACTATTTTGGGCCTTTTCTAAGATTTTTGGAATTTCCGTTCTAATTTTATGTATTAATTTAATCTCTTTTAATACGTCCTTGTCCTGATTTTCGTGAACATAAATGTAATCAGACGGGTGGTTTGCTTCTCTTGCAAAATTTAAATAAAATGGAGTGTAACCCGTGCTTTTATTTATCGTAGTGTTATATGCAAATGTTATAAATTTTAACACGTCAGACCAATTGTGTGGGTCTTCCTGTATGTAGTGTGAAATTGCTTTATTTATTACCAAGTTGCATCTCTCCGTTAAACCTTGAATACGTTGCATGTATGGAGGACTTGGCCGCTGTTCTATGCCTAAGCTTTGTAATAATTGTTTTAGTACTTGTCCCATGAAATGTGTACCCTGGTCGTGAGTAATAATTTTTGGACAACCGTATAAACAGAATATTTCCAATAATACCTTAGCTACGGTTTTTGCGTCTGCAGAACGAGTTGCACGTGTATATGCCATCCTCGTTGTGGGGTCTGTCATTACTAAAATGTATTTAAATCCATGGCTTTGTGTTATAGGGCCTAAGAAATCTATAATTAATCTTTCAAACGGTTTTGTTGAGGGGATTTGCGGTTGTAACTTTCCGTATTGTTTATAAGTAGCAGATCTCCTAAGTTGACAGTCTTCACATGTTTTAGTATAGTTTACAATGTCCTGATTTATACTGGGCCAATAGTATCGTGATTTTATTTTCTTTCCAGTTTTAAAACTTGAGAAATGCCCTCCTGAAAATATATTATCATGGAAGGTTTTTAATATTTCGTTAACCTTTTCCTAAGGGTATTGCTAATAAATATTCCGTGTCCCTACCATTGAAATGTTTGTAATATAATATGTTATCCCTCTCTACATATTTCCTGGATTCATGTCTGATTTTCTTCGGAACGGAATCTGGTGATATCTTAGCTAATTTTATTTGCTTTAAATAAGGGTCTTTTGCTTGTAACTCTTCAAAATTTTCTGTTTTTATCTCCTGAATGTTTAATGTAGCTTGAATTAGGTCCTGGTCTAACTCCTCTTCTGGTGGATTTCTAGAAAGGCTGTCCGCTAGTAGATTGTTAGTTCCTTTCTTATATTTTACGATTATATTGTAGTCAACTAGTGCGAGAGCAAGGCGATTTAGGCGTGATGAAGTGTTTTTAAAATTCTTATAACGTATGAGTGACTGACAATCGGTATAAACCATTGTTTGCCTGCCCAGCGTAAATTCCCTCCAGTAATTAACTGCATATACTAAGGCTAGCATTTCCCTTTCTGCATTAGAATATCGCTTTTCCGTTTCTGTGTATTTTCTTGATAAATATGCTATGGGATGCATAGGATTATTTTCAGGATTGATTTGCAAGTAACAGGCCCCAAGTGCAAATAATGAACTTTCAACATAAATAACTGATTCCCAATCGTCTTTCCAATGAGCAAGTAATGGTGGATTAGTTAAAATTTGCTTTATTTTATTAAAAGCTTGTTCACAATCTTCATTCCATTTAAAAGGTAAATTTTTGTTTGCTTGTTTAATTAACTCTGTTAGGGGTAATGTAATTTGGGCATAATTTTTAATATGCTTCCTGAAAAATGATGACGCGCCTAGGAACTGACGCACACGTCTTATACAGTCTGGCCTTTTAAATTCTTGTATAGCATTAACTGTAGATTGTTGAGGTAAAATTCCTTGCTTTGAGACTGTGTATCCAAGTATATCAACTGTTTCATATAAAAACTTGCATTTTTTTGTGTTTAGCTTTAAATTAGCTTTGTGTAATATTTCTAAAATTATTTCCAAATTTTCTAAATCCTGTTGAAAGGATGATCCATAAACTATAACGTCATCAATATACGATATAACTTTATTGTACAGGTGCTTATTTAATAAAGCTAATATCGCTTTGCTGAATACAGCGGTTGAAATTTTTAATCCCATGGTTAACCTTTTGTATCTTAACAGACGATCTTGCGTTTTAATCGCAAGTATGTTTCTGTCTTCTTCTCTTACAAGTAATTGGTGAAACGCTCCCTTGAGATCTAATTTTGTGAACGTGTTTGCTTTATTTAAGCAATTTAAAACTAAGTTAACTGATGGGGTAGGATGTACACAGTTCTTTAAAATGTTGTTAATACGACGCATGTCCGCAACAACGCGAGCCGAATTGTCGCGAGTTTTTGTTACGAATACTGGTGAAGCATATTCGCAAAATTCTGGGCATTCCTCTAAAATGTCTGCTTCTAGTAATTGGTTTAAAAGTTTATCTAGTTCCTGTCTCTCCTGCATACTCTGTCTATAAGGTGGGCTGTTTACGGGTTTAGCATTTGGAACTAATTCTAATTGTATTGGTGGCAAATTAGCTGGTTCAAGGTCCTCTACCTTCGTGGTGAACATAGATTTGTATTTATGTAGCAGTTTACTGACCATGTTATGCTGCTGTACCGTTAGGTGTGGTGATATGTTAAGTTCTATGCCATCCTTATCTGTGACTGTATGTTTACGTCGGTCCCGTGTGCGTGGCTGTTGTCGCGGCCTTGTTGTGTCAGCACAAGTGTCGTCTTTGTTTACTTCCTCAGTGAGGTAGCCTAATAAGGTGTTGGCATTTAAGTGTTTTGGGAAGCTAGATGCATTATAAATAGTTATATAGCTGCCCTCATCTGCTTCTGCATCTACCAAATATGCATGGCATTTTTTTTTTCTTTTAAGGACTTTTCCGACTCAAAATATGTTTTATGACTTATTTGATGTTTAAGCTTTATTCTCCTATGCTGATGAGGTGCTATTGCCATATCCTCTTCGGTTCTTATGTCAATGATCTTATCTCTGGAAACCATCTCAGTACTGTTAATGCTTTCGATTTGTATCAACCATTTTTTCCCCATTTTTATTTTATGTTTAAATTGGCCTAAGTTTATCACAATTTCTTTTGTGTCGAAATTTTATTCAACCCTGTTCTTATTTAGGAATCTATTCCCTAAGATTATTTCGCTCGTGATATTCGGAGTGACAAAAAATTTATCCCTGATAATTATATTATCTATTTCTAATGCAATTTCCGCAATCCCTAAAATGTTTATGGGAGTATTATTTGCCGATACCACTCTCGGCAATTTTCCTGTCTCAATATTTGTCCCGTGTACGAACTTTGAATTTATAAGGTTTATATTTGATCCGGTGTCAACTGTACACTGAATTATTTTGTTTGGATTTTGAGTTAACTTTGCATTAAGTGTTAACACTGGTACTCTCTTGTCTTCCGTTTGGTTTATTTTAAATAGAGTATCATGTAACTCCTGGTTTCTTAACTGTTCCTTTCTCCTTGGCTTATGTATCCTTCCTTCTGATACTAGTGTGATGTCACAGCTGTGGATCATGTGTTGCGTTCCTTGCTCTTCCAGCTGCCTACATATTTCTTCCTTCTCCTGTTCCCTCAATGTGTCTCCTTCTTCCCTGTTCTCCTGTACTTCTGTTGTTCCTTTGACTTCCTTTGTTCCTTTCCTTGGTTCCATCCTTACTGTCTCCTCTTCCTTCTTTATAGCTCGTTGCTCTTCTCTGGCTCCTTCCCTTAGTCTCATTCCACCTGATAATGGCTGTAGCTGTTTTCTCCATTGCACTCTGCGCTCCCTAGTCTTGCAAGCTTGGTATATATTGTGGTCTTTTCTCCGAGGGTTAATTATGTTCTCTTCATGCCTTATTTCTTCTCTTCTGTGTATGTATTCCCTCTTCTTCTTTATGTTCTTAGTTTCATCTAGCTTAGGAAATTCTTTCTCGTAGTTATATATTCTGAACTGGGGTTGTATTTGTTTGTAGGGCGAATTTATACTCTGTTTTAAGCAGGGAACCTTCTCTTTGTTGTTAGTATAGAGAGGGCCCCTTCCTATGCGTTTTTTGTATCCGGTTTTCCCCTTTGTAGTTTGTAGCATTCTTCTTTGTTGTGGTTGCTCATCCTACAATAATCACAATACTTGGACCTTGTCTTCATCATTTCCCCTGTTTGCTGCCTCTTAAACCTGCAATCCTGCGTATTATGGTTGTTTCTTCTGCAGTAACTACAATATGTAGTAAAATTCCTGCTTCCGTTATATGGAACTTCTGCTCTTGGGGTTGCATGTCGTGGGCCCCATGATGTTGCATGGTAGTTGGTCTGGTAGCCTCCTCTACTCATGGTGTGCCGTGGTGTCCATTGCACTGGGTGTCGTTGCGTCGTCCTATATCCAGTTGGTCCCCTGTAGTTGGTTCCTCTTCCCCTGTAATTGTTGTAGTATTCCCTGTGTTGGTTTGGCTTGTCGTGTTGGTGATGTATTTGTCGCTGTGGCGTTTGTTGCATAGTCATGTTTGAAATGACCTGAGTTAGGGACCTTATTTCTGCATGTAAATTGTTTATTTCCTGTCTATTGGTGGTGGTTTCCCTAGCGTATCCCTCTCTTTCTGCTCTGCTGTATTTTTCTTGATTTACCGATTTAATTTGTAGCTGTAACTCTATTTTCTTTAAACTCTTTTCTAGCTGTTCTAAAGTGTCACAAGTTTCTGATAACACCCTATCACAAAATTCAGGTCTTAGGCCTTGTATAATGTACTGCCCTATTCGTTTTTCTGACATATTGGGGTCATGGCGCCTACACAAGGTTAGTACCTCCAAGTAATATGTTAGCACAGGTTGGTCCCTACCTTGCACTTTCTTATCTAAGATGTTCTGCAAAGTTTGTGCCTGTGCAACCGGGGTGAAAGTGTTAATAAAGGTTTCCTTTAACTCATCCCAATCGTGTATCACCTTCCCTTTTGTGAAATGTTGATGCCATGTAAGTGCCGTCCCTGCTAGGTGTGCCGGAAATAATTTTATTTTTGAAGCATCCTGCCAATTATTTGACTGTGCCGCGATTTGATACTTGTCTATAAAATCGTTGGGGTTTTCAGTTGGTAGACCGTAGTACGTACCAGCAGATATTAACGGTAAATTTTCTTTTGGTGTCGTCATGTTATCCTCGCGGTCTCCTATGTAATTATCCGTGATTGCTCTATGATTTGCCCTATTCGTCCCTTGGGGTGTAATTTGACCTGGAGGGTCGTCTGTGTCCACTGAAGCTAGGTCAATGTCCTCGTAGTCGTCACCGTCACTGTCCTCGCTGGCTGGCATGTCGTAAAAGTTTTCCCTATCCCTAATGAATTGTTCAATTCTCCTAAGCAATGGGTATTTTTCTAACTCAACATCGGTTAAGAATCTTTTCCCTAATAACTTTCTTAAAATGAATTTTTTTTCTTCAGACCAATTATTTTTTAAATAAGCTTTAAGATCGGCTACAATGGGTCTTAATTCGGCAACCGTATCCTCGTCTTTGTATTTAATGTTAAACTTCACTAATATTGCTTGTAGCTGTTCTTTCTTTACCCTATAAATATCCGAAGGCAAGGAAACTTGGTTTATTGGCATTTCATTTCATTTTAAATTAACAAAACCCTAGACAGTTTTATTTGTATTTATTTATTACTGTTATACAACCTGTCTTTTATGTTTTATTAAACCCTGACGACTTTTATTATTTTATGCGATATATCTGTTGATTAAATATTTTGTAGGCTATTTTTATTTGTAAGTGCCCTACAGTATTAACCGTTTAGTCGATTACTTCCCTTCAATTTATTATTTCTGTCCCTATGCAGTTTTATCCTATCTCAGAAATACCTTCTTATCTCTATAACCATCTTATGCTAATAAAACATCACTCACTCTGTGTCAATTCAATCAATTTTATGGTAATTAAACCAATTCAGCGATCTCCACCATGTAAGATTATTTTCTTTCTTTTACTCTTAAGTTTGGATCATAACCAAACTTTTGAGTTAAGGAAATGAAAATCTGAAAATGAACGACCTGAACTCTAAAGCTCCAGTCATGAGGGGGATTCCAAAGATACACAAGAAAGATGTACCTATTAGACCTCTTGTCAATTTTAAATGTGCACCTACATGCAATGTTCCAAAGTTGTTGTCTGCTAGATTTAATAAGGACTTCGAATTAAAGTACAAGTACAATGTAAAAAATAGCCATGATTACATAGATAAAGTGAAGCACGTTAATGTAAAGGGCAATAGTAGATTAGTGTCTTTCGATATTTATAATTTGTACACAAATGTACCTGTCATGGAAACGATTAAATGTAGGCTCATAAATAACGGATTGGTTACAGTTTATGAAAATCAACTTGTACGATTGTTGAACATTTTACTGAATCAGAATTATTTTAGATTCAACAATAGGTTTAACACAAACTGATGGATTAGCTATGGGCAGTCCACTTTCCACAATAATTTTAGAAGTATTCCTGCAGCATCATGAGAAATGTATTATAGACGAATTAAAAAAAAATAGCATGATGTGCTAATGTACGTTAAATATTTAGATGATGTCCTCATAATTTTCATCGAAACCAATAACGGTGAATCAGATGATATGATGATGATTCAACGACCACCACAGAAACCTAACTTTTAAGAGCGAACTGGTAAAAGAGGGGCAAATCAATTCCCTGGATCTAACTCTGATAAGAAGAAAAAATGAGCTGGAATTTGAAATATACAGGAAACCAACTCAAACCAATACGACCATCAACAGCAAGTCCATACATCCAACAAGCCGCAAGGCGGCTTCATTTCGTTCGAGACTATATAGAGATTACAAGACCCCATTACGTAAAAAGAACAGAAGGAAGGAAATAAATACAATCAAATCTATAGCGCATGCCAACGGGTACAGTTCTACTCTCATTAATGAAAAAGGGAAAGAAAATATTGAAGAAGATGAAGAACCAAGAACGGCTCCGAGGCATGACAACTCTGGGCAACGAACAAGAGAAGGAGATTTCGAGATATGCCGCATGTCAACTCCACAAAAAATCACAAGCGGAGTTCCGCAAGGATCCGTGCTGGGACCTTTCCTGTTTTGGTTTACATTAATTATATAACCAACTCCCTTCCAGAGTCCGACATCAACCACTTTGCTGATGACACAAAATTGGTGTTGAGGGGGAGGGATGTTGATACTCTTGAAGGTGAGTCAAATGAAAAAATAGCTGACCTTTCTAATTTTTTTGAAGTAAACAAACTCAGTTTAAATTCATAAAAACAAATGGTTTATGTTTTAAAACAGTTCAAAGACGAAATTTAAAAAAAATAATAGGACTCCAAACCTATTCATAGGAGGGGACTGAATTGAGTTATCAAAAAATTCTGAGTTTTTAGGGGTGAGGCTGGATGTTGGGCTCGGTTGGAGCGATCATATCCAAGGATTAGAGGGGTCGCTTGCTCGTGGACTTTTCATCCTACGTAGGATGAGGTCATACGGCAGCGTCCCGCTGTCCAAGCTCGTCTACCACTGGCTGTTTGAACAGTAAATCTCTTATTCAATCATTTTTTGGGGTGCAATCAAGAGCAATTTAGACAGAATTTTCGTCTGGTAATAAAGGCACTAAGAACTATCCTGGGTATGCCACCTCATGCCAGTTGCAGAGATGCATTTCCATCCAGCTTGGCCTCTTGACTGTCCCATGCATGTTTATTTTCGAATCAGTAGTTTACATTAAATCACAAAATATTCAACCTCACTTTATAAAAATCATAATTATAATACCAGAAAAAAGGAATCCATGCTCAACAACATAGACTTAAATTGTTTGAACAGATACCCCACTATTCAGGTTTAAAACTTTTTCAGGCTCTTACAAAAAATCTTCAAGACATCCATAAAATATCAAAGTTTAAAACAGAAGTAAAAGCATTTCTAACTTAGAAGGGTTTCTACGATATGGAAGGTTTTCTAAATTTTATTGAATAAACGCTTGGGCCTAGAGAAAATATTTAAGATTTAGTTATTTTTTATTATTTCCCTTGACCTGTCCTTGACTTTTGCCTCAGGACTACGGACGGAAACTACAAGTAAGTAACTAAGTAAGTAAGTATGCATCATTCAACTTCACTGGAGATAAAACGAAGAAAGTTGCAAATTGATTTAAGAAGTATGGAGTATCCGTAGCCTTCAAGACACAACACACCATGAGTAAAATATGGCATACCAAGATTGAAGATTGTGATAAGTTTGATAAGCCCGGTGTATATAAAATAAGTTGTAATGTTTGCGATAATTGTTATGTTGGACAAACTGTTATTTTTGTAAAATGATATAAGAATAATATTTCAGCATGGAAGAACAGGAAAATGGAAAGATCAAATGTCGCAAAGTACCTCCTGGAAAATGGCCACACATTGGGAACATTAGAAGACAATTTATGTATTCTCCTGATTTGTATGAAAGGAAATACAGTATAATAAATGCATGGGAGGAATTGTTTATTTTTAAGGAAAAATGTGAGGATAGGAATAGATTGATTAATGAGCATGTCAAATTTGACTCTGGCGGTACTTTTCACAACTTGTTTCCAGAACTTCCGGTAGCCAATAGTATATAAGCCGTACGCCATTTTGTTTCTGTCATACGCTGATTAGGCCTGATGATGACTGGTGTGACTGGTTGAAATCAATCGCCTTGTATCATATTTTTGTATATTTACCGTCTTGTATGTAAGTTCATTATAAGTGTAAATATATTGTGCGGTGTTGAGTGACGTAGTTTTATTTATTCCATGAAAAATACTTCCATTTAAGATACAATTTGACCAAAACATTAACTGAAATATGGAAATCCCTTGGACTCAAGTTTTTCACTGGCTTCATTTGATGTTTGTTAAGTATAAAAAAATATTATTATTATTAATTTCATCAAATATCGTGCTAACCGTTTAAAGTACAATAACTTAACAGACAGGGCATTAAATACCGTGTAGATTCCATATAAAAATTTTTTACAAAATGTCAGTAAAATAAAAAAATTAGTCTTTTAAAATACACCATTATGCTTAGCTTTATGTTAACACTGTTTCTTGTCTGAAATTGAATAGATGCACAATCTGATTCCAAGCCAAACAATTATCGGGCGTGTGGTAACTTCAGAATATTATTGCAACAAAATTGTAAACGTTAGTGGTTTCGTTAAGGGTTGACAGAAAAGAAAAACATGTTTTCATGAAAGAGTGCTTTGATTAATGATACATGATAAAAACAGTTTAATAAAATCATGTCTGGAAAAGCACGAGAGGAAGGGATTTTACTCATCAAGATTTCATCAGAACATGATACGCCCTCCCTGCCACAAACACCCTCTCTTTGACGGTGAAGAAAATGTCGTTTGCTCTTATCCGAAAAATTTCAAGACTTTTTTAATACAAACGATTACTAGTTGTTGTTTTTTAAATGCAGCAATGTAAAAGAAGGATTGTTTGATCTTTTATTATACACGTCAGACATATCAACGTAAGTTAAAAGTAAACGTAATATAACTCACAGATAATGTAGGTTTATAAATGTATTCATTTAGTATAATCGTGGAAGTAGTTACACATGCAAAAATTGTCGGAGAATATTATGTATCTAACAAATATTTAAGAGTATGAGACTTAAAACTTAAACTAAAGCTTTCCTAGAGAAAATCTTAAACGTTAAAATAATATTAAATGATTTAGAAAAACTAAAACAATACCTTATTAACAGACCTTACTGGGAGTACATTATGTTATGTTATGAACAAGGAGCTTCCTAGGACCTAAAAAAGCTCTCCATCATGAGTAATGTGGACAGTCAAGAACACAAAGTTCAGGACTAAATAACAAAAACTACCTACAATTGCAGAATACTTGGTCTTGACGACCGTGGTGAAGAAGAGAATGGATGGTAATAGTGAGTGTAAACGATGGATTTTACAAATTTTAATATATAATGTAATTTGATTCTCTTATCACCATACAAAGCAATACGTATGTTTCGGTGCCAACTGACAACGTGTTCGTGTTCAATGTTGAAGTAGAAGTTTATTATTTTGATTTATTGAACATGGCTTTTTGCAACACCAGATTTGATGACATAACGTTTCTTATATTGTCGGATTATAGTACACAGTAACATCGCAGCTCTACCATCAAAGACAGGATGACCAGCAGTAAAGGAAGCCATGAAATGTTCCCGAGTGGCTATAAAGCCTATGTGCTCATATCTGTCTGTGGCGGCTCACGGCCCGAGTGGCGGTCTGATCCGCTCTCCAACTGGCTGGGTTATTGATACAGCTATGTACGACCGGGGGCTATGGGCGGGGCATCATTTTTGGCTGTCTCTCATATGATTTTATAGCTACAACGATCAATTAATTGTTTATTTATTTCAAAACAAACTTCAATATTAAAACCCTTATAATATATAATTTGCTTGGATACCAATGGTTCAGTTCCAGATTATGATGTTACGATATGGATAAATCAAATAACAAATTATTATTACAAAGAATAATTGTGTTTTAGAACCTTAGGTGAGAATTTATTTCAGTATATTTTGGTTAAATATTTCTTATAAGCATTACTAAATACAAAAACTAGACTGGAATATGCCTATTAAGGCAAATGAACATTTTTATGAAACATAGTTGGATAAGAAAATCAAGCTAAGTGTAATTTTAATAACGAAAAAATGCCTCCACCATTAATTTGTAAGTGACGCTCTCTTAGGGTAATGGTGCAAAGGCCGCTTTCTCCAAACCTTTGGCTTCGGGTAATTATGCAACATTACCCCGCATAAAAACCGATCTTTTAATGGCCGGGCTGTACTCAAGGGAGCTCTAAAATAAGCAATAGAATTCCAAGGTATAAAATATATTTTATATTTATTTTACAGAACCCATCATAGGTGACATAGATTTTAACTTAAGTGGTTTTAAAGTTCGTTTAAATTTTTCAAATAAAACTAAGATAAAACTGGTTGGATGTGTTATTTTTTGTTTAACATTAATTGCTTTTAACCTTGAGTGTAACTTTGATTACAACATCATATATACAATTGATTTACGATTTAATCAATATAAGATTCCTTCAACCCTCCTGCTTTAAAATACTGAAGTGGTTTTAATTTACTAAACTTAATCTTTCATGACTGATATGCATTTTAATACACTGTAGCCTATGTTTTCTGCTGGCCATTCAGTGTTGCATAACACCTTCAAAACCAGATACAAATAAATGCTAAAATGTTGGCTTACTAAGTTTTGTAATGCACTAACTGCTTTCATTTGCAATTAATCTATGACTATACTGCGACTATGACTATGATTAAACAACGGTTTTAAACAAGCTAGCTAAAATGTACAACATAGGCTTTATTTTAATTTTAATTTAAAACTAGTACTAATAAAGTGAATATATATATATACAATTAATTAATGGGGGCTTCTTTGTAAGTTTGACGGCTACGAAGTATTGATTTATTTACATTCAGGATACAAGAAAAATCATAATCATACAGTCAGTTAAACATTAACAACTAACAGCCGGCTTTTGTTAGTATTAGCGAATTTCCCCTGTAGGGAAGAAGCTGTTACCGTAGGTCTCATGGTAAGACATAAGCTCGAGACCATGATAATTTTTCATTTTGAGGTCCCCAGATGCCAAATACATCGTTCAAATATATATATATATGTATCCGTAAGCACGATAACTCCCGTAAAAAGGTCCGATCTTAATGAAATTTGGTAAAAAAGTGTAAAGTACCATTTAATTGAACGAGTTCGAAAACCAGACGAATCGCACCATCCGAAGGGGGATTTTGGGTTTTTTTACCAAAAAAGATTTTTTTGGGGTTTTCAGATATAATTTTTATTTAAATCAAATTTTAATTTTTACCATTGAATTCAGCATAGAAAAGATTTGGTATTTTGATCATTGCAGTACGCCAATTGGTTACTGAGATGTTGAAAGTGCTAAACACAGTACGTTGTCTAATTTTATTCTTATGGAGAAAAAGAAAAATTGCATATCTCGATTATTTATGAACATAAACTGACGAAATTTTTATATGGATTCATCTGGTTGTGGTTTATTGTTTGCACAAACAAATTTGTTGCCTATGGTTCCCGTAGCTGCAAACCTAGGTTCTTGGTCACCATGTTATTCTTAAGGAAAATAATTAAAATGTTATATATCGCTTATTTATGAATGTATATGGATGAAACTTGGTATGAGACTTCTCTAAGGTGAGTTCTATTGATATTTTCATAAAAACCTATTATTTAGTGTTGCTTGTCACACTACTTTTGAGTCACCAACAAATCGAGAGTACCACCAAAGACAAACATATATTTAGCTTAAGTAAGTGAATGCATAGTTTGGAATACAAAGAGGAACCAGATCATTAAACAGTTTATGATTTTTAGGTATCTTATTCAGTAGCTATTTTATTAAAATATTATATATCAGGTAAGAGGGTGGATTGAAAATTTATCCAAGGATTTATTAATTCATTAGAACATCACTTCATTTATAGGTGCAACTCTGTTAGACAGATATGCTTGAAAAGAGGAAAGAAATTATACACAGAAGGAGTGAAATACTAAATGAATGTTACTGAATTTTGTATATTACATTCAAATATTATATTGTGGATTAAATTATTACATTATTTGGTTGGCATGTAATTACTGTTACAATTACATTTATAATCATGACATGAAATTCTGTCATTTGATCACGGTGTATTCCAGAGTCTTACTCATTTTTCAAAAAAATATTATCAGAAAGAAAGCAAATTGACGGACTGTGTTTCTTCTCTTTATGTAGTTGATTAGTTTAAACATGTATTTATTATATAACAATAATTCAGTTTCACTACAATGGACAGGAACTTTAATGGATTTACATTATTAATTAATTAGTGATTTTGTATGTCACTAATTCTTTGTATTAGTAATACAAACTATCAAAATCCAGCTGTTAGTTGATAATTTTTAACTGACTGTATAATTATGATTTTTCTTGTATTCTTAAAGTAACTAAATCAATAGTTCGTGGTCGTCAAACTTACAAGCAAGTCAACATATAACAACAAATCACTACTGTATAACTAATACTAATCATTATCTGTATAATAAAATAATAATATCTGTATTATATCTGGTGTTTAGAAATGAATTTTATTTGTAGGGCAACAATTAGATAATCATGTATAGTATTACTAAACTTTATCAAATGATCCATATTAACTGCAATATATCATGCAACGATTAAGATTGAAACACTAATTATATCTTGGAGGAAGGAGGATTGGTGGTTTAACACAGATGTAATTACTGTTTCATTCTTAATCATATTTTTTTATCACACAAGTCCAACATAATAACCAGAATCCACCACCACAGTTTAACACGTGTCAAACATAATAATCAGAATCCTCCTTACACCAAGATATAATTACTGTTAAAAACAATTAACACGTGCCAAAAATAATAGCCAGATCTTCCTTACACCAAACTATACTTACTGTTAACAAAAAATAACACGTGTCAAACATAATAACCAGAATCCTCCTTACCCCAAGATATAATTACTATTTCAATCTTAACCGTTGCCTGAATTAAATTGCAGTTAATATGAATCATTTGATAACATTAATTTAGTAACATTACATAATTATCTAATTGTTAACCTACAAAAATTAAACAAAATAAAATCATTAAAACAGCAATTTCAATTCATTTCTAAACACCAGTTAAACAGATTTTGATTAGTTATTATAATTTAATAACTTTAAGGACTTTTCAGTAAGAACATGGCTTGTTGTTATTGCTGGATTAGGAAATCCGATCATTAGCTGCTAGGCACGTCTTCCACAAGCGCGAATTTTGCGCAGGTTACCGGAAGGTAAGGATATAAATAGTTTATTTACGGTAACCTTATATCTCAGAGTGGTAACCAGATAGCTCAGTTAGACCACGTAAGCTATCGTCCAATATCATCAGGATAAGCGACCGCTCCGTGTCCTGTCCCCTTCCCCTCCAAAAAGCTTATAACGCCCCAGTTCTTGTATGTTATTTTTTTAAATATTACTTATTTTATTTTATTTGAATTTAAATTAGCTGTTATGACTCTTACGCTTAAATATATAAATAGCTCTATAGAAATGTCTATTTAGCAATAATTGGTATTCACATATAATGTTGTCTCCATTGGTAGGTACTGAGAAAAAAGTTGAATTTCATTGGATTTCCGTAGGATTCACCCCGCAAATAAACTGACACTTGTATGTGCTGCATTCTGTGGTTATCTCTTGGAACTACAACGAATCAACATCAGCTGTTAGCAATTTCATCAGCTCAAACTGAAATAGAAAGTCCATAAGAATACGGGGATTGGATCCTTGAATCCCCGTGGGGCAGAGCCCCATTGGAATTTATTAAAACCCTTTCTAAGTGAGCACCTAGGACCCAAGAGGAAGGTATGTTCCAAATTTCATTACAATCCGATCTGTGGTTTTTGAGATTTCGTGATGAGAGAGAGAGTGAGTGCGTGAGCGAGTTAGTGAGTCAGTGAGTCGGACAGTGGTATTTGGATTTTATGTATTAAGACATATACTCTGTTCTATGAATTTCTTAGGACAGAGAGTCATTTAACCAAAGAGTTAGTAACTAAATCGTTACTTTTTAGTCTTGTCCACTGTATGTATAACCATAGACAGGCACACATTTTTCACGACAGTCAATATTAAAAGTTCAATGAAAATCAAATAAAAAATATTTTATATATATTTGTTTTTAGGTAAGCTAAAGAAGACAACGTTCCAAATTATATGTTACTGTAGGTTTCCACTGAAAATGTTTTTTATATATCAGAAACACCATCATAAATAATGTATTTAACAATTGAAATATACGATTATATACCTTCAGCCGACAGTTAGATTATTCCAGTAGATTATTCCTACATAATATGTAGGAATAATCTCATATGTTTCAGAAATCTTGTTCTATCATCAGGGGCTTCCAAAAATGTCATTTTCCGTTGTAGACGAATATTTGTAAACAGATATTAAAAGCACAACCCATACACAGATGCACATTTAAACATGGGCTACTTATTCTGAAGGTCAGCAATAGACACCGATTCAATGCGTATTTATGTATAAATGTGCATGTGTGTATGTGCTGTACTTTTAATATTTAACTTTTAATTTCTTTAATATTTGGCAAATATTTTTCTCAGCATAAGATTGACATATTTTAAGCCCCTGATGGTGGAATACGAGTTCTGAAAGTATGTAGGAATAATATACTGGAATAATTTAACTGTTGACTGAATATATGTAAACCTATTGTTATATAACAGTTCTGGAGGCATTCAACAATGGATGAAGTTATTTAGCATACTTATTTCCACACAAAACCCTTTTCTATAAGAAAAGTAATTGAAATATGATAAAAATAACTATGAAAATTACTTAATTTTACACTATGAGTGTTTGTGAATTTACTAAAATAACTTTGATGTACTATAAATACTACTAATATTCATTATCTATAGCCTACAAAAGGTCTGTTATCATTCTTGATACTTACTTCAATTCCTAAAACGAAAGACAGTTGTATCAAATTACGGTGACATTTGTATTAAGATTATCTACCAAAAGTGTAGGAAAGTGGTAGAAGCAACATGATCCATTACTTCTATGTATGTAACCCGAACCACATCTTCCCTCGACAGCTCTTCAAACCTTTCCCAAATCCACTTGGGGTTTATGTGCTTCAGCATTTATCTTAGCACCACAATCTTCGCTCAAGCTCTGGTTATTTTTAACATTGCATTTTATATTATTACCTAAAATGTAAATGGTTATTTCCAAGAAAACTTTATACTATGACATGTTTAATGGAATATTATTTTTAAAATAGTGATTTCACCATGCCACCATAATATTGGAAGTTAAACTCGATGAGATATTTCAAAGTGGTTCAGCGTTACTGAATTATTCTGTTAGAAAGATTCTCCCTTATGCCGTCGTAGAATAATCGAGATTGAAAAGTTTGTGAAAGAACCAACCAAGCTTATAGAGTCAGCTAGAGGGATTTTATTTTATTTTAGTTATTTAAACAAATTTTAAAGTTAAGTTTTTATTGTTTTATTTACGAACAAAATACGTACATAAACGAGAAAGACTGTTGAATAGTAAACCATTAATAGTAAATCTCATTACATTATTAATTTATGTTTTGTAATGTAAAATAAAACATTTAAAAATCTATTTACAAAAACGTAAGGCTAACGTATACACGATTTAACATTTTTGTCTACGCAATGAAATACAACATATTTTGTAATGTAAAATGGTAATATATGCAACATAGGGTAATGTAAAGCGAGTCAAATTCAAGGTTTACAATACCAATTATCTTATTCTAGTAATAATGTGTTCTATTACCTTCTTAACTACAAAATAAAACAACTTTTGGTAGTAAATATTTCGCGTTAATGTCCCCCAATTGAATCCCCCCTCATAATCCTGCTGTATTAATACATTCAAATTTCAATTAAAAATTACATTTACTGGCTATGTATCAGCATGCCATCGTATTTAAACAATAGTAACACATAATAGTAACACATAATTGTAACACATAATAGTAACACCTAAGCGTTACAATCAAAAAGCCAGAGGGTGAATTATATTAATGGCTGTTTCTTCTGAGATACTACCTATTTTGTGGATATTCTATTCAAGTATTTCGTTCTAAAACATCTGAAGTTGCCTTTTAAAGATTTTTGTAATATCGAAGCATTATCAATAGAAAATAAATGTATAAATAAATAGATAACAAAGAATTACTAACTGCTATATTCAAACTTCTTTAGGAATGCTATTCCGTTTTGTGTATTCACAGTTATTATTTAGAATTTTATTAACCAATGGAGTGCAAGATTGTAAATTTAGTATGTTTTAAACTAAATTTGGGTTCAGAGGAATAATTTAACACCACCAAAATTATCACATTTTGAAAATAATACTATGTAAAAACAGCAGTGGTTCAATTCCTTTTTGTTTTTGACGAGATCAAAAATTAAAAAATAACCTAATAAAAAAGTGGTGTGAACATCCTATGTTTTTAAGATTTTAAACATTAAAATAAGCATTCTTATATAGCTAAGATAATCATACAATCATGTAAGCATGTAATCTGAACTGTCAATTTTAATTTAATTCATTAGGTGAATGGTAAGGTAATTCTTAAGAATATTCTGAATTGTTTTAGTAAAATATAAATAAATCGTATTTACTTACCTTATCACATAACAAACTGTAACAAAAGAAGATAAAATATTTAGATAAGTGGTTTAGACTCATCGGGTATATACACTCTTATATAACTCTTAAACCTTATATAGCTAAGATATTCTTGAGCCGCTGTGGAAATAAAATATTTAACATATGTAACGATAGAAAGTATGTTACTTTGTAAAATGTCCGCAAAGGTATTATACCCCCTAGCAGCAAACCTGTGTACTTAGCGAATTTCCAATGCATATTAATGTATCTTAATACCACATAAAGTCATCAATAAACATTCATAAATAAACGATTTATGACATTTTAATTATTCTCCATAAGAATGCGGCTGAGTATGCAGGTTTGCTGAAGCAAGGAACAAAACAAACAGGTTTCTATACAAACATCAATGGAACTCAACTAGGTAAAGCCATATACCAAGTTTTATTAATTTATGTTTATAATTAACGGAGATAACATTTTACTTATTCTCCATTAGAATAACATGGGGGCTGAGTACGCAGGTTTGCTGCTTCGGGAACTACTGTCAAAAACATTGTTTTTTTGAAAATATCAATGGACAACAACAATATGAAGCAATATACTAAGTTTCGTCAGGATAAGTTGATGAATAAGCGAGATATACAATTTGTATTATTGTCCATTATTGGACAACGTACTGTGTTTAGCACTTACAATATCTTTGAAACCAACTAACGTAGAGCAATGATCAAAACACCAAATTGTATTTTTTAAAGCTGAATTCAATGGTGAAAAGGAAAATTTGATTTACTAAAATATTATATGTAAAAAACTAAAAAAATAAAACATTATTGGGGTACAATATCCCCCAAAATACCCCTTTGGACTACGCACTAGAATTCAAGTAAAAAAAGGTTAACTTAGTGAAACTACTCCAAAACTAGTTAGCAAATCGTATACTGTAATCTGAAAATAATACTCCTTTCAGATACATTCGAAGGATTTCATTATGATTAAAAAAGAATGTTGCTAGTTATTACAGAAAATATTATTTGGTGGTTACCCATTTAAGAGTACGAGTATGTTGACGGCGGAAGTTGACGTGTAATGCAATCAGGCTAAACCTACCCTCCCCACCGGTCCACCCCCTCCCCACCAGTCGACCCCCCTTCACACCGCGCCACACAAGCCAATCCATTCCTCTAAAAGCTTTAGCCGGTTTAATTTTTGGAATAATTATGTATCGCTATTTATTTAGTGAAACACATTTGTATTTTTCCGCAACAAATGTTTAGGCCTTGGAAAATTAGTAAATAGCTTCGTTATTTAAGTATTTAAAATCAAAGTGCATAATCATTTAATTAATTTAACAACCGTTGATGTATCCAGTGAAGTAATCAAATAGTCAAACTAGTAAAATAAGCTTGTAGGGAATAACATCCACAATATGTCCCACTACGGTCAAAGACGGTAATTGTTTGTTAAGCCATCTAAAAACTGCTTTATTAATGGTAATAATATTCATAAAAACACAATATAGGGCAAATCTTTAGTAACCCAAGAAAACACAACCCGTTATTATATTTTTTTTAGATTTAGCTGACCTTAACAACAATCTTGTTTTTCAACAACAAGTCTCACTGCTTTTAAAAGTGTACTAAGGTACTTTATATGGAATCGAGTTTTCAATAGATGGAGTAAATTAGCCAGAAAGTGGTAATAGTGTCAAATATTAAGCCACCTGAATATAAAAAATTATTACATATTTAAATTAAATTAAAAATCAACGATTGTACGTGCAACTTTTTTACGGTAGGATATACATTTAAAATACCTAACATAAAAACAGAAAAAGGTATAAATCAATCTATAATTACAGTTAGATAGATAACTAGATAGTACATCGGTTTAACTTTTAATTAATAACACCTAATTAAGAAGGTTGTTTTAAATGTATAAGTAATATCCCTCGAATCATACACATCGTAACTACGCTTTTAGGAAGTTCCTTTCAACCCCGTACAAACCGAGACTTGAAAGTTTGGGAAATATTCAACGAAGCAGGATTAGTCAATCTACAGGTTTGAATAATCTTTGTCCATATCACATGGCGCAGTAATTTTATAAGTTTTTCTTTAATGATTTACTAAGTTATACTAACTTCAATTTTTTTGTCTCACAGGACATTTTCCTATAGCAGTTAGAACAATTCTGCAGTTAAACACGCATTTCCAGATTCATTACACTGAAAATATAATAATATTAATGTGCTAAACTCCCTGTGTTAAAATATAGCATTTATTTTTCAATTCTTAGAACTTGAGAGGTCAAATCAAATAGACTTAATGTGCATACAATGCTAATTTAAAGACAGGTTAAGTGCTAAGTGTTATACAGGTTTACAGGGTTTTATGAAGTCAGACTAAAGTAATTACAAAATGAAGTATCTGTTAAGAAATAGCTTACAATGGCATGGAAACGCCATAATGTTATGTAATGATGTTTAAACAAACGCTACTTATAATAATTAATTAATTTATAACTATTAAAAAGACAAATATAAAGTATAAATTTGAAAATACCAAAACGCGATGCGATTAAATGACGATTTCATTGCTAAACTGTCAGTCCCGCCCATCGGAGTGTTCTTTGTTTTCGCTCTTATCTCTCCAATGTTATTCTTGCCTTTCTTGTAAACCCATAACTTTCACGACGCTATTGAAGAGCTTTCATTGTTTTTGTAGCGTGAACGTCTTTAATAAAATTTTACCAAAGGTGGTAATAAAACGAACGTGTTCATGACCGTAGTGCAACAAATGCCTTTATAACACGTCTATGAACGTGATGTTATGTTAAAACCGTTAGAATAATCTATAATATGAAGATTTATGAACTTAGGGAAAGCCGTAGTAAAAAAGACTTTCACATAATATTGTTAAGATTTGCTCGATTTATATCGATCTACAAATAAAAACATTTTGATCATCATATAATAAAACATTAATTTTATCCGGAACTAATAAATCTTGACATTTAATGGAATAATATAATAAGTTTAATCAAATTGGTATTGAAGAATTTTACTAAACATTGAATTATTAATTTGAAATATTTCCTGTTAAGAAGAAATTTGACAACAAATTAACAGAAATATGGAAATCCCATGTACTAAACTACTTCACAGGCTGTATTTGATGTTTTTTATGTATGGCAAAATATGACCAATGTTCTTTTCATCAAATATTAAGTTTCATTGTTTCAAATACCACGATTTAATCGATTGGGCATTAAATGCTGTGAGAAATAATGTTTAAAAATTTTTTACAAAATGTCAGTAAAATTAAAATTTGTTATTTAAAATATACAATAATGCTTAGCTATATGTTAACACTGACTCATATCTGACATTGTAAATGTACTCAAACTGATTTAAAACCATAGAATTATTGAGTGTGTGGTAACTTAACAATTTTATTGCAACAACATTTTAAACTTTAGTGGTTTCGTTAAGGAGTGACAGAAACGAAAAACATGTTTACATGAAAGAGGACTTTGATTAATGATCTATGATAAAAACAGTTTAATAAAATCATGCCTGGAAAAGCACGAGAGGAAGGGTCGGCTTTTACTCATCAAGATTTCATCAGAACATGATACGCCCTCCCAGCCGCAAACACCCTCTCTTTGACTGAGGGGAAACATGTCGTTTGCTCTAATCCAAAAGATTTTAGGACATTAATTTTTATAAATACACACGGATCACTTTTTTAAGTATTAATTCATATACTTTTAAAGAAATTATTGTATTGATCTTTGATTGTATATGTCAGGAATATATACGTGAGTGGACGTTACATAATTCACAGCTAATATAGTTTCATTAATTTATTCACTGGGTATAATCGTGAAAGTACTTGCACTTGGTGACATTGTAATAGGATTTTAATCTGCCTACCAGCTGTTCAATAAATATGAGACTTAAAAACTCAGAAAATCATGATTAACCTTCTAAACATTAAATGATTTATAAAAACAAAATCAATGACTCATTAACAGACCTTACTGGGAGTACATTATGTTATGTTATGAACAAGGAGCTTCCTATGACCTAAAGATGCTCCCCACCATGAGTAATGAGGGCAGTCAAGAACACGACTAAAGAACACGAGTTCACGACTAAACAACAAAAATTACAATTGCAGAGCACTGATCTTGAAGACCATGGAGAAGATAATAATAAATGGTAAATAGTGTGAAGATGGATTATAAAAATGTTCTTATATAATGTATCAAACAGAGCAATAGTACATTCTTGTCCTAATTGACAACGTGTCAGTTTTATATGTTCAAGTAGAGTTTATTCTTTTGATTTATTGATTTATTGTTTATAACCTTTTGTACCACCAGATTGTTTGATATAACGTTTCTTATATTGTCGGATTATAGTACACAGTAACATCGCAGCTCTACCATCAAAAACAGGATGACCAGCAGTAAAGGAAGCCATGAAATGTTCCCGAGTGGCTATAAAGCCTCTGTGCTCATATCTGTCTGTGGCGGCTCACGGCCCGAGTGGCGGTCTGATCCGCTCTCCAACTGTCTGGGTTATTGCTACAACTACATACAACCTGGGGCAATGGGCGGGGCATCATTTTTGGCTGTCGCTCATATGATCTTGCAGTAACAATAATACATTTTTGTTATATTTTCAAATAAACTGAAATATTAAAACGGGATAAGATTCAAATGGTTTGAATCACAACAATTTAATTCCAGATTATAATGTTACGATATTGAAAACTCAAATATCAAATTATTATTACAAAGATGAACTTTATTTTAAAAACTAGGTTGAAAATATATTTTTGGTTTATTTTTACTTATTTTGGTTAAGTATTTCTTATAAGCATTACTAAATGCAAAAAAACTAGGCTGAAATTTGCCTGCTAAGGTAAATGAACATATTTATGAAACTTAGTTGGATTAGGAAATCAAGCTAAGTGTAATCCTAATAACGAAAAAATGCCTCCACCATTAAATTGTAAGTGACGCTCTCTTAGGGTAATGGTACAAAGGCCGCTTTCCCCAAACCTTTGGCTTCGGGTAATTATGCAACATTACCCCGCATAAAAACCGATCCTTTAATGGGCGGGCTGAACTCTAGGGAGCTCTAAAATAAGCAATTGAATTTAGAGGTATAAAAATATTTTATATTATCTTATAGATATTTAAGTGCAATATAAGTGGCATGTATTTTAACATAGGTGATTTTAAAGTTCTTTTGAGTATTTCAAATCAAATTAACTTCAAACTCGTAGATGCGTTAGGTTTTGTTTTGGATTAATGCATTTTAATCTTAAATGCAACTTTTATTAAAACTTAATACCTAAAATAACTTTAAGATTTTATCAGTACATGCTTTTTGTAACATTCCCTTTCGTTTAAATATTGCAATAGTTTTGATTTATTAAACTAAATATTTTATGACATACGTTTTTATAGCGTTTTAAGACCATGTAGCCTATGTTTCCGCTGGCCATTCAGTGTTGCATAACCCATCAAAACCGGATACAAATAATTTACTTAATATTTTAGCTTACTAAGCCTTTAATATACCTAACTACTTCCATTTGCAGCTAAACTATTTACATGAAGCAAGTTAAAACTGCATTTGAACTGCTTTGATTTTGAATAAATTAAAACTACTATCTATTGTAGTATTGTAGTCTAGCTGTTTCAGTTTAATATAATACATACATGTTTAAACAAATAAATTAAATAGAGAGGGGAAACAAAATCCGTTAATTGTTTTCTTCCTGATAATTATATTATGAATAATGAATAATACTCAGGTATGCACCGTGATCAAATGACAGAATTTGATAGCATGTTAATAAAATGTAATTGTAACAGTAATCACTTGCCAGTCAAATTATGTAATCAGTTAATTCACAAGATAATATTTGAATTTAATTTGCAAAATTCAGCAACATTCATTTCAAACATAGATTATGTATTTCACTCCTTCATTGTTGTCATATCCAAGCATATATCTATCGAACAGCGTTGCACCTTTGAAAGAAGTCATATTCTATTGAATTAATAAACCCGTGGAGAAATTACTTATTTAACGTTTTACCTGTTATACAATATTTTACTATTATCACCAGGTAAAAATTTACCAACAAAAAAACAAACAACCAAAACATGATTATGGTTTGTGTGCTGTTGTATAGCTTGTAATTTTTTTTCTTATGCTTCCCTACTGATTTGACCATTAAAGGCTTTCATGTCAAATTGCTTTATTCAAATATATAATCAACTATCTGTAGTTACTCCCTGCTAATTAATAACTGTTGACAATTAAATTACTTTAATGATGTGTGATGAAGTAGAGTTAATCCGTTTCTGACCTAATTTTAAAAACATTAAACAAATTTCGTGGGCTGGATTTAGAAAAGGATTTCAAAGGTAAAATGTTATCTTGTGGCTCTACTAATTTATTCCAGTAAGTGATAGTCACCAAAAAATGAAGGGACCACCAAAGACAAGCAAAATATTTAGCCGAAGTAAGTGGATGTATATTTCAGAGTACAAAGAGGAACCAGGTCATCAACTATTAGTTTTGGGTGAACTGTAAAACTAAAGATGATATAATGAACATCCTTTGCGCATAGTCTGGGAAGAAGCTCCTCGTTTTTTATGGGACTTTAAAAATCATCGTACCGGTAGTAATTCCCTTTATAACCCCCTCCCCCCTTGGACCCTCTTACTAATTGGTAATAACTCGAGATTTATCCTTATAAAATGTGTATCAATTTACTACTGTAATAGGAAACCGTTGCTAAATATTATTTGTAATGTTATCATCAAACTTTTATTTTTCAAAATAACATTATATTTAGCCAAAAGTTAAAATTAATATTATTCTCATTTTAATCATCTTAAGGAATGTTATCAGGAAAATAGAAAAGAGATATAACATACAGAACATGTATTTTAACATTAAAGTAAGAATAACTATCCTATATGAAAGCATATACGAGAATGTATGATAGATTGAAAGAAATATGCCGCTTTACCACAGTAAACTTATATACTACTCAGTAAGTAAAAAATCACAATGTAAAATGCTATACACACTTTATAAAGTAACAAGAGTTGTGAGATTATGTACATGAATTTAAAAAAGTCTACCTGGTTCATAAATACCATAAATTAAAATAAATTATTGCCAGTCTATGTTGTAAATAAATATTTTTTGTGTAAAAAATAAATATCAATACTCTTGTTAAAAATACGTTTATTTGACATATTAACTCACAACGTTAATCAAACATTACAACAAGAAACAATTTGTATATTTACATTATACATTGAAACATAGTTTTTAAATTTTTAGAAACATTATGGGAAAACTGTTTAATTTGCTTGAATTAATAAACGAGTACGCACGCAGCACGCTGACGTGAGGAAAGTGAATTTCCAAATAAAAAACTATAAAAACTCAAAATCAGTTAAAAACATACAATTATTCCAATCATTATTCAAATCTGAAAAATATTGATTTTTTGGTTGTTCTGATACTCCTGGTTCTATATACCTGCAATGCTGGGAATACAATTTTGCGCATTATAAGGTTAGGATAAGGTCCAATCGGGCTTTAAAGTAGGCGTGAGGTTGTTGGGAATGATAAAAGTACACCAAAAAATGATCAACAGGCTTTTCTAATGTAAAACCCCCATAAGACAACGTACCGTGTTTGGTCAATACACATTTCCTTTAATAACTCGTCTATATATATATATATATATACAGGGTGAGTCAGACCACCCGTCCAGCATGTATAACGAGAGAACGGTTTGGTCTAAAGTCGTCAAACAAAAATCATCCCTACTAAAACGCATATGGGCTATCTATTAAAAATATTTTCATCAAAATCTATGTACAGAATGTTCCAAAACTGAAGGTCACAGGTTCGAATCTCAAAATTTTCTAATGTAAACATAGAGAATATTATATATAATTTTAAAGGTCTTGTTAAAAGAAACACTTTGGCGAAAACAGAATTCACGTATCTTTAATCGTTTCAAAATGGCGGCCATTTTAATGTAAAATATTGACATTTACGGAATACCCTGTATTTTCTAAACCACTAGGCGTAACTTTTTCCCGACTTAAATTTCATACTCGTGATAAAGTCAGCTTTACTCTGGTATGCTACATGACAGGCTTTTTTGAGAAAATCTATATATCAAAATAATATTTATTTTGAAAATACCCATATGCCCGAAATTCAAAAAAGACAAATGGTAGCGTATATCAAAAAGCATACCATTGAAAATCTCTTGTAAATCCTAGCAACTTTCTAATTTACACTAACCTTGTATCTTTTTTAGTTGTTCTGCAATAAGCAAAAAACATTATTTTACCATATGAAATGCATGTTAATTGTACATAACACATAAAACGAATGTGGAGAGAGAATACATGCAAGTGTTATGCAAATTAACATGTGTTTCATATGGGAAAATAATGTTTTTTGCTGATTGCAGAAAAACGAAGAGAGATACAAGGTTGGTCTAAATTAGAAAGTTGCCAAGATTTACAAGACCTTTTCAATGGTATGCTTTTTGATGTACGCTATCATTTGACTTTTTTGAATGTTGGGCATATGGGTATTTACAAAATAAATACTTTTTTGAAATGTAGATTTTCCCAAAAAAGCCTGTCATGTAGCATACCAGAGTAAAGCTGAGTTTACCGTGAGTAAGAAATTTAAGTCGGGAACAAGTTACGCGTAGTGGTTTAGAAAATACAGGGTATTCCGTAAATAACAATATTTTACATTAAAATGGCCGCCATTTTGAAACGATTAAAGATACGTGAATTCTGTTTTCGCCAAAGTGTTTCTTTTAACAAGACCTTTAAAATGATATATAATATTCTCTATGTTTACATTAGAAAAAATTGTGATTCGAACCTGTGACCTTCAGTTTTGGAACATTCTGTCATTGATTTTGATGAAAATATTTTTAATGGATAGCCCATATGCGTTTTAGTAGGGATGATTTTTGTTTGACGACTTTAGACCAAACCGTTCTCCCGTTATACATGCTGGACGGGTGGTCTGACTCACCCTGTATATATATATACATATATATATAAAATTTTGAACGAACCCCCAAAACGTGTTCAGGCGGTCACATTAGGAACTTCTATGGTGGTCCCGGGCTTAAGTTTCACCGTGCGGGTCATGCTAATAGTTCACTTTCCATAGGAAATTCACTGGTAACAAAAGTATAACTCAAAATAATTTAAAATACAATTTTAAAACAGTTTGTGAATACTAAGCATGCAATCATATATTATGTTAATACTATTGTCAATTATAGAAGTTAAATTAATAAATGTATTATTTTTTTAATTGTTGGTTTATCGTCAACAAAACTTTATTGTAGTGGTGGCTGCAGAATATCTAAGAGATAGAGCAAGAGGTCTAACTTAATTATCTTAGACGAACCCTAAGCCATTAAAGTAAGCCTCAAGCTTTCGTGGTATTGATTGAAGCCTTCTGGATATCAAGTTTATGAAAGGAGGATATTATTAGTTTATCAAATGTCAACTATTTAGGAATATGATATTAGTATATGTAATATTAGAAAAGAATTGTTAACATTAATTTATTCCTACTACATTTTTATATTGTTTTTACTATGTATTGAATAAAATGTCTGATTCGTTTGTTTGTCCTACCACGCAAAATGTTAACTACAAGAAAATACTAAGTTTTGAATGAATAAACGGAAACATCCTAATAGGGTCACCATATATCTCAAAAAATCTTTGTCCCTTTATCTCTTTTTGGCTGAGCATTGGACAGCACGAGGGAAGGAGAGGGTTACTTTCTCAAAAACACTGGTTATCCAAGAATTATATTTGATCAATCGAATGTCTCATTTATCGGTGCATGAAGGTGATGATGGAAATATAGAAAACACCAGGACGTCTGTAAACGTGTGTGTGCGCTGTAAGTCACGACAATTTGTGCTAGTAGTGACAAATGTGTCTGATTTAACAAAATGACAAGTAGCTTAGATTAATTTGTTAATATACGTGGACACCCTAATACTATTGTTGCGGATTTAGTTACACAAGATTTTAACAATAGTTTGACTCATTTATTTCAGTATATTAACAAATAGTAGTAGTATTAGTTGTTTTTTTAGCGAATTTCCCCTATAGGGAAGAAGCTATTACCGTAGGTCTCATGGTAAGACTTAAGCCCGAGACCATGATAACTTTTCATTTTGAAGTCCCCAGATGCCAAAAACACCATTCGTTCAAATTTTATATATGTATATATATATATATAAAGATATACATATATATATATATATATATATATATATATATATATGTGTCCGTAAGCACGATAACTCTCGTAAAAAAGGTCCGATCTTAATGAAATTTGGTACAAATATGTAAAGTACCATTTATTTGAACGAGTTCGAAAACCAGATGAATCGCCCATCCGAAGGGGGGTTTTTGGGGGGTTTTGTACCCCAAAAATGTGTTTTTTGGGGTTTTCACAGGTAATTTAAATTTAAATCAACTTTAATTTATACCATTAGGTTGAGCTTAAAAAAACAACTAATTTGGTATTTTTTTCATTGCTCTACGTCAATTGGTTACCGAGATATTAAAAGTGCTAAACACAGTACGTTGTCTAATGTTATTCTTATGGAGAAAAAGAAAAATTGTATATCTCGCTTATTTATGAACATAAACTGACGAAATTTGGTATATGGCTTCATATGGTTGTGGTTTATTGTTGTTTGCACAAAAAAACTATTTTTCGCCTATGGTTCCTGTAGCAGCAAACCTAGGTACTCGGTCCACATGTTATTCTTATGGAAAATACTTAAAATGTTATATATCGCTTATTTATGAATGTATATGGATGAAACTTGGTATGTGACTTCACATACATGAGATCTATTAGTATTTCCATAAAAACCCATTATTTTGTGTGCCTTGTTGCAGCAAACCTGCGTACTCATCCCCAATGTTATTCTTATGGATATTAATTAATATTTTAAATATCGCTTGTCTGTGAGTACATTTCTTACGAATCCTGTGAAGTGTTTTAATGTGTTATGTTATATGTTCATTCGTAATTCGCTGAGTATGCAGGTTTGCTGCGACGG
Source organism: Allygus modestus (assembly GCA_963675035.1). Taxonomy (NCBI): domain Eukaryota; kingdom Metazoa; phylum Arthropoda; class Insecta; order Hemiptera; family Cicadellidae; genus Allygus; species Allygus modestus. Next base: position 133,419,593 of record OY776114.1, read on the forward strand.
GGGTATTTATAACAAATCATAAGTACTGAAAATTTAATACGTTCACAGGTTTTAAAAAAACATGAAACAGAGGTATAGACACACACAATTAGTGTCTTGGACATGGTTACCTTATTCTAAAATATTAAGAACTGCAAAAAGCCGACTTAAAAACTGTGAAAATTAAAATAAATGTATATAATCAATAAAAACGTTTGTAGTGTTAATAAACACAAAGTAAAACAATAATATTTCATAAAATTAAAAAAGAAACTTAAAATATATAACGGAAATCAATTTATCATTGAACTTTGGATTACCACAGATTTTGCGATAAAAATAAATTCCACTGTTTTAGTTAAATAAATTACAAACACAGTTAAATACATAACAATGTCATTTTACAACATTTGTTGGTATTTTGCGTAGCTAGTTTATAATTGCAAAACATTTTGCAAAACGATAACAAAATAATATTACATGTATGCATTTTGCATGCATTTTTAGTAAACTGATAATAAACCTTGAAGTTTTCCAGAAATAATAAGGCAAAATTACAAAATATTCAAAATTATAGTTTAAAAATCTAGTTTTGCTGTTAGATAAATAATACGCGGCCAAGAAGTTGTATTAATGACTTTTTATTATTTTCGAACCAATTATTGATTGATGTATAACATATGTCCTGATTTGCAGTTATATTAATGACCAATATGTTAAACTACGCAAACCCTCAGATTGCAGGATGTCGGTGTAGGTCATCAGTTTAGTACATTAGTACAACATTCTTCTTAACATAAAAAAATAAAGCGTTGGGCATCTCGAGCCTAACGGTTAGCGTCTTGGACTTCGGTTCAAGGGATCAAGGGTTCAAATCCCGAGGTGTCCACAAAAATTGGAGGGTTTTGGACCGATTTCCCTAAAAGCGTTTGTGTACTCTATTAACAAAAATGCCGTTCGCGTTGAAAAACAAAGAAAAACAAGTAAAGTATAGGCAGTGGCTTAGCAAAGGTACCGTAAGTTCTGTGGGTGGCCTTATGTTTTCCACGCCCTGTTGAGGCACCATGTATCAGTGGACAGTACTGCTGTCGCTGCTTCCATGCTATATGAGACGCTGTGTTTTGATATACCCTATATTGTGTTCGTAGCTACAATTGAATACAATATGATGTTTGTTCACTGCAGGTACAATCCTAATAAAACTAGGCTTATGCGAAATCCTTATTTGTTTTATTGGGTGCTCAACAATAATAAACTACAATGTTTGCAATGTTGCAATGTTTGGAAATTTGGCCCACTTTTTCGATTGGTCCTTTTATGACTCCTTAAATATAATAGTATTACTAATTATAAAATAATCGAAATATTTTTATATCACCATAAATATTGTTTGGTAGATGTATTTGTGAACTTGATGAAAATAACATTTTTGTATACGCAGTCGTGCATGCATATGTTTTTGTGTATTATTTAAATTTGTTCAGGCATTAGCCAACGCTTTCTATGATTATTGGGTTATAAATATTTTTTACTGAACTGGAACTTGGAACACCTTAACAAATTTTAACGTCATTAAAATAAAACTAAATGTAAATTTTGCAATAGTGTGAACAATTGGTGTTTTAAATATTCTGAAACATGACCCCAGAAAGAGGCAAGCACATTGTCGTGCAATCGTTCCCTGTAAGGGGAGTTCAGTATCATGTCACTAATGAAATCTTGATGGAAAGTCCGTTTCTTCTCTGTTCCTTTTGGTGGCTTTGCCCAAAACCTGTTTAATATTTAATTGCATTTTGTTTTACTGATAGAGGATGTAGTTCAGTGAGTTTATACAACTAATTGCAAGGACTACAAATCTATACTATCTTACAGTAATTGAGGCCACCACCTTTACCGTTATGGTAATCATAACGTAGCTTTAATCCTAATTAGGTTTGAAGCAGCGTTAACTTATTCGTACATCTTTAAAATACTACGTATATGGTTCGTCTTTCGCATTATGTTTTAAGGGGAGATAGCAAAAATTATATGATCCAAGTGTTTAATCCTTCTCAAAATCTGATTGAAGAGGTTGTTACATGGTACATGGATGTTACTTGTTACATGGTGCATCACATCAGCTTTTAGCGGGAAGATAATGTTTATTTTTTTAAGCTGTAGGGATATTAATGTGTAAAAATGGGCCTATAGCACGCTGTCTAATGAGTTTCTTTGTCATTCTAAGTATTATTGAAAATCAATTTAACAGACTTCCCTCTGTTAACCTAATTCCATCTCTACAATATTAAAAGTAAATATAACTCAATAAGTTAAGCTAAAGTGCTTTAGAGTTCTTGAATTATTCTGTTTGAAAGATTCTTGACTATGCCGTCCTATAAAAAACAAGATTGAAAAGTTCACGAAAGAATCGACCAAGCATGCCGAGTTGGTTGAAAGTTTTGTAACTATTATTATATTACCAGTTTTAATGTTTTAAAATTAACTTTTATTCCAATTTGTGAAACTTTAAAATTGTACGCAAAATTATTAAATAAAAAAAAACATATCGTTTTGACATAGTTGATTGAAGCCGTTTGATATTATAGATTTACCGTCCTTTGTCAAGTACCTTTGGCACTATTTCATACAATTATTTTACTTAAAACCACTAATTTCGGTTGGTTGTATGAAGAATATTCATGATCGTTTAAAGTACAAAAACACTTTTATGGTAATATGGATTTTATCTTGTAATATTTTATCTTGTGTCTATGTAATTGTATATCTTTAATCTTTGTTTGTAATTGTATTCCAAATAGTCATTGTATTAGGCTTTAAAATCACGTTATGTTTTTATGAATGCATTTTTAAATAATTATAGGAGTATGTAAAGTATTCTTACCGTACAAGTACTTCTCTTATTACAACTTAAGACAAATATCTTAATAACACGCAATTGAAAATAGGCAATAGACAAAACTCTTTATTCACATATTCCTTAAGAATAGTTACAGTGTCAACTATTCGCACCCTCATATCTAAAATTATATTTATTTTTTGTCTTCAAACTATCAGCAATATCGTTATAACTGATCATTGCGAAGTCAATACGAACGTTGTTGTAAAGTATTATACGATGTATGTATAAAACCCACTTATTTTTAGGAAATAACTAATTGGCTTGTTCAAGATTACAAACATTTTGTAGACATTTGGTGTAAAAATAAATAAATTGTAGTAACAAATGTTGGAAAAGATTTAAGTGGTAATCACTAAACGCTATTACACTAGGAAACAATTGTTTGCAAGCCCTATCCTCTTACAGCTTATATGGCAATTATGTAGATCAATTGTTTGTGAAGTTCCCGTGGAGGTGCCGGAGATAATACTTGATTAACGTGTGAAATGCAATCAGTATAAGCCGGTTCCAAGTATACAATCCGCACACAAAACCAACATGTTCCCTAACATGTTTAGCCTAGATGTGAATAGTTGTGTTTCGCTTTTTTAAGCAATCACATTAATTTGTATCTTCTCAATCTCTTTTCAATACAAGACTTGTATTTTGTATACAAGACTTGTAACTTAGTTGTATCTTTGGCCTGGGAATATTGGTTTACCGAAACAAATTAAGGGGTTTAAATATTGCAACTTATAAAGGGCTTATACTATCTTTAATTTTTGGCTTTCTTATAGCCTACGTTTGTTACATTTGTTGGTTGCGTTGTCAGAAGACAGCGAGCAGCTTCCACTCTAATTATTTAACTAGACAAGTACTCGACTTGTCCAAACAGTCAAGTTAGCAAGTCGGAAATCTTCAGGTGTTATAGTTTTACTGCTAGAAATATTACTTCAGTTTAATACAAAACAATATTTGAAAGTTCAGGAAAGGTTCAATTATATTTAAGAACAGAGTAATAATATTCAGTTTTTTAATTATCGAACTAAAAAATATAGTCTTACGTACATAATATATTTTATTGTTGGCAGACGTATCCATAGAGCCTGTTGAAAACAAAATCAGATGTTTTGTAATGTATTAAAAAAACTAAATCAAATTAAAATATTGTAAATGGAAGTACTCCCAATTTATATTTAAGATATATTTTTTAAGTAGTAAAACAGCCAACAAATCGTTATTATTTTTACAACTGAACCTAAAGCTTAGCTATCACTCAAAATAGATTTTTACCCAAGCTGTAAATCTTGACAATATTTTGAAAGTACCAAAATGCGAGGTGATTAAATGACGGTTTCATTGCTAAACTGTCAGTCCCGCCCATTGGAGTGGTCTTTGTTTTCGCTCTTATCTCTCCAATGTTATTGTTGCCTTTCTGGTAAACCCATAACTGTCACGACGCTGTAAAAGAGCTTTCATTTTTAGTGCAGCAAGAACGTTTTTCATGTAATGCAGTCTAGTATAGTTTATGTAAATATATTAAAACAACTATATGTATTGTAGTTTAGTACTGAAAGACATATCTAACATGAGATATATTAATACGATGAATTTTGTTCTGTGTAAAATACCTTTTTAGGGAAATATTTAAGCCCCACACTTTTAGAAATGAGGTCAATGTTGTAATATTTTTATATATAATTATTTTATTGACTAAACTTTAAATACATTTACTGTTTATAAATGGAAATATAAACAAAACTTTAAACGGACTCTCATAATAAACAGGTTATACACATATACTTTTGATTTAGCTACTGTGATAATATTAACAGCATAAGATGAATCCTGACGATGAAAAAATACCTTTTATAAAAAGAGTTTGTAAAAAATACTTCCTACTTATACCCAAGGTGGGCGAAATGTACAAAACAAGTAATATAATAGTAAGTCTTGGCCACAAAATATTTTACGATAAAAACAAATAAAAACGTTTTATGTTGAAAAATATAAGTATATCTTGAATTATTTACCAAGAAACCATTGTACAGATAAGTAATTATTCACTTATTTGTAAAGGAAATTTAAAATTAATAAAGGAAACGTTAGAATTAATTGTAAAACAAATGGATTTTCCTTAATGCTGATAACAAATTTCTACATTGTATTTATGATAGCATTAACAATTGCTTTTATTCAGTCTCAAAAACCCATAAGTTTATTTAATTTGTTACTAAATATGCAGGAAAAAAACGTACAACTTAAAACCTAATTTGTTGAACAGCCTGTGGTTTCTCGTTTTAAGACTGACAAAAACGAAAATATTTTACATAAAAGAGGTCTTTGATTAATGTTCCATGATAAAAACAGCTTAATAAAATCGTGGCTGGAAAAATGCGAGAGGAAGGGTCGGGTTTTATTCATCAAGATTTCATCAGAACATGATTCGCCCTCCACTACAAACCTCTCCTTACAGAGAGCAATACAACTCTTGGTGGATAAATGATAAAGAAATAGTTTCGGTCACTAATTTTGTTTTTAACGAAGCAAAATTAACATTCACCCGTAATATTAGGAAAAAACATTTACTGTTTTAAAGTACACAAAAATGATTTTAACACACCAGTGTTTAAATGCATGTCAATGTTAATGGGGGCGTCAATTTGGTGTTACGTGTCAGTGATAGCTAGATAATTTATTACATTAAAATTACCATTTATTTGTTTAAATAGCTGATGGAGTAAATAAGTTGGATTAAAGTTATTATTTAAGTTTTAAGACATGAAAAAATTGCATGAACCAAAAATAGCTTAATCCTACCAACTAAAATTCCTATCACACACAATTATAACCCCCTAAGATTTATTTTTAAATTCTTTAATAACATATCGAATTGCGCGTGTTATTATTTTTAGTATCAAATTAAAGCTATTTAATGTGTACCTTAATGGTTTTCATGAACCAATGCAATCTAATTTCATTTGTTCACTAATATAAAAATGTCACATTATACGTTAAACCTAATGCATCTCAGACAGAAAGCTATAGAATAGCCTTCAATGGAGGTAACTCTCTATTATAGTTATTAATCTCCTCGCCTAAGAGGCCTATCCGTTTTTGTTCTTTAGATAGGTAATCCTACTGGTGGGTTTTAACAACATCCAGGATACGGGATTGCCCCATAACCGATAAACATTGGTGTCTGGTGGGGATTGAACCAGGGACCTTGCGTACTAAATTATTGCGCTGTAACCACTACACCAGATAGCTTATAATACACAGCAACACAGACAGGATCACCAGCAAAGACAGGATGACCAGCAGTAAAGGAAGCTATGAAATTTTTCCGAGTGGCTATAAAGCCTCTGTTCTCATATCTGTCTGTGGCGGCTCAGAGCCCGAGTGGCGGTCTGATCCGCTCTCCAACTATATGGGTTATTGCTACTGCTTCAACTTGGAGATATACAGTAGAACCGAACTTCTCGATATCGACGAAGGCAGATAGGTCGAAGTCGGTAAAAACTGTTAGTAGTGCTAACGAAAAATAATTACTTACAATAAAATGTTCTGAGAAATCACTACAAACGAGAATAACGTACTTACATTATAAAGTAAATTTCCTTTAATACCGCACATGTAACTGTAGGGTTAATTTACAACATACTTTGAAAGGAAAAGGGGAAGCTGATGCAATCCGATCTTCATCTTGTTGATGTGAAATCCAAACCACGTCTCGTCTCAACGGCTCTTCATGGATCCAACAAATCTGCCTTTGAGAGGTTGGAGGATAAATAGTAGCCTACATGAAACATTTGTATCTAAACCTTTAATCTTATTCTCTGATGATAAACTGTCTTAAAATGTTAAAACTATCACATGGATACTTGGAATGACAGTTGATAGTAGGATTTATATAGCTATATTTGGTTTTTTGGACTGAAAAATCAATTTACATTTTATATTAAATATTACATGATTTTTTCAAAATGATTAAAATTTAAAAGTGACAGCACCAGTTAATATTGAAACGTTTTAATTTGAAGAATTGAAGGTCATAAGTTGCAAGTATTTGAATATTTTTTATGTTAAGATGTAAGCTAAAAACAAAAATGTAGGTTGATTAAATTCTTAACTATTTTTTCTCAGTTTGTTTATGCAATATGTATATGCAATGTTTATAAGACATCTTCAATATAATTCAAATTTCCCATATTGATAGCTACGTGATTCACACTAAAACAGCTGGATAGTCTTTTAAATAAACTGAAATTATTTTACAACAAAATATTTTAGTATTTTTTAAATGTAAAATGAAAATATTTTAATGGTTCAAAAATAAAACCATAAAGCCATAAACCATACCTAAATATAACCTTTAAGATTAAAAAATACTAAACAAATATGTTACTGCAAAAAAAATATTACTTTATTTCTTACAATATTTCCTAAATAGTAAACCTAATGAATAGATGACAACCTAGAAAAAATAATTGTGTAAAATAAATCAAATAAAAGTATCATCGTGTTGTACGAAACGTGAATACACGCCAAGGAAAGCCAACATATAATATCAGAAAGTGAAATAAAGAGAAAACCAAATAAAGGAAGGTGACGAATAGGATTACATCGTCACACCAGCTTGCATCGCATTGCTACAGGTACGTTCAAAAGAAGATGAGTTTTATCTCAAAAATTAAATAACTTTATTACAGCGTGAAGTATAATATGTTAGCAATCTGAAGTTAGTTACAGGGTGAAAACATATCAATTTAATTTCAAAAAATATTGTTTACATAGGAACAAGTTTTATACTGTTAGTTTTTATAAAAATATATTTACATGTTTTTACACCGTCCTACAGCAGAGACATTTTTGTAGGAAATTTTCACTCAGCGATATTATGGAAAGCGGTCTAAACTTTTAGAGTAGTGAATGTCCTGAGGATCGAACCCGAGATCCCTTGAACCGAAGTCAAAAACGATAACCGTTACGCCAGTAACACCCCCAGAACTTAACGACTTATTGTGAAATATAGGGTCCTACATCTTTCTAAAAATGCTGATACCATGAAATATTCTGAAGGTATTTTAATTCTGATAAAATAATAAAAATATAAAACTAATGTTAACAAAAATTCTTTTACTAGTGTATTATTTTGTCAAAGTGTAAAAGACGTTTAAATAATTCAATAGTGACTGGGTTTATAAGCTGGAGATTTTCTAAAGTTATTCAGTGACTTTTAAGCTCTCCAAGTGATGGGATGTGTTTAAATATCCGTAAATATAGCTAACAATAAACTATTTTCAATAAACTATTGGATTATACTATTATTATTTAATAAAAAGACGTATAATTGCTGTAACAAAGGTAAAGTTGCTTTTTATGTATATTCTTTAGCTATATGTTTGAACGATCATCAATACTTTTAAACATATATTAAATATTAGAAGATTTGTAACAGCTTAAAAAGTATTATTATAATTTTATAGTTCATTTATAAATTACTAATTATTATTATTACTGAGGACAGAATATGTTTATCACAATATGCTAAGCAGTGTCACCTCATAATCCTATCGACTCTTCACACGTTTTATATTGCTCTAAGTTTTTATTTATAAATTTATGAATCACAGTCCGTATATTGAGTGAGTTTAGTATGAAGTGCTAACATGATATACTTAATATGACACGCTTCTTTAAAATTACAATATTCTATATGAGAAGGGACAATATAATGTTTTAGGATTCCTTTAGAGTCCTTTCTAGGTTTTAAAAACAAATTAAAAGTTCTGTGTTTGGAATTCATTCTTGGTGATGGTAAGTTTTTGTTATTTAAGAAATTATTGTGGTCATTTTCCAATACTAATTGGGGAATTGGATCATTTTGAGATCTGGAAATGCGGACGGATTCCAGATCCCGAAACATCGTGAATCTTGTTTTTACTAATCAGTGATGGAAAATGTCCTCAATAACTTCTTAAATAACAAATTAAAAACTGTTGTCCAACAACCAATTATATTTTTTCCAACACTATTGGCGTATAATATAAATATCTAAAATACGATATGACGATTTTTTAAAACAACTCCTCCATTATTAATAAGCCGATTCTGATGATTGAAGTATCGCAACAACTGCCCCATTTATTTGCTGCTTCTTCAGTTACATTTCCCTCTTGAAGGTCAAATACCTCACTCAATGTTCGTTTGCTGTCCATATGAGTAACACTGAGACCAATTGAAGTTGATTTATTTTAAAGCAGCTGTTAATGCAATAATACCCAGGTTTAAAATACTAACAGATGTTATGAGCTAAATATAGATAGACAAACTGCTAAAATGGCAACACCAAATGTATTGTGCTTATAAATACCTTTTGCTACTTTTAGAGCAAGAGATCGACTAGTAAATTTATATAAAATGTTTGGCTGTATTTACTTTGATAACATTTTTGCTTGTCAACAAGAAAACCTGTGATAATCATCAGTAAGAACGTTATGTAAGAAAAAAATAAAAGCTTAGCTGAATCTGAGTTACAAAAAATGCCACCACCATTCATATTTAAGTGACGCGCTCTTAGGGTAATGGCGCAAAGGCCGCAGTTTCTTTAAATTCTTCAGATGCGGGTAATCATTTGACATCACCCGGTGTAAAAACAGCACTTTAATGAAACCAACCCTTAACGAAACTGCTATATTATAACTGAAATTATAGGGTGCAAAAATTAATTTTTATTCACCTACAATGTAATTTGAATGAACATAGTTCTCATAATTTAATAATATGTCATAAGAATAAAAATTTTGTTAGTGTTTTTTTATTTATATCTCATGTGCAAGTATTATTTTTTGTTGATTATTATTAAATGAATAAATCAGGGTTCAAAAGGTGAAGGGTTTAATTTACCTTGTTTTGCTTTAATGAAACTGCTTTAATTTCTTCAACCATATTTTTATAAGAAGGAATATTTAAGTTTATACTTGTGTTTTCAAACAGAATAATAAGCATTTATTATTTGTTTGTTATTTTCAGTCATAACCTATTGTAAATAAACACATTTCGTGTTAGTGTTCGGCCAAGGTTTGTTGTCAGAGTGTTTCACGTGCACTAGTGCTTCTGACATATTCTGATAGCTACTTGATTCTGATGTAGCCGGGACCATCGCGCCTTCCGAGGGAGGGTGAATGTCTCGAGTTCCAAGTATTACATGTGCTTCATCGAAAATGAACTGCGCGATTCGTGGGAAGCAGACAATACCTAACCCGCTTGATTATGGTTGCCACTACTCATTACTGTATTACCGTGTAAAACTTTGAAACTGATGTTTTAGCGAATTTCCCCTATAGGGAAGAAGCTATTACCGTAGGTGGCATGGAAAAACTTAAGCCCGAGACCATGATAACTTTTTGTTTTGAGGTCCCCAGATACCAAAAACACTATTCGTTCAAATTTATATATATGTATATATATATCTATATATATATCTATCTATCTATCTATCTATATATATATATATGTGTGTCCGTTACCGCGATAACTTTTGAAAGAGGGGCCCGATTTTTATGAAATTTGGCAAAAATGTGGAGAGTAACGTTTATGACTTTAAGTTCGAAAACCAGATTGATCGGTCTATGGGAAGGGGGTTTTATGGGGGTTTAAATTCTCCCAAAAATCAGTTTTTTGAACTTTTTACCCTATAATTTTGAAAACACTAGATTTTGGTTATAGCTATCTTGTGGAACTTAAAAAAACAAACAATTTAGTATTTTGAATCATTAAGCTAGGTTTAGTGGTTGTGGAGAAAAGTCAAAAAAAGTGTCCATAAAATGTCCCATGTTAATCTTATGGGAATATGGTTTTTAAATTTTCCTCAGATAATTTCACTAAAAACTCCACATTTCTTTCTTCCAATCAGTTTAGCTCTACAAATTAATCATTTCGGCGTTTTAATTGTTGTTTTACGTCCAACCGTCGCAGTGATATCCAAAGTGCTAAACACAGTACGTTGTCCAATGTTATCCTTATGGAGAATAAATAAAATGTTATATTTTGATTATTTATGTATGTATTTTGATGAAACTTGGTATGTGGCTTCAAATAGTTGTGGTATATTGATAATAGTACAAACAAAGTTCTTTGTTAATATTTCCCGGTAGCAGCAAACCTGCACACTCGGCCCCCATGTTATTCATATGGAGAATAAATAAAGTTTTATATCTCCCTTAGTTATGAACCTAAATTAATAAAACTTGGTATGTAGTTCACCTGGTTGAGTTATATTGATAATTGCAAAAAAACACCCTAACTTATCTTCCTAGTTGCAGCAAACCTGCGTACTCATTTATAATGTTATTCTTATAGAGAATAAATAAAATGCTATATATAGCTTATTAATGAATGCATTTTTGTGAAACTTGGTAAGTGGCTCTAGGTAGTAGTGATACCCATATATTTACATTGGAAATTCGCTGAGTACGCAGGTATGCTGTGACGGGGTATTTTAAATTTATTTTTATTCTTTAGTAAACTGACATGGTTTTCAGTAAACTAGGACTTTTAATTAGATTTCAAGTGATTCAATATACTGTAAAAACAATTTACAAACTCACAAAACTTTTAAAAGTTTTATTAGTTTTGACACTGAAATGGCATATTTCTTATTGAATTGACGAATTAAACGATTTACTTTTGTAATAGATTAACTCCACCATAGGTAAATTGACTGAGTAATCAACTTTTATTTATATAAAGGATCAAACTACTCTCTTCGTTGAGCCAATCACATATTGATTGGACATTAACACTTAAAAAGTACCATGTTCTATTGGATTAGCTAAAATAATTAATAATATATTTATACAAACAGCTTTATATATTAAAAGTGTAAAATGTATCATTACAATAGTAATTAAAGTATTTTAATTAAAGACTATTCTTGATTAAGTATAAATATAAACCGTAGTTGATTGGTGCTCTTTGATTATTAGTCACTGCTTGTTTTTCTTGTAAACGTGAATTAAAATAAATAAAAAATGAGATGGAAATTTAGAGTAAAGAAGAGAGAAAGTACAAAGCCACAACACGAAGAGTGTGGATGTTTGATTGCGTTGCTTCGTCGGCTGTCTTGAACTACGTTATTTATAACCTTCTCGCTTTTCAAACAAGTATGGTTGAAAACCAAACACACAGTTGTATTTCTCAATAATTGTATTCTAAAAACAGTGTGAAAGTTATATAGATTAGTAATATCTTATCAAAAGCTCATTGTAATTTATAAAGTGTAAAGCATTTATTTATACTGTTATGTTAATAATAAATATATGTATTTAATTTTAAAAGATACATTTTGAATGGGAAGTTAAGTTTTTTTTGAATTTCAAGATAAGCCGAAATAGCTAACATTTGAAATATGCCCGAGGGACTCCGGAAATACTGTGGTTTTTCTGAAAAGTTGCTTGTCATCAATAAATATGCACGATTGTCCCTACAAGAAAAGCAATGGGACGGGAAAACGTGCCTTGACTACATTTCGGAATGTAATTCAAACCCTGCTTTGTTTATGAAGTAACACGTCTTCACATATTTATACTGATTTATTCATAACGTAAACAGTGAATGTTAAAACCAAATTGATTAAACCTCGAATAAACCGATAACGCATAGGTAGTTTAGAGCCTAACGTTTTATTACAAGCTACCAGTAATGTAGAGGTTGTTTATTTAACTGGGTTATAATTGAAATCTCGGAAACAAAAATAAATATAGGCAACTCTAAACATGACTCGTCCCCTACGTTTTAATGCAAAATCGGAAAATGTATTTGGAATTACAAAATTAAATAACTATTTTCAAATATGAAAGCCACCTTAACAATTTCAAATCAGAGATCCATTTGTATAATGGTGATTTTTATACTGTAGATAAAGTGTACAGAACCTTTTATTGTTAGTTTTTGTTTTTGATCAAAATAGCAGGTAAGGAGATAAAGGCACTGTAATTTAAAAACAATATTTAATAGATATTGAAAGACATATATTTGCATATATATGAAAGACATATATTGAATATATTTTCATATAACACAAAATTTAGGACAAATGCACAATAAGAGTGAACCACATCTCAACTGTGAGAGTAGACGGTGGATTTTTTCTCGCAGTACTGAGCGTCGTATATCAGTAGACTCTGCAGCTGTCACTGGTTACATGTTATATGTGACGCTGTGTTTTGTTACTACGGTGTTATATCGCGTGTAACATACTGAATATATAGTGATAATAAAAAACAAACCCGTACACAAATTTATTATTTATGATTTATGAGGTCCATGACAATAATAAACTACATTCTGTTGCATTGTTTGGTAGTCCGGCCAACCATTCATCCTTGAAACTTTTAGTATCTAATCACTTAAGTTTTCAGAAAAGCCTCAAATTTTTTTGTTATTGCGTCCATGGTTTTCGAACATAATTTATGTATTTTGTGTGTATTTTATGTGCAAATGCCTCTAAAAGTGTTACTTAAACACTTTATGGCATCGGCCAGCTTTGTTTATTGTGTTTAAAAGGGTTTTGCATAATCGAAACATTTCATAGGATGAGTTAAACAAATGTAATCGGTGTTAATTTAACACTTATACATCTCGTAATATGAAAACTTAGACTAAGCATCTATATTCATTTATTAACATGCACGGCTAAACACAATTGTACAAAATAAAGAAAAATACCCCCATAGCAGCAAACCTGCGTACTCAGCGAATTTCCAATGCATATATGTATCTTAATACCACATAAAGCCACATACCAAGTTTCATCAATATACATGCATAAATAAACGATTTATGACATTTTAATTATTCTCCATAAGAATAACATGGCAGCTGAGTATGCAGGTTTGCTGAAGCAAGGAACACAAAAAATGGGGTTTTATAGAAATATCAATAAAACTCATGTAGGTAAAGCCACATACCAAATTTCATTAATTTATTTTAATAATGAAGGCAGATAACACGTTACTTATTCTCCATAAGAATAACATGGGGCTGAGTACGCAGGTTTGCTGCTATGGGAGCCTTGGGTAAAAAAGTGTCTTTTTGAGCAAATATCAATGGTCCACAACCAGATGAAGCTGGATACCAAGTTTAGTCAGTATAGGTTCATAAATAATCGAGATATAAAATTTTTATTTTTCTCCATAAGAATAACATTAGACAACGTACTGTGTTTAGCACTTTCAATATCTGGGTAACCAATTGACGTAGAGAAATGATCAAAATACCAAATTGTGTGTTTTTTTAAGCTGAATCCAATGGGAAAAAATAAAATTTGACTATGTCCAAAATTATATGTAAAAAATTCGAAAAACCCATTTTTGGGGTACAAAACCCCCCCAAAATACCCCTTGGGATAGAGCGATCTGGCTGGTTTTCGAACTTAAAGTCATAAAGGTTGCTTTACACGTTTATACCAAATTTCATCAAAATCGGATAATTTTTATGAGAGTTATCGTGCTCACGGACACACACACACACACACACACATATATATATATATATATATATATATATATATATATATATATATATATACAGTTTCGAACGAATGGTGTTTTTGGGGTCTGGGGACCTCAAAACGAAAAGTTATCATGGTCCCGGGCCTAAGTCTTACCATGCCGACTACGGTAATAGCTTCTTCCCTATAGGGGAAATTCGCTAAAATGTACAATGATATTTGCTATTCTAGAATAATATAATGCATAAACTAAATACATTTTTACAATATCATAAACTGCAATAAATCATAATAAGCGATTATATGTGATCCATATCCTAACTAAACATGCAATTGAGCCAACATGCTGTAACAATAGAACATGCGATAACTGTAACTGGTAGCGAGATCAACATTTATAATCATGATGAAATTGAACATTAGAATGTAACATCAGTAATGTCGTAAAAGATAGCACAGCAGTAGTACAACAGTATCACAGTAGCAAAGTAGCACAGTAGTAACACAGTAGCACAGTAGTAACACAGTATCACAGTGTTACAACAGTATCATAGTTGCACAGTGTTACAACAGTATCATAGTTGCACAGTGATACAACAGTATCACAGTTGCACAGTGATACAATAGTATCACAGCAGCACAGTAGCACAGTGGTAAAAGAGTATCACAGTAGCACAGTAGTAAAATGGTACAACAGTATCACAGTAGTACAGTGGTAAAACAGTATCTCAGTAGCACAGTAGTAACAAAGTAGCACAGTGGTACAACAGTATCACAGTGGTACAACAGTACCACAGTAGCACAGTGATACAATAGTATCACAGCAGCTCAGTAGCACAGTGGTAAAACAGTATCACAGTAGCACAGTATCACAGTGGTACAACAGTATCACAGTAGCACAGTAGCACAGTGGTACAACAGAAGCACAGTGGTACAGCAGTAATAATAGTCCTATTATAATTTAAATTCCCTGAAAATGCAACAAAGGTACGCCTCAGTGGGTTATAAAAAATAGTGGATTCTTTAAAATTTGCACAAAATTCGTTTAGTGAGTTTTAAGAATTCAGATCAATTTCAGTCTGAGGAACTCAGCATGTCGTGTCCAGATTGTGGAAAGTTTTATCATTTATATTTAAAAGATCCATGAACGGTTATCTTTAACCCATTACAGCTGATAGCATGGCTGTAGAATGTGTTTTGAAGATATTGTCGAAAAAGACCTCCAAAAAGAAGAAAACATATTGTCGCGCGATGGTTCCCAGTAAGGGGAGTTCAGTATCAAGTCACTAATGAAATCCCGATGGAAAAACTCCTTTCCGTCTCCTCCCTTATATTGTGGCTTTGTCGCGGACTTGTTAACATTTAATTGTATTTAATTTTGTAGCTTCCAAAAAACTTGTAAAGATTTAGTTCAACCAATTTTAGTCACTTTATTGACATAAAATAACCCTAAGATAATAATGATCATACCCTGCAGTTGTTGTATATGCCTGTATCTAATTAAGGAAACCTTGTATGACCCATATATGTATTAAAATTCAGAAAATATATAAACCACAGTACAAAAGATTCAAAGTTTATTAAACGGATATGGAAACTTTATTTTGATAGATAGTTATTGTTTTAACAAGCGTTTACTAGCTACAAAAGCTCATTAGTTCACCATATAACGCTATTATAAACATATTTTTAATCTACAGAAATATTCTCAGTGAAATCGGGATTGTCAGGCCATATAAATGAAAACTTTTAGTATCAAGACTAGGTCCTGACGCAGAATATTACAGGGTTAATTAGATTGCATAACACAGTAATAAACGCATGGTTATGCATGGAACCGACTTAAGACGTTAAATATTGTGGATGTGTTTTCTGATGACGTTCACGAGATAGTTACACTTGTCGCCAACAGAGAATAACAGTTGAAATGATTACCTGGATGAGTAATTTTTCGCAGAAAGTTCAAGAAATAAATTGATTTTAACTGCATGTAACCTTATAAGTGATTGGGGGAAGGGGTTGTATTATCCTCAAGACGTTTTAACTCATTTTAATATTTTCTTTACATTATATCATGTTATGCACCAGAAAACCCCATAGAAGTCATTAATAACTAGTGTTTGTGGTGTGTAAATGTATTTAGAAGCTGGAGGAAGGCTTCTCACGTCAATGCCTTCGCTAGGGGCGGTCACGTAGTACGATGCACGTTGAATACTGCAACCCTGTCAGCGGCTTAGACTAAACGGACTCTCACACTTGGCTCTTGTTTCTGATACACCCCATCTTAGTGCTATTTGATACGAGAGCAGTGTTATTTAGCATTTACTGATATTTGGTATATTTTTAGTATTTCGACTGATAAAAGTTTTGTAAAAAGTTTTACATTTAGATTGTAGTTGTAAGTCAAAAATGAGGCAGATATAGTTTAAATTGTACCTAAAATTATAAATTTTCGGATTTTCCCTGATAATGATCGGTGTGATTGGTCGAAATCGATTACATTGTACCAGATTTTATAAATGTTTTGTATGAAAGTACAGTGTAAGAGTAATTTTATTTTAAAGTATTGCAAGACCCTTTAAATAATATATTTTAACAATTGTATTAATGTTTTAATAAGATATTTTTTGATTAACTTTGAATTCTCGGAGGAAAACATATGAAAAAAAGAATCAGGACTGTTAATTGTAAAATAAAGCCCTTGAGAGAAAAAAAAATGAGTTATGAATTAAACAAAAACTGTATATTTTGAATCACAATGCCAGTTATACAAATCATATGCCACCTTAAAAAACACATAACTTGAAGCTGTTATAAGTAGTATTACTAACTGTAGATCAACGAGATTAATATATCTAGAGTTCTAACCTGGGGTAATCAAGTTTAGCCTACATGCTGCCAGCCATTTTCTTCAGGTAATCAATCAAATCTTCTCAAGTTAAATTTTCTCAGCTGACTGTCATGTAACTCGTGAAGAGAGTATTTTAAGGTTTGAGAGTTGTTTTAATGTTGGTTGCAATTGCAGCAAAGTTAACAGAGGGGAAAAATGGTGGTCGACAATGTAGGCTACACCTTTTTTACACGAGCCAAAACCTGTAAATATATTAACTTCGTTGCTGCAGACTGTTACTGTATTGTTTACGTTTTAATTTTGAATTAATTATATTTTATGTCTGTGAGGTCCCCGAGAGTAGAACGAGGTACCTGCTAGTATATCTAAAGAATATATATTTTATGTCTGTGAGGTTCCCGAGAGTAGAACGAGGTACCTGCTAGTATATCTAAAGAATATTTATTTTATGTCTGTGAGGTCCCCGAGAGTAGAACGAGGTACCTGCTAGTATATCTAAAGAATATATATTTTATGTCCGTGAGGTCCCCGAGAGTAGAACGAGGTACCTGCTAGTATATCTAAAGAATATATATTTTATGTCCGTGAGGTCCCCGAGAGTAGAACGAGGTACCTGCTAGTATATCTAAAGAATATATATTTTATGTCCGTGAGGTCCCCGAGAGTAGAACGAGGTACCTGCTAGTATATCTAAAGAATATATAGTTTATGTCTGTGGGGTCCCCGAGAGTAGAACGAGGTACCTGCTAGTATATCCAAGGAATATATATTTTTTACTTACTAAACAAAATTTCATAAACATTACAAAAACTTTACAATCAACTTATATTTATTGTAATAAATCTTAGTTTTATTGTGTTCGGCTGTGATGTCGTAAATCTAAAAGCTCCGTTCAGTCTATCTTAATGAAGTTCGGATAATGAGGACCGACATTGAGGGACTTTTAAGTAACAAGAGTCTGATTGTGATTCTATCACAAAGTTTGTGGACTTCATTACCAGGTTATCTCTAAGCTTCGAACTGTGTAATGATGTAATAAATGAACTGAATATATATCTAAGTATACAGTTACTTTAATAAATAATGCAATAGTGATAAAAATTGTATTCCATTTTATTATTAGTGATAGGGAAGGTTCTAAGCTATGAGAAACCACACGTTTATCTTTCGATTATGTATAAACTTAAATTATGAATTTAACGCTTACCCGGTAATTCTTTGGGGTTTCCTTGTTGGTATTTTTGCTGAGTGTAGCTCTGTGAGAGTAGTGTATAAACGTTAGTCTTATTTTTAAATAATAACAAAAAGTATGTTGACGTATACAATACAATACTCATACAAAACAAAATTAAATGCACAAATGTATAAATTTCCTAAACTCATAATCCTTAACAACTTATATAAACTGAATGATAATACAGTATTAAATTAATAGTGCATTTTAATCTGAGAAAATCTAAACGTTATAATGATGTGCAGTCAAATTAATGTATAATTTATGCTTCAAATCCGTTTTATCCATCAATCTAATTTCGTAATAAATCAGTTAATCTGTTTTTCTATTTTTCTAATCTAATTTAAATGTAATGAAACTTGTTAACTAGGCTAGTTTATTTAGAAAAATATAATTAATTATCTATTATAAACTTTAACTATTGTCATTGCATAAGCTAGAAGTTTGGGAAAAATTTTTATATGGTAAACATGTATATAAAAACATAGCAATACTTATGGAATAAATAATATAAATCTTAGAAAAAATTATATATTCTTTTATTGTTATTATGATTAAAGTGCTTATTAAGAATATATGAATACAATTTCTAGACTAATTGACGATACTTTTGTTAACACTAATAAATGATTTAAAAAATCCAAAGACCAATATAGTATAGATTGTTTTGAATTTCAGCGATAATTTTTGTTTCAATATATATAGTCGATAAAGGCATTGACGTTTAAAGCAATGCTGAAGGTGAGTAATGTGGGTGGAGGGGAGCACGCGATGTTAGAGGGGGGGTTTGGGGGTCTGGAGGGGGGAGTGGGGAGGTGTGAGGGTGGAAGTGTTGAGTCTGATCACATCACCACCTTCAGTAGGCAATCATGAGAGACGATGTACGCTGAATACCGCTACTCCTCTAGCGGCTTTATGTCTACATTGATACTCTCAACTGTTCCCGTTAGTAGTGGCGATATAAGGGATTGTCACCACTTTTCCAGGGGTTATCCTATAAAAATAACATTGTTATCAGTTGTTGAACCGAATCCCAATCCACATGTCCCATGTTTTACCGAAATATTATTTTACTATTGGTTTGAAAGGGCAAAAGCCCCTAATCTTGCTCCAATACTCTGCCATATACGAGTTTTTTATTCCTTACATGCTGAGGTTAATAAAACACGTCAGTTTGTAAACAAAGATAAACTTAATCACATGGTTTAATGTAAACAAATTCTGACGTTTTTAAATCCCCATGTTTTTCTTAAGGGGGATGTTTTACGTTATTTCTTGTTTGCTGGTAAATCTTTAAAAATATTGCTATTTTTCCCGAGTCCCTGGGATCAAGACCTTAACTTTGAGCCGTCTTCCATCATCATGCAAGTTGCCAAACTCCCACAATTTTGACTTAATTTTTACTTAACCAATCATAATATTTCATTCTTTTACCAGTAGTATTACAACTAGACATTTAGTCGTTGGTGACGACATAAACGCAAGAGCTGTTGAATGGTAAATGCTCTCAGTCACTTACCGGAAATGTACACCCTGGACTTCGTTGTCAGAGGTAGACTCGTTGTCTTAAGCAAGGGCGACGCACCTACATACCGGCATCCCGGCCAGAGGCGCGATATAAAATTTGTGCCAGATTCGCTTCTAATAAGGATTTGTAGTTACAGACATCGAAGATCTAAGACTAGTGACTAGTGACTCTATCTGTACATAATTACGCGGACTAGATCTTTAAAAGATTTTTTAGCCAGAAAAAACTAAACTCCCCCCCCTTCGGTCGTAATTCTAAAGTAGACCTAGCTTAAATTCATTTGAGTCTGAAATAGTGGAAAAGGTGTTTTAGGGGATAGCACTACGTCTGGTAGGAGTCCCACGCTACTTGTGAATAAAGAATTATTCCTCCTCTCCCTCAACAAATTAAGTAAAGCAAACGCAGTAACACGTTTGAATCCCCCTTTCTATCCTTCATATTTATGGAGAACATGTTGAAATTTGTTGTACAAGAAATGTTAGATTAGCCTTATTTTGTTAATGTTTCATACAGAGTACAAAATCTATAATATTTTTTTAACAAACATTAGCACCTGAAACAATTTAATTAAAAAAGCATTATGTCTGCGACATATCTTTTAGCAGTTGCAGTGAAATTATCTATTTTAACTAAGCTCAAAATAAAACTTAAGGTAAAATAATTACTTTTTTCCATTACACAGGCAAAAAATTTAGTTAATATAAACAAATTCTCAATCATACGAAAGCAATATTGTTGTAAAAGGTTTCCTACAGAATTGAACAACGTCAAGGGAAGTGGCATCAAAGGAAGTAACACGGGTAAAGTGACAGGTTGTGATCGTAATTATTTACGTGTTCTTCGTCAGCATGTTCGGCTTCGTCATTTGCAACTTTCTCACGTTTCGAGTTCTCAAAGTCCAAAACAAAACTTGTTTTTGACGGCTATACCGAACATTGGCCTACCCTTTTTTCTCTTCCGATTATCAGTTAATGTTTTTTTTTTTAATAAAATTTCTCTTGACAAACAAAAATAAAATTTCTTGAGTAATTAAAAACAGGATGAATTCAATAACCTTAAATGTGAGTTTTTTTACAATTATGTCGCTTTGAAATAAATATAATCCATATTGTTATTGAACATTATATTTTATTTTTATTACAAAAAACATTATGAAACTGAATGATGGAATTGTTTAAACATATTAGTTTAATGAATAGCGAAACTTAATGTTTGTTAAAACTGTAAATTGGATAACTGATTTTTTAACTTAGACAATTTAATGAAGGGATATACTAATATTTTGTAATAAGGAATTTCGTAAAAGTCATTTGACTTTTCGGTAAGTCATTAAAAAGTATTTAGAACCCTGATTATTTTTTGTGAATTTGTTTCTACTAGTAAACAGTTGCAATTCCAACCAAAGTTAATATTTCGTTTTGTTTATAACTACTATTTTAAGGAGAGTTTAATTCACTCTATAACATGTATAAGCTATTTTTAATAACAGATCCATGCATTGTAAATTCCTTTGTGCCTCGGCTTAAAGAGACGAAGGAGTTGGATTGTTAAATAGTTCAAGACATTATCAATTAAATACGTATTCTTAAACAATTCACCTGTATGAAACAATGAATAAAACGTACAGAAAGAATCCACTTTAGGAGGGTGAAACCTCAGATGGTTCAGACACCATAAACCAATACCAGTTTATAAATACATTTTTTAAAACCCTTTTCTTATTTTAAGCCCACACCAGAGGCATTTTGTTAGAGAGATTTCTAAACGCTTCTAAGAAAACAAATTAAAATAACACAGTACGTGTAGGTGCTCATCGTACCCAGGACCCTTAGAACCAAGGTCCTATACGCTAATCAACAGGCTGGCAAAACACTCAGCTAAAATATATAAATTTTGAAGAAGAGTATAGTTTTAAAACATTGATTCTGTAACATCCAACTAAATAATGAGACTTTGATCATTCATATTGGTTAAATTCTGAAGAATTTACAACCATAACACGCATTATGAACCAAAATTGATGCCATAGATTTACCATGTAGAACAATAACTACCATAATGTACTTGGAGCTAATTATTGGAAATCAATTTAAATTTTAAACTGTGAAATCAAATCTTCACAATTCCAATAATAATAAATTTTAATAGTCAATTAAAATGTATTATTATTGGAATTTTGATGATTTCATTTCACAGTTTAACATTTAGATATAACCTACCACTCGATTCCCTACCACCAGGTAGAACAATCACCACTCAATGGGAAATTACATAGCAATGACACACTATAAGAAACTTCGCTATTAAAATAATTTTTATAAAATGTAAAGACTATCGGCAGCTTTTGGTTTCTGTTACTTATGAAAGGAAAAACCAAAGTTCCTTTGCTGTTTGTTAACTTCGAACAGGCAATCTTGATCAACTCAGGATAATAAAGGCTGACTCGTGGTCTTTAAGTAACAAGAGACTGATTGTGATTTCATTACGAACTTTTTAGTCTCCTTCAGCAGAGAGAGGCCTTAAAGTTTCCGTCGTCTTCCTAACACAATTTGATAATCTTAGTTGAAAAAATGTGAGATGTTTTTCATAAAGAGGTTTTATAAAACGCTATTATTTCCATTCAAACCTTTAAATTACTATTTTATTAGTTATATTAAACCACTGATTAGTTATGGTTTTTGTAGAGTGTAAATACCGGTTTGCTAGCTTATATTGTTATTGTGTAACAATTTTGGCAACGATGACTCTGTACCTTTTTGGCGATAAGGATAGCTCTACGAAGTAATGGAACGCATACATACATGGTGTCCGTTATTAGGAACCTTTTGGTTTTGACAGGTAACTGCTAACAAATGTAGTTAGCCATAGGATCTTTCTTGAATTTGTCGACTATATATGTGGCCGTGTAAATTTTTTTATATAAGTCATACAAAAGGTGGATATTTTGGTATTTACTTTAAGGTTGATTTGAAAAGACTACAATTTGAGTATTGGTAAAATGTTATCCTATACTCTTTAAACGCTTTGGTTATCGATTTTAAAGCTTTATTTATTACTGAAAAAGAAAAAAAGCACCCGTTTGTCAAAAAATAACAGTTTTTCTCAAGCAAAAACACTTTAACGAAATGCCTTTAAACATTTCTTTAGTTGTAAATGACTGACATATCCAAAGGTTATCGTAGGTATAACTTTTGTTGGTGAACTTCAACATGATTCCATCACTTGGAACAACAAATTCAATCCCTTTTGTAGCGAAGACTACGGTAGTTCTTAATCACAGTTCTTGAAGATTGAAGACTTTAGGCTATAAACTTGGTTTTATTAGAATCCTAATCGAAATCACGTGGTTTTGAGAGATAGAGACCATAGGGGGCAGGATATGGAAGATGTGTGTTTTCATATCGCCTGCCTTAATTACAGGTAACATTTTAATGGTTTTAAGTTTTGAGTAACAACAATTACTTGACCTTTGCATATTACATTAAAAGAAACGTTATGACTTTTGTCATCATCTAAGTGTACCCGAACAGATTGTATTAGTCTTAATGGTTGTTCAGTTTTGTTGGGACAACCGGTATAATGGGTCATGTAAGGTATTTGCATGTTAAGTTGATAAGCCATTCTACTAATAGCAATAAGCCGCTCGTAGCACTTAGGTTAGTCTGTTCATTTCACTTCCACATAAGTTATATGTTTTTTAAATTTAGACAATTCGAGTACTTGCTTCATATAAAGACATTTATGATCAAACTAATGTAAGGTCATATAAAACTATACGTGAAATCAGAAACTAAGTAGCCTCTGTGAAAACAAAATGTATTTAGGATAAGAAATGTGAAATAAGTATTTTATGTATAGTTGGATGAAATAATGTAATTTAGAAATTTAAACTTTTTTGGTAAAGACTTTTGAGGCTTTGAATTGCCTCTGAAATAGTCTTAAAGCTAAAATGTTTTGCCGTTATAAAGTTACACACTTACTTTTTAATCTTTGTGACTATTTCAAACAAAAGATCCCTTATTGTAAAGACTGAGTTAGATTTAATAACAATTGTACTGGAACTAAAGTATCCATCGCTTATACTACTTCTGTTACCATGTTGTTTACAGTTTGCGTGTTTGTATGGTTTAAAAAATAATCATGTTTTGATGTTTTTTTTAATTTATACATAAGTTACTTCAATAGCCTACTACTTAACTTCATGATGATCCTATTCTGAAATACCTTAATCACACGAATCAGCATGATTACTTTAATCAGCTACTAATAGCAATAACATATTTAAAATGTAATCCAAATATTTATAAACACCCTGAGATATGTATCAATAACTATTATGAAAATAAGGTGGTAAAACACCCCAGTATATACTAGGTGTACGCTCATTTCTCGCGTACATTCAGAATAGATTCCGTTATCATTTAACTGGCGCCAGAATCTGGGTTTTATGTCAATATAACTATAGTTTTAGTCACTTCTCCCCTAAAATCAGTTACCGCGGTAGCTGAGTGGGTATCGCACTTGCTCTTGGAGCGAATGATTGCAGGTTCGGATCCCATCGCCGTCCTAAACTTTTATCCATAGGAAAACATTCATACATTAATCACTTGTTTTCATCAAAGGAAATGTCGTATAAATCCGTAAATTTATTTATTTTAAAAATAAATTGATGATTTCAGGCATGGTTTGTTGTTAGGATTGGCATGGGTGCGTTACCTTAGAACAAACAGAGTATTTTTGGCTAGGCAGTGACTTTAGCAGTGTGGTTAATTTAACTTTTAAGAGAACAGCGAGTTTCCTAGATGAACTAATGTTAACAATTTATAAAGGCCTACTCAAAATATCCTTAAGGATTAAGAATAAGTCGTCAGGTCTAGTTATTTAGGTGACAAAATGAGATTTAAATATATTGTTTCAATAGCCTAGGTTATCATGAAATTAAATGCTATAAACATGGGTTGGTCCAAGACCGTACATGAAACTTCTAAAATGGCAAGTAGCCTAAGTGTATAGGCCTAAATTTTATAGCCATAGGTCCAAGTTTATGATGAAAACAGCTCACTATAATCCAAACCTAGGATATGTCAAATCATTTCAGATAACCTGTATCAAAGGCTTAGTTTGGTTAGAATAGTTTAAAGCTTTTGTTTTGGTTCGCTACAACATTCATGGTAATGCGTTTGAAGTATTTTACAACAGTTGTATTACCAGTTTAATGTTGGCTTACTCTTACTGTAATCCAACCCTAGGCTATGTCAAATAATTCAAGATAACCTTCCGAAAAAGGCTGTTTGGTTAGAATAGTCTATAGTGTTTATTGTGGTTACCTACAACATTACTGGTAATGTATTTTAGGCAATGTAGACAGTTTGTATTATTAATTTAGTAAAAATATAACCTAGCAAATAATTGTCGTACAAAACAAATTTTAAGGTTGGTCGCTTACTGTGACTAACTTAATGAAAGCTTTCTAGACAAATTTAGGCTTTTTACTTTTTACTCATGAAAATCACAATATTACCAATTTTGTCTAAGAAAATGTAATATAATTAAACTATTTTATAAGTTAAGTTAATATCTTAGTAACTACAGTTATATATTTTGAAAATTTATTTTGAGTTTTTCTATCTGTCACACACGTCGTCTGCCACTGTTACAATCGTCGCCTCCGACGACTGACGATATTTACACAGAGTAGGCATACTAAGGGAATATTTACTGTATAGTTTTTTTTTAAACGTACACTTAATAATTTTATAAAATAATAAATATGCTCACAACTTAAAAATATACTTCGATTGATCCCTCTTGTGTGTTTTTTTGTTGGTAAAAAACCTTTTGTTATCCTATATAACAAAGTATACTCTACTAAGCTAACTATTCTTAATCTGTTGTTGAAACATAGATATCGGCTAAATTTTAACGATTCAAGTACCACTAAAATGGTTTCTAATGTTATTCTTATGGAGAAAAAAATAAATTTGGTTTTAAGATAATTTTATTAATACTGAACGAAATTATCTGAATGATGAACTCGACCGAAATTTTGACCTGTTAAGTTTATCTGGACAATTTTAAGTTTAACTGTGGAGGCGTTCTTGAGTTATTTTGGTCACAGACACGCCAGTTGAGTTGATTCTCTTACCAGTCTAAGCAGTAAAGTTGTGTATAAGATAAACTTCACTTCGTTCGATTATCAAATTATGATGACTTAACAACAGTATCTAGACACGAGATAATGGCTTCCACTATAATACTAATTTATTTTAGATTCGATAATTATAATTTTATCTATAAGATTTTTAAACAGACCATCATGCAAATATATTAACAAATAAATACATTAAATTTATTCAATACTAGCTGTTACCCGTAGGCTTCACCCCGCGAATTATTTATAAAAACTATGATAGTTTTTTTGTGCTGCATTATGTGGTTAGCCTGTGGAACTACTACGAATCAAGATCAGCTGTTTGTATTTCCATCAGCTGAAACAAAAATGAATTTCCATAAGGAATACATGGGAACTTTTAACCCCTGTGGGGCATAGCCCTATAGGATTTTCGCAACTTTAATATGCCTATATGTTACTCAGGACCATCAAGTACCTCTCTGCAAAATTTCAGCTCAATCAGTCCCGTAGTTTTCACGTGATGGAACTTCAGAGTTACGCAAAAACATCCGTAATTTTAAATTTTGTAATATTAGTATGATAGATTTTGGATTTCTTATAATTAGTTGAATACTGCATCATTACTTTTTACAGAATAGTGTTTTATGTACAAGTTTATGGCGACTAAAGCATATTCGATTTTTTTTCAATTTCGTTAAAAGAAAATTATATTGAACATATGTTACTGGAGAAGACTCTGACGGAGTCAGGGTGATTATTAAATCTGTCTGTCTAAGCCCCGAAGTAACAAGAGACTGATTGTAATTTCATTGAAAAGTTTCAAGTCTTCTTTGACGGTAAACTTGCCTACAACTTTACACCAGAATGTAATCAACTTTCTATAGAGTTTTAACCAGGTATACGGTCAAAAGAAAAAGGTAGGGGGTTCTATATATATACAATGTTATTGATAATGCCGTTTTGTAATTCAAATGGAAAATTCTGTTAAAAATGCAGCAATGAGGGCGTGTTGCAGTTAACACAGACTGAAATACAGCTAAAAAATTTATTAAAATTTCATGCCCTTTTATTAAAACTATTAAGTTAAAACTATTAGTGAAATCGTTTTAAAGGGAGAAACTAGTTTTGTTGATTTTATATTAACAATTTTAAACCGTAAACCCCAAAATAAAAGAGTGGTAGTTGGTATCATTCCACCTATAAAATATAGAGACATATCTATTTTTTAGACGGTCGTCATTTCACACGGCTAAAATTATTTAAAATCTACTTAGTAAAGTAATTTGTCTTTAATTTATGGGAATAAGTGATTCCGATTTTTAATATTTAACAATTTTTTTTAGATTACACAATAATGTTATGCTATTGATGAAAGTAAGGAAACCTCGTAATAAAACAATCTAAAACTTGCCAGGCACGTAAGGGAAGATGCCAAGACTAACAGAAATGAACCAAAACTTGAGTAAAACGCCTTAGCTTAAAAGGTTTATGTAAATAATTTATATTTTAAACAGTATTGAACGTTATTATTATAACATTTTCAAAAAATAATTTCATAAGTTATTTAATAGGTTCTGCTAACTGTTTTGTATAAACACAGCTGTTTTATTTGTTTTTTAATTATATTTATTGTAATTAATAAGGGGTGAAATAATGCACTAAATTTTGTATCGGTAAATACCAAACAATACTGTTCAGTAAATATTACATAACTAACTATCTTACTTAACATGGAAAGTTTCTCTATTGCTGTACTCTTGGTATTTAAGTAAAGGTTAGAACCAAAAGCTCAATGTAATTTCCAATAAAGTCTAACACAGGTGCACAACACTGAGAGTTGGTCTAAAGGATCTTTCTCTTAGCCTCTTGCACACCATCAGTTGCTTGATTGCAAGGAATTAAGACGCCAAGGATTACCGTCCCACAGCACCACGGATCTAACTGTAGACTCAGATAGGGGAATGTTCTCTTGTAAATGTAATTAAATTTTCTAATAGCCCTATCATCAAAGGATTTGAAGTAAAAGGTAGTTTTAATATGGTAGTAGCTCTAAATTTACTCGGCGTTGGATAAGGTGAGTTAAGTAGACATGTAAAAAATATAATTTTCCATACTAAATAAAATAAATAGAAATAGAACATCATACGTGCTATAAGTTTACAAAACTGTATGATTTTCTTACAAACATAGCAAAATTCCATTCCATAAAAGATGGTGTGGATATATAAACATTACACATCCATAGCTGGGTTGTTATTCTCAGGTTTGTCCACACAATATTTGTTGTGGGTTTTGCTCACAATTTCAATGTTTTTATTAACAAATTGCAATGGAACATTCAGCTACGGGATGTGACTTTTAAAATCCTCATACCATCTTTTACATCATAATACTTTGTATTTTTTCATTGATTATATAGTTTTAAGTTACCATTTATAAATTAGGGATATTTTGAAATTCTAAACCTAAGCCATTTTAAATCGGTATAAGATAGAAACGTAAAAAAATGGCAAATTATCATTAGACACGAATTAGACATGTTTATATTTAACATCTTAGGTCGTTCTTAAACAATAAGGTGTTGAGAAACAAACATATAGATATCGAAAGTCGGAAAAATGAGTACTTTAATAGCCATGTTAACAGTAAAGTTTATTTAATTTGTTTAAGACCAAAAGGCTTCCAAAGTTCGTCTGTGAACTGCCGATACGCCCTGTATAATTAAGTAAAGAGTAATTAAATAACTAATTTAGTTTAGGAGTTAAGATAATCTTCATTTTTATACTTATTTTCACAGTTTATAATAACAAAAAATAAAATATAACTACAAAAAATTTAAACCCTAAACAAAGTTGCACACGTCACTTCAACAACGGTTCCTTACTCGGTGATTTTTGATTGGTTTTCATGAGTTAAACGACTTAGTATATTAATGTTGTTGCGTTAAATAATTTACAAGAAACCGTCTGCTATTCTCAATGTTAGTTACTGAAGCTAATTAATTATCATCCAACTGTAAGTCAGTTTGTCGAATAATCCTTGAGTAGTTTTTCAATAGCCCCCCCTCAAGCATTATGAGTAGATTTGCTCCACTCAATTCCCTTTTAGCGAATTTCCCCTCTAGGGCAGAAGCTATTAACGTAGTCGGCATGGTAAGACCTAGACCCGGGACCATGATAAATTTTCGTTTTGAGGTCCCCAAAACATCATTAGTTCGAAACCGTATATATAAATATATATATTTATAATATCTGTCCGTGGGTTCGATAACTCTCGTAAAAATAGTCCGATTTTGATAAAATTTTGTACAAACGTGTAAAGCATTATTTTTGTGACTTAAGTTCGAAAATCAGACAGATCGACCCATCCAAAGTGGTATTTTGGGGGGGTTTTGTACCCCACAAATGGGTTTTTTGAAGTTTTTACATATAATATTAAAAAAGTCAAATTTAAGTTTTCACTATTGGATTCAGCTTAAAAAAAACACAATTTGGTATATTGATCATTTCTCTACGTTAATTGGTTACAGAGATATTGAAAGTGCTAAACACAGAACATTGTCCAATGCTTTTCTTATGGAGAATAAGAAAAAAATTATAGCTCGCTTATTTATGAACGTATACTAAGGCAACTTGGTATACGGCTTCATCTGGTTGTGGTCTATAGTTATTTGGACGAAAACACACAATTTTTACCTATAATTCCCGTAGCAGCAAGCCTGCGTCCTCAGCCCTCATGATATTTTTATGGATAATAAGTAAAATGAAATGAATCCCTTAATTATAAAAATAAATTGATAAAATTCGGTATGTTGGTTCACCTAGTTGAGTTCTATTGGTATTTGCATTAAAACTAATTTTTGTGTTCCTTGTTGCAGCAAACCTCCGTACTCATCCCTGAAGTTATTCTTATGGAGAATAATCAAAATGGCATATATCGCTTTTTTATGAATTTATATCGATGAAACTTGGTATGTGGCTTCACCTAGTTCAGTAATATTGATATTTACATGAAACCCCATATTTGTTGTTTCTTTTTGCAGCAAATCTGCGTCCTCATTCCCAATCCCAATCCCAATGTTATTATTATGGAGAATAATTCAAATTTGATATATCGCTTATTTGTGATTATATTTTTATGAATCTTGGTATGCAGCTTTATGTGGTATTAAGACATATATTTTGCATAAGAAATTCGCTGAGTACGCAGGTTTGCTGCGACGACGGGGGTATTTTATACATATTAGAGTCACTTCAGTTGTTTTTATAACTCGGCCTCCCTTAAAGTAATATTTTGTATGCATAAATATTTGATTAATTTGTAAATGTCCATTACATATGCAATATTCATTCAATGGTTCTATACCCTATTATCTAGAAACCACTTGTACTATACATGGTAACATGTTACTGGACTATTCTAGTTTAGACTGGATGATTATTCACGACTGTTAAGATTATTTCGTTTTGATTTCAAACTCAGTAATCCAACGTTAAAATTTTAAAATTTCAAAAGAGTTTATTTTAAAAAATTTAGATTTCTCGGGGTTGAGTTTTATTAATCTTTTTTCGAGTTTCAAAACCCCAAAATTCAAAATTTTAAGCAAAATCCTTCCGCTGTATTCCAAGTTAAAATAAAACCAAACAAAGCAACATACATTGCTCGTATTAGAGTATAGAATAATAATATATTATTGTTTGAACGTACAACAAGTTATACAACTAGTTTTTCATATTCTATTTTTAAATAAATATAAATTTATCGTTAATTATTATATAAGAAGTAACCTGAGAAATGTTATATGAATTTAAGGTACTTGGCACATAACAATCATACTGCTAAAACTGTTTTGCCTTTCCCTCTCTAATTTCATATTGTTGTCTTTAAAGCGTTAAAGCTTGTTACCCAGAGGAGTACACTCTGGGTTCATCGTAAACAGGCTCCGAAAAGAGGGAAACGCATTCTGTCAAGACTGTTACAGGGGAAGGGGTCGGTATCACGTCACTGATGAAATCTTGATGAGAAAAATCCGTTCCTTCTCCTCGCTTCTCTTTTCTGTTCTTTTAAGAAAAACATGTCTCTAATACCGATGTTGCTCTGGATACGAATCTACCGTGGCCAAAATATATGACAATTTAAATATGCGTATTAAATGTGTTTTAAAAATCGTTTGTACAAATAGTAGTTTTTAAATTATTAAATATAATTACGAATATTTAAATTTGTACTAATTTTGAGTTAAGTATTATTTTGAATACCTGAAAACTTCTTCTACGTAAAAGGTTTTTGATACATGTCTTCAGCAATGGTTTTGGAAATAAAGCAATATTTTTTCCAGTTTAAACTTTTTTGAATTAATGATTGATTGTGCTCGACGAACATTCGATGCAATGGATCATGTGTTTTTATTTTTGTTTTTATTTTAATCGATTTGTCTATTACTGTTTAAAAAATAACACCTTTTTTCAAATCCTGACAGAGTTAGTTAATAAATAAATAAAACCTATTAAATATCCAACTTTTTGCTATGATTGAAGGCTAGGACTAAAATACTAAACTAGTTAATACATTGTATTTCAATTCTTATCTGAAATTAAAAAAAGTTATTGTATTAAAACAACATAATCTTTTGTGCAGTGATTTTATCACTTTCCTCGTTTTCCGATATTTTAGCCTGACTACATAGATTTGATTACATGTCAATTAGCTGTATTCAACCTTTTTGGGAACGATGAACAATATTTACAACATTTAAGGAAGTAAACAACGAACCAAACGAAAATAATGAAAAGACTCAAGTGGCTCAACCAAAACCTTTCTCGGGCTGTGTCGTGACTGAATCAATTATTTCAGTACGGGATGTTTAATGTTATTCAATGTAAATACCTAAATTGTAAATATATATAATATAAGAAAAAAATCAACAAGACCATATATTTTGAGTTACAGATGCTGGTTTCTTGGCTATCGGCCCATCACACTTCAGTGATTGGCTACACGGACTACTGGGTACTAGGGATTCCTGAGGTTTAAACTCAATTATCTTAGTGAATCCATTAGTCTACGGATAATGCCTACGCCGCGCCGTAGATTGCATTCCTACATTGTAAATTAATGGAGTGGACACAAATGTGTTAAGTGCTAAATCAAAGCACGTTTTGAGATTTTAAAACTACGATATTTATAGTAAGATTTTTATTTTCGGTTTACAGGATCTTCTTGGATCTTCTTAAGGTATTCTATATTTTCAACAAGAATCTTAAAAAAGTGAATAAAGAACATTATGTCACGATATTATGTGGAATAACGGCACAGCTTCTGTGTCTGCACTTGACTGGTGAAAAAACCTTTTAAAACCCTTTTCAGATTGTTCTCTCATTCAATACAAAAATATCTTTTAATATTAAATTTGTATCAATAGTAAACCCTTTCTATCGTCGCTAACCATTAAACAAGATAAGTTCAAAGTATAAAATATATTAATAACGAGATAATTTGAATCGAATTATGGTTCTCATTTTAATGATATTAGATAATGTTCATCTCCATTATTATTCATTGTTAACCACGTCACTGTTAATACTCGCAATGAACAAATATTCTGAAGCTTAATTGTATAATGTTCAATTTGTCTCAATGGATAACGTAGAAGGTTTAGAAAAGTAAAAAAAGAACTAATCTCATCTCTAGTACACTCCTGCATCGGCTCACCTTCATCATCTGGTTTGTTAACAAATAACTCAGTTTTATATTAAAACACTGATTTTACGATTCCCAGGTCAGTTTGTAGTTAATGATTATTCAAGGATACTTATTTTAACTCACACGTGCAAATGTATTGCACCCGGAGATTTCAAACCGGGGATAACTAGAGGAAGGTTTACGAAGGGATTCTAAACTACCCATTGACTACTTCTAACTGTCTTCGTTATTGCATTATACTAATTAGAATTTTAACAGTCGTTGTCAACTATACGAAAACCTAATACCTAAAATATTTGCCATTCAACACAGAGTTTAACTTAACTTTTCTTCAACAAAGCCAATGTATTGCTTTCCACTGATTACATGTAATGTTCCAAGCCCTTACAATTGTGACTTGCTAGTTGATAGGAAGTCTACACACAAAGCCAACAGTAATCCTTTCACGCCTAATCCCTTGCGCCGAGTAACCCGATACTGTTATTCAAACACTAAGATATCCACTTACAACTTGGCACCGACGAGTCACCTTAATGGATCTGTCCTGATATCTTGGTTTAGTAAAGTTGGTCCCTTATCTGTTCAACTATATTTAAAACTTATTATTAACCTTCTATCTATCATTTTAGTGGGTAAGAATAATGGGTTATCTGATTTTATTTAGTTTTTGGTTACATTTCCATTTATTGCTCTTGTTGCTTTTAATATACGGTCAACAAATTATAAAACAGCACATGTTGTAAATAAAGCAGGTTAATAAAATATGAGTGAAAATTCGTTTCATTAGGGGTTTAACGAAGATATATTTTAGGGGTATTGAGTAATAACATTCAATTTGTGTAAAGGTCCAATAAATGAATCTTCAATCAAAGGTTCGATTATTACATATACAGTCTGGAAGCATAATACTTTAAATGTTAAAAGAAAGACAAATTAATGTTATGTAAACCAGCTAAATTTTGTCATGTAAGCTAAAAAAATATATTTTCTGTATGTAACTTAAGTTTGAAGGATTTTTAAAAATAATTATTTTTTTCTGAGTTGTTTTCTTTAATATTATATATTTTTTTTATCTCAGTCAAAGAGAATAAACTAACTGGTTTTATTGCCTATTTTATTTTGTTTAAAAGTCAATTAAAGTGTATGCACTCATAAAATGCTATATTTATGTTATAAATAGATACAAATAATGTTATATATCATTGTATGTATCATTATATCATTGTATCATTGTATATCTTGCGCAAAGCATTACTAGCTTATAAGCAATGAATAACGTATGCGTTCTACGTTAAGTCATCGCCTGAAGATTTACAATTCTCCTGGGACTACCCCGTGTGTGTTATACTACACACAACGCTATTTGTGGTGTATTCAATTTCTCAGCTTGTCTACCACATGTTGTATTGTAACCAGTTGCGTAATACAACAGTTTCTGAGAAGCTATTATTTACTTTTTTACACGTGATTTTATATTTTAACTGTTTTATTTTTGTTTTATTTGTATATCTGTGAACACAAGTATATTTTTCTATTTTAATTTATTAAATACTGAAAAATGACCAAAACATATTTTAAATAGCATGTTATAAGTAAAAATATCTGGTTTATTCGATTATCCTTTTAATGTAAACATTTTAAGGTGTTATACTCAAATGTTGCATTATAATACAGATTACATTACAATAAGCTATATTGACTATCTCTCTATATTTTGTATTAATTTTCAAACTGATAAATTCGTTATTGACACATATATGTAAACAAACGTACTTACAATACTGCACTGTTTTAAACCTGAAACAGAAAGCCAGAAATTTTAGTTTTTGTAAAATCCTTCTTCAGATGTTCAAAACATTGTTCACTTTCAATGTCAACGTAAATATAATAGTTTAAATTAATAATTTTGGTATTTCGAACTATTTTGGGCATAAAGATTAGTATAATAATACAGTTAGTACAGTACTCCTTATTTCAACTATTAGAAAACTGTTATTCATTATAAATTTGGTAGGATTCCAATACATTTTACTGACAACTATTACTAATGCAACCGTTTTTAAGTTTTGACAAAAACATGATAGTATAACCTCAGTCATGTGAAATTCCAGTTGTTGGTATAATTGTTTTGACAGAAAAAGACGAACTGCAGGGAAACGTCTTGAATAATGGGATGTAGAAGTAGGTTGAGGGGAGTTCATTATCACATCAATAATGAGTTATTTTAAAGGGTCCTTTAAGTGAAGGTTCGATACTGCATCCAGCTGCCATTGGTCATTGGACTATTAAGTAATGATCCTGGCTAAATAATCAGTCGGTCTTGGTCAGTAACTAGGCTAAACAAGGCATCTCACCCACTCTACACTCATCATTCATTCATATTCGCCTTAAAATACGCCCTAGTTGCGTCGGTGTCTTAGCAAGGTAATAAAAAAAATAATAAAGATAACTAATTTAGCAGGATAAAAACACTTTACAAATATAAATCGCAAGGAAGTTTATACTTTTTCTACAACTTAGGAAAATTAAGTTATATAAACTATTTAAAATTAAAATCGTGTTTAAATATATTAAATTTTTGATGTCAAATTAAAGTATAACAAAATATTTAAAAAAATATACACAACCTAAAAGCTCAAGTTGCTTGAGCCATAATCCATTAAAACACCAAATACGCTCTAAAACCGGACGAAAACGTTAGGGCATAAACATATACTTTCTCAATTTATAAATGCGTTATAAATAAAGGTAGATACATTTGCGTAGAAATGCGTTTTCACTGGTAGATACATTTTAATTTTAAAAGTTTTTCATAATGTTCAGTACATGATCAAGGTTATTCAAATACCTCGCATTGATTAAATAAGAGTGAGACAAAAGGTAGAAAGTTGGAAAGTGAATGTGAAATGTAAGATAGTATCATCACATCAGCACCTTCAGACGAAGTCGATCACGTGCAAAGCTGTGCGCTGAATGCTGCTGCTCTTTGTGTGGCGTTAGGGGAATCGAATCCACACGCTCTGCTTAAAGTTAAATATTAGTCGAAAAAAATAAGAAGAAAAATAATAACAAGGGTAAATGGTTTTAAATTTATTTATTTAATGATTCAAAACAGGTACAAACCAACTACATTGCAGCAGTTCACGAAAATTGAATGTCCATTCTTGCAGATCTTCACTTCACTTTCGAGTATAATTACCATGTTACCATTACATTGACATTCAAACACAGTGTTAAAAAAGTTAGATAAATAATTAAATTACAAAAGAACATTTTTACATAAAAGTAACTATAACACGTATCATAGGAAACAGCTCTTTTCAATATGTACTAGAACTGACCAGGTGAGTTGTATATTGATAAATTCAGATGTTTACTCAGATCTCGGTTCCTGTGAAATTTGTATGTACAATAACAAATAAATATGACAATATAATAATCAACAATGCAATAAATTGCAAATAAATATAGACTATATATGAACACGCAATAAGAATGAAGTTCTATTGAAAAATGCATAGTTATATCTTGAACAAATATTAAGATATTTGTGCCTTGGATTTATGTTTGAAAACGCTCAGTGAATCGACAAAAACATCCACTGTGCTCCTTCTATTAATAACTAAATTGTGAATCAAAATAATATGACTGTTGCATCGTTCAACTTTAATAAATATTATATTCTCATTAACCTCATTTGCAAACTGAAATAAACCTGATAAACACTGATGGTTTTTTTAAAACAATTCAATTCGTGTTGTTTTTAAACATTTTCTTTGAGTTGGTTTTATTCAAGAATTTGTTCACTGCATATACTAAACTGACATGGTTTAACTGAAAAATAGTTATAACTGCATGTATTAATTCAGATATTTTATGTTATTAAATGTTTATGTCAAATAAGTGTTATCTTACCACGCTGGGTACAAAAACCAAGCTTAAAGATAAGTAATTGACATCTGGGGATCATGGCTAAACAGTTATACATTTAAAAATTTAACTATTAAAATTAAAGGACAATCGAAAAATTTCTGTATGTCCTTCCTTATTTACTATGTTTTGTAATAAAGGAAATCAAATGCACATGACAATGCACATCAAACTTAAATAATAATATATCATTATATTAATAGGCTAGCACCAAACTTTTCCTCCTTTTTTATCAGCGTGTGCGCATCGCAGAAGAAATTCAGGTATACCGTTAGAAAGGTATTGTAGTTTAGAGGTGCAGATATTCCTTATATTTAACATCGGGCCTCAGGGCTACGCCCCACAGGCCTTCAAAGTTTCAATGTTAATCTTATGCAAATCAATTGGCTGAAATCATAACAAATACTAGCACAACAGCAAGAACAGATGTTTCAGCACTAATGCAAATAAGAAAAACTACTGACTCCTGCATTGGTAACACTCGACATTGAAAAAATAAACCAGCGTGTGAGGGTGAAGGGTGGAGGGAGTGTGAGGGTAGGGCAGTGGTGGTGAGAGGAAGAGGGAGAGAGGGATGGAGAGGAAGAGAGGTTATTCGTAATGTTCAGCAAAAGAACAATGGTTCAAATTAATTTTATTTACTGTTCACACAGGATGCTGCAAAACATTCACACAAACAGCCGTTACTCGTATGTGTCACTTTGGGTTTACGTAGAATTATCTTTGGTCGCATTTAGACCTCTGGGCGATCGCTAGTTAATACTTCCTCTTAACTACACCTTCGCTCACATTTGTTGTAGAAAGTTAAATAATATAATTAATATAATTCAAAATTTGTGATTTACCTATGGTGTAACCCACCATTCATGTAAACCTGAAGATTGTGTGCGTAAAGAACTATTTTATCTCTTAGAAGAGCATGCATTATCTCAAATGCATTCAACATCTACAAACACTGCCTCGTTAACGGATTGGCGTGGATGTATGTCGTAGACTTCCTCTAAACACACACACAAATAAAATAAATACCAAGTGTATATAAAATGTTGGTGGTATTTTGATTTGTACTACCGTAACAACGAATATACAAGCAGGAAAATCATTTTTAATTGGATTCTAAACTTCTTACTGTTGTGTGTACTTAAGTAGTAAAGGTCTATGTGGCCGCCAAATATTGATCAACAGGTCTCAAAGCGAGAGTCTGGTACTCTCTAGATAGCAAGCACTATTTCTTATGCCACTGGTGAAATAGCCACATTTATGGTTTGCTTAATATGCCTCAACTCCTCAAAAAGTTTGAAAGAAATCATTGTTTCTAATATAACAGCGCCCTACAACAAAATATCCAATGGTCAGACATCGGGGCTCCTTGCTGGCCGAGCTATATGCACGCCCCTGTCAATTCATTTGTGTGGGATCTACTTTCACCAGGTCTCTTGTATAATATGTTTGAAGTGCGAATTTGCTCTATATTTATGAAAGATTAAATAAGCTGATGGTATATAATACAATTGTAACAATCAAGTACGGTAATTTGGAAGAACCCACAGATTAAAATTAAATTACCTATTAAAATTTCGATAACCAATTCAAACCCTATCATTATGTTATAATCAACAGGTACAACTTCAACAAGAACATGTCTGTCCAAAATACCTCCACTACCTTTGTTAGGAACATTTCAATCAAGCATTAATAATCAAGCCTGACTTCCCGTGGTCTTTAAGAACAAGAGACTGATTGAGATTGAATTACAAACTTTTGAGACTCCTCCGTCAAGTTACTTACAAACTTTTCCGTATCTTTCACCGAGTATTTAGTCAGTGCCTTGTAAAACTGGAATTTTAATCATTCTCTTACATACAAAAGACAGTTCAAATCACGGTATAGTAATAATTTAATAGAACAATATGTCACTTAAGGTTTGACCTGTAAGATAGTGTCTATCATTCCATAAATAGATTGTCACTTTGCTATTATTTGTTATGGAAGGATATAACAATTTGACTTCAGTAAAGATATTTAAATGTTAATGAAAAGCCACATGTTTATTATTTTTTTTACTTCGGCATTAAGTATAGTCAGTTTAATAATTCCCTCCACCAAGTAAATACATTAATTTAATTAATGGTATGTGTCATTGAGAAAAACTTAACACTAAGCATAACAAATAACAACATTAACCTATGTAATTTAAAAAAATGTGAAAAAAGATATCTAACATGCTCAGTTGTATATATTTTAAAACACAAAAACACGTCGTAATTTAGACGACTGTTCCAGCTGTCATAACACACACTGTGATGTGGTGGTTGTGTTTCTGCTGTTGCCACGATGAATGAATAGCATCCTCATGGCATGTACCACCGTGTAAAATGTGGATATATAATAATAACAAAATGTTGGATCCAGTGCTTAAATATAATTTTAACTTTGTGATACGTACTAGTTCGTTATCCTTTAAGGGATAACTCCATTTTATTAATAAAGTTTTTAATTCGTGTCCTTATATGTGTGTTGTAAGACTACCTATATAACAGATAATTGTCAATTGACAATTGCAAACAATTAATTAATTCATCTTTCTATTATGCTTATCTTAAAAAATGTATTTCATTTGGGTTAGTCAAATGTTGATAGTATGATCTTTATTATTAATAATGTTACTCAAAATCTAAACCTTGACAATATGTTGTTAATTATTTTCCCTTTAGGTAATTTAACAATCCGTTTACAATTTATAGCTCGTAACTAAATCCATAATAAGAGCTATCAGATATATAAGTTAAGCAAGTCTTGGCTTAAAATGATAAGAGCAGTACCAAAGTCAGTATGTCTTAAACCTGTTTTAAGTTTTTATCAATCACAGATCAGAGAATGAGAGAAATACATGAAATATATTCTCTTCTATATCTATTGTTGGTGTGAGATTATGATAAGAACTGATTTGATCTGGAAATATTAACTTAAAATGGTTGATTAACTTTTTATATAAATGATGAAGATGAATTGAGGAAATATTATTTCAAAATGATTCCCTTTTTAAAAATGTGTGCTTTAGGGTTTCTGACTCTTATCGAATCATATCCCGGTGATGGGATGCCAGATATCTGGGAGCTAGAGGCTTCAACTCAATTATCCCTACAATCCATTAGTGAGCAAACAAAGCCTGTAGCTTCCTCCCTTAGATATTATTGAAATCGAATGATTACGTAGAAAAAATAACGATTGGCGATAAGATAAAGTTATGTTTTTCGGGAGTGTTTTTGCTCTAATTTTGAACCTAATAGATCTGCATTTAGTAGTGTTATATATTTTTCAAAAAAGTAAATCCTAAACATTACATTAAACAATATATTATAACAATACGTTAAATTTAAGTTGTAAGTTTAAAGATGCGATATAAACCAAAAATTAACGAACCTTGATATTTTACTACTAAACTAAAATGTAGCTAAGGTACAAATGCCATAATTAAAAAGATGAAATGTCAGTTTATTTTATAAGAATTATTAATTAAATAATTCTTAAATAGTATGAGTACGAAAAAAGAAAGCACCTAAAGCACGTAAGTACGAATGTTTTGTATGCACCTTGCTATATTATTGTATTACCTTATTATAACATCTTGTCCTCTTCTCACATTCCCTAAGTATAATGATTAATATATAATTATTGAATATGCATTTTCAAACTATAAGCTTGGGAGTTATAAAATTCAGCAGTGTCATTAATTGGGTATGGAGTATATAGTATATAATATGTGTATTCTTTATCGTTCATTATTTTTCGCTAACCTTGAAAGTTTCTATGGGTTTCAAAGATAACATGACAGTGACTCCTCCCATGAAAACTTTGTAAAAGCTTACAATTTTCCCTTCTGTAACCCTCAGAGCAGACTAAACTGATTCTCTTCTTGTCACAGCAACAAAGCCCACCTGTTCTCTGTGGAGAGGCCGTGATCCTGTAGCTGTCCTACTTTTGAGATTTTCTTAAAAATGCTCCAAAAATACTAAACATAATACTTTTAAAAGTTGCAAATGATAAAGCATCTTTTGGATCACCGAAAAACAATACAAAACAATTTATTTTTTTTATTTTTGTATTGAATATTTTGGTGTGAACACTTTTTTATCAGTTGAACGGAAATGAGAGTTAAATTTCTACACTACCAACAACTAAGTTTAGTTGTGTGAACGGTTTCCTTGTTCAGCTTCAAATCTTAGTCAAATCTAAATGTATAGTGGTGTAAAGAGTCCCACATTTTAAATGTAATGGCTATTTTTGTACACCACAAAATTATAATTACTATTTAAACAATTTACATTCCAATATCGTTTTTGGTATTTTAATTTATTCGTAACATAATGAATCGTAATGTAAATGTAGCAATTTTTATTATTTGGAATGCCTAAAATTAATATAATTCTTGCGAAAATGTTGGCCTGAGGTAAGAAACAAAGACATGGCAAAATGCCACGAAATTTAATAGTGCTAATAGTTCGGTTAAATCAAGCAAAATTAAACTAATATAAAACAAAATTGCTATTATACAGGCTGCATATTCTTGCTCAGTAAATTACCATGATCTTCAATGGGCATTTACCGAGCAAGGATTTTGTCCTCTTGGCACTCTTAATAACGTGAAAGAGTTCACTCGCTCTTTTTCTAACATTAGAAACAAATCTTTATGAGTTTTTAAATAACTATAAGACATTCTGTTAAAAAGTAATACCTTGGGCTTCATTATTTATGTTTTATTTTAAGGGGAAATACACACTGCCACTATATTCTTTAAATTATAAAAATACTGAACTGAATATACGGTTATATGAATTTTACGTATATTTTAATTAAATGGCAGCTGGTCTTCAAATTTGAGGGGTTTGGACAGCTTTCCTTTATAAGCGTTTGTAATGTACTCTTAACAAAAATGCCACTGGGTTGAAATACAACAAGAATAAAATAATAAAAAATACGTCTTTTAATTTATTGAAACATGTTAGAATACGTTAAAAGGGTTGCAATCACTCTGATCAAAGTATATTAGAGCTTAAGACGTAAGCCCGTGAAAGAAAAAAATACTCTTTTCGTTACTGATACCCATTTTACCACTTACGTATTACAGCTTATTTCAAAATGTTAAATGAAATATGTGGCCATATTTAGTATATTTTCATAAGCACTACCGAATCAACTATCAGTAATCGGTATAAAAGGTCCTGATCAAGATTTCAGGTTAAGTCAATCAAACATATGTACAGTTATAATTTCAATCGTGTACATGTAACAGTGACTATTTATTCAAGTCGATTCTAACTATAACATTATAATACCATAAACATTCAATTAAACTATTAAACGAAATATTACCAAATTATAGATATCAACAAGTGATTTGTGATTTGGTTGAGGAAAGAGAAAATAAATGTTCATGTAATGAACAATAAAAAGCGAATTGAAATCTCGCCCAAACTTGTATATGTATGGAGTCCTAATTCCAAAAGTAATAATAAAATTTACCATGGAGAGAGATTATACAATTTACCATGGAGAGAGACTATACAATTTACCATTGAGAGAGACTATACAATTTACCATGGAGATAGACTATACAATTTACCATGGAGAGAGACTATACAATTTATCATGGAGAGAGACTATACAATTTACCATGGAGAGAGACTATACAGTTTACCATGGAAAGAGACTATACAATTTATCATGGGGAGAGACTATACAATTTACCATGGAGAGAGACTATGCAATTTATCATGGAGAGAGACTATACAATTTACCATGGAGAGAGAATATACAATTTATCATGGAGAGAGACTATACAATTTACAATGGAGAAAGACTATACAATTTATCATGGAGAGAGACTATACAATTTAGCATGGAGAGAGACTATACAATTTACCATGGAAAGAGACTATACAATTAATCATGGAGAGAGACTATACAATTTACCATGGAGAGAGACTATACAATTTACCATGGAGAGAGACTATAAAATTTACCATGGAGAGAGACTATACAATTTATCATGGAGAGAGAATATACAATTTACCATGGAGAGAGACTATACAATTTACCATGGAGAGAGACTATACAGTTTACCATGGAAAGAGACTATACAATTTATCATGGGGAGAGACTATACAATTTACCATGGAGAGAGACTATACAATTTATCATGGAGAGAGACTATACAATTTATCATGGAGAGAGACTATACAATTTACCATGGAGAGAGACTATACAATTTACCTTGGAGAGAGACTATACAATTTACCATGGAGAGAGACTATACAATTTACCTTGGAGAGAGATTATACAATTTATCATAGAGAGACTATACAATTTATCATGAAGAGAGACTATACAATTTACCATGGAGAGAGACTATACAATTTACCTTGGGGAGAGACTATACAATTTAACATGGAGAGAGACTATACAATTTACCTTGGAGAGAGACTATACAATTTATCATGGAGAGAGACTATACAATTTATCATGGAGAGAGACTATACAATTTACCATGGAGAGAGACTATACAATTTACCTTGGAGAGAGACTATACAATTTACCATGGAGAGAGACTATACAATTTACCATGGAGAGAGACTATACAATTTACCATGGAGAGAGACTATACAATTTACCTTTGGCTTGACCATACTCTAGTAATTTGGTATCTTCCAATGTAGAACAAATAATTGTCCATTATTAGTTATTCTACAGCACTAATAATCAAAAATATTATAAAGAATTTATCGAATATAAATAAACAATAAGACAGTTTATAACAATCAACTAGATAATTGTTATAAATCTTCTTTTTACATACAAAATTTACAAGCTTTATTATATGCACATGTTACATGTTACATAGTTTGTTGCCATTATGCATTTATTTCAACACACGTGGTAAAAAACTGTATCTCAGAGAGTATTCAACTATTCAACTAAAGTTGGAAATAATCCCCTCCTTCCTAATCCCAAGGGAAGCGAAACTGATACTGTGGAGAAACAATAAGATATCCT
Organism: Allygus modestus; assembly: GCA_963675035.1. NCBI lineage: Eukaryota > Metazoa > Arthropoda > Insecta > Hemiptera > Cicadellidae > Allygus > Allygus modestus. Next base: position 133,463,396 of record OY776114.1, read on the forward strand.
CTTACAAGTTAACTTTGTTTGTCGAACTAGAACCCACCCAGAGATATCATATTTACAAAATATATTTCTGTAACAAATTAAACAAATTACTAAACCGGTATTATTACAATACAGTTGATTAGGTGGTATCAATAGGATATTTAAAACGATCATGAACACTCTTGTTAACGTAAACATCAAATAATTCCATTTGTAATATGATATACATTTATAAGTTGCTTATAATAACGGATGTATAAAGTCATGAGAAACGTTAATCATTTTAAAAGTGTTATTGTAGCTATAATTAAAAATTCTCTCTAAGCCAGTTGATGTATGATAGGTTTCACAAACTATTACCCAGTCATGAGAGATATTTCCCAATTGCAGGCTCACTACCTCCTGTTTATTATAAATAACATGAGTAGATCTAATTAATTTTATAATACTACTGTGACAAGAAAGTCTTTTATATATAAGATATTTAAAAAATGGCAAAGCTTAAATTTTATTTCAGAAACTTTATTATAATGTGCTGTTTTAATTTTACCAATAGAATATAATTGGAATTCGGTAAACATTTTATACAATTTGGGTTTATAATCCCCCACGTTATTGTTAGAGAATTTCACAAAAACACTTAACAAATAATTACTATTAATGGTCGAAGCGGTAATAAAAATATACAAATTGAAAGGGAAGGAATTTGTCTACGTACTCGGTGCATTTATAATATAAATCCGAAAAAACTATGCGCAAATTTCAAATTTCCTTCTGAAGACGACCCTTTATTTTACCATCGTTAAAGATATGCACAAGTTTTACTTCTACAGATCACTATTAAACTACAAATATATTAATATTTTACGGAAATGTAACATAGGTCTTCTTTACTCACTAGATATCACTGAATACTAGTTTTAAATACATGACCAATTAAAGTTTTCCTACAAAAGTTAATAAAAAGGTAAACGATATTAATACAACATGGTGTATAGAATAATTGTCAAAAACGTAGACAAAAATACGGTCAGAGTTTAATATCGTAACCAAAATAAAATAAAGGTGAAACTAAATTCGTAAACGGTAGGAAGTGTGGAGTTGCTCAGACACACTAGGGGAAGTGGTTTTGTGGGATTCTGGGTAGGTTGGAGGAGGGTGGGGGGTTCTAGGGCGGGACAGTTGGGGAGGGGGGTTCCAGGGTGGGTTACAGTCAGAGATCATCCGCTGTGTGATTGTATTATCTCCAGCGGAAAGAGAATGTTCGTGGTCAACCCTTTCCTGCTTCGCCCTCCGCTTTTCTGAATTACTAAAAACTCCACAGTTCCTCTCTCTGTAGTTGTAATTAATTGAAATTTATAAATTACATATGTTACATGTTGACTGTATATAACAAAATATAACGGTAAAATAAACAATTTTTCGACCTCCTTGTATTCATACTTTGTTAGACGAGCCAGCATGCAGTGCGACTCTTGTTAGCTTAGAGAGGTATAGATAATTTCGGCTTTAACTAGATATAAGTATTGTCATTAACATTTTACCATCTTCATATAATATTTAAAATCCCTTAATACATCGTCAAAACCAATAAATGAGCGTGAAGATTAAATTCCCCGCTGAATGCTAAAAAAAGCAAAATTTTCAAGACAGGTATTTTAATGCAGAAGCTGAGCTTGGGCAATTCTGGTATAGTTATGTATTGTTTGTCACGTGCATTATCATTATTATTATTTTTAAACGGCGGGAATTTAACTATGCAAGTGTTCATTTCCTGTAGCTCTTCTTATTGATTTAAAATTGTTAATATATTTTAAGAAGTTGTTTTTACTGACGTTAAACCAGTCTTAGAATAAATTTTACATGTAAATGTAAAAAAACGTAAGTAGTGTGGGTTTGCCGGTTTTGCGCCGGAAGTGACGTCACATCCGGTCAGTGACCGGATGCGCTGAGTGAAAAAATACGTCATCTGAGGCTGAGCCAGTGACGTAGGCGGTTTTGTGACGAAATGAGTAAAAGTTCAAAGTTCAAGGTCACGGTGAAGTTTTTTTAAAAAAATCTACCTCGCACTCGTAAAACGATTGTGATTCGATAGTTAATCGATAATAAATATCGAATGAAACAATCGAATGAAGCAATCGAATGATACGAGTGCGAGGTAGTACAATTACAAATATTACTTTATTTTATTAATAATAAGTCATATTACAAATATTACTTTATTTTATTTACAATAATTCATGTTTACAATAGTTCCCCGTTGTTGGTTGTCATCGATGTTGTTGATCCGGACGAGTTGCGGCCATCACTTTGCTTTTTGAAGAAAGACGGTAGATACTTCGTTCCCTGCGCAGAGTCCATGTTGTGTTTTTGACACCTATCTGTTCTGTTAGGTGTTTGCATTTCATTGCTGTCAGGAGGAAAGAATACGTGACGTCAATGAAATAGAAACATCTATCAGACCTTGAGTGAAATGATATTGTTATTTTGTGAAGAGCGTCTCGGAGAGCTCGATGTTCACCGGTCGAGAGCCGGAGGTGTACTGACTATTCGCTAGCTAGCGTTTTTGGTATCAAACAAAATGGTGGGGGTAAAAGTGTAGTAGAACGAAGCAGATGGTGGACAGCAGATGGGCGGCGGCAGGTGGCAGGCGGCAGGTGGCAAGTGTGCGGCAGATGGTAGTCCCCCACTACACCAGTCCCCCACTACACCAGTCTCCCCACCAAGTTTTACATCGCACAATAACTAGTTTACATGTGTTAGTTAGGGTTTAGCTCTTAGACTGTCAAGACCTTACCTCCGTAACTAAAAACCTCAATAATGTTTGCGCTTCAACGCTGTATAAGTATAACAGCTACTATGATCTAAACCGGTGCATGTATTCATATGGTTCTTTTTGCGTAGCAAACAACTGGTTAAAAGTGTTTCAACCTCAATTATTCTTCGACGAAACCGCTCATTGTCCACTAAAAGTGTAGACCTTCTGTCTTCATCGTCAGGGAAGTAGAAAGTAGTGTCAAGGGGACTACTGAAGGTCACCTTCCTCATGTTCCTGTAAAACTGCGACATTTTTCAGACCGTCTAGGTAGATGTTCATACGACAAGAGCTGGAAGAATAATGATGTAGCGTTATCGTGTATAATATGCATCTACCCCCACCACAACGTTACCTTGTCCTTCAAACCATCGTTTTTACGCCACGGATGCTATACTGTTGGTTAGATTTAAATTTAAATTGCACCTACTTGTTCGCCTTGTCAAGCTGCGTAATTGAAGTACCCACATGTTAGACCTTGAACCAAAAACAAAGAAGTTATTTAGGTTTGTCCTTGAAAATAGTTGTTTTTTCGCTGTTGCTGCTATACCCTTTGTTGGATCTGAATTCTGTTTGCACCAACTTGTTCGTCTGATCAATCCGCGTAATTTGAGTACCCACTTAATATATTTTAAACCGTAAATAAAGAAGTTATTTAGGCTTGCCCTTGAAAATAGTTGTTTTTCGCTGTTGCTGCTATACCCTTTGTCGGATCTGAATTCTGTTTGCGCCAACTTGTTCGTCTGATCAATCCGCGTAATTTGAGTACCCACATGACATACTTTGCACAAACTGTGTACCCCCCCCCCTCCCCCCCCCCCTTTTTTGGGTCATGTTCAAGGTCAAGGTCAAGGTCAAGGACCTTGGGACTTAGAAATTTTCACAAAGTGGGCTGCACACAAACATAAGACTAATAGTCTCCTGCCTATGTACAGGCCAAGTCCCTAACTTGAAATGCTTAGGGTGGTCCTGAAAAGGACCGTTTGTGGAGGGAGGGTGGGATGGTAAGGGATTTTACTTTACAGTCCACTTCACTCTACTCTCTTCTTTTACCAAGGACAAGGTCTGTTTGTATGACACTTCTGGTGGTGCCGGAATTGATCGTGGCAATTCCACCTCAAAGAGAACTTCACCGGCAGTTAAGTAGTAGGTGCTTCCGTTCTTCAGCACGGCTCTGTACGGGAAGTTTCTTCTCAAATGTTTGAATTTTGTTTTGGTAACTGCAATGGGAGATACCAATTCGTCTTCCGTCAAGGTCTTCATCTTCTGCAACACGTCCAGATGATCCCGTGTGGCAGAGTGTCGTTCCGTTGTTGATGAAGAAGTCGAACCAGAAGAACCTTGTTTGTAGTAAAGAGGGTGGTTTTTAAAATCCCTCTTTAGCCTCATTCTGAGGGAAGAAGGTTGTTTAAATCCGCTTGTCTTCGGAGCTGTCTTCTTCAAGGATTCCTTAATCCTTTTCAGTTTCTCGTTGGTTATCGGCGAAGTCATTTTGTAAGAAGAGAGAGAGCGAGAGCTGTGAAGTGTACCAGTCAATGGTTGAAGCTGGAATGAGGTGGCGGAAGGAGTAAATCGAGTCGCAAGGTAAAACCTTGCCCTATCCATATATGGTTAGAAAGCTGAGACAGGTTCTAGAACCGGTCCCCCCCCCCCCCCTTCCTCAAGGTCTCCCCCCTCAAGGTCTCCCCCCCCCCCTTTGGGTCATGTTCAAGGTCACCCCCCCCCCTTTTTTGGGTCATGTTCAAGGTCACCCCCCCCCCCCTGTGACGTAACATTCCCCCCCCGTGACGTAACATCCCCCCTTCCGCTTCGGTGACGTCACTTTGCCTTTATAAGCGGGAGCAGTCCGCGGTCTCTTCGCAGTAGCTTGCCGCCCTTTACTGACCAACGTCCGACTGGGTTGCATTCTGCTGCAGCGTAGGTCTGTTAAGTGTGCGTTGGGCCCGACGCGCAATTAACAGATCCGCGCCCTTGCATGTGTTTGTTAGTTTGTTATGCATGGTAGATTGTTAGATTAACGCTTGTAGTTTGCTAGTAAATGTAGTTAGTGTTTGTAATTAATGTTTGTGTTGGTGTTGGTGTTTGAAGTGTTTTATTTACTAATATGTACCTTCCCTACAGCTCCCTTTTCTTATGGATATTGATCCAAACTGGGTAAAGTGTCCCTATTTTTATCCGTGGGGTTTAACTTGTAAATATAAAATCGGTCCTTGTAATCCTACCTTGGTCGAAACTTGGGTTCGCAGTAGATTGGCGCCCGTTACTGACCCACGTCCGACTGGGTTCCAGTGTGCTGTTGACCTTTGTACAACCGACCTTGGTTTGATCCTTGAAAAATAACTTGTAAATATAAAATCGGTCCTTGTAATTCTACCTTGGTCAAAACTTGGGTTCGCAGTAGATTGGCGCCCGTTACTGACCCACGTCCGACTGGGTTCCAATTTGCTGTTGACCTTTGTACAACCGACCTTGGTTGATCTTTGAAAAATAAACTTTAACTTTAACTGTTCAATTTGTTTAAATATTTGCGGGTAAAGTCTTTATTTTTGTTTCAAAGTAACATGTTTCTCCTCCTTTCCTAACCCCTGACAAATAGGTTCGGCCCTGAAAACCGGACTTGTCAATACGGCCATGTAAACCGGTTGACATTACCTTTCTTAGCCTGAGAAACTGTTGTGATTTTTTCTTTTTTGGGTTTTTTCTTTATTTTTCGTTATTAAAATCATTGCTTGTAATTCCCTGTCCCCTAATACAGAGCGGGGAATAGAGCACCAATTTGTGCTCTATTCCCCGCTTTGGCAACAAGTTCAGATGACCTTGACCCACTGACAGGACTTATAAACTTTTGTCTGGTTACATATAGAAAGATTAATATTTTAAACCATAGCCTATCTCCATCCCCCCCCCCCTTCCACTTATATTGGGTATAAAAGAGGCTTCCCATCACTGGTAAGATCATTCTGCTGCTTGTGCTTGCTCACACTCAGAACTATGGAGTCACACCCGATATCACTGCCGACTTCTGCATCACCCTCGACTTCTGCATCACCCTCGACTTCTGCATCACCCTCGACTTCGGCTGCTGGTTCAATTCTTCGTCAGGCTCTTTTAATGGCCCTGATCATCCCTGAAAAGACAACTTCACCACCCATCATGGATCGTTCAACATCTCGCTCACGTTCAACTTCTCCTTCACCATCATCCTCAAGATCAAGGTCTTCGTCGAGCTCCTCCTCGTCATCCACCTCGAGATCAAGGCCTTCGTCGAGCTCCTCCTCCTCATCATCTACCTCGAGATCAAGGTCTTCTTCGAGCTCCTCCTTATCACCCACCTCAAGATCAAGCTCCACCTCAAGCTCTAAAATATTTACAAGACCCCCAATTGAAATTCCACCTTCCACTAGTTCAACCAGACCTTCAGTAATTTGCACAAATATTCAATCTCCTTCAGAGAAATTCAATCAATTAAAGTCATTGCATAGGAGGTGCATACGTCCTGCACAACTATGTAATTATGTGTTCAAAAAAGGTGCAAAGAAAGGCGAACGCTGTGCAAAACAGTGTACTTTAAATGAAGAACTGTGCAATCTTCATTTAAAAAATACCGCTTCTCCTTCTTCACCACATCCGACAGTGAAACCAGCTAAGACTCGGATTAATAGGCTAGCTAAAAACAAACAATACGTCTTTGTAAAAATAATGGGATTCCTGAAGGTCATGTTAAAATGTGGAGACCGTCTTTACATTTTAAGATTACCTAAAGGCATGCGTCATCCCAAAAACCCTACGAAAAAGCACTATCTAATCCGAGGCGATTCAGGAACCACTGTGTGGAGAAAATTGTAAAAAAAAAAAAAAAAACATTCTTTCCAAATTAAATAAAGTTTTTTCCAAATTAAAAAAAAAGTGTGGACAACCTATTTACAATTTGTAGCATATGCTGCAGAGTGTAAATAGGTTGTCCACACCTTTTTTTACAATGTTACAACGACCTTGACCTAGATAACGGACTTAGATATTTTACACTAAGTCAAAGATAAAACTTAAAAGGAAAAAAAGGAGAAATATTATACTGGAGGGGGAAATGTTTTATATACTGCAACAGCGTGGTAAAAATCATCATATCGCTATGGAAGCTGTAGGTGTAAACACTTGGCTTGTTCCTTCTGAGCTTGCTTTGTCAGAAGCATTTCTCACTATCCTTGCTTTTGAGTATCGAGGGATTAACTTAAAAGTAGAGATGGAGCTTAGGCCGTTACACAGAAATGATGTGTATTGTGTTTTGATGATATGGCAATCACCTTCCAACATGGAAATTTTCCATTTTATCAAATCATTGTACAATGAATGTTGTGTAAAACGGATAACTATAACCCTTGTTTGATCTTAGAGCTATCTTGCGTTTCTTAAAAAGTAAAATAGCAAAGGTAAATCCTTTGCTATTTTACAAAACAGTTTACTTGACCTTGACCCAGTTAACGAACTTGGAATATATCAATGTGCACTTTATATCGTCGCGACAATAGTGTAACCCCCCCCCCCCCTCCCCCCCCACCTCCCTTTACCTCCCACCACGGATCGTCGGCTATAAAAGCGGGGGCTGACCGCAGAGGTCTCACAGTCTCAGGCTGACAGCCTAGCTAGCTGTTCGCCTTAGCTGTCTGTAATAGCATCTTTAGTATATAGGTGGTACCCCTGTATACTAAAGATTCTACCTTAGCATATTAGTATGTTATGCATGTTAGTTTGTTAGATTATAGCTTGTAGTTTGCTGCTAGAAAATGTAGTTAGTGTTGGTGTTTGTAATTATTTGTGGTGTTGGTCTTTGAAGTGTTTTATTTACTAATGAAATATGTACTTTTCTTTCACGCTTTAAAACTGATCTTGGTCAAAACTTTGGTTCGCAGTTGCCTGGCGCCCGTTACTGACCAACGTCCGACTGGGTTTCAGGATGTTGTTGACCTTTGTAAAACCGACCTTGGTTGGTATGTCCTTTTCTTACACGCTATAACTAACCTTGGTCAAAACTTTGGTTCACAGTTGCCTGACGCCCGTTACTGACCAACGTCCGACTGGGTTTCAGGATGCTGTTGACCTTTGTAAAACCGACCTTGGTTGGTCTTTGTAAAATTAACTTTAACTGATCAGTATGTTTCTCATCCTTTTCCTAACCCCTTACAAAAAGGTATGGCACGAAAACCGACCTTTGTCAATACGGCCATGCAAACCGGTTGACATTACCCATCTTACCCTCGAGAAACTTTTGCAAATACTCCCTGCAAACTATCTGTAACTTCCTTTTGTTTGGATAAATTAATAAAAGGTTCTGTTATCAGGTTTATTGCCTATAACTGTGACCTTTCTTCAAAATTCACTTCCCTAATACAGAGCGGGGAATAGAGCAGTTTGTGGTCCAAGTGAGAATCACTTACTGCTCTATTCCCCGTTTTGGCAACATGTTCAGATGACCTTGACCCACTTCGGGACATAGAAAATCTTTGTTTGGTAAGATATTGGAAAATGTATTTATTTCTTGCGGTCAAAGTGAAACCCCTTACTGCTCTATTCCCCGTTTTGGCAATATGTTTAAGTGACCGTGACCCACTGACGAGACTTGGAAAAAATTTGCGGATAGTAATTGTTAAATAACATATCCTTTCCCTATCACTTACACCCCCCCCCCCCACCATCTAAATCCTTTGACTTTAATAGTGGGGGTAAACATATATAAGGCGTACAGCTTTAGAGTATAGTTATTCAGCTATGAATAGCCCAGCAGAGTTGATGCAGCCTACAACATCGACGCAGCCTACAACATCGATGCAGCCTACAACAAATAACAAGGAAAAGAATGATGAGGCAAGAAGAAGGAATGCTAGAGAAAGAGGAAGGATTAAAAAAATAAATCAAACATATAAGTTATTACAATCAAAATTACCGTTTATGGATAAAAAAAGTTCAAGGCATGCCATTTTGATACAGGCGATAAAATACATTAATGCGTTAGAAACGTTGTTAGAAGGTGCATCACTTCAACAAGATCTTCCTGAAGACCTTCTAGCATTCGTAATTGACTAAAGATGTTTTGGAAATACTGAACGGGGGGAAAACAGAACGGGGAATAGATCAGTTTGCGGTCAAAGTGAGAATCGCTTACTGCTCTATTCCCCGTTCTGGTAATAAGTTAAAACGACCTTGACCTACTTACAGGACTTAAACATCCTTGTTTCATAAACATTGTTACATATATTTGATACAATAATACCCATTTCTTATCACTAGTTACCCCCACCACTTAAATCGGGGAATATAAAAAGAGATTTCTCATCAGTGCTTATCTCATTCTGCTACTTGTGTTAGCACTAGAATATATAGCAGCTATGTCACCAAAGGATAATATATTTCCTTCTGCAAAATCAATCGTAGGAATTATAAAACATATTGTGATTGAAAGTGAGGATGAAAATGAAGACGAATTGGAAGATTTTGAATTATTAAGTGATATGGATGCAATGGAAGATTTTGAATTATTAAGTGATATAAACAGTGATGATCTTGAAGCAGGATATATGGAACAAATTGAACCGTTAAGTGACGGGGAATCTGAAACCTATAGAATCTATCAGCATCTTCTCTGTTCTGAAGAAATACATGATGAAACTCCAACCACTAGTAGTAGTAGTTTGGATGGGTTATTTTTAGATAGTGCACGAGGGGTATATCATATTCGTCGACGACTATTTCTTTCCGATGCTTCTGATACAACTGATTCCGATTCATCAAATGAGTCTGATTAAGTGTTGTCTTTTTCTTGTCAACTGACAAACTTTAAATACATAGCGGGGAATAGATCAGTTTGTAGTCAAAGTGAGAACTACTTACTGCTCTATTCCCCGTTTTGGTAATATCGTTGTATAACCTTGACCCAGTTACAAGACAGAAAATATTTACCAGCTTTCAATTTTTTTTTTTTTTGCTTTTTTTTGTTTAGAAAAAGTGGGGGTAACTTATAAATTTAATGGTGGGGGAACGTCTATTTAATGCCGATGCAACAGTGTATATTTATCATATCGGCATGATGAACCCACCAGGAAACTCCGTTTGCTACAGCTTTCCCCTCATCGATATCGATGATGTGATAAAACTTACATCAATAACAAAACGGTTTGAACTCGAAAGGCGACTCATAAAAGTCGACGTAATTCCACAAGATCTTCGTTCTGCAATGTTGACCATCGAATATGTTAAAGATGAATCTACAACTGAAGATCCCTATTGTTTTATGAAATTTTTAGTTGATCGAGATGCAATGTGTACAATCCGACTTCACATCCGAGTTTAAAATCTATCAAATGTTCCTGTTGGAGAAAATTGTCTTAGTTAAATACAGAGCGGGGAATAGATCAGTCTATGGTTTGATATGAAATCATTTACTGCTCTATTCCCCGTTTTGGCAAATATGTTCAATGACCTTGACCTAAATACAGAACTTTGTAGCCTTCAGCTACAATAGTAAATATAAAATGCAAAAAAATAGTAAACTTAACGTAATACGTACCCCCACCACTTTTGCTAGGGTATAAATAGAGGGGCATTTGCAGTGTTGTTCATTATTGCCTTGACCTTTGTGGAGATCGCACCTACATTATGCATCGCTGCGATATTTGCAAGTCTTCATTTAAGGATGAATTTCTTTTAATGATTCATAATGAACTGAAACATAACAACAACCAAGATGAAAAATATGAAGAAGAAGAATTGAAAGAAATAGATCAAATGTTAGCTCAACACCAACATTCCAGACCAACTGTAATTCAATATGCACCATCAACATCGACTTCTACCTCTGCTCTGTCTACACTTCACCTTCCTTCAACATCATCAGCTGCATCGACTTCTACGCCTGCTCTGTCTACACTTCATCGTCCTTCAACATCATCAGCTGCATCGAGTTCTACGCATGCTCTGTCTACACTTCACCGTCCTTCAGCATCAACAGCAGTAAATGTAGAACTACATGCCCGAGCACTTCCGGGTAATGTAGTAACCCACTTTAAAATTGACAATGCAAAATTACAACTCGAAGAATTTTTAAATAACGCAAAAGGATTGGTAAGTAAAACTCTGCAAAATGAATTAAAAAGATTAAATTTTATTAAATTTGGCCTATTACTAGATGGTTTATTTACAAACATTCAGAATGAAACTTCACCGAGAGGGTTTTTAACAAAAAACCGAACTATTATGTTTTCGTCAGATATTGATTCAATCGTATCTGAATGTTTTGAAGAGCTAATGACAAAAATACAAGAACATGAAGGAAGAGGCTCTGGATGGAGTTTGTTAAGCATCACAGGGCTAGACTTAAGAGTACACAAACACGGCTATGGAATTCGAGGAAGTAGCTACATCCCTCTACCAACAAAGATTAGAAATACCTTATCCTGCGTCAACGTACAAAATCAAGATACTGAGTGTTTTAAATATGCCATGTTGGCCAAATATGTAACAATTCATCCGGAAAGACCAAGTCACTATTATGAAGAAGTACAACATAGATATAATTTTCAAGGGATGACTTACCCTGTTGCTATAACAGACGTTTCAAAATTTGAAAAACAAAATCCTTCAGCTTCTGTCAACCTATTCGGATTGGATTCGTCAAACAATGTGTACCCCTTGCGTATAACACCAAATGAGCGCAGAGATCATACCGATTTGTTATTGATTACTAAAGGCGATATTTCACACTTTGTGTATATCAAAAAATTTGAAAGTCTTGTTTCTAAACAATTATCTAAGCATGAAAAAAAGATGACAATTTGCAAAAGATGTTTTTGTCATGTAGGCAAACCATTAAAAAGGGGAGGTTCAGAATGGTTAGTAGAACATCAAAGGTTATGTAATGGAAACTATGAGGTTAGAGTTAAATTGCCACATCCCAGCAGAGCGCAGATAAAATTTGATAAAGTAATACAACAATACCGTGTACCTGTTGCTGTATACGCTGATTTTGAAGCGTCTTTACTTCCGCTCGAACATCAAGAAGAGAACGTAACAAGAAGGAGCAAATACCAGCAGCACACACCAAACAGCTATTGTTTAATAGTAAAGTCCACGCTTTCTGAAGATAATCTTTGTAAATATGAACTGTCGTCTACGCCGAAAATTTATCGTGGTGAAGAAGCAGCTCGACACTTTGTCGATGATTTATATAACATAGCTGAAAAGGTGGAAGAAATGTATAGAAATGTGTTACCGATGACACCTATGACTGAAGGTGAACTTCAACAACATGATTCAGCAACAACATGTTATCTGTGTACTAACACCTTTACACCGGATAATGTTAAAGTGCGAGACCATGATCATCTTACAGGAGCTTACAGAGGTGCAGCCTGTAACTCTTGCAACTTAAACTACAAACTTCCAAATTTTATCCCCGTTGTTTTACATAATCTTAGTGGATACGACTCTCACTTTATAATCCCGGAATTAGGGAGAGATAATGGAGCAATAGATGTCTTGGCAACAACCATGGAAAAATTTATCAGCTTTTCTAAAAAAATCGGCAATATAAAACTTAGATTCATTGATTCCTATAGATTTATGCCTTTCAGCCTTATGAAATTATCAGAAAATTTAAGAAGAGAAGATTTGATCGAAACAAGCAAAATTGTACCAAACAGTAAAATGAATTTGGTTCTTCGAAAAGGAGTATTCCCATATGATTACATAGATGGACTGCATAGATTTGATGAAACATCACTACCTCCACCAGAACACTTCAAAAACAAACTTAATGATTCGGAAATATCACTTGAGGACTATCAACACGCACGTCGAGTATGGAACGAGTTAGATATGAAGACCTTAGGAGATTACTCGGACTTTTATGTCAAACTAGATGTAACTCTTCTTTGTGATGTAATGGAAGAATTCCGAAACACCTGTTTTGCTGCATACGGTTTGGACCCTCTACATTCGTATACTTCACCAGGATTAGCTTGGCAAGCCATGTTAAAAGAAACAAAATGCAAACTCCAACTTTTAACAGACATTGACATGGTTTTAGTGGTTGAAGCTGGAGTAAGAGGCGGATTGACCCAAAGTGTTACCAGACATGTCAAAGCCAACAACAAATACCTTCCCGATTACGATGAAACCAAACCGTCAACCTATTTAGGATATTTCGATGCAAATAATTTGTACGGATGGGCAATGTCAAACCCACTTCCTTTTGATAACTTTAAATGGATTAATCCCGACTCTATTGGCGATATTTTACAAATTCCGAAACATGGTGACACTGGATATATTTTGGATTGCGATTTTGAATACCCAGAAAATTTACATGATCTTCATTATGACCTTCCACTTCTTGCTAAAACAGAAATTTCACCAATTGGAAAACACCCCAAATTAATGATGACATTAAATAATAAACAACGCTACGTGGCTCACTTTTGGGTGGTTCAACAAGCTATCGAATTAGGACTACGTCTAACAAAAATTAATAGAGTTTTGGAATTTTCTCAATCATGCTGGTTGAAACCCTACATTGATTCAAATACCATCAGAAGAGCAGCAGCTACATCAGACTTTCAAAAAGATTTTTTTAAATTAATGAATAATGCGATATTTGGAAAAACATTGGAAAACAAAAGAAGACACAAAAATGTTAAACTTGTTACCGACGCAAAAAAATTACAGAAACTAGTACAGCAGCCAAATTTTGGAACATCTATAATTATTAATGAAAAACTTGTAGCAGTGTCCATGAAGAAGACGAGTGTGAAGATGGATCGTCCTTTGTATATAGGCATGTCAATCTTGGACATCTCAAAAACACACATGTACGATTTTCACTACAACAAAATGGTGGCGTTCTACGGAAGAGAAAATATATCTATTACATATATGGACACTGACGCTTTCATATATCGCATAGTAACATTGGACATGTATAAAGATTTACGTACATTTATTTACAAGAACGATTTTGATTTCTCCGATTATCCAAAAGATCATCCAAACTACGACAATGACAGACACAAAAAAGTACTAGGCAAATTCAAGGATGAGGCTAATGGTGTTCTGCTTGAAGAGATTGTTGCACTGATGTCTAAACTATATTCTTTGAAACTCTATAATGAAAAAGAAGAAGAAAAGAAGAATAGCTATATTAAGAAAGCTAAAGGTGTAAAGAGTTTATATTTAAAAAAGAAAGTGCATTTTGAACACTACAAGCAATGCTTATTTGAAGATAACATCATTACAGCTAAATTCAACACCATCAGAAGTTTTAACCATCAGCTGTACAGCGTAACTGAAGTTAAAAAGGCGCTATCCTGTAATGACGACAAAAGACAAACCCTTCCAGACAAAATCAACACATTGCCATTCGGCCACTACTCCCTCAACCCTATTGACGAGTAACCTTTTCATCGTCCTAGATCCTTGATCCTTTTCCTTTCCGTAAAAAAAGGGGAAACACAGCAATGTTAAGCTGTGTTTCCCCTTTTTTACACAAGTTTTGAATGACCTTGAACTATATGTATATATAAGGAGATTTATACCAACGAATATTTAATACCATATCAGCTGCCTTCGTGAAACCATCATGTCAGACCTGAAGGAGAAGATTATTAATGAACTACACAAACCTGCAAGAATAAAGTTTCCAAGAAGAAATACTGTTATAAAAGGGATAAATGATCTATATCAAGCGGATCTAATTGAAATGCGACCGCATAGCAGAATAAACAAAGGATTTAAATATATACTCACAATTATTAATTGTTTTACAAAAGTTGCAGACGCTTTGCCTCTAAAGGACAAGACTGGTAAAAGTGTAACAGAAGCCATGGAAATAGCCATAAAAAGAGATAAAAACAAAATTAAACATTTACAAACTGATGATGGAACAGAATACTTTAATACAAACTTTGCACAGTTAATGAATAAATATAAAATAAATCATTATTCTACAAATTCAGAGAAAAAAGCAGCTATTGTAGAAAGATTCAATAGAACCTTGAAAGGAGCACTGTATAAACAATTTTCAAAAAGAGGTTCTTACGTATGGTATGATGTTTTACCACAATTAATAAATGATTATAACAACAGGTTTCATAGAACTATTGGTATGAAACCTAACAAAGTAAATAGAAGAAATGCAAAAGATGTATTAAAACGCATAAAGAAAAATACAAAGCCTAAAGTAGAAAAAATGCAGCCAAGAAAATTTAATGTAAGTGATAAAGTACGGATTAGTAAATATAAGGGAGTGTTTACCAAGAAATACCTTCCCAATTGGACGAATGAAGTTTTTACAGTGTATAAAGTGCAACCGACTGTACCTGAAACGTATATTCTAAAAGATAACCAAAGGAGATTTGTTGCAAGGTGCATTTTATGGACATGAAATGTTAAAGTCAACAGTAGGTGATGTATATCTTGTTGAAAAAGTGTTACAAAGAAAAAAGGACGCAGTTAAAGTGCGGTGGTTAGGGTTTAACAAAACTGAGGATTCATGGATACCTATAAAGGACTTGGTTTAATGCAAGCAACTCATTTCATCGTTAACCTTTGAGCAGGATGGAGATTATTCACCATAAAGATCGATTCAATATTAATAACATAGATGATTTAACTGTGGATAACGTTAAAATCAACAATGGTAAACACGGCAGTTTACTTCCAAACACTGTTCGATGTATAGTAAGTGGCCCCTCAAACTGCGGAAAGACCAATGTTGTCTTTAATTTGATCACTAATCCGCAGGGATTAAGGTTTAATAACCTATATATCTTTTCAAAGTCTCTACATCAACCAAAGTATCAATTGCTGGATAAAATCCTATCTGATGTGTCTGATGTTAATTTTTACAAATTTAACGCTAGTGATAGCATTATGCAACCAAACGAAGCGAAACCGTATTCTGTATTTATATTTGACGATGTATCTTGTGAAAATCAGGATACTATTAGAAACTACTTTGCCATGGGAAGACATAATAACATCGACAGCATATATATAGGACAAACTTATAGCAAAATCCCAAAACAACTTATCAGAGATAATGCAAATATTCTAATTGTATTCAAACAAGATGATACTAACCTAAAACATATATATAACGACCATGTGAATGCGGATATGCCATTTGAAAAGTTTAAAGAGCTTTGCGGAAAAGCATGGGCGGAAAATTATGGATTTTTGGTTATTATGAAAGATCAAGCTATAAAAGATGGTCGTTATAGAATAGGTTTTGATAAATTCGTTTTAATACACTGATTAGCGGTATTACTGTACAAGTCGTCAAGGTGTGAAGATGGTTAACCAGGAAAAGCTATTAAAGGAAATAAAATCACTTAGTGATTCTATTAGACAAAAAAACCGAGCTTTAAAATCAGGTATAAATGAAAGAGAGCAATTTTTAGAAACAACATTCAAACCTGTTACTGAACCTTTAAAGCGATTAGCACAAAATATGGAAAAACCTTCAATTCGCTTCGAAGGAGACAAAATGCTACCAATTTCCAAATATGAAGAAGAATTTCAGAATGATGAAAGTTCTGACCAGTTACAAACATCTGAAGAAAGCGACGAGTATGAAGAAAGCGGAGATATAGGAGATTTAAGGGAAAAGAACATTGCAGGAGATACAAGTACAGAAGATACAAGTGCGGAAGATACAAGAGCAGAAGAAGAGGATATCAACCCATCCAACTTAAGCAAATTAGGCACAGATATTATGTTTAAAGGAACACTTGGAAGAAAATATACATTAAAAATGTTACATGGCACACATGCTAATCGAAATTATCATACATATGGAGCTAGAATAGAGGATAAAAGATTAATGATTGGAGATAGAAAGTTAGATATAAACGAAAATGATGATATAGTTATTGGTGATAAGAAATATAAAGGTACAACAGGTTTGTTTGAACTCATCTTTAAAAATAATCCTGGTAAATATACTAAAAAGGATTTACAGTTGTTTAAAAATATACTAGAGTATACAAATGCACATAGAAAAAAATATTCCAAAGACCTATCTATTCATAGAAACAGGTCAATAAAATACACAAACATTATATCTAGTCTTTTCCCCTCGAAATCAAATAAAGCTCCAATTAAAAGAAGAGCTTTATCTTCTGCTGAATTAAATGTTTTGCATAAAAAAAGAAAAACAACTGATCCTACTACATCTGGAAGGGGATTATTAAAAAATTTGTATAAAACCAATATAATATATTACAACGATATAAATAAGTTAGTTGATCGAATGAGGTTATTACATGAAGCTATGGAAGCCGGGCACACTGGTTTAGAAAACGAATGGGTAGCTTTGGTTGATGAACTGCGAAAACGAGAAATAATTGTTCAGTAGACGTATATATATATATAGTAAGAACCTAAACGATAGCGATTCAGTTACATCATGAGTGTGGACAAGTTTGGACGGTATTCCGAGTTTGGAGTAAAATCTGGATATAGTGAAAAAAGAGCTGGGTTTCCGTTAACACCTGATGGTAATTATAATTTTGAAGGAAAAGTAATTCAAAATGTTGGTGATCCGCTTTTGTCTTCTGATGCGGTTACGGTACAATATATGGATAAAAGAACCCCGATTGTACACGAAGACCATTGGGGATTTTCCGGTAAAAGGTTAAGCAATATAAAACATCCCATTTATGATGGTGAAGCAGTAAATTTAGCGACTTTAAAATTGTTAACGATTTACAAAAAGAATGAAACTGATACAAGCTATGATGTAAAAAAATTAAAATTGTCAAATGTAGGTGATTGTGAGCAGGATGGAGACGCTGTAAATAAGAAAATATTTGATATAGTACACAAGAAATGGACTACAGAATATGAAAAACATATGGAAAGGTTTGGTGCAGCTTTATTTAATTATATCCATCGGGCTTCAGGAAGAGCTGTAGCTTCAGATGTTGACAGCCACAATTATTTAGACTGGAAAAAGATACACAATCCAGAAAAACCTAATCAATTAGATAAACCGTCTGAGCCTTCTAAAGTCAAGACATTAGGAAAGGGGGATAAAGTGAATGTAATTAATGAACCAACAGAAAACGATGAAGATTATATAAGAGAAAAAAGAATTTAAATACCCATGATAAGGGATAAAGCATCAGTCATATTCGAGAGATAATACAGAGAGGATGATGGAATCCAATATTACTGCGTGGAGTTTAATATCTCAAGAGCCGAGATTTCCCCAAGGAGTGCTGACAGATGGTTTTGTTCAACGGTTTGATAGATATATGGATTGGGAACAACTTTCCATACACTACCTCTTCACAATGACTATGTTAAGAATTTATTTTCACAGAGTTAACTGGATTCATATTTTACAAAGACAACAGTTTTCAGAAGACTTCCTTGTAGAGATGACATCAAATTTTAATAACTGTTGGGAAGTAATAAGTAAATATCAAAATCTCTCTGAAAATTACATTGACAATTTTAAAGATAAACTAGACTGGAATGTGTTATTTAATTACCAACGATTAAGTGGCAAGTTTCTAAGGGAACATAACAACTATTTAGATTTTATTCATTTTACCGAAAACAACGATACCATCACCAGCGGAGAAACATTTAAAACATCTTCAATTACACCTTATTTCTATTTTTACTACTTTTATTTATTATGTCTACATTTAATTAATTAATCCATTTCTATATAATAAATGGATTTTAAACAGTATATATAATACAAGAAGCCAAGACTAATATTACATTCATTGTAAAACATTTATAGAGTGCACCTACTGATTGTAAGTTTGGCTATAAATAGTCATGCCGAGGGCTAAACGCATCAGTCATAATCGAGAGAGATTACAGAGAGGAAGGGGAATAGCATCAACAGCATTTTCTCTATTAAGTAAACCGGTTGGAGCTATAGTTAACAAGGCGATTGATTTATTACCTGTGGAATTACATTTACCTGGAGGATATCAATATTGTGGTCCTGGAACCAAATTAGAGAAACGGCTTGCTAGAGGAGATCCTGGAATAAATAAGCTTGATCAGGCCTGTAAACAGCACGATATAGCGTATTCCAAATTTGGTGATACAAAAAATAGATCAATAGCGGATAGAGCACTTTCTGAGAAAGCTTGGCAAAGAGTGAAATCTAGTGACGCGAGTATTGGTGAAAAAGCAGCGTCTTTAGCAGTAACAGCAGCAATGAAAGCAAAAACTACGTTTGGAGGAGGAAAGAGAAGAAGGCGTGGGAAAAGACCCGCTAAGAAACAAGGAGGTAATATCAGAAGAAAACGTCGATCTACTAGTGGTAAAGGTAAAAAGAAACCAACAATATGGTCAATGATAAAAAAGGGAGGAGGACTATACCTAAGACCGTATCGTGTGTATTAAATAAGAAAGAGCAATTAATAATTAAAAACAAAGAATTAACCAATGAAGAACTGATTACATATGCTTCTTGTTTGAAAATCCCATTTTTTAGAGGAGTATTTATGAAAGATGAATTACCGGTTAAAATGTGGAAAAATGAGACTGGTATAGTAAATTTGGATAATAGTGAAGGATTAGGCACTCATTGGGTGTGTTACAAGAAACTTGGTGAAACGATTTATTATTTCGACAGTTTTGGAAACCTTCCACCACCGAAAGAACTTCAACAATACTTTCGTGCGGCAGAAAATGTTTTTTACAATTATACAAGAAAACAACCTGATGATACATCCATTTGCGGTCATTTATGTTTAGACTTTTTAGCTAAAAGTGTTAGTCAACTTTAAGATGTCTTCGTATACAGTGTCATTAACCGGTAACTCATGTACTTTGCGCAGTATTCTGTTTCCAGCGCTACGTTTGCAAAAAGGAAGACTATGGGAAGCCGCATTATTGGATTTAACAACATATAACTCTATTCCAAACGTTAGTGAAGGAATTAATAACAAAATACATTATTACAAGACAAAAGATAATAAAGGAAAATATTCAGCTTTGGAAGAATTCAGTTTACCAACAGGAGCTTATGAAATTGATAATATAAATGAAGTTATACAAAAACATATGGGAAAAGAAAATATAACGATAAAAGGCAATAACAATACAATGAAAGCCGAAATTACTTCTAAGTATTATATTGATTTTGGCCAAGAACGTTCAATTGGTAGTTTATTGGGGTTTTCTAAGGAAACAAAGGTATTAGAACCTAATACAACTCATTCTGGGAATAGAACTGTGACGATCATCAAAGTAAACAGCATAGACATTACATGTAACATTATACAAGGATCCTACAGAGATGGAGAAAATCGGCATATATTACACACATTCTACCCATCAGTCGCACCGGGTTTCAAGATAGTAGAAAAGCCTCAAAACCTTGTGTACCTACCGTTAAACACCAGTTTCATTTCAGACATCGTGCTGAACATAGTGGATCAAGACGGAAACCTTATTGACTTTCGAGGAGAAGCTATTACTGTAAGAATACATATAAAATCATCCGCTTAGATAATGGGGTTATCATTTAAAAAGAGAGAGCCAACCAGCAAAGAGGTCAGTAGCTCATCAGCTGTAGAAGGATTAACAAGTGACAACATTCGTTTTCTAGAAGAAATTGGATTAAAGGTCATTAACAATGGATATACTGGATATAGCGCAGGGCCCAACATTCGACGAGACCTTATGGGAAAAGGAATATCACACGCACAACCCTTACGCTTCGTCCAAATTAAACAATAACGATGAAATTAGGATTCCTATACAACAACAAGACATTTATACTCTTCCATGCGAAAGTTATTTATATATTGAAGGAAAAGTAACAAAAGCTGACGGTACTGTTGGAACCACTGTTCCGTTCATAAATAATCCTATGACATTTTTGTTTGACGAGATTAGATATGAAATTTCAGGAGTTACAGTCGATTCAACAAAAAAGGTTGGAATTTCCAGTACCTTAAAAGGATTAGCGTCTTTAACACCAAATGAGAAGAATCTGTTAGCTGTTGCAGGATGGGTTGCACCAGACAAAAGTATAATTACTCCTGACGCTTCGGGAAACTTTGATTTTTACGTACCTTTAAGATTACTTTTAGGATTTGCTGAAGATTACAGAAGAATAATAATAAATGTAAAACAAGAACTAGTTTTATTAAGGTCATCAAACGATAATGATATTATTAAAGCATCTGCTGGAACAACTGAAGCCAATTTAGACTGGAAACTAACATTAGACAAGATTGTTTGGAGAGTACCACATGTGCGACTAAATGATGAACACAGGATTACATTATTAAGAAAGTTAAAATCAGATCGAGACATTGTAATGCCATTCAGAAGCTGGGAGTTTCATGAATACCCCGTTTTACCTTCAACACAACGGCATACATGGACTGTAAAAACTTCTACTCATTTGGAAAAAGCGAGATATGTAATCTTTGGATTACAAACAAAGAAAAAAAGTATATTAACTGAAAATGCTGGTGAATTTGACCATTGTAAATTAACAAACTGTAAAGTGTTCCTGAATTCACAATTCTTTCCCTACGACAACTTTAATATCTCTTTTGATAAAAAAAGGTACAGTGTTTTATACGATATGTACGCTAGGTTCCAAAATTCATATTACGGCAAAACAAACACACCTCTACTATCTCCCGTACAGTTTGAATCGAAAGCTCCGATTGTTGTAATTGATTGCTCCAAACAAAACGAATCTGTAAAATCGTCTAGTGTTGATATAAAGATAGAAATGGAATTTCAAGAAAACGTACCTGCAAATACATCTGCGTATTGTTTAATTTTGCACGATAAAATTGTTACATACACACCGTTGACTGGTATCGTAAAGACGGTATTGTAAAACGTTGTACCACCACCGGCACCGCCACTGTCGCTAACCTATAAATAGCGGAGCAACAATGCAGGTCTTCAGTTGATCGTCTATCGTCGCATGGGCAACATCTTCTACAAAATGAGTTCTCCATCTGTTGTACAAGGTGATGCAGAAATAGCACCGTTATTGGAACGTGATAATACCAGCGAAGCAGAAATTATCAAGGAAATAACTGCATTTTTAAAGTTTGGTAAAAGAGATAGAGAGGAGGAAAGTAATGCAGACCCATCAAAGGTAGTACCAAAAAGGAAGAAGAAAGTTGAAGAAAATATTCCTCCTCACATTTTAACTGAAGTGTTTTTGCGAATCTTTTACCCCATCTCAGCATGCATCAGTAAAAGTGTATCAGTTGGATTGATAAAGTCATTGGATTATTCCCCTACAGTAATTCTACACCATGGAACAAAAAAGGTTTTATTTTCGCAAAATGCTTGGGAGTCATTTTTGAAACATGTACATTTAATAGAATGTTATTTAACTAACAGTTTGTGTGGAAGAAAAACACATATTCGACTTTTGGATTGTGACAATGAAATCGATATTGTTAAACATCGCGGACAACTACAAGTGCGAATTAGAGACTTGACTCAACATGAAAATAAGATTCTACTGTCACGTGAAGAATTCTACGTTTTAAACTACGCAACAGAACCTATTACAAGGTACATGAGACAGTTGGTATTTGCAAGCGCTATTATTAAAGAATATTTGGTCGATACTTTGGAAAAACAACCTGATAGCACCATCGTGTACGGACCTGTGGATACATCTATTTTTAATAGAATACCTCATGAAGTTTGCATGTGGAGAAAGTTAAAGGATTTTGAACCACTTGTAGAAATCGCTACAGAAGCTACAGAAGAAACAACACAGGAAGAAGAAACGAAGAAACAAGAAGAAGAAGAAAACGAAACACAAGAAGAAGAAGAAGTTAAAAAAGACTAAAGTTTGACTTAGTAAAGAAGAACACACGTGGGGTAGGCCTATTGGGGACGGTGCCCACGTTAAATATACACCAACGCGCCTGCAACTGTACGGCCTGGTATTTAACCTACCGTGGTGTGGAAAACAGTTTAGTTGATCGTTAGGTGTCATGATGAGTGGAGGGGATGAGAAGTGAGTGTAAAGCCTTGTGTAATAGAATTTCAAGCATTTCGAAATAATGATGATAGGTTTATTATCAAGGAATTAGTAATTTTAGACTTGCTTACATTTGTAGTTTACCCATTCACGTTTGAAGCTCCTTTTTCTTTTAACAACCTTAACGCCAAAGCAAAAAGTACAAACAAATGGATAACAAACTACTTTCATCACATACATTGGTATGAAGGGTTTATAAGCTACAGTAATCTGCACAGTATTATGTTTAACTTTTGCAAACAATATTCACATATATACACAAGAGGATTAGAAAAAAAGAACTGGATAAAAAAGTACACGCACGGTGATGTTTTCGATATAACTATCGGTAAGGACTTTAACATTAATCTCGGTAATATTTGTGTTGCTGCAAAAGATCCTAAACACGGACAATCAAACTGCGCATTGCACAACGCATATCGTTTGGCTGCTTACTTGGAACAAACGCAGAAATGTGGTGGGGGTAGCGAAGAACCGGAATGTGGTGGGGGTAGCAGGGCCTATAAATACGAGGAGCCAACACCGCTCCGGCACGAGTATTATTCGAGACTCCGAAGAGGCAACATCACAGAAGACATCGCAACCACCACTGACGAAGATGGCATCACAACAGTTTCTACAAACACTGGTTGATCAATTCAACACTTATTCAAAATCCGACCTTCTGCTAACTAAAAAGTGTTCAGAATTAAAAGAACAAAAACACTACATTATTCATAACATCAAGAAAGTGGAAACCACACATGGAGAAGCAATTCTAGTTTCATTGAGCGAAGGACCTTTCACTCCAGGAGATGAGCCGAAGTTTCAAGTATTTCTTCCAAAACGATTTGTTCAACTGCTACAAAATGAAGATTTGCGAGATATTCAACCGGGGACGTTGTATTTGGTATCACACGGTGTAAGCGGCAACAACTCTACGGAACTCACTCTGCACCTCACGCATCCTTGTACATAATGTCTCTGTTTGTATTTTTTTTGTTTGTATGTCTAGTCATCAATATTAGACTTAAGCTTATTGTATTGTAAGATGTTTGTTTAATAAAGAAAATATAAAAAAAAAGAAATAAAACAGCAACACAGCAGTATATTATTTTATATACTGCTGTGTTGCTTTTTTTTTAAAATTTCAAATGGATGACCTTGAACTTTCATTCAGGGTTAACTTATGAAGAGGTATAAAAGAGAGGGAGCAGTGAAGTTAGTCTCAGTCTTGTCTAACACACGCTGCAGCTAACATGTCGGTGCCACCTATGAACAATTTATTTTTCGATAACAATTTGAAGACATATTGTTGCGAGTTACAATGTTTTAAAATACCAGGCGATCAAGTTGACGGGAAAGCTTGTCGTAAGTGCAAGTGTTTCAGCTATTGCATATGTAGATGTAAAACGTATCAAATGAACCGACAAGATAAAATACAAGAATTACGCCGAAGGATTGCATTACTGTGGCGGCGAATGTAGTAGCAACCATCTGCCTCGCACCACCTGCCGCCTGCCATCTGCTGTCCGCCATCTTCTCCGCCCCACCACACTTTTACCCCCACCATTTCGTTTCATACCAGAACGCTAGCTAGCGAATAGTCAGTACACCTCCGGCTCTCGACTGGTGAACATCGAGTGCTCTTCACAAACGTAAAACATTATATTAAAATGTCCATTAAAATTAGGTGTATTCATTATGACTCTATTCATCTTGCGACTTACCAAGACCTCGAGGTGTTTAGTGAAGAGTTAAGACTTCTTATTG
Source organism: Allygus modestus (assembly GCA_963675035.1). Lineage (NCBI taxonomy): Eukaryota > Metazoa > Arthropoda > Insecta > Hemiptera > Cicadellidae > Allygus > Allygus modestus. Next base: position 133,487,998 of record OY776114.1, read on the forward strand.
CGTCCGGTTACGATTTATCTTTGGAACTTTACGCATCAAAAAACAACATGGACTCTGCGCAGGGAACGAAGTATCTACCGTCTTTCTTCAAAAAGCAAAGTGATGGCCGCAACTCGTCCGGATCAACAACATCGATGACAACCAACAACGGGGAACTATTGTAAACATGAATTATTGTAAATAAAATAAAGTAATATTTGTAATATGACTTATTATTAATAAAATAAAGTAATATTTGTAATTGTACTACCTCGCACTCGTATCATTCGATTGCTTCATTCGATTGTTTCATTCGATATTTATTATCGATTAACTATCGAATCACAATCGTTTTACGAGTGCGAGGTAGATTTTTTTAAAAAAACTTCACCGTGACCTTGAACTTTGAACTTTTACTCATTTCGTCACAAAACCGCCTACGTCACTGGCTCAGCCTCAGATGACGTATTTTTTCACTCAGCGCATCCGGTCACTGACCGGATGTGACGTCACTTCCGGCGCAAAACCGGCAAACCCACACTACTAACGTATCGTTGAAAGGTGCAAAATTCTCCAAATAGGGGGCGTATTATAATTTATTAATGATACATTTCCATAAATAAAAATGCATTACACTTTTTTTGAACTGGACTTTATTGAACCTTTTTTATATTATACGTGACTTTTTCTTGAGGTTTTACGAACAAAGATTTTGGCTCGCAAATTCAAACACTACATTGTGTTTTTTATGGACGCTTAAAATGACCAAATGTAATTTTACAGCCTCAATGTGTCTTTAGCATAAATAAATGACAAAAACTTAATATAAAATAAATTCAAAACGTTTATAAAGGTTTTTTAAGATTTTAGTTAATAATTAAGAATAAAATCAAAACATAACAGCTTTTTAACCACGCATGGTGCACCACCTATATTGTGCAATCCAATTCAGTACCAACTACTACTTTGCTGAATCCTCTAACCTGAAAAATGACGGGTTGTACCTTGAACTTTAATATTCACTTCAAAATGTTAAAGTGAAACAGTCATATGCAGTCATATACCAATTATATTAAACTCAAACGCTGAGACAGAGTAGCAAGAAATAACGGCGCCTGCAATGAAGTGTAATAACTACCCGTCAACAACAGGTTACGTCTGGCCCGGTCCGGGGGTTGGAGGGGGATGGTAGGATTGGTGGGAGGGCATCCACTGTAGGCGGACTGCGATATTCTACACCTTCCTGTTTTTAAATTGGTATAAAATGTACGGAATTTTACAGTACTGAGCTTTTACATACCGGATCTGGAAAATAATCTGATAAAAATAAAAATCATGATTTTTGTATTTATTAAGAACCATGTTATTTATGTCAATGTTTTTAGATGTTACCTATTTTTTGCCATGTTTAAGCATATCTTAAGCCTTGCAGAGTATAACCCTAGCCTTCAGCTTTAATGGTTTAACCATTTCGTTCGTTTACATCGTTGGCGTCTCGCCCTTATTTTTCCCCCTGAGCTCAGATATATCATTGTTATTTCCAATGTATATATATATACATATATATAAATTAGTTACTGTCAGTATTCTTATAATATAATTTTCATTTCATTTTCATTTTCATTGTATGTTGAATTTATGATAAACACAATTACAACAACAATGGGCAATTACAATAAACAATGGATCTACAGAATATCCTTTCAAAAATGTTTTATTATAAACTTACTGTTTTTCGTACAATGTATGGCATATTTACAGTTTAAGTAGTACAAATTTAAAAACTAATAGTTACATAAAGACATATTAAACTAAATTATTTAGTATCATGATACTTGTTGTTACGACCAAACAGGAGAAATAAACTAAGTGTTACAACACTACAAAGTATATTTACACTTATACTGTATCTACATACAAGACACACAAAAAGTATAACATAAAACAAAAATATTCACAAAAGATGGTACAAGGCGATCGATTTCAACCAGTTACACCGGTTAGCATCAGGCACAGTCAGAGAATGACAACAATAAGATGGCGTAAAGCTTATATCCTATTGCCGACCGGAAGTTGAAATATTCTCCATATTTGTAAGAGAGGAAATGTATTGATTGAATGGGAATAATTATTTGTTTAAAAAAAATGTAAAATAGGGATAAATTGATAAATGCTTCAACTTTGACTCTGGTGGTAGTTATCGCAACTTATTTCCGGAACTTTTGGTCGTCAATGGTATATAAGCTGTACGCCATTTTGTTTCTATCATTCTCTGATTTAGCCTGATGATGACCGGTGTAAATGGTTGAATCGATCGCCTTGTACCGTCTTTTGTGTATATTTTTTAGTCTTGTCTGTATGTACAGTAAAGGTGTAAATATACTTTGTAATGTTGTGAGACGTAGTTTATTATCCTGTTTATATTAAACTTATAGTAATTATCTGCATAAATGACCAACTCATGTAAACTAGTCGTTTACCCTGGTCCCACGTTTTGTCAAGTGCACACTGTAAACACGAGTTAAATTGCTTGAAACCAGTATACATACAATATAATAAAATATTTGTTTAAACATAAATTTTATAAACTGTAGTTATATTCTTATTTTATTTTTCACAAATATAATAAAAAGTAACCCGAGTTTGGAGATAAAAATAGGAAAAAATAATCAATGCTTACAATGGAAACATTTAGAACGCAATATGATGGTTAACGCTGTGTCATCAACACTGGGGCTACATTGTAAGCCAGACTGCTCATCACATTCGTGTTACGGTGGTAAGTGCCTAAGCCTTGACGTCACTGACTGCCAATCACATCTAGATATTCTCACACACCTGTAAAACATTAACTTAAAGGCAGCGACAAATACGAATTATAGGAAATTAATAATAATATTATTATATAATCAATATTATTATTGTTATCTAAATTGTGTGCGCTATTTAGACAATCGAGGTGAAAAAAAATAATTTAGTGCACAGTATCACTTTGTCCCGTGACTTTAACAATAGTTTTCCGATTGAGTTCCGTCTTATTTAATTAGTCATTGGCTTAGTGGTCAAGGCAACGGACTCATAAACCATTGAAACGGCTCTGTCACGTGTTCGAATCCCAGTCCAGAGTGTAAGTTTCACCAGTACTGTACGACTAGTACTGGTAAGGCTCACCCTCTACTTTGCTGGATACGATACACATAGATATATAATCTGTGTGGATGGATAAAAAAGACAACAAAATAGTTGACTGAACAACTTTGTTTATGTTAGCAAATTGCATGCGGATTTTTTTAAATGTTGTAGCTAGGCTGTTGCGGTTTGAGGAAAAGCTCAGTTATAACTGCATTCAAGGCCGGATATTAAAATTGCAATACCTGCTGCATTTACTATAATTCTTCCATTACGGACAGCTTAATGGCTTATAGATGCTGGATTTCTAAAAGTTGTAAGTCAACTTTGATTTTAGAAGTTATATCTGTATTCAAATGTATTGTGGGTAATCGCAATACCGATGAAAGCCTTAATGTAAATATAGTAACTGGGAATTTTCTGGTGCTGGGAGTACATGATTGTATATTTTGAATGCAAGTTTTTTGTTTTAATTAGTTTATAGGTTCAAATAAAATCAAATCATTTATTGTCATCAGACTATATTTAGCATTGACAATAGGTCAGGTCATAAATCTCATACTTATAATATTTACATAGTAGTACACTAACAACATAATAGACTAAATAAAACAGCTTACATAATCTGCTCAGTAAAATAAAACATACTTCTAACGTAACTTGTCATTAATATAGTTTTGTACACTATAGTATTACCTAGCCAGGAGGATCACTTTCAGCCTCGATCTAAACTTGCCAACCTAATTCTTGCCTAAGGTAAATCGGAAGGGAATTTAATAATTTTATTGAAGAAAAACTTGTTTGATTATCATAAGTTTATGTTATATTAAATGGAATGGAGAGCAAAGAATTTTCTTGAAGACTGCAGTGTGTAGAGTTTCTGTAATGATACATGTGCTGAATCTTAGCCAAAAAGGTTAAACAGTTTAGGGTATACAAACAGGGGAATGTTAAAAGGTTATAGGAACTGAAAACTCTTCTGCATGAGTCGGACCTTTTCATAACGCAGATCAACCGAAAGGCCTTCTTCTGCTAACGAAAAAGCTCCCTGTGCATCGCCGTTTCGGCACCCCGAATAGCAACTCCATATGTTAGGTGAGGAAGAAAGCATCCATAATAAACAGAAAAAGAAATTGCTCTGTTAGCAAAGAACTTGAGTCTCCGGAGGATAAAAAGACAGCTACTTATTTTTTTGCACACCTTATCAATGTGTGAGAAAACATTCAGGCGTGAATCAATGACAAGACCCAAGATATTAGTTTGGTGACATTTCATTCAATAATTGGTTTAAGTTTTCCTCTCAGTTAGCAGTGGACTATAAGTGTTTGTGCATAGTGGCACTTGTGACTCGTACTCGCACTTGCAAGGAATATACTTCCTAATGTTTATTGTATATTTTATGCATGTACAATTAGTATCAATGGAAATAAATTATCTGTATCTGTATCGCTCGTCTACTGATCAAGTTGCCTTTAAAAAAAAAAAACAACATGGAAGGTTTCTCTTTAACAAATAAGTACGCACTAAACAAATTAAAACTATACTTTAAAGTAAAACACGTTTGAACACCTTCGGTAAATAATTAATTATAATTTTGCTAACTTGTAAAAATTATAAATAAATATACTTACATGCCTGTTGCTCAGCGATATCTGAAAACAGTCATAATAGTTTACTATTATTTTATGTAGAACATAAATATAATAAAATATCCAATTACTAATAATGATACAAAAATCTCAAATTTATTATACTAATAAAACTTAATATATGTTCGTATCGTTGTATTTATTAGAAAGTTAATATAAACCACCATTAATGTTATTTCTGCTGAAGTTAAACCAGACGGATATCAGTTCATTTAATTTTCAGTTATTAGAAATTATTCTTCCTATCAGGTTTTCCCTCTCTCAAAGGAAATTGCGAAAACATTTTAATAAATGGATAGTGGAAATCTGTTGAGCTTAAAGTAGAGAATTGGTTGCAAAACTACTTTCAGCCACAACTTGAAAAGCCAGAGAGAGCTATCTGCTTGTGACATTAATAAAATTATAATAAATTAGCACGTTATTGAAATAGTCTCAGGAATAACTAAAGTTTTATTGTAGAAGAAAAGATAGCTTGGAAAATGTAACTTGTTTCACCATTTGTTTAATAAATCTGCATGACTCTTAGGAATGAACTAACCAAATTTGATTTAATAGACAAATAACCCCTTCACAGCGAACCTGCGTACTCAGCGAATTTCCAATGCATGCATATGTTTCTCACTACCACATAAAGCCGCATACCAAGTTTCATAAAAATATATTCACATATAAGCGATATATACAATTTTAATTATTCCTCGTAAGAATAACATTGGTGATGAGTACGTAGGTTTGCTGAAACAAGGAACACAAACTATTGGTTTTTATGCAAATATAAACAGAATTGAACTAGGCGAAGCAACATACCAAGTTTCATCAATATTCAATCATAAATAAGCGCTATATAACATTTTAATTATTCTCCATACGAATAACATGGGGGTTGAGTAAGTAGGTTTGCTGAAACAAGGAACAAAAAAAGGGCTTTAATGCGAATAACTCATCAAGGTGAAGCCACATACCAAGTTTTATTAATTTATGTTCATAATTAAGGGAGTCATTATATTTTGTTTATTCTCCATAAGAATAACAAGGGGGCTGAGTACGCAGGTTTGCTGCTACAGGGATAACCAACAAAAAATCAATTTTTTGTGCAAATATCAATATACCAGTACTTAGTGAATCCACATACCAAGTTTAATCAATATACATTCATAAATAATCGAGATATCAAATTTTATTTATCCTCCATAGGAATAACATTGGACAACGTACTGTGTTTACCACTTTGAATATCTCTGCAACGGTTGGGTGTAGAATCACAATTTAAACACCAAAATGATTGCTTTGTGGAGCTGAACTGATTGGTAAAAGCAAATGTGAAGTTTACATTAAAATGAACTGAAGAAGAACCAAAAACGTTTTTCCCATAAGATTAACATGGGAGATTTTATGAGTAAGTTTTTTTGGATTTTATCCGCAACCACACTTAACCTAGGTTAATAATTCAAAATACATATTATTTGTTTTTTTAAGCTCTATAATATGGTCAAAACCAAATGTTTTTAATTTTAGGGTGAAAAATGCAAAAAACAGATTTTTGGAAAATTTAAAACCCCCATAAACCCCACTTCCCGTTGTCCGGTTTTTCTGGTTTTCCAACTAAAAGTTATGAATGTCGCTTTACACGTTTGAGCCAAATTTCTTCGAAATCGGACGTTTTTACTCAAGTTATCGCATTCACGGACACACACAGACACACGTATATGTAAATTTAAGGAATAGTGTTTTTGGCATCTGGGGACCTCAAAACAAAAAATTATCATGGCCTCGGGCTTAAGTCTTACCATGAGACTTACGGTAATATCTTCTTCCCTATAGGGAAAATTCGCTAAAAGGATCAGTCAATGAAGATTATTAAATCAATTTTGCTATGTGCTCAATGTCTTAGCATTCTTACCATGTCAATCAGCATCTGTTTATTCCTCTTTAAAAATGTATTTTAATATAAAATATAATAGTTTAAAACTATTTTTTTTGTTTATAAACTAAAACAGTTTGTACAAACTCAAAATCTTAATGAAATCTAAAAACAAGGGAATCGATAAGAAACTTGTAGATTAAATTAAATTTGTTTTGTATAACGATACTATTATAATACATGTTTAGGTATCTTACATACAATTTTTGAATAATCTAAGCCATTTTTTCCGTTTGCAAAGACCATTAAGTGCTTATCCGCGTAATGTAAAATTTACCTTCATATCCTCACACCTTCACAACATAAATATAAAATAAATCAATGAACAGGACCAGCAGGAGTAAAGCGTGAAACATAAATAACGGAGTGAGCCTAATACCCAATGATACTCTTCAACATCTGAGTTTGAGCCTCTAATCTAGTCCAATGCACTATTTAGTTTTTTTAGACAGGTCTTAAAATATTGTATTAGTTTCACGTAATTTTCTCACGCCTGAAACATATACAGGGTGGTCATTAAAGAATGTCATAAACTTTGTGGACAAATAGTACTCATCAATTTGAGCAAAAAATGTCCTCCTAACATATGTAAAAAAATCCTTCGTTTAGCCGCTAGCCACCATTTTGTATTTTTTACAAAAAAATATCTAAAAAACTACTTTAGCTAAAATAATCAAACCTTGCACGGACGTTTATTAAACATCAAAAAAGGTTTAGACAATTTGTTGTTTGATTTGCATTTTTATTTTCACAATGGCAGCCATCTAAAGTTTTTAAAGTCAAATAATAAAAAGCTGTACATTTTTCAAAACTTTACCTTATAACAAACAAAAAAAATTTTAATACTAAATCCAACGGTATTTTGTTTATCAAAATCGGACCACAAATAAGTGAGAAAATTCACTTTTTCGGTTAGCCCGCAGAAGCTCCGGTCCCACCAGCAGCCCCAAGTAGCGTGGGCGGCGCGGCGGCGCGGCGCGCGGTCCGGCGCAACAATGAAAATCGTATTAAGGGTGCGCCGTACCTCCCTTCTGCACGCTCAAGTAAGGGGTTTGCATCTCCCTCATTGTATGCTAAATTGTTAACAAATTAAAAATAATTTGATGTTATTTAATTCAATAAATGTTCATCTAGAGATCATACGATTTAAAAATCGTGATTTTAATTCAAAATAAGTGGTAGGCCATTAGTAATGTTCTCAAATTAAGCGTTTTTATAAAGATTCCTAACGTATGGAGAAAAATTATTTTGGAGAAAAGGAACCGTATGATCCCTAGATTGGAATCTGAAAAGTGTGAAACTGCAAATAGTTTGGTAGAAATCTGTAAAATAACAGTGCGATCGAGGAGAACAAAACGGTCTTCAAGCGTAAATATGCATGGCCCTGCTTGTTGGCGGCACCGGCGCGGCGCTAAACAACAATGAATTCAATCTGGGTAGGGCGCACCCTTAAGAGAAACGCACTACTGTCCGCGAGAGGAAAAAGCTTCTGCGGGCTAACCGAAAAAGTGAATTTTCTCGCTTATTTGTGGTCCGATTTTGATAAAAAAAATACCGTTGGATTTAGTATTAAAATGTTTTTTTTTTTGTAAGGTAAAGTTTTGAAAAATGTACAGTTTTTTATTATTTGACTTTAAAAACTTTAAATGACCGCCATTTTGAAAATAAAAATTCAAATCAAACAAAAATTTTCTAAATTTTCTTTGATGTTTAATAAACGTCCGTGCAAGGTTTGGTTATTTTAGCTAAAGTAGTTTTTTAGATATAATTTTTTTTGTAAAAAATACAAAATGGCGGCTAGCAGCTAAACGAAGGATTTTTCGACATATGTTAAGAGGACATTTGTTGTTCAAATTGATGAGTACTATTGGCCCATGAAGTTTGTGACATTCTTTAATGACCACCCTGTTTACATTTAGTATTCGAGTACAAATGCTACTTAAATATATTTTGAGATACTGTTAAACAGAATGTTCCCTAATATGTTTCGATAGTGATCGTTTGCACATCAGGTGCTTACGCTTGGTAGGCTCTAATAAAAGATACCATGATACATCAAAAAGTATTAAACTATCGAAAGGTAAATAAATGCATCATTGTTGAAGAATATCATATTTTGTTTAGCTGTAATTGTTCTTAAGTAATAAACAAATAATTTTGAATTCAAAATTCAAAGGTTATTATTTGATGATTTTTTTGGTTGTTATTTTTACGTAACAAGACATATGGTATTATAAAAAAAGTTTTGTATAAATTGAATTGAATTAGCCCATGTTTTAGTTGATATCTCTTAAGAAAATCAGTCAATGTATTTTTTGTATATTAAAAATATAACAAAATACAAATAGATAGTGTACAGAACTTCTATAAATTTTGTTTGAATTAAACTATTTATTTTTTGGTATATATATTTAAATCACCTTGACAACTGAGTTAAATTTAAAAGTCTTATAGACAAAAGCAATAGTTAATGTAGATAATATCAATATGAATCATATTTAACTACATCAAATCACTTCAATATTTTACGGTTACATATTTTTAACTCGTACAAGCAAACATAATGTGGTATTTTTAAACATTAAGAATAACTTTAAAACTCGCAAGCCTTACAAGGGTTTTAGGTACTGGAATGACTTAACACCAGTATATTTTGTTTATGACGACAACAAAAATATATTGGTATTGTTTGTACATTAGGTTTGCTAATAGTTATTAACACGAACGCCAATGTTTGTTTTGAATATGGGAGCTAGCCTTTCGACTTCGCCATTTTGATTGGTACCTCATACGAAATATGCTCTACATATGCCATAAATAAGCGGGTTGTAACTTTGATCTAGAATTAAATAAAAACCGTTGTGTTATAGCGTAGGTTTAAAAAAATTTATTATTATCATCATTTCATTTTGAAAAAAAAACCATGTTTACACTTTCACAACACAATTTTATTATTTTAAAGCATAAAGTCCAAATAAATTTTATAATACGGTTATTGCAGTCAGTTGCAATACTTAATCAGTTAAACCAGTCAACTCTAAATCAAACATATCCTATTTGTTTTAGAAGAAATATTTGATGTTCATCCACAACATTATTTGTTGTATTTTCAAACACGACAACTATCTCCAACTGCAAATAGTTTCCCAGTGTGAACACAATGGTGGCAGTCAATTATAGTTACATTGGCAGATGTATTATATCGTGATATATTCCTCGCTGTACCGGTGACAGTAACATGTCACATGATCCTCTGTTGGATCCCCTCCAAAGCACTGAGCCAGGTCATACAGTGACAAGTGACGCATAAGGCTCTGATATAGCACTTTGTTAGCTGATTTATTAAACAGTATTGCTCAAATGGTTTTGTTATAACCAATTAATTTTCGAGTTACATATCAAACTGGAGATTTATCCTAATTGTGTATTTAGTATTAGTCGTACTTTAAAGTTTAAATGAGCTGAAACAAGTAAGTTACAATACAATTTGTTATTTATTTAGTTTCATACGTACTTTTTAAATTCTTTGTTACAAACGATTTCTTCTAAAGTTTTACCTAATGAATGTCTTTCAAAGTTTCAATAATAATATTTTATGGCATTTTATTTCTTCCTAGTCTTTCTAGTTTAGTCATTCTTATAGGCATAATTATTTGCTGGTTTAAAAAAAAAATCTTCCATTTGACATTTTAGTTTTTGGCAATAAAATGAGTCACTTTAAAACGATTAATACTCCATGATTGACAGTCCGACCGTAGGGAGGCCAGTTTCATAACAGAACAAAGATTTTTTCGAGAAGATCTGTGATTTCCAGCTAGTAAGACCTGAAGTGTAATATGTACTACTTCAGAGCAGAATTTACGGATTCGTTAGTTTGAGTTACATAAAAGAGCTGTTCTTGTCTACTATTTCTAGAGTAGAATCAAAATAAGGATATCTAGAAGGAAATCAGGGACATGATGTGTGATGTTTTGTTCTTTGATCTATCTCTTATAAGGTCATCACAAATAAAAAACAGTCTGTACAGTTTACAAACATTTCGAGATAGTTATATTAATAAACATACATTTTTTATGCTGTGTTAGTTGTTTTCTATAAAAAATATCTTATAATTTTTTACAGTTTTATATTTTAGAAAAACACAAAAATATAAATCCCGCAACACCAATAGTTACTACTTTCGCAACTCTGGAGCACTTATTTTTCCGAAACATAAAAAGTATTTAAAAAAATAACGAAAACAGACCCTTTACTCTTCCATAAAGCTGTGCAGTACACTGCTTTATTTTCTTAAATCAGAACCAAATGTGAGGAAATACCGGATCAAGATAAGGATTTTTCTTGTTCAAAAGAGACATTATACTTTCCATGGGTATTGTTTAGCTGCATTATATACTTACAACTGATGTTAATTTTTTGTTAACTAGTCCTTATTTTGTTATAGAAATGTATTTCCTTAGTTTAGTATTTACTGTGTAACAAAACCTGACGCTTGACACTGATATGTATATAGTCTAATGACAATAACGATTTTTGATTTTATAAATAATCCATTAAGCAAATATATTTAATTTTATTTAATTTAAATAAGCCAAACATTTATAAATATCAAGGTTGTTTGGTTTTGGTTATTGCTTTTGCTTGATAAAAAAATATAAAAACTGATGGGTGTGGGGGTATTTTTGTACAATTTATACACGTTTTAGTTAAAGTGTTGAGAGGGAAGTAGAAAATGGATTTTTATCATCAAGATTTTATTAGTGGCGCGGAGCTGAGTCTCTTCTCGTTGTAGCGATCTCGCGAAGTGTGGTTTGCTCTTCTGGAGCCTGTTTGACATTAGGTTTTGGACGTATCACCACTCGATCATTTTACTGAGATTTTTGTAGGGGGATGAAGCGGAGTGAGTAATTCGTGTTATACACTAAGAAGATTCTGTACATATATATTTGTTACGTCTTTTGGCTTGAAGTGATACAAAAACAAATAAAATCGATACACCCAAATCAAACTTGGATACAAAAAGTAAATCAAAATAAATAAATCTCTTCATTAACCAATACTGGACAAAGAAGAACATCGGGTGTTATGCGAAACGATTTATCAAACGAAAATATACCTGTGGATAAAATTGTCAGATTAAACCTTATTTAAAAAGTTATTGTAGAAACCTCATAACTGCTAAGACAACTATGGAAAAACACTTAAAGGAATGATCACGAATTATTGCGATTTATTATTGATTTATTTATTATTGATTTATTGCGATAGCAAGCGTGTAAATAGAAAGTTATTGAAGTGGAGTGTACAAAGAAGTTGACAAGAGCCCCGACCCACGTAATCTTCAGGGATAGTAAGCTGATACTGTTCAACAAACATTAGACAACCTGCAGGGATAGTATAGACGCTGTTATGTTGACCATTTTATGAATATTAGTGAAATTAAACGTCTTAAAATTAATAATTGCGAGAAAAATGTAATACAAATGTCAATATTTTGTATATATAGATAATATATACAAAACAGATGTATAATATTTGTATATATTCTGTGCATATGAATATAATTGTATTTTCTGAGACCGAGATTTCAACAGCATTTTCCAGATTGTTCAAATTGCTGAGTTTTCTCTTTTCTCAAGTAGAATGGCCCAATAAAACAACTCTAACTGCTAGTTTGGGAGCCAGGGCCTCTCGAATGTAGTTTTAAATCTTTTCAAATTTTATTAAGTCTTTTCCTAGCGATAGGTTTACCGCGCAAGTTACAATATAGTAATCATAGAAATACAAAATATTGTTCATCGGTAAATCTAAATCGAATACTAAAGGTCAACAAGTCTGTATTAAACTTTAACGTAGGATTAGTGCATATTCTCTAATACTTAACCCAGGATGTGAAATCAATATTGCAGGTATGTCTGGGCCTGGTTGGTCGGGATGATAGTAATATGTTTAAGGCTGCAGACCAGAACGCCCCAGGCCTTTGTCAGTCTGGGGGCTAAGCCTGACGAAATTAATGTTTGCTTTACAGTTTCATTAAGTTACGCCAGGCTAAATATAGTAATTATTATTACAAGTAATTTAAAATCAAACATTTTTTCAAAAGAGACAGCTGGAAAAACTATGAAATGGTTAATGAATTTTTGAGTGTTAAAATCTCTTAACGATAAGTTTGTTGTGGGTCTTAAATTTGTAAAAAAATATGTCAGAACAATTATAAATTGCATATGCGCATATGTGGTCCCTTATAACAAGCGGGTTATTACTGAGTGCTGATAAAAATCAGTTCATCTCGTATATCTTGATAAATATTTATATTTGATCATCTAAACAGCTTTTCCCTTACTGAGATATTTAGTAATAATATTTCTTGTATGGCCAACTACAACCAAACTTATTGCATAACTGTTTTCACTGAACCCAAATAATCAGAGTTAAGATTGCAGTTTAATTAGGTACGTTAACAAGATTAATTATTCAGTGGAAAAAATTGGAAAAAAATCTGGGTAGATTGTTACAAGATGAAATTAAAAATCCCAAATCAAACTTTATAAAAACTGTAAGTATGAAATTAAAGATGCAGTTTTTCTCCTAACAATCTTGACAAGTTTAATAAGAAAACAATTCTTACTGAGAAATTACATATATTGTTAAGTGGATATCTTTACAAGGTACAAACACCATAAAGATACGCAGACGAATTTTATTTCCTAAACCCATATAATATTTCCATGGTACGGTGAAGAAAAATTAATATATCTACAAGAAATTCTGAAACCCTCTTCAAGTCAAAACTGTGAATTTGATACATGGAGCAAACGATAACGTATCCAGTTTGAAGTTAACTTTGAAATAGAGTTGGAACTCACCACGAGCTTTATATCAGTGACAAATACGAATTTTATGTTGTGCAACGGTAATAGTTATTTTAATAAATAATCACATTATTTTTTTACACGATTATTTGGTTTTAGATATAATATATAGTATAATAGTATAACAAAAAAACACTTTACTATGATACTATATTGATTAATCTACAAAAAAACAGCTCACTTAAAATGTACAGTGACAACCCAGTTATCAATGTTTCCACAAATCATGACCTGAATTGTTAACCGTAGTTATCATTCAAGAGATTAAAAAAATAACTTTACAACTCTGCATTACTAAGATGTGGTTACTATCTGTTAGGATTGCAAATAACAACAAACAATATGTTCAAAATGTGCCCAATTATTTGTATTAAGTGCCTATTAGATGAGACTCGTAGTTTAAAAACTAGTGAAATGGCTTGTAACATAAGTTATGTGTCATAAAAGTCATACAATACAAAATAAATGTTCAAGTTGTTATGATTTGTAATCTCGTTGCTACCATCTGGCACTTAATTGAGATTTCCATCATCAATCATGATAATTTTTCTTTGTTCCATCTGTTTTTGGAAGTAAATTAAATGTGTAAAAAAAGTTTTTCATCGGGGTTTGCTCTATACAGAACGTGTTGTAAACATGATATTGAGACATCGATTACTATTACGACAAAATATTTTAACATATTAAAACGTTTGTTAGAAACAACTAAACTTGGAATTTTTCTGTTTCAGAACTTTGTCCCGATACTGTATAAATAGCACTGGAACAAGATGAAACTATAATACATCACGATACATTCTCAATGAAGCTTGGTGGGTGACAAAACATGGCACTGACCACCAACTCTGGCTCCGTTCCAAATAATACATGCCAGAGAACGCGCCAGTTTATGATGTTATGTTTCGGGTCGCAAATAAATTAGACCTTTATTAAATTTTTTATCCAAACTATTTATTTGAGGAAAAATCCGCTTTGTTTCTTCCAATATTTGAACATAAGAGAATCATATTTACCTCTGCTATCACAAATGTATGTAATAACAAAGTTATGAAACTTTAATTTTTCTATTCTTTCCGTTTTATCCATAAGAATAGCTTCAACCTTTTTATTACAGCTTCCATGTTATCCTTTTGAAGAATGCCGTGCATAATTTATATTAATACAATTATTATTTTTAAATTTGTTCATTGCTTGAGGTAGGGTTAATGCTATCTACAACTTGAATATGTCTGCTTTATTCTTAAGACATCTTCACTTGAAGATTTTGTACAAATAGTGCATCTCGCTTTGTTTTCTACACAACCAAGTCCCTACAAAATATTGCGTAATATGAACTTGTTGCGATAAATACGTGTAGCTTAAAGTTATGATGCATGTATACAGAATATGTAGACAGATGAATAACATTCTGAATACAACGTATAAAGACTAAGGATGGAAGAGGAGAGAGAAAGAGAGAGAAACAGAGAGAGACAGAGCGATTTCTTATTTCAGGTCTCCATCAAAGGTAATGGAAAGACATGTCATAAACAGCAGATGAACTTACTTAATATCTGTCTGATCGTTGGAGTTGCTTTGTCTCTATGTCGTCTCGTGTAGGAGCAAGTTTATGTAGCATTCATCATTGTCATGACCATACTATATATTGTGATGTTTATTCACACATAAACATGGCAATATATGTAATAAAAATATAATGTACTAAAACACAATTTAACACGTTTAACCAATATTTGAAAAGCATTTCCAGTACCTATGGAAATCGGTTGGGTAGTGTTTGTGAGAAAGTCAGAGGGGTCTCTCATTACGGGGTTATTATTTTGCATTTTACTATTTCATAAATCCATTTTTAAACTTAGGATTTTTAGATCTTTGAACTAAGACTACAACTAAGTCACCAAATCCTTGCTGTTTGCTGACTTAAAAATGGTCACCGAAATATAAAACTTGGAAGATCATTGCGATCTACAAGTATACCTATACAGAGTAAAACAGTGAAGTGACAGGAGCAACATGTCTGTTGACTCCAGCAAACATTCTGGTTTTAATAAGTAAGTCCCTTATGTAAAGTAAAGAATAAGATATAACAGCCAACGTGTATATTTTAAACTAGGCTTGTCGCCGTTGGGGGCTTCGCCCCAAACCCCCTTTTGGACTTCGCTTCGCTCACTTGCATTCCTCAGTCAACTCGAGTTTAAATCAAACTCAACTATTGTAGTTCATTAACCAAAGAAAAACTACACAAAAATTACCTTTGGTGAGCACATTAACACTGACACAGGCGGTCCCATATCGGTTTGATATCGAAACATTTGACCAACCGGCTGCTTGTTAGTTTTATCGAATGAACTCTCGACTACGATGGTTGTTTCGAGGTGAATAAAAGCGAAAAATAAAGTGCTTACTCAATCAAAGTAAATCAGATATAAATAAAAGTTGTGGTTACAATGTTAAATTTGAGTTCCACAAATGGATTTACGTGTAAAAAACAACAAATTAGACTTCAGTTCACGACAAAATTATAGCAACCTAACCTAACCTAACTCCGCAGACCGCTGTTCGTTGTGCAACATAATTACAAATAAATGAATTTGTAAAAACAAGAAAGTCAAATTGAACAGAAATAAATTGCAGCCACAAAAAGTAAGCATCAAAAGTAGGATTCAAACCCGTGACCACATGATCTTGAATCATCTGACAACATATCCACTGGGCTACTGGGCTAAATTCATTCGATAGAAAAACCAATCGGTTGATTACATTTTCCAATATCGTAACAAACGATATTCGCCATACTGGACCTCCCGTGTAGGCGATAATGTGCTCACCTTGTTTTGTAACAGCTGATTTATATAAACCTCATGTGAGCAAATTAGTATCACCTACATGGGCGGTTTTTTTAAAATCAGCTTATACAAACATGTGGTATTAACCAAAGATAGTGTGCTTTCACTAAACGGCTTTCCAAAACTGTACACATTTAAAGGGCCAAAATACTCAAAATTACTTCTTCTACGATGAATAGCGGCTAAACGGAGGATCGGATCTTAAATCTGACGAAAAATCGTTAGTTTAAAATTAAATTTTTTACAACTTTTGTATTTAACATTTTTTCCATCTTTTACCTTTTCCGTACAAAACGCGCTCAAAGTGGAAAAATCGAAAAAGTGGAGTTTTGCCCGCCCTAAAAATCCCCAAAAAACTCAAAAATGTTAAGTATTGGTAATTTTTCTGGGAGTTTCTCGTCAAGAGCTTTAATTCAAGTATGGGGGTTCGATTACGGGAAGTGCCTCATAGTTTATGTCAGTGAATGAGTGAGTGAGTGAGTGAACCCGTCTAGCTTTATATAAGTAGATTGCAGGTCAATGTATACTTAATAACTTACTTATACTTATACTTATACTTATAGCTTACTTAATATCTGTCTGATCGTTGGAGTTGCTTTGTTTCTATGTCGTCTCGTGTAGGAGCAAGTTTATGTAGCATACATCATTATCATGATCATACTACATATTGTGATGTTTATTCATACCATAATAAATAGCTACTATAGTATATATATATGTTAATGTGTATATATATATATAGATATATATGTATGACTATATATATATATATATATATATATATATATAGTCATACCATAGTAAATAACTAGAAAACCTCAATCCGACTCTAAATTTAAAATAACATGAATATGTTTGGTCAAATTCTACTAATAAGTACCTACCCATGTTCAGCTTTATTAGCGAATTTCCCCTATAGGGAAGAAGCTATTACGGTAGTCGGCATAGTAAGACCTAGGCCCGGGACCATGATAACTTTTCGTTTTGAGGTCCCCAGACCTCAAAAACACCATTCGTTCGAAACTGTATATATATATATTTTTATGGCTAATCTAAACAATTTTTCATGTTTGAATTTCACAGATAAATCTTCCCAAGAATCTATAAGATATTTGGATTTGGATATATTTCTGGATAAAAGCTTTCTTAAAACCAAAATTCACGTCAAAGAAACTAATAAAATGCAATATCTTCATTACAGCAGTTGCCACCCAGCACATGTCAAAAAGTCTATCCCCAAAAGCCTGTCAGTTAAAGCCAAATCATTATGTACTGACTCAAAATATTACAATTCTTACTTATCTAAACTAAATAATGCCATTGTCCAAAGAGGTTATCCTCAAAAACTAATAAAAAAAACAATTTAAAAAGCGAAAAACACGCTAAGTTCCACCAATTTTATAGACGATCCCAAGTTTTTAACATCCTATTTCCCTGGCCTTCACCGAATAAATTCAATTATGAAAACAGGATTCGAACTTTTAAAAAACTCTTCCTTAACAGAAAATATGTTTTCTAGACCACCTAGGATGGTTTTTCAAAGACCTCAAAATTTAAAGAACATGCTTGTAAGGCCCAAGCTTGAAAATAGTAATTTCAATTTGGCCCATGGATGTGAACTGTGTAATAAACTGCGTTGCGGTATATGCAAAATTATGTGTAAGACAGACCGCTTTTGAAGCACAGTAACGGACAAAGTTTACCCGATAGCTGGACACATGGATTGTTTATACAACCATGCGATTTACCAGCTAACGTGTAAGCTTGTCCTAAGGACAAGCATCCAACTCCTTACGTGTTCGGATGACAGGACATCGGTTTTCTGTCAACCATAAAGACAAACACAAGCCGGTGGCCTTACACGCTGTTCAGCATAATGCTGAGTTTGAAGATTGTTTCGATCTTAAAGCTATTCACAAAATCCAAAGTGTTGAAAACAAAGAACTAAATTACATGAATTTGAGAACAGTCGAATTGGCTCACCAGTTAGTTTTAAGAACGAAACAACCACATGGACTCAACATTCGTTAATTTTATATATTTTTGCTCCTTATTCTTTCTACAGTATCAAAATAGTTTTATTCCACATCATCTGATCTTAACCAAATGTGTAAATAGCATCTGATCTATTGTTTTATATTTTATTTTTCATTAATTTTTGTGCTTGATAAAGATATTATATCGAAATATTGCAAAAAAATGGTTTTAATTTCTTAAATGAATATTTATTATATATATATATATATATATATATATATATATATATATATATATATATATATGTCCGTGAGCACGATAACTCTCATAAAAATGATCCGATTTTGATGAAACTTGGTATAAACGTTTATAGCAACATTTATGGCTTTAAGTTCGAAAACCAGCTAGATCGCTTCATTCGAAGGGGTATTTTGGGAGGGTTTTATACCCCAAAAATGTTTTTTTTTAAAATTGTTTACATATATTTTTTGAAAAAGTCAAATGTTAGTTTTTTCATTGGAATAATCTTAAAAAGACGCACAATTTGGTGTTTTGATCATTGCTCTAAGTCAAATGGTTAGAGAGATATTGAAAGTGCTAAACACAGTACGTTGTCCAATGTTATTCTTATGGAGGATAAGAAAAATTGTACGAGGGTCATCCAAAAAGTAAAGAACGTTTTCTTACTGCACCTAGCGCAGCTCTCCCATCACCACGATTGCGAGTGTGGCAGTCCACTCACCTCCCCACCAAAGTATGAGCTGAGTCTCCTTGCTGTGCGGTCACACGTTTTATTCCTACAGCGATTTAAATTAGCGGCGGTAAACGAAAATCCCGCCAAATATAAGATACGCAGTGTTATTCTGTTTCTGAGTTAAGAAATGCCCAGACCTAGACATTTTTTGAAAACACCAAAGAAGTTTTATGGTGAAAGAGCAAAAAAACAAGATCTTAAATTGATGTAATGTGCTAAGATTTTTGCAGCTGTTTTCCTCAAATTTTCCTCAAGTCTTTCTTTCAAATCATCTTTAACGAGCAATAACCTGCCACGCCGATCCTCGTCGTTCACGATGGATTCTCTTTCATTAAACCGGTTGCATCATTGTTTCCCCTGAATATTCGACTTGTAGACTTGTTTGCACTTTCACGATAAACTTTCTTTGGTGTTTTTCTAAAAAAATTATATATTCCCGAAAATTTTTAAATTCAGAAACTGAATAATACTGCGTATTTCATATTTGGCGGGATTTTCGATTGCAGCCTCCATTTTGAATAGCTGTAGAAATAAGACAGGTGACCGCATAGCAACGAGACTCGGCTCATACTTTGGTGGGGAGGTGAGTGAACTGCTACACATGCAATGGCGGTGATGGGGGAGCTGCGCTAGGTGCAGCAAGCAAACGTTCTTTATTTTCTGGATGACCCTCGTATATCTCGCTTATTTATCAAATTATCCTGATAAAACATGGTATATTGCTTCATATCGTTGTGGTATATTGATATTTGCACTAAAACACATTCTTTGGCCGATAGTTCCCGTAGCAGCAAACCTGCGTACTCAGATCCCATGTTATTCTTTCTTATGGAGAATAAGTAACGTGTTATCTCCCTTAATTATGAACATAAATTAATAAAATTTGGTATGTTGCTTTCCCTTCTTGAGTTATATTGATATTTGTATAAAACCCCATTTTTTATGTTCCTTGCTTCAGCAACCCTGCATACTCAGCCGCCATGTTATTCTTATGGAGAAATATAAAAGTGTCATAAATAGTTTATTTATGAATGTATATTGATGACACTTGGTATGTGGCTTTTTGTGGTATTAAGATACATATGTATGCATTGGAAACTCGCTGAGTATACAGGTTTGCTGCTACGGAGGTATTTCTTATATACAACCTTCATGCCGGGAATTTAAATTAAAAATAGTCATTCATGTTACCTGTACATAACAGGAACGTATTTGTACTAAAACCTATTTATATAAATAATAAAGTCCTTGCTGTTACGCACCCTCTTTTATTCCCGCGGAGATATCGAGTGTCGCAGTGCGGACTAATCTGACTGGCAAAATATGTATGCCATTCCATTGCAAACTAAAAGTAACTAAGATTTAATAATAGTGCTTTGTTTTTGAAAATATATTTCATTACTATCCCTAGCAATCCCTTAAAATAGCGTTCCTTTAAAATCATATAATTATAGAAATAATTTAATCTCAGCTCTACCTTTTCTGTATTCTACAATTGGAATATGTATTCGAATAACATT
This sequence comes from Allygus modestus, assembly GCA_963675035.1. NCBI lineage: Eukaryota > Metazoa > Arthropoda > Insecta > Hemiptera > Cicadellidae > Allygus > Allygus modestus. The sequence goes on from OY776114.1 coordinate 133,508,645, forward strand.
TGCATTTACGTTTGAAATAAATGTCCTAAATCCGATAGAGTTTTATATTTATCAATTATTGTACATAGCATATGTAGGCTTCAAATAAACTGTTGTTATATTGCTAAATGTAATGCAATAACCTTTTCATATCACGTGTCAGTTTAACTCGATGAGGGTGTCGAAGGAAACAATCCTCCAACTAAAAACGATTTTGCTAATGGCTTCACTCACCAGTGATTTTACGACTTTTGTTGTTTCAAATTAGGTTTTATTGTTCCAGTGTTGCCTCTGTCAATAAAAAAGAACGCCTTTGATATATTTCCAACTGTGTAATATGTATTCTCGGAAATACAACAAAAGCAATAAATGCAGGATCGACATTTAGGTTGAAATTGAGTCAAGTGGGAAAATTTACATTCTGAAACGAGCAATTTAAAACTAAGAACACAACGTTAACTGAATTTTTGCCAATCATATAGTTTAATTTGGTCATACAATTTCTGATGAAATCATTATTTTTTTAAAACTAACGTAAATGTTTTTACCAATTAATTAGTTATAACACGTTTTTAAAACCGGTAGGATTACGATAATTTAAAACATAAGTATAAATGTTGTAATATATGCAATCGTTTAAAAGTTTCAATTAAATCCATTAAAGTTTACATTAAAAGTGCGACATACTGTTCATTATATACGTAACGGTGCAATATCATAAATCTGAAAATGTATAGTATTGAAATCTTTTTGACTAGTAATTTTTATGCACTTTGGATAAAATTCGTACATTTTGTGGCCCTAATAATTCTTCATAAAATGCCTCTCATCACATGTTTCATATTTTCTGCATAAAGAACGTTTTATAGGTTTCGCATAGGCCGATAAAAGCAAGGCTGCATTTTGCGTTACGTGAAGGCAAAGGGAGGAACCGTAAATGGTCTGACCGCACACATTCTCCTTCCGCTGCAGATAATGTAATCACAAGGCGGATGATCTCTGTCCGCAACCTCCCCTTCATCACCACTCATCCCTCCATCCCTTCACTCCCTCATCCCCCACCAAACCCTCCATCCCAGTTATCACTCGGATGCAAGATACGTTTAACCCACTACTGTAAGGACAGATAAAAACAAATTTGTTTACACAACCACGTTTACACAAAATGACAAAACCAAAGGAATTTACTCATAAGAGAATTAAAATTGGCCAATGATTAGAAATTACATGATTATAACATGATTGCTTTTTATCCAAGATGCATTATTTAAAAAGTAATTGCCATGCGTAGAAGTCTGCTAGTATAACAAAATAGGTTTGTAGAATGAAAAATTGCTGTGCTGAGGAACAATTCAAACTTTCAGGTTGTATCTCAGCATTATTTCCAGACTCGGACATGTTAACATGTTAGTGCTTCAGTCTTAATGTTAACTACTGCCGAACACCTCTATACGATGTCTCACGTTTATAGGAATGTCAATGTTACAAGAGTAACTAAAGAAAGATTAACGAAATACGTATTCAAACATGAAAAGCCATTCACGTAGTAATGTATGTACAATGTATTATTTATTTTCACATGTTGTAATTTTTGAAATGCTTACATTAAAAATGAAATATGTGCACGAATAAATTTCCCAATTATAATTCAGCTTATGTTACTTGACTTGATACAAATTTCAATTGTTTTAAAATATAGGTTTAATAAATATTCATTAAATTATGGTTTTTATTGGTATAAACATAATTTATTTCATAAGAAATTAAAATGTGTGAAAGTGAAACACAGTGTAAGAGCCTTTGAATTTTCTTGTAATCGAAAACATTTGTTATATGGAGTATGAGGAACGTCAGTTTCAGCAGAATATACTATTCATTTCGACCACTATTTGGACATTAGTCATATTGCAAGCATTGTTATCCACATGGTAAAATATTTACAAGATGCATGTTTATTTAAATTGTGATAGAATATGTTTCTATTAATTTGACTAGGAAATTATGAAAAAATGTTAAAGCTGTATTTTTATTCCTGAATTTTTAGCTTGAGTTTGCAAAAAGGCAATAGTTTGTTTACGTCTGTTTCTTTCAATCAACGTGCTTCTAATATCAAAATCAATTACTTTTACCCTATAACTTGATACTTATTTAGTGTAAGTTTCTCGTAGGTAGATACTATGTATTACTTATAATATCTCAGACATATTCAGGTTATAATGAGACTGAAATATAACTTGGGCATTGTCTTTATCATCCAACGTGACTCATGCCAAAAAGCCCAAAGCCCTAAACCGCGTTAAAGCACGTTTGGAAGACATTTAACATCTTCTATGCTATGGAAAAGATTTTTTTATTAATTTTAAAGTTGTTAAGGGACTTATATGTAATATTTTTTAAATACAAATTGAACACTTTAAAACTGGTTAGCACAAAAACCTAATATTTTAAGTAATGCCATACAACGGGATAAAAAAGTAACTAGAAAGGTCATGGAGTTAAGCGGGTAAATATAAATAGGCCAAGCATTCATGTACTGAGGGTCCTCTCACTGAAGGCCTTTGAGACACAAGCCTTTAAGAAGATTTAGGCACTGAGTCAGAACCGTTTCATGTTTCAAAGTGTACCTTGATGCTATATGAAGACTATTTACCCACCAAAAAGAATCCCTTGAAAACATAATCTACTTTGTAACATTTTCCTTCCATGAAAATATGTTTTGAACGTATTTTAGTGGTAATAACTTATTTAAAACGAGTGACGCAATATTTATTTTCTTTTTTAAAACAAATAAAGTTTACTTTTGCAATATTAGAATGTTGACTAGCAATCCCGGGTTTTACCACCCGGGGCAATTTTATGTCTTTAAGCCCCACGATGCATTAGCCTTTCTAGTTTCGTTTCTAAATTCCTAATATTTGTTTTTAAATGTTAAGGCAGTAATGCTGTAAAATTATTACCTAAAATTTTCCATTCCTTTATTCAAAAAATCTGCATAATTACTAAAACTAGGGTGCCATGGATGAATTATGGTAAAAAAAAAACTGCGTTTTAAGAAATAAGCAAACATATCATTCCACTCGCTGTAAATATAAAGACAATTAATTGTATTGACTAAAGTGAGAACTTAATGAGTACACGCGTTTCCCCCACACAGTTTAAAGCATAAACATCAGGTAGTATAGACTGCGGTTGCTCACCTGGGTAGACTTCAATACCATACACCACGGTTAATGAGGCGTAGGGTCGTGAACTACGCCTGCTTATCATAGATACTGACCCTCCCGCCCATAACATCTGACCCCACTCCATAGAGGAAAACCGTTTCTTGATACTGCCTAAAGCTTATGAGATAAAAGGCGTACATTGGTTGTATGGAATCGTTGTTACTTGTTTGACGCTTCACAGAGATGAAATAAGGATAGGTATGATCGTAAAGTACGTGGATTTGGTCTCCTAGTGAAGATACGGGGGAAGTGTGTGGCTGGATGTCCATTGTGTTTTATTGTACTAGTTCCGTGGTCCTCAGTTCTTAGGCGGTGACGTTCCCCCGTGAGATAGTGACCTCTGATTGTTATACTATTATTTATTTTCTATACTAGCTCGAAACATTTCTTTAAATGTCGAATTTTAAAGTAGTTATTATATCGTAATGTTCTGATAAAACTACCGTCTATCGTGAATAGATTTTGGTCAGAATCTTAGAAGAATCTTAATATAACTATAATGGATGAGGAAGCATCACATTTAAGAGCTGTAGTACTATTGAAGATCAGTACAATCATAGTTAGCCATAATAGAAATATGTTTGCTAGATCAAGTCCAAGATGGGAAAAGTGTGACATTAAAGTGAAAAGCTTGTATAGTTCAGTTTAATACTAATATTTGCTATTGTAATTGCACATTAACACGTATAATGAAAAAAAAAACACTTTAACAAAATATATATGTTCAGTCGAATTTGTAATCTTTAAGCCTTTTCCAAGATGTTTACCGAATTCACACAAGGTGATTTTAAACAACATAATGTCAATAAATACGTTACAGCTTCACCATCTGCCTTCTTTCCAAAAAGCTTCATTATTTTTAATGTATACTGTTAAATTCCCTAATAATTATGTTAGGCTCTCCCAACTCGGGAAAACGAGAGAGCAAACTTGAATTCTGGTAAGTTTCGGACTACAGACCGCCACAGGGCTGGGGCGTTCCGGTCTGAGGCCTTAAATGTATCACTGGAGCCGACCCACCATCCCAGACAGCTCTGCGTTATTGAATGACCATATTGCTACTTTATATTAAATCATACATACCTAAACTAATACATAAATGAATAACTGAGATTACGAATTTGGTGCATTCAGAAAAATTTAAGAATTTGTTAAAGTGTACATTATGTACTTTAGGTTTTCTTTTAATGGATTTTTACTTGGGCTCCAAATCCATCACTAATTTTTGAATTTTGTTTGGTGGTTTTCAACCCACAAAATGATTATTTTGTACATATTTTAGAGTCAAATTTAAATTCATATTATAAAAAGGCATATGCCGCACCGCTAAAGAATAAAACAGGATTGGTAGTAAGAAACACTTTAAAAACTATTTTGTCAAACAAGTTTAAAATATTCGTTCTCATATTAGAAAATATTACTGAAGTCAGCAGGTTCCTGAATAAATAATAAACCAGAACTGTGATCACTATCACCCATACTCTACCACTAAATCAGCTGTTGTGAAATGTTCCGGGGAACTTTAAATGGTTGGTTACTTTTACTATTTAGTTCACAAATAGATTGGTCGGGTTTATATCCATAATTTTAACACAGTAACTTAATAATAAATAAATCAATAGTTGTAGAGCCTAATACAAACCGCCAAAAATTATAAATCTATAAATAAAAAGTTGGTATTTAAAAATATTTAATATCATACCGGTAGACATGACCAGCCAGATTGGCACTTATTTTCTTTTTTTTAGGAAAACGCAACAAACAAATCTAATAAAAAGTAAATATCTGAGGAGTACTATTTTCAAATTGTATTTGAGTTTAGTAAACCTATATAATATGCAGGCTGGAAACTTGTGGCGTGTCTTTGAAAATACTGATCTAGGTTCCTTTTTGAAGGGGGATCAAGGGAAAAGTGTCTTTAAACTATTATAGTTCTACTACTCGCCCCATTAAATTATAATTTTAATCTCTTAACAATTAAATTGGAAGGTAATAAATTAAACTTGACATTTAACACTGTTTATATTTTTTTAACGCGTCACAACGGCAAGGCTAAATATATAGGAAATGCAATGAGAAAACTACAAAAACTATTTAAACTACATTCAAAGGGTCATAGTTACTGAACCAATTGAGTTGTTTTTGCATTCCTCTATAGTTAGAGTAAGAAATAACTCGACCGTTAAAACCACGTGAAAAAAACATTATATTTACCCCAAAACATTCATATACTAAATAGTAAAGATTACTTTTCATCAATAAAATTCAGGTACTTCATGATGCATAAATGTTTAATACCGTCTTCAGATGGGTGTATGTCACAGGTGTTAGTGACTACCTTCCCCAGCAAGTTCTAAGTGGACGATGCAGTGTTTGTAGAACATTATCAGTTTACTGACCCTGGAGTTATCGTAGATAGGGGATCCACACAACTGCTTTGTTGTCTTTACTTCAAAATCCTATAAACAAATTAAGAAATGTTTAAAAGGCATAAAATTGTTAAAAGTTATGTTTTATACTTTTTACATAAATTTAATTTGCTAATCAAACGGTTTCGTTGAGAAGTGTGAAGGGCATTTCATTTGGTACAATATTGTTTGTGAACACAATTACGTAATGGCGCGCAACTCAATGTATATCCCAATTAAGCTTGTAGCTCCGAGGGATTTCCCGTTGCGTGATGCCATACGATATGATGGTGCCTAAGCACAGTCTAGTTGTTACAAAGCATAACGTTGTCCCTCGGCCCCTCAGTAAATCCACCACTCACCACCACCTGGCTGTTAACAGGGTCTGGGTCTGACAACGGGTGATAACTGTAATATTCACTACCCTCTTGGAGTTTACCAGTGTTCGTTTTCATATACGGTAATACAGTATACAGTAATACAGTAATTGGGTTGCATTGCTGCTGTTATCATCAATAAATCTACTTTTTCTGTAGAGTATGTAATTATGGTAGCCTTTTATTGTAGCTTAAAACTCTAAAGGTAGCCAGCAAGTGAAATTACAGCTATTACTTAAAGTGAAATTAAATTTCCAGTTATTTTATTAGGTAGATAAATAATAAAATTCCAATTATTCATAAATTTTCCGTCTTTTTTGCGTTTTAAGTAAATTCGAATAGTCCTCATTGTATGTTACAATGTTTTTAGTCTTTTATTTTTTTTTTGTTTTGTTTATTTAGTCCAAAATAACATAAACAAAATTTAATTTTTAGGCATCCATTTAATGTTTTTACTATAAATGTAGATGATATAAAAAACGAACCATCTAACAATAATTTGCTATACGATTATGTTGCAATTCATTCAGACTTATTATAATTACATTTTGTAACAATTGAAATAAAATATAATAACTTGTTTCTTGATCTGCATTATCTTTTATATAAAATGTTACAAAACGTAAGTATAAAAAGTCCGAAAGAATTGCAACATAATTGTATTGCAAATTATTATTGGATGGTTTGTATTTGCTAGCATCTACGTTTATAATAACAAATGAAATAGACGTCTAAAAAATAAATGTTTGTTTTAATGTTATTTTAATGTAAACTTTAAATCCTGTAACATACAATGAGAACTATAATCATTTACTTTTAATGTAGTAAAAACATAATAATGTGTAATAATAATTTGTTTTTTGTTTTGCAGTATCAAAACCAAGTCTGATCTAAGTTAATGAACTGCTAACAGAGATTAATTAAATGTACAAATTTTCTCTTGCATTATACATAACATGTGACTTGTTCACATTGAGAAACGGTATACATTTGGGACTACATATAGACACAATAAACAACTTAACATTAACTAAGATGTTTGTTGTTTACCCATACAATATTTACAGTGGAGTAAAACACATTTCGTTACAAGAAGTGCTGAAACTGTCTCCGTATCTGATACCGGCGAAGCTGATACTTGGCACAAACAATAAGATATCTAGTTTCAAGTTAACTTAGTTGAAAATCAAATTGGATCCCACCGAGATGTTCATCCTACTGTAAACATACTACTGAAAGCTGAACATTCTAACTGTGATATTTATTGTAATACATACCAAACAGGCTATTTTAATTTGTTGATGTTGATTTTAATAGTTGTTTTAAGTTGTTAATTTAAGATGTTACTGACCCAATGTGTGCTTACACTTATATTTATTTAAAAAATATATTGACAATGTAATATGTATTTTAAAAGCTCAATTATCATTTTTTATACGCAAATAAGTTCATTTGCAATAGGAAATATTGTTTGAATGTTAAACACGAATGATAACTGCTTTTACTATAACTTTTTCCCTCTGAAAGTTATTAGCTTATAGCTTTTCAGAGAATAAAATAACATTTTCAATAAATGTTTAATAATAGAAACACATACAGTCAGAAACGAGTTTAAAGACATTAGTAATATATAATCGAATAGATTGCGCCTTTGAAAGTTGTCTTAAAAGGTTACCTTTTAAACGACGTTATTTGTATATTTACGTGAGTAATGACAGATTACTGAAAATGTATATACATTTTCGGAAGTAAACTTTTGTCATGTGTTTTTTTTTATTTTGTATATACATATACAATAAAAACATGTGATCAAAACGAAATAGATATTCCGAGTTATACTAAGACCAAGTAGTAATACTTATCACCCCAATTTCATATTTACATTTACTTCGGCCTAGTCTGTCAAAACAGTACTGCAGAAAGATTAACTAAAATATGTTGTGATATATTCCCCGATGAAGCCAGAACGGACACAAAACACTACATTGACCGCCGAGTTTAGTTCCTTCTAACGATAAAATGAAATCAAAAGGTAGCTATTATACAACAAATAAACAGACTGCATGTAAACTAGTTTTTTACGGCTATCGTTTTGTCGACATATTGACTGCAACTTTACCTTTGGGTTCCGCCCAACAGGTCAAGAAAAACTTCATGTTTGCCTAAAAGAGAAGATTTTATATGTTCCGAGCATTTCTTTAAGTAATGTTTATTAACTGAGGGATTTATCAAGGTTTGTTTCAGAAAGCGACCGACATGCAACGTTTTAACCGGATATTTGTGGATATTTGTGGAGTCTATGTGGATTTCTTTTGCTTTAGGATTTTTGTGTTTTATTGAGTTTTCTTATAATAACAGTAATTATTTCTGAGCGTGATTGAATTAAGTGACTGAGCGTAAATTATTGTTAAGTAAAAGATGACCTTTTCTGTAATAGTGACATCATGCAAAAAATGTGATAGAAATAAACAAAGAGGAAAGAAATAAAGTGAGAGGGAGAGAGACAGATTTCTTATTCCAGGATTCCATCAAAGGTAATAGAAGGAGAGGTAACAATCAACAGCTGAACTCGCTTAATGTCTGTCAGACTGATGGCGTTCCTTTGTCTCTAAATCGTCTTGTAGATGCATCTAGATCATATAGCCTGTATAAAATAGCGATGTAAAACTATTCAAAAAATTCCAAAACATAGCGTAAACAAAATTAATAAATAATTTAATTTAGGATATTAGGATTCTTATATTTTATGTAGAGTTTGCCCTTACTGCTCACAATCCAAAACAAACGAACAAGATTCACATATGCCCTTAAAGCAATAGGGCTGTTCAGACTGGAACTGACTGTGTTTCCAGAAATAATAAAGTCCTTGCTGTTACACGTCCTCTTTATTCCAGCGGAGCTAACGATTGTCGCAGTGCGGACTAATCTGACTGGAAAAATATGTATGACAAATATTTCCTTTGTGAAAAAGAAAATGTTAAAAATTTTAAAAATTTGTTTTTTTACAGTGCCTCATGTTATTAAAAGCCTTTAACGTTTTTCGTAGATAACTATTATAGCTCAGCTTCTTATTTCTCTTCAAGCTAAGTAGTTTTAGTGTATATATAACTTATTTTAAAAGTAGGTATGGCACAACTCTCATAGATATATTGCTCTTTTTTTCTTCAACTAAGGTAAAACACAATACACATGTGTTGGGATTTGTTAGCTATAATTAGGTAACATGTAGTAGAATATGGAGCACTTTTTACAAATTACGTGGAAAGTATTCCAAAATACCAGACAATATGGTGAATGAATTTTTAAACTAGCAAACATTTATTCAATGACAAAAAAACAATCAATTCATGTGTCACTAACGTTGTTTATAACTAACGTAGATTATTGTTATTCCAGTGTAACTTATTGAAAACTAAAACTCGATTCTGTGAGAATCTTTTCACACAACAGTTAATTGTTCTCATGAAAAATAAACCTATTGCAAAGAATGTAGGAGACAGTTTCACTTTAGGGAAACTAAACCGACGCGGTGGCTCAGAGATAGAGCGTTGGCCTCGAAAGACAGCTGTGATCAAGTGAGCGTTCGATCCCGGCTGACTGCTATGCTACTGTTCACGAGCGGTCACCACTGGTTTGACCATGTGAATATAGCTTTAACGGTACCTCGCTGTATTTTGATCGCCACGCAGGCCTGTTGGCCTACATGGTAGATGACGTTTTTTAGTGAATTTCCTATGGAAAAGTGAACTATTAGCGTGACCAGCACTTGGGTCCATAGATGTTCCTAACGTGACACCCTTGAACACGTTTTGAAGGGTCTCTAAAAACGTTATATATATATATATAGGTGTGTGTGTGTGTGTGTGTGTGTGTGTGTGTGTGTGTGTGTGTGTGTGTGTGTGTGTGTGTGTGTGTGTGTGTGTGTGTGTGTGTGTGTGTGTGTGTTTGCACACTAGCGGTTACAATTTTTGTCCGATTACTTCAAATTTGGTAGAGAGATTCCTTTTTATAATCAGTTGGACAAGTTCGTTGGGCAAAACAATCGGAAAACTCTAACGCCCTTTTTTGGAGATTTTAAGTTTTCAAATTTTTAGTTTTTGGGCCCCAAAAGGTTAGAAAAGCCCCAAATGTACACTTATTGCACATTACCTGATAGAAAATAAAAAGCCAAAGATGTTAAGCCCTCCCTTATCATTCTAGCACAAGCACTTACCGAGTTATTAAAGAAAATGTTAATTGTCAAAATACAGAACGTTGTCTTATGGGGATTTCACACTGGAAAAAGCAGTTTTTCATATCTTATAGTTTTATCACCCCCCCCCCCCCCATACCCCTATACCATCTTGTTATCCCGAAAATACCTCCTTCTAACTTTATAATGTACAACATTGGCATCATATTAGTGAATTTAAATATAACCAGGAGCATGAAAAAAGCCAAAAAATAAAATTTTTAAATTTGCAACAAAATACAACCAGTGTTGGTTTAAACCCTTTATTTGATATTTTTAAGGTTTTAATGCGGAAAATTCAATTCGCTCACGTCAGCGTGCTGCGTGCGATCTCGTTAATGTATAAAGACAAATGGTGGAACCGTAATGGCTCTGATCTCACATACGTGAAATAGCAGAAATTATATATAAAAGTGAAAATGTATGGAAAAATATTTATTTTATAAATTAATATATCAAAGATATTCTTACGTAGAATCAACCAAATCAAGTATTTATTCGCATTTCATAAACTCTTTGCGCAACTTACACTCTGAGAATAAAACTGTTTCTCAACACATAATCCTCTCAACAGTTTACTTAGTCTGCTAAACCTCTACAGAAATATTTTAACAGGTTTATTTGTTAGGACCGTTACCACGCATAAGCGTTTATATTATTTTATACATACGAGCCACAATTGGAACCAGTTTATCCGGGAGCATATTAGTTGTGTGTTAAGCATTCTGGGATTTAGCTCCTAAACATTTTAAAATAAAAAGTAAATATAATCTGATAAAATAAATTGAATAGTATGAGAATAGCGTGGATTTCGTAGCTTTGACAACCCATGGGGCGAATCTCTAAATTCATAGTGGAATTATATTCCTTTACGTTTCTTATTTTACATCTAAATAATAAGAGTTCCTAATTTGACAGCTCACGCATATCAAGAATTTGGAGGAACTTCGATGACACCCCAGGAATTTGCATTTGATATATAACAATAAAATTACGACTTTATCATTAAATACGAATCGATGATGTCCCACAACAAACACACATTGTTCGTTTGAATAATTAAACATGTATTTTTTCATCAGCTAAATAACATTAAAAAATATTAATTACAGTCACAATATTTCTGAAAGCGTTTGAAATACTCGTTTTAAATTGAAGATACAATAGTGAAGAGAATTAACAGATGTATTCAGCAGCAGTCAGCAACGTTGTGGCTAAGGCTCTTACAAGTCTAGCTTGACTGAGACAGGCAATTAGCCTCACAAAACATCTCAGGTGTTGACGGAGTTTATTATAATAGCCACTTTTTTTCTCTATAATCTTTAAAACATCTTAGCGTTTCAAAGAGCAATCCTTCTAACTTATCTCTGCATGAGAAATCGGTGGTTCTATATGTTGTAGCCTGGAATTCTGCAAGGTTTAAACTCAGGACACAGAAAACCCTTTTACTAGAACAAAAATAATTCCGAATTAATTTCAACGTGCCGTGTAGGACTATGCTTTAGTTTTTTTAATATATCTAGAGAAATTAAGTATAAAAGAACATGAGTTGTAAAGCTATGTACAAGCTTAATACCCTCCACATATAATCCGTGTTTACAATTGAATTAGCTGCACCTCATGTTAATTACATAAATAAATAAATACAAATTACAGCCAAGAAGATTATCAAAAAAATAGCCAAATAAACGGTCGTTTGAAATACTGATTTAAGATACATAATTATTTACAGGATTAATTTTATTTTCTGTTAATTGTTAGTTTAATTTATGCATAAAGTAAAAAGTTGCTTTACGTATATATTTATTAAGATCCAAACAAGTATTGAAAGTGTTTGAGAGCTTACCATTGTAAAGGTACCATTACCATTGTAAAGGTACCATTACCTTTGTAAAGGTACCATTAACATTGCATCCAGGTGAGTCTAAGACTAACTACTATTTTACCGACAGTTTTGTCAGTGATACTTTATATCCAGTTCTTAGACCTTTTTAAAACCTTTCCGAACATAATTTGATTTAACCTTTAAATAAAATCGTTCCTTTAGAAAAGGAAACAGGTGTTGATACTCACCAGTGACACTTACCCTCTGTGTTCCTCCGCCAAGTGATCCATTCTGGTCCAGGTGGAAGTATTAATCTGGGAGCGACGTGTAATAATTACACTTCAACTCTAACTTTAAATTTAATATAATACAAAAGAGGTTTTGCTTGATCGCATACACGATGTGTTAATTATAGAAAATACCATGACTGCAAGAAAGAAATAATTTATTTCTATTCAAGCACATAAAATAATATGAATTCACTTATTCCATACATAAATAAACTACTATGATTCAACATAAGGTCTAACCTAACAAAAGAAAGATAATTAAGGCAAAAATAAAAAAAAATCAACAATATACCTGAACAGAAATACTGAGTTGTAGAGGTCACCTAAATAATGTCTAGTTTCAAACATATATCTGACTTTTACTGACAAAATTAATATTATCGATTTAGGACTTGGAGTATCTAGTTGCTATGGTGGTAACGACATTAGTAATAGCAACGTTTTTTGTAACTACTATCTACGACCTGCATTAGACGTCTTTGTTTATTTGTAATCATTGCAATATAAATTAAAATAGTTATAACCATAGGTCACTTTACTACCAGCTTCATTAATACGTTACAATAACAAATACCGTTCTTTAAACATAACTTAGTAAACATTGTGCCTAACTTTACTTTTCATTACTGAAATGTTTACTGCCTATAAAAATAAATGTAATGGCTGCCTCGAGCAGTGAATAAATATTTCATGGAAACCACCTTTGTGAAGATCATAATGGCTAGAGGCGTTGCATAAACAACTTTATTACACTTAATGTTGCGTACTTTTCACCTCGAACCGTCACGAATAATAAAGTCTTCCGGGGGAAATGTGCAATTTGTTGGTAAATTTAAGCTGAAGTCTTTGACCAAATTATTTCGTTCATTTATCCTTCCATTGTCATCGTTATGTGGTTAGACACAATTAAAGGCTTTAGCGAAAAATCAGATACAATCGTAAAATATTACCTTACCCTGAACAAACTATTGAGAGTCAAGGCAATAATTGAAACAATTAAGAAAATTACATAATACAAACCAGTATTAAAGGACGTGGTTATTTAAAAGGTAGTTCTGTTACTATACATTAAAGTTTTGTTTTAAATCAAATAAATCTATAGAATTCTACCTCAACAATTGTGAAGTGCAATAACACATCGGAAACCCCTGTTTAGACATGAAAGTCAAAAGGTTTCACCATAATTTTGGAAGTAATTCTTTGGTGGGTTGTTTATACCTAATACATTCCATAGACCTTATAACGCTTAAGCGAAATAGACAACTATTTATGTTTTTAATTCTAAACGGATTTTATATTTTTCAGAATGAAAAAAGTATTTTAGGTGCTTGACATTATTTTATAAACCGATACACTAAAGAAAGGCGAATAAAACAAAGGTTGCATTTTCGTAACACAGAACACATGAAGGCAGAGGGAGGGACAGTTAAGGGGCTGACAACAAACACTCGCATTCCACTGATAGATAATGAAATCAAAAGGCGGATTATCACTGACTGTAACCCCCACCACCCCTTAAACCCTTACCCCACTACCCTTTACCCCTCAACTCCATGCTTGATTCAACCGATGACTTTCACTCCTAGGACCATGAAAACTATTCCCTTTGGCTACCAGGCTGGCTTGTTCCCAGACAAATAATTTAACAATGGTTTACTCCTAATCGTGACGTTATGTAAAACTTACGAAATTGCATAAACTGTTTCCAATACAGTAATTTCCACTGGTAGAAAACAAACTATAAAGTCTATTGTTTAGCGATTTGACTTTAATTATTGATTAGGGTTTTAAAAACATACAGTACTATCAAGATGCTACCAAGATGAATTCTGAGCCTAATTATCTGAATCTGACAATTTAAGACGTTAAGTGCTTCAGTCACAATGTTGCCAGCTGTTGAGCGCATCTTTTTATTCTGTTTATTCTGTTTACACTGTGTTCACGCTGTTTACACAGTAAGAGCTATGTTAAATAAATTTGCATTATGTAATTGTGTGTTATTTGTAATGCTCAGTGATATGTTGTAATGTTTGTAATAGAATATAATTCACGAATACTTGAATTTCTCAGTTCGTGTATGTTGGTTTATAAAGCGTATAGTATTATTTTGAATTATTTCAGTCATTATATTTTACAAAGATAGTATTGAAAAAGAATAGTATCGTGTGGGTGAATTTTTAAATACCCCCGTTGCAGCAAACCTGCGTACTCAGCGAATTTCCAGTGCAAAATATATGTCTTAATACCACATAAAGCAGCATACCAAGATTCATATAAATATATTCACAAATAAACGATACATCAAATTTGAATTATTCTACATAAGAATAAAATTGGGGATGAGTACGCAGGTTTGCTGCAACAAGGAACAAGAAATACGAGGTTTCATGTAAATATCAATATTACTCAACTACGTGAATCCATATACCAAGTTTCATAATTATCTATCTATCTATAATATTATAAAGAAGAGGTGGCTTCTGTCTGTCGGTCTGTCTGTCTGTCTGTCTGTCTGTCTGTCTGTCTGTCTGATGTTCCGGGTGAACGCAAAAACTACTGAACCGACTGGGCTGAAACTTTACTCATAGGTAGATCTTGAACCCATGCAACTCATAGGCCTATTCACTTCCTTAAAATTCCTCCGGGCTACGCCCCGTAAACGTCCTAAGTTTCAATGTTTACATTTCAGAAGAAAGTAAACATTCAGAAACTGTAATGCGAACAGCTGTGGATACTTCCATTTGACAGCTTAAAGAGCTGAAACAAGAGCAGCTGTTTCAAGCTAACTAAAATGCAAATTGTATTGACTAAAGAACGGGTAAAGAAAACCCCTGTGCAAAGAACGGGTGCGTCAGTTCATAAATAAGCGATATATACCATTTTGATTATTATCCGTAAGAATAACATGGAGGAAGAGTACGCAGGTTTGCTGTAACAAAGAACACAAAAAATGGGTTTTTATGCAAATATAAATGGAACTCAACTAGGTGAAACAACATACCAAGTTTTATTAATTTATGTTCATAATTAAGGGATACAATACATTTTACTTATTCACCCCAAGAATAACATGGGGGCCGAGGACGCAGGTTTTGCTGCTACGGGAATTATCGGTAAAAATTGTTTTTTGCTGTTGTGAAAATAACAATAGACCACAACCAGATGAAGCCGTATACCAAGATTCATTAGTATAGTTCAAAGCGAGTAATAATTTTTTTCTTATTTTCCATAAGAATAGCATTGGACAACGTACTGTGTTTAGCACTTTCAATATCTCTGTAACCAATTCACGTAAAAAATTATCAAAACACCAAATTGTGTGTTTTTTAGCTATTTCCAATGGTGAAAACTAAAATTTGACTTTTTTAAATATTACATATAAAATCTTCAAAAAACGCATTTTTGGGGTACAAAACCCCCTCAAAATACCACTTTGGATGGGTCGATCTGTCTGGTTTTCGAACTTTAAGTCATAAATAATGCTTTACACGTTTGTACCAAATTTTATCAAAATCGGATCATTTTTACGAGAGTTATCGAACCCTCGGACACACATATATAAATAAATAAATAAATATATATATATATATATATATATATATATATATATATATATATATATATATACAGTTTCGAACGAATGGTGTTTTTGGGGTCTGGGGACCTCAAAACGAAAAGTTATCATGTTCCCGGGCCCAGGTCTTACCATGCTGACTACGGTAATAGCTTCTTCCCTATAGGGGAAATTCGCTAAAAGAAAATTTTGGAAACAAACCAAATGTAGGCCATCTACTCTTAATTTTAAAATTAATCGCATTTTATAAACTTTATAACCTCACATAGTTGTTTTTATTAGTGAATTTCCTATGGAAAGTGAACTATTAGCATGACCCGCACGGTGAAACTTAAGCAAATTTGGTAGGGACGTTCCTTTCTATAATCAGTTAGACAAACAAGTTCGTTGGGCAAAACAATCGGAAAACTCTAAACCCCTTTTTTGGGGATTAATCTTTCAAATTTCGAGTTTTTGGGCTCCAAAAGGGTCAGAAAAGCCCTTGATGTGAAATTAACGAATGTAAAAAGATGGGAATTAGTGTGGCGAAACTTTTAAGCCCTCTCTCGTCATACTAGCATATATATTCACCTAGTTATTAAAGGAAATGTGTATTGACCAAACACAGTACGTTGTCATGTGAGGGTTTTACATTAGAAAAGCCTGTTAATCATGTTTTGGTGTACTTTTATCATCCCAACAACCTCACGCCTACTTTAAAGCCTGACTGGACCTTCTCCTAACCTTATAATGCGCAAAATTGTATTCCCAGCATTGCAAGTAAATAGAACCTGGAGTATCAGAACAGCCAAAAATAATCAATAAAAATTTGAATAATTGTATGTTTAACTAATTTTCAGTTTTAATAGTTTTTTATGTGGATATTCACTTCTCTCACGTCAGCGTGCTGCGTGCGAACTCGTTTTTATTTCACACGAGTCAAACATCAATTCTCAAACTCTCAAGCATACTCAAGGATTAAATTCAACTTAAAATGCATAATGTCATATGCTTCGTTATAAAACGTGAGTAAACTTTTACTGCCTTTAATCAAGATTAACTAACGTTTAGCGAAAACACTTAAAATGCAATTCTAAAAATCGTTTTAAGTACGTATATTCATCAGTCTGCTTTTACAGCGTCAATTTAGTTAATATAAAATCTTGTAGTGCAGCATTGCAGAGTAACAATTTGATATTTCTGGTAATCAGTAAATAAAGAGAATGCCGAGTTGCCTGAACGCGTCATGTATTCGGTGGATGGTTATAAATAGCACAAACATTCCTTAGATGTTCCTTTCACTCGAGACCTCTGAAGACAAAAGCCTTTAAGAAGATTTGAACACCGAACTGGAACAGTGTGATGTTTCAAAGTATGCGTTGATGTATACATGATATTTTACATACCTATAAGCAAAGAAACCTTTAGAACAGACGATTACGTTGAACATTCTTTCAACGAAAGACCCTTTGGAAGTATTTCCGTGGTATTTTAGGTTTATTTTCAATTGACGCAATATTTATGTGCTAACATTTTATACAAATAGTCTAAACCCTTCAAATACTAAGAAATGGATATAGACAAGCACTTCCAGTTCTCACAAATAAATTCATGTGATCTTATGCCCGACTAATATTTATTTGTATGTTCCCAATATGTAAGTTTCTTATGTTTTGTTTTTAATATTGGCAAAAAACAAGATGTTGATAAATTGGTTGAAATCTCTCTTATAATCTATACTTGTATTCTGTTATGATTGATCAACCAATATATTTACTAATCGGTATTTAAGTCTGATAGTGTTAGAGAATAGATGGTGTATTTTGTAAACAGACAGTAGCAGTATATATGGCACTTGGGGTAAATACCAAGTCATTCCTGAAATATTGAATGCATTAAGAAGACGGTAACAGTACGTTTTACTAAACAGTTTAAAAGCAGTTTCAAGCAATAAAAACCCCGGTGAAAAAGTGCTGTTGGTCGCCTGAGTCGATCCCAATAACGTAAACCACAGTTAATGATGCGTAGTGTCGTCAACTACGGCTGGGTGTCACAGATACTGACCCTCCCCCCACAACCCCCATAGCCCTCTCACCCTCTACTTCGGAGATACTTCCGCTTATCCTGTCAATGGCTTGTGGCACAAGTAGCTTCAAGTGGTTTAATAGCAAAACTGATGTTTGGATGGCTCATCATGTCACAATAAATGCTGCAACAGTTATTAAGCTTAATTTTCCAAATCGTATTTGGTTGCATTGAATGTGCACGCTTTAGCAAAAACTACAGTGTATCCTCTTTTTATGGATTATGGAGAGCGTATTATTGTAGGCGTTTGTATTCTAAACCGATATTGTTTTATAGAATAATTTCAGTTAAAGATTTTAATGTCCTGACACTATGTTAATAGTATTTAATTTTTTATTAGAAAAAAATATTCCCCACTCATTTTAAAATAAACACAATTTATGTGGCTGCTTTTAATAAGTTAGAATATAAAAAACGTGTTTAATTAATTTTTTACGACAAAATGTTGAGGTCACTATCTAAAGATGGTTTATGGTTGCTACCAAACACGATAGCTCGGAGGTAGAGCGTAAGTTAGGCTGCTATCATACTTGTTCATGAGCGGGCACCACTGGCTTGCCCATATGACTAATGCCGTTACGGGACTTTGCTTTCTTTAGATCGCCTCACAGACAAATTTGTCCCATGATGACGGGCAGTAAAGTAAAAAAGAAACAACAACAAAATAGACACTTTTGTTTGTTCTAGTGAGCTATTAAATATTTTAAATATTTATTTCGAAATTGTGATTTCATAAATGTTATTTCTGATATGTTCGTGAAATGAAATACATGCATTACATAAATTAAAAAATAGGGACGATTTACTGCGGGTGAAAATAGTGAAACAAAATTGAAGTCTTAATTGTGTTTTGTGTTGTGTGAAATTGTAAACAAAATAATATTATTTTAAAGAAATAATACATTATTTTAAAATCTACCAATAACAACATAACTTACAGAAACGTTATAGCGTAGCTGAAAGAACAGCAATTAAATAAAATAAGTAAGCACTATTATTTTAAACAAAAGCAAGCACTGATAAGAAGTGGCAAGTGAATATTACAGTAATCACCCGTTGTCAGATCCAGACCCTGTTAACAGCCAGGTGGTGGTGAGTGGTGGATTTGCTGAGGGGCGAGGGACAACGATATGCTTTGTAACAACTAGACTGTGCTTAGGCACCATCATATCGTATGGCCTCTCGCAACGGGTTATCTCTCAGAGGTACAAGCTTAAATTGGGATTTACAGTGCGTTTTCCGGTTAAATACCTTCTACAATTGACTTTATGTTGATAAAAAATAATCTTGTTACTGCAGGTTTGTGTGCTCAGGAAATTTATTATGCAGAAATACCACAATTTCTGGCGGAATGATGTTCTACTTTTCAGCTAAATATTTTAGGTTATAAATTATTTTATATTTTTATTGATGTCCGTTCATACATTTACGGAATATTTATTGGTAATATTGATTGGAGATTGAATCATGTTCTCAAACTTGTTTTAAATTCTAAAGCTGTCCAGCTATTATGTAGTTTTAACTTGTTGTTGCAATATAAATAAACTGGAAATAAATATATATCTATGAAGGAAATCGAAGTCAACATGAAATGGCACCTGAAAATAATTACTTATTTTCTTTTCTTCAGAATGTTTGTCTACCATAGAGCTCTGAAATTATGTTACATGAGAAAGTTTTAATTAAAATATTCATAGATCAACACTTCTGTGCTCGATATTTGAAATTCCATGTGCCAAAATATTGTTTGGTAACAGGGAAATAAAGTAGTTCACTGAAAACTTATTAGATGACTTATTTTTGAGATTTAATATCAAGTGTTTAAGCACTTGTCTGTATAAACACATTAATTGGGTACGAGCAAGTGTATAAAGTCTTTTTATAGGTTTCATTTTTAAATAATACTAAAAATTATTTTATTTAAATTTATCAAAATAATAATGAATTAATTTAACCTAGCATTCTTACAGTGTATTCCTTTGATATTACCCTATAAGCTGCATGAGAATAAACAGGTGTTGAGCAGCAGGCAACATTATGACTGAAGCACTTAACATCTTAACTTGTCTGATTCAGGCAATTAAGCTCAGAATTCATCTCGGAAGATGGCCCTGTTTCTCTTAGACGCTGTTTGTCTTACTTTAAAACCTTTTATGTTTTAGAATGAGAACGTATAAGTTAAATTATGCATTTGCAGTTTTGATATACTTGCTAGGGATAAATTATCAAGCGGGATTGTACATGAAAAACCCAAGTACTCCAACAAAATTTAAAGGGTTTTCAATATTATTGTATTATGTTGTAAACTGTTTATAATGGGAAATAAACGATTCTTATTTTTATTCTTAGTATCCTACAATAACCTTTATAAGTATCCCCTACACACGATTTTTCCCTATGGCCTACTCCATAGGTATGGTAGCTTAAGTAAACATTTTTTTCAGTCTTAAAAGTAAAGCGTTGCATTAAGAAAGGCGTTGATGTTTGAAAGAGTGGAAGGGGAGACAAATAAGATTACAGTCAGAGATCATCCGCCTTGCGATTACATTATCTTCAGCGGGAGGTGAATATTACCGGTCACAGCCTTGAAGGCTTCACCTGTTGGTATGCATTGAGTTCAGAACATTTGAAATTTTATTTTGAAATTATATAGATTTCCTCAGCACTTAAACAAATTACATTTTGGACCAAAACAAATCTTTTTCATAAGGGTAAAAAGGTGATCTTATTAACCTTCTGCCTACGTTTTAATCTAGGGCATAAGTGCTTTGAAATGTTGGGGATAGATATTTTCTGCAGAAATTAAAAATTAAAGTATGAGAACCATGAATGAACATAACCGGAAATTACATGTTTACTTAACTCGGTAAAAATTATAATCATGCACTACATTTGTTCATAATCTGAATTCTAACCTGAACTGTTTAGAACAGAAATGTGCATAAATGTGTTTCGTGTTTCACAAGACAAGAGAATTGGCACAGATGTTATGACATAGGCGACGACACCTGCACTGAATCCTGAACCTAATTGCTCGCTAGAGACAAGGTAAGATGTCAACCTTCTCAGACTTAATGCTGACAGCTGATGACAACATCTGTCTAGTCTCACGGGTTGTTTATCTAAGCTGAAGCTACAACGATTTTGCATTGAAATTTAAAAAAAGATCCAAAGTATTTTGATTTTTTAGTTAGTTAACTCATGGTATACATTCAGCCCAAAACAAATTTATTTCATACACGAATTCTATCTTCCAACCGGAAATGGAAAATATACAATACTCTTTATTAACATTTACGCGAGTATGTGGCGCACAAGAACGACCCTAATGCTGAAAAACCTGCACACTGTTAATTTGGAATCAATATATGAACCCCACTTCAACCTGAATCTATTTACCAAATTTAATAAAAATATATTCATAAATAAGCAAGATATGATATGTTATTTATTCTCATAAATTTGAAATTAGGAATGATTATGCAAGTTTTATGCGACATGGACCACAAAACAGGATTTTTGTGTAAATATCAATAGTATACCACAAGATGAAGCTACATACAATGTTTGACCAATATACGTTCATATATAAAGGTGATATTAAATGTGTCTTAATATCTTTAAGAATAACTTCAGATTCTCGCACGTTTGCTGCCACGGGACCTTATTAATTTGATATAAATATCAATAAACTTAAAAAATATGAAATCAAGGCTCATCATTATGTTCTCATAAATAAGGAAGACAGAGAGTTGTATACTCTCCCTATAAAGTTAACATTAGACAACGTACTGTGATTAGCACTTTTATATGTCAGTAACCATTTGACGTGCGGTAATATTAAACTAAAAATACTATATTGTTTGTTTTTAAAGCTGAATAAAATGTTGCAAAACATCATTTAATAAACGAAATTGTATAAGAAACAGATTTTTGGGTGAAACCCCCTCCCCCAAGATCACTCTTTTGATGGGGAGATCTCTTTGGATATGTTATTATTATGTAGGGTTTAAAGCGCTACAAACAAACGCACAAACGCTAGATGAGGGAAAATAGCCAATAATGTGCGTCAATCATTGGGCAAACATGTATGATTGTTGTAATTTACTCGCTGGTGAGAACTAAATATAAATATTGCAAAGATTACTTTTCAAAACGAATTAAAAGTATATTTTTAGTTATGAATCAAATTATGACCAAACACAGAGATTTTTTGTCAGCAAATAATATCAAAATTAGCAATTAATTTAATTTGAATAGCTAAAAGTCTGCACACTGCAATGTGGACAGCGATTAAAGTTATATGTACTACATTATCGACACTGTTTTCAATTCCGGCAGCCACCGCACGCTCACGTTGGCACGATTTGCTAAATAACTCGGAAACCATAAGAGATAGAAAAAATTTATAGGGCAAAAAATGTTTTAAATTTATTTCCACACTAACGTTTTTCAATAAGATTGAAGGTAGGTTCACTTGTTTAGGCGCTAGAGGAGATAGTGTACATGAAGTACAGTCCTATTTTTCCTAAAACTTCAACCCCCCGAAAACCACACTAAAATTTTGAATTTTGTAAAACCCGTTCTTAGTGGGTGCCTACACCCTAAAAGGAACGTCCATGCAAAATTTCAAGATTGTAGGTCAAGTAGTTTAGGCTGTGCGATGATACGTGTGTGAGTGAGTGAGTGAGTCAGTGGATTTGGCAAATATATAGTCTACTATATATTTTAGTCTACTATATATTTATCAAATCCACTGACTGACTCACTCACTCACTCACTCACGTATCATCGCACAGCCTAAACTACTTGACCTAGAACCTTGAAATTTTGTATGGACGTTTCTTTTAGGTTGTAGGCACCCACTAAGAACGGGTTTTACAAAATTCAAAATTTTAGGGTAGTTTTCCGGGGGTTGAAGTTTTAGAAAAAATAGGACTGTACTTCCTGTACACTATCGTCTCTAGCGCCTAAAAAAGTGAACCTACCTTCAATCTGATTGAAAAACCTTTGTGTGAAATAAATTTTAAACAGTTTTTGTTTTATAAATTTTTTTTCTATCTCTTATGGTTTCCGAGTTATTTAGCAAAACGTGCCATCGTGAGCGTGCGGTGGCGGCCGGAATTGAAAACAGTGTCGATGTAGTCCATATAACTTTAATCGCTGTCCACATTGCAGTGTTCAGACTTTTAGCTATTAAAATTAAATTAATTGCTAATTTTTATATTATTTGCTGACAAAAAAATCTCTGTGTTTGGTCATAATTTGATTCATAACTAGAAATATACTTTTAATTCGTTTTGAAAAGTAAAATTTGGAATATTTATATTTAGTTCTCACCAGCGAGTAAATTACAACAATCATACATATTTGCCCAAGGATTGACGCACATTATTGGCACTTTTCCCTCAACTAGTGTTTGTATAAGCCAGTGACTACATAAACTACAATTGTTGTTACAATATCTTGATACAAAATTTGTGATCGCATATAAGACGTTCTCAACTGGCGTTCTTTGAAGATTCCGTATAATTTTACATATTTTAGAATCCATTCCTTACTTTTATCATGCAAAAATTTACAACTGATTGTGATACAGGAGATACAGATAGATTGGGAAGAATTTAATTACCAGAAAAATTAAATTCTACTTTTTGGGATACATATTTTTCTCAAAGAAAAATATCATAAGTTATCCCTATCACGTAAACCATTTTCTAATAGTTCCCAAATATGGATACAATGTTATATAATAGGACGGTTGGTGACTAAATTTGCAGATCGGGATAGGAAATAATTATCTATCTATATCCATAACATTATACAGAAGAGATGGTTTCTGTATGTCTGACTGTCTGTCTGTCTGTCTGTCTGATGTTCCGGGTGAACGCAAAAACCACTGAACCGACTGGGCTGAAACTTTACATAAAGGTAGATCTTGAACCCATGCAACATATAGGCCTATTCACTTCCTTAAAATCCCCTCGGGCTACGCCCCGTGAACGTCATAAATTTCAATGTTTAGATTTCAGAAGAAAGTAAACATTCAGAAACTGTAATGCAAACAGCTGAGGACCCTTCCATTTGACAGCTTAAAGAGCAGAAGCAAGAACAGATGTTTCAAGCTAACTAAAATGCAAATTGCATTGACTAAATAACGGGTAAAGAAAACCCATGTGCGAAGAACGGGTACGTCAGCTGGCTAGCTGTGTACCCGTGCTTCGCAACGGACGATTTGTGGTACATAGCACTTTAATTTTTTCATTATCAATATATTTATTTCAGGAAACGAAATTCCCAAGAAACCGGTGTGCTGGTAACGATGCTCGTTTCCCATAGCCATTTTTTTTCTGGCACCCTTGCCTCATTAACTTAACAAATTTTAGCAGATATTTAGAGATTATTCACACTCTATTTACATGCAATCAAAACTATCTTTCAGTACTGTACAGGGCTTATGCTCAACAGAAAAAGCTCTTAGGTGCTAAGAACCTCTCTATATACTACATTCTTTGTTCTTCTTTCTGGTTTCAAAATAACCAAGCTGCCAGGAGAGCTCACCCTTGAACACGCCACAAAGAGTTGGCCAAGAGCGAAACAATCACTTCTCAGATCCACACAAGCTACTTTCAAACTCTGCCCCTGAGCCTTGTTGATTGTCATAGCATAACAGACCCTCACAGGGAATTGCAGACGTTTAAACTGAAAAGGGTAGTCTGATGGAATGAGAGGAATTCGGGGTATGAATACAGTTTCGCCTTGGTGCCATCACCAGGTATAATATTAACCCCATGAGGGTTTAAAGCGCTGCAAACAAACGCACAGACAAACGCTAGATGAGGGAAAAGAGCAGTGTTGCCAATCCAATTTATGGAAATTACCACCAGCTCATGTAAAAATTACCACCTTTTACCACCCTTCTTCAAAAGTACTAGAAAAGAGCGTGGTAATTTTCAAATCGGGTTATAAATAGATGTTATACTGTTGTTATTGACACATAATTATTATATTATTGATGTTAGTGAAGTTAGTATAAAATGTACAACAGTTAATGATAATATATGAATATCCATGGAAGTTATTTCTTCCTCGGAGGTTCCATGTTTAATATAGTTGTTGTAAATATTTTTTTTCAAGTATTTTAGAAAAGTGACGCAGCTAATCCAGAAATCCTCTGGTTTAAAGCGAAGGAGGAGGTAATAAGTAACAAGGTATAAAGTATAATCAATTAAAGCATGTCGTCATTCTGTAAACTAAAGCAGAAAGTAAAAGAATATATTTGGATTAGTGAAGCAAACCTCAGGTATATTGTTTTATGTTAGAGTTACAGAAAATAAAGGATTTCAAGCCTATATAATTACTGTTATTGAAATTAAATGCTAGTTAAAATTTATTTAAGAAAATAGTCTTATTTATAGAAGAAAACAGTAAAAATACTGTTATTTGAATCAAGTTAATAGATTACCACCAAATTACCACCAAGCAGTGATTACCACAAAAAATACCACCAGGGCCTAGAATTGCCACCAAATGGGGTAATTACCACCCAATTGGCAACGCTGGAAAAGAGCCAGTTGTAATGTGCGTAATCCTTGGGCAAATATGTATGAATTTTATAATTTACTCGCTGGTGAGAACTAAATATAAATACACAAATTGTACTTTTCAAAACGAATTAAAAGTATATTTTTAGTTATGAATCAAATTATGACCAAACACAGAGATTTTTTGGCAGCAAATAATATCAAAATAAGCAATTAATTTAATTTTAATAGCTAAAAGTCTACACACTGCAATGTGGACAGCGATTAAAGTTATATGGACTACATTATCGACACTGTTTTCAATTCCGGCCGCCGCCGCACGCTCACGATGGCACGTTTTGCTAAATAACTCGGAAACCATAAGAGATAGGGAAAAAATTTTTAGAACAAAAACTGTTTAAAATTTATTTCCACACTAACGTTTTTCAACCAGATTGAAGGTAGGTTCACTTGTTTAGGCGCTAGAGGCGATAGTGTACAGGAAGTACAGTCATATTTTACCTAAAACTTAAACCCCCCGAAAACCAACCTGAAATTTTTAATTTTGTAAAACCCGTTCTTAGTGGGTGCCTACACCCTAAAAGGAACGTCCATACAAAATTTCAAGGTTGTAGGTCAAGTAGTTTAGGCTGTGCGATGATACGTGAGTGAGTGAATGAGTGAGTGAGTGTCCACTGATTTGACAAATATATAGTAGATTATTATTGCTGGATTATGAAACCCCAGCATTAACTGCTAGGCACGCCTTTCACAAATGGGAATTTTGCGCAGGTTGCCGGAAGGAAAGGATATAGCAAGAAAGGAAAGGGTGGGATGGGACAGGCAGCCAAATTGACCTTTTAGAGGGCCAACTCCCGTGCTCCTGTGACAGCTGTGATCAGGCTCAAACAGGCGGACCACGCTCTGCCCTCCAACTGGTCAACTCAACTGACAGGGTATCCATGTACAACTGCCAGGGACCACATTCTCAGGTTGGGGACCAAACCCGGAGTTTCCGTCCACAGCTGCTGCAAATGGAGGAACCAAAGGTGGAAGGGAAGCTCGTTATAATGAACAGCCAAAAGGTTGACCATGACAACTTCGTTTACTGTACCCAAGGCCAGCCTCAAAACTAGTATAGACCACTTTTAAGGTTGTCCTGGGACATGGTTGATTTATTAACTGAAAGAAATATATTTTGCTTTAAATGTTTTTACGAAATTTTATTAAGATTGAACGTTTTTTACGAAAGTTCTCGCACCTCCGGACACACACATATGAACAACATTGAAGTAATGTTAGATTTTGTAAATTTTCTGGAGACCTCAAAACTCAAAGTATTTATAGTATCTTATAGCTTCTTTCTAATCAAGGAAATTGGCTAAAAGTCGGATAAAAAACTTAAAAACAGTATGATTAATTTTAAGGTCGTATGATTTGGGAAAAATATTGCCACAAATAAATAAAAAATTGTTGGGGTTTGTGATTCCTGATCATATTACAGTATTTAGTAGCTTACAATATCATTATCATTTATTGTCGGTTTGCAAATTACCCTATAAAGATAAATAACCGTGTGATTGTAGCAACAGTCAACAAATAGTTTAAATAGTTCGGACTGCCCAACAACACGAAACAAAATAGAAGTCGCATATTTAAAAATAGTAACAGACAATTTTAATTTGAATGAATAAAAGCATCTGAAAGTTTCACAATGAAGGATTATTATACTTAACAGTCGATATAAGTAATATCTAACTTTATGTGTAATAAAGACATTTATGAAACAACTCACTCAATTACATGCTCCTCACAAAGGCATTCCATTGAAATATCTTATTTACAGCTCTTGAGGGGAAAATATTTAACTTAAAAAACAGTAAAAAATTTAATAATGAAGAAAGTTAAACCAAAATCTTTATAACAAAATGTTTAATGGAATAAGTGTATTAATACAGTTGTATAACGAAACAAATTATATAAGGCAGGATGTAGTAGTAGTGATTGCAGTAGTTGGTTATTAATTTGCATTGCTACAAGTGCATATATAACCAGACTATGGGATTATAAGTTTTTAACACCAAAAATAACAGCACAACAATGATAAATATAACCGTTTACGTTCAACGTTAACAAGTGATTTGTGTTGGAAAACCGATAAAATATGTTTCAATGTACCAACAAAAATTGTAAATTATTCTAATTTCTAACTATTCAAATTATTCAACCAGCAATCATCGTTTAGTTATTTTTTGACTTAATGCAAATTAATGAATATGACTTCTACAGTTTTATTTTATAATTGCTTATAATATTTCCAACAAAGTCTTAATAGTGTCCAAAGCATAACACGACTCCAATTGAATGATAAAGGTATGAAATAATTTGAACAAACACTTTTAGCTTGGATTTACAAAAATACCTCCGTTGCAGCAAACCTGCGTACTCAACAAATTTCTAATGCATGAATATGTTTCTCACTACCACACAAAGCCATTCACCAAGTTCCATAAAAATACATGAATAAATAAGTGATATGTTTAGGCCCTATAATTTTATTTATTCTCCATAAGAATAACATTAAAGTCTGAGTACGCAGGTTTGCTGCGGCAAGAAAGATAATAAATGTATTTGTATGCAATTGTCAATATAAATTAACCAGGTGAAGCTATATACCAAGTTTAATTAATTTATGTTCATGTTTAAAGAAGATATAAAACTTTACTTACTATCCAAAATAATAACATTAGTCTGGAGTATGCAGGTTTGCTGCTACGGGGAATATAAAAGAAATTGTTTATGCAAATATTATTATACCAGTACTAGGTGAAGCCAAATTCCAAGTTTCATCAATATAAATTCATAAATAACTGACACATAAAATTTTAATTATTCTCCATTAGGAAAGATAACATTGGCAATATCTCTGCTATGGTTGGATGTAGAATCACAATTTTAACACCAAAATGATTGTTTTGTAGAGCTGAACTGATTGGTAAAACCAATTATGAAGTTTACATTAAAATTAACTGAGGAAAAAACCTTTTTCCCATAAGATTAACATGGAAAATTTGACGAATACAATTTCTGGATTCTCTCCACAACAACGTAACCTAGAATAATGATTTAAAATAAAATTTATTTGTTTTTTAAGCTCTATAAAATGGTAAAATCAAAATCGAGTGTTTTAGAAACTGTAGGGTGATAAATGCGAGAAATAGGTTTTTCGAAAATTACTAACACCCATAAAACCCTCTTCCCATCGTCCGATTTATGGATTTCGAATTTAAGGTCATGAATGTTGCTTTACACCTTTGTACTAAATTTAATGGAAATCGGATGTAATTTTAAAAATTTATCGTTTCAGCGGCACATATATAGATAACGGATACCTATATAATTTAGATATACCGGGTGTCCAATAAAGGTCCCCCCACTCTTAATTCTTGAACGACTGTTAATCTTCAAACAATCTTTGGTAAATGTTACTAGCATAAGTCAAAGTATTTTTTGAAGGGGTTGAGTGTTTCAATACTCTCCCCTAAATAAGGGTTGTCGGGGGTAGTTTTTATTATTTAAATAGCAACCCCTATCAAGTGGCATATTATTTTAAAGAAAATAAAATAATAAAATTAATGCTGCAAACTAGATCTCTCTATGTTTACTTAATCTAATGTTAGGAAGCAAACAATTTATAAATTTTGTTATTTAAACTGCTAAGATTAACCTCATAAAGACCCTATGACCACTTGGAAAAATAAAGAAGGTTTTAAAATGAATTTCTTGCTCTTTAAATGGTCTTTGTTGAAAGGTCTGATCGAGGGAAAATTGTTTTGTTTTCCACTTTGTATCTAATTCCTAGTAAGGAGGTTAGGAGGTAGGAGGTTAGGAGGTTAGGAGGTTTTATTTCAGCTTAGACCTTTATGGGGCACCCAGTATATTTACAAATATATAAGTTCGAACGAATAGTTTTATCATCTGGGGACCTCAAAACAAAAAGTTATCATGGTTTCGGGCTTAAGTCTTACCGTGAGACCTACGGTAGTAGCTTCTTCCCTATAGGGGAAATTTGCTAAAACATTTCACATTTCACGCTGAAGGGCTTATTACACTTGACATTTTTAGGGGAAAAGTAACCTACGCAAGGTGAAGCACAATTAAGTTGTTTATGCAACAATCCGAGCCAATATGCACCTCACAAAGACGGTTTACATGCAATATTTATTCACAGCTCGAGTCAGCCATTACATTTGACAGTAATGAAAAGTAGATTATAGCACAGCGTTTATTAAATTATGTTTGAAATTGTAATTATTACAAATAAATAATGACGTAGACTGCATGGATTTGATTTGATTTGATTTATATTATTTCTATTGATTTTGATATAATTAACTAGACTCGTTTAGTTCTTAAATCGATAGTATGCATTGTGACAGAAAAAAGTCACGAACATGTTTTAGACTTCCAGCACCATTTGTTAAAGTTACATCTTAAACTGTGCATTCATGGTATTTGGTATAATATTAAATGTGTCAATATTAAAAAGGCTACCTTGCGAAATACATTTTGTGTTATATTAAACTCAGAGCTGGTAGCAAGGAGCGACGTGAGAGAACATTTCACCTCGCAGTGAAGTGTAATTATTACACGTCGGTCACAGATTAATCCTTCCACCTGGACCTGAATGGATCACTTGGTGGTGAAACATGGAGGGTAAGTGCGACTGGCGACTATCAACACCTATTTATTCTTCAACAACTTTTTTAAGTGTGGAACTACTTTACGATTGACCAATCATGGAAAGGTCTAACCAAAAGATGGGAAAACCAAAAACTAGTGACGGTAGATAACATAATTATTTGGCGGTATACAACTTCTATATTTTATTTCACAACTGTGAGGACGAAAATGATTTTGTGAACAACAGTAAAAAATCTACTCTTGGTCTGACATTATTTCAAGAACAATATCTAGATAACCTTATTCAATGAGTGGTAGTATCCACATTAACCTTTTAAGTTAAACTTTGAAAATGTTAGATAAATAATTGCTAACGCAATAAGATAAAGTTTATTACTTCGAAGTACCTGGGTGAGCAAACATAATAAACAAACTAAATAACTGTTATGATAACTTCTGTCATCACCTGAGATGTTTTGTGAGGCCACTGCGTGACTCAGACAAGAAAGACTGTTGAGTGCCTCAGACACACCGTCGCTGACTAATGCTGAACACGTCTGTGAATTCTCTTACGAATCTTCTTAGCTACAATTGAAATAACGTCTTTCAAGCGCTTTTCATATTTTTGGTTATTAATTTTACTGATTGTAACATATATATATATATTCCAACAAAAATGGTTTATTTAATTATGCAGCTGCAAAATACAAACTGTTTCATTCAGCCATACATTCATTTTGGCTCAGTCATTTAAAGTGATCTATTGTTTTTAGTGAATTTCCTTTGGAAAGTGAACTATTAGCATGACCCGCACGGTGAAACTTAAGCCCGGTACCACCATAGAAGTTCCTAACGTAACCCCCTGAACACGTTTTGGGGGGGTCGTTCAAAATTTAATATATATATATGTGTGTTTGCACCCTAGCGGTCGTATTTTTTGTCCGATTAACTTCAAATTTGGTAGGGACGTTCCTTTCTGAAATCAGTTGGACAAGTTCGTTGGGCAAAAGAATCGTAAAACTCCAAACCCCTTTTTTGGGGGTTAATCTTCCAAATTTCGAGTTTATGGGCCCAATAAGGGTGTAGAAAGCCCCAAATGTAAAATTAATGCGTGTAAAAAGATGGGAATTAGTGAGAAAAAATTTTTAAGCCCTCTCTCGTCATTCTAGCATAAATATTTACCGAGTTATTAAAGAAAATGTGTTTCAACTAAACACAGTACGTTGTCTTATGGGGGTTTTACACTAGAAAAGCCTGCTACTCCTTTGTTAGAGTAATTTTATCATCCCCAGCAACCTCTCCCCTACTTTCAAGCCTGACTGGACCGTCTCCTAACTTTATAATGCGCAAAATTGTATTCCCAGCTTTGCAGGTAAATGAAACCAGGAGCATCAGAACAGCCAAAAAATAAATATTTTCAGATTTCAATAAAAATTGGAATACAAGTATGTTTTTACACTAATTTTAAGTTTTAAAAGTTGTTATGTGGAAATTCACTTCCCTCACGTCAGCGTGCTGCGTGCGAACTCGTTTTATTTTCAAGAAGTGAGACTCCTTAATCTGTATTATTTGTGTTAATTTGTAATATTTTTTTATAAGCTATCATAATGTATTCATCGCTAATATCCTAGTTTTAAAAGTAGCATAATAAATAGTATGAAATATAATGAAAAATCATACAAATAAATCACCTCAAAATAACATAATTTATCAAGAATCAAGAATCAATACCGTTTATTGTCATATAAATACCAGCAGCATAGACAATCGTCAACCATTTTACCCAGTAACAAAAGATTTGAAATAAAACAAACTACCGTTCTAGCTAAAAATTAACAATGTCAGCAAGATACTCCTGGACGCTGTAGTACTATTTACCAACCAAAATGACCTAAACCTTGTAAATTATATATCTACAAAATATCAATAATATCCGTTATAATATCTGTTTACAAATATGAACAGATATTTCAAAGCTATTTATGTTTAGCAGGGCACAAAACCTGTTGAGAGGATTATGTCGAGGGCCTTGAGGTACACCAAACAATACGAGAAATAAATCAGAACAAGCACAAAAAATCCTCACAGAAAGAGTCAATCCCCACGGAAAGTAGGGAACCCCTTATCCCGATTTAACTTATTTGGCAAACAAATAGGTGTCACTTAGTCTGTCGAAGGCTTTCGCCAATTTGATGTATATGCAGTCGACATGTAGACCTTTGCCAAACGGTAGCATTAGTTCATACTGTTGTGCACAAGGTTGGTAGTAGTCAACTTCCCTTTGACAAAACCATGTTGTAACTTTCGTATAAATTTTATAATTTTTAATATTTTGGCTTTAAAAACATTATATAATTTTGTTAACTCTCCTTAGCATATACCACGAACACTCATATACTGAAAATTGTTCATAAAAGGAACAAACTGAATATGGATTTTAAAAGTTTTAAAAACCTTAAAAATGTTATGGAAATGTATATTTACGATTTTTAAAGAAGAAAAGATGTTGGCGAATCGGTAAATACAGGGATTAATACTTTGTGTCACCTGCAGAGTCCGTTAACTGCTAGGTTTGGCGAAGGGTACTTGACTGTATGTGTGGTGGGTGGTGGGGTTGGGAAGGGGTATAAGAGGGAGTGTAAGTGGTCCTCTGTACCGACTGAATAGTAATCTGGTTTTGTGTAAATGTAGTTTGTATCAATAATGCAATTATCTTCATAAGCATCCAAAATGCAATTGGATGTTTAATTTATGCACACGTATAAATAAATAGTACAATTCAATTATTTTAAAATACACCACTAAATTTAATGATGGTTTTTGTTTGACGTGCATGTTAATAGAAAGTGACATGGTCATGAATCGTGTAACTTCAGTTTTAGATCAAAATTAAATGTACATTGCCCTTTTATAGCTCTTAAGTATACAACTTTAGTATTGAAATTTACCCACCCTAGATTGGAAGATAGGGTGTGTTGGGCGAATGACGTAGGGGACGTTTAGGAATTCTTTTTAATATCGTTTTTATTTTTATTTAAATAATAAGAAAACTTCCACTGGCTATTTACCTAGAAATTGGTTGATTAGAACCACAGTAAGAATTATTATGAATTTTTATGTAACTGTATTTCTAAGACAGTTTCCTAGAGTTAAATTATTGTATTAGAACTAAGAAGAGCATTTAATTTGCAAAACTAAAATAAAAATTCAATAAAGGGTTTCCTAAAGTGGTACGTTATACATTAGTTCGTCGGCATGCAACGGGCCAACTTAAATTATTTTCTCTGCTTCCGAGATTAATTCAATTCTTGAACAATTCAAGCCATTAAGCACTTCAGTCACAAAGCTCTTACTCTGAAACATTTGTCTCTTCCACTGGAATACATCATTTGCGAGGGGAAAATCGTTTTTTCATTTATTTTCTGTGAGTTTAGTCGTTAATACACTGAGTAAATAAACAGTGTAGACGATTAAATATTAGATTTCTTCACTTAAATGTTATTTAATAGTGGTGTTTTTAGCTGATTTCACTTTCCATGAAAAACAAAAATTAATTTTCTCTGGCATTGCCAGTATTTTTATTGTTTTAGCAATCTACTCCTACTACCGCAAAGTAAAATATGCAAAAAAAGAAGTAAGAACGACGGCATAACTTTAAACCTTTTATTTATTCTTTGTAGAATATTATATACAAGTCCAATTAGGTATGACTCAAGAAATTAGTGTAGGGTAAAATTAATTCCATTTTCAAAAGGAAACTGAGAAAGAGGTTGTCACTTTCTATTAACATGCACGTCAAACAAAAACCATCATTAAATTACAAAGTTTTGTTGTTTTTTAGGTGAAGTGCTGGTTATACTGTTGGCAAAATTGTCTTTATATTTTTGTACTCAATCTGGATATTCGGCTGCAACCCGTAAAACGTTATTACAAGTTTACACGTTACGTTATTATTGATAAATAATATCAATAATAACGTATACAAGTTTACGTTATTATTGATATTATTTAGTATTCGGTAAATGGAATATGTGTACCAATCAGTAGCAATAAAGTATTGTTATTTGTAAGGTAGATGAAAGGTTTAATGGGTCGATAAAGTTAACCTATAAACATTGCCCAGCTAAGGGCAATACTTATATAATACGTAAGGGTTTCCAGAATGTCCATTCAAATAGTACCAAAAATAATGCTACCTTATCTCACTGAACACCAGTATTAAACCTTAACGGCTTGAAAACAAATTTTAAATTATTAAAACTTTGTATTTATTTAAAACTTCAAAGTTCTCTACTTATTGTTATAAAAAATTGTATCAAGCCTAAATAAATTTATTGATCACTCAATTGAACATCCACCTTGTTTTAAAAAGGTTGCATTATTTGTTTGTACATCATTCACTTTTGATGTATGTGTTATGCATCTCCCAAGCAGCACTGGTCATGTGGTCTAAGCGCTGGGGCTCAAAATCGTGGAGGCTGCCCATCAAAACTTTTAACGGGTTAGCTGGATACATTACACACACATGTCTGAGAAATGTTTAATCTGGCAAAGGTAATACATATAAAAGCGGCTAAAATTGATATTACGCGTTTAGTCATATAGTTAGGTTTAGCCATATAGTGCAACGTTGTAAAGAAGTACGTTTAAATGTAGATTTCTTTCTGTACGATTTTAACATAAGAGCAATAATATTTGTAGATGAATTAAAAAGGGATTATTAGTGCATTTTGATCAATGGAAAGGTGTCATTGTGGTAGAGGATTCACTGTGTGGCATTTTTTGCACATGTCGCTACTACCAATTTCTAGATTTTGGTTTATTTTGGTTTGTTTGATTAATTTATGCTAAAACGCTTTTAACTTTTGGATGCTAGTTAATTCCAAGCATCGTGAATTAATGTCCTTAAGAGGTAATGAAATTCCATAGCAGAACTATAGGGGAGGAAGGGGAGTTAAAACACCCTTCTTATTTAAACATAAACATTAATGGTTTAGACGAAAATATTTTTGGCTTCTCAAGAAAGCTAATGTGTTTTGATTGAAAACTGAAACTAAATAATCAGTGCAACTGGCTGGGAAATTGATTATTTGAGACGGAAACAAAGAAAATGCTTCGCTTTAGTGGTTATCTATTATAGATTTGTTCTACTAATATTAATTAACTAGTTAAAAGTAAATAATTATTTTAAAATTTCAATTATTACCTTTTGCAATTACTTATGAATTGTATCTACTCAAGTTGATGAGAACATTTTCACTTTAAGTTAAAGTTTAAGTAATTTAACCCCACGGGTATTTAAGAAAATATTATTATTTTTCTGCTTGTATATGCCACTGGAAATTTATTAAAAACTTTGTTAGAGAATAACGAACCGAATCTATAAAAGTCATGATTTTCATACGTTGTTTTCAGTAAGAATGTTCATTGTTAGTTTTACTTTTAATGTACAAAAGGTTTATTTGGTTAATAATGTTTTGTAGTGAAATAACTTCCGATAGGTTCAGAATCGATGTATAAGCGGTCA
This sequence comes from Allygus modestus, assembly GCA_963675035.1. Taxonomy (NCBI): domain Eukaryota; kingdom Metazoa; phylum Arthropoda; class Insecta; order Hemiptera; family Cicadellidae; genus Allygus; species Allygus modestus. The sequence goes on from OY776114.1 coordinate 133,544,350, forward strand.
CATATGTTTGAGCGGGACCGCCAGGAAGCGCATCTGTGAGTCAATATCCCTTCCGTAAACCACGTTTAATGAGCCGTGAACCGTAACTGCGACCTGGCTCGGCTCACCTTCCACGTGCTGGAGTATTGACGTGAAAAACTGACTAAATGTTGAAGTTAAGTCAATGATCCTTGTAGGGGTGGCCAGCAAATTATATAAACTTGTTTGTGTTGGTCGTTGATTTATTGTTTATAGTTTGTTTTCAATCTGTTCAAATATGTTGTACTTTATAAACGACCATGTATTAACCTATCTACATTACATTTTATATATAATATTCAAGTAACCTGGAGACTGAGGTGTTCTGTACTCGGTAATATTTGATTTGTTTCATAGATAAAAAGATGTCTACTCTATACGAAATCTTTATTCAAGGGTTCCAGTCACCGTTTTCAAGATACTGTTTGTTGATCCTTTCTTCGCCTTGAAAGTTCGTTTATTAATTTGTTCATAGCTGTTACGATTCTTTCGTATTGATTTGAAAGTTCATAAGCCCATTGTTAAAATTTCAGATTTTTAACAAAATATTAATTTGCCTGTGTATGAAGTTTTTACCAAACGTACTTTTAGCATGACCAAAAACAACTAATTCTAATGTTTTAACAAAATTGTTCCGCTGGAATCCGAATTAAGTTTTGCAAACAAATAGACAGACATTATCCGTATTAAAGTATTGGATATATATCACGTTGAAAAAATAGGAGTAAGTGTGTACGTTATGCTATTATAATACAAAGTTCATTGCCAGTTATAATTATTAAAATTACATGCTCCTTAAAACGTTGTTGTAAATAGCTAACTATACATTTCCTAGTTTAAAACATATAAGTTTTACCTTTAATGTTGACTTAGTGACCTTTGTCAAGTTCATAACGTACATTAGGTGTTTATGGTTTCGTTGTCATTCTGGTGAGCCATGCAGGAGTTGTTGATTGGAAACTTTCAGAACTTGTTACAACGATATTTGTAATACAAATGTTAATAAATACTATTAATTAATTCGTAAAAATATTTAATGTCAACAAGAACGCCTTTTTACCGATAAACTGTGATATAGTATGTCCTAAAAAGGCTTTGAATTAGGCCCCAGTGTTGTTCCCCAATCTTGTTCACAGCCTAATTATAATTAGGAATAATTTGCGTTTTTAAGCTATGTCTTCTGTGACCTATTTACATAAGCCTCAATTCAGCGTCATACGTTTAAAATAATGGGATATTAAAAACGTTTTCAAAAATGTAAAAACTAAATTAACATATTGATTATTATTGATTGGCAATAAATAATATTCGATTCAATGCTAAACGTTTTTAAAACCTATTGTACTATCGTAATGTGCATTGGAAGTGTTTAAAACGCTTCTCTTAAAATAAAAACAAATCTACATTAAAATTTCAAAATACAGTTTTCATTCCATGACTACACGAATTCTAAATTAAGTTTAAATCCACTCCGAATATGCAAGTTATTAACGAAAAACATTTTTAATTACAGCAATTCAAAATAAATTCAATGTTTAATTCATTTCCAGCTCGGAGATAACTAACTACCATTTCATTAAAAGCAAAACTTTTAAAACTTATTTATTAAAAAAAGTCTCCCTCAACTTTAAATGATGCTTTTTCTAGTTTCTATTATCTTTTGGTGGTTGGCACAAATATAGTAATTCACGGACCAGTTACGATTTGGGTTGTATTGTGAAAAAATAAATCGATTAACCAAAAATACTTACTTAGTGATAATTAAAACTACATAGCCTCATTTTGTCATAAAATGTTGAACATAACTTAATATATATAAAAAATATATTTTTATAAGGAAAAAATATAAATATATATTCATTGCAAGACAGTTATAAACAGGGTGTTAATGAAATGGTTGAAATCTCTCTTATAATCTATACTTGTATTCTGTTTTGATTGATTAACCAATATTTACTAATCGGTATTTAAGTCTGAAAGTACAAGAGAATCGATGGTGCATTTTGTAAACAAACAGTAGCAGTATATATGGCACTTGCGGTTAATACCAAGTCATTCCTGAAATATTGAATGCATTAAGAAGACGGTAACAAAACGTTTTACAAAACAGTTTAAAACAATATAAACCCTGGTGAAAAAATGCTGTTGGTCGCCTGAGTCGATCCCAATAACGTAAACCACAGTTAATGATGCGTAGTGTCGTCAACTACGGCTGGGTGTCACAGATACTGACCCTCCCCCCCACAACCCCCATAGCCCTCTCATCCTCTACTTCGGATATACTTCCGCTTATCCCATCTATGGCTTATTCTGCTTATGGCTTGTGGCACAAAAAGCTCCAAGTGGTTGAACACCGAAACTGATGTTTGTATGGTTCATCATGTCACAATAAATGCTGACACAGTTATTAAGCTTAGTTTACCAAATCGTGTTTGATTGTATTCAATGCGCATACTTCATTGAAAACTACAGTGCATCCATTTTTATGGATTATGGAGTGCGTATTATTGTAGGCGTTTGTATTCTAAACCGATATTGTTTTATAGCATAATTTCAGTTAAAGATTTTAATGTCCTAACACTATGTTAATAGTATTTAATTTTGTATTAGAAATAAAATGTTCCCCACTCATTCAATAAAAATACATAACGCGTTATTACTGTATACAAAAGCAAACACTGATAAGAAGTGGCAAGTGAATATTACAGTAATCACCCGTTGTCAGACCCAGACCCTGTTAACAGCCAGGTGGTGGTGAGTGGTGGATTTGCTGAGGGGCGAGGGACAACGTTATGCTTTATAACAACTAGACTGCGTTTAGGCACCATCATATCATCTGGCATCACTCAACGGGTTATCTCTCAGAGGTACAAGCTTAAATTGGGATTTACAGTGCGTTTTCCGGTTAAATTCCTCCTATAATTGACTTTATTAAGAAAAAATAATTTTGTTACTGCAGGTTTGTATGCTCAGGAAACATATTATGCAGAAATACTACAATTTATGGCGGAATGATGTTTTACTACTTTTCAGCTAAATAATTTAGGTTATTAATTTTTTTAATACAATATTTATACAAAACACATGCAATTGATTCTATTTGAAACACCCCAGTATTGAGAAGCAGTCCCTTTTAGTTGGTTGCACTACATGCACTATATTTGTTCATATTCTGAATTCAAGCCTGAACTTTTTAACACAAAAGCGTACATAAATGTGTTTCGTGTTTCACAAGACAAGAGAATTGGCACAGATGTTATGACATAGGCGACAACACCTGCGCTGAATCCTGAACCTAATTGCTCACTAGAGACAAGGTAAGATGTCAACCTTCTCAGACTTAATGCTGACAGCTGATGACAACATCTGTCTAGTCTCACGGGTTGTTTATCTAAGCTGAAGCTACAACGATTTTGCAATGAGATTTGAAAAAAGAGGCAAATTATTTTTATTGTTTAGTTAGTTAACTCATCGCATACATTCAGCCCTAAACGAATTTATTTCATCCAATAATTCTATCTTCCAACCGGAAATGGAAAATATTCAATGTTCTTTATTAAGATATACGTGTGTATGTGTCACACAAGTAAGACCCAAATGCAGAAAAAGCTGCACACTCTATTAATTTGGAATCAATATTTGTACCCAATTTCAACCTGAAGCTATTTACCAAGTTTCATAAAAATATATTCATAAATAAGTAAGATATAATATGTTATTTATTCTCCATAAAATAAATATTAGGAATGATTATGCAAGTTTTATGCGACATGGACCACAAAAACGGGATTTTTGTGTAAATATCAATAGTATACCACCAGATGAAGCTACCTGTGATCAGGCTCAAACAGGCGGACCACGCTCTGCCCTCCAACTGGCCAACTCAACTGACAAGTTATCCATGTACAACTGCCAGGTTCGAAGTGCCTGTTCGTTGTGCAACATTCTCAGGTTGGAGACCAAACCCGGAGTTTCCGTCTCCAGCTGCTGCAAATGGAGGAACCAAAGGTGGAAGGGAAGCTTGTCAATATGGACAGCCAAAAGATTTACCATATGCAATGACAACTTCATTTGCTGTACCCAATGTCAGCCTCAAAACTGGTATAGACCACTTTTAAGGTTGTCCTGGGACCTGTTTGGTTTACTAAGAGAAAGTAATAAATGTTACTTTGAATGTTTTTACAAAATGTAATTAAGATTGAACATTTTTTACGAAAGTTCTCGCACCTCCGGACACACACATATAAATAAAATTGAAGTAATGTTATTTTTTTTTATTTTCCTGAGACCTCAAAACTCAAAGTATTTATAGTATCTTATAGTTTTTTTTCCAATCAGGGAAATTGTCTAAAAGTCGAGGAGAAAAAAGTTATAAATGGTAGTATTAACTTTTAAAGGTCTTATGATTTGGGAAAATATTGCCACAAATAAACAAAAAATGGTTGGTGTTTGTGATTCCTGATCATATTTCAGTATTTAGTAGCTTACAAAATCACTATCATTTATTGTAGATTTAAAAATTACCTTATTAAGATAAATAATCGCGCGATTGTAGCAACAATTCAACAAATATTTTAACTAGTTCGGACTGTCCAACAAAACGAAACAAAAATTACGTCGCATATTTAAAAATTGTAACAAACAATTTTAATTTGAATGAATAAAACCACCTGAAAGTATCACATTGACGAGTTTATTATACTTAACAGTCCAGATAAGTAATATCTAACTTTATGTGTAATAAAGACATTTATGAAAATACTCAATCCATTGCATGCTCCTCGTGATGTCATTCCTCTGAAATATTTTATTTTCAGCTCTTGAGGGGGAAAATAATATTTAACTAAAAAGAAAGTAAAATCTTCAATAGTGAAGAAATTTAAACCAAAATATTTATTTAAAATGTTTAAAGGAATAAGTGTATTATTAATACGGTTGTATAACGAAACTAATTGTATAATTACTTAAGGCAGTATGTAGTAGTAGTGATTGCAGTAGATAGTTATCAATTTCCATTGCTACAAGTGCATATATACCCAGACTATGGGATTATAAGTTTTAAAAACCAAAAAGTAACAAGGTTAGACAGTAAACCAATGATAAATATAACCGTTTACGTTCAATGTTAATAATGTGTATAGTGTTGGAAAACCGATCAAATATGTTTCAACGTTCCAACAACAATTGTAAATTATTCTAATTTCTAACTATTAGAATTATTCAACCAGCAATCATCATTTAGTATTTTTTTGACTTAATACAAATTAATGTATATGTCTTCAACCGCAACCACGTAAACTGGGATAATGATTCAAAATACAATTTTATTTGTTTTTAAGCTCTATAAAATGGTAAAATCAAAATTGAATGTTTTAAAATCAGTAGGGTGATAAATGCGAGAGACAGGTTTTTGGAAAATTGGAAACACTCTTAAAACCCTCTTCCCATGGTCCGATTTCTGGATTTCGTACTTAAAGTCATGAATGTTACTTTACACCTAAGGGGTTGAAGGTTTCAATATTCTCCCCTAAATAAGGGTTGCTGAGGATAGTTTTTATTTTTTAAATAGCAACTCCTAACAAGTGGCGTATTATTTCAAAAAGGATAAAAGAAGAAAATTAATGCTGCAAACTAGACCTCTCTATGTTTACTTAATCTAATGTTATGGCAAGCAAACAATTTATTAATTTTGTTATTTAAACTGCTAAAATTAGCGTCATCAGGACCCCATTCACCGCTTGGAAAAATAAAGAAGGTTTTAAAATTACTTTCTTGCACTTTAAATGGCCTTTATTCAAAGGTCTGATCAAGGGAAAGTTGTTTTTTTCCACTTTGTATCTGATTTATGGTAAGGAGGTGGCATGTAAATAGTATAATTCCACTATTTTAAAATATACCACTAAATTTAATGATGGTTTTTGTTCGGCGTGGATGTTAATAAAAAGAGACACGGTCATGAATCATGAAAATTCAGTAGGAAAACAGCTCTAGTACTGAAATATACCTACTCTAGATTGGAAGATAGGGAGTGCTGGGCGTATAACATGGGGGAATTTTTGGGCTGAATTATTTTAAATTTCGTTTATTTGTATATCTAAACAAAAAAAAAACTCCACTAGCTATTTTTATACATATAACAAGTTTACATAGAAATTCGTAGATTAAAACTACAGTAAGAATTATTATGAATTTTTATCTAACTGTATTTCTAAGACAGGTTCCTAAAGTTAAATTATCCTATGAGAATTAAGAAGAGCATTTAATTTGCAAAACTAAAATAAAAATTAAATAAAAAGGTTCCCTAAAGTGGTACGTAATACATTAGTTCGTCGGTATGCAACGGGCCAAGTTAAATTATATTCTGTGCTTCCGAGATTAATTCAATTCTTGAACAATTCAAGCCATTAAGCACTTCAGTCACAAAGCTCTTACTCTGAAACATTTGTCTCTTCCACTGGAATACATCATTTGCGAGGTTAAAATCGTTTTTCATTTATTTTCTGTGTTAATCGTTAATACACTAAGTAAATAAACAGTGTAGACGATTCAATTTTAGTTTTTCTTTACTTAAATGTTATTTCATAGGGGTGGTTTTAGCAGATCGCATTTTCAATGCAAAACTAAAATTCATTTTCTTTGGCATCGCCAGCATTGTTATTGTTTTAGCAATCTACTCCTACTATCGCAAAGTAAAATACGCAAAAAACTAAGTAAGATCGACGGCATTACTTTAAACTTTCTATTTACTTTTTGTAGAATATTATATACAATTTCAATTAGGTAAGACTCAAGAGATTAGTCTAGGGTAAATTGTATTCCACTTTCAATAGGACACTGAGAAAGAGGTTGTGCAGAGATAATTATAAAGTTTTGTTGTTTTTTAGCGAATTTCCCCTATAGGGAAGAAGCTATTACCGTAGGTCTCATGGTAAGACTTAAGCCCGAGACCATGATAATTTTTCATTTTGAGGTCCCCAGATGCCAAAAACACCATTCGTTCAAATTTGTATATATGTGTATATATATATATATATATATATATGTATATATATATATGTATATATATATATATATATATATGTTCGTAAGCACGATAACTCTCGTAAAAAAGGTCCGATCTTAATAAAATTTGGTACAAATATGTACAGTACCATTTATTTGAACGAGTTCAAAAACCAGATGAATCGCACCATCCGAAGGGGGGTTTTTGGGGGGTTTTGTACCCCAAAAATGTGTTTTTTGGGGTTTTCACAGGTAATTTAAATTTAAATCAAATTTTAATTTATACCATTAGGTTTAGCTTAAAAAAACAAACAATTTGGTATTTTTATCATTGCTCTACGTCAATTGGTTACCGAGATATTGAAAGTGCTAAACACAGTACGTTGTCTAATGTTATTCTTATGGAGAAAAATAAAAATTGTATATCTCGCTTATTTATGAACATAAACTGACGAAATTTGGTATATGGCTTCATATGGTTGACGTTTATTGTTGTTTGCACAAAAAAACTATTTTTCGCCTATGGTTCCTGTAGCAGCAAACCTAGGTACTCGGTCCCCATGTTATTCTTATGGAAAATACTTAAAATGTTATATATCGCTTATTTATGAATGTATATGGATGAAACTTGGTATGTGACTTCACATACATGAGATCTATTGGTATTTGCATAAAAACCCATTATTTTTTTTCCTTGTTGCAGCAAACCTGCGTACTCATCCCCAATGTTATTCTTATGGAGATTAATTAATATTTTAAATATCGCTTGTCTGTGAATACATTTCTTACGAGTCCTGTGAAGTGTTTTAATGTGTTATGTTATATGTTCATTCGAAATTCGCTGAGTATGCAGGTTTGCTGCGACGGGGGTATTTAGGTATAGTGCTGGTTATAGTGTTGGCAAGATTGTCTTTATATTTTATTTACTCAATGGGTTTATTAGGCTGCAACCCGTAAAATTGCATAATATAAGTTTACATTATTATTTTTATTATTTAATATTCAGTATACTGAATATATGTACCAATAAAACATCAGTAGTAATAAATTATTGTTATTTGTAAGGGATGAAAGTTTTAGTTGGTCGATAAAGTTATAATTTAAACTCCGAACATTGCCCAGCATTTTATATAAAATACATAAGAGTTTCCAGAAATGTCCATTCAAGTAGAACCAAGTATAAAGCTACTCATCTCACTAAACAACGATTAATAAACTTTAACGGCTTGATAACAAATAGTATTAATTTAAAACTTCAAAGTTCTCTAATTATTGTTATAAAAACATTTATCAAGCCTAAATAAAGATATTGATCAATCGATTGAGCATCCACCTAGTTGGAAAAAGATATCATTATTTGTTTGTACATCATTCACTTTTGATGTATGTGTTATGCATATCCCAAGCAGCACGGGTCATGTGGTCTAAGCGCTGGGTCCCAAAATCGTGGAGGCTGTCCATCAAAACTTGTAACGGGTTACCTGGGTACATAACACACACATGTCTGAGAAATGTTTAATCTGGCAAAGCTAATAAGTATAAAAGTAAAAAAAGTTATATTGTGCGTTAGTCATATGTAGTTACGTTTAGCCATATTGTGCAACGTAGTAAAGAAGTACGATTAAATGTAGACTTCTTCCTGTACAATTGTAATATAAGAGCAATAATATTTGTGGATGAGTTAAAAAAAGTTTATTAGTGCATTTTGATCACTGGAAAGTTGTCATTGTGGTAGAGGATTCATTGGGTGGCATTTTTTACACATGTCGCTACTACCAATCACTTGATGTTGGGTAAAAACGCTTTTAGCTTTTGGATGCTAGTTAATTTTAAGCATCATGAATTAATGTCCATAAGAGTTAATGGAATTTCATAGGAGAACTATGAGGGAGGAAGGGGAATTAAAACACCCTTCTTATTTAAAAATAAACATCATTAGTTCAGACGAAATTAGTTTTGGCTTGTTAAGAAAGATAATGTGTTTTGATTGAAAACTGAAACTAAATAATCAGTGCAACTGGCTGGGAAATTGGTTATTTGAGACGGAAACGAAGAAGATGCTTTGCATTAGTGTTGTCTATTATAAATTTGTTTTACTAATATTAATTAACTAGTTAAAAGTAAATAATTATCTTAAAATTTAAATTATTACCTTTTGCAATTACTTACGAATTGTATATACTCAAGTTGATGAGAACACTTTCACTTTAAGTTAAAGTTTAAGTAATTTAACCCCATGGGTATTTAAGAAAACATTATTATTTGTCTGCTTGTATATGCCACTGGAATTTTATCGAAAACTTTGTTAAAGAATAACGAACCAAATCTCTAAAATTCATGTTTTTCATAAGTTGTTTTTCAGTCAATGATAGTTTTACTTTTACTGTACAAAAGGTTTATTTGTTTAATAATGTATTTCAGTGAAATAACTTCCGATAGGTTCAGAATCGATATATAAACGGTCACATGTGTTTGAGCGGGACCGCCAGGAAGCGCATCTGTGAGTCAATATCCCTTCCGTAAACCACGTTTAATGAGCCGTGAACCGTAACTGCGACCTGGCTCGGCTCACCTTCCACGTGCTGGAGTATTGACGTGAAAAACTGACTAGATGTTGAAGTTAAGTCAATGATTCTTGTAGGGGTGGGCAGAAAATTGTATAAAATTGTTTGTGTTGGTCGTTTATTCATTGTTTAAAGTTTTTTTTGGAATTAGCTCAAATTGTTGGTATTTTATACCCGATTCTATGTCCATTTGTACTCGTTAAATTTAATTTATAAAACTCAAGTACCCAGGGAGACCGAGCCATACTTGGGGTGACAAATATTTCTATTCTATATGCAATCTTTGAACAATGGTTCTAGTTTTTGTTTTCGAGAAATAATTTTTTGATAGTTTCTTTATCTTATGTGAGTGCTACTCAAAGTTCACTCGCTAATTTATTCAACCAAAAAAAACAATAAATTTATTCTAATGGCGTTAGTTGTTGTGTTACAGCTGTTATGATTATTTTGTTTTGTCTTGAAACTCCATTACGATTTCCAATTTTCTAATGAGATTTTGTAAGAAAGTTTAAATTCGACTATGTTTAAATTTTGTACAAATCGTACTTTTAGCAGCTCCAAAAGCACCTAATTACAATGTTTTGACAAAACCGTTCCGCTGATTCAGAAATAAACTTTGCAGACAAACAAACAGACAGACATTGCTCGTAATAGTACATAGGATATTTATTACGTAGAACAAAATATATATAAGTGAATACGTTATACTATTAGAATACAAATTTCCTTGCCAGTTATAATTCTTTAAAATTACGTGTTCCTTTAAACGTGGTTATAAATAGCTAACTATACATTTCCTAGTTTAAAACATATCAGTTTGACTTTTACTGCTGATTTCGTGACCTTTGTCAAGTTCATAACGTACATTAGGTGATATGGTATCGTTGTCATTCTGGTGAACCAGGTAGTAGTTGTTGATTGGAAACTTTCCGAACTTGTTGCAACGATATTTGTAATACAATTGTTAATAGATACTCATTTCATATTCCTTTAATTATACATTCGTAAACTAAACTGGCATATTTAATGTCATCAAGAACGCCTTTTTACCGATACACTGTGATATGGTATGTCCTATTAAATACTTTGACTTAACTCCCAATGGTGTTCCCCAATCTTGTTTACGGCCATAATATTATTAGGAATAATTTCCGTATATTTTAAGCTTTGTCCTCCATGACATATTTACATTAGCCTCAAGTCAGTGTCCTAGGTTTAAGATAGTCGGATAATGAAAGCATAATTAAACGTTTTCAAAAATGTAAAGGCAAACATTAGCATATTGATTACTATTGATTGGCAATAAATTACATTAAATTCAAAGCCGTTTTAAAAGCTATTGTACTATCGTAATGTGTATTGGCAGTGTTTAAAACGCTTCTCTTAAAATAAAAACAAATATATATTAAAATGTCAAAATACAGTTTTCATTCCATGACTACACGAATTCTAAATTAAGTTTAAATCCACCCCGAATATGCAAGTTATTAATGACAACCATTTTTAATTACAAAAATTAAAAATAAATTATATTTGTAATTCCTTGTAACCTCGGAGATAACTCTACCATTTCATTTAAAGCAAAACATTTTGTGAAACTTATTTATAAAAAAAACTTTCCTTCAGCTTTAAATTAAGTTTTCGCAGTTTCTATAAACAATTTGCGGTTGGCACAAATGTAGTAAAAACTAAAACTAATTCATGGACCAGTTGCGATTTGCGTTGTACTGTGAGTAAATAAATTGATTAACCAAAAAGACTTAAATACTGATGATTAAAACTATATAGCCTCGTTTTGTCTCAAATTGTTTAACATAACTCTTTATATACAACAAATATATGTTTTTATAAGGAAAGAGTGTAAATATTTATTCATCTCAAGAAAGTTGTGCCCAGTTGAAGTGCATCTGCCGCTAAAGACTTGGGGAACTCAAACCACTAAGAGGATTTGTGTCTGCGGCTCGCACATTGATGTTTTCACAGCGCTAAGTTTGCCAACAATTTCTCTACCTATCGACGATAAATCTTTGTTATATTTTAAAATTCAAATTCATAAACTTGGTTGTTTCTTTGCTTAAAATAAAATTAGAATGTCTGCAATCGAAAACAGCAGTTTAATTACGACCAAAGAACATTAACTCTCTTATTTATTGGAATTTATCAGAACGCATTTCTTCATCAGAAGTAGCACAATGTTTGTTTATATTACTTTGAATATTTGTTTAAGTAAAATATAATTATATATAATTGTAGTTTTTGCAAATTATCAGAGTAATGGTGTAAACGAGATGACAGTTGTTAAACTTATCATAATATGAGGTTTAGGACTTAATTATATGTCTTGCCAAAACTTATAAAGCATGTGATGCATTGAGAAAACCTCATAAGTTATAAACGAAGGAGATTATGAGAAGTAGATAGCCCTACATACGTTTATTTAATTCACTCTGTTCCAGTAAATACCTCAAGTGCCTGTTATATCAATCACCTTATTGCCAATCACTATATAGAATCTCTCTATCTCTATAAACCTTGCATTTCTGTAACAAGTATTTGAAATGGTGATTTTAGTGTTATTGTCATAAGTCATGCTAAGTAAAACTTTGAATTTCTCTTCATTAGTAATTTATTTATACTTCAGCTTAGCATTTAAAGTTTAGAATATGACAGCTACTTTTATGAATATACAGTACATATATTAAAGTATGACAAATCTTACCCTTTAAACATCTTTAGTAAACTATATTAATGGAGAATTGTATACGTATAGCCCAGGGTATGAGTTTTATTGATATAATCTGATTATAGGAAATCATTAATAATAACAACTGTAAGTTTTAAAGTTTACAGTTGACATTTATTCTGGAAAATTATGTACCACAATAATTTTAATAATATACAAGTATCTAGGGATTAGACAATTGAACCTGAATATTGTTTTTACGGTAAACCTCCTATTAAATTGGATCAGTGTTAAACACTTTTTTGGATTCACTACTAAGTTTGGTCCATTTCTGAAGAGGAAGAAAGATTCGTATATTTTCAAAGTTGACACTTTTAAAACTGATCTAAAAATTCAAATGTTATATGACAAATTTGCTTTTACTTACTGAATACAACGTCTCCCCTCATTCCACCTAAAACGAAAAATACAATTACATAGTTTTATAAACACTATGTACGAGAGAGATATGGCTAACAAACAACTCTCACTAGCGTCCCCTTTAAATTGGAAGCTATAGAAAGTGTACGACTTTCACAATATTTTTCAGATTAAGTAGAGCTCTCTGGGTATGTTGTATCACGTTTAGTTCTAAAGTTTTAGAAAATGTTATATGACATAACTGTTTCCTGAATACATTTAATTATCTTTCTTTAACTACCATGCCAATATATGTTTACTCAAAGCTCCTCACCAACTTTTCTGTTTGAACTGGAGAGGGTAGACTCTTTCCTACACCACTCTCGTGTTTCCACCTGGTGGGGCGTTATACCTCCCCTCTTTATATTAATTTATTTCACGCAGGATATTGTCGAAAGAGTTCAATTTACCTTATAAACCCCTAAATAAATATGTATATTTCCATTCCAACGTTAAAAATTAAAAGCGATTATATTTACAGTATGTGTAAAACAACCATATTCTATTATTGACACCCACTAGCGCTTGCAATATTTCACTCAGCATATTGCCGAGTATTATCGCTGGGTATAGAATATTTATGCTCGCTATCAAAAGCTAAACGGATTACTCCTAATAGACACTATCAGGCAAGTGGAAACACATAAATATTGTCATGTTTTACCGTTTTAATTATCAGTAAAGTATAGGTATTATTTAATATCAGGGTTTACGCAATTACCCTTTGACACATTTATCTTGTTATACAGGGTGTCACAAAAATGCGTAGCGCGCTATGCAGAACCGGATTCTACATACAAAAACAAGTCGAAAATGTACAGTAACATTTTTGCGATTTCGGATTAGTTTAGTCGTAATCCGCCATTTTGTATTTGTTTGAAAATAATTAATAATTCAAAAACCCTTCGAGATATTTTTTTGAAACTTGGTATAAACTTTAAGTTTTTGGCTTTTAACATTTTCCAAAGACAATTTTTATTTAACTTATCAAATATCAAAATGGCGGCCATTTAAATATTTCAAAGTCAAATTCCATGAAAAATAGCAACTGAAACAAAATTTTACAAGACATAAAATTTAAAGCACTTTGTAATCCGAATCTAGTGACATTTTTACTGTAAAAATCGGTTAATAAATAAAAAGGTTATGGTGATTTTTTTATAATAAATTTCAAAATGGCGGCCATATACAAATTTCAAAGTCAAATTCCTGGAAAACTAGCAACTAAAACAAAATTTTACAAGACATCAAATTTAAAGGACTTGGTCAAATGCACTAGGAAATTTGGCTTTGAAAATGTTATATGGCCGCCATTTTGAAATTTATTATAAAATATTGCCATAAACTTTTTGTTTATGAACAGATTTTCACAGTAAAAATGTCATTGGATTTGGATTACAAAGTGCTTTAAATTGTATGTCTTGTAAAATTTTGTTTCAGTTGCTAGTTTTCATGAAATTTGACTTTGAAATATTTAAATGGCCGCCATTTTGAAATTTGATGTTTAATAAAAATTATTTTTGGAAAATGTTAAAAACCAGAAACTCAATGTTTATACCAAGTTTCAAAAAAATATCTCTAAGGGTTTTTGAATTATTAATTATTTTCAAAAAAATGCAAAATGGCGGATTATGCCTAAACTAAGCCGAAATCGAACAAATTTTACTCCATATTTTCAACTTGTTTTAGTATGTAGAATATGGTTCTGCATAGCGTGCTACGCATTTTTGTGACATTCTGTATATGCAGTAAAGTTATTAAGTACCCTCACGAGTTAACGCTATAATTTAAAACATAAGCTGCTAGGGGAAGGAATATAGTTTAACCACACCTTACATACGCAAGTAATTTTCTGTTACATACAATCTAATCACCAGTCACCATAGAGCCATGTTTTTACCCGGGATTACAGGAATTGCGTGTGCGGCGTTCTATGGATAACGGTACAATTTTTAAATTGTTCGAGTAAGTAACATCTGAGTATTCTATCATCTGGTCGAATAAATTGAACGGCCGTAATAAAAACATTGGAACTTTGATGACACGTGGGGTGGAACCTCAATAAATTCAAACGAGAAAATAATGTTTAAAGCTCACCTACGTTACATAAGGAACTCTTGTGTTACATGTTATACGCACATCAGTTTAAGTAAGCATTACGTCGTCTGTCAATCAATCAGTGTTGACATTTTATTAAGTTGATTTTTTGAAATTACACGTTTCTTCTAAACAAAAGTTGTAATATCAATAAACTGTATAGCTCTTGTATTTTTCAAGAAGCGAAACTATGTTGTTTTGTATATTAACTTGTTGAAGTACGAGTATAATTCGACATGTTTAAGAACAAATGTGTTCTTGGGAGTATTTGCGAGTAGCTTGTTGCAATGTTACCGGTTTGCAAAACAGTAAGCAAGCCGTTTTCAAGTGTCTAAAGTGTTTCATCAACACTGTATAAACGAACCACTCTGGGTTGGCTTATAGTCGCCAAGTAACGTCATTCACCGCCACTTAGCATGTTTTTTGCATTTTTGTATATTCCAGATCATGTTTTTGAATATTAACAGATAACATTTAATAACCCATCGAAGAGCTGGTCTAGTTATTTTGATTGAAAGAAAAACTATGTGGTCTATTGTTATTTGCTAAAAAAAACAATTTTTTGGTAAAGGTTCCCGTAGCAGCAAACCTGCGTATTCAGCCCCCACGTTATTCCTATGTAGAAAAATTAAAATGCTATGTCTCACTTAAATATGAACATAAATTAATAAAACCTCTTATATGACTTCACCTAGTTGATTTATATTGATATTTGCCTAAATATATATTTTTTCATTTCTTGTTGTAGCAAACCTGCGTACTCATTCCCCATTTTATTCTTATGGAGATTAATCAAAATGGAATACATCGCTTATTTATGAATGAATATTGATGAAACTAGGTATGTAGCTTCACCTAGTTGAGTTATATTGATATTTGCATAGAATCCAATTGTTCATGTTCCTTGTTTCAGCAAACCTATGTACTCATCCCCAATGTTATTCTTATGGAGAATAATTAAAATTGTATATACCGCTTATTTGTGAATATATTTTTATGAAACTTCGTATACGGCTTTATGTGGTATTAAGTCATATATTATGCATTGTAAATTCGCTGAGTACGTAGGTTTGCTGCGACGGGGGTATTTATTAATAGCCGAGTGATAAAACTCCATATCAATACTTTGTAGTATCTACTTAGAGTACAAATCCCACAGCTCAAGATACTCAGTTTGGTACAATACAAGGATATATTACAATCTTAGGCCTACTTAAATAATAAATTAATAAACAACCAAAGTTTGTTTGGTTTCTGAAATTAATTTTAACTAAAATTATGTTAAAATTATAAACAAATTAAACAGTAAAATTAAGCTAATTTTGAAATGAATCAATATTTATGTGCGTTTTGTTGCATATATAATAATATTAAAAAATGCGAGTACACACCCAAAATAATTAAGCATCTTCAATAGAAATATCTTCAAAGGAGCAAAAGCCTCTATTCAAAGCCTCTATTCAATGCAGACCTCTAAAGGCACAAGCTTTAAATTGAATCTGTGTATTACAAATCCAAAAGAGCTATATTTTAGCAAAAATTTTGTTAGTTAAAAACTATAACAACCATTAAATGTCTTTTAAATATTAATACGTAGTCACAATGTTTAATTCAAAACCAATTTTGAACAAACTGCATAAATACGTTTTCAGCGCTAAGAGCAGTGGTAAAATGTAGGTGCGCACCTTTAACAGACCGTTAATTTTTAAAAGGGCGTGAGTGGTCATATAATGGCGTTAATTCTACCAACATTTTTCAGAGTGGCCGGGTTTTAAATAAAGTCCCACATTACTCTGAGCTCTCCCTGATTGTCAAATGATCTTCGGAAGGACCTCAAGAGTTAGCTACAATCGTTTCAAATGAAAAGGGACTTGATAATAACTACTTAATTCTACGTCTTAAAACGCAAAACTTAAAGTGAATATGCACCAATTTACCAAACGCCATTTTATGAAACTGTTTCATGATTGATTTTAAATTCAAAAAGATAGTCTTACAATAATAAAATATATACTTACATAAAAAAATTTTAATTTACAAAAATAGAATATGCAAGTCAACCGATATTAACCTTAAAATCGTGCTCATGTCAAATGGGACAGTGAACATGATCAAAAGCGACAGATACAAAATTACAATTAAAAATAAAATTAATTAAATATTAAAAACTAATCTTTGTAGTCCTTTTAAATTTCTATTAAATCAAAGAAAATATTGCATAATAAGTAAGTGCATAATATAATGGACTTTAATAGTTAAATAAGGGACATCTCTTTTACATTTAATTTAAAAGTTTACCTCTCTGTTTTTAATTCCACTTTCTCATGCTTTTTTTAATTTATTTGTACTTTGTTAACCATTTTATTATTTTACCACTGTGGTTTTATTTAGAAGTTAATAATATATTTTTGGGAATATTAAAAATAAATGTTTCTCCTAAACGAGTTTACATAATGTGTTACAAATTAAGTTTTAGTTTCAGGCTTGTACTGAGATTTCATATAGCGTGAGGACACTGAGTCAATATCTGAATACTGAGTCAACAGCTAACACCGAACTGATAAGTTGATCAGATATGCTATAAGGAGTATGAATTATCCTATTAGTATAACTATTAGTATGAGTTTATGAATTAAAATACGTCATCGCTACAAATATTATTCTTTCTGATTTGTCATATTAAAGGTATCTGTAGAAAAACCCATTCTTCTTATTTTGACAACATTTTTTTGAACTAGAAGACTTATTAAGACTATACATTTTATTGAAAATTATCGCTGGATCCACTTCCTCAAAAAACATACACTCGTTTAATTGTTTAAGCCATAACATATGAAACCGTTACAATCGTTATCATAACATCAACTACCTAATAGTACAGAAGAACGTAAATATTCTTGCAGCCTGCTATTCACTAAATAAATAAAATTTAACATTCATTAACAAGCGCAAACGTCCTATTTGGTAGAAAATAGTTTAAATAACATTATGAATAATTTATCAAATACCACACTTACGATGTCTTTAAACTATTACTAAATTATTTTCCCTACAACTCAAATTAGGGGAAATTGTTGAATTCTTGAACAATTCAAGCCATCAAGCACTTCAGTTACAATGCGTTCACTCTGAAACATTTGTCTCTTCCATTGAAATACATAATTTGTGAAGCAGGAATTTAATTTGAACTCCCTTGTGTTTTAACCGAACATAACTACGGATTTTAAAACCCGTAGCAGGGGCGTTTAAATTAAAGTATTTCTAAAAGCACCAAATATGTATTCGGTACATTTGTAAAATTAATAGTTGTAATTCTTTGGATCCTTTGGATAAAACAATTTATCACACCAAACAATACTACTACAGGATATAACAACACACGTTTTACAACACTTAAACATATATATATATATTAGTTTTATATATATATATATATGGTTAATATACATATATAAAATATATGCCATTATACGTATAAAATATATAAATATATACGTACATATAATATACGTTAAGTTTATACATTAGATCTAAGGTTTCAATCATCACAAAATTATCAGATCTCTAAACAGTTTTACCAGTAGCACCTGGATAATTATTGATGTCCTTTAATGGTTCTAATTGTTTATTCAGATTTTTCATTAAGAGTAATAGTATGATTTGTATAAACTTAACTCTCATAATCCAGCTAATAAAATTAAATAAATGAAATTAAGGCGAATGTAATAAATACTAATCAATTATGAAAATTAGTTAAAATTTATTTAAGCTATTATAGTAAAACGGTACTCTAGTTAATCCAGCATTGATCTTTCTAAATACATACAAATCCTGAATAAGATTTGCAAAAATGCTTTACTCTAATGCAGTGAATAAGCCTAAACTAACAACATAACTACGCACAATGACTTAGGTGTGATTTACGGTTATATTGCGATATGTCTACCATTGAGGGTGATAAACCATTGTAATGGCCAAAGCTGCCATTAGAAACGGTGGATGGATTTATGGCTATGTCCACAACGTACAGCCACTCATGTGTATTGCAAACATTAAATAAACATCTCTTTTACCTTTTTTAGTGAGGTATACACAAATTGCAAATGTTAGTTGTTGACGAAATATTCATATTGTCACGGCCAATAACCAAATACAGACAGGAAATTGCACGCCCCCATTCTCGACTAGTGACGTCATAAAACAGCTGTCGGTTTAGAGCACTATCACTTCATTTGTATAAACTTAATAAAAGCTGACATGGCAAAATTCCTCAGTGGCCAAGTCGTAATATTGTCCGTTGAAGTGTCCAAGTTCAATTCTTCACGTTATGGTCATTTTTTAATTGATGATGTTTCAAGCGTTTTAACGAAAATAGTAAAATCGTAACTGATTTATTATGGATTATTTTATTAATTTAAATTTATATTTTGTTGCATTAACTATTTGTTCAGGTGTCATCGTCAATAATCGTGAACGTTCGGTTCTGACGGATTGGGGGTGCGATTTACTCTCCGTGGAGGTACAATAGCCTAATGTGAATATAGTTAAACAGGTAATCAAACAGTTCCATAAAAATATTACTGCTACCGTTTTGAAAATTATAAACGTGATGATGTCTAGTGTCTGGACAGTAGAATTATGACCTCTTAGATACATAGGTAATTGAAATAGTTGTGACATTGAATATTCGTTTGTAAATGGAGAGATTTATTCAAACAAATACGTAACGTTCCTTAAGGTATTGATTGGCATAAACCATGCACATAGTATCTATGCCAAGGTGAAATGTGACGTATACCACTATACTTAAATTGTGTTACAACATAGTTACAATCCTTAATATAAACTCAAAATTAAATTTTAATTTTACACTTCTCTGTTGATTGTGCTTCAGCTGGAGTAATTAATATATTAGAGTAATAAATTGTTTATTTGATCTACAAACTAGACAAAAGTGTTTTTTTTGAGAGCAGTGTAACCTAAAACTCTATATGAACGATTTAATATATCTTTTTGTCTATAAAGCTAGTGTATATTTATCAAAATCATTAAAATTTCCTCTCTTCCATATCCTTTCCATTTTGCTATTCTATCTAAGGACTTAAAAATACAAAGTCCAAATAAAAAATTTTGAAAGTTTAACGAATATTCCCTCTGTCAACCCGTTTGCCCTCCGTTGTGATTTGGGGACAAAAAGTTATCCTACTCCCCATCACCACCATTCCCACCATCGTACTTGGCAATACGATTTTAAATTATGGTTAAACTTTGTCGCAAATATTTGTTTAACACAATTACGAACTATTTCACTTTAATATGTTACTGTACATGTATAAACCAATTTAAAATTGAGCGTACACTTTGTTCATTTCGTTGGAATGTCTAACTTATCTGTTAATAGAAATACTCGAATTGGATGAAATACAAGAAACATAAAAGATCAAAATTATCGGCAAATCTTTTTGGCTAGGTAATTTGTTTAATCTTTTACCTTTCATGTCCCTATTCCGAAGTAGTTGTAAGTGATTCGTCATCGTTAAAACTGCTTGATGGTTGGTGGAATACTTAAGTTTGATGATAAAGGTCTAGTTTAACGTCTTAAAATTGTCTACCAGTAAAAGCGTGAAAGATAGTAACATGTGAAAACTGTTAAATTTTCGTGTAACCTTTGTTTGTTTGGCATTCCTCCGGTTCTTCGATGGATGCTTACTTAGTCTATATGATTTATATTGACGTTTCTGCACTATATTCTGTATTAAATTAGGGTAATTATAAGTTATATTTAATAAGAATAGGTTGTACTTAAATTGCACAAAGACTAGTAGGATTTGGGCTACTCCGTTTCAAAACGTAAAAAATGCAAACGGCATGAATGAAACCCAAAACAACAAAAATTGTATTCAGAAAAACCTTTACTTGAATGTAAAGTTATTTAAATTAACTTAGGAGTATTAATTAAGGGCCATTTTGAATTTTTTTTATCAGACATTTTGTCAGTGTTCTATTTTCATATAAAGCTAATTTTGGTTCTTGGGAGATAAAAAAACGAAACATACTGAAGAAACTTTAAACTTTTAATAGAATTTGTAATTGTTCGGAAAAGTTTTGTTGTTACTGGTGTCATTATATGTTGTAGACTTTCAGTTAATTAAAACTCTGGCGATAACATAAAAGAACCAAACCAAGACAGCGTTAAAACTGCAGTTGCGCTCAAGTCGTTACTCCCACTCATTCATAGTTTTATAAAAGAGTTTGAGGGTTACTCCATTTATAAATCCGATTAAACACACTGGTAGTTCACAAAGTTAAAAGGTTATTATTTATAATTGATAAATGATAAAACTAAAATTCCATCCTATGATCTTAAATGTACAACTTTATTACTTGTAATTCCTACCAGGTTTGTTTTATATAGCCAAATAAATGTTAGCTAGAAGCGACTTTACCATTACGAGTATTTATAGGATGCTTCGTTAAAATGACAAATGTTATAAAACTAACAAAGGTAACTATAGTAAGCCGCAGAACAACGTTATCTACTTAAAATAATAGGATTGTTTTTATTGACAGTAATTAAAAAATTACCATGGACAATTCAAGCAGAATCATCTATACGAAAAAGGACTTAACCTTAGAACAGGTTCGAACTAAGTTTCCTATAATAGTCTTAAAGTTCAGAATAATATAGGTTTTAGTTAAAATAAAAATGTAGTGATAGTTAATATAGTCTACTCTGAGAATACCAGGATAAACTGCTAAGTTCATATTTGTAACAACGTAAACCTGTTTTAACATTTTTTTCAGTTTCATTATTTAATATGCATTTCATAGATTTTACCATGCCATGCATGTTGTCTTAAAAATATGAATTAGACCTCATAATGAAAGTATTATAAGTTTAATTAACCATTAAAATTAATATAAAAAACTGCCATTAATTACATATCACTGCCATGACTATCATAGAAAAGCCTTTTAGCGAATTTCCCCTATAGGGAAGAAGCTATTACCGTAGGTCTCACGGTAAGACTTAAGCCCGAGACCATGATAACTTTTCATTTTGAGGTCCCCTGATGCAAAAAACAACATTCGTTCAAATTTTTATATATGTATATATATATATATATATGTGTGTGTGTGTCCGTAAGCACGATAACTCTCGTAAAAGAGGTCCGATCTTAATTAAATTTGGTACAAACGTGTAAAGTACCATTTATTTGAACGAGTTCGAAAACCAGACATATCGCACCATCCGAAGGGGGGTTTTGGGGGGGTTTCCTACCCCAAAAATGGTTTTTTTGGGGTTTCCACATGTAATTTTTATTAACATAAAATTTTAATTTTCACCATTGAATTCAGCATAAAAAAACAAACAATTTGGTATCTTGATCATTGCTCTACGTCAATTGGTTACTGAGATATTGAAAGTGCTAAACACAGTACGTTGTCTAATGTTATTCTTATGGAGGAAAAGAAAAATTGTATATCTCGCTTATTTATGAACATAAACTGACGAAATTTGGTATATGGCTTCATCTGGTTGTGGTTTAATGTTGTTTGCACAAAAAACAATTTTTTGCCTATGGGTCCTGTAGCAGCAAACCTAGGTACTCGGTCCCCATGTTATTCTTATGGAAAATAATTAAAATGTTATATATCGCTTATTTATGGATATATCGCGTATATGGATGAAACTTGGTATGTGACTTCACATAGCTGAGTTCTATTGATATTTGCATGAAAACCCATTATTTTGTGTTCCTTGTTGCAGCAAACCTGCGTACTCATCCCCAATGTTATTCTTATGGAGAATAATTAATATTTTAAATATCGCTTGTTTGTGAATATATTTCTTATGAATCCCTGTTAAGTGGCTTAATGTGTTATGTTATAATTCATTGGAAATTCGCTGAGTACGCAGGTTTGCTGCGACGGGGGTATTTTTATTATTTACTATTTACCTTTATAATATATTTTTTAACTTTAATAACGGGTGACAAAACTAATTATAGTGAAAACTATGAAATTTTAATTTAAATTACCAACGTAATAAACAACGATTACACCAACGTATATACAAACAAAACGTCACGTTACCAATGGATAAATATACCTATTGAAATTAGGTTGCAAACAGAAATGAACGAGTTGCAAGTTTCAAATATTTATTCTTGTTGATTCAATGTAAACATGATTAGCATCACAAGTTTCATAGAGATCGGCTGCTTTGCATAATTTTATAATTTTAATAAAATATTATCTCTATTTCTTTAATATCACAATGCCAGTTGTTCAATGCTTTGTAATATTCACGCCCACTAGTGCTTATGATAATAATCCTATTTGTAAAATAGTGTTTGCTGTATACAAATAAAATGAAATTAAACTGTTTCAAAAATAAATACAGGTTTTAGTAAATTGGGTAATATTCACATTGCTAATAAATCTGTACCGGAATACTACTCTACCAACCTAACAGTTTTCACAATTTGTTAAATTGTAGTATATTTAACCGAATAAGTACAAATGATTCTTTTATCAGCTTCAAAAAAATACATATATAAAAAGTAATTGTTGCCTAACCTATTGGCATTAATTTAATGATTTAAGGGGAAACATAACACCGTATTGGTTGTCATAACCTTCATATTACTATTGTTTTATTGCCAGATGACATATCAGCGATCTCTAATCGCTCGCATTTAAATCATTTCCAAACACAGGAAATTGAAATACCGATTTAATATCCATTTCGTTAAAAATATTAATCACCCCCCCCCGTTATATATTTCTATATTATTATGATTAGAATATTTATGATGCAATCAACCGTTAATCATAAGAATAGAAATAAATAAATCATCTTATATGCCCTCTTTTCTAACTATGCGTATGTAGGATTTTCTAACTATGCGTATGTAGGAATAAATGTAGGAATATTATTGTATTTAAAAATTAAGGTTTTAAATGTACATACGCTGCTTATAATATAAAACAATTCACAATCACCAATTAACTAGGGATTTATTCTTTCGTGCCCATTGAAATAACTAACTTATTAGGTCTTGTGCTCAGACAATTTTTCATTTATTAACTATATTGTCCAGTAATTTTTACAGGTTATCTAGAGAGTGGAAAAAAATAAAAGTGACGGAAAAAAGGATAAACGATATCGATAATGTGAAACCATACAGAGAAAAAACCCACGGCTCTTCAGGAGCCTTGGCAACGTTCAGAGGGAAAAACTGGCTTTTGTTGCGTTCTTTTCTTTAACTTTATAATATTCCTCTAGCATAGTCAACATTCTTTAAAATAATAGCACGTACTAAAACCAAATAATTACAAATCCATTGTGGTGTTACATAGATTCAATCAGTTAATTTAGTTAGTCTATGTTTATTGTTAGGTCAAATATTATATTTACATTCTCTAATTATTTTGTACCTGATACTGTTATTATTGTTAATTATGCATATTGTGACTGATTCCGTTGTTAATGCTCAGTATTGTTTTCTGTCAGATTGATTTACTGTTTTAGTTTGCCATCTTTATATCGTCGTTGATTATGCATTAATGAATTACCGTTGGAAATAAATCAGCATGATTTGGATTCAACTATATCAGCTAGCTAGGATGTGTTTATTTAATGTTATGTTATTTTAGATATTTTCGAAACAGATAACAAAATAAAACATAAAATGAACTTTAGTAGCATACGATAAAATGAATATTATCAAAAAACTGCTTTCTTCGTTAATTCCATATGGTGTGATATTAAACAGTATTTAAAGTAAAATGAACATTTTCTTCGCAATATTATTGACTATAGATACTGAAGCTGTAGTCAGTGGTGCTATACATAAACACTCAATATGAATGTTCATGTTGAATAATATATAAATTTTAAACTTCAGAAAAAGCCCTCAACTCAAACAGGATTTAACTTAAAGACAAATTAGTCGTTTGACGTTTGCAGGGGATGGAGGTATGCCTGCATCTGACGTAAAATAAAACACTGATTGATTTTACGGAATAACATAAAACGCTGAAATATGCCATTGATGACTGTTTATGTTTCCTTTATTCCTAATTTTAAAAGTGAGTAATCATATTTGTTTCAAATCTCGGATGTCTAATATTAAGTTGTCGAGTTTTAGGGCCTAAATTATTTAGTATTGTCGCCATTCAATCTTTCGATTAGTAAAATTGTTCAGTTATATTTTAAGAAGTAAACAAATATTGTATTTTAAATAATTATAAATACGATTTGAGAACTATTTATTTGCTTTTTAACGACCACAAGCTGAATCGTAAACAAGTAATTAGCAGTTTCAATTAGAGTTAATTGATGTTTTAGCACCGACGTCCAGAGCGGATTATTGGAAGCAATCAAGCTTTATTCGTGACCAAATATTTTCGTGAAGTTTTAATTACTGTCGATCTACGTAACAAACTAAACTGATTAGTTCGAATTATTTACTTGTACGTACTAAGATGGAAATAATTAATTTAACTGAGGTTGATTTTTCACCGAAACTACTTTTTAAAAACTTTCAAGTTTCAAAATACTTGGATTCGTTTATAAAAACTATCACTTAATAAATAATTCCAGAAATCCAGAAATGATAAAAACACAGTTTATAAATAACCATAGTTAATGCGCGTTTAATAAATATCTTATACAAAATCGATTTATTATATATAATATTAAATCAGGTGTTGCATACAGCTTTGGTTCGAATTCTTCTAAGCACTGGATCAATACACATTGGAAACCGGGCGGTGGGAAATATTGTCAATGAAAATAGAACACCCTGTGCAGAAGATATTGCAGGGCGAGTCCCACCTGATCCCTCCTGCTCTGGTTGGTTAGGCCGAATCATTGTCGATCACATGACTAGCTCATTTAGCTCATCGTTTGATGTGGTTGATATTGGCATTTCGATCAAAGTAGCATGTATTAATTGGTTAAAGGTTAATTCCTGATAACAATAAGGTTTTAATCCCAATAGAAAAGTAGTTAACAGTGTTCCATTAATATTTTAAACCTGCAACTCACTTTATAATAAACTTGAGTTTTGAATAATAAAGTTTTCTGTTTACATACATACTTTTTATAGACATTGACTAACAACAAATTAACAGATTAATTTATGAATTTTGTCAACGCTTAAATTATAACTTAGCTTTAATAATTGTCAGATAACAAAATAAATGCTTTCACCTTCCAAAAAATACATACCATAAAGCGATCTTATTTTTTTCAACACCACCGAAACATTTGAGAGCGAGTGCTCGTTTTGACAACGCTTGTAAATCTGACCACTGGTGGCAGCACCACCCATAACTGTGTGGTTTATCACCTGTTATTGACGGAGATATCGTGATCTACCTGCAAAATTTACATACAACCTCTGCCATGTCGTTATTTTTTTATAAGAGTAGCATTTGAATTGTTGTACTGGTATTCGCCTATACTTAAAAATATCCTAATTTTATTCCGTAAGTATCTCTGTCAAACCAATTATGCTTCAAGGTATTTCACTACTAAAAATAATATAACTGAAAGTCGCTACTAAATAAAAAACTTGGTATAACCAATGACAAGTAGCTGTAACACTACGTTGGTTAAGTCATGGTAATGTACATACACATACACACACATACCCCCGCACACAAAACTCAAACGCAGATAATATATACACGTATTTAGCTAAGTTAGTGGCAACAAATATAAAATCGCTTGCTCACTAAATGTACTAAATATAAAAGTAATTCCATAGCCAGTAAAATAATTAAATATCCACAATTAAATAAGAAGATTCATACAGTATAATTGAATGTAAAGGGGTTCCGTCACTAGTATAGGCAGCACAAAGAAATAACAGGTTTTGAATAGATGTTCCCCTGAATAGTGTTGCCAAGGTGTAGAAGGTATTCGAAGTGAGGATTATGTTATTAGAAATGAAGTGCTGCCAGGCAAAATAGTAATGAACAACAACCAGTAATATTGCTATTGAAGTCTTTAGCTATGCATTTACTTACAAATATTACGCCTGTGTCAACATATGCAATTGAATGTACCAACATGAGCCTCATAAATATAAAAATTGTTTTCATGTGAGGTGTGAGGCTGACAATGTCAAACCTTTCAGCGAGAAATAACCATCCACCTGTCAGTCTGAGCGACCCGTGTATTGGTGGTGACTTCCCCATATCCCCTCCTGCCCATAACTACCGGCATCCAAAATGTATTAGGTTTGGGAAAAACATCCACTCAAAATTTAAATTTAATGGAGTAGTAATTATCAGTGAATGTTGAAGATTAAAGATTCTTTCTAAGAGATGGTTGATATTTACTGTGAAGTATATTTTATGTATTGTTTGTAACAGTTATCGCATTAGAAACAACTGCTGATTTACTTTTAAAATTGCAACTTTCCATTTAGTATATTCGGTACATATTTTTATTACAAAAGACAATTCAACGCGGTTGAAATATGTAGCATTTTAACGTCGATTAGATGAATTCTAGAATCAAGTAATCACAGAAAGTTATCACAACTGATAATTTCTAAAGGAAATTTGCACGAGGTAGTAGCAAATATCAATGAAATATACATTTATTTGTCTTGTTTTTGTCCTGAAATACTTAACAGGGATAAATTACAAATTTGCAGAAATTATAAGCTGTCATAACTAAAAGTTAACACTTTGATGTCTGAGTATCAAATCTTTAATGCACTTGACAACCAAAAAAATTATTATTAAATGTTAACTAATTCATTGATATCAATCTGCTATCGTAGTCATCAATTTAGAATTGTACTAAACCAGAATCAAATTATCAACCTTTCCTCTAGAAAAACATATCAGCTACAATATTTACGCCACTCTTGAAATGGCATTCGTAACTTAATTGAACAAGGTGAATATTTTAATATAATATAGATTTGATACTGAATTTAGTGATGTTACATGAATAAAGTATAGATTATGTACATTTTATTATAATATGTATGTTGCGTTTGAGTCTAGTAATGGTACATGCATACACACATCCATATCACAGGTAGTCCTGAGTGACTGCTTGATTTGCAGCAGAGGACCGATCAAAATGTAGAAAAATTTTCACTTCCTCGAAGGGAGATTTTTATCGAGAGATCAGAAATAAAACAAAGAATGATTGGTAGTCAGAAACTTGAAATAGAAACTCTTGATTACAATATGTTAGAGAAAAGTACAGTGTCAGTTTAATTAAAATATATAAAAGTAGACAGTCATATTCTTCTAACCCCAATTTAGTATATAGAACGGTATTGATGTCAGCCAATCAGCTAAAGCCGCCTTATTTTTTTTTCTGTGATAATCTGCATTTGTCCGGTTAGTAAGTTGAACAGCTTCTTTTCGTTCAAAAAAGGTTGTTAGCCTCTTAAGAATACGTCTTTTTCTAACCTTATTATATTTTAAGGAGAGTTACTCTCACCCTTGTTCAACAGAAAGCAGACTATAGTTTCAGGCGAAAATGTCCAACCTAATTTATAAGGTCATATTTACAATATATACGTTCCGTTCAAATTTTGTATAACCATTTATTGAATAAAATGTTATGCCGAGACGTAAAATCGGTTGGTGAATTTATTTCACTACCACCGTTTCTAACTTCATAGACTGGTTATAGGCATATAAATGTATTCCTAGATTTGGACTGGTAAAACTAAAAAAAAAAGGTTTGTTTAATATTTACGCAAATATATTTTCTGATGTTTTTAGCGAATTTCCCCTATAGGGAAGAAGCTATTACCGTAGGTCTCATGGTAATATTTAAGCCCGAGGCCATGAAAAAATTTTTTTTAGGTCCCCAGATGACTAAAACACTATTCGTTCAAATTTATATATATGTATATATATATATATATATATATATATATATATATATATATATGTGTGTGTGTCCGTGAATGCGATAACTTGAGTAACAAACGTCCGATTTCGATGAAATTTGGCTCAAATGTGTTAAGTGACATTTATAACTTTAAGTTCGAAAACAAGAAAAATCGGACCATGGGAATGGGGGTTTATGGGGGATTTAAATTTTCCAAAAATCAGTTTTTTGCATTTTTACCCTACAGTTTTTAAAACATTTAATTTTGGTTTAGACCATGGTAATAGAGCTTAAAAAAACAAATAATATGGTATTTTGAATTATTAAGCTAGGTTAAGTGGTTGCGGAGAAAATCCAAAAAAACCTACTCATAAAATCTCCTATGTTAATGTTATGGGAAAAAGTTTTTTGGCTTTTCCTAAGTTAATTTTAATGTAAACTTCACATTTGCTTTTACCAATCAACTCAGCTCCACAAAACAATCATTTTGGTGTTTAAATTGTGATTCTACGTCCAACCGTTGGCGTTGCTGAGATATTCAAAACGCTAAACACAGTACGTTGTCCAATGTTATCCTTATGGAGAATAACTAAAATTTGATATCTCCATTATTAATGAATGTATATTGATGAAACTTGGCATGTGGCGTCACGTAGTACTGGTATATTCATATTTGCACAAAAAGTTGATTTTTTGTTGATTATCCCCGTAGCAGGGAACCTGCGTACTCAGCCCCCATGTTATTCTTACGGAGAATAAGTAAAATGTAATGACTCCCTTAATTATGAACATAAATTAAGAAAACTTGGTATGTGGCTTCACCTTGTTGAGTTATATTGATATTTGCATAAAAACCCATTTTTTAGTTTCTTGTTGCAGCAAACCTTATGGAGAATAATTAAAATGTTATATAGTGCTTACTTATGATTGAATATTGTTTAAACTTGGTATGTGGCTTCACCTAGTTAAATTATATTTATATTTGCATAAAAACCAATTGTTTGTGTTCCTTGTTTCAGCAAATCAATGTACTCATCACCAATACTATTCTTTCTTATAGAGAATAATTAAAATTGTTTATATCGCTTATATATGAATATATTTTTATGAAATTTGGTGTGCGGCTTTATATGGTATTAAGATATATATTATGCATTGGAAATTCGCTGAGTACGCAGGTTTGCTGTGACGGGGGTATTTTTTATGGTTGAAAAAGTTTACCAACTGATAAAGTGTTGAAGGTTAATGCATGAGTATTTAAACAATTTGTTTAAAAGCTACATTATATTTATATTTATTTAATTTATGAATCTTCTGAGCTCAATTTATTGATAGTGATCAAAATACATCAATGGTTGAATATAATGGCTACGAAATACTGAAATTGTAAGAAGTCAAAAACTGGTTGCATTGCTAATGGATTTAAAGTTCTTTATACAGTTTTAGAACATTTTCAATAAACTAACTGGGAAATACGACCTTTGGTAAACATGTTCTTGTTTCAAGTGCCACGTCATATTAGTCTTACATTTATGTCCAAATTAAGTGCAATGTTCTAGTTCATGAAACAATATCAACTAACCGGCCGGTTTAACCATCAAATGCAGTTAACACATTTACTGTTATGGCTTGGCTCCCCATAAACTGGTTATTGCCGGACAATAGGCTGCATCCCGAAAACATGAGCGCGGTGAATGTGTTTAGGAACAATTTATGGGCTTTCAATAAAACTATATTGAGCAGTATTGGCACTTGAAAGCTCTAAAGCTTATTGAAAACTGGCATTCTCAAAGCAATAAAGAGGTTTACGGCACATAGCTGTACTGATTATAAAGCCAGTTCTAAATATAAAGGTGTGTTTACAACAGGTTAGGTTAGGTTTAGTTTGCCATTTAAAAAGGTAGTCTATTAAACAATTATTATATATTTGCTTTTAATTATGGGCGAACGAGTTATATAAACATGTGTTACTATTTACAGTTTCAGCAATTATTATAACTCAGTAAAACTGGAAAAGATGAAACACAATAAATGAACTAATTAAAAAAAAAATTTTATTGCAATTATACGTTTTGTTATTTAAATTCATTATTTGGTGTAAATATATTATTTCTTTTTAAATGCTTAGATGCGGTAGGCAAACGGAAAAGTAATACTAAGGTTTATAATTTTAGTTTATTTTTACCATACGATCACTTAATTATTAAGTTTAAAATGTAAGGAAATATATTGTGCAGTATCCAGATATCCGAGTAATACAACAGTTGAGAGTGCTGAATTCTGCGGTTAACTTTCTAACGTGCTACAAATAAAGTAGAATAAAAATGTTTCTAAGTTATCACCTCTAAAGTGATGGGTAAAACGATACGAATACTCGTGGGGTGGAGCCGGTTGGGAATTGCATAAACTAAATTTTGGTGGTTTCCTACTTTATGGAAAAGCATTCATAACAATATTCGTGTTTTAGAGGTACAGGATTTAAGTCAATGTGTTAATTAAACTTTTATATTTATAAATATAGAAGAAATAAACGGTAACAGGAAACTGGCACACACGTTCTCCCTTTTAGCCCAACTTTAATGAATAAATAACTTTTTATTCACTAAATATAGAATAAAAAGCACGGTCGAATGTACAGAAAATCTTGTAAACAAGTTGTTCTCAAAAACATCAACCCAAATCCCTATTTTGAAGACACTACAGAATCCATTGCTACACACGTGGTTTTAAGAGGGGAAATGCCCCCTATTCCCCGCCCAGGGTTATTAAGGGGCAACATATTTAAAATTTCCTCTGTTGGCCAATGCTAACTTGACAAGCATATCAAGTTTGAACAAAATTTATCAGTAAATAAGAGAGAAATAATAATTTTTGTATTCCCCATAAGAATAACATTGGACAACATACTTCGTTTACCGCAAAATTAAAATTTCAATTTTCTCCGCAACCAGCAATCGTAGAATAGTAATTCAAAATACAAAATTATTTAGTTTTTTAGCTCTTTTAATGGGAAATAGTAATACTTTTTAATATTTATGTTTTTATATAAAAAATCCAAAAAAATACAATTTTTATGTTTTACGTCCTATAGTTTCTGATCCCGAATTTTTGCAGTAATGCGGGTGGTGTCATTTTATTGGAAAACCAAAGCTCTAAAAACGAATAAAGTTTATTCAAAGCCGTTATAGCCGTTTTTGAGGAATTTTGGTTTTTCATGTTTTTGGTGGGTTTTGGGGGAAAACTACCCTTAAAAATCCAAAATTTAAAAAAATTAAAAACGCCTGGAGATATCGTGGACTAGCACCTACATACCAAATTTTATCGAAATCGGCCCATTGGTGTGGGCTCTAGCTCTGTACACATCCATACAGATAGACAAACAGACAGACAGACACACAGACATAACGTAAAAATCACTTTTTTGGGTTCAGGGAGCACCAAAACGAAAATTTACACTTTTATTGCTTTATTCAAAATATGGTCTACAATCTTTATCTCATACCGTTATATATTGCTATATCTTTTATATATTTTAGTTCTTTATAAAGTTTTCTTGGAAAAGAGGTGTATTTAGGAGACGATAATTCATCGAATTAAAAACGGATAGTTTTTGTTCTGGAGGGTGATGAGATTCGTTCATTATAAATATATTCGTATGGCAAGGTTTTCTAAATATGTCAAATTCCAATTTTCTTGAATTTTCATTCCTTAATACAAGGGTGTCCAGATAAGGTAATTTATTGTTTGTTTCTATTTCATAATTAAACAACAAATATTTTTAGATCTTCTTTTTATTAAATACCGCAAACACATCATCCACGTATCGAATCCACACTCGGGGAAAGTATGACATTGTTTCCTTGGCTTTTGTTTCAAAATGACTCATAAAAATACTAGCAACAAAACACGATAAAGGATTTCCCATAGCTGTTCCTTCTGTTTGTGTATAAACAAAATCTTTATATTGAAGGGTATTTTGTGCTTCGCACAAATTAATCAACAATAAATATTTGTCAACTATTTCTCTTGTTAAATTTAAAGATGTTAACCACTCATTAAACAAGGTTTTAGTGATCGCTAAAGGTAAACTATAATACAGAGAAACTACATCAAAAGAAACTAAGTATTCGAATTCCTCTAATTCTACATTTTTATCTTGGTCAATAATCTCATACCTATTCTTTATTACATTTCAGAAGAACATTTCAAGGTTTTGCAGTTGTTGTACTAACCACTTAGAAAGGAAATAAGTTGGCGAGTTTATGCATGAAACAATTGGTCTTATACCTTCTTTTGGTTTATGTATTTCTGGCAAGCAATAGAGACGAGATACTACTGGTTTGGAACATGTAGTTTCTTATATAATGTGTTGTTTATCAAATGTTTACAAGACTTTAGAGTTGTTGTTACAGCAGTCACAAATTTTGGTAAGGGATTTTTAGGACATAAGGTGTAAGTACCTGAACTTATTATATTATCTACTCTTCTGAAATATTCATCTTTGCCTAATATTACTATTGCATTACTCTTGTTTGCTTTGAAATAGAATACATTTTTTGACTTTTAGTGCTTTAATGATCGGGAAATAGTTATTATTATTATTATTTCTTGGAATGTTTTCCCTAGAAAGAGCTATGGAAATTTCTGAAAGAATATTATTCTTTGCGTTTTCATTTAAATCTTGTATATTTGCTTCTACATCAGCTAAAATCTAAGTAACTTCATCTCTGGTTTCAAAATTAAAACTCCGTTCTGTTTTTTTAACGTTTATTTCTTTTTCAGAGAATGTTTCTGATGATAGATTGTATACTATTTGTTGATCAGGAAAAGTATTATGTTCCACATTTTCAGTTGTATTGCTATTACTGATGTTTCGGAAAGCATCAAACTTGATCTCTAATGTTTTCATCTTTTTATTATATTTAAACTCTATGATTTATAGAATATTGGAATACCTATCTTCCAATAATTATAAAATTGTAGTATGTAACTCTGTAGATATGGGACATACAATTTCAAAAAACAGTTCTAGACTTTTGAAATATGTTACAACACCCAAACTACTACAGTAGATGCATCGGAATCTTTATTTATAAATAAAATGAACAATTTAGTAAATAATGACCATGGACCAATTCCAAAATCTACGTATTATTAAATTCAGAGAATACAAAATTATAAGAACTTTGTGTAGAATATATTTTTAAATTTCACTATGTTGTATAATTTAATTTCATAAATATTTATATATTTAAGTTGACTTTTAACTTGTAACACATTGCCTTTTTAAAAATCATATGTTTTATATTGAAATTATTCTCGTAAATACAACCTATTTTTAGTTTGGGTGTTAGTCTGATGATGCCAGGCAAAGGCCTGATTGCTGGGCCTTACTAAATATAAAAATCGTACGAAAATTGCCGAGTGTTATAACTTAAATTAATAGATAATGTATTTAATTACATTTTACTACCATCAAATGTTTTATTAATAGTGATATTATGCATTGATAAGTGATCAGAGGTTGTAGTGGATTTTTAAATTGATTAGGTACTAAAATAGATCATAATAAGGTTTATTTATCATCTAAAGCTTACTTTATCAACCGACCACAAACTGCGTAGCTAACTAGCTCTGTGGTCACGGTCAGAATGACTGTGGATCTCGTTTGGGTTACCGTAGCCACATTGTACGGTCCACATGCTGCAGTGATGACTTTCTGTGCTATGGTTTAAACTAGCTTATTACCAAGTATATAATGGAAACTAAATATTAAATGTGGTATGACTTATTCAAGCATTTTTGGGCCTAGTTCTAATGAATTTTAGCAAAGTAAAATTTGTTATTAGAGTAAATAAACCTCTAGTATTATACATTACTAGAGTCTTAAATTAGGCTGTTACCCAACTACCTCAAAGTTGGTAATGATGTACTTTGATCATCAAAAGGAAGATTCAAAATAGAAACAAGGTATCGTATAGCTTAACACTAGATACTTAGAACTTCATTATGGTAGTAGTTGACCGTCCACCGGTTTAAGGTAAACGGCAATAAAAGTCAAGATATTAACTAAATTTATCCTTTTAGCGAATTTCCCCTATAGAGAAGAAGCTATTACCGTGGGTCTCATGGTAAGACTTAATACCCAGACCAAGATGACTTTTTGTTTTGAGGTCCCCAGATGCCAAATACACTATTCGTTCAAATTTATATATATGTATATATATATATTTATATATATTAATAATCAAATGAAACATTTTTCAACTGAGTACCCTTAAGGAATTTCTTTATTTTTATTTTTATTTTTAAGACTACATGTTTCGGGACATAAGCCCGAAACATGTAGTCTTAAAAATAAAAATAAAAATAAAGAAATTCCTTAAGGGTACTCAGTTGAAAAATGTTTCATTTGATTATTATTATATTAGTAGCCCTAACAAATGAATGCAATATAAATATATATATATATATATGTGTGTGTGTCCGTTAACACGATAACTTGAGTAAAAAACGTCCGATTTTGATGAAATTTGGCTCAAATGTGTAAAATGACATTCGTGACTTTAAGTTCGAAAACCAGAAAAATCGAACCATGGGAAGGGGGGTTTATGGGGGTTTTCAAATTTTCAAAAAATCAGTACTTTGCATTTTTCACCCTAAAATTTTTAAAAAACTTAATTTTACTTTTGACCATGTTATAGAGCTTAAAAAACAAATAATATGGTATTATGAATTATTAACCTAGGTTAAAAGTGGTTGCGGAGAAAATCCAAAAAACCTACTCATAAAATCTCCCATGTTAATCTTATGGGAAAACAGTTTTTGGCTTTTCTTCAGTTTATTTTAATGTAAACTTCATATTTGCTTTTACCAATCTGTTCGGTTCCACAAAAAAATCATTTTGGTGTTTAAATTTTTATTCTACTCTCAACCGTTGCACAGATATTCAAAGTGCCAAACACAGTGCGTTGTCCAATGTTATCCTTATGGAGAATAAATAAAATTTGATATCTCGATTATTTATGAATGTATGTTGATGAAACTTGGTATGTGGTTTCACGTAGTATAGTTATATTGATATTTGAACAAAAAATTGAGTTTTTGTTGATTATTCCCTTAGCAGCAAACCTGCGTACTCAGCCCCCATGTTACTCTTATGGAGAATAAGTCAAATGTATTGACTCCCTTAATTATGAACATAAATTAATGAAACTTGGTATGTAGCTTCACTTGGTTGAGTTATATTGATAATTGCATAAAAATCCATTTTTTTGTTACTTGTTGCAGCAAACCTGCTTACTCAGCCCCCATGTTATTCTTATGGAGAATCACTAAAATCTTATATAGCGCTTATTTATGCTTGAATATTGATGAAACTTGGTATGTGGCTTCGCCTACTTAAATTCCATTTATATTTGCATAAAAACCAATTGTTTGTGTTCCTTATTTCAGCAAACCTACGAACTCATTAGTTACCAATGTTATTCTTATGAAGAATAATTAAAATCGCTTAATGTGAATATATTTTTATGAAACTTAGTATGCGGCTTTATGTGGTATTAAGACATATATTATGCATTGGAAATTCGCTGAATATGCAGGTTAGCTGCGACGGGGGTATTTATCTATGTTTAATATTATTTGAACTAGTGTAACACCCGTTAAAAAATCAACGGCAATGATTGTGACTATTGATCGTTGTGAAAATTATAACGGGGTGTGTTGCCTATGTAAACATATGAGTATTTGTTTTAATTAGCATTTGTCTCTGCTTGACATTAACAAGGAACATGAACGTAGTTTTTTGTTTCACGCTATGAGGATTATAGTCTGATGTAATTTCAATATACAAATATGCTAAATAAGTTTTGATATATTTTTAATTACATGTTGTTTTTTTGGAGACATGTAAATACGTATTATATTAGGCTTATGACATCTTAATTTAATCATGGACGACTTTACAACTTGTCAAACATTATAATAAAATCCGCACACGACCACACAAGACGAACAAATAATATAAAACGAACATTTCCTCAAAATTAAGAGTCACGGGGTCCAATAATTTTTCACGCGTCTTATACACTCGAGCTCTACGTTAACGTAGTAAAATAAGCATAAGCAGATAATTCACCTATATATTTCGATCTATATAGCTTTAAAATTGAGATTTGCATTTGGAAAAGATTACAATGAATGCAAAATCATAAACGATCTCCTTGGCAGTCGATGTTGAAATGCAATGTTTTCCTTATTTCGTCTAGTTTGGAAGCGACCATTACATTCAAAATTATTATAAAAATAGGTGGAATATACGGGGTTTTATAAGTGGTTAGAAGAATACCCATTTGATCCCCTCTTGATCCGAGGAGAAGTCTTTGCAGCACCTTAAATCTGTTATTCAAGAAACTATTGTGAGTTTCCATCACGGATTATAGAAAAAAAACAAGTTTCTCGAGGTTTTGGGGCCTTCAATCTAATCCCTTATTCAGGTAACAAGATTGCCAAAAACCTAACATATTTATCAGCACAATCAAGGGAAAGCTGGAAATAATCACAAAAACAAAAACAGAGCACAAAAAGAAAAACCGTTACAAATTACTAAATAAACGCAATTTTTTCGGAAAATTACAACCCAAATGTACATTATTAGAATAAATGTTAAAGTATGTTTGGGTTCTATGTTTCCGAAAACATGAAATGTTCAGGAATTAAATTTCCAATTCATTTTGTACCTACAAATCAGGAATGTCTATTATTACTCCACTCCACGTTTTATTTATGTAAGAAAGGTCAGTTATAATTATTGTTGTCATTATAAAATCGTTTGTAGTTTTTTTCTAGTTAAATTGAGTTAATATAATACAACATATTAAATTAAAAACTGTTGGAGAAAATATTCGGAAGTCCCGTTTTCAATATTTGTATTTAATTTCAATCCGATTTGTAACCAAGTAATTAGCAATTTTAATTTGAACTAATATATTTAATGCTATTACATGGGAATCGTGATTAAAGCAATCAAGCGTTATTTGTGACCAACAAATGGTGTATTGTTTAAAGTGTTTAGTAAACTAACTAAAATAGATAGATATAGTTACGACAATCAAGAATGAAAATTGTTTACCTAGCTTGGACAAATTGTCTTTATTTAAATTAATTGGATTAAAACCGTAAAATTCGTATACCGCTTCCTATTGTTCTAAAATTGTGTTGCTCTTAAACAGAATTGGGAAACAATGTAAATTTCAAAAATAATAAAATATACATTTATTCACAATATACAATCGTTATACAGTAAATCATAGTTACGCAGTGGAAAGTAGAGTTTGGGCCCGATTATTCTAAGGGATTTAATCAAGAGAAATTGGAAAACAGGTGGTGGGTTAGAAAGTAAAGACAAAAAAAATCCTCAATCCAATGTTATTGTAGTGAGAGTCTGGCCTTATGTTTCCGCTCTGGGTGGGTTTAAAGTAGGTAATTTGACTGCTAATCATATCCTAATGCAAGATTATCGTTCAAGCGAATTAATAAGGTACTAGAATTTCCTATGTGCAGCTTGCGCATTCCGTGTAAACAGTTAAATAGTAAACAGTTACAGTCTGTTGTTAGATATAATCCTTATAACAGCTGTTTATTTAATTTATTTGAATTGAATTAAGAAAAGACACATGTGACATAAACCAAACAAAACCTCCTCTATTTGAATAACATGGGGACTTAGAATTTCCATGGGGCAGAGTCCTAAGGCCTGTATCAAAAATCTAAAGCCAGTTTGCACATCTGCACACCTAGACGCACGTTTTAGTGTACAATATTTAGGGGTAAATCTTGGAACAAAAAAGCCTTATTGTTTACAAAGTTTGCATGAAGCGTAATAATAATATAGATCATTAAAGTTTTGATTAATAATTGTTAACAGTCGATTTAACTGGATTACTTCAATTTTGGTTACAGGGCATATTAATGTGGTATTCAAAAATGTTGGACCTACTACGATTATTTTTTAAACATTTTATTTTGGTTATATTTTTATGCAATAAAAGACTAATTTTCATAAAAACATACATAAATATATCGAATATTTGAATTTATGAATTGTCAAATCATCGCACGGACATATTTGTAAAAATAATTAGACTACAGATGTTGGCTATGTTTTTACCTCTAGAAGACTGCTAACCAATTAGAGAGAGGTTTCATTAACCATTCATTGGAGAGCGAGTGGTCAGTTTCAAATTAGTTTTAAATCTGTCCATCGATGGCAGCACAACCCACAACTCAGTGGTTTGTCATGCGTTATTGACAGAAATATCCCGTTGCACATGCAAACTTTACATATCACTCCTGCAATGTCCATACTTTATGATCCATACACTATTTTATTCGACATACAGACGATTACATTTGCATAAAACAACACTTCAGCTTTGTTTCACTATTCTTGGTACAAACAAATATATTTTAGAGAATCTGGGACAAATTCTCATCCTCTTAAAGTCAAAATAATCATTGATTAATTTAAAACTGATTTCAACTACAGAACTTTAGTTATTGTGCTCTAACACTACACCATGTTCTTAGGTTCCAAATAATCAATGTTACTCTATTTATTTAATGTAGTAAACTTAAATTAGTAGCGATTCCATTTATGTACAACATAAACCTTAGTGCACCTTTACGTACTACTTGAAACACTTTAGTTCATGTTAACATCCTCATAGACCATCCATAATATCAGACAACATGATTAACTAAATCACTAACAGAGATAAAACTTGGTTCGTTAAAATACATTAAATTTAACCAAATAAGTTAAACAAATTCCATTTCACCTCCAAGTTTCTACTTTTTAAATTAGGTAATTCCAACCAACTAATATACAACAACTGTTTTATAGCGGACTAACTTAGCAGTTAGTCCACTAAAATAAGGCTGTATCAGGGTTTGTTGCAGTCATGGAACTAGATAACCATCGTTTACAAAACTATTAGTCCTTTTAATAGAAGATTAAGATTCAAACTTTCTTAATGTATTAATACCTCTTTAAGACGCCGACGCTACTGAGGCATGTCTTAAGGCAAATATGAATGAATGATGAGTGTAGCATGGGTGAGATTTCTTGTGTAACCTTGTTACTGGCTAAGACCGACTGATTTTTTAGCTAGGATCATTAAATTAACAGCCCAATGACCAATGGCCGCTGGATTACTCAGTATGGTTTTCAGAGTTTATTTTGTTTGAAACACATCTCTTACTCTTACTTATTCGCTAGTTGCTGATCCGTACATCCCGCAGATATACTAGCGTAAGGCTAATTCAAATGACCCTTTAAGTAACTAAATACTTTTGAAATCCCTTTTTAAACGTTCCAAAATCATGTAAGCCTGTGTTTGACCGGGCTGTCAGGAAGCGCTTCTGTTAGCCAATATCCCCTATAAACCGCGGTTAATGACTCGTATATCGTAACTCTGACCTGACATGCGATAAAACCGTCTCCCTCCACCTCCACCATGTTGGGCGTTCTCTTATATATTGCTTGAAAACTTTCAACATCAAATATCACCTTTATTAACAGTTACAATGCATGTTTTATTTTTCTCATTGGTCATAACCAATGCTTTTCTGCTGGTAAAGATGTTATTTTTGCCCGTTTACGTTTTTAACATAAAACTTAGCCATTGGAAACTCTTAAAGTATTCTATTTCGATAATACATTTAGCACGTAAGACAAATTATAACTCCTTCGCTTCACACAGACGAATCGGATGGTCAGAACACTTTGGACATCATCTCCGTTCACGAACTTGTGCAACGGCTAACCTTAGTGCCTCAGTTTAGCCAATAGGCAGTTATTTAAGTTCGAAGATTAAGAAAACAAATAAATACAACACTATAATTATTTCTTAGTAAATGCAGATATAGAGTATTGGGTTTTGTATGTGTATATACATTATTTGCATATTTTAGTTTTGAAACGGAACGGATCAAACCCGGGACTTGTTTACATCCAAGCTTTTAAATGAGGTTCTGCCACTAGATTATACAAACACAACCACCGAGTGAATTTGAATTGGAGGATTCTCTAATTGCTGTTTCCAAGGGATAATGTTGCACTAATTTCTTGCTTAACTCTAGAAAGCTTACTCTCTTAGCAATGAAATTCTGAAAATCAGAATTGCAAGAATAATGAATAATGAACTTCAACAAATAACAAAGTGAACACACTAATAGTGTACGCCTAGTGTCATACATGTAAAAAGCAATATTATGTTTAGGTACTTTTCCGGTTTTGTTAAGCAAACTTGACTCTTGGACAACACAAATTTGTCTGCAGTGGGATTGGCAATGTGAAACCATAGCGAGAGAAATAACCCTCCACCTGTCAGGCAGCGCTACCCGCGGTGACGCTCTGGGCAACCGACTTCACCCGCCTTCACCCCTTTTCTATTTATGACCAAATATAAGGTCGAAGCCTGTCCACACTATTCGCAAATACACCTGAATATTTGGCCGGATTCTGCATAGGCACTGAAAGTGAACAAATACGCTCATCCTAAACGTACTCCACATCTACTTTTTTCACATAGTTATATCTCTGCCATATTTCCTGGAATAGTGTTTATTTTGTTGTAAACATTTCTTTGATTACCTATTGATGTACAAATTTATAAAAATAAAGATTGTTTGAACAAAATGTGTTTTAAGTATTAAAAAAATGTTATTTCAATACGAAAGCTATTTGATTATTTTAATATTTAGTCAGCAAAAAAGCGCCTCTAAATCCTAGAGCCAATACCAAACAAAGAGCTCAACATCGAACAACATACTCACTTTACCATCCTCGTACTATCCGGAGTTTCCAGTTCTCTTATGTTTTACAATTAGATAATACTTTTCTCATATTTATCGCGTTAAGTTAGCGAGCATGCTGAAATTGTATTGCCGGTACATTTATGTAAACATTCATTTCTTAAACAAAATTTAGTCTACGAAAAATACTTTACAATTACAAATTATAAACTGAGGATGCGCTATCGTAATTGGCAAACACATTAATTGGCAAATACATTAATCTACTTACTGTAAATAGTTTTAAAATCAAAATATCCTTTGTATTATGATAACATTAATAGTACATCGTTGAATAAATCAATATTCTTTAAGTTTTTCTAAATTTACATTTTTACTATCAATATATTAAATATTAATAACTATTAATACATTCTATAAACCTAGTGCCAAATAATTGTGGCCAAGTTAAAAGATTTAATTTAAAACAGATTTTGTTACCAAAGATCATAATGTTTATCCTTTAAAACTTTCTATATTCTATTTTTACCAATAAAAACCAAATCAGAAAAACCTTTATTAATCAACAAATAAAATCCTAGTCGTAACATAATAGAAGTTGACCTCATCATTTAATTAAAACTCCTCCTAACCTCATAGGCTGGATAGCATTTTGACTTAACATTAGGTTATTTTATAGGGTCAGAATATTCGAAAAAACTTTATATAGGTTATAAAAATGTTTAAATCTGAATAATATAAACTTCATTAATATTATTTTTTTCAGATACGTTCTAGAACAATCTTACTAGAGAAGATTATATTTCAGAAATGTTTTTGTTAGATTAAACACGTGGATGTGATTCTATACAATTCCATTGTTTACAAAGAAATAACATAAGACGGAAAATTAACACTGATGAATGGTTTTTAATAGATTAATTAAATGGTTCTGTAAATGCAACGCTTAAACAAAGCGCCTACAGCAACTGCTTTCAGAGCTACTTTGTCTACCAACCAATCTACACCCACTGACTGTTTAGCTTGTCAAAATATATATATTTTAAATATTTTTATTTTAAAGTTCAAACCTTGTTTGATTATCTATATAAATAGCAATTTAATGTTGTTCGTTTGTAAGACCATTGCTTGAGAACGGCTCGACCGATTTGACTACTTTTTGTATTAAAATGTTCGTAATATTCCGAAGAAAGTTTTTAGGACAAAATATGATAAAAGTCTTCAGGGCTTTGTCTCGGAGGACCAAAGGAAGCGTAGACCACTGGACCATTGGACCACTGGTGTTCGCTGACCACTGGAGCGAACGAGCTTATCTTGAAAATGAACGAGCATTTTTTGAGCTCGGGATACAGTTTACGTCCGTACAAAGGGTGGGTAACCAGCTGGTTTGTATATGGACTTATTTTTCATATAAAACGTAACAAAATAAAAATTGTAAATCACAGAAATTTTTTATAATAGTCAAAACTTACAAGTCGTAAATCCTTTTAGCTGCAGATATCAGTACATTTGTCACCATTTTCCTTAAAACCTATTTCACAGTCGAAAATATATACTGTATAACTCGTTAAAAAAATCAATTAACCAATCTGTTTCAACATCAAACCCAGTTAACACGTTAAAATTTAACGACTTGACCGCTCATAAAGTGGGTTTATTGCCAAACAATAGACTACATAGCACTAACATGAGCGCAGAATATATGTTTACGTACAATGGTTTCTATTTGCGTATTCCTAGTAATCTTTTGACAAAATTAAAGAATATTTACACGTGACACCTCGAAAGCTTAGTGACACTTTGTGATCACAATACTGTAATGAGTTTTTTGACTCAAACATTTGTACCTAACCAGAATTTTTTAAATAAATAAAATTACGTTTACTTTAAATATATTCAATTTTAAGGATTGAGGTCCTTAGGTTAAACATATATAAAACTAGACAAATGAAACATAAACACAACATTCTTAACAACAATATTATTAGTAGCGTTACAATACTTACACAAGCATGACGTGTAATCACGTTAACTCTGAAACAAATATTTTCAGTAAAGCGACATTAAACATATGCATATTTAAATGTTGTATGCTCATCTAGATGTTAGAATAGAATTTAAGTTATTTTTTAGTTATAAACTAAATTGTCTACTAATATATTTAGGAAATCTGTGTAACTGATGGCTGTAAAATCTTTACCAGCTATAACATTAACTTTAAAATCAACGAGTAATATTAGTCAAGCACCTAATGACAGACAGAAATAACTAATGGTGAATATTGTAACGGTGTGTATCTTTCAAATGGTAACGGAGTGGAAATGGCTCATTTAGCATGAAAGGATGGGAGTGTATTTGTTAGTATGAGTACCATAATTATGACACTAACAGGGTAGTATTAAAAGTTTTTGATCTATATTTGTATACAGCCCAAATATTGATACAAAACTTGTATATTTTCACACAATTACAATGTTTATACAAAAGAGTTACATATTAAAATTGTTATTTAACGAAATTAGAACTGTATTCAAAAAACATTGGACGAATACAATTTATTATCTAAATATAATTTTGTCAATTCATTTTTAAGGAACATAACATTCATTAGTAACATAAAACCGCTATAACTGGGTTAGTATCTTGCTTCAGTAAAATGTTATCTGATTTTACATTTTTGTACATTTTATATATTTTTTGTATTTAAAATGGTTTTAGGTAAAATAGATTTGTATCAAATTAATAACCTAACCATTTATTTATAAATAAAACCAAAGTTGTCAGATTATTAACGACTATTTAAAACTGCAATATCACTAAATAAAATTAAACAGACCGCCATATAGAACCATATCATGATATTGACCAAAGATCATTATTTTATTAATACCAATATTAGCAAAGGCCAGGGCACCTCTTTGTGTTTTAATCACCAAGCCCTTCAACAATAATCGTCATTTCGGTCGTCAAACATTACAAATTTTGGGATACCCCAAAAATAACATTTTGGAGGCAGAAGCAATATTGAGACGTCTAAAAAGTATGTCGTTTTATTATCAGAAGCTATTTGTAAAGTATCGTTTTCCTATTTAACTTAGTTTCAGAGTTATTGAGTCCGGAAATTTCGGAGTGATCTGTATGTATATGTGCGGACGTTACCAAACGAAAGTCGCTCAGTAAAAGTCGGCTCGTAAATCATGTAAATGTAGCATCGTAAAACAGTTGATGTCCCCCGGGACTTCTTGCTGAGATGGCCCAACATCCACCACCGCATGAGTTTCTACACAATAAAAAGTGCAGTAATATACCTGAGAGATTTGCCTTG
Source organism: Allygus modestus (assembly GCA_963675035.1). Lineage (NCBI taxonomy): Eukaryota > Metazoa > Arthropoda > Insecta > Hemiptera > Cicadellidae > Allygus > Allygus modestus. The sequence goes on from OY776114.1 coordinate 133,589,202, forward strand.
GTTAAATGCTTTTAAAACCATGTAACAAAATTTTACAAGATTCTAACCTAAACCCTGTTGACGACCCCAAGTTTCATTCGGTTCAAAGATTTTTACAATGGTGAATCGAGTTCTACAATAAAATATCATTAACAACCTCATGTCAAACTTCATTTTCGATCCTAATGAAGCTCGTCGTTACCTTAGATACACTCGTCAAACACCAACATATTTAAAACAGACGTAACGAATTACATTACGAAATTAATTGTTCTGGCTGGTGACGCATTATCGAATTGGTTCGTCTTCTGGGCGACAATATCCCTTCCCTTGACTTTAAGTCGCTAAAATTAAAATTGCCATTTTTCTTATAATTATTATCGGTTAGTATTTTCAAATTAAATTTTCCTTATCCATTCCCATTCAATTTTAGGAATAGTTCTAAGGAGGGTGAAACTACTAATGGTTTATTGAATCAGATTTGTTTATACAGCACACGTACATTTTTAAATCAATTTATATTTAGTTTATACTTACCATCGGTTGTTTTTATTTCCGCACTTCTAACGTCCCAAAGACTTTTGGAGTTCCTTATCAGACCGACGCGAAGACTCAAGAGTCAACTATTTAGGTAGGACGTAGAACCATTATGAATTATTACGAAACAAATACATCACTATAACAGAAGGCACTACCTCTGCCTAAGACACGAAATGTGACTAACACTTTGAACTGGTTATAAAGTCTCGAATTTTCCCATTTCCACATTTTTTGTGTGCGTTATATAGTCCCACCTAGATTAAAAAAGGCCTGGATAAGGCAAAGCTTTAGTCTCTAATGTGGAGTCCTCAACGGTCGCGTTGCTACTTAGTTCTCATTGCATTTAAACGTGTTATTAGTATACCTTATATGCGTCATAATGCGCAAACTAAGGTATTTGTAAAGAGCTTAAGTCTATGCTATCTTACATTATTTAAAACTGACTGTCGTATCGAGTTACTTATTTGGTAAACTATGCTTGAAAAAGTCACGTCACAAAACAATTTAGGATAGCAAAATCCAAAGGTATGCTGAATGTAACACTGTAGTCATTGCATTTACCTACCTTAATATGTACATGCCTTTTTATGCATTGAACATACATTGAATGACACAAGATAATGTCTTTACTCATATTTGTAATACAACCATGTTTGCCCCCTAATCAACCTTGATAACAAAGCATTGTCATGACTTCACATTGAAAAAAACTACGTAATTCAATGTGACATATATCTAATTTAATTTGCAATCACCTAGTATTAAATTATTACTCCATAAGGTTAATAATGATTCGATGGCTGTATTTGATGAAGGAGTCCTAATAATATAATCGAAAATTGCGGTAGAGTCAGGTTTTTTTGATGATTGTGGAATGTTCAAATCTTTGAAGTGTCCAAACTCTGTTATTTTTTTGTATAAAGTCGACATTTTCCGACAGTATAAAATTTATTACCAGCCCAATGATGCAAGATTGATGATTCTAGTACCGATCCGGCCAAGTTAAACATAAAGTTAAAACTTAAAGTTACTTAAATAGGTAATTAATATTTTTCTATAATGTTAAAACTTATAACGATGGGTGGTTATCGTGCTCGCCTCGTAATCCGAGCTTCACCAGATCGATTTTGATCGAAGACGTAAAATTTGGAAAAGGTTCGAAACTGGAGCCAGCAGCCATTTGTCATGGCGCTTATTAATTTGTGTTATTAATATTGGGCTATATAACACGTATTAATGCTTTCTAAAACAGGTCGACCTTAGATACTAACAAGACCAGGGTTTGGACCGTTCCCTATCAACACGTTAAAAAATTATACTGGAGTAGATACACACACAAAAACAAAAACTAGTTTTAATAGTAGTACTTTTAAACAAAAACTAAAATAGAAAAAACAAACTAATACATTATTGGGTAGTTGAGATTACAATACGGCTAGTCATTACCGCAGCATGTGGGCCGTGTAAAGCGGTAACGTGAACCCAAATGAGATCCGCAGTCGTTTTGATCCTGACCAAAGACCACCTAGTTAGTACCGCACTGTGCGGACTCTAAGCACTTAATTGTTAAATCCTAATTATGTCGGTCACGATAGTTATTGGTTATGCGCCGCCAAACCGAATTGACACTTGGGAAAACAAATAATAATAAAATACCTACTATTATTGTATTTTCTTTATTTTTTTAGCATTCTTACCACAATGCTCAAGCAATAAACCTAGGGTGTTACTTATAAATATAAGTTAATACATTTAGGATAATAATACATAGTGTACTAACATTACTTTTTGTCTTCGTAAATTTATACTTTGAAACACATAAGTCAAGAAGAAAAGGAGTAAAGTAGGAATATATAAATTTATTCATACAAAAAGTTGATTTTTATTTCAGGAGTCCTGGTGATTTGCCCCCCCCCCCCAAAAAAAAAAACAAAAATCAACGCCAGTATTCGATATTTATTACAGGTTTTCTCGATAGTTTTATTTGATTTGAAAACGAAACTTATCGAAAAATATAAAAGTTAATTAACTAAGTATTATTTCAGAATCAAACTTGTTTAAAGCCCTATGAATACTAATAAAAACCATTGTATTTGATTTACAAGGTGTGATGGCCTTGTACCATCTTTTGGGTATATTTTACCGTCTTGTACGTAAGTACAGTATAAGTTTAAATATACTTTATAGTGTTGTAAGACGTATTTTATTTACCCTAATTAATTTAGCTACTAAAATTAATTTAGCGTTATTTATTAGTCTTAATATAAGAAGCATTATTTCTGTGTTGTCACTACCAGATTAGTATCCAACATTATAGAGATTAAAAGCATCTATATTATTTGTTATGGAAAAAAACATAAAGCAGAAACCAGTGCCTAAAAAATAATTCAAGAAAACCCGACTTTAAGTTTTTTTTATACACAGTAAGTGCAAATTTAAGTGCATTATATATATTTTGTTATTTAGGCGGTGAAGTGTAAAGAAGGAATAGTTTAAAGAAGTAAAAAAACATATTTTGGTATTTATTAATAATTGATATATTGATATGTATTGGTCAGCTAAGAGGAAGTACATGTTGGCTCAGCACCTTTACAGAAAAGGGATATACTCGAGGTGGAACCAGATAAATCAAAGCCAAACACAAGCCAAGCCGGACTTACTTCCTGGCCTTGCCCGCTCCACATATCAGCCCCGACGTCATGGGTAAAACCTGCAATATGTATTTGTCCATTCCTAAAGAAATGGTTTACACGTTAAAATTTATTTTTCTCATGCATTAGTTGTTTTTAACATGAGTGCTATATATGTTTGTATCGAGCACTATTTTTTTAAAGAACACCACATGTATATATCAGTATATCAATATTTATATGATTGAATTTAGGCTATTTGTATTTACCTTCAGTAAATTAAATACAAATTAAATTACCTAAACTAAATTATATTAATTTATATTTTGAAGAATTGCGTAAGTAATGTATTAGGGTTTCTGATATAATAGAGCTTAACTTGTTTTAATTATCTTATATTTTTAAACAATTAAAACAATACCACAGAGTTCAATTTAAACGTTTTTGTATATCTTCCTTATGATTCTGATATGTACAAATATCTTAATGTCAGTCAAAACGATAGACTATAGACCATAAAAAGTTTATGTAATGTATTTATGTTATGTATTATGTAATAGCACATTACATCATGTTTTATTTAATCCGCGTACAAATGTTATATAAATAAACCTCCAAAATCCTAAGACTATTTTGAAATGTATTCTTTTCACTAATTTAAGTATATAAATTGTTGTATGGCCTCAAAATACGCATTACAATTAAAACCCACAGTTCGTTTGAAAAGTGCTTTAATCACAGGAAACAATTTGTTCAGAAGTATTTCGCTTGTAATTCCTGTAAGGCTTAGTAAAAGGATTAATGAGAAGGTTGCGTCCAAAGAAAACAATATATCTTTAAACAATTGTTTAAATAATAATACAAATTATTTATTTAATTGTTACATTTGTAATGTATTGTATACACATATTTATTTCTGTTTTCTTACGCAAAACATCTTGTAAAGGAATAACTGGATTGAGCACAATAGTTTTTCTTTCCAGCATATTTCATTCATGAATGTAATTTCAGTGATGATGTATGACTTGAAGTCAGGGCTGCCACAACGCATTAATTTGGTAGAATTTAGCGATTAAAGCAGAATACGTGTTTTTTATATAGTAGTAATAAGGCTTATAATTGAATTTCTGGCTTATTATAACTTATATAACTGTCATTGTTTAGTTTTTCCCCACACAACATGTTAGAAGATATTTTGACCACCAGTTCCACTTTGCAAAATATATGATACAATTGACATAGCTAGAGAATAAATTAAATAATGTTCACATATACAGAGTGATCCATATTGATAAGTTTGCAAACTTAATAAGCCAGTATGCATGTACAAAATTATAACAACGTATAGGCATTTAATTAAATTATAGAACTAACTTTCTTTGAGAACTGTTTAATAAACAATTTAGTAAGACTAACTAACAATCATGATTGTAAAACCATTTAAACGAGTACATATTTTAAAGAAAATAGTATCTTGAGCTTTTATACTATACCAGGGTGTAATAAATCAATCCAAACACATGTGATTAATAGTAACTGACAGTAATGAAAGGTATCGTATTTAGTTGGTCTGAATCAGGATGGTATTCCGATATTAATAGCTTTTAGAATATTTATGATCACAATCCAGGTTGACTTAATTACTGGTGGCAGTTTATAGAACCGATGGAAACATAACTTGCATTTATTGAGGGATAAACGTTATTTGTGTTTCCTAAAATATCAACCGTAACATTTTGCTTGCAGCGTTTGATTTGTTAAAAGTTTTTTGTTTTGAATACATAGATATAAAGAAAAACTTGGAATAATTTGTTTATTTTTAGAAATATTATTTGGATTTGGTCTGAAGTATTATTATATACTTCAATGGATTTAAATCTTAGGAGCAAACACATTTTATTGGTTAGTTTTCATCGCACTACTGTTGTAGTATTTTGACCCACAAAGCCACTGGTTCAGTATATATGGAAAACATTAATGTTTTCGGTGGTGCCGGCGTGTTAACAAAAATTATAGCATGTTTTGTTTTCATCTCCAATGGCGAAACCAATGAAGTTTTATCTCAAAAAATCAATGTCACGTTTCAGAATATTTTACTCCTTACCCGATGATTAAAACATTTAAAAATGTAAAATTGAAATATTGTAATAGCTGTGTAGTATGTTTCATTTTCACTTGTACCAAAACCGGTTCGGATTTTACAATATATCTTTAAATTTGCACTTTGATCTATGGATATGATCGTATTTATTTTAAGCTAAAATATTAATTCGGGGAGGAGTAACTCGTACGGAACGTTCATGGTTTTCTCAAGAGACCAAATGGACTGCGGCAAGTTTTGATGATGAAGACTCTTAAGATGTCTATTTATTAAGTTATACAAAGATAGTCTAATGAAAAAGAAAATGTTCTTTATTGGCGAACTCTTCTTGCAAAGTTAGATACAGTAAACTATGTCTTACATATATAAAAATATATACTGGTACTCAAATATACTTACTAGCACTTCCCAACAGCTTTGCTTATTCACCTGATTTCACTTTTAAAGTGAAATCACATGCACAGCTGATAAAATTCCAATATTGAAATGTGTGTTTTGACTTGACACAACTAATTTATTTATGGCTTTACGAGTGGTTGTAAAAAGAAAACTAATACTTTTCCTCCAATCTCCTCAACGAGACCTTCCATTTAGGTACATGACTCAGGGGTGTCAGACTTCTGATTTTTCAAAATGTTCCTATAAAAGGTTGGCTTAATTCATAGATGCCAGTAAATATACATGAAACGTGAATGAAGGCAAGCGATTTTGATTATCCACACCAGTCATTATCAGACCCAATCAGCCCAATGATATATTCATTCTCTGATTAGGCCTGATGATAACGGCTGTGACTGGTCGACATCGATTGCCTTTTACTATGTTAATGTATATTTTACGTCTGGTACAGTATAAAGTGTAAACATATTTCGTAGTGTTGTGAGACGTAAATTACTGTTTCATGTTTGGGCTAGTTACATTAAATCAAAACCTTTATTGGTCTTTGAATATAGCGTTTTATACCCAGAAATCAAGTCAATAAAACAACTTTCGATACTAACAAAAATAATAAGCATACCGTATTAGGCATATAGGGCAACTAAACAATACTCTTATCTAAAAAATACTTATGGATAATATTATTTTTCAACCAGGGCTACCTTTAGATTTATTCGGAATTTCCTTGCATCTGGTTTTAATTTAGCAGTAAATTAGAAACATGTGGCAGTGAGTTGAATAACTTTGTGGAGGAATAACTTTTTTTATAACATTCATATTTTGTTTAAGAAGAATAAATGCTCCAGAATTATGAACTTTGTAGCCCATCCATCGGTGTCAACTTTAGAATTTGTCCTTTCAAAAAATAAAAACTATAGAAACATTTCGTTTAAGCTTTTGTGTGTTATGAAATACCACCGCTTACATACAATACCACAATACATTCACATTACATCTATACACAACCTAAACGAAAGGCTTAGACTAAAGCCTCCAGCAGATCCTTGACTTCAGAGCTCAGAGCTCAACAAATATAATCAAATTTTACAGGGATCGTCCGTTTCTTTCCTCATCGTTGTCTAATACTTTCCTAATATTTATTGTGTGCGCTGTTAGATTTGTGTTTTGTTTTATTTATTGGGTTTATAATTTTCCATCGACATTATTTTTGTTGTTCTTACACTCACAAACTAAAAAGTTGTAATAAATGAGCAATGGCCCTAGGATGGAATAACAATAAAAATCAAACAACTCATGAATTAAACTGTTCACATATAACGAATTCGATAAGTGAGCTTACTACGAACTGTTAAATTAATAATCAGGACTTTTACTGAACGGTTTTATACCACCGAAACCCAATAATTACAAAATAACAAAAATCTAAAATGCATTACAGATTAAGTTATTTTTAATATTGTTTAACATTGTACAATTGTCATAAATGTATTTGTTTCTGTCGCATAGATTACATTATATTTCTAAATTATTACATAAAATAAAATAAAAGTTTTTTTTTCGAATACTAGTAATAAATAAACTTACAAATGCTCTGACTGTGCCTACATGACACCGTTGCAGCAAATATTCCACTGCTATTGTTATGCAGTGAAGTAACCACTGCTTTACATGTCTAGCTCTATTTCCTTGAGATTGTAAACCATTGCTATAAAAAAGGGTTTACTTGTATAACCCAACAGTAGCCTTTCATCATTTGAAATAAAATGTTACTTAAAACCTTTTTTTGTAACAAATGGTGGCTCCTGTTGCGAAATTTGCTAAACAAATACTTTGTTTTTTGTTTTGCATAAAATTATTACTTGCAACGTAAATAATTTTATTTTTAAATGAAAAACTTTTATAACTTATATTGACAATTTTTAATAAGAACATTTCGTTTTGAGTTTTAAAGATCTAATTTTGAGTTTTTTTTTTTGAAACAGTAATAATATAACGATATTAATCCTCAGTCCTCGTTGAACGCTATTAGATGACCGGGTAAGAAGGTCAAACACGAAACGGATCAAATGTAACCGCAGGTGACAGATTTCATGGACCACAGAGGACGATAATGACACACTTTGGTCCAACTAGATTGTCAAAGAGATTCATTGTAATCCGATCAAACTAACTACATATTATTAAATAACGAATATTAAGATGTATTACGCAAGTTATAAATGTATTATAGTGTAAGTTAGTAAATTAATTGTATCTCAAACTTCCATTTTTGAAGGATAGTATTGATTAAAGTTTCTAAAACCTAAATTTCTGCAATTTTACGAGAAATACAATATAAAATACAATATATTTACAACTTTTTTATTAGCATATTACGTGTTGTTATTACTTACGGGATGTAATAAAAGACGTCTTACAACACTTAAGATATATTTACACTTATACTGATTCACATACAGACGGTAAACATATATAAAACCATCTTTTGCCTAGTACCATCTTTTATATATGTTTACCGTCTGTACGTGAATCAGTATAAGTGTAAATAAATCTTAAGTGTTGTAAGACGTCTTTTATTACATCCCGTAAATATATTTACGTTAACAACTTACGATTTAATAATCGGGAAATAAAATTATTGTTTTTATTCTAAACAAACAAAAATAACAATATTTTTTGACAAAAGGCAAAATTTACTGATGTTTAAGTTTCTATAAAAGCAGAAGCTGTAATTATGTAGAGGTTGTTTTTACTAATTTGAAAATGAATTATAAAAAAAGCGAGTTTGCATGCAACACGCTGACAACAGGGAAGTGAATTCTATGTAAAAATCTTTAAAAACTCAAAATCAGTGTAAAAACATACATTTAATCCAATTTTTATTGACATCTGAAATCATTGATTTTTTGGCTGTTCTGATGCTCCTAGTTTCATGTACCTGTAATGCTGGGAATAAAATTTTGAGCATTATAAGGTTAAGAGAAGGTCCAGTCAGACTTGAAAGTAGACGTGAGGTTGCTGTGGATGATAAAATTACACCAACAAATGGATAACAGGCTTTTCTACTATAAAAACCCCATGAAACAACGTACTGTGTTTTGTCGATACACATTTTCTTTAATAACTCAGTAAATATTTATGCTAGAAATACGAGAGAGGTCTTCAACCTTTCGCCTTACTAATTCCCATATTTTTACTTACATTATAAAAAGTGATTTCTTACCCTTTTTATGTTTAATTTCTGGTTTAATACCGGAGGTTTTCGGACCCTTTTTGGGTCCAAAAACTGGAAATTTGAAAGATTAATCCCCAAAAATGGGTTCAGAGTTTTCCGAATGTTTTGCCCAACGAAGTTGTCCAACTGATTATAGAAAGGAACGTCCCTACCAAGTTTTGAATTAAATCGGACAAAATATGCGACTGCTAGAGTGCAAACACACACACATATGGTACATATGATATATATATATATATATATATATATATTAAAAATAACAGAGTGAACGACCCCCCAAAACGTGTTCTGGGGGTCACCTTAGGAACTTCTATGGTGGTCCCGGGGTTAAGTTTCACCGTGCGGGTCATGCTAATATTTCACTTTCCTTAAGAAATTCACTAAAAAAATGAAATGCCGATAACAAATGTATGTAAAGGAGTAACATGTTCCAATAGTTAATATAACCTTTTTGTTAAATTAATAATGGAATGTAGCATTCAAATTACAAGGAACAAACACTTTTAGATTGTTAACTTTGGAAGACAAATATGGCAGCTTAATATGAATCAGTTATACTATTTTAATCAAACAAAGAAATTTGCAAAACAGAATGTAACCTACCACACGCTTTTTGTTGTATTAGTAAAGATAAAAATCCCCCACTTAATTATCGATGTTTTTATAGTATCAACCATCAACAGCATGTACTACGGACATTTCAAGTTTGGTTTCAATATAAAAGCCCTGAGAATTATGCAGTGCAGCTTCTGCAACAATGGAGTATTACGTCAGCGGATATCACGCAGCTAAACCCCACTTTAGCACGTTGTGGTGACCAAATATGCAGTGAAAGGATTGAGCACGCAGACGGATTATAACCAAATCGTCCAATGGCATTTTAATTGAATACCTTTGTTACAAAATTAATAGTTTTATTTCTGTAGCATTTTAGAAATAATTTTATAAATAAAATTTGGACCTTAATAAATGTAGGACGAAACAAATATTACATTAATTAATATTTTATTACTCACAATATATTGGTTATTGTTAAAATCATTTGTTTATTCCTAATAAGGACCTAATTTGACTTAGGACAATAATATGAACCTTTGTACATCATAGCTATCTTCCTTTTAACAACAAAATACTAAGGCAATGGTAGTTCTTTTAAGTTTGACTGCAATTTTAATTGCAATGAAACATTTTTTATCTCATATAATATCCTTCAATATTCCATAAGTATTTGTCCTAGTCGGAATATACAACACTCGCAACACAGTCACATTACGCAACCACTCAAATACAAGAGGTAAACCGAACCTTTATGAACACAATTGAGTATTTTAAGTTTGCTTTTAATGGAAAAATATAGGCAACTATAAGCGATTTTTATTTTGTTAATTGCTTACCACGTGTTGACAAATATATAAAAAAATCATTTGGCCTGCCTCTAAAAAAACATTAACAGTTTTTCGCTGAATGTATTTAACGCAACTAATTTTCACGTGTTATAACATTAATTTTAGTTTTCCTTACTTATACGTCCAAAAAAGCAATGTGACACAGCCATTACTGCAAGGTGCCTCCCGAGACATCAACTGTTTTGCGAAGTTCCATTTATTTGATTTATGGGCTCGGTTTTTGCTGGCAACTTTATTCAGCAGCGTGCAGATGTATTTTTATGCTTACTTATAAACCTTGAGACAACAACTTAACGTGGTGTATTATTAGTTTGTAAGTTATCAGGAAGATTCCCTCAAAACTTATTATTGACTTGTGCAAATAAACAGAGTATTTTGAATGTTGAGGACTTCATAACACCGAATTAAGATTTTCTTTTTAATAAAGCAGTTAAAAAGAGTACAAATGTTTTTTTCTTTTCAAATTAGTTAATCCTTGTTTAGTATGTTAGGAGCTAGGTAAGGTCCTGTTTAATAGTAACTACATTATTGTATTATTTATATAAAGCATAGAAACTGCCAAATAAATTTTTTTTTAATAGAGCAAATATAAATATCTATTTGAATATCAAATAATTGGCTCATTAATTCAGGAAATGTAGTTAAAATAGACATCAGGTTATCCATGCAAACATTTTAATAACATTCTATTCTTGAATCATATATAATCAAATAAGTGCTTGTTAGTTTTAATTCATTTACCTCCTGTGAATAAACTCAAACTGTTATTCAAACAAAATGGTTATGTTTATGTATGCTTATACGTTTAAGAACTATGTATTGGTATATCGTAAAATCGCAATTTTGATGACTTTAAAAGTAACTTTAACACAAACTATTGGAAACTGTGTGTTTATTACACAATATCTCTGTGTAAGGTTGAGAATTCTGTTTAAATTGAGAAGGTATTTTAATTTTTTTACACAGTTAACAGCAGCGGTAAAAATATTTGTACAGCGGTGTCCTGTTTCTATTTATGTGATATTGATGCGCATTTATTTGTATCAACCTAATATTAATTTATATGAAGGAATGTTTGTACATAAATGCAACAAAGATCGGTCGGTAGGTCAACGACCATCAGCAGGTACTTCAGGTACATATTCACACTAGCCTTACACTGAATCTAGAACTTAAAAATAAAAGCTGAGTCCATGAAAGAAAAAATAATCGTCCTGGAAATTATAGGTCACACCATAGCGTAATACAGATAAATGTATCTTCATGCCAGATAATACTCATTTCCGCGTAGTAAGTACAGTAGATAAATGTTACAATAATATAAAACAATATCCCGTGATGGCATTGTACTACTGGCATGTTCGAACTTAACCGTCAAACGTAATACATGTAGGTACTTGACATTGTACTCAATAACATAATTAATAAACATTCCAAATATCTATTTACAAATAAAATGATAAATACCTAACATTAAATTATAAAAGTCTCTTCTTTCCTGATCTAGCATCATTAAATACACGTATGAGACGAATATTTTATAGTACTAGTTTCATTGTCACACACATGCAGTCATAATTATAAAACTCTAAATAATGTATAACTTACCAAACAAAGACAATAATTTCGCTGCAATAACAGTACCCGTCTTAGAGTTCGGATTCAGTAGTCATGAGTTCGGTATCCCGTGAGTCCTTGAATGATTGGGTTAAGCCGCTTTCCCACAAAAAAATGTATTTCAATAAATGACACTTGTGTTGAAAAACACGAATAAACTTGATTCTGAGGAGTATAAATACTGCAGGCTGTATTGGTTCCGATTTTAAATAGTTTTTTAAAAAATAAAATATTTATTTTTATTTTGCAAAGGGAAGAAACCACGATAGATCTTCCCTTTTCTGATTTAGAGCTGAAGATAGAAATAAAAGCTGACAGGTGGAAGTGAACTTATTAATCTCACTAACTCGTTTCGTGTTACCAGCGCAGCGTCTACTCTTGTCTCGCTGCGGTCGTTGTAGTGTCGCTGTTTCATTTTATTTTTGGCTATTCTATAAGTGAGTATAAGACTAAACATTTACAAAACCACGAGTAAATAATAGTGATTTCTCGCCATCAAACTTCTTAATAATAGTCTAACTTGCTTAGTAATGTTTCGAATACTATTTTAAGTTTATATTTATAAATATCAGGGTGAGTTTTAAATAGTTAGTGTTAAGATTTTCCTTTGGGGTTTCTAATTTGTTTTTAAATATTGACCGCAGATATCAGCAACATTTTTGAGTATTTAATTTTTACTGAACTGAAGGTTGAGGTCACCATCTTGAATTTTATATCTTGTATATTACAATTATTAATGTGTATAATACAAAAATAGTGTTGTACACGTTCTTTCATATTATTATTTAGACATCGGTCTGATTATGTTATATGGATTTGCGGTTAATTTATTGGTACGTTTTTAAACTTGTGTTTAAAATTTTAGTTTGCTTTATTATTTTTAATTACTGGCATTGATAATCATATAAAACAACCACAGTATTAGTCCAGGATTACGCTCCTAGACGACTGAATTAATAACGCTTGTTGTTTTTAAAGTTCATGGTTTTATATATTCATTTGAAACAAACTACAATCGAATGCATGCTTTTTGAGGCTTGGATATAAAAACAACTGTAAAATATCTCTTCAGTACTCGCATAGTCCTTTTCTAAATTCCTACTCGGCAAACTATAACATTTATTTATTGCTTAGGATCCAATTATGTAACACTCTACGGCTTTTTTCTCAGTTACAACAACTTTTTTTATAAAAAGGGATACAATATATTGAAGGAAAGAACCATTTAGGACAATAAATAATTGAAAAATATCAGCCAGAGACGAGGGTGGATGTGGCCTGCCCTATCATGTAGGGTTTGTTCTGATTTATTAGTTAAACCTTTGAGGCAAAGTACTGCTTTAAGGTATACTCTAAAGACTTTTGTTTTTAATATGTGTCATTTTAATATAGTTTACATTTGTTTTTACTCATAAAACATAGTCTTCTCAATGGCATGGTCCTAAACAAAATTCAATATTTTTATTATAAAGGCCACAGTAGAAGTAAACATTTTATTTAGTATATGAAAATATTATTTAACACATTTAAAGTTTAGTTTATTTTAAGCTACTGATGGAAGAGTGTTTTAAATTACTTAGCTATTAAAAATATATATTGATAATAACTAGTGAGAAATCATTTTAAACATAACATAATGTGCTGAAACAGCAGAAGATTAAAATATTGATGAGGGATGATTAATAAAAGTCTCTGAAGGTTATTTACATTCAACTTTCCAAATGAATTACCACCACTAATGTCTGTTTAAAATCAGATATCAACATGTTTACCACGTTTGGATCATAAATATTGGTAGGCTAATTAGTCTAATAAATAAACTTTAATTCCATTTTTGTGGGTATCGATTTATTTAAATAACTATATAAATACCAATAGCATCGAATTACATTAAGATACATACACAAATGTATATCCACAACACCTCTGCAGGATCTTATAAGTATAAAAAATATCCCTACTATCTTAGTAGAGGGGGTTCAAAATAAAATATAAAAAACTGCACATTGAGTCAACTATACAATTAGAAGACATACATCTTAACCCATTGAGGTAGTAATTTTATTCTATTTGTAGTAGCCTATAACGGGAATTGATTGGTGCTGCACTCTAGTAGAAAAATATGTAACTAATGACCGCGTCTACGGTTCTATCCGCTAGGGGCGCGGACTGACTGAAAACCCTTAATATCGCCGCCAGGTCTTTGGTCGTGTTAGCTGAGTTGGCTACGTCGTGGAAACACCTTGGCCAGGTGGCGATACGATGTTCGTGGGTTCGATTCCCGCACACGACCAAAACTGACCAGTTGTGCAACTCTCAATGAGTTAACTGGTCTGTGGCAACGTTGGTGGGAGGGCCCAAGTAAAATAAACGGTGGCAGGCTTGCTTGGATGTTGACGGGATCGGTTAATTCTTTGAGACTTGCACATGGTCAACACTGATTTTGTTAATTTTTACTTAGGTCTACTGTGTGTGTGCCAATGCGACTCTCTAAACTGAAATAAAACAATATTTTAATTAAAATATGCCATTAATCCATTTAAAAACACCAATTTTATACTCCAATTCACACGTTAATAACATTACAAGTAAGGAACGAGACCTGCTCGTATGTCTACGCCAATGGGTTAAAGTAGTACCTAAACTGCCTACGTGTGCTGATATAATGTAGATAAAATACACAGGTGATTTGGGTTTAAACTGAACCTGGGGTATCGTGACCCCTGACAAAATACTTTAACACCATTCGTATTATAATAAACGGTATCAGGAAACTGACACATACTTTCTCCCCTTTAGCCAAACTTTAATGACAAAAATATTTGTTATTTACTAAATATAGAATATGAAATATATAAATGTACAGAAAATTGTCTAAAATAGTTTTTTTCAGAAATATCCACCCAAATCCCTTTTTGGGAGGCACTATAGAGTCCGTTGCTACACACAGTGGTTTTGACAGGGGAAATGCCCCCTTGCCCCCCAAGGGTTAAATAACAACACATTTCGAACATCCTCTGTTGGTCAATGCTAACTTGACCTGCATATCAAGTTTTAATGAAATTGATCTGTAAATAAGAGAGAAATAGTTATTTTTGTATTCCACATAAGAATAACATTGGACAACGTACTGCGTTTACCGCTAAATTAAAATTTCAGTTTTCTCCGCAACTATCAATCGTAGAATAGTAATTTAAAATACTAATTTATTTAGTTTTTTGAGCTATTTTTAATGGTGAGTAGTAATCTTTTTTTAAAATTTATGATTTTTTATGAAAAATCCAAAAAGCTGAATTTTGGATGTTTTAAGTCCTGTAATTTCTGAACCCGAATTTTTCCAGAAATGCGGGTGGTGCCATTTTGTTGGAAACATAAAATTCTACAAACCACTACAGTTTAATCAAAATCATTAGAGCCGTTTTTGAGAAATTTGGATTTTTCATGTTTTTTGGCGGTTTTTGGTGGATAATTACCCTTAAAAATCAAAAATTAAAAAAAAAATTAAAAAACTTAGAGATATCGTGGATTAGTACCTACATACCAAATTTCATAAAAATCGGCCCATAGGTTAGGGCTCTAGCTCTATACACGTCCACACAGACACACACACACACACACACACACACACACACACACACACACACACACACACACACACACACACACACACACACACACACATCACGTAAAAACCACTTTTTTGGGTTCAGGGAGCACCAAAACGAATATTTCCACTAACAACTCAAATTCGAAAATTTTGATGAAAACAATACTTTTTCCATATACTATGTTTTGGGGAGAAAGTAAAAATCGATTGTTACAAATAATATAAAGTTTAATTAAATAGTTACAGCTATTGTTTTATCAAGCCATTATTAGTTATCCACTAATTGCAATATGCTATTTCCGTTCGAACACTCACTAGAGGTTTCATCTAGATGATTCAAACTTTTACAAATTTATACAAGTGGTAATAAATCTGGAAAGAACTATCAAAGTTAATACTCCATAAATGTGATTTATGTTTTCCATCGGTTCTATAAATTGCCACCAGCAACTAATTTTACCTGGATTGATATCATAAATATTCTAAATGCCGTTAATATCGGATTACGATCCTGATGCAGATTGACTAAATACGATCCCTTCCATTGCTGAAGGCAATAAAGCAATTCTACGGTAATGGATAGTTGATAATTTTAATTAAATAACTTATAGTTTATTATGTTCTGATGTAGAAAACGTTCTCTTGCGTTGTACAAGACACTTTCCTTCACAAACATCAACTGTTTGGATCCATTTAATAAGTGCTTAGCAACGGATTTGCCCGAGGATCCTTGTTAATTAGTCTTGCAATATTATTTCTTATAAAATGTTTAAATAAGGTTTTTAAATATTAAAGAGACAGTTACTATTATTTTTTTTTATACGGCTATATGTAAATTATATGTAAGAAATACAATATATTCATTTTACATTTTACGCTAAAAAACAACCAAGTATGTCGTGGGACAAATGTGAAACAAACTTTGTTCGTAGGCTCTCATGGCCGGTGTTGTTTTATTAGCATATTAAGAGAATAAACTGAAAATAATTTGACAAAATCAAAAAGGGTCTCCTTCAGTAAAATTACTTAACGTATGAATAAGTAATCCTTTGAAGTAATATTGGTATATTTTAACTGACGTGGCCATTTAATACTTGTTTTGTACATTATAACTGTTTACGTTACATATTTTGTTACTTTTAACACAGGAATCATAACATCAATTTGTCGTGTTCATATGTAATTAAAAACCCATTGAACGATTTCGTTATAGGCTTAATCCGCTTGCGTTTTAAATCCCTTACTGCATTATTTGGTCGCCGTACCGTGCTAAAGTGGGTGTTAGCTGCATGATGTCTGCTGGCACGGTGCTTCATTGTTACAGCAATTGCTTTGCACTAAACGCAGAGTTTTTCTGTTCACACAAGACAAAAAATATGTATTCTAAAATCTGTTGAAAGTTGAAAACATGAACAATTTTAATAAATATGTAGAACCGCTAGTAAAGATAGATGTGAAAATGTTAAAATAAGTCACCGGTATCCTGCTGCTTAATTGTACTCTCATTCCTATAAGGCGAAATTTGTTTCTTATATCTGCTACAGTTAAATATAGATAACATAAGAATTACATATGTTCCTTATCATCCTTATATTAATCACTAATATTATTTAAACATATATAATGAGTACTAACTAAAAGCTGTTTGTTGTTGTTATTACTCTTAATATTACAAATATAATTTACGAGTAGTTATTTGGCTAATATATAATATTTACTAACATAACAAATAAGGTTTAATTGTTATTTGTCTTATATTTTTTACTCAACAAATATCCAACTGCTGATGTATAACAAACATTTTCATTTGAGTATAACCACCAATTACGCCTCTAGTCTTGCATACCACCAACGTCCTGTAGAAAAACATAAATTCGTATTCATCTACTTGGTATAAAAAATACGTGTTAAAAAATATTAAAGTATTAAAACAATATTAAGACTTGCAAAGTGAGTTCATATTGATCCAATTCAAAGTAATTGAATAATTTAATCTCCCCTTTTAATCATTAAAAGTTCAGGGAATACATTTTAGAGGCTGCAATTATACATTTTTCATCCTGTTAAATTGCCGTTACAGAAATACATTAACTTACTAACACAACAAACACATGCGTCGGGGTCGTTTTATTGGGTTATTTCACAATCTGCGTTGGGCCAAAGTGTGTCATTATCGTATTTGATGACCATGAACTAACAGATTCGCCTTCGGTCATATTAGTTCCGTTGCTATTTTGCACGGTTCCCCGTCCCCTGATAGCGTTCACGGTGGACTGCACGCTTTGGTGGGATCATATTCTGCTCATATATTGGTATTGTGTTATTTAACTAACGTTCGGAACAGTCTCAGAAAGGATTTCAGTTTTTTTACCATATATTTTTTGTTTGAAACTAATCACGGAACTTACCATGGAGTTCAGTCAATTTAATTACATTTAACTTCAGTATATAATAATAATAATAATAATTGTTTCAGTTATCATTATTATACAAATGTAATACTTTAAAGATAGATGCTTCAGTTAAATGAACCCTAAAACATCTCATAAGTACAAACATTTGGAAAACACAAACATTATGTTGTTAACAATGCCACAAAATAAAACAAAACAAGATTCTTAATTTTAGACACACATATTGTATTTAAATTCATGGAAAACTACTCATCTTTTGTTGACATATTATATTTTGTGACAATGAGCTAGAGTTCCGAGACAGAACAGCAATACATGTAAAGTAGGTGGCAGGGAGTCAGGTTGTTTCACTGCTCCACACCGAAAGCGAAAGCTTTAATGTACCAGTGTTATTCAGCTCCTGTTCTTTCAGAACATTTGGATGTTTATTTTATACTAGGATTAAAATATTAATTTTTATTTAGTTTATTGTTATACATTTCAATATTATTAATTATTATTGAAAGATAACAAATTAAAATAATCAGTTAAACTATAGTTTTAATGATACAGCATTTATTTTTCAACTCGCAGATTAATTTCAGTAAATACTTATTCACGTTTCAAATAAACAAGTGAGCATGATGATAAGTATATTAGATTCCAACAGCACATTTATTTGTTTTTAACCTATTTATAAACTCATACGGATAAAACCATGGCAAATAATTACATTATTTTAAATACGAAAATAATATTTAACGAAGAAATTGGTTCCTAATGGTTAAAAGTTAAAGTAGAAGTATGATACCATAAATTATAAAAAAAACTTTCATGTCATGAAGTAAATAATTATTTATAAAACATAATATGTTATTCTATGCTCCTGAGTAGTCAATATAACCTATGAATGCGATAGTGGGGGTTTGTATTTAAATTTTTAGTATACATATAATCCATATACTTTAGCACAATATGTTGTAAATTAAAAGTGAAGAATGGTTTTTGTCATCGTAATCCACAAATTTAAATTTTGGTTGTTATTTAATCCAAGCATACAATAAAAGAAGATATAGATTAGATAATAATAACAATTATAATAATATGGTAAAACTAGAGAGAGAATGCTACATTAAAACACACCCCGTATGTTTAAAACATGTTAAAACGTTACAGTTTATATTTATTGCGATTATCTTTTTCAAATTGTCACCATAAAAGCAAAAATCATAGAATAAAGACCATAGGAAAAACTTATAAAAATAAATAATGAACTGAGGTTGGTAATTTTTCAAACGATAGCACCAGGTGGTACCCACCCACAGTCAACAGCTCAGTGCCACAGGCCAATACAGCCGCCACTGCTAGCGCCACAGACCAATACAGCCACCACTGCCAGCGCTACAGGCCAACACAACCGCCACTGCCAGCGCCACAGGCCAATACAGCCGCCACTGCCACCGCTACAGGTCAATACAGCCGCCACTGCTAGCACCACAGACCAATACAGCCACCACTTCCAGCGCCACAGGCCAACACAGCCGCCACTGCCAGCGCCACAGGCCAATACAGCCGCCACTGCCAGCCCCACAGGCCAATACAGCCACCACTTCCAGCGCCACAGGCCAATACAGCCACCACTTCCAGCGCCACAGGCCAATACAGCCGCCACTGCTAGCACCACAGACCAATACAGCCGCCACTGCCAGCGCCACAGGCCAATACAGTCACCACTGCCACCGTTACAGGTCAATACAGCCGCCACTGCTAGCACCACAGACCAATACAGCCGCCACTGCCAGCGCCACAGGCCAATACAGTCACCACTGCCACCGCTACAGGTCAATACAGCCGCTACTGCTAGCACCACAGACCAATACAGCCGCCACTGCCAGCCCCACAGGCCAATACAGACACCACTTCCAGCGCCACAGGCCAATACAGCCACCATTGCCAGCGCCACAGGCCAAAATAGCCGTCACTGATAGCCACTGTGGTGACTAGTAGCGGTATATCGTGGCGAATGGTGAGAATAGATACACCTCTCTGGGAAAGAGCAGGGCTATCACTACTACCACCAGATTGATGTAACGTCAGGTGTAATTTATGATTACGGTATATAAATAAAATAGTCTTACAACACTACAAAATATGTTTATACTTTTACTGTTTTCAAATAAAAAAAGTTAGTATACGAACAAGATGGTAAAAGGCTATCAAATTCGACCAGTCACACCGATCATCATCGGGCTCAAAGAGAGAATCAATCTGATATGTATATTTACCGTCTGGCATATGAGTATAATATAAGTGTAAATATACTTTGAAGTTTTGTTAGACGTTTTTCATTTACATACCGTAGTTATAAAAAGACGTAAAGTTCGGGTCACAGAACTTGGTGTCTGGTTAGCGTATGCTCTAGAATGACTTTTCACCTCTATTTGGCTTAGTAATGTTAGTGTTACAGTATTTTGTCAACAGAAAGCAAAGTTAGTTGTTTTAATATTAAAACATTTATTTTGGTTATTTTCGTATTGTCTGCTTTTATTTACGAGAGATTTGAGTTGTTTCTCGTCTTTTCCAGGCACCAAACACCGTGGCCCGAACTTGATAATGCTAAATAGGAAGTTATATGATTCATGATGAAAAATTGTGCTGATCATGTATTTTGTGTAAGTAGGCTACATATTTTTAGGAGTAAAATAATATAATAATAACCTGTTTAGTTCGGTATATAAAGATTAGTCGTATGTATATTCAATTTCAATAATAATGAAGGGGAGTTAAGCGGTGGGGACTTTTCAATAAAACCGGCCTCAATTAACACAGCGAAATGTGATATCGTACCCTTTTAGAAGAACAATCATCTACGTTTTAGTAACTAAAACAAATAAAAGAAAGTGTTCGAGTGAACAAGACGATGTGGCAGACGTTTTGGACGATGTGGAAGTCCAAACATGAGCCCGAAACGCTCATTTCCGGCCATGGACCAGGCCTTACTAAGTTCAAAACTATTGTTCTTAATCATAACCGTCATCAAATTACTCACAAACAATAATTAAACGTTGCGCAATGAGACGAACTATGCTGGAAAATATTAAATCCAACAACTGATATATTGATTGAATATTGATTAGACTACTGTAGTTTATGGAATATAAAGAATATTATGAATGGCAAGAGCAGTGTTTACACCTTATACATAACGTTAAATGTGAAAAAAGGTATAAGCTTCCCAAATGTAGAATGTCGGGTTATTAATTGTGGCAGTGTTGCAGTAAGAATTGTTAGGGCCGGTTCAAAGCTGTTTCAGATGGTAGATTATTCCAATGTTAAACAATGTTATGATGTTATGATGGTTAAACAATGTTATTCTTTTAGATAAACTACTTAAACAAATTAGATAATCTTAGTGCACTTTCTTCAAAATGCACATGGTTTTCTAAATAATATCGGAAGTGTCCGGAAATTTATATATACGGGGTTCTTTTAGCTTTATATTCAACCCGATATTAGAATCAATGGGTAAGGAAAAGTAAAACCCAAAAAAGTAAAGGAACACCGAGATCGGACGGTCGATGTTTTCTTTCGATTCAGTATTGTATAAACGTGCAAAGGCGAAACGAACGGTTGACCCGAGGAACGAAACTCACAATAACAATCTTCCTTGGGTTCAGACTCATACTTCTCAGAGTTGAGGGTCATCCTAGCATTACGTTATTAGTAAAATTAAAATTAAAGACATTTAAAAACCTCGATTATTAAATGTAAGAAACTATAATTCGTTTTTAGTAATAACACTATTTGTAACAAATATTTGCTGGTAAAGTAAGAAAATGCTTTACAAAAACACTGCATTAAAGCAATACTGCAAGACCAGCATAGCTGGGAATAAGTATACATTTACCAACGAGCAGAGAAAGATCCCGGCACATGGACTTTTAAGAATGGTCCATTTAAATGATTTATGGCCCGCCTTTTACTTAGGCGACATTTATTTGTATCCTTTACGAGATAAAAGTGTTACGCTGTTATGTGTTGTTTATTCTTGAGGATTTATTTTTTGAAAGTGCTGTTAAACTAAGAATACCGTAGAGACGATATAATATATGTGTATTTAAAAAGGAATTAATTAACTACCGAAACCAACTAACTGTCCAAATGTACTATAAAATGTAGCGGACAAATAATAATTGGTTATAAGCTCTTTAAAAAGACAGTAAAAACTGCTAAACTAAGAGACAAAAGAGTTAAGAGTTAAGAGACAAATTAGATCATCCGATTTTGTTCAGATGATAGTAACATAAGCGATAACAACAATACATTGTAATTTATCGACCAAGATGATTACATTAGCAAGTGTCACTGTATGCTGCAGGGTAATATCATGCTCGTATCAAATAGTTTTACCACTATCCAAAAATACAATTTTAATAACTAGAAATCACCATTATTAGCTTGAAGTATTTTTTAAACGAAATGGTATAAACAAATAATAATGTTGAACTAGTTATATTTAGAGAATAATTTAATATAGGCCTACTAGGAAAATTCAATAAAAAGTAACGTGCATTAGTGGAAAATCTTAAAATCTTAGAATTTTATAGTAAATTTTGTGGTACTATAAATGTAATATTTTGTAATAAAATATCCTTCTGTCAAATCTATGTGTTAAATTTAAAACACTTTTGAATCAATTACGTCCTGTACTGTCGATTATGTGAATCATTAATTTCTAAATGTGTACTAAAATGTTATTTTGACTTTAGTTCAGTGAATCAAAAAACAAAACTAATGTTTTATGGGCCAAAGTCCATAAGTCTCTCTCCAAACATTCTTTTAGCAAATAAAATACTCTGATACAACAAAAACATGTTTTTTTGGCTTTTATAATCTCAATTAATCCTGTCTGTCACAGAGTACAGGTGTTTTCCCGAACACAGTTTGTATTTTAAGAATACTTTCACGTTATATTTAGTAATTTATGAGGAGCTACTGAGGCCTTTTTTAAGCTTACACAAATTCAGCTTGGTTGAATAATATATATAAAACCCGTCATTTGATTAATTAATGACGGATGGGTATATGTATTGTTCTACCTTATTTCTCCCAGGAGACCAATGTTTACATTTAGGTTACTATTGTCATTGACTTGCTATCCAAATTCTTGGTTTTAAGTCTCATTAATAAAAGAATGCCTATTTCAGTTGGCCGAAATGGTAATTTGACAATTATGTATGATATGAAAATTAGCAATTATTTAATACATTCATATTTTATTATAACGTTTAATATAAGTATGGTAACTGAAATCAAAGTCCTGATCACTGATTAGGTATTTACTTGTTGTTTAAAACGTTTCATATCAACCATTTTCATTAAGAAATTTGTTATTGTCAGCTTAGCTTCGTTAAAGATCAAATGTAAAATAATAGTTATATTATGGATTTTATTATTATTTTACTAGCCCCCAACAAATATAATCTAATATGACCTAGCACATAATATTTCTCATTATGTTATAAATATTTTTAATAGATTTGCTATTACTTGAGTTTCAGTTCAGTGGGGGCAACACGTTGTTATTATATGTATGCACTACTTCAAAATCCAATAATATCTATTCCAGCCCATTTCAATCGTACAATATGGCACTAGAAAATAAAGTATTATCATATGTGCGGCACGTTTACTAGCTCAGCAAGCGGCTCAAGGAACGTTAACCGCCTTACGGTGATCCATTTACATGATTTATGGCACGAATAAAAGAGTCACGAAATGTATACCTTCTTCAACGAAATGTATACCGAAACACCGAAAAGTATAATGAAAATTACCGAAATACATATTCTATCAATAATGCTACATAGAGCTTATCAGGTGGTAATCCAGGTACGGCGAGTAGTGTGGGTTTGCCGGTTCTGGGCCAAGTGATTTATGGCTTCCGGTCACGTGACCGGAAGCGCTGAGTCATTAAACACGTCATCTGAGCCTCAGCCAGTGACGTAGGCGGTTTTGTGACGTAATGAGGGAAAGTTTAAAGGTCAAGGTCACGGGCAGGTTATTTTAAAAAAGTACTACCTCGCACGCGTAAAATCCGATTGTGATTCGATAGTTTTCATTCGATAAAATATCGAATGAAAACAATCGAATGAAGCAATCGAATGATACGAGTGCGAGGTAGTACTATTTCATTTATTACTTTAATGTTTACATTTCTTTTTATTTACAATAAGTTATGTTTACAATAATTTATGTTTACAATAGTTCCCCGTTGTTTGTCGTCATCGATGTTGTTGATCCGGAGTCGCGACCGTCAGACGTAGTTTTCAAGTGTTGCGCTTGTTTGTCCAATCGGCCCATCCCGACTGTGTGTTCCTTGCCTATTTATGTGACCGCAGGGAACACACAGTCGGGACGAGCAGCTCGATGTTCACCGGTCGAGAGCCGGAGGTGTACTGGCTATTCACAAGCTAGCGTTGTAATCGTACTAAATGGTGGGGGTAAAATTGTGGTGGGGCGGAGCAGATGGCGGACGGCAGATGGCAGGCGGCAGATGGCAGGCGGCAGATGGTAGGCGGCAGGTGGCAAGTGCGCGGCAGATGGTTGCTACTCCATTCGCCGCCAAAGTAATGCAAGCCGTCGCCGTAATTCTTGTATTTTATCTTGACGGTTCATTTGATATGTTTTACATCTACATATGCAATAGCTGAAACACCTGCACTTACGACAAGCTTTCCCGTCAACTTGATCGCCTGGTATTTTAAAACATTGCAACTCGCAACAATATGTCTTCAAATTGTTATCGAAAAATAAATTGTTCATCGGTGGCACCGACATGTTAGCTGCAGCGTGTGTTAGACAAGACTGAGACTAACTTCACTGCTCCCTCTCTTTTATACCCCTTCATAAGTTAACCCTGAATGAAAGTTCAAGGTCATCCATTTGAATTTTAAAAAAAAGCAACACAGCAGTATATAAAATAATATACTGCTATGTTGCTGTTTTTTTTTTTTTTTTTTTTTCTTTTAATGTTATTCTTTTTTTTAATTTTTCTTTCTTTATTAAACAAACATTTTACAATACAATAAGCTTAAGTCTAACATTGATGACTAGAAATACAAACAGAGAAAAACAAATAGAGACATTATGTACAATGATGCATGATGTGCAGAGTGAGTTCCGTCGAGTTGTTGCCGCTTACACCGTGTGATACCAAATACAACGTCCCCGGTTGAATATCTCGCAAGTCTTCATTTTGTAGCAGTTGAACAAATCGTTTTGGAAGAAATACTTGAAACTTCGGCTCATCTCCTGGAGTCATAGGTCCTTCGCACAATGATACTAGAATTGCTTCTCCATGTGTGGTTTCCACTTTCTTGATGCTATGAATAATGTAATGTCTTTGTTCTTTTAGTTCTGAAAATTTTTTAGTTAGCAGAAGGTTCGATTTTGAGTGAGTGTTGAATTGATCAACCAATGTTTGTAGATATTGTTGTGATGCCATCTTCGTCAGTGGTGGTGTCTTCTGTGATGTTGCCTCTTCGGAGTCTCGAATAATACTCATGCTGAAGCGGTGTTGTCTCCTCGTATTTATAGGCCCCGCTACCCCCACCACATTTATGTTCTCCGCTACCCCCACCACATTCCTGCGTTTGTTTCAAGTAAGCAGCCAAACGATATGCGTTGTACAATGCACAGTTTGTTTGACCGTGTTTAAGATCTTTTGCAGCGACACAAATATTACCGAGATTAATGTTAAAGTCCTTACTGATAGTTATATCGAAAACATTACCGTGCGTATACTTTTGTATCCAGTTCTTTTTTTCTAATCCTCTTGTGTATATATGTGAATATTGTTTGCAAAAGTTAAACATAATACTGTGCAGATTACTGTAGCTTATAAATCCTTCATACCAATGTATGTGATGAAAGTAGTTTGTTATCCATTTGTTTGTACTTTTTGCTTTGGTGTTAAGTTTGTTAAAAGAAAAAGGAGCTTCAAACGTGAATGGGTAGGCTACAAATGTAAGCAAGTCTAAAATTACTAATTCCTTGATAATAAACCTATCGTCATTATTTCGAAATGCTTGAAATTCTATTACACAAGGCTTTACACTCACTTCTTCATCCCCTCCGCTCATCATGGCACCTAGCGATCAACTAAACTGTTTTCCACACCACGGTAGGTTAAATACCAGGCCGTACAGTTGCAGGCGCGTTGGTGTATATTTAACGTGGGCACCGTCCCCAATAGGCCTACCCCACGTGTGTTCTTCTTTACTAAGTCAAACTTTAGTCTTTTTTAACTTCTTCTTCTTGTGTTTCGTTTTCTTCTTCTTCTTGTTTCTCCGTTTCTTCTTCTTCCTGTGTTGTTTCTTCTGTAGCTTCTGTAGCGATTTCTACAAGTGGTTCAAAATCCTTTAACTTTCTCCACATGCAAACTTCATGAGGTATTCTATTAAAAATAGATGTATCCACAGGTCCGTACACGATGGTGCTATCAGGTTGTTTTTCCAAAGTATCGACCAAATATTCTTTAATAATAGCGCTTGCAAATACCAACTGTCTCATGTACCTTGTAATAGGTTCTGTTGCGTAGTTTAAAACGTAGAATTCTTCACGTGACAGTAGAATCTTATTTTCATGTTGAGTCAAGTCTCTAATTCGCACTTGTAGTTGTCCGCGATGTTTAACAATATCGATTTCATTGTCACAATCCAAAAGTCGAATATGTGTTTTCCTTCCACACAAACTGTTAGTTAAATAACATTCTATTAAATGTACATGTTTCAAAAATGACTCCCAAGCATTTTGCGAAAATAAAACCTTTTTTGTTCCATGGTGTAGTATTACTGTAGGGGAATAATCCAATGATTTCATCAATCCAACTGATACACTTTTACTGATGCATGCTGAGATGGGGTAAAAGATTCGCAGAAAAACTTCAGTTAAAATGTGAGGAGGAATATTTTCTTCAACTTTCTTCTTCCTCTTTGGTACTACCTTTGATGGGTCTGCATTAATTTCCTCCTCTCTATCTCTTTTACCAAACTTTAAAAATGCAGTTATTTCCTTGATGATTTCTGCTTCACTAGTATTATCACGTTCCAATAACGGTGCTACCTCTGCATCACCTTGTACAACAGATGGAGAACTCATTTTGTAGAAGATGTTACCCATGCGCCGATAGACGATCAACTGAAGACCTGCATTGCTGCTCCGCTATTTATAGGTTAGCGACAGTGGCGGTGCCGGTGGTGGTACAACGTTTTACAATACTGTCTTTACAATACCGGTCAACGGTGTGTATGTAACAATTTTATCGTGCAAAATTAAACAATACGCAGATGTATTTGCAGGTACGTTTTCTTGAAATTCCATTTCTATTTTTATATCAACACTAGACGATTTTACAGATTGATTTTGTTTGGAACAATCAATTACAACAATCGGAGCTTTCTATTCAAACTGAACGGGAGATAGTAGAGGTGTATTTGTTTTGCCGTAATATGAATTTTGGAACCTAGCGTACATGTCGTATAAAACACTGTATCTTTTCTTATCAAAAGAAATATTAAAGTTGTCGTAGGGAAAGAATTGTGAATTCAGGAACACTTTACAGTTTGTTAATTTACAATGGTCAAATTCACCAGCATTTTCAGTTATTATACTTTTCTTCTTCGTTTGTAATCCAAATATTACATATCTCGCTTTTTCCAAATGAGTAGAAGTTTTTACAGTCCATGTATGTCGTTGTGTTGTAGGTAAAACGGGGTATTCATGAAACTCCCAGCTTCTGAATGGCATTACAATGTCTCGATCTGATTTTAACTTTCTTAATAATGTAATCCTGTGTTCATCATTTAGTCGCACATGTGGTACTCTCCAAACAATCTTGTCTAATGTTAATTTCCAGTCTAAATTGGCATCAGTTGTTCCAGTAGCTGCTTTAATAATATCTTTATCGTTTGATGATCTTAATAAAACTAGTTCTTGTTTTACATTTATTATTCTTCTTCTGTAGTCTTCAGCAAATCCTAGGAGTAATCTTAAAGGTACGTAGAAATCAAAGTTTCCCGAAGAGTCAGGTGCGATTGTACTTTTGTCTGGTGCAACCCATCCTGCAACAGCTAACAGATTCTTCTCATTTGGTGTTAAAGACGCTAATCCTTTCAATGTACTGGAAATTCCAACCTTTTTTGTTGAATCGACTGTAACTCCTGAAATTTCATATCTAATCTCGTCAAACAAAAATGCCATAGGATTATTTATGAACGGAACAGTGGTTCCAGCAGTACCATCATTTTTTGTTACTTTTCCTTCAATATATAAATAACTTTCGCATGGAAGAGTATAAATGTCTTGTTGTTGTATAGGAATCCTAATTTCATCGTTATTGTTTAATTTGGACGAAGCGTAAGGGTTGTGCGTGTGATATTCCTTTTCCCATAAGGTCTCGTCGAATGTTGGACCCTGCGCTATATCCAGTATATCCATTGTTAATGACTTTTAATCCAATTTCTTCTAGAAAACGAATGTTGTCACTTGTTAACCCTTCTACAGCTGATAAGCTACTGACCTCTTTGCTTGTTGGCTCTCTCTTTTTAAATGATAACCCCATTGTCTAAGCGGATGATTTTATATGTATTCTTACAGTAATAGCTTCTCCTCTAAAGTCAATAAGGTTTCCGTCTTGATCCACTATGTTCAGCACGATGTCTGAAATGAAACTGGTGTTTAACGGTAGGTACACAAGGTTTTGAGGCTTTTCTACTATCTTGAAACCCGGTGCAACTGATGGGTAGAATGTGTGTAATATATGACGATTCTCTCCATCTCTGTAGGATCCTTGTATAATGTTACATGTAATGTCTATGCTATTAACTTTGATGATCGTCACAGTTTTATTCCCAGAATGAGTTTTATTAGGTTCTAATACTTTTGTTTCCTTAGAAAACCCCAATAAACTACCAATTGAATGTTCTTGACTAAAATCAATATAATACTTAGACGTAATTTCGGCTTTCATTGTATTGTTATTGCCTTTTATCGTTATATTTTCTTTTCCCATATGTTTTTGTATAACTTCATTTATATTATCAATTTCATAAGCTCCTGTTGGTAAACTGAATTCTTCCAAAGCTGAATACTTTCCTTTATCATCTTTTGTCTTGTAATAATGTATTTTGTTATTAATTCCTTCACTAACGTTTGGAATAGAGTTATATGTTGTTAAATCCAATAATGCGGCTTCCCATAGTCTTCCTTTTTGCAAACGTAGCGCTGGAAACAGAATACTGCGCAAAGTACATGAGTTACCGGTTAATGACACTGTATACGAGGACATCTTAAAGTTGACTAACACTTTTAGCTAAAAAGTCTAAACATAAATGACCGCAAATGGATGTATCATCAGGTTGTTTTCTTGTATGATTGTAAAAAACATTTTCTGCCGCACGAAAGTATTGTTGAAGTTCTTTCGGTGGTGGAAGGTCTCCAAAACTGTCGAAATAATAAATGGTTTTACCAAGTTTCTTTTAACACACCCAATGAGTGCCTAATCCTTCACTATTATCCAAATTTACAATACCAGTCTCATTTTTCCACATTTTAACCGGTAACTCATCTTTCATAAATACTCCTCTAAAAAATGGGATTTTCAAACAAGAAGCATATGTAATCAGTTCTTCATTGGTCAATTCTTTGTTTTTAATTATTAATTGCTCTTTCTTATTTAATACACACGATACGGTCTTAGGTATAATCCTCCTCCCTTTTTTATCATTGACCATATTGTTGGTTTCTTTTTAGCTTTACCACTGGTAGATCGACGTTTTCTTCTGATATTGCCTCCTTGTTTTTTAGCGGGTTTTTTCCCACGCCTTCTTCTCTTTCCTCCTCCAAACGCAGTTTTTGCTTTCATTGCTGCTGTTACTGCTAAAGACGCTGCTTTTTCACCAATACTCGCGTCACTAGATTTTACTCTTTGCCAAGCTTTCTCAGCAAGTGCTTTATCCGCTATTGATCTATTTTTAGTATCACCAAATTTGGAATACGCTATATCGTGCTGTTTACAAGCCTGATCGAGCTTATTTATTCCAGGATCTCCTCTAGCAAGACGTTTCTCTAATTTGGTTCCAGGACCACAATATTGATATCCTCCAGGTAAATGTAATTCCACAGGTAATAAATCAATCGCCTTGTTAACTATAGCTCCAACCGGTTTACTCAATAGAGAAAATGCTGTTAATGCTATTCCACTTCCTCTCTGAAATCTCTCTCGATTATGACTGATGCGTTTAACCCTCGACATGGCTATTTATAGCAAAACTTACAATCAGTAGGTGCACTCTATAAATGTTTTACAATGAATGTAATATCAGTTTTGGTTTCTTGTATTATATACTGTTTAAAATCCATTTATTATATTGAAATGGATTTATTAATTAAATGTAGACATATTAAATAAAAGTAGTAAAAATAGAAATAAGGTGTAATTGAAGATGTTCCAGATGTTTCTCCGCTGGTGATGTATCGTTGTCTTCGGTAAAATGAATAAACTTTAAATAGTTGTCATGTTCCCTTAGAAACTTGCCACTTAATCGTTGATAGTTGAATAACACATCCCAGTCTAGTTTATCTTTAAAATTGTCAATGTAATTCTCAGAGAGATTTTGATATTTACTTATTACTTCCCAACAGTTATTAAAATTCGATGTCATCTCTACGAGGAAGTCTTCTGAAAACTGTTGTCTTTGTAAAATATGGATCCAGTTAACTCTATGAAAATAAATTCTTAACATAGTCATTGTAAAGAGGTAATGTATGGAAAGTTGTTCCCAATCCATATATCTATCAAACCGTTGAACAAAACCATCTGTCAACACTCCTTGGGGAAATCTCGGCTCTTGAGATATTAAACTCCACGCAGTAATATTGGATTCCATCATCCTCTCTGTATCGTCTCTCGAATATGACTGATGCTTTATCCCTTATCATGGGGGGTATTTTAAATTCTTTTTTCTCTTATGTAATCTCCATTGTTTTCTGTTGGTTCATTAATCACATTCACTTTATCCTCCTTTCCTAATGTCTTGACTTTAGAAGGCTTAGACGGTTTATCTCGTTGATTAGGTTTCTCTGGATTGTGTATATTTTTCCAGTCTAAATAATTGTGACTGTCAACATCTGAAGCTGCATCTCTTCCTGAAGCCCGATGGATATAATGGAATAGAGCTGCACCAAACCTTTCCAAATGTTTTTCATATTCCGTAGTCCATTTCTTGTGTACAATATCAAACATTTTCTTATTTACAGCGTCTCCATCCTGCTCACAATCACCTACATTTGATAATTTTAATTTTTTTACATCATAGCTTGTGTCAGTTTTATTCCTTTTGTAAATCGTTAACAATTTTAGAGTAGCTAAATTTACTGCTTCACCATCATAAATGGGATATTGTATATCGCTTAACCTTTTACCGGAAAACCCCCAATGATCTTCGTGTACAGTTGGGGTTCTTTTTTTCATGTACTGTACCGTAACCGCATCTGACGACATAAGCGGATCACCAACATTTTGAATTACTTTTCCTTCAAAATTATAGTTGCCGTCAGATGTTAACGGAAACCCAGCTCTTTTTTCACTATATCCAGATTTTACTCCAAACTCGGAATACCGTCCAAACTTGTCCACACTCATGATGTAACTGAATCGCTATCGTTTAGGTTCTTATTATATATATATATATGCGTCTACTGAACAATTATTCCTTGTTTTCGCAGTTCATCAACCAAAGCTACCCATTCGTTTTCTAAACCAGTGTGCCCGGCTTCCATGGCTTCATGTAATAATCTCATTCGATCAACTAACTTATTTATATCGTTGTAATATATTATATTAGTTTTATACAAATTTTTCAATAATCCCCTTCCAGATGTGGTAGGATCAGTTGTTTTTCTCTTTTTATGCAAAACATTTAATTCAGCAGAAGATAAAGCTCTTCTTTTAATTTGAGCTTTTTTTGATTTTGAGGGGAAAAGACTAGATATAATACTTGTATATTTTATTGACCGATTTCTATGAATAGGTAGGTCTTTGGAATACTTTTTTCTATGTGCATTTGTATACTCTAATATATTTTTAAACAATTGTAAATCCCTTTTAGTATATTTACCAGGATTATTTTTAAAGATAAGTTCAAACAAACCTTTTGTACCTTTATATTTCTTATCTCCAATAACTATATCATCATTTTCGTTTATATTTAACTTGCTATCTCCAATCATTAATCCTTTATCCTCTATTCTAGCTCCATAGGTATGATAACTTCGATTAGCATGTGCGGCGTGTAACATTTTTAACGTATATGTTCTTCCAAGTGTTCCTTTAAACATAATATCCGTGCCTAATTTGCTTAAGTTGGATGGGTTAATATCCTCTTCTTCTGTTCTTGTATCTTCTACACTTGTATCTTCTGTACTTGTATCTTCTGCAATATCCTTTTCCTTTAAATCCTCTATATCTCCGCTTTCTTCATACTCGTCGCTTTCTTCAGATGTATGTAACTGGCCAAAACATTCATCATTCTGAAATTCTTCTTCATATTTGGAAATTGGTAGCATTTTGTCTCCTTCGAAGCGAATTGAAGGTTTTTCCATATTTTGTGCTAATCGCTTTAAAGGTTCAGTAACAGGTTTGAATGTTGTTTCTAAAAATTGCTCTCTTTCATTTATACCTGATTTTAAAGCTCGGTTTTTTTGTCTAATAGAATCACTAAGTGATTTTATTTCCTTTAATAGCTTTTCCTGGTTAACCATCTTCACACCTTGACGACTTGTACAGTAATACCGCTAATCAGTGTATTAAAACGAATTTATCAAAACCTATTCTATAACGACCATCTTTTATAGCATGATCTTTCATAATAACCAAAAATCAATACTTTTCCGCCCATGCTTTTCCGCAAAGTTCTTTAAACTTTTCAAATGGCATATCCGCATTCACATGATCGTTATATATATGTTTTAGGTTAGTATCATCTTGTTTGAATACAATCAGAATATTTGCATTATCTCTGATAAGTTGTTTTGGGATTTTGCTATAGGTTTGTCCTATATATATGCTGTCGATGTTATTATGTCTTCCCATGGCAAAGTAGTTTCTAATAGTATCCTGATTTTCACAAGAT
Organism: Allygus modestus; assembly: GCA_963675035.1. Taxonomy (NCBI): domain Eukaryota; kingdom Metazoa; phylum Arthropoda; class Insecta; order Hemiptera; family Cicadellidae; genus Allygus; species Allygus modestus. The sequence goes on from OY776114.1 coordinate 133,622,303, forward strand.
ACATCGTCAAATATAAATACAGAATACGGTTTCGCTTCGTTTGGTTGCATAATGCTATCACTAGCGTTAAATTTGTAAAAATTAACATTAGACACATCAGATAGGATTTTATCCAGCAATTGATACTTTGGTTGATGTAGATACTTTGAAAAAATATATAGGTTATTAAACCTTAATCCCTGCGGATTAGTGATCAAATTAAAGACAACATTGGTCTTTCCGCAGTTTGAGGGGCCACTTACTATACATCGAACAGTGTTTGGAAGTAAACTACCGTGTTTACCATTGTTGATTTTAACGTTATCCACAGTTAAATCATCTATGTTATTAATATTGAATCGATCTTTATGGTTAATAATCTCCATCCTGCTCAAAGGTTAACGATGAAATGAGTTGCTTGCATTAAACCAAGTCCTTTATAGGTATCCATGAATCCTCAGTTTTGTTAAACCCTAACCACCGCACTTTAACTGCGTCCTTTTTTCTTTGTAACACTTTTTCAACAAGATATACATCACCTACTGTTGACTTTAACATTTCATGTCCATAAAATGCACCTTGCAACAAATCTCCTTTGTTATCTTTTAAGATATACGTTTCAGGTACAGTCGGTTGCACTTTATACACTGTAAAAACTTCATTCGTCCAATTGGGAAGGTATTTCTTGGTAAACACTCTCTTATATTTACTAATCCGTACTTTATCACTTACATTAAATTTTCTTGGCTGCATTTTTTCTACTTTAGGCTTTGTATTTTTCTTAATGCGTTTTAATACATCTTTTGCATTTCTTCTATTTACTTTGTTAGGTTTCATACCAATAGTTCTATGAAACCTGTTGTTATAATCATTTATTAATTGTGGTAAAACATCATACCATACGTAAGAACCTCTTTTTGAAAATTGTTTATACAGTGCTCCTTTTAAGGTTCTATTGAATCTTTCTACAATAGCTGCTTTTTTCTCTGAATTTGTAGAATAATGATTTATTTTATATTTATTCATTAACTGTGCAAAGTTTGTATTAAAGTATTCTATTCCATCATCAGTTTGTAAATGTTTAATTTTGTTTTTATCTCTTTTTATGGCTATTTCCATGGCTTCTGTTACGCTTTTACCAGTCTTGTCCTTTAGAGGCAAAGCGTCTGCAACTTTTGTAAAACAATTAATAATTGTGAGTATATATTTAAATCCTTTGTTTATTCTGCTATGCGGTCGCATTTCAATTAAATCCGCTTGATATAGATCATTTATCCCTTTTATAACAGTATTTCTTCTTGGAAACTTTATTCTTGCAGGTTTGTGTAGTTCATTAATAATCTTCTCCTTCAGGTCTGACATGATGGTTTCACAAAGACAGCTGATATGATATTAAATATTCTTTTGTATAAATCTGCTTATATAGGTCAAGGTCATTCTAAACTAATGTATAAAAGGGGGAACACAGCAAAATACTGCTGTGTTCCCCCTTTTATACGGAAAGGAAAAGGAAAAGGGATGTAGGACGATGAAAGGGTTACTCGTCAATAGGGTTGAGGGAATAGTGGCCGAATGGTAGAGTGTGGATGTTGTCTGCAAGGATGTGTCGTTTATCATCATTTGAAGAGAGAGCTTTTTTTACTTCCGTCACGCTGTACAGCTGATGGTTGAAACTTCTGATTGTGTTGAATTTTGCTGTTATATCTTGATCTTCAAATAAACATTTCTTATAGTGATTAAAATGCACATTCTTCTTTAAATACAAACTTTTTACTCCTTTAGCTTTCTTAATGACTTGGTTTTCATTTAGTTGTAAAGAATATAATTTTGACATTAGTGCAACAATTTCTTGAAGTATAACACCATTGGCTTCATCTTTAAATTTGCCAAGCACTTTTTTGTTTCTGTCATTGTCGTAGTTTGGATGATCTTTTGGATAGTCGGAAAAGTCAAAGTCGTTTTTGTAATCAAATGTCCGAAGGTCTTCATACATATCGTTAGTAATTATCCAATATATAAATGCGTCTGTATCCATGTAGGAGATGCCGATGTTTTCTCGTCCATAAAAGGTGACCATCTTCTTGTAATGAAAATCGTACATATGAGTCTTGGAGATATCCAGGATTGTCATACCTATATACAAAGGACGATCCATCTTCACACTTGTTTTCTTCATAGATACAGCTACAAGATTTTCGTTAATAATTATAGATGTTCCAAAGTTTGGCTGTTGTACGAGTTTTTGTAGTTTGTTTGGATCTGTAACAAGTTTAACATTTTTATGTCTTCTTTTGTTTTCCAAGGTTTTACCGAATATCGCATTGTTCATCAATTTAAAAAAGTCTTTTTGAAAGGCTGATGTAGCCACTGCTCTTCTGGTAGTATTCGAGTCTATGTACGGTTTCAACCAGCACGATTGGGAAAATTCTACAGCTCTATTAATTTTAGTAAGACGTAAACCTAATTCGATAGCTTGTTGAACAACCCAATAGTGAGCTACGTATCGTTGTTTATTGTTAAGGGTCATCATTAATTTGGGGTGTTTTCCAGTTGGTGAAATTTCTGTTCTTGCAAGGAGTGGAAGGTCATAATGAAGATCGTGTAAATGTTCTGGATATTCAAAGTCGCAATCCAAAATATATCCGGTATCTCCTTGTTTTGGAATTTGTGAAATATCGCCAATACAGTCGGGATCAACCCATTTAAAGTTGTCAAATGGAAGTGGGTTCGACATGGCCCATCCATACAGATTATTCGCGTCGAAATATCCCAAGTACGTTGAAGGTTTCTCTTGATCATGGTCAGGTAGATATTTGTTGTTGGCTTTAACATGTCTCGTCACGCTTTGAGTTAATCCACCTCTAACACCCGACTCAACCATTAAAACCATATCTATATCTGTTAACAGCTGGAGTTTGCATTTTGTTTCTTTCAGCATTGCTTGCCAAGCTAGTCCTGGAGATGTATATGAATGTAGAGGGTCTAAACCGTATGCTGCAAAACAGGTTCTTCGGAATTCTTCCATAACATCGCAGAGAAGAGTCACGTCAAGTTTTACATAAAAGTCTGAGTATTCTCCTAAAGTCTTCATATCCAACTCGTTCCATACTCGACATGCGTGTTGATAGTCTTCAAGTGAAATCTCCGAATCATTAAGTTTGTTGTTAAATTGTTCTGGTGGAGGAAGTGATGTTTCATTAAATCTATGAAGTCCATCGATGTAATCGTAGGGGAAGACTCCTTTTCGAAGAACCAGATCCATTTTACTACTGGCTACAATTTTGCTTGTTTCTATCAGATCTTCTCTTTTTAAATTATCAGTTAATTTCATTAGGCTAGAAGGCATAAATCGAAACGAATCAATAAATCTAAGTTTTATTTTGCAAACCTTTTTAGAGAAACTTATAAATTTTTCCATTGTTGTTGCCAAAACATCTATTGCTCCATCATCTCTTCCTAACTCCGGGATTATGAAATGAGAGTCATATCCGCTAAGGTTATGTAGAACAACGGGTATAAAAGATGGTACTTTGTAATTTAAGTTGCAAGCGTTACAGGCTGCACCTCTGTAGGCTCCTGTAAGATGGTCGTGATCACGCACTTTAACGTTATCTGGTGTAAATAGGTTATTACACAGATAACATGTTGTTGCCAAATTGTGATGTTGAAGTTGGTGTTCATCCATAGGTTGCATCGGTATTTTAATTTTGTAGATTTCTTCCACGTTAGAGGCAATGTAATACAACTCATCTACAAAGTGTTTCGCTGCTTGTTCACCACGATAAATCTTCGGAGCAGATGATAGTCCAAATTCTTGAAGATGTTCTTCAGACAGCGTGGATTTTGTTAGTATACAATAACTGTTTGGTGCATGTTTTTGATATTTGCTTCTTTTTGTGATAGCCTCTTCTTGTTGTTCAATAGGAAGTAAAGATGCTTCGAAGTCCGCGTACACAACAAATGGAACAGGGTATTGTTGATTTACTTTGTCAAATATTATCTGCGCTCTGCTGGGATGTGGCAATTTAATTCTTACCTCATAGTTTCCACTACATAACCTTTGATGTTCTACTAACCATTCTGATCCTCCCCGTCTCAATTCTTTGTTTGTATGACAAAAACATCTTTTACAAATTGTAATCTTTTTTTCATGCTTAGATAATTGTTTAGAAACAAGAGCTTCAAATTTTTTAATGTAGACATAGTGGGATATATCCCCTTTAGTGATTAATAGCAAATCCGTATGATCTCTGCGCTCAATAGGTGTTATGCGCAAGGGGTACACATTTTTAGACGAATCCAAGCCAAAAATGTTGACAGAAGCTGAAGGGTTTTGTTTTTCAAATTTCGATATATCAGTAATTGCAACAGGGTAAGTCATTCCCTGGAAATTATACTTGTGTTGAACTTCTTCATATGCTTGACTTGGTCTTTCCGGATGGTTTTTTACATATTTGGCCAACATAACATATTTAAAACATTCATTATTTTCATTTTGCACGTTAATACAGGATTTGGTATTCATAATTTTTTGAGGTAGAGGGATATAGCTACTTCCTCTCATTCCATAACCGTGTTTATGAACTCTAACATCCAGACTTGTTATACTTAATAAAGTCCATCCAGATCCTCTTCCTTCATGCTCTTGTAGTTTCGTCAAAAGTTCCTCAAGACATTCTGTTACTATCTTTTCAATATCTGACGCAGCCATGATGGTTCGGTTTTTTGTCATGAAACCTCTTGGTGATGTTTCGTTTTGAATGTTAGTGAATATGGCATCTAGCAACAGTCCAAATTTGATAAAATTTAATATTTTTTGTTCATTCTTTAGTGTTTTGGTTACTAATTCTTTGGCGTTATGTAAAAAGTTTTCAAGTTGTAATTTTACGTTGTCAATTTTAAAATGTGTTACTACCTTACCAGGTAGTGCTTGAGCGTGTAGTTCCACATCTACTGCTGTTGATGTTGAGGGTCGGTGAAGAGTAGACATAGCAGCTGTTGATGTTGAAGGACGGTGAAGTGTAGACATAGCAGGCGTTGAAGTCGATGTTGATGGTGTTGATGTTGAAGGATGGTGAAGTGTAGACATAGCAGGCGTAGAAGTCGATGGTGTTGATGTTGAAGGATGATGAAGTGTAGACATAACAGGCGTAGAAGTCGATGTTGATGGCGTTGAGTGTGCATAATGGATGACACTCGGTCTTAAAACTTCATTTTGTTCTTTTTGATTTAGGTTTGCAAATTGATGTTGTGCTAATTGATGGTCGATTGAATCTAATTCTTGTTCATTTTGTTCTTCTTTTGTATTTGTGTTGGGATTATGTTTTAGTTCTTTATGAATGGCTAAAAGCCAATCATCTCTAAATGAGGCTTTACAAATATCGCACCGATACATATTATAACTGTGTCTTCCTCAAAGGCTAACCAGCTACTAATAACACTCCAAAATTCACCTCTATTTATACCCGAAAAAGAACAGTGGTGGGGGGTATACATGCCGGAGTATATGTGTTAGTGAAGAAATACCAAATTTTACGCAGGCAGTACATTTTGCATCAAACCAAGATGTTTTCAAGTCCCCAAAGTGGGTCAAGGTCGTTTGAACATGTTGCCAAAACGGGGAATAGAGCAGTAAGTGATTCTCACTTGGACCACAAACTGATCTATTCCCCGCTTTGTATTATTTAACAGATCTTTAAGTTTTCTTTTAATTATCCTGATCTTCAAAAAGTTGTTTGTATGAGGGTTCTTCAGCAAAGAAATGTTGAACCGTCAAGTCATCTTCAGTCAGAGGACATGATTCCAACAGTTTTTGATCGATTGAGGGATCTGACAGCGGTTCTTGGAGTTTTTCATCTTCAGTCAGAGGACATGATTCCAACAGTTTTTGGTCGATTGAGGGAGCTGACAGCGGTTCTTGGAGTTTTAACTGTAAACTTTTGATATATTCCATGGCCTTATACAAAACGGTTATTTTTGCATCTCGAGGATTGGCGAATGGGATTACACTTTGTAATCTCTCATATCCAGTGTTAATATTCACTCTCCATTTCTTTGAGTGTTCAGCGTTTCTCTGATTGTAGCCAGATCTGGAGTTGGATGTGCTTGCTTGCGAATCCATAGCTGACTAATACGTGTATTCCAAAGTGCATGGTTAAATACCTGCTTACCCCCACCATTAGAGTACCCCCCTCTTGGAGCATATGTTTGATTTAGTAATAATTATTGTATCAAAAGAAGTTGTTTCCAAGTCCAGATATAGGTCAAGGTCATCTGAAGATATTTCCAGAACGGGGAATAGAGCAGTAAGTAGTTCTCACTTTGACTACAAACTGATCTATTCCCCGCTCTGTATTTGTAGTTGGAAGGTTAACGAAGAAAACTAATCAGACTCATCTGACACATCCGACTCATCAAACGGAAATAAGCGACGGGGGAGAAAGCTAGTGACGTAGGTACCCTCAAAAAGGGTCCTACTACCACTCGGAGTTGCCTCCATGTGTTCCAAACAGAGTGACTGTTGGTAACACTCCGCATCGTCCGAATTCGAGTTTTCCTCCACGTCATCCGCTACACTAGAGATATCCTCATCACTCTCCAATTGTTCCATCCAACTCACGGCTTCCATCTCTACGGAATCAACTTCTTCATCTTCCAACACCGCATCTTCATTTTCATCTTCATCTTCTAACATAATGTTTTTTAACATTAGAATTACCTCTCGTGGATGAGGAAAGATGATGTCTCTTGGTGCCATGACTAGACTGATTCAACCATTGATACAAACTCGCCTTTTATACCACAATATTTAGAGGGGGGGGCGTTGGGGAGGGGATATTGTTGTTAAATATATATTTAGTACTAAACAAAGTTGTTTCCAAGTCCTGAAGTGGGTCAAGGTCGTTTGATCATGTTACCAAAACGGGGAATAGAGCAGTAAGTGATTCTCACTTGGACCACAAACTGATCTATTCCCCGCTTTGTATTCCAGACGTCTTTAATTTTGTTAACCCAGTTATTCATCCTGGTCTTCATCCATGAGGAAGATTTGTTTGTAGGCTGACGGTTCTTCCTCAAGAAAATGATGTTTTGCCAACCTATCTTCCACCAGGAACACGCATTCTATCGGTTCAAGAGAGACCGGTTCTTCAGAAGGAACTTCTGCAACTATTTCCTGCAGATGTTTTATGTATTCTATTGCCCGATATATCATGTCCTTTGTTTTAGTAGTAGATTTAACGCCCGGGACTTTACTTGATAATCTCCGGTAGGCTTTTTGCATTGTCAGCTTATATGTTTTTGTTCTTAATGCGTTTTCGGCTCTTCGGTTTCGCAAGCAATTGTTGAACTTCAAAAACTCTGATAGTTCATCTTTATACTCTTTGGATGTGCTTGCTTGGGAATCCATAGCTAACTACTGGGGATATTCCGATGCGGTCGCTTAAATACCATGTTTACGTGGTGGGGGTAAATGTCAAGGATATTATTGTAGGAAGTACATTTTATATCAAACAACGATGTCGCAGAATGACAAGTCTTGTAAGTGGGTCAAGGTCGTCTGAACATACCACCAGAACGGGGAATAGAGCAGTAAGTGGTTCTCACTTAGACCTCAAACTGATCTATTCCCCGCTCTGTTTTTAATCTCTCTCCTTTTTATTGATTCAACAATGGTTTGGTTTAATATAAAATGTTGGATTGATGATCCATTTCTGCCGGAGTAACCTTTCCATTATACCAATCATTTTAAGTAACTTTACATTGTTTTTATAGCTTGTTTTCCATGCTTCCTGTTCACTATTATACACTGGAGCCGTAGGCTTCCACATATACAAATCACAACCAACCTCCCAATCGAGAAACTTGTGCAGTAATCTTCTTAAGACAATTAACTGATCGTGATTTTCAACCTTTCTGCTTACTACTAGTGTTGCTGCAGCGATAGGGAGAGCGGGTGTACTCATTTTCAGCAGAATGATTTTACCAGTGATAGGGAACCCCTTTTATACTACGTTTAAATGGTGGGGGTTAGTGGTGGGAGTACAAGGGTTAGGGAAGGGGTATATCGTGTTAAGAAATAAATATATCTTCCATTATTTTACCACACGGAGTGTAAGTCACTACTATACACGAATATTCTAAGTCTTTTAGTGGGTCAAGGTCGTCTGAACATATTGCCAAAACGGGGAATAGAGCAGTAAGTGATTCTCACTTTGACCACAAACTGATCTATTCCCCGCTTTTTTTTTTTTTTGTTTTTTTTTAACCCCTCTCATTGTTTAGTCATCTTCTTTTTTAAGGGTCGGAGGTTCGACAAAAACGTTCCCTAATTCTTTTTGTAAGATTGAGGGGGGCAGCGGTTTCTCAGGCAGTTCAGCTTTTATACAAGGTTCTTGAAGCTGTGTTTGAAGGAACTTAATATATTGTACTGCCTGTCGAATTTTTGAAATCCTAGAATCACTAGGATTAGCAAATGGTACAGCGACTTGTAATCTTTTGAATCCTTCTCTTACTTTATTTTCGTTTCTTCGCGAACGTGCACTATTTTGTTTCGCTCTACGTTTCCAGATTACTTCCATATCAGTAGCTGATAAGTTGGATGAACCTGCTGGAGTCTCCATAGCTGACTAATGAATATGTTCTACGATGCCACGCTTATATACCCGCTTACCCCCACCTAAAAAGTTGGTGAACAGGTCAATGTTTTGGTTTGAAAAGGAATTTAAACAGAGCGAAATGTTTCTAAGTTCGTTCTCTAGGTCAAGGTCGTTGTAACATTGTAAAAAAAAGTGTGGACAACCTATTTACACTCTGCAGCATATGCTACAAAATGTAAATAGGTTGTCCACACTTTTTTTTTAATTTGGAAAAAGAAAGACTTGATTTAATTTGGAAAAAGGTTATTACAATTTTTTCCACACAGTGGTTCCTGAATTGTCTCTGATTAGATAGTGCTTTTTCGTGGGTTTGTAGGGATGGCGCATGGCTTTAGGTAATCTTAAAATGTAGAGTTGGTCTCCACATTTTAACATGACCTTTAAGAAACCCATTATTTTGACAAAGAAGTATTGTTTGTTTTTACAAAGCCTATTAATCCGAGTTTTGGCTGGTTTCACTGTTGGATGTGGTGTGGAAAGAGAAACGGTACCCTTGTGTTTTTGTCTTAAATGAAAACTGCATAATTCTTCATCTAAGACACAAGATTTAGCACAACGTTCCCCTTTCCTTGCACCTTTTTTAAAACTGTATTTACATTGTTGTGCAGGAAGTAAGCACTTCCTTCTCAAGGATTTTAATTCATTAAATTTCTCTGAAGGAGTTTGATCATTTATGCAGATTACTGACGGACGAAAACTTGTGGAAGGTGGAGTGATGATTGGAGAAATGATCTGCGGTATAGTGGGTGTTGAAGATCTTGAACTCGGTGATGATGATCTCGAGCTCGAAGATGAAGAAGAAGAGGACCTCGAGCTCGAAGATGACGAAGAAGAAGATGACGAAGAAGACCTTGTCCTTGACCTTGGTGATGGGGAAGATAAAGATGATTTTGTTGGTGACTTGGGTCTTGGTGGTGGAGAAGATGGAGACCTTGGTTGCGACTCTTCCGGGATTATCAAGGACATCAGTAATGCGTGGCGGAGTATGGACGCAGGACCGGATGATGAAGAAGCAGGCGATGAAGAAGCAGGCGATGAAGAAGCTGGCGAAGATAAAACCTGGCGGAGTAGAGACGGTGCAGAAGTAGTTGGTGTAGATGATGAAGAAGCAGTAGAAGAGGTAGTAGGTGTTACAAGAGCTGGTTTTGCTACGACCATCTTCTTAGGCTTGGTCTGCTTCCTGATATGCGCCATGGTTAAACACAAACAGCAGAATGTTTTACCAGTGATGGGGAACCTCTTTTATACCTAATGTAAGTGGTGGGAGATGTAAATGGTGGGGAGATGTAAGTGGTGGGAGTGGAGGTGACTGAGAAAGGTTATTTTAAAAGTATATTTCTTCCAATATTTGATCAAACGAAAGTTTTTCTAAGTCCCGTCAGTAGGTCAAGGTCATCTGACATAATGCCAAAGCGGGGAATAGAGCATAACATACTGCTCTATTCCCCGCTCTGTATTGGGGAAGGGGACAAAAGACAACAAACAAGAGACTAATTTTAAACAAGAGACTGATTTTAAACAAGAGACTGATTTTATATTTCACAAACGTTTCTCATGGGTGAGATAGGTGGTGTCAACCGGTTTGCATGGCCGTATTGATCTTATTGACAAGGCCGGTTTTCAGGGCCGAACCTTATTGTCAGGGGGTTAGGAAAAGGATGAGAAACAAGATACATTACTTTGAAAATAAAGACTTTACCAGCAACTATGTAAAAGAAACAAATTAATCAGTTAACGTTATTTTTACAAAAACAGCCGAGGTCGGTTTTGCAAAGGTCAACAGTATCACTGAAACCCGGTGGGACGTAGACCCAAACACCCGGCGTCAGGCTGCTGCGAACCCAAGTTTTGACCAAGGTTGTTGAGGGACCTGTAGGGCCGGGAGTACATATGTTATTAGTAAATAAAACACTTCAAACCAATACCAAACACTAACATATATATTAGACTAACTACATTACCTAGCAGCAAACTACAATCGTTATCTAACATGCTTAAACAAACTAACTAAACATGCAAGGGCGCGGATCTCTTAATTGCGCGTCGGGCCCAACGCACACTTAACAGACCTACGCTGCAGCAGAGTGCAACCCACTGGGACGTATATCCAAACAGCGGGCGGCAAGCTACTGCGACGAGACTGCGGACTGCTCCCGCTTATAAAGGCAAAGTGACGTCACCGAAGCGGAAGGGGGGAGGTCAAAGGGGGGGGGTTGACCTTGAACATGACCCAAATCGGGGGGGGTTACGTCAAGGGGGGGGGCTCCACCCGTGACGTCGGGGGGGGGGGCTCCGCCCCGTGACGTAAGGGGGGGGGGTTGTGTCGTCACGGTGGAAGGGGAACAGGATGTAGACCGGTCTTTAGCTTTCTACCCGTATATGGAAATGTCACGGTTACACTTGGCGACCCGCTTTGCTCCGTCTGGTACCTCATTCCAGCTTTGCCTTGCGAACTGTATACACCTCTGCGCTATGTCTTCTCCCATCACACCCGAGAAACTGCAACGTTTGAAGGAGACTTTGAAGAAGTCTTCGGAAAAAAGGAGCGGATTCAAAAGACCTAGTTCTTTTAGATCTTGCATACAAAAGAATTTTCGAAACCACCCACTTTACTTTGACCAACGGCCTTCGACGTCTACTGCATCTTCGCCATCGCTATCGCCTCGCCCTTCATCGCTTCGACCTTCATCGCCGCCACCAACTGTTGAGGAGATAATGAAGAGGACGGCTACGGTGAAACTTACCGAGTTGGTAACGCCGCTGGAGTCTGTCACCGTAAAGTTTGCGCAGTTGAAATTAAACGTGGAGTATCTATTTGTGGGGAAGATCAGCGATGATGAGTACCTACTCCAACACCTCTTTGGCGGCCGTTACGTCAAGGTCCACCTTCCAAGGTCCACTCTGCCACCTCCTGAGACCAAGTGCGACTTGTTTTTAGTACGGCAGAAGGGACAAGTAAAGTGGGTTACGAAGAAAAAATAAACACTGTCCACCGCTCACCGCTCCTTATCCACCATCTCCTTCAAACACAAACGGTCCTTTTCAGGACCACCCTAAGCATTTAAAGTTAGGGACTTGGCCTGTACATAGGCAGGAGACTGTTAGTCTCATGTTTGTGTGCAGCCCACTTAGTGAAAATTTCTAAGTCCCAAGGTCCTTGACCTTGACTTGACCTTGAACATGACCCATTTGGGGGGGGTGTGGGGGGGGTACAAAGTTTGTGCAAAGTATGTCATGTGGGTACTCAAATTACGCGGATTGATCAGATGAACAAGTTGGTGCAAACAGAATTCAAATCCGACCAAGGGTATAGCAGTAATAGCTAAAAACAACTATTTTGAAGGTTAAACCTAAATAACTTCTTTATTTACGGATTAAAGTATATCAAGTGGGTACTCAAATTACGCGGATTGATCAGACGAACAAGTTGGTGCAAACAAAATTCAGATCCGACCAAGGGCATAGCAGTAATAGCTAGAAAACAGCTATTTTAGAGGTCAAACCTACATAACTTCTTTATTTACGGTTTAAAATATATCAAGTGGGTACTCAAACTACGCGGATTGATCAGACGAACATGTTAGTGCAAACAGACTTCAGAACCGACCAAGGGTATAGCAACTGTAGTGAAAAACAACTGTTTGAAGGACAAGGGAACGTTGTGGTGGGGATAGGTGTCTATCCTACAAGCTAGCGCTACATCATTATACTTCCAGCTGTTGTCGGATGAACATCTACCTATATAGTTTGTGTTAACGTTTGAACATGTCACAGTTTTACAGGAATATGAGTAAGGTGTCCTTCAGTAGCCCGCTTGCCACCACCTTCTACTTCTCCGACGATGAAGATAGAATGTCTACGCTTTTAGCGGACAATGAGCGGTTCCATCGTAGAATAGCCAAGGTTGAAACACTCTTAGCCAGTTGTCTGCTGCACAAGAAGCAACACATGGAAACATGCACTAGTTTAGATCATAGTGACTGTAATATTTATACACATATAGTGTTGAGACAAATTAATTGAAGTTTTCAGTTACGGAGCTACGGTCTTGACAGTGTAAGAGTCAGACCCTAACTAATGCGTGTACGCTAGTTAGTGCGCGATGTACAAACTTGGTGGGGGAAGTGGTGTGGTGGGGGGAGTGATGTGGTGGGGGAAGGGACGAGTACCTAACCTACACTCAAACGCTGCATTACTATACAATCATTGGAACAGACAACACCATGAGCAGCGTCAACGACAATATTTGGGGAGATGCGGTTTGTGAGGAGGAGTTGATAGCAACTCTTGACGCTACCGAGGTTGAGCAAACTACATCTCAGCAGCCAACAAGCAACATCATAAGCCGTGGCAATAACATTATTTGGGGAGGTGTGATTAGTGAGAAGGAGTTGGTGGCAACTCTTGAGACTACCGAGGTTAATCAAGGAGCGGCGATGCAAACTATATCTTAGCAGCCTAGGACATATGAACAAGTCCTGGAGGAATATAAGAACGCGTATGATTATGCTTGCAAGAGGTGGTGTGCGCAGCCGCAATGTCCAGAGCAGGAGGATGAAATGGAAGCGGATTTTCGGCTGGTTACTAAACTAGAGGAGGAACTTCAACGTGCAGACCAGGGTTTTAACTAATGGATATTTTATCCAAAGTCTTCCTCCCCACGTCAGCTGCCATCTGCCGCGCACTTGTCACCTGCCACCTGTCACCTGCCATCTGCCGCCTACCATCTGCCGTCCGCCATCTGCTCCGCCCCACCACAATTTTACCCCCACCATTTGGTACCATTGCAATGCTAGCTTGTGAATAGTCAGTACACCTCCAGCTCTCGACTGGTGAACATCATCCTCTCTCCGCGCTCTTCACAAAATAACATTGTCATGTCACTCAAGATTCAATGTATTTATTATGACTCTATTTATCTATCAACTTCTACGGACCTGGAGGTTTTTAAAGAGGAGTTAAGACTTCTCCTAGCGAATGGCTACAGTTTATCTTTAGAACTGATCGCAACAAACAACATTGACTCTGCGCAGGGGTCAAAGTATCTACCGCCTTTCATAAGAAAACGAAGTGATGGTCGCGACTCCGGATCAACAACATCGATGACGACAAACAACGGGGAACTATTGTAAACATAAATTATTGTAAACATAACTTATTGTAAATAAAAAGAAATGTAAACATTAAAGTAATAAATGAAATAGTACTACCTCGCACTCGTATCATTCGATTGCTTCATTCGATTGTTTTCATTCGATATTTTATCGAATGAAACTATCGAATCACAATCGGATTTTACGCGTGCGAGGTAGTACTTTTTTAAAATAACCTGCTCGTGACCTTGACCTTTAAACTTTCCCTCATTACGTCACAAAACCGCCTACGTCACTGGCTGAGGCTCAGATGACGTGTTTAATGACTCAGCGCTTCCGGTCACGTGACCGGAAGCCATAAATCACTTGGCCCAGAACCGGCAAACCCACACTACTACGGCGTGGTCTAAGATACTACATAAAGCGGTTTATCTCATGGTTGTTTTGACCAGAGAATAATATTTGCCCCGGTGGGATTGAGATTAACTATATTCAAAATGTTGGATTGATTTAACGCAAGAGGCAATTGGTTGAGTACATATAAATGTTTTAAGGGAAAGTGGACCAAACCAATAAACTTTTGTTGACACCTCGGAAATCGAGGCCGTGAGCCGAAATCCAAGTCGCTAAACATTGGGCTAGTAAGATTCGTTTATGAATGATACCTCACCTAAAACCATGTCTTTCAAGAATAAGATTCGTTTCTTGGGCTATTTAGCAATCATGAATTCCTAGTTAGCTATAAATTGTTGGTGGCATATTGCAATTTACTCTTTAATATATCTATCATGGTTTTTTAATAGTATTAGCTTTAGCTTTATACAAAAATGTGTATTATGAAGCTAGTATTGTTCCTTGTCGGAAATAAAACGATGGGTTCAATAAAATCTCACAAAGTTATAAATATTATGTATCGTCAAAATTAATAAGCTATGATAATGAAATTTAAAATTTGTAGGATGGTAAGCTATGCCTTATAATCCTATATATTGGCCTATAGTGTAATGTATTTAATCTACATTTCCAATGACTAATATTTACAAATACATCTTTATTTACAAATTTTCAAGAATCCAATTTCTGCTCGTTGTTCGTCATATACTATGTATAATTGTCACGAAGATGCTAATCTTTATTTAAACTAGTTTTTGTGTTTTAAACCTCCAATACAACTTTATAATTATCAATATATACAAAATGACCATATATTTACTTTCAACCATCTATATCGGTGATGCAACCAATGCACACTTATGGTGTAAGTTGTCCAACTTTCCTCCACTACAGTGAGGGGAGCGCCCCGCCACTGCTTAGTATGCGCCACGCCTTGCGCCGCGGGCCCACTCGGTATTCTAGGGAGGCGCGATGCACGTGTATGTAATGCGCGTGTAATGGAATTTTTGAATAAAAACATGTGTAAAGCTTGCAAATTGCATTAACGCTTTGCTTCATCACCTTCACTCAATGGTCTGTGTAATGTTGCAAGCATAACTTTGCTGATATTCACTGTCAGTTTTTAATTGAGAAATTCCAATGGTTTGGAAATTTAATTTTCAGCTGCAATCATCCCGTATATGATATAAAAGAGTCTATTATAGTTTACACCATACATTTTTAAATTTAAGGAAAAACTGATTGGCCAGAATTAAAAAGCTTACGTTATCATATCTTACATATATATATATATATCATATCTTAGCTAACATATCTTACGTTAGTTTTTAACAACAGCTTATAAAAAACAAATAATTGTACAGTTCATTTCGTTAACAGTTTTATTGTTCACGTCAATTACAATGAATGCATATGTCTTAATGAAAATTCATCAAAAGATGATTTAGAAAATTAATATGTTTTGGTCAGCCCTTGCTGTTTTACTTCATCTAGTAATCTCAATTTACCAAGATACGTGTACATACGTAAACAAATCTTCAATGTCATAACAATTTACATGCAATGATAGGAGATTTATTTATCCAAAAATATATATAAAATAACGAAAAGGTATATATTATGATTTTTATCTTATTCATAATGTGTTCATATTAAAGTGAACAAGGTTGATGTAAATTATTATTTTGTAATATAGTTTTCAATATGAATTGTATGCTAATAAACTGAAAAACCTTTAAAACATCAATAGGATTTATGAAAATATTTCTTTAAAAAAATACTGTTCAGTAATACTGCTCACTTTTTAGTATCAAATAAACCGTCACAAATTTATAGTTTTAAACTTTATCGATTTAATGCGATTTGATTTAATGATTTAATTTTAACTTTTCTAATGCCTAACATTATACTCGTTTTATACTTATAGTTAGTTCAACCTTAAACACACCTTCACATTGTGACACGGAAAGTCATAACTCACTACTGCTACTCAGTTTAATGTAGAAAATCAAGTTTGACAAAGTTGCAGAATGTTATTCCCTCGCCCCGTCAATGTGCGTGTAGCCTAGAAACGAGATGTAGCTTTGGCTGACGCTTTGGTACAATCTTCCATTGTAATGACCGATATTAGTTTCCGATTGTCCTCGCTAAAATAAATTAGGTTCTAATAATTCTATCGAGGGCATATTATTCGCACTAGGTACTTAATAGTTTGATACTTACAGTCTTATTTTTGTTCTTAAAACAATACAGTAATTACTATTTATAATTAATATTGGGTTTATAACGAACGTACATTCTATAAACTTTGAAGTCATAACTATGTAGTCATATAGATTTTGAAAGGAATCTGGAATTAAATTGATTTGTTATTTTAAATTAGTTTTCATGATAAAAATAGTGATCAGATATAAAGCAATACGTTACTTAAATTATTAGCTTCGTTGTGCGGCACAGCGATCATTATATATCAAGCTTCAATTACTTAACCAATGTTTTTCTTGAGAAAAAGTTTATAGAAAATGTAAATTTTATTTAAAATATAATCTATATCAAACATCTAGAAGTTTTTTTTATATAAATAGTTAACAACTTAAATGTGTTTTAGCTAATTTCCCCTGCAGGGAAGAAGCTTTTACCGTCCTCTGCATGGGAAGACCTAGGCCTGGGACCATCATAACTTTTCGTTTTGAAGTCCCCAGACCCCAAAAACTCCATTCGTTTGACACTGTATATATATGTATGTATATATATATATATATATATATATATATATATATATATATATATATATGTGTGTGTGTGTGTGTGTGTGTGTGTGTGTGTGTGTGTGTGTGTGTGTCTGTGGGTGCGATTACTGTCGGAAAAAGGGCTGATTTTGATCAAATTTGGTACAAAAGTGTAAAGCAACTCATATGACTTTAAGTTCGAAATGCAGACAAATTGGCCCATCCAAAGTAGTATTTTGGGAGGTTTTGTACCCAAAAATTTTTTTTTAAGTTTTTACATGTAATATTTTACTTTGCATGTAACATCTTGGCTTTTTTGTAAAAAGTCAAATTTTATTTTTTACCATTGGATTCAGTTTAATAAAACACACAATTTAGTGGTTCGATCATTTCTCTACGCCAATTTTTTTACAGAGATATTGAAAGTGCTAAACACAATACGTTGTCCAATGCTATTCTTATGGGGAATAAGAAAACAATTATATCTCGCTTATTTATGAACGTTTACCAACTAAACTTGGTATACGGCTTCATCTGGTTGTGGTCTATTACTATTTAAAAATAAACAAAATAACTAAAATTCGCATGTGGCTTCACCTTGTTGAGTTATATTGATATTTGCATAAAAAAACATTCTTTTGTGTTCCTTTTTTCAGCAAGCCTGCGTACAAAATCCCATGTTATTCTTATGGAGAATAATCGAAATGGTATATATCGCTTATTTATGAATGGATATGGATCAAACTTTGTATGTGGCTTCACCTAGTTGAGTAATATTAATATTTACATGAAAACTAATATTTTTGGTTCCTTGTTGCAGTAAACCTGCGCACTCATGCCCAATGTTATTCTTATGGAAAATAATTCAAATTTTATATATCGCTTATTTGTGAATATATTTTTATGAAACTTGGTATGCGGCTGTATGTGGTATTAAGACATATATTACGCATTGGAAATTTTCTGAGTACGCAGGTTTGCTGCGACGTGGGTATTTATAGTCATTTAATGGATCAAATCAGTAGATATATGTTTTAAAAAATGATTTAGTAAATGATCACAATGGAATAGAAAGTAAACAAAAAAATATAGCTTTAAGACTGTAATATGGGAAAATATTTGTTAATAATATGTACATCATTTTGAACTACAATATATCATAAACCTAAGGGTTTGTACCCATTTTTACTGAAGTTTTGTACGACCTTTGAGGTAGATTTTGGAAATAAATGTATAGTGAACTTTTGAAATGAGGCCGACGGGCAAACTTTTAATTCCTACGCCACGTGATCTGCTTTAGCAGCTTAATTAGATTTGGAATTGTAGTAGTGGGATGGCGAGATCATTTTTGTTTCTCTATCAGCCCAAACTCAACTTAATTATCCCTGCAATTTTGCGTGGTAAACATAAAACTGCTTATACTAATTGTGATTTCTACAAAAAGTATATAGTCCATAGTAACTCCATAGTAGGTTGATTAGGGCTATGAGCCACTATAGTTTACTATACGTAGACTTCAGTTTTATCTATACTTCTAACAACAAAACAACCTTAAAACACATTCTTTTTAATTACAAAACTAAAATTTTCGGCTTAAGGGAGTAAAGGTTTTCAATCAGATTAAATAAAATATAAACAAAAATAAAACGAAAAACAGATTACTTTTTTAAATACTACATATGATTTAGATGTTCATGTATCTAATGTAAAATATCGATATAAATTTCAGGGTTTTGCAAATATAAAAAAATAATATAAATATTAAAATATTGATTTAAAATTAAACAATTAATTTTACATTAAATTATAACTAATGTATTAAAAAAAACCGATAAAAATATATGAATAAACGATAGTTTAAATAAATTGCATTAACATTTTTGAGGTGATAAAATAATTAAGAAACAATATTCATGCAAATTATTTTCATCTTAAGTTAAGTCCACATGGGGGTTTAGATTTGAGGAGTAATTGATGGGCCTGCTTATGTTGAGTTATTTGTCTATCGACAGTCTTAAGCCAATTTACTTATGCGCTTTTGAGAATATAAATATGTGAACGTTCTTGGGCATGAATGGCAACAAGCTTTTCTACCGGAGGATGATTAACATCATGCCTGTGGCCATTCCTACGTACTTTTTGAGCTGTTATGTTCTACAATGTATTGTCTTAGGGCAATAATTGCTGGATAGATGGTAAATTATATTGGTAGAATCAAAAGTAATGTTTTCAAGTATTTTGGTTGATTTTATTTTAGTTTTTTAGTTTTGTTATAGCTATTTGAAAAACGTACTCCCTTTGAAGGTTGAAGCCGAAAATGTGATTTTGTAATTAAAATGGATGGGGTTTTATATTCGTTTGTTAATTAAATGTACCTGTTGGTAACTGAAAAAAAATATCTAATTATAATTAGAAATAATAGTTTTAAAAGTGTTTCACGTCATTACAACAAACAATATACTACATCAAGGTTAAAAAGCAACAAGTTTAAAATTAAGCCAGAGGACGTCCGTTTGTGAAGTGTTCTGAACACACATTTAGTTTACAACTTTCAACAAGATATTTTTGTTGCAGGTTTTAATTGAAAGAATCCTAGACAGTCTAACCAAATCTGGGTTTATTGTTTGAAATACGTAGAATAAAGAATTAACATGAGTACTGGGTTGTTCCGTTAGGATATTAAACTCAAGGTTTTTAGTTTTGTGAAATTCGGAAAGTTTGTAAAAGGGAGAGAAATTCCTCAGAATCAAGAGCTGTTGATATGAATGTACAGTGGCAGGTGGGGATGTTATTACTCCTTGAGCTTTCCTGATGTTTCTGCTTTGTATCTTTATTTTCTTCAAACTTTATTTGATCAAATAGCACAATCCTGAATACGGAGGAAAGGTTTAACCCTAAAATATCCCTCATTATTTACAAATACAAATCAAATTCCTCAAATAAACTAAATTTCGAGTAAAGCTTTAACTACGTTTTACAAGAAGGAAAGACACTGTTCATAACAGTGAAAAGTAAATAAACTATGATATTAAACAAATGCAATGTAATCAAGGTTAGACAATTCCCAAGTAGAAACTAATACAAAGAATGGTTTAAATATAGGCAATGTAATTTCTGCAGACTATAGTCATGCTATCTTATGAATCTTTTTTTTCTGATAACAATAATCAACTGGTTTTGGCACATAATTATATATTTTGTTTCATAACGTTTAACTGGGTTAGGCAGCATTATATAAATCTTTCAAGGCCAAAGAACTGCTTTTCGCCTCCTTATTTTAGTTTTATTACAAGTAAAATTTTATGCTGACCAACTTACATTTATACGGTTTTAATTTAACAGTTGAAAAGATTTAAAATGTAACCGAGTGAGGAAGCGATTGTTGCACCCCACATTCGGGAGGTTTTGGGTTTCATCCCAGGCCGGCCATTCTGAGAAGAGTTTGTACGGTTTCTCATCTCATTTAGGCAAATGCCGGAATGGTTCCCAAAAAGGGCCGTAACCCGCCAGGAAGGGGAAGATAGGACTCAGGCCTACCTTACCTGGTTTAAAGATTTCCACATATATAATATAATATTTTATATATATAATTATATATTATATTATATATATAATATATATATATATAATATATATATATATATATAATATATATATAATTATATATATAATATTTTGTTTTGTAAAATCCAACACATTGTTAAACAATGGCACGGAATAAATATTATTATTATTTACCTTTTTGCAAAACATAGACGAGATTATGTATACAAACAACTATTTTCACTAATACATCTCTAGCACGCTCTAAGTTAATGAAGAGTGTAAGTATTTGTTAATCTGGCCATAGGTTACTAGGTTACTAGTCTTAGGTTCCTTGTACAGTTTGGCACCATCGGTTAATTCTATGGTCGGTTCCACAATTTGTTATAAGTGTGTTCTGTTATAAGGTCTAGCTAGCAATATGTCAAGTCACATTAGACAGGTTTAATGTGTTTTATTATGTATGCTGTGCTAATATAAATTAAATTAACAATCGTTTTGATGGTGAACCATGTTTAAAGATAAACTCGCAAAGTACTTAAACTAAACAATTTAACATATTTGTCTCAAAGTGTTGGGATGTCCATTCCACTGCAATGCCAGAAGTAAAGATTCAAGACCGAATGGATTAAGTCAGGGTCAGTGGTAGCTGATAAAGACAGATCCTGACATGGCGACTGGGATTGCTTCCGAGATTTATCTATGACCTGAGAACGTCGTTAGAAATATCTACTTGGACTTACAATATTGAAACGTTACGTTAAATCCTAATAGTTTGAATAATGTACATACAAATAAAAATACCCCGGTCACAGCAAACCTGCATTCTAAGCGAATTTCCAAGTTCCTTTAATATACATTCATAAATAAGCAATTTATTTAATTTAATTATTCCCCATAAGAATAACATGGGAGCTGAGTACGCAGGTTGGCTGCAACAAGGAACACAAAATATGTGCTTTTATGCATATGTAAATAAAACTCAACTAATTCAAGCCACATACCAAGTTTCATCAATATACATTCATAAATAAGCGATATATGCCATTTTAATTATTCTCCATAAAAATAACATGGGAGCTGAGTAAGCAGGTTTGCTGTAACAAGGAACACAAAAAATGGGTTTTTATTCATATATCAATAGAAATCAAATAGGGGAAGGCACATACCAAGTTTTCTTAATCTATGTTCATAATTAAGGTATATATAATAGTTTACTTTTTATCCATTAGAATAACATGGGGACAGAGTACGCAGGTTTGCTGCGACGGGAACCATCGGTAAAAATTGTGTTTTTAGGCAAATAATACTATACCACAACCAAATGAAGCCATATACCAAGTTTTTTTCGGGATACGTTCATAAATAAGCGAGATAAAAATGCATTTTATTCTCCATAAGAACAACATTGGACAACGTACTGCATTAACCACTTTTAATCTCTCTGTAACCAATTGACTTAGAGAAATGATCAAAACACCAAATTGTGTGTTTTTTAAAGCTAAATTTAATGGTGAAAACTCAAACTTGACTTTTTAAAATATTACATGTAAAAACTTCAAAAAGCCCATTTTTGGGGTACAAAACCCCCCCAAAATACAACTTCAGATGGGTCTATCTGTCTGTTTTTCGATCTTAAAGTCATTAATGTTGCTTTGCACGTTTATACCAAATATTATCAAAATCGGACTTTTTTACGAGAGTTATCGTGCTCACGGACACACACATACACACACAAACACACAACACACACACACACACACACACACACACACACACACACACACACACACACACACACACACACACACACACACACACACACACACACACACACACATATATATATAGTTTCGAACGAATGGTTTTTGGGGTCTCAAAACGAAAAGTTCCCATGGTCCCGGGCCTAGGTTTTACCATGCCGACTACGGTAATAGCTTCTTCCCTATAGGAGAAATTCATTAAAATGAAATTGGCTTAGTACATTATTTTTAAATAAACTTTTTAACTTAAAGTACCGGTAGAAATCCCAAATATCTCAAAAATAATCAATTTTGCTAAATTTAAGGACGTAGCTTGATATCGCATTTTGTTTTAACGGAGATGGAATAGAGGTATTTCCATGATGTAATTCGCATGTTACCAGACTTGGTAAAGGAATTACGTTTATTTCGGTAGAGTATAGCAAACCTGGGGAGGAGGACTGAAGGAAGTGTGAAGTTGAAACCAATTTGTCAGTGTCAATAACACAGGATACGGGTGTAGGTGAAGAGTGGCAAGAGAAAAGAGAGGGGATGAAGGTGCGAGCGAGATGAGAGAAGTTCACTTTTCACCGCAATCCAAATGTAATCCCGGTACTCTCTCAGTGTATCGTAGTATAAAAATAAGTTTTACGACACTGTACTTATAGTAACAACTTATTTTCCATTCACGCCGTACAATATTTTGTTGTATTTCAAATGACTTGCATATAAATGCTGCTGAAATTCTGAAGTAGTTTATACAACATGCTAGAGGACGAAACACATCTTTATATTAATAGGCAAACACAAAACTGTTCTTCCTTTTTTATCAGCTTGGGTGCATCGTAGGAGAAATTCACGCACACCGTTAGAAAAGTATTGTCTTGTACTGTAGATGAGCAGAAACCCATTATAATTTAAATCGCCCTCAGGGCTACGTCCCACAGGCTTTCAAAGTTTCAATGTTAATCTTATGGAGGAAGAGTAATTGATTGAACTGTATACTTTACAGGTATTGATATAACAAATTCCATTAAAATGTCATAAACAAATACATGTTTCAGATATAATCTATATATTTTTAGGCTAAGGAATTTTTGTGGAACCGATTTCTCGGATAAGCGGCATCGTAAAATTATGAAACTTGGCACACTTATTTAGTACTATTAGGGGTTGAGTCGAATGAAAATAATTTTGTATTTGGGTGTGTAGGGATATACCATTTTGGCTTTCAACCTTTAAATGTTATCCTCATGGGAACTTGCGTTCTGCTTTTTGATATGCTTTCCATTTAATAAACAGCTGCGTTAGTCAAATTTGTAGCACAACAGAAAAGAACAGATGATTCATAAATAAAAATATTTATTTACTGGAATTGTAACACCCTTCTCTTAACTACTTTTTCGTATTAACTCCACATTTAAAAATACTCCCGTTGTAGCAAACCTGCATACTCAGCGAATTTCCAATGAATATATACCATAACACATTAACACTTAACAGGATTCATAAGAAATATATTCACAAACAAGCGATATTTTAAATATTAATTATTCTCCGTAAGAATAACACTGGGAATGAGTACGCAGGTTTGCTGCAACAAGAAACATAAAATAATGGGTTTTCAAGCAAATATCATTAAAACTTATCTAAGTAAAGTCACATACCAAGTTTCATTCATATACATTTATAAGTAAGCGATATATAACATTTTAATCATTCTGCATAAGAATAACATGGGGACCGATTACCTAGGTTTGCTGCTACGGGAACCATACGTGAAAATGTTGTATTTTGTGCAAACAACGATAAATCCCAACCAGATGAAGCCATATACCAAATTTTGTCAGTTTATGTTCATAAATAAGCGAGATATACAATTTTTCTTTTTCCCCGTAAGAATAACATTAGACAACGTACTGTGTTTAGCACTTTCAATATCTCAGGAACCAATTGACGTAGAGCAATGATCAACATAGCAAATTGTTTGTTTTTTATTCTGAATTAAATGGTAAAAACTAAAATTAGATTTAAATAAAAATTACTTGTGGAAACCCCAAAAAACCCATTTTTGGGGTACAAAACCCCCCAAAAACCCCCCTTTGGATGGTGCGATTCGTCTGGTTTTCGAACTTGTTCAAATAAATAGTGCTTTACACATTTGTACCAAATTTCATTAAGATCGGACCTTTTACTTTCTCCCCCTATACATAGTATATGGAGAAAGTATTGTTTTCGTAAAAATTTTCGAATTTGAGTTGTTAGTGGAAATATTCGTTTTGGTGCTCCCTGAACCCAAAAAAGTGGTTTTTACGTGATGTCTGTCTGTGTGTGTGTATGTGTGTGTGTCCGTGTGTGTGTGTGTGTGTGTGTGTGTGTGTGTGTGTGTGTGTCTGTGTGGATGTGTACAGAGCTAGAGCCCTAACCAATGGGCCGATTTTGATGAAATTTGGTATGTAGGTACTAATCCACGATATCTCCAGGCATTTTTTTCATTTTTTCGAATTTTTGATTTTTAAGGGTAATTATCCCCCAAAAACCACCAAAAAACATGAAAAATCCAAATTTCTCAAAAACGGCTCTAACGATTTTGATTAAATTTTAGTCGTTTGTAGAACTTTAGTTTTCCAACAAAACGACACCACCCGCATTCCTGTAAAAATTCGGGTTCAGAAATTACAGGACTTAAAACATCAAAAATTCAGTTTTTTGGATTTTTCATAAAAATACATAAATATAAAAAAATATTACTATTCACCATTAAAAAGAACTCAAAAAACTAAATAATTTAGTATTTTGAATTACTATTCTACGATTGCTGGTTTCGGAGAAAATTGAAATTTTCATTTTGCGGTAAACGCAGTACGTTGTCCAATGTTATTCTTATGGAGAATAAAAAAATTACTATTTCTCTCTTATTTACTGATCAATTTCAATCAAACTTGATATGCTTGTCAAGTTAGCATTGACCAACAGAGGAAATTTGAAATATGTTGCCCCTTAATAACCCTGGGGGGAATAGGGGGCATTTCCCCTCTTAAAACCACGAGTGTAGCAATGGATTCTGTAGTGCCTCCAAAGCAGGGATTTGGGTGGATGTTTTTTAAAACAACTTGTTTACGAGATTTTCTGTACATTCGACCGTGCTTTGTATTCTATATTTAGTAAATAAAAAGTAATTTATCCATTAAAGTTGGGCTAAAAGGGAGAAAGTATGTGTCAGTTTCCTGATACCGTTTATTTTACGAGAGTTATCGTGCTTACGGACATATATATATATATACATATATACAAATTTGAAAGAATGGTGTTTTGTCATCTGGGGACCTCAAAATGAAAAGTTATCATGGTCTCGGGCTTAAGTCTTACCATGAGACCTACGGTAATAGCTTCTTCCCTATAGGGGAAATTCGCTAAAACCTGTTTGTGACAGTGGAAGGAAGAGATACGGTGAGATGTTGAGGTGGAGAGGTTTCAGGCATAAATAAAAAGGTTACTCATTACTGGAATGGTAACGCCTTTCTGCTATCCGTTTTAACGCAACGTTAAAAAACTACCTGGAGCTAATGATGGGATAGGAAGAGCGAGAGAGAGAGGGAAGAGAGAGGGGGAGAGAGAAGCACCGCAGAACAGAATTTTTTCATATATTTGTCGACTTTATATTCAGAAAATATTTGGCAGAATTTCGACCATTGGGTGGCCTCTAGTGCTAATAAAACAACACTCCTAAAAAGATTAGCAAAGGATATAATTATGGTATTGGATACTTTCATTAAACAAACACAATCCTTCCTGATCCTGATCAACCGAGTCAGTGAGTCAGTGATTAAAAATCTTTTTTTGTTGCAAATTATGTGGCAACGTTTGCTCCATTTGGAAATATTTGTGTAATTTTGAGGCATTAAGAAGAAATGCCGTTACATTTCTGCACTTACCAGCACAGCAAGGCGCTTTGCAGGACATCAACTTGTGAAACGAGTCATCCATTCTCATGATTTACTGAACCATTTTATAAAGATGACTCTCTTTATGCAGCAGATCTATTATTTTCTTGTTTCATGGGATTGAAACCCTCATATTTGCCTTGCCTTACTTTTTCCATTCACATAGTAGGCCCCAGAATATATGATTTGACATGGAAATAATTAGAACATATGAAACCATTGTAATTTCATAGTGAAAAGTATTGTGAATATCATATCAAAAAATACAAAAATATATTTTGTGGAACACCGCTATTTTTCCAAAGTGGTGGCGAAATTCATTACCTTTTTGATTTTTATTGAAATTCTGACTTTCCTGTAAATTTCACTGAAAGTGCCTAATAGACTTTATATCCTTGCGTAGACAGTTTCCAGCAAAACTAGGGGTGAGCAGTAACAGTACCAGTTGTACAGGATTGATTTAAATTAAGGGTGAAACCACTCTCTTTGATATATAATAATGTTCTCAATCTCAAAGCTTTGTTTTCAACGTGTAATAAAAATACTTTAAATCGATTTGTTATACCTTTCATCCTTTAATTTAAATATGATTTAACCAGGTTTATTCTACCTTTGGTATAACACTCTTTTTATAAATGGAGATAAAACTCTGAAGTTTTACTAATAGTACGGTTTTAACCATTACCTTTTTATTCCTTCGACATAAGATTTATTCACTAGATTTGAATTAAAATTAATTTGTAAACCAATCGATACTGGTATGGGATGATTCAAAATGCATACATAATCTTTATTTTCAATGGCATATAAGCGTGTAAATTTTGGAAATGCTATACTATTTTATATATTTCAACGATGGAGCTCGAGAGTGGTTTAAACCTAACCAACCTTGTGGCGGCAGAGTTTGCTAATATGGATTGTACAAGTACAATGAACTGACAAATAAAGGCATCTTTCCTAATATTATTTAATTAACATTATTCCCAAGCAGAAAAACATGTTTTTTTAATTTCTTTAGTAGTAATCACGTGATTTTATTTATTGTTATCTTCATTAACATACTTGTCATTTGGATAGTCGTAGAGCTTAATGACTACAAACACATTTGTTTGAGCTAGGCCTAGCTTTTACTTTACAGAGTACCAAAACGTCTACTTAAATACAGTGCATTAAATTGTGATGTTTTGAAAAGTGTAGTTTAATATTTATTAAATCCTTATCAAATTCAATATATCATAAATGTATGGGGCTTGTTTAAGATTTTCTTGTTTGGCAATATTGCGTTGAATTTATAAGATAAATAAATCAAAACTGGTCGGTGAATTTATTGATGTATATTATGAGAAAAACTGTAAATGAAAAATTATTATTAATTATATAATTTAGCTTAGGTTGATCCAATATGTAAAAACCTAGAATTTCTGGCTCTTCGTCACAAATTAATTAAAGTTATGTTTTAGTAATTAAATGGGATGCATATAGGTATTATATACAGGGTTGGGCAAAAGTCTGGAATATAGTTAATAACTCCTGAACGACAGGGCAGAATTAAATTAATTTAGTATTTTTGTACTTTGTATTGCTACCCACATCCAGACAAATTTCACCGATTGTTTGTATCACCAGGGAACGGACCACGGAGGAAGTTATTACATTTTAAAAAAGAAGCCTATGTCGAGTTACACCTAATTTTAAAGGTATTTTTTATTAAAATGTAATGGTGCAACTCCGGTTGCAAAGGGTTAACCCATTCAAAAGTTACAGCTTCTCAAAGTTTTCAATATTTTATCAGTTAAAAATAGCTATGTATGGTTGATTTTAAATCAACTGTCTGATTTCATTTGAAACATGTATAACAATTTAAATTGAAATCAGACAGCTGATTTAAAATCAATAAAACAAAGCCAACTGTTTTAAACTAAGACAATATTGAAAACTTTGTGAAGCTGTAACTTTTGACTTTGCAACCAGAGTTTCACAGTTGTGTTTTATTAACAAATACAGTACCTTTAAAATAAGGTATATCTCGACATTGACTTATATTTCAAAACTTTATGGTTTACTCTGTGGGCCTGCCCCTGGTGATGCAAAAATTCAGTGAATTACGTCTAAATGTGGGACACAATATCAAATACAAAAACACTAAGTTTGATTAAATTCTGACCATCAGTTCAGGAGTTATTAACAATATTCCAGACTTTTACCTAACCCTGTATAAAAACAACCAGGATATGTATTTGTAAACTGAACAGCAGAAGAACTTTAGTATTCTATGTAAGTGTAAATGTTAAAAAGTGCGTTGCTGGGATGTCACATCATAATGTGGTTTTAAAAGATCGAGAATTTACAACTGGCCCTATAAATTCAGTGAGATGTCGAGCCACCCTTCGTAGCATCGAGCCACCCCAACACCCTGCTCACCGCTTACAAACACTGTCATCTACATTTTTATAATATTCTGGGATATTCTGTTTTTATAATTTAGTGGGAAAAACCGGAGTTGAAACCTTTTAGGAAACGTATTATAGTCTAGTTTGGTTTGGTACTTAGATGTTTATGGATATAGTTAGTTAAAGGCTTCTGATTTAAGCCAGTTACAATCAAAAGTATACATTATTCTGTTGTATATTTAACCTTAGTACACTGTCTAACCTTTTTTTATTTGGAGAACATTCTTCACCAATTATATCCATGTATTGGTCTTAATGTGGCTCATTATCACTTTCTGAATGCCGAAATGGTTTAAATTACCTTATTCCGTCTACGATCCTAAAAATCGTCTGTAGGCGACGCGACGGGTTTTGAGGGTGATATAACTACGTGTTACATTATACCTTCACCTTCAGGCTTCAATTCAACTCTGCCACTCAGGATGGTTGTGTGGTCATGGAACCACGAGTACAATTTTACTTTACACGAAAACTAGCTAACAATTACATGGTAACACAATCTCACTACATCCCTCTATTTTTAACTCTGCTACTTCTCTCAAACCTTTTTATATATTCCTAAATATTTCTTATATTTACTTGTTTTTAACGTATTACAAATTTAGGAAAATATTTGCATGACTTTAACCAAATCAAAGATAAACAAACTGGCACATCTAAAACACTACTAACTTATCTGCATAACGAATTTCGGTGAGGCACAACTTGTTTATTTCAGAATTCACATTTTGAAAGTTTATACAACCCGTTGTAGTAGTGTAGATATTTATAGTTTAATAAATGGTTTTGTTTTCACTTAAAAAAAATGTCACCATGCAATAAGGTAAATACTTTTAGGGTATCATGATTTAATATGTAGTAGGTTTTTATAATTGCACGGTTTAAATTGTTATTAGGGACAACCCTAAACAATATGTTCAATACTGTTTACTCTAAAAACTGGTGTAAAAAATGCCAATAGGAAAAGATAATTTTGAAATTTTCAAATATATCAAAATGCCACCCGGGTATATTTCGTCCGCAGCCGCAGAATACACTGTGGCCATGATGTTGGCCAGTAGGGTCGGGCTGTTGTGGCTTTAGTGGGTGGGTGGGGGCTCAGCTGTTCAAGCCACCTGGGGGTGTAGTTTGACAAATTACCAACAACGATTATTTATTTATCTACTTGCGTTATTTACTAATATTTACTTACTTACAGCCGTTTTGAGACCTAACGCGATGCCAATTATGTAAAATAATAGTATTTTTCATTGAATGAACTTTGATCTCTGTGCTGTAATAGACTTTATTATTATTGATATAGTATTGTGCATCTTTCATAACATTTTATTAATGCTATCTTGTAATTGACAACTTGCATTTTAGTGTTTTTTCAATAAAGAATATTACATTTTGAAAAACAAATATTCTTTTTGCAAAATGTTGAAATAGTGTAATGTTTTATAAATGCTTAAGATGATCGATCTAAGCACCTAGTCTAAAAAGCAATTTTTCTGAATTAAAAAGTTATGAAAGTCTTAGAAAATCATTAAAAAAATGTTGTGTGAATTATTTGAGGTTTTTACTTACAAATAATGGATTGGAAGTAAAAAGCACTTGAAGAGTTCAACCTTGGATTTATAAATAAAACCAACTCATATTTGATATAATTAAAATTGTGGCCTTGCTACTGATAACTTATATATATTTTTACTAGATGCTATTTTCAGATAACTTTAAAAACATTTGTACTTTGAATTTAATAAGTTATAAAACATAAAATAAAAACCAACAATGCAAACCAACTAATAGAGTATGAAGCAAAGGAAGTTCCCAACGTATGAACTAGTATTTATCTTAAACAATTACATTTGGTTTTTGTCACATATGGTTGCGTAAAAAAATATTTATTGTAGCCCACTTCTAGATAACCGAATTGCGGTGCTATTGGGTCTTAAGACCTGCAAAACAACAAATACAAATTTACAAATCCACAGCGAAAGTTTAAAAAACATTAACTCTTTACAAATTGTCCATTTAAATGATTTATAAAACGCTATTTGCTTAAGCGATTTTCTCGTCTTAATACACTGTTCTTACTGTGAATGTTATAATTTAAAATACAAATCGTAAAGAATTATCATTTTTTGCGTTTAAGGACTCTGGAAAGTGATACTTTTTGATCCTTAAAATATAAATTTTTGCAGTATATATGAGATATTGTTTTTTTTTTCATTCAAATAGATTTTGTAGTTTCTTATAACCAAAGCCACTAAGCATAAACAGTTTCAAAATGTTGGAAATAATATGTAGCATTGGCTTTATGTATTGTCATAAAACAATAATATCATTACATAGACACAGTGAATTGTCTGTTTTCGTCGCAACTATCGTAGTGGCAAACCAGGGCCTACTCCTTCAACCCATGATGATGCCGACCATGAGTTAAATTTAAGCGTGATAATTAGTTTCGTACAATTGTATTACAAAAAAAATAAATTTTGAAATGTCTCCAAAGACTTTTAAACTTGATGTGGGCATTAGGAGTGAAATTCTGTTACTACCCTAAGCAAAAAGTGTTTGTTATAGGGGTAACCATTTAAAATGCACTGGACAAAATTAGAAAGTGGTTGGTTGGTAAGTTCTTTGATGTAAGTTTGAGCCGAGCTAGTGAGCCTATTATTTTCTTAGTTACTATAAAACGAGACTCTACTCTATAGGATAACATATGTTTTGTTTGTTGATTTTATTAAAATTGTTATTTTTTATTTTTTTATTTTATTTATTTTTTTATTTTATTAAAATGTTATGAATATTATTAAATCATTTAGCAATGTCGGATGGATATTAAATCAAAATCTACTATATAGAATTATAAAGATATAAAATACTATTGTATGTATTAAGCAACAAAAGTGCAATGGACAAAAATGTGCATTGCTGCCAACCAAACAGACGGTCTTACGACCAATGTTTTTATGTTGCCATTTTAAGTTTCCTATTTTTAATTATTTAATTATTTGTGGAAAATAAAGCACTGTTTCTTCATCTTCTTCTATAAAATACTAGTGGCTTGAGGGGGCCATAGCCCCTTGCTCCAATATTCTGTCTCATGTGATTTTGTTTATTCTTTACAAGCTGAGGAAAATAAATAGAAACACAAGTCAGTTCGAAAACAAAGTAGACACATAATCTCACATGTTTTAATTTAAACAAAGCAGACGTTTTTAAATCCCCGTGCTTCCCTTCTTTCCTTATGGGGAATGTTCTACGTTATTTCTCGTTTGCTGGAAACTTTTTAGAAATACTGCTATTTTTAGCGAGTACCTTGGATCGAGACCTTTAATCTGAGCCGACTCCCGTCATCTTGCGATTTGCTAAACTCCCACAATTTTCACTTAAACATTTCGGTTACAGAATCATATATATATATAACAAATTCTGTTTTCAGTGAAAAGTTTTAACTCTGTGTATACACAGAAAACTAACTCATCATATAGATGAGACACAAACATGCCTCACAATTATTTTCTACAGTAACAAACAAACCTATTATCATAAGCAATTTAGACCTTCACTAAAAATATTTTCCAATGCACTCTCGCGTTTATAACACCTGAAATATATATATATATATATATATATATATATATATATATATATATATATATATATATATAGTAGGGATGCCCCCTACTATATATATATATATCCTTTTTTGTTCCTGTATAGTTTGTGTGGTAGTAAAATATTTAAAACAATCGGATATAATTTCAAAATCATTATAACATATCCAACTTCAAAAGCCTAATCTATCCTAGTCATGTTAGTGCATAATATTAACGACCAAACCAACACGGATCTTACTTCTTTCTTTTCAATAATCCGCTTTCTCAATTATTACACATTTTCAAAAAAATACTTATTATCCAATTTTAAGTTTTGTTGGAAAATAAGTCTTCATTTCACACACAATCAGTAGAACAGTAGTATCGAAAAACCAGACTCGCTGTGTACTTGGTATGCGCAGTGAGCCTCTCTCAGTATTCCGCTCAGGCGGGACACACGTGGATGTAATGCTTGTGCCGCGGAATCGTTGAATAAAAACATGTGTAAGACCGGCGACTTGCGTGGAGCTTGATGAGCCACTCTAACGTTACTGTGTTGTTTAACACTGCAGTCTTACTTGCCGAGTTTTTCCAAGCTACTGTTCTTATAGAAGTAAATCAAAATAGCAGTATCATTATTCATCAAAAATCTTCGATTGAAAATGTTTCTTACATTAATTCTGCATATAAGATTTGTAGCGTTGAACAATTAATATTATGATTTGTTTCTGTTAAAA
Organism: Allygus modestus; assembly: GCA_963675035.1. Taxonomy (NCBI): domain Eukaryota; kingdom Metazoa; phylum Arthropoda; class Insecta; order Hemiptera; family Cicadellidae; genus Allygus; species Allygus modestus. The sequence continues at coordinate 133,655,157 of OY776114.1, forward strand.
TATTTATTAAACTTATACTAGCGATTAAATGGTTAAATAATTCTTGTATTTCCTAGTTACCGGAACTTTAACTATTTTTTCCCACGTTAAATATTTTAAGTATTGAGTTTGTTTTACAATTAAGATAGACAAGTTATTTAAGCATTGCTATTACTAAAATCACTAAATTATTTATTTAGTCTATTTTAATAATAGGTTATAGTCAGAAAATCATGGACAAAACCAGTACTCTATTCCAAATGTACATTTTTATTAATTTTGTTATTGAATTGTATACTCATGTTCGTGCGCTTATGTATAAATATAAATGTTGTGTACCATTTAAAATAAACATAACCAGATCTTTCTTCAAATGCCAGAATGTGTTTGCCAGTTTCACAGTAAAGTGCGCATTCCAGGAGATCGGCTGTCGCACTGGGACAGATAACGTGGACGGGAGGGCAGATAAAGTGCAGTTTAACAGGGCCCGAGAGGGGGATGTTTCCAAAACTCCGAGATTTCTGCTCGGTTCCGACCCGACAAGGTTTGGTAGTGATTCGACAGCAAATCATAACCTAAAAATATTATTTAATTGTGAACATTGTATCGTGTTTTAATAAAATCAATACTTTTTAAACTTTTTAGTTAAATAAAGAAAAAGCTATGAATTAATATTATGATCATATAGATTTGCTATAGCTAATTTATTGCTAGATTGGTTAATGGGCTGCTTTGTTTTATCGCCAAGATAATTCTTTAAACAATAACCACTATGTAAAATATCCTCATTGATAATGAATGTAAAATATCGTCATTGTGTAAAACCAACAACCTTAACATATCGATTCTTTCACGATTATAAAAATAATTTTTCCAGGTCAGACGAACTATGGTTTCAACGGTTTAGAATTATTTAAATAACCTATTTATTTATCGAGCGTATAATATGTATGTTTCTTTCTGAACTTCTACTCTGACCCGACGATGACGTTCATCGGTTCGTAAAAACCGTTATTAAAACAAATTAACCTTTAGTCGTTTAACCGGCATCTGCGTTTGTTAAAACATAAAACTTTGAGACAAGCTTACAAATATCTGAATAAACAATTCAGACGATTATTGGCTACACAAAACTTGACTAAAAGTTAACTATAATGAACCCTTTATTTGATAGTAAACTAAATTTAATGTTCAAATTGTTATTACCTGTAAGGCAGAATATGTGGGCAGAATTATGCTGAAACCAATAATAACTATGATGAGTAAATAAACATAAGTTGATAATCGTTAATAATTATATTACACTTGTAGCCATATTGGCAGAGTAAATATCAACACATTGCAGTTTACGAACCCAGGATATGATGTCAAGGATGGATTTAAAGGGTATATGTATTGTAAATATACAGGAAATAATTTATATATTTCTACTTCGTAGATACATATTGTTTAAACATCACTGTAATCAATCCAAAATTGAGGTGGTATTATCTGTATTGAAATATACATTTTGTAACCAATATTTATAATATTACTTCCAGGTTTAAACTAAAAATATGTAGTGCATTGTTATATATTTATAAATAACTACATAAAGTAACATTTCATATAAATAGTAATTAGTTTACTAAACTAAACCTTGATGGAAATGAAAACGTCTAAACTATTAGTACAAAGTCTCTTTTAAAAAGTTTATTACAAAATTTTAAATAAATTTCAACACCATTGCAATATCAGTTCAATTTCGTTTCGAGTGTAGCTTACAACCCTCCTCTAAGTTTAAATCTCTGAAAGTTATGAGTTTTACCAATGGGCGGACCCAGTGTGTTGGGACTGGCTGCTGTTGTCACGAGAAAAATGACTAGCTTTTATCCGTTATAAATCCGCTTCAATGACACATATGTGTTTGTATCCCTTATAAACCCTTCGCTTGGAGAATATTACTTGGAATTAGTTTTACAAATTATTCTTTGACGCTTCAATATACGTCATGCCCTTAATTCTTGGTTGATATAGAACAGCATTGCATTGCTGCATTGCATTTCAGCATTGTAACATTTCTTTAATTATAATAGCATTGAAGGCCAATCTCTCATTAACATAATCCATTTTAGGCCTTATGATTCAACGAGGTTAAAATGTCAACATTTATGATAAACGACTATACATACCACTGTGGTGGGACAACTATTACAAAATTATCTTTGGATGCTTAAATTTACTTTAATTATCGCTTGCTATACAATAAAGAACAGACAGTGAAATATTACTTGCAATCATCCTAATTTGTAAAAAATTGCAGTGAGATTTCTGATTAGCATAATTCACTGTTAAGGTTTATGATTAAACCATGTCAAAATGTGAACATTTATATAAACATCTACACCTTTGTAAAAGTACAACTGGGAAACCCTTTTAATCTACATGGAATTCTCAAAATTCTCTCCCTTTAAAAATACTACATACGTAAATCTCTAAATAAACGAGATACCACTACTAACAATAATAATAAATAGACATACGATAATCCCTCTCCAGATGCTCTATTTATATAGAGGAGCCAGACTCGCCGCGTACTTGGTATGCGCGGCGAGCCTCTCTCAGTATTCCGCTCAGGCGGGACACACGTGGATGTAATGCTCGTGTCGCGCAATTGTTGAATAAAACCATGTGTAAGACCCGTGACTTGCTGAGCCACTCTAACGTTACTGTGTTGTTTATAACTGCAGTCTTACTGAACAAGGCCTGTGTTTGCCAAGTAATCTGTTCACACATTTTTATCTGAGAGCATTATATTTCGCGTTCGTATGTATATGTATTTTTTAAAGTTGATAAAGCGAATATATTTAATTTGTTTGCAAGACTAAAATAATAAAAACTGCGTCCTTATATTAAATAAACATCGTGTGTTGCTATTTCTTTTAGTAAATTACAGTAGTAATATAGATAAATAAATAAAGTAATATAATTGAAAAAAGGTTAAAATACCTGTTGCTGCCTCAAGATTCTTGTAGATCCCTGTGGACTACGCATTTAGACGGGTTTTTCCCGTCATCTTCAGGTCACACAAAAACCTTGAATTTTTAACACATTCAAAGGATGGTCATGTCACGGTTTAAAAAACCTAACATATAACACATTTAAACCTTACCTAAGATGGTTTTTTAAAACACATCCATGGAATGTGTTAAAATTTCAAGTTTGTTTGCGAACTGAAGATGAAGGATTAAACCGTCGAAACGCGTAGTTCACTGGGATCTACAAGAATCTCGAGGCAGTTTCAGGTATTTTAAGTTGTTTTTTTTTCAATTTCTCTACAAGATTTGAAAAAAATCAACACAAACTAAAGTAATTTAAGTGTCATGAGATGAGGTTGGTCATTAACAAAGGTCATGAGCTATTTGGTGAGATTTAGTATAAAGTGTACAATTAAATATTTCCATAGATTATTTAATAGTTACAATGATTTTCTGTAACGATTTTAACCATATTACTTTAAAATTAATGCTCAAGTTATCGGTCATATTTATACTTACAGCAAAAAACTGTTGGTAAGAGAGTTACGTTAAATTATTTAGATATTACAAATTGAACCAACATGACAATGTATAAATAAATCAGAAGTTTAAAACGAATTTTGCTTATTCTTTACTTGCGAAATGAAAATGTTACTAGGTGAATAACAACAAATCCTGAACAAAACTTTTTTGTTTCGTTTCAAATAAAAAAACTAACTGGACGAGGAATTTTGAATTATCAAACCATAAAATTTGAGTTAAAACTGAATCATTCAATAAGCACAAAGAGCGTATTGATATCACAAAAAGATAATAAGTTTGAGACATATTCCAAAAGATGTGTTGTTAATGTATGCCAGTTAGTACAAACGTGCCAACTCATGACATTATTTCTTTGACTGCGACAAGCAATGTTAAATTTGAGACGGAAATTAAGATTTATTACATCAGAGGCACGTCAAATATTAAACGAGCGCAATTTGAAGCACTTTCTGATGAAAGTGTAACTGCGAAATAGCGGGGACAATCGGAAGCTAATATCGCGAATTACAATGGAAGCCTATACCAAAGCGTCAAAGCAATATCTCGTTGCTTAGCAACACGCGCATTGACGGGACGAGTGAATGGCATTCTGCAATTTCGTCAAACTTGATATCCTCTATTAAACGGAATGTCCAACCAATATTTAATTTCAGGCTATAACTTATTGCTAGCTGTATTTTGAAATCATTTTGAATATCCAAGGTAAATTTATGCAACGATGTCTTAATCGGCAGGGTAATTGGGTAAAATTTATGGATTTATTTAAGGATAGCGTTCTACCTTTTGTATTTTCTGTTGAACCACAGCTTTCTATCACTTGTAAGCTTAAGCCTACTAATTTGGTAATACATTTTTCCAATTTTGATTGAACAAATCCCGATGTACAGCTACTTTAGATTGCTTGTACGTCCGCTAGGATTACCCACCGCAATGCAATATAGACCTATTTGCTAAATAATTTCTAACATTTCTTAATTTCCTTATTTTATTATTTTAAAACAAGACAATTAAGAAACAAAACAATTATTATAATTTTAAAATCCTCAATTACGTAACATTACAGTAAATTAGATCTAACTAGTGGCTTGAAGGGGCCAAAGTCCCTTACCATTGCTCCAATCCTCTGCCTCAACAGTTTTATTTTACTTTTCTCATGCTGAGGAAAATAATACAACATATGTAGGAACACATGGCAGTTTGTAAACAAAGTAAACACCTAGTCACATGGCTTAATGTAAAAAAGCAGACGTTTTTAAATCCCTATGCTTTTCTTATGTTGTACATTATTTCTCGTTTGCTGGTAACTTTTTGGAAATACTGCTATTTTTCCCGAGTCCCTGGGATTGATACCTTTAATTTGAGCTGTTTCCCATCATCCTGCGATTTGTCAAACTGTAACAACTTTGACTTCAAAATTTCGCTTACAGAATTATATATGAAGACTAGTGGCTTGATGGGCCATTGCCTCTAACCGTACTCCAATACTCTGCCTCGTCTGATTTTTTAATTCTTTACATGCTGAGGAAAACAATATAAATAAGTACACATGCCACTTCATAAATAAAGAAGACTAATCAAAAGCTTTAGTGTAAACAAAGAAGACGTTTTTAAATCCTCATTATTTCCTTATGGGGACGTCTTACGTTATATCTCGTTTGCTGGTAACTTTTTAGAAATAGTGCAATTTTCCCGAGTCCCTGGGACCAAGACCTTCAATTTGAGCCGTCTCCCGTAATTTTGCAATTTGACAAACTCCCACAATTTCGACCTAAACATTTCGCTTACATAATTATATATAAATATTGTATACGTAAGAGTTTGATAATAACAACTTCTTATAAGTCATAACTTTGATATGAGTTTAACTTAAATAATCTCTGAAATAAATAGCGGAATTCTTAAAACTTACAATCAAGCTCAAGATTAACTAAAAATGCAGATAATGTGAAGGGATTGGGTTAAATAACGATTGTACATCTACATGAACCGTACCTAAGCAATAAATTTAACTTTTATGTTGGTGATACATTATTGTAATGTATTTTGTAGTTTACAGCAGTTCATTAAAGTAAACAATATAAAACAATTACAGACTTAACTAGAATTACTAAACCATTGCCGAGTTTTTTTAAACAAAATTATACATTAACCAAAAATAATTTGGAACTTAAAATAGTGAGAGTTTTGCTATGATGTAACTGCGAAAACTATGTAAGCTAATATGGAACAAAAAATTTAAACAAAGCTATTTTGTTCAAACAAATTGTATTTATTAAATCAAAAATAAAGCTGTTACACTACAAAACCATTTTCAAAAGCGATAAAACAGAATATACAGTACAACTTCCCACTGATGTTCAATGCACTGACAATAAACATGGTGTGGTGAAATATCGTCGACACAAACGTCAGGGCCGGTCTCTCCGGGCTCTGCGACCAAACAATGGTCTTCTGTCGGCCGAAATAAAAGAAAAACAAAAACAAAATTGGATGTCGAATATAGGGTGCACTTTCGTCATTAAAATCTTTGTTTGTCAGGATATTAAAACCGTTTTTAGAAACCATTGTGCATTTAGAAAGCATTGCTGCATGATAATTGCATTAATAAGCAGTGAATTGATGACTTTTAAATTAATGCAACGTTGATCTTTTATGGTGTTTACTAACTTATTGAGATTGTGATATTCTTAAATTGTTGATAAATTTGTCTTTTATCATAAATTAAAAGTAAAATCAAGCGATAAATATGAATAGAGATAACAAAGCTCAACATAAACTAATATTTATGGAGGGAGAAACAACCTTATTATTTAAGGTGTTATAAACAATTTTGAAAAATGTATTTATAATAAAAATAATTGTTCAGCAACAAAGTAGCATTTACCAAAACTTTTATATTTTTCTTTAAGGACTTGTTACCATTAAGGTATCTTTAATAATTAAAAAATGGCGATGATTCTCAGGCAGTTTGCATCTGATTTCCATAACTATTATGATGAAATAGTATAAATATCCAGAGATTTCTTTGTACTTTTGCCAGACGTAAACAGTAGATTTTAATAATAAATAATAAGAAAATCCAATACATTTTGCTTTCTATTTTGGTGTTTACCTTACAGCGTTTGGTATACTTACCTGACGTGTGACATATCAACGTGTGTATTTTAACTATACAATAAAGAAATCTAAGGAAGTTTGGTTACATTTGTACAGAAAATGTAATTCACATAAAATCAATGGTTTTATAAATCTCATTGAAATTTATATAGGTTTAAACACATAACTATAGGTATATTTACAAGTAAAGTCATATTTAGAATTTTTTGTGACGAAAATTAGGGCTTATGCCAAATAACCTATTTTTAAAATATAAATCTAGGGTTTTATAATTTACGAAATGACTTCATATAAAAAGTATAACTTGTTTATCAGTATATATACCTTGATTACATGCCTGTTAAAATGTATTTTAGATGATTTTTATTTGTATAGAAACATGTGTAATAATCGTAAAGTTAAACTTTACTAATAATGGTAGTCCTTTGTATTATCAAACCGTAGTAGTTGAAAACAGTGTAATTTAATTAACCTGGTGCAAGCAATTATCGGAACATTGTTGCCTAATCGGTTGTTCTGTGATTGATTAGATACTCAGTCCAAACTAAGTGGTGTTTAAGATGTGTGATGTGTGGTGTGATGTGTTAAGGAATTCTTTGGCCGAACACGTTATAATCACTCCTTCCTGGTTTAACAAAGTTTTAACTCTTGGTATTTAGTACTTAAAATAGGTGTTACTCTGTCAAAATTATATAAAATTACCAGATTTCAGCTTTTGTGCGGAAATACTTGAAACTATATTTTTGCTATATATGTTAATGAACGTTGAAGTAATACCTTTTTAAATCTAACATTTTAAACAAATTATATCGCATTAGGATTTGTATTAAAAGGACGAAAATTCAAAATTCGAATCCAGCGCAAAGCAGTGATAAAAGCACAAAGGTAAACCTCCCCGGCCGCCAATCGCTATTGTGTCGGCGAGATGTTTGTGGCCATTGTAAAAGTCACAAAGCACTTCCCGCTGCGCTTTGGTGGGTTTTGGTTTTAAACTTTACCCTCGTTTCAGAAATAATTACAGTTAAGTTTAAAAATATGAGTAATCTCATATTAAAATGTCAATAAATAAAGAGGATACTATTTTATTGATACACCAAATTAAAATTCCGTAGTCTAGGAATTAAACCTTAACAGTGTAAAATAGTGTGATTTGAAACTGTTATACCTTTCAAGGTTTTTTGAATGTATTTGTTTGTATTAGCTTCGTTACTAATTCCTTGTTACTAACATAAATATTAAAATGTTGTTCAAAAACCAGATGGCAAAATTTTTACGCTGTAAATTTAAACATGACGAGGATCAACTTTGATTCTTAGCTCACTTTTTGAAGCCCTAAAGATAGTATATTTCCCTTGTTAATAAAATGAAATATTCATTAGGTGGTTTGTTACATGTTTGAGGAACATAAAGTTTAAGTGAAATATTATTTTTATGAAATGACAGATTTTATAGTCATTCTCAATAATCCACTTTCAAATCGATACATCCGTTAGTGACGGAATTGGGTTTCTTAGCTGATAATAAAATTACATATGTAATGAAGTAAATTAAAATTAACTACTATATTAGGTTGCCATTTGGTTGAACCAAACAAAATTAAATTTCCAACATGGTCAGGGGAGTACAGTAGTATAGAATTATTGATAAAACTATGTTTAAAAACCTACCTGGAAAAACTTTAATCCAAAATAAATGTTCGGTCTAGTTTCCTCTCCACACAAACATTAGTGATCAGTTCATAAATACTCCTGTCTGGTATGCAATATGTGGATTTCAACATGCGCTTCTTCATTTAACTTGCTAAACATCAATTGTTTGATTTGCCGATATTGCTCTCTCAAAATCACATTATACGTTGAATATGTATGGACTCTGGGACTCGGCTGTAGGATTCCATTAGGAATAACACAGAGGAGGAATTAATAATTTGTCTTATTACGAAAATAATAATTGAGATAATATAAAACAATTTTAAGCTTTTTTATGAAACTAAAAAATCAATCGTTAGGTCATTGATTGTCTAGATAATAATACACGTATAAATTAAAACGTTGATTGTTTTTAATTTTCGTATGTGTGACACACAAACATGTAAGTGTTTCTGAAAGTTAGTTTCTTTCTAAGAGACAAACAGAGTTAATCCTCTTCTCGACACGCGACTGCTGCAGACATCAGCGCAATCGATCAGCGGACTCTGGACAATGAGCTGAGTTGCTGCTGCTGACTATAGTGTGTCCTTATAACTTTGTGCCTGGCTCTGTATCTTACTATTCAATATTCGTGGGCTCAATGTTGAAGGGATTCTACTGTATATTATTTACTTTACTCACCCACTATTGGGAAGATTTGTAGTGTTGTAAAATTTAATATAATTAAATTAAAATTATACATTTATATTTAGGACCGGTAATATAAAGCGTTTTAATGTTATTTTATCTATCATACATATATTTATGAACAAGTTTTATTAATTTTTTTATTAAATCACCAGAACCATTTAATTTAAAAAGTAAAATGAATACTTTACTTTTTATATGGAAAATCGTTATACTGTATTTAAACACTAAGTGAATTAAGAGAAAATTAAGTTAATTGAATATTAAACATTAATTAAACAAATTAGGTGAATTTGAATTTTACCCGTGCTTATCATTACCTAGCCATACAATTTATACCAAACACAGTGAACAAAGAGAAAATAATTAATAATCTTAACTTGTATACACAGTTAGTTTTATGGAATGAAAAACAATATATACAAGATTATTGTAAAATTGATAAACTAAATTATTACCTCACTAAAACAATTCCATATTCCTAAAAAGTAAAGCAGGTTTTATTTTGTCTACTCGCTTATAGCAAATAAATTGAGTACATTAATTTAAATATTGTTAAACACGCTTAGATAATAATTTGGTTGTGTAATTTATTACTCATAGAAAAAGGATTAGATTTTTCAAACAATTGTAAGTTTTCAAATATGATGTGCATTAGTACACAAGACGAAATTTGTGATATAAATTACCTAAACATCGAATAAATTAGCTGAATAATTTCCAAATGTTTGGGGAAAATCCTATTCATTGTTTTATAAAATAGTGACTATAACAATAGCTAATGTAATTATTTGATTCCACCCTGGTACCGTATTAACAAATCACATAATAATCAAACCTAACAGTTTCAAAATATGGAAAATGAAATAAATTCTATAATTTTGTTTTGCTACTGCAGCAAGTGAAATGTTCTAAGTTATCTTCGATTATATCCTTGTAAATTAAAGTGTAGCTTTACTATACACATTTTAACAAGTAATTTTGAAGTGGGATTAATTTCGTTGATAATGTATTGTAGAGCATAGTATTTGATACATTTTATTTGTCCTCGAATTGGTCCTTTTACATTCATGGACAAAAATATCATTTATTCTTTAAAAAACATGAACTTGGCACCGCTGCAAAATTAACAAATTGAAGGTACAATACAAAAAAATACTAAATACTAATAATCTATTACAAATTATGTGTTATGGGCATGTTTCATTTGAACATGTAGTAGATCCACGTTTTGTCTACGATAAAATTTCCACACGATAAACTTTTAAACTTGCCGTAATGTCACATCGTTAAATTTGTGTAGTAAAACACAATATATGGTTTACACTATTGCCTACCAATGTAATAAAGCATATGATAATCATTAAAATGGTACCAATTTTTATAAAAATAAAACAAGGGCGAATAAATAAAAATACTTTATCCTGTTGACGTTTAAAACAAATTTGAATCTGATCTCTCAGGAAATAATGCAAACTTTATCACCTTCAAGCTATGAATATATATTAACTTCCAAGAAATTAATCTGACGACAATATTCCAGTGATTGCTTGTTGCGCTTCGGTTTCAGGTTAATTTACTCCCATTGTCCCAATCTGCGCCTCCATCGATCGCACCAATAGCTTCTGTCTCTGTAATGTCTTTCAATAAACTACCGGGTACCATTAATCTTCCTTTCTGCTCTTCTTTCATCATTGACTCGCTTAGTATTAGTAAGGTTTTTTTAGGATATTAAACGATATTTTACTGACTATCATAAAAGAAATGTTGGTTTTAAGAAATGTAAAATAAGTTTTACTATGTCTTAGCAACAATTTTCGATTCTACGTACTTTTTATTAAAACAATGTAATTAAGTATTGTTATGCAGGCTGTTCTGCCAAAAATTTATTTGCCATGGGATTCGTTTCATTGGCTATAAAATGTTCCATTCGGAACATAAAATTCATATTATATTTAATGGAGATAATTTCAGCAAATGAGAGGCAATTTCGTTCACTGCAAAATGTTAACATATACAACTATTTCATACCCGGGTGTATAGCATACATGTTTAAATAGGTTTTCTACAGATTTTGTTAAGGCTACGATAGAGAAAATTAAGTTAATTGAATACTAAACAAATTAGGTGAATTTTAATTTTACCTGTGCTTATCATTAACTAGCTATACAATTTATTCAAAACACAGTGAACAAAGAGAAACCATAATTAATAATCTTAACTTTTATATACAGTTAGTTTATCAAATGAAAAACTATATATATAGAGGATTATTTTAAAATTGATAAACTAAATTATTACCTTATTAAAACAAGCCCATATCCCTAAAAAATAAAGCAGGTTTTATTTTGTCTTCTCCTGTTATACAAATGTAAAATGAAGCTAAATATATGCAAAATGCTAATGAAGGTTAAATATACTACAAAATTATTGTACTACTTTAGATTTCAAGTTTTGTTAGATACTGTTTTAAATACAATTATGAATAGAAGAAAGATAATGTACTAGGCCCCATTGGCATATTTTTACTTTCTCCCTCTACACATGGTATATGGAGAAAGTATTGTTTTCGTCAACATTTTCGAATTTGAGTTGTTAGTGGAAATATTCGTTTTGGTGCTCCCTGAACCCAATAAAGTGGTTTTTACCACTACAACACCAGATACACACACGCCATGTACCGCCACCACCACCATGGTTGATGTGTGTTGGTGTGGTTTGTGATGTCCGTGTGGTTGTGTGTGTGTGTGTGTGTGTGTGTGTGTGTGTGTGTGTGTGTGTTTGTGTGTGTGTGTGTGTGTGTGTGTGTGTGTGTGTGTGTGTGTGTGTGTGTGTGTGTGTGTGTGTGTGTCTGTGTGGATGTGTACAGAGCTAGAGCCCTAACCAATGGGCCGATTTTTATGAAATTTGGTATGTAGGTACCAATTCACGATATCCCTAGGCTTTTTTTAATTTTTTTGAATTTTTGATTTTTAAGGGTAATTATCCCCCAAAAACTGCCAAAAAACATGAAAAATCAAAATTTCTCAAAAACGGCTCTAATGATTTTGATTAAACTTTAGTCGTTTGTAGAACTTTAGTTTTATAACAGAATGACACGACCCGCATTCCTGTAAAAATTTGGGTTCAGAAATAACAGGACTTGAAACACCCAAAATTCAGTTTTTGGGATTTTTCATAAAAAGACATAAATATAAAAAATATTACTATTCACCATTAAAAAGAGCTCAAAAAACTAAATAATTTAGTATTTTGCATTACTATTCTACGATTGCTGGTTGCGGAGAAAATTGAAATTTTCATTTAGCGGTAAACGCAGTACGTTGTCTAATGTTATTCTTGTGGGGAATACAAAAATTACTATTTCTCTCTTATTTACTGATCAATTTCATTCAAACTTGATATGCTTGTCAATTTAGCATTGACCAACAGACTAAATTCCAAATATGTTGCCCCTTAATAACCCTGGAGGGAATAGGGGGCATTTACCCTCTTAAAACCACGAGTGTAGCAATGGATTCTGTAGTGCCTCCAAAGCAGGGATTTGGGTGGATGTTTTTGAAAACAACTTGTTTACAAGATTTTTTGTACATTCGACCGTGCTTTTTATTCTATATTTAGTAAATAAAAAGTAATTTATTCATTAAAGTTGGGCTAAAAGGGAGAAAGTATGTGTCAGTTTCCTGACACCGTTTATTTTCATTATTGTTACAACTGATTGTGAAGTCAAATTTCTTTTGGATTTACGGATTTGATATTTTAAATATAAAATAAGTATTTTGATTATATGCTAGCCCTCACATAATTTATATTTAAAGTATTCAAAAAATCTTTAGTACGGTATATTACATAAACTGAGGCAAAACTAACAATACCATTTACAAAGAAGGAATAAAAAACCTCTGATAATCCTCCTGGCCCACGGGTCAATAAATTAGGCTACGAAATTAGATCACGTATTCTGATGAAATAAAACGAACCACAAAATCTTATTACGCCCTCGTCTTCTTTGTTTGAAAGTACTGTTTCATTTGCGAGTGGGAATTGGTATTTTGTTACGTTTCCACCACGTTAGATGGTGAGTTAAGCATTTTATTTTGTCATTACGAAAAAACACAAATTTATGTGCCTACATAAGATATAGTTTAGGTTTGTTAGAAACTAACATTCTAAATGGTCATTAAAAATAACCTTTATAACAGATAAAAAGGATTAAATAGTTCTTTAAAAGTTAGAGCATATCAAAAGTAAAATAACCCTTTCAGTTAATTTACTGGGCTGAATAGCCGATCTCTACGGAGGTTAATATACACGGAACAAGCCATTACTGGAGAATTAAGGTAGAATTAATCTTCCCACAGTTAATTGAATACATTGGTCTGTGAATTCAGATCAGGTTCTACAGTTTCGTATTTCTGGCACTACATATTTTATTATTTACTGAACACTCAAACTGCGCGTACCTCTCTATAATAAATTAAAAACTAGATTTATATTCCGTTATGTTTTAACACACACTAACCATACTACTACTACTTTAGTATGCATTTCTAGCAGTATCTTTATGATGATACATGAAAGTGTTAATAGTTTACACAACGGAAATAATTTCAGTAGAGAGCTTAATAGTGTCAAACAAGCCATAGAATTAAATAGGAATTATTTAAAAAATAAAAACTACTAGTAAAAATATAAAAATCTAAAACACTAAAAAACTAAGGATTTTACCACTTATAAATGTGCGTAGAACAAACATAAATAATATGAATTAAGCCTTGCAAGCAAATAAAAGAAAATATTCTAAAAATAATTTTAATTTGTATTTCACATATGTTTAATATGAATAGTTTATGTTGTTGCAGGCGGTTTCAAAGGTGTTATGACAATGCTTAAAACATTCCAATAAGTCTTAAGAAATCAATGAGTTTTAAAACAGGTTAGCTAAAAAACGAATATACAAACATTACCTATACTAAAAAACACGCAGAACACTACGTTGCACTAAAACACTACCATTTAATTTATTAAAATACAACTATAAAAATAGAATTTATATTAAGGAAGCGGTCTATTAAGTATCAAAATGTTGTCATAAATACATTATTGATGGAGCCGGCTGAACGGGCACCTGGAGTGTCGCTGACAGCTTGTAAATGCCATTAATGTTGCCGCTGGTGGCTAGCTGTCACTCACGGGTGGACGAAGAGGGTAAATTGAAGCTTTAGAAATGCGCGACGAATTTTAGCACCGCAGTTCAAATAAATAATGACAAAAGTACCGTTACGTAAACAGTTCTTTAAGACCTTTTTTTCTTTTATCAGGGAAGATGATGTTTTACTCATTATATCGAGACTGAGGACACAGCCAGTCTGCTGATTTTCGTATGTTCAATGTCTAGCTTCAGACGATGTCATACCATTATTAGTGAATTTTCTGTGGAAAATTGAACTATTAGCAAGACCCGCAAGGTGAAACTTAAGCCCGAGACCACCATAGAAGTTCCTAACGTGACCCCCTGAACACGTTTTAGGGGGCCCTAACAACTTTATATGTGTGTGTGTGTGTGTGTGTGTGTGTGTGTGTGTGTGTGTGTGTGTGTGTTCGCACTCTAGCGGTCGCAATTTTTTCTGTTTTACTTGAAATTTGGGTAGGAACCTTCCCTTCTGTAAACAGTTGGACAAGTTCGATGGAAAAAACAATCGGACAACTCTAACCCCCTTTGTTGGGGATTTTAATTTTTCTAACTTTGAGTTTTTGGGCCCAAAACGAATCAGAAAAGCCCCGTATGTAAAATTGAATATTAAATTGTTGTACGTAAAATTCCAACATTTCTAAGCCCTCCCTCATCATTCTAGTATTTACAGAGTCATTAAATAAAATAATAATTGTCTTATCACAGTATGTTGTCTTATGAGGATTTTACACTGTAAAATGTTGTTTTTCATATCTTGATGTAGTTTTATCACCCCCAATACCCTTAGACCAACTTGTTATCCTGACTATACCTCCTCCTAACCTTTTAATGTACAACATTGCCAATCTAATACTACATTTAAATATAACCAGGAGCACCAGAACATCCAAAAAATAACATTTTTCAACTTTCCAAAAATTTTTACTAGTGTTGTTTAAACCCATTTTCAGATTTTTAAATGTTTTTATGCGGAAATTCACTTCCCTCCGTCAGCGTGCTGTGTGCGATCTCGTTATTTTTAAGGAATTCTATGCAAAACTGTAAAATTTGTAATATACAGTCCTAACAGCAAATACTGCCCTCTATCTAGATCTTGCTAAATTACTAAGCTGTGCGCAACGCTCTCTTCTAGTAAAACATAATGTAATATAAACGTGGGTATAGAAACATCCGGCTAGAAACCATTACATTGGCACTATTCACTCATTTATTGCGCTATTGTGTCGAGGAAGATGCACATTTTCTACCCAACTGGCTTTAATTTATCACGCGCAAAAAATCATTATTTGAAAATCCAATTTTTTTTGGACATTCAACATGTGAGCCTGAATTTTAAATCTGGGCCTTGGACGTACCATATAAGTGAAATACATTAAGTAGCTGTTTAAACGGGCATGTACACGTCAGTCAGAATTAAATTTGTTATTCAGAATACCCTTTTCAAAACATAAATATAAGTATAATAAACAAAAAGGTAATATAAACTAGATTACTCTGGTAGAATAATTTTAATTACACTTACGCGTGTTTCGGTACTCAGGCCATGTTAGTAGTGTTAGTTATAAACCTTATTTTAAAACTAATCCTTATCAACAAGAGTAAAACATATTTCACATGTGATCATGATCCTATGATGAATTTTTATCAGTTCAGGAGCACTTCTATTGTTTTAAATAACTGATTACTTGTAATTTGCTGATATTTTAATAATAAGCTAAATTACAATAAAAACATAAATCTCTAACTAGCCTAAAATAAATATTTAATAAACTAGCCTAAATCAAATATTTAATAAAACTTATGTTTGTAATGAATTAACAAATAATTTATCGTGACCATCAGTCGTACAATTTTTATTGCTAATACAAATTGTTTTCTTTTCAGCCAGGTAGTATTACCAAGTCCCAGACCTTTATTATATTATATTTAACATATAGTGTACTTATGCCACCGCACGTGCCTTAGTCAATATCGGCAAATCGAACAACCGTTGTTTAGCAAGTTAAATGTACAATCAATGTTTATAGAAGTTACATATCAAATTTTTTGTCATTATGAAATATTAATATTGATGTAACACAGTCTTTTTATCAACGCCAATATCAATCCAAGAAAATAAATCCCTGAATTTATGTTTAGATCTATTTTTAGCTACATTGTTACAAATACTACTACCATCAAAAGCCTTCTACGTATTGTAAAATGTTACGATTGCTTTGTTTCTATCAATAGATAGTCAAAGAAAACAAAGCTTTACTTTTTGTTTTGTTATACTATTAATACAATTACGCAGTTCTACCTAAATATTGGTTGTTTTCAAAACTGGTCGAAAAACTATTTTTTTATAAGCTGCATAAACTTCCCTATATACTTCTCTATAAACGTACCCACTCTCCACATAGAAACTTACTTGCTTCTCTATATTACTTCCCTGTATCTATTATTAATTTTCCAATACCAAAATATTCAATAGTTATTTCACCCTTATTACTCCTTCGTAGATTCTCAAATACAAATATGTATTACTTAACAGTCCTAGTAGCTATTTGAGAATAATATTACAGTTATCATTATTAATAATTAATAACTTAGTGAACTTAGTGTAGTTCTTAGAATATGGTAAAACCGATGACTCAAATGGCAGCTGAATGGTGAGAGGCCATCACTAACAGAAGGGTGAGTTGTAAATTCATTACAGTGATTGACACTAGGACAGGAATGCCACCAACATTCGGTACACCACTGTTGTTTGTCATGTAGATTTGTAGCCATTAGTTAAATAACCATTGGTTGATGGTAAAACCACAAACATAAGTAAAACTATTTGTTTTGTATTTTTAAACTGCTAGAAACGTGCTGTAATGATTTATAAATAAATGGTTTTATATTTTACATATTTCGTGTAGGAGATTTCAATATGTAATTACAATTAAATTTTTTAAACAGTCTATCTTTTGTCATCTTTGTTTCTTTATCCAACAGGTGAAGTGGAGGTACTGAAAATAATGAATTCCCTCAAGTTAGGTAATTCTGCTGGGTTTGATGCCATTTCGTCTAGACACCTCTAAACTGTCGCGTGTTCTTTGTCACGGCCTTTATCTTTTCTTGCCAATTCTTCTTTTATTGAAGGTAAATTTCCTAGAATTCTTGAATCTGCAATAGTGAAGCCCCTTTATGAGAAAGGTAGTTGGTTGGACATAAATAACCATCGGCCTATTTCCATATTATATACCTTCTCGAAAATCTTAGAGAAACTGTTTCTGAATCGCCTTAATTCTTTTTTGTTGATAATAAAGTGCTCTTTGAAAAGCAGTTTAGTTTTAGGAAAAAATACTTCAACTGTAGATGCTATGTTTAGATTCATATCAGGTGTTTCAAAGGCTAAGGACGAGGATGACAGTGTTTTGGGCATATCTCTAGATTTGAGCAAAGCGTTTGACATGGTGAATCATAAACTGCTATTTAAAAAATTAGATTATTTTGGAATTAGAGGCAATGCCCTTAGGTGGATATCTTCATATTTGGGTGATAGAACCCAAATGTTTGAAGTCCCATGTCTGGATGCAAACGGATATATTTCGTCTAAAAAGTCAAGTGAAATTTTAGTGACCTGCCAGGTTCAGTTCTCGACCCGATACTTTTCCTGCTGTTTGTCAATGACATAAACTCTAGTGTATCTGATGTTGATCTTTGTTTACTCGTCGATGACACTTCTTTAAGTTAAGAAACTGTTCTCGTGAAAATCTTGAGATTAAGTCATTTATTCAGAGTAACTTTCTTCTTCAGTGGATGGTTGAGAATAATTTGTGCGTAAATGTTGAGAAAACTCATTTTATTGAATTCAAATTGCGACACTTTAATCAGCGAAACCTCTTATTTTCTCCTGGGTGAAAATGAAATGCACTATTTCCAAAAATCAAGTTTTTTGGGTTTGATTGTTGATCATCGTCTTGATTTTTTTGAACATATCGCCAAGGAATCCCGGAAAGTAAATAGAAAGTAAATATTTATTATTCGTAGATTTTCCATTTTACTTTCTCCCTCTATACATAGTATATGGAGAAAGTATTGTTTTCGTCAAAATTTTCGAATTTGAGTTGTTAGTGGAAATATTCGTTTTGGTGCTCCCTGAACCCAAAAAAGTGGCTTTTACGTGATGTCTGTGTGTGTGTGTGAGTGTGTCTGTGTGGATGTGTACAGAGGTAGAGCCCTAACCTATGGACCGATTTTTATGAACCGATTTACCGATTGGTATGTAGGTACTAATTTTCAATATCTCCAGGCATTTTTTTCACTTTTTTGAATTTTTGATTTTTAATGGTAATTATCCCCCAAAAATCGCCAAAAAACATGTTAAATCCAAATTTCTCAAAAACGGCTATAACGATTTTGATTAAACTTTAGTGGTTTGTAGAAATTTAGGTTTCCAACAAAATTACACCACCCGCTTTTCTGGAAAAATTCGGGTTCAGAAATTACAGGACTTAAAACATCCAAAATTCAGGTTTTTGGATTTTTCTTAAAAAATCATAAATGTTAAAAAAGATTTCTATTCACCATTAAAAATAGCTCAAAAAACTAAATAAATTAGTATTTTAAATTACGATTCTACGATTGCTAGTTGCGGAGAAAATTGAAATTTTCATTTAGCGGTAAACGCAGTACGTTGTCCAATGTTATTCTTATGGGGAATACAACAATAACTATTTCTCTCTTATTTACTGATCAATTTAATTAAAATTTGATATGCAGGTCAAGTTAGCATTGACCAACAGAGGATGTTCGAAATATGATGCTATTTAACCCTTGGGGGGCAAGGGGGCACTTCTCCTCTCAAAACCACTGTGTGTAGCAACGGACTCTTTAGTGCCTCCCAAAAAGGGATTTGCGTGGATATTTCTGAAAACAACTATTTTACACTATTTTCTGTACATTTATCTATACTTCATATTATATATTTAGTAAATAACAAATATTTTTGTCATTAAAGTTTGGCTAAAAGGGAGAAAGTATGTGTCAGTTTCCTGATACCGTTTATTTTTTAATACCAAGGTTATGCTGGCAGTGAATTTCGGGAGTCTTTATCCTCATATGGAGTGGTGATATGGGGTGCCCATTCTTCGAAAACGAAAGCCCTTTTTCTTTTCCAAAAGGAAGCAATCGGACTTATTTTTGGGATGAAGCGAACTGATTCATGCATAGGAGTAT
The DNA here is from genome assembly GCA_963675035.1 of Allygus modestus. NCBI lineage: Eukaryota > Metazoa > Arthropoda > Insecta > Hemiptera > Cicadellidae > Allygus > Allygus modestus. Next base: position 133,674,551 of record OY776114.1, read on the forward strand.
TTTTGGGAAACAATTTGCTTACTTTCAGCTGCTTGTATATTTATGAGTGCCTTTCATTTTACATTAAGAACAAACATCTTTTCCATCTTCGAAATAGTCGTTGTTATAATCTTAGACATTCCTCCACCCTAAAGCTATACCCAAACACAACTCCACAGTTTTTGAAAAGCAGTCATTTTACAATACATTCAAACTTTGTAACTCCTTACCATTATCAAAAAAAAAGAGACAGATGAAATTAGATTCAGGAGAGGGTTGAGATCGTTTCTTGTGGCAAAGGAGTACTACAGTGTCCAGGAGTATTTTGTTGACAACAATAGGAATTTAATGTTTTAATGATCATGTAAAAATATTTATTTTCACATTATTCCTGTAAAAGTATTGAATTTATTTTAATATGATCCATGCTGTAAGGTTAATACAGTTTTCTGACTTTTGTCCATGCTGTAAAATTTACGATAGTACATATTCTTGATTCTTGATTCTTATTTTTAATTCTTGTTTCTTGATTCTTCATATCTTTCTAAGTGAGTATTATTGACATTTAATGTGTTCAATTAAGGAATAAATTGTAGTGCATTTTTAGGCCTTTAGGCCTGTTATCTGTACACAATAAACTCGAGAAAAAAGGTCTAAAACATTTCATAACATTTTAAACACCTGTTATTATTTTGATTTCAATATTTTATAAAAATTGTTAGCCCACATGCCAATTTTACCTGTGAACTAGACAAAGTTATTGCAGTAGCAGTGCTTAGGATTAAACAGTTTTGTCAGCAACATTCATGGATGACGTCGTCGGATGACATGCATATACAAGGATTATTGAAGGGATTGGCTGCTCTTATTGACATCCTATTTTTTGTTTTGTATAGTCAGAATCGTAGAAAATCTTCCAATTAAGCTTCTAATTAACACATTTTTACAGTTTCTTAGGATAGTAATAGCTTGAAGAAAATGGGGAACTTGGTTGGTTTATAACTTGAATCACGGAGTGTTTTATCATGAAAATGGAAAAATACAATTTTAAAGTAGTAAAAGCTAATCTTGAGTCGCAATAAATAAAATAAACGGTGTCAGGAAACTAACACATACTTTCTCCCTTTTACACCAACTTAAATGAATAAATTACTTTTTATTTACTAAATATAGAATACAAAGCACTGTCGAATGTACATAAAATCTTGTAAACAAGTTGTTTTCGAAAATATCCACCCAAATCCCTGTTTAGAAGGCACTACAGAATCCATCGCTACACACGTGGTTTTAAGAGGGGAAATGCCCCCTATTCCCCCCTCAGGGTTATTTAGGGGCAACATATTTAGAATTTAGTCTGTTGGTCAATGCTAAATTGACAAGCATATCAAGTTTGAACGAAATTGATCAATAAATAAGAGAGAAATAGTAATTTTTGTATTCCCCATAAGAATACAATTGGACAACGTACTGCGTTTACCACAAAATGAAAATTTAAATTTTCTCCGCAAGCAGTAATCGTAGAATAGTAATAAAAAATACTAAATTATTCAGTTTTTGAGCTCTTTTTAATGGTGAATAGTAATATTTCTTATATTTTTTTTATAAAACCTGAATTTTTTAAGTCTTGTAATTTCTGAACCCGAACTTTTACAGGAATGCGGGTGGTGTCATTTTTTTTGGAAAACTAAAGTTCTACAAACGAAAGTTTAATCAAAATGGTTAGAGCTGTTTTTAAGAAATCTAGATTTTTTTATGTTTTTGGCGGGTTTTGAGGGATAAGTACCCTTAAAAATAAAAAATTCCAAAAAATGAAAAACCCCTGGAGATATTATGGATTAGTACCTACATACCAAATTTCATAAAAATCGTACCACTGGTTAGAGCTCTAGCTCTGTACACATCCATATAGACATAAAGACAGATAGAGAGACAGATAGACACACAGACATCACGTAAAAATCACTTTTTTGGGTTCAGGGAGCATCAAAACTAATATTTCCACAAACAACTTAAATTCGACAATTTTGACGAAAACAATACTTTCTCCATATACTACTGTATGTATAAGGGGAGAAAGTAAAAATTTCAAAGTCACTACTAGAAGTTTTTCTTAGAGTCATAAAGTCTTATAAAACACACTTAAACGGCTGTTATGAATTCGACAAGTTTGTTTAAGCTTTTCCACATAAAGTAAGTTTTATATTCTTACTGCAATAAAATTATTAATTTGCATCTGTGAATCGTAAACCTATTATATTTATTCCAAAGAGATTTAGTTTGTCAAATTGGATTAATGTCTAAATCTGAAAATAACCTTTGCAACAATTCAACTTATTTAGTAAAAATATGTATGTGAGAGTGAATCCTACCTTATCAGTGCTGTATACAAATCCGTATATTTTGCAATTTTAACTGATTTGTATTTAATAATTCTTACTAGTTTTATATTATTTATAGTTTCTCCAGTTTAAAATCTAATTGAAAAAAAATAATCTATAAAAGGGTCACTGGAAATCATCTGAAAGCATTGTGGATTTTAATGCCTGCAAACACTGAACCGCCACAATAAAGTTACGTGGTAAAGACCGTTTCCTTTGTCGGTTTCTTTTTTGTATTTTTTAGTTTTCAGTAAACCCTTCTTCGGTACATTTAAGGATCTATAAATAAACCAATCCTTAAAGAAAACGTTTGAGAAAACCAAAAGTTGACACCTATAAAGCATATACATGAAAAGTGAAAAGTTTTATGGAGAAAATTGGAGAACATGTATTAGTTTCTTTATACATCCCCTCCTAATGTCATAAATTAAAATATAATGTTAAACATTTTTAAATATTGGATTTCGATCAGTTTAGTGATGTGATTTGACTATAAACTATCAAACCTGAACAATCGTACCTGTTAGGCAAAGAGAGTTACATTAATTGTAATATATTATTGTAATATATAATTTGTATATGTTTTAAAAGGCTTTGCAAACGTATATTTCGTGACCAAGTTTACTTTAATTTTTACTCTCAAGTGTTTATTGTGTAGTGAATAAATTTTGTTAGTAAGTGTGTGAGATAAAATTAAAAAGGTCAGCAGTTATGAAACTGGAACTATGATATTTTGAAAAAGTAGCACCATTTAGACACGCCCATTAACCGTAACATAATCGTGTGATAAATATATTTTATGATTTTCCTCAATAGCTTATTTACTGGTTTAATAAAATTTTTAAATGGTAAAACTCCCTACCTTGTTTTACCATGTTTATATGAAACAAATTTCCCCATACATATATATGTTAAGTAAAAATCCGTTATTTTATATCCAACAAAAAAGTTTCCAATCATAAACAAACCAAATAAATTCCAAAAACTATTCAAGGACGATTTATTTAAAAAAGGATTAAACATTTTACTTTGAAGAGACGTATTCCAAAAAATGTTTTAGCGAATTTCACCTAAAGAGAAGAAGCTATTACCGTAGGTTTCATGGTAAGACTTAAGCCCGAGACCATGATAACTTTTTGTTTTGAGGTCCCCAGATGCCAAAAACACTATTCGTTCTAATTTATATAAATATGTGTCAGTGAATGCGATAACTTGAGTAAACATCGTCCGATTTCGATTAAATTTGGCTCAAATGTGTAAAGTGACATTCATGTCTTTAAGTTCGAAAACCAGAAAAAACAGACCATGGGAAGGGGGGTTTATGGAGTTTTTAAATTTTCCATAAATTAGTTTTTTGCATTTTTCAACCTAACATTTTAAAAAAACTTAATTTTGGTTTGGACCATGTTATAGAGCTTAAGAAACAAGCTTGATTTTGTGAATTATTAACCTAGGTTAAGTGGTTGCGGAGAAAATCCAAAAAACCTACTAATAAAATCTCCCATGTTAATCTTACGGGAAAAAGGTTTTTGGCTTTTCCTCCGTTCATTTTAATGTAAACTTCACATTTGCTTTTACCAATCAGTTCAGCTCCGCAAAACAATCATTTTGGTGTTTAAATTGTGATTCTACACCCAACACCCGTTGCAGAGATATTCAAAGTGCTAAACACAGTACGTTGTCCAATGTTATCCTTATGGAGAATAAATAAAATTTGATTTCTTGATTATTTATGAATGTATAGTGATGAAACTTGGTATGTGGCTTCACGTAGTGCTGGAATATTGATATTTGCACGAAAACATTTTTTGTTAATTATCCCGTCGCAGCAAACCTGCGTACTCAGCCCCCATGTTATTCTTATGGAGAATAAGTAAAATGCAATGACTCCCTTAATTATTAACGTAAATTAATAAAACTTAGTGTGTGACTTAACCTTGTTGAGCTATATTGATATTTGCATAAAAACACATTTTTTTGTTCCTTGTTGCAGCAAACCTGCTGTATTCCCATGCTGTAATCCCATGTTATTTTTATGGAGGATAATTAAAATGTTATAAAGCGCTATTTATGATTGAATTTTAATGAAACTTGTTATGTGGCTTTGCCTAGTTAAATTCTATTCATATTTGCATAAAACCAATTATTTGTGTTCCTTGTTTCAGCATACCTACGTACTCATCACCAATGTTATTTTTATGGAGAATAATTAAAATTGTATTTATCGCTTATATGTGAATATATTTTTATAAAACTTGGTATGCGGCTTTATGTGGTATTAAGACATATATTATGCATTGGAAATTCGCTGATTACGCAGGTTGGCTGCGACGTGGGTATTTCGTGAATATGAAAGCGGAACAAATAAGTTTGAGCCAACCCTTCCCCAGAGATGAGTCTATCGGCGCGGCCCCAATCAATAGAAGCGGCGGACCAACTCGCCTGAGCTGGAGATAATCTTACACCAACATCCTCCCGAGTTATCCTTGCTCAGATGAGTATTTGGTCCACAACACCAAGATACTTGTTCATGCTATCCTTATTGTCAAGTTGTCGAACCTATGTATTATGGTTTCATTATATATTTGACTCTTAGTGTTAAATAAGATATAATTAAATAAACATTACATATATTTCGATAAGAAAAACCAAAGAAAAAGTTATATAGTTGAATTTATTTGTGGTTTATGTTATTAATAATTAAACTTAGGCGTGCAATTTTACAGAATAAACAATTTTTTTTATTTAATTTATGATCATGATGTATTAGGCAAGGCATGAGTTTTTATGAAAATAACGAATTAATTTAACTTTTCTTAAGTGAAAATATGGCTAAAATAGCTAAATAAAAGTTGTATAAAGAAAAATGTCATCGAAATATTTCAAATAACATAAAGATATATATATACTTCCATAGATTTCTAAACCATATAAATCGAAAACAAAATTTATTATGTAAAAAAATGCATTAACTAAATTTTGCACTTTTTTATTTGAAGTGGACTTCATGTTGGCTATTTTATTAATAGTTACATTTTTTTATTTCAAAACTAAAGCCCACTTAAGGAGGGTCACGTTTTTAGTGAAAATATTAATCCAATATGTTACTAACTAGAGTTTCGTCCATTAAGTTATAACTATATCTGAGTAATAGAAATATTACTTTAGTAATTTTAAGAAGAGGGCCAAGGAATAATAAAAAAAGTGTTTTATTAAATCTTAGAAAAATAATTCTAGAATGAGCATTACAAGCTAATTCTCATTATTTGGTTTGTACACCAAAACTATATCCATAAAATGAATTATAAGTTAAACTGTACTCCATAAATAGATGTTTAATCATATTTGTATTAAACTTACCTTAATATCTGGTCTCAATTACTTCTTTAATAAAATATGACATTACTTTCTTACTTTGTGTCATTATAAAATAAACCAAGAAAATGTCAAAGAAAGTCAAGTTGTTAATATAGTTAATGAGAATGGTTAACGCAGAAAACAGTAATAACAGAGTTTGTGGAGCAATTTTGTTTGTACTATTAGAACAAACAACTATATTTTACTATCTCTTTTCTTATTATTGTGGTGCACACTAGTTAAATATTATACCTGTATTCATTGTCACGCACTGAAATGATACATTCCGTAGAGTTTCCTACTTAATTTTTAAAGTAAAATAAAAACCAACATGTGCTTTCATTCCAAAAGTTGATGTATATATAACCAGATCCCGCTTTTACCATTACCCATGTGTCAGCAAGGGCCAGCAAAATTTAAATAATACGATTGGTGGTGGCGAGAGAGCTGTCATTCCAGGTATTGTAGCGTTAGGGGGGATGACGTACACTTTTCGTAAAAGGGAGAATGATTCCTCAATACCTTAATGGAGTACAAAGTACTTTAATGTCTAATTGAGTACAAAGTAAACTGAGGGAATGTGAGAAAATGTTTAAAACCTTTTTAAAATTACGAATAACACATATTACTACGCCGTCAATTTCTCCATCTCATGCCCTAAAAGCAGAAAGCAAACAGAGCAGGTGGTACCATAACGATAAAATCACTAGAACGACACACATTGTGGTATGTCTTATAATTTTGTAAAGGTAAGGAATTAAGTAACTGTTCATTAAGCCACCATGTTATATAATTTATTTATTTTTGGTTACTGAGCAGAACAAATAAAGTGTTAAACTTGCCACTGAAGCTGTTAACAATGTCCCACGGGATCTCAAACAGTAATCAATGACCTGTAAACTAGCTGGTGTGTTTGAGGACCACAACGTGAGTAATGCAATGACCTGTAAACTAGCTGGTGTGTTTGAGGACCACAACGTGAGTAATGCAATGACCTGTAAACTAGCTGGTGTGTTTGAGGACCACAACGTGAGTAATGCAATGACCTGTAAACTAGCTGGTGTGTTTGAGGACCACAACGTGAGTAATGCAATGACCTGTAAACTAGCCGGTGTGTTTGAGGACCACAACGTGACACAGACACCTCCAAGGCAGTATTCTCTGCAAATTTACTCTGACCACGAAGAACTTCAGTTCCAGTATAGTGGTCCAGTGCACTACGTGAGGCAGTAGATCAATTAGTATTTCTGCTTCTCTGAGTAAAGGAAGCTTCACGACCTACGAGTTTATATGTCTGTACAATTATTTTACACCACTGGATATATGTAAAAATAAAACAAATTGATATTTATAATCAACACTCTGAGTCAGTTAGTTTATACAGACATTGAAAGTAATAATTACAGTAAGTAGTCCAATGTAATTATTGGGGGAGTTAGGAAAATTTTATATTTTACTTATTTATGAAATTATGATAAAATAACTACAATCCTTATATGAGAATTACCGTATGTAGCTTCATTTGGAAAATCCACATAAAATACCTGCGTAGCAACACACCTTCTTACACAGTTCTAACGAATAATGTGGACAGAATGTTATACAGTTGTTTAATACTCTTATGGGGAATTTGTGAAATTAGATACAGGGTGAGTCAGACCACCCGTTGAGCATGTATAACGGGAGAACGGTTTGGTCTAAAGCCATCAAATAAAATTCTTCCTAACTGAAACGCATATGGGCTATCCATTAAAAATATTTTAATCAAAATCTACGTACAGAATGTTCCAAAACTGTAGGTCACAGGTTCGAATCTCAAAATTTTCTTATGTAAACATAGAGACAATCATACATCATTTTAAAGGTCTCGTTAAAACAAACATTTTGGCGAAAACAGAATTCAGTCATTTTTATCCGTTTCAAAATTGTGGCCATTATTGTATAAACTATTGACATTTATGGATTCCCTAAATTTTGTAAACCACTACTCGTATATCTTTTCTGGCTTAAATTGCTTACTCGTGATAAACTCACCTTTACTCTGGTATGCTACATTACAGGCTTTAAAAGAATAGATATATTTCAAAAAAATATTTATTTTGAAAATGCCTATGTGCCCAGAATTCAAAAACTCAAATATTATCGTATATAAAAAAACATAACATTGAAAAGGTCTTGTAAATCCTAGCAACTTTATAATTTACACCAAACTTGTATCACTTTTAGTTTGTCTGCAATCAGCAAAAAACATTATTTTCCCATATGAAATGCATTTTGATTGTTCATAACTCATAAAACGAATGTGGCCACAGGATACATGCAAGTTTGGAACATTCTGTACATAGATTTTGATTAAAATATTTTTAACAGATAGCCTATATGCGTTTTAGTTGGGAAGAATTTTATTTGATGACTTAAGACCAACCCGTTCTCCCGTTATTCATGCTGGGCAGGTGGTCTGACTCACCCTGTATATCTCTCATTTGTGAATATGTCTTAAAGAAAATAAGTGTGTGGATTCATGTGGTTGTCATTTATTGAAAGTTTAAACAAAAACTCATTTTAATGGGGTTCGGCTATCGAACAAACATGTCAGAATCTTAATTAGCAACTTATGAAAATGTTTATAAAACTATTGAGGGTGCAAATATCATGCCTAATTAATAATTTCCTTACTGGCATTGACTAAATTCATGTAAATTTAACTATAGCACATTCCCGTTTCTATTAATGTTTGCATCCCAGGTTTGGAAACTGGTGCAATCTAGTTTGGGAGCTTGGCAAATGCCAGGATTATATGACCCCAATGAGGCTCCATATAAATCACAGCGCACCCCCTGGGAGGCCTTTGTTGCTAGAGTGGCCAGTGTCCCACAGTCATGGCTATTCCTAACAGTCATATGGTTGTCAATCGAGTAGTTTAAGCTCTTATAATACTGAGTATTTATCTATATAAGTCCATTGTATCCAGTTACTAACTTTACAGGTTAAATTAACGATAATTATTAACTGTGGTTGATTTTATTACTGAGAGTATTTGTATTATCTTAAAATATTAAGAATTTAGAGAATACTCCTTTTGCCTCCTATAAAACTCAATTTAAAGGAAATGTGCGCCTAAGGATGTAACATTTGAATTATAAAATAACGTTTACAACTAAAGGCATTTGCTATCATCTCCATAGATTTTTATGACCTCTTCTATTTTTATCAAGAAAATAATTTGATAAGTACATCTAGCATTGGTCAATCACCCGTTCCATAAAACCCTGCCCATTAGTATTGTCATTGACTATAAATACTGAAGGAGACATCCCATTCATATGGCCCACTTTTAGTGAATACTAGAATTTAAAATAGAAGTAGTTTGGTTGGGTCACCGACAAGATTGTGCTGCTGTCAACTGTACATTTTAGTTATTTACGTTAACTTTTAAAATATCTCCACCCCAGAAAGCAAGTGATAATCAACTTATTTTTTCTTCCTGACACACCAACTGTTGTATTATCCCCTCCTTGAGAGGATAAGTAATAGTTGACAGCAGTATACTCTGTTGGTGATTATTGTAAACTACGACCTCTTTCAATCCTGGCATACACAAAACTAGGGACACATTTTACAATGGCAATGAGAAGTCTACTTCAGTATTTATAGTCAATGGTATTGTCTAGTAGTCGATTAATTAGGTTTTACCATAGGGTTAAGCATGAAAAACCTTTTCTTCTTTTAAAATTACTATATTGTGTAACAATTTCTTTTAAAGTTCAGTTCAGTAGTGATAATATGAGTGGATTTGATGGTTATTAAGAAAATAGGTATTCATGTTTAAAATTTAACTTAAAAGTTTTCAGTCAAAGGAAAACATGAGTACTTATTTTATCACTAACCACATGACCTATTCATATTATCGCTACTCAAATAGAATATTATGAATTAAACCGTCCGTAATTTAATAATAAATGATATTTTAAATGTGTACACATTTTAATAATATTTTATTTCAAATCGGGTATTAATATTGCACTATTTAAATCGTAAACACTTAAAGTGTTACGATCTGAAATTTATTGTTTTAAGTTAAAAACCAGTCTCTAAAATCACATTCTATTTACTTTAAGCTTTTTCACTTCAAATATAGATTTTTGGGTCTGAATAATGATATAATCACTGACAAAGTTAACCTCCTCGCCCTGAAATATCGTAGACTATAAACCATTATGTCCTCCTCATATCAGATCCTATTTGTCTGACCTTCCCCTTACTCATGTTATAAATTATGAACACAGTTAAAGTTAGAACTTAATAGGATATAATTTATTTCAGGTAGAATAGTAAAATACAACCAAAATAACTTTGTTTTAAATTGAGTCCCCATATGATTTAGCTAATTTTCATGACATTAAATAAAATAAAGAATACATCTCTAAGTAATATAAATTGTGATGTACTTTTAATGAGGAATTATTTTAGTTTTCGGAAAGGATTGAAAACATATGAATAGCCAAAAAGAAGATTAGCATTAAGACTCAATTATTGGTTAATGAAGAAGGCTTTGAAGACGGTAGGAGAGGGTGTTGATGTAATGATTAATCAATGAGGGGGGAGGGGTGCCTGAAGTTGAATAGCTAGGTCCTCGTCTTGAACGTATTTAGGTGTATTCTTAGAAGCGAAACACGTAGTAACAAAGTATTGACAAGTATTTTAAGGAAAAACTTCAAAGTTATATCTCGGATAAGAAACTGTTTAGACAGTCTACGTTTTGTGACACTTATACTTATTGATAGTTAAACACGGGCCGGAACTAAACAAACTTAATCTATATGACCTATAATGACGAAATTAAGTAATTTTATTATTATTTAACTATATACTTTACGGTATATTAAAAAAAGCATTACAAATAAATCTAACTTAGCGATAACTATTGTTTAATCGCAGTTTTATTTGTAACCTACGGGAAACTGACAGTCCCATTGTTGTAATGTAGCAGTCCAACAAGGATGAAGCGCCAATAAATACAAATATTTCCTGATTACGAGTGACGTTCAAACGGCACTCCAACCGCTTGATATCACAGTAAACTTCCTCCATTGTGTTGCTTGCAAATAAAAATAAAATCCCATTTTATTTTATAGAGGTATTTCCATACATCAGTTGGATACTATGAATGCTTTGATTCTATTGATTTGTGCGTGGTTTTAATTCAAATTGAGGAAAACTATACTGAATACGATGAGTAAATAATTATTGATGAAAAGATTCTAACAAATAGGTCTGGATAGAATGTTTTCGTTAAGGATTTTAACTAACAAAAACCTTGAATGCAGGGACAGTTTCCTTTGCCACAGAGATATATTTCTTTTAAATTTTGATTTATAAGTTGTCCTAAAGCTTAACGGGATTTTTGAACCGTTAGGTATCAACATTGTGACATAGTTAATGGATAATGGTTATTGGAAAGGACCGAACCTGAAGGTATACTGAGGTCTTGAGCGCTAACTACGACATGCCGCGTCGTTGGATCTCGTCTCTATAAGACCCAATGTACAGAAGCGTAATTAGTGGTTGAGAATGAAAATGTACCAAGATTAGCTGTATAATATAACTAGTGTCCTAATTTCTTTCTACGTTTCTAAATGTCAAATTCAACCTAAACCTACAACCTCGACAACTTGTACTTTATGTATATTTTAAATGTTAATGTAGCTCATACATTACATACAAATGCATAATATATAGCCCCACTTGAGGCCTCACTTTGCGAATGCGTTTCAAGACGAGCCTCCAAATTCCAAGACTGAATTCTAGAGGGACGAGAAGTTTAGAATGTCACATGATCGTGACTAGAGTTCGGAATTATCCTTTTATATGCAAGCAACGTATCTACAATCAAGGGAAAATCTAAATTGTATTAAAATATTAACTTGTTGAAGAATAAGCCTCACTGAAATCATGCTAAACTAATGATACAGATGACGATAGTTTAAATCAGTCCGATAATTATTCAATTCATAACATATCAGTTATTTGTTGATTCGTTTAATATATTACAGTGCAATAAAAAAGTCAATTATATGTTTTATTTGCCAAAAGTTCGTTAATACCAGCCACAATGACTTTATTACCTACGTAGTTTTGTTTGTCTCAAGAAAACTGAAATATTTTGTATTATGAATAGTAAGACACCAAAATATCCCCGTTAAAGAGTGTTTTTTAATTTTCTGAGATTATACTGTACAAGGTTAGTTTATGTTGATGATTTTGATGATATATTTTAGCAAATTCATATAACTTATACTTTTTTTATATAACGAATAACAAAACACATAGAATCGTATTTATATTGCAACATACCCTTTTAATGCCTTGTAGTTACCCCTTGACCTTGTATTTCTTAAATATTTCGCTTATGCTAGTCATAGAGAATATCAGATTATGTTTTTTTTGTTTTATAATATAGTATCAGAATAAAATTTATATTCAAAACAATAATAACCTTTAGTGTTCACTAAAACGATTACTACTAGCGAAAAAACTGTAAAACGTAAAAAAATGTAAATAGAACACTATCATGAATTTACTCACTTTTACTAAAAATACCTATTGATTTCATCAAATAGTTTAAAGTAATAGATGGCGCATGAATACTTCTTTACCCTAGAACTCTAACTAATGTGTATTAGGTATTGTTTAAGAAGAACTACCACGATATGAAATATTAGCTAAGAAAATGACCCCAAGGATGGGTTGACCCCCAACAACATATCAACTGGAGGAATTGTCGCTGGGATTGATGTGTAACCAGTTGTCACTGAGTTGTTGCAGCTGTCATTCTGTAGGAACTACAGATATAATCCAACTATCTAAATGTCAAACGAGCTCGCACGCAGCACGCTGACGTGAGGGAAGTGAATTTCCACATAAAAACTTTTAAAACTTAAAATTAGTCTAAAAACATACTTGTATTCCAATTTTTATTAAAATCTGAAAACATTGATTTTTTGGCTGTTCTGATGCTCCTGGTTTCATTTACATGCAAAGCTGGGAATACAATTTTGCGCATTATAAGGTTAGGAGAAGGTCCAGTCAGCTTGAAAGTAGGTGTGAGGTTGCTGGGGATGATAAAAGTACTCTAACAAAGGAGTAGCAGGCTTTTCTAGTCTAAAACCCCCATAAGACAACGTACTGTGTTTAGTCTAAACACATTTTCTTTAATAACTCGGTAAATATTTATGCTAGAATGACGAAAGAGGGCTTAAAACTTTCGTCTCACTAATTCGCATCTTTTTACATGCATTAATTTTACATTTGGGGCTTTTTAGACCCTTTTTGGGCCCAAAAACTCGAAATTTGGAAAATTAATCCCCAAAAAAGGGGTTTGGAGTTTTACGATTCTTTTGCCCAACGAACTTGTCCAACTGATTTCAGAAAGGAACGACCCTACCAAGTTTGAAGTTAATCGGACAAAAAATGCGACCGCTAGAGTGCAAACACATATATATATATGTATATATATGTTTATATATATATATATATATATATATATAATTTTGAACGACCCCCCAAAACGTGTTCAGGGGGTCACGTTAGGAACTTCTATGGTGGTCCCGGGCTTAAGTTTCACCGTGCGGGTCATGCTAATAGTTCACTTTCCAAAGGAAATTCACTAATACACAAAAGTTAATCATCAGAATATCTAGTAGAGTAGTTAAGTTTTGATGTAACTGATTCATTTGTAGAGGGTGTTTCTGAAATACTTCAACAAACTTTGAAAACTGATTTTTACTACAAAAATAAAGAAAAAGGTTCATATGAAGGCGTGTTCTAAAACGTTTAGTTTTCCGTCTATCTGTCAGTATGGTTTTTTTACTTAATAATTTATATTTTAAGAGCGTCTGAAGATATCAACCTGAAACTCGGAACATTTAATAAGACCAATCTTGGAATAGTATGTCAAGTTTCTACAAGTTGTAAAATGGCGGCCATTTTTTAATTTTAAAGCTAAATACCTCAACAATCGTAATATTTGGGAAAAATATAAAAGAGTAAAATCGGTTGTGCCATTTTATTTTTAAAATAATGATATGAAGATTTCAAATACAAGACGATAAATAACAGAGAAATTGTAATTTGTATAAATCAAAACATAATGTTTTAGTCCGAAAACAGCAACAAATCATGTTTTAACGTAAATACAACACAACTACTCAGTTAATTATAACCATATAGTTAATATTCTTATCAATTTTATTTAAAAAACTCACAACTATTTGATTTCTAGAGGTTTTTCCTAAATAATACGGATTTTAAGAATTTCAGCTATGAAAGACAAATATGTTCGCGATTTTTTAACGGTGAATAGTAGAAACCATATATTTACATATGTTTTATATATATTTATATACATGTATATATATTTTGGTGATATTCCATACCAAAATGGGCCATATTAGAGGTGATTCATGTACTAATTTTAAATTGATATATTTAGATGTTCCTGATATATAATTTATTAAGTATAAATCACATACAGACTGACGGAAAACGAAGCATTATAGGGCAGACCTTCATACGAACTTTTGTCTTTATTTTTGCATGAGGAACTTGTCTTTATTTTCCCAAGGTGTTTCGAAAAATTTCATAAACACCCAGCACATAAACCTTTAGTATAAGTATCTAGCAAATATTATCTTACTAATCGCAGTATAATAAACTGTAAGTGTATATTTAATCTGATGTCTTATAAAACCTAATAATTCGCACAGAGTATTTGTCTGTCCTGTGAGACAATTTGTTTGAGTCATCTTTCGGAAAAAGAGGGTTTTCTTTAGCAAGACAATTAGAAAGGAAAAGATTGATAGTTTTACCCATTTAAAAATAACTTATTGTACTGTAACTTATTTTGTGATAAACAAATCCAAAAACATGTTTTTACTGTAAGCGTTTCTTAGACATGGGAGCTGCTTTATACAACAACTATTCAACAAGACTTGTCTTATATTCAATTCATAACAGAATATATAGCATTGGCTTTTGCTTAGCTTCTATAAAAATAATCAATAATATTAAAATAGCGTATGCATACATAAAACAACACCATTAATTATTCTATCACACATGCGAGTAGGAGCCTTCTCCCCTTCGTATCAATTTCCTAAAACTAAGGAGTAATATTAGCAAACATTGTAACTGTTTCCTATATTATTTTATGCTCGTAGAATATGGTAAAACCGATGATTCAAATGGCTGCTGAGTGGTGAGAGGCCGTCACTAACAGAGGGGCGAGTTGTAAATGCATTAGAGTGATTGACACAGGGCCAGCATGCCGCCAACTTGTGGTATGCCACTGATGTTTGTCATGTAGATTTGTAGCCATTAGTGAAATAACTATTGGCTGACGGTAACGTGTCAGAATAAATGTAAATAAAAAACTATTTTTGTATTTCGAAATTGTTAGCAGCAAGCTTTGTCTCTTTTTGTATATGTTCTTGTTCTAGCAAATTTCCCCTATATGGAAGAAGCTATTACCGTAGGTCTCATGGTAAGACTTAAGCCCGAGACCATGATAACTTTTCATTTTGAGGTCTCCAGATGCCAAAAACACCATTATTTCAAATTTAAATGTATATATATATGTGTGTGTGTGTGTGTGTGTGTGTGTGTGTGTGTGTGTGTGTGTGTGTGTGTGTGTGTGTGTGTGTCCGTAAGCACGGTAACTCTCGTAAAAAAAATCCGATCTTAATTAAATTTGGTACAAATGTGTAAAGTACCATTCATTTGAACGAGTTTGAAAACCTGACGAATCCAAAGAATAAAGGGGGGTCTTGTACCTCAAAAATGTTTTTTTTGGGTTTTTACATGTAATTTGTATTTAAATCAAATTTTAATTTACACGATTGAATTCTCCTTAAAAAACAAATAATTTGGTATATTGATCGCTCTATGTCAATTGGTTACTGAGATATTGAAAGTGCTAAACACAGTACGTTGTCTAATGTTATTCTTATGGAGAAAAAGAAAAATTGTATCTCACTTAATTATAAACATAAACTGACGATAGTCATTATCTGGTATATGACTTCATATGGTTTTGGTTCCCGTAGCAGCAAACCTAGGTACATGGTCCCCATGTTACTCTTATGGAAAATAATTAAAATGTTATATCGCTCATTTATGAATGTATAAGGATGAAATTTAGTATGTGACTTCACTAAGATGAGTTCTATTGATATTTTCATAACAACATATTTTTTGTATTCCCTGTTGCAGCAAGCATGCGTACTCATCCCCAGGCGTGCTGCAGCAATCCTGGATGAGTACGCAGGTTTGCTGCAACAAGGAACAAAAAAATATTTTTTATCCAAATATCAATAGAACTCATCTTAGTGAAGTCACATACCAAGTTTCATCCTTATACATTCATAAATAAGCAATATATACCATTTTACTACCCATGTATGTAAGAATGTTATTCTTATGGAGAATAATTAATATTTTAAATATCGCTTGTTTGTGAATATATTTCTTATGCATCCTGTTAAGTCGCTTAATGTGTTTTGTTTTATTTCATATTCATTGGAAATTCGCTGAGTATGCAGGTTTGCTGCGACGGGGGTACTTTATTTGGTGAAAGTTGATTAAGCATACCAATTTTCAAAACGTTAGAGTATCTGTTTAACCCTACAAACAATCGTATTTATTTACACTAATATTCCTTCGTCATAAATTACGCTGGTTTTATAAAGATTTCTTTGTTTGTGTGTTAAAATTTAGAGAAGTAAGTAGTAATGTTTGAAGACAATTGTAATGTCTATCAAACCAGAACATGCAAGTAGACTAAATTGTTAATGAAATAATATCGTAATAAAGCTGTTTTACATTTAAGTGTGAGTAGTTCACTTGTTTGTTTGACTTAAGGCAGTTCATTAAATTGTGACCTAACAAAACCAACAGTGTGGCCCTCGACGGCTCTCTGACTGGTCTGAACTAGGATAAAGGTCGACATTGGACACAACAAAATGAAGCTGTCACAGTATTGGTAGGTCTTTTGGTTATCCAGTATGACCAACTTCTTGAGTTTAATGTTTAATTAAAATGTCCATCAAGTATTTCCGGGATGAATTTACAATTTAAATGTATATATTATATAGCTTGAGACCAATCCAATGTGGAGATTAAACTCACTCCTTAAACAGTATATTTAATATATATTAAGTACACAATTACAATTAATCACTACTTAAACAGTTCACAATAGTTAATGGTGTATAGTAAGTATTTACCATTGCTTTAACCTCAACAACCCAGTTACATTACCAGGACTATACAGCGATCTAACAACGGTGATGTAACGGCATTGGTCACGTTGAAAACCCAGAGATTAATACTCGTGTAAAGTGCTTTAACTGGCAGGTAGGATTGAACCTGCAGCCGGCCATGTCTGACTTGTAAGGACTTAGCTCTACCACTGAGCAATAGTGTACGGGAGAAATCGATGGGTCCTAGTTTTAGATATTGTAAAATTTTACTTGTGTAGTTTACAGTAATTCTTTTAACATACAATTGTGAAAAGTCCAAAAAGTTCTTACTGGAAATCTTCCGAGAGCTTCTTGACTTTCAATGCCTGCAAACATTGACCACCGCAATGAATGTTCGTGGTCAAGACTGTTGATTTTGTCGGTTTTATTTTCCCACTATTTTTCAAGTGTGGCAATTTAATACGATATGTCTAAATATGTGTTTTTGTCTGTCGTAATTTCCCATTGATTTTTGTTTACGATTTTTATAGGAACCGTCCTCAGCATTTAAAACATAGTATAACGTTTATAGTATTGCAATGCAATTAAATACTTATTTTAAAACTCATTAAATTACGTTTTCACTTTGAGTTTTCGTGATTTTTGTGTTTATAAGTTAATATATTTGGCAATTACTGTGTAGATAGGACTAAATACATCGAAAATGTGACTCATGTTATACCAGATGTTTGCAGTATTGTCACATGAAGACAGGCAAACAGAACATTTTTTTTAGTGCATTACTCGAAGTTAGATGACAAACAAATTCTCTAGTCAGTTAGTCTACTAACATTATCGTAATACCTCAGTATTAAAAGTTTACAACTTAATAAAATAAATTGTGTATTAAAAATAAAGTAACCGGTATAAATCTTTTTCAATGATCAATTACACAGAATGTTTCAGGACTATCCACCAATCCTTCAGAGAGTTATGCCTGGGGTCAAAACAAACCATAAAGGTCATGTAAACATGTGGTCTATATCTCGCTCCTTTTTCCACACAGATCCGTGTCTTTTTTGTTTTGTTTTTTAAATACACAACTAGAGATATTAACTGGAAACTTGGTAGATGTTTGAATTATATTGATGGATAAATTTGGTATACAATTTTATAATTCTAGCTTTCTCTGTTTCATAATGGTGTCGTTTAATTGTTTTAAATCTTAATATATTAAAAACAGTCAAATTAAAAAATACTATACACGTAAAAGAGGTACCTACTTAATGCCCAAACAGGTGGCATAAGGATTATAACCATCACTCCACTAACTACTGGTAAATAATTGTTAGATTGCTAATTTTTCTACCTTTAGACCTACCTAACTGATTGTCAGACATAAAACGGGGTGAGAAAATACCAAACATTTTTAGATTGCTTTGACATTAATATCCTGAAGTATTGGTTTATGGTTCTAAAAACACCCTGTATTTTCACTTTTCCAATCCCAAACAAAGTGAAATCCACTTGTCCAAGGTTTAACAATTTTCTTTATATATTGTTTAAAGCCGGTGAACTAACAACAGTTTTTGGTGAATATGAAAGGCGGACAAATGAGTTTGAGCCTACCCTTCCCCAGGGATGATTCTTTATCGTGGCCCCAATCAATAGAAGCGGCGGACGAACTCACCCGAGACGGAAATAATCTCGCAAAAACTTCCTTAAAGTGAAGTTGTCCTTGCTCGAATAAATATTTCGCTTCGCAGTGGTCAGATATTTATTCAGGCGTTCCCTACAAACACATTTCTAACCATAAGGTTTGTGATTTTGTTAAATCATTTGGTGTTTTATTAAAACAATAAAAATAGAGAATAACGTTAAAAATAATCTCGCAAAAACTTCCTTAAAGCGAAGTTGTCCTTGCTCGAAAAAATATTTCGCTTCGCAGTGGTCAGATATTTATTCAGGCGTTCCCTACAAACACATTTCTAACCATAAGGTTTGTGATTTTGTTAAATCATTTGGTGTTTTATTAAAACAATAAAAATAGAGAATAACGTTAAAAATAATCTCGCAAAAACTTCCTTAAAGCGAAGTTGTCCTTGCTCGAAAAAATATTTCGCTTCGCAGTGGTCAGATTCAGTGATTCAGGCGTTCCCTACAAAGACATTTATAACCATAAGGTTTGTGGTTTTTATAATCATTTGATGTTTTATTAAAACAATAAAAACAGAGAATAACGTTAATAGATCTTTATATGTCAATACAAGAAATAAATTGGGGATACATTTTTTGTGAATTTCAAGATTCCTATTCATCACTTTAAGCCTACGACTCTAATTTAGAGACAAGTTGTTAACGTTTTAACTTAGAAAATTGTAATGTTAGGAAAAGAAAGTGTTTTCAGAGGGTAAATGCCCATATCACAAACAAATTTAGTACGGAACTTAAAAAAATACAAATAAAAAACAGTTAAGCAGTCAAAGTAGTTTGGGTTTTATAATATTTCACATAATATAAATTGACACAATTCCATAGATTTAACTTTTTAATTGGTTTGCATTTTATTTCGTTTTTGTTATATGCAATATAGAAAGTAGATTGCAATATTGCAATGCTTTAATTACATATTTTAATCTAAAGTTTTAAAATATTCATGTCTCATCCATTTTAGCCATACCATTATGAGTAATATTAACTTCGATAGTTTTAAGATGATAAATAACAACATTTGTTTAGGTTTTTTTTAAGTAAGAGCACAAGCTCAAACAGTTTAACCTAATAATAGTTTTTATATCTAAAGAAATTCGTCTGGAGAAGCGGGCTTATTCTGTTGAAAAATATGATTCTATTTCGTTAATAATTTATATATTTAAACATTTAATAACATTTTAAACTCACCTCGATGACTGATCTTGTTAATTTTATTCCTGAAACAGAACAAATATTCAAACCTTTTAAAAGGTTATGGCATAACAGAGATCTGTAAGTATAAAAAGGTCAAAATTGTATTTGAGGACAGGTTTGCTGAATTAATAATAGTTTGAGACTTTTCGTTTTATAATTTATTTGTTAGCATGATACGTGTTGTTACAACTAAGTAGGATAAATAAAATACGTCTTACAACACTATGCATTTTATCGATTTCAACCAGTTACACCGATCATCATCAGGCCCAATCAGAAAATGACAGAAACAAGATGACGAACAGCTTATATACTATTGGCTACCGGAAGTTCCGGAAACAAGTTGCGATAAGTACCACCAGAGTCAAAGTTGACCTGTTCATTGATCAATTTATCACTATCCTTACATTTTTCCTTAAAAATAAAAATTTCTTCCCATGCATTCATTAGATTTCCTTTCTTACAAATACGGAGAATATACAAATTGTCTTCAATTGTTCCCAATGCATGGCCATGTTCCAGGAGGTGTTTTGCGACATTCAATTTTTCCGGTTTTCGGTCTTCCATGCTGAAATATGATTCTTGTATCTTTTTACAAAATTAACAGTTTGACCAACATAAAAATTATCACAATCATTACAAATGATTTTATATACTCCGGGCTTATCAAACTTATCACAATCTTCTGTGTTTGGATGCATAATTTTACCCATGGTGTTTTATAGTGTTGTAAGACGTATTTTATTTATCCTGTTTTTTGTTTTAGCATCTTCAAAATATTTATTATTATATAATATATTATATTAATTATAATTATAATTATATTTTTTAATGATCACATTTGCCATTTATTATCATGCTCAGTAATGTTACAAGTGATAATATATATATATATATATATATATATATATATATATATATATATATATATATATTTACACACTATTAATTATGCAATTTATACTAAGTTTAATAGTGTAGTCCGTTGATGTTTAACCCGATTCATTTGTATTAATGTTATTTGTTTTTGGACAATAATATATTGTATGTATGTCTTCTTAGTAAGTTTAGTTATTTCATTGTGTACTTTTTATAATTATGTAAATTTACACTGATTTGTTTATACATTGTGTTCGTTCTAGAGAATGTAGTTAACCACAGCTCAACATGTACAGATAAACATACTCCACTTAAAAACTGTATATACACAAAGAAGATAATAAATAATATAAGGAAACTAAATAGATCGGTTTTTCAGATTGAGTAAATAAAGTATAATTGTATCCAATGTATTTTCATATCTCCCTTTTACCAGATTTAGAAACTTGAAAAAAAAAACATTTTTCAAATGTTGGCTAATAACAAGCTATATTGACAATCATAATACAAACATATTTTTGGAGACATTTTGAGCAAAATCCTCTCACATTAAAAATATATATAATGTCGTTATTACAATTTCGTTAAAGTTAATGATATGTAAATTTCCCTTAGAATATTTTGTTAGTGATTGTGTTTTCATAAAATATGTCTACTAATTATTTTCTACCACTCTCTTTTTTCATAATTTATTTGATTTTCCCTAAGAACCCTGACAGTAAGTGTTCTGATTGACACAGCCTATTGGCTGTGTTTAAATTCATAATCAATGTTTGTAGGATTACTACTTTTGATCAACTTTGACTTATTAGTTTGGTTGAATGGTCAGTATTTGTTTTTCCTATTTTTACGGTAAAAAGTTTCATTTGCCAGGGTGGCAGGATTACAAAAATACCCATTATTGGTTTGGATATTTTATTAAATACAATAAACTTGATAATTCTCATATTATCTTAGATCGGCGACCAACCTCAGACCGATCTTCTGGGACCGATCATCATGGAGAGATGAGAAAAATTAAAAATATCCTTTCTTTTATTAAAATGACTAAAATAACAATAACAAATTTTAAAATACACCAATTTAAAATAACAAAGTACATAAATATATAAATTCACATTTAAATTATAACTGTATAAATATTTATATTATGTTTTTATATTAGGTAGCATTATGCTAGCTGGCTGATATTTAGACATATTAGTAATGTTTTGGCTAAGCAGGCAGTAGCAAGACAGTAGCAAGACAAAACGATTGTGAAACATAATTTAAACTAACCACGTGGCGCCCTGTCCAATAAATTGGGCAGCAGAATTAGATCACGTATCCTGATAAAATAAAACACTCCACAACAGCGCATTACACTTTACTCTTCTTTATTTGTAAATTCAGTTTTTTTTTTTTTGAGATCGATGTGAGTTCCGTTCTCCATAGCTGTCCTCGATAAACAGACCTTAAATTTAAGCTTACTAGGACAGTAACGTTCCCTAATTACGTATTTCATACACTAATTGTTAAGTACGCATTGAAATACTTTAATTTAAGTTTAATATTTAATCACTGGGTTATTTTTACTGTTTATTGTGTGAATATTATAGAAATACTTTGACGTGTTCGCACCAACAAGTCATAAGAGGGATAATAATCCGTGTAGTTCACAATATTTAAACGATTTAATTATAAATAAAAAAAAACGTGTAGGTAAATAAGTAATAATTGTTTATACATAGGGAAAATCATACATACGTTTAACCTAGTATTGTGCAGCCAAAAATGGTTATTTTTTAAGAACAGTATATATATATAGTATTTTAAGAAACCATTAAATTAATTCATATATTATTTTAGTTAATCCTTAAATAAATAAATTCAATACATATATACAGTACAGATTTATAATAAACATGAGATAAAAAATAATCTACTTCCATTCTTGGTGTATATTATAGCTGATGTATATATAACCAGAATATATATACTCGCGCATAGAGCATTACACATGCCAGCAAGGGCCAGCAATATTTCAATAATTTGATTGGTAATGCTGAGAGAGCTGTCATTTCCGTGATTGTAGCGCTAGTGATGTTGATGTACATTTATGACAACAACAAATATGAATTCTTGGGATATTTTATAAATTCGTAATAATATATTTGTTTTTGGACAATAATATATTGTATGTATGTCTTCTTAGTAAGTTTAGTTATTTCATTGTGTACTTTTTATAATTATGTAAATTTACACTGATTTGTTTATACATTGTGTTCGTTCTAGAGAATGTAGTTAACCACAGCTCAACATGTACAGATAAACATACTCCACTTAAAAACTGTATATACACAAAGAAGATAATAAATAATATAAGGAAACTAAATAGATCGGTTTTTCAGATTGAGTAAATAAAGTATAATTGTATCCAATGTATTTTCATATCTCCCTTTTACCAGATTTAGAAACTTGAAAAAAAAAACATTTTTCAAATGTTGGCTAATAACAAGCTATATTGACAATCATAATACAAACATATTTTTGGAGACATTTTGAGCAAAATCCTCTCACATTAAAAATATATATAATGTCGTTATTACAATTTCGTTAAAGTTAATGATATGTAAATTTCCCTTAGAATATTTTGTTAGTGATTGTGTTTTCATAAAATATGTCTACTAATTATTTTCTACCACTCTCTTTTTTCATAATTTATTTGATTTTCCCTAAGAACCCTGACAGTAAGTGTTCTGATTGACACAGCCTATTGGCTGTGTTTAAATTCATAATCAATGTTTGTAGGATTACTACTTTTGATCAACTTTGACTTATTAGTTTGGTTGAATGGTCAGTATTTGTTTTTCCTATTTTTACGGTAAAAAGTTTCATTTGCCAGGGTGGCAGGATTACAAAAATACCCATTATTGGTTTGGATATTTTATTAAATACAATAAACTTGATAATTCTCATATTATCTTAGATCGGCGACCAACCTCAGACCGATCTTCTGGGACCGATCATCATGGAGAGATGAGAAAAATTAAAAATATCCTTTCTTTTATTAAAATGACTAAAATAACAATAACAAATTTTAAAATACACCAATTTAAAATAACAAAGTACATAAATATATAAATTCACATTTAAATTATAACTGTATAAATATTTATATTATGTTTTTATATTAGGTAGCATTATGCTAGCTGGCTGATATTTAGACATATTAGTAATGTTTTGGCTAAGCAGGCAGTAGCAAGACAGTAGCAAGACAAAACGATTGTGAAACATAATTTAAACTAACCACGTGGCGCCCTGTCCAATAAATTGGGCAGCAGAATTAGATCACGTATCCTGATAAAATAAAACACTCCACAACAGCGCATTACACTTTACTCTTCTTTATTTGTAAATTCAGTTTTTTTTTTTTTGAGATCGATGTGAGTTCCGTTCTCCATAGCTGTCCTCGATAAACAGACCTTAAATTTAAGCTTACTAGGACAGTAACGTTCCCTAATTACGTATTTCATACACTAATTGTTAAGTACGCATTGAAATACTTTAATTTAAGTTTAATATTTAATCACTGGGTTATTTTTACTGTTTATTGTGTGAATATTATAGAAATACTTTGACGTGTTCGCACCAACAAGTCATAAGAGGGATAATAATCCGTGTAGTTCACAATATTTAAACGATTTAATTATAAATAAAAAAAAACGTGTAGGTAAATAAGTAATAATTGTTTATACATAGGGAAAATCATACATACGTTTAACCTAGTATTGTGCAGCCAAAAATGGTTATTTTTTAAGAACAGTATATATATATAGTATTTTAAGAAACCATTAAATTAATTCATATATTATTTTAGTTAATCCTTAAATAAATAAATTCAATACATATATACAGTACAGATTTATAATAAACATGAGATAAAAAATAATCTACTTCCATTCTTGGTGTATATTATAGCTGATGTATATATAACCAGAATATATATACTCGCGCATAGAGCATTACACATGCCAGCAAGGGCCAGCAATATTTCAATAATTTGATTGGTAATGCTGAGAGAGCTGTCATTTCCGTGATTGTAGCGCTAGTGATGTTGATGTACATTTATGACAACAACAAATATGAATTCTTGGGATATTTTATAAATTCGTAATAATATATTTGTTTTTGGACAATAATATATTGTATGTATGTCTTCTTAGTAAGTTTAGTTATTTCATTGTGTACTTTTTATAATTATGTAAATTTACACTGATTTGTTTATACATTGTGTTCGTTCTAGAGAATGTAGTTAACCACAGCTCAACATGTACAGATAAACATACTCCACTTAAAAACTGTATATACACAAAGAAGATAATAAATAATATAAGGAAACTAAATAGATCGGTTTTTCAGATTGAGTAAATAAAGTATAATTGTATCCAATGTATTTTCATATCTCCCTTTTACCAGATTTAGAAACTTGAAAAAAAAAACATTTTTCAAATGTTGGCTAATAACAAGCTATATTGACAATCATAATACAAACATATTTTTGGAGACATTTTGAGCAAAATCCTCTCACATTAAAAATATATATAATGTCGTTATTACAATTTCGTTAAAGTTAATGATATGTAAATTTCCCTTAGAATATTTTGTTAGTGATTGTGTTTTCATAAAATATGTCTACTAATTATTTTCTACCACTCTCTTTTTTCATAATTTATTTGATTTTCCCTAAGAACCCTGACAGTAAGTGTTCTGATTGACACAGCCTATTGGCTGTGTTTAAATTCATAATCAATGTTTGTAGGATTACTACTTTTGATCAACTTTGACTTATTAGTTTGGTTGAATGGTCAGTATTTGTTTTTCCTATTTTTACGGTAAAAAGTTTCATTTGCCAGGGTGGCAGGATTACAAAAATACCCATTATTGGTTTGGATATTTTATTAAATACAATAAACTTGATAATTCTCATATTATCTTAGATCGGCGACCAACCTCAGACCGATCTTCTGGGACCGATCATCATGGAGAGATGAGAAAAATTAAAAATATCCTTTCTTTTATTAAAATGACTAAAATAACAATAACAAATTTTAAAATACACCAATTTAAAATAACAAAGTACATAAATATATAAATTCACATTTAAATTATAACTGTATAAATATTTATATTATGTTTTTATATTAGGTAGCATTATGCTAGCTGGCTGATATTTAGACATATTAGTAATGTTTTGGCTAAGCAGGCAGTAGCAAGACAGTAGCAAGACAAAACGATTGTGAAACATAATTTAAACTAACCACGTGGCGCCCTGTCCAATAAATTGGGCAGCAGAATTAGATCACGTATCCTGATAAAATAAAACACTCCACAACAGCGCATTACACTTTACTCTTCTTTATTTGTAAATTCAGTTTTTTTTTTTTTTGAGATCGATGTGAGTTCCGTTCTCCATAGCTGTCCTCGATAAACAGACCTTAAATTTAAGCTTACTAGGACAGTAACGTTCCCTAATTACGTATTTCATACACTAATTGTTAAGTACGCATTGAAATACTTTAATTTAAGTTTAATATTTAATCACTGGGTTATTTTTACTGTTTATTGTGTGAATATTATAGAAATACTTTGACGTGTTCGCACCAACAAGTCATAAGAGGGATAATAATCCGTGTAGTTCACAATATTTAAACGATTTAATTATAAATAAAAAAAAACGTGTAGGTAAATAAGTAATAATTGTTTATACATAGGGAAAATCATACATACGTTTAACCTAGTATTGTGCAGCCAAAAATGGTTATTTTTTAAGAACAGTATATATATATAGTATTTTAAGAAACCATTAAATTAATTCATATATTATTTTAGTTAATCCTTAAATAAATAAATTCAATACATATATACAGTACAGATTTATAATAAACATGAGATAAAAAATAATCTACTTCCATTCTTGGTGTATATTATAGCTGATGTATATATAACCAGAATATATATACTCGCGCA
Source organism: Allygus modestus (assembly GCA_963675035.1). Classification (NCBI taxonomy): domain Eukaryota; kingdom Metazoa; phylum Arthropoda; class Insecta; order Hemiptera; family Cicadellidae; genus Allygus; species Allygus modestus. The sequence goes on from OY776114.1 coordinate 133,701,297, forward strand.
TAGAGCATTACACATGCCAGCAAGGGCCAGCAATATTTCAATAATTTGATTGGTAATGCTGAGAGAGCTGTCATTTCCGTGATTGTAGCGCTAGTGATGTTGATGTACATTTATGACAACAACAAATATGAATTCTTGGGATATTTTATAAATTCGTAATAATATTACTATGAAAACATAAATATGACACTAAAATAATAATATTTTTATAAAAGTAATCTTAACAGTACGAAAAGTAAATATTTGTTAGGAGGAGTTTTTGTATACGTTATAACATTTTATATTTCAAAGATAACATATTTTAGCGAATTTCCCCTATAGGGAAGAAGCTATTACCGTAGTCGGCATGGTAAGACCTAGGCCCGGGACCATGATAACTTTTCGTTTTGAGGTCCGCAGACCCCAAAAACACCATTCGTTCGAAACTGTATATATATATATATATATATATATATATATATATATATATATATATATATATATATTCCCGTTTTCTGTTTCCATGTTGATCGCGGGCATTATACGCATTTATGTTGCTCTCTGTTGGATAAAATGCATTACATCGTTGATCAAGCTATACAAATGGATATTTAATGCATTTACGTTGATCGAAAGTATAAACATGGAAACTTTACGCGTCCACGTTGATCTAATGTATACAAATGGGAAATTTATGCATTTACATTGATCTAAATTATACAATAGATATTTAGTGCATTCTTGTTGATCAAATATTTAAAAACTATATAAATAAGAAGCTTGTGTTGCTCTAGTTACAGAAATGGATATTTAATCAATTCATGTTGATCTAAAATATAACAAAAGATAAATAAGACCTATATGTTGCTCAAGATGATAAGTTCGCCAAACTATTTTGCTGGTTCTGTAGATTACTTGCTTACTCATAGAACTGCACAAAACCTTAGAAGTTGAGATGGAAGGATACAAAAGATAGGCTAAGGAAATTTAATTTTCTGATCTGGAGTTTCCTCAAACAATCAGTTAATATTACACATACAAATTAATACTGTATTTATATTCTCTTTTAAGGAAATAAATAAAAGAATTAACTACGTTTTTGTTGTTCAACAATTTAAAATATAAGATAATCCTATTTCGTTAAAGCGACAATTCATGAATAATTCTTAATTTTTGAATTTTTTTCTTACTTATCTTTTTATTGTAAAGAAAGCAAGCCCCCAATTAGTTAGGCACCCTTTTTTCAAATAAAAAAGTCATCTTAAAAACAATCCATAATTCGGGGGATCCCACAGGGGCTCGTTTTATAAAAGTAGCTTGCTGTAATGCAAGTCCTGTAATACAGGACTTGTAAAATAAAAAGTACAATTCCTGTAAAATCTGTTTCATAAAAATTATTCCACAATCCTAAAATCACCTGTAATATTCCACGTGTATTACTATTGAATCCTGGCCCCTGGGATTTATTTTTACTGTTATTACTTAGGCTAGAATCACGTAGGCCTACTCAGTACATTTATTTTTCATATTAAACATTTATATTTAGTGTGTTTAAAATATAACGATTCTAACGATGGCTAACGTTTTTATTTCAAATGTAGTGGTTTATGGTTTTCAAGTCCCTAGTAAAATGACACCAACCGCAGTTACAATTCTAATTGCAATGTTTTTTTTATTTATGGGGAATAAAAACATATTATTTCTATCTTATTTACTGTCCAATTTCATTAAAACTTGGTATGTAGGTAGAGTTAGCATTAACCAACAGAGGACATTCAAAATATGTTGCCACCTAACCCTGGGGGGAGGAGGAGGCATTCCCCTCCTAACTTCTGCGTGTATTTGGGTCGATATTTTTGAAAAAGGTCATTAGAAGATTGCCTATACATGATACCGTACTTTATATTCTATATTTAGTAAATATAATTTACTGATTCAAATTGGTATAAAAGGGAGAAAGCATGTATGAGTTTTCTGATAGTTTATTATTCTACTAATATTATAAATGTGAAAGTATGGATACTTGGATTTCCATCACATATAAACTACTGGACTGATTAAGCTAAAATTTTGCATTTTACATATCACATTAACATATAGACCTGATAATGTCCACATCCAAGCTTAGGGCTCCACCCCCCCTGGTCCTGTAAGTTCTAATCTAATGAAAATCTCATGGAAGGATATCCTACTATAAATGGGATGGTTTGTCTATCTGCTTTTTGTTCCTCAATCACTATGAGGCAAAAAAAAAAACAAACAAGAAAAAACAAACAACATGTGCAGCAACACATGTGTGCACATGTGTGTGTGTGTTTGGTATTGGCATGAAAATTGAGAGGAATTTTCCTTATATACTAAATAAACACATAGGCCTATTTTCGTTTTTAAAAGTCCTCAGGGCTCTTCCCCATAGCACTTCCAAGTTCCCATGTTATTCTCATGAACATTAATTTTTGTTTGAGCTGATGAAAATACAAACAGCTGATCTTGATTCGTAATAGTTCCACGGGCTAACCACAGAATGCAGCACACATAACTGCTTAGTCTTTCTACTCTGAATGTTTTTCCCCATTGCGAAGCACGGGATTAGCAGCTAGTCATTTATAAAATTACCAGCTGTAGTTGTATGTCAGTTAGGGCAAAGGAAATCAGATGGGAAAACTAAACAAATATTTGATAGTGCTGGTCAGTCTTTTATAATTTGTCGCGAGCAAATCCGCAGGTAGCAGCTAGTACTTTATAATTACAAATCTATGCAATAACAAACTATTTTTACTTTATACGCGACACTTGAATAAAAATGTTATGATCGTATAATGATGACATTTATCTAATTTTCTAATTTACATGGCCTGGGGGGGGGTTACAATTGAATCCTGGGATTCGTGGGATTTATTAGCGAATTTCGAGAAAGAATCTATATATTACCTTGGGTTGCACCATGGAAAGGTAAACATTCAGTAGTCCCAGGACTACCTTAAGACTGGTCTATACCAGTTTTGAGGCTGACATTGGGTACAGCAAATGAGGTTGTCATTACGACATATGGTAAGTCTTTTGGCTGTCCATTATGACTAACTTCCCTTTCACCTTTGGTCCCTCCATTTGCAGCGGCTAGGGACAGAGTCTCCAGGTTTGGTCCCTCCTTCCAACCTGAGAATGAATGGTCCCTGGCTGTTGTGCATGGATACCCTGTCAGTTGGGTTGACCTGTTGGAGGGCAAAATGAGGGTCCCCTGTTGAGAGCCTCATCCCAGCTGTCACAGGGGCACGGGAATTGGCCCTCTGAGGGGTCGATTTGGCTGCCGTCCCTTCCCACCCTTTCCTTTCCTGCTATATCCTATCTTTCCGGTAACCCTTGCAATATTCCCGCGTGTGGAAGAGGTTACTAGCAGCAAAGCTGGGGTTTCCTAATCCGCCAATAACAACAACAACAAACATTCAGTATAGTGTACCGTTGGCAAACATAAACATTTTTGATTGCAAGTGATATATTTTTACATAGGCAGATATAAAAGAATTTGCTGTCGGAAACACATCTGAAACTGCACTCAACAACCTTTATTCTAATATTTTACACATTTTTATATGGGAAACAGACATTTCAGTTTAGTGAGTGTTTGTGGGTGCAATAACTTTCATAAAAATGGTCCCATTTTGATTAAATTAGGTACAAACATATAAAGCAATATTTATGACTCTAAGCTGAATTCAATAGTGAAAATTAAAATTTGACTTTTAAAAAGATCATATCTAAAAGTTTAAACAAAAATGTTGGTGTACAAGGCCCCCCCCAAAAAAACATTGTGATGGGGCGATCTGACTGGGTTTCTAACTTGAAAAAAAAAACAATTTAGTACTTAAATTACTATTCACGTCAATTGGTTACCCAGATATTATTATTCAATATTATTCTTATGGAGATTAAGTAAATTTGTATGACTCTCTTAATTATGAACATAAATTAATTGAAAAATAGTATACAACAATAAAATTCTCTTCATCACAAGAACTGCTTTCTGTGTCTACTATACACTTTATAATTACAAATATATGCATAACACACTATTTAACTTAACAGCTTTGCTGCGTTTGTTATGTTTAAACATGAAAATCTCATATATTTCAATGTTGAGCGATGTCCCGATTTCGGGGCACCCGCAGCGAATGCGTTAATAAGTGATACTTGTAAAAGTTTTATGATATTCTAAACAATCATCATTTTGTGTATAATTTACAGGGCCTGTAATACAGGCCACTACCCTCTATGAAACAGATCACTTTATAACTCTTGTAAAATGTACTTGTAATACAGGTAAATCCCCTGTAAGTATTTCTACAGTTGAAAAACTTTATGAAACGCACTATTGTAATTTTAAGTAATAATACAGAGAAGTTACCTGTAATACAGGTCCTGAAAGTTTTATGAAACGGGCCCCAGTGAAATTTTATAACAATAAGTGCAGATTATACAATGTACGGATTGTACTTCTGAAATATGCTGGAGAAATGATTGTCATGACCTTGAAAATAATGAACAAACTTCTATTACAGGTAAAATGAGTTATATATCAGCAATTTACAATGAACATTAACATGACAGACTTGGTTTTGTTAAGGCCCAGAAATGAAACAGATTATGTAGTGGTTAATGTTGGCCATGAAATAACTTTGATTAATTTTTAATCAAAAATTTAAATTTGTAACAGTTGTTCCAATAAACTTTAAACTTTAAAACCAAGGTAAACCCTGGTTTATATTTACAATTAAATTCTGAGAAAGGTATTATCATATGTTACACAAATTTTCCTTAAAAACATCAATACTATAGATCGTATTGTCTGAGGCTCCGTGCGTCCGTCCGCGGCTGTTTCTCAAACTGTAATGGCTCCCAAGCGACGGTTCTTGAAAAAACCTTACTTGAGTTACGGTAGCTTAAAGCTTCATGTTTTAGGCCATTTTCATGCGTCTATGCGTCCACGGCTGTTTTTTAGCTGTAACGGCTCCCAAGCTACGAAAAGATATATTTTAAGGGTAATCGAGGTCGGGGAAGCTGCACATGTTGTTTGTTTTTTCTTGAAAAAAAGCAACCTTGTTTGAGTTACGGTAGCTTTATGCTGTTTTTAGGCCATTTTAGCATATATTAGCAGAGCCGGGAGTATTCAAGCTTTGTTCCTGAAACAGCTGATTATTTCCTGCAGTCGCAATAGCGGCCGCCAATACTAGTTGTTTATCTTTAAATGGCAATCAGTGAAACGCATTTAACTGCTGTTGGACATTTTAAAGTAAGTGGGTATTCTGTATACAGGGAAGACAGACCGGATCCAGCTGCATCAGGTGGTGTTGCAATTTTTGTACGAAGGACTTTAGACCATCACCATATATTTTTATCTACTCTCGCTTCCTTGGAATCAGTTGGTGTTGAAATTAGTTTAAACAATGGTGCAAACTTTCGTGTTATATCTGTGTATAAATCCCCTAACAGACGGCTACACTATCACGACTTGCAGATTCTTTTTCAAGAAGGCTGTTCAACTGTTGAAGGTGACTTAAATGTAAACATCAGGTATGGGGCTGCCGAAAAACTAATCCAAATGGGAATCGTCTACTTCAATATACTAATGGTTCAGATATAATGATTTCCGCTCCAGATTTACCAACCCATTATCCACGGCAACCGGATTACCAACCCTACATACTTGATTTTGGCATTACACACAAATTTCACTCCAGCTATCATTCAGGAAGGCTTACCTGAGCTAGATTCTGACAATATGCCTGTAACAATCTCTTTTTCACACGACCACAAATGAGATTACATCCTCAGCGACTGATTAATGGGAATGTTAACTAGGAAGTATTTAGATCAGAATTGGAAAAATGGTTATAAAATAAATAAACCTTAACATCTTGTCGTGAAATTGAAAATTATATAAACTGTGACCACTTTGAGATATTCTTAAGAAGTCTACGTCATCTAATAAAATATTGTACCAACATAAAAATCAGTTGAATATTTTGTAACAGAATTTGAAAAAAAAGTTTCTCTGAACTATAAATCATAAAGAAAAAACTGACTTATCATTTATAACCATACAAGTAATAGTCAAAGATTACTTATAAATCACACAGGAATTACATAGCCTATTTCATTTTGCGATAATTGTTAAATACAATTATAAATTAAACCATAAAACATTATTACTGATCTTTTTTAGCCACAAAAACTAGGCTTATTTTTGTTCAATTAACTTATTTGAAAATTTAAAAAATAAACATAATTATTTCATATGCTTCATAATATTTTTATGCCTACTGAAATATTAAAACTACCATGACTGTAATGGCTAAATAAAATACAAAATGTGTGTCTACTTTTGTATATTTAAGTAGCCTAAAAAATTAATAATATAAAAAGTGTAACAAATGTTTTATTAAGATGGTGTCTGTGTTCTTGCAACGGCTGGTGCATTCTAGAAGTTGATGATCGCCAAAATCTGTAACAAACATATATATATATTAAATATAGGGAAATATTGTTACTAAAATAAATAATCAATTATTTACAAAATATTTCTAATCACAACTAGAATTCTTTGGACAATTAGCCCGAGTTTTTTTACTGTAGTAGTTTAAACCAAGATAAAGTAAAATCTTTTTACACCCCCGAAACCCCCTCCCCCCCTATTAAATATTGTGTTGATAAGTATTCACAATCGCTGTACATTTTGGTCACGTAATGCGTAATAACTAACCTGGGAATTTGGAACGTTAATTGCAACGAAGTATCAGATACTTAGTTACAGCGTTATAAGTTTTCCACTGCACTGTGTTGCCAGATTGTCAATGTTATTCTTATGGGGTTATTTTGTCTCACACGGGAGACAAAGTAGTACTTTATTCGTTCATTATAAAAGCCAATTCACACCGGCAAAACGTTATGTTATGTGACAGGACGTGACAGACTTATTAAAAGATCGCTCACCGTTGTTTCGAATGGGGCAATTCATACCACCGAAAAAACGTAACGCGTAGTCGGCGAAGTAAACCAACTAATCGCAACGGATCGCTTGGGGAACGATATTTTAGAAACGTACGCAGCGTCGGTGGCCTCGCGCATACGTTATAAAGACCTTGTGTCCTGCCCTTGTCAGTGCTGCTGAAGGGTTTCGACATATCTTTATATATTATTCTGTAAGCGAATTTAAGTAAAAATTGTGGCAGTTTGGCAAATTGCAGGATGATAGGAGAGGGTTCAAATTAAAGGTCTTGATACCACGGACTCGGGGAAAATAGCAGTATTTCCATTAAGTTACCAGTAAACGAGAAATAACGTAAAACTTCCCCCATAAGAAAAGCATGGGGATTTGAAAAGGTCTGATTTGTTTACATTAAAACATGTGATTTTGTATCTACTTTGTTTGCGAACTGACATGTTTTAACATATATGAAGCAAATTTAGGAAAAGGGTTAGGGGTCATGGCCCCTTCAAGCCAATATTACTATTTCTATTATTGTTTGTTTGTTTGGTTATTATAAACATGGATCAGTTAATTGATGAGGTACGTGCCCGACTACTGTTGTGGGATAGTAATAGTAATATGGAGAGTTTTAAACCAAATTCAAGTATTTGCCTGGGAAGACATTTATGGTGTACTCAGCAGGGTTTAAGCTGCGGTCGCGTTTGTCGCAAAAATGCGACATGCACCACGAAAATGTGGCAATATTTGGGCAGGCTGTCGCTTTTTTGCTACAAAGAAAGGTATTTTATAATTTTATTGCAGAAAATCTGGTTTTAACAATACAAATTGTAGGTATTAAAAGTCCGTGATCACGATCCACAACCATAAAAGATTAGAAGATTAGTTGAGATGTTGTAGAAGCTTAATGTTGTGTTGGTTGCACTACGTCACTTACCGATCGTCTCTGAGCGATTGGTAGAGGGGACGAGCCTACATTACGTAAACAGTTGCTGTCGATTTCAACTGCGTACCGTGTAAACGGAACGGGCGAGTTACTGATATAACAGTTGTAGTAACGAAGTGACTACGTACACGTCCAATGTAAGGGCAAATTCACTTCGCTACCGCTTAGGTTAGGTTACGTTACATTACATTAGGTTAGGTTACGTTACGTTAGATTAGGTTAGGAGGTTTTCTGGCTCTCAATTTGTTTGAAAAGTCACAGGAAAGTTAACGTACGGTGCATAATTTGGAACAGACGTGAACAGTAGCGGCTCACGTCGGACGTGTACGTAGCCTCTGCCTTGTAGTAACAGACCCCCCTCGTGAGTCAGTCCTTAGTAGCCGAGCGAATCGGCGAATGCGAGAATGTCAAGGGCTAGTTCGCCACCGAAGGAATGACGGCGCTCGCCTCACCTTCGCACCGATTCTTGGTGGTTTTTGTGACCGAGTCAAAGGAGACGAGTACTTAAGTGTCGACTCGCTGCTGAATGTGAACGGTTACATGAGCACGAGTCGTTCGAAGTCGCAACGATCGAGCGAAAGTGTAGAGGTTAGCGAAAACAGACAACTCGAAATCGGTGATGCGCAAATGCGATCACGATATGCTTTGAGGTTATGTTTCAGAGTGTGTAATGTTTGGGTTGTGTGAGTTTTAGTTTTTCTGGTGCCATATTAGGCCTATTCTACTAGAATGTTTAGTATATTTCCATTATAGACTTTAATGGTTAAAATGGATAAGTTACCAAGAAAAGTAGACACTGCTGAATTATATATTATTTAAAAGAATAATATATAATTGAGAATGGTATATCCATATTCAACCTGGTTAAGAATAACTATAATTTATTTTTCCCCCACCTACTATGTAAAGTAGAATTTTACTCCTTAAGGCCTTTTTACACCGAGATCTGTCACATAACATCCGATAACGTAACGTAACGTAACACGTGGCCAATTCACACCGCAAGCGACATCCGCGAGCTCCTGTTCTGAGTTTTCCAGTTTTCCCCCGATTACTGTCGGATTAAAAATGATGGATAGGCCTTCTCGAGTTTGATTTGCCACCAAAAATTGAGCTACAATAACGGCGGTTACATCAACATTTTCCATGTCTTTTTCTCCGTGTTTTGGTGTACAGGTTTTTAAATTTTGATTGCGGGTAGAATATAAAAAGTAAACGATTTTTGCCGTTTTTATAGCAACTACGGACTTAAAAAATTCATATTTCCGAAACGGGTCAACTTATCGATTCCAAATTTTGATACGCCATAAATAAATATTTTTTTAGTTTATTTGTATAATTTTAGATTTTTAAACTTAATTTTATGAAAGCTGGTATCCATTTCGTAAAGTGATGTTTTCTCAGCCCTCAAAAGAGCTAAAAACATGTTTAATGGTTTGTTATGAAGCTCGTGTTTTTTTATAGTCTAATTTTTAATGTACTTAAACCAAATATACTTCGAAACGGTTTATTCAGATTGATTATTAAGTAGTATTATATAAAATACTAGTATTAATTACAAGTATTAATTTAAATACTATGGTATTACATTTAGTAGTTCGTCAGTCACTGATACAAACAAACCTTTAAGGTGGTAGGATGTCTTGTAAACCGTGGTATTTTCGTTTTCAAGAATATATTGCGTTGACTGCATTAAAAAAGTTGTATTAAATGGAGGCTTAAAAATTTGTTATGTTTTCAAAACATATAAATTTGCTGCAGTGTACTATGCTACTGGTAAAGTCCCATTGATAAGGTTATTTTTATTTTATTTTTGGCCAAAGTTAGTCAACATTATCAATTACAGCGGGTATAAAATTATAGCTAGCAAATTAGTACACCAAACAAATTTTATCTCGTATAAGAATATTTATCCCTTTCATTAATTTAAATTAAATTATGTAGGCCTACTTTAAAAAGTGTTGTATTCTAATTATGTAGAATATCATATACCAGAAAATGTAAAGGAATTATTTTTTTTTCTAATCAACAAAGTAGTTAAGGAAAACATTAATGCAATATAAACTGACTGTCTTTTCCGAGTACCAGGGATTCAGCTGGGAAAAAAATTCTTTGAGCAAAAATGCTACAAGCTCTTAAATACTTGTAGCAAAAATATTTTCCTTTTCACATTTTTATCGCATGTCATTATACTATTTTTTGGTCTTAAGTTGTTTTTTTTGCTTGTATTTGTTTTTAAGGGTTAGCTTTTAAATAATATATAATTCAGCAGTGTCTACTTTTCTTGGTAACTTATCCATTTTAACCAATAAAGTCTATAATGGAAATATACTAAACATTCTAGTAGAATAGGCCTAATATGGCACCAGAACAACTAAAACTCACACAACCCAAACATTACACACTCTGAAACATAACCTCAAAGCATATCGCGATCGCATTTGCGCATCACCGATTTCGAGTTGTCTGTTTTCGCTAACCTCTACACTTTCGCCCGATCGTTGCGACTTCGAGCGACTCGTGCTCATGTAACCGTTCACATTCAGCAGCGAGTCGAGACTTAAGTACTCGTCTCCTTTGACTCGGTCACAAAAACCACCAAGAATCGGTGCGAAGGTGAGGCGAGCGCCGTCATTCCTTCGGTGGCGAACTAGCCCTTGACATTCTCGCATTCGCCGATTCGCTCGGCTACTAAGGACTGACTCACGAGGGGGGTCTGTTACTACAAGGCAGAGGCTACGTACACGTCCGACGTGAGCCGCTACTGTTCACGTCTGTTCCAAATTATGCACCGTACGTTAACTTTCCTGTGACTTTTCAAACAAATTGAGAGCCAGAAAACCTCCTAACCTAATCTAACGTAACGTAACCTATCCTAATGTAATGTAACGTAACCTAACCTAAGCGGTAGCGAAGTGAATTTGCCCTTACATTGGACGTGTACGTAGTCACTTCGTTACTACAACTGTCATATCAGTAACTCGCCCGTTCCGTTTACACGGTACGCAGTTGAAATCGACAGCAACTGTTTACGTAATGTAGGCTCGTCCCCTCTACCAATCGCTCAGAGACGATCGGTAAGTGACGTAGTGCAACCAACGCAACGTTAAGCCTCTACAACATCTCAACTAATCTTCTTATCTTTTATGGTTGTGGATCGTGATCACGGACTTTTAATACCTACAATTTGTATTGTTAAAACCAGATTTTCTGCAATAAAATTATAAAATACCTTTCTTTGTAGCAAAAAAGCGACAGCCTGCCCAAATATTGTCGCATTTTCGTGGTGCATGTCGCATTTTTGCGACAAACGCGACCGCAGCTTAAACCCTGCCGAGTACACCATAAATGTCTTCCCAGGCAAATACTTGAATTTGGTTTAAAACTCTCCATATTACTATTACTATCCCACAACAGTAGTCGGGCACATACCTCATCAATTAACTGATCCATGTTTATAATAACCAAACAAACAAACAATAATAGAAATAGTAATATTGGCTTGAAGGGGCCATGACCCCTAACCCTTTTCCTAAATTTGCTTCATATATGTTAAAACATGTCAGTTCGCAAACAAAGTAGATACAAAATCACATGTTTTAATGTAAACAAATCAGACCTTTTCAAATCCCCATGCTTTTCTTATGGGGGAAGTTTTACGTTATTTCTCGTTTACTGGTAACTTAATGGAAATACTGCTATTTTCCCCGAGTCCGTGGTATCAAGACCTTTAATTTTAACCCTCTCCTATCATCCTGCAATTTGCCAAACTGCCACAATTTTTACTTAAATTCGCTTACAGAATAATATAAAGATATGTCGAAACCCTTCAGCAGCACTGACAAGGGCAGGACACAAGGTCTTTATAACGCATACGCGAGGCCACCGACGCTGCGTACGTTTCTAAAATATCGTTCCCCAAGCGATCCCCTGCGATTAGTTGGTTTACTTCGCCAACTATGCGTTACGTTTTTTTCGGTGGTATGAATTGCCCCATTTGAAACAACGGTGAGCGATCTTTTAATAAGTCTGTCACGTCCTGTCACATAACATAACGTTTTGCCGGTGTGAATTGGCTTTTATAATGAACGAATAAAGTACTACTTTGTCTCCCGTGTGAGACAAAATAACCCCATAAGAATAACATTGACAATCTGGCAACACAGTGCAGTGGAAAACTTATAACGCTGTAACTAAGTATCTGATACTTCGTTGTAATTAACGTTCCAAATTCCCAGGTTAGTTATTACGCATTACGTGACCAAAATGTACAGCGATTGTGAATACTTATCAACACAATATTTAATAGGGGGGGAGGGGGTTTCGGGGGTGTAAAAAATACATTTAACTTTTAGATATTATTTGTTCAGCCTCCTTCTAATACATCCATAAGACTCTTGGCATATTGCAATCCCAATCTAATCATAAATCAAAGTAAAAAGTTGTGTTACCGTTAGACTGTACATCTGTAGCATTGACAAGCGTCAGGTTTTGTTCGAGTAAGTACTAAGCTAAGGCAATATACGCAAGAATATAATGATTCACTTGCAATGATAAGTAATAGTGTAGGTAGGCTAAGTGATAACGGTAATAATAATCAACGAATATAGGCTAAGATATTTTGAAGGAAAAAGTAGAATCCTGGTAATTTTTAAAAAAGTTTCTGATTACGGTACTTGTGATTAATTCACAGAGAAGTAACTAATACCATTGATTATAATCAATGCTAATACTTCTCGATTGCTTTCGGTGGCAATCGAGAATCAGAGGTATGTACGGTACGTTTTATTTTCGGTACTTTTCCTTTAGTATGACCACACTCTCAAAATAAATGTACTGGCATATTTGTTTAGTTATCTATAAAACGATATTAAAGTTTCTAAGATGAAAACCCTCTGACTCAAGCTCGTCTGTTTTGTTAAGCACGTCTGTTTTGTAGGTCCTCCAAAAGTATAGTATAGTATAAGGGTTATACTATAATGACTATATGGTAACTAGCTTTATTAGGTTAATCTTCTGGTGTAGGCCTATAATTTGTGAGTGTAAGGTTTTCTTGGCCTAAGTAAATTTAAGTTGATGTTGGCGGCCGTATTGGATTTACGCTTCATAAAAACCAATTTTGAACGGAATGAGTGATATCTCATTCATTTATTACGAAAAAATATTATTCATATCTCAAATTAAAGATCTTGTACATTTATATTTTTTCTTGTGAGCTAAGTTTTTCATGAACACATTGGCTACCGACGTTCCCACATACGCGACGCAATTTAAAAAAAAAACTTAAAATAGACCAGCACTGGACGCAGTTGGTTTTCACTGCAGCTTGTACTGAATCCAGCGGACCGATGACACGTATGTATGTAACTGTTACTCTGTTGGTAATTAGCTTGGCACGCTCATTCAGTGCACCAGATTGCTTTAGAACTTACATATTGGTCTATGGGAATATATTACAATTATGCAGGACACTTGGCCTCTGGGTTGGAAGTTCAGTTTTTTTTATATGGATTTTTAAAGTTGTCAATATGTTGCTGTTTCAGTTTGCAGCCCTGTAATTTGACAGTTAGCTGTAATTTGGTTTGTTGACACAACCCAACTGTGCTGTGTGGCTATAACAGTATAAAAGCTGATTATTTATCCTAAATTGTTAAATGTTTTGCCGCATATCGCTCTCCCGAGTCGATTTAACCAATACAAACTTTGTAGACCCAAGCTTATCATTATGCAACTTCTTTTACGCACTCAATGTGTCAAAGCTCACAAACCATTCCCTAACGCTCTCGTAACAATGATTTTACACATTTGATGAAAAAATAAGGTACTTTTCCTTTAGCTCGACCACACCCCAGTTACAGCACGTTGTGGAGGCTAGGCTGGTCTAGGTTACTGTATTTGTAAAGAACAGTATTTTCTCTATTAACATCATCTTTCTGGTTGCGATAAGACTCCCTGCCACCCTTCCTGTCCCCCTGTAACTGGACCTAGGTCGCACGGAAACTTACTAACCAGTGCGTTGTGGTGTCATGTATATACTCAATTTTGTTCATTTCACTTGACAGTTTACTGCGTACTGAGTTATAAATGACAGGTTCCTAATCAAAGTGCCCAATAGAAATGCAAAAACCCTAAAGGGAAAAGTTAAATAAACAACATATATATATAGAATCAGGAAGTACTATTATTTCAGACTTTTGGAGGACCTACAAAACAGACGTGCTTAACAAAACAGACGAGCTTGAGTCAGAGGGTTTTCATCTTAGAAACTTTAATATCGTTTTATAGATAACTAAACAAATATGCCAGTACATTTATTTTGAGAGTGTGGTCATACTAAAGGAAAAGTACCGAAAATAAAACGTACCGTACATACCTCTGATTCTCGATTAACACCGAAAGCAATCGAGAAGTATTAGCATTGATTATAATCAATGGTATTAGTTACTTCTATGTGAATTAATCACAAGTACAGTAGAACCTCGATAACACGACTCTCAAGGGGATCTCTAAAATAGTCTTCTTATCGAGGTGCACTTGTAATTGAGGGTCGTGCTATCAAGGTGGTTTTCACAACAAGACGTGTTATCGAGGTCACCGACTTTTTGCTATACCAAGCAAATTTTTTATGAAACATTTCTTATAATTTGTCTTTTAAGTAGAAAATTACTGTATAAATCAGTCATACATAAAAAAACACACGTACAAGTAAAACAAAATTCTTTTTACTCTAATTACAGTAGCAAAATTACAATTACAGTAATTAAAACAAGTATTAAAATTGATTGAAGAATAATAGGCCTAGTAAAGTTTATAATTAGGCTGCAATATTCATTTTACAAAATTCATGTTACCGTGAATTGTTCATTGTAGGCCTACTACTGTGATAAGTTTTCTTACTCAATATAATACTACGCAGAACTTACGGCAGTAAGAAAAAAAATCAACCGACTCAGTTCACAAAAGTATTGCGTTAATAAGCTCAAAATACAGTACCTTAACGTATTGTGAAATACTGATATGACCCGTGATAGACAAGGAAAGGCTGGAATGGGAAGGGGGTGGGGAAGGGGTTTTCCTGTTGAGACCTGAGCCCAAGACTTTGTTTACTTCAAAACATCCGTTCTAACCGTGGGAACTATGCGTGAGAAGGGTTTAGTCGTGCTATAAAGGTTCCGTAACGCAAAACGGCGCGCTATTGAGGTTAGAGTCGTGTAATAAAGGTTCACTTACCCAAAGAAGCGTGTTATTGAGGTGGGTGTCGTGCTATAGAGGTTCAGTTATTTGAAAAGACGCGCTATAGAGGTTTATTTATTAGTAATATAAAATTACAAAAAGACGTGCTATCGAGGTATTTATTTGAAAATGAGTCGTGTTATAGAGGTATTTATAACATTGAGCGTTATGGGAGATTGACGGGGATTAGAAAAACAGACTCATTATCGAGGTTTTTGTCTTATCGAGGGTCGTCGTAGCGAGGTTCTACTGTACCGTAATCAGAAACTTTTTTAAAAATTACCAGGATCCTACTTTTCCTTCAAAATATCTTAGCCTATATTCGTTGATTATTATTACCGTTATTACTTAGCCTATCTACACTATTACTTATCATTGCAAGTGAATCATTATATTCTTGCGTATATTGCCTTAGCTTAGTACTTACTCGAACAAAACCTGACGCTTGTCAATGCTACAGATGTACAGTCTAACGGTAACACAACTTTTTATTTGATTTATGATTAGATTGGGATTGCAATATGCCAAGAGTCTTATGGATGTATTAGAAGGAGGCTGAACAAATAATATCTAAAAGTTAAATGTATTGACCTAGGCCCAAGTAATATTTTAATTTTACCTCCTAATCTTTGATGAGCTGTCAGTTACGTGTGTCCATTTCCCATAGGTCTCAAGTCTGGTTGGGTGTTGGGTTCCCACTCTCACTTTGCAGCGCAGGCAGTCTCTTTTCAATCTTGGTTGGCAGAAACATGAAAACAATTAGGAATTATCAATTAAAATAAACTAGTCATTTAAAAATGACTTACCGGTAAACAAATTATAACGAAAGCTCACTAACTAGTTTAAATCCAATGATACTGATGTTTCAGTTACGGATGTACTATTTACTGAGTACTTTGAGTACTTTGAGTACTGAGTATACTGAGTACTTTGAACTGCCTGCTGCACTGACAGAAAAACACCGATATTGGAGTAAAGAAACTCAAATATCCCAATAGAAGGTTAACCTTTAAGCATTTACATATATAACGGGTACTAAATCACACTGCTCTAAAACATTTAATAAACAACCAATAGTTATCTATTTCACATAAATATTCTTGGTGAAATCAAAATAATATTACTTGACAGTAAGATATTACAGGCTGATGTGTTCTCTCATGATTCCCACATTATTCTTAATGGAGTACCTGATATTATTTATATAATACTTATACATTATTTATCATTAACTTAATAATACTCAAACATTTTTTATCATAACCTTAAGTTAAGCTAGGTTTACACTAGCATGTAGCAGTGGCGCCACTTTTACTGGCTTCAAAGTGGCGCCGAAAATGTACCGTGTAAACCCTAAATGACGCGCCATTTTTAGTGGAGAGGTGCAGTGGCGTGCCATCGGGAGTGACGCCACTAATATATGTTCCTACATATATTAGTGGCGCCACTAGCGGGTGACGCGCCATCTGTACTGACGCGTCACTTCCAGTGGCCCGTGTAAACCACAACGCCAGTGCTAGTGACGGACGTCTAGCTCCCGTGTCACTTGTTTACCTAGCCGGATCTCTGTAGAAACGTGTTTTTTCTGTGCTTAGAGTAGACATCTTTGTAAAAGTTGATATAACAAATTAAATTCAAAGAAGTGAAGTGTGTTGTTACGGTGTCATGGAAGAAACAGAAGCTGGACAGGTGATGGAGGGACTGATTAGTGATGAAGTCGATTGTAGTCAGAGAGAATACACAGTGTTAGGAATAAAAGGTAATCACAGACAACAACTACAAAATAAAACCAATCATTTCTGTGCAAAACATCGAGTGTCTCCATGAGAACTACGCCATTAACAGTGGCATGGCTAGAACACTCACTTTTGTGTGTAAACCGCTAGTGGCATGACACTAAAACTGGCGCGATTTAGTGGCGCCACTGCTACATGCTAGTGTAAACCTAGCTTTACCTAGCCGAACCGCTTAAGCATGGTGTACAATTGTACATCCACCACTTGAATCTCTCCTTTTAAAGTATGCTGTGGCACAGAGGCTTTGTTGGGTTACTGATAATAAAACCATTAACTTATAAACTATACATGGTCTATACCATTGCTTCTACCAAGTTGACTGCTGTACTTGAGCAGTCGTTGAAACAATGTTAATAATCAGCTGAATAACAGGAATGTGAATTAATACAGTACCTACGACATTGTTAGTTTGGTCATATTTCAACATAAGTTAATTATCCTAGTATTGATTCTATACATAACAATGTGTGGGTTAAAATAAGTTATTCCTTTGAAAAAATAGTCCTACAAAATATTAGTTTACTTTAAAAATCACTAAATTGGTATACAATATACATCCCGACTCGTATCCGGTGGGACGCGAAACAAATGATTCCGAAGTCGGGACAGTCCCGGGATGGCTGGCAACCCTACACCTCACGTGCATACATTTAAAACAACTCCCAAAATACTCTAGGCATAATTTATGTGAATCTGTAATTAGGCCTACTGATAACGTTGAATGTATGTACTTATTAGGCTACTGTATATAAACACTTATAAATACAACAATTTATCAAGGTGAGAAACATTTTTTTCAGCTGTAGAAAACAATTACTGTGTGCAAGATATAAACTGAACAAATAAATCCACAAATTTGAGGGAAATTACCTTCACTTGTCATACAAAAACTGCATATTAGGAACAAATTACAGTACGGTATGGTAACAAATCATAACATTTTTGGATTTAATGTCTAAGCATGATGAAACATGGAAATCTAGTAAAATTGGTGGCTACCAAATGAAAAAATACTTAAAACCGGTAAATACTTAATGCCTATTTCGAAAATTTTAAATTTTCTTGACAGTTTTCATGAAACTGGCTTTAAACTATTGATATCATTAATTTAAGAGGACATGCTTACAAGAAAAGCTTTTTCTAGAAAATACAGCAATCGAAAAATGCACAATGACCTTCCAATCTTATTTAGGGTGTTTAGAGTAATTACATAAAGTGTAAATTTAATGTGGAGTTGCCCTTCAACATTTAATTTAATTTGACGATGCGTTTCTCTTCCTTGTAGGCTAACTACCCTACATTGCCAATTTGTTTTTATTTGTTTCTCTTTATTTGCTACATAAGTTAATTCACCATTCTTTATTTAATTAAAAGGGTCTTTCAGGAATGTGATGAGACCTATCATTAGTTATAAGCCTAGGTATCTAGTTTTGTTACGAGCCTATTACCATTTGAACCTGATTATGAATCATCTTTTCTTAGCCTAATGGAATATTTCCAAGTAAGTTTACGAGTCATCAGACAGTTATATTAAATTTTAACCAGTTTCATTATTTTCAATAGGACTAAACTTAAATTTCTAAATAGATCTAGGCTTAATAAAACAAGACACACACAAAATAAAATCCATATTTACAAAATCCATAGAAGAATTTTTAAAATATTAGGCTTATGGCTATATCCTCTTTATTTTTTTATAAATAATCTTTAAGTACTATAAGTTAGGCCTTTTTAAGACTGTATATGGATAACTGAAGGAACTCAAACTTTTATAATAATGATATGAACATACATGTTATATTCTATTTAAAGTAGCTTAAGGATTGAGAAATCCCTGCTTTGCGTTTACTATAAAAATAAAAAATTGTCCTTGACTTTTATAAAATAGTAAGCATTTTCCCTGACTTTTGATATTTTTCCAACTTTTTCCCTGACATTCCCCATAGACGCCTTTAAAGAAGGCCGCGGCGTAGTAGAATTGGCAGCGCCGCAAGAGGAGTTACCATGCGCCTTGCCACCCATATACTAGAATGGAGGAATCAAGACGCTGCCATCTAAAATCGTTATTTTTTACTCTTCAAGTTAGAAAATGCCGTTCTATATTCTGTTCCTCATTTACTGTGCAGAATGGAACGCCAATAAGCAATGTATTTCAAATGGCAATTCAAATTCTAGTAGTCAGCCTGAAAGTATTTACATGAGCACCTTCAACCTGGTCGGGGGACAGTTAATACAACCCGCATAACAACACCAACGGTGCACTCAGCTCAGATAGTAACATGGCATTTTCCATATACCTGTACTGCACAGTGAACGTGCAACACAGTTTAGTGATGTTTATCGTTTTGCTAACGAGTATCTTACCCTGTTGCGAGCCCAACAGAGTTCATATTTAAACTTAGAGTAAAATTAAGCATGTTTATAGTCAGTGTTGCTGGGTTTTACAAGTACAGTACTGTACTATGCCTACTTAGGCATATTAATACTATAATGCCTAGCACAGTTAATTCAGGAATGTTCTAGGAATTTACATCACTTTTTAAAATTACCCCGTTGCAACAAACCCACCCACTTATTGGATTTAAAGCTAAGTTATGTAATACGCTCAACATTTGTTTACTAAAGAGTTGTATAGGCTAAAACTCCCTAATGTTATTAGGGCTAAATTTCTTTTTGCCCTAATTTGCATTTTTTAAAGTTGTTAATCCATAACAATGGTAAGTTATGTTTTTTATTAGTTTAGAAAGGAATTAATAACAATACTTTTATCATTAGTTTTGTTCTATAAATAACAATATTTAAGACAGCTTAGCACCATTTACTAAGTGATGATACCGTAAGTAAAGTATTATTTAAAACAACATAACTTACCTATATTAAACAAGATTAAAACGACATACAGCAGTTTATTTAAAGACAAAGCGAAGTTAAAATAACAAGTATAAATACAACTAATGGGAAACTGTCTGTATAAAGTATTAAAATGGGTTTTGCACTTTTGTCTTCCAAAGACATACAGTAATTGTGTGCCTCTTATTACATTTTTCACTGTTAATTTTTAATTCAAGCAGTTTATCAACAGAATTTATTTAACACATTAATTTAAAAATGTATTCATAGGGGCATCTTAAATGATAAGTTAATCTGACCATGATATGCAGATATCTTTAAAACCTAACAGAAGTACATGATTGATGTAGACCTATTGTTTAGTTTACTGCGAATTTGTATGTTTAATATTATTTTTCGGTTGTTGTATACTTTATTAAAAATCCCTAACGCCCTATTTTATTTGTTCCCCCCAACAAAATAAACTACATAAGTTAGGATGCACTATTCGACTAGCGGCTTATGGTCTTTTTGCCGGCAGAGACTTCTCTGCTCTGTGAGATTGCGGCATGGCGTTGCCAGTTCAAACGCCGCGGCCTTCTTTAAAGGCGGCTAATGCTTTCCCTGACCTTTTTCAAATTCCCTGACTTTCCAGAAAGTGTGAACCATGGCATGTTTATTACAAACAGTAAAGCCTAGGTCTATTCATTGTTTAAAATTAACTTTTGTCATGGTGAGTTTGTAATTAATTTAATCTGGATAAGTTTATAATTTTTTTCAATCAGTAATGGAAAATGTCAATAAACATTTCTTAAACGAGTACCACGACCTACTAGCATCCTGACTAGCTATACTAATACTAAATTTAAGATTTGAAACCCAAAAGCTTATACCAGTTGATCCACAGAATAACAGTTAGGCCTACCTCAGGAAAAAAGTAGATTAAGACTTTTGGGAGCATAAAATTTAACGTAAGCCAACAATAAAGAACAATTCGTTATGTACCTAGGACCTTACAGACGATATATTGTTAAACTATTTATCGATATAATATAGGATAATAACTTACATAACAAGTATTAACCTACCTTTTCACACAGAACAATCTTCATTTAATTTAGTCTTCATAATCAACTTGCACATCAACTTGCTTAATATAGGTAAATGTAAGATAAACATGCCGAGCACAGAAAAGGACTGCGACAGCAGACAGGCAAACATCAAGTCAAATATTAAGTTTTATTTTCAAGCGAGATGATCTTGGAGTACAATATGAAGCGATTGGTCTTATTGATTTTCTCTTCTCCATAGAGTTCAAAACTTCAAAACATTAGGAAAAATACTGTCAAAATCAACCAGCATATAATAAAATAACCTTAAATAACAATACTGATCTGTTATGGAGTATATCTCTTTCAGTCACTGCGTTGCAAAATATCCTATAAGCTCGATCAACTTAACTAAAGTTTCTATTTATATACAGTAGCCGCCTATATGAGGGCATTTAAATTTATAACCGTATATAAACGTAAACATGCTTTTCAAGTGGCTCTTGATCAACTAAACAAGCGTCTGATCAACTTAGAGTTTCTGTTCAACATGCCACGTTAAAATATCTGTGTATGTTCAACATGGGAACTAAAAACAGATCTATATATATATATATATATGTGTCCGTGAGCACGATAACTCTCGTAAAAATTATCCGATTTTGATGAAATTTGGTATAAACGTGTAAAGCAACATTTATGACTTTAAGTTCGAAAACCAGCCAGATCGCTCTATCCGAAGGGGTATTTTTGGGGGGTTTTGTACCCCAAAAATGGGTTTTTTGAATTTGTTATATATAATTTTGGAAATAGTCAAATTTTATTTTTTCCCATTGGATTCAGCTTAAAAAAACACACAATTTGGTATTTTGATCATTTCTCTACGTCAATTGGTTACCGAGATATTGAAAGTGCTAAACACAGTACGTTGTCTAATGTTATTCTTATGGAGAAAAATACAAATTTTATATCTCGCTTATTTATGAACCTATACTGACGAAACTTGGTATACGGCTTCATCTGGTTGTGGACCATTGATATTTGCTCAAAAAGACAATTTTTTACCCAAGGCTCCCATAGCAGCAAACCTGCGTACTCAGCCCCATGTTATTCTTATGGAGAATAAGTAACGTGTTATCTGCCTTCATTATGAAAATAAATTAATGAAATTTGGTATGTGGCTTTACCTACATGAGTTATATTGATATTTGTATAAAACCCCATTTTTTGTGTTCCTTGCTTCAGCAAACCTGCATACTCAGCTGCCATGTTATTCTTATGGAGAATAATTAAAATGTCATAAATCGTTTATTTATGAATGTATATTGATGAAACTTGGTATGTGGCTTTATGTGGTATTAAGATACATATATATGTATTGGAAATTCGCTGAGTACGCAGGTTTGCTGCGACGGGGGTATTTAACTTTAATGAGGTAAGTTCTATCCAATTTTAACATATTTTTGAGTGGCAATTTTAGTCAGCCATAGAGTCTAACTGTCATCAACATAAACCCATTCTACTGCGGCCTCAAAATCTGATGAGTGGACTGCAGATATGATGGGACTCTGTAATATGAGCAGCGGAATTTGGAGGCTAATACTCTTGCTGTGGCTAAGAAATACTCCATGGAATGGCGTAAGATCCACATTGGTCTGGCGAATAGAAGACTAAAGAGTAACAGCGTTTCTGCTTTACTGAGTCCACAAAACCTGTAACCTAGTATTTCGAAGCTTAGTCTTCAAGACTCAACTCAAATTTCACCGTGTAAGCCACGCTACCACATCACCATTCCGAAGTAAACTACGTAATAAAAGTCTTGTTGATCCCTATTGGCTAAAGTTATTGCCTGCCAATTTAGTTATTTTTAACTTTCGATATTTACTAAAGGGTATTAAACTAAATTAACATTAGAAATCAGCTTTTATACTCGAAATACTAGCTTATAAGCTAGCAATTTGAATTTTGCCATTCAAAGTTAATACAGAAATTTAACATTTTGTTTTTATTAGGTATTTGAATTTAGTCAGTATTAACTTTACTTTTCTCAGTAAGGTGACCAGTAAGTCCAATTGAATAAAACTGAAATATTGTGAAAATATTTAAAAAAATACAGTTTACTAGAATATTTTTTAATAATATAAAATGCCTGAAAAGAAAACATAAAAATTAAAATGAAGGAATCACACCAACATGTAGATATGTTTTATTCGAGTGTTAGATAAGTGAAAGGCAACTGCCGCATGTTTGTTCATTAAATTTTATTTGCTCACCAAATATATTTAAAACGAGTGCCATCAGCTGCGATGGACTGTTTTTGAACTGTGCTCATTAAAAGTGGTGCCATCAGTGTAATATTACTTTTAATTAAACAATGTAATTTGTTTAACTAATACCTAATTAGCTTTCAAACTAAATCAAAGCAATTATAATTCGAATCAATTAGTTTTAAACAAAACCCTCTCTAGCTCTTCTTTGTTTTACTAAAATAAGATTCAAAAATAGTTTCTAAATATTTATGAAAGTCACAGAAATGAGAAGAATTCCAGACGAAAATAGAAAAGCTGTGAAGGTTGTTTTATTGAGAGGCAATGCTGGAACAGAAGCTTAATACAATCAATAACGAAAAGAGAACCTAAGTAATGACTTTCTTTTATGAGAGAAAAGAGTAATAACCGATTTATTAGATTCCTGGAAATCTATTAGCAGTAATACATATTAACTAAAAAATCTGTAATTGTGTATTTACTCAGTACTCCAAATTCATTATTTTCACTTAAACATACTCAAGTGGGTTTTTATGAAAACAATTATCAAATAAATATGACATCGTCAGTAGATAAAGGTATGGGATTTTGCTTGTTCATGTCATTACATTAATTTTTGATGCTGTATTAAAACGGTTTTGTTTTAAAATGTTATGGAGTTTTCCATCAACAATATTTACATTTACTATAACATTGTTTATGGGGAAACCATTGTAGTTTGTTAAATAACGCTTTTCAGCTATTTTTTTGTATTCTGAAAAACGTTCACTAAGTAATGTATCATCCTAAGTTATATACTATTTTTATATAAAATTTAAATCGAAGATTTGAAGCATGTCATTATTATTTGTTACATTAGTTTCTCCTTATACAAATAATATTTCTATGGTGTTTTTTTAGCTATCTCTGTATTATTGTGTTCATTTTAAGTAAATTATTCAAGGAGAAAACATATATGTGCTGAAATATAACATATGTGCACCATGACTCATATCATAATATTCAAGAATCATTATGGGAAAACAGGGAATGAAATATACATTTCCGGATATATATTGATTTGCCATTTTCATTTTTGTTTTAAGAATTGGACAAGTGTAGTGGAAATGCAATCGGCAGTAGTTGGCGGTCAGACTGACCAGACAGTTGTGATCGATTCGTGCCTCCTACAGCCGAGACAACAATACAATAATTCCCACTTCTCTTTCAGAAAGCGTCCTGATACTTTGTCTAATGAGTATTTGCTAAATAGCCTTACATTCGCATTTATATTTTGAGGGCATAGTTTTATCTTTTTTGATACAGAAATAAGGACAACACATTCAATGGATTGACCAAAGAACGATTTACAGAGTAATGTTTTTCCTTAATGAAATTTAATCTGAAGAACATAGTTTGTTTGTAGTTTTAATTGCTGTAATGACAGTATAAAAGCCCGATATTATGAAGAGAGATATTTTTCGTCAGTCTTTAGCAGTCTTTTTTCAATGTCCATCCACAAAAGTGTAAAGATAATTAAATGTAAAAACTGTTTAGGTAAAAGCTATTTTAGGATAAAACAAGTATTCACGGTGGTTTTTATTGCACCTAAAAGGTGACGAAATATTGTTATATCAAGAGGTTAATTTCCTTAAAACTGTCATGTGATCCATGTCGCTGATCAAAATGAAATATTGTTAGCTGAAAGTAGATTACGACCAATATGTTCGACTAAGCTTTAGACTAATTTTACCTGAAATTAGAGGATGTTATAATAAGGACTTAAATATAATTTATTTCCAAACATTCGATAATGTTTAGCTCAAGAACAGACTGTAAATATATTAATGTAAAAAATTCATGGAGACTAAAACCAACACAATATCACAGTATTAACCTCTGAAGTCCTAATCACATAGATTTATATTACAATGAAAACCATAAATAAAATTAATTCTTTATATTCGGGGCATACACAAGTGTATATATCTTTCTTAAAGCATATAAATAAAAGAGTGATACGCGTTATTCAATTGTTCCTGCTGTCGTAGCAAAGCCCTATTATACACCAACCAATGTTTACGTTTATTTTATAAGCGTATTAAAACTTAACTAATAATTGCAAACCTTCTCGTTTAAAAGCTTGGCTAAGTTCGCATTTATAGGTCCAATAAAATATCTGATTCAAATTAGGATTTAATTAGATCAGGGGGTTATTTGATCAAAAGTTGACTAATATTTAATATATGCCTGGTTTACCACAGAATCGAGTATTCGGAGCAATAGAAACCTTTGGAATAAAAAAATGACATATCATGAGAAGTCATTATAATCGGTTCCATACTGTATTAAAATATTATGTTTGATTTCCTAAGAGCCTAAGTTCTTACAAGTATAATTAAGTTTTAGCAAAAATAATGGTAACACGAAATATAGCAACCAGTGGTTTTAAAATTATTTATGTTCACATTGTCATTATGTAATTTTGATTTTATTTGTATTGATGTATATTTAATTAAATAGAATATAGTTATTTAAAAAATACGAAATACAAATGCAGTTGCGTATTCTACACACAAAAGTGTTAGTTAGTAATCGCTGATTGCATAAGTAGTTGCAATCAAGGTGCACTTATCGAAGGAACCCCTACAACCCTTACAACATCAAAGCAGATTGCGGTTCAGTTACCGAACAAAGACGTTGGAAACTTAATTAGCAACTTTTGAAAATGGTTATCAAAGTTAAGGCCATGACAACAACTACGCCTAATTAACAACTTTGTTACTGGCACTGACAACAATCGTATAAATATTTCTACCTAAAAGTTAAAAAATAAAAATAAATTATAATTTATTTTAAGGAATGTGTTATAAGTATTCCTTAAAATTTGTATAGCTAGTTGATGAAATTATTCGGTATATTTTATTAAAACTGAAAAAAGAGTAAAATATCCAGCGCGCTATTTAATTTTGATTTGGTTTTTAATTTTATTATTACATTTTCCTGATTATCCTGTTATACCTACAAAAAGATTTATTGTAAATTTAGTTTTTTTTATTAACTATTAAAGTTAATTTGTGTTAACGAGCAGGTATAATAGACTAAACAACAATAAACACATCTAACCCTGCTACAACTGACAGTGAGTTTAGAAGCACTAGGATGTAGTTAGTGGCAGCATGGATAAAGATATTAAAACTGATAGGTAATTAAAAGACTATAAGACGGGAACCGGATATTACTTTTTGTTACAATATTGACAGATTAATCGTAAACTGATTGATGTTCAAAAATTAATCGTTTCCTAAAAAAATCTGATTTAGAAGACTTAACAAACAATTAAGTTTAATGTTTTGTTTCAATTTGACATTAAAATAAGTGTAGGCTGATTTCCGTCAGTCATTATCCAGTCATTTAATCACTAAACAAAATGTGTTCTAATCTTTTTTAATATGGTTACAATCAGAGGAAGGGATCGATTAGTTTTAATTTACATCATTACTAAGTTCTTACCGATGTAACTCTATTTTAATAACAGGTAAACAAATTATTTTGGATATAATAGCGAAAACTCGTGAAAAACTAGACTTTATCGAATACATTTTAGTTTACCAGTTAATTATATATAAGTAAAAAGTATTTTGCATAATCCTTCAATGAGGATATAAATTGGTTTAGTTGTGTATAGTTTTATATTTTTATTTTTTTAATCAGATTAATAAAAAAATACCATCTTTTAATGCAAATCTTAGTGTAATAAACTAAATTGGACATTAAATTCCCAAATTGATCGAAACATAATTAATTTAAAGGCCACTGCGTTATATAATTAGTTTTTAGATTATATTGTTCCAGTGAGCCCCAGATTGGGAGGAGCTTGATACGACTGGGATGACGAGATGACCCCAGTTCCATATAAATCACAGAACACCCCTAGTGAGACCTTTGTTGCTCAATTAGCCAGTATCCAACAGCCATGGCGTACCTATCACTGCAGCTAATATTCTGTAATTGAATGGCTACTATACTTAAAATATTCTCTAAAATGTCAGAGAGTTAAAAAGAGTTATATCCAACTGAAGAAGAATATATGATTAGGTTTTCTGAAAAGATGTTTCTTTAATTAACATATCATGAGGATAGATCATAATGTTGTGTAAACATTTTATTTCACTTTAACATATCTGATTATTTGGTGGCGGATGTATTGCTCGACATTGAATAAAGTTGTATCATAGATTATTAACTTAATTTAATTGTTTAAAAATTACTTATATTTCCGATGGATTTTAATACCTATTCATTTCCATTAATTTTCATAACCATTATTTGTAAATACAGTTGTGTAACTTGGCCTCAAATTGAGTATAATATGTAATAATAAACTCGCATTGTCCTTTACGCTCAGCATATGGGCACTTGGTATTACTGATTGGAAAATGATGAATTTTATTTCTACTGAATGTATAAATTATTGATTTTAACCTGTTCTTTATTGTGCAAAGCTGTTTTACTAAGCTGCTTGGATACAATTTTTTCCTACATTAACAAGTCAAACTCTAATGCAAAAATGTTACTTTGGAAATTATATTCATTCGGTACAACAACGTTACTGAAATCGAAGAAATCGGTTCAAAAATAGCTACAGATATGTAGTGAATAAAATCGTCTCAGCATAATAAATATAAGTATATACGTTGGAACGTAAATTCAAACAAATATTTATTACGTAAATCTTGTTACCATTTTGCTTGCTATTTTTTATTTCATTCAACCGTGGTTAACTAATATGGTTATAGATTAAGCTAAGTGAAAATTCAGTTTATTTTGAACATCAAATATATCAAATAACGATTAGTTCCTCCTTAAAAACTAAAAGTGAACATTTAAAATTAAATGTATATTTAACGTATACTCTGAGTAGTAATCAAATGAAGTCAATCCCCATCTAGAGTTCATATATTTGTTCAGTTTGGGCATTTTTAATCGGTCATGTCGGTCCCTAAACATATTTTACATAATGAAGAGTACGGGCATGTAAAATGACAATCCAAAACCATGCAAGCTGTCATGGTAAACAAGGATGTGATCAAGAGATAATGACTCTTGTGGGAGGAGTTGTTTGTGTTGTTTATTGACTACTACCAAACACAAAGGAGAAACTGACACTGACGATACTCTGTATCCAGTACACACTGGGCAGTAGCTATACCGCCCTACTAGTATTGACTCTATTGTCATTTCATACATGTGTCTTCCGTCAGTTATATATATTGCTGTACATAATACATTTACGTGTAAGAAAAACACTAAACAAGTGAAAAATATATATCATTGTTATGTATGAGGGAAATTTACTTATATATCAAGCTCATTAGTGAATTAGTGCAGGAAAGTGAACTATTAGCATGACCCGCATGGTGAAACTTAAACCCGGGACCAACATATAAGTTCCTAACGTGACCCCCTGAACACGTTTTGGGGGATCGTTCAAAATGATATATATATATATATATATATATATATATATATCTGTGTGTGTGTGAGTGTTTGTATACACTCTGTCGGTCGCATTTTTTATCCGATTTTCTTCAAATTTGGTGGGGACATTCCTTTCTATAATGAATTGGACAAATTCGTTAGGCAAAACAATCGGAAAACTCTAAACCCCTTTTTTGGGGATTATTCTTTCAAATTTCGGGTTTTGGGCCCAAAAAGGTCAGACAAGCCCCGGCCGTATAATTAATGCATGTTTTAAGATGGAAATTAGTGAAGCGAAAGTTTTAAGCCCTATCTCGTCATCCTAGCATACATATTTACCGAGTTATTAAATAAAATCTACATCGGCAAAACATAGTACTTATCTTATGGGGTTTTTACATTAGAAAAGCATGTTATAGTTTGTTGGTGTATTTGTATCATCCCCAGCAACCTCGCGCCTAATTTCAAGCCTGACTGGACCTTCTCCTAAACTTATAATGTGACAGATTGTATTCCTAGCATTGCAGGTAAATTAAACCAAGAACATCAGAACAGCCAAACAATCAATGTTTTCAGATTTCAATAAAATTGGAATAAATGTATGTTTTTACACAGGTTTTGAGTTTTAAAAGTTTTACATGTGGAAATTCACTTCCCTCACTTCAGCATGCCGCGTGGAACTCGTTTTAGGTTTTTTTGTATCCGCTTGTAAGTACAGTCGGGCCCAAGATAACGGATTTTTTTATAATATTTTCTTTTTTATAATATAGTTCTTGACATTTTAAATTATAAATTTGAAGCAAATAATCGGATAGAGTTTGGTAGGTGAAAGTCCCCTAAGATACCCTACAAAAACATCAGAAACACATTTACAGTGTTGAAAATAATATTTAATATACATGACAGTACATTTAGTAAGGGCTACACTGTATCATACTTAAATGGGTATATTTTATTAGCAATTGAATTGCAAAATGCCATGCATATACAGTTTAATTTGGTATTTTGTGTTATTTTTTCCCTTAAATTTTCAATAACTTCCTAATTTGTTTAATTTGTATCAAACAACGTGTAGTTATTTAAGAGTTTGTGAACATTATTATAGTTACATTGATAGTTTTAATATAATTTGCAGTTAGCGTAAGGTTTGCTATCGGATTTCTATGATTTAATTTACATTAAGCTGGACCTCAAATAATCTTTGGAAATTCTTCCATTATTTCAACACGCAATAGGAAATAATTTGCATGCAATAGTTGATACAATGTAATGGCTGATCTAGAATAAAATGTTTCTTAAAAGACTTAAAACAATATATGAACACGGGAAAACAAGCTTTTAGAATTTAAGTTGAATGGAAAACCAGCAAGAGACAGACGAGACAAAACTGCCCGGCTAGACAGAAGAGAGGGATGTGATCGATTAGGAAGGGCGAGATTAGCTTTCATTCCATTGACGGCGATGCTGCCCTTTGTTTGGGTTAGGATTTGAAAACATCTATTCATATCTTCCACCGTTTGCCGTTGATAGCTTCAATTCGTAACATAACACGTGTTAAACACATGTTAACACATGTTATTGTTTTAAGTTAGATTTAATTTGTTGTTATAATTTTTTACCTGTGTGACTTTTGACATAAAGCTCCTTGAATGAATAGATATATTTTAAATATAACACCAAAAGACTTATCCTTGACCATATATATACCACTTACAACCGTATTTATTTCAATTTACACCCCAAAAATTAAGATCAGAAAACGAAAACCATTTATATCGTCGAGTTATGCTTACTACTACACATTATGTCAGCAACCCCTACTCGGAGGATGTATTAATTTGCTGGACGGGTTGAAAAACACCTTTCTTATCCCAACTTAACTGTTGTGGCTTACTGAAGATGACCTCCGGTGTAAGCTCTTGGTCTGTTACATGGAATAACTAGTACCACTTCCGGTGCCACCCAAGGTTCAATACCCGACCCAGGTCTCTGAAAAGTCACTACACCCAACTCATTTCAACCTCCTTAGATCCTAGTTGCCAAATGACACCGATGACGTTGCAGCTCTCGTCACTGCACGAAATGATGAGCTGGCCCAACTGAATCTGAACAGATTTATTCGCATTGTTAACGCTTAGATGGCTAGTTGCAACTTATCAACTGCTTTTAGCAAAACAGAGATCGTGATCCTAATCTAACAGTGGAACGACACTTTCGCTCCGTTTTGAGCGGGGGAGGCTGTGGCTCGTACCACGAGTGATGGACATACCTAGGACTTACAATGGACAATAAGCTTAGTTAGTGGGAGCAGTGGACAAAAAGGTTTCGAAGACCGTCCCACCTCTTAGTAAGCTTATGGCCAATATGCAGTTATTAACATTGCCCTTTTAGAGTCCAAAAGAGCAAAATAAATGGGTTAGTGGATAGACTATATCTTGAAGAAATCCCACACTCAGGCTGGCCGTTTGTTCGTTTCGTGAGATTCCAGTGAGCGGGAAAGTCCCTGGCCCACTGTGGCTGTTTTAGAACGCTTGGGCCCTCATCAGGCTGGCCACACCTGAGTGCATAAATACATTGTTTCATCTCTCCCCCCAAAAAAAAACCAACAGCAAAAAACAGCAAAAAATATGTATAATGAATGTTGATTTGAAGGCTTTTGCATTTTGAGTAATAAAACACACTAAACGAATTTTTGTAATAATAATTATACTCCGTATATGACAGAACAATTATGAGGAGTCCTAGGTTTTACGTTAAATAGCTCTAAGTTATTATATTCTTAAAGAAAAATTCGTTTACGTTTGAAGAAAGGCCGGAAAGCATATGAATAGCTGGAAAGAAGATTATCGTTAAGACTCAATTATTGGTTAATGAAGAAGGCTTTGAAGACGGGAGAGGGTGTTGATGTAATGATTAATCAATACAGGGGAGGGGGCGCCAGAAGTTGAATAGCTTACACCTGGTCCTTGTCTTTGGTACATTAAGGTATATATTGGAAGTGAAACAAGTTTTTAAAAAACTAAAGGGTCTCGACATTTAATATTTTATAACCATTTTTGTAAAGGTTACTATAGACATAGTATTTAACGAACAAAAACAGTTCCACAAAAAAGTGTACATGTGTCAAAACTTTATTCAAATCATTTAAACAATTACAAAAATATGGTACTTATAGATATTAAAAGAAATAACAGTGACACATTGGTAGTTTTTCTTACACTTTTAAATAAGTTTCTTTCAACAGCAGGATAACAGTTATGAAGAGAACATTTTATGATTCATTTTTAAATATTTTTTATTTATTTATTTTTTATTTATTTTTTTATTTATATATATATATATATTTTTTAAAGCGTTTAACGGATTTAAAGTAATGGATGGACTTCACTTCAAACCATTATATAGTTATGTGAAGTGTTTTACGTCAAATAAATTAAATGTGCTATATACAAAACATATTTACATTTAAAAAATGTATAATAGTATATAATATACATTTGGATAATTTATGAAATATTTATTTTATTACAAATATGGATAAAGATAAAGTGGCGTCAATTTATCTACCGAATTTTAAAGATGACTGAACGATGGATTACCGTTGTGTGTCTTACTTATGAGAAGCTGATTATAAAACAATTTAATCCTCAGAGATCTTTCTTATACAAACAATAAATTTATAAAAGCTTATTATCTTATAAGTTTTATCCATTGCGGATAATAATATCTAAAATAAATAATGTCCAGTGGTAAACGACTAACCTTATGTCCATTTATTTAACATATTATTAACTTTTTAACAATAATATATAAAGCTTAAGGTAGATAAGGCTTAAATAATTTAGATTAAAATCATTTATAATTAAGTGTTTATTCAACCAAATCGTGTGCTAAAAAAGTCCATGAAAATTTGCCATAATACATTCAGAGAAGTCATCAACCACCGCTTATGCTTCGAATTAAATATATGAATACTTTGTACCTGTTATTAAAGGGCAATAACCTCAGGTGATCAAAAGGCAAAATAAATAATTGATGGTGGTAAATAAGTGGAAAAAGCGAGGGTCGACTGACAGTCCCATTGTTGTAATGTAGCGGTCCAACAAGGATGGAGCACCAATAAATACAGATATTTCGTGATTACGAATGACGTTCAAACGGCACTCCTACCGCGTGACGTCACAGTAAACATCAGCCATTGTGTTGTTGGCAAATAAAAGTCAAGTGTAATTTTAGTTTATAGATGTATTCCGATACATCAGTTGTGTTACAATGTTTGCTTTGAGCCTATAGAGTTTTATGTTTTATTTTCAGCGAGATAAATGAAAATCTTGCATGTCAAAATAACAAAAAATACAATTTAGTTCATGCACACCATACACACCATGCACACTGCGCAAGCTCACACTCAAGCCCTCACACTATGAATGCAACTCCGGACTCCAAGACTAAATTCAAGAGGGACGAAGAAATCGGAATGTAACACGATCGTGACTTGAGTTTGGAATTCTCATTTTCAAATGCAAGCAATGTTTCTACATTCAAGGGAAGATTTGGATGTGATCAAAATAAGTATGTGTTAATGAAAGATTAATGAGTTTATATACCACATAATATATTCGAACTGAGCATCATTAACCTCTCAAACTATTAATCATCAGACTGTGTCTATTGTTTGGATTACTAACTAAAATATAAAGAAATCATTTTAAGTTTCAGTGGAGGTTAAAAGTTTGACTTTTTGATTTGCAAAACATAATGATACAACATAACCATCCAAAAACTGAAGTTTTAATACATCCTACACGGTTTTTATGGTTAACTTGTATAAATATGATTGTTGTTGGTTCAAACGCATAACTGGTTTTTGACATTAATAGATGACTTGTATTGGCCCTCATGCGTAAGCTCAAAGATCTGGTAAAAATCAGGTATGAAGTCTGGTGTATACTCAACGTTTGCAGCTGTAGTGCAGTCCGCCGCTACAAGCGGCAGGACACACAGTGTGGTGCAGTCCGACGCCAAAAAAGGCAGTATACACTGTGAGGCAGTGCACACTGTGAGGTGCGGTCCGACACCACAGGAGGCAGTGCACACTGTGAGGTGCGGTCCGACACCACAGGAGGCAGTGCACACTGTGAGGTGCGGTCCGATACCACAGGAGGCAGTGCACACTGGGAGGTGCGGTCCGACACCACAGGAGGCAGTGCACACTGGGAGGTGCGGTCCGACACCACAGGAGGCAGTGCACACTGTGAGGTGCGGTCCGACACCACAGGAGGCAGTGCACACTGTGAGGTGCGGTCCGACACCACAGGAGGCAGTGCACACTGTGAGGTGCGGTCCGACACCACAGGAGGCAGTGCACACTGTGAGGTGCGGTCCGACACCCCAGGAGGCAGTGCACACTGTGAGGTGCGGTCCGACACCCCAGGAGGCAGTGCACACTGTGAGGTGCGGTCCGATACCACTGGAGGCAGTGCACACTGTGAGGTGCGGTCCGACACCCCAGGAGGCAGTGCACACTGTGAGGTGCGGTCCGATACCACTGGAGGCAGTGCACACTGTGAGGTGCGGTCCGACACCACAGGAGGCAGTGCACACTGTGAGGTGCGGTCCGACACCACAGGAGGCAGTGCACACTGTGAGGTGCGGTCCGATACCACTGGAGGCAGTGCACACTGTGAGGTGTGGTCCGACACCCCAGGAGGCAGTGCACACTGTGAGGTGCGGTCCGACACCACAGGAGGCAGTGCACACTGTGAGGTGCGGTCCGACACCACAGGAGGCAGTGCACACTGTGAGGTGCGGTCCGACACCCCAGGAGGCAGTGCACACTGTGAGGTGCGGTCCGACACCCCAGGAGGCAGTGCACACTGTGAGGTGCGGTCCGATACCACTGGAGGCAGTGCACACTGTGAGGTGCGGTCCGACACCACAGGAGGCAGTGCACACTGTGAGGTGCGGTCCGACACCCCAGGAGGCAGTGCACACTGTGAGGTGCGGTCCGATACCACTGGAGGCAGTGCACACTGTGAGGTGCGGTCCGACACCCCAGGAGGCAGTGCACACTGTAAGGTGCGGTCCGATACCACTGGAGGCAGTGCACACTGTGAGGTGCGGTCCGATACCCCAGGAGGCAGTGCACACTGTGAGGTGCGGTCCGACACCACAGGAGGCAGTGCACACTGTGAGGTGCGGTCCGACGACACAGGAGGCAGTGCACACTGTGAGGTGCGGTCCGACACCACAGGAGGCAGTGCACACTGGGAGGTGCGGTCCGACACCACAGGAGGCAGTGCACACTGTGAGGTGCGGTCCGACACCACAGGAGGCAGTGCACACTGTGAGGTGCGGTCCGACACCACAGGAGGCAGTGCACACTGGGAGGTGCGGTCCGACACCACAGGAGGCAGTGCACACTGTGAGGTGCGGTCCAATACCACTGGAGGCAGTGCACACTGTGAGGTGCGGTCCGACACCCCAGGAGGCAGAGCACACTGTGAGGTGCGGTCCGATACCACTGGAGGCAGTGCACACTGTGAGGTGCGGTCCGACACCCCAGGAGGCAGTGCACACTGTGAGGTGCGGTCCGACACCACAGGAGGCAGTGCACACTGTGAGGTGCGGTCCGACACCACAGGAGGCAGTGCACACTGGAAGGTGCGGTCCGACACCACAGGAGGCAGTGCACACTGTGAGGTGCGGTCCGACACCACAGGAGGCAGTGCACACTGTGAGGTGCGGTCCAATACCACTGGAGGCAGTGCACACTGTAAGGTGCGGTCCGACACCCCAGGAGGCAGTGCACACTGTGAGGTGCGGTCCGACACCACAGGAGGCAGTGCACACTGTGAGGTGCGGTCCGACACCACAGGAGGCAGTGCACACTGTGAGGTGCGGTCCGACACCACAGGAGGCAGTGCACACTGTGAGGTGCGGTCCGATACCACTGGAGGCAGTGCACACTGTGAGGTGCGGTCCGACACCCCAGGAGGCAGTGCACACTGTGAGGTGCGGTCCGACACCACAGGAGGCAGTGCACACTGTGAGGTGCGGTCCGACACCACAGGAGGCAGTGCACACTGTGAGGTGCGGTCCAACACCCCAGGAGGCAGTGCACACTGTGAGGTGCGGTCCGACACCCCAGGAGGCAGTGCACACTGTGAGGTGCGGTCCGATACCACTGGAGGCAGTGCACACTGTGAGGTGCGGTCCGACAGCACAGGAGGCAGTGCACACTGTGAGGTGCGGTCCGACACCCCAGGAGGCAGTGCACACTGTGAGGTGCGGTCCGATACCACTGGAGGCAGTGCACACTGTGAGGTGCGGTCCGACACCCCAGGAGGCAGTGCACACTGTGAGGTGCGGTCCGATACCACTGGAGGCAGTGCACACTGTGAGGTGCGGTCCGACACCCCAGGAGGCAGTGCACACTTGAGGTGCGGTCCGACACCACAGGAGGCAGTGCACACTATGAGGTGCGGTCCGACACCACAGGAGGCAGTGCACACTGTGAGGTGCGGTCCGACACCCCAGGAGGCAGTGCACACTGTGAGGTGCGGTCCGATACCACTGGAGGCAGTGCACACTGTGAGGTGCGGTCCGATACCACAGGAGGCAGTGCACACTGTGAGGTGCGGTCCGATACCACTGGAGGCAGTGCACACTGTGAGGTGCGGTCCGACACCCCAGGAGGCAGTGCACACTGTGAGGTGCGGTCCGATACTACTGGAGGCAGTGCACACTGTGAGGTGCGGTCCGATACCACTGGAGGCAGTGCACACTGTGAGGTGCGGTCCGATACCACTGGAGGCAGTGCACACTGTGAGGTGCGGTCCGACATCCCAGGAGGCAGTGCACACTGTGAGGTGCGGTCCGATACCACTGGAGGCAGTGCACACTGTGAGGTGCGGTCCGACACCCCAGAAGGCAGTGCACACTGTGAGGTGCGGTCCGACACCACAGGAGGCAGTGCACACTGTGAGGTGCGGTCCGACTCCACAGGAGGCAGTGCACACTGTGAGGTGCGGTCCGACGCCGAAAAAGGCAGTCCACACTGTGTGGTGCGGTCCGATACCACAGGAGGCAGTGCACACTGTGAGGTGCGGTCCGACACCACAGGAGGCAGTGCACACTGTGAGGTGCGGTCCGACGCCGAAAAAGGCAGTCCACACTGGGAGGTGCGGTCCGATACCACAGGAGGCAGTGCACACTGTGAAGTGCGGTCCGACACCACAGGAGGCAGTGCACACTGGGAGGTGCGGATCGGTGGTAGTAACTAGCGAATGTGAAACAACGTCTGATGATGTGAGGTTGTGATTTCAAAGAGATTGCGGCGAAGATTTTAACACCTTCAGCGCCGCAGCCGTACCGGCAACACTACAACTTCTGAAGTCACCCCATTTTTATTACAAACTATAATCTAATA
Source organism: Allygus modestus (assembly GCA_963675035.1). Taxonomy (NCBI): domain Eukaryota; kingdom Metazoa; phylum Arthropoda; class Insecta; order Hemiptera; family Cicadellidae; genus Allygus; species Allygus modestus. Next base: position 133,738,269 of record OY776114.1, read on the forward strand.
CAAACTTTATGTCAATTTTACCTTTTTTTGGAAACATAATTATAATCATAATATAATGATATGGTAATATTATAATATACAATATCAAAAGTATCACAAATATTACTTACCTACACATTTATAAAAGGGGGTTTACCTTTAACCTTTAACTTTAAAATTGTTATTTTAAAGGAGAACTAGACAAATCTAAAACCATATTGGTAAAAAGACTTTTTGTGTATTTGGTGTTGGTTAAGAATAGCCACCATGACACGAGGGAACATCAGTTAGGACAATGACCCTCAGGTTGGGTTGTCCTCAACAATAAATCAAATGGTGAGATTGTCACTGGGATTGCTGTGTAACCGGGCCTCACTGAGTTGTTGCTGATGTAATTCTGTAGTAACTAACGCGGTAATCCAACTACCCGAATCTAATAATCTGGATGTACAATTTCACAATTATTGATTTAATATTAAAGGAATATTTAGCCGATAAATGATCCAAGTTTCCGGATGCCATCCGACAATTCAGATGTATATATTTCGACTCTCCACTAACCAAAACAGTTATTAAATAAATGTATTGTTATCTGTACCTCTTTTTAATTATCATAATTTACTTATAATTCTCAATGGTGGTTTTATTTAATGCGAATTACGTTGAAGCATTGTAACCCTCCTTTATATTTTTTGAGTAGATTGGATTATTGAATTATTTTTTTTAGGATATCTGAACCATAAATAAAGATTTTCAACATTCATGTGGCAGTCACTCCATTCCTATAATACCAACATTACTTGGTGAATACAATTATAAAAGTGGATCAAGTTGATCAAATTCGTGAATATATATTTATTATTTTTGTAAATAGGAATAATCGTAATGTATGTGAAAAACGGTGCCCCATCGGATTGTACACAAACTCCTTAGTTTGTGTATTAGTAGTCTATTTTTTAAAACTGTCATTGCAAAACTGACAGCCCAAATTAAATATAAGAATGATTAAACAAAATATTCACAAACAATTTTATTTAGTGTTGCCGTGTAAAAATACTTAAGTTGATTAAACTTTCGAATTTTAGTTTACTTGTAGAAAATAGTATTTTTAAAATAACAAATTTTACTTTATTTTATTTTATAAAGATAAACATATTACATTTTTTTCATACTGATGGTTGGCCAAAGTACCAAGTAATAAACTAGAAGAGTTGATTTGGCATTACGGTATGAGCTAACAATGTCAACCCCTGAGTTACGAAAACTAACTTTCCTGTTTGGACATTTACATTTGCAATACCCTCAATTTAAGATACGAAGCACTCAAAATCTATGTTAAAACCAAAATTTAACAAGACTTGAAAAGTGTTGGTCTCTTTCAATCAACGTCACCATTCAAAAATCATTAAACAGATAACTCTGATCCTCAGTAAATAATACCCAAAAATTTTGTCCGTATCACGTAAGGATGTTTTCCTAAAACTAATAATAATCACAGTTAGAGCAAGTTTTAAAACTTAATTTAATGTAGTTATTATTTTTACTGACGCCCAATTTCAACTACCTTTATAATAACTTTGAATGATGCCTATACCGTAAATGATATTGTTTAGAGTCAGCTAGCTTTAATGATTTGATACTTTTAACTATCAATGCCTTTCAGGTAAAATAACATGTACTTGGGACAGCTAAAACTTTAATCAGACCAAATAAAAGTTTGAAGCAATGAAGTGGAAGATAAACTCTTTTATTTATAGAAGTTATTACCTTCATGAAATATTCTGTAGTGGCAATATCGGTAACTCCTCCTTACTTTTCGGAAAGTATAGAAATCTGGGATTTATGCATTTTCTTAAAGCAAATCGTGAGTTATAAACTTTGTTTATTTTTAAGGTAATTTTTACTTCAAGTCGCACACAGGTGAAGCAATATATTATGAAAAGTTATTTATTTTTACAAAGTTGCTTTAACAACACTAAAACAGCAAGTAACTACGGAAAGTTTAATCTCGAACAGTAATGCCTTTAACTGCCTCTGTGTTTAACGTATATTTTGCACATGGTACAACGCTACGCACAAGCTACAAGCTACTCGTTAAATCAACCAACATCCGAGGAATAATATTGACGCTCTACAGGCCAACGGAGCTCTTGAAGATTGGTCAAACGCGTTAGGTAGTGCACCTAACATAAGCTACCTTCTTGCAAAATGTTAGTGTTAAAACAAAAACTAGATCAGACAATCAAATAGCCACAAATTTTGTTCTGTAATATAATACATAGATCAAAAGTAGTATAAATATTTTTTATCCTTCCAAATTAGGGCTATAAACTACAAATATTTAGCTGATATTAAAAATTTAAAAGCAGAACTATTTAAAAATATGTGGCTGTATAACAATTTTCGTTGAAATGCTGTGTTTAGCTTTTAAGCATTTGCAAAATATTGTAATGTTTTAATCAACCTGGATTGTAGAAATATAAATAACTGTATTAAATTGAAGGATTAGATCGCGGGGATGTGAATTACCAACACAGCTTTCACTATGCAGTTATTCAACCAAATTAACTCATACGATTTTGTTTTGTTTTATCTAAATATACTTTAGTTCACATATGGTGTTGATGCAATTATACCATGTTCACTTTTTTATTACACCAGCTATCCAAATACAAACAAAAATTATATAAATAAACTTGATCACTTGAGATCAACACCATATAGCCTTAAGTATATATTTAATAGCGTTTAACTATCTTTTGAAATTGTATTTTTTAAATTTTATCTTTTCTTTTATTCAATCAAATTTAAAGGTTTCCAATGAAAATACATTAAATTTTGGCCTTTCTAAGCACTTGTATGTTATTCCCAAACGAATCCTACAAGCAAGTCTCAGAGTTTATAAATATTCATCATGTAACGTGATTCTGCCACCCGCGCAACTGAGGGAGCAATATCGGCAAATCAAACAACCGTTGTTTAGCAAGTTAAATGTACGATCAATGTTGATACGAGCCTCATATTAAACAAGTAACGGATGTTTTTAATCCAAATAACGCTAAATAAAAGTGTTAATTACTGTATAGTTTGTGATAGATGAACCCTGAAAGTGGCTCCAGGTTAACAAAGTAAGTTCAGGGAGAAAATAATTTAATGATATAAACTAAAACTGACCAAATTAACTTATTGCCTACGATACACGTTATCGATTTTTAACAAAACTTGTTACAAAATAATATTTTAGGAGGTAAACCCTCTTTAATACATTTTTAAGATCAATATGTATGATATTAACAATTCAATATTACGTAATAAAAACACATAATTATTACTCAACAAGATTTTAATGTCCTTTATAAGTTTATTTTGATAAATTTAAAATAATTAGAATTTAAAAAAATCCCATGGTGACACAAAGGAATTTGGAATCAACATACATGCGAAAATTAATTAATAATTCAATAACTTATGTTACCTTAATTTAATTTTTTATAAACTGTAGTGCACTACATACAATTTGTATTTCTTAACTTTAGCCTTACCAAAGCTTACTACTCAATTGAACTCTTATTGTGGGGTCAATGATGTAATCATTATTCTTTCATAAATCTGAGATCAGTGCTAAACTATATACTCCTCTGTGACCCTTACTAGCGTACACAATGATGACTACTATACGTATTAAATGGTAAAGGCGACTACTCTTATATATCCCTACATTGATTTTATTTTATTATTATTTTAAGATTATTATGCCAATTTTATTACTTCATTAATATCTTGGTTCTCATAGTGTTGTTGGCAGGGATCTAAGATCATAAGCAATAGTTTTAGTCTCGCCAAAATTCCATATATAAGAATTTTATAAAAATGCAAAATATGAAATTTTACTTTTGTATAATCTTATAACATAACTCCTGTTTGAATTTATTCAAAAGCAGGAAATAAAATGTTATACAGAGTTTTTCTGATCGTTATATGGAATTTGAATATTAAATAGTACATATTAAATTGACAAACATATAATTAATGAATAAGTAATCGTAATTATATATAATGTAGCAAACCGTTACAAAAATCGTAACACTAATCCTGAAAACACAACAAATTGGTTTACCAAAACTGAATTAACGACCAAATAATATCTAGATGATTCCCTATTAATCAACAATATAAAAACGGTAACTATGAAAACACCAAACAAATAATTATCCGTTACTGCTAGCATAACAATTGTTGTTTAAAGCTGCCTGTATCATCTAATCAGTTGCTCATTAAAACACATTTTATTTTCATCTAATGAATGTAACATGAGAGCAGGTGGTTGGTAAGTGGTTATTTCCTTTTTAATTATCCTAATTATATACATATTCGTTTGAATGTTAAATGTTCGTCCATTTCGACCTATTCTGCATATTGTTCTAAATATTTGCTGTATTCATCTATTAATAGGTTCGTAAACAAAACACGAATGTCTCACCGTCTGTAATTCAATTAAAGTTATTGTTTATTACGTCATAATTTTTTTTGTGGACATTTTTGGGGTAACTATGGCTATTAAAATATGTAAATAGTTAAACAACATTGTTGGGGCATTTGAACGACATAATAATCACCAAATTATATAAGAAGATGCATGATATGAACGTGATTATGTTTTAAAATACAACAAGAACAATATCGTAACAATTATAAATTGGTTATAGTATATAAACTTAGTGGGAATCAATTTATTTTTGAATACTAAATAGCAAAAATACTGCAAATAAAAGTTTCGATGTTTTAGATATTATTAATTCTTATTATTAAGTTGTATTATTTTTACAGTGGTTTAACAGTTTAAGAAAAAAATCATACTAAACTGGAATTTGTAACATAAAGTCTAAATATTTCACTCAGTTAACGATACCTACGTTATTTAGATGAAGTTATATCAATAGCGTTGGCTTTAGCTTCAGGAAATTAAAACTCGATTAGAGGTTAATGAAGAGGGCTTTAAGGACGACGGAAGGTGGTGGAGTAATGACTAATCAATAAAGAGGGTGGAGGTGCCAAAATCTGAATAGCCTTGGTTATTTTATTTTTTACCTTCATACAGTCAAAACGTGATAGCAATGTAATCTCACTGAACTGGCTGGTAGGTTTGCAACTGATAGGTTTTACGGCAAATGTTAACTTGTTAGCAGCTTATAAGCACTTGTGTAGGCTTAGACAATAGTTTAAAAAATACATAGGAATCTCTAATATAACGGAATGTTGCAAAACTATACAAAATATATAAGCTGCGAAATTAAAACTAGGCTCTAAAGTGTAAAATCACACATTAAATATGTTTTTGTAAAAAATCTTCTTCTTCAAACAATTACCTATCTATGTTTTGGGATAACAATATGTTTCTCTTCGTATCGTTATATATTAACTATTGATTATGTTTAATTTCAGGTACTTTAAACATACCGATTAAATTCAATTTCTTATAGGTTGAACAGAATTAAATGTATTCAAAACCTATGAATGAAAATACAAAAAAAATCGTATATATATAGACTACAAAACACAAACAAGCGAAGATGTTCTATTTTTTGTGTGTTTTGATTTTCCTTTTCTTTTAATTGATAAAGTGCTAGCCTTTTGGGTTGGAATAATATTTATGAATATAGTTTAGCAATAATTTGTACAATGAATAGGGCTTTTAAAACATTTGAAAAAATTATTGTCTTTGAAAAACTATAACCTCGTAATAAAAACTGAAGTATTATAGGTTTTGTATTGTAAGTGAGACCGGTTTACATGGATTTTGATAGGAGATGATAGATAACGACATATCCCCAGTGTGAAATAAATCACAGAACGCTCCATGTGAAAATTATATTGTTAGGGATCTACTGTTCTCTAGTCCTGACGTATAAGTCACTACGGTTAATTTAACCTGATTAAGGTCTGGTTTTTATTTAAGTTCATTAGGGACCCTGAGTGTCATTGGAAAATTAAAAGTTGGTTATCACTTTAATAAATTTAATCATGAGCTGAGATACCATTTATGTCAAAATAATTCCAATAAAAATAATACCATTGTGACACAAAGGAATTTGGAATCGTCATACATGGGAAAATTAATCTATAATTCAATAAATTCTGTTTCATTAATTGAATTTTGTTTATAAACTGTAGGGCACTACATATATTTTTTATTTCTTAACTTTAGCCTTATCGAAACTTACTACTCATTTGAACACTTATTGTGGGGTCAATGATGTAATCATTATTCTTTCATAAATCTGAGATCAGTGCTAAACTATATACTCCTCTGTGACCCTTACTAGCGTACACAATGATGACTACTATACGTATTAAATGGTAAAGGCGACTACTCTTATATATCCCTACATCGGTTTTTATTTTATTATTATTTTAACATTATTATGCCAATTTTATTACTTCATTAATATCTTGGTTCTCTTAGTGTTGTTGGCAGGGAGCTAAGATCATAAGCAACAGTTTTGGTCTCGCCAAAGTTCCATATATAAGTATTTCATAAAAATGCAAAATATGAAATTTTACTTTTGTATAATCTTATAATATAACTCCTGTTTGAATTCATTCAAAAGCAGGAAATAAAATGTTATACAGAGTTTTTCTGATAGTTATATGGAATTTGAATATTAAATAGTACATATTAAATTGACAAACATATAATTAATGAATAAGTAATCGTAATTATATATAATGTAGCCAACCTGTGACATAACTAAATATTTTAATATCTAGTTAACATATGTTTTGTTTTGTTTAACATATGTTTTGTTTTGTTGTTGTTTTGAGTTTATACAAATACAATTGAAGTCTTATAAGAACCATGTTGTGACTATCCTTGAATATTTAATTTACATATCTTAGTTGGTGTCAGAAGTTACTGAACCCCTGTGTAATGTCAGTTAAACCCCCTAAACCTTTCTTAATTTCAGAGAATGAATCTCAGGGCTGGGATATCTGGAAGCAAAGTTTTGAGTTCTATGCAAAAGCATCTGGATTGGATGAGAAGGATGGTGAAGTACAAGTAGCTACTTTTATGTCTGTCCTAGGCTATGAATCTATATAATTCTTTAACAGTTTTTCACTATCTAGCAAAGATAAAAAAGACCTAAAAATAGTTTTAAAACACTTTGATGATTATTTTTCTCCCCAGAAAAACATCAGTTATATCAGATATTTGTTTAATAAGGCAGTACAGAGTGAAACCGAAAGTGTAGGTGAATTTGTATCTAGGTTAAGAAACTTAGCTCAGGACTGTGAATTTGGAGCCCTTAAGGATGAACTAATTAGGGACAAATTAGTTATTGGCTTAAAAGATGAATATCTGAGAGAAAAACTTCTCTTGCGACCAAAACTCAACCTAAGTAGGGCAATAGAAACAGCACGTCTTACTGAACAAACAAAGAAACAGTTAGAATCACTTGAAAATAAACTTTCAAGTATCAATCAAGTAACTAAACCTAGGCCTGAAAGCATTGCTATTAATAACGAGAAAATTTACAATAGAAATGCTATTTTTAAATGTAGAAATTGTGGAAATAATCATGGTCCAAGACAATGTCCTGCATTTGGAAAAGTATGTATGAAATGTTCAAAGCTTAATCATTTTGCCAAGTATTGTAGGTCCAGTATTAAGTATTCAACACCAACAGTTAATCAGGTTGATCAGTCTGAAAAAGAAACAGGACATCCTGACAAGAAAGTGGAACAATATTTGACTGTGATGGAAATCGCCCGTGGTGAAGCCCATGATCGTTGAACTGTTAAGGTAAAAGCAGATAATTTTGATTTCATAGCCAATATTGATACGGGAGCAGCCTGTAATGTAATTTCTAGAAATTTAGTTAATCGTCTAAAAACACCACTTTCTCAATCAGTAACTAAACGTTTGGTTTCCTACAGCAAACACTACATTGATGTGTTGGGTGAAATTGATTTAAATTGTCTCATTGGTAATACACTAAAAGAAACTAAAATTAGGTTTTTGGTAGCAGACAGTGACAAAGTATCTCCCATTTTGTGTGCTAAAACAAGTGAACAATTAGGGTTGATTAAAAGGGTTGAAAGTACAGACAGTAATCAAGAAATTAGTGCAATTAAGGGTTTCATATATGACATTGACTTGGTTGAAAATCCGGTTTTTAAAATACATGCTGCTCGAAGAATACCTTTTGCAATCAGAGATGATGTTAAAACCGAACTAGATAAAATGGTTAAGTTGGGAGTTGTTAAACCTGTTGACAAGCCAACCCCAGTTGTATCACCACTAGTTGTAGTAAAACAAAACGGGAAGCTGCGCATTTGCCTTGACCCCACTGATTTTAATAAAAACCTGTTAAGGAGACACTTTCCACTGAAAACATTGGACGAGATACTAGCAAAGCTGAGTGGTGCAAGATATTTCACAAAACTGGATACAGAAAAAGGTTTTTGGCAGATACGTGTCAGCGAGAGAACCCAGGATTATTTAACGTTTGAAACCCCTTGGAGAAGATTTGCTTTCACACGACTGCCCTTCGGTTTAACCTCTGCGCCTGAAATTTTTCAGAAGCTAATATGTGAAATCCTAAAAGATGTACCAAATACCGAATGTGCTATGGATGATGTCATCATCTACGCAAGTACCTTAATTGAACTAAGAGAGACTACAGAAATTGCCAAGAAACGATTTGAAGAAGCTGGACTGAGGTTAAATGACAACAAATGTGAATATGAGAGGACAAAAATAAAATTTGTAGGACATGTTATAAGTGCAAATGGAATCGAAGTTGATGGAGAAAAGGTAGAAGCCATAACACAAGTACAGCCTCCAACTAACATCAAAGAGCTTAGGCCACTCATGGGAATGTTGAATTATCTTTCGAGATTCATCCCAAATTACTCAGAACTGGTCTATCCCTTGAGATTACTTTTGAAGAAAGACAGCGACTTCAGTTGGACAGTCGATCAAGAAACTGCATTTGTGAATGTTAAACAGGCCATCACAACAGCACCTACACTAGGATTTTATGATGTCAACAAGCCCGTGCGACTATCAGTTGATTCAAGCCAGCACTCAATTGGAGCCGGTCTCTTACAGGATCGACCAGTAGCATACGCTACTAGAGCATTGTCACCAACCGAACAAACTCTTCCTCAAATCGTGAAGGAATCTCTTGCTGTTCAGTTTGGATGCAAGAAGTTTCATTGTTTTGTCTACGGTGTTTTTTAACCCTAACAATCAACTTTTAAGAGTTAAAGCTGAAACTTCTAAAAGTTCTACATTGCAGGATCTAATTCAAGTGATTCAACCAGGTTGGCCTAATTCTAAAACTGAGCTTTCAAAAACCCTCCAGTTGTTTTGGAATTTCAGAGATCAGTTAATTGTTGAAAATGGAGTTGTATTCAAAGGTACTAAAATAGTAATTTCCAAAGACAATGCAGATGGAAATCATCAAAATAATTCACAAGGGACATCAAGGTATTCAATCTTGCTACCAAAGAGCAAGAGAATCACTGTATTGGCCTAATATGTTTGAAGATTTCACTGACTTTATACGATCATGTACGATATGCCAAACTCAGAGCAGAGCAGAAATCAAAGAGCCAATTAAAAATAAACATATTCCTAGGAGACCGTGGGAAGTTGCTGCAACTGATCAGTTTGAGTTTAAAGGTAAAACATATCTAGTTCTTGGTGACAGCTACTCTGGTTACTTTGAGTTTATCGAAGTCTCTACATCAAATGTTGCAACTATTAATCAGTTAAAGTCATGGTTCGCTGTACATGGTGTCCCAGCAATACTAGAATCTGATAATATGCCATTCAACTCTGCTGAGTTCAAGAACTTCTCTAATCGGTGGGGATTTGAACAGTCCATTTCTTCCCCAAATTTTCCAAGAGCTAAAGGATTAGCAGAGAGGTTCGTCCAAACCGCGAAAAACCTCTTGAAAATATGCCATCAAGATGGATCTGACATTTTCGAAGCACTCTTAAACTATATAAATATACCACGCTCTGACCTTGGTTCTCCGGTCCAAAGACTAATGTCCAGAAGAACACAAACTTTGGTGCCAATATCTGATGAACTTTTAATGCCATCAGTTATTGATCCCAAGGAAGTTCACCGTAAACTACTAAAAGCAAGAGAAAAAGAGAAGATGTACGGAGATCGACGTTCCAAAACAAAACCAGAATTTGCTGTTGGGGAAAATGTAAGGATGAAAAAGGGTCACAGAAACTGGGATTTAAATGCAGTGATTAACAAGCAGGTAAATTCAAGATCCTACATCGTGGAAAACAATGGAAGGCTATATAGACGAAATACAAACCATCTGGCTAAAATGTATCTTCCAAAAAGAGATGCAGATCTACCTAAGAAGACTATGTAACTAAATAACGAAGTATCGTTTTCGTTACATTATTCCAAAGAGGGGAGGATGTGACATAACTAAATATTTTAATATCTAGTTAACATATGTTTTGTTTTGTTTAACATATGTTTTGTTTTGTTTTGTTGTTGTTTTGAGTTTATACAAATACAATTGAAGTCTTATAAGAACCATGTTGTGATTATCCTTGAATATTTAATTTATATATCTTAGTCAACCGTTACAAAAATTGTAACACTAATCCTGAAAGCACAACAAATTGGTTTACCAAAACTGAATTAACGACCAAATAATATCTAGAGGATTCACTATTAATCAACAATATAAAACCAGTAACCATAAAAACACCAAACAAATAATTATCCGTTATTGGCAGCATAAAAAACTGTTGTTTAAAGCTGCTTGTATCATCCAATCAGTTGCTCATTAAAACACGTTTTATTTTCATATAATGAATGTAACATGAGAGCAGGTGGTTGGTAAGTGGTTTATTTCCTTTTTAATTGTCCTAATTATATACACATTCGTTTGAATGTTAAACGTTCGTCCATTTCGACCTATTCTGTATATTTTTCTAAATATGTGCTGTATTCATGTATTAATAGGTTCGTAAACAAAACACGAATTTCTCACCGTCTGTAATTCAATAAAATTTAGTGTTTATTACGTCCTAATATTTGTGTGGATTTTTCTTTGTGTAACTATGGCTATTAAAATACGTAAATAGTTAAACAACTTTGTTGGTGCATTTGAACGGCATAGTAATCACCAAATTATATAAGAAGATGCATGATATGAATGTGATTTTGTTTTCAAATACAACAAGAACAATATCGTAACAATTATAAATTGGTTATAGTATATAAACTTAGTGGGAATCAATTTATTTTTGAATACTAAATAGCAAAAATACTGCAAATAAAAGTTTCGATGTTTTAGATATTATTAATTCTTATTATTAAGTTGTATTGTTTTTACAGTGGTTTAACAATTTAAGGAAAATCATGCTAAACTGGAATTTGTAGCATAATCTAAATATTTCACTCAGTTAACGATACCTACGTTATTTAGGATGAAGGTATATCAATAGCGTTAGCTTTAGCTTCAGGAAATTAAAACTCGATTAGTGGTTAATGAAGAGGGCTTTAAGGACGACGGAAGGTGCTGGAGTAATGACTAATCAATAAAGGGGGTGGAGGTGCCAAAATCTGAATTGCCTTGGTTCTTTTCTTTTTCACCTTCATGCATTCAAAACGTGATTGCAATGTATTCTCACTGAACTGGCTAGTAGGTTTGCAACTGATAGGTTTTACGTCAAATTTTAACTTGTTAGCAACTTATAAGCACTTGTGTAGAATTAGACAGGTTAAAAAAATACATAGTAATCTCTAATACAACGGAATGTTGCAAAACTATACAAAATATATAAGCTGCGAAACTAAAACTAGGCTCTAAAGTGTAAAATCACACATTAAATATGTTTTTGCAAAAAATATTCTTCTTCAAACAATTACCTATCTATGTTTTGCGATAACAATATGATTCTCACTAAAATAGGTTGTACATACCTTCCGTCAAACAGTTCATAATTGTGAAGGAGTTTCACAACATGTTTCGCCGTAAACACGGCATTATCAAGTGATTAAATACAAGAGCATTTATCCAAGTAGGCCTACCGCGTACATTTTACAATCCACGGCGCAACCCGGAAGCAGACTGGAGGCAGACTGGCCGCCTAGCCATGGGTTCGCCGTTATCAGGCATATTATCAGATATTTATTTTAACTATATTGAAAACGAATTCATTTTTTCGGATAAGAATAAGTACCGACATAAGATCTCACTATTCAACCGCTATGTGGACGACTCTATAATGCTATTGAACGGAAACTCAAGACAGTTGAATCTATTGCTAAATAACTTAAATAGTATAGCTCCTAAACTCAATTTTACCCTGGATACAGAACAAAACAACAAAATAATTTTTTTGGATATAGCAATAGAAAAGAAAAACAATAGCTTTCCTTTAGCATTTTTAGAAAGCCCACAACATCAAGCCAAACAATACATGCTACATCTTACCACCCAATATCACAGAATCCTACTGCTTTTAACAGTTTTATTTATAGATTGCTTAACTTTCCCTTATCGCCCAATTATTACACTAGATAAGTAAACATAATCAAACAAATAGCGATATCTAACGGATATGAGCGCAGCATAGTTGACAGGCTTATATATAAGCACAGAAATAAGAATACAGTTAAAGATAGTACAAGTTTAGGTATAGAACCCGAAGAGAGGAAATACGTGTGCGTAGAGTATAGCCATTTAATTCAGAATAGCCTACAGAACGACCTCAAAATCATGGCCTCCATCTTGCTTATAAAACTACTAACAGAACAAAATATACATTATCCAAAGATCCAGATCAGAGTAAAGAGGAGAAATCCGGTGTGTACAAAATTAGTTGTGTGTACTGCCCTAATTTCTACATTGGGCAGACGGGGCGAACATTTGCCCAGCGCTATAAAGAACATCGCCCTAACACCTGAGCAGACAAACAGAAGTCAATCTTTGCCCAACACTTGGTTGGTAAAAATCACACTATGGCTGATTTGAACAAAGGACTAGAAATATTACAAGTCTGCCCCAAAGGAAGCAAACTAGACTCTTTCGAACAATTCGAAATATAAAAATGTTTTAATAATATCCTGCTGATAATAGGAGAGGGGTGGGAGTAGTAACCTGACCGAGTTGTTCTTCAGTCTGCTTCCGGGTTGCGCCGTGGATTGTAAAATGTACGCGGTAGGCCTACCGAAATTTTTAGGTGTGTGTGAACTATGTGTGAACTGTGTTTGTGATTTTTAAATTCTGACGAGTCCTACTTGGATAAATGCTCTTGTATTTAATCACTTGATAATGCCGTGTTTACGGCGAAACATGTTGTGAAACTCCTTCACAATTATGAACTGTTTGACGGAAGGTATGTATAACTTATTTTAGTCTAAAACAACAGTTTAGGGGCTATAAAATGGATTTTAATGTTTCTCTCCGTATCGTTATAATATTAACTATTGATTATGTTTAGTTACAGGTACTTTAAACATGCCGATTAAATTCAATTTTCTTTAAGTTGAACTGAATTAAATTTATTCAAAATATTATGAATCAAAATACAACAAATAAACGTAGATATATAGACTACAAAATTCAAATAAGCAAAGATGTTCTATTTTTTGCGTATTTTCCCATTTACCTATTCTTTTAATTGATAAAGAACTAGCCTTTTGGTTTATAAATTTATTTAAAACATTTTAGAAACATTTTAAAACACTTTAGAAAATTATTGTCTTTGAAAAACTTTAACCTCGTAATAAAAACTGAAGTATTATAGGTTTGTTATCGTAAGCGAGACCGTTTTACATGGATTTTTGGTAGGAGATGATAGATAACGACATACCTCCGGTGTGAAATAAATCACAGAACGCTCCATGTGAAAATGATATTGATAGGGATCCACTATTCTCTAGTCCTGACGTATAAGTCACTACGGTTAATTTAACTTGATCAAGGTCTGGTTTTTTTTAAGTTCATTAGGGACCTTGAGTATCATCGGAAAATTAAAAGTTGGTTATAACTTTAATCAATTTAATCATGAGCTGAGATACCATATATTTAGTGGGGTGAGTTGAAGTTACCTATACTTTATGAAATAATTTATTATCGTTAATCTTCTTGGGGTAGAACGCACTAAATCTAATGAACAAACTGTAATATTTTGAGTTTTTGTTGAGATTGTTTGAGGAAACTTCATTACAAACAATAAATATTTAATATTGTATAAAAAATTATAAAAAGAGGAAATTTGTACCTACATATTGGCTAAAACACAAACTTTTGGATGTTGTAATCTATTCCAAGTGGAAGTTAGACGGAGAATTTTGTTCGTAATCAAGTTAAATTTCGGTTGAACTATTTATTGATGTTCTAACCGAGTGAGGGCTATTTTGTGTTATTATTTGTTGTCTTTATACGTTAAATGAGCTGTTCTGACCAGCCCGCGGTAAAATACTAAAATAAAACGTTATTGTCAAGCTTAAAGCTTAAATTTGTTATAGGGTTTCGAAACATACATGATCACTATAAACTATGGGTATCGGCATGTTTAAATTAAATAAGTTTTAGGAGATATTTTATTAGTTGTATTACAGAATGAGTTAGTCAAAACCCACGCGTTTTAACAATTGTGTTATTTAAAAAAAATTGTTTCTGTTTAAACTATCTGTTCTTTTTAATAATGATATAGAAGATACATTTATTTATACATTTAATTTACTTAGCCTCTTTCAATATCGATCAATATCGATTGGAAGAGACTGGTAAACATTTAATGCGCAATACTTATGCTTTTGAAATATTTATTGCAAGGAAGCGTAAAAATGAATAAATTTAACGAGGTAAAATGTTTAGATGTTTGCAATTACTATGGAATAAACCTCTTAAAATAACGAGCTGATATTCTAAATAGACATCATTATTATTTAATGACATTAATTGAATGATATTTGTATCTAATTATATAATTTAATGAGATTTACTCGTTCTGATTACCACAACTAATAACTGTTATTGAGTTTTATATCAATTTATACATTTCATTGAACAATAATTCCTATGTTTGGTGTTGGCCATTTTTACCAATGTATAAATTAAACTTTTTTTAAGGCAAATCAATTATCTTTATTTTATATGATGGAGATTTAGTTAAAATAAATACAACATTAAGTTTAACATGGTTTTGTTTCGAGATATTTAAACGAAATTAAAATGTAATTCATCATAGTTGCATCACACACGATGAAGTAATGTAAGACCATAACAATGAAATTACAGTCTTTTTGAAGTAACTTATAGATTATTATATATATGATACTATTTTAACAATTTGATCTTTAAAAAGCCGCATGCAATTGTTAAACCATCCAGTAGTCTAGTGGTCAATTATAATGGTAGAATCGTTTAACATTAGACACGATCAAGTAAGTTCATTAGTTTAGATATTGGGGAGGGCTGGTCGAACAATGTTTGAAAATGACTTAAAGTAGTGATCTGAGAGAAGTTATATTGGCTGGGATATCTAGTATAGTGTCTGAACGACATAGTCAATGGCTTGTTATAACTGTTGTGTAGATTTGTTTTTAACCACTGAAAACCAAACTAAACTACTGATATATACAAACACCTAATGTACTTTTAAGGGAAATTTAAGAGTCCTTTTACTATTTACTATTTTGAGTTTAAAATAACGAAATTTGTCATATCTTTGGAATGGAAGAAAAACCAATATTAACAGTACAAATTTGAACAACTTTGTACAGCTTTTGTTCATTTTTTATACAAATAAGTCTCTAAGTTTCTAAGAAGACTCAACACAGGTTTTCCTTTAGCGGCAAGAAGGTTTTTATTTTCACAAGAGCTTCGCAAATTACATTTGCTTTCAAACTATCCGAAAGCAGCATTCCAAGTCTAATAAAGTGCCTGTCGTTATGATAGGAGACACAGAGTTGCGTCAAGAAAAGTCGGAGGAATTTTTGGGGGTGAGACCGGGTGATGGTTTCGACTAGAGTAAACAATTGGCAAACATCAAGAGCAAATTGGCAAAATGCGTTTTTGTCCTCAGAAGCCTCAGCAACCTGCAAAACATAGGTTTGCTGAAAAATTTCTACCATTGTTTGCTTGAGTAACACATCTCCTACTCTATCCCCCTTTGGGGTCTCATCAGATGTTTTGTAAATATGGGAATTCTAACGGTACCATGCTTCTACATTTTTGAAATTGCTGTTTATGTTAAGACATGTTTACCTGAATATACAAATAATGTTTATAAATCTATAATATTATAAAGAAGAGGTGGTTTCTGTCTGTCTGTCTGTCCATCTGTCTGATGTTCCGGGTGAACGCAAAAACTACTTAACCGAATGGGCTGAAACTTTACACAAAGGTAGATCTTGAACCCATGCAACACATGCCTATTCCCTTCCTTCAAATCCCCTCGGGCTACGCCCTGTGAATGTTCTAAGTTTCAATGTTTACATTTCATAAGAAGTAAACATTCAGAAACTGTAATGCGAACAGCTGAGGGCACTTACATTTGACAGCTTAAAGAGCAGAAGCAAGAACAACAGCTGTTTCAAGCTAACTAAAATGCAATTTGCATTGACTATAGAACGGTTAAGGAAAACCCCTGTGCGAAGAACGCGTACATCAAGTGTATATAAAATGTTTATTTCAATATACCGTATAATTAATCTATATAAATAAAATTAGAGTTTTGTCTGTACCTTGCTTGGAATTATGAAAATGTTGCATATTTTCACGTTTTACACCCTAGGGAAACCAAAAAAAATCTAATCTCAATTTATATCTGTCTGTCTGTCTGCCGGTAACGCTCAAGGACGGGTATTTGTTCGCTTTTCACTGGAAAACGGATGCACTGACATTAATGAAACTTTGTTTCTTTGTTCTATATATGCCTGAGAAGGTTTTAGAGCACTATAAACAGGCATACGCCTTTAAAAAAATAATGGCGGCCACTCAAAACCGTGATTTTGTGCGGTTTTGGTCATGTTTTGTTCGCTTTTCACAGGAAAATGGGTGCACCGATTTTGATGAAACTTTTGTCTATGTTCTATATGCGCGTTAGAAGGTATTAGGCTAATTGGATTGTTTTAAATTACCTTAGGACACTGCCCCATAGGTTTTTAAAGATCCTATGCTATTCTTATGGACAAAGCATTTATTTATATTAAACCAGATGATGGCATAGTTATCCTATAAATAGGTGTTGTAGTTCTTTTTTAAAACGTTGTGTGAAGATTGGTAATAAATAACATAAGTGGATAAATGATCTAAATCTATATTTGTCAGACTCATGCACTCACTGACATAGTGATCACTTTATCTAAGAAACGACAATGCCTATTGCAGATACAATTTTGGATGGTGGTTCCTCTAATGCTGCAGATTCACAATAAGAATACGTTTAAAAAAGTCCTATAGGTCTCTTCACTAATTTACTTTTATGGCAATTTTATGAGTATTAGTATTTACTGGACCTTTGTAAGTTACATTTCGGTAGGAACATAACTAATTCATCAGAACAAAACGCAAGCCTATTCCTGTTACGAAAATGTTTAAGGGCCTCGCCCCCCCGGAATTTCAAAATACAATACTTTAACAATCTTGCACATACTCTTGGACTGATGGATCTGAAATTCGGCAGGAATGTAGCTGATAGCTCAGTGCAGACATTTACCTACTCCAGACACAAATATACTGAAGGACTCTGGCCCAATGGCCTTTAATATAAGCGTGTTAGTCATAACACACCAACTACTCAACCAGTAGAGCTGAAATTTGATGCCTTAAAGGAAATAAGAAACAACATCATGGGGAGTCACGGTGTTGTTCTCTGGAGATTTCACACAGACCCTTTGTCGTAAGTGAGACATGAGTGGACGAGTCTTAGGCCTCTCTAAAAACATATTTTATGTAGCCGACCACTGAGCGTCTGAACTTAACAGTATATATGAAAATGTATTTTTGAGAAGATTAAGGGGTTGAGCATTTTCTTATGCGCTTTTAAAAGTTGAGATTGAGACATTGAAAAACAAATTAAGTCTCAGAAACATCTATCCTTCACTCGGCAAGATCGATGAATCACAGGATTTACTGATTGACAGTTTGTTACACCGAGTTTCATAAACAGTTTCATCTGGAAAGTGCCTGGCTCTGTGGTTGTGCCATCCTCACGTCCACCAATGAACAAGCAACGGAGATCAACACAAATGTAGGTCTATTCCAAAGGGAGGAACGAACATATACAATATTTAATACCGTCCATTTAACCATGACCACTGTTAGAACAGTTTGTATATGTTGATTTACATTTATTTAAATAAAATCAAGTAGTTGTATGTTTTTAAAACATATGATTTTTTCAAGTTAAAATTGTTTATTTAAAGTTATAATGAAAACAGGACCTGGCAAGAATGGTGATTTTTAAAAGTTGTTTGTCAATGTTTTTAAAGTTTAATGTTTCGTTACATTACTATTAATTTATTGGAATTTAAAGATTAATGTATCAAAGTATTTAAAATGTTAAATTAAACAGGGTTAATATTTTGTTGTACTTGAGTTCTTTTATTTCTAAAATCGAATCAAAAGTATTACGTGTACCGATTTGGAGTGGCAAAAACCACACCGTTCACTACCCGACAGAGTTCCTCGACTTGGCAACAGTACCCGAACTATCTGCCATAGTATATTTCGTTAACTTTAATTTAATTCTAATTTAAAAGTGTAAAATGTAATTTTAACATTGTAACATTATGTGGGTTGTTAATTTTTTAGTTAATCTACCATATATATACATACCGTACGTATTGTATACACAGCTAGTACAATACTAGATTTAAGAATATGTTTTCTGAACAACATAGATTTAAATTGTATGAAAAAACCAGACTACATAGGCAGACATTTTTTCAGATTTTACCAGTTAGAATACAGCAAATCAATAATGTAAACAAATTCAAGAGATAATTAAAAATGTTTTGATCCAAAAGTTTTTACAGTTTAAAATAATTTATTGAAAAAAAAACTTGAATAACTTAGTAGAGCCTATTTTTTCCAGACAATTCAATTAATTTCATTATCATCACATTTCAAAATTGCCTTCCAAAACTTTGTTTGTTTTTTACCAAATCCCAAACCTGACATGGTAAATCATGGTCTGATTCTTGAGAACCTTGAGAGCATTGTATTACGGGGCAATGGTTCTCTCCCTGCCTTACTGGACAAATAAGTATTAAAGATACCTTCTATATATAAAGATTTTATGACATATTCATAATCAGATGAGAAGCTTGCCATCTCCGGAGTTCCTCAAGGTTCAATCAAGGGCCCGTTGTTGTTGATTTTATATATATAAATTATATAAAACTTAAAATCATGAGTTATTAATCGTATTCTGTGTCTTTTTTGCTATGTCACTTGCCATATAGCATCAGGCACGAACAGATTTGGAAATTGACTCTTATGTTAAATTCAATAGTATTGTGCAATGGTTCCATGAAAATATGTTGTGTGTCAATTCTGATAAGACCAAACTGCTTGATTTCTCCATAGGCCATGAAGAAAATTCTCTTCTAAAACTGTCCATATGTGAAGGTTTTGTTACTGCGGAAGATGATGTAACATTTTTGGGACTTCTAGGCTCAAATTTTAAACTTTTTTCTCACATAGAGCAAGTCACTAGCCGTTTGTCTCAGGTGTTTTTGTGTTAAGAAGTCTATCTTCTTTCTTCAGTACTGGAGTTCTTCTATCAGCATATTATGCCCTCATTTATCCATTTATTTCATACGGTATACAGTTGTGATTTGGGGGTCTGAGAGCTCATATACGAAGACTTTTTTATTCTACAAAAAAGAGCTGTGAGAATAATTGAAGGAATTGACAAAACAGAATCATGTGCTCCCTTCTTGAGGCTTTTGATCTGCTCACCTTTCCATCTATTTACATCTTGAAGTCACTTATTTTTTTAAAAAGAACCAGTACATTTCTCACGAGTTTTACCATCATCAAATAGTAAAACCAGAAACAAGCACAATTATAAAATACCATCACACAAATCAACCTTTTTCAAAAACCACATAGTCTATAATTGTATAAAAATGTTCAATAGCCTTCCGACTTCTCTTAAACAATAATGTAATCTAGTCACCTTCAAAATAAATGTAAAAAGGTTCTTACTTAAAAGTAGTTTTTATAATGTTAAGGATTATTTTGACAGTAAATATCTTTAGTTTTAGAAAAAGATTTTTGTAATGACGTATGCTAATGCGATTTATTTGTTATTTTGTTTGGGGGCAATACAGCTATTTTATTTTATTTTATTAGACCTAACCTAACAAATAACTCAAACAGCCGCGTTGAGATTAGCCTAACAACGAAATATCTTTCTCCAAATGGAGGGTTGGACGCTCGCAAAACTCACTTCGAGAGTCGGGATGGAGAAGAAGTATCAAGTAAGTAAGTGCACGTTTAAATGTGACAGGAATGACAATCGTGTATGTTAAATATTTAATTGATGAGTACTAATCTTTCAAATATATATTATTAGTTTTAAGGACATCGCCGGGTTTTAATGTGTACTGTTATTGTTACATTGCCTGACTTGTTAGTTGTTTTTTTAATTTTTAACTTTCTTCTTTGTTTGTTCACCGTATTTTGTATTTTAAAAATTCCTTTAGTCATAAATGGGATGTTATATGTGCATTATTTTTAATTGAGATTACTGAGCAAAAAATACTTTTGATTGGCTATGTTTATTATATACTGTTTAGTATATTTGTATGATATTTACATACAAACCATATTTATGCTAAAACAAATTATTGTACAGTCATGTATAGGCATTGGGTGATGTATAAAAAATGTTATAAAACGGGTGTATTCTGTTGTAACTTATTTTGGAAATAAATATTATTATTTTTCTTGTTCTAATGCATTTCAACAGCTCAGTTTGAATTCCAAAATTTTGATTAATAAATTAGCGATTAGTGTATTATAATTTGTTTGCGTTAATTATAAATAGTTTCTTCAGTAGTATAATACGTGTTGTTACAATTAACAGGATAAATAAAACTACGTCCCACAACACTACACAATATATTTACACTTATACTGTAATTACATACAAGACGGTAAATATACAAAGATGAATATGCAAGATGGTACATGGTGATCGATTTCAACCTGTCACACCGGTCCTCATCAGGTACAATCAGCGAATGACAGAAACAAGATGGCGTACAGCTTATATACTATCAGCTACCGGAAGTTCCGGAAGTTCCGGAAACAAGTTGCGAAAAGTACCACCAGAGTCAAAGTTGACATATTTATATTTATTCATTTATATCATATCCACGGTAATACCATTTTTGCAATCAAAATAGTAAAAGATGGTCTGAAATATAATAATATGTAACAAGAAATAAACAGTGATAGTGAACAAAAAACATCAATATTAATATATGACATATTCATTAATCAATTTATTCCAAACCTTACATTGTCTTTCAAAAAAACAATTCCTACCATGCGTTCATTACATTTCCTTTCTTAGAAATCTGGGGAATACTTAAATTGTTTTCTATTGTTCCCAATGTGTGGCCATTTTCCGGGAGGTGCTTTGTGACATTTGATCTTTCCGGTTTCCTGTTCTTCAATGCTGGTACATGATTCTTATATCTTTTTACAAAATTAATACTTTGTCCAACATAAAAATTATCGCAATCATTACAATTTATTTTTTATACACCCCGGGCTATCAAAATTATCACATTCTTCAAGATTGGGATGCAGTATTTTACTCATGGTGTTTTGCTTCTTGAAGGCTACGGATAGACCATACTTCTATATATTTAAGACTCCATCTTTAGTCCGTTTAAAATAACTATTGATGGAGGGAAAGTACCGTTTTAGAGATATAAATGTTTAATTGCTTGGAGAAAATTACGAAAATATATTTACCCCATCATAAAAAATAATTCAAAGATAACGTTAATGATTCATAATCACTGCACACATAAAATATTTATTGTTGCGACACAGAATGATTTTGTTACAACATTTTAAAAGTAAAACATAAAGCAACTCACTTAAACCAAAGTTATAACTGCAACAAGTGAATGGATGGAAAACTATATCTATTCCAAAATAACAAGAGACTGCAAGCGCAATAACAACATTACCATATATTTTTAATCTATAAATAGCCTTTAATGCAAAACTAATACAAGTAGGGAAAATATGTTTATTAGGGAAAACTGAACATTTCAACTACTGTTTGGTAAAATATTTGGTTCAGTAACACAGACATGTTATTTGAAAACATCACTATCTGAAACCGTTCAACCAATGCTGGCCCAATGCGCTGATTCTCCATTTGCATATTTATAAGTTAATAATAAAAGCTGTCACTTATACGTTTTCTCAATAAATTCTACTAATTTTAGATACAAATTGCATTTGCTTAAGTAACAATGCACATCAGTATTCATAGAAAAAAACATTATTTAAGTTAATGAATGAAAATGTTGAATATTATGAATGTGTGTATTAAAATGTTCATATATATTTTAATAAAGAAAATATTATTTTAATATCGATATAAGAATGTTTAAATAAAGCATACTATTACGTATAAAGCTATGCATCTTTGTTATAACTTAATTCCTATTTTGTGTTTTAATAAATATGCAATACTTTTGTATGAAGTGTTGCCAGTAAATTCACCTTTCGGGTGATTTATACCTTTCTTAGTGAGGTGAACAATTTTACTGAAGAAAGTATTTACATATATTCAAAGATTTAACACACTTAAAAACGTTGTTATTTCTACTCTCCGATACGCCAACGGTAATAACCAGCGTCCGTTTATTAAAGCGTATTTCAAGTTGTACAACATTCGTTGAGGTAGGTTTTACTATCATAAATACAAAATATTTTATATATCTTTATTGGGTTTATATTATATCCTTCGAAACATTGATAATAAGTATTAAATTAATAAAGATCATCGTATGTATAAATGTTGTATTATAAGTAAAAGTACAGGTGTTAAAGGACAATGTTGAAACAGGCTTTGGTTTATTAACATCAGTAGTCATTAACAGGGGTTCAACATTACCTCCTACACGGACAGTAAGCATTCATAAACCCTACGCTTACCGTATTTCCCTTGTTCTACAACCATATATAATATAAGTAGACTTTCAAATGGTGTTCTTATACTGGTCTATTAAAAATAGTGAGCTATTCATTTTGAAAGGTTCTTCCCCCTATAAAATTTGGTAGGGTGTCTAGTTTTAACCTGAGAACTGATTGTTGTGCTTTATCACGACTTTTAAAATAGTAATACAATATAGCTGGAATTAAATTCGATACGTTAAATGATCATATTTGGGAGATGAAATATAAATTCGATGTTAGTTTTATATTAGGGAACTAATGGTAAATTGAAAGTATTGTGTTTTATTAACATATGGTTAGCTTAAAACTTGTATAGAGCTAAAAATAAAATTATTTGTATAGTAAATAAATATGAAACGTCTTTTATGCACTATATACAAATTAATACGTTTAAAAATTATCCTGCTTTGTAATCAACATTTACTGTGTAAAAAATAAAGCCAGTCAAATTCGCGTTTCAGTTGTATGAGTTGGAAACATTCCAATTCCCCCTCGCAGAAAGATATTTATATTCGGTTTGTGCCCTGACTTCCTTAACAGTCCAAGATTATTATACAAATATAAATATAGGCAAATACATACTACATTTTGGTACTAAGTAATCTATATAGATTAAGCCTTGACCTATATAGGAAATAAAATATATTGGTACTCCTCGAGTACCATCCTTTGTTTCACAATATAATCGTCTATTTGGAGAGTCGTTAATGTAGAGGTCAAGGCTACGAACTCTAAAAGAATGTCATGAATGTCAGAATTTGGTAGTAACTAAAGTTAGAATAACAGAATCGTATTATTTGATTCTGGGTTAAAATTTTCAAATAAGTTACACGTTTTTAATCGTTATATTGATAAATGATATAACCTAAATCGTGGCAGACGTTAAGAATGTTCTATATAGGCCTACTTGATCATGTCAAATCTAAGCAACGTAGCTTATAGCAAACAAATCGAAATAATATTACGAATGGTTCTATAGATGAGTGTTATAAGGCTGTATTATAGTACAGGTCCAACAGGAGAATAAAAACAGTTTTTGTACGAAGGTAGCGTAACAATTCAATATGTTAAACAAACTTTGCTAGAGTGAATTGTTACATCTGTGAGTAAAAATACCCCCGTAGCAACAAACCTGCATACTCAGCGAATTTCCAATGGAGATATAAATTTCTTAATACTGCACCACTTACCAAGTTTCATAAAAATATATTCACAAATAAGCAATAAATACAATTTTAATTATTCTCCATAAGAATAACATTGGGGCTGAGTTTGCAGCAGGTTTGCTGCAACAAGGAACACAACAAATGGGTTTTTATACTAATATCAATATAACTCAACTAGGTGAAGTCGTATACCAGTTTTTATTAATTTGTGTTCATAATTAAGAGACATAGCATTTAATTATTATCCATAAGAATAACATGGGGGCTGAGTACGCAGGTTCGCTGCTACAGGAGCATTTATCAAAAAATTGTTTTTTTAGGGCAATTATCAATAAACTACAACCAGATGAAGTTGTATACCAAGTTTAGTCATTATACGTTCATAAATAAACGAGATATAAAATTTGTCTTTTCCTCCATAAGAATAACATTAGACAACGTACTGTGTTAAGCACTTTCAATATCTTGGTAACCAATTGACGTAGAGGAATGCTCAAAATACCAAATTGTGTGTTTTTTTAAGCTGAATACAATGCTAAAAGTTAAAATTTCACTATTTCCAAAATTATACTAAAGAATTCAAAAAACCCATTTTTGGGCAAAAATACCCCTTCGGATAAAGCGATCTGACTGATTTGCGAACCTTAAGTCATAAATGTAGCTTTAAACGTTGATACCAAATTTCATCAAAATCGGATAATTTTTACGAGAGTTATCGTGCTCACGGACACACACACACACACACACACACACACCCACATATATATATAAGCACGGTAAACATATATAAAAGATGGTACTAGGCTATCGATTTCGACCAGTCACACCAGTCATCATCAGGCCAATGAGAGAACAGTTCTCTCATTGGCCTGATGATGACTGGTGTGACTGGTCTAAATCGATAGCCTAGTACCATCTTTTATATATGTTTACCGTCTGTATGTGAATCAGTATAAGTGTAAATATATCTTAAGTGTTGTAAGACGTCTTTTATTACATCCCGTAACTAATAACAACACGTAATATGCTAATAAAAAAGTTGTTTGTATATATATATATATATATACAGTTTCGAACGAATGGTGTTTTTGGGGTCTGGGGATCTCAGGTTATCATGGTCTCGGGCCTTGGTCTTACCATGCCGACTACGGTAATAGCTTCTTCCCTATAGGGGAAATTCGCTAAAACAAAATATATTGCTAGAGAGAGAGGGAGTAATGTTTTAGATTGTATTAAATATAGTGTCTTTGGCTCCATGGGGTGGCTTGATATTTGTCAGAGAAGGGTTTAGTGCCCCTTTAAAGTTTGGTAGAGTTCTGTGCCATTGCTACGATTGCGGCTTTATTAAAACCTTCCTCCATTGTTTGAATGTGCAGGCAATTACTCTGTCTTCAAAAGTTCTCTCACTTTAATAGATACAATATTCTACCTTAAATTTGTGTGTCCGTTTTTAAAACACAAATTTCAGCGAACTGGACTACAGACAACGATGGCCGTTTGTAAACTTACTTATTTCGATCTTTAGATTTATTGTAGCATGAGCGAGATTACAATTTGGTAAAGCGAGATTACTCGAGTAATCATTACTGAAGATGTATCGTCATTGATACGAAACGCGCCTCGCCCCAACATACCTACTTTGGACACCTTAGGCTGTCACATACAATTGTCATAACAATTGTAAGTTAACTAACTGTAATATTATATTTGTGAACTAAAAAATAAAAATGCATACGAGCAGTTACTTAATTATTTTATAAGCTATTATTCCTTAGCTACATTGTTATAAATACATTTCATATTTCAAATACTATATAGAAAATATTTATTTTAAATGTATATTACAGTTTAAGAAATTGAATACTTAAAATATGTTTCAAAAATTAAAGTTCATCATTTATTATATAACGTTAACATTATAGAAATTTTGAAGTCAGGGAAAAAATGGCTGTTGAATAAGAGAGCATGTTTTCAACCCCCTGTAGAGCCCCCCGTGGACGTACAATGCACATATTGATGGCGGGGAAGAGAATTTATACACTTTCAACACAACTTTTATTACTGTGGCACATTTTATACAAAATAAAATCGCTTATTAACATATTTTATGTTACACACATTTTTAACAAGCATTTATGATAAAAAAATAAACCAAATATTTTAAAGCATTTATATTGCGTTTAAAGTAATGAACGATGTGAATGGATGACTATGTTTAAATATATAAGTTTTTGGGTTTCTTATTTTGAAAGTCCAAGTAATTTATTTTAGTAAGTTACTTTGAAAAAAAATAACGAGTTATTTATTTTGGCATAAACAAGTGGCTTAGGCATTTTTACAAGGGTGAGCGAATGTGTGTATGGTGCTGCAAACGTACTGATACTTTGTCATATTACAATATTAACTATAGGTATAGCCAAAGATCTCTGCCTCTCAATGTTTCCACTATGTCACGCCAGAGAGCTCTGAAACATGTGAAATTGTACTTTTCAAAGATCATGTGTGCTAGTAATTTCATCATAAGTTCAATGTTACTAATATTTTGTTTACCTAAATACTTAAATTTCCATAACAATTTCTAGTGATTCGTGTGAATACTAATTTATTTTACTATTATTTAATGTTTATTAATTATAATTGTGTTTTTTTTATATATATTTTTAAACTCATATTATTATTTATTGGGCTATTTATTGGTAATATCATGTTTTATATGACTCCTATTTTGATTAAAGTTAAGAAATAAATTGTATTTGCAATGTAGGGAAATAGTGAGTATATTTTTAATACTGTATATGGAAGTTGAAGCGACAGTGAGTGACATCAAAAAATCTAACTTTAAGTCGGCCCAGGAAGATGGACTCACGCTACGGACGTTTCTGTTTGACCAGTAAGAACAATTAAGTGGGAGCGAAAATAAATAAATGTGGAAGCAGTACAGGAGGACACCGGACAAAAAAAGGAAATCCCAAAAAAGAGTCGCAGTATTGGACAATTCCGACACTGAGGTTGTAAGAAGAACTGTATTCATAATTTTACATCACGGAAAAGTGTTAACTACAGTAGAAATCTACACTGAACAGTTGGCAGTCCAGTTAGGTAACGATTCTGACGAAGAAAGCTCAGACGACGGCACAATAACGTATGAATCGGATCTCGAATCAGAAGACGAAGATTCTTCTAAAGAGCAGTGGATTGAGTGATTAGGTTAAGGCCAGCCAGGTGTTAAGGTGTTTGCCCTATTCAACGACTTGCACGAATATATTTTGTTTATTAAAGTAAATGCAATTTTCTTTTAGCGAATTTCCCCTATAGGGAAGAAGCTATTACCGTAGGTCTCATGGTAAGACTTAAGCCCGAGACCATTATAACTTTTCATTTTGAGGTCCCCAGATGCCAAAAACACCATTCGTTCAAATTTTTATATATGTATATATATATATATATATGTGTGTGTGTGTCCGTAAGCACGATAACTCTCGTAAAAAAGGTCCGATCTTAATTACATTTGGTACAAATGTGTGAAGTACCATTTATTTGAACGAGTTCGAAAACCAGATAAATCGCACCATCCGAAGGGGGTTTTCGGGGGGTTTTGTACCCAAAAAATATGTTTGTTGTGGTTTTAACATGCAATTTTTATTTAAATCAAATTTTAATTCACACCATTGCATTTAGCTTAAAAAAACAAACAATTTTGTATTTTGATTATTGCTCTACGTCAATTTGTTACCGAGATATTGATAGTGCTAAACACAGTACGTTGTCTAATGTTATTCTTATGTAGAAAAATAAAAAAAATTATATCTCGCTTATTTATGAACATAAACTGGCGAAATTTGGTATATGGCTTGATCTGGTTGTGGCTTATTGTTGTTTGCACAAAAAAACAATTTTTCGCCTATGGTTCCTGTAGCAGCAAACCCAGGTACTTGGTCCCCATGTTATTCTTATGGAATATGCTTAAAATGTTATATATCGCTTATTTATGAATGTATATGGATGAAACTTGGTATATGACTTCACTAAGATGAGTTCTATTGATATTTGCATAAAAAGCCATTATTTTGTTTGCCTTGTTGCAGCAAACCTGCGTACTCATTCCCAATGTTATTCTTATGGAGAATAATTAATATTTTAAATATCGCTTGTTTGTGAATACATTTCTTATGAATTCTGTTAAGTGTTTTAATGTATTATGTTATATATTCATTGGAAATTTGCTGAGTATGCAGGTTTGCTGTGACGGGGGTATTTGTCTTTGTAATGTTTCAGAAGTACTGTATTTCATTTCATTAAAATTATTCCTAAGTCAACAATAACAAACAAAATTATATATGTATAAAGTATACTATAAAAGTAAATGGTTCCAACAAATAGTAATCTTATAAAACTACAATTTTTTATTTGAAATATTTGTGATCCACTATCTCATTTTCATTATTGCGTATCTTACTGAGGAAAAAGGCACAGTTCTGTTTAGAAGTAGGCTTTGTCATAAAACAGTTCTAAAACAACATAAAAAGACATCAAATCATTTTTAACATTTTTTTGTCTTGAAATGGTAAAGAACCAAACAATTCTAAAAAATTAAAGTTTAGTAAAACAAGGAACGAACTGTTTCAGTACAAATCTTTTTCACAGACCACATCCAAGCGATAGGCTTGATTTGATTTGTGAAAGCAGCTAATGCTTGTAAACAAAGTAGTCAACCACAATGTTTTGGTTAGTTTGTTTATATAAGATATTTTCACAATTGGTAGTAGCTAAACAGGTAATCAATATCAGAGGCAGAGATCTTTGGCTATACCTATACTTTGTTTTTAGCTAAAAGTGTAAGAAATAATTAGGTATCCATATACATGTTTTTAGATAAATTTCACCCATATCATTCTTTCTGCAGAATGAATATTAATATTATAATCCACTATAAAATCCAAATAATATTATAAGGAAAAGGCTTTAACATATTAAACACACAAGCATGTCATGTGTTTACATGTAATGTGCTTAATAATACAATCTATATAAAATATCATTTAATGTTAAATAAAACTCAGAGCTTAGTAACTGTTCATATATTTGATGGATAAAAAGTACTTTTATTAAGGAAAAGGGACTAAACACCTTGCAAGTTGGAATGATAAGAGTAAAAATATAAAATTTTAATTTTTTACACAATAGTTACTCCTTTTGCTTATCACTCATTATATAAGTATTTAAAATAACTTTTTACAAATCCCCAAAAAGTTTATGTTGAGTTACCTTATACGATTTATTTAATTAAAATATATAGATCATAGACAAATTGAACAAAACTTATTCTAGTCTTTTCGTTTAAGTTGAGAGTCCGAAACTGAATAACCAGTGCACCTTTCATATGGCACCCTGTATGTTCCTCCAAAATATAAAAGCCAACCCTCCGTTAGAGTCTATTTTATGAGATCGTATAAAGATGACGTATAGTCCATTCAACAAGGCTCGTATAAAACGTCCGGTGTATCCGTAGCCGGAAGGCAACACAAGGGTAATATAGGCGCTATAAAAGTGAGCCAATGAAGTGGAACGTGAAACTGTCTCGGAACTGATATTAAAGATGGAGTCCACATCATATCACACGTCGCCCTCCGTGTGAAATTTAGTAAAAAAAATTATATTGAGTAAAAGTGATATTCCATTTTTCCTGTGATATGTGTTATTGATGTAAATAGAATAAACTAAGACAACCAATAATCAGTAGTATATGTATGTGGACTGATTCAATTCAACATATAAATTAATAAAATATGTGAATTTGTTCCTTGTAAACTCCTAAACCACTCAACAGAAATTATTGACACTTTGCACAGGCATTCAGTTTAACCCTAGGAAAGTTTAAGGCCATAAACTAAGGTCCTAGAACTTTAACCTGCTGGCCGTCAAAGTTACAATGCTATTCATATGTAATAAAGTTTGATCGGATTTTATAATATATATTGATTTAAATTATTGTAAAGAGCTGTTTGTTTACTTGTGTTGCGAGTTGAAATTTAAATATTTTCATTGGTCAGTGATATTTTCTATTCATGGGTGCAGCATTGCTCATCGGGTATCGCTAGTTGTTTATAAAGTAAACAAATAAGGAAACGCCCTTTTAAAGTTATATTGTTTTAATATTTAAAGTTTATATTATCTTTAGTAATTGTGTTAGATGTATTATTTAAATAAGAGGGGTTTTGCCTCTCAAAATTCAAATCAATGGATACTTTTTAGTGTAACACACTTATACTAAGTTAAGTCTTGTTAAGTAAGCAATAAAACCCAAAAAAGTAAAAACGAATGTGTTCAGGGTTGTTGTAAACGTTTTTGAAAACAGTTATGAAATCAGTTTAAAGTGTTTTAAAATTAACTATTTATAAATGCTTCTCCGTGTAAAAGTAGCTGTGAAAGTTATCCAATTAAAAATTATTGGAATAATATATGAACCATTTTGTTGCATTACAAACATTATATAATGAATATTTATCGATATAAGAAAATAGATAAAGCATTAACAAGATTATTCGTTATTGAAAAGCTATTTAATGAATATTTAATTTGACCTTTTCAGAAGTCTTGAACTTCATAATGAATTATTAACTTCCCGATATGGTAATCTAATGATCATGAATTATTTATCGGTTTTTAAACACACCGAAATAGCTTTGCTAATAATTACATTAATTATTTTTGCTAAACCAATCTCTTTTTTACACACTGTACATTTACATACGGTAAAATTTAACTTAAGGCAGAGGTTAATTTATTTAAAATACTTCTGAATTTACTTCTGAAATACCTTAAGTTAGTTTTAAACATTACTTGCTTAAAAATCTATATATCTTAAACACATTTTTCAAAAAATAATAGTGGTTGCTTGACAGTTTTACTTATTCTTTTAGTGTAGGATTTCAAAAACTGTCTGATAAGGTTCTGAACTTATTCTTGTAAGACAAAGTTTAAACACACTAAAACAGGTCGCAGTTGGTATTAGCATGGGAACAGAAATTAGATAACATCATTAAAGAACCTTAACTAACACCACTTCAAATGTATTTCTTCGGGATATAAAAAAATTAAAAATTACCGATGTATTTTTTTTAAAGAACATTTCTATAACACTTTAAAGTATGAAAATGTATAGTATATTTATCCTCGTTGATGATTACACAACAATAAAACAGGATAAATAAAATGCGTCTTACAACTCTATAAAGTATATTTACACTTATACTGTACTTACATACAAGACGGTAAAATATACACAAAAGATGGTACAAGGCGATCGATTTCAACCAGTTACACCGGTCATCATCAGGCCCAATCAGAGAATGACAGAAACAAGATGACGAACAGCTTAAATACTATTGGCTATTGGAAGTTCCGGAAACAAGTTGCGATAAGTACCACCAGAGTCAAAGTTGACCTGTTAATTGATCAATTTATCCCTATCCCTACATTTTTCCTTAAAAATAAACAATTTTTCCCATGCATTCATTACATTTCTTACAAATATGGAGAATATTCAAATTGTCTTCAATTGTTCCCAATGAGTGGCCATTTTCCAGGAGGTGTTTTGCGACATTCGATCTTTCCGGTTTTCGGTTCTTCCATGCTGAAACATGATTCTTGTATCTTTTTACAAAATTAACAGTTTGACCAACATAACAATTATCACAATCATTACAACTGATTTTATATACACCGGGCTTATCAAAGTTATCACAATCTTCTATGTTCGGATGCAGAATTTTACTCATGGTGTTTTGTGTCTTGTAGGCTACGGATACTCCATACTTCTTAAATCGATTTGCAATATTCTGTGTTTTATCGCGTATGAAGTTAAATGCAATACGAGATATGTTCGCCACGGATAAGCGACAGACCACAGGACAGGTTGCTTGTGTACGGATAAGCTGTTCGTCATCTTGTTTCTGTCATTCTCTGATTGAGCCTGATGATGACCAGTGTAACTGATTGAGATCGATGGCCTTGTACCATCTTTTGTGTATATTTTACCGTGAAATCACACATGCACACCCACACAGGCGCGAGGCGGCCATGGGAAGGCTGGAGTATCACTTACATACATACACCCACAAACACCCACACCCACACCCACACACACCCACAAACACACACACACACACACACACACACACACACACACACACACACACACACACACACACACACACACACACACACACACACACACACACACACACACACACACACACACACACACACACACACACACACACACACACACAGACGGCCGTTGGAAGGCTGGAGTTGAACGGACAGATCAACACAACGTCACTTTCATCCGTCAACGTGATAAATGACATACGTAGCGACGTGCGACAGCGCTTTAAATGCTTCGTATTTATCATCCTAATACTTACACTAATATTTTTCCCTTTTTCGCAGCTTCGTCTAAAAGGGGAGGGCTTACGGTTGATTTCCATACAACTTAAGGAATTTGATGTTTGCAAAATGAAAATTCATTGCTGGTGTTGTAAAGATGTTAAAGTTGTGAGATAGCCTAATCTTCGATCATTATGTTTACTTTGATGTGAATAATTGTTAACACCTTATGTTTCCTTGTTGCATAAAATATCATTCAATTGATTATAAAACTTATTGGATATTTACCCTCAACATAACCATTTTTTAATATTTTAAATTATGAATTATTTTTTTTTCGCTGCAATTTGCTGTTCTTTGTGCGGATTTAATTATTTTCACATTTGATCGTCAATATAAAATACTGTTGATTATGTTTATTATATTTATCTCATCTTATACAACGGATAGATTATTTATTAAAGTTTTGAAGTTTAACAAACATAGTCAACAAAAATTCATTAAGGGCTAGATAAAAAATCCAGTTTTTAATCGAAACCAATACCAGGTTAAAGGCCAGTTACTAAAGTTATGGTTTGTCGTCTACTAATGCGTCAACATCGTCCACATTTGTTTACGCAAAACCAGTGTAAAACCAGTTGTGGTTGGTGATTAAAACATCCTCATACAGTTGGATATTGAACTCAACAAAGCAAATCCCGCCTTTCGGATAGCAGTCAGCAGCTATCCATAATCTGTGTACTATACGCAAAACAATAGGTTTTACAGTGATTTAAATTTTAAAAACCTAATAATTTCTCATTCATTTTATTCCTCATGTTGCTTGTCAAAATTCCAAATATATTATACAGGGTGAGTTTTAAATGTGATCCAGAAATAGATTGTGATCTTTAGATTTATCGTAGCAGGAGCTCCTTACGGCAAAGCAGAATTATTCAAGTAATCATTACTTAAGATGTATCGTCATAGATAGGAAACGCGCCTCGCCACGACATAAGGACTTTGGACAAGTTAGGCTGTCACATACAGCTGTCATAAAAATAGTAAATAAACTAACTGTAATATTGTATTTTTGAACTTAAAAATAGAAATGCATACAAGCAGTTACATAATAATTGTATAAGCTGTTATCCCTTAGTTTTATTATAATAAATACGTTTCATATTTCAAATACTACCTATAAATTATTTATTTGAAATGGCTATTACAGTTTAAGCAATCGAATACGTAAAATATGTTAAAAAAATTAAAGTTCAACATTTATTATATAACGTTAACATTTTAACATTTTTAAAGTTAGCGGTAATAAATGGTTGTTAATAAGAGAGCATGTTTTTAACCCCCCCCCCGTGGACGTACAATGCACATACTGATGGCGGGAAAAGAGAATTTATACACTTTCAACACAACTTTCATTTCTGTCGTCTCAATTTATACAATATAAAAACCACCAAGTCACATATTTTATATTTTGTAATTTCAAAAAAAAATTGCTTATGATTTTTGACAAATGTGGTAGTATAGTGCTGGAAACGAACTAACATTTTGTAATACTGCAATGTTAAAAATTACGTCTTTAGCAGATTTTTCCAGATAGGTAAATATACGTAAATTTCACCCGTATCATTCTTTCTGAAAATAAATATTAATATTAGAATAGACTATCAAATCCAAAGAAAATTATAAGGGACATACTTGAGCGTATACAATAGATATGTATGAAATATATTTACACAACGTACTTAATAGTAAAATTTTTATAGTACAATATAATATTAAATGAAACTCACAGTGGGAACAGCTTTGAATATATTTGGTATATGAAAGGCACCTTTATAAACATAACAGGGACTAAACAAATAACAACTTGAAATTCAATTAAATACAAAACTTTAAATATTTGAAAAATAGTGACTTCTAAAATTTTCTTATCAATTTTAAAGTAAGAAATTTAACCTATTTAACGAAACTCCGTGAGGTTTGTGTTGAGTTCCCTTATCAAAAAAAATAAAAAAAGTAACACAAAACCAAGTTAGTTTGTAATAGCCCAATAATTAAAATCTAATCAACAAAGTTTTTTGTTTTCGAATAAACCGTGCGTTATATCTACTTATAAATTAGAATATATGAAATAAAATTTGTATAAAAACAAACTACTAACTTCTTTTTGGTATTTATAAAACTAACTAATTGAAATCGTGCATTTCGTAAGAGGTTTTATAAATTATTATCTATATCCGAAAGTATAATTTATTTAATAATACCACACGCATTATCGAAGGGAAATAAAGAGGTTGTTCCATTTAAGTTTTAGATTCCGTAACTGAATAACCAGTGCATGTTTTATATGGCACCCTCCAAAATATAAAAGCCAACCCTCCGTTAGAGGATATTTTATGAGATCGTATAAAGATGACGTATAGTCCATTCAACAAGGCTTGTATAAAACGTCCGATGTATCCGTAGCCGAAAGGCAACACAAGGGCAATATAAGGCGCTATAAAAGTAAGCCAATGAAGCAGAGCGTGAAGCTGTCTCGGAACTGATATTAAAGATGGCGTCCACATCATATCACAGTCGCGCTCCATGTGAATTTAGTAAAAAATTTATATCGAGTAAAAGGGATATTCTATTTTTCCTGTAGAATGTGTTATTGCTGTAAATAGAATAAACTAAGACAACCAATATCAGTAGTATATGTATGTGGACTGATTAAATTTAACATATAAATTTATGAAATAATGTGAATTTGTTCCCTGTGGACTCCTAAACCACCTAACAGAAGTTATTGACACTTTGCACAGGTATTCAGTTTAAAGTATCTGACTATAGGACTATAGGAGTATAGAACTAAGGTCCTAGAACTTTAACCCTCTGGCCGTCAAAGTTTATATGCTATTCATATAAAATAAAGTTTTATCTGATTTTATAATATATATTGATTTAAATTATTGTAAAGAAATATTTGATTACTTGTATTGCGAGTTGAAACGTAAATGCTTTCATTAGTCAGTAATATTTTCTATTCATGGACGTAGCAACTCACATTGGGTATCTTTAGTTGTTTATAAAATGAACAACTAGGGAACCCCATGTCAGCTCCCTTGTTGCGTTCTCATCTTATAAAATTAGATTTCATTATATACTTAAAAGTTTATATTTTCTTTAGTATTTTTGTAAGTTTTTTTATTAATATAAGAGAAGTGTGTTCCCTATAAATTCAAATCAATGGATACTTTTTGTGTAAGAAACGTCCACTAAGTTACGTCCTGTTAGGTAAGCAATAAAACCCAAGAATGTAAATGAATGTATGTGCAGCGTTTTTGTGAACGCTTTTAAAAACAGTTGTGAAATCTAAGTATAAAGTGTTTTTATGTTCAAGTACATATAAATATGCTTTTCCATGTAAAAGTAGATGTAACAATTATTTAATAATTATTGAAATAATTCATTAACCATTTAGTTGCATTATAAACATGGGAATGAATATTTATCAATATGAAAAAAAGGATTAACAAGATAATTCGTTTTTGAAAAAAAATTTTATGAATATTTAATCTGACCTTTTCAGAAGTCTTGAACTTCATAATGAATTATTAATTACCCGACATGGTAATTTAATAACCATGAATTATTTATCGGTTTTGAAACACACTGAAATTGCATTGCTAATAATTACATTCATAATTATTGTTGCTGTGCCGATCTCTTTTTTACACACTGTACATTTACATGCGGTAAAATTAAACTTAATACAGAGGTTAATTTATTTAAAATACATTTTAATTTACTTTTGTAATACCTTAACTTTGTTTTAGACGTTACCTTCTTTAACGGCTATATATCTGAAACGCATTTTTCAAATAAATAATAACGGTTAATTGACATTCTTGATTCATTCTTTTAGTGTAGGATTTCTAGTAAGACAAAGTTTAAACATACTAAAACAGGATAGCATTTAGTATTATCATCGGAACAGATAGTTGAAAATGTCTTCAAAGAGCCTTTACTAAAACTAAAATTCTTCGGAATATCTTTTTAATGAAATTAAAACAAACAAACAAACTTTACGGATCTATTTTCTTTAAGAAAATTTCTATAAAACTTTAAAGTATGCATATACGTTATTTATTTATCATCGTTGATGATTACACAAAAATAAAGTAAAACATTTGACTTCGCTAAACAATTGTGCACGATCATGTTTGAGGTATTTCCTGGTTTGTACTATCTATTTTCTTTGAAAGCATTACTTTTAGTAACCCAATCATAATCACTGCTAAGTTAAGAATAGAGCCTACACACTTATATAATTAATTTAAACAACTAAATTCAATTTCACTTAGGACATGTAAAGTGTTAAAAGTACGCTTATCGAAATTAACCAATCGTTATTTAGCTCAAATATTGCTACCGTATATTGTGACATCACACATACACACCCACACACACGGCCGTGGGAAGGTTGGATTATCACTTATTTACAACCACACACACACACACACACACACACACACACAACACACACACACACACACACACACACACACACACACACACACACACACACACACACACACACACACACACACACACGCACACGCACACACACGCACAACCACAGACGGCCGTGGGAAGGCTGGAGTGGGTCGGACAGATCAACGCAGCGTCGCTTTCATCCGTCAACGTGATGAATGGCAAACGTAGCGACGAGCGACAGAGCTTTAAATACTTCTTATCTATCATCCTAATACTTGCACTAATCTTGCACTAAACACAGTACGTTGTCCAATGCTATTCTTATGGAAAATAAATACAATTTGATTTCTCGATTATTTATGAATGTATGTTGATAAAACTTGGTATGTGGCTTCACGTAGTACTGGTATATTGATATTTGCACAAAAAATTGATTTTTGTTTATTATTCCCGTAGCAGCAAACTTGCGTACTCAGCCTCCATGTTATTCTTATG
Source organism: Allygus modestus (assembly GCA_963675035.1). NCBI lineage: Eukaryota > Metazoa > Arthropoda > Insecta > Hemiptera > Cicadellidae > Allygus > Allygus modestus. Next base: position 133,775,999 of record OY776114.1, read on the forward strand.
GAGAATAAGTGAAATGTAATGAGTCCATTAATTATGAACATAAATTAATAAACTTGATATGTAGATTCACTTGGTTGAGTTATATTAATAATTGCCCATTATTGCAACCCATTTTTAGCGGATTTCCCCTATAGGAAAGAAGCTATTACCGTAGGTCTCATGGTAAGACATAAGCCCGAGACAATGATAACTTTTCGTTTTGAGGTCCCCAGATGCCAAAAAACACCATTTGTTTCCAAATTCTTTTATATATGTATATATATATATATATATATATATATATATATATGTTTGTGTCCGTAAGCACGATAACTCTCGTAAAAAAAGTCCGATCTTAATAAAATTTGGTACAAATATGTAAAGTACTATTTATTTGAACGATTTCGAAAACCAGACAAATTGCACCATCCGAAAGGGGGTTTTGGGGGGGTTTTGTACCCCAAAAATGGTTTTTTGGGGTTTTCAAATGTAATTTTGATTTAAATCAAATTTTAATTTATAACATTGAATTCAGCTTAAAAAAACAATCAATTTGATATTTTGATCATTGCTCTACGTCAATTGGTTACTGAGATATTACAAGTGCTTAACACAGTACGTTTTCCAATGTTATTCTTATGGAGAAAAAGGCAAATTTTATATCTCAGTTATTTATGAACATAAACTGACGAAACTTGGTATATCGCTTCATCTGGTTGTGGTTTGTTGATGTTTGAACAAAAAACCAATTTTTCGGCTATGGTTCCCAAAGCAGCAAACCTAGGTACTCGGTCCCCATGTTATTCTTATGGAGAATAATAAAAATGTTATATATCGCTTATTTATGAATGTATATGGATGAAACTTGGTATGTGACTTGACTTAGATGAGTTCTATTGATATTTGTATACAAATCCATTATTTTTTGTTCCTTTTTGCAGGAAACCTGCGTACTCATCCCTAATGTTATTCTTATAGAGAATAATGAATATTTTAAATATCGCTTTAAATATATTTATGATTATATTTCTTATGAATTCTGGTAAGAGGCATAATGTAATATTAAAACATATATATTCATTGGAAATTCGCTGAGTACGCAGGTTTTCTGCGACGGGGGTATTTTCCTTGTTGCAGCAAACCTGCTTACTCAGCCCCCATGTTACTCTTATGGGGAATAACTAAAATGTTACGTATCGCTCATTTATGATTGAATATTGATGAAACTTGGTATGTGGCTTCGCCTAGTTAAATTCTATTTATATTTGCATAAAAACCAATTGTTTGTGTTCCTTGTTTCAGCAAACCTACGTAATCATTACCAATGTTATTCTTATGGAGAACAATTAAAATCGCTTAGATGTGAATATATTTTTATGAAACTTGGTATGCGGCTTTATGTGGTATTAAGACATATATTATGCATTGGAAATTCACTGATTACGCAGGTTTGCTGCGACGGGGGTATTTTATATTTGAAATTAATAATAATTTTGTTTTGATGCAATTGGCTGTTTTATTGCGGGTGTTATGTGTGGATGTAATTATTTTCACATGTTATCATCAATAACAAATACTGTTGAGTATATTTATTTATCTTCTATCATAAAACGGATGAATTAAGTTGTGAAGTTGAACAAAAACAAAAATACCCCCGTCGCAGCAAACCTGCGTACTCAGAAAATTTCCAATGCATAATATATGTCTTAATATCATATAAAGCCGCATACCAAGTTTCATAAAAATATATTCATATATAAGCGATATATACAATTTTAATTATTCTCCATAAGAATAGCATTGGTGATGAGTACATAGGTTTGCTGAAACAAGGAACACAAACAATTGGTTTTTATGCAAATATAAATATAATTTAACCAGGTGAAGCCACATACCAAGTTTAATGAATATTCAATCACAAGTAAGCACTATATAACATTTTAATTATTCTCCATAAGAATAACATGGGAGATGAGTAAGCAGGTTTGCTGCAACAAGGAACTAAAAATATGGGTTTTTATGAACATATCAATATAACTCAACAAGGTAAAGCCACATACCAAGTTCCATTAGTTTATGTTCATAATTAAGGGAGTCATTACATTTTACTTATTCTCCATAAGAATAAAATGGGGGCTGAGTACGCAGGTTCACTGCTACGGGGATAATCAACAAAAAATCAATTTGTTGTGCAAATATCAATATACCAGTACTACGTGCCAAGTTTCATCAATATACATTCATTAATAATGGAGATATCAAATTTTATTTATTCTCCATAAGGATAACATTGGACAACGTACTGTGTTTAGCACTTTGAATATCTCTGCAACGGTTGGACGTAGAATCCCAATTTTAACACCAAAATGATTGTTTTGTGGAGCTGAGTTGATTGGTAAAAGCAAATGTGAAGTTTACATTAAAATTAACTTAGGAAAAGCCAAAAACCTTTTTCCCATAAGATTAACATGGGAGATTTTATGAGCAGGTTTTTTTGGATTTTCTCCGCAACCACTTAACCGAGCTTAATAATTCAAAATACTATACTATTTGTTTTTTTAAGCTCTATAACATGGTTTAAACCAAAACTAAGTGTTTTAAACATTTTAGGGTAAAAAATGCAAAAATTGATTTTTGGAAAATTTAAAGCCCCCATAAACCCCCCTTCCCATGGCCCGATTTTTATGGTTTTCGAACTTAAGGTCATAAATGTCACTTTACACATTTGAGCCAAATTTCATCGAAATCGGACGTTTTTTACTCAAGTTATCGCATTCACGGACACACACACACACACACACACACACACACACACACACATATATATATATATATATATATATATATATATATGCATACATATAAATTTGAACGCATAGTGTTTTAGTCATCTGGGGACATAACAAAAATTTTGTCATGGTCATGGGCTTAAATCTTACCATGAGACCTACGATAATAGTTTCTTCCCTATAGGGGAAATTCGCTAATAAAATAAATCTATTAAGGCCAAGACAAAAATCTTGTTTTTCAGTCGAAACTAAAAACAGGTTAAATACCAGTTAATCAAGTTGTGGTTTGTCGCCTACCAATGCAACGGCATCGGCAGCGTCCACATTTGTTCCGCAAAACAAGTGTAAAACTAGATGCGGTGGTGATTAAAACATTCTCGTACCATTGGATACTGAACAACAAAGCAAATCCCGCCTTTCAGGTGGTAGTCAGAAGCTTTCAATCATCTCTGCACTCGTTATATACGCAAAACCATCGACTTTAGAATGATATAAATTTTAACAACTAATCAAATTTCATTCATTTAATTTCTCATGTTGCTAGTTATGATTTTTGTATAATTAGTAATATATTATATAATTGTACATCAATGGCATTTCTATTTCAAAACATAATGTTTTAAACTACACAAATTAAAATGTATCGGTTATTTAACATCCCATATTTAAAATATTCATAAAAATGTTGTTAAATAAGGAGGTGCGAATTTTAAAATTCTGATAGCTTTCCTTAGATATTACGGTTGTAAAGATATTTTTCTTCAAAAATACGTAAATGGCCACCATTTTGAAATGGTGAGTGGAGGACACTTATTTTGACCTAATACAACATTGCACATAAAAATAACCCATAACATAAGCCCTTGAGAGCTGAGGAGTCTTCGAAGGTAGTGAGGAGCCGCACGGGATTTAAAATGAGTATCATGTATGTATGCATGTATGTATTACGTATGTGTGCCCTGGGATTATTAGTTGTCTACCTTTAAGCTCAGACAGTCTAATATTTGTTTGATGGATGCACACACGAGTAAAACAAATATTCACCTTTAGCTATTAATTTTAGTACGATTATTTTACAACGGACAATATATTGCTTTGCAAACTAATGTTTGTTTGTTTTCACAAACAAAACAAATATTTTCCCTGTATTTGCAGCAGTTACGAATGAACGTCAAGAGAAGTAAATTTAACAATAATATCTTTGGTATATCTTAATTTATTATTTACTCCATCGTATTTTCAATCTAATAAATACCGTATGAGAAACAATCAATGTTTCTAGGAGAGGAAATTTCTGGAAGGCAATCAGTTTGTTAAGTACAGTCTTTTATGTCCGATTTTATTGCTCCAAAAGTTCTTATTGACTTATTTAAGCTTATAAAAGCTGCTGGTAATTGGCGTTTTGTATTTAAGTAAACACAAACAAACGAGTTATTACTCAATTCATGTATTCAGTTACTTGGACCGCCTTTTAGTTAGCACCTTAAACGACATTTTATTGCGAAATTCTCATCAGGCTGTTTTACAAATCTTGAAAAATACATTATCTAAAACATTTATTTTTTTCGGGAGTAGGGTTGGTTGCTTGCTTAGCACTCATTCTACCAGTGCTACAAAGACCCGAGGGATACTAGTCCGCCCTTCAAGGAAGCAGGATTTGGTAAACATTAAACAATTGTAAATAAAAAGAATAATACAGTTTACGGATGTCCCATAAAATAGCCAAAAATATAAAGGTAATATCAAGTTATTGTCTTTTGACAGATTTAACCCCAAATAAAATTTAGGGATCTAGTTATTTCTTTTTATATTTAAGACTGGGTAGTTCAGAATTTAAGAGAGTAAAGTTATTTGGCTTTTGGGCTTTACTCATATAAGACTGTCACTTCAGATTGGGCAAGAAAACCCGTGACAAACATTGTCCACTCGTAATCTGCATGCCATAAGTTAGTGCGACCGTGCAAATCTTTAAGAATTTCAAAGAAGAATATATCTCGGAAACGATGCGAAGCATATCACTTTCCATAACCGAGGTCCACATGAAAGAGAATATCACCCCCACCCAAGAAACTTCGTACTACATTAAAATCTCGTCAGGATTCTGGAGAGGTCAACTTAACCATCAAATTCGTAACTGGAACTCCTACTATAGTGTCAAAAAACGTGTACTCTCCAACGGCAAGCAGCAAACTTCCCTCCATATCTATTGGCAAAATGTGAACGGGCTCCGCTCTAAGCTAGTTGATATTAAAAATAGTTTATCTTCCACTGTTAATGATGTTAACCTTTTGTGTGAATCAAGGCTCTCTCCCGACATTTTGGACTCTGAAGTTATTAGTGATACCAATTTCTTACTCCATAGGTGTGACAGATCTTTAGTGACCAGCCGCAAGCAGTCTGGGGGTGGATCTTTAATTGCAATCCGCAACAACATTCTCAATAGACGGATCTACTCAAGCTTAAACATCGAATGTGTCTTCGTTTTTATACTCTGGAACTCGACACCAACCTCCTGTTGGCTTGCGTCTACATTCCCCTGTCACGTCCATTTCCTGTGTACAGACACTTCTGTGATGCTGTCAGTGAAATATATGAACTGACCTACCATCCAAAGGAATTCTTCATCTTCGGTAATTTAAACTTGTCTATATTTTATTTTGACACTACCTCATCTGGTCTCCCTAGTCGCGCAGGAGGATATTGAATTTATTCTTTCACTTCATCAAGTTAATCACATTCGCAATCATAGAGGTGTAACCCTTGATCTCATCTTTTTCTCTGACCAGGAAACACAGGTTACCAAGTCCATTGATTGGTTAACCACCAGATGATCATCACCCCCCTCTAACTGCAGCTCTGTTAAATCATAAGATTGCTCTGCATGCTGAGAGCTATGTAGGCTATAACCTATGGAAATGCGACCTACCAAGCGTTCTTCTTCTCTAGAAGGAACAGATTTGAGCTTTATTGACCGGTTGATCCCAGTTGATGACAAGTTTGATAATTTGAAGAACATCTTGGAGAACCTAACTCTCCGTGCGAGCCCAATGAAAAATTATGGCGTTGCTCCTTTCCCTAAATAGTTCTCCAGTGACCTTAACAGGCTCATCATACAACAAACGATTGCCCATAAACGCTTTAAAAATACTGTTAATCTTGCCCATTATTACGAATTCTCTAACCTCAAAAATGTGTGTAGGTTGTTGGCCCAGGAATGCTGCAGATCATGCCTGACTAATGTTGAAGCAAACCTTTCCTCAAATACACGAGCCTTTTGGGTGGTCAAGGCCCAAAGGAGATCTTCGGATATGCCCCAGTGCCTTTTCCTTAATGAAAGGGAAGCCACTGATCCTTCAAGTAAATGTGAGCTTTTTTCCTCTTTCTTCAGCTCTGTCTTCTCCCCTTTATCCCTCTATACCACTGACTTTCGATACCCCGTCTCAGACTGCATCAGCACGATTAGAGTTAGCGAGGAGGAAGTCAGGCTCAAGCTGGAAAATCTGGATTCAAAAAAAGGAGCTAGCTTTAATAAAATACCTCCTTCAGTAATTCATCACTGTCGTGATCTTCTTGCGAGACCTGTCCAGGCACTTTTTAGTGAATCATTGGAAAAAGGCATATTTCCTAAAGCTTTGAATAATGGATATATCATTCCACTACATAAGGCTGGCGATCCCTCAAACATAAGGAACTATCGCCCGATTACCATTCACCCAGTCATAGGAAAGGTTTTTAAAAGCGTTGTACTGGACAAGATTAACCATCACGTCTCTAAATTCATTCATCCATCTCAACATGGCTTTGTACGCGGCTAGTTCACAGTCTCCAATCTTCTTCTCTTTCAAGAATACGTCTTGGCTACCTTTCACAAGATAAACAATCTGATGCTGGGTAAATCGACATGGCAAAGGAGTTCGACGAGGTTGTCCACTCCGTCCTTGTATCAAAGCTGGAGGGGTATGGTGTTGCTGGCCCACTACTGTCATGGATATCTGACTACCTGCATGGCCGTTTACTCACCGTCAGAATTGCTCCGTAACATTTCATGAGTTCTTACCATTTTCTGGGGTTCTGCAGGGCTCTTTGCTGGGCCCCTGCCTATTCAGTATCTTCATCAGTGACCTGCTCGAGTTAGTTTCTGTGAATGTTTTACAATTCGCCGATGACTTTATGATATTCACGGCAATCTCTTTACATGAAGACTCTCAAAACTTGCAACGGAGCCTATATGCAATCGAGAAATGGTGCACCAGTAACGGCATGTCTGTTAACCCCAGCAAATGTTGTTTGGGGTCTTCCACCGCGTCAAATCCCCAGTAGTAATTTTCTATCCCATCACGGACATCCAGATTCCAGTGGCTCAATGCATAAAGGACTTAGGTGTTAGCTTCGAAAGTAGCATGAGTTTATCCATCCATATTGACAACATCTGCAACCAGGCCAATAGGATGCTTGGATTTATTTCAAGATTCTCCAGAGGCATCAACAGTCCAGCTGTTGCTCTTCGCTCCCTTTATTGCTCTCTTGTAAGGCAACTTGTGGAGTATGCTAGCCCGGTGTGGTCCCCTTACACTGTTGGTGACAAAATCAGAATGGAGGCTCTGCAGCAGGGTTTTGTTCGTCTGGTTAGGGTCCGGCTCGGCTATGGTTACCTGGAGGTCCCCATCGAGGAATTGTCTGAAGTGATGAGTCTTCCTCCTCTCACCCTGAGACGCATTGTGGCTGATGTGGTTTACCTCCTGAAAATTATCAATGGCTATATTCAGTGCTTGGACCTCTTGGCTGGGACCAACTTTAGAGTTCCATCGAACACCAGATCTCATGAAAACCACTCCACCAACTACGATTATACCAGCCCACTGGCTCGCTTCGTTAGACTGGGGAATTGCGTGGCAGTTGATTATGACCTCTTCTTTGATAGTATGCAGCTGACTCGAAGACGGGCACTTACTCTTCTATCCTCCTTTAGCTGCTGTTACATGGGTGGTCCTGCCACAGCACCAAGAGCTGGTCTACTATTTAATTTGAAATTTTGTTGTCCGATTGTTGTTATTGCTTATTATTGGTTTTTCTTGTATTTTAATCGTAAACTGTTTTAAAATAATTTATTTGTTAATTTTGCTGTCTATTGTCTTTATTGTTCATATTTATTGCACTGCTTTGTTACATTTTGTTTTTATAACAATTTGTTATATTTCCTTGAGCATTCGATCAATTCTTTCTGGTATTAAGTATTTTGTTATGATTTAATGTTTTTGCTATCCTGCATCATTTTATATTTTGTAAATTGGCTGCTTGCCGTTGATGAATAAAATAAAAGACAAAATTTACAAATCTCAAGGGAAATCTTTATTTTTTAATCCGTCTAGACATAGGAATTCCATTACATATTGTCTTGCAACAAATTTTTACTAAGTGTGTGCTTTCTGCTCTTAGCTATCCAAGGATCGGTCTGAGCCCCTTTATGAACGTAAGATATCAGGAGCTCAGCACTGGTTGACCAGGGATTTGTGTAATCCTCATAACGATCCCAGCAGGACACAAGATGATATATTGCGTCCTGTCCACACAGGATAATTACCCCAAGTCTCTTGACAAACTGGATATATTAAACTTTAAACCCTGAAGAATTTAGTTCTGACTATTTTAAGTGGTTGTAATGCGTCTAAGATAACATCTAGAACGTCCTGTATTTTTTCCATTGTAATGAAAAAGGTGTTTAAAAGTATTGAGTAGGGGTTTGCCCTTCCCAATGTTAGGAAGTAAATTTGTAGGTAAAGTAGTTTACCTCTAACAATTATTACATAACTCCCTTTTATATATTGGATATTTCCTTTCATGCCATTCATCCATACCATTCCTTTTTAAATAGGTAATATGCACAATCTTCATTAATAAACAAGCACTGGATAAAACAAGGTTTTTCGATGATTAATTTTTATACAGTTTTAAAGAGGCCCACACTTCTCAACGATTTCCAGTGTTTACATTTTTGTGTTCACAACAGATATTTTTAAGTGTTTTTACAATGATTTTTCAAACTGAAAAAAATGTTACACATGTCTGTGCTTTCATGAAAATCTCTATGGAAAAGTTGAATCTTTAAATGAACTCTCAACTATAACCGATGACCAAATGTTTTATTCTGGTCAGTAAATAACTATACAAAATGTATGTCAGTAAAATTGAAGTCGTGTTATATTGTTTTAAGTACTTTTCTTTAAATTTTTTTTAACCTTGTCCCCCTGATCATCTTCGATAGTTCCAAATGTCTTGAAATACATTATAGAAAGATCAATTAGAAAATAGTATCTTGTTACATTGAATATAGAATAAATAACAAAATTGTTTGTCAAGTTATTTTTATATATTTATTTTGTTTCATTTTGTATTTATTTATTTCTTACTGACCACAACAATTCGGTATCAAACAAATTTCCCATAAATGTTTTACATGCATATAATGTCAGGAAATATAATGCTAAGTTTGTAACACTTTTTTACAAACAATAAAATGTTTGTATTTGAAGGTTATTAACATATGATCATCTTTATTTGAACGCTACTGAAAGAAACAGTTTGTCCTATTCAATTATATACTCAACTCTAACACACACAAAAATTTAATATTTGGATCTTACCTTTTTTTGCGTAACAATAATGTGCAGCTATCCTGTAAAAAATCAAGTATTGATAATAAAAAAAATTTTACTATTGAATTAGTAAATAAATATATTTTACATAAACAAGTTTAATGATTTAAGAATCGATATCCTATACTCTTATATTAGCAATGTTTGCTTGATTGTTTGGTTGGTTGGTTGCACAATTATCTCGAAAATGGCTCCGAGGATTTCCTTCAAATTTTGAAAATAACTAAGTAATTTTGTAAATATGTTCTATACAGGTCTCATCCCAGTAAAAATAAAATAATGTTAAAAACGAAATTAAAATTAAAAAAAAAACATTGGGCTTATGGAGTTAAAAATCAAAACAAAAGAATTGTAACGGCTGTTCATGATCAATCAGGGACTGTCAAAGTAATACTAAAATGTTTTTTATTATTATTAACACGTGGTTTCCTGAGAGCAGAGATTCAAAGATCTGAGTGAAGATTACATATATAGAGTAGTAAAATAAATCAAAGGGACATTGAGCTATAAATAACAACTGGGGTGACCTTAAAAAAATATAAAAGAGGCAAATGAGTTATAAACATCTGATTATCAGTAGGGAGAAGTGGTAAAATATTACTCCAAGTCATCGAAACAAACTGAGAGGCTTTCCCCCGAGCAAAGCTCGGCCCACAGGTACTTTAATTTAAGTGCATAAGTTGATACTATTATTGTAATTATGTTTTTAAATAACTAGCTTATTGTTATGTTTTTCTATATCGCTTCGTGTTTACCTCATTACACATAATGCAATTTCAACGTGTAGTTTTTGCAGTGTCAAGTAATGAGTGCGACACCATCTACCATCTTCCGTCTACTAATATAAAACCTATGTATGTCTGTATATTCAGCTCAACTGTCTTTATTAGGATGCATGCAAACACTGTAGTGAGCAATTAGGGAGAAATAAAGTTTTCACGAGTAGTAAACGTATAGATAATCTAAACAATTGAACAGAAACAAATAAGCACAAATACAGTATGCGCCAAAATAAACTTAACTGAAAATGTAAAATTTTATTTGACATAGCTGTACCAACATATTTTCATAGTTTTACAAACACATACAAGTAAAAGGAAGCAAAATCGGTTAAACTTGGTAAACAACATATTCAATATGACCTCCGTTCAGTTTTAGACAACCCTCGTACCGTTGTTGAAGATTTTGAAACATTTTGGTGAAGAGGGGTTGTTGCATGCTCCTTATACACATATTTATTTTTTCCTTGAGTTGTAGGATGGTGTCTGGAGGGTCATCACGGAAAATCTTCTCCTTTAACACTAATAATCACAGCAATACTAGTGGGCCTTTTTGAAAATGTTCCTGGAAACGTAATGCAGTGTGACAAACTTGGCCCAACCGCGCGTCCGATTCCGTATGAGAGAAACTAATGCTCTACGATAAACGATTTCTCTGCAGTAGTTAGCACCATGTCAGAAAAAACTAACCTCAAATAAGAAAAAAATAATAAACACGAAGACGTGGCAAAAATTAAAAGTTGATACAGCTGATCGGGAATGCAACTACAGCTGATTCAGTTTCAGTACTGTTTATTTTGGCGAATACTGTATCAAACGTCTGCTGTGTTGTCTTGGCTATTAACTTGATTATTTTTTGATTTTATAAGTCCGGATGTAAAATAACTATGAACGAGTATTAAAAAAGTGGTATTTATGTTGGTAAATTCATAATAACTCAGTTATTTCTTATCCAATTTCAGCAAAAACGTGTAGTTTGGTTTTTCTTACATTACCAAATGTTTTATTCCTACAAATCAGGTTAGATAATACAGGTTTTCCAAAAGGTTTACATACAAATTTAAATGGCTGTCATCTTGAATCTGATACAGTTAAATTAATCAAATATTATACACTTGTTGTGAGTCTTAAGATACGCGCTGGAGCAGAATTCAAATGTTCTATCTTAAATAGAAGCTGAGTTAATTGAAAACTTTTAAAAATTACAAACAGACCGACAGACAGAAAACTAGACATTTTAGACCCATGTTTGTACGGTATTTTATTATTCTCTCAACCTAAGGAACAAATACACAAAGTTTTTCCAGGTAGTACGAATACACCATGTATTATTCACATTATTTCACTATAGTACTCTAGTAAGATTACAAAGCTGTTTATACCCATTTGTATTACCAAAAGTGAAACAGCATTTTTATTTATAAAATTTATATTCTGTTTGCATCTGTATGACTTGTAACAAAATGCTGTTAAACAGATTAATACATCTCAAACATTGGGCATTATTTTACAATACAATTTGGAGGGTTACAAAAAAAATGAAGCCTTTAAACTACTAAATCTTATTCCCAGATGGATCTACAGGCGGGTCCCAGAGTTTATAAATATGCATTGTATAAACGTGATTCCGCCACCCGCGCAACTGAGGGAGCAATATCGGCAAATCAAACAACCGTTGTTTAGCAAGTTAAATGTACGATCAATGTTGACACAAGCCTTATATTAAACAAGTAACGGATGTTCCAAACCCCAATGTTTATAATTCGTGCTAAATTAATTCCTCACATTAATCCAAGTTAACATTATATTTATTACTAAACCGGTTTTTTACCTATGAGCTTTGTTGTAGTGCTGCTCTTCGATCAATGGGTTCGCGTTACACCTTTCGACCACTTATTGTTTGTGTGTTTCTGATTTTGTAACCACGTAACATTAGACATGTTTTATTTTAAATTATGAGATAAGACCACAACAACAAAACGCAAATACAGTGTTTACATTAAGGCTGCTTTTAGTTTTGGTTTATTTAACAAAACTGCATAAAGTTCCTGTACTTAAAAAATATTTGATAGTGTAGCTGCACAAAAAATACAAAAAACAACATGACTATCTTTAGTAACAAGTATAAAAATATATACCTGTGATTTATTTATAGACATTTATAGTATACAGGGTGTTTCAGGACTCCCTACCAATATTTTAGGATAATATTGTACACATACAAATAGACAAAAAGTTCTTATGAGTATATGTCCTAAAACTTATAGTTTTCCGTCTATCTGTCTGTATGTGTTTTGTACATAATTTTACATAACCTTTTAACCACTTAAGGTATCAACTTCAGAATCGGTACATGTATTAAAACTTATAAGACCTATTTTAGAGTGGAATATCAAGTTTTTACATTATACCATTTCAAAATGGTGGCCATTTTAGTTTTTCAAAGCTAAATATCTTAACAACCGTAATATTTATGAAAAAAAAAACATAAAAATCAAAAACGTTGTGTCGTTTTGTCCTAAAAATAATAGTATAACGATTTTAACTATACGATTTTAAATAACTGAGAAATTGAATTTTGTATAAGTTAAAACATGATGTCCAGAAATGGCAAAAACAACTTGTAAAAACTACAATTTCTCAGTCTTTTAAAATCGTTTAGTTAAAGTCTTCATATTATTATTTTTAGAGGAAAATGACACAACATTTTAGATTATTACGCTTTTTTCTTAAATATTACGTTTTTTTAGATATATAGCTTTGAAAAACTAAATGGGCCACCATTTTGAAATGGTATAAGGAAGAAACTTGGTATTCCGTCGTAAAATAGGTCTTACAATTTTTAATAGATGTACCAAGTTTGAAGTTAATACCTTTTGTATTTAAAAAGTTATGTTAAATTATGTACAAAACACATACAGACAGATAGACGGAAAACTATACATTTTAGGATATATGGAAATAAGATTTCTTTTGCCTATTTTTATGTGCACAGTATTATAATAAAATGTTTGTAGGAAGATCTGAAAAACCCTGTATATGTATATATAACATCAAAATCAAACCAAAATTTAAAATCTATGATTTTTTTTTAATAGGACTTCAATTAGACTTAATTAGTGATTTAATTCCAAGTGAAAATTATAAGATAAAATTACAATATTTAATTTACCAAAATGTTAGTATTTATATTTTGGTTATCTACCACAACATGTATTTAATTATGATTTATTTAAATAAATAAATGTTTTATTTAGAAATTAATGTTTATTTTATTACTCTCAATTTATTAACATAGTCTTGGAAAACTGAATACTGGGTTTCCAAAGCTGATTTAAAAAAACGAGAGTATTTAAATTTAAATCAACAGTCATCAAATAAAACACTTAAATAATTTAAACACAACAAAATATTGTTCATTATTCCCAAAATAACGACCGTTTAAAATGGTTGTAATATTTCAATCGAAAGTTCATTAAACAACGCTTTGTTAACACCAAATGAATAGAACGTGAGAGCAATTTATTAGCAAGAGTCGCCATTTACTTTTTAATTTACCAATTTCCAACAATATATGATGGGTTTTGTTCACCTGCTCCACGCTTTATTTATTGATTGAGTAAGCCTTATTTAAATCCAGGCTGATGATCCAGGGTGTGACTGTTTAAAACTGATCAATTTGTACCATCTGTTTTATATTTACCGCCTTGTATGTAGGCCTAGTATAAGTACAGTATAAGTGTAAATATATTTTGTAGTTTTGTGAGACGGATTTAATTTTATCCTATTTATTTGTAACACGTAACATGCTACTTTATAAATTATTTTTTAAAATAACAGATACGGCCTAGTTTTATGCTTGTGAACCGTTTGGAGTGAATAACAGAAACACAGTAATATGTGTTCTATTGTAAGTGTGTTGGTAAAAAACAAATAATAATACCAGTGAAAACCAAATTTTAAAAGCTATTTTAGTCGTAAACACATAAATTTCAATTTCCGTAGATAGCAAACCCAGAAAACGTGGACCAACTGTCCTTCCAGAGATTTCAAATCATTAACTGTATTTAAAAGTATGATTTTCATTGTGTTAAATTTCAATAATGCTAATCACACATTGTGATATTTCTATTTGTTCAATACTTGTATCAAATGAAGATGATAATTCAAGCCTGATGATTTGATGTGATTTTTTTATAAGGACTTGGATCTTTTCCAGTTGTCTAAAGTTTTTTGACAATCTTACGATAGGCTGGAATCATAATATTGGTCAAATAAACTTAAATAAGCTAAAATACTTAGAAAAATCACCCGTAAAGCTTGTTTACGACTGAAGTCATATCAATGGCAGGTTTACCTTGGCATTAGCGATAACGAAGGGAAGTTAAAACTCGATTAGTGGTTAATGAAGAAGGCTTTGTTTATGGAGGAGGGCTCTGAAGCAATTATTAATCAATCGGGGGTGCCGATATTTAAATAAGCTTGATTTTTTCCTTAAACTTAATATATATTAAATGAAAATGCAGTAGTACTATGTTTAAATTGGGTTAACACCAATGGAACAAGGACAGTCAAACTAATTTAAACAATATATTTAAGTGTTTTGAAGTAGTTTATAATAAAATATTAAATATTTAAAAATTGAATAGTTTTACAAAATAATAATTTATCTTTTTAAATTGTAACTGCAATAATTGATAACGGTGTCATTCAAAGAAACAAATTTTGAAATGGATACGCATTATTATTAAACAATAAACTTGAAAATAAATACAAAATAATTTTAATAAACTTAGTACCTCTAATATTTACAACTTTATAAAAGTGATGAAAAACTGTATTACCACGTTGTGGTATCAGAGGGACAAAGTCACTCGGTATAGGATGACACCTGTGCGATAAATCAAAGGGCGAACCAGCCACAGAGATTGTACAGCGCACCTTTCGTCTGTTGAGGATGCATTTACTCTCGTATAGGGAATATTTTATTCTTCATAGTGGTTTGGCTATCAGAATATAACTAGGTGTACGCTCATTCTTCCCGTAAGAGGATGAACATAGACTGAATTTTTAAAGATATATTTGAATTGACATGTTACATATTTAGCTTTTGTTAACTTACACCTTTTTTAGCCAAACACTTTTACAATAGGCCAACAAATATCTAGACCATATGCAACATATCTAAATAATTATAATATTTTTAAATTGTAATCTGACAGAGAGAGATTATAATATGTGAATGTACGAGCACAAATACTATTGATTTCAACAGTTTACTTGTATTTAAAAATACTTAGAGAAAATTTGAATTGATATATCATGAAGCTAAGGAGCTTTACAAAGGTCCGCAAGCAAACGGTAACGTGTCTACTAAAATAGGTTACAAATTTAAGAGATGAGAGACAACCGACAAAATTTGAAGTACCAACTATCATACTAATCATTCTAATATTATAAAGCTGAAAGTTTGTCAGTTTGTTGTTTGTTTGTTTATTAGTTTGTGGCTCTAACTACTAAACCGATTTAGCTGATTTGGTAGGAAAATTGCTAGTATCCTAAAGTAACATATAGGCCTATTCACGTTTTAAAATTCCTTTATGGTTTATCCCTAATGGCTACTAAACTTCCCATTTTATTCTTATGGACATTAACATTTACTGGATCAGCTTATAACTACAACAGGTGTTCTGCATTTTATATTTTGAGTTTATTTATTTGTTTATATTTTGGTTTACATTGTTTTGCACGTTTAACCACGAAGGTACCTGTATCACAATAATGCCGGGGAAACGTAAATAAAGTTTGTCTCAAGGGTTGAAAATCCCGATTTATTAAAGTGGTTAGAAGTCAAGAAACGTAAAACACACATGTAAAGCTTTACGGTAGGCAGCACACTGAGCAAAAGAAACGACAGAAGGAACATAAAGGGCATTTGTTTATTATATTAATTACTGAACATTATATTGTTTTCAGAACAATTATACCAGGTACTTGTGTAAAATCGTATAATAAAATACACAAACACACATATTGCTTAGACTTGCTTAACGGAAATAAATTCTTGATTGTTAAGGAAAGGGAGGAACACCAAAAATACTTGCAACTCATCCCTGGACAAAGGTACAGCAAGCGTCTGATCAAAGATTCAAGCCAAGCCTTAACAAAATATTTTCTTCTAGAGAGGAAAACTGAGGCTAGCTGTAGAAATTTTAACCTGACACGACTTCTTTAGGAAACATTTACAAACAGTCCAGCTCCTTTATGGAAATACTGTCTGATGGTCATGTGGGCAGTTTGATGAAACCCCTATGCACATCATATTTGAATGTAAGGCACTCAAAGCAAGAAAAATGCTCTTTGGAACCTCTTAAGTAAATTTATAAAAATTCCCTAAAATTCTAAAACTTATGCTTAAGCTATTAGTGGCTCAAGTTTAGGTAGGCAAGGCTAGGGCTCTGGAGTAGTACAATAAGCGGAAAGCCCAGACACTTGATTAGCGGGAGCTGGGCCGCAGCCCCTGCCTAAATATAATCTAATATCAATAATATTTGAATAAATAGTTAACATTGATTTTTATAGAATCCAGACTATTGATAATCGGCTGGTGTCCTCCACAGAGAAACAAAACTGCCTTTAAC
Organism: Allygus modestus; assembly: GCA_963675035.1. NCBI lineage: Eukaryota > Metazoa > Arthropoda > Insecta > Hemiptera > Cicadellidae > Allygus > Allygus modestus. The sequence goes on from OY776114.1 coordinate 133,792,840, forward strand.
GCATTCGACAGAGTTGTTCGCGGTGGTGGGCACTTCGTTTGCGCACGTGCAGTAAGGCCTTTTCCCCTCCACGCGTCTTAGTATGGTCTGCCTACCAATACAAATCTTTCTGTGAAAACACGTTTTCAATATTTTTGTCACATTTGTGCTGTTGTTGCAAATTAAATAAATAGTGAACATAACACATTTATTCATCGATTATAATACTTTTATTCTGACTACAGTGTTAATTATGTTTTATAGAAGAGTTTATAAAATCCAGCGCAAAGCTTATTAGTAGAGGCAAAGTGATAAACGGATAAACATGTAAGGTTACGTACGCCAGCGTTACGTGAACGTTTCGACGAGTCGCTCGGGACTTGGGAGAACGATATGCGGCGAAGCGGTAAGTCATTTAATGTAGGCCAAATTGTTAGCTGGAATAACACGAGCGGAAGCAAACTACGCATACACACTCTCGTGATCGTGTTCACTCGCCTAGACTCGGCTTGGACGGCAAATGTAAACAACATTAATCAAAATGTTCAATTTTAGTTACTATAGTTAATAATCGTTTATTTATAACGGTTTAATATTATTTCATAGAGCTGATTTTAAAAGTAAAAAAAGCAGAGTGAAAGTAAGCAAATCAGAGGTCATAACAGGCCATACGAAATTTATAGTTGAATGTTTAGTTATGGAACCGTTGGAGGAGAATATTGGTGGGAGGTATTCCCTATCTCTCCCCCCTATGAAACTTACCTCAACTTTAGAGTAAATTTATCTCTGAAGTTTACCTTCCTAGCACTGTGAACAGACCTTTACTAAAGAAACTTTGTGTTGCACAATTTTAAAAGATCGTCACAATTACGAGAAAGGAGAGGGAAGAGTTACAATTAGACACAGTGTTATCTACTGACCCTATCGGTAACGCATCCGACCAACAGCGATCCAACGCCGATAAATAAGGATTTGCCGACATTTTGTCTGACGGTTGAATGACGCAGCATTCATGTGTCGTTATTAAACATCCCGTGCTGTGCTTTGTAACAGCATGAAGATTCATTGCATCCATTAAGTTTCCATTTAATAGAGCAACATTCAAATTGGGATATCATATAAATTCATTGCAATATTTCGTTTGTTAGTGCCGTAACAAGGAACATCGATAACAGAAGATATATCGTTCGTGGTATATTGCAACGAACTTACAAATATTAAAATTAATACTAAATATACTAAATTAATATTAACTATTGTCTTGAAAAGTTTAATACATAAATTTGAAAGCCCTCACTTGCTAAAACTCAAAATTAAACTATACTTGTTCGCTATTACACCATAAGACATCTAAGACGCCGATATGTAAGGTAAATAGAAATATAAATATAATGCCTCAATTTTCTTAACAAAGGGCCTTCTTAACACACTTGGGTTCTTATGTTGGTCTTATAGAAGATTACCGTTATATTATTATTATTTTATGTTATGACCTTCATTTTACCACTTTAGTAATATTATTCTGGGGGTTATCTGCTATCTCTCAGCCCATTATTTCTTTATCCGCTGGGATCGTAATTTCCTTTCTGCATCTGGAATCACTCTTCCTGTCTTGTCTGTTTACTCTGGTTAGCAGTCTAATCCGTTTTTCGTTAATGTTTTAGCGAATTTCCCCTATAGGGAAGAAGCTATTACCATAGGTGGCATGGTAAGACTTAAGTCCGAGACCATGATAACTTTTTGTTTTGAGGTCCCTAGATGCCAAATACACTATTCGTTCAAATTTATATATATGTACTTATATATTTCTATACATATATATATCTATATACATATATATATCTATATACATATATATGTGTGTGTGTGTGTGTCCGTTACCGCGATAACTTTTGGAAGAAGCGCCCGATTTTGATGAAATTTGGCAAAAATGTGGAGAGTAACATTTATGACTTTAGTTCGAAAACCAGATCGATCGGTCAATGGGAAGGGGGTTTTATAAAATTTTAAACACACTAGATTTTGGTTATATCCATTTTATAGAGCTTAAAAAACAAACAATTTAGTGTTTTGAATCATTAAGCTAGGTTTAGTGGTTGTGGAGAAAAGTAAAAAAATGTGTCCTTAAAATTTCCTATGTTAATCTTATGGGAATACGGTTTTTAGATGTTTCTCAGATAATTTCACTAAAAACTCCACGTTTCTTTCTACCAATCAGTTTAGCTCTACAAAACAATCATTTTGGCGTTTTAATTGTTGTTTACGTCCAGCCGTTGCAGTGATATTCAAAGTTTTAAACACAGTACATTGTCGAATAGATATATAGATGAAACTTGGTATGTGGCTTCATATAGTTGTGATATATTGATATTAGCACAAACAAGTTTTTTATTTTTCCCGGTAGCAGCAAACCTGCATACTCGGCCCCCATGTTATTCATAAGGAGAATAAGTAAAGTTTTAATCTCCCTTAGTTGTGAACCTAAATTAATAAAACTTGGTATGTAGCTTCACCTGGTTGAGTTATATTGATAATTGCAAAAAAACACATTTCTTATCTTCCTAGTTGCAGCAAACCTGCGTACTCAATTATAATGTTATTCTTATGGATAATAAATAAAATGCTATGTATCACATATTAATTAATGTATTTTTATGAAACTAGGTAAGTGGCTCTAGGTAGTAGTGATACCCATATATATACATTGGAAATTCGCTGATTTCGCAGGTTTGCTGCGACGGGGGTATTTATCTTATCCTTCAAATCTTTAAATGTGATCTGCAACTCTTTCATCATTCTAAAAACTATGTAATCCATTTTTACTTTCTCCCCCTATACATAGTATATGGAGAAAGTGTTGTTTTCGTAAAAATTTTCGAATTTTAGTTTTTAGTGGAAATATTTGTTTTGGTGCTGCCTGAACCCAAAAAAGTGGTTTTTACGTGATGTCTGTCTGTCTGTGTGTGTGTGTGTGTGTGTGTGTGTGTGTGTGTGTGTGTGTGTGTATGTGTGTGTGTGTGTGTGTGTGTGTGTGTGTGTGTGTGTGTGTGTGTGTGTGTGTGTGTGTGTGTGTGTGTGTGTGTGTGTGTGTGTGTGTGTGTGTGTGTGTGTGTGTGTGTGTGTGTGTGTGTTCCTGTGTGTGTGTGTGTGTGTGTGTCTGTGTGGATGTGTACAGAGCTAGAGCCCTAACCTATGGGCCGATTTTTATGAAATTTGGTATGTAGGTACTAATCCACGATATCCCCAGGCATTTTTTTCATTTTTTTGGATTTTTAATTTTTAAGGGTAATTATCCCCCGAAAACCGCCAAAAAGCATGACAAATCCAAATTTCTCAAAAACGGCTCTAACGATTTTGATTAAACTTTCGTGGTTTGTAGAACTTTAGGTTTGCAACAAAATGACACCACCTGCATTTCTGGAAAAATTCGGGTTCAGAAATTACAGGACTTAAAACATCCAAAATTCAATTTTTTAGATTTTTCATAAAAAATCATAAATGTTAAAAAAGATTACTATTCACCATTAAAAAGAGCTCAAAAAACTAAATAAAGTAGTATTTTCAATTACTATTCTACGATTGCTAGTTACGGAGAAAATTGAAATTTTCATTTAGCGGTAAATACAGTACGTTGTCCAATGTTATTCTTATGGGGAATACAAATATAATTATTTCTCTCTTATTTACTGATCAATTTCATTAAAATTTGATATGCAGGTCAAGTTAGCATTGACCAACAGATGATGTTCGAAATGTGTTGCTATTTAACCCTGGGGGGGCAAGGGGGCATTTCCCCTCTCAAAACCACTGTGTGTAGCAACTGACTCTAAAGTGCCTCCCAAAAAGGGATTTGGGTAGATATTTCTGAAAACAACTATTTTAGACAATTTTCTGTACATTTATCTATACTTCATATTCTATATTTAGTAAATAACAAATATTTTTGTCATTAAAGTTAGGCTAAAAGGGAGAAAGTATGTATCAGTTTCCTGATACCGTTTATTATGTTCGTTTTACTCTTCCATACAGTTTTATTCAATTTTAACTTTCTATTATTATTTTATTATTTAACTGTTACATTATTTTGACTATTTTTTTTTTCATCTTAATTTTTAATTAGGACTGTTGAACGGGTTCACCATAAATTTAAGTTCAAACCATTGTCACATTTTTAGCAGTGCGAGTTTAATGCTGAAAAAGATTTTCCCTTTATGAAGATTATGAGAAGGATCCCAAACGGTTCTCTCTTCATGGATTTTATTAGCATATATTATTAGAACATACTATAAATTTTAACGCGGAAAATCTATAAATGAATCAGTTAACTCATAATTATGGATTCAAATGGACAGATATTTTAAACGTTAAATAACGTCAACCTTACAACACGTCCAATTATAAGAAACACCTGTTTGATGAATTAACACATTATGCTTGGTGTGATGTTGAACTAAACAAAATACCGGTTAGCAGGTTGTCAGTTTATTTGACCGAACGTGAGAGAAGACCTAAGGGAGTGCTAATCCAGTGTCGACACGTCGTGATAAATCATATTGTATATCATGCTGTGGTCGTTATGGGGTTACACTAATCCTTGTTCCACCAATGCGGCTCTGACATCTAGTACTGTTACAGTGGCAGAACAATACCTTGGCCAGCGAAGCGCATAAAGTGAAATTTTATATTAATTATTCCACAAGCACTATGCTAATTTTACCCATGCCACAGTAAATATACGGTTTATTTTATGTATTTTCCATCTGTTTTAGCGAATTTCCCCAATAAGAAGAAACTATTACCGTAGGTTTCATGGTAAGACTTAAGCCCGAGACCATGATAACTCTTTGTTTTGAGGTCCCCAGATGTGAAAAACACTATTCGTTCAAATTTATATGTATATATATATACAAATATATATACATACCAACAACTTTTCCAAAAATCAGTTTTTTGCATTTTTCACCCTACAATTTTTAAAACACTCAATTTTTGCGTTGACCATTTTATAGAGCTTAAAAAACAAATAATTTAGTATTTTTAATCATTAACCTAGGTTAAATGGTTGTGGATAAAATCCAAAAAAACGTGTTCATAAAATCTGGCATGTTAATCTTAAGGGAAATTGGTTTTTAGCTTTTCCTCAGTTAATTTTACTGTGAACTTCACATTTGGTTTTTCTCAATCAGTTGAGCTCTACAAAACAACCATTTTGGTGTTTAAATGTGCCAACCGTTGCCGAGATATTCAAAGTGATAAACTCGTACGCACACACAACACAGTACTACACAACGCACTCGAACGCACAACACTCGTAAACATAGTACGTTTTCCAATGTTATCCTTATGGAGAATAATTAAAATTTGATGTCTAGATTGTTTATGAACATAAATTGATGAAACTTGGTACGTGGCCTCACCTAGTACTGGTTTATTGATATTTGCACAACAAATTGATTTTTTGTTAATTATCCCCGTAGCAACAAACCTACTTACTCAGTCATAATATTTTCTTATGGAGAATAAGTAAAGTTTTATATCTCCCTTAATTATGAACATAATTTATTAAAACTTGGTATGAAGTAACCTGGTTAAGTTATATTGATAACTGCTTCAAAACACATTACTTATATTTCTCGTTGAAGCAAACCTGCGTACTCAGCCCTAATGTTATTCTTATGGAGAATAAATAAATTGCTATGAATCCCTTATTTATAAATGTAATTTTATGAAACTTGGTAAATGACTTTATGTGGTAGTAAGAAACATATACATGCATTGCAAATTCGCTGAGTATGTAGGTTTGCTGCGACGGGGCATTTTAAATCTTAAAAAAGTTTAGATAATTTTCTTTTATTCAAATATCAGTATCAATCTCTAGACTGGTCTGGATCAAATAAAAGGTTAATCTTTGACCACCAAGTTTGAGGTTGGACATAGACAATTAATTATTGTTATACATTTATTAAAGATTTTATCAATAAGATTATCATAAAAATCTAAAAAAATATTGTTATACCATATTATTGCAAACAAATATTATTATATATTATTTGTTATTACTATTACATTTTCTTTGATTTAGATGTATACAAGATTTCATCATTAAATATCAATTTATAAAATATTTTGTAGTTCCTAAGTCAAACATATTTACACAATTTTGGATTCTTTTGGACAGAAACGGGTTTTCTCTATTTATTTGCATAACACACAAATGAATCTAGTCAAGAGGTTTGCGTCTGAGAAGAAACTACGGATATACAATGGTATCTGTTAAAACCATTCAAAACTTTATTGTAAGCCTATATGGCACCAACTAAAGCAACAAAATTCACTTGTCTTTATTCAGTTACCTAAATTTACAGACTTGACTTTTAAAAAGTGAATCCTTGAAGTGTACTGTTTTATAGAAAAGGAAAATTTTAAACTAAAAAAGCGCAATTTTAATTCAGGTTTCATAATGATTTGTGTCATCCCTTAGCAATAAAAAAAAATTCAATAAATGACTTTATTGAAGTTGATAAGAACTTCGCAGCAATAAAGTTAGAGTTAAAAGCCTCTACTTATAAAACTTATTGCCTTCGTAAAACCCTCTTAGAATTAATGATTACGTCCCTTTATAGTCAGATTTAACGATGAATATAAGTAAACAAGAACTACATTGGATAAATAGCACAAGAGCGTCTGCACTGTAAATTAATTAGTCTATTTGAATCACTTGGTAAAATCAACAACACAATAAAAATAATAATAATAATGTTGTTGTTCATTTAAATTATTTAATCATATCTAGTTTTAAACCTTTATATTTTAAATTCTAATATTACACTATTTTTAAATAAGATCCTTTAATCCACCCACCACCTCATTACAAAGTTCATAAATTTAATAACACGGTGACAATTCAATTTTTTTATTAGTTTTAAAGTACATCTCTGGTTGGAGCCGTAATGCTCGTTTTATATAACAAAATTACTGAAAAAAGATGGCAGCAAATTTAAAGTCCATATACATAGAGGCAAGTCTAAAAGGGTTATGTGTCAGTAGTAATGTTAATTTTGTCCTTATTTGTACTCATGTATAGCTAAACTATAAATTAAACTTCCTCTACTTATTTAAAAAATAATTGTTAACTAGCTGTACCAATTACCTTTTTATTAAATGATCAATTTTATTAATTAATATTTGTAAAATAATACATTGAAAAGTTAAAATGATGTTAATTCTAAAACAAATTCAATTCAATTTAGTGATTTTCATCAACTTTTTATTATTAGAAGTATTGTGTATTAACATTATTTTGAAATGATTAAATATTTCTACAAAAGCATTAGTAAATCATTTAAATAATACGAACTTTATGTTCTGACTAATTTTAAACAACATCAAGAGTTGTGCTTCAGATATGTGAATCCTCAACTCAGCAAGGAAGATTTTGCATAGTTTTTATTCACAGATTTGCGTGTTTAGAAATTAGTGCCAGGATGTGTATCCTTCAGTTGAAATTTGGACCGTGCAGGACGCTAGGTTCATTTTCACCCATCCAGCCAGGGATTTGCATATTTCCTATCCCAATTTTGTATTTTGAATACGTTTGCATGTATATTAGCATATACATCATTTTAAATTCAAAAGCTACATATATGACTAAGTAATTTCTTCTTTCTGAGATATAAAACAAACTATTCTTAGCCTAAAGCAAGAGTATTGATATATGAGATATAATAGTAAGCTTGAAATAGTGTCTGAAATAATTTAAAATTCATAACCCTACTGGTTTGATGAAGGGGATACACGCAGTTTATCAGGGGGAGGAAATAATTAACTTGAATTTGAAAAATCAAAGCAAGTTTATCAGAATGTTTATGTAAGTTTATCAATAAAGTTTTTAAATTAATCATGTGTGAATATAATGACAATGATTAGTAACTTATTAACACTAGTTCATCTTGAAATACTTCACATGTTTTCTTTTTAAACTTATATATTAAATACTAGATAATTCCCGCAGGCTTCGCCCTGAAAATGATTTATAAACACCCCGTCGCAGTAAACCTGCGTACTCAGCGAATTTACATTGAATATATATGTCTTGATAACACATTAAGCCACTTACCAGGATTCATAAGACATATATTCACAAATAAGCGATATTTAAAATATTAATTATTCTCCTTAAGAATAACATTAGGTACGGAGGTTTGCTGCAACCAGGAACACAGAATAATAGTTTGTTATACAAATATCAATAAAACTCATCTAATTGAAGTCCCATACCAAATTGCATCAATATAAATTCATAAGTGAGCGAAATAGAACATTTGAATTATTTTCCATAAGAATAACATGGGGACCGAGTACCTAGATTTGCTGCTACGGGAACCATATGCGAACAATTGTTTTTGTTTGTGCAAACAACAATTAACCACAATCAGGTGAATCCATATACCGAGTTTCGTTAATGTTCATAAATAAGCAAGATATACATTTTTATTTTTCTCCATAAGAATAACATTAGACAACGTACATTGCTTAGCACTTTCAATATCTCAGTAACCAATTGATGTAGAGCAATGATCAAAATACCAAATTCTTTGTTTTTTAAGCTGAATTTAAAGGTATAAATTAAAATTTGATTTACATTAAAAAGATATGTGAAAACCCAAAAAAAAACCAAAACCCCCCTTCGGATGGTGCGATTTGTCTGGTTTTCGAACTCGTTCAAATTAATTTTACTTTACACATTTTTACCAAATTTAATTAAGATCGGGCCTTTTTTACGAGAGTTATCGTGCTTATGGACACACATATATGTAGTGTGCACTGTATTCTCGTAGTTTCTCCGCGGTTCGAAAAGAACGAAGGACATACGAGCTTTTGCGCGAAGCTTCGGGATAATTCTACCACTTTCGATGGCGTTATTTCCCGGCTGTGTTCTTTCTTCTTCGAGCCTGCCTCGTTCTTTCTCATAGGCTCAGTAATCTTTGAGGAGGAAGGTCGTTCCTTGTTTCTTCTTTCCAGCTCCAAGATGATGTTTGGCTAGTAGGCTAATATTCACGGGGCCCAATTGACTGGCTGGTTTTCTGCCATTCCCCTCCAACATGAGCTGACGACATGAGCTGACGTCGTGGTCTGACGACATGAGCCACTGCGGGAGGCAGCCACGGCAACCTGTCGACTTTGTTGGTGCCTTCAACAACTCCTGACATGGCGGAAAACCACTGAAATTACCTGATACCCGAGACCACTCTTCTTCCCCGGTTGTCACTGGACCTGTATCACGAGTGCCGCCTTACTCAAACTTGGGCTGGAATTGTTACTCTTCCCGCGAGGTCAGTCCGTTCCATACATCTCATATTGCTTGTATCTGGAACCTACCCATCTACTGGCCATTTGAATATCTGCTGTCAACCAGTACCGTGAATTCAGCTAATTTGTTTGGACTTTTTCCCCACCTCATACTTGTAAATTCAGTTATAGCCTAGCTTATATTAATTTAGTTTTATGAACTTGTTTTTACCACAAGTTGTTTTATTTCCTATTAGGAGCCCGCCTCTGTCAGCAAAAGTTACCGGGTGTTTTTGGCAATTCAAATCTAAATTTTGCTGTGACTAACTTAATTTAATTTTTGTTTAGATAGGCCTAGCCTGAGTTAAAATTTTTCTCCCTCCGTTTTTTTTCAACAGTTATATATTTTTCAAAGTTTATTTTTTTAAATTCTAAATGGTTTACTTTCATTTCACTGCTCTAAGGCCTTCTGCTTCAAGCAGTTCCCCTGCAGTCGTCTCACTCGTTGGTTACTGCCTAAGATGGGATTTTTGTTTAACGTAACCTAACCGCTGTTGCGGAACGGTCGATTACATAGGCGATCACAAGTTGTTTAATTGTCTCTATGTGGTTTATTTATTGAATTTGTCAGTGTACTAGTCATGTTAGTGTTGTCATGTATTTTTTTGTAGTAAAATGTTCATTATTTATTTATTCGTCTTTTAACTGTAACTTCTCGATTTTCATGGTGGCCATCTCGATAGATAACAAAGTTAATAAATTTGATTCATGTGCACAATTATAATGCCTGTCATATGTTTTTACTGATATTTATCTGAAAAGCTTTTCATGCCGGACTTAGCAATTTATTTTGAAAACTTTAATAATATCATTTTTAATTAAACTTATAGAAATTTAAAATGAATTAATAACAACTACTTGCTGTTGTGATTTGCCGTATTTTGAAACTTTATTCAGTTTTGTTTAAACTTATATTTTTTGTAACTTAAATTAAATTAGTTCAGATTTAATATAATTGTTTTTTTTTATCTTAACGTTCATAAACTTAGAATCTGTTTTAATTCGATAGGCCTAGTTGTAAATGTTTACGAAAGTCCACTATTGTTCTATGCCATGAAGTTGTGTTTCGATTAATTTTAAACATTTCTGTCCAGTCAGCTCTGTGTTTGATTTGGGTCCTCCACATTTTCTGTTCCTTTGAACCGGTCTCTCCTTTCAACTTGCTTCCAGGGGCTTGGCCCCGTACAATTTTAAATGATACCTACGGTAATCGCTTCTTCCCTATAGTGAAAAAGCTATTAGTTCATAGGGGAAATTCGCTAAAACTATGACAGTTGTGTGTGCCGCATCTGTGGTTAGCCGAAGGAACTAATACGAATCAGGATAAGCTGTTTGCATTTTCATCAGCTTAAATAGAAATTAAAGCCCATAAGGAAAACATGGGAACTTTGTCGGGGTCTCTGGCGGAGCCCTAAGGTCAGATCAGAATGAAAACCATTTAGTTTTCTTATTTTATCCCTAAAGAATCAGTGTAAGGAAATTTAAACTGTCTATGTAAATGGGGAGTAAGAGAATTTGTGATGAGTGAGTGAGTGAGGGCTTTGCCTTTTATAGGTATTACATTATGACAACCCATAAAACCAATATATCTTTTCGAATTGTTAGTATTCTCTATTATCTTGATTACTTGCTTAACTTAAAATGTTAGATTTTTCCTAAGGTCTAGAACTATTGATTTCCCAAAAGCGGTTGACGTAGGCAATTTAGAACTTAGAGAACAATTCGGTCTGAAATCAGTCATTCAGTCAGACAAAGAGGTTTTATAGTATATAAACATTAATATAAACAATAGTAAATTTCATCACTAGGGCCAAAAGTGACGCTTTCCGATACGAGCTCAAGTTTAACGTCCGAGGCAAAGCCGAGGACGGAAAATGAGCGAGGATCGAAAAGCAACTTTTGGCCCGTGTGATGAACTATATTTTTTGTCATACTGCACAATATATTAAGCTAACTACTTCACAAAACTAAAATTGTAGAACTTGTTTACCTTTCAAATTTGTCTCCAAAAATGACTTGCATCTTGTTCTCGCTATTTAAAACACACAGCTGTTACAGATGTATTCAACTACCGTCTGTTTCGTTTTTGTTGGTGTTATGTTAGGTTAACTATAGCGACTGATATATCTAACGCTGTGGTCTATCATTAAACCGGCAACTATGAAACAATGAATTACAATCGATAAAATAATCGATTACTACTCTCGATTCAATCGACGTAGACACGTTTTCGGTTTTACTACAAACTATATAAACGGCAGAATTGGAACAGCTGATGACCTCGACACCAGCTGATTCTTTTCCGTCCTAGGACTGAAAGGAACTACTTTCGCCCCGCAACGCATGTATTGAAAACAGCCGTTTTCCAAGCAGTATGACGAAAAATGTTAAAATAAACAATACAGTTTGGGAATTACTGATTTATTATAATTATTAGCAAAAGTAGTAACAGTAAAAGGAGAAAATCGAAAGTTCTCCAAACTGACGATTCTTTAAAACGCACCCTTTAATTCACATTTAAGTATAGCATAAAATGGCCAGGAGTAGTGGTTGAGCACTTGGCTTTGAATCATAAGATCTCGGGTTCCATCCCTACCAATCCCACATAAAGCTTCCAGTACGTCCCCCTATCTAGTAAACTAAAATGGATAGGTTTAATGCGAGAATAACTATTTCCTTTGTGTTAAACTCTACTAAAAGGGACACAATAGGTAAACGAGTTCGTACGCAGCACGCTGACGTGAGGGAAGTGAATTCCCACATAAAAACTTTTAAAACTCAAAATCAGTGTAAAAAAAAAATTATTAAAATTGTTATTGAAATCTGAAAACATTGATTTTTTGGCTGTTCTGATACTCCTGGTTTCATTTACCTGCAACGCTGTTAATAAAATTCTGCGCATTATAATGTTAGGAAAAGATCCAGACAGGCTTGAAAGTATCTGGGGATGATAAAAATACTCTAACAAAGGAATAACAGGCGTTTCTAGTGTAAAACCCCCATAAGACAACGTACTGTGTTTAGTCGAAACACATTTTCTTTAATAACTCGGTAAATATTTATGCTAGAATGACAAGAGAGGGCCTAACACTTTTGCCTCACTAATTGCAATCTTTTCACATGCATTAATTTTACATCTAGGGCTTTTCTGACCCTTTTTGGGCCCAAAAACTCGAAATTTGAAAGATTAATCCCCAAAAAAGGGGTTTTGAGTTGTCCGATTGTTTTGCCCAACGAACTTGTCCAACTGATTACAGAAAGGAACGTCCCTACCAAATTTGAAGTAAATCGAACAGAAAGTGCGACCGCTAGAGTGCAAACACATATAGGTATACACATACAGTATATATATATGTATGTATATATATATATATAAAAAAATTTTGAACGACCCCCCAAAACGTGTTCAGGGGGTCACGTTAGGAACTTCTATGGTGGTCCAGGGCTTAAGTTTCACCGTGCGGGTCATGCTAATAGTTCACTTTCCAAAGGAAATTCAATAATAACTTCCCTTAAACGTAACTACATGCCCGTTTTAATTTACGTTACTAAGTGATCTGAAGCCCCCCGCCCCCTGCCCCCTACCAATGTAAAAACGATGGTTTCGCGTTTAAACTGACTTAGCAGATGATTGATGGCCAGTTACTACTGACTGAAATGCAGATTTTTTAAATATTCAATACCCAACGATGCGTGGACTCTTAATCACCAACCGTGTTTCCTATTAGGCCTACATTTGTTTAAAATAAAAATATTTTGACTCAGTTTACGCATTGTTAGCTGCTTAGCTTCTACTTTACTAGTTTTCCTTAAAAAGTGAACTGTCATAACTCAGATAATCAAAACTGCTTTTAATTATGTTTATATTAATTTAGTTTTTAGCGAAGTTCCCCTATAGAGAAGAAGCTATTACCGTACGTCCCATGGTAAAACTTAAGCCCGAGACCTTGATTACTTTTTGTTTTGAGGCACCCAGATGCCAAAAACACTATTCGTTCAAATTCATATATATAAATATTGCTTGGCTTGTATATTAGGGCTACTAATATTATTATTTTTAAAAACATTATTGACAAGAACCCTTTTTTTGAAACATTTTGATTTGGACTTATATATATATGTCCGTTAACTCGATAACTTTTGAAAAAAACATCCAATTTCGATGAAATTTTGCACAAACGTGTAAAGCGACATCATGACTAAGTTCGAAAACCAGAATAATCGGACCATGGAAAGGAGGTTTAATGGGGGTTTTAAATTTTCCGAAAATCAGTTTTTTGAATTTTTACCCTAAAATGTTGTAAACACTCAATTTTGGTTTTGACCATTTTATAGAGCTTAAAAAATATGGTATTTTGAATTATTAACCTAGGTTAAGTGGTTGCGGAGGAAATCCAAAAAACGTGTTCATAAAATCTCCTATGTTAATCTTATGGGGGATATGTTTTTAGCATTTCTACAGTTAATTTTACTATAAACTTGACATTTGCTAATACCAATCGGTTCAGCTCAGCGAAACGATAATTTTGGTGTTTAAATTGTGATTATAGTCCATTCGTTGCAGAGATATTCAAAGTGCTAAACACAGTACGTTGTCCAATGTTATCCTTATGGAGAATAATGCAAATTTGATATCTCGATTATTTATGTATATGTTTATTGATGAAACTTCGTATGTGGCTTAAACTGGTACATTGATACCTACAAAAACAAATGATTTTTTGTTGACTGTCCCCATAGCAGCAAACCTACATACTCAGCCATTATGTTATTCTTATGGACAACAAGTAAAGTTTTATATCACCCTTGATTATAAACATAAATGATTCAAACTTTTTACGTAGCTTCACCTGGTTGAGTTATATCAATAATTGCATAAAAACACATTTTTTATATTTATTGTTACAGCAAACCTGCATACTCAGCCCTAATTTTATTCTTATGGAGAATAAATAAATTGCTATGTATCCCTTATTTATAAATGTAATTTTATGAAACTTGGTAAATGGCGTTATGTGGTAGTAAGAAACGTATACATGCAAAGCAAATTCGCTTAGAATGCAGGTTTTATGTGACGGGGGTATTTTACTTTTCGTAATATACAAATGGATTTGTGAAAGACTTTATAATACCAACTATGCTTTTCGACACTATGACAAACAAGGAACCCGGTATTTTCATACAAATCAGCCACAAATCTTTCCTTTTCAAATGAAGTTGCGTAAAGATAAAATAAGATTAGTGTAAGTATTAGGATGATAGATAAGATGCATTTAAAACGTTGTCGTTGGTTGCTACGTTTGTCATTCATCACGTTGACGGATGAAAGCGACGCGACGCTGCGTTGATCTGTCCGATCCACTCGAACCTTCCCACGGCCCTCTGTGCATGTGCGCGTTTGTGGGTGTGCCTGAGAGTATGTGTATATGTGTGTATGTGTTATGTGTGTATGTGTATATATGATACTCCCACCTTCCCACGGTCGTCTTAAGTTGTGAGTGACGAGTATTTATCACTTAGTGATATTTCAGTTAGTAAACGATTTATAAGACAATAGCCGATGTACCCGTTCTTCTCACAGGTGTTTTCTTTACCCGTTCTATAGTCAATGAAATTTGCATTTTAGTTAGCTTGAAACAGCTGTTCTTGCTTCTGTTCTTTAAGCTGTGAAATGGAAGTATCCACAGCTGTTCGCTTTACAGTTTCTGAATGATTACTTTCCTCTGAAATGTAAACATTGAAACTTAGGACGTTCACGGAACGTAGCCCGAGGGGATTTTAAGGAAGTGAATAGGCCTATGTGTTGCATGGGTTCAAGATTTACCTTTGTGTAAAGTTTCAGCCCAGTCAGTTCAGTAGTTTTTGCGTTTGCCCGGAACATTACACAGACACACAGACAGACAGACAGAAACCACCTCGTCTTATAATATTATAGGTAGATATTTTGTAAATGAACGAAGAATCTTTGATAAGTTCTTCATTCAAAGGATTTTGCTTTGCATTGACTAAACCTAATGATCTGTCTGTAAATGCATTATTGTTTAAATGCATTATAGGTGATTCATTGGTATAGAGGTCAAGAAGACAGACTCCTAAACTACGGCTCTGTTGTAGTCTCGAATCCTGGTCTTCGCAAACTGATTCTCCCAATGTAGTTTAACTAATATTAAAAACATTCGTTATTTGTATGTTTGTACGGTGGTAAATGAATTTAGTTGATTTTTTTAAATATAATAAAACCGCCCCAAAACTGCTTTGCAGGACATTTTGGTTATTTTTATTGTTGTTTTAATTAACTATCTAACTACAAACATAACTTCCAACTTTTAGTGTGTTAATTTCCTTTGTTGAACTTGAATCATTAATTTATCAGATAGTTGGTTAAAGGTCATACTCGTACCGTTTAACTAAATCAACCTTTTTTTATGAGCATTGCATTATGAATGATATAAAAAGATACAATATTTTAAATAAAATTAACTATGAAGGAATACTGAATTTTAAGTTGGATTTTATCGTTTAAGAAAATTTAAAAAAACAATTTTAAAGGAGGACAAATTAGTAAAGATATTAAACTCTACGGTTTAATGAGTAACAATGTTATCCAGTTGTGTTTTGAAAGCGATAAATAATTCATGATTATTAAATTACCATATCGGGTAGTTAATAATTCATTATGAAGTTTAAAACTTTTCTCAAAAGTCTAATTGCATATTCATTAAATCGATTTCCAATAATCGACGAACTTGTTTATCGCTTATTACAGTGGGATAATATTTATGGCTACATAATACAATTATCCGTATGCTTAAGAGGTAAAATTATTAAAATTCTTTTTATCTACGTTAGTATTAGTGGGTTTTGACCTTGTGTGAACTCTATTAACTCGTGGTTACGTTATGGGTACATTATGGGTACGTTATAGTTTTTTTATAAGTTGATACTTGCTTAACTTAGACAGTTTTGTATATATAAAAGAGGTTGGCACCTTTATATAGTCTGTTTGTCCACATAGACTATACATCTGTGCGTGGGACGTATCAGCAGAGCCGTTACAGTACGAGTTGAACAATACTGATAACATGTACATGCCGGGGCTGGGATTAGAACCCTCGACAAAGCCGCTGCCGTGGCTCCGGAGTCCGTCGCTTTGACCACTAGGCCTGCGACTCACCAGTTGCCAAAACAACTACATTTAATAATAATATTATATTTAAATTCCTAAACCACCTATGATATCTAACCTAGATGATATACAATTACTAAAAACTACAAATTACTTAATACACCATTTAAGAAAGGTTACTTTGAGGGGAGAACGAAAAAGACACCTAAACTTAATATTTAACTACATTCTCTTTACTTATGATAAAATCCCATGTAAATTGTGTTTTCCATAACTACCAAGGAAAGCATCATTATTGGAACTTATTAAAATGTTTAACAAATAGTAGCTCACCTTTCAGATTCAAATACTCAAACAAATAGTAAACAATTAAAAACATAATCATAAACAAACTGTATTTTCTAACTAAACGTTTTACTTTACAACAACAAAAACTATAACGTTGTCAATTTTATAGTATACTTATTTAGCCATTGTCCACTGCAAATTTCGTAATACAATTGATAAAAGACAAAATAATATTTTCTTTATTCACAAATTTACGAACATTTCAAAAGTTGGCTTTCACTCGGAGCGCGACGTGTGATATGATGTGGACGCCATCTTTAATATCAGTTCCGAGACAGCTTCACGCTCCGCTTCATTGGCTCACTTTTATAGCGCCTTATATTTCCCTAGTGTTGCCTTTCGGCTACGGATACATCGGACGTTTTATACGAGCCTTGTTGAATGGACTATACGTCATCTTTATACGATCTCATAAAATATACTCTAACGGAGGGTTAGCTTTCATATTTTGAAGGAATATTGGGAAAGCATTTACAGAATGTAGATAATTATTCTATCAGCATTCAACTTAAAAAGGTTCATTGCTGAAAAATGAATCAACCTTGGTGAATCTTAGACAGTAAAAAGGCCAAAGTATTCAGTGTTTTCTATCAAAATGTTGGTCAGTGATAACGCGCGTTGATACGCTTAAAATCGAAAACCTTTTTGCAATTTATTTACAGCTCTTACATTACTAAACATAAACTGTAAAATGTTGCGCTGTGATACCATGAGTGTTACATTCTCAGAGTTAATTTTAAAGTAATTCAATTGCATAATTGTAATTGCCTATGAATAACAAATGTTGATGAAACCTAAAAGCCATTACATGTCGTATATAAGAAATACGAGTACAGTTTTTTAGGTTATGTCACACAAAGTATTTTAACTCCCCTTCCCCACCAGCAGGTTGTTTGTATGTCCACGGGAACCCTGCAGGGGGTGGAAAATAAACTGTGTTCTGTGGCAACACTGTATTTCAGCAAACATTCTAACTGTTGCTTTTCCCAAACATAGTCGGGCTTTTTAAAACCCGACTTTTAAAACTTAACTGCTTTGTGTTATTATCATTTAACTTACTTCATTGTTGATAATTTATTTGAGGTAAAATATATCCATTCTTAATTAACCATTTTGCTAATTTCCAAAGGATATTGTTATACTAAACAACTCTAGAACTCAGGCATGGATCATAATCCATAAATTCGAAATAACCTGATAACTAATTTGCAAAGTGAAATAATTTATGTTAAAAATGTTTATGAAAAGTAAGTAGGAAATGAAAAAAACTCTATTAGTCACCATTTATCTACTAATATTGAAATTTAAGATAGTTCATATGGATATACACATTTCCTGTGTTGTGAATTAAAAATTTCAAACAAAAATATACCAAGTAAAAAAAGAAAATGTTATCATTAAAAATCGTTGTCCTATTTTTCCTTTTTATAAATACCATATACTTAATGATTTATTTAAACTATTGGACTAGTATAATGGAGACAATTTTAATCGTTCAGATTAAGTTATATATGCAGATAGACAATCGAAGAGTCGGATCACTGTCAGTTAACGTTTCAAATGTTTCCGCTAGTGACGTTTTAAAAAACCTCGCAGTGCTATTGTTTAGACTATTTTACAATAGATATTCTATCTTTGTTGTACCAACTAGCAAGTAACTATACACTATACATGTTAAATGCAATCATTCGTATTATTAATGTGTGGGAGAATTATGTCTGGGTCAGGAATGTAGTCAGTAATAATTAATATTAGTAATTATTAATCCCACAGAACTACGTCTACTTCTAACTGCTAGATTTTATTACTTAGTGGAGCTTCAACCTAAAAACTAAAAATTTTAAATATTTAAGATTCATATACGTGAGAAAGATATTAGGGACTTTACAATACTTTACGACAAATTTGCGATAAAGAGGAAAGTTTCGCAAAATTAAATAATGATCGCTAACAATTTTAAGTTAGTAGATTAGCTATATTTGGAAAAGTATATTTGTTGTCTTGTTTAAAAAAATATCCTAGTAGCCTACTGTTTAGTTTAATTTCCGATAAAATTATAGTAGGTAACACTCTATTTGTTTATCATTCATCGCATAGTTTTTAAACAAACAGATTTTGTTTCAGTGAACGTAGGATTTTAAGGAAGCAGGGCACAAACCGAACATAAAATTCCCCTACGAGGGTGAATTGGATGGTATCCAACTCATAACTGAAACGGGATGTTTACTGGATTTCCTTTTTACACACACTCCTTGTTTTTCACGAAGTAAAATGTGTTTTAAACGTCTAAATTTCATTTCATACAAAGAAAAACTGTTATTTTTATTTATTTTAGGATCACGTATATAAATGCACTGTTTATATGAACTCAGATTTGAATTTGTAAGGCAATAATTTTTCAATAAAATTGAATACCCTATACATTAAAAGTAAACCTTAGATTCCCGATACAAACTATGCAGATCTGGTATGTATTAGTTTCTACAATTTTTGCTTCGTTTGACTTGCTTCTACCGTCAAGCACCTGAAGTAAATCCCTCTCCTACTACATGTAACCTTAAATTATACAGTTTTACCGTCTAAGATGTATTAACTGAGCTAAATTTACTATTTAAGGTTTTATCGGATGCTAATATATGACAATAACAGTGTTTTGTTCATAAATTATAGCACCTTTATTATTGTTGGGTTTTTATCTATTTATTATGATACTGGCTTCTTTATACCTTGGTCAAATTAATACAAAATACACTCTAATTCTAACATGAATGACTCAAAATCCGAGTGAGATATCCTTGGAGTTACTTTATTGATTCTGTGAAAAAATTTATATTCAAAATTAAAATACACCCGTCACAGCAAACCTGCGTACTCAGCGAATTTCGAATCCATGCATATGTTTCTCACTACCACATAAAGCCACTTACCAAGTTTCATAATAATAAATAAATAAATAAGTGATCTATAGCATTTCATTTATTCTCCATAAGAATAACAGAGGACTGAGGACGAAGCTTTGCTGCATCAAGGAACACAAGAAATATTTTTTTATGCAATTATCAATATAACTCAACCAGGTGAAGCTACATACCAAGTTTTATTAATTTATGTTCAAGGGAGTCATTACAATTTACTTATTCTCCATAAGAATAACATTAGGGCTGAGTATGCAGGTTTGCTGCTACTGGGATAATAAACAAAAAAAATTGTTTGTGCAAACATCAATATACCAGTACTATGTAGAGCCACATACCAAGTTTCATCAATCTACATTCATAAACAATCGAGATATCAAATTTTATTTATTCTCCATAAGGATAACATTGGACAACGTACTGTGATTAGCACTTTGAATATCTCTGCGACGGTTGGACGTAGAATCACAATTTAAACACCAACATTATTTTTTGTAGAGCTGAATTGATTGGTAAAAGCAAATATGAAGTTTACATTAACATGAACTGAGGAAAAGCCAAAAACCTTTTTCCCATAAGATTAACATGGGAGATTTTATGAGCAGGTTTTTTTATTTTCTCCGCAACCTAGTTTAACCTAGGTTAATAATTTAAAATACTACATTATTTGTTTTTTAAGCTCTATAAAATGCTCAATTCCAAAATTAAGTGTTTTAAAAATTTTAGGGTGAAAAGTGCAAAAAACTGATTTTTGGAAAATTTAAAAACCCCATAAACCCCCCTTCTCATAGTCCGAGTTTTATGATTTTCGAACTTAAAGTCATGAATGTCAGTTTACAAATTTGAGCCAATTTCATCGAAATCGGACGTTTTTTACTCAAGTTATCATGTAAACGGACACACACACACACACATATATATATATATATATATATATATATAAATTTGAACAAATAGTGTTTTTGGCATCTGGGGACCTCAAAACAAAAAGTTATCATGGTGTCGAGCTTAAGTCTTACCATGAGACCTACAGTAATAGCTTCTTCACTAAAAGGGAAATTTGCTAAAATAAATATATGATTTGTGAACAATAAAGTCTTAAATAACTACCACTTATAACGCATAAAGTTTGCCCCTTTGTCTAAAACGTAATAAACTGTAAAACTGAACTTGTTTGTATATTGTACCGTTTCCGGATAATCAACTAATTCCATACACCAGCCTAAATATTCCATCCAGTGTAATTTCCTACTGATTTAATTCATTTGCAAACTTCACCCGAACGGCTCCTCCCACAGTGTAAGCTAATGACTCAGTCTGACGTGGATAATATAAATTGATTTTACAGTGGAGAGATTACTTAGTATTTATCAAAAAATTAACAATTATAAAATATAATAAACAATACAGTTAATTTTAAAGTCTTCTCATAATGTTGTATACAATTATATATATTAAAAATACTAAATTATGCGTTGTGTTCAAAACAAGGAACAGTATTAAGAATATAGAACTAAAAACAATTTGTTCCAATAAATATTTCTTCTATGTTTTTTTTTGTTTTAATTCATAAATATATCATAGTGCATTCCTTGCATAGTAGTATTAAATGGACATTGCGAAACTATAAAGGGTTGTCATATGTCCAAACGTAAATTAAAGTAGAAATATTCCACTACTTAGGATTCTTAAACATACGTAACAAATTAAAAATTTAAATTCAAAATATGTAATTGTTTGTGTAGTATAGCTCTTATGATATTTTTATTTTGCTTTTCATTTACTTTAACCTCTATATTTTCCCATACACAAATTGAGTTTCTGCCTTGGATGATACAATACATAGTTTGAAAATATGAGTATATATAAAATTACGAATATACCCTCAAATATGAGAATATTCTTCTTTTAGTATTATTGAAACCCTATAATTATTTAATATGAAACAAATAATTTGGGATTTGTAGTCTGAAATTATTAGTACCCAACCAAATACTGTTAAAAAGGTTTCAAACCAAAAAGGTTTTAACTAACGCCACTCTTTAAACTGTTTACACTTTTAAAGAGATTAATCTATTTTTTGTATGTTAGATGTTTGTGTGAATCCTCAAATATACCTACATATATAACTCTATGTTTGACAGTAAACATTTATTGTTATCCTTCGATGTGTAAACAGCAATAAAATGGTCCTTAAATTGTACAAACTGTAATGAAACGTAAATACTGTCAACAGAAATTTGAATCGGATGCGCTCGTCCCGATTAAGAGCTTCCGCCCTGCATCGATTTCAACGATATGACAGTTTTATGGGTTTTGTATTATTGTTTGTTAATGTATTTTTAAAAAGGTCAAAGCCATTTACTTGAATTTGATTATAATCGTTTCTTTTTTCAGTTATCATATCGGTTTTGAAAAATATAATCGTAAACGGCATAAAATCAATACATATCAACAACATATATTGTATTTGTGTACGTAAATAAGTTTAGCCAAAGAGTAAACTTGATAGCTGATAGTATAAGTAAACTGTTAAGATTCCATTATTTTCTTTAACAAAGTATTATTAATCAGAAATTTTAGATACATTAAAATTAAACTAATCTTAATATTTGTATACTATCGTTTATTTTTGTTTAATAACCAATAGAACCAAACAGCTAGTTACTTGGTCAGTTGCATAACCATTAAATGCTAATAATATTCTGTTTGGGTGGATTATTTTGTATGGGTTGTAAAGTTATTTAAACGTTTAAAGGAGTGAAATTAGAATTCGATTAAAGTTACAAGTTGTGATATTCGTGTGATGTTCGTTGTGACTGTGTGTGATATAATCAATATAAAAGATGAGAGAAAGGTTTTTAAACAATTATTGAAAACAATCATATTGGCTTGTATCGAATAAAATTAACTTTAAACAAATTAAAAATACCCCCGCTGCAGCAAACCTGCGTACTCAGCAAATTTCAAATGCATAATATATGTCTTAATACCACATAAAGCCGCATACCAAGTTTCATAAAAATATATTCACATATAAGCGATTTCAATTATTCTCCATTAGATTGGCTAAGGCAAGAATATATGGAAGTTCGTTATCATGGAACGAATCAACGTTATCACTTAATCGTGAAATCAACAGTTATTGATTCGGGACGAAGTGATTATGATATTTCTATTTGTTCAATAGTAATCAATAATGATGTTATGAAGACGCCAAATAATAATAATAAACTTGAAGTCAAGAAAATTTATTATGTTTCACTACGATATTTATTGAGTATTTGTGACTGGTCTCATTTGTTTAAATTATGTGTCCTTGGCATTTGATAGCTTTTTTTACATTTAAAAAAATTATATTGAAGAAGCGTTTTACTCAATCACAGCATAATTATAAGTTTAAGTTGTTGAAACCTTGGATGACATTAAATTTATCCAAACGTCTTAGTAACAGGAGTTTTCTATATAAGAAAGTAAAAAAGAAGCTTTCTGATAAAAAACTTCAACGCTACTTTAACACATTTTGCTTAAAACTAAAAGAGGATATTAAAAAAGGAAAGAATTTTTATTATTAAATAATTTGAAAAACATAGATTTGACATTAAGACGCAATGGAGGGTAACAAACAATGGTATTGGCAGGGAAAAGCAGAAACGGATAGCCAGCGAAATTCAGTCACAATGCAGACCGGGAGAATTAATAACTGACAGTTACGATATAGCTAATGAGTTTAATACTTTTTTGTAGACATAGTCAACCAATTGGGGACAACCCCTATGGTTACTGATAGTTTTAAAACATTGCCATATGTGGATTTATTTCCTAAATTAATAAGTAATCAACACATCTTTTTGAACCATGTGATTCAGCAGAAGTCGATAAAATTATAAAAATTTAAAACCAAATAAATCCCCAGGGATTGATGGTATTTCTGCATTTAATCTTAAGCAAGTTAGTGATGAAATATCTCCAGTTATAACTTTTCTTATAAATCTAGCATGGAATCGGGGATATTTCCTGATAGTTGAAAGGTCGCTGTAGTTATCCCACTGTTTAAAAAAGGTTCTGATCCGGATATTAATAATTATAGACCTATTTCCCTGTTGTCTGTTTTCCTTTCTAAAATTTTGGAGAAAGTTATCAAAAAACGTTTAATGAATTTATTTCAGCAAAATAATTTGTTATCAGAGAAAAAATTCGGTTTTGTAGAGGGAAAAGTAACAGAGGATGCTTTATTAAATTATTGTTCAGAGATATTTGAGGATCTTAATAAGGGGAGGAGCACAGCTGGTATTTTTGTTGATAATACTAAGGCTTTCAACTCAGTTGATCACATTGTTCCTTTATACATATTGTGGGATGCAGGAGTTCGAGGCATAGTTTGGAATTGGTTTGGTAGTTATTTAAGTAATAGAACTCAGTGTGTAACATTCAATGATATGCGTAGTTACTTTTTGTCCAAAAGGGCGGGAGTTCCTCAGGGCTCTGTTCTTGGGGCAATTCTGTTCTTAATTATGTTAATAATTTGTGTAATGGAAATTTTAAGGGGAAACTCACATGCTTTGCTGACGATACTGCTCTTTGTTAGCACAATATATGCCAGCTCTGAAGTTAATGGCACAGGATGATATTGATAAGATGAAATTCTGGTTTTATACTAGTAAAATATCTTCGAGATCTAAAATAAAATTTATCAGGTTTATTTTGAGGTTCAGTGATGATTTATTTGGACCTCTCTTTTTTAGATGTATTTGTTGTCTTTCAACTGTTAGTTATACTTCAATTAATAGCTTGAACAGTGAGCAAGTAAGTCACATAAAATATCTTGGTTTATCCATTGATGAAAACTGCGATTGGAAAGTTCATCTAACAAATTTGCAGCAGTACATGATTAAACCTTTAAGAGTATTTTATTTGTTAAAATACATTTTTCCTATAGTCGTCTTAAAAAACTAATATTATTCTCTTGTAAATTCCAAAATGCAGTATGGTATTTCTTGCTTTGGTGGAACATATATTTCAAACCTTATACCTATTATTACAGCGCACAAAAATATTATAAGAACTATGCTGCAAGTCAGAATGGATGAAAGATATTTTACTTTGTTTGAATTGTTGGGCATTTTACCACTTAGACATTTATATATTAATCGAGTGTTACGTATTTTCTTTATTAGAGGAGGTAATGTAACCAGTAACATGAACATTCTGTATTTTTGAAACTCATAATAGCTGTGGATTTGAATTTATTTTTTGATTTATTTGGACTTTACCTATCGCTTCTAGTGTTTAAAACTACACTACGTTTCGGGAGGTAAGGAAACTCCTCCCGTTATTAAGTGAACCCTACTTGCATCTAAATATCAAGTTCTTACACCTAACTAACCTACATTTTTTTGGATTTTCTTATCTTTTTCTTTTACATTTTAATTTACACAAACACAAAAATAACAAATATATATAAAAATTCAAAAATAATACACTAACACAAAATTTATAATCACGAACAAATGGAAAACTGACAATACATTACCTGTTCTGCATCGTTGCCTCCAAGCTGACGGCAAAAATGGGAAACTTCTCTCACACGTCAACTCAATACCGGACTGCGCACTCGACTAGTGGCTAGCGGTAGTGGAGGGGGAAGAGCCGTTACCTCCACCTACCGCCAGGGGGTATATATTTGTTATTTTTGTGTTTGTGTAAATTAAAATGTAAAAGAAAAGAAAAGAAAATCCAAAAAAATTAGGTTAGTTAGGTGTAAGAACTTGATATTTAGATGAAAGTAGAGTTCACTTGATAACGGGAGGAGTTTCCTTACCTCCCGAAACGTAGTGTAGTTTTAAACACTAGAAGCGATAGGTAAAGTCCAATTAAATAAAAAAAATAAATGAACATTCTTTCTACTACCTTTCACTTGGGGAGGCACATTGCGGTTCTTCAGCCAAACAATGAGGCCTTTAGAAGATTTTTTCTGCATTGCATTCCTAAACTATTTGGAAAGTTACCTAACATTGCTTCTTGTGGGCAGATTAAAGCCTTTCTTAAATTATTAAAGATATGTTTTTTTTAAACAATGGAGCTGAAGTTTTTTTTTTTTTAAATTAACAACTAAGCAATATGTTAGAGTAGGTATTCAATGTGCACGTCAGTGTGCTTCTATGAACAATATTGACCTTCAAAGTAATTGCATTAATAAGCAGTGTGTAAACATGTATATTCTTATATATTTTACCTATCGGTTATATTAAGCAATTGTCAAAAACCTTTCATTTTACATTTATAGTAACAGGAGCGTCTGCAAGTAGTCTTATCTTTATTTAATGTAATTAAACGTAGCTCCAATATGGCTTTTGTGCTCAGAGGCTACGTATCCATATTTCCTTTAATTATGTTTTATGTATGGGATTTTTATTTATATGTAATATTTTAATATGTTGATTTATATTTCTCTCATGTAAATATTACCTGTTACTTAATAATGTTGTAAACTTGCTTATTGTTACAATTTCATTGTAACGGAAATATGGAAATAAAGAATTTAAGTTGATTATAAAATTAAAATTGCTGCCCCAGTTGTTTTCCTATTGTGCTTTCTACGACTATGTTAATTTGTTCATTATCACCTGTTAGCATCATGATACTAAATTGTTATCTCATACTATATGTTTAAAATGGTTTTCGTGATTATAACAAAATAAATACAGATACAAGTCCTTAGCGTCATTCACTCAAAATAATAAAAATAGAGTAAAAACCCTGAAAAACTCTGTTTAGAAACAAACCAGAGATTGCGAGAAGATAAGCGATTACCTTTAACCAGCGATTATTTTACTAGTTATTTGTGACCTCCAGCATATGTCTAGGAAAGATTCTGGTTACAATCGATCGGGTCGCCTTCATATCGTTCAAAATGTCCTCTGCGACGCCTTGCGGTTACTTATGTATCCTGTCTCCTAAGGTTTATTGAGTGACCTCAAACCAGGAATTTATATGTTCCTGTATATTGTATATTGTATATTGTCATCTTATAATGGCTTCATTGAATTCTATTTAATCTGGGTTGGAATAGTATAATACCTACTTAATATAATTGCATAATTGTTACTTGTAAAATGTATTATTTATGAATTATAGTTTCATCGAAATAAATTGGTCACTTTTATTACGCATCTTACTTCTGAATTTGAATCAGTTGTTTATATGCCTGATTTATTTTACTAAATATAAATAACCTTTTAAACATCGGATGAATTGTTTTTAATTCCGATGAGAAAATGACAAGGTTTAACAATACGCTAAAAAGTTTATCTTATGGTAATATATGCAAAATCAAAAATTAATATTACATAATGGTTTTATCTATAAAGATTCCGGTAATGTTACAATATGGAATTTTAAAATTTAATTTAACATATTTAAATACATCACATTAAAACTAAAACTGAAACTTTGCTCACATGACTGTCGAATAACTATTTTATTACGCGCTGGATTGTAAAAATCAATGTAAACATAGTATATACCATTCAATGTATAGTTGGTGTTGTCATATGAAGTCGTGGATAAGGTTATGTGATCACTTCGGTTCAGGCTTACTTTTAACTGCAGTAGTCAGCGATGTTGGTAACAGCAATAACGCTGCACAGTGTAAACATTACTTTTTAAATAATAATTGAACTTCAAGTGATCCTAGCCACTTCAACGTAGACAAGATGCAAAGCCAATAACCAACCCGTCATGACCTGATGGTGTGTGACGCCAACTAGCCCGTCATGATAGGATGGTGTGTGACGCCAACTAACCCGTCATGATCGGATTGTGTGTGACACCAACTAGCCCGTCATGATCGGATGTTGTGTGACGACAACTAGCCCGTCATGATCAGATGGTGTGTAACGCCAACTAGCCCGTCATGATCAGATGGTGTGTGACGCCAATTCGGATTGTGTGTGACACCAACTAGCCCGTCATGATCGGATGGTGTGTGACACCAACTAGCCCGTCATGATCAGATGGTGTGTGACGCCAACTAGCCCGTCATGATCGGATGGTGTGTGACGCCAACTGGCCCGTAATGATCGGATGGTGTGTGACGCCAACTAGCACGTCATGATCGGATGGTGTGTGACGCCAACTAGCCCGGCATGATCGGATGGTGTGTGACGACAACTAGCCCGTCATGATCAGATGGTGTGTAACGCCAATTAGCCCGTTATGATCGGATGGTGTGTGACGCCAACTAGCCCGTCATGATCAGATGGTGTGTGACACCAACTAGCCCGTCATGATCGGATTGTGTGTGACGCCAACTAGCCCGTCATGATCGGATGGTGTGTGACGCCGTTTTTAAAATGGCCCTGGTTCTACTCGCGTGTCAGAAATAACTTTTCTCTATTTTAACCCTTTTAGCATCATTATTATTATTGCTGATCTGAAAACTATGTAATAATATTTAAATAAATTCTTAATTTTTCACGCTAAACCCTGGTGTTGATTGTAATTGGTCAGTTCGTTAACGTCATGGGATCATGTTGCTAGACCACTAACAGAATAATACCAAACGATGTTAAATTTGTTGTCTTATGTCCAAAGGAATTATTCGTACTTTGATGCGGGCTTGGGACATAATGGTCTTATAATATGAATAGTAAGCTCACAAAGGCTGAACACTGACTCGGTATTCACTTACAGAATCTTAACTATGGCGTAACGTACGGCATCAAAATCACATGGATTGTGTGATTATATCACAAGTGATTATCATAATTGTAATATATGTTTTTTTTAAACCAGTTTTACTTTACAGACATTTGCAATTAAACTAATTATACACCATATCAATCTTATAGACGGTTAACGAACTTTAAACTCAACCCCGTGCTCCTCAGGGCATGAATATTAAAAATCTTAAACCAGAATGGTCACCTACAATTTAGATAACTTGTTAATATCTCAATCCTTTAAATTGTACTTGTATATAAAACAAGATATTTAACGAAGGTCTCCTTGATTTCTTACCATATCGGGTGTGTTGTATATGATGTAGATAGAAAGTAAGACTAGAATTTGGACTGTTTGGTTAAACTGAGAATATGCAAGCCAAAAATTACATAAATGTATAAAATCATCTATCATAATGCTTGGAACGAATTAAAACACTAATCGAAAAGTAAAACTACCTATAAAATACAAATAAATATGCCTGTAAACGAATTTTGCTAACATGAATAGTAATATAACGAAAGTAGAAAATTAGATTCATAATATGTGCTAAGAAAAATTTATGTTAACAATAGAATGTGAGTTATTCCATGTTTTATTATTACGTTGTAGAAGTGTGGATGGGAGACCAGTTAAATAAATGGAGCTTTTTTGCTGCGTAGCCACCATTGACAACTTCGCGTGGATTCAAACTAGTTTTTAACAGCGTTGAAGAAGTTTGTAGTTATACAACTTTAAGATTAGAATTTTAAATGGAGAGTTAAAAAATTATTTTAAAAAATTGCAAATATTACTTGAACCACCTTCTTAGGTTTGTAAAACTGAAATCTCTGATTAAAAAGAATAAAAACGATATCAAAGGGGTTTAAGGATGATTAGAAAGCTTCTATATACTATACACAATAAGAATAAAATATTATTAAAATAACTATAAACTACAGTTTACATTGAATAAAATGTTTTAATTCATTGACATTTGAAACATAATAGAACTAAATTATTTTGAATGATGTTAAATATTAAATTAAAAGTTCGTACGAGACATGATTTTTATTTGTTGATTGTAATTCAATGCCCAATCGCAAATGTTAAGGTTTGTTAAGTTTATCATGTAAAACTTGAATATCCAAACACGTAACAAAATGTGTAATTGAACAACCGTAAACTGTTTACAGTTGTGTGGTTTCAACGACATAAATATTATATAATTACGCTAAAATACTGGGAAGTACCATTGTATCAGGTATAATATCATTTTTTTACGGTTAGCCAATGATACAACTATAAAGTTTTGCCAGCTGCATTACTTACTCAAAGGTATGTTCAAATGTAGGTCGAATTTCCGGTGTTGTGTTTTTAAAGTTAGGACCTTTAATTTGATACAAATACCCAGCCTTGCTTACTTTCGAGATTTTATTCCACCTTGTGGGCTGTCCCCATTTAGGATGAAGACAGTGAGTACCCCGAAAGGTAGTTGTTGAGTCCAATTGGGATTTGGGGAGTTTCATATATTTAACTAATAACAATTGTTTAAACATTTTTACATAATCTACTTAAATCTTATCGCGATTTGAAGGTAGTAAAATAGTTTTTTTTTTATATTGATAGTTTGTTTCTGCAATGGACTTCCTATTCTTAAAATTTTATCCTGGGTTGGCTCACTCTCATGTTCAAGACGCAGGAAAGTTAATTTAATAAGTATGTTGGGGGCCAAGCTTTGCTCGGGGAAGGCTATTCGGTTTGTTTAGATTACTTGAGTAATATTTAACCACTTCCCCCTACCGATAACCGGATTTGTATAGCTCATTTGCCTCTTTTCTAAATTTTTAAGGTCATTCCAGTTAATATCTATAGATCGATGTCCCTTTGATTTATTTTATCACTCTCTATATATAATCTTCACTTAAATCTTTTAATCTCTGCTCTCAGGGAACCACATGTTAATAATCATAAACAACATGAGTATTGCTATGACAGTTCATTGATTGATTATAAACAGCTGTTACAATCCTTTTGTTTTAATTTTAAACTCCAAAAGCCCTGTGTTAATTTTTTTAACTTTTCATTTTATTTTTTTACATTATTTGATTTTCGTGGGGATGAGACCTGTCTAGAACTTATTTTTATCACAGAAATTAGTTATTTTGAACATTTGAAGGATTCATTTTGCCGTTTCTGAGATCAGAGTTGCAAGCAAGCAAGCACGCAGGGACGCAAGCAAGCATACCTTGCTTATATTAGAGTATATGAAAGGACATTGCTAGTACTAAATACAATAATGATGTATTATTATTTTATTTTATTTCTTAATTTAATATTATTGTTGAACATTTCACTAGCCTCATGGTAGCGATTTGAACACGGGTTCAAATCCCGGAGTGTCCATAACAATTTGAGGGGTTTGGTCCGCTTTCGCTAAAAGCGTCTTTTATCCTCATAACAAATACCGTTGACGTTTAAATAAAATATAATCTTTTTAACTGATTAAATAATAAGGTTCTCTGTTATATTTTTAAGTTGGGTTTACAATCTTAATACATAAAATACAAATACAACTGACTGAATGACCTATCACGAAATCTCCATAACTATAAGGCCTACAGAGTTTAAATTTTACATAAAGGTTCTTCTTTAGCCCTAGGTGCTTGCTAAGAATCGGTATTACGAAATTCCTCTTGTGTTCCGCCCCGCTGGGTCCCAAAGTTAACATGTATTCCTTATGGAAATTGACTTTTGTTTAAGCTGATGAAAATTCAAACAGCTGATCTTGATTCGTAGTACTGAAGTTCCACGGGCTAACATAGAATGCAGCACACACGACTATCATAGTTTACGCGAGCGAAGCTACAACGGATCGGCTAGTATGCAATTAAATACAAAAAATTAACACATAACGTTCACTGATTTCGTTTCACAGTAAAATGCATTATTCGCTGGGGAGCTTGAAGTGGCATCCTCCTAATGAAGGGCCCTCTTTTACAACGCTCTAGAGAATCTGAAATGAATACGTTGAACGTTTTCAGTTTTTATTCTTACCCACTCATGGAATTATTTAATATTTTTGTACGTTCAATTATTACATGTTAACAAAGCTATCTTTTCCCAACAAATGCGAAGTCCTCATTATCGTGAAGCAATTGAGCCAGTGCATTTATAAGTTTGATACTGGTATAAATAACTGTGCATGTAGTTGTTGTGCTGTCAATGGAATTTTTTTTTTGTAGAGGTGGTTCAAATGCATTTACGCACACTGAAAGGCTAGTTGTCCTCTCAGTAGTGACGGACTCCCGCAAGCTATTTGTCCTTCGGACTACCGGCTAAAAAACACCCTCATATCCTAGGAGACTAGCCTGGAACTGTTCAGCACATTACTTCGGGCTAGGCCTTTTTTGTGCTACTAGGGCTTTCCTCCCGCTGGTATTCTGGGAGTTAATGCCGATCCAGACATGGGCGCCGACTCCACGGGGCCCAAGGGGCTCGAGCCCCCGGCCCCCCCAATGTTGTGGGAAGGGGGGCTCAGCCCCCCCAATGTTCAGGAAGGCGGGCTCAGCCCCCTTCCCAAAAAAGTACCATTCAAACGGTAAACAATCTATTAATTACTGTACAAAAATTGTCGTATCTATATATTTTTGTAATATTTGATAAATTTTGTATTCACTTGAACGAATGAATAAATCCTTTATAGTGAAATAAAGTTTTGTTGTGGAAAACAAACGTCAAGCAACTTTGGGGGGTCGGGAATTTTCAGTTTGCGGGCAAACGCACCATCACTGGCAACACTGATAGCTAGAACCGGGATTACGTAGTTCACCCCTGGCGGCACTGAGAGGGAGAGGGGGGTGAACGTTAGGTTGACAGGTGATTTACAGTAACGAATACTCAACGCTCAACGTGGATTAGTCAGTTCGTCACCGTATTTCTGTAGCTTGACTTTCACTGTGACTGTGCAACCTGATATTATAAGTGATGTTGTGATGTTGTGTATGACAGGGGTGCCCACAGGAGGGGATAATATCACGGGTTGCGCTATAAAATTATATTTTGGGAGGGGATTTTTAGATTTTAACGGGGAAATTTGATTTGTGGGGGAATTTTAAAATACTTTCTTTTAAACTAACTTTTAATAATGGGATTTGTACAAAATGTGACAAACGACTTTTATTTGGTTTACGAAACAGCATTTAGATTTTATTTTATGTGAACACCGACGTCTGATCTTGGTTAGGTCTCTCTGTTCAACATCGTCGTGCATCGCGTAGTAATACAGTATTCGTTTTGCAGGCGGCTGTCTGAATTGTTTCACGCATGACAACTTTGGTTGATCATACTTCCCAACATCATTATTGCATTTCCCTATATCTTATATGTGTAATTATCTGCATTAATATTTTGTGTAGTAGCCACTCACATTTTATGTTTCAATGTGAGACATTTTACATACACATTCAAAGTAAGTTAGTTAGCTGACTAGCTTTACTAGAAGTAACTTTTCAGTATTAAATTTAACTAACGAGTTGCAATCAATCGAAGGATATGTTTTAAATAGTTCCTGGAAAGAGGGGCATAATCGGGAGGGGGGAATATATGTCCCCCCCCCTAAACATCTGTAACGAATTAAGGGAAAATAATTAACAGTTCTTCTTTCAAGTAATCTAAATTTATATCAGTAAACAAAAACTCATTAGCTCACTGTAAATATTCCCAGATGTTGTACAATGCTAAATATTTGTGAGTTGGCAAACCTATGGCAAACCTGTATGTCAACGGTTTGTCTTGAACAACAACTCTTGATGATAGGCTTTTATTTTATAAAGCGTTAAGGTATTATGGTTTCTCAATTTAAATACGTTGGATTTATATTTTAGGTTGTTGTTCTCAAATTATTTACGTTTTTATTACATCAAAATGTACTTGATCCTTTGAACATTTTAAGTACAGGTTAATTGAGTAAGTTATGTTTGCCTCTGATAAACGTCGTACACTCACTGATTGCAATCAGAGAACTATGTTTAAATTAATCACTACTATTATAAAAATGATTATTCAGCAGCTATTATTGGGTGGATTACAGCAGCTATTATTAGCTGAAAAGGAATGTGTTTCAGCGGTAAGAGACAGTAACTCAAAACTGGAGAAGACTAAAGCATTTTTTAAAGATGACGTGGACACTGAACGACTTGCTTTACATTTACCTATGCTTGGGGGCATAGCCACTCAAAACCAAGTGCCAGTTACATCCTTATATGAAATGAGGAAGTTTTTACAATCAGACAGTAACGTGCGCAGTTTACTAACTGAAGCTACCAAATGTATAAAAATTCTTCACACTGTTCCCGTGTCTACTTCTACAGCGGAGAAATCTTTTAGTGCGCTTCGTCGTTTCGAGAGCTAACTCAGGACGACGATGACTGTGAGGTGATATAGTACTGTAGTTCTCAACACACATCAAGAAATACTAAACGACCTTGACCTGAGACCGCTGGTCAATGATTTTGTGAAACGAAATGCAGTGCGTCGCTCAATGTTTGCTCTGTACTGATTCCGAATTATTTTTTTTTTAATTCATTTTGTATAGAGAGTTTTTTTATGTTTACAAACCTCTATACCATATACCATTACTACTTTTTTACCATTAATAATTTTGTAAAAGAATTTAATATGTTGTTAGGCCTCTAGACTTATTACATTTATTCTTACATTTACTTTACATTAATCTCTTATGTGATACAACCACTGAAGGATGTCAAAGTTCATGGAAGTTATAAGGACGATATTTATTTAAAATGTATTACCCAATCTACTAATGAATTGTAATTTTTTTGTATATGACAAAAAACTAGGCTACTATGGAATTTGAAAGTTCCTA
Source organism: Allygus modestus (assembly GCA_963675035.1). Taxonomy (NCBI): domain Eukaryota; kingdom Metazoa; phylum Arthropoda; class Insecta; order Hemiptera; family Cicadellidae; genus Allygus; species Allygus modestus. Next base: position 133,827,146 of record OY776114.1, read on the forward strand.
TATGATGCTAGTACATTTATATTACCGTACGTTGGATGATATACAACTGTATTATAGTTCCTATGGGTTAACAGTACATTTCCTCGATTTTTAATACGTAATATACGTCGTAGTTCTGTTTTACTTCCTGTTTTATGTGTAATTATTTGATTTAATAAACTTTTCTTAGAGGTGTTCTAAAAATGTTATTTTAAATAATGCCCTTTTGAACTTTTAAAGTTATCGTTTTAAGCTGTGCATTCTACACTCTCGCCATTTTAAAATCTTGACTTGTTAAGCTCAATCTCTTAACCAAGAATATTAGGCCAAATGAGATATGCTGGGTAAACGCTTTAATAACTTGGCAGCCAAAAATATTCTTTCAATCGTCTGCACCAGCACCCTCTCGAAGTATCCTCTATCTATCAGTATTCTGAGGTTAAAATTAGAGCTTACGTTTCGTTTAAATGAATTAAATGAACCACGATGTGTTATATTCAGTAAGTGTCGATGCACAATGAACCGTAATTTCATTAGTGAGAGTAGCTTTATTACATTTTGTAAATAAATCTTAAGAAGTTTAGCAATACAAAACGTAAACTGTTGATTATCGTTAAAAGGACAATCCAGGTAAAATGTTTAACCTTGACCCCTACCCCCCCCCCATCAATCACTTTTAGGCCCCCCAATAATTTTTAAAAGTTGGCACCTTTGGATCCAGATCGACCTTTTTTGCACGAAGTTAGCCCTCAGTAAAGCGCTTAACACAGCTCCAGGTGTCCTCTCCCTGGAGCATAGCTCTAAAGATGTTGTCGGGAGTGATAACCACGCCGATCTCGGACGAGAGCGAGACTCGGCGGGCGTGCTACCTATCACAGTGGAAGAACGTTTGCTCGGCCGTGTCTGTCATGCCGGGACAATACAGACAGCCCGATCTCGCAACCTCCCCCATCCTGTGCAAATAGGCTGGGAATTACCCGTAACCTGATAAAAGCTGGGTCACAAAGTAATTGACCTCGCCATGCTGCCGTTCAACCCATGGTCGGATGCTCGGAATGAGCCTGGTGGTCCATCGTCTCAAGACTCGGCGTCCCATTCGCGTTGCCAGCAGTCGAAGCTGCGGTCTCGCTCTTCAGTGGCAGCGGTCTCTCTGCCAATCTCGGGCCTCCTCCAGTAGATCGCCTGATGCTCCCTCGCAAGATAGAAGATGGGGATGACGCCGGCGATCACCATCACTGCCGGTTCGGTACCGCAAGGCACCTCGTCGCTGGACGCGGGATAGCCGGTCTCGATAAACTCACTTCTCAAGGGCATGGGCCCAGACCTCAGCTCCATACAGAAGGACTGACTGGACAGCAGACATGAGCAAGCGGCGTTTGCAGGCAAGCGGTCCACCGACATTGGGCATAAGCCTACTAGGGCAGCCACTCCCTTAGCGGCTTTGTCGGCTGTTTGCTGAATCTGCTCCCCGAAAGTCATCTTACTGTTGACCATGACACCAAGGTTCTGAGAGCAGGCTTAGTCTTGAGTTGAGCTTTGCCTATTTGCACAGAAAAAATCAGAGGAATTCTCCTCTTAGTCAGGACCACTATCTCGGTCTTGCTGAGAGCCAGTGACAAGCCGTGATCCTGCATCCACTCGTTGACTTTGAGCTTCACACACCCAAGCTTGAGTTTGGCCATCTCGACGTTCCTTACTGCAATCAAGGTTCTTTACAGCAACGACATCGGCGTAGCCAACAAGACGGATCTCGACGGGCATGTCAGCTCTCAGCAAGCTGTCATGAGACACATTCCAAAGATCGGGTCCGAGAACCGATCCATGTGCATCCCCGGAAGTGATGGAAATACGCTGCTGGCCTTCGGTGGTGTCGAAAAACAGAACACGGTCTGTAGATACGCCTCGATCATCCGCAGGAAGTAGGCAGGAACGTGGCACGTGTGTTCGAGTGCCCACAGCATATCGCTCCACCTGGCGGAGTTGAAGGCATTCTTCACGTCGAGCGTGACTAGGAGGACCACGTGATGTGACCAGTGGTTGTGATCCTCCGCCCTCCACACAGCCTCGACCACCTCCTGGATTGTGTCTATGGTCGAATGACCAGATCTGAAACCGTGCTGCTGTGGAGAAAAATCACCTGCAGAGACGATCACCTCGGTCAGTCTGAGACGAAGGAGTTTCTCGAGCACTTTGCCGGTGGTGTCGAGCATACACAGGGGACGAAAATAAGAAGGACTCCCTGGGTTGCTCTTCACCTTGGGGATCAGAACAAGGCGGGCCACTTTCCACGATGAAAAGAAAACGCCTTCCACCAAACAAGCGTTGAACATGTCAAAGAGAAGCCTTGGATTTATCTCAGCAACGAGCTTGAGGGCTTCCGCGGGAATACCATCAGGACCGGGTGCTCTTGTGTTCCGTAGGGATTGGACGGTGACAGAAAGTTCCTCATGGAATTATTTAATATTTTTGTACACTACAAAACGTTAAATTATTACATGTTAACAAAGCTATGTTTTCTCAACAAATTTGAAGTCCTCGTTATCGTGAAGCAATAGAGGTCAGTGCATTGATAAGTTTGATACTGGTCGAAATAACTGTGCATGTCGTTGTTGTGCTGTCAATGGCATATAACCATGTGTCATGTTGAAACAAAGCATTCGAGTTTTAATTACTTCTTAATGTTGATTTAAGGTTTTATTTTTATATTACAATTTCGATAACGCTTAGAGTAATTTTACTTCTCGTTTCGTACAGATAAAAAAACATATGAATATTTTATATCTAAACATAAAGTTTAGGTAGATTAATGTTAGGAAAACTTAATTAACCAAAATTCCTACTTACACCGTACATGGTATACATTAAAACTTTAATTGACATTGATAAATACAAATATTTTAGGCATTTAATATTATTTAAAATTTGTTTTACTATGATATAATCCATCTTGAATTACAAAATTTAGACCATATTCCATACATAGATTCGGATAAAAAAAAAAACTTATTTTTAAGTCTCAATAATACCACTTAAATGGAAAGTTCGACAGGCTGCTTTCATAAAAAGCTGCATATTATCGGCTATAACGCCCACTAAATGGCGTTGTGTTTTGAGTATATGATTTTTATATCTAGACGTGAGATCATCAGGTTATTCAATAATTATTTTACAACAATAATGGCTATGTATAATGTTGATAGTAAAACTCGTTATTTACTATATTTCCTGATTTCATATGATTTGACGGCTGTACCTATAATTATGGTGGGATTTCAATCAAAATCAGCATGTTTTACTCACTATATAAAATAGAGAACTAGTTTTTAAGTACTATTTTCAAATGTGAATAAGTTTTAATGTAATTTAAATAATAACTACTAATTTATTATTAAAAACTCTAGGCACTTAATAGATATAATCACTGTTCTAAACGTAGTAAATCACCTCCTTTAACAATTAAAACAAACAACTAATAAAATTACGTTTAATCTAGGTAAAAAACTAATATAATATTGTTCTGCTGATACTTAGCACTAGTAAGCCTACTGTTTTAAAATACCGCTTACCATGTTGGTCTTGACAACGATGTGCCGGTATCCTGTAAAATAAAATCATGATATAGTTCCATGTCAATTATTAGAAACACCGACTCATTTGTCTGTGGAAGTGCACTGTTTTGTTTAATCTGTTTTGTGTTAGGCCACAGCACTACTACAGAGGTTTGTAAGACAACTGCCATGTAAGGTGCATGTACGTGTTCGGCTGCTGCGTTGCCAGACTGTCGTAGGAGGACAATTGCCTAGTTGGTGAGTGTGTAACTACGAATAAGAGATATTTTTGATGAAGTCTAATTTAGCATTGAAATTTAAAGTTAATAGCTAATACCATTTCAAAATTGTTATCGAGTAAAACTATAGTATTTCGACTAAAACCATACAGTATTATTGATGCAAAATTTGACAACAAAACATAACTGATTGATTGAAAATTGTTATAATAAAAATATATTATTATTTGTGCATAATTTTCATGGTTTTATTTCTAAAACTGCAATTACTCAGCAATGGATTAAGTGATCATTGACGTTTGTATACCATAATTTAGGGTACGAAAGGCTACATGTTTTTGTTTCCAAGTACTATTTGTTTAAGTTTTCCGTTTTTATGTTGCTTGGGTCTGAACAATTAAAATGATCGTTATTTTGAAGCGGTAAAAGCTACGGAGGAAAGGTTCAACACCTTGAAGTTCAAAGCTGTCCTTAAACCAGACGTGCCAAGATGTATGAGAGTTAGAAAACACCCTTTATGTTACCGAAATATTTACATAGTTGTTATACTTATATTTATCTAATATATGATTTATATTTCATAAAAACGTTAAACCTGCTCATACGAAATTGCACTTACTTTGCCGATGAAAAAAACATCATGCAGTTTTAAACCTGCTGAGACAGTCTTATTTTTTTACGTCCTGATATTAACTTTCATCTCACTCCGTTGAAGGTGAACTTTGCCCGGTGAGTTTGACTCAGCTGAGAGCTGCTATTTTACTACTTTGGTGAGAGACAAAATGGTCCAACAGTTAAGAAAAATGCTTACGACAATATATAGAATGCTTTTTTTATATATTCAATGTTCCCGTAATTTGTTTAGCTAAACATATTTAACTTTATTTAAACCTTTTGATAATTTTGACCCTACAGACATTTAAACAAACACAATAAGTGACAGTGGTAAATCGCAAAAGAAAGATGTAGAACATTTGTTTTTATTGACATACTTGATTAGTATGGATTTCCTTTAGCTTTAGGATATTTATTATTGTGTTTAAAATGATATCTTTATATTTTTGTTAGTCAGTTGACTTACATAGTAATAAAGGAATTGTTCTCTTACATTATATACTTTGAACCATAGAAACTGTAGGAAGGAGAGTGAATTGAATCAAACACTTAGTAACAGCTTCAATAACAACAAACCCATTCGGGATAAATTAATGTTGTTATTCATTATTTTAAAGACAATTAAAAACTTGCCATAATTCTTAAATCCAAACACAAACCTAACATTTAGTTAATTTTACTACCCTTATGTCTTAAAGTCAGTACATTATACAGTAACATTATTATTTATGTTATTTCAAAACATAAATCCGTTCAGGTTATAGAAACATCCATTGTCAATATCTTGAAGAATATCTGTGCAAGTATTTTAGCATTGAATTCTTGTATTTGTACAGAAATATTTGTGTTTATTTTTTCATTTCACTAGGCTATATCGTACTTATCGATACTGTTGCTGTCCAAGTGCTAAATCTGTTAAATGTATTTTCACTGGTTGTTCAACAATGTTCTCGAATTATCAACTGATTCAATCTCTTTTGTATGGATGAATGCTCTCTTGTGTTTATTAGTTTGATTTTAAAACTATTTAGCTTTGTTAGTATATTTGAGTAAAATGAGTAACCATTGGGATGTAAATAATTAAATAAACTTCAGCATTTTAAATTTTTGCTGCTGTCCTATCATTTTTGCCAAATTTAAATGGCGTTTTACAAAGCTTAATTTTGAAAAATAATGTTATTCTGGAGTCAAAGCTAGGCTATTTCATTATTTTGTTAATGTTTAAAAATATTATCTCTTCATCTTTAGCACCATCCCAACATGATTATTTAATTTTCAAAATCGAGAAACAACGTTTAAATAATCTTTTATTGAAGAGGCTAAGCCAAAAGCTGACTAACCAAAATAGCAACTATAAAGAATGCTCAATTATAACTGTATAATCTATATTGCGTGGTAACATTTAAGTTGGTCTTAAAAATAACTGACGTTTGCCTATTTGCAAACACATGCCTTATTTAAACCTGACCAAAACTGTATGATTGTGCGTGGGACGGATGATAGTGTAGGTTTTAATATTTATATATTCCAATATTGCTTGCATATTTAAAAAATAATCCAATTAAGTCATTGAGTAATTAGATAAAAAAATATTATTTGAAATCATTGTTAAATAGTTATCAAGTTGATTTTGTTTGTCAAAACTTTTTGGGTTGGGAAAAAATTGGGTTTTCTTAAAAATATTGTACCATTTCTAAAAATGAGTTCCTTTTAGGATTGCAATATACTCAATGTAATTTGGCTAGTTAAACTTATTTACTCAGTGTCACTGCATATTTATGCACTTGTATAATTTTAATTAAATAATAATATATTTTCATTATAGTTTTTGCACTTCAACTTGGTCGATATATTTTGGGCGAAGAAAGGCTAGGCAAAATACTTGGTTTTTGGGACTTGTCAATAAATATTTTAACTCCACTGACATAATACCTTTTTTTATTAATTATTGGTAATAACTTGATTTGTTATATATTTGAACCTTTGTGCGAAAGCTTGAAAAGCAATTGATACAGTAAAATTATGCCCTACAGCTTATTTATAATATACATATAAAATACGAAATGAAAATGAAATGTAAAGTAATTTTATAATGTCGTGGTTTTTAGCATTGGCTCCTCATTTACTTGGAAATATTTGTAAAACGTTTAATTAAATGAATTATAATTTTGAAATGGAATGCTGCCTGGACGTAACACAATATATAGGTAGGTGTATTATCTGGAAAACGACGCTTTGAAAAAACTAAACCGATTTGCTAATAAAACATGATGACTGCCTCACAGAACAATTACCAACCCGATGCTCATAGGGTGTCAAACATCCAATTAAATGTCAATTGGAGATTAATGAGCTAGCTATTGAGTTGCACAACCCTTAATCATAAACTTTGTTCTACAGTTGTCCAGATTATCAATGTCCTGAACATGTTAATTAATTGAAAGTAGGGCTAGTTTAAAATAGTGACAAAACAAGTAATCGTACATGCACTTATTCATGATTTGTTGAGCTAATCCTACTTTTAATTAATTAAAAAATGTTCTGGAAGGTACATAATATTCTGGATTTATTCATAATTTATTTAAATGTAACACGAGTTCGCACGCAGCACGACATGAGGGAAGTGAATTTCAACATAAAAACTTTTAAAAATCAAAAAATCAGTGTAAAAACATACAATTATTCATATTTTTATTGCAATCTGAAAACAGTGATTTTTTTGCTGTTCTGATTCTCCTGATTTCATTTACCTGCAAAGCTGGTAATACAATTTAGCGCATTATAATGTTAGTAGAAGGCCAGATAGGCTTGAAAGGAGGCGTAAGGTTGCTGGGGATGTTACAAGTACACCAACAAATTAACAACATGCATTCATAATGTAAAACTCCCATAAGACAATGTACTGTGTTTAGTCGAAATACATTTTCTTTAATAACTCGGTAAATATGTATGCTAGAATGACGAGATAGGGCTTAAAACTTTCGCATCATTAATTCCCATATTTTTCGCATTCTTTAAATGCATTAATTTTACTTACGGGGCTTTTCTGACCCTTTTTGGGCCCAAAAACTCGAAATTTGAAAGATTAATCCCCGAAAAAGGGGTTTAGAGTTTTCCGATTGTTTTGGCCATCGAACTTGTCCAACTGATTACAGAAAGGAATGTCCCTACCAAATTTTAAGTAAATCGGACAAAAAATGCGACTGCTAGGGTGCAAACACACACACACATACACACACATATATACAGGGTGAATCTCGTAAGTTGTCCAGTATTGATTTCAGACAAACCGTTGGTCCTACGATGATGAAATAAAATTATTTCCCACTAAACCAACCCCAAGGAATAACGTAAAAATATTTTTAACGATTTTTAAATACAGGGTGTACCAGAAACTGAGGGTCACTAGTCCGAATCTACGAAATATCAAATACAAACGTATATCATGTTATACATCAAATTAAAGCTCTTTTCAATCCAAACCATTTGGCGGAATCGGATTTTGATTATTATTGATTCATTTCAAAATGGCGGCTGTTTTTGTGAAAAAATTAGTATTTTTTTGAATACCCTGTATTTTTCTTAAAAATGCAGATATCTTGATTCTGATTCAAATATTGCATTCCTTATGAGCTAAGCTTTATTTTGATATGCAACACTTCAATATTATCTCAAAAACAAAAAGTTTCAAAAATATCAGTTTTTGAAAATATGTACATAGCCAAAACTCAAAAATTTCAAATAACACCATATGTCAAATAGCATATCATTTTAAAGGTATTGCAATTCTAAGAAACTTTCAAATTTAAACCTTATGCGTATCTATTTTGGTTTTCGAGTTATCAACAAAAAACATGTTTTTCCACATTAAAACGCATGTTATTTGTTAAACATGGTGGTAATAGTCAGCCTTTACCACCATGTTTAACAAATAACATGCGTTTTAATGTGGAAAAACATGTTTTTTGTTGATAACTCGAAAACCAAAATAGATACGCATAAGGTTTAAATTTGAAAGTTTCTTAGAATTGCAATACCTTTAAAATGATATGCTATTTGACATATGGTGTTATTTGAAATTTTTGAGTTTTGGCTATGTACATATTTTCAAAAACTGATATTTTTGAAACTTTTTGTTTTTGAGATAATATTGAAGTGTTGCATATCAAAATAAAGCTTAGCTCATAAGGAATGCAATATTTGAATCAGAATCAAGATATCTGCATTTTTAAGAAAAATACAGGGTATTCAAAAAAATACTAATTTTTTCACAAAAACAGCCGCCATTTTGAAATGAATCAATAATAATCAAAATCCGATTCCGCCAAATGGTTTGGATTGAAAAGAGCTTTAATTTGATGTATAACATGATATACGTTTGTATTTGATATTTCGTAGATTCGGACTAGTGACCCTCAGTTTCTGGTACACCCTGTATTTAAAAATCGTTAAAAATATTTTTACGTTATTCCTTGGGGTTGGTTTAGTGGGAAATAATTTTATTTCATCATCGTAGGACCAACGGTTTGTCTGAAATCAATACTGGACAACTTACGAGATTCACCCTGTATAAATATGTCTATATACATATATATATATATATGTCTATATACAAATATATATATAATTTTGAACGAACCCCCAAATCGTGTTAGCGTCACGTTAGGAGCTTCTATGGTGGTCCCGGGCTTAAGTTTCACCGTGCGGGTCATGCTAATAGTTCACTTTCCAAATTAAATTCACTAACAAATGCTATCATTATATCAGGAAGCTATTTGTCGGATATTGTGGCAGATAAGACAGAGAGCAAACTTCATTAGAGAGACTCCTTCCCACTAAGTGGTTTAGTTTGGCGATGATAGATGATCGGTATAATAGTTCCATTCTGGTAGACCAGTTTCATGGAATAACAATAAACCGATAATAATTGATTTTAATTGTTTTCAAATAAAATGTTCAGTTATTAAATATTGAACATGATTTCCGTGAATTGTCCGTGTAGAAAGTGATGCAGGAAACAAAGAATCCACTTGTTTAGACAATTGTCGTACATTTAGTTAATTATTTTAAATATTTGAAATTAATCATTTCATACAGTTTTTTTAACAAATTACCCATACCGGATACCCACATACCCACATACCCACACCGGTATGTGGTAGCTCAGAGACCTCGCTGAGCGCAGCCTCGCAAGTTATTATTGGTCAAGTATAGGTTGAATCCCGGTTATCTATGAAACTTTTTCATAAGGGTTCACCATTGGCTTGCCCATTTGAGCAAAGCCATTACGGTTCTCACTGTCTTTAGATCACCGCACAGTCCTATTGTCCCATGGCGACTAGCAATTGAGTTTTTGTTTTTGTTTTTTTTTTTACATAAAATGTAATAGTTCCTATTTATATAAAATGTAATTTGTAAATAAAGAAGTTTGATTATTATAGAAAAGTCTCCATCATGTGGCATACAAGTATGTAATAATGTAAAAAAGGATTATATTTTGTTTCACTTTACTTAGTTAAAAATATAACTTTAAAAAGTTTAAACAACTTAATTGTTTGATTAAATTTTTAATACGTACTTACTTATCTGTGATGTTAATTGTTTGAATGTTGTAAACTATTCTAAATTAAGCATATCAAAACCGATAGTTTTACGTCTCTAGGAAATATGTTTATAACTGTACACTCCAAAATATAACTTATATACTACGTCCTTATACCCCTTACCTATTACAACGAATTTAACAACTTTCTACTGACAACAAATATTGTCAAATTTTGCAGCACAGTGTTCCAAAAAATTACAAAAAAATGTGCAAATGGTAATTCCTTTAGATTGATCCATAAACTACTTTAAACTCAAATGCGTCAGTTGTGAGTACAGGCGTAAACCCTATTAGCACAACAAACACTTACACATCTTACATTGGCTGATCCTCCCACATCTGCCTCGGATGCTCACCTCGTAAATTAATAACCTCATACAATGTGTTAATATTGTAAAAAGTAAAAGAATATGTATGATTAAACTTGTTATTGAGATATCGTTAATCAAACTTTATTTAAATATTCCATAAATATTCCATACTTAAATACTTACGACCACGTAAGCTAAACTGTCTGAATCTTACTACCTTTTTCACTGTCCATTACACCATTAAGTAATCCAATGTTCGTAGTTTTGCAATAATAATAATTACATTCAGCTGAACAACTTACTAATAATAGTTTCGTGGATCAAAATTACAGGGTGTTTTGATTCTGCACCTCGAATTACAAGTATATTTAAAGCTGTTATTTAATATTAAAATTTAGCAACACTACTCCCTTTACTTCATCATGCATTAGCTGATTTGGCTGTTGCAATGTTTTTTAATCTGTTTACTGTTATTTTTATGTTGTTATATTAAAGTCAAAACAGTTTTTAAATATATTGCGAAAAGTAGACTGTCAAATATGTGCTGATATTTTCACATATTTGATCACAGTTAAAAAAAATAATATCATCAAATATGAAACCTGGGATTTAGTTGCGATAGCAATAAAGTGATTCTAATAAAAAACTTTAGTTTCACTTTTAATTTTGATTTACGTAAAAAATACAAGTTTAGTTTTTCAAAATAAATCTTTATTAAAAAAATAACGAAGATTCCTTTTGAATTTTATAAAAATCCACAAAGAAAGACTGTTAAACAATGACATATTTTACCTTTGCCAAAGCAATATAAAAAAAAAAATGAAAACTCAATTGGAAGATAATAGGATTATCGCAGGGTGTTAACTTAATAACGCAGAAAGTGATGAAAAGGGTGGTACCACCCCCACCGGTGATTGGCGAGTATTAAACATATGATAACAATTTACTCAGGTGTTTAGGAAAATATATTTTTTATGATTGTTTAGTTAATGAAAAAGTTATAAAGTTTTTATTGTTTAATAGGTAACGAATTCAACACCAACTTATAAAAGAGTGCGTTAGTGTGTGTCTAATATGTTTAACTGCTCTTACTCCACAATTATTTGGACTTCGTAACTGACACCGGCTTACTCCACTCAACTAACTGGTACACAGGCAAAAAATGTTCTACGATAGGAAACTTTAAAATTTGTATAAATGCGTGTTATTAGTTTACAATAAATTTAACTGAATTAATTAATGATTTTTATATTAAATACTAAACATTCGTTTGAAAAAAATATTAAACTCTTACCCTGTAATTTATATAATTTAAATAATGTTACAATACAAATAAGTCAACTGAAATTTAAGTTAAATTTTATCTTCAATCTCTTCAATATGTGTGTACTGGTAAGTGACCGGCTTTAAGAATTATTGTTATAAGTTTTTAACAGGAATAATGATTTTACTGTGTGGACTTTATAATGTTTTGTCGGTTTTACTTTTAAGCATGGTTAATTAAGTAAATTGTATAAATATTACAGGTTATGGATGATTTTCCATTTCCAGAACAAGGAAATCGTTTCGACAATCAAATGCTTTTGTTCTAAACAGAAAACTGCCAAACGACCAGTCATATCAATTTCTAACCCATTTTATATTTTGCTAGTACACCTTGGATGAAGCTATGTAAGCACTTCATATAATATGTTTAATAAGTAAAAAACTGAACTTTACTCCGTACGTTACTTTAGGTTATGTTTCAAAAACCTTTTAAAACATAATGTATTTGAATTAACCGTAAGTAATACTACTGTTTAAATGTATTACAATCAAAAACATTGTATTTAATAGAGTGGCTTGTAGGGTCTGTAGCCCCTAATATTAGATTTTTTTGTATATATATATATATATATATATATATATATATTCTATTTAATTTTTACATGCTGAGTAAAATAAATCAATATTAAAGTATAAACACGCGTTAATATATAAAGAAGCTAAATTACGTCAGCTATTCATCAGTTGGCTTTAAAGTTTTGATTTTTGCTGTCATATTAAAGGACATTATAAGGGCGGAACAAGGACCGTGTTGTGTTGGGTTCTTCCTCGTGAACCGTGTTCTGTTAGGATCTTCCTCGTGAACCGTGTTCTGTTGGGTTCTTCCTCGTGAACCTTGTTCTGTTGGGATCTTCCTCGTGAACCGTGTTCTGTTGGGATCTTCCTTGTGAACCGTGTTCTGTTGGGATCTTCCTCGTGAACCGTGTTCTGTTAGGATCTTCCTCGTGAACCGTGTTCTGTTGGGTTCTTCCTCGTGAACCGTGTTCTGATAGGATCTTCCTCGTGAACCATGTTCTGTTGGGTTCTTCCTCGTGAACCGTGTTCTGTTGGGCTCTTCCTCGTGAACCGTGTTCTGTTGGGATCTTCCTCGTGAACCGTGTTCTGTTGGGATCTTCCTCGTGAACCGTGTTCTGTTGGGCTCTTCCTCGTGAACCGTGTTCTGTTGGGATCTTCCTCGTGAACCGTGTTCTGTTGGGATCTTCCTCGTGAACCATGTTCTGTTGGGTTCTTCCTCGTGAACCGTGTTCTGTTAGGATCTTCCTCGTGAACCGTGTTCTGTTGGGTTCTTCCTCGTGAACCGTGTTCTGTTGGGTTCTTCCTCGTGAACCATGTTCTGTTGGGTTCTTCCTCGTGAACCGTGTTCTGTTAGGATCTTCCTCGTGAACCGTGTTCTGTTGGGATCTTCCTCGTGAACCGTGTTCTGTTGGGATCTTCCTCGTGAACCGTGTTCTGTTAGGATCTTCCTCGTGAACCGTGTTCTGTTGGGTTCTTCCTCGTGAACCGTGTTCTGTTGGGTTCTTCCTCGTGAACCATGTTCTGTTGGGTTCTTCCTCGTGAACCGTGTTCTGTTAGGATCTTCCTCGTGAACCGTGTTCTGTTGGGATCTTCCTCGTGAACCGTGTTCTGTTGGGATCTTCCTCGTGAACCGTGTTCTGTTGGGTTCTTCCTCGTGAACCGTGTTCTGTTGGGATCTTCCTCGTGAACCGTGTTCTGTTGGGTTCTTCCTCGTGAACCGTGTTCTGTTGGGATCTTCCTCGTGAACCGTGTTTTGTTGGGATCTTCCTCGTGAACCGTGTTCTGTTGGGATCTTCCTCGTGAACCGTGTTCTGTTGGGATATTCCTAGTCTAATGTTCTACGAATGATCCAAATTGAAGCCTTCTAGATTGTAGGGTAACTTCATAAATCTACGCAATGACACAAATCAACCATCGTTTACGCAATTATACATTCGGATTTTACCATAGCTTAGTTAAGAACTATATAAAAATCCTTAAAGGAAAATTTAATTTCACCCAGAAGTGAATAAAATAAATATAATATGAGTGGCTAGTGTGCAGGGTATGACGGTGTCTGTGAGAGTGAGCGTGCTATTTGCTCTCCCCACGACAGACGCTTTATTAAAACCCCTCCACCTCTAATAAACATGCTGACAATTACACTCTCCATCACTGGATGTTTACATTCATGTTTTATTTTTATTTATTGGTCACTTATAAATTGCTATTACCTAAATATCTGAAATATCTTATATCTAAATGTTCATATTTTATCAAATATCAAATCTACCTTAAGTACAGTATCTACCTTAAGTACAGTTATAGACAGTATGGGGGTTTTATGCATTTAGCAGTAAACAAAATAGTGTTTATTTTCTATCTTTAAACTAGTATGTTGAGTTTGTTTTGATTTGATATGGAAATAAAGAAATTTATTTTATTATAAAACTAAGGAAATCACTAAATGTGTTTCCATAGTGATATCATTTTAAAATGGATATCGGGGTTCTTTTTGTATAAATTTTACCACGCACAAAAACAATTATTTTTATTTAAGCACATCTTGAGACTATCAATTGATTAATTTCAGTCATCGTTATTAATGCAGTACATGTTTAAATTCAGGTATATTTAAGTTTATAACAAACAATGTTGTTTCTATAATGGAAATTACTGTTATAACAAGTGTTAAATTTGCAATTTCATATCAAGCAAAATCTACCTTTAGATAATTTAATTTTTTGGAATTTATTTCAAGAAAAATATGAGTTATGGGGCGACGCAACATATTTCATAAACGACTCTTAATTTAACTACTTTAAAATAAAAATATTTACCAAAAATAAAAATAAAATATTCTTGTAAGACATTTTTCCAGCTTCATCAGACAAACTCTCAGGCTGTCTGGAGAAAGGCTTGGATTGACAAAGGCCTCACAAAAACATTATTTTTTTATATCAGAATAGTTAATTAAACCAATATTGTAGCTGAAGACATTTTAACACATTGTCAAAATACATTCTGTTTACAACTATAGCTGCTACAGTATCCGGTTTTACCCGGAAATACAACTGTGTATTCTGTGTTTAAACTTTGGAACTATTTAGAATAATGCACTTTTGCAATGTATGTTGTTAAATACAATGGTTGTCCATAAGATCAACTCTTGAACTTGAAGACCCGTGGGTCGGATTCCTAAGGTCACATTTGTACTAAAACCCTCTCTATTTTCTAATTCATACCTAAAGAAGCAGAGTGCATTTTACCACCAGTATACCAGGAAGTTGGAGAATTTGTAACTCTAAGTATTTTTAAAATGCTTCATTAAATTTTATTTTCGGAATGCGATAGTTCAATAGCTTTTGATTTTAGGTTTACAACGTAATATACAACTTAGGGTTATTGTAAATTAATTTGAGATATGTGCACTTATTGGGCGGTAAACCTTACCCAATATAGACTATATGGGCTTGTTTAGAATGTAGAATAAAACCAGTACTCCTTTAATAGGCTTTAAAGTATTCGTACGCAAATACAGCTGTCAACGAAAACTGACGCAGAAACACTCGTTAGTACAGAGGGCTTTCCGTTGCCGTCGGTAATGATCATTCGACACTGTCATGTTTTGGAGAGCAATTTATCGTTGTTTTGCATTAAAATTGCAGTCGACCTGTTATATTAAGTGCGTTGGAATTCGTACAACGAAGCATATATATAGCATATAGCTCTACAATATGTGCTTTATCTTATATGTTAATACGCTAAGCCGATTTTTGTTAAGAGAACTCCTCTGTTATTTCTGAACCAATTTTAACGATTGAGGTACCAAAATATTAGTCCTGAATTTTAGTTGTGCATAAAGGTTTTCATTTTTCGATATTATCAATCTGAATGGTAGGGGCTGCCCTCAAAGTTCATTTTTCGCCCATAAGATTAACATGGGGAATAATTTTATTTGAATTGCAGCTTATACATTATGGGTAGATTATTAGCAATGCCATATGTTACAGACAAGAAATTTATTTATCTAAGTAAATAAAATAATTTTATTTTCAACATTGTTTTGAGCAGTGAATTGCTGTGTGCAGCGGAGATATTTAAACTTGTGTTAAATTTTGTTTATCCGACTGTCTATTTATGAGCCACACGTTTCATAACTAAAAATGCACTAAACTTTGCCTATTTTCGTATTGAGGAGGAAACTTTGGCTGTTTTAAATTATAGGACGTCATTAGGTTTATGCCGCTTTGTCCGGCACTACTACAAAGTAGATATTAAGGGTACACGTTACTCAACAATTCACTGCAGAATTTTAAATACTCTTTAAAATTGGTTTTAAGGAGCATTTAGCCAGATAATTACCTTTTATCACAGGACAGGGGAAACACGTCTGCTTTACTATTGTACAAAGGTATACTACACCGTATAAAATAACGACATGGCAATGAAACATTGCAAACGCATCACATAATCCCATGCAACATGGTAAGCTCAGTTTATCTAGGTAGTCATTGTATAATATTACATATTGTAAGAGTTTTTAAGTCCATCATAAATAAGTACAACAAACATCAGGATTAACTGAGCAGCTTAATATATTCTTAATAGACTTTCATGAGGACAAAATCCAAGGGCATGTGGCAAAGGTTCAACTGTATACCACTCAGTTCTATATTGGAAGGCGATGGGTCCATCCCAAAAATTGTACGGGCTTATTCCCGCTCCAATGAGGTTTGGCCCTAACGACCGTCAACATTTCTATCTTAAACATGTACTTACTAGACCGATTGAGCAAACATTCGGTACAAAGACAACAGACAGTACAGTATAATCAGACAGAAACAGATATATCTGCTCCGTCGGCCTTTAACATTTTCAATTTAATTATCTCTGACATTGGTAGTTAACTGGTACGATTGCGCATACATTTGTTAGGAGGATAGTTAATGTATCAGAACAAAACCTTTGCCTACTCCTGCTCCAAAAATGCTTTACTCTGTGGCTCTCCAAATATTGGAAATATCGCATTGATGGGTTAATAAATGTGTTCTAATCAGTTCTCATCCCTGGAAAAATATGGTTTTGTTTTGAAAATTATAAAACTAAGATTGGGGTTATGGTTTAGATTTGTAAATAAAAACAAAATAATCGTAACAGCTGTTCAAAATCAATCAATCAATTGTAAAACTAACTCTCAATTGGTAAAGTATCATGTGATTTTTGTGAGAATAGTGATTAGAACCTATGTATACATAACTTTTAATATACATGATTAGGTTATGTATAAATTGCGAGAACCATTAAAACTGGAGATTGAATACAAAGCGTATATGTCCAAAATGACAAAAAAGAAGAAAATAAGCGATGCCAATATGCTCGCCTTGGAGAGGAACCGTGAATATATGTACTCTAGGCATTTTGAACTAACTGACTGGCTTCTCGAGCAAAGCTCGGTTTCCCAAGTGTTTAACAATAATTGTAACTAACTTCTCAAACATAATATTGTACTGTGATCGCGAACGAAGCCGTGACGGGTTACTAGTATAGTAAACATTTTTATGGGTAGGACATTGTTTTAATTTAGTTATCAAATTGTAATGCTAAACCTACATCTATAATATTATAAAGAAGAGGTGGTTTCTGTCTGTCTGTCTGATGTTCCGGGTGAACGCAAAAACTACTGAACTGACTGGGCTGAAACTTTACACATAGGTAGATCTTGAACCCATGAAACACATAGGCCTATTCACTTCCTTAAAATCCCCTCGCGCTACGCCCCGTGAACGTCCTAAGTTTCAATGTTTACATTTCAGAACAAAGTAAACATTCAGAAACTGTAATACAAACAGCTGTAGACACTTCCATTTGACAGCTTAAAGAGCAGAAGCAAGAACAGCTGTTTCAAGCTAAATAAAATGGAAATTGTATTGACTAAAGAACGGGTAGAGAAAACCCCTGTTCGAAGAACGGGTACGTCAGCTAGTTATACTATAAAATACATTAATTGATAATCATGAGTAAATAATAAATTGAAACTAGTTGGCCAAAGTTTGGTGACAGCCAGAAAATGCTCACTAATAAATCTTAGATTACATACCAAATCTAATTTCTATGTAATCAATAACCAACGAAATATTAGAACCCTTTCAACCCTAAAACGTGTCTTACATATATTATGGTTTAGTGCTTTTCGTTTTAACGATTTAAAGTATTTTAATTTAAGAAAAAAAAACATTATTGATGTTGAATACACAGAGTTACTTGAGCTTAGAAAATGTATTAAACATTTTATAATAACAAGTTATTTTAAGTCTACAATTTATATTTTAATGATAAAAGTACTACAATATTTTGAAACGTTTCATAAATATGGTAACAACTAGAGAAAATCACACTGAAAAAGTCCATTTCCATACAAGTGTAAGCATGTGTGTTTGGCTTTGTTGTATGAATGCCATCTTTAATATCAACTCTGGGATATATTCATGTTATGCTCCATTAGATCACTTTTATAGCATGTGATATTTCCTTTGTGTCACTCCTTGGCTACTAAAGTGTATTGCGTTACTGTAAGTTTGATTCAATTGACTCTAAATTGTAACTTATCTATTAAAAGAAATACCAGACAATTTAAACACATGTAATACATTAAAACCACATACATTAAACACATTAGTGTTTTCTTTAGATAAGAAATGTCTTATTTGTTGCTAAGCTTCATAGTTTATATGTTAAAAATCTGGGACAATCTAAACTATTCAGATAACTTATTGATATTAAAAGGTAATCTTTACCCTCGAAAATATAGTTTTTAGACAAATTTGGTATATAAAGAAATATCTTCTCCTTGCCACATGCTTTATGATGGTTGAATAAACAACATTTACAGTACACAGCTCATTATTTCATCGCTTGCTTCCAACAGTATTCCTACCAAATAAACCTACAGTGGACATAGAACCAGGATTTAGTATATTGTTTAACCCTACCACATTTTATTGAAATGCTGATTACGAGTGATTAATAATTAATTTTAGAACGTGATTTTCATAATTTAACATATGGAACAATCGAGACAGTTTGTCAGTAAACAATATCGAAACAGAAAAAATGTATAACACGTGTTTTTTTTTACTCTAGGTCAAAGAAACAAACACATTTAACAATTAGCTAGCATTAAATTTTATTTTGTATATTACAATTTTTATTCAAGGTATAATCATGTTTAATAGTACACATAATGCTGATTTAGCTTAAAATGAATTAACCAACTAAATAATTTCGAATTCTGACGATAAAAAGAGAACACTTAATAACCAAACACTGTGAAATAGCGGCAGGTGTCAGCAGGCACGGCCGGGGTGGGCTGCATACCTTCCCACCAAGTATGCGGCCTCTCACCGGGTTATATTAACTTTGACCTCATTACACGAGACTTGAATGTGTTATAATATAGAGGAGGACCATAACAGTGTAGTCAGCTAGTAGATAACAATTTTGTTCATATTTGTTAATATACTCCGTATATGATGAACTGTAAAACCCATTGCATTTATATTTATTGGATGATTACGATTTAGTTTTAACCTTCTATTGAATATTTTAAGTGCATCATTTTTGTTTAACAGTAACCGAAATACAATTAATCTAATACTTAAGTGGATCTCTATCACTGGAATGTATGTTTTACTTTCTCCCCTTATACATAGTATATGGAGAAAGTATTGTTTTCGTAAAAATTTTCGAATTTGAGTTGTTAATGGAAATATTCGTTTTGGTGCTCCCTGAACCCAAAAAAGTGGTTTTTACGTGATGTCTGTCTGTGTGTATGTGTGTGTGTGTGTGTGTGTGTGTGTGTGTCCGTGTGTGTGTGTGTGTGTGTGTGTGTGTGTGTGTGTGTGTGTGTGTGTGTGTGTGTGTGTGTGTGTGTGTGTGTGTGTGTGTGTGTGTGTGTGTGTGTGTGTGTGTGTCTGTGTGGATGTGTACAGAGCTAGAGCCTTAACCAATCGGCCGATTTTTATGAAATTTGGCATGTAGGTACTAATCTACGATATCTCCAGGCACTTTTTTAATTTTTTTTAATTTTTTATTTTTAAGGGTAATTTCCCCCCCAAAACCTCCAAAAAACATGGAAAATCCAAATTTCTCAAAAACAGCTCTAACGATTTTGATTAAACTTTAGTCGTTTGTAGAACATTAGTTTTCCAACAAAATGGCACCACCCGCATTCCTGTAAAAATTCGGGTTCAGAAATTACAGGACTTAAAACATAAAAAATTCTGTTTTTTGGATTTTTCATAAAAAGACATAAATATAAAAAAAATTACTATTCACCATTAAAAAGAGCTCAAAAAACTAAATAATTTGGTATTTTGAATTACTATTCTACGATTGCTGGTTTCAGAGAAAATTGAAATTTTCATTATGCTGTAAACGCAGTACGTTGTACCCATGTTATTATTATGGGGAATAAACAAATTACTATTTCTCTCTTATTTATTGATCAATTTCATTCAAACTTGATATGCTTGTCAAGTTAGTATTGACCAACAGAGGAAATTCGAAATATGTTGCCCCTTAATAACCCTGGGGAGGAATAGGGGGCATTTCCCCTCTTAAAAGCACGAGTGCAGCAATGGATTCTGTAGTGCCTCCAAAGCAGGGATTTGGGTGGATGTTTTTTAAAACAACTTGTTTACAAGATTTTCCGTACATTCGACCGTGCTTTGTATTCTATATCTAGTAAATAAAAAGTAATTTATTCATTAAAGTTGGGCTAAAAGGGAGAAAGTATGTGTCAGTTTCCTGATACCGTTTATTTACATATTAAAGAGGAAAAGGTTATACATAGTATAGTCCGGGGTAAATAGGTATATACGATTTTAAATAGTTAAAAAGTTGAAATTTTGTGGAGATGTTCAGAAGACCATTTCATAAAACATATCCAAATTCCCAAACTTTCCCACTTGGGGAAAATTCACCATCTTGGATTTTGTATCCCAAAAATGGGTTTGTTGATTATTTTAAACATGATATTTTAAGAAACCAAATTTTGTTTTCACCATTGAATTGGGCATGGATAAAAAAAACAAAAATAAACAATATGCTGCACGTCAATTAGTTACAGAGATATTGAAAGTGCTAAACACAGTACGTTGTCCAATGTTATTTTTATGAAGAAAAAACACAATGTTATATCTCACTTATTTATAAACGTATACTGTCGAAAGTTGGTATATGGTTTCATCTGGGTGTCTATTGATATTTGCAAAAAAAATTCTGCCGATGCCGTAGCAGCAAACCTGCGTTCTCAGATCCCATGCTGTTCTAACGGAGAATGTAAAATGTTATGCCTCTCTTAACTATGAATATAAATTATTAAGACTTGGTTTGCAGCTTCACCTAGTTGAGTTATATTGGTATTTGCATCAAAAGCTTTATTCTTTGTTCCTTTTGTTGCAGAAAACTTGCGAACTCAGCCCCCATATTATTTATAATAAGCTTATTTTCTGATAACGGGATTTTTACCAAGGCAAATGAAAATACCCTCGTCGCAGCTAACCTATGAATTCCAGGGCATATATATACACCATATACAGCCACTTACAATGTTTCATAAATATATATTCACAATTTAACGGTATGCACAGGTTGTCTCTATAATTAATCTCCATAAGAATGAAATGGGGGCTGAGTACGCAGGTTTGCTACTACGGGAACCATCGGCAGAAAATTGATTTTTTGTGTGTTCAAATATCAATAAACGACATCCAGATGAAGCCATTACCAACTTTTGTCAGTATACGTTCATAAATAAGTTAAATATAAATTTTTTCTCTATAACAACAACAACATTGGAAATGGTACTATGTTTAGCGTTTTCAATATCTCTGTAACCAATTGACGTTGAGCAATGATCAAAACATCATATTGTTTGTTATCTAAGCCAAATCCAATAGTAAAAATTAAAATTTGACTTTGATAATTTGGACATTTATAAAATGGTCTTCTGGACATCCCCACCATATTGCAGCTTGTTATTTAAAATTTGCAGGTAAAGTAATATTTTTGTTTAAATACAATGAACTAATATTCAACCAGTGGCTACGTTATTTTAGTAGATGTAAGCGGGTAACAAATATTTGACGTACTTTTTCAAAATATTAAAACCAGATTTATATAACTGTAAAAAGTATATTTCCTGTAGCAAATTCTTAATATTCGCTAGCTAAAGATTTTTTGGCTAAAACAAAACACTAATAATAATATACTCGTAAAAAAATATATCGATCAGGAAAAAAGTTACTACTTTTAAGAGCTGGAGTGTATTTTTATGTTTTTGTCAGCTTTCCTATAAAGAGCAACACAGACAACGTAACATCAACCTTGTTACTCAAGGATCAAGTGATGTCATTCAAGCACTAGTTGCATGTTCCTTTGACTGGTTATGGGAAGCATCGTATTCCTTTCAATTATCGTTTGTGATTCATAATGTGATTTTAGCGAATTTCCCCTATAGGGAAGAAGCTATTATCGTAGTCGGCATGGTAAGACCTAGGCCCGGGACCATGATAACTTATCGTTTTGAGGTCCACAGACCCCAAAAACACCATTCGTTCGAAACTGGATATATATATGTGTGTCCGTGAGCATGATAATTCTCGTAAAAATTATCCGATTTTGATGAAATTTGGTATAAACGTGTAAAGCAACATTTATGACTTTAAGTTCGAAAACCAGCCAGATCGCTCTATCCGATGGGGTATTTTGGGGGGGTTTTGTACCCCAAAAATGGGTTTTTCGAACTTTTTACATATAATTTTGGAAATAGTCAAATTTTAGTTTTTACCATTGGATTAAACTTAAAAAAACACACAATTTGGTATTTTGATCATTTCTTTACGTTAATTGGTTATCGAGATATTGAAAGTACTAAACACAGTACTTTGTCTAATGTTATTCTTATGGAGGAAAAGAAAAATTTTATATCTCGCTTATTTATGAACGTATACTGACGAAACTTGGTATACGACTTCATCTGGTTGTGGACCACTGATATTTGCTCAAAAAACAATTTTTTACCAATGGCTCACGTAGCAGCAAACCTGCGTACTCAGCCCCATGTTATTCTTATGGAGAATAAGTAACGTGTTATCTCCCTTCATTATGAAAATAAATTAATGACATTTGGTATATGGCTTTACCTACATGAGTTATATTGATATTTGTATAAAACCCCATTTGTTGTGCTCCTTGCTTCAGCAAACCTGCATACTCAACCGCCATGTTATTCTTATGGAGAATAATTAAAATGTCATAAATCGTTTATTCATGAATGTATATTGATGAAACTTGGTATGTGGCTTTATGTGGTATTAATATACATATATATATGCATTGGAAATTCGCTGAGTACGCAGGTTTGCTGCTACGGGGTATTAAAACTTAAGCTCACTTTGGGTGCAAATTACACTCCTCTTTGTAAAAACCCAGGGTGTTCACTAGAATAATAATGATTTAAGCATTGTTTAGAAAACCACAAGGGCTTTGGTAGGATTCAGAAAAAAATAGAGATAATTGACTGCTATAGGAGGGATAGACATGTTGAGAAAGTAGGTTCTAGAAGCTAGCTAACGAGCGTCACATCTAACATAGGCCGTTACTGCACATATAACCGTCTACTTGTTGCTAATATATTGGCCCACTAAGAAAACGACTTTATGCGTAATATTATCGTCTTATCATTCATGGAAAGTAAAATGGTGTACTCATATTTAATTCATTAAGTTAGAAACCAAAACATGTATCAGTTTAACTGGCAGGGTATCGTAGTGTTTAGAGTCCCCGTCTCGTAATCTGATGTTTGCCAGACCGATCCTGAGCAACATTAAAATATCTTTTAAGGATCGATACTTGACTCATTTCGTCACTGGGCTAAAAATTAATTAAGTTTTCTAAGACTAGTAACAAAAAAAGTGTTTGAGGTATTCCCCTTTAAAAAAAACGAGTTCGCACGCAGCACGCTGACGTGAGGGAAGTGAATTTCCACATAACAAACTTTTAAAAATCAAAATCAGTGTAAAATCATACAATTGTCCAATTTTTATTGAAATCTGAAAACACTGATTTTTTGGCTGTTCTGATACTCCTGGTTTCATTTACTTGCAAAGCTGGGAATACAATTTTGCGCATTATAAGGTTAGGAGAAGGTCCAGACAAGCTTTAAAGTAGGCTTGAGGTTGCTTGGTAGGATAAAAGTACTCTAACAAAGGAATAACAGGCTTTTCTAGTGTAAACCCCCCATAAGACAACGTACTGTGTTTAGTCGATACACATTTTCTTTAATAACTCGGTAAATATTTATGCTAGAATGACCAGAGAGGGCTTAAAACTTTCGCCTCTCTAATTCCCAAATTTGTACATGCATTAATGTTACATCCGGGGCTTTTCTGACCCTTTTTGGACACAAAAACTCGAGATGTGAAAGATTAATCCCCAAAAAAGAGGTTTGGAGTTATCCGATAATTTGCCCAACGAACTTGTCCAACTGAATACATAAAGGAACGTCCCTACCAAATTCGAAGTAAATCGGACAAAAAATGCCACCACTAGAGTGCAAACACACACACACACACATATATATATATATATATACAATTTTGAACGACCCCCCAAAACGTGTTCAGGGGGTCATGTTAGGAACTTCTATGGCGGTTCCGGGCTTGAGTTTCACCGTGCGGGTCATGCTAATGGTTCACTTTCCCATGGAAATTCACTAAAAACTAAAAAACCCCACACACAATAAACAAAACAAATAAAAAAAGAGATTTAAAGTTTGTTATGATTCACTTTATCTATACATTATACTAACAAACACGTGTGTAGTGTTTTTGGGATGTTGTTGTGTTTTAGGATTTTGTTTATGTTTATTATACACGTTATTTGAAACATATGAAATCGTTTCAAAATACTTTAAAGAAACTAATACTAGAACTGTTAAAAAGTTTTTCGTTTTTCAAAGCAAACAATTTTTATTTGGGTGTTTTAGAATGATTTGGGCATATTTAACGTGTTTTGTAAGAGTATTTGTACTTTAACCCAAAAGAATACTTTTTTATTGTAAGTGGGGTAGCCTTTTTAATGAACGCACAAAAAAGTCGTATACCATATCCGTTACGTTTTTACGTTGTTGAACTTAAAATTCGATGAACATGTCTTCTTTCTCCCACTATAAGATGAAACAAATTGCATTTGTCAAAATTTAATAATCGGTGGAATTGGTTTTAATGCTCCCTTAACCTAAAACTGGAATATCCGCCTAAAAGGAGGATTCCTCAGCTGAAAATATTATGAATGTTGCAAATATAACATAAAGACTTCATAAAGACTCCAATGAATTTTTAGATGAACCTTTCTGACAAATATATTTACTATGCTATTTTATGTATAGGCTACCGTACTTTACATTTAATATAAAATTAAAGATAAGGAAATTTGTTAATAAATAAGGGTTACAAATTGAGTAAATAATTGTGTCAGTTTTATGATACCGTTTATTAGGCTACGATTACATTTGGATTATTTGTCTAACTTACCAAATAAACAATATCAGAGCTCGTATAATGTCACGTCTTGCAAGTTATCATATTACCCAAGTGCTAAAAGGCTGCCGTACCGTGATTGCCCATAATTTGCACTCCTTCATTAGTATTCACCCTCATTCTGCCCGTTACAACTTTGCATGGCGCTTTCCATATACGCACACTTTTAAATATTAAAACGAGTTCGCAAGCAGCACGCTGACGTGAGGGAAGTGAAATTCCACATACAAAATTGTAAAACTCAAAATCAGTGTAAAAACATACATGAATTCCAATTTTTATTGAAATCCAAAAACATAGATTTGTTGGCTGTTCTGATGCTCCTGGTTTCATTTACCTGCAAAGCTGGGAATACAATTTTGCGCATTATAATGTTAGGAGAATGTCTTTCAGGCTTGAAAGTAGGCGTGAGGTTGCTGGGGATGATAAAAGTACTCTAACAAAGGAGGAGCAAGCATTTCTAGTGTAAAAACCCCATTAGACAATATACTGTGTTTAGTCAAAACACATTTTCTTTAATAATTCAGTACATTTTTACGCTAGAATGACGAGAGAGGGCTTAAAACTTTCACCTCACTAATTCCTATCTTTTTACATTCATTAATGTTACATCCGGGGCTTTTCTGACACTTTTTGGGTCCAAAAACTCGAGATTTGAAAGATTAATCCCCAGAAAAGAGGTTTGGAGTTTTCCGATTGTTTTACCCAACGAACTTGCCCAACCGGTAACAGAAAGGAATGTCCATACCAAATTTGAACTTAATCGGACAAAAAATGTGACCACTAGATTGCAAACACACACACACACATATATATATAGGTACCATTCATTAGTTCATACCTCCACTTCCGAATTCCTTAGTCCTTGCTTCCACAATCTAACTGTTATATCTTGACTAGTTGAAAAGATATATCTGTCATCCAATTTGAGTATATGTTTACAACAACGAAAACAACAATATAATTTATATATACATATTAATATTTTTTCATTTTCATACTTGAAAATTTATTAAATATTGCTTCCAGGAGGCAATAACTAATGGTAACACATCACATCAGTAGGTCAATCATAGTTACTTGCTTCCGGAGGCTGTCATGTATAATTGGCGTGTTTCATTTAATATATACAGTATAGATTATTGCTTCCACCCTTGGATTCTCATGCCTCCGACGCCACGCGATGTATACTGTGTGTACTGTAGTATGCTAAACGGATAAGGAGGATAGCTGTTAGGCTAATACAATAGATGAAAATTATATTTTAGTTGTAACCCGAGGAAATCTTGGATGCAATCTTTGTATTAAGCAACAGGATATTTCTGTCATTTCATAATTACTCTAAATCTTACATGAATACTTTGTAATTTATATTATTGCTGATTGTAGCTTTAGTTTGTTGAGGACATTACCCCAACTTACATTGAAAGTTTTAACGTTGATTGTTTTTACTATTGAGGAAATTATTGATTTATTCAACCATTTTAACCCACCAAAACAATGAGTCTGCGTTAATCTTAATAGAAATGCTTTATTAAACTTATGACAATTATGGTTAAAACATATTTAAAGTTGGTTTTGTAAACGCTTTTATCGTTTATACTGTTTTAACTAACTTATTCTAAGTTAGGATACTTATAAAGGATTGCATTATTTTTAAGTTTCTAATTTTTATTCAAGGTTTTAACTAAGCTATTTATTAAAGACATAAGTCCTAAAGTAAATAGGACTTATTAGCTACTTAATTAGTTAGTTACTGTTAGTTAATATGACTTAGTAATTAACCTTATTCCTGGGATGGGTATTACAAAGCAAAACGCAAAATTCTAACACCTAAAATCCTATAAAAACTGTTTTTGGTTGTTTTCTAAATGTTTTCCGGTTTCCCTTGCTGTATTTTACGTTTAAGAATGGCCGTGACCAAAAAAATAGGATCTAATTTCGTAAAATTCAGGTAGGCCTACCCACAAAAAAAAATACAAATGTTAATAATACTTCACCCGATGTTTCCTGACTTTATAATTCACTTATAAAAATGATTGCACATTCGAACTGAGCGTGTTACTCCGGACAATTAGATTACCCACAACCTCATTTTTCAAAACTCTTACCCGTTGTTTCGCCCTTTAAATGTTTTAAACGACATAAAAATTAGGTATTTATCATAATAAGCATTAACTTCCGCGAAACGTTAATACCCACATCCCCATATTTAAAAGCTAGATTATCTTTCCTTTTTCCCGTTGTTTTCCGATCCATCCATATTTCCAGTTTTCTGATAAGTCCACGAGGTTGAGTAGCTGTTTAGGCCGAAGTATAAATATTCTCCAGTATTTATTCCGTAAGATTCGGAATGGAAAACATAATCATAAACTGCCTTGTATTTTACTGTTTCACTGTTTTAACG
The DNA here is from genome assembly GCA_963675035.1 of Allygus modestus. Taxonomy (NCBI): domain Eukaryota; kingdom Metazoa; phylum Arthropoda; class Insecta; order Hemiptera; family Cicadellidae; genus Allygus; species Allygus modestus. The sequence continues at coordinate 133,854,774 of OY776114.1, forward strand.
TCGTATTTTTTAAGTAAAATGTGAATGGTTTATGTTTGGTTTGGTATGTATGGTTTAAGTAACAGGCCCGTAGATAGACCGATTTTCTCGGTTGTTTTACCAAGGGTCTAGAAAAATAGCGCGGTATAGGCCTATATTGGCCGCAAATAACTATTCAGTGGTGTAATATTTGCGGCAAATTGTGATCTTACAACATAGTATGGACCTAATCTTCGAGGAGCCCAAAATAACGGCTATTCATATAGCCCCCTAATGTCCGTGACATTGTTCTCGCTGAGTATTTCATGCGGAATAACGTAAGTAAAGATGGCAGGTGAGGTGAAATAATGTTTTTAAAGGGCCCACCAACCTGTCTTCAAAGTAGTTAATATATATATATCATCATTTAAAACTTTATCATCGCAAAAGTTTCTGCTCCGAAAACATCTGCCAGATTGGGTGGCAGGGCAGTTCGCCTACCCTTAGAGCGACCTGATGTTACTATATCATCATCATCAAAAGGGGCGGACCCAAGTCCCAAGGCACATCAGCCACACTGGGCTTATTGCGCACCCCCGAAAAGAAGAAAGGAAGACAGAAAGAAAGAAAGAAAGAACATATGTTACTATAACCATAACAGATGTGTTAAACTCCGTAGGCCTACAACTAAATTTATGTAATTCCCGGACCAGTCCCTCTAGACTAGGGCTTTTATATTTTTTAACAAACATCTAGGACAAGAGCAAGTAGAAGCCAGGAAATGGGGCTAAAATACAAACTATTAATCAATTATGGATGGTGGACATAAAATGTTTTGTGTAATCATTTTCCCATAATATTTATTTACGAATTGCCGAAACCAGTTTTAGAAATGTCATATAACTTTCAGTTTTAAGTTTATGCTGATCCCTATACAAAAAATGCACACAAACACATTAAATTTAAGCGCAGAAGGTTAAAATTATTACAAATCTATTGCTCAGCGAGAACCTCAGAAATATTAAGCTCTCACATCATTTCTAACTGCCAGTTTGGACAGAACATGCAAAAATGACTTGTCAAAATGTCGTGTGTACAGTTTGCGAGGTGAGTAAAGAAACTCTGCGTGAACAAAAGAGCGCACCGACACCGCATTCTGCTTGAGGTGCGTCGGAGAGGCGCACCAACCTGAGCCTGTAAATTATGTTGAGCCACCATCGCGCACCGCACCGGTCCCTGCGTCGTCGTCGACTTAAGCGGCTACAGTACGGCGCATCGGATCTGCGAAGTAGTGTGATCTAAAGTGACTTACGAGCGCCTTCACGCTAGGTCGCTGCGACCGGGTCGCAGCCACCCTTCGGCCACTTAACCCGTCGAAATTTTCTTTAGCCTTTGGAGCCCTTCACACTAGTGGGTCGCAGCGACCCACTCTGTGGCAGCGACTCGGTGGCCACGGAACTGCGACGCCGGGTGGTGGCAGCGACCCTGCTTTTTAGCGACTCGACCCACTAGCGGGGCATTGAAACATACGGAGCCCTTCACACTCGGTGACTGCGACCAAGTTTTCGGGATGCTCGCGTAGCTTGTTTTGGTTGTCTACCTGACTCCTTCCTATAATTCTGTCATTTGCTGTCGACTCGTTTTGCTGATCCCCACTGTTGTGAAACTATCTTGTTTTGTGTCTGTGTTGTTTAGCGTTGATAGTTTATTGTGCCTTTTTTAAAATTTAATTGTACTTCACACCCCAAATTCAAATAAATGTATAAATAAGCTTAAATCATTCATAAATAAAATAACGAACTGGGATGTGTTGACCAGTTGAAGTATTAATGTGTGGGCCTAGGTGAGGTATAGTAAGTTACTTGTAGTAAATTAATCTGTGACACGTTACAAATATGATAATGTTTGTTTAGATTTCAACCAACGAGAATACTTTCATATTTGGCCTAGGTCTTACTGGATACTGTACTAGCTTTTTCCTGGGCAATAATTTGACCCATAATTATTGCCTGATTCTCAAAAGTGACATTGACTGAAGTTGTGCATTGGTAGGCCAGAAGTAAATGGGCTTTAAAGACTTGTTAAAATATATGCCTATTGCCTATAGCCTATTTATATCCACTTCAAATTAACAATACAGAATTCAAAGACAAATTGTTTACACAATGACTATTCTGAGAGGAATTTTGATGTGGTAAGTAGTTCTTTTTCAGGGCGAATAAATTTTGGTTCTTCACATAATATAGGCCTACTAGATTCAACAATAAACTGGAATGTGGTAGGCCTGGTCGAAGTAATGTGGGCTTAGGTGATGTTAGGTAAGTTATTTTTAATTAATTAATCCGGCACCTATACTACCTATTATGGTGGTATTACAAATTCTCGCTTCATCCTATTACGGGACATAGGAGCGTATACCTAGTATACCTTACTTAGACAAAATAACTTGAAGAAAATCTTTCTACAATAAAAGTGAAGTAGAACTTTGCCTACTCAAACTGTGTGGATGTTAAACTAATTCTAAGCAAGAATGTAGTGAGATTTTAAGAATTTTCGTACCATTATATCCCATAACACCGCTTTGGTTAGGCAATTATGATGTTTTCATAAGTACCTATGAATAAGGGGAGAAAGTAAAAACCCAACAGTTGTGCTTCGTGATATGATAAATCAATACTTTTTACTTATGAAGGATAATATGTAGGGAAACAACTAATGACAATATATCATCAACAAATGTTTCAGAATTATGGGTAATTCTGGTTGGCGACAAAATAGAAAACTTCAGGTTAAAATAATTTAAAATAGCCGTAAACTGCAGACCGACAATGTTATTTCCCAATAAATTAACATTAAAGTCATCATGAGGTCAAATCACGATTTGAACAATTTATGCTTAACAGTACCAAAGTTTGACGGATCAGTCATTCTTGCTCCAATATGGCTCAAACAGACAGCTAAATGGCTGTCAGAACTATACACAATTTCAAGGGGTTTTACCACCATTAGTTGTGACCTCCACGGAGGCAAGAACTACAATTGGAGGCATGAACTCAGTCTGGAGGCCAATACTTATGATTGGCAAGTGAAATGGAAGCAATGTCTAAGGAATGGTAAATCTATATATATATATATATATATATATATATATATATATGTCTATATATATATACATTTGAACTAATAGCGTTTTTGGCATCTGGGGACCTCAAAACAAAAAGTTATCATGACCTCGGGCTTAAGTTTTACCATGAGACCTACGGTAATAGCTTCTTCCCTATAGGGGAAATTCGCTAAAATAGAACTAATGATATATTAACGCGAATATAAAACGTAGGAATATATACAAAGTGACAATGGATGAACCATTATTTAGGTCACAAGCATTTGAAAATTCGTATGGCTAAAGTTAGTGAAGCAAGTATGTGAGATAAAGAATACAATTTTTATATCTTTTTAGTAATTGCCGAGTTGAAAGTAACTTCATATAACTCACTAAAGGCCCCTTGAAAAAACAAGCGATAATTAATAGGATAAATTAGATAATTGAATACTAGCTAATGTCCCGTTCTCCGCACGGGAATCTAGCACACGTAGAACCATATGTTTTGAAAAGTTTACATTATGATCAGCTGACTATCTAAATAAAATATAAGGAACTTTGAATGCCTGTGTGGCGAGTCATGTTGGTGGATGTTTTCCAAACCCCCAACAGGCACATATCATGGGCAACAGCTTTCGGCTTTTACCAAAGGATTTGTTTATAAAATAATAGCTTTTTGGCTCGAAATTCCTCGAACGAAAATCAAGAATATATATTAATAATATAGAAGATCTTTAACTTTCACACTGAAGATATTTAGTTAGGCCAGTTAGTAAAACTAGTTGAATTCGATGCAGTTTAAACCACGCAGTTTTAATTGAGAAGTGGAAAGCACTGTAGAATATTTCGCACTTTATGACTTTATTATGACGCCGTGATTTTAACCAGTACAATGTGGCTGGAGTTAATATAAGGTGGTGAGAGGCGGCATTCCTGAACCGCGAAGTATGCGACCCGATCTCACCCCTGACTGTGCAAACGGACACCCACCTGCCATCCGACACTTTTATATAGGAAACATTAACGACATGCTGTAACTGCAGATACGATACTTGTAGGCCATCAACGTTTTAAAACAAAAACATCGAAATGTTGTGGGTATTTTAGGAGTTTTAATATCTGATAACTATAACAATAGTTACTGATATTTATAATACAAGTCTTTATCTTGGTCAGTTATAATATTTTTCATGATCAAAAATATGGTTAGCTAGCTTCAAACTTTTGACTACTTTTTATATTTATATTCATTAATCTATTATTTGGCTTAATGATGGTAAGTGTGACCGATTTAAATAGATTCTCTTGTACCGTAGTCAATGTATATTTACAGACACGAGTGTGTACATAAATGTAGATATATTTTAAGTGTGTTTTTGAAATGTTTAAATTACATTACTCCATAGCCTTATTCAAATATGTATTTAAACAAATTGAATACCCCCGTCGCAGCAAACCTGTGTACTCAGTGAATTTCCAATCCATATATAAATGTCTTAATACTACATAAAGACACTTACCAGGTTTCATAAAAATATACACCCAAATATAAGTGAGATATGCAATTTTAATTACTCTCCATAAGAATAACACTGTGGCTGAGGAGGCAGGTTTGCTGCAACAAGGAACACAAAAATGAGTTTTTATGCAAATATTAATATATCTTAACTAGGTGAAGCCATACACCAAATTTTATTAATTCATCTTTATAATTAAGGGAGACATAGCATTTTAATTATTCTTCATAAGAATAACACGGGTGTTGAGTATGCAGGTTTGCTGCTAAGAAAACAATCGGCAAACATGTTTTTTTTACAAAAATCAATAAACAACAACCAGATCCATATACCAAGTTTTGTCAGTATACGATAACAGCTAAGCGAGATATAACATTTGTTTTATTCTCCATAAGAATAAAATTGGACAACGTACTGTGTTTAGCACTTTCAATATCTCCGTAACCAATAGAAGTAGAGCAATGATCAAAACGCCAAATTGTGTGTTTTTTAAAGCTAAATCTAATGGTGAAAACTAAAATTTAATTTTCTAAAATATTACATGTAAAAACTAAACAAAAAGAATTTAGGGGTACAAACCCCTCCCAAAAAAAAGAAAATACCACTTCGGATGGGTCGATCTGTCTGGTTTTCGAACTTAAAGTCATGAATGTTACTTTACACGTTTGTAACAAATTTCATCAAAATCGGATCTTTTTTACGAGAGTTATCGCACCCATGGACACAAATATATATACAGTTTCGAAGGAGTGGTGTTTTTGGGGTCTGGGGACCTCAAAACGAAAAGTTATCATGGTCCCGGGCCTAGGTGTTACCATGCCGACTCCGGTAATAGCTTCTTCCCTATAAGGGAAATTCGCTGAAAGGGAAATATTTGCACATTTTAAATGGTTAATATTAACATAGAAGATAATGTAATAATTGATATTTAATTGTTAATAACTAATAGTTTTACTCTATAAGTAATATACCAATAATCCTCAATGCATACTACATACAAAATTGCATATCCATAACGAAAAGAAAAGAGAGGGTGAGTGTGAAGTTTTATACACGCTGAGACAGGGTTCTGTTTTTACGTCTTGAAATTAACTTCCAGCTCACATCGCCGATGTTGCTTCTAGCCGGTAATTTGGACCCTGCTGAGCGCGGCAATTTGACCTTTGTACGGGGATGGATAAAAAAGGTGCGGCAGTCAAACCTTATAATCCATGCTATTTTTTTCTTTACACTTTCTATAAAGTTGTAGAATAATTAAGTATGTTTTGTTATCTGGTAACAATGATTAAAAAGTCCAATATGTTATTGAAACAATCGTGATACTAAAAGTATTACGATGGTAATTACTAAAAGAGCGATGGTGTTATATAATTACAGATTTTGATGGACCGTTTTATTATCTATAAGAACCTATAATCAGGAATTCACAATCATCCATTTTTAAAACTTTGAATATTAACATTGTTTATTTCAATCAGCGATATTTCAATATACCCTTTGTTACACTTTCAAAATGATTTTGATGCTTTAAACTCTACGAAAGTAACTGATTAATTTTAATGTAAAAATGAAAAAGATCATTTAAATTTTAAGGTTTTAATGGCATCAGCAATATAAATAGCTCATTATCTTAGTTGTTGGCTATTCAAGTATTATCATACACAAAGTTAAATTATTAAAATACTTTATTTTATAAAATGTATCAATGTAGCTTTTCTTTGTTTGTGTGCGTTGTGTGCAGTACGAACACGGCTAGATTCAGAAAAACAGGATAATGGTTGTTTGCAATTGTATACATTGGTACAAAAAAATAGTTTCAATTTAGGAGTATTGAACATATATTAGGAGTTTAAAGGAATAAACAATGAAACTGTTATTCCGTCAAAAGTTTGAAATTAGTTATCTTAAATTTTATATGATGCATTTTTGATTGACCAGCTGATCCGAAAAGGGAAATTAATGTTACAGTACTTTTACGATTTACATTAAAGGAAACCAGTGCAGGCACGGGATATTTCAAATACAAATTTTACCATGGATAATTTATTTAAAATAATTTGACAAAGCACTATAACCAGTTCAAGGATAACATAGTTAAATTGAAGTCAATTTATTTATTAATGAAACTGAATAATTGCTTTACAACCAATAACTATCGAGTTTAAGTACGTAGCGTGTGATTTAACGACCAATTAACGTAAATTGGAAATCTGCCATTGATTTCAATTACCTTTAATTAAATAATACAGTTTATTGTTTAATAATCTTTAAATAAACAATACTGTTTTTATTGTTCGTTATAAATAGTAATACCAATAAGAAATCACATTGAAAAGATAATAATAACAACTAATTTTATAAAATAAGTAATTATGGGTTTAAATTAACTTCCAACCATTTGATCTTACCTAGATTCACTGCCATAGTACATTGGATATTCTTTGCTTTTAAAATTTTAACTAGAATCAGATAAAAGTAAATACCCCCAACGCAGCAAACCTGCGCACTCAAGGAATTTCAAATGCATAATATATGTTTTAATACCACATAAAGGCGCATACCAAACGTTTCATAATAATAATTTCACAAATAAGCGATGTATACAATTTGAATTATTCTCCATAAGAATAACATTGGGGATGAGTACGCAGGTTTGCTGCGACGGGAATTGTCGGTAAACAAATTGTTGGGTAAATAATAACATTCCACAACCAGATGAAGCCGAATACCAATTTTCGTTAGTATACGTTCATAAATAAACGAGATATAATTTGTTTTCTTATTTTCCATACGAATAGCATTGGACAACGTACTGGCAATATCGCAATAACGCACTTTCAATATCTCTGTAACCAATTGACGCAGAGAAATTATCAAAACACCAAATTTTGTATTTTTAATGCTGAATGCAATGGTGTAACTAAGAATAAAATTTGAATTTTGAATATATTACACGTAAAAAACTTCAAAAAACCCATTTTTGGGGTACAAAACCCCCAAAAAATACCACTTCAGATGGAAGTCATAAATGTTGCTTTACACGTTTGTAAAAAATTTTATCAAAATCGGACCTTTTTTTCGAGAGTTATTGCACCCACGGGCACATATAGATATATATACACAGTTTGCATTTGTTTTTAGCGAATTTCTCCTATAGGGAGGAAGCTATTACGGTAGTCGGCATAGTAATACCTAGGCCCGAGACCATGATAACTTTTCGTTTTTAAGTCCTCAGACCCAAAAACACCATTCGTTCGAAACTGTATATATATACAGTTGTAGTACGGGGTTACAATTTTTTATTTAATTTTATTAGAAGCAGTAAACCTACTAAAAACAATTATTTACTTAAACGTTGCATTACCATAGATATACTATCTGCTGTCTCGTTCTCCCTTTGAAAGTATCACAGATATTAAGTTGCAATTTACTAGACAAAATGTTTATGTAAACGAAACAGTAACATTATGTAGTTAAACATATTCCTAAAATTAGCTGTTCATTAAAATCAATTAAATCAAGATAATGCATGCGTGGTATAAACCCAATACAACATTTAATCCATAAGAGTAACATGAACACTTTGAGAGCCAGTGGGTCAGACAGAGCCTTGAAGTCTAAGGGGAAACCAGTTACTTTCGTATCATCTAGAAGAAAATCTATCTGACCTTACAATCATCCAAATGAAAAAAATATATCGTATTGAAATAAAGTCGTAGCTGAACTTACAAAAAAGCCTTAAGGAGTTATAAATAAGATTTCCATCATTGCTACGTTATCATGTAACAGAATAAAACTTGTATAAAGATAAACCATACCAGGATTATTTGGTAAGTCTGACACATTTTAACCACTTAATATTGTTAATGATTTCAGTGAACAAATTTGAGGGACAATATTAGTTTTAATACAACAAATTAAATAAACGTGTAAAATTCAAACCCATTTTTAAATATCAAGAAAAGTTTGTATATTTCTGAATTCAGTGTTAAAAGAAATTGAGAAATCATACAAATATTCTATTTCACATATCTATGGGTCGGTATATGAAACCATATCCTAACTCCAATATGACAGTAGTGCGTATTGACTGAAACCATATCAGCGCAACAAACATTTACACAATATATTGGGTGACGCTACATCTGCCTCGACTGCTCACATCGTTGGTATACGGTGTGCAACAACTCTAGCTATAGACAGTAAGAAATAAATACAATTAGTAATCCGCAGAGAATTTGAGAATATATGTAATACTCAATAAATATGTGTCTAATATTTAATCAAAGCAATGTGTTTATTAAAAAGCGTGGCTTCGTAAAAAAACTATCTATTAGTAATCCTACCACTTCTGTCATTGAATATTCAACTAATAAACACTGGTGGAAAACGGTTTTGTGGTTAAAATGAATTATTTGACATACCTTCACTCAAATTTAATTTTAATTAGGAGTACAAAATAATGTAATACAATTTAGTCGTTAGTTTATACCCAGATTATCCAAAACCCGCAAAAAAATGAAACACTGGTGCTTTACAATAATTACTAAGAACCGTCATTAAAAATTAATAAAATATTGCACAACTATTTAAAAATTACTGTTAAATATAAATATATATTTTTACTAATTTGTTATACACTGGTAGAAACATTATATAACATTTTGTTAATGCAACTTCGTAACTATGATCATGTCAAAACAAATCCAATTAATTTTTTTCTATATGAATCTTTGAATGCCAACTTAAGCTATCGGCAAAAACGAAATATGAAACTGCTCCAGCTTCAATACTGTGATCGGGAAAAATTACCCTGTTAAACTAGTTCTTAACGATGAAATCTGGAAATTGGTTAGTAAATAAATATTATCGATGTAGGCTAAACAACCAAAAATAGAATATGGTTTAACGTAAGTTATTTAAGCTATTAGAAATTCTCTCAAGGAAAGGAAGTGTCTATTCATAACATGTGATAGAACCAGTAGTAGACATGAAGTATGTGTTAATCTAGAAATACCTGTGAAGCCGCTAGGAAATAATTAAACGTATAAAACCCATGTCTCAATAGTCTAGTGTAAGTTTGCAATTCTATGAATTGTAGATTTAATATTTACTAGATTTTAATAACATAGTACAGGCATTAACTTAAATGTTAATTTTTTACTAGTTAATGAACGACTACTTTGCAAAGCGATGTTCGATTGTTAAACGGTGAAAGTTGATACATTTGTTTAAAATAAGGAATATATAGGTTAGCCAGAAGAAGATTTATTTAAGACAACAAAGCGTTCATAAAAATATTCAATATTTTAAATTTTACACAAAAAAGTATTTTAAGAAGCATTGTAATAAAGAGTCACATTGTAATCCCTCACCACAGCGATAGCTTAAAAATGAAAACACAGGTTGAAGATAACAGGATTATTTCGGGTTGCTAATTAAGTAACGCGGCAAGTGATCAACTGGGGTTACCTCCCCCGCCGCACCGGTGATTAGCGCGCTGTATGAAACACGTCGTAGCCCGGTAACTCCGGAATTGAGGAAATATTACATTCGTAATGTATTAATAAGTGGTTATATATTAATTGTTCTTCATGTTATCGAAATTGTTCATTTACTTCGTACTAGGCACTAGGTAATAATTATAATTTATAGCACACGTTTACGTTATTATTTTTCAGTTTATGATGGTTAAATTATTAATATCGATAACATTAAAACATGTATGAGTGTTAAAAGAGTAAACACATTTTACCTGTTAAAATCTACTGCTATAAGTTTAAACGGTGTTCACCCTAACACTTAGACATTTCATATTTTATCATTCCGTTAATTTTCTCATTGTTGTACATTTATATTTTTGCTTTTATTACAAATGTAACCTCAGAACCACCAAAGAATTATTCATAGTAAACTAGTGATTGGCTAGCCTTTGGAGGAGAAGTAAAAGGGTTTACAGATAAGTAATACAAGTTGAAAATGTAGTATTGTTTCAACAGGTATTGAGTTAAATGTTTTCGAAAAAGTTGATTTTTAAAACTTGAACCGAGCAATTCGTAAGAAAGGCTTTGTATTACGTTTACACACTTTAAATGGGCAAATTAAGTTTCCTACTAGTAACTTTCTTACGTTATAAGATTGTATTTTAAGCCACCATAACATTTAACTGTATGTATTTATTACTACGGAACATTCTGTAATGATTCTCAATTATGTCCATGAAATATGAGCTTGAAATTTATATCAAAATTACCCTGATACTTACCTGATGCGATTCTCAAAGATTAGCATATTATTTCGACCCAAAACTAAATGTTTTTAAAATAGTCCTAAATGTTAAATGGTTAAAAATATGCGTTCATGAAAAGTGTGGTGAAAAGTTGTAACGGACAGGATAAGGGTGAATACCGATGAAGGAGTGCAAATTATGGGCAATCACGTTACGCCAGCCTTTTAGCACTTGGCAATATGATAACTTGCAAGACGTGACATTCATATCGGTCAGGTCTTGATAAGTATGTAAATATTTCTATTTCAATTAATACCATTTAATTTTGTTTTTATAACGGTTGAGGTACTATTTGAAATAAATTAATATAGTAGAGTAAAATATGAGTAAAAATAATCGTGAAATTTGGAAAATGCAACACATTTTGCACTATCTATTTTCAAATAATAAAATATGTGTCTGAAATGAAAAATACTATTCGTTATTTGTTTATCTACTTTCGCCAAGGATAAACGATTTATAAATCTTTACATTTATTTTCCACTTCTTATAAACCATGTTCTTTATACTGTCATATAATGTTGTGTCAGGAAACTTTAAATGGATTATTAGTAAGTGGTTCTTATTAGATCTTTAGTATTAGATTTTAAATAAATAACTGAATTTGTAATAAATGTTACATCAAGATAAATAACATTTTCTTATTGATTAAACATATTTGTAAAATAGTGCGGTTTAAAAATACAGTAGCATATAATACAAAATAAATAAATAAATAAAGCTGGAAACGAAAACTGTATTTTACAATAAATTCAAAATAGCCTGACTTTAAAATTCAATAAGAATGTACTGCGTATTCCAGTTTTTTTAATTCCTTAAATATTTCTAGGACTTCCTGTTATGATGCACACCCTGACATATTTTAAAATAAAAAAGAGTGCTTTTATGAAATTATAAGTTTTCGTGAACCGATTTTGTAACCATCTTACGCATCGATATTTGCAAACACAATTGTAATAAATATTTGTACGATGAAAAATATTACACAGACCATTGCGGTTTTAAAATTGTTTTTAACATAACACTGCAAATAGTTTACATAATATTCCATAATTTATGAGCAGTTTAGGATAATTCAATGTGCGAGCGGCTAAATATCTATCAATAAACAAAGTGTCATGTTTATAACGTAAAAACAATATTTTGTTTCGTAAACTCCAAAAGAATACAAACACCAATTCATTCTTTAATTTCATGTTGATCACAGCGATATAAGATACTTGTATTTTAGTCACATAACTAGTGGCTTGAAGGGGCTACAGCCCCTAAATCTCTTCCCTCAATACTCCGCCTCATCTGAATTTTGCTCTTTGCAGCTGAGGAAAATAAAACAATATGAGTAAGTAGGAGCACATCTCAGTTCGTAAACAATTCATGCATTTAATCACATGTTTGAAAGTAAACAAAGTAGACGTTTTAAATTCCCATGCTTTTATTATGGGGAATGTTTTACGTTATTTCTTGTTTGCTGGTAAATTTGTGAAAATACTGCTTTTCTCCCGAGTCCCTGGTACCTTTAATTTGAGCCCTCTACCATCATCCTGCAATTTTCCAACTCCCAAAATTTTGACTTAAAAATTTCTCTTACAGAATTATATATAAATATGTAAGAAACACGAGTGTTATGGTAAGAAATATCAATTGAAAATGGTTCTAAAGTCATCTACTTCCAACGCTCTGGATGCTCACTCGCTTCTGTGACGTCACCGCGGCATGACTCCTGCCTGTAGGATGGTGGGCCATTGATCATACTAGCAATATACACACAGTTATATGACACCAAATAGTTTTAGAAGTAATATTTGTTAGTTAGAAAGTTAAACAATCTTACTCGAGCTGAACTATCACTTTCGAAGCCCCACACTCTGTGTGTCTATCAGTTTCACGAGTCTAATTACTGTTTGTTTTTTGTTTATTTTCTGTATAAAACTTTACAGCTTTTTACAATCGTAAACTGCGTTAACTATATCCATGCGTTAACTATCTTTGTTTCAACGGATTCCTTCCAAAGTGTTAACAATTTTACTGCAAAGTGTTCACGTTTAATGTAATATTCAATTTCGGATGATAAATATAAACAAATAATGAAATCCAATTGCGTAGTATTTTATTCACAAAATTTTTGTTTCAAAATCAGCTTTAATATTATAAATCACTGAGGAAAATTAAAGGAAAACGATAATTTTAATAACCAGTCAAAGGAACATTCAACGCTGGTGCTTTGCCTGACGAGATCACTTGATCCTTGAGTAACGAGGTTGACGTTACATCGTCCTCGTTGCGTTTGATTGGAATGACAATCAATTCAACAGGAAAATACGTACCAAAAATTGCTAATCTCGTAGTTAATTAATCGTTCATTATAATGAGGGTTATGTTGATAGCTGTATTTTAATTTGGATAATTTTGATTTGTCCCATGAAAACATGAATTATTTTCTACTTACTTATAATTTATTTCTTTGAATTACAGTGTACGTAATTTTGTAATGGATGTAGAAATTTCAAAAAAAAGGTTTAATATTGATGAAAAATAGTCCCCAATAATTAATATCGGTTACGTAATAACTTAAATTGTTGCCACTAAAATAAGTTGCGGTCAAATACAGGAACCGAAACTTATAGGCCTATCTGTTGGTTTCTGCTTTTAAAGAGGTTTTTTTGGGTTTTTGAGTAAATTATATTAAATAAGCGTAAGATAAATTTGCAGGAATACTTATTATTTAATATCACATTTAACATACCGATTGTATCATTTATGTATTTTTTTCATTACTTTGGACGTTACTCTTGTAGTTTTGTAATAATGTACTTAGCACTAGAATAAAGTGATGTCAGAAATATTGTTTTTAATATTTTTACCTGATGTACAAAACGGCTTTGTAAAATTAAGGGACTGATTTAAATACTATCAAAGTAGTCTTTTTGTATTCCAAAATGTATTCTAAAGTAATTTTACACAATATACGATTTTTATAGTAAAAGACGTTGGTTAGAATTTTTAATTTTCAAGCAGCTACTCCATTAGTGGAAACCGCTAAGGAGAGTAATTTTAATGGTAAAATTTATGTTTTAATGCTTTACCACCAACTAAAGTCAGTTCAAAAGTAGGATTTGCGAAATACTCAAGATCTCGGATATTCAAAGCCTGAAGATAACGGCTTTAAAACGGGAGACAATCATTACTTTTAACTATCTACAACTTATAATAATATAATCTTGTGCCTTTGAAAAACACCCTTAACATTTGTTGTCCATGATAATATGTGTAAATACAAATCCGAAGGATATATAACATTGAAAATGCTATACAAAAAGTTGTTATAATAAATATAAAACTTAAATGAATGTCTAATAACTACATAGGTCGAAAAGCATAACATTTAGATCGTCTTATAAATCATAGAAACTTTCGGATTGTCACCAACATCGTATCTCTTCTTTTTACAGGGAATATCATAAATTATAAATAACCAAATATCATTTCAATTATGAAATTCATATTATTTCTTATTAAACGTCCTTTGAAAGGTATAGTTTTATTCTATTTAGAATCTCTATTTTTGTAAACCTTAAACAATATTATTTATATTGTTAATTCCACTTTGTCCCATTGTAACTCGATCGATATTCTTACAGAATGTAACATGGAACCTGCACGATAAAAGAATTACAATTGTTCAATTAAATAAATTACTTATACTAACTCTGTTTCAATAGAAGAGTTAGAGCTATTTAAACATAAAATAAAGTTATAAAAGACTATTTTTGTTTTAGCATAAGTGACTAGTGATTTCACATAATAGGCATATATATTTAAAACCAATATGATTTATGTTTGTTTACCAAGCAAATACGTTTAACTACTAACTCACAGGGAATAGATAATTGTGTAGTTACGTTTAAATACGATATTAGAAATTTTTTTAGCCTTCACCACGATTTGTGATCCGAACTGCCCCAGTAAACACACTTCGCTGGTTTAACGTCGACAGTTATATATCAGTCTTGACGTCTGTCTTTTACCTCGAAACTACTTATATTGTGTTGGTAAGTTTAAGAGTATTTTTATTTACAATTTCCAAATATGATTTGTAATTAATACAAAATTCTTTTTTAAATGGATGTTCGATTAAATTTATTCCCTATATATTTTTAAGAGCTGACAAGTTTTAAAGACGGGTTTTTTAATTAATTTCAAAAGAAAATATGTAAGACCTTTTACGCAGAGTTCAAAATCAGGCAATTATATTGATACTTTAATATACAAAAAATAACTAAACGTACTCTTCTAAAACAATCACTTCATTGTAAAGTGTGCATACGTCAATTACAAAAAAAACAAGCAGTGGGTAGTACAACTTGTTTAATCTGGACACTGTTTTATAAATAAAAGGCTGTTCATCTTAATATCAATTTATTAAGTGAGAACATAGTTGTAACAAAACATTCGCAATTTCCATTAACATATCAGAGAGCGATTACCCATCAACCAATGCGCATCCTCACTACGCAGGGTGGCAACTTTGAACATTAAATGACAACTATACAAATAGTGACATAGGCCCTATACAACACTTCCCCCTTTAAAATAAATTCATAATATGAGTTTTACCAAATAAAAATAAAACGTTTAACTTTAGTATAGGCCTATTAATCAATTTCAGAATTTAAATTTGTATCAGACTTGGCCATTATTAAATTAAACAAAACAATTTTATTGTTATCAAGAAATTAAACATCTTATATTTCAAAATCAAAATTAATTACTGAATAATCTTACAAATTCACAACTAACCTAAAGTTAACACAAAATTAAGTTCCAAAACCGGTATAATAATTTTAAAAATAAATTAAAATCTTACAACATTAATATAAAGAATAAATTGAAACGTTACTGCATCATAATTATTACAATTGGCAGTTACATAAAAGAGATCCTTCAAGGCGTTTATAAATCTAGAATTCGTCTAGGCTTGATCAACCTTCCATATCTACTTCTAGCAAAACCATCATGGTTTTGTGATATTTCCTCTACATTTACATTAGTTCTTACTTTACTAGACCAATGTGTACCTAGTAAATTGCCCCTTTCATTTAGATTTCCCTGAGAGTTTGATGGTCTATTTGACTCATTTGAATTTCGGGGAGTTCAAGGCCTATTAGAACTCGTTTGACTTACAGGAACACTATTATTACTTCTACTTCTTTTATCAGGAGACTTGTACATTTCAACCAAATCATCATAACTACTAACATTTGGTCTAGTTACCACAGATTTTTTCATGAATGCCCTATTTCTACGAACATTATTGCCAAACTTAATCTTAACCCAATAAGACCTTGGAGTGTTATGCTCACATATTACAACTGCTCCCATGTTTTGTCATTTCTATCCCTAATTACAATTCTTTCATTAGGCTTAAATGGTTGTCTTTCTCTAGCACTACTGTCATAGTATTGCTTGGTTTTACTTTGCACCTGAACAACTGTTGCTGGATATTTGATTGATACTTGGGAACAAGTAACTTATCAGAGATAGGCAGTTTACTTCTAGTTATCCTTGAAAACAATATTTGAGCTGGACTTATGTTTAAATTATAAATAGGCATATTCCTATATTCTAAAAAAGCATTGTTAATATCTGAAGGCCTACCACTATCTTTACATTTCCTAAGAATATATTTACATATCTGAACCGCTCTTTCGGCCAGTCCTTTTGACTTTAGGTACAATGGGCTCGAGTAAATAAACTCAAAATTCCACTCTTTGGAAAACCTTGAACATTCATATGAATTAAAAGGCATATTGTCTGCCACAACATGTCTTGGAATTCCATGAGTCAAAAATATTACCTTTAATTTGTTAACAACTTCACTTGCAGTTTTTTTTCAACTTTACTAATTCTATCCACTTGGACAGGTAGTCAATTAAAACTAAGTAGCTATCTCCTCCAAAATCTAACACGTCACACGCAACTTTCATGAAAGGCAAAGATGGTATTACATGAGGAATCATAGGCTCTTTAACATTTATAGCCCTCTACTTTTCACACACAGAACATTTCAAAATCAAATTTTCAATGTCAAGAGAAATACCCGCCAGTAAACAACCTGCCGAGCCCTTGCTTTTGTTTTTTTTCGATACCGAAGTGACTTTCATGTAATTTTGACAAAATTTCCTGTCTCATTCCCAGTGGAATAATAACCCTGTCATTTAGAAACAACATACCTTCATCTACAGATATATCTGCTTGCATATTAAAATACAATTTAACAACATCCTCAACCTGTGATTTGTCCTTAGGCCAACCATTCTTAACATAAGTCATTACTTTTATCAGTTTGTTCTTTTATTTTTGTTTTAATCTGATCTGACATCGACACATGTTCAGCTAAACCCACACAATGCACAATTTCATTACTGAACCTGTCCCAGTTTTCATCTGTTCTTACATTAGTATCATATGATCTACTTAACAAATCAGCAATGAACATATTCTTACCTTGTAAATATTGTAGCTTAATGTCATATTTCATTAATTTCACTTTCATTCGCTGTAACCTTGGTGATGCTACATTAACTATGTTTTTATTCAATAAACTTAACAAAGGTTTACAATCAGTAGAACCTTAACTGTCCTACCATAAATAAAAAAGTGAAATTTTTGAGTGGCATGAACTACTGCCAACAATTCTTTCTCAACTTGAGAAAAACTACGTTCAGTTTCATTGAGACTTCTACTAGCAAAAGCCACTGGTTGCTTATCTATCATTAAACAACAACCAGTTCCATTTTGAGAACTGTCACACTGAATAGTCAAAGGCTTTTTGTCATCAAAGTTTGCAAGTACGGGAGCTTCAGCGATTAACTTTTTCAACTTGTTTAACACTTGTTGATGGTTTGGTAACCACTGAAAAACAACATTCTTTCCAAGCAACTCCCTAGTAGGGAAAGTAATCTCTGCCATGTTAGGGACAAACGATCTTAGGTAGTTAAAAAGTCCCATTAATCGCTGCAGCTCTTTCTTATTCCTTGGAGGTTCGAGGGCTTGTAACGCTTTTACACGTTCATCATCAATTCTAATACCTTTTTCAGAGAAGCAGTGTCCAAAAAATGTAACTTCCTTGACTTTAAACTGAATCTTATCTTTATTGAACCTTAAATTCAAATTTGTTGCCCTCTCAACTATAAGTTTAAGAGTTTTGTCATGTTCTATTTCATTTTCTGAAGCAATTAACAAGTCATCAATGTATATGATTACATTAGGTATATTCTTAAAATTTTTCCATTTACTTTTTGAAAAATTTCAGCAGCGTTACTTAAGCCAAAGGGTAGCCTATTAAACTTATACAAACCAAAAACAGTGTTAAAAGTACAAGAGTTGCTTGACTTCTCATCAAGAGTTAAATGATAGAAACTTTCCTTCAAATCGATTACGCTAAATACTTTCTTATTAGTTAACTTTGACACAATTTCATCATATGACGGAATTAAGAAGTGCTCACGCTTTATGGCCTTATTTAAGTCTGAACAATCAAGACATAACCTTAAAGAACCATCACCTTTCTCTATAACTACTAAATTACTTACCCAGTTTTTTTGGGTTTTCTACCTTGGAAATTATTTTATTATTTTCTAGTTCATCTAGTTTGGATTTCAGTTTGTTCATTATGGCAAATGGTACCCTTCTAGCTGGTTTAATAACTGGTGACACTTTTTCATCAACGTCAAAACTAAATTCTACATTGCATTTACCTACGCCTTCAAAAAAATGTTTATTGCTCTCCAAAAACAATTGTTTTTCCGACATGACAGAATCATTTAAGCTAGGCCTATTATTATAACTTATGTTGGACCTAGTATTACCATCCAGGCCTACATCTAACGAATGAACATCTTTGACTAGGCCTAACTTCATGCAACTAGACAAACCAAGAATAGGCTTCATATTGTCATTAATATTGTTAACTTTTAAAACTGCAAAAGTTAGGAGTAACCCTATTTCATTTTGAGAGGTTCTGTTTTCTCTAACATCTTTACAATACAAATGAACAATTCCTTCAGGTACTAATTTTTGTCCACCATACGCTTCTAAGACAATTTTAGTTGACTCTAATTTAAACTGGCAATTTTATTTCTTAAAAATATTGGAGGAGAGAACATTTACTTCTGCACCTGTGTCCACTTTAAAATTTAATCTCAAATCTTCCACCTGCAACGGATGAACCCACTCATTCTTACGGTTGCTCGTTGATGCCGCCACTGAACTTATTGAGTCCAATATTAACCCTTCTTCTTCTTAAAATAAAGTATCGTCATTACCAAGTCCTGTAAGAACTTTAGTTTCCCTGAAGTTTTTCATTCTACACCCCACTGCAAAGTGATTGCGTTTATGGCAAATATGACATTTTTGTACAAAAGCCGGACAATTAGCAGCAACATGTGTTTTATTGCACTTTTTACACAAGTACTCACCACTGACTCTAGCCTTATTTAGGTGATTAGGTAACGTTTTTTTTTTTAAATGAAGACCTGCCGTTGTAATTACTAGGTCCACTAGCATTCTGTTGAAAATGTCTGTTAACACCCACATTCACATTACCTTTGGAGTTCCTTTCATTAAACTTATTTTTAAATGACTGCACTGCATCAAGATTTACTTTACCGTTACTGTCACTTTTAATAGTCTCTATTTGTTGTTTACCTAGCTCAGCAGCCCTACACAGTTTGAGCATTTGATCCAATGGAAGGTCCGGGACTCGTAGCAGTCTCTCTTGCAGAGACTTATCAGCTATTCCTAAAATATATCTTAAAAGACCCTCAGATTGATCACTGAACTCACAACTCTTTGAAAGTTTTCTTAATTCTGTCAAAAAGTTATCAAAGGATTCATGTGGTTCTTTCGCCCTACTATTAAATTTAAACCTCTCCACAACTAAGTTTTTTTTTTGGGTCCATATGAGACTCAAAGGCTTGTAGTATTTTATCAATGTCCCTACCATCTGCATCACTTAACTTTAATGTGTTGAATAGATCAATAGCTTCCTCGCCCATTATATTCAGCAATGAGGCTGCCTGAACTTCAGGATTTTTCTCGTCCAATCCCGATGCAATTTTGAAAATATTAAAAGATTGCTTAAACCTGCGAAAATTTTCGCTGAGGTTTCCTTCCACCGAAGTGGATTAGGCACTCTTGCTCGTTCCATCTTAACATGTGAAAAAGTGCAGGATACTTACAGTAAACCATTACTTTTTGGCCTAACATTTAACGTCCTTTTATGTTTGATACCGGCATAGCCAACAGCCTCCAATGATATACTCAACTTTTTAACACTTGATTTTACTAATTACCACTTTTTACTTTTGAAATATTAAAAACTATTACGCAGCGCCATGTTTAATCTGGACACTCTTTTATAAATAAAAGGCTGTTCATCTTAATATCAATTTATTAAGTGAGAACATAGTTGTGACAAAATATTTGCAATTTCCATTAACATATCAGAGAGCGATTACCCATCAACCAATGCGCATCCTCACTACGCAGGGTGGCAACTTTGCAACATTAAATGACAACTATACAAATATTGACATATACAACAAAACTTACATTCATAAGAATGGTTTGAATCCATTAACCTCTATAACAAAACATACTAAACATTATGAAAAATAATTTGTCAAATTTATAACTTACTGTTTAAATGGAGTTTCCTAATTATACATTAAACATGATGAATTAAATGTGTGTTTAGTATTTAATGATTAGTTTGTAGTTAAACATTTTATATTTCTTAGACATTTTTCTGAGTTCATTATCTTTTGTCTTAAACAGTATGCGATCTAATATGGTCAATAAAACCCATAAACATAAAATATATTTCACTTTTGATATATTTTTATTCTAATTTGAAATGGTTGCAACCACTTTGTTTATGCAAATGATTTCTTAACTCCGCAGGAGTATCATTAGAATATTGTGGGGTGAAACAATTAGGATAGAATTTTTCGTGAGTAGAGGGGTCCACATTTGAACACCAAACATTTTAATAATGTTCAAATAAATAATGCGGAACAGTTTGTCATACTGTTTAAATGAAAATTAAATTGATTTGTTGTTAGTAGTAATACATAATTGAATAATTCAGTTAGTTAAGTTTTTTGTTTCATCTTTATAATAAACTTTTTAAAGGCAAAACAGTAAAGAACAAGATTATTATGGAGTGTTAGTTTACCACGACGAGTCATCATCTGGGTGTTAACGTTGGCTTTTACATTGATAATTACCTGGAATTAAGCATAGTGTAATCTTCGCCTCCGGTGGTATCATAAATGTGATGAAAGACTTAGCTATGATAACAGAGTGCTTTCTTACGAGATGGAAAACTAAAGCATTATATATATTGACAAATACATGACTCTATTATGATTTGTTCTTATGAATAACATTACGACTGATTTATCAGTGGTGGGGTTTGTAAGGTCTTATGGTTTCGAAATATATAGCTGTGTGACGATTGTTTTATACCTGATTAACCCTAATACCTAATACACTCTAACCATAGTTAAGTTTTAAAATACTTCTCTAACGTCCTAGTGTAGGACTGAGTAAAGAATTACTATTTGTTCACCATATTATTTAAAATTGGAGGTTTTTCATATATTTATATTTAGGCATATTTTAATATAATTTACCGTCGTACAACAATGATACCGCCTTTACAGAATTTATTTTCATACCTTAGAATACAACTATAATAATAATATTAAATAATTCAAAATACCTTTCAGAAATCTTGGTCCGTCCTGGGACATTATTTGTATATTATACAATACTCGCTTCGCTCGCCCCCTCGCCATACCCCTGTGGGGGGCTTCACCCCAGGTCGCTGTTTGTCCTCAGGATAAAGTAGTGTCATCTAGTGGCCCAGAGGCCAGAACTGAATATTACTACTACTCATACTAAGACAACAGACATATCTGCATTTAATGATATTTGAGGGATTAACAATTAAAATAGTAATACCTTTGGGAATATTTCAGGAGATTGTATGATACAGGGCACTTGCATGGTAAATCTCACGTCCATAGCTCTAGTATAGATAGTGTCATATCAAAAACCCACAACAATAATCTCCAAAAACAACTAAAAATCGAAGAATCTAGCTCAATCTAAGGGTGAAAGGGGGTGAGATACGATAAAAAGCCATAGGACCAAAGTTGTAGGTCGTCTAAAACCCGTTCCACATGGTGATCTCAGATTTTCGATAGGATAATCATTTTGGCCGCTTTAGCTATTACAAAATGCACTAGTGGCTTACAGGGGCTATAACCTCTAGCATACGGTATTTGTGTAAGTGGATAATCACAGCTGATCATTAGTTCATTTTGCTAATTAGTAAAAAAACTGTAGTGATATTTCCATAAGAAAATCATTGGATCATTGAAATTCAGTGGCGCATAGCCCACGTAATTTTTGACATTTCTGATATTTTTTCCACCGTCCTTGGCCCTCAAGCTTTAAAATAAATCGTCATTACCCAACTTAACTTCTTCCTAGCACGAGATATTTCGTGGGGACCGATTCGCAGACGGAATTAAATATATAGACTGCACGATTCGTGAAAATAAATGTGTGGATATGTTTTGTGCAGAATATAAAGCCTCTAAGTACATTTAACTAACAGGTTTTGGAAATGTTTATGGAGTTTTGAGAGTACAAGGAACATGCATGCTAAATTTTACAGTCGTAGCTCTAGTAAAAGTGGTGTCATACTGAGAAAGCAGATACGTCAGCAGGCATATTACCACTACTCATCCTAAGAATACGTGGAAATAAAACCTAAAACCGGTAAATAATTTTATAAAAGAAATAGTGTAATTTAATCTTAGACAAATTAAATATGGAGTCCCTCAAAGATTTATCTTGGGCCAAATTGAATTTAAGACCTAAATACCAAAAACATTCGAAGGCTTTGATTATATTAGGGGTTTAAATTATCAAAACTAGTCATATTCCTGTTGCTGGATACGAATACTACATGGCGTCGGAGGTATTGTGTGTACAATGTGAGTGCTTTAAAAAAGCCCTACCCTGTTATTGTAATATAACCTTTATGAGACGTCTTTTCAACCTTAAAAGGAATACAATCATCATTAACAACGTATATTGCTATGTATTTGGGTAACCACACACGCCTTATGCAACACATAGAGCATAATTTCTAAGGGCTTTACCCTTGGTGGAGAGCAAAATGAAAAATATACCCAAAAAACACGAAAACATTTACAAAAGTTCATGACTTTAATTTGTTTTGGTGTTTAAGTGATAAAATATGGGATTGTGACTCCTGATAAATTCTTATTGTAATTTAATAGTACGGTGAGCCAAATATTAGGCCTCTAAGTTCTATATCAGAGCGGCAAACTATTTATAACCAAGAAAAAATCTTGTAAAATAGCAGAAATTTAAAAAATCTGGCACTACCTTAGGTTGAAGTTGAAGGGGGCGAGATACAGCTAAATGTTATGGGACCAAAGTTGTAGATCGTCTAAAATCCGTGGCACGTTGTGGTCTGCTTTGTTCGTTAGGACCATTCGTTTGGCTGCTGGAGCTATTTTGAAAATACATGACGTGAAGAAGTCGGTAAAGTAGTTCGTTAATTATGAATCATTTAGGTTATTTAATTTTTTGAGGGGTTTAAATAGTAAAATATGACAGTTTAACTACTGCTTCTTGAAAAAAATTAATATATTGTGTGCCAAATATCGAGCCTCTAAGTAATAAATTTAAGTGATAAGAAAATCGTCATACAACCTTGAACAAATTAAATGCATAGTTAATTAAGGATCTATTGAGTGAGGTAAATATATTAAAAGTAAAAATATTTAAAGGATTTTCTTTTTATAGAGTGTTTCATAATCCACATTGGTGATGTGCATGCTGCTAAATACTACTTGGTATGTAGATATATTGAATGTTAAAATAAAGACCTCCAGAATAAACTGATGATCTTGAAACAAAAAACCGGACCCCAATTTGTTAACATCATTTTTAAACAATTGTTAAAAAGAGTTAAAATGTTAGTACAGCTTAAGCTACTTACTATATTAACTATACTACCGAAAATATATTGAAATCAAAATAATGCATGTCGAAAACGTAGTTTACGTAACTCATAGATTTTTCTAAAGGTTACGATTACAAATTATGTTCAAATATTAATAAAAAAACGGACCACGCAAGAAATGTCATGGCAACAAAGGAACATCATCACCGTAAGTTTAAAGTCTATAAGGTTTCAGAAAATTGTAAACAGAATCATCTAAGGGCGTGGTTAAAACAATGAATTTTCTTACCAGCGAGTACCTACAACTATATTTTTCGATGTTAAGGAATGAGCAGCAGGTTTATTGGTAAATGCAATTATGAGGTTATGGAAAAATATTTAATTTAGTTTAAAATTATAAATATATAATAGGAAAGACATTTTTCGTGACTTTAATTTATTCTTTACTATTTTAACTAGTAAACCTTTGTTTTAGCATCCATTCAGTTTGTTGTATACCAACGAAAAAATTACAAGTGTACATGTATGAAAACATACTCATAGTAAAAACTTACCTAAACGAATTTTGGATTCTGACATACCTAAAACAAATATATATTAATTAAAAAAATAGTAATACATTGTTATGTGTATACTTGTTGATCAATTTAACGTCATAATCCATCAGTATTCTACTCATGATGCACACTAAAGTGCAAAAGATAAAACGTAACAAAGTAGCAAAGCCTAACGGTTACCTTCTTGGAATTCGGTTCAAGGAACCACGGGTTCGTACCTTGAAGTGTCCAAACTATTTGAGGGATTTAGACCGATTTTTCTTAAAACATTGAAGTGTACTCTAAAAAATGCACCTGGCGTTAAATAACAAAATGCATCGTAACGTGGTTTATTCTTTTTACCTTTGCTGTTAAAAATGTTGAAAAGATAAAGTGTACGTGAATATTTCGGGTTATATAGGTGTACTTTGCTTTCCTGTGAGATCTGACGTATTCTCATTGCAGCTGGTGTAAGGAGATTTTACAGGGAGTGTAAAACCCTCTAAAACATTTGTATAAATGGACCTAGACAAAGCTATATATTTGTGTTTTGTTATTTACTGCATTGATAGTTATACAAAATCCTAGTACAGTAGAACCTTGATAGTCATAGTCTCAAGGGATTTGGGGAACAGTCTTGTAATCGAGGTACTCTTATAGTTGAGGTTTGTGTTATCGAGGTCGTGTGGACTAAAAGTCGAGCTATTAAGGTTTCTCCAAAACTCTTTTATAGCAAGTGCATTTTGGATCAACCCTCCAAAGAAAGGTTTGTAGCGGGGTTTTTATATTTAGACCTGAGCCCAAGGAATTATTTCTTTCAAAATACTGTTCTGATTAGTCACTGCCCGTGGGAACCATGCACAGGGAAGATTAAACTCGTGATATAAAGGTCCATCATGAAAACGACGCACTACTGAGGTTGAAGTCATGCCACAAATGTTCGGTGTCACTAAAAGTGACCTATAAAGTGCTAGAACTGAGATCTGAATCAGGAATAACCCGTGCTATTGAGGTTTGTAAAACATTAATATTCGTAATATAGAGGTATATTTAACATTAAATGTTACGTCAATCTCAGGGGTATTTTAAAAATGCAAATATTATCGAGGAAGTCGTGCTATTGAGCGTCGTGTTAGCGGGTTTCTACTGTAGATGGAGATATAGCCAAACTGTTCTATATGATATCAAGGAGTAGTAATAGTATTATTGTCTAGCAGAAGGACGGGAGTATGTGGCTCTTGTTAATAGGTAGAGCGTCGCAACATACTGGCAACACAAGCTGACTCTGATTGGCGTAAGCGGTCTGACTAACGACCAGGAGTTAGGCTGATGTTACGGCAACAATGTAATCCTATTACATCACAGGCGCAGTCTGTGTCGGCATAAACACCATTATCCTGTGCAGAGACTGTAATGTGTCGTTAGCAGCATTGTTAAGAAGTATGTTATGAAATTATATAAAATAAGAATGTTATAAAGAAAGGAAACAAAAATACATTCTTGGCTTGGTTTAAAAGTGTTTTATTTGTAGCACTTACACTTTCTAATGCTGTTTTATTAAATAATGTTAATACCTTTATCCAACCAGATCATAGAGAGGTTAAGTGTAATTAATCAAAAAGTTAAGATTTGTAATTGCTTAAAGGTGGTTACATAATAAAATAGCATTTTCTAAATTGTTTCAATGTAAATTACAGTATTTATATAATAAAAAAGTCTCTTATTTTTTATATGAAGCGTTTAAGAAGTCGGCATAATAGGAGTGTATCCATTTTGGCACGAAATACATTTTTAAAAGGTCCGATAAAATTTAGTAGAAAGGTTTAATACAATCGATGACTTTACAACCAGAACGATTAAACGGAGAGCTGTTTTGGGAGGTGGGAGTGTACCCAAAACTGTATTTATTTATTTGTCTTTACGTAAAATATTTTAAAATATCCAATTTGAGTATTTATGATTAGATTCAGCTCAAAAATTTGTATTTTAAGCTCCAATTAAATTGGTTACCGATATATTGAAAGTTTTAATTACAGTACGTAGTCCCTTTGGACAAAATAACTAACACTTAATATCCCCTATATTTGTAACAAAAGATTTAAAACCCTTAGCATGTGTCTTTATCTTAAAAAAAACAACTGTTTTGTGGTACTCTTTGCATAAAACCTGCCCACCTAACAGTATTTAAAAATGAAACAAAATAGTAAAAATAAGTGTACAGATACGTCCACATATATTTAGTGTTTTCAGACTTAATGTACATCTAGAAATTAAAACAACACATAACCTGCATGAAAAAGAGTTGGTTATACAGATAGTACCTACACAGAAAAACATAGATTGTTAAACAAAAGAGGTTAGAAACCCGCATTTTAATTTTTGGATAAAAGAAGTTTTCAAATAACTGCTTAAACGTGAAAAACGTTATGTATATTGAAAAAGACTCTATGTTTACCACCATTTGTTGTTTGTTTGAACAACGTGACGCTGAATTTTATTAAATGCTTGGCATTTATGATATTAATGAACATTTTAAGTAAATAAAAAGCGCAAAACCCACGTCCACGGTCAGTTAACCGCCCCTATAACAAGCGAGGGTTGCTTTTACAGTGTTCAGTGTCCAGTGACGCGAGGATTTATGTAACCACTCAACTGAGACGTATATCATGAAACGCCCGGGCTTTGTACATGAGTGTGATGGATGCGTGGATGGTGCGTTACAATTGCTTGCTGAAACTAATATTAAAATTTATCGTTTCATAATAAAACTGGATTAAAATACATAACTAATTATCTTTGTTAGGAGACTATGGATTATTGTAGAAAGCAATATGGTTGTTAAAGTTGTTTTAACTATGGTGATTTTTGTGGTACATGTGCGATTAAAGTTTCCAACGGAAATATGTAT
The DNA here is from genome assembly GCA_963675035.1 of Allygus modestus. Classification (NCBI taxonomy): domain Eukaryota; kingdom Metazoa; phylum Arthropoda; class Insecta; order Hemiptera; family Cicadellidae; genus Allygus; species Allygus modestus. Next base: position 133,882,157 of record OY776114.1, read on the forward strand.
CAGTTTTTGATAAATGCTAGGTTTAGGAAGTATAATAGGTATGATACCTTACGTAATGTAACAGTAAGGTATTGTATAATTTTTAGTTATTTGAAAGAAATAATTTAAATATAACCCAAAGGTGAGATAAAAATGGAATATTTACTGAGTACTTGCATCGCCATATTTTAAAATTCATTATAAAAGTACCCAAATCAATTTTTAAACAACTCGACACTTTAAAATTTGTATCTAATTTTTCAATTACCGTAAGAGTGAGAGGGGGGGGTAAAATAAGTACACAAATTATTTTTCGAAGCAGTCATATATCAGATAAGGTGCATTTTAAGATCATAAAAGCAATACAACTCATATATCTTTATATAAACTGGAAAAATGTGTTAATTGTGTCCTGTACGTGAGGACGAGTCATACTTTTCTTTAGCCACTAAACTGATAAGTAGAGCTTATATTATTAGTTTAAAATGTATCAGATAAAACATTACAAAATACATAATACATACATTAAAATAAATACACATATGTTTCAAACAGGAAAATCAAAAACGTTGATATTGACCTTTTTGCAGACCTCGCATCTAAGACTAAATGGGTTGAAATCATCTCACTTAGCAAAGTAGACTAAGTAGTGCAGGCTCTGAATGTGAAAATTATTCTTATCTTTGATCTCCATTTTCCGGTTGTGAGAAAACGTATAACAAAGAAGAAAGTCCCATGGAGAGATTCTCACATAACATCGCTTACACAAATAAAAAACAAGAGTCGGAAGACATTCCTAAACTGTAAGAACAGTGTGAATAGATCTGCTTATTGCAAAGCAAGAAATAAACTGAACGTGGCTATCAAGAGTGAAAAAAACGCTACTTTGGAGAAAAATTAAGGTGTAAAGACCAAACGAGTTCGCACGCAGCACGCTGACGTGAGGGAAGTGAATTTCCACATAAAAAACTATAAAAACTCAAAATCAGTTAAAAACATACAATTATTCCAATTTTTATTCAAATCGGAAAATATTGATTTTTGGCTGTTTTGATGCTCCTGGTTCTATTTACCTGCAATGCTGGGAATACAATTTTGTGCATTATAAGGTTAGGAGAAGGTCCAGTCAGGCTTTAAAGTAGGCGTGAGGTTGCTGGGGATGATAAAAGTACACCAACAAATGAATAATAGGCTTTTCTAATGTAAAACCCCCATAAGACAACGTACTGCGTTTGGTCAATACACATTTCCTTTAATAACTCGGTAAATATTTATGCTAGAATGACGAGAGAGGGCTTAAAACTTTCGCCTAACTAATTCCCATCTTTTTCCACGCATTAATTTTGCATCCGGGGCTTTTATGACCCTTTTGGGGCCCAAAAACTTGAAATTTGAAAGATTAATCCCCAAAAAATGGGTTTAGAGTTTTCCGATTGTTTTGCCCAACGAACTTGTCCAACAGATTATAGAAAGGAACGTCCCTACCAAATTTGAAGTAATTCGGACAAAAAATGCGACTGCTAGAGTGCATACACATATATATATCTCTATATATAATTCCGTAAGTCAAATTTTTGTAAAGAAATTGTGAGTGACTGGATGGCCGTAGAAGGATGGGAGGGGTATCATTTTAAAGGTCTTGACGTGAATTTTGAGGGAAAACTATTCATTTTTCTTATTTTTTTACCATAAATTCGCAACAGAATAAAACTTTTCCCATTAAAACAACATGGGGATTTAAAAACGTCTGCTTTGTTTACATTAAAACATGTGATTAAGTGACTATTTTGTTTGTGAACTGACATGTAAATAGTGAACAAAATCAGAAGAGGCAGAGAATTGGAGCAAGGCTAGGGGCTATGGCCCCTTCAAGCCACTAGTATATATATATATATATATATATATATATATAAAATTTTGAACGACCCCCCAAAACGTGTTCAGGGGGTCACGTTAGGAACTTCTATGGTGGTCCCGGGCTTAAGCTTCACCGTGCGGGTCATGCTAATAGTTCACTTTCCAAAGGAAATTCACTAACAAGTTTTTGGTCATCTCTGAGGGCCACGGTAGTATTGGGATCGAATACATTTTTTAGGTCTGCTGTTTGGACAGCAGGCTTAGTTTTTCTGAGCATGTGACACACATTTATAAAACTGTTGTTAGTAAATTAAGGCTGTTGAATAGACTTAGGTTTGTCCTGCCTGTTTCTACTAAACTTGAAGTTGTCCGTGCAATCATATTCCCTTCTATTTACTATGCTCTTGCTCCATTTGCTGGCAGCCTAACCCAAGATAATATAAACATCCTGACAAGACTTCAGAATAGTGCACTTAGGTTTGAATACAACCTCAAGAAATTTTACCACAACAGTGAGTATAGGTTAAAATCAAATAACTTGTCAATAAATAAATGCTGTAATCTTCAGACTGCGTTCATTGTGCATAAGGTATTGTTGACAGAACATCCTCAATATCTTAGGAATAAGCTAGTCCACAGGTCTGACGTAAGGGTGCAGAGCACTCGACAGATAGGCCTGCTTTATCTGCCGCGGGTCATAACTGGGCTAGGGAAAATTACCTTTACCTTTTTTGGACCCCAAACTTACAATGCCCTACCATCTGAACTGAAATCGAATAGTTATATTTCGTTTAGAAATAAAGTTAAAAGTTATGTTTGATTTCCATTAGCATAAATAAATACAGTAGAACCTCGCTACGACGACCCTCGATAAGACAAAAACCTCGATAATGAGTCTGATTTTCTAATCCCCGTAAATCTCCCATAACGCTCAATGTTATAAATACCTCTATAACACGACTCATTTTCAAATAAATACCTCGATAGCACGTCTTTTTGTAATTTTATATTACTGATAAAACACCTCTATAGCGCGTCTTTTCAAATGACTGAACCTCTATAGCACGACACCCACCTCAATAATACGCTTCTTTGGGTAAGTGAACCTTTATTACACGACTCTAACCTCAATAGCGCGCCGTTTTGCGTTACGGAACCTTTATAGCACGACTAAACCTTTCTCACGCATAGTACCCACGGTTAGAACGGATGTTTTTAAGTAAACAACAACGTCTTGGGCTCAGGTCTCAACAGGAAAACCCTTTCCCCACCCCCTTCCTAGTCCGGTCTTTCCTTGTCTTATAGTGTACAGTTTTGGTTTTATTACGTAAGTCCAGTTCTGCTAAGTTCAATTTTTTAATTTTTTAACATTACAGTATTTTATTCCGTATTTCACAATAGGTTAAGGTTTACTAAATTTCGAGCTTATTAACTCTATACTGTACTTTAGTGAACTGAGTCTGTTGATTTTTTTCTTACTGTCCCAATAATAAAGAAGTTTGTTTTACTTGTACGTTTGTTCTTTTATTTATGACTGATTTATACAGTAATTTTCTACTTAAAACACAACTTATTAGAAATGTTTCATAAAAAATGTGCTTGGTATAGCAAAAAGTCTGTGACCTCGATAACACGTCTTGTTGTGAAAACCACCTTGATAGCACGACCCTCAATTACAAGTGCACCTCGATAAGAAGACTATTTTAGAGATCCCCTTGAGAGTCGTGTTATCGAGGTTCTACTGTATAAGACTTGTAGTATTATCATTGACAACAGTTGTCTTGTAAAACTAAGATTGTAACTTTAAAGAAGGTTGTGTTGGCTGAATAAAGACGTTTTATTATTATTATTATTATAGCTACCAAACAAATGAATACAAATACGAAAGTTATATCTTCAGGACAATAAATACCAGCCATACAGTTGATATTGTGGAACGACATTAATGTAACAATTCAAAACATATTAGTTTCCTAAAAAAACAAACCATTTGTGCTTATTTAAATTACCAAAATAATCAGACAAAATTTAGATTATATTTTTTTAAAAGAATGATGAGTAAATGAAAATATAGAACTAAAAATATTGCTAAAATAACCAATAGGTGAAGAAAGAAATATATTGTTTATACGTTATAATTTCTGTGATGAAACCATCACGTCTCACCATTACAGGAGTCAAACAACTTGTGAAATTTGCTAACATGAATAAAGCCACAAATAAATTCGATTTAGATAAGGAAATAAAATATCAGGGGTATTATTAAAAACATACAAAATACCATGTGTGATGTTTGCTACAGCCACTCAAAAGTAAAAAGCCCGAGCTCTGCCAGACGAGAGCACATGATCCTTGAATAACGAGCTTGACTTTGCGTCCTCTCTTTCTGCACATTATTGATAAACTAACAAATACAAGTTTATGAAATACCCTTGGTGAAGCATCCAATCCGTCAAACATGCATGTCCATTCATGTATATTTTTACTTCCCAAAAAAAATCAATTTTATTGATTTTTACTATTTGTTCTATAGTTTACTACTAAAATTGTAATAACATGTTTCACAACACACCTTTGATATTCTTCAAGATAAAAACGTAGAAGCAAATTGTTACTTTATTTTATAGTTACATCAAGGAAATGGTATAACAGATATGTTTAATCGGGTAAGGTCATTTGGATATATTAACAGAGTTTGTTTTTATTTAAGAATTCTTTTTATCTAAAGGCAAAGCCCTGGCTGACCAACCCACTTATCACTAATTCTCCACCTTCCCAAGTAGGTAGGGAGCTGAAATTTTGTACACTGATTCTTTAGTCATAAAATAGTAAAACTAAATGGTTTTCATCCTGATCTGTCCTTCCTTAGGGTCTGCCAGAGATCCCGTCAAAGTTCCCATATATTTCTTATGGACATTCATTTTTGTTTGAGCTAATTAAAATACAAACAGATGATCTTGATTCGTAGTAGTTCCACGGGCTAACCACAGAATGCAGCACACACAACTGTAATATATTTTATAAATTATTTTCGGGGCGAAGCCTGCGGGAACAGCTAGTAGTTATATATCTTCAGAGGCAGTATTATTATACATTATTATGCATTATTAGTGGTGGAATATAATAATTATATGAAAAATAAAATAATATATACTTTTACATTACATTCTTATTTATGAAATGAGAGGAAAAAACAACAACAAACTGAACGGTACAAAGTAGACATTTTGTTCGTTTATCATCGAATATACGGGATTCGGTAGAATAAATAGGCCAATTGAAAGACACGCTGCAATAGCAAGTCTTCAGTTAAGTAATATTACGTATAATCTAACTGAAACTATGCTCATGCCGCTTCCACTTTCATGCCAAGTCTTGGCGAGCGCAGACAAACGTAAGATCGTGGATCGGTATCCCCCATTTTGTATTGTAAAATGACTAGTGCAGTCACTCGTCTGAGTGGCTCGATGAATCATTGGCTCAGAGAGGGAAGGCATAATTATATTTTATGATACAAATCTAAATCAAATAGCTAAAGCTAAATGTATGGCAGTGTAGGTAAAATAATCAGTAAATTTTGTTACCATAACACAATATAATGCTTTTACCTCAGATTATGTTGATGTATAAGTTTGTTGTCAAGTATATTATAAACATATAATAATACTTTTAATTTGAAAGGATATATACAAAAATTAGTATATTCGTTGTTCCTATTTTTTGGAAATGTACAAACAATTCACAATTCGCTTTTCAATCATTGGAATCTATTAAATCATAAAACTATATAAATGTCTTGAAAATGTATAAACAAAATACTTCCATGACATCGAGCTGGTTTGTAAGCCTAATAAAACATTACCAGTATAACAAATGATGACTTAAAACACTATTTACAGCTATTACGATACAAAACAATAAATCCACTTTATTGAAACGCACCAGGTGGCAATCGTTCCCATTTACTGTTGCTAAAATAAACTGTAATACCAAAAACATTTAACTCTGATACAGCGTTGTAGCGGATACAATTCATTGCAACTTAGAAGGTTTTTTAAGCGTTACTTTGTTCCTGTTATGTAGTATTATAATAAGCTCGTATTACTCTCAAAGCAGCGCTTACACCAATTATAAAACGGGTATTATTGCTATAAACTAATTCCCACTATTCTAATAGTATTATTCTTAAAATAGTTTTAATAATAAATCTTTTAGGTTTTAGAATTGTTCTTTAACACGTTCAATGCTGACAAACATGTTTAAACATGAAAATCACATAAGTTTCAATGTTAATTAGAGGGCGGGAATAATCGTCCTCTGCATCCAACGTGTTAAATATTTATATTTTTGAAAAAGTAAAACTATTTACAAAGATACGTTAAAACTGATATGTTTAACTGGGAAAGTTTCCCAACAACATAAAGGACAACCGCTCCTTTTATTTCTGAAGCAAAATTCCTTTAATATCGAACATTCGACATAGCCTTAAATACAGTAAATAACCCATTACGGGTTTTTTCTATTATTTAACCTCTAGGTCACCTAGGTCTATTTACAAATGCGCATTATAATATTTTTCATACCTGTGGAACAAATACTGGAGAAATGGTAGGTTTCTTCGTTTTAAGAGGTTGGTGGCCTCTTTATTTCCTCTATATTTCCGAACTATTTGGGTCACGGGTCTGTGCTTTGAACGTATCAAGCAACATGAGGGGTGAGTCACCATAGTCAAGATAGGTAGAACTGATCAAATTAGTCAGTAGTAGGGTTCAAACCCACGACCTCACCGCTTTCGAAGTCTCTCGCCTTTGCCAGTGGGTGACACACCATTGCGTAAGTGACTGCACAGTTCGCTAGTGACTGACCACTGTGCCAGCAACTCAACATACAAGGGAAGGATGGTTACTAACTTGTAGTGTTTCGATGTGTCACGCGTAAATGCCCCTCAGTTAATAAGGCCTATTGACCCCTTTTTCGTATGCACCCTTCAATAAGGGTTGTACCCTATGAACTCTGCTCCTTGTACCCCTTACAAAAACCCAAAAAACCCCACTATGCATTTACCATTCTAGTAAGACGTATAAACCCCCATCGTCGTTTGTACCCTTCAATGAGACCTATTAACCCCACCTCTTATATACCTTTCAATAAGACCTATGAACCCACATCACTCGTATGTATCTTTCAGCAAAATCGATCAAACCCTTCTGGTATGTATCCATCAAGACCTCTTCCCATATTTACACTTCAATAAGACCTATCAACCCACATGCCTCGTATGTACCTTTCAGGAAAATCGATCACCCCCTTCTGGTATGTATCCATCAAGACCTCTTCCCATATTTACACTTCAATAAGATCTATCAACCCACATCCCTCGTATGTACCTTTCAGCAAAATCTATCACCCCCTTCTGGTATGTATCCATCAAGACCTCTTCCCATATTTACACTTCAATAAGATCTATCAACCCACATCCCTCGTATGTACCTATCAGCAAAATCGATCAACCCCTTCTGGTATGTATCCATCAAGACCTCTTCCCATATTTACACTTCAATAAGACCTATCAACCCACATCCCTCGTATGTACCTTTCAGCAAAATCGATCACCCCCTTCTGGTATGTATCCATCAAGACCTCTTCTCATATTTACACTTCAATAAGACCTATCAACCTACATCCCTCGTATGTACCTTTCAGCAAAATCGATCGACCCCTTCTGGTGTGTATCCATTAAGACCTCTTCTCATATTTACACTTCAATAAGATCTATCAACCCACATCCCTCGTATGTATCCTTCAGCAAAATCGATAAACCCCTTCTGGTATGTTTCCATTAAGACCTCTTCTCATATTTACACTTCAATTAGTACAATCAACCCCCTCTTCGTATATACCATTTTCAAAATTTAAAATGTTCATAAATTACTACAAACGTTACAGATTTATCACTTAAATTAAATTACAGCATTTGCATACAAACTAAGTCGTCATTTAGATTAAAGTTGTGTTTTTGCTACTTCTCCATTTATACGTAAAATACCAAACATGATAAACCATATATTTTGTTCAACCATTAACTCGTATAAACCGTAAAAGCTCAATAACTTTTAATAAACCGTTATAAGGCTAAATATATCATTATCAACTACACATTGAGTATGTTTTTAAAAAGAGAATTGCATATTATTCCATCTTAAGTATTATTATTAAAATTTGTGTATAAGAAACAATTAAATTTCAAATATATAGATTTTAAATTAACAAAGAGGGTTGCAAAACAGTATATTTTTAATCAATCTCAGAAAATAACTAAAGTTTATAAGTTAAGTGTGAAAAACTTAAAGCACTTTATAAACGGCACTCATCGTTTGAAAGACCCCTTTTAAAGAGAAAACCGCCGCAAGTGGAAAGAGAGGGGTAGATTTAAACGCCGTGGAGAGATTTGTAAAGCAGTTGTTTATGAAGAGCTCATCACAAGAAGCGAAATGTAAACATTTTTCCTCCCCTCAAAAGGGTAATTAGCAAGTCATGAATTTCAAAAGTTGTCCTAAAGGCATTCAGAAAGTTATAATTTTACCATATTTGGTAAATTCGCTGTAGCATTTGATCACTAAGAAATCTTATGCAACAAATCAAATAAGAAGATTGATATTTATGAACAATATTTATATAATATTTTTAGTTCATTCAATGAAATATATTACAATTCAAAATAGTTTTATATAAAAATTCTATTATGTTTATGTATATATATTATATTTCTACAAATATATATATATATATTACAAATATATATGTATATATACATTTGTTGTCGCTTTTCTATAGAGGTTGACAGCCTCTTTTTGCCTTCCTTTTCTCGTCTAAATAGACTACTAATATTTGCGTGGAACGTTTCTAACAAAGCAAGGAGTGAACGGGTACAGTACGAATTGTACTATTGATAAAATTGACTAGCCAAGACCGTTGCGTTGTCTGGACCACCACGGCAACGGTAATTTAACGTTTCTTCAAATTAATCACAAATTAAATTACCTCCGTAATTATTTAGTTGTGTAACAAATACATAACTTAATAAAAAATATATAATACTTTTTCATGTATTACAATATTGCGAGGCAATGATTAATGTATTATAATAGACTTGCACACAAATAAGTATGCAAGGGTATATGTATTGACATATGCCAGGGTCTTATAAGTTTTGACACAAACATAGTCACTATTACCCCTAAGATAATTTCCCAACGTAGACCCCTTTTATAAAACCTCTTTAGATACTATTAAACAAATAAACTATTTAAAATACTAATATAAGTTCAATTTAAACATGTTAATTACAAGAAAAGGATTTTAAATAAATATTATTGAGTGGCTAAGAATGAGGTTTTCAATTAAACTGAAAACTTCTAACCTCAACTTCATCTTTACTGTTGGGATTTATTAAAAATGTTGTGTTCCTCAAGTAATATTATTTAATATAACAAATTTCCTATATTTTTAAACAGTGAAACTATCATCTGACACCAATGTCTAACTCAATAGTTACTAGTCTAATGCGAAAATCTAGATTTTTTAAATTTTAATTTCCATCAATCAAGATTAAATTCTTATATTTATGAGTACAAAAAAAGATTAATTTAAATAATATAAAATTGATCTGTTTTATTTATATTGTATCTGATTTATAAGGTCAACTTAGGTGAAATGGGGGGGGGGGCTTATAAACTCATCTAGTATGTACTAAATATATGGTGACTCTAGAAAACTGAAACAGCCATCAAACTCTTTTTTAATATTTTATAAATTGTATGAGTTTAAATTGAATTTCCTGCATATTGCCTGGAGATAGAACCCTCATGTAAAGTGTTCTCTTGTGATGTAACAAAATACATATGTATTTACATTTTACTGTAAAATTTTGAAAATATTAAAACAAAGTCTGGATATTTCAGTTAACAGAATTGTTTGTCTACAGAACAATATGTTTTATCATCATATTAAGTTTAATTCGTAATAATGAATTACTATAAAATCTGTTTAAAACTTAGTTATATTATCTACCCTATTATATGAAATATGCATATGTGACTGGAAGTCAATGAACGTGTTGTATCACTTACTCTCTAATCCTTCGCCGGCCGACCGGAAGTCGCTTACAGCCCCTGTGTTCTCCACTCTCCCCACATTGTCCTGTACCACGACGGGGATCCACTGACCTGCAGCTTCCGGAGAGTTCCGAGAACAATCCGCGGGGAGCGCCACGTCACCACTGGCAGATCTACCACTTCCGCTGTTCCCGCGCATGCCCGCCACCCACGACCACCCCGTCCCACGCCCAGGGCGTTGTTCTCTCTTATTTGGAAATCTGCTAGAAATTTAATTACATTGTCCATCCGGTCACGGATTAAATCCTCGTATATTTTCGCTTGTAAAGCTCTGCCTCTGCACCTTTGTGTGCACTCACGCTGATTAATTCGCACTTGCGCCTCGGACGCCATATTGACGCTTGTATTGGCTCCCCCGTTAAACTTGTTTTACTCTCGCCGCGACAGATTCACCCTGTTTTACGTTTACATCACGCGGGATTACTTTGCCGCCTTCGTGTCGTAGCTGTGATTGTTTAACTTGGGATTCAATTTGAATTTTGTTTGGTGAAACCGCAGTTTGTGTGATTGTACGAGTCTTGTTGTGTTTGGTGAAACCGCAGTTTGTGTGATTGTACGAGTCTTGTTGTGTTTGGTGAAACCGCAGTTTGTGTGATTGTACGAGTCTTGTTGTGTTTGGTGAAACCGCAGTTTGTGTGATTGTACGAGTCTTGTTGTGTTTGGTGAAACCGCAGTTTGTGTGATTGTACGAGTCTTGTTGTGTTTGGTGAAACCGCAGTTTCTGTGATTGTACGAGTCTTGTTGTGTTTGGTGAAACCGCAGTTTGTGTGATTGTACGAGTCTTGTTGTGTTTGGTGAAACCGCAGTTTGTGTGATTGTACGAGTCGTGTTGTGTTTGTGTTTACGGGATCTGTTTTATTTTATCGTTCTTTTAACATATTTATTTATTGTAAAAGGATACTTTAATGTATAGTAGCCGAAATTAGCTTGACAAATAGCTATTGCAGGTTGTGTTTACGTTTTGTGTATTTTGGTAACTAAGTAATTATAGAGAAACTTTGAGTTCGAAAAAAATAAAACAAACCACTGCACCGAATTTAATTTTATTTTATTTTTTCGGTAAAAATAAAGATTATCCTAACCATTACAGCTTTAAACAAAATCTCTAAATTTAAGTTCATCTTTATACAATTACCAAAAATAACATACTGGCTAAGATAGTGTTAAATTTACATTATTACTGTACCATATTTATTATAAAATAAAATAAATTAAATGCACGAAGTGTATGAGGGTAAGAATTAGAAGTGTAGGTAGGGTAAATCATCAGTTTAATATGTAACTTGGAAATGAATGTAAGAAATATGTAGGCACAATCAGGAAATAATCATGTTATAAAATCAGGGCATCGCACGCAGGCACCCTACATGTAATGCACTTGGTCATGGATTAGTAGTTGGATAAGGGACAATAATATATATTAGACATTTATTTGGTCATCATAAGTCTGTAATATAACTGGTTAAAATCGAGAAAAGAATAAGTAACCCCTAGCTCTCCTCAAACTAGTAAGCCAGAAGGAAAGTAATGTAATTCTTTGTTTGGAATTATTTGTTTGTGTTTTTATGATATTTAGGAATTATTTTGTACACTTGCCATAATTGATTAGAGAAAAAAACAATGTTTCACTTATGTTATTTTCAAAATTCTTGCTGACAATTTTCATCACTGATTTAAGAAAATAAAGTTAAGTTTTCTCTAACTAGTAATGGACAATGTTCGCAATAAGAACTTGAATAACTGGACCATAACTTTTCTCGGGTAGGGTTAGTAATAAATAATCTATAACCTACACATCTAATTACTCTTTTCAAAGTATCAGGCTTTAGCTATCAAACACAAACAGTAAATTTAACGAACATGAAAATATTATAATTATCTGACTGTGATAAGTTTTAAAATTCATGATTTCTAATTCCCCTTTTGAGGGGAGAAAAATGTTTGCCCTCTGCTCCTTTTGAGGGGACCTTTATAGACATCTTATTTACAAATCTCTCACAGCATTTACGAGTAAATATAAACTTTTTACCACTTGCGATGGTTTTTATTGTTCATACACTGACAACATTTATAAAGCTCTATAGTAGTTTTGTTTATATTTTGTTATTTAATAGTCAGATTTTTAAACACGATTTTTTTAGTTCTTCTCTATTTTGGTACGATAAATGTCATCGGCTATTTAAAATCCTGCACTCAAACTGATATTCTGAGAAACGTAAGGTTAATTAATTAAATTTGTGTCAACTTAGTTAAAATTTAGTTAGTTTGAGAGCATACTTTCTAAACAAAAATAAACTATATTAAAGATGCAATTACAATTATTTTGTTAGAATTTATAAAACTATTTTTTTTTTGGCTGGCCAAGTTCGTGCTGGACTTAGATAAGGCAATTGCTAATTGTACTGGGTAACCAGTTACATATTATTTATATTACAGTTTCCGATTAAAGGAAAAACCAGTTAGTAAATATAACATAGAACATTGTTAACTAACTGTTTTATATTTACGATTTGATTTTGAAACATGATTCCAAAAATCTTTGATGTAATATACATTTTCTTATTATTCTACTAGTTACTATTTGTTAGTATTTTATTTCCAATTCCCCTTTCTTCTAGATGATTTAAAATAACAATCATTAGCAAATAATTTGATTTAGAATTGAAATTTGTACTCTATATGTATCTATTGGAAATGAATGATCTGAATCTGAAATTTGCTTATTTAGGTCATAAATACACTTATACAATGTCAAATTCCCCTTGTTGGTAACTTAACTATATACAGGGTGTCACAAAAATCCGGAACTGGCTATACAAAACCATATTCTACATACAAAAATAAATCGAAAATGTTCAGTAAATTTTTTTCGATTTCAACTTCGTTTAGCCGCTATCCGCCATTTTGTTTTTTTCACATAAACATTTCTATTTTCGTAATGGATTAATGTATCAAGTAAAAATTTGGTATGGAGCTTTACAAGATAAATGTCTAAATCCACAAAAAAAATAATTTTTTTCCGACGTGTATTTTCAAAATGGTGGCCACTTTAAATTTTTAAAGTCAAATTCCATGAAAACTAGCAACTGAAACAAAATTTTACAAGATATACAATTTAAAGCACTTTGTAATCCAAATCTAATGACAGTAGGGTAAGAAGGACACTCCGACACCAGGAGGGACAGGAGGGACGCCCCCCCCCCCCCCCCCCCCCCCCCCGAGGTCTCGTCTGTGACACTTTGCGAATTTTTTTTTTTGCGAACTTTTTTGCAAACTTTTTTTGCGAATTTTTTTTGCGAATTTTTTTTTTTGCGAATTTTTTTTTTTTGCGAATTTTTTTTTTGAGAAATTTTTTTTTTTTGCCAATTTTTTTTTTTTTTGCCAAATTTTTTTTTTTTTGCGAAATTTTTTTTTTGCGAATTTTTTTTTTTTTGCGAATTTTTTTTTTTTGCGAATACTAACCTAACCTAACCTAACCTAACTTAACGTAACGTAACCTAACCTAACGTAACCTAACCTAACCTAACCTAACCTAACCTAACCTCGGATCAGATTTCTGATTGCAGATTCTTGTTCGTCTAGTCGAGCCGAGTCATTTGAGTACCCACATCGTACACTTTGGATGATGTTTGCAAAAAAGGGGCCCGCACCACACTTTTGACCTTTTTTTTTTTGCATTTTTGGAATCTCCTCGTCAAGCCGAGTATTCTCAGTACCCACATGACATACTTTGGATAATTAATACAAGAGTTGAACAGGGTAACGCTACAACCAACAGAGCTAGCCCATCAGCGCTTGCGGTCAATTGAACTACCAGTGAATGCAAATTTTGAGGAGAATATAATTGCAATGCTTTGAACATATACTGCATATACCTTCAAGTACTCTGCACCGAGGCAGCTGTTCGCACAACCGACTGACGCGTCCAGTCTACTGTCTGGGAATGCGGATGTTGTAATTTGATACCTCGACTGGAGGGTGCAGGTGTTCACACAAAAAACCGACAAGTTGAGACCTGTCTGGGAATGCGGATGTTGTAATTTGATACCTCGACTGGAGGGTGCAGGTGTTCACACAAAAAACCGACAAGTCGAGACCTGTCTGGGAATGCGGATGCTGTAATTTGATACCTCGACTGGAGGGTGCAGGTGTTCACACAAAAAACCGACAAGTCGAGACCTGTCTGGGAATGCGGATGCTGTAATTTGATACCCCGACGGGAGGGCGACGCGACCCTTCCAGGAACCCATTATAGTCCGCCCGTATCGAATTCCGAGCAATAAATCACCAGTTGTCAAACACCCACGGTATCAATCTTGTTTTAGGCTTCAACAATTCCTGACGTATGGGGGAGCGAAAATCTCCCCCTAGTAATTAAATCAACAGAACACCAGTTGTCACGGTCTCATGCTTGTTCTAGTCTTCAACAATTCCTGACGTATGGGGGAGCGAAAATCTCCCCCTAAGCCATTATGTGTTAGGGGGAGCGAAAATCTCCCCCTAGTAATTAAATCAACAGAGCTAGCCCATCAGCGCCTGCGAACAATTGAACTACCAGTGAATGCAAATGCGGATGTTGTAATTTGATACCTCGACTGGAGGGTGCAGGTGTTCACACAAAAAACCGACAAGTCGAGACCTGTCTGGGGTGCAGCTGCGCCCGACCTCAGGAGGGCCAGGAGGGACAGGAGGAGCCCCCCCCAGACGCCTGCACCAACACTTGGAAGAAAATCCTCCTACATTAGAAGGATTTCCTTCTGTTCCCTAACATGAAAAGCTTTTGTGGTCTTGAAAAAGGCCGATTATGATGGTGGGATCAGGTGGAGGCTAAGGTGTTGGAAAACGTTTATTTTTTACTGTTGAAAAACTTTGTTACTTCATCAGGGTGCAGTTCATCGGTCCGCCGATTCCACCACATTTCAACAAGCATCATGTACTTCTGCTCATGTTCAATGGCGTAGAAGTGCTCCTCTTCAATGGGGTAGAAATTCATCTTGTAGTCCATGTCACGCTGCCAATATTCCCACTCCAAGCCGTCCAGCGGGCAATGGTTCCACATGCTGTTGATTCCCCGTCGTCTGGAGTACAGAGCGTCGTCAAGATCTTGAGTAGTTGAATACATTTTTGGTTCATGAACGTACTTGAACTTTTTGTCAATGCGCCATAGCTTCTTCTTATGGAAATGCTTCAAGGTGCATTCATCGTCGTCTTTTCGGTTGTAGAATTCATCACCTTCGAAGTAATCATCTTCATCGTCAAACGGTCTCTTCTTATTATTGCTATTCATTGTCGTTTCCGCTGCAACACATACATCCTCCAACTCAACGTCTGTGATGTCACAATCCCACTCGATGTTGGCCATGATCTCTTCGTAGCTGTTGACGCTTCGAAACTCAAGACTAAACTAAACTTTACTGCTAGGGGCGGGCTGTGCGTCGTGGGATGATGGGCGCAGGTGTACAGACAAAAAACCGTCGCGTCACCCTACTGTCTGGGAATGCGGATGCTGTAATTTGATACCCCGACAGGAGGGCTACCGACCCTTGCAGGAACCCATAATTATAGACCACCCGCGTCGAATTCCGAGCAATAGTACACCAGCTGTCAAACACCCACGGTCTCATTCTTGTTCTAGTCTTCAACAATTCCTGACGTATGGGGGAGCGAAAATCTCCCCCCTAAGCCATTATGTGTTAGGGGGAGCAAAAATCTCCCCCTAGTGATTAAATCAACAGAACACCAGTTGTCAAACACCCACGGTCTCATTCTTGTTCGGGAGTTTGAAGTGTGTGGCTGTGTAATAGTGTTGCTGTGTGACATTCTGTCAGAGCGATCGCCCGACGTTTTGACCTAACCTACAAAATGAACCACTTAACCGCCTATGTGTTTAATGATCGGCCTTTGTCTGTACTGTTTGACAGCAGCGATAATCCATGGTTCAAAGCTAAGGATGTAGCTACAATATTGGGATACGCTAACCCTAAAGAAGCAATCAGAGCACATGTTAGAGAAAAATATCGCAAAACAATTCCTGAAGTATGGGGGAGCGAAAATCTCCCCCTAACCTATAACGAGAAACATTCAATCTTTCTTAACGAGCCGGGATTATATTCGTTACTTATGAAATCTAAAATGCCCATCGCCGAGAAGTTTCAAGATTGGATCTTTGAAGAAGTTTTGCCATCCATTAGAAAAAATGGTCAGTACAGACTTATAAACGAGAACCAACGGCTGCTACAATCACTTACAAAGTCGCTAACAAATAACCGAAAGCTAGATCAAACAAATTCCGAGTTTAAAACTACAAATGATATATTGTGTATGGAAAACCAATCCATGAATCAAACGCTGATCGAACAGACACCTAAAGTGGCAGTGTTGCCTGAAGATGTAAATCTGAAGCATATATTTTGTGTGATGATTAGGGAAACCCTTCTAGAGCAGTACGGAGTTTGTGAATACAAGTGCATTCGAACACAGAAGAGGAATTTCAAACAAGCCTTGAAAAAAGCAAAGGAAGAAGGATTTACAATGTGCTACTGTAGAGAAAATGTCCCCAACGGCATAAACATAGTGAATAAGGCTAAAGAAGTGATGAAGAGTTACGGCATGCACATTGACTGCAGATACAACAACATCCTAACCTCGCACAATTTCATTAATGTAGTTGAACATATCTTTGACAATGCATAGGTCTGCGCTTGTAGACTCGTTCCAGAACCTTCGACGCTAGTCAGGTAGCAACAGTCGATACGTGCTCCAAAGATGACCAGTGTGGATGACGCAAGAAAAGTAATCACCATATCAATGAACAAAATACGTTATAAACGTAACAACATCCGAGAAAGGCTCGCAATCAAGTTAGTGTTGGATAGAGCGAGAGATGTGTTTGAGAGAAAATATCATATGAAACAGCATACTTATGAAAAAAAAAAAAAAAAAAAAAAAAATATTGAATATCATGTGAAAGAATATAACTATGAAGAAAACAAAACAGACTGTTAAATTTAACGAGGAGCTAAATACACAGTACACTTACGAGCCCTGTGAGGATGTACAACAATTAACGTGGACTCAAATCGCAATAGATGAAATGAGATTCCGCAGACCGTTGGAACTGATGTTGGGTGAAAAAATCAAACATCTAACCTATTGCAACAAGATGTGTCACAGCGAGTGCATACAGTTTACTTCAAGGGTGAGCAGACGCACCACCAGTCCGTAGTACGGTAGAAGTCACACGGTAAGGACGTCAACATGGACGCTCACGTTTCTGCGGACGACTATATCAAATCGTTTATTCAGGAGATTGAGGTTATGAACAATAATGCTAGTGATCAGACATTGGCATCACCTCAGACGTCATCTGTAAAACCGATCACTGCCTGCAAGAGACGAAGGAGGCCAACTCCCATCGAAGTGGAAACCAAGAAACCAGGATGGGTGCCAAAACCAACAGATGATTCTCCCATAGTGTCATGGATGGACGATGGGAATACTTTTGCTGTTCAAAACCCGGGAAACAAAGGACAAATTTTATTGAAAATGGAAATGTACGATGGTACAGATATGGTGTTCATGTGCAGTTTATTTTTGGACAAAGATGGTGAAATGCTCCAAAGTGTTAGACAAGTAGTTGATAAAGTGGAAAACATGTGGATCGATAAATCAACAGGAGTACCGAAAATTACAGGCTTAACTCAAACTGTTACACAACGCAGTGCAGTTTCGCAACCAACGTTGAAGAAGCGAGCTGTGAGGAAGAAACAACGAGTGTCGCCAGCAGTCAATTAAAGCATCAGCATTCCCAGACAGGAGGGCGACGCGTCGGTTTTTTGTGTGTGAACACCTGCGCCCGGCCAACTACTAGAGATGTCGAGCAGCAGCACTTTCAAGCTAGAGTTTCCGAGCGTGAACGGCACTGCAGCAACCGAGGACCTGAGAGCTACCCTCAACAACTGCAAGTCCGACTCTCCGCTCTACACCAGGATAGACGATCTCAGAGAGGAATGCGGCTATCTCATCACTGCGATGGAGCGAGCCACAACACCCTTTGGCGAGACGATCATCGTGATCCTGGAGGGACAGGTCGGGGACGACTTCTTTCTGCGAGTCTACCCGCCTAGGCGCTTCAACGAGGTCCTGAGCAACACCGACATCGAGCGCTACAACAGCGGGTTTGGAGAACGCCTTCGCTTGGTGAAGCGCAGCCCGAGGGGTTCCAATAGCAGATTCACACCTTTGGAGTTTATGTAAAGCAAGACTTGAAGATTATGTAAATACCTTTGTAAATTAGTTTTCGTAGTCAATACTTATAGTCACGTTCAGAACATAACCACTGTGTTATTTATTTCACTTAACCCCAAAAATGTCCTTTGGTAGTAAGTTTAAGAGCGTGAGTATGGTAACTGTGAGGTGTTTAGCTCATCAGCGTCATCATCAGAATCATCGATATTTGTACATAGATATAACCCACCGCGTAATGCGATACAATTGATTGGAGCGCATCGTGTGTGAGCTGTCTTGTGATGGCGACATCGCACTGCGTTTGTAACAAAATAACGTGTACATTAACACGACGATCACTTTTCTTGCTTAAGTCACGAGGGGCATTATGGCGTACGGGACGATTGGTAATAACAGCGTTTAAAGTAAACTGTGCACATTCGTTGTGATACGTCTTGTCACAGCACGTTAGATTTCACATTCTCACATTCTACATCAATTACAATTGTAGACGTAATCTCATTTCATCTGTTGTGATTTAAGTCCACGTTAACCGTTGTACATCCTTACGCGGCTCATAAGTGTAATGAGTATTTAGTATGACAATAAACTTCTCGAATGTTAGTACGTTAAATCGTAGCTTGTTCATTGACGCATCGATCCCTATTCTTGTTTCAGTCTCAATATGCATTATGGCGTACGTGCCAGATGGTACTAACAACGCTTGAAATAAACTGCACACATGTGTTGCGATACATCCAAACACAACAAGTTAGATGCATCATTCAATCATTCAGCATCAATTGAAATGTTATGCGTGGCATCATTTCATCTGGTGTAATTTGAGGGAATAACTCGACTACGAACCTTTATCGTATGTTAGTTCGTTAACAAAGTAAATTGTACATTAACACGACGATCGCTTTTCTTGCTTAAGTCACGATGTGCATTATGGCGTACGGGACGATTGGTAATAACAGCGTTTAAAGTAAACTGTGCACATTCGTTGTGATACGTCTTGTCACAGCACGTTAGATTTCACATTCTCACATTCAACATCAATTACAATTGTAGACGTAATCTCATTTCATCTGTTGTGATTTAAGTCCACGTTAACCGTTGTACATCCTCACGCGGCTCGTAAGTGTAATGAGTATTTAGTATGACAATAAACTTCTCGAATGTTAGTACGTTAAATCGTAGCTTGTTCATTGACGCATCGATCCCTATTCTTGTTTCAGTCTCAATAGACATTATGGCGTACGTGCCAGATGGTACTAACAACGCTTGAAATAAACTGCCCACGTGTGTTGCGATACATCCAAACACAGCAAGTTAGATGCATCATTCTAACATTCAGCATCAATTGAAATGTTATGCGTGGTATCATTTCATCTGGTGTAATTTGAGGGAATAACTCGACTACGAACCTTTATCGTATGTTAGTTCGTTAACAACGTAACTTGTACATTGACGCATCGATCACTTTTCATGCTTAAGTCACAATGTGCATTATGTTGTATGTGACGACTGGTAATAGCAATGCTTGAAGTAAACTGAGCACATGTGTTGCTATACGTCTTGTCACAGCAGGTTATATTGCTCATTTCCCCTTTCAACATCAGTTACAATTGTATGCGTAATCTCATTTCATCGGTTTTAATTCAAGTCCGCGTTAACTGTTGTACATCCTCACGAGGTTCGTAAGTGTAACGAGTATTTAGTTTTACATTAAACTTCTCGTATGTCAATCCCAAGTAATCGGTGTTTGAAGAAGTTTGCCTTTCCCTCAAGAATTGTCACTAGCATTATAACATACGCGTTTAATAACCAGATCGCACTTGTAATATTTTTGTATACCAATAACAATTACAAGTAATCGAGGTTTGAAGAAGTTCGCACATTGATAAAAAAAAAAATCCAAGTAAACGATGTTTGAAGACGTTTGAGTTTTCGCCATCACACAAGTTCCAATCTTGAGTAATGTCAACCCAAGAAAATGAAAGCTAACAGCATCACGTAGTTGTGTTAAGTTACGATAGGTATAGTTAGGTTTATTAAGACTGTTTCCAGTTAGAAAGGGGAAACATGGAGAGACTTATCTCATCGTTAGGTTACGATATCCAGTGTAAAGTTAGGTCCCTGCATAGAAATAGGAAACGTAGACAGTTGTATCTCATCCTTAGGTTATGTTATGCTCTGTTAAGTTAGGTTTGTGCTTATAGATAGGAAATATTGTCAGTAGTATCTCGTCGTTAGGTTAAGTCATGCTCTGTTAAGTTAGGTTTGTTGTTGAATATACAAAAAAAAAAAAAATCTGTACCTTAATGCCGGCGTGCGCATTATGATCATACCATTTTTAAATTGCGCACGCCGGCATTAAGGTACAGATTTTTTTTTTTTTTGTATATTCAACAACAAACCTAACTTAACAGAGCATGACTTAACCTAACGACGAGATACTACTGACAATATTTCCTATCTATAAGCACAAACCTAACTTAACAGAGCATAACATAACCTAAGGATGAGATACAACTGTCTACGTTTCCTATTTCTATGCAGGGACCTAACTTTACACTGGATATCGTAACCTAACGATGAGATAAGTCTCTCCATGTTTCCCCTTTCTAACTGGAAACAGTCTTAATAAACCTAACTATACCTATCGTAACTTAACACAACTACGTGATGCTGTTAGCTTTCATTTTCTTGGGTTGACATTACTCAAGATTGGAACTTGTGTGATGGCGAAAACTCAAACGTCTTCAAACATCGTTTACTTGGATTTTTTTTTTTATCAATGTGCGAACTTCTTCAAACCTCGATTACTTGTAATTGTTATTGGTATACAAAAATATTACAAGTGCGATCTGGTTATTAAACGCGTATGTTATAATGCTAGTGACAATTCTTGAGGGAAAGGCAAACTTCTTCAAACACCGATTACTTGGGATTGACATACGAGAAGTTTAATGTAAAACTAAATACTCGTTACACTTACGAACCTCGTGAGGATGTACAACAGTTAACGCGGACTTGAATTAAAACCGATGAAATGAGATTACGCATACAATTGTAACTGATGTTGAAAGGGGAAATGAGCAATATAACCTGCTGTGACAAGACGTATAGCAACACATGTGCTCAGTTTACTTCAAGCATTGCTATTACCAGTCGTCACATACAACATAATGCACATTGTGACTTAAGCATGAAAAGTGATCGATGCGTCAATGTACAAGTTACGTTGTTAACGAACTAACATACGATAAAGGTTCGTAGTCGAGTTATTCCCTCAAATTACACCAGATGAAATGATACCACGCATAACATTTCAATTGATGCTGAATGTTAGAATGATGCATCTAACTTGCTGTGTTTGGATGTATCGCAACACACGTGGGCAGTTTATTTCAAGCGTTGTTAGTACCATCTGGCACGTACGCCATAATGTCTATTGAGACTGAAACAAGAATAGGGATCGATGCGTCAATGAACAAGCTACGATTTAACGTACTAACATTCGAGAAGTTTATTGTCATACTAAATACTCATTACACTTACGAGCCGCGTGAGGATGTACAACGGTTAACGTGGACTTAAATCACAACAGATGAAATGAGATTACGTCTACAATTGTAATTGATGTTGAATGTGAGAATGTGAAATCTAACGTGCTGTGACAAGACGTATCACAACGAATGTGCACAGTTTACTTTAAACGCTGTTATTACCAATCGTCCCGTACGCCATAATGCACATCGTGACTTAAGCAAGAAAAGCGATCGTCGTGTTAATGTACAATTTACTTTGTTAACGAACTAACATACGATAAAGGTTCGTAGTCGAGTTATTCCCTCAAATTACACCAGATGAAATGATGCCACGCATAACATTTCAATTGATGCTGAATGATTGAATGATGCATCTAACTTGTTGTGTTTGGATGTATCGCAACACATGTGTGCAGTTTATTTCAAGCGTTGTTAGTACCATCTGGCACGTACGCCATAATGCATATTGAGACTGAAACAAGAATAGGGATCGATGCGTCAATGAACAAGCTACGATTTAACGTACTAACATTCGAGAAGTTTATTGTCATACTAAATACTCATTACACTTATGAGCCGCGTAAGGATGTACAACGGTTAACGTGGACTTAAATCACAACAGATGAAATGAGATTACGTCTACAATTGTAATTGATGTAGAATGTGAGAATGTGAAATCTAACGTGCTGTGACAAGACGTATCACAACGAATGTGCACAGTTTACTTTAAACGCTGTTATTACCAATCGTCCCGTACGCCATAATGCCCCTCGTGACTTAAGCAAGAAAAGTGATCGTCGTGTTAATGTACACGTTATTTTGTTACAAACGCAGTGCGATGTCGCCATCACAAGACAGCTCACACACGATGCGCTCCAATCAATTGTATCGCATTACGCGGTGGGTTATATCTATGTACAAATATCGATGATTCTGATGATGACGCTGATGAGCTAAACACCTCACAGTTACCATACTCACGCTCTTAAACTTACTACCAAAGGACATTTTTGGGGTTAAGTGAAATAAATAACACAGTGGTTATGTTCTGAACGTGACTATAAGTATTGACTACGAAAACTAATTTACAAAGGTATTTACATAATCTTCAAGTCTTGCTTTACATAAACTCCAAAGGTGTGAATCTGCTATTGGAACCCCTCGGGCTGCGCTTCACCAAGCGAAGGCGTTCTCCAAACCCGCTGTTGTAGCGCTCGATGTCGGTGTTGCTCAGGACCTCGTTGAAGCGCCTAGGCGGGTAGACTCGCAGAAAGAAGTCGTCCCCGACCTGTCCCTCCAGGATCACGATGATCGTCTCGCCAAAGGGTGTTGTGGCTCGCTCCATCGCAGTGATGAGATAGCCGCATTCCTCTCTGAGATCGTCTATCCTGGTGTAGAGCGGAGAGTCGGACTTGCAGTTGTTGAGGGTAGCTCTCAGGTCCTCGGTTGCTGCAGTGCCGTTCACGCTCGGAAACTCTAGCTTGAAAGTGCTGCTGCTCGACATCTCTAGTAGTTGGCCGGGCGCAGGTGTTCACACACAAAAAACCGACGCGTCGCCCTCCTGTCTGGGAATGCTGATGCTTTAATTGACTGCTGGCGACACTCGTTGTTTCTTCCTCACAGCTCGCTTCTTCAACGTTGGTTGCGAAACTGCACTGCGTTGTGTAACAGTTTGAGTTAAGCCTGTAATTTTCGGTACTCCTGTTGATTTATCGATCCACATGTTTTCCACTTTATCAACTACTTGTCTAACACTTTGGAGCATTTCACCATCTTTGTCCAAAAATAAACTGCACATGAACACCATATCTGTACCATCGTACATTTCCATTTTCAATAAAATTTGTCCTTTGTTTCCCGGGTTTTGAACAGCAAAAGTATTCCCATCGTCCATCCATGACACTATGGGAGAATCATCTGTTGGTTTTGGCACCCATCCTGGTTTCTTGGTTTCCACTTCGATGGGAGTTGGCCTCCTTCGTCTCTTGCAGGCAGTGATCGGTTTTACAGATGACGTCTGAGGTGATGCCAATGTCTGATCACTAGCATTATTGTTCATAACCTCAATCTCCTGAATAAACGATTTGATATAGTCGTCCGCAGAAACGTGAGCGTCCATGTTGACGTCCTTACCGTGTGACTTCTACCGTACTACGGACTGGTGGTGCGTCTGCTCACCCTTGAAGTAAACTGTATGCACTCGCTGTGACACATCTTGTTGCAATAGGTTAGATGTTTGATTTTTTCACCCAACATCAGTTCCAACGGTCTGCGGAATCTCATTTCATCTATTGCGATTTGAGTCCACGTTAATTGTTGTACATCCTCACAGGGCTCGTAAGTGTACTGTGTATTTAGCTCCTCGTTAAATTTAACAGTCTGTTTTGTTTTCTTCATAGTTATATTCTTTCACATGATATTCAATATTTTTTTTTTTTTTTTTTTTTTTTTCATAAGTATGCTGTTTCATATGATATTTTCTCTCAAACACATCTCTCGCTCTATCCAACACTAACTTGATTGCGAGCCTTTCTCGGATGTTGTTACGTTTATAACGTATTTTGTTCATTGATATGGTGATTACTTTTCTTGCGTCATCCACACTGGTCATCTTTGGAGCACGTATCGACTGTTGCTACCTGACTAGCGTCGAAGGTTCTGGAACGAGTCTACAAGCGCAGACCTATGCATTGTCAAAGATATGTTCAACTACATTAATGAAATTGTGCGAGGTTAGGATGTTGTTGTATCTGCAGTCAATGTGCATGCCGTAACTCTTCATCACTTCTTTAGCCTTATTCACTATGTTTATGCCGTTGGGGACATTTTCTCTACAGTAGCACATTGTAAATCCTTCTTCCTTTGCTTTTTTCAAGGCTTGTTTGAAATTCCTCTTCTGTGTTCGAATGCACTTGTATTCACAAACTCCGTACTGCTCTAGAAGGGTTTCCCTAATCATCACACAAAATATATGCTTCAGATTTACATCTTCAGGCAACACTGCCACTTTAGGTGTCTGTTCGATCAGCGTTTGATTCATGGATTGGTTTTCCATACACAATATATCATTTGTAGTTTTAAACTCGGAATTTGTTTGATCTAGCTTTCGGTTATTTGTTAGCGACTTTGTAAGTGATTGTAGCAGCCGTTGGTTCTCGTTTATAAGTCTGTACTGACCATTTTTTCTAATGGATGGCAAAACTTCTTCAAAGATCCAATCTTGAAACTTCTCGGCGATGGGCATTTTAGATTTCATAAGTAACGAATATAATCCCGGCTCGTTAAGAAAGATTGAATGTTTCTCGTTATAGGTTAGGGGGAGATTTTCGCTCCCCCATACTTCAGGAATTGTTTTGCGATATTTTTCTCTAACATGTGCTCTGATTGCTTCTTTAGGGTTAGCGTATCCCAATATTGTAGCTACATCCTTAGCTTTGAACCATGGATTATCGCTGCTGTCAAACAGTACAGACAAAGGCCGATCATTAAACACATAGGCGGTTAAGTGGTTCATTTTGTAGGTTAGGTCAAAACGTCGGGCGATCGCTCTGACAGAATGTCACACAGCAACACTATTACACAGCCACACACTTCAAACTCCCGAACAAGAATGAGACCGTGGGTGTTTGACAACTGGTGTTCTGTTGATTTAATCACTAGGGGGAGATTTTTGCTCCCCCTAACACATAATGGCTTAGGGGGGAGATTTTCGCTCCCCCATACGTCAGGAATTGTTGAAGACTAGAACAAGAATGAGACCGTGGGTGTTTGACAGCTGGTGTACTATTGCTCGGAATTCGACGCGGGTGGTCTATAATTATGGGTTCCTGCAAGGGTCGGTAGCCCTCCTGTCGGGGTATCAAATTACAGCATCCGCATTCCCAGACAGTAGGGTGACGCGACGGTTTTTTGTCTGTACACCTGCGCCCATCATCCCACGACGCACAGCCCGCCCCTAGCAGTAAAGTTTAGTTTAGTCTTGAGTTTCGAAGCGTCAACAGCTACGAAGAGATCATGGCCAACATCGAGTGGGATTGTGACATCACAGACGTTGAGTTGGAGGATGTATGTGTTGCAGCGGAAACGACAATGAATAGCAATAATAAGAAGAGACCGTTTGACGATGAAGATGATTACTTCGAAGGTGATGAATTCTACAACCGAAAAGACGACGATGAATGCACCTTGAAGCATTTCCATAAGAAGAAGCTATGGCGCATTGACAAAAAGTTCAAGTACGTTCATGAACCAAAAATGTATTCAACTACTCAAGATCTTGACGACGCTCTGTACTCCAGACGACGGGGAATCAACAGCATGTGGAACCATTGCCCGCTGGACGGCTTGGAGTGGGAATATTGGCAGCGTGACATGGACTACAAGATGAATTTCTACCCCATTGAAGAGGAGCACTTCTACGCCATTGAACATGAGCAGAAGTACATGATGCTTGTTGAAATGTGGTGGAATCGGCGGACCGATGAACTGCACCCTGATGAAGTAACAAAGTTTTTCAACAGTAAAAAATAAACGTTTTCCAACACCTTAGCCTCCACCTGATCCCACCATCATAATCGGCCTTTTTCAAGACCACAAAAGCTTTTCATGTTAGGGAACAGAAGGAAATCCTTCTAATGTAGGAGGATTTTCTTCCAAGTGTTGGTGCAGGCGTCTGGGGGGGGCTCCTCCTGTCCCTCCTGGCCCTCCTGAGGTCGGGCGCAGCTGCACCCCAGACAGGTCTCGACTTGTCGGTTTTTTGTGTGAACACCTGCACCCTCCAGTCGAGGTATCAAATTACAACATCCGCATTTGCATTCACTGGTAGTTCAATTGTTCGCAGGCGCTGATGGGCTAGCTCTGTTGATTTAATTACTAGGGGGAGATTTTCGCTCCCCCTAACACATAATGGCTTAGGGGGAGATTTTCGCTCCCCCATACGTCAGGAATTGTTGAAGACTAGAACAAGCATGAGACCGTGACAACTGGTGTTCTGTTGATTTAATTACTAGGGGGAGATTTTCGCTCCCCCATACGTCAGGAATTGTTGAAGCCTAAAACAAGATTGATACCGTGGGTGTTTGACAACTGGTGATTTATTGCTCGGAATTCGATACGGGCGGACTATAATGGGTTCCTGGAAGGGTCGCGTCGCCCTCCCGTCGGGGTATCAAATTACAGCATCCGCATTCCCAGACAGGTCTCGACTTGTCGGTTTTTTGTGTGAACACCTGCACCCTCCAGTCGAGGTATCAAATTACAGCATCCGCATTCCCAGACAGGTCTCGACTTGTCGGTTTTTTGTGTGAACACCTGCACCCTCCAGTCGAGGTATCAAATTACAACATCCGCATTCCCAGACAGGTCTCAACTTGTCGGTTTTTTGTGTGAACACCTGCACCCTCCAGTCGAGGTATCAAATTACAACATCCGCATTCCCAGACAGTAGACTGGACGCGTCAGTCGGTTGTGCGAACAGCTGCCTCGGTGCAGAGTACTTGAAGGTATATGCAGTATATGTTCAAAGCATTGCAATTATATTCTCCTCAAAATTTGCATTCACTGGTAGTTCAATTGACCGCAAGCGCTGATGGGCTAGCTCTGTTGGTTGTAGCGTTACCCTGTTCAACTCTTGTATTAATTATCCAAAGTATGTCATGTGGGTACTGAGAATACTCGGCTTGACGAGGAGATTCCAAAAATGCAAAAAAAAAAAGGTCAAAAGTGTGGTGCGGGCCCCTTTTTTGCAAACATCATCCAAAGTGTACGATGTGGGTACTCAAATGACTCGGCTCGACTAGACGAACAAGAATCTGCAATCAGAAATCTGATCCGAGGTTAGGTTAGGTTAGGTTAGGTTAGGTTAGGTTACGTTAGGTTAGGTTACGTTACGTTAAGTTAGGTTAGGTTAGGTTAGGTTAGTATTCGCAAAAAAAAAAAATTCGCAAAAAAAAAAAAATTCGCAAAAAAAAAATTTCGCAAAAAAAAAAAAATTTGGCAAAAAAAAAAAAAATTGGCAAAAAAAAAAAATTTCTCAAAAAAAAAATTCGCAAAAAAAAAAAATTCGCAAAAAAAAAAATTCGCAAAAAAAATTCGCAAAAAAAGTTTGCAAAAAAGTTCGCAAAAAAAAAAATTCGCAAAGTGTCACAGACGAGACCTCGGGGGGGGGGGGGGGGGGGGGGGGGGGGGCGTCCCTCCTGTCCCTCCTGGTGTCGGAGTGTCCTTCTTACCCTACTAATGACATTTTTACTGTAGAAATCGGTTAATAAATAAAAAGTTATGGTAATTTTTTTATAAGAAATTTCAAAATGGCGGCCATATACAAATTTCAAAGTCAAATTCCTGGAAAACTAGCAACTAAAACGAAATTTTACAAGACAGAAAATTTAAAGGACTTGGTCAAATGCACTAGGGAATTTGACTTTAAAAATGTTATATGGCCGCCATTTTGAAATTTATTATAAAAAATTGCCATAACCTTTTTATTTATTAACTGATTTTTACAGTAAAAGTGTCATTAGATTTGGATTATAAAGTGCTTTAAATTGTATATCTTGTACAATTTTGTTTCAGTTGCTAGTTTTCATGGAATTTGACTTTAAAAATTTAAAGTGGCCGCCATTTTGAAAATAAGCGTCGGAAAAAAATTATTTTTTTGTGGATTTAGACATTTATCCTGTAAAGCTCCAAACCAAATTTTTACTTGATACATTAATCCATTACGGAAATAGAAATGTTTAAGTGAAAAAAAACAAAATGGCGGATAGCGGCTAAACGAAGTTGAAATCGAAAAAGTTTTACTAAACATTTTAGATTTATTTTTGTATGTAGAATATGGTTTTGTATTGCCAGTTCCGGATTTTTGTGACACCCTGTATATATCACACCAGGCATTTCGATCATTGCAAAGCCAAACTCACATTAATGACGATCTTAAAATATGAAGAAGTTGAATATTTCTGAACAAAATTCTCGAACAACATGCCGTTGACAGGCACCACTGTTTATTTGTCCTCAATATTTCTTTCTCGTTTAAAGCAATACTATTTAATTTCCCGTTTTTAAGTGCGCCATTAAAATAAGTAACTCACTTGCATCTCTATTTATAAAAATCAACCTTTGATTATTTTTATTTTCTTAGTCTCTTTTACCTTCCTATATCAATTATCCAATTGAGATTTAACTTCACAGGGACCCAATGACAGTTTTAAGCCATTAACTGGAATCCTAAATATTGGGACTCTTTCCTACTGTAATTTATAAGTGGTAACCTTATAAAGTAACGATTTTATTTGGGCGTCCGTGGTATTTCTTTTTCATCAATAAAGAATCGGAAATTTCTGGGAATCAAGAACGACCACGCGAAATTATGTTTATAATATCAGATTGTCTTATTATAAACATCCTTATAGATACTTTAATATTGCAAACAATAAACCACTCGTCAACAAGGTCAACTTAAAGAAGAAATTTGTAACATTGCAAAACTCTGATAAATTCAACCTTTAAGAAATTTTGACAGTGTTATTTTCTATTTCATCAGAAGATGGGCTCATAAAAAGGACAAGCTTCCCAGAAAAAGTGCAAATACTAAAATGTTGTCAGGAAAGTTAATTTTAAAACTGGTTAGAGCTTTAAAACACAAGTCTACAATAAGATAGGTTTCTTGAAATAAGACTCTTTCATAGCATAATTAAGTGTAACAAATGACAATATAAAAGTAATATAAAATGTTCATTTAATCTGTTCTGTTGCTTTATAATTGTTTCTGAGTTTGTAATTACAATGTTTTTTATCTGCACCGGATGGGAACGATTACCACCTGGTGTGTTTCATTGAAAACAATTTACATTTTTATGTTTCTGTAGCTGTGCATGACGTTTTTGATTTTAATTTTAAAATAAATATTTTTTTCTAATTTTACTAAATTATTTAACATTTGGTCGATTTTACATTTTTAATATTCCGACACAATTATTTGCTACTTAAAAAGTAATCTATAACGTAATGAAATATACTTTATATTTTTTGGGGTGAAGCCAAACAATATATACACTGTATTTGAAAAGTCCTGGAACGCCTAAATAGATGTTTAACTGTTGAAGATTCAGCAATAACAATTGGTATATGAATAATATTGATATCAATTTACTTTTTTAAGCCACAACTAGTGTTTTATCATCTCAGGGTCCACAAGTAGTCCGCAAGTAGTCAGAAGGAAATCTTAAATATGCACATTAGGGAAATCTTAGTTTGAGTTGTATTTCAAACTATTAAAGGTATAACACAATGCTGCAAATTTGAGCTCATGCGGACCACTGAGTCAGAATAGGTGATTAAAATTTAAGTGATATTATGTAAACTTACAAATTAAATTATTTCTGATATAACGGTCCTACCCAGATCCGGTTTGTCCCAATGAGTGATCCGTAGTGTGTTACGTATGTGCCATGTAATACCTGTAAATTATGAATAATATGTCTATTATCATAAAAAGTGCAAGACCTCCCATCGATTTGGCTACCGTCCCATCCCACCCTTTCCTTTCCTTATATATTCTATCTTTCCATTAACCTGCAAAATATTCCCGCTTGTGGAAGTTGTGACTAGCAGCTATGCTGGGGTTTCCTAATCCGCAACAATGATGATGATGATGAGGGTCGTCATTTAGGTGCTAGTGGCTTTAAAAAGAGGATTTTAAGGAAGGGTACTAGTATGCTAAGTGTTATTGATTTATCTGTAATAGTTCAAATTTTAATATTTTCCAGGTATTTAAAACAAACTGTATGTATAGAAAATTGCTCAAATAAAAACTTACAAAAATTATTAAGCAATTGTGTTTACATCATTACATAACATAACTAAAATAAATAAAAGGATAAATTAAATTTGTAGAGGCTATTAAATAATAAGGCCCACGTCTACTTCAAGATATTTTTTATTTACTTTTACAACCAGCCATTAAGTAATGCTCATTTGTTTAATGCAAGATCATATTTGACGAGTATTATTGATATTAATTATTTATTATTCATTTGTGGAGTTGGTTTTCATTTACATTTTAATAATACCCGGTAAAAATAAAAAATATAAAGAAATATAATACATTCTACAGGTTAGTACTCGTATGCTGGTTTCATAAGTAGCTTTTGCGTACTACAGTAAAGCAAATTAACATACTAACATTTTTCAAATTTGAGTAAGTATTAATAATAATGTTTTTGGCAATATCATGTTTAATTAAACCATTTATTTTTTCCTAAACGTTTAAATGTTACTTTGAATATATTAATTGGCGGGAAGGTTATAAAAAAAAACTATTTATCATATTATAACATCATTAAGTTTAAGTACATCAGTTAAACTTTTAAACATAAATAAATAATTTAAACTCATGCCTGAATCATCATCGAGATTTACAAATGTTTTTCTGTTACATTTATACTCGATGTAGATATATTTTGGAATGCAATTCATTGTTTGTTTTTATTTTTATTTTGATGACAAAAGGGAAATTGAAATGTTTAGAAAACTTTAAAACCATGAATAAGTATATGTTTACGTAACATCTTTCAGTTTATTAAAGTTTGTTTGAAATATCAAATAATGTTTATGATTTATTAAACTATAATGTTAGCTTCCAAGACTTTTTACCTAAAAATATTTAACTACTTAAGTTGTTTGTTTAAGCCATATTAAATCGTTGTATTAAATATATATTTAACAAAGAATATCGTCTAAAGTCCAAAGTCAAGGTTGCTATCATGGATCATGTAATCTCGTCAAGAAAATCGCTGACCAAAATTTGAAAATTTGTGTGGCTACATAGTCAAGTCAACATGCTCTCGCGATTGATTTGTGAAATCCCACGGTTAGAACTGTTTTCAGTTAAATTGAAACAAATATTTAATTATCTTATTAACAAGTGATTCATTATTTAAACTTATATTCTTTTTTAATCGGATATTTGAAGGTAAGTGATATTGCCGAGTATTGTAAGTCCAAAGTGTAAATTTATCTATTTTATCATGTTCATAAATTAAAAAGAAAAAATAGAAAATTTCAAAAAAATCGCATCTTGTATTATTAGAGGGACCGTAATTAGTAATTATTTACGTTCTTATTCGCCAAATATATATAATTAATTTTACTTACGACAAGTTTTCTTAGCTAAAAGATGAAACAAATCTTTAAGGCATAGTTTTCTCGCTGTGAAGCGGAGTTTCTTTAAAATGAATTAAAATAAGAAAACTACTAAGGTTTTATTTGCACTACTCATTTTTATGCAACTCATTTGAAAAACTCATAGCTATTTAGTGCAAGTAAATACGTTACAAACACGTGTATAGTTGGATAATCTTGCTTAGTGATACAAAACATTGGAAAATGTTAGATTGGTTTATTTTCAAACAGTGTCGGCGGTCATTAGGATGGTAACAAACGAGAGATTGTCGTTTAAAAATTGTCAACTTCGCTTTGTCGTTAGTGTCCGCCAGTCCCTGTGGTTACCAGTGTTTGCTTCCTTTCTCATGTACATTGCATATTAACAAATCTTTGTTAAAAAATTAAAACGATATTGTTGAAATCGATTTTCTTTTTACTATCTTTTAATAATATTTAAAACAATATAAAATGCAATCAATGTTTATTCTGTGATTATACATATAAGGTTATACATTATTAAAGGAAAACAAAAACAAATGTAAGGATTATACATTAAAATTTGTAAATACAAATTAAAAACAAGCTATTTACGTTACGCAAGGGTGGCCTCTATATGGTGACGATTTGCTAAGTTTTCAGAATGTTGTCAAAGAAAAAACTTTCATTGTTATTCTGTAAGTGTGTTTTCTGACCAACCTGAAAGTAATTGGGTTAGGAGCCTAAAATAAACGGGAAAATAATTTTCTGAAGGTTGAAGCAATTTTATTTGAAGTTATAAATAAAAAAAGGTACAAAAGACGGAAATATGGATAGTCAATGTTTTGGTTGTTTGTTAATTTGCAGTGCTCCATCTATCCCAGTCAATAAAGAACTAAAAATGGTAAAATTGGGAAAAAATAAGGCTTGAGCTTTGTACCAATGAAAGACCACTACCAGAGGAAATTTTTTACAAAAGTCCCCAAAAATCCCTCTGGAGCTTCGCCCCCTAGCCCCCCTTCAATGTCAATATTTACAAAACAGATACTATCTATGCTACAAAATATATGATTGAGTTTATTCTTTCTTTTGTTCATCATTAAATTTGCTATAGTATGGGTCCTCTTCATATTTTAGCTACACCCACTATTTTCTCGTCAATGTAAGATAATACCTGGACAAAATTTTAATTTTACATTAAATATTTTAATTGTTTAAAAATATACTTTATGAAAAGTAACCGTATTACAAACACATTACAGAAAGAGGCCACTCTCTTACGAGTCTACTGATGTACAATTATGTGGGATTGTATGTTACGCTAAGGCTGAAGAAAGCAAAGAGGTCGGCAAACCGCGGCAGCCTAACAATGGTGAGTTAAAGTGTTAGGCATATAATAAGTCTTGATCTAGCCCAGTCAAATGGTACTTTTATCGTGACAAAAACTTTAAATATTCTGCCCTTGTTTTTAGTTTTTCAACTATATCTTGAAAACTATGCATTTTATCGAAAATACAGTTGGATATCAAATTAAAGGAGACAAAAGTCCCTATAGCATTCATACGTTAACCTTGTTTTATATCAAAGAATGTAGGAGTTAGAGCTCGCTGAATAAGAGAAGCCTTTAGGACCATCTGGCCAAAACGAGAGAAACGCCCTCTCACATACTCCTATTTAGGGGAAACATGTTAGACTTACTATATCATGCAAGAAACTCAGTTTGTCAAATAATTATTTGATTATTCAGCTTACTAGTGTAAAATTAAGACACGTGTTGAATAATAAAATTTGATATCTTACTCAAATTACGTTAGGTTTAATAAAGCGTAATGGTGTAGTGATAAAATTATGAATCAAAACGATTACTGCATGTTTAATTTATCAAACGTAATATAATTGACAAATAGCATTAAGTTATACAAAAAAAGGTTATGGTTGAACGGCAAACACGTTGCATAATTGTTAAAATAAAATGTTTTCATTTTTTATTTAATTCCTCCTAGTATTTGCTCTAATGGCTTGAAAAATGCATTGTCATTGTTACAAAGTTTTTTTCATTGTTCCCACAGTACAGGTTATGCTATTTTCGATGAAACCCAAGTACTGTATTATTATTATTATTATTTTATATATGAGTATTATTATATTACTCATAAATTATACGGATATAAATATAGCAGTAAAACTGAAGCAAAAGTGTTGAACGAGATACCCTTTTTAAGGAAGGCTTATTAATTTAATTTAATTATTCAAATTTTTGTTTGGTGTGTAGAGGCGACTTTTAAACCTATTCCGAGTAAACTACTGAACGTAGGGAGGCCAGGTTGGTGTCAAAAGATTTCCTTTAGGCCAAGGATGATGGAAAAGTACGATATCATAAATTTTCTCAGTTATAAGTTTGCAATCCGCAAAAAAAACACTGTTTTTTGCCTTCTTTCGCCTTCCCCATGTATAACGAACGTGTAAACACCTATTCCGAGTAAACTACTGAACGTAGAGAGGCCAGTCTGGTATATTTGCCTTAGGCAAAGGATGATGAAAAAATAAGATATCCTACAGTTATTTAGTTACAAGTTTTTAAATGGCGTAAAATACTGTTTTTTGACCATGTTTTATTTGCAATCATTTTGTTCACCACGTATTCTCTTCTTTGCATCAAAATTCAATACAACAGCTGAGTAAAGTTAAGGTTGATGTTTTTTAACAAAGCATTGACTATTCTTAATTACTATTCCTAATTATTACTATTCTTACTATTCTTACTATTCATTACTATTCTTAATTATATTCAGGCTTTTGGATTGAAATTTACAAGCAGCAAGGAACACAAATTCCATGCGGAATGGGAATAGAGTTTATAATACTGTATAAAAGTGTCAGCAAAGTTAAATTCATATTCATGTATTCTATATTTTATATTTATATTTCTGTGTTTTTTAACTTTTACTCTTGTGGCGAAATTGGGTTTTATCACTGTTAATGGAACCAGACGTAGATTATTTTCCTTTGATAAATGCTGGGTCTCAGATGATATGATAGCAGGGTAGCATTCCATCGTTTCACAGCTGGAATTGTATTTTTTTAGATAGTTTTCAATGTTATATGTAAAACTGAATTAAAAGTTTTTTTTAACATATACAAACTTGTGTATGAGTATGTATAAAAACGCGACTAAGACACAAATACAGATAAAAATAGGAGGTAAAAATTCGAAGGTAAAATTAATCACATAAGGTTTGAGAAGGTTATGACGATTGATATAATCCGGTAAACTATTTTTCAGTTACATATCTTAAGTTCAAAATTCGGTTTCATTTTTTAGATCTAAAAATTTAGTTCGATTTTGATTTTATGTTCTGATTTAAATGAAGTTGGGTGATACAGGTTGAATATTTGGTAACAAATTTAATACAATGGATAAGAAAACTAGGACTATTATTGACCTATCTTATTAGCATTGAATACAATGTGAACTATTTTCCATACAGTTTATAGCTAACTAGAATTCCCCGTGCACAGCTTGCGCATCCCGTATTGAGAAGCAATAATAGTTAATAGTTAAGTAGAAAACAAAACAATGAAAGTCTGTAGTTATATGTAATCCTTGCAACAGCTGTTTATTTCATTGAATTTAATTAAGAAAAAACACATGTGACATAAACCAAATACAACTCTCATCCATATGATTAACATGGGAACTTGGAAGTCCCATCTGGCAAATCCCTGGAGCCTAAATCGAACATCTAAAGCCATTTTTAACATCTGCACACCTAGAAGCGCGTTTTAGTGTATATGTGAGGGTCAATCTTAAAACCAAAAAGCCTTATTGTTTACAAAGTTTGCATGAAGCGAAGTAGCGTTTTATTAATACAGATGGATACATTATCATAGATTATGTCTTTTTGTTGGTCTTTCTTTAGATAGTTTTATGTTAGAAAATAAAATACAGCTAAATTTTGGTAAATATGTAGGCTGTATTTTTTATCTTTTAGTTATAAAAACAGTGAAAGTAGTTAGGTTAATTTGTATTTAAAATTTGAACCCGATGAACAAACCTTTAAACACTTTTTTACATTTAACTGCAGTTTTTAAGAAACAAAATTTGGCTTGAAGTGTCCCTAAAATTGTTTTGATTCAACATCCAAAACTAAATTAACAACAAAGCTTAAACTAAACCCTTTTGGGCAATAGCATGCAGGCGCAAAATGTATTTCGTAAAAAGAGATCTTTTTAATTTATTCATGTTTTAATGAATATTTTAATATGCATTATGTTAGGGATTTATTACAATAACACCTTTAAATTTGTACACGGCGGATTCCCATTTTGTTACATGCAATTCAAAATTGGATTTTTAAATATAAATTGTTAAGCCAATAGATTTATATTATAACTATCGAACAATACATCTTTAGTTTGGTTAAATTGGATTTTTAAATATAAATTGTTAAGCCAATAGATTTATATTATAACTATCGAACAATACATCTTTAGTTTGGTTAAATTGGATTTTTAAATATAAATTGTTAAGCCAATAGATTTATATTATAACTATCGAACAATACATCTTTAGTTTGGTTAAGCCCGCCATGTTTGACGG
Organism: Allygus modestus; assembly: GCA_963675035.1. Classification (NCBI taxonomy): domain Eukaryota; kingdom Metazoa; phylum Arthropoda; class Insecta; order Hemiptera; family Cicadellidae; genus Allygus; species Allygus modestus. The sequence goes on from OY776114.1 coordinate 133,918,687, forward strand.
GATAAGAACAGCTAGTATAAATTTATATCAAATCGGAATTATAATTTTTATTAGTAATCAGTACCGGGGGACCGGGGGATTTTTAATAGTAATCATGATCGGTGTTTGATTCCGCAGAAGAGGAATTGAACTTGTTTTATTATATTCAGGCTTAACCAACCTGAATCCCATGCTAACACAGAACAATGAAAGAACACAGAGCACAGAACATGAACAATGAGGTTTTAGTATGTAATAAAAACATCTATTTGACATTTATATTAAGTTAGATAATTTTACCATGCAGTAATAGTTTTGATTAATACCTATATTACTACACCATTACGTTTTATTAAACCTTATGTAATTTGAGTAAGAGATCAACATTTATTATTAAACTTATATCTTGGTTTTACATTAGTAAGATTAATAATCAAATAATTCTTGCAAAAACTGATTTTCTTGCATGATAAAGCCTTGCGAGTGGCTTTTTTTAATATACTCTTTTATTTTCAGCATGAGCTCGTTCGCTTCGATCACTCGCCTATCGAAAAAAGGTTTGAGTTGCCATTCAAGTATGTTTTTTTATTTCCATTATGAGAGTTGCCATTCCAGTAGGTTTTTTATTTCCATAATGATAAACAGCTGTTTACAATATTTTAATTTATAAATAAAACCGATCAGTTTACTACAAAAAACGATAGATCAGTTTACTTTTGGATAGCTTTCAACTATTATCGCTGATTTAAAAGTTTGTTTTGTTATTCGTAGTAACCGGTGTTATGATTTTAAACTCCATAAGCCCAATGTTAAAATTTTAAATTTTCAAATGAGTTGTTTAGAAAAATACGAGTTTTCCTGAGGTAGTGGTTTTCACCAATCGATGTTTCAGACCCAAAAGCCCCTAATCCCAAACTTTCAGCAAAATCCTTCCGCTGGATCTGGAGATAAATTTTTCAAACAAACAAACAGACAGACATAGCTAGTATTAGAGTATAGGATGCAAAAAATTGGCTTTAAACAAATTCTGATGTACAGTAGATAATTGTGGTTGAGGCGATTCAGGCTTCTATTAGGATTTTTTATTATAAAAGTAAGCTACTGATTTCTCATTTACACATCCTATAGAAAAGTAATAAATGTATTTATCGTGTTTTTAAATGTTGTGGGTTATTTTAAACTAAGCAACCCTACCATATTGTAGATTTTATTTACTGGCTTCATCAAAAGATCAACCACGTTTCTTTAACAACAGCTGTCCGTGTGCCACTTTTCAACCTTTTACTTATAGAAAATGGCTTCATCTTGACAGTTGAATCATCTTTTGAAACAAAAAAATATTTACATATATATATATAATCAAAATATTTGGAGGGATATATGAACTAAATTATGTTTATTTTAACAATAATGTAATAAATTCAGCATGTTTTTCGGGAACATATCCCCTGACTTAACCTTTAGAAACAAACACATATTTATACATATTCAAAATATTCGGAGGAATTAAATATAAACTAAATTATTTTAATTTTAACAATGATGTAATTAAATAAGCATGTTTTTCAGTTCGACCCTAATTTTCTAATCTAGTCTTTAACGCCATATAAGACAAAAACATCTATTTGTCTTTATATTAAGTTAGATAATTTTACCATGCAGTAATAGTTTTGATTAATACCTATATTACTACACCATTACGTTTTATTAAACCTAATGTAATTTGAGTAAGATATCAAATTTTATTATTAAACTCATGTCTTACTTTTACATTAGTAAAATGAATAATTAAATAATTCTTGCAAAAACTGATTTTCTTGCATGATATAGTAAGAATAAAATGTTTCCGCTAAATAGGAGTATGTGAGAGGGCGTTTCTCTCGTTTTGGCCAGATGGTCCTAAAATTGTCTCTTTTTCAACGTGCTCTAACTCCTACATTCTTTGACATTAATACTCAGTTAACATATGAATATTGTACAAAGTTTTTCTCCTTTCATTTAATATCCAACTATTTTTTAGATAAAAGGCACAGTTTTCAAGACATAGATGAAAAACCAAAAACAAGGGCAGAATATTTTAGGTATTTTGAGTTTTCCTCAGTAAAGCCGACCTTTCTCGAGTTGACAAATATAAAATTATTCAGCACCTCAAAAAACATACAGAACCGGTAAGAAAACCACTTCCGGAATATTGTCACGAGAAAAGTCCCATTTGACTGGACTATATCAAGACTTAGTATATGCCCTTTGCTTTCTTCCCCCCCCAGCCTTAGCATAACATACACCCCCATATAATTGTATATCATTGGACTCGTAAGAGAGTGTCCTCTTTCTGTAATGCAAAGTGTTTGACACACAATACTTTTGATGAAGTATATTGTTAAAAAATATAAATTTTAAATGTAAAAATATATTTTTTCACCATATAATCTTAAATTGACGAGGAACTATTGGGTGTAGCTAAAATATGAAAAATAACCATTTTTATAGCCAATTCAGTTATGAACAAAACAAACAAAGAATGAACTCAATCTCATAACTATTAACATAAATACTAGCCGTTGTATAAATATTGACATGTTGAACCTTTTGGCTGGGAGGCGAAGCTCCAGGGGGATTGTTGGGGACTTTTGTAAAAATGTTCTTCTGGTAGTGGTCTATTATTGGTACACAATTCAGCTTTACCCTAATTTTTCCCCTGCCAATATTTTAATTGACTGGGCTAATTAAAACGTTGGTTATATACAAGAAAAACATAAATTGTTTGAACTATGTGAAATCTAAACCAAACACATTTTGGCTTTTTGTTTGAAAATAAATTTGATCTATACAAGTTTCAGGTTTGAAAAATTACTAATTGTTACTATTTCTGCTAGAACAAACGGTTATTTAAAAATACCTTTATAGCAGCTAACATGCATGGTATGTTTTTTTATAATTAAAACCATTAGCATAGCTCTCTAAAATGTTTTTTATCCGTACACAAATTATATTATTTAATATTTTAGATATGGTAAAATAACTTAATATGTAAAATACACTTATATAAATCTTAATTATTTAATTAGGTTTTAAAAACAAATACAAATTAATTGTTCTGTTCCATTTTAGTTTATTTGAAATAAAACTTACGTCTTTAACAAACCTCTTGTCACAGTTAATTTATTGGCCGATCTATGAGGAAAGTTTAAAAGAAATCCTTAACAAGTTTTTAAAACACAAAGAATACAAATTCTTGCACGATAAATACTATAAACGTTCCCTACAATAACGTCACCGCCGCCCGCCTTGTAAAGGTTGCTTCAGGCATATCTTATACATAATTGATGAAACCTCTTCCAAGTTTTCTCTGGCAAATGAATAATTTATTAGACATCTCCAATAACAAGTTATAAAACAAATTAAACTACAAGGATAAGAGTTTTTGCGTTCTTACAAACCTTTTTATATATTTTATATAGTTACTATTAGATGAAAAAAATAGATTTAATTATAGTAATATTTAATTATTGATTAGGATGCCAGATCCCATTTTCTTTTATGGCGCTGGCTGTGGCTGCCACATTTCGTCCTGCTTTGCCATTTCCAGGGCAAGCCTAAAAACGTAGCATGCCGTGAACCCAGCTTTGTGGTCAGCTTTTATCTCTGGCTGAAATTCACTGCGGCGGAAGCAGTGAGGCTCTTTGCTGAAAGACGTATGCTTATAGTCTGACTCTCCAATTTGAAGCAGATAATCTTCTGCTCTTGTACACTTGCTGTGTTTGTGTGCGTAGCCCAGGTATTTCAATACTACGGTCATCAATCACACTGTGCATCTGAAAAACCCACTCGAAGGTATCCAAGCTTCAGAGGATTAGTGGCCTCTATTTCAAAAAGGACAAGAACTGCCATTTTCAATTTCCGCTTATTTGGTGGGCTTACAGTAAGATTTCATGAGTAGGCCTACTAAAAACCTAGTTTAAGGCCTCCGCGACCTCAAAAATGTCAGTGATTGGCTAGATGACCCTTACCACGACAGAAACCCGTTTGCAGGCGGTGACGACGTTTCCCACCGGCCCTACAGTGGCTTTCAGCACCGCAGCAAAATATTTCCTGTCCGGGCACTTCCCAGGCCTTTCCCCCATCGGAGTTGGTCTTGCACAAGCCACATTTGCAGTGCAGGTGGCCAGGCCAATATTCTTTTGGATCATTCCCAGACCACCGGCGTAGGTTTAGCTCCCTGGGAAGTTAGACGACGGGCCAAATCTTAGCATCGGCTCCGCGGTCACAGACCCTGGCCTGGGTTCAGTGACTATTATCGACGAAGAAGCTTTCGGGTTGGTTCTTGTTGGTTCTTTCTACTTTTATTTTCTTCTTCTTTCCGGCCTTGGGCTGGTTGCTGGGACTTCGCTTCCACTTGCCTGAAGCCCCGGCCGAAAACACGATCCCTTAGGAGCCTTCCTTGGATACTCAACCGGATAATTTTTCGACATGCTCTTGCCTCTTTCTTGCGCAGGTCCTTCAGTCTGCTGAAAATTGACGAGGATGGGAATACCGTCTTTCACCGAGCTATTCAAATTATTCTGGACGCGTTAACAATATATTTGGAGGATCTTCTCCCAGTCCTTCTCGCAGCATTCGATGTCAAAATTAGTGGCGTCACTCAATTCACTGTCTATGCTATTTTCGAGACTCCTGTACCGTGATCTCGGCGTGCTCAATCATTTTGATTGTGCGGTATTTTTTGCCCATATCTGGTCTCTGCTCATTCGTTTTGTCGTTTTGTGCCATTCGTTGTTTGTCATTAGCGCATCATGCGGAAGTGGTGCCCGGAGTAGCCGGAGTAGTGGGGTCTCTGGAATGTCACCCCAACACTAGTTCCCTGAAGCCTGTCCTCCGTTTGTCAGAAACTGGTAAATGATCGTGACGGGCTTCACCCGACACCATGCCTTTATGCCACACACTCTGGTCAGGATGCTAAGCGTCTAGCGTCATACACCTCCTCACAGATTACTTTTTGGTAGAACAAGCTTACGACATCCCCTCGACAAACCTGACTGGTTAAGAAGCACTCCAAAGGAGCCTAAAAAGAGCCAACCGGAAGGAAGAAGGAAATTTAAGGTATCCAGAAGGGGTCAAAGAAAGGAAGAAGTGGGTAAGAGTGATCCAGAAAACAAACTGCAAGCTAAGACCTACAAGGTGGAAAAAGGCCTTTGCTCTTAGAAATACTATTAGTTTAAGAAGTCTCGCAGTTTGGCTAGGGTATCCTGGTGTCCTCAGCTCTTCTCTGGAATGTCAAAAAGGGGTCTCCAGGGTAGTCGAAAGCCGGCTCCCCCGAGGGCACTTTATCGTAAAAAAGTCCGATCTTGATGAAAATTGGTATAAACGTGTAAAGCATCTATTTTTATGAGTTTATGTCGAATTTCTAATGGATTTTATACCGCAAAAAGTTTTTTTACTTGTTTGCCATCAATAGCGGACAGAGAGAGTTGCCAGTTGAGGGCGTGGAATGCAGAGCTATCAACCAAGATCAGCCAATAGTAGACATGCTGCATGTCCAAAACTGCAGACCAGCTGATCGGAATAACATTTGAGTGATATTTTTCTTTGGCAAAATTGCAACAGTTTCCGCATACAACCATGCTATTGCCTACAGCCCAATCTTCAACTCTGTTGTCCGCTATATTAACCCTTTCAGGGCCAAGATCAAATATCAAAATCTTTGTGTCATCATCTTTTGTTTCTATCTTGATTGTCACGGGATGTGAGAAAAGGCCACGCCAAAATCAAACGTTTTGGATTTCTCTCCTAAAAATAAAAAAGTTATGATGAAGACCAATGTTATTTACAAGCACAAAAATATACCTACATAAACTGTTTCTAATACAGTAACCATGTAAATAAAAATAAAACAATTAACACTTCAACCGTACCATTAGTAACTTTATTTATCAAAACTAAACAAAAACTATAATTTACAAGAAAATAACACACACTATACAAGATCACTGAAAATTAGTTTAGAGCAGACATATGGCAGACTAATAGCAAGCAGAAACAGGTGTTTTGTCAACAATATACAACAATCCGCTTGTGACAGACCAACAAAGGTTAGCAGAATCTAAAATGCCATTTAAAGGCCACAGAGTTAAGATTTTGTACCCGGTAACTAACATTTAAGGCAAAAATAGAGTGTCCCGGTAAATCGTCAGCTGGTCTTTTCCACAGGGATATGAAGTGTCTATAAACCGGACCACTTGGTCTTCTTCGCACACCACTGAGAGGTCCGGTAAATCGTCAGCTGGTCTTTTCCACAGGGATATGAAGTGTCTATAAACCGGACCACTTGGTCTTCTTTGCACACCACTGAGGGGTCCGGTAAATCGTCAGCTGGTCTTTTCCACAGGGATATGAAGTGTCTATAAACCGGACCACTTGGTCTTCTTTGCACACCACTGAGGGGTCCGGTAAATCGTCAGCTGGTCTTTTCCACAGGGATATGAAGTGTCTATAAACCGGACCACTTGGTCTTCTTTGCACACCACTGAGGGGTCCGGTAAATCGTCAGCTGGTCTTTTCCACAGGGATATGAAGTGTCTATAAACCGGACCACTTGGTCTTCTTCGCACACCACTGAGAGGTCCGGTAAATCGTCAGCTGGTCTTTTCCACAGGGATATGAAGTGTCTATAAACCGGACCACTTGGTCTTCTTTGCACACCACTGAGGGGTCCGGTAAATCGTCAGCTGGTCTTTTCCACAGGGATATGAAGTGTCTATAAACCGGACCACTTGGTCTTCTTTGCACACCACTGAGGGGTCCGGTAAATCGTCAGCTGGTCTTTTCCACAGGGATATGAAGTGTCTATAAACCGGACCACTTGGTCTTCTTTGCACACCACTGAGGGGTCCGGTAAATCGTCAGCTGGTCTTTTCCACAGGGATATGAAGTGTCTATAAACCGGACCACTTGGTCTTCTTCGCACACCACTGAGAGGTCCGGTAAATCGTCAGCTGGTCTTTTCCACAGGGATATGAAGTGTCTATAAACCGGACCACTTGGTCTTCTTTGCACACCACTGAGGGGTCCGGTAAATCGTCAGCTGGTCTTTTCCACAGGGATATGAAGTGTCTATAAACCGGACCACTTGGTCTTCTTTGCACACCACTGAGGGGTCCGGTAAATCGTCAGCTGGTCTTTTCCACAGGGATATGAAGTGTCTATAAACCGGACCACTTGGTCTTCTTTGCACACCACTGAGGGGTCCGGTAAATCGTCAGCTGGTCTTTTCCACAGGGATATGAAGTGTCTATAAACCGGACCACTTGGTCTTCTTTGCACACCACTGAGGGGTCCGGTAAATCGTCAGCTGGTCTTTTCCACAGGGATATGAAGTGTCTATAAACCGGACCACTTGGTCTTCTTCGCACACCACTGAGAGGTCCGGTAAATCGTCAGCTGGTCTTTTCCACAGGGATATGAAGTGTCTATAAACCGGACCACTTGGTCTTCTTTGCACACCACTGAGGGGTCCGGTAAATCGTCAGCTGGTCTTTTCCACAGGGATATGAAGTGTCTATAAACCGGACCACTTGGTCTTCTTTGCACACCACTGAGGGGTCCGGTAAATCGTCAGCTGGTCTTTTCCACAGGGATATGAAGTGTCTATAAACCGGACCACTTGGTCTTCTTCGCACACCACTGAGGGGTCCGGTAAATCGTCAGCTGGTCTTTTCCACAGGGATATGAAGTGTCTATAAACCGGACCACTTGGTCTTCTTTGCACACCACTGAGAGGTCCGGTGAATCGTCAATTGGTCCTCAAACTGTTAAAGACCTTTGAAAAATCTGATTTTGGTTGTATCTTTACTTTCAGCTTCTCTGTTGCAACAAACCTTTGAACCTTCCCCAAATATTATTCTTATAGATATAAATAAAATGTTGTCTTTCGCTTATTTATGAATTCATTTTGATGAAACTTAGTAAACGGCTTCATGAAGTGTTAAGGTGAATATATTTTTTTAATTTTAATTCACTGAGTACGCAGGATTGCTGCGACAGGGTATGAATATATACATTTATTAATACAATACACACAGTTTAGTCAAACTTTGTTATTACTTTTGTACGCATAAAGGGAATTAGAAAAATAGGGGATGGCGTCGTTTGATCCTGGCTGACTGATATGATACTTTTTCAAGATTGTCACAACGCATTTTGGTTCAGACTAATATTCTCGAAGTATTCACAAATTCAAATCATAATACAAAATTTTCTTTAGATATCCACGTATGGCTTTGTTCGGTTATTGAACCTCAACATGCATGATATAATAAAATACAACTTACAACGTTTCAGGATACATTTACATTCGCAATGTACTCAAATACAATATGGAAATTTTACATATCGATTGTACAAGGCCCTCGACTTTGATTGGTTGTACCACCAATCAGTATTAGGCCCATTGCAATAATAATAAAATAAATTGTCTACTACCTTGATCATCTTGTAAGTATTTTTATACAGTTTAAGTAAAAACATATTTTGATCGTAACACGTAATTTATTGCATGCTGTAGTTGTAAAAACAGGCCTCTATCGACTTAACCTTGTTCAAACAACTTGGTAATCATTTGTTATCAATATAAATACAGTTATTTCGCAACTTTAGCAATCAAACTATAACTGATATTGTTTACTTATTTTCTCCTTAGAAAATATTCATTACACACTGGGGAGCTGAAATTGTTCTCCTCTAATGAAGGGCCCTCCCTTTACACCGCCCTGGAGAACGTGAATGAATACATTGTACTGTGTCTCGCTTCATTTCCCTAGCTGTTTAGTAATTCACTTCACAACGTTTAATTGTTTGGTTTGTTTATTTAATTATAAATTTACTCTATAGGTTTCTTATAAATTAAAATAGACAGTAGTGTAAATATAGTTATGAACTCCTATAATGTTTTAATTTTTAATATAAGTTAAAGCGTTTGGAACAACCTTTTAGTACAGATCTTCAAATGTGAATGTATAATGTTTAAAACTAAAAATACTTCTCAAGTGGGACAATATTATAGTTCAGCAATTGCTTTACAAATATGTCTAGTCATTTCAAAAAATATAATTTTGTCTTGAACGATTACAATACGATATCTTAGTTTTTATTGTTATAAATGTACTAAGTTTAGGTTTGGCGTCAAGCAAAGCATAGTGTTAGCTATTTCAAATTCGAAGATAATCCATTATGTCTGTTAAATGGTCCACAGCTCCTGTAAATTTACAGACAGCAAAAATTAGTCGTGTAAAAAAATTTTTGATAATTCATATTATGACGTAATTAACGGTGAAAATTAATAATAGGTATACTTTTACATAAGCCTAAATTAACAACATGTAGACAAATTAATACATTCTAGAAAATATTACTCCTTGTTACATTATTTGTTGTTTGATTAATATCGAGACACTGTACAATCTTTGAGATGATAAGACTATTCACACCATTACGTATAAAATCTGTTTTAATTTTATAAGAACATAAACTACCGAAAAAAATATAATTACGTATAACGTTATTTCTATTGATTAGTATAAATCGAACTTCGACACGTTAAAGAAAGATGGAATTGAGATTAATTATCAAGAGCGAATCCTCGGGGTTGTTTAGAGTTTATGTAAATCTATGACCGTAATACGTCTCTACACAGAAAACAAGTAAAGCCTCCAGGGAATAATATTATAAAATGCCAGACAGGGTTTATCAGTCCCCGGCTTTATGGAGGCTCCAGGCGTCTTCCATCCATCACTAATGAAACGACCTACCACAGTTCAACAACGACATAATATTCCTTCGAATATAAATAAAAAAAAGAGCACACTAATTAAAGTGTATTAGTGATTAAAAATGAACAGTTGTTAGGGAGTCCTTGGAAAAGCTATATAAAGAAATTTTGGGATTTCAAAAAACTATTTTATTTTATCAAAGAGAATCCAGAAAACTGTATAAAAGGATTGGTCCGACCACAAATTTGAGTATGGTTTAAATACCATATGGATGGAGTATAAACGTCGAATGACATTTTTAGGATGAACAAAAAAGGTAAGTGCATTAGAGCCTACACCATCCACCATTTAACCATCCACCGATTTGGGTGGAATGCAATATTTCATAATATCTGTTGTCCCCAGTTTAAATACTCTTTAACAGGATGACCAGAGTTCTGACAAAAAAATTATTAGATCCAGTGCCATTATATTACAAATTAAACATTACAATTAGTTTTTCTTGCTCGTGCCCAAAGACGAAATCGAGTATATAAAATGATATATTGGAGCAGAGGCCAGAAAATGATACCGTATAAACTGAGATTGAGAATGACCTAGTAAAAATAACAACATGATAATAAAGTATCTCTTGTTTAGACAATGTAATAAACATTCGGGTCCTTTATAGCTATAACATCATTGTTTGGAAGCGCATGGATGCAAGAACGTCGTCATTCTAAATAAATTTCACTCCATTAGGTGACAACGTAAAAGACAAACGATGGACACATTCAGCTGGGCCAACATTGCTGTTTGAAGTTACTTGTGGAATGCACCTTTCCTGTGCCGTGTAGTTTAGAAAACATGGGCTTATGGGCAAACCAATTTATTTTATGGTTGATCAAACTTGTTTAACATGACTAACAGTTCGTTTAGTGACAAATTTATATTGAGGCCTGTTGATAAATCAGTTAGCTTAACAAATCGTAATAGGTAAGAAAGACTTCAATCGGGTTCCCACGGACAGAAAAAGAGGTTTAACCTGTTCCGCTGTTTTAAAATTACTGTGACCTTGAGCCTGAACATAAAAAAATACAGTATTTGATTAAATAACCTTGATACCAGTTTGTATTCGAGTAAACACAAATATCCTACAGAATTGACTAGTATAAAAGCAATGTTGTTTTGTTTTTAAAAATCATAATATTATAAAACAGAAAACTGTTTAGAAGGATAAGTCTTCCAGTCAAACAATGTCAGCAATCATCGCAGCCTCGGCTAACAATAACCTGGGTTGGCAAATTGCAAACAACGTGTCGTTAGTGTTCGTGTCCGGTCTAATATCATTGCTGCCAGACACTCTGAAACAAAGGGTGTTTTTCAATCAGGTCGTTTTCCAATAAAACTAAATACAAAGTGACACAACACTGATGTTTTTTTTTCGCTGTGAAGTATATACTAGTAGTATCGAAACATCTTTTAAGCATTTACACTGTAAAATTTAATTCATAAACAAATGTTTATATAATGTGGACCCATTGTTTAAAATAATATTTTTGTAACGTAATCCGGCTGTGGGACTTGGTCAGAAAATATAATAATTTTTTCATACATACGTAGCACACATTGTTTATAGACCATAACTTCATTTTCAGTGATACTTCCTTTTATGTTAAGAACGACTCGTACAAATAAGACATATTAACTGTGTGTAAGATTCTGAGTATTATCACTAACATAAATATTAGGATCGCGCGACACGGATGTGACGGTAAAAGGTGATTTAATGATTTTATTTTAAATATAACTTCTTCCTATTTCACGTAATTTTTTTACGTCTTGCTATCAAAAATCAGATTAGCAGCATTAAGACCTTTAATTGTATGTAAAACCCAACCTTGCTTACTCGTAAAGACTCCTTGTGAGTTTTTTCCAACTAAAATCAGAGCGTAACTTTAAATGTAGGTTTTCAGGTCCAATGTTTTTTTTCAGGTCCAATGGGAGTTTCAGTTGTCTAACACAAACCTTGTAAAAACACCCTTTGGTGCTAAGGTACTTCAAACTCACATTTTCAATAGGTTAATAAGTAGATTTATTTTATATTAATAGTTTATTTCTGCAACAGACTCCCAATGCCTTTTATGTTATTCTGAGCTTATTAACTCTCATATTTAGGACAGAGAAAATTATTAAAACAGTTTGTCAATACAAATTTGTTCAACTATAAAGTCTCACTGATTATCCATAAAACTGCCCTCAATGTATTTTAGGCTGTATGCTATACAAGAGAATATAACGTGAAAAGCAACACGTAAGGTTCACTGATTTCGTTTCACAGTAAAATGCATTATTCGCTGGGGAGCTTGAAGTGGCATCCTCCTAATGAAGGGCCCTCTTTTACAACGCTCTAGAGAATCTGAAATGAATACGTTGAACGTTTTCAGCTTTCATTCTTTCGAAAATTTAACAAAATATGGAATTAATTGTTATTTAATATTTTTAACACTACAAGACGTCCCATTATCACGTGTTAATAAAGCAATGTCTTCTCAAATAACGTAAAATCTGATTAACTGGATTTGATAATTCTGACACTTGATTTTAATTTGAAATACTTTTTTATCATCCAATTATTTAAGGTTTTCAATGCATATTACTAAAAATAAAATAATATTATAAGTTGTACAACGAAGTTATTATCATTTATGTATTATACAGAAAATCACAGAATATAATGAATGCATTCGATTTTAAAATATGATGCCTGATTTATGTCAGTTAAATGGCTAAGGTTCCCATTTATACGTTTACATAGTCTACGTTTGCTATAATTGATCATGACGAATGCTTTTAATTTTACTTATAGCTTTTTTCGCTCTTGGAATATATTTAAGACTTTTTTCATACATTTGTAATCTTTCGGTCAATTATTTTCTTGTGTTTTAGTATTAGTAGCTTCACTAAATTAATGTCCATTAAAACATTTATGGTCTGAATATCTTCAAAAATGTTAAGCGTTCAGATGAAAAGCAAATACTGAATATAATTAATATTATAGTTACGAAAAAAATATTATCACAGAACGGCTACCAGGGTAGCTGAGGGCGGCATTAATAAATCAGTAAAGAAACTAGTTTTACCGTTTCAGAGTGGTGAATTATTCATTTCAAAACAAAGCAGACGAAATAATTATTCGCCCAAATATCATTAATTCTTTTTTACAAAAGTATAAAATATCACATAAATATTTATTTACTCTTTTTCCGATTTCAATCAATTATATTTATAATTGGTTTTATATTTATTGCTAATAATGTACTGTTTAACTTTAATAAATACTGTCGTAAACTGCATATTTCAGTTTGAATGCATCGTGTTGGCGTATTTGAGTACCCTCTAAATCTTTATTAGTAAAACACATTATTGATGTAATTAAAACATACTTTTTGGGTAATTTTATGTATAATAATTCAAATAAATTACGGTTGTCATTATCATTGGTTTATATTAAGTATTACTGTTAATTAAAACTATGCAATCTCTTACTGATAAACCTTATACAGATTATGTATTGATTAAATAATAGGAAATGTTTAAAAGTGAAGACAATTTAAAAAATCTGCATAACTTATTACGTACGTTGCATACTTCATATATGTACATGCATTATTAAGCATAACTGCAAAGAATAAAATACTAAAATACATTTACTTTGTTGACTAAAATCTCGAAGCACAACATTATTTTAACGAGTTTTATGTTATACAAGCAAGTAACCGAAACTAATGGTCACTTCACGAAGAGGGAAGTGGAATAAGTGTGGAAGACCTCACTTCATATTCATGATAATATATAATTTTATTACTACAATATTCAAGAGTACTGACTAAATAATTTATGTAAGAATATTGTTTATAGATTGTTATTGTTTAATATTTTACTATCAAGTAAATAATTCATGTACTTGTGATCAAGTTATTTAATTTATGATACAAAGAATATTCATTCACTTTAAAATTGTCTTTTAACAAGGAAAAAAAGCAGTAAAAGTAGAGCAAATTGTGAATACAGAGTAAATATTTTGGAATTCAAACACATATTATAAGTGGCATTTTATTTTCTTCAGTAAAGCTTATTTAAATAACATTATTGTTTTTAAATTATATTAACTCAGAAATGGTAAAATTTCAAATAGAAATGAGAACCAATATAACTGCTCCTTAAGGAAGAGTAAGAGCATTAGTTATTTTGAAATAGTAAAAACAAAGTTGGATGCAAAGTAAGTTGTAAAAGGTGTTTTGTAGCCTTTAATACCACTTCATCGCCATCAGACGTTTCCCCCATAGTGGAGGACGTAATGGGGCATGGTTTGGGATGGTAATGGGGTATGATATAGGACAGTAATGAGGTATGATATGGGATAGTAATGGGGTATGGTGTGGGATAGTAATGGGGTATGGTGTGGGATAGTAATGGGGTATGGTGTGGGATAGTAATGGGGTATGGTGTGGGATAGTAATGGGGTATGGTGTGGGATAGTAATGGGGTATGGTGTGGGATAGTAATGGGGTATGGTGTGGGATAGTAATGGGGTATGGTGTGGGATAGTAATGGGGTATGGTGTGGGATAGTAATGGGGTATGGTGTGGGATAGTAATGGGGTATGGTGTGGGATAGTAATGGGGTATGGTGTGGGATAGTAATGGGGTATGGTGTGGGATAGTAATGGGGTATGGTGTGGGATAGTAATGGGGTATGGTGTGGGATAGTAATGGGGTATGGTGTGGGATAGTAATGGGGTATGGTGTGGGATAGTAATGGGGTATGGTGTGGGATAGTAATGGGGTATGGTGTGGGATAGTAATGGGGTATGGTGTGGGATAGTAATGAGGTATGGTGTGGGACAGTAATGGAGTATGGTGTGGGTTAGTAATGGGGTATGGTGTGGGACAGTAATGGGGTATGGTGTGGGATAGTGATGGGGTATGGTGTGGGATAGTAATGGGGTATGGTGTGGGATAGTAATGGGATATGGTGTGGGACAGTAATGGGGTATGGTGTGGGATAGTAATGGGGTATGGTGTGGGATAGTAATGGTGTATGATATGGGATAGTAATGGGGTATGGTGTGGGATAGTAATGGGGTATGTTGTGGGATAGTAATGGGGTATGGTGTGGGATAGTAATGCCATTGCTACTGCTTGTAGAGAGCGATTGAAGTACAACGGTTGAAGCCGTGATATCAGACCAAGAAAAGAGTAATTTTAAGAGATAAACTCATTTAAAATAATTTACATTAACTTTAAATATTTTACTGGTCCTTTATGTATTTGTTAATTGTGTAGTATAGAGAGTACCTCTATTGAACGTTTTTATTCGGTATTTTTTCAATATATCGATACAAATATCGAAGCTATACAATGACCAAATTATTTTAACACAGGTGATTATTTTATTATCAGGTACAATTTTATAGACCCTACCACCGCACCGGGGCCAACACTCAACAAGTGGAGTGAATGACGCAACAGAAAGCAAAGAGGAACTGCCACCAGCATTTGGAATTACACTTCGCTTAATTCATGTGGCGTATGTCAGTGACACAATCAGGAGCAGGCATATTTGATTTACTTTTAAATTACATCCATTAATTTTACAATAGTTTTTAATACAATTTTTTTCTTGTTCTATATGAGTTGAAACATGTTCATTATTGTAATCATTAATACAGATTTTAATTTTAAATTTTACTGTTTGTTTCATTTCTTACCCTAAAACAATTACCTTCATGGCAAAAGTATTTGTATATATTGATTAGTTAAATTTTATCGATATGCAATAAAACCATCGTTATATTGAAAAGAAATACTAATTAAAAACGTTCAATAGAGATACTCCGTATACTACATAAGTGCCACATTTTTTAACCTCGGAGATGAGCTGAAGATTCAGTTGTACTAAACGCTAGGAAGTGTATGACTGGATTGCTGAACGATGCAGATTGAGTTCATCTTACTTCGTATGTTGAAGAAATTACAGGTTGGCACGTTCATTAAATATAAAAAAAATAACTTGTTGAATAGCCAAGTTTAACAAACATGTTATTTGAGTAATTTGTTTAGTTAGAAAAGTGATTTTTGTTGAGTTAAAAAAAGCCTCGCTAAACTATTTCCTGACATTTCCAAATTTATACCATCGAATAATATGCATTAAAATCCCAAAGCGTCGTTAAGATTGACACTTTAACTCTGTGACTTTTTGTTCTCTTCCCTTCACGACTTACTAATGATGCCTGACTTGAATTTTAAATAAATTTATTTCGTTTGTTGTTTTTTATTTTCGTCTCTATCTAATCATTACAAACCAGTTCCAATTTAGACAGCATTGCAAGAGAAAGTTTATTAAAATGTTGGAATTATTTAAATTTATCCTAAAAAGACAAGCCTGAAAAAGTAAAATCTCTAAAGTGAATTATACAACAAACAAATGGTTTTATTTTTACTGTTGTATTATGTACAGTTTGAATTACGGTATTCGCTTTATTTTAACATTATTTAAATCACTCAACAAATGAATTTATCTTTTAAACTAGTTTGTATCTTTACATTCTGAAATTAATGATACCCATTGATACTATAGTTATTGAATTCACGTATCAAATGTCCTAAGTTGAGGAGGCACTTCAATTTTCAGAAATAAGGTTTTCACAATTAGAATGTACTCAACTGGTGTGATTGTATGGTTATAAGTGCACCTAAGTCTATATTCTATCAGTGTTAGATATAGTAACCATTGGCTTATTTAGTGGCTAGTATGTAGATAAGTTAGCTTCGCAGCAGAAACATACTAACGTACCCCACTGGGGAGGTTGGATGTTTTGTTGTTGGTTGTTGTTTGATCTCCGTCCGCCTCACCGATCATAATTGCCCAACATCGAGTCAAACGCTCAACTCATATTGCATTACCAAAGCTCACTTTACTGTTTCTAATAACTCGGCACTCCCCATCTTTTGCCAATAATTACACCAATATGTGTTTGTAAAACAAATTATGATCCTTAAAATTCAACTCTTAGATTATCGGTAACTGGAAAATCTTTCGTTGTTTTGCCATTCCTTTTTATATATTATCGAAAATATTTTGTGTGTTTGTGAGCTGATGTTAGTGATCTAGCTACAAGCTACTAAGTGATACCAGACGCAGTAACGTTGATGTTTGATTAATTTTACGTTATATAAAAAATCTTCAATCAGTGTTAACAAATTCGCGGCGTTAAATATTTGTGAGCAAATAAATCCAACAGCTATATATAACAAAACACCTGCAAAAGTTAATGCTTACTTTTGCCAATGAGGGGCTATATTTTAAAATAAAAAACAAACTTTCCATAATCCCTACTATTAAGATAAATTCAGAATATAGTTGTAATTAAAGCCTATTGCCTAAACAACCTATATGTAATTTCTTTAAACCTGAACTCTTTTAAAATCAGAGATAGACAATTTTTCTTTTGTATTAAATCTTATTTTATATTTTCTCACTATTTCATTTTGTGTAGCACATTTAATGTTTTAGCTACTAATATATAATGAGTCTACGTAGTTAAGACGTAGATGCGTACATTTTCCATCAACGATAGATATAAAGTCGATCTGAATTAAATGCATTCTTACTTTGCTTAGCCTGGATCCTATAACTTCATGAAACTAGTTCTTCTCTCATCTTTAGTGGAGAATGCCTACTATAACATCTTAAAAACAGCATAAGCTCACCACCATAAAAAAATATTTCTTACAAATGTTTGGTTGAAAAAACTACCTTTTTCTGAGTTGGATTTACTTTTCAGATATAACTTTCCCACACGTATACATTCTTCATTACTAATCAAGAAAGTTAATTAATACAAGTAATTAAAACTGTCCAACAAATAAAATTTAGATTACGTCTCAAGTAATTTGTCTAGTTGTTTTTACAACAAAGAGCGAAAACTTGTGTTTTTTAGAAGTATGATTGATTTCACATACATATTGCATAATTTATTGTAATAATTCAAGCTGAACACTTAATTAATTATTTAGATATTTAATTTATGCCACTTTAAAAGCATTATTAGCTATGTCATAGACATATTAATATGTAACGAGCGATGTTTACTACTGTGTTATAAGTAGGCCCTTTAACCTAACTTTGATCTGTGATGTGTATAAAGATCAAACACGGCTGCGGTAAGAACCCGGCCAAGCCCCACCACTAACTTCCCAATAAACTACACTATATTGTTAATATACAATTATAACGCTAGTAGGTATAAATCACTTGATTTATTAGCCTGGGTAATTTCTGGTTACTAATTTCCTAACTTTTCCTTTGATTTTAAAGCTATCATCATAATTCTGATAATTTTCATTTTCACACCTGACGAATAATAGCAAACTGGGTAAGTTTTTTTTATTTTTGGGGAAAATCTACAAGATAGAATTTAAGGTACAAATGTCAGTATATGGTTACAATTATCAAACTGATAAATTGCATAATCCTTACCGTTTTAGGTTTGGTGTATGATTTAAGTTCTCAAGTGCTCAGGACCTGCAAACAGACATTTTATTATACTTTTTATTTGATAAGCTCATCACAAACCAATTCTTAAAGAGTTCAAATTATTTTTTTTTTATTTTGAACAAGATACACTTAGAGAAAAGGGTCGTATGAGGAATATTGACTAAAAAATCATTTGATTAAACAGTCAAACCCTATGTGGACAATCATTGAAAAACATTAGACTACATCAAGCTAAAATAAAGTGAATCAATATTGTTTGAGATAACTCTACTTCTAATAATAAACACAGCTATTCTATAGTGTAATGTTCCGTGATAACTATTTATAACCTGTTGTATTTTGTTTTATCAAATTACATTTGGAGGGCTGAGTGTTATATACTATTTAATCCCTAATGGAGTTTTATCTTTGTTAAACCCATTGCGATGAGGTATTTAGCTAAATAGGATGACAATCTTACACATTCACCTCTAAGTAAGCAGTCTAAAATTTGAATCTGGAACATGCATTATGAGCAAGTGTTATGAGTACGCCAATTGATCGGTAAAAAAAAAACTTAAAAAAGGTTTAT
The DNA here is from genome assembly GCA_963675035.1 of Allygus modestus. Classification (NCBI taxonomy): domain Eukaryota; kingdom Metazoa; phylum Arthropoda; class Insecta; order Hemiptera; family Cicadellidae; genus Allygus; species Allygus modestus. The sequence continues at coordinate 133,937,542 of OY776114.1, forward strand.
GATCTTAACTGTACATTTCAGGGGTGTTCAAATTCCAAAAGGTTTTAGGCTTAATCAAGGTACGAATGGGTTAAAAATCACTTAGCACATTTATTTTTAATGATCTGCATTCTTTTCAAAGAACAACCCTTTTTAAAAGTCTCTATTTTAATTGAAAATTATAATTTTACAAATAAATAAATAAAATAAATTATTCAGAAAATATTTTAATTACTAAAGCTATCTCCATACTTCTGTTGTGTTATTTGTGTATGCATTATTTATACTTCGGCTGCGAAAACTCTATATTAGCTCTAAAAGGTTTGAAGAAGGAAAAGTTGAATTATGGTTACAGAGTATGGGAGCTAATTGTTCATTAAATACCAATTTCATTAGTAACGGAGATCCGTTTTGGTTAGGAACCAATATTTGCTGGTATTACACAAAAGTTAATATCCCGTTACAACTATTGTACTACCATATTATATTTATTGCATAGTTCAATATACATGTTTTAAGTTTGTTTATTTAATACCTCTGAAAATTCCTTGGTCATGTGATTTTATAGCTTACATAATATCATTGGAGTTGAAAAATTTCTTTTTGTCAACCTTAAGAAAAGGTACGACACAAGAGAGTCCCTATCCGAGGGAGTTCTATTAAATCTTGAGTGTTTGAAACGTCTAGAGGGGTCTTCAACAGAAACTGTTTCATTACAATAACAACATCCACTTGCTCTGCTGTTCCTTGGAGAGCTGTTTAGTCTTGTTTCCCTTTTTGCCAAGCAAACCTTTGGGAATATGCCACCCGTAAGTTTAAACATCAAAATGTTCGATTCAATTTAAAAGCTTTTATGATTTATACCGATATGTCTGTTTGATATTGGTTGTTTATATATTTATATCGTAGCTACATAATGCATTGATATGCATTACAAAATTAATTATGTTTTAACAAAATTTAAAATTGATCGTTTTAGGTTGATACCTAAAACGATCAATTTTAAATTTTGTTATCAAATATTTGTTAAGTTTACATGCTCTGGTCGATACAATTAACTACTGAAATGTGTGACCGCCATTGTAAGTTAATTGAATCTACCAATAATACGGTGGGTGTATTTTTTGTTTAAATTCTTATGTTATGGTAAAAAATAATTCTGAAGATATAAAATAAGTTTGTGGATACCATAATTAATAAATTAAACACAATTTAAAAAACATTTAGCATGGAGAATCGATTTTTTTACTCTACTATCTTCCTAAATGCATAGATCACATATTCTTTCCAGTATCTTACACAGATATCCTCGAAATATAAATCTTAATGAATTCCTATTTTCCTATGTCACTCCATAACTTGAGAATGAGTACACAAAATTGAATAATAATTTTTCAATTCGTTACTGTCAGGAAAAGGTTCTTTTAATGAAAATTGTTAATCCGACCTAAGGGCTCTGTCCCACTGGCCTTCAAAGTTTCCATTGATTTGATCAAAGTTCAGTTAGTTAGTTCACCAAACAGCTGTTAACAAGGATGATACCTAAATATACTTGAAAAACAAACATATTTTCATCATGGAAATAAAAAAACGACTTGAATGAAACTCAAAATCTTTTTTCAATAGACAAATGAGCGCAGCGAACGAGCTCATCTTGAAAATGACATAAAACAAATTCAATTACATTAGAACAGGACAACGTCGGTTGGGCCAACTAGTGTATTAATAAAAAGCCTACTACACAATTTACATAGTACACGTATTATATTAACATAATAATATTGAATTAATTAGTTTCTTTATTCTCATGCTATAAAACAGACATCGCCCAATTACATTGTAGCAGCACATTACAACTACAAATTAACTAAATATAAGACAGTACAAGCTAGTCTTTATCATACAAAAAATAAATTAAAACTGTTACATCACAATCAATTAACATTAATTACTTTAAAACAATCAGTTTTAAAATCGGCAATAAAAACTTTTTAACAAAGAACAATCTTTGAAGCAAAGGTATTAGTTTAGGTTTCGAGACGAAAATCAAAAGCTTATTACAAAATGTCTAAAACCGGGTTTGAGAGATAAATGTAAAAGGAGACGACAATTCAGCTAAGAGATGAGAGAAACTTATAGTCTACCTATTCAGTAAAATAATTATGTCATTGAGACGGGACTTTTGGTAAGTCCGAAGACTGTCATTGAAAACCTCGATGTTGTTTGGTAGTGCGTTGTCCAACCTGAGATCCTGAGCATTGTGTTGACTGGTGAGGCCGTGTGTGCTGTTGTTCTGCTGTACAGGATATAAAGTAGGTGTTAAAGGCAATTTTTAAATGGAGGTACGTACATGTTTATTTGTGAAATTAAATAGGAGCTGTCAACCTCAAAATTAAATATTCGATGCGAAACATTATAATAATAGAGAACATTTTCTTATCGAGTCCAGAGGCATAATTAAAAAATAAAATTAAAGTTCAGCACCCGCAATTAAGTGTTAATAAAACCACAGCGTTTGAAATACAAACATGTTTGAAAACGTTTTTGAAAACTCACAATAATGTTCATATTTTAAAACAAAGCAACCTATTTATGAAGATCTTCATTTTATATTTCTGTATTTATTAATTCAAAAAATTTTGTATTACTATTATTAGTATCAGCAGCACTAATCAGTCTGAAACATTTAATAACATTATATGTGTTAATCCATTAAATAGTCCAACAAATAAAAAATAAACTAACATAAATAACTGTTAAATAGTTTTTGATCTATATCAAGATTAAATACAAAATATTTAATAGCATATTTAAAAAAAAATTAGTAAAAATGCGGAAAATCATTTTAATATTTAAAGGTCTAATTGCTCAGTGATCTTAAAAGAGAAGCCGTCCTGTCTGGAGTGCTTAAACTGTGTCCGCCTGGCCGGCAATGATTGGTTCACATCAATTCAAACGGTTCACGCCTTGCCACACTGTTGAATTTAGTGATGTTAGTTTTAATTAACTTGTTTAGGAACCAATAACTTTTTCAATTAAATTTAAAAGTTGGGTGGAATTTGTTTAAGATAATTATTTATTTGGCATTGAAACTGTTTAAGTAATATTACATGTGAAATTGGACTTATATATACTTTTTAACACTTAAAAAATTAATATTTATAGCAAATTAGTCGTCTTTACTTACATAACTTTGAAATATATCCTTGTAGTTTTAACACATGTTTCATAGCAAGTGATAGTTATTTTTATTATCCTATTGTGGTGTACACTGTACTCACCATAAAGTGGCCAAACAAAATAAAAACAACCCCCCCCAAAAAAAAAATAATATGAATATCCCCGTCGAGGCAAACCTGCGTACTCAGCGAATTTCCAAAGCATATATATGGGTATCACTACTACCTAGAGCCACTTACCAAGTTTCACAAAAATACATTCATTAATAACTGATATATAGCATTTTATTTATTCTCCATTAGAATAACATTATAATTTAGTACGCAGGTTTGCTGCAACAAGGAAGATAAGTAATATGTTTTTTTGCAATTATCAATATAACTGAACCAGGTGAAGCTATATACCAAGTTTTATTAATTTAGGTTCATAATTAAGGGAGATATACCACTTTACTTATTCTCCATATGAATAACATGGGGACCGAGTATGCAGGTTTGCTGCTACGGGGACTATCAATAAAAAACTTGTTTTTTGTGCTAATATCAATATACCACAACTAGTTGAAGCCACATACCAAGTTTCAACAATATACATTCAAAAATAATCCTGATATAGAATTTTATTTATTCTCCATAAGGATAACATTGGACAACGTACTGTGTTTAGCACTTTGAATATCTCTGCAACGGTTGGACGTAGAACAACGATTAAAACACCAAAATGTTTTGTTGAGCTAAACACATTAATAAACAGAAATGTGAAGTTTTTAGTAAAACTATCAGAGAAAAATCTAAAAACCTTTTCCCCAAAAGATTAACTTGGGACACGTTTTTTTTGGATTTTCTCCGCAACCACTTAACCTAGGTTAATGATTCAAAATACTAAATTATTTCTTTTTTAAGCTCTATAAAATGGCTATAACCAAAATTGAGTGTTTTTAACATTTTGGGGTCAAATTTGCAAAAAGCTGATTTTTGGAAAATTGTAAACACCCATAAAACGCCCTTCCCATAGTGCGATCGATCTGGTTTTCAAACTTAAAGTCATAAATGTTACTCTCCACATTTGTGCCAAATTTCATCAAAATCGGGTGTTTATTTCAAAAGTTATCGCGGTAACGGACACACGAATACACACAAACACACACACACACACACACACACACACACACAGACACACACACACACACACACACACACACACACACACACACACACACACACATATATATATATAAATTTGAATGAATATTGTTTTTGGCATCTGGGGACCTCAAAACGAAAAGTTATCATGGTCTCAGGCTTAAGTCTTACCACCTACGGCAATAGCTTCTTCCCTATAGGGAAAATTCGCTAAAAAAGGGCCTTTTTGGCTCTCAAATACACCTTTCATTGCTCAAGTTAATCAACATAATAAGCACCCATACAAATTTGAATCGTCCGTTAATCGTGCCTGTGAGTATATAACTTTTAAAGCTACTAAATAAAACATCATGTAACAAACTACAGAAAAAATGTAGCTTATAAAACAAAACAATTATCTTTTGTGTGCATGAGGTCACGAGATTGTGAAGCCATTATTATAACATAACCAAATGATTATGACATGTTGTTACTATTGCAAATCAAACATACTTCTCGCCATACATCACGCCATTATTACCAATTATTTTTCATGAAGTATAGGTAGTTAGTATCATATCATTCTAAAGCCTTTTAATATATTTTTTTATTTACTTGGACTTTATCTATCGCTTCTAGTGTTTAAAACTACACTACTAGAGTGCCCATGTAGCATTCTAGGAGGAATAGTGCAATTTTTGGTTTCCGTGTCATGTTCCCGTCGACACAGACGGGTGGGTAGCCACAGCTGTGTTGTCACGTGCCCCTGGCGGTAGGTGGGGGTAACGGCTCTCCCCCCTCCACTACCGCTAGCCACTAGTCGAGTGCGCAGTCCGGTAATGAGTTGACGTTTGAGAGAAGTTTCCCGTTTTTGCCGTCAGCTTGGAGGCAACGATGCAGAACAGGTAATGTATTGTCAGTTTTTCATTTTTTTGTGTATATAAATGTTGTGTTAATGTATTGTATTTTAATTTTGTATATATTTGTTATTTTTGTGTTTGTGTAAATTAAAATGTAAAAGGAAAAGATAAGAAAATTTAAAACAAATGTAGGTTAGTTAGGTGTAAGAACTTGATATTTAGATGTAAGTAGTGTTCATTTGATAACGGGAGGAGTTTCCTTACCTCCCGAAACGTAGTGTAGTTTTAAACACTAGAAGCAATAGGTAAAGTCCAAATAAATCAAAAAATAAATTCAAATCCATTGCCATTATGAGTTTCAAAAATACAGCCTTTTAATAGTTACAATATTGTACTGTTAAAAACATATTTTATAAGACGTAGTTTCGATCAAATTTTCCAATTTTGTTGTTGTTGGTAACCTACTGAACAAAGGGCCTTACATTTCAATTATAACCTGTTATCCACGTTTTATTGGTGCCAAACCACATGTGCCTATTATGATTAGTTAGTGGTTTATACCACATGACTTTGAGAAGTTTTCACCATTGTCCTCTAACACCGTTAAACAAATTAAAATGGCTCTGACATAATCAAGCAAGAAAACCAAAATAGTCTTTCGTTATACTTAATAAATATAAAAAAAATATCCGAGCAGTCATTTCAGGAAGTTCTTAAAAGTAAACACAATCTAACATAAAAGATGTTATGAAACTTTAAAAAACATTCTTAAGGCAGCATGAAAATCAGAACGCACTTTCCTGATGAAAGCATTTCACGACGGAAGCCTCTTGACAATCTATAACTGAAGACTTACAAAAGAAAACCAAATTGGCTCTTCATATTCAGTTCTTTGAAACATGTCACACGCGTGGATCGATTATTTAAAAGGAATTGCGAAGGTTACAATTTTGGTAAACAAATTACTACAACCATGTTGATACAATATAGTTACTGTTTCGTAAATAATAATTATACAATATATTTTGACATGTATATAAGTGTTTAACCATTCAAGACAAATACAAGATTTTATACAACCTTTTTAGTTATCTGTTATGTAGTTCATGGAGTCCCTTAAAGTATTATTTTTGTTATTGAAAGTGGTATATTCAGCGACAATTAATACAATTACGTTGGTAACATCGTCAAATGCATATGTTTATATCAATTAGGAAATAATTGGTCAGGACTGGCAAATTTGCTACGTCACACTTTGAAAAAGTTTTAAAAGGTAAATTACTTCTGAATAATATAGGCATAATTGAACAACAGGAAAATCTCCTAAAATAAAAGTAAGAATGGTTGCAAAAGGAATGCATTTTAATGTACATTAGCGTATTAAGTAATGCTAATAGCTACTATCTGGTCTGTACAATACTTTTATGGCTCGGGCTATATACTGTTTATAGTTTAAAAAGTAAATACAGAGTGAGTTTTAAAATTTTCAATCTATACACTGAGACTTACAAAAGAAAACCAAATTGTCTCTTCATATTCAGTTCTTTGAAACATGTCACACGCGTAGATCGATATGTAAAAGAAATTGCGTAGTTTACAATTTTGACGAACAAATTACAACAAGCATTTTAATACAATATAGTCACTGTTTCGTAAATAATAATTATACAATATATTTTTACATGCATATAAGAGGTTAACCATTCAAGAAAAATACAAAATTTTATACAACCTTTTTTAGTATATCTGTTGTGTAGTTCATTGAGCCCCTTACAGTATTACTGTTGTTATTGAAAATGGTATACTTCGTGAAAATGAATAAATAAATAAAATTATGTTGGTAACATCGTCAAATGCATATGTTTATATCAATTAGTAAATAATAGGTTGACACTTTGACAAAGTTTTAAAAGGTAAATGGCTTCTGAATAACATAGGCATAATTGAACAACAGGAACATCTCCAAAAACAGAATTAAGAATGGTGGCAAAAGGAATGCATTTTAATGTACATTAGCGTTTAAGTAAAGCTAATAGCTACTATCTGGTCTGTATAATACTTTTATGGCTCGGGCTATATACTGCTTATAGTTTAAAAAGTAAATACAGAGTGAGTTTTAAAATTTTCTCCTCTATTTTGTTCTGAGTTTGTTCAAACATTGACTTTAAAACAAGAAATGTAAAACGTCTAACTATGATACGTGTTTTTGTAACAACACAGTATTTTTCACTAGTGTTTCATAGCTTGAAAACATTTGTATTATTTGTTAATTCCTATTAATATGAATTTGTGAAACTCTTTAAGATAGTCCTTGATATAAAGGTTACCTGGAGTTAATTCCTTGACCAAGTAACATCACTTGGGTATCAACAAACACGTATTTATTTAGCAATGTATTTTAGTAAATCATTTTCAATAATTGATCGATGTGGACTATACAGTACGAAATAAACTACGTCTCATATCAATGTAAAATATATTTACACCTATATAGTACTTACGTACAGATCAGTAAATATACATAGATAATGGTATTATGGACTAGTATATATTTATTTGTCTTATGGTATTATATCATCGGGATACGTGTAGAAATAGATATTTAAAGATCATGCGTTCAGCTTAAAAAACCTTACGAATAATGTTCAAAGCAAAACAAACCGATCCTTGTAAAACCCACTCAAAAGAATACATTTACTTACACTTCCTTATATTCACAATAAATAAACAATTATTTTTGTTCGTTGGAAATTACAGTTACAAAAGTAAGTAATAACAAAACTACAAAACGAGATACACCCCCAACAAAAAAAAAAGAAGAACATTTATAAACAATTACTTTCTCATACTGGTGCAAAATTTATGAAAGTTTGTCCACAAATTAAAATCCGTATAAACTGCAAATGCATTTGACATTGTTGATTGATTTATAGACCATTCCTCGAACTCTAGTCAACGAATTGTGTATCTCAAATGCTACCCAAGAATAGGTAAGGTGTTAATATATTTTTTGTATTTATTGTAATCTCTAACTTTACGTTTGTTAAATGAGTGTATTACAATCAAACCACCCTCACGGTTTTATTGCATTTCATTTATTTATTTTAAATGCTGCAATACAGATATTAGTTAATTATAAGGTATATAATTGTTAAGTTTCAATAAGAGGACTAGATTATTATGTCATACGTTCTTCATTTAGCCTTGAATGATATTCGTTAAGTATATACTTAGATGATTTATATTTACAATTGTTAATATTTACTCCTAATTATTTTGACTAGCGATCGCCCAGAGTTAGAAATTCGACCAAACTTAATTCTACGTGATACCAAAGTGGTATATACGAATAATGGTTATTTGCGATACTGTTTCGTAACATTCTGCATTTGAACCAGTGTCATTATGCTGAACTTCGCGAATAACCTCTCTATCTCCCTCTTAATTACCTCCCCCTCCCTATCCCTCACGCCTTTTCTTACTTCTTTTCACCCAGTTTTATTTTTTAGTGTGGATTTAACATATTTAATATAAGGGGGTTACCATTCCAGTAGTCAGTAGGTCCCATTATCTGTTCAGTCAGCTAATCGTAATATTGTTGTTATGCAAAAATAATAACTGTTTGTCAGTTAGTATTCCATGTTTAGCAGCCCAGCTAGTTAACTCAGTCACTCCGGCATAGAGCCACGGCTCAAGATATTCCACGTTAAGTGTACTTCTCTAATAATATAATTATGATAGCTAATAACAGGTAAAATATTTAGAAACATTTGATTTCATTGAACAGTAAACAAATTTCAAGTTTTATAGGGTTAGCAATTTATAGTACAAAATACTATATTTTTTTAGAACTTAGCCTGGAATAATATAAACTTACCATAAATATCTGGAGTTATATTAAAGATAAAGAACTATTTTGTATGAAGTTTAGCCTCTCCGTAACTTCAGAGAAGATATGATATTACTTTGGAGCGCAAAGATATGTTCTTCCCCCAATATAATTTTGCACCGAATGGCTTCATAAGATCCACGGTTTATCTGACACGTTAATTTTTATTAGTTTTTAAAATAATAATAATAATTTTTAATAATTTGTTTTCATTGTGTTAATAAATTAATGTGAAAATATTTAAAAATATCAGTATTATTTAATAATATATATAAAGTCATATGTATACTATGTATATGACTAAATTATTTCTGTCAATGAATTAATATTTTTTATCGCAAAGTCTTTATCTCCTATTGATATTAACTACAGATTTTATAATAAAACACTTTTATATATTGTATCCAGTAACTTTTACTTGTTTAAGAGGCTCAATGAAACCCTAACACCAACCACCTTTATATTGACCAATGAGGTATCGACGTCGTGCAGGATATTCAATAACAAGGATATTAAAAGAGCCGCAATGTATGATACTATTGAAATATAATATTATAACAATAACCACGGTCAATTTATGAAATTCAAACACTCTGTGAAAAATAAACATGAATCGTGGCATTATTTAGCACATTCTCCTTTCGTGGTATGATGCAACTGATAACGAAAGTTACTTTGAACTTTACTTTGAAAATCAATCTGTTTTCTCTCGCTGAAACCAATGCCGAAATCTGTTTTTAAATATCATCTTTCGTTCTCAAGACACTGACGGATTTTTTTAACATTAAAAAAGTGGCAATATTATGAGAACTTGAGGTAAGCGTGGGAAGGCAGTTGGATTGATGGGTCCCAACCCTATTTTTACATTTCAAAACAAATTAACCAATTCTAAAATGGAAGGTCCAAGATGGCGGCCGAAAATTAGAAAGTTTCTCACAATGACGTAAATGCCTCTCAACAATGATTGGTAATATAAAATGGTCATTATCTGATGCAGTAACGAAAATAGAGGCATTATTTAAGGTTGGGCCATTTAAAAATCACTTCGAAATCCATTTTTAATTACCAATATCTTCAGAACGAAAACTGTTAAAATAAAAACAGATTGCGGCATTGAATTCAAAATAAAAATTTGAATCCGAAATAGCGAAGCCAAGATGGCGGACAAACATATGAACTAAGTCAAAATACAAGTTGGATCAACAATGATTGGAATGTTCACTGGTGGTTAATGATCACCTGATATTGTAGTAAGCAACTGCTCACAACGATATTACATTCAGTGGTTATTGATTCCCTTCCTTGCGTTTTAATAACAAAGTGCTTCTTTTTAATGGCGAAGAAGTGAAATGAATCATTTAGAATTTTTTATTTGCATTGAGTGATGTGAAAAATGTAATGAATTGCAAAAGGTATATTTTACTGTGTATTTGCTGGAAGTAATCCCCGACAATGTTTTAAAATTACTTGGAGGAATTTTTTAATGCTTATGAACTGTAAGTAATGCACGAAAATTAAAAAAAATTAACTTGTAATTTGCTTGGAAAAGATGAAGGCGTCAAATTAATAAAAATATACTGGCTGTTATTAGCCCGACAAAAATGACGGGCTTAAATAAACTAAAAAATTATTGTTCACTAGTTATGAAACAAATGTTTAAAAAGCTAATTTTGAATTGCAAGTAACAAAATGAATCCGCTGTGCAAAATTTAAAGGTGTTATTGTAATAAACCCCCAACATAATGCATATTAAAATATTTGTTAGAACGTGACTAAATTCAAAAAAGTGTCTTTTTACGAAATACATTTTACACGTGCATGCAATAACCCAAAGTGGTTTTGTTTTAACTTGGTTGTTAGTTTATTTTTGGATGTTGAATCAAACACATTTTGGTGTCACATAAAGCCAAATTTTTTTTTAAGACCTGCAGTTAAAATGTTATTAAGTGTCCAAAATGTTTTCATCGGGTTCAAATCTGTATTAAAAATTAAAATAACCTAATTACTTTCACTGCTTTTATACCTAAAAGATAAAAATACAGTCTACATAGTAACCAACATTTAATTTAATTTAATCTGCTAACATATAAACTATCTAAAGACAGACCAACAAAAATACATAATTTATCCATCTATATTATTAATAAGCTACATGCAAACTTTGTAAAATAAGACTTTTTTTGTTTTATTATTTACCACCACATATTGTACACTAAATCGCGCGTCTAGTTGTGCAGATGACTGACTTTAGATTTTCGATTTAGGCCTTAGGGCTCTGCCCCATGAGACTTCCAAGTCCCAATGCTATTCATTTAGATGAGAGTTTTAATTGGTTTATATCACATTTGTTGTTCCTTAATTAAATAAAATTAAATAAACAGCTGTTATAAGGATTACTATAACTGCAGACTGGTTTGCACAGACTGTCATTGTTTTGTTTACTATTTTAACGGCTTTTGATTAATAAATTTGCTTCTCAAAACGGGATACGCAAGCTGCACATAGGAAATTTTAGTGAGCTATAAACCGAATGGAAACATATTTCACATTGTATTCAATCCTAATAGGATAGCTCCCTTAGTTTTCTTATCCATTGCATTACATTTCTAACCAGAGTTTCATCCAGTTTCACCCAAATTCATCCAATATATAGCACATAACATCAAAATCGAACTAAATTTTTAGGTAAAAAACTGAATAGGAATTTTAATCTTGTAATATGTAACTGAAATATAGTTTACTGGATTATATCAATGGTATTAACCTTCACAAACCTTACGTGGTTAACTTTACCTTCGAATTTTTACCTCCTATTTTAACTGTATTTGTGTCTTAGTCATGTTTTTTTTATATACTCATACACAAATCACTATACTACTTTAGGGATTACAATTGCTATCATCGATGTTAAAAAAATCTTTAGCTTCAGTTTGACACACAACTTTAAAAACTACCTAAGCAACTACAATACCAGCAGTGAAACGCTAGAATGCCGCCCTGCTGTCATTTTCAAACTTAACTAAATAAATGTAGGATATCGTATTTTTTTTATCAGCCTGGGACTAAAAGACATCTTTTGTCACTAACCTGGTGTTCAGTAATTTTCTCGGAATAGGTGCATGGAAATGTCGGAAAAGGCAAAAAACAGGTTTTTTTGCAAATTACAAACTTATAACTAAATAAATGTAGGATATCGTATTTTTTCATCATCCTTGGCCTAAGGGACTCCAACCTGGCCTCTCTACATTTAGTAGTTAACTTGCAATAGGTCGTTACGCTTTGCCTTGTACACGCTATTATTATGTAGGATATAAGATAACGTGCGAAGATTTTAGGATGTCAAGAGAGCTTCCTAGATATATTATTTGTAGAAACCTTTCACCTCTACTAACTTTGACCAACCAAATATTAGGTCCCCCAAATAAGGATTGGATACACAAGTCAAAAGGTGAGTAACAGCTGAAAACGGTTAATACCTGAAATCATTCATAACTGATGTATCATTCGTAACTAAAACATAATACTTCTAACACTTCACAACTATAACAATTTATTGCTCAGCGGAGTGGTTATAAAGTAAACTGAAATTTGGTTTTAAACCAAAACAAATCACTTGAATAATACAAAATGATGTTTTACAAGGGATGTGTGTGAAATGATGATCCCATTATTCTGATGAAGGGTGTGGGATCATATAAGTTGGGGGAGAGGCGAGCAATGCGACTGTTACTCCGTAACTCCGCCCCAGATGGCCCTCACAACTCTCTGTGTTCTAATGCTGTTAGAGGCTCACACGTTGTCATCATACAGTTTTATTAAACTGCAGTTTTTCATGGTGTATTAAAGCAATAGTGCCAAGGAGCATTATTCTTAACTATGTATAAATATAAGAAAGTTTAGGCAATTGATTCCACCAATTCTTTAATATTTGTATTACGGCAAAAATAATAGGTGGCTTGTATATATAAATGCATTATCATGAGGCTGCTATGTTCTTGGAAGGTGTCTTGGTAGCGTCTGTAGTAGGTTATGTGTTTTAGCGAATTTCCCCTATAGGGAAGAAGCTATTACCGTAGGTCTCATGGTAAGACTTAAGCCCGAGACCATGATAACTTTTCATTTTAAGGTCACCAGATACCGAAAACACCATTCGTTCAAATTTGTATATATGTATATATATATATATATATATATTTATATATATATATATGTCCGTAAGCACGATAACTCTCGTAAAAAAGATCTGATCTTAATGAAATTTGGTACAAACGTGTGAAGTACCATTTATTTGAACGAGTTCGAAAACCAGATGAATCGCACCATCCGAAGGGGTTTTTTTGGGGGGTTTTGTACCTCAAAAATGTGTTTTTTGGGGTTTTCACATGTAATTTTAATTAAAATCAAATTTCAATCTACACCACTGAATTCAGCTTGAAAAACAAACAATTTGGTATTTTGATCATTGCTCTACGCCAATTGATTACCGAGATATAGAAAGTGCTAAACACAGTACGTTGTCTAATGTTATTCTTATGGAGAAAAGAAAAATTGTATATCTCGCTTATTTATGAACATAAACTGGCAAAATTTGGTATATGGCTTGATCTGGTCTTGGTTTATTGTTGTTTGCACAACAAAAATTTTTTGCCAATGGTTCCTGTAGCAGCAAACCTAGGTACTTGGTTCCCATGTTATTCTTATGGAAAATACCTAAAATGTTATATATCGCTTATTTATGAATGTATATGGATGAAACTTGGTATGTGACTTCACTAAGATGAGTTCTATTGATATTTGCATAAAAACCCATTATTTTGTGTGCCTTGTTGCAGCAAACCTGCGTACTCATCCCCAATGTTATTCTTATGGAGAATAATTAATATTTTAAATATCGCTTTTTTGTGAATACATTTCTTATGAATCCTGTTAAGTGTTTTAATGTGTTATGTTATATATTCATTGGAAATTCGCTGAGTACGCAGGTTTGCTGCGACGGGGGTATTTAAACATTTTCCTCTCCATGACCAGAATTTTCCTCAGTTTTCATGAAGAATTAATAAATAACCTCTTAAATAAATTTTGTGTTTTACAATAATTTGTTTACTCCGGTTCTGATTACACCTTAAAAATATAAATACTATTGTTTGTTTTTATTAATGTACAATTTGTTTTATCTTCAACTTTAATATTTAAAATCTATGCTGAGTTGAAGCCTGATATGCAAAATCAAGTATACTTTCTTCAAAAAAGGTTTCTACAGCAGTACAATACATAGAAAAACACTTTAAACCTATCCAAAATGTACAACTTCATTTACATAGTGAAGTAAATATCATAATTTGTTAAACACTAAGTGTAATAACAAAAAAATAACAAAAAAACACATATACTAAAACGTGGTGTACTTCATACATTTGTAATGCAATGTTAATGTTTTGAGAGTGCGCGTTATAATATGTTGTTTGGCTTGAATAAATATGCATTACAGTTCGGCTGGCCTTAAAGACAATAGCTGACAACAGTGGTCAATCAAAGTAAGTAATATATCATTTTTAAGAAACATCTTAATTATTGTGTTAAATGTAAAATAAAAATAAAGACAGCTAAACATACCTCACTTAGCCGTGGTTCTCATAATAACATTGCTAGATGTGTATTGCTAAACCAAAACAAGCAACGTCTTGGCGTAATCTTGTTTTGCATTTTTAAAGCGTTGCAGGAAAAAAGGAGAATCCTTTGAGAATTCAATTAAAATCTTTAGTGTTTAAATTGTCTAGAGGGTCTCCATCTTAAAAAGCTTTCATTACAAAAGCGTGCCCTTACTTTTACAACCCCTTGGGTATTTTTAGCAAACTTCCTCTCCATCTTTATAACAAGATCACTCATTTCTCTTTTTGACTGTACTAGATTATACATAGTTAAAAATTAAATTATTTTACTTTTGGATAGAATATCATATGAAATACATTTAGCAATACAAAACTATAAATGTTTAAAATTGTATTACTTAGTTAGATAACATAATAGGTGTTAAACAAATTATAGTATTTATTAATATTGATATAAAAATACCTTACTTTGTATATATAACTCATACACCGTTTGTTAATGGTATAGTTTTATCCCTTATACAATGTAACCCACTATTCAGTTTTTTATCATTTACAGAATAAAATAAATATAAAAAACCGTGTCATTTAAATTCCCTCTTTACCCAGCTGGCTTTTTGAGGTGTATATTATAAGTCTTGACCTCAAGTTGTAGGGGCTGAATTTCCCCAGTTTGTCATAACTCGTCTCAAACTTCACAACTCATCATAACACACACACTCTCTGGTCTCGTTAGTCATAACTTATATAAAAAAAACATGTCAATAAGTTGCATAGTTAAAATGACTGGTGAATTTGTATTTAATTAACACTGTTATGAAGCTGTTGGCAACTTTACGAGGACTAATATTTCGTGGCGTTAAGACGAAAATGTTTCACTTCCGGCTACCGGTCAAATATTTCACTTCTGGCTACCGGTCCAATATTTCACTTCTGGCTACCGGTCCAATATTTCACTTCTGGCTACCGGTCCAATATTTCACTTCTGGCTACCGGTCCAATATTTCACTTCTGGCTACCGGTTCAATATTTCACTTCTGGCTACCGGTCCAATATTTCACTTCTGGCTACCGGTCCAATATTTCACTTCTGGCTACCGATCCAATAATTCACTTCTGGCTACCGGTCCAATATTTCACTTCTGGCTACCGGTCCAATATTTCACTTCTGGCTACCGGTCCAATATTTCACTTCTGGCTACCGGTCCAATATTTCACTTCTGGCTACCGGTCCAATATTTCACTTCTGGCTACCGGTCCAATATTTCACTTCTGGCTACCGGTCCAATATTTCACTTCTGGCTACCGGTCCAATATTTCACTTCTGGCTACTGGCCCAATATTTTGCAAAGAGTTTCTCCATCTAACTAGCTCTCAAAATCCATCGGGAGACACTCTCTCAGGGCTCCCTAACCCCTGTGATGGTGTAATAAATTTGGTGGCCTGGAAAAATTACAGTGTTTCATTTAAACGTTAATTAATCTCATACCTGTTCCTTCATTTTGACTTTTAATGTGTCGTTTTGAACATAATTAACTGTTAAACCAACACCAATAATATACAAATTGTAAACCATCTGTATGTTTATATGTTAGACTGTGAGTTTTATTAAATTAAGTAGATTTTTTAAATAAAAGGTTAAAATTGTATAAATCTGATTTTATCAATATAACCCCTATAAACCCCCATAGATCCTCACAAAACCCCTTAAAACCCCTTTCCCATGATTAAATCCGACTGGTTTCCAACGTCATGATAGTAGACGCTGTCCTGCATTTTTATAACAATTTTAATCAAAATATGTGCTTTCATTGCAAAGTTACAGTAAAAACGGTCTAAAATATAAATTTACTTATATCACAAAATGTTACATATTCCAAATGTTACAAATACAAATTTACTGGAATGGTGTTTATTGCAGCTAGGAAGATTAAAAGGAAAATTTATTATGGTCCAAGACCTTTTTCTAACCATGAAGACTACAGTAATAGCGGATTCTATACAGGAAAAAACAAAAATATTGGGATTTATAAAATTCACAGTTGAACATATGAACTCACAGATGGTTTACGATTTGTATATATTATTAGTGTTGGTTTAATGGTTAATTATCTTCCAAATGACTCCTTGAAAGTCAAAATCAATCAACAGGTATGGAGAGTTATTAACGTTTAAACCAAACACTGTAAATTTTCCAGTCCACCATATTGATGACGTCATCAGACGGGTTTGGGAGCTCTGAGAGAGTGTCTCCCGGCGGATTTTGAGAGCTAGTTAGATGGAGAAACACTAAGCAAACATTTGGACCGGTAGCCATAAGTGAAATATCATGTCAATTTTGGAAGCTAACGCCACGGAATACTAACCCCACATGTGAAACACAAATGAAACGGCGAACCCAATTTACTGGCCGCAATATTGAAACAAGCTGTAAAAACGCTCGCAGGGATTATGATCACCTGATATTGGAACCAACCCCTTTTCCAACTGTGCACATCCTATAACAAAAAACTGTAATAACATTCTCTACTTTGTACCTTTAGTGTTACTACCATTGTTTTGTTTAACACTTAGATGAAGAGGCATTTTGCATTTTTATTTCACATATAAAGTGATGAGTCAGAGTTCAAGCGGAGAGGACGTTTCGCAGTGTGGTTCTCTTATCTGTGTTCCCGTGTAGTAGGGGCTATCGTTACTTATCCTCGTGTCGCGTGCTGTTATATATTTCCAGAGACAATTTTAAACTTTTTATATATTTTCTAATTATGCCTAACTGCCAAGTGTGTTTATCTGGTTTCAAAAAACGCATACAAAATTAACGTGCAGTGACTGTGCAAAAGTATATCACGCAAAATGTGTAAAAATGGCTCTGGCGGATTTGGCTTCTTTGGAAGAGCAGAACGCAGTTTGGAGGTTCCATCCGTGCGGCAAAGTGCGACAGAAAAGTATGAGACTCGAAACCTTTGCACATCAAAGTAAGATAACTTTAGAGGGCATTATGAAAGCGCTGAATGAAATACGTGATGAACAAAAAAAATGTTAGCGATTTTAATGAGTTTAACAGTTTACTGCATCGTCAACTGGAGGAGAATTCTGAAACTGCAGAGCGGGATGGAAAAAAACAAAAACTTTGTTAAAGTAATTGAAGAATTAAAATTTGAAAATAAAGTTTTAGCGAATTTCCCCTATAGGGAAGAAGCTATTACCGTAGGTCTCATGGTAAGACTTAAGCCCGAGACCATGATAACTTTTTGTTTTGAGGTCCCCAGATGCCAAAAACACTATTCGTTCAAATTTATATATATTTATATCTAAAGCCGATAACGACATCCTTAATAAAATGAAAATACAACAACTAAATCCTATATATGAAAAAATAAGAGAATTTAGAAACAAAAGACAACAGATATAAAATAGAACCAACTCAACCCAATAAGCTTGAATAAAAAGTTTCTACATCTGTTTATTTTCATATGTTTACACTTAATTATTTATTTTGGCTAATAATTTTTAGGTTATTTTACTTGTACACTGTGATCATGACCTAAGTGTCGAAACAAGTGTCAGTAATAAAAAATGTTTTAAAAAAGAGGGTACTGTGGTTATTGTTTTTATTTAATTTATATATATATATATATATATATCGATATATGTGCCCGTTAACACGATAACTTGAGTAAAAAACGTCAGATTTTGATGAAAATTGGCTCAAATGTGTAAAATAACATTCATGACTTTAAGTTCGAAAACCAGAAAAATCTGACCATGGGAAGGCGGGTTTATGGGGGTTTTAAATTTTACAAAAAACTGTTTTTTGCATTTTTCACCCTACAATTTAAAAAAAAAACTTAATTTTGATTTTAACCATATTATAGAGCTTACAAAAACAAATAATTTAGTATTTTGAATTATTAACCTAGGTTAAGTTAACCTAGGTAGCGGAGAAAATCCAAAAAAACCTGCTCATAAAATCTCCCATGTTAATCTTATGGGAAATAGGTTTTTGGTTTTTCCTCAGTTTATTTTAATGTAAACTTCACATTTGCTTTTACCAATCTGTTCAGTTCCACAAAACAATCATTTTGGTGTTTAAATTGTGATTCTACGCCCAACGGTTGCAGAGATATTCAAAGTGCTAAACACTGTACGTTGTCCAATGTTATCCTTATGGAGAATAAATAAAATTTGATATCTCGATTATTCATGAATGATGATACTTGGTATGTGGCTTCACGTAGTACTGGTATATTGATATTTGCACAAAAAATTTATTTTTTCTTGATTATTCCCAGTAGCAGCAAACCTCCGTACTCAGCCCCCATGTTATTCTTATGGAGAATAAGTAAAATGTAATGACTCCCTTAATTATGAACATAAATTAATAAAACTTGGTATGTAGCTTCACTTGGTTGAGTTATATTGATAATTATATAAAAACCCATTTTCTGTTCCTTGTTGCAGCAAACCTGCTTTCTCAGCCCCCATGTTATTCTTATGGAGAATAACTAGAATGTTATATAGCGCTTATTTATGATTGATGTAACTTAGTATGTGGCTTCAACTAGTTAAATTCTATTTATATTTGCATAAAAAACCAATTGTTTCTGTTCCTTGTTTCAGCAAACCTACGTACTCATTACCAATGCTATTCTTATGGAGAATAATTAAAATCGCTTATATGTGAATATATATATTTATGAAACTTAGTTTGCGGCTTTATGTGGTATTAAGATATATATTATGCATTGGAAATTCGCTGAGTACGCAGGTTTGCTGCGACGGGGGTATTTAAAGATAGAGTAATTAATCTGGAAAAAAGGTCGACGATTGGGAACAGTATTCGCGAAGGAAATGTGTTGAGCTGCAAGGCATTCCAGAAGGAAATAGTGAATCGGTAGTGCAAATAGTAACAGATGTTGGGAAGGCCTTACAAATGTGAACATAACTGACGAGATGATAGATGCGTGCCGTCGCGTCGGCAGTAAGGAAAATGCGTCTCAACCACGGGACATTGTTGTTAATTTTGTTTGCCGTACTGATAAATAACTTTTAAAAACTAAAAGGTGTGAGAAAAAGCGAGAATTCTCAACGTGGCATATTGGACTTGCAGTTGACAAACCGAGATTTGTGAATGAATCTCCATCTCCAGCTAGAAGGCGACTGTTCGTACTGGCTCGCGAGGTGAAGAGGACACACAAAATTAAAATCTGTGGCTTCGAGGCGGCAACATCCTCATGCGCGTCAGCGACAGCTCGCCGGTGATTGGGATAACAACTGCAACTGATTTGGATAAACTGTAAACTGTCACCAACACGACGAAAGTAGTTTTGATCTTAAGATAATGCCTGGTATGATATGAAAACTTGTACATAAATGAAGCTACCTTCTACTTTTATAATTTCTGTAAATCAAGTTTATCTGATAGTGTCAATTAGCAAATAACATTCGTGATACATTGTAATATAGTATGCAAATCAAATATAATTTCAATCATTTATAGAACTAATGAGTATGTTGTATTTTTATTACACAGATTGTTTTCCAGAGCAAATAAGTAATTTTTAGCGATGGATGAAACTAGTTGTTACATTAGACATCAAAATATTCACAGTTTGTGAATAAAAATTTGATCGTTTTGTGGCTGAGCTGGGTATATTGGACGAGTCTCCTGAAATAATAATACTCAGTGAAATTTGGATTAGTAATAATGAAGCCATGTTTTATAATCTACCCAATTATGAATTAATTTTGTGTTCCAACGAGAGTGATTTTGCTGGTAGTGTATAGGTTTATATCAATAGTTCTGTAATTGTTATTCACAGTAAACTACAAATTAGTACAAATTAGTTATTTAGTACTTTATTTTATTTGCTATATATCGGTTACATGGTTGTAAAATACGGTATTTTATTAATTAACTTAATAAATATTTAAATGGGAATGACAAGACTTTAAACTATTGTATTGTAATGGGTGATGTTAATGTCGAATTATTAAAGACAGATGATAATGATGTAGACAATTATAAATTAATGATGGCTGGTTTTGGGTTTGAAGCTCTTCCAACAAACAAGAGTAACTGAAACGACACGATCATGTATCGATTACGTCTACTTGAGGATGTCATGTAGAGACGCGCGACCGTGTGCGGTGGAGGCGGCGGCGCGGAAAAAATCTACTATTTTTTTCAAACAAATGTATTCTGTTTATTTACAAATGCACGAAGCATAAGTTTATTTTAATTATTCTGTTTTTTATACCACAAAAGTAAAGATAACTTGATTTAAGTTTATGGGATTTATAACTATATTTAGTGCTAGTGTCTGCCACCGCAAATGAACTCTTCTTTATCTAAAGGATCAATCTGTTGTGATGGAATCCCTAATCAGGCTTTGCCTTTGGGACCCTATTTTACTCTTAGAGTGTTTATTTTTCTTTATCGTAACAGGATGTTATTTTGGATTAGTACAGATCTGTAGTAACAATATGATTTACTGTTACCTGTACTTGTACTTTAAGGAAATAAATAATTTATTCATTTATTCATAAAGGAATAGTTAGGCTTATAATCCAATAATTTACTGCCACTTTTAGAATAGTGGTTACCTTGGATTGAAGGTCAACGTTGAAAAACCATTCACTAAAACATGAAACATTGCAGGATGTTGTATGGTGTTTAATCAAGTGAGGAATTAAACCTCTTCTTAACACAAATAATGACACTTAATTGCACTTTTGTTAAAATTGTTCCAGAGTTATTTTGAACAGAGACCAGGCTAAAACATATATTAGTGTTGTTATATCATTATTTTTATGAACAGTTATTTTATAATGAAAATTATTATTTAAACTATGGTCGGTAAGTAGGGCATTTGGTTAAAGTCATTACCTTTAACTGTGAAAATATAAATACAGTTTTAAATAGTTAAATGATTTATAATTTACCATTTAAAAGGAAATAACTAAATAAGTTTCCTAATGAGAAACTTAATTATACAAACTATGTTATTGGTGTACACTGATATGAGCTTATAATTAAAACTTCATTGCTTGACATAAGATGACAATATAATCTCCCCAAAAATAGTACCGTACATGTAAAAGCAATTTTTGTTGAACGCTTGTCATATCCTTTTAATATAACACATTTGTAAACAAGAAAACTATGTAACTGTGTCAACAAATATCTACTTTATTAATCTCTTACAAAAATCTAAATATTTGGACGACTCTGGTGGATACAGTGCATAACCCTTCAATATTTTATTATGTACGATACAATTTTGCAATGGCATAAATAAAATAGATTTGTTTACCTAAAAACACTTTCAGAACTTTAATAGTCCACAAAATGTTTCACGCGTTTTTTGTGTTACTCAGAATGTTAATTGTAATTTAGTTTATTTATATTCTTATTTTTAAATCACATAAAATATTTAGGACGTAGTTAAGAGAGCTCAAGAGATTTAGGTGCACTTCGGTTTTAAAGGGAAGATACTTTTTGGACCTTTTTGTACCTCATATATACATTAAATTTGTGTTTTTGTGACTAAGGTAACCATAAAGGCAATAGCAAATATCCATGTTTGAATTATATAATAGTTCTATTCATGGGCATTAAATTTACTTTTTATTTGGTGTATCAAATGTAATGAGTAACCTTGACAAATACTTGACTATGTTTTTCATGCGGCAAAATTGAAGGTCTCACAGAGTGAGAATTTTATCTCTAGAAACCTTAAGGGCATTAATAAGCAGAGTGATCGCACGAAACATCTGGTGAGAGGCCGTGTTGAAGTGAGCGCATTTCTCACCTCCATGTTCCGAGGTAATTTTGTCTTTTAACACTTTAAACTTGAAATTACGCCATTAGATGCTATACAAAACCATCAATGACGTTGAACAACAGCTTACACTTTTTTTACTTTAAACGACCATACATTAATACATAAAACGTCCGCAAACACACAGTACCAAATTTCACTTAGTTAGAGGTTGGAATTATCGCTTATTAAATCACATGTATATAAATAAGAAGGAAATGATTTGTTAACGTGATGTGCACTAACTAAAAGACAAATTATTTGTAAATTTCGATAGTTTTCAAAGTTAAGTTAGTTTAATGGCGTATTGGTTCAATGGATTTGTATTCCGATAATTATGTTTGATCTTATCTTTTGATAACCAAAGTTTCATCTCATTATTCCAAATAATTATAAACATGGATGCTAGATTAAATCAATTGAAAAATTGATGCGGTTTGTCAAGGATTATGTATACATATAATAAAAAAACAACTGAAAGTGACTTTTTCTGTTTACATTTGCTCCCCGATCAGTCAAACCCTCAAAAGACAATATAACCTTAAAACGATAAAACAAAAACACATTTGTTATTTTTATAAGTCTTTGTTATTTCAACATTCATTCAATATGTGTTACACATATTTTAAGAACAATAAATGTTTGGCATTGTCTCTACTGCAAAGCTTTATTCTATATTATTCCATAAAAATAAACTACCAACAAGCGTCATATCCTGGGAGAATTCTATTACATTTTTTCTTGAGTGCTCCAAACGTCTAGGGTCCCGAGGATCCACCACAGGAACTGTTACACTACAAATGTCTCCACTTGCACTACACAATCCTAGGGGAATCGTTTATAACTGTTACACACTCTAGCAAGTACCATTATCAACATGTATCTGTTACAATAAATATTAAATAACGCATTTATATCTGTAGCCAATTATCATGTCAATCGCAATTGTTGTGTTATAAATTCTGTTTTCGATATTAATTCAGTGCAATACTTCTTTTCGTGAAAAAAAAAACAAAACTGAAGGTTTCTCTAGGAAACATAATTAATATCTAAATGTTATTATTACATAGGTATTAATAATTGAATTACATCTCTTACGACAAACTAACAATCCTGGATAAGATAAATTATCCGCACTTTGATTTACATGATATCATAATTTTCGGAACGTAATAATAATTGTATAAGTTCAAACACTATTTTACTTTGTGAAAACAAAGTCAGATACGATCCCTTCCTTTGTCAATATTGTAAGAAAGTCTTTAAAATGTATGTCCCTAATAGAATAAATAAAATGCATTCTTTATTAACAGTATTTCAGGTGATCTTGAAACATTTGTTAGTACAAAACCTTATATTTACCATTTCGTACTGTCATGATCAACAAATATTCTATTGGTGTCGGGAATTACGAGACATAATTTCCGTTACGAATATTTTACTACTACTTACGTATTTAAGTTTACATGAAAGCATTACCTTCAGGAAAACATTGTTTCTTTTTCTGTTTAATATTTATGATATGAAAAATCTGTATCGCGGAAACGCATTTTGGTCACATATCATTTACCCAAAGAGTATCTATAAATGTAATTTGTTAAAGTTAAAAAAAAAGCTACAAGAAGTTAGTTTCTAAAATATGTTTTGGAGTGATGGTTACTAAAGGAAATGGTTACCTTTCAATTGCAATGTCAATTTGCATGCAACTGGAAACAGAAATTTAGAAATTTAAATTTGAGACAACAGATTTTTTGGAAATTACAAAAACAATCTCCAGTACGAGTTTTTAACGTGAAAGATTTTAGTGCACGAACGAAGCAATGTTTACAAACATATTTATGTACAAAAGTAAGAAAAACAAATACCTAATTTCAGATCTTATTTCAACTCCGGTGACTTTGGTGGTCACTGTTTCAAAAGAAAGGAATAAATGTACGTTTTCCTTGATATAACTATCAGTTTGACGTTTTACTTAGATTAAATTATAAACTAAAATAAACATACTTTTCACCACACTATGCTGTAATCACCTGTTTTCGGAACGTCATTTGAATACCGAAAGTAGAGTTTTTTCCGCCCAAGGGCCGAAAGTCAGCTGATCTATTTAGCCAGTGTTGCCAACTTATTTTTAAGCGTACACGACGTTACCTGGTTAATATGTGCATACTATTTTGTGTTCTTTGGTTGAAACACTGGAAAAATAACAACAAAATTCAAATTATTGTACTATCGATGTTTTGTTTATTGGTTAACTGTTTTTAGTCTGAGATTGTATGAGGCCGCTCGTGTTTTATTTCTGATCAGATTTAACCCGTTAATAATTGTAGTATTGTGAAAAATAGCGTTCGCACCTCTGCCGAAAGGGTTTTGCATAGCGCTCGAACAATTTATGACCTCGACTTCGTCTCGGTCATAAAACACGATCTCGGGCCAGCAAAACCCCACTTTCGGCCCTTGGTGCAAAATATACTATTTAGTGTCTGGAAATGTTTCGGTTCAAAAACTTGATTCGGTTAATGTTGTAACAACTTAACAAGTTTAGTGTTTTTCAGTGATTAGGAAACACACACATAACGACAGAGCCTTTACATTGATATAATGTATTTGGACCTTTACATAAAATGGGCTATCAGAGGTACAGCTGCAGTGATCACTGGGCCGTGTCAAGGAGGGAGTCCACCTCCGCGTCAGTCGGGGGATAAAATTGGCTTTTACGAGCCCATGAATACTCTAATTGCCCTCTTTGAAGAGGCATTTTAATTACACCCAAGGTGACAAACAAGCGTGGACTCAACTAAAATTAATTTATAAAGTTAGGATACCAGAATAAGTTTGTCATCTATTTGGTGGTAGGTTGAGCGGGTTTTAAAAAGTGCAACCCAGGTGACCGAGCTTTACTCGTAAAATACCAGCCGATTTGATAAAAAATCTAACATTTTTTTCACTACGGCATCTCTTTACGGATAATTTTACTATCAATTATTTTTTATTGTGTTTTTAACATTACCTATTTTTAACACTTTAACACGTGCCCTTTATATACTACAAGTATTTGATTATATATTTTTACAACATGCAAATGTTTAAGTTTTACTTTCAGTTAGATGAATTTGTATGTAGATGAGTTTATGTTAAATGTTTTTAAAGTAATCTTAAACTACAAATTTCAATTATTATTACAATTTAAAAATGTAGGGGCAAAATGTTATATAATATAAGCAAGTAAAGAGTGTTGTTTTTAAAAACATATTTTACGTTGTTAAAGATCTATTATATAGACTTTATTTTGATTCTTTAAGAAATTAAAAAAATCTAATTAGAACAATAAAAAAAAATACAAAATCAAATTACATTGAACAGGTTTTGTTTACTAAAGGCGTTAGAGATCAATTTAAACGATATTTTTACTAAAGGCCAAAGTAATTTAATAAGATCAAAACGGTTTAGCTAAAGATGTTCAAACTCATAGTTGAGATGTTCCAAAATGCTTAGTTTAATGTAAGGAAGAAGCCTCTAGGGACTGTATAAGGGCAACAGAGAGTTGTTGAGATTGTACAGTCTCCAGTTGAGGTTTCCTCCAGTCACTTCAGCCACTTCTAATACGTCTATTTCTGGTTAGAGAAGTTTTTTCCGTCGGGTGAATGATTAGAAAACAGTGGAAACTGGAAATATATGTTTTAGTGATTTATATGTGACCTTCAAAAAGAAACAAGCCACTTTAAAATAAATTTAAACTCCCTAAAAACACCGTGGTTCCAAATAGTAAAACTTGTTTTTCCCAACAGCTTTTCTCTTGAAAGCATTTTGGTTTTACACCCAAATAAAATCACACCACAGATCAAATTCCAATGATTTAGATGTGCTTTAGTGTACCGCTTGTATATAATTTGTGGCATTAGAAGAAAATTTCCCAAAAAACTGTTTTTTTCCGTCCGATTTCTTTACCGAGACGTATCTTTCACGATTGAGAGTGACGTGAGTCAGACTTGTAGTCCAGTAAATTATAGCCAAAAAGTAGGCCGATAATCCAGAAATGTGTACATGGGTTGAAAATTTCAAGATTAGCTATTTGCGACCACTAAAAACAAACCTAAAAATTCTCCGAAGTTCTCATGTCTACTTCGATCCAAATGGAGGATCAAAGATGGCTGTCAAGCAATTACTGCCGTTTGCAATATTTTCCTCATATCTCGGTTAAAATGAACATCTTTTACTACTGTAAAATCCTGTGTTATTTACACAACTCCAGTTTTGATGTACAACTGGGTTTTTGTAATACATAAAATAATAAAAATAGTACATTTATTTATTTGCAACAAAATGCAAAATTTTATATCTTAAAATTTTTAAATTGTTGTAGAAAAAAATAACAAAACTAGAACAAAAATTTTGTATTTATTAGAATTAAGGCACTTTAATACACAGTTAAGTTATTCTAAATCCTTAAACCTATGCTTTCATTCACAAATATCAAGACAACTTATTCAATATCAGAATCATTGTCATAGAGATGTCGTGTACCAGTATAGATTAATTGTATACTAAAATGCATGAATATTTATTTTATAATTTAAAAACAAAATTTATACAAATTAAAACTATAACAGGAACAAATTATAATTATTTCAAGCATGAAAGAGCAGACTTCATGTCCAAAACATGTAGGTTCACTTTGTTGTAAAGATGAACTAATAAGTCAAGTTGATTGATCCAAATCCACCAATCAGGTAAGACTTTTCATGGAACCTTCTAGTTGTTTTAGACCGGTATAAAAACTGTTGCTTCACTTTAATCTGCATCATTTGCACAGAATAAATTGTTTAGTGATGTTAAAATAATGTAAAGTTTTTAGGAATTTTTTTTTGGTGTTTGCCCAGGAAAACTGGTTATCAGTTAATGTAAATTAAATTATTACTATTATATTAGTTTATCACTATCAAATCTATTTATCACTATCTATTTATACTTCAAATCTATTTATCACTGTCTGCTAAATTATTAAATTGTTGAAGTGGTTGTTTTTTATTTTTAAATATTATTATCAAAATCTTCTTTTTTTTTAGGGCACACGCATGTCGAGAATGAAATTTAATTTAAACAGTTAACAAGCTTGAAGTTAATAAAGCATGAACTCAAGACAGAAGTTTATTATTTACTTTCCAACGCATCCATTCTATTTTCTAAATTTATAACTGTAATGAAACAATTCAAATTATTGAATTAGAGACAATCACAAATAACATTTTTAGTCGTCAAATTCCAATAGTAGGAGATTTCAGATTTCCTTTATTGCCGTAAAAATCAATTTTGTACATTGAAAGAGTCACTTACATATACGTCTTATATCTACAACAAATTCCCTATGAATAAAATTAAAATAACTATCTCGTACAACCAAGGCGAGGAAAATAAAAATTCCGTTAAGGAAATTAGAGACTTTGAAAACTCCTTTATCACGAGATACTCTCTCAAACCATGCCTAAATCTTCGAAAATCTAATTCAAGCCTCAAAAAACCACGAAGGTATCTGATCAGGTGGATGCACATGGAAAAGGTTTGGTTTTTATGGAATGTGGTCCTCGATCTAGGATTTTCTTGATTGCTTTTGTATCTCAGATCAAAGTTATGTACTGGTAAACTATGAGTGAAAATAAATGTGGGTATTTTTTAAAAAACATAAAGATTCTAAAATGACGAAGGATGGAAAAGTCAACATATTGTTGTCACGGAAGACAGATCTGTAAGTCTTCCTATGATTGGAGACGGAGAAGCAGAGTTTGTCAACGTCTCTCCTAAGCAGGAGGTACAAGACCTAGAGCACTGGAGGGCTGCTTTCTTGCATGGACAACTTTCTTCACAGTCCCTTGTAGTTATTATTTTGCAGTCACACTATATTAGCTGCAGAATTTATTCTGCACTGAGATAGACCCGCTACAATAAGGAAGTTACCAAAACCCTCCCTTCATAATTTAACCTGGCCATTCTTCCACCGACATGTGTAGCGAATTCAAAACACTCACTTCAAGCTTACCTTCAAGTTAAAAAATGGCTAGGGAATATCCTACATCCTAATGAATGGGGATGGTCACTTTATACTTGATTTTTTTGTTGATATGCTCATGGAGTGTTGAACTAGTCAAAATGGTGCTAACTCTCACGTTATAGCCACCTAGGTCCAAGGTAGGACAGTAGGGTTGCACTGGGGAGTACAAGTCTTAATGCGATCGACAATACGATTCCACGTTATAGTAGTTGTGGTTTAGGAGATGAGTTTTCAAGGCGAGTTTGAATTTATTGTTTTTTTTAATATTCTTTATGAAAAAAGGAAAATTTTTAAAGATCTTTAAACCAGGATACAAGGGTTTCCTTTCGAAAAGAGACAGCCTGTAACTTTCAGCATACTTATCTCTATGCCTAGTGTTATAATGGTGAGCTCTTAAACCATAAGGAGTCAAGTTTTGGTTCTTGATGTACATAATCAATTATAGTGTATAAAGGTCAATATCTCCTAAAGGCATTTGACATGGTAAATCATGGTCTGCTTCTTGAGAAACTTGAGAGCATTGGAATACGAGGAACTGTCCTAAAATGGTTCTCCTCCTTCCTTACTGAACGTAGACCAATTAGTAAAGATACCTTCTATGGATAAAGATTATGGACAGAAGCTCGTCATCTACGGAGTTCCTCAGGGTTCAATCCTGGGCCCGTTATTGTTCATTTTATACATAAATTACTTAAAATCATGAGTTATTAATGGTAATCTGTGTCACACCTCACTTGCCATATCGCATCAGGCACGAACAATTTGGAAATTGACTCACATATGTTGTGTGTCAATTCTGATAAGACCAGACTGCTTGATTTCTCGACTGGCCAGAGAGAAACATCTCTTCTAAAACTGTCCATAGAAGAAACAATTTCAGAAAAATATTGTCGAAGAAGAAAGTGTCGTTACTTGGGAAGATAACGTAACATTTTTGGGACTTCACCTAGACTCAAATTTTAAATTTTCTTTTTAACATAGAGCATGCCACTTGCCGTTTGTCTTCAGGTCTTTTTTTGTTAAGACGTCTATCTACTTTCTCCAGTACTGAAGTTCTTCTCACATCATATTATTCCCTCATTTACCCACTTCTTTCATACGCAGTTGTGATTTAGGGGTCTGAGAGCTCATATACGAAGACTCTTTTCATTCTTCAAAAAAGAGCTGTGAGAATAATTGCAGGAATCAGCAAAACAGAAACATGTGCTCTCTACTTCAAGGCTTTTGATCTGCTCACCTTTCCATATATTTATATCTTGGAGTTTTAAATAACCAGCACATTTTTCACGAATTTCTACCATCGTTAAATAGTAAAACCAGAAACAAGCACGATTATATTCTTCTATATATCAACGACATCTCTATCTACCCGGTAATATTCTCATAGCTTTCGCAGAAGACACTTCAATTTTAGCTTCAAGCAAAAATCTCAGTGTTTTAGAGCAGCAGAATTTTTTAAATCTTAACATACTCTCACAATATTTATCAGGTATAAATCTTCAAATCAATCCCAAAATATTTCAACTTTGAACAACATTGCACTATCCAAACTGGTGTATTTTGGCTTGATTGAGAGTTTGATTTGGTACTCTATTATACTTTGGGGCTTTCCCAGTAATATCAATCTAAATAGAATTTTTGTACTCCAAAAAAGAGCGATAAGGTACATTTTGAAACACAAGCCTACAGAACTCATGTTTTGACCACTTCAAAGAACTGAAAATTTGGACAGTCCCCAGTATTTACATGTTTAAAGTAATTAGTCATGTTAAAGAACACAACCTTGTTAAAGGTCATCGATAATTATTTATTCTTATTTAATATACAAAATAAATAATTACAACAAATTACCATAACATTTATGAAAATACATTAATGTAAATTTGGGTGGGAATGTTTAATGTTAGATTACCTAAATTATAAATTAAAAATTTTTTAGGTACTACATTGTTAATTAGTTGCTACTCTTCTTAAAATACAAAATATATATTAAAGGTTCAAATTTCAAGAGATTACATTTGTATTCTTATCTTATAACTGTTAAATAAAATACTATAAAATATATATAATATAAAATTTATTTATTTTTTTGAGACACAAATACACTACCAATTATTAGCAATAGGATTTTAAAAAATCAAAATATATTATGACAAGAAAATCTAACTGCGGAAAAGGTAACATAATACAGTAGGGTACATTTAAGAATGTCCATTAGGTGTGCATTGCAACAAACGAAGGTAGTGCCTGGTCATTTCACAGCCGAACGCCTGCTAATGAACGGGTGACTTAACTAGGTTCATGAATACGATTGCGGACTCTCCTTTGATTTCGTGCCTTTATTAGATAGCGTAGACGGACGAAAGTGTGCCATTGACTAATTGCATTGCTAAAGAATTTTATTTGGACTAAATTTAACTGTAAACACATTATGATAAGTAAAAACCTCTTCAAATAATTTGTTAATCTAGCCAAAAACATCAAAATTTAATACAATACTGGTACAATATAGTGTTTTAAAACTCAGAAGTGGCATACCAAAATTGGAATGTTAAATTTATTTGATAAAGGTATCTTGTTATTATTTTAAGTTAATATAATTTTTTTTTTATTTGATTACGCATTATAAATAATTTGAACAAATGAGAGTTGCTTGGAGAGCATAATCACTAAAACTTAGATTAACTGTATTTTTCCCTGATTTCTGCTGTTTAATGCAACTTAAAACTTTTCACAAAAATTAACGAAGTGTATCAAATACCCCCGTCGCAGCAAACCTGCGTACTCAGCGAATTTCCAATGCAAATATATGGGTACCACTACTACCTAGAGTCACTTACCAAGTTTCACAAAAATACATTCATTAATAAGTTATATATAGCATTTTATTTATTCTCCATAAGAATAACATTATAAATGAGTACGCAGGTGTGCTGCAACAAGGAAGATAAGTTAGGGTGTTTTTTTGCAATTATTAATATAACTCAACCAGGTCAAGCTACATACCAAGTTTTATTAATTTAGGTTCATAACTAAGGGAGATATAAAACTTTACTTATTCTCCATATGAATAACATGGGGGCCGAGTATGCAGGTTTGCTGCTACCGGGAAAAGTCAACAAAGAAATTTTTTGTACTATTATCAATATACCACAACTAGTTGAAGCCACATACCAAGTTTCATCAAAATACATACATAAATAATCGAAATATAACATTTTATTTATTCTCCATAAGGATAACATTGGACAACGTACTGTGTTTAGCACTTTGAATATCACTGCAACGGTTGGACGTAAAACAACAATTAAAACGCCAAAATGTTTGTTTTGTAGAGCTAAACTGATTGGTAGAAAGAAATGTGCAGTTTTTAGTGAAATTATCTGAGGAAAATCTAAAAACCGTATTCCCATAAGATTAACATGGGAAATTTTATAGACACATTTTTTGACTTTTCTCCACAACCACTAAACCTAGCTTAATGATTCAAAATACTAAATTGTTTTTTTTTAAGCTCTAAAAAATGGCTATAACCAAAATCTAGTGTTTTCAATATTTTAGGGTAAAAAGTTCAAAAAACTGATTTTTGGAAAAATTAAAACCCCCATAAAACCCCTTTCCCATAGACCGATCGATCTGGTTTTGGAACTTAAAGTCATAAATGTTACTTTCCACATTTGTACCAAATTTCATAAAAATCGGGTGCTTCTTTTAAAAGTTATCGCGGTAACGGACACACACACACACATATATATATATGTATATATGTTGGTTATATGTATATGTATATATATATATATGTATATATCCATATATAAATTTGAACGAAAAGTGATTTTGGCATCTGGGGACCTCAAAACAAAAAGTTATCATGGTCTCGGGCTTAAGTCTTACCATGCCACCTACGGTAATAGCTTCTTCCCTATAGGGGAAATTCGCTGAAAACAGATCAATCATGTTTAACGAAGGTGAATGTTTACGTAAACGAAACTACAGAAACTATAGACAAAATTGGAAGAATAACAATGACAGGTTTTTCATTTTTATATAAAATGAATACTATTAAGCTTTTGAGAACAGTTTCTCAATGACAGTTTCTCAGTTTCTGTTTCTCAACAGTTTCTCAATTACATGTATTACCTATATATAAAGCCAAACCATTCCAGGAACTTAAAAATAACCTGGAGTCTGAGACCCGCCAACTACATACCTGAGTGAAAGGTCTTGTTAAGAAAATTGTAGGACAAATAATCGTTGTGTGGTAAATGTTATCCTTATGCCACAAATTAAAAGTAAGCGTTAAATTAACACACTTTTTAAAATTTTGGAATTTGATCAGCTGTGTGACTTTATTTGACAAAAGAACTGAAATTAGGTGAACAAGCAAAGCTATTCGGACAAGCTAATTCTACTAGTTGTTATTACAGTGTTCTTTTTAGATTTTGAAGATCATTTGAAAGAAATCCCCCTCTTTCTGAACATATAAATCATTAAAATTTTACGCTATCTTCTAATCTTTCACCCAAAGAAAAAAAGCTTCTCTAACAAAAATACACGCATATAATCTAAATTGGCAAAATTTTCTGAAGAAAACTTCAACTGGGATCTGCGTAATCCCAACAGTAACTCTCTATTGTTCTTACGGTCCCTTGGAGGATTGTTTAATATTTAGGCATGTTCCATATAGCAAAAAAAACATTTGGAATTCGTCAACCATGAGTTTGAACATCATAGGTCACCAATAACTTAGCGATGTTACTCATTCAATTACTTGAGAATTGTTGTATAAGGAGATCCTTAATTCATTTAGTATAATATGTTTCCTTGTGTACTTACATGCAAAGTACCAACATATGCAATTCCTTGAAAATAATGACTACATTGAGATAAGTTGTGCATATAGAGTGGACATATTCAAATTAAATAGTATTCAGGCTAAATCAGGTTTTTTATCGAAATGCCTGGCCTTTTCCGAGTAAAGCTCGGTCACCTGGGTGGCACTTTTTAAAACCCGCTCAACTTACCACCAAACAGATGACAAACTTATTCTGGTATCCTAACTTTACAAATTAATTTTAGTTGAGTCCGCGCTTGTTTGACGCCTTGGGTGTAATTAAAATGTCTCTTCAAAGGGGGCAATTAGAGTATTCATGGGCTCGTAAAAGCCAATTTGATCACCCGACTGACGCAGAGGTGGACTCCCTCCTTGACACGGCCTAGTGATCACTGTAGCTGGACCTCTGATAGCTCTTTATATGTATATGGTTCTGTCTTTATGTGTGAGTTTCCTAATCACGTAAAAAATACTAAAAAGACAAAATAATATTTTTGAATATATATAACTTGTGTACTTGATATGCGTTTTCCTGGATCAAGTGTTTGAACGAAACATTTCTCAGAATAAAGTCATTTAAAGTATATTTGTTTCAGTCTCTGTTTTAGTTCCAGTAAACTATTAAGCTCTGGTAGTTACTTGTCAAGGAAAACGGACTTTTTATCCTCCTATTTAAAACTGAGACCACTACAAACAATGGGATTAAATAGAACCTATTCTTCTTACTTTTTAACTTAAATATTTCTGCAAACGTTGTGGTATATTTTATTTGTGTACTACAACCTGTCACAATCAAAAGTCGAACCGGAGGGGTTTTCAACTTCTCAAAAACATTAATAAATATATATTTTTTGGTTTTATTACAGCGAATTTAGATTAACAAACGGTTAATTTAAATTAAAATTGGTCACTTTCTCTTTGCAATCATAACTTCCCAAAAGGTTTTGAAAACTACTAACTTGGAACATTTTTTATATTTAACTCTAACGATTGATCCTGGTTGGGCAAATTCTATATGTCTAAAATAAGGCTTAATGACTCAGAGTTTCCATGTCATAGACAGTAAACACAAGATGGAACATGCTTCCTCGGGATTAAACTCAATTTACACCTGTATTTATTTAGTAATAATCAACAATCTTTACTAATGAATTTTTATTTATCATAGCGGGAATATAATCAGGATTTATATTTCAGACACCAATATGAATATGTTGATTGTTGAAATGTCAAACGGTGTATATATAGTTTTTGAGTTACAAATAAGGTTTACGATCACCTGCAATTCGGCAAATTAAAAAATCATTAATATTTACTAAATTCGGGCAATATTCACAGCCTAAGGAAGGAATTATATCTAAATTTGTTTTCACGAGGTAAAATAATCTAATGTTTATTTTATTACCTATGTAACAATACATTTTACTTACTTAATGTTTTTCCTAGAGTTACCTCCTGGTATTTTTTCACGAAAATCTTACTAAATATAGAACACAAAAGTAAAAACACACTTAAAGTAAAAAGTGATTGGTTACAAATCTAAGGGTAATATTTAATATTTATAGTAACGGAAACATGTTGATAATGTTACTAGTAAAAATTTGCAACAGTTATAAACGATTCCCAAAGGATTGTGTAGTGCAAGTGGAGACAGTTGTAGTGTAACAGTTCCTGTGGTGGATCTTCTAGACCCTAGACGTTTGGAGCACTCAAGATTTAATAGAATTCTCCCAGGATATGACGCTTGTTGGTACTTGAGTTTAATGGAACGATGAAGAAAAGGACATTGTAAGACTAACAATGCCAAACTTGTATTGTTATTAAGGTGATAAAACTTACCACATAATAACTGTGTTTTAAAGTATATAAAAAAAACTGTAACTAAAACTTCTAATATTGTTTTTTGAAAACAGTTCTTTTGCTATATTGTATTTTCGAGGGTTTGAATGACTGTGGAAACAAGTGGAAATCGAAAAATTATCATACAGTTTTTTGGGTATACAGTATTAATAAATAATTTTTACAAATTTAATTATTGTTTCACTGTTTTATTTTAGTATTAATATTTATATTAATTGTAATAGAAGAGGAGAAATTGTATTATTGTGTTTCGTGTCGAATTTAATTAATGTATTCGAGAATATTATTTGTTAATTTAGTTAACACTAGTTGTTCTTTTAAAATGAAGTGTATTGAGATATTGCTATATCCGTGAGGCTGTTGATCGAAAAGAGTTTTGTTTTCAAGTACTTGTAATGTTAATTTTGCACTTGGATTATAGTATTTTTAAACAGTGAGTCAATTTACATCTCAAGAGTTATCTGAGACACCGTTCTCAATAACCATAGTTTGCTTGAATTTGGCAAGCCGTTAAAATATACATTGTAAACTTAAAATAAGATACTGACAGGCAGTAAACAAAAATAAATAGTCCCCCGATTATATATATGGTAATTTACATTAACATGTAACCAACATTAACCATACTGTTCCTTTTAACATTTAAACATTATATCCCGTAGTTAGCAACATAAATTTGAAAACACCATGTGTTTGTGTTTGCACTCTAGTGGTTTTAATCTTATGTTTGATTTACTTCAAATTTGGTAGGGTCATTCCTCTCAGTAATCAAATGGACATACACACAGTACCTAGTGTTATGGAGATATTACATTGGAAAAGACTGCTTTTCATATATTTATGTAGTTTTATCACTCCTAATACCCCCATACTAACTGTGTATCCTGATTAGACCTCCTAATCTTATAGCGCACAAAGTTTCCATTCCAATATTGAATTTAAGTAGAACCAGGTACATCAGATCAGCCAATATTAAAATGTGTTCCACTTTCCAAAAGATGTCACCAGTATTTGTCTAAAACCGTTATTTGATTTTTATGCAGAAATTTGCTCCCCTACGTCAGCGTGCTGCGTGCTAACTCTTTGAAAGTTTATAGTTTGAAAAGGCAAAATTATTTTGGAACATGGAGGTGAGAAATGCGCTTACTTCAACATTGCCTCTGACCAGATGTTCCGTGCGATCACTTTGCTTATAAATGGCGTTTCTAGAGATAAAATGCTCACTCAGTGAGACCATAATTTTGTTCATTACATAAGAAGCTTGGATAAATATTTGCCAAGGTTATGCATTACCTGTGATACAAAATGCAATAATGAGTTCGCCCGCAGCACGCAGACGTGAGGGAAGTTGATTTCCCCATTAAAACCTTTAACACAATCTAATAAAGGGGGTTAAACAACACTGGTAATATTTCATTGGAAAATTGAAACATTTTATTTTTTTGGCTACTCTGATGCTCCTGGTTATATTTAAATTCACTATTAGAATGGCAATGTTAGGTTAGGAGGAGGTATATTCAAGATAACAAATTGGTATAGGTGCATTGGGGGTGATAAAACTACATCAAGATATGAAAAACAGCCTTTTCCAGTGTAAAATCCCCAAAAGACAACGTACTGTATTAATACAATTAACATTTTCTTCAATAACTCGGTAAATATTTATGCTAGAATGTTGATGGAGGGCATAGAATTTTTTTAATTTTGAATACAATAATGTAATATGCAATAAGATTACATTCGGGCCTTTTATGACTCTTTGTGGGCCCAAAAAGTCAAAATTTGAAAAGTTAAAATCCCCCAAAAAGATTGTTAGAGTTGTCAGATTGTTTTGTCCAAGGAACTTGTCCAACAGTTTACAGAAGGGAATTTTCCTACCAATTTTAGGTAAATCAGACAGCAATTGCGAATGCTAGAGTCCGTTTATACTTTTTATATATATAAAAATAAAGTTTTTAACGACCCCCCAAAACTTGTACAGGGATCATGTTAGAAACTTCTATGGTGGTCCCGGGCTTAAGTTTCACCGCGCGGATCATGCTGTAGTTCACTTTTCCATAAAAAATACACTAATTAGTTAATCTAAACGGTATAAATAGATGCATAACTTATAACTCAAATATATTTCTACTGTCTTTAACTTATATATTAGTTACAAACAATGATTTTGCGTCTAAAAATATTAAATGAAGATCTTAAACTGTCCCTTATCAACTGTCTCTTCAACTGTAACGCTCATCCTATCTCTAGGACAGAAGCAAATTTCAAGATCTTCAATTCCCTTAGCTTTGAACATTTAATTATATTACCTTTTAATCAGAGCGTGATATCAAACCGTAATTAATTAACTTTCAAAGTAACATTTCAAATACATAAAACATATTTTAGACGACTATAAATCTTGAGATGTTTTAAGAGTTAAACTATCATTTTATTTTGTAAAACTTATTTAAAATGTATATCTTGTAAATTATAAGGGTTGGATTATTTAACAAAGGTTCATATATTATATTCCCATATTCTGACAAGATGGTCCGAATTCAGCTTTTGGACACAGTATCAAAATTTTCAAATTTTTTCAATTTTATCTGTGTAAGATAAGTGTAAAGTTATAAGCCCCTTGAATAGACGTTTAGGGGGAAATTCCAACGTTATCTTGTGTCTATAAAATTTAAATTTAAATTTCGTTTCTGTGGACACCAATATTTGAGTTTGTATAATTTAATTTCACTTCAGGAAATTAGTTTAGATATTAGCTTTTAAATCACTAGCTACAAATATTTATATTTCCTCATTCGCTTGTACTTTCACCAATAAGAGACATTACTTCAGCCAGATTCCCTATTTACCGACAGTAGTTTGAAGAGTGATTGTTCACATCATTGTATTAATAGTACTAGAGAACCCGTGCTACTCTGCAGCATCAGCCAATGCTGCACCAAGAATTGATGTATAAAGGCTAATAAAGTTTAAATAATGCATGTGTTTGATGGTAAAATCTAAAAATACTTTTTCCAGCGGTAATTATTTCAAAAGTTATATAAATATTTAATGAAAAGATTTATAATTTTAGCACTAAAACACTAATCTGTTTTAACTATAAATAAAGGTAATATTCTCTTTATCCTTGAACTCGTTAGACCTAATTTTTTCCCCGCTAGATTTTAGCAGCAGCGTTTTGATTTAATTCAACAGCTGTGATTTATATGGCCAGTTTTTCTGCTTAAAACTTTATTGGAAGCTTTATTGGGAGATAATCTTGACCATACTATGATGGTTGTTTTAAAATAAAATAATCATTATATTGTTCATACGTATATGCACGTAGTTCAAGAATAATATTCTTAGGATTTCTATCCCATTGCTGACTGACGGAATATCATTCCTAGCCACGCTGTGACTTTAAGAAAATCCATAATTTTGTCATAATGTCGTTTGTAAGCTCATTCCATTACACTATACTCGATAATATATACGTATATACAAATTGTAACGAATGGTGTTGGCATCTTGAGACCTCAAAACACAAAGTTATCATCGTCCCCGGCCTATATGGGTCATAGCTATATGGTCCCGACTACGGTATTAGCTTATTCCCTTTGGGAGAAATTCGCTAAAGCGGCCAATATTTTATAATAAATTATGATTTTTCTCATTGTGTGAGCTGGTAAAGTGTGATGGAGAGTTATTTTTTTGTTTTAAGTAAAGCGTAAGCACTAATGGCTTTAATTTTGTGAAAACTATCCATACATAAAACTAATAACTTGAAAAGATATAACAACAAAACTTATTAAAGCTACCCAATTTTGTTAAACCAATTAAGTCCCTACGATTTATTTTGGCTTTGACACTCGTTTGTGATGTCCTGTCAAAATTGACCCTGTTTTAGGTTCAATGTATAACTTTAGGAAATCATTCCAGAGTGCGAAACATTTTCAGGTTTTCAAGCAATAGCTAAATACAAATACAGTTTTTTTCCCATACGCACATAAATACACATACGGAAACCCCACATGGAGTAACCACAAAAGTTTACATGGGAAAATAGTTTAACAAGTTTTCAGAGAAAATCCAGAAACATACTAGGCGCTTAAAAGCGCCATTTTGTTGAAAGGTTAATAAGTTGGCTGCTTCCGGACCCTGATCGTTTTTTTATCAACATAGAAACATGTTTGCAGCAGCGAAAGTCTTAAGGAACATAATGAATTGGGTGTTCATGCATGTTTTTAAAGAGTTTTTAACTACGGTAAAATTAAGTGCCATGATTTGTGTTTGGAAGAGCTAGAATTCCTCACTTGATTAAATATCATAATGTAGTCCCGCATTGTTTCAAAATGCGTATGATGGGGTGTTCAAAATTGAGTATCAAATTATGAAAAAGGCAGTAAATAAATAGATTTATGAGCCGTAACTATTCCTCCATATTTTCGGAAATAAAACGCCCCATGATTGTTCAATTAAGGTCAAAACAAAACAGTGGTAGTCACTTTAAAGGTACAACAAAGAGGATGTTATTACACGTTGGTGTTATAGCCTGTGCACAGTTGCAAAGGGGTCGGTTCCAATAGCAGGTGATCATTATCCCCTGAACAATCCCTGCGAGCTTTTTGCCGTTTGTTTCTATATTGTAGCCAATAAATTGGACTCGCCGTTTCATTTGTCTTTCACATGTGGGTTTATTTCTACTATATAAGATTACCAACAGGTTTTTCTGTATGAAAATTAAGTACACCTTTACATTTTCATGATTTTTTTTCTTTAAACTATAAATATTTAATTTTGTTTGCACTTTAAGCATCATTGCTTTCATGAAATATTTATCTAAATAAGTTGTCAAATTTAAATGACCTATTTGGATAGTTGTATAACAATATTCCCTTAATTCAACCGAATTTACATTTACAACACAATATTGTGTAATGTCCTGTTTGACTAGCCATGTATTATAATGTTTGCGCGTAAATCACTACACTAAAACATTCTTCTATAATCAATTGAGCACTCCAAATCCAACTTTTGAGCTTGCACAATTAGCTCAATAACTCACTGCTATACAAAGAAAATAGAGTGTTATAAATAACGCTTGTTTTTGTTTTGCTTTATGTGAAAAATATATAAATTTATAACATTGTATTGAACATAAATTTTAGTGAGATGATTATTAATTTATTGTTAATTAATATTTACAATACTGTTATTTTGTAATTGTTTTTACCTAGCAAGTGTTTCAATGCCAAAGTGTAGAAAAATATACACACTGCGTCATGATGCTATGTAAAACGTAACGCCTTAAAGACCCCATTATGCCAGTACTAGTAAAGTAATACTAACCATAACCATAGTTGTTTCTTTTACTGTTGATTTATCTAGTTAAATAATACAAATTTAAACTGTCACATCATTGTATTGCTATCTCTATTCCACAAATAAGTCAGTATTTTCTGGTAAAACGTGATACTGTTAATATTCTAACAATCAGTATTTTGGAGAACAAATTAATTCATTATTTATTTATTTATCAATTTATTTATTTATTTATTCAATTTATCAATTTGTATCAATTGCTGTCAAAATTATGATTTATGGTTTTCAAACTAAAGTAAAATCTAATGTATATTAAAGCTATGTATAATATAGTACAACTAAAAAAAGAACGAGTGATTTTGTTATAAAGATGAGGGGAAGTTTGCCCAAAATCCCCAAGGGGTTGTGAAAGTCAGGACGCAATTTTGTAATGAAAGCATTTTAAGATGGAGACCCTCTAGACAATTTAAACACTAACGATTTTAATTGAATTCTCAAAGGATTCTCCTTTTTATCTTGCAACGCTTTAAAAATGCAAAACAAGATTACATTTGCAAGACGTTGCTTGTTTTAGTTTAGCAGTACATGTTTAACAATGTTAATGTGAGAACAACGGCTAAGTGAGGAATGATTAGAGAGCTGACTTTTTTATATTTAATAAGTAAAACTATTACTAAGCGTTTTTGAGGCTATTGTGATAAGTTACTCTGGTTGAGCAATGATATTCCTAAACTAAACTATTTTTTCTTAAAGAACAGCCGAAGTGTAAATTATATTTCCTACAACCAAACCACATATTACTTTGCGTACTCTCCAAAAACAAATTTAATTTAATATTATTTAATCTTATTATTGGATTATATGTTAACATATTGCTAATTTTTTAAAATTAAGATTACAATTTTAGCATTTAAATCACTTTGTACAGTTTGGGTTGGTTTAGATCTAAATTTTTTAAACATCAAACCTTCATCAACATCAAAATTAACATTCTGATTTTACATAGCAAGCCTTAACATTGAGTTTAAAACACGAAGAAGAGAAAACTCATTGTACCTTATATACAATTATAAAATCCAGAAACTCCTTTTAAACTCTTTAATTATTGTGAATTATGCAGCGTTTACTATTATGTATGTCGTTTACTTGCCACACTTGAAAAAAGCAAAATATGTTTATATCGGAAGTGGTGTTTATGATCTATGTTCAATAGATTATTCTAAGAAAATAATGACACGTCCCGTTACTACAACGCGTTATTACTGTACATGATACCTACAATTTACAAGTTAAAATAGTTTAGATTGTTTTACTAGGAGTCACGTATATACAAAAAATATAAAATTAATAAAACTTTTTATTTTTATTTATATTTACGAATATTTAGAGTGCATTATAATAATTGGCATTATATAATATAAAATATTTTAAAGTTATTATTTGTTTACATCACACTCACCTTTAGATTTTTGTATAACAACAATTTAAAAGAATTCCTACGACCCATGTACGATCATATTGTACATCTGACTAATAGTCCATGCTCCGACTAATAGTCCATGCTCTGACTAATAGTCCATGCTCCGACTAATAGTCCATGCTCCGACTAATAGTCCATGCTCTGACTAATAGTCCATGCTCCGACTAATAGTCCATGCTCTGACTAATAGTCCATGCTCCGACTAATAGTCCATGCTCCGACTAATAGTCCATGCTCCGACTAATAGTCCATGCTCTGACTAATAGTCCATGCTCTGACTAATAGTCCATGCTCTGACTAATAGTCCATGCTCCGACTAATAGTCCATGCTCCGACTAATAGTCCATGCTCCGACTAATAGTCCATGCTCT
Organism: Allygus modestus; assembly: GCA_963675035.1. Lineage (NCBI taxonomy): Eukaryota > Metazoa > Arthropoda > Insecta > Hemiptera > Cicadellidae > Allygus > Allygus modestus. Next base: position 133,979,894 of record OY776114.1, read on the forward strand.
GACTAATAGTCCATGCTCTGACTAATAGTCCATGCTCCGACTAATAGTCCATGCTCCGACTAATAGTCCATGCTCTGACTAATAGTCCATGCTCTGACTAATAGTCCATGCTCTGACTAATAGTCCATGCTCCGACTAATAGTCCATGCTCTGACTAATAGTCCATGCTCCGACTAATAGTCCATGCTCCGACTAATAGTCCATGCTCCGACTAATAGTCCATGCTCTGACTAATAGTCCATGCTCCGACTAATAGTCCATGCTCCGACTAATAGTCCATGCTCCGACTAATAGTCCATGCTCTGACTAATAGTCCATGCTCCGACTAATAGTCCATGCTCTGACTAATAGTCCATGCTCCGACTAATAGTCCATGCTCCGACTAATAGTCCATGCTCTGACTAATAGTCCATGCTCCGACTAATAGTCCATGCTCTGACTAATAGTCCATGCTCCGACTAATAGTCCATGCTCCGACTAATAGTCCATGCTCCGACTAATAGTCCATGCTCTGACTAATAGTCCATGCTCTGACTAATAGTCCATGCTCTGACTAATAGTCCATGCTCCGACTAATAGTCCATGCTCCGACTAATAGTCCATGCTCCGACTAATAGTCCATGCTCCGACTAATAGTCCATGCTCTGACTAATAGTCCATGCTCCGACTAATAGTCCATGCTCTGACTAATAGTCCATGCTCCGACTAATAGTCCATGAAATATATCCATTAATACACATTAGATTATATTTTAAGTGGTGTGTAATTTGATCGGGGCGTGATCAAGTTTTAAAACTAATGGCGTCTATTAGCAAAAAAAAACAAAAAAAAACTGACTGGATGTCCTATCTATTACTATAACTGTTTACCTACATAAATGCGCTAACAATTAAACGAATACTATTCATTGAGCCCAGAGGTGTAATCATAACTGGAGTAATCAACAATGGTAAAACCGAAGATAAAACTATTGAAGGGGATTTGGAATTATGACAATTAGTTCTCCATGAAAACTGAGGCAGATTAGCTACACCAGTTATCATGCAACGGGAAATTCTAAAGGCACTATGCCATATTAAAGACACTAACATAACACCAGGAACATAACAGCCTCATGATAGTATATTTATATATATCTTACGTACTGTTATCACCGTTATACAAAAAATAAACTTTTAGCATTGCTTATATTTAGTATACATATTCAAGGAAAACGACTCTTCTATACTTTAATATGCCACGAAATTCTGTAGATTAACATATGAATGATGACAAGGTGTGAGCCTCTAACAGCATTAGAACACAGAGAGTTGTGAGGGCCATCTGGGGCGGAGTTAAGGAGTAACAGTCGCATTGCTCGCCTCTCCCCCAACTTATATGATCCCCACACCCTTCATCAGAATAATGGGATCATCATTTCACACATATCCCTTGTAAAAAATAATGTTGTGTTATTAAAGTGAAATTTTCCTTTGTTTAAATTATACTTAATTTTAGTTTCTAATTGTTTCACTGAATAGTGAATGTTATAGTTGTGAAGTAACTAAATGTAAAAAATAGGTTAGTATTAGGCCTAATGTTAAAAAATCGGTAATTAAGAATGAATTTTACAAATAATTAATCTTTTCGTTTTTTTATTTCCCTCTTTCATTGGGTCTCCAATTCTCACCTGCAGGAAAGAGTGCTGTGGTTGATCGAAAATACCCCCGTCGCAGCAAACCTGCGGACTCAGCGAATTTCCAATGCCTAATATTTGTCTGAATTCCACATAAAGCCGCAAACCAAGTTTCATAAAAATATATTCACATATAAGCGATTTTAATTATTCTCCATAAGAATAACATTGGTAATGAGTATGTAGGTTTGCTGAAACAAGGAACAGAAACAATTGGTTTTTATGCAAATATAAATAGAATTTAACTAGGCGAAGCCACATACTAAGTTTCATCGATATTCAATCATAAATAAGCGATATATGACATTCTAGTTATTCTCCATAAGAATAACATGGGGGCTGAGAAAGCAGGTTAGCTGCAACAAGGAACAGAAAAATGGGTTTTTATATAATTATCAATATAACTCAACCAAGTGAAGCTACATACCAAGTTTCATTAATTTATGTTCATAATTAAGGGAGTCAGTACATTTTACTTATTCTCCATAAGAATAACATGGGGGCTGAGTACGCAGGTTTGCTGCTACGAGAATAATCAACAAAAAATTAACAATTTTTTGTGCAAATATCAATATACCAGTACTACTTGAAGCCACATACCTAATTTCATAAACATACATCAATAAATAATCGAGATATCAAATTTTATTTATTCTCCATAAGGATAACATTGGACAACGTACTGTGTTTAGCACTTCGAATATCTCTGCAACGGTTGGGCGTAGAATCACAATTTAAACACCAAAATTATTGTTTTGTGGAACTGAACAGGTTGGTAAAAGCAAATGTGAAGTTTACATTAAAATAAACTGAGGAAAAGCCAAAAACCTTTTTCCTATAAGATTAACATGGGAGATTTTTATGAGCAGGTTTTTTTGGATTTTCTCCGCAACCACTTAACCTAGGTTAATAATTCAAAATACTAAATTATTTGTTTTTTTAAGCTCTATAACATGGTAAAAACCAAAATTAAGTTTTTTAAAAATTTTAGGGTGAAAAATGCAAAAAACTGATTTTTGGAAAAATTAAAACCCCCATAAACCCCCCTTTCCATGGTCCGATTTTTCTGGTTTTCGAACATAAAGTCATGAATGTCATTTTACACATTTGAGCCAAATTTCATCAAAATCTGACGTTTTTTACTCAAGTTATCGTGTTAACGGACACACACACACACACACATATATATATATATATATATATAAATTTGAACGAATAGTGTTTTTGGCATCTGGGGACCTCAAAACAAAAAGTTATCCTGGTCTCGGGCTTAAGTCTTACCATGAGACCTACGGTAATAGCTTCTTCCCTATAGGGGAAATTCGCTAAAAGGTGTATTCCATAAAATGATCTTTTCCAATTATCTTCATTATTTTTATCTTTCTTCCATATGTATTTTACCCACTTTAAATTAAGGTTTTAGATAAAAAAAATCACACTTAGTAAATTGTCGTTTATTAGTACAATTTACGTGATCATAAATACATCCCATTAAACTTGATACATTATCGTGGAATACTTACAAAACGCATACAACTAACTATAAATACGTTTGAGTATGTAGTACATCAGACATTACCGATTTAAGATTGTAAATGAATCTTTGCATTACTTTGCAATAAAAAAAGCACTTCCTTATTAAAACGGAAGGAAGGGAATCAATAACCACTGAATTATATAAAAGATTCGTTGTGAGCAGTTGCTTGCTACAATATCAGGTGATCATTAACCACCAGTGAACATTCTCTCTCGAGGCTCAACAGCGATTGATTTTGTATCGCGGATAATAAATTGTTCTTTCCATTTTATTTGTCTTTCATATTTATTACAATTCGAGTTTCTGTTATATTTGTTCATCTTATATAAGCCAAATACCACTGATTCATTATCGTTATATCTAAGAAACCTTAATGACTGTGAAGCTGAAACTTGGCATGGTTGTTCATCTTAGATGTGCAATAAAGGCTGGGCTTTGCGAAACTCTCTCAGGACTATGCTCCTCAGTAGTCAAAGTTCCCACATTGTTTTCATAGACGTAAAATGTTTATTGGATTATATTTGCCAGCTGATGATTTAAGAATATTAATTCTATAAACAGATGGTGTAATGTATAATAAAAACATTTAGTGACGATTGATTACAAAGAAACCAGCAGTTAGAGAGGCCATTTTGTTTGTATATCTATATATCTATAAATATTTACCAAATACCACTCAATAACTAACTAACTTAGTTATCACTGGCATATAAAAAACTACAGTGCTTATAAAACAGAAATTTTGGTAGTTTGACTCATGTTTAGGATGTACAATAAGAATAAGATTAACAAAATTGTGGAGGGACATTTATGGCGATCTTTTGGACATTACTGGATATTTTGAGCTGGAGTTTGGTAGAAACTTAGCTTCATAATACATCAGCGCAAACCTTAAGCGTATTTCCGTTCCAAAATCTTTTAGAGCTCCGCCTGCCTGACATCAAAACACAGAGAGTTGATGATTTAACAATTTGTTACGCCTATTTATCGAGGCTCTGTACCCGGGTGGTCAAGGTTTCCATATTATTCTTAATGACAAAATATTTAAATTGTTTTGACAAGATGGAAGTATAAACTGATGTAGTTTTTCGAAAAGCTAATATGCCAGGGTAAAAAATCCAATTCCAGTTCTGCAAATATTTTAGGGCTCCACACCCCTGATTTATGATTTACTCACTCATCACTAATTATAAAACTTCCAATCTAGCTATAAAACCGAAAATTGGTGCACGAACTCTTTAGGTCTAAAATAGGAAATGCAAATGTTTTAGACCGATTTTACCGTAGACTCATATTTATTAGCACAAAATAACAACTGGGCTTGAGATCAGTTTCGTAATTCAAATTTTTCAGATTTTTTATTTCCTGCCAAAGTTACGTTACTTTTTGAAGGATTTGAAACCTTTTGAAGCAATACATATTGAATCCCGTCTTCTAGGAATGGTACTTAGTATTTTTTCCCCGTTTAACCTGTTTATAGCAACCTTGTTACCAAAAAAAATAGTGACGCCGTATTATTAAAATAGTTTAAAATAACATAAACTAAAGATTTTATCAAAACCATAGTTAATTGCTAATATTATATGGATAACACACGGAATGTCAAATTTGTTTAATCCATTGTTTTCTTCTTTGTAATACCCAGGGTTGTTTTCCAACTGTAACTGTGTGAGTATGCTACAGCTACAACCATTAGAATCATTTTTTAACTGTTGTCTATATCAGGTACAATGTGGTGATAAATTATTACTGTATATTAACTTTTTTTATCAGTTTCATAACGAAATTTAATACTATAAAAAAATGCGAAGATTTTGTCAAAATTATCTGGTGTACTTTTTGTTGAGTTAGGTAACATTTTCTTTTTCAGGTAAACAATTTTGTCAGCAATGTCTTAAATTGACCTTACGACATAAGGTCATAACGTTGAAACTAGTACCTGTTCCTTGTTAAAATACAATAATCCAAATTAATCGTAAAATGTTTTGGCTAATTTGATGTATCAATTACTATATTTCCCACAATACGCCAATTTCTACATCGGTCAATGTAAAGAAAGTTGGTGTATTGTTGAAACCTCTTAAACAAATTTTAAATTATATAAAATAAATTAGGTTCAGAGCAATGTGTGATGTGATTAAATTAAATAATAACAAATGTTTTACTTATAGTCCGTTTTTTTTTTAATAAAAACTGTTACTCTTAATTTATTTTATACAAATGACTGCTAAAAGTGTCCAAAATATTAATACGTAACTGTTATCAAAAATGTTACAATAACCTAACAATTTAAGGTTCAGATAAACTGTGGATCTTATAAAGCCATGTAGTGCAAAATTATGTTGGGGGAAGAACATATCTTTGTGTGCCAAAGTAATATCATATCTTCTCAGAAGTTACGGAGAGGCTAAACTTCATATCAAATAGTTCTTTACCTTTAATATTACTCCAGCTCTTTATGCAACTTTGGCTTAGCTTTTTAGAGAAGCCGATCATTTTGTAATTTGTTAAAGTAACCTTTTTCCTCGATTCATCACATGAAATGTTTTAATGTTAGTCGTTGCTAAGCCGAACCGAAGTAGAACTATTTTAAATTCTCAAAGTTTAATCAAAATTAATTAAAAATAGTTTGGACTAGTTAGCCTTAACAAACAATAGCTAAGCAGTTGTTAACAGAAACCATGTCATTTATATTCAACGAATATTATTTAAATATAAATGTAAGACTTAAAATATGTAAAAAATAGTTAATTATAGAAATTTAACAATTATAAATTATATGGATTATCCATGAGGGTGGTTTTAAATCTGAGCCACTCCTTAATAAGCATAATTTTACGCATTACTCAAATCAACGTGCTTAACGTGATTTATATTATGTAATTTCAAGTAAAATATTGGCTACGTTAAATTTATATTGTACTAATAGATGCATTTTAATTTAATAGAACAAAATATTTTTATTTTCTCAAGATATTTGAAAAAGTACATAATTCTAACTTTTATTCAAATTGACTCGTAGAAAATTAATCTAGTTATGAATGTTGAGTCAATTACTTGCATTAAAAACATAAACTTATTTTTCAAAGAAAATCTATGAAATATGTTATCACACCTTTGTTTTCCATTTGATTTCCCAAACAAGAGGAAAGGTAAATGTTAATCGAACAAATAAGCAGAGGGATCGGCCAAAGACACCGACAGAGTAAGTCAACCGGAAGTGAGTGCAATCGAATGATATTACTTGCTTCAGTTGGTTCATAAATTTGATCGGTTGTTGAATTTAATTTATTTCCTCTCCTTAATATGAATTATTTCTGTGATTACACCTAAAATGTGACAATATCGATGCGTTTTGCGTAGTTGAAATTAATTTTTAATGAACGAAACTTATGTGGCAACATGTGTATACTAAACAAAAATAATATATAACCACTACTTATATTCTTAAGAGTTAAAAGCTTAACTTAGCAAATAAGCATGCTAGTTAGTACGCAGCATTCCTAACTCCCTAAACATTTATATTTTATTTTATTGGAAACATTATGTGTAATACCAAGAAAGTATATTGATAATGGCAAGTGTTATATTTAGATGTTATTGTTGTATTTATTCAGCTAGATATATTCTTAAAGTGATGAATAATTTCTTTATTAGCATGATGCTTTTTTTTCATCCAAGCAGGATAAATAAAATAGTCTTACAACACTATAAAATATATTTACACTTATACTGTACTTACATACACAAGACAGTAAAATATTTCTTTTGTAATATTTTACTGTCTTGTATGTAACTACAGTATAAGTGTAAATATACTTTATAGTGTTGTAAGACTATTTTATTTATCCTGCTTAAAGTAATGAATAACGTTTTTATTAGATATTTGATCATACTATATCTAGAATAAATTCAAATAGTATGGCCTACTGTTTTTACAAAATAATATTAAAATATATTTTTAATTAATATAAATACGTTTAAAAAGTAAATTTTTCGCTGATCCTCCGAAATGAAAACTTTTTCCTAAGAGGTTAAAGTAAAAACTATGTATCTGGAATAGATTCTAAGGCTCGTAGTAGCGAAGAAAAAAGTTCATAATTATTTGTCAATCGTTATGAACACATCACACACATCGACACATCGGCACAGCACACATCGACGAGTACGGGGTGTATAAATTCATATTGACTCTTAATTAATTTAAATGTGAGTAATTAATTAGGTTTGTGTTTTAAACCCTAGCGACATTTTTACGTTTAAACAGGAACTGTGCCGAGCCTGGTCTTCCTATAATTTAAATTTAGTCTCAAAAGCTGTAATTAATAAAATGGTATTATAGCGACTGGTGCCTGTTTCAGACCTTCAAGAATTTTCATAGATTTCCTCAGGATCTGTCTGATTAAATTTTTAAGCGATTTTTCCAAACACTTTGTAGCTTGGCATGTGGTTATTCTTACACGCTCTCATCACATTTGCAACCATACCGGGTTTCCCAAGAATAACTGTTCAGCTTGATTGGAGTTTAAAACCTTAGAAACCCACATATTGATAATGTCTTTAATTGTAGGTGACACACATATTCTTAAGTTTTGTTGGACACACTTTTGGATGTGTAACATTAATATGGATAACTTAGTTAGCTTATCCGTTTAACTTGTATGCACAGTGTACTCATTCGGTTGGGACTAATCTCTATAGCGTATTTGATTATTTATGTTACGAACGATATATTATTTCTTATTCTTGGTTCTTAAAGATCTCGGAGAATCTTAAGATTTACTCGGCTTTTAAACTTGATCTTTAAAATAAACTTAAATGAATTAATATTTTGTTGAGTCACGGAGACCGTGGTCAATCAACTTCATCAGATAATTTGTTTAATTATATCTAAAAACTGAGTTTGTCTATCATACGGTATTCTTAGAAATGTATGTTATCAATAAAAAATATTTATTATTTTAACATTCCCAGATCATGTCAATTACAAAACAGACAAATTTTGAATTAATTCACGTCTATTTTACTCAAATAAACACAAGTAATGGAGCCCAAATCTCCAGGGTTCAACGAGTTTGGTACCGATTATCTGTAACTGTTGTGCTTACTGGAAACTGTTCGCGTTACTGTTATTGTGCTCCATTTAAACTGAGTTTTACTCTATTCGAACTCTATCGTTTTTGGAAAAGTATCATTGATTGTTTTAATTTGTTTGAAGAATATATTTGTTCACTGTTCAATATAGTATGTTTACTTATTAAACAACGTTACCTTACCATTTTCACTTATTGCATAGTTATTATGTTTTTTTAACTCAGTTAGTTGTTGATTCATTTCTTGTATGCGATATGTTGTCTTCAAAATAAGATTAGGGTTGAGATCTAAATCATTAAAGTATTGAAGAAAACAACTATAACAAAGCTTTTAATTTTAATTTTCAGTTTCAAGAATACAGCGTTAGTTAAACAGTTTTTGATCGCTTCTTCTTTTAGTTTGGGATGCTGGAACGTTGGTATCTGGTTAATGATTTACAAATTATTCATCTGGATTCTACTTTTTATACAGGAATTTATTCGTAAATTAATTAGCATTAGTGATTCCATATCTTAAAAAGTGTTTTTTTACACAATGCCTCCCATATAGTTTTAACAACATCGATGTTACATAGTAACTCGAAGGTGAGCATTGTAGTTTGTAAGTAGTGGTAGGCCGAATATATTAATTTATAATTGACATATTTTGATCAGGCTTAAAAAGTACATTTAAAACTAGATTTACAAATGAATTTCTTATTTTTATACTATGAAGCTTAGAACAAATTTTGATAGGACCAAAGTTGTGTTTTTCAGCATACATGTTTTTTATTGTTTTAAATATTAGCATAAACATCAGTTTTAAAATGTTTTAAATTATAATCATTATAGAGCCAACAAAATAAATTTACAAAATAAATTGAACACTAACAATCCGTCGTTTAAGAACAATCATACTGAATCTAGCAATGTACCTTTGTGGCACAAATATTTGATGAATTAATTTTGTTACACAACCAAAACTAAAAATGTATTTATTTTTTGATATACTGTATACAGAAATTCACTAAATTTTACTAACTTGATTGCATTATTATTATAATTTTAAGAGCAATTGTCTTTAACATATGCATGGTAGTTTTAATTGATATATTTATTTTTGAGTTAAATTAGGTTTTATTTTATTTAAAGGATATTTTTTATGTTGATTGTGATGATAAAGAAGCAACTTAAAGAGCAAAATGCGATTGTAAATTCGTGAGTTTTTGGGCCTGTTTTACGTTTCCAAGTTTGTAATTATTTAAAATTTACAAGTACAATAAATTCTACTATATTCGATTGACTAGTTACCTTTTAAGACCGGAGATTTATAAGTCTGATTTTAATTTATATCATAATTTCATTTATTTCACCTAAACATTAAATATCTTTGACCAGATTTAACTAAATACTTGGAAATTTCCATATACACTAACACACCAGTATTATATACTACAATTGTAATTGGACAACTTTACAATGTTTGTGTGATATCATATTTAAAACTTATCCAAGGCTCTTGTTGGGAGTTGTTCCCGTTGCAGTTATTTAGTTTTATTACAAGTTTGAATTCCACTTGGAGCTGGGACTTTACTGGAATCACAATCCATTATTTTATGTTATAGTGTTGTCTATTAGTTTAGTGAATACAATTACCATTTTAGGAACTTAGATACTGAGAACCCTTATAATGTAATGTTAAAAAAATCTTAAATTGACCTTGTGAAATCAATCTATGCTTTAAGGTAAAGTAAAATTATCAAGCCATTTTACCGGGTGTCCCACAAAGGTGCTCCTTCTTAGTTTTTGAACGACAGTACATTTTCAAACAATCTTTGGTAAATGTTACTAGCATTATTCAAAGTACTTTTTAAGTGGTTAAGTGGTCTGATCAGAAGAAAATTGGAATGTCCCACTATGTATCTGATGTCTGGGAAGGCGGGGAATTTTAGAAGTATAAATATCAAAATTAATACATTTTTCGCTGGCCATAACATTAGATTAAATAAACATAGAGAGGTCTAGTTTGCGGCATTCATTTTATTTTTTCCCCTCTTTAAAATGATATGCAATTTGCTAGGGTTTGTTATTTGAAAAATAAAAACCACCCCCAACAACCCATATTTATGGGTGAGGGTTGAAACTCTTAACCACTTAAAAAAAGGACCTTGACTTATCATAGTATCATTTATCAAGGATTGTTTGAAAATGTACAGTCGTTAAAAAATTAAGAGGGGGCACCTTTATGGGACACCCATATATTCAAAACACTAACTTTGAAATGGGAAATCCGTCGTGCCAAATTGGAAGATGTATCATGATGATAACGACCTATTCTACATAATATCAAAGTTTACAATATAATCGATAAATTACAATGTATTTATTTATATACCGCTCCTGAAATTAGTAATTTAAAGAAACTTGTAATTATTTATTCCACACTTTATAGCACGTTTTAATTGGATTTGTCTCAACAATAAAAAGAAAATTTATCGACATTTCACAATTTTATTTCAACTTTACTATGACGCCTTCGAAACGTAATATCAATCTTAGTTGTTAATCTTTGTTAACTTTAAAACTTGTTCTCGTATTTTTTATGTTTGTTTGTTATATATACATACGAACATATTTTAAATATCGACTATACGCAGCTTTCATTGTCTATATAAGCTTTACTTTAAGCATTTTAGACCCAATCGTAAGGTGGGTAGATAAAGACGATATTTAGTTCAGAAGAGTTGACCGATCTAATCTGGCACATTCGTCGATCTGCAAAACTATGGATTGTTGTGTGGTGATACAAATAGGTATTGCACTTCTGGGATCTTAAGTATAGCTAATATGTTAAAACAAAGCAATAATGTTGGGTTTAAATGAAGTTGAATAAACATATAAATTAGATCTAAGTTGGTATTCTGTCATATAATTATTCGTATTCGTATATATATATATATATATCAATACAAATTCTAATACGACATTTTACAGTAGAACCTCACTAATTCGAACCTCTAAAAGTCCTTACCTTTGTCTGTTCCCTTCAGAAAACCTCTAATATAACCTCTAATTGTTCTGCTAATTTATTAATGTAATACTTTTATTAATATTTAATTATATTGATTATACATGGAATTATTAATGTATGTACTGTATTAAATTTGTATTTACAGTTTTAAATGGGTTTTGAATTATTCCGTAAGGGTTTTCTAGATACATTTGTGCCTCTTTAATTCGAATTGCATTCACACTGACCTCTTTAATTCAAACTCTCGATATTTAAAACTTCCTTTAATTCGAAATAAATTGGCTGTCCCGTGGATTTCGAGTAAGTGAGGTTCTACTGTATCTATAAATCTGACACTAAGGTGCGGTACAAACTGTATGTTGCTTACAATTAGTTCTCGCCTTACAGTTCAAGATCAGTAGTTCCTTACATTAGGGTTACTAAATACTTAAAATTAGTAATATTAAATTTCCAAAATTTGGTATATACTATATTACATTGTAATTTATACATAACTTATGAGCTGTAACAATGGATATGTATACACACAGCAAGAGATACTTTGTAAGAATGGCTTCCTCACGCCATCAGTTATATGTGTAAGCTTCTTGATTTCCTTTTAATAAACCATCAATTAAATTTTTTCATGTACAACTTTTTTGTCGAGGGTGAAACAATACCTGCATACCGTAAAGCAACAGTAAATAATTTAAACAAATTTTAACTTAAAAAGTTTTTAACAATACTACTCAACACAAAAATATAATAACCATTAGAAGTGTTAATTATTTAAAATTTGTTGACCTTCTATTTTAATAGCATAAAAATTCAGTTTGAGTGAACTGCTCCCAGAGAGCACCACAATAACAGATAATCGCTCTTGAACAACAATCCCCAGGGAGGCATATTGCGAGTGCTCTTTCGAAATAATGCAGTAGACAATGGGCCCTTTATAAAAACAGTAATAACTATCTCCTAAAAATGTCTTTGTTTCATTGATTTACCAAAAAGATAATGTGAAAAATATAATATTGAAATGTAGCAAACCAACAGTTTTGATCAATAATGTTTGTACTATGGGAGTAAAAAATCGCAGTTTTATTTTTATAACTTTTATTTCTTCGAAGAAAACCCAAAGATGGTTGAGTTACAAGAGGAATAAATTAAATTCAACTAGCCGAATAGAATTATGAATCAAGCGATGCAAGTAATATCATTCGATTGCCCTCACTTCCACTCGACTGGGCCGGACCCTGCTTCGTGGAATACTCCCCCTTTGATTGTATTTCATTTTGTAATTTGAATATTGAATAAACATATTAAAATTATTATTGCTGTCTTTTAGAAGTCACTTAATTTTATGAAAATGTGTTTTAAAGTATATAAAAAAACTGTAACTAAAACTCTTAATATTGTTTTTTGAAAACAGTTCTTTTGCTATATTTTATTTTCGAGGGTTTGAATGACTGGGGAAACAAGTGGAAATCGAAAAATTATCATACAGTATTAATAAATAATTTTTACAAATTTAATTATTGTTTCACTGTTTTATTTTAGTATTAATATTTATATTAATTGCAATAGAAGTGGAGAAATTGTATTATTGTGTTTCGTGTCGAATTTAATTAATGTATTCGAGAATATTATTTGTTAATTTAGTTAACACTAGTTGTTCTTTGTAAAATGAAGTGTATTGAGATATTGCTATATCCGTGAGGCTGTTGATCGAAAAGAGTTTTGTTTTCAAGTACTTGTAATGTTAATTTTGCCCTTGGATTATATTATTTTTAAACAGTGAGTCAATTTACATCTCAAGAGTTATCTGAGACACCGTTCTCAATAACCATAGTTCGCTTGAATTTGGCAAGCCGTTAAAATATACATTGTAAACTTAAAATAACATACTGAAAGGCAGTAAACAAAAATAAATAGTCCCCCGATTATATGGTAATTTACATTAACATATAACCAACATTAACATTAACCATACTGTTCCTTTTAACATTTAAACATTATATCCCGTAGTTAGCAACATAAATTTGAAAACACCATGTGTTTGTGTTTGCACTCTAGTGGTTTTAATCTTATGTTCGATTTACTTCAAATTTGGTAGGGTCATTCCTCTCAGTAATCAAATGGACATACACACAGTACCTAGTGTTATGGAGATATTACATTGGAAAAGACTGCTTTTCATATATTTATGTAGTTTTATCACTCCTAATACCCCCATACTAACTGTGTATCCTGATTAGACCTCCTCCTAATCTTATAGCGCACAAAGTTTCCATTCCAATATTGAATTTAAGTGGAACCAGGTACATCAGATCAGCCAATATTAAAATGTGTTCCACTTTCCAAAAGATGTCACCAGTATTTGTCTAAAACCGTTATTTGATTTTTTATGCAGAAATTTGCTCTCCTACGTCAGCGTGCTGCGTGCTAACTCTTTCCAAGTTTATAGTTTGAAAAGGCAAAATTATTTTGGAACATGGAGGTGAGAAATGCGCTTACTTCAACATTGCCTCTGACCAGATGTTCCGTGCGATCACTTTGCTTATAAATGGCGTTTCTAGAGATAAAATGCTCACTCAGTGAGACCATAATTGTGTTCATTACATAAGAAGGAAGCTTGGATAAATATTTGCCAAGGTTGTGCATTACCTGTGATACAAAATGCAATAATGAGTTCGCCCGCAGCACGCAGACGTGAGGGAAGTTGATTTCCCCATTAAAACCTTTAACACAATCTAATAAAGGGGGTTAAACAACACTGGTAATATTTCATTGGAAAATTGAAACATTTTATTTTTTTGGCTACTCTGATGCTCCTGGTTATATTTAAATTCACTATTAGAATGGCAATGTTAGGTTAGGAGGAGGTATATTCAAGATAAAAAATTGATATAGGTGCATTGGGGGTGATAAAACTACATCAAGATATGAAAAACAGCCTTTTCCAGTGTAAAATCCCCAAAAGACAACGTACTGTATTAATACAATTAACATTTTCTTCAATAACTCGGTAAATATTTATGCTAGAATGTTGATGGAGGGCATAGAATTTTTGTAATTTTGAATACAATAATGTAATATGCAATAAGATTACATTTGGGGCTTTTATGACTCTTTGTGGGCCCAAAAAGTCAAAATTTGAAAAGTTAAAATCCCCCAAAAAGATTGTTAGAGTTGTCAGATTGTTTTGTCCAAGGAACTTGTCCAACAGTTTACAGAAGGGAATTTTCCTACCAATTTCAGGTAAATCAGACAGCAATTGCGAATGCTAGAGTCCGTTTATACTTTTTATATATATAAAAATAAAGTTTTTAACGACCCCCCAAAACTTGTACAGGGATCATGTTAGAAACTTCTATGGTGGTCCCGGGATTAAGTTTCACCGCGCGGATCATGCTATAGTTCACTTTTCCATAGGAAATACACTAATAAGTTAATCTAAACGGTATAAATAGATGCATAACTTATAACTCAAATATATTTCTACTGTCTTTAACTTATATATTAGTTACAAACAATGATTTTGCGTCTAAAAATATTAAATGAAGATCTTAAACTGTCCCTTATCAACTGTCTCTTCAACTGTAACGCTCATCCTATCTCTAGGACAGAAGCAAATTTCAAGATCTTCAATTCCCTTAGCTTTGAACATTTAATTATATTACCTTTTAATCAGAGCGTGATATCAAACCGTAATTAATTAACTTTCAAAGTAACATTTCAAATACATAAAACATATTTTAGACGACTATAAATCTTGAGATGTTTTAAGAGTTAAACTATCATTTTATTTTGTAAAACTTATTTAAAATATATATATCTTGTAAATTATAAGGGTTGGATTATTTAACAAAGGTTCATATATTATATTCCCATATTCTGACAAGATGGTCCGAATTCAGCTTTTGGACACAGTATCAAAATTTTCAAATTTTTTCAATTTTATCTGTGTAAGATAAGTGTAAAGTTATAAGCCCCTTGAATAGACGTTTAGGGGGAAATTCCAACGTTATCTTGTGTCTATAAAATTTAAATTTAAATTTCGTTTCTGTGGACACCAATATTTGAGTTTGTATAATTTAATTTCACTTCAGGAAATTAGTTTAGATATTAGCTTTTAAATCACTAGCTACAAATATTTACATTCCCTCATTCGCTTGTACTTTCACCAATAAGAGACATTACTTCAGCCAGATTCCCTATTTACCGACAGTAGTTTGAAGAGTGATTGTTCACATCATTGTATTAATAGTACTAGAGAACCCGTGCTACTCTGCAGCATCAGCCAATGCTGCACCAAGAATTGATGTATAAAGGCTAATAAAGTTTAAATAATGCATGTGTTTGATGGTAAAATCTAAAAATACTTTTTCCAGCGGTAATTATTTCAAAAGTTATATAAATATTTAATGAAAAGATTTATAATTTTAGCACTAAAACACTAATCTGTTTTAACTATAAATAAAGGTAATATTCTCTTTATCCTTGAACTCGTTAGACCTAATTTTTTCCCCGCTAGATTTTAGCAGCAGCGTTTTGATTTAATTCAACAGCTGTGATTTATATGGCCAGTTTTTCTGCTTAAAACTTTATTGGAAGCTTTATTGGGAGATAATCTTGACCATACTATGATGGTTGTTTTAAAATAAAATAATCATTATATTGTTCATACGTATATGCACGTAGTTCAAGAATAATATTCTTAGGATTTCTATCCCATTGCTGACTGACGGAATATCATTCCTAGCCACGCCGTGTCTTTAAGAAAATCCATAATTTTGTCATAATGTCGTTTGTAAGCTCATTCCATTACACTATACTCGATAATATATACGTATATACAAATTGTAACGAATGGTGTTGGCATCTTGAGACCTCAAAACACAAAGTTATCATCGTCCCCGGCCTATATGGGTCATAGCTATATGGTCCCGAGTACGGTATTAGCTTATTCCCTTTGAGAGAAATTCGCTAAAGTGGCCAATATTTTATAATAAATTATGATATTTCTCATTGTGTGAGCTAATGGTAAAGTGTGATGGAGAGTTATTTTCTTGTTTTAAGTAAAGCGCTAAGCACGAATGGCTTTAATTTTGTGAAAACTATCCATACATAAAACTAATAACTTGAAAAGATATAACAACAAAACTTATTAAAGCTACCCAATTTTGTTAAACCAATTAAGTCCCTACGATTTATTTTGGCTTTGACACTCGTTTGTGATGTCCTGTCAAAATTGACCCTGTTTTAGGTTCAATGTATAACTTTAGGAAATCATTCCAGAGTGCGAAACATTTTCAGGTTTTCAAGCAATAGCTAAATACAAATACAGTTGTTCTCCCATACGCACACAAATACACATACGGAAACCCCACATGGAGTAACCACAAAAGTTTACATGGGAAAATAGTTTAACAAGTTTTCAGAGAAAATCCAGAAACATACTAGGCGCTTAAAAGCGCCATTTTGTTGAAAGGTTAATAAGTTGGCTGCTTCCGGACCCTGATCGTTTTTTTATCAACATAGAAACATGTTTGCAGCAGCGAAAGTCTTAAGGAACATAATGAATTGGGTGTTCATGCATGTTTTTAAAGAGTTTTTAACTACGGTAAAATTAAGTGCCATGATTTGTGTTTGGAAGAGCTAGAATTCCTCACTTGATTAAATATCATAATGTAGTCCCGCATTGTTTCAAAATGCGTATGATGGGGTGTTCAAAATTGAGTATCAAATTATGAAAAAGGCAGTAAATAAATAGATTTATGAGCCGTAACTATTCCTCCATATTTTCGGAAATAAAACGCCCCATGATTGTTCAATTAAGGTCAAAACAAAACAGTGGTAGTCACTTTAAAAGGTACAACAAAGAGGATGTTATTACACGTTGGTGTTATAGCCTGTGCACAGTTGCAAAGGGGTCGGTTCCAATATCAGGTGATCATTATCCCCTGAACAATCCCTGCGAGCTTTTTGCCGTTTGTTTCTATATTGTAGCCAATAAATTGGACTCGCCGTTTCATTTGTCTTTCACATGTGGGTTTATTTCTACTATATAAGATTACCAACAGGTTTTTCTGTATGAAAATTAAGTACACCTTTACATTTTAATGATTTTTTTTCTTTAAACTATAAATATTTAATTTTGTTTGCACTTTAAGCATCATTGCTTTCATGAAATATTTATCTAAATAAGTTGTCGAATTTAAATGACCTATTTGGATAGTTGTATAACAATATTCCCTTAATTCAACCGAATTTATATTTACAACACAATATTGTGTAATGTCCTGTTTGACTAGCCATGTATTATCATGTTTGCGCGTAAATCACTACACTAAAACATTCTTCTATAATCAATTGAGCACTCCAAATCCAACTTTTGAGCTTGCACAATTAGCTCAATAACTCACTGCTATACAAAGAAAATAGAGTGTTATAAATAACGCTTGTTTTTGTTTTGCTTTATGTGAAAAATATATAAATTTATAACATTGTATTGAACATAAATTTTAGTGAGATGATTATTAATTTATTGTTAATTAATATTTACAATACTGTTATTTTGTAATTGTTTTTACCTAACAAGTGTTTCAGTGCCAAAGTGTAGAAAAATATACACACTGCGTCATGATGCTATGTAAAACGTAATCCCTTAAAGACCCCATTATGCCAGTACTAGTAAAGTAATACTAACCATAACCATAGTTGTTTCTTTTACTGTTGATTTATCTAGTTAAATAATACAAATTTAAACTGTCAAATCATTGTATGCTATCTCTATTCCACAAATAAGTCAGTATTTTCTGGTAAAAAGTGATACTGTTAATATTCTAACATTCGGTATTTTGGAGAAAAAAATAATTCATTATTTATCAATTTATTTATTTATTTATTCAATTTATCAATTTGTATCAATTAGTATTGCTGTAAAAATTATGATTTATGTTTTTCAAACTAAAGTAAAATCTAATGTATATTAAACCTATGTATAATATAGTACAACTAAAAAAAGAATGAGTGATTTTGTTATAAAGATGAGGGGAAGTTTGCCCAAAATCCCCAAGGGGTTGTGAAAGTCAGGACGCAATTTTGTAATGAAAGCATTTTAAGATGGAGACCCTCTAGACAATTTAAACACTAACGATTTTAATTGAATTCTCAAAGGATTCTCCTTTTTATCTTGCAACGCTTTAAAAATGCAAAACAAGATTACATTTGCAAGACGTTGCTTGTTTTAGTTTAGCAGTACATGTTTAACAATGTTAATGTGAGAACAACGGCTAAGTGAGGAATGATTAGAGAGCTGACTTTTTTATATTTAATAAGTAAAACTATTACTAAGCGTTTTTGAGGATATTGTGATAAGTTACTCTGGTTGAGCAATGATATTCATAAACTAAACTATTTTTTCTTGAAGAACAGCCGAAGTGTAAATTATATTTCCTACAACCAAACCACATATTACTTTGCGTACTCTCCAAAAACAAATTTAATTTAATATTATTTAATCTTATTATTGGATTATATGTTAACATATTGCTAATTTTTTAAAATTAAGATTACAATTTTAGCATTTAAATCACTTTGTACAGTTTGGGTTGGTTTAGATCTAAATTTTTTAAACATCAAACCTTCATCAACATCAAAATTAACATTCTGATTTTACATAGCAAGCCTTAACATTGAGTTTAAAACACGAAGAAGAGAAAACTCATTGTACCTTATATTCAATTATAAAATCCAGATACTCCTTTTAAACTCTTTAATTATTGTGAATTATGCAGCGTTTACTATTATGTATGTCGTTTACTTGCCACACTTGAAAAAGCAAAATATGTTTATATCGGAAGTGGTGTTTATGATCTATGTTCAATAGATTATTCTAAGAAAATAATGACACGTCCCGTTACTACAACGCGTTATTACTGTACATGATACCTACAATTTACAAGTTAAAATAGTTTAGATTGTTTTACTAGGAGTCACGTTTATACAAAAAATATAAAATTAATAAAACTTTTTATTTTTATTTATATTTACGAATATTTAGAGTGCATTATAATAATTGGCATTATATAATATAAAATATTTTAAAGTTATTATTTGTTTACATCACACTCACCTTTAGATTTTTGTATAACAACAATTTAAAAGAATTCCTACGACCCATGTACGATCATATTGTACATCCGACTAATAGTCCATGCTCTGACTAATAGTCCATGCTCCGACTAATAGTCCATGCTCTGACTAATAGTCCATGCTCCGACTAATAGTCCATGCTCCGACTAATAGTCCATGCTCCGACTAATAGTCCATGCTCTGACTAATAGTCCATGCTCCGACTAATAGTCCATGCTCCGACTAATAGTCCATGCTCCGACTAATAGTCCATGCTCCGACTAATAGTCCATGCTCTGACTAATAGTCCATGCTCCGACTAATAGTCCATGCTCCGACTAATAGTCCATGCTCCGACTAATAGTCCATGCTCCGACTAATAGTCCATGCTCCGACTAATAGTCCATGCTCCGACTAATAGTCCATGCTCCGACTAATAGTCCATGAAATATATCCATTAATACACATTAGAATATATTTTAAGTGGTGTGTAATTTGATCGGGGCGTGATCAAGTTTTAAAACTAATGGCGTCTATTAGCAAAAAAAAAACAAAAAAAAAACTGACTGGATGTCCTATCTATTACTATAACTGTTTACCTACAGAAATGCGCTAACAATTAAACGAATACTATTCATTGAGCCCAGAGGTGTAATCATAACTGGAGTAATCAACAATGGTAAAACCGAAGATAAAACTATTGAAGGGGATTTGGAATTATGACAATTAGTTCTCCATGAAAACTGAGGCAGATTAGCTACACCAGTTATCATGCAACGGGAAATTCTAAAGGCACTATGCCATATTAAAGACACTAACATAACACCAGGAACATAACAGCCTCATGATAGTATATTTATATATATCTTACGTACTGTTTTCACCGTTATACACAAATTAAACTTTTAGCATTGCTTATATTTAGTATACATATTCAAGGAAAACGACTCTTCTATACTTTAATATGCCACGAAATTCTGTAGATTAACATATGAATGATGACAACGTGTGAGCCTCTAACAGCATTAGAACACAGAGAGTTGTGAGGGCCATCTGGGGCGGAGTTACGGAGTAACAGTCGCATTGCTCGCCCCTCCCCCAACTTATATGATCCCACACCCTTCATCAGAATAATGGGATCATCATTTCACACATATCCCTTGTAAAAAATAATGTTGTGTTATTAAAGTGAAATTTTCCTTTGTTTAAATTATACTTAATTTTAGTTTCTAATTGTTTCACTGAACAGTGAATGTTATAGTTGTGAAGTAACTAAATGTAAAAAATAGGTTAGTATTAGGCCTAATGTAAAAAAATCTGTAATTAAGAATTAATTTTACAAATAATTAATCTTTTCGTTTTTTTATTTCCCTCTTTCATTGGGTCTCCAATTCTCACCTGCAGGAAATAGTGCTGTGGTTGATCGAAAAAAGGTGTATTCCATAAAATGATCTTTTCCAATTATCCTAATTATTTTTAACTTTCTTCCATATGTTTTTTACCCACTTTAAATAAAGGTTTTAGATAAAAAAATCATGCTTAGTAAATTGTCGTTTATTAGTACAATTTACGTGATCATAAATATATCCCAGTAAACTTGATACATTATCGTGGAATACTTACAAAACGCATACAACTAACTATAAATACGTTTGAGTATGTAGTACATCAGACATTACCGATTTAAGATTGTAAATGAATCTTTGTATTGCTTCGCAATAAAAAAAGCACTTCCTTATTAAAACGGAAGGAAGGGAATCAATAACCACTGAATGTAATATCGTTGTGAGCAGTTGCTTGCTACAATATCAGGTGATCATTAACCACCAGTGAACATTCTCTCTCGAGGCTCAACAGCGATTGATTTTGTATCACGGATAATAAATTGTTCTTTCCATTTTATTTGTCTTTCATATTTATTACAATTCGAGTTTCTGTTATATTTGTTCATCTCATATAAGCCAAATACCACTGATTCATTATCGTTATATCTAAGAAACCTTAATGAGTGTGAAGCTGAAACTTGGCATGGTTGTTCATCTTATACCTTAGATGTGCAATAAAGGCTGGGCTTTGCGAAACTCTCTCAGGGCTCTGCTCCTCAGTTAGTCAAAGTTCCCACATTGTTTTCATAGACGTAAAATGTTTATTGGATTATATTTGCCAGCTAATGATTTAAGAATATTAATTCTATAAACAGATGGTGTAATGTATAATAAAAACATTTAGTGACGATTGATTACAAAGAAACCAGCAGTTAGAGAGGCCATTTTGTTTGTATATCTATATATCTATAAATATTTACCAAATAACACTCAATAACTAACTAACTTAGTTATCACTGGTATATAAAAAACTACAGTGCTTATAAAACAGAAATTTTGGTAGTTTGACTCATGTTTAGGATGTACAATAAGAATAAGATTAACAAAATAGTGGAGGAAAATTTTTGGCGATCTTTTGGACATTACTGGATATTTTGAGCTGGAGTTTGGTAGAAACTTAGCTTCATAATACATCAGCGCAAACCTTATGCGTATTTCCGTTCCAAAATCTTTCAGAGCTCCGCCTGCCCGACATCAAAACACAGAGAGTTGATGATTTAACAATTTTTTACGCCTATTTATCGAAAGGCTCTGTACCCGGGTGGTCAAGGTTTCCATATTATTCTTAATGACAAAATATTTAAATTGTTTTGACAAGATTGGAAGTGTAAACTGATGTAGTTTTTCGAAAAGCTAATATGCCAGGGTAAAAAATCCAATTCCAGTTCTGCAAATATTTTAGGGCTCCACACCCCTGATTTATGATTTACTCACTCATCACTAATTATAAAATTTCCAATCTAGCTATAAAACCGAAAATTGGTGCACGAACTTTTTAGGTCTAAAATAGGAAATGCAAATGTTTTAGACCGATTTTACCGTAGACTCATATTTATAAGCACAAAATAACAACTGGGCTTGAGATCAGTTTCGTAATTCAAATTTTGTTTCAGATTTTTTATTTCCTGGCAAAGTTATGTTACTTCGTGAAGGATTTGAAACCTTTTGAAGCAATACATATTGAATCCCGTCTTCTAGGAATGGTACTTAGTATTTTTTCCCCGTTTAACCTGTTTATAGCAACCTTGTTACCAAACAAAATAGTGACGCCATATTATTAAAATAGTTTAAAATAACATAAACTAAACATTTTATCAAAACCATATTTAATTGCTAATATTATATGGATAAAACACGGGATGTCAAATTTGTTTGATCCTTTGTTTTCTTCTTTGTAATACCCAGGGTTGTTTTCCAACTGTAACTGTGTGAGTATGCTACTGCTATAACCATTAGAATCATGTTTTAACTGTTGTCTATATCAGGTACAATGTGGTTATCAATTATTACTGTATATTACGTTTTGTTATCAGTTTCATAACGAAATTTAATACTATAAAAAAATGCGAAGATTTTGTCAAAATTATCTGGTGTACTTTTTGTTGAGTTAGGTAACATTTTCTTTTTCAGGTAAACAATTTTGTCAGCAATTAGATCTTAAATTGACCTTACGACATAAGGTCATAACGTTGAAACTAGTACCTGTTCCTTGTTAAAATACAATAATCCAAATTAATCGTAAAATGTTTTGGCTAATTTGATGTATCAATTACTATATTTCCCACAATACGCCAATTTCTACATCGGTCAATGTAAAGAAAGTTGGTGTATTGTTGAAACCTCTTAAACAAATTTTAAATTATATAAAATAAATTAGGTTCAGAGCAATGTGTGATGTGATTAAATTAAATAATAACAAATGTTTTACTTATAGTCCGTTTTTTTTTAATAAAAACTGTTACTCTTAATTTATTTTATACAAATGACTACTAAAAGTGTCCAAAATATTAATACGTAACTGTTATCAAAAATGTTACAAGTAGTGGGCATTTGGGGCTTCTGGGCCAAGTGATTGACAGCTTCCGGTCACGTGACCGGAAGTGCTGAGTCATGAAAGACGTCATCTGAGGCTGAGCCAGTGATGTAGGCGGTTTTGTGACGTAATGAGTGAAAGTTCAAAGTTCAAGGTCACTGGGAGGTAATTTTAAAAAAGTACTACCTCGCACTCGTAAAATCCGATTGTGATTCGATAGTTGTCATTCGATAAAATATCGAATGAAAACAATCGAATGAAGCAATCGAATGAAACTAGTGCGAGGTAGTACTAATACAAATATTACTTTATTTTATTTACAATAATTCATATTACAAATATTACTTTATTTACAATAATTCATGTTTACAATAGTTCCCCGTTGTTCGTTGTCATCGATGTTGTTGATCCGGACGAGTTGCGGCCATCAATTTGCTTTCTGAAGAAAGACGGTAGATACTTCGTTCCCTGCGCAGAGTCCATGTTGTGTTTTTGACACCTATCTGTTCTGTTAGGTGTTTGCATTTCATTGCTGTCAGGAGGAAAGAATACGTGACGGCAATGAAATAGAAACATCTATCAGACCTTGAGTGAAATGATATTGTTATTTTGTGAAGAGCGTCTCGGAGAGCTCGATGTTCACCGTTCGAGAGCCGGAGGTGTACTGACTATTCGCTAGCTAGCGTTTTTGGTATCAAACAAAATGGTGGGGGTAAAAGTGTAGTAGAACGAAGCAGATGGTGGACAGCAGATGGGCGGCGGCAGGTGGCAGGCGGCAGGTGGCAAGTGTGCGGCAGATGGTAGTCCCCCACTACACCAGTCCCCCACTACACCAGTCTCCCCACCAAGTTTTACATCGCACAATAACTAGTTTACATGTGTTAGTTAGGGTTTAGCTCTTAGACTGTCAAGACCTTACCTCCGTAACTAAAAACCTCAATAATGTTTGCGCTTCAACGCTGTATAAGTATAACAGCTACTATGATCTAAACCGGTGCATGTATTCATATGGTTCTTTTTGCGTAGCAAACAACTGGTTAAAAGTGTTTCAACTTCAATTATTCTTCGACGAAACCGCTCATTGTCCACTAAAAGTGTAGACCTTCTGTCTTCATCGTCAGGGAAGTAGAAAGTAGTGTTAAGGGGACTACTGAAGGTCACCTTCCTCATGTTCCTGTAAAACTGCGACATTTTTCAGACCGTCTAGGTAGATGTTCATACGACAAGAGCTGGAAGAATAATGATGTAGCGTTATCGTGTATAATAGGCATCTACCCCCACCACAACGTTACCTTGTCCTTCAAACCATCGTTTTTACGCCACGGATGCTATACTGTTGGTTAGATTTAAATTTAAATTGCACCTACTTGTTCGCCTTGTCAAGCTGCGTAATTGAAGTACCCACATGTTAGACCTTGAACCAAAAACAAAGAAGTTATTTAGGTTTGTCCTTGAAAATAGTTGTTTTTTCGCTGTTGCTGCTATACCCTTTGTTGGATCTGAATTCTGTTTGCACCAACTTGTTCGTCTGATCAATCCGCGTAATTTGAGTACCCACTTAATATATTTTAAACCGTAAATAAAGAAGTTATTTAGGCTTGCCCTTGAAAATAGTTGTTTTTCGCTGTTGCTGCTATACCCTTTGTCGGATCTGAATTATGTTTGCGCCAACTTGTTCGTCTGATCAATCCGCGTAATTTGAGTACCCACATGACATACTTTGCACAAACTGTGTACCCCCCCCCCCTTTTTTGGGTCATGTTCAAGGTCAAGGTCAAGGTCAAGGACCTTGGGACTTAGAAATTTTCACAAAGTGGGCTGCACACAAACATAAAACTAATAGTCTCCTGCCTATGTACAGGCCAAGTCCCTAACTTGAAATGCTTAGGGTGGTCCTGAAAAGGACCGTTTGTGTTTGAAGGAGATGGTGGATAAGGAGCGGTGAGCGGTAGTCAGTGTTTATTTTTCCTTTGTAACCCACTTTACTTGTCCCTTCTGCCGTACTAAAATCAAGTCGCACTTGGTCTCAGGAGGTGGCAGAGTGGACCTTGGAAGGTGGACCTTGACGTAACGGCCGCCGCCAAAGAGGTGTTGGAGTAGGTACTCATCATCGCTGATCTTCCCCACAAGTAGATACTCCACGTTTAATTTCAACTGCGCAAACTTGACGGCGACAGACTCCAGCGGCGTTACCAACTCGGTAAGTTTCACCGTAGCCGTCCTCTTCATTATCTCCTCAACAGTTGGTGGCGGCGATGAAGGTCGAAGCGATGAAGGGCGAGGTGATAGCGATGGTGAAGATGCAGTGGACGTCGAAGGCCGTTGGTCGAAGTAAAGTGGGTGGTTTCGAAAATTCTTCCGTATGCAAGATTTAAAAGAACTAGGTCTTTTGAATCCGCTCCTTTTTTCCGAAGACTTCTTCAAAGTCTCCTTCAAACGTTGCAGTTTCTCGGGTGTAATGGGAGAAAACATAGCGCAGAGGTGTATTCAGTTCGCAAGGCAAAGCTGGAATGAGGTACCAGACGGAGCAAAGCGGGTCGCCAAGTGTAACCGTGACATTTCCATATACGGGTAGAAAGCTAAAAACCGGTCTACATCCGGTTCCCCTTCCCCCGTGACGACACAACCCCCCCCCCTTTGGGTCATGTTCAAGGTCGCACCCCCCCCCTTTTTGGGTCATGTTCAAGGTCACCCCCCCCGTGACGTAACATCCCCCCTTCCGCTTCGGTGACGTAACTTTGCCTTTATAAGCGGGAGCAGTCCGCAGTCTCGTCGCAGTAGCTTGCCGCCCGCTGTTTGGGTATACGTCCCAGTGGGTTGCACTCTGCTGCAGCGTAGGTCTGTTAAGTGTGCGTTGGGCCCGACGCGCAATTAAGAGATCCGCGCCCTTGCATGTTTAGTTACTTTGTTAAGCATGTTAGATAACGCTTGTAGTTTGCTGCTAGGTAATGTAGTTAGTCTAATATATGTTAGTGTTTGGTATCGGTTTGAAGTGTCTTATTTACTAATGAAATATGTACTCCCGGCCCTACAGGTCCCTCAACAACCTTGGTCAAAACTTGGGTTCGCAGCAGCCTGACGCCGGGTGTTTTGGTCTACGTCCCACCGGGTTTCAGTGATACTGTTGACCTTTGCAAAACCGACCTTGGTTGTTCTTGTAAAAGTAACGTTAACTGATTAATTTTGTTTACATAGTTGATGGTAAAGTCTTTATTTTCAAAGTAATGTATCTTGCTTCTCATCCTTTTCCTAACCCCTCTAAGGTATGGCGCGCAAACCGACCTTGTGTCAATACGGCGCGTAAACCGGTTGACATTTCCCATCTTAGCCTGAGAAAACTGTGTAAAATATAAAGTCAGTCTCTTGTTTAAAATCAGTCTCTTGTTTGTTGTCTTTTGTCCCCTTCCCAAATACAGAGCGGGGAATAGAGCAGTATGTTATGCTCTATTCCCCGCTTTGGCTTCATGTTCAGATGACCTTGGGACTTAGAAAATTCACGTACAAAGCGGGGAATAGATCGGTTTGTGGTCCAAGTGAGAATCAATTACTGCTCTATTCCCCGTTTCAATAATATGACCAAACGACCTTGACCCACTTCGGGACTTAGAAAATCCTCGTATTGTAATATATCCCCCCCCCTGACGTAACATCCCCCCTTCCGCTTTGGTGACGTCACTTTGCCTTTATAAGCGGGAGCAGTCCGCAGTCTCGTCGCAGTAGCTTGCCACCCGCTGTTTGGGTATACGTCCCAGTGGGTTGCACTCTGCTGCAGCGTAGGTCTGTTAAGTGTGCGTTGGGCCCGACGCGCAATTAAGAGATCCGCGCCCTTGCATGTTTAGTTAGTTTGTTAAGCATGTTAGATAACGCTTGTAGTTTGCTGCTAGGTAATGTAGTTAGTCTAATATATGTTAATGTTTGGTATCGGTTTGAAGTGTCTTATTTACTAATGAAATATGTACTCCCGGCCCTACAGGTCCCTCAACAACCTTGGTCAAAACTTGGGTTCGCAGCAGCCTGACGCCGGGTGTTTGGGTCTACGTCCCACCGGGTTTCAGTGATACTGTTGACCTTTGCAAAACCGACCTTGGCTGTTCTTGTAAAAGTAACGTTAACTGATTAATTTTTGTTTACATAGTTGCTGGCAAAGTCTTTATTTTCAAAGTAATGTATCTTGCTTCTCATCCTTTTCCTAACCCCTCTAAGGTATGGCGCGCAAACCGACCTTGTGTCAATACGGCGCGTAAACCGGTTGACATTACCCATCTTAGCCTGAGAAAACCTTGTAAAATATAAAGTCAGTCTCTTGTTTAAAATCAGTCTCTTGTTTGTTGTCTTTTGTCCCCTTCCCAAATACAGAGCGGGGAATAGAGCAGTATGTTATGCTCTATTCCCCGCTTTGGCTTCATGTTCAGATGACCTTGGGACTTAGAAAATTCACGTACAAAGCGGGGAATAGATCGGTTTGTGGTCCAAGTGAGAATCACTTACTGCTCTATTTCCCGTTTTAATAATATGATCAAACGACCTTGACCCACTTCGGGACTTAGAAAATCCCCGTATTGTAATATATATTTACTCGTTACAACATTATTACCCCCACCGTATAACACTTGCACTCCCCACCACTATCAGTATGTATAAAAGAGGGTCCCCCAGCACTAGTAAAATCATTCTTCCTCTTGTGCTGTTATACCTCACACCATGGCACACATTAGGAAGCAGACACAACCTCTCAAATTGAAACCTTCTGCTTCGTCTTCGCCCGCCTCTACCACTCCGTCTTCTGCGGTTCCATCCATTCTTCGGACAGCCCTGATGTTAGCTAACATCGTCCCGGAGAACTGTCCACCACTACCTGCTGCGTCAACGACTTACACAAGTCCTTCACCTCTTCCGTCAACTTCTCGTGCTGTTTCTCCAAGTCCTTCACCTCTTCCGTCAACTTCTCGTGCTGTTTCTCCAAGTCCTTTGTCAACGTCTCGTGCTGTTTCTCCAAGTCCTTCTACATCTTCAAGTTGTTCTACATGTTCATCAAAGTCTTCCAAATCGTCTGCTTCTTCATCCTCATCAACATCAAGTTCGAGACCAAGCCAACCAGCCACCCAATCATCTTCTCCAACCAGACCTTCAGTAATCTGCACATATACTTCATCTCCTTCAGAGAAATTTAAACAACTTAAATCTGTACAAAGGATGTGCATGCTTCCTGCACAACAATGTAATTATATATTCAAAAAAGGTGCTAAGAAAGGTGAACGCTGTGTTAAACGTTGTATTTTAAATGAAGAAACGTGCAGTCTTCATTTAAAATTAAACCATGGCGCATCTCCTTCTTCACCACGTGCAACAGTGGTGCCAATTAAAATTCGAATTAACAGGCTTTGTAAAAACAAACGGTACTTCTTTGTTAAAATAAAGGACTTTGCAAAGGTGTTGGTTCAATGTGAAGGTAAACTGTACTATGTAGAGTTACCTAGAGCCATGGACCTCCACGTCAAAAAACCTACCCACAAGGACTATTTAATTCGAAATGATACAGGTATCACTGTGTGGAAATCATTAAAATAATAATATAAATAAAAAGACCAAAAGTTTATTCCAAATTAAATAAAGCATTTTTTCCAAATTAAAAAAAAAGTGTGGACAACCTATTTACAATTTGTAGCATATGCTGCAGAGTGTAAATAAGTTGTCCACACTTTTTTTTGCAATGTTACAACGACCTTGACCTAGATAACGGACTTGGATAATTTACACTAAGTCAAAGATAAACTTAAAAGGAAAAAGGAGAAATATTATACTAAAGTCATTATTCAACAGTAAAGAGGGTAGGGGGTAAGCGGGTATTTAAGCGAGCGATTCGGAATATAATTATTAGTTGTATCATCATGAGCGTCAACAGCAACACATGGGGAAAGGAAATTAACGAAGAGGAGTTGTACGCAATTGCTGAGGCTGCAGAAATGACTGAAGTTTTTAAGATTAATAAGGTTGCGGAGAATGATGCTCAGTCACATCCGCAACAAACTACATCATCGATGCAGTCTACAACGCAGCAACCAAGACCCTATCATGTTATCCTGGAGGAGTATAATGAGGCGATGAGGTACGCCTTTACTAAGTGGTGTGGTCAACCGCGTTCTCCTGAACAATGGGAGGAGCATGATGCAGACTTTCGCCTGGTTGCAGACTTAGAACTTGAGCTTCAAAGAACAAAGGCTGCTCAATAGTGAGAAGAGTTATTGTTTACTTTAAAATACAGAGCGGGGAATAGATCAGTTTGCGGTCCAAGTGAGAACCACTTACTGCTCTATTCCCCGTTTTGGCAACTTGTTTAGATGACCTTGGGACTTAGACAATTTTCGTTTGGTAAAAAACAACATTGAAATATATGTTGTTTTTCAACATATATTCCCCCCCCCACTTCCATTGGGTATAAAAGAGACACCTTATCGATGGTAAAATTAGTCTGCTGCTTGTATTCGCCCACCTCAGACACCATGGAGCACATCACTGTTTCATCTTCTGCTGCCCCATCGATACTTGTCCAGGCTATGATTCTATCCAACATTTTTCCAGAGACTAGTAATACTTCGCCAAACTTAAACTCGAGATCTTTCAAAACCGAGAGAAACAATGCTAGTTCTCGGAAAATGAGAACAAAGATCGCTGACCGTTATAAAGTATTAAGAAGCATATTACCATCCTCCAATCCGTATGATTCTAAATTAACCACTATACAAAAGACAATAAAATACATTGCAAACCTACAATCGCAGCTTCAAGAACCGTCCTCAATTCACAAAGAAGTTTTACACAACCCTCCACCTTTTGAATCCGTTTTTCTTAAAGAGGATGAGTTAGCGGACCAACATTTTTTCGCTGAAGAACCTTCAGCTTACAAACAAATCTTCCTTATGGATGAAGATCAGGACGAGTAACTATCTTAAAACTAAAGTACTTTGAAATACAAAGCGGGGAATAGATCAGTTTGAGGTCAAAGTGAGAACCTCTTACTGCTCTATTCCCCGTTTTGGCAATATGTTCAGACGACCTTGACCCACTCACAGACTTAGAAAATCTGCGGATAGGATAGAAAAATAAAACTGTTAAATAAAACTTTCCTTCTCTACTACCTACCCCCACTCTACTACCTACCCCCCACTCTACTACCTACCCCCACTCTAATGGTATAGGTAAGCGGGGTATTTAAGCGGCCGCTCCAGAACTTAGTAATTAGTCAGCTATGGACAGTCAAGCTGGATCATCCAACTTACATAGAGAGCCTAGAAATGTTCGAGAGCAGAAAAGGGTGCTAAAAGTAAATAAAGCATACAAGATACTACAATCAAAATTACCATTTGCTAGTCCAAAAATGTCAAGATTATCAATTATACAACACGCGACAAAATACATTAAAACTTTACAAATGGAGTTGGAAAAACCATTGACTTCGCCTCAACTGCCTGATCAACCAATCTCCAACTCAACCCTTAAAGAAGTTTTTCTTGATGATGGTGATGTTGCAATAGAAAAAATTCTTAATGAAATTGTAACATTCGAAATTGATCAATTTGTTTCAACTGACTAAAGATGGTTTGGAAATACTGAACGGAAGAATACAGAACGGGGAATAGATCAGTTTGCGGTCAAAGTAAGAACCACTTACTGCTCTATTCCCCGTTCTGGCAACTGGTGTAAATGACCTTGGGACTTAGAAAATATTCGTTTGATGAAAAATAATGAAAGATCTTCTTATTTCTTACAACAACAACAATATCCTTTCCTAACCCCCACCACCACCTAAACTAAGTATAAAGGAGGTTCTCCATCGTTGGTAAAAATTAGTACTATCGATGATGTGATGAAACTTACATCAATAACAAAACGGTTTGAAATCGAAAGGCGACTAATAAAAGTAGACGTAATTCCACAAGATCTTCGTTCGGCAATGTTGACCATCGAATATGTTAAAGATGAATCTACAACTGAAGATCCCTATTGTTTTATGAAATTTTTAGTTGATCGAGATGCAATGTGTACAATCCGATTTCACATCCGAGTTTAAAATATATTAAATTTTCCTGTTGGAGAAAATTGTCCTTCTTAAAAACAAAGCGAGGAATAGATCAGTTTATGGTTTAAAATGAAATCATTTACTGCTCTATTCCCCGTTTTGGCAAATATGTTCAATGACCTTGACCTAAATACAGAACTTTGTAGCCTCCAGCTACGATAGTAAATATAAAATGTAAAAAATAGAAAACTTAACGTAATACGTACCCCCACCACTTTTGCTAGGGTATAAATAGAGGGGCATTTGCAGTGTTTTTCATTATTGCGTTGACCCTTGTGGAGATCACACCTACATTATGCATCGCTGCAATATTTGTAAGACTTTATTTAAGGATGAATTTCTTTTAATAATTCATAAGGAACTAAAACATAACAACAACCATGATGAAGAATATGAAGAAGAAGAATTGAAGGAAATAGATCAAATGTTAGCCCAACACCAACATTCCAGACCAAGTGTTATTCAATATGCACCATCAACAACAGCTGCATCGAATTCTACGTCTGCTCTGTCTACACTTCACCGTCCTTCAACATCAATAGCTGCATCGTTTTCTACGCCTGCTATGTCTACACTTCATCATCCTTCAACATCAACACCATCGACTTCTACGCTTGCTATGTCTACACTTCACCATCCTTCAACATCAACACCATCAACATCGACTTCAACGCCTGCTATGTCTACACTTCACCGTCCTTCAACATCAACAGCTGCTATGTCTACTCTTCACCGACCCTCAACATCAACAGCAGTAGATGTGGAACTACACGCTCAAGCACTACCTGGTAAGGCAGTAACACATTTTAAAATTGACAACGTAAAATTACAACTTGAAAACTTTTTACATAACGCCAAAGAATTAGTAACCAAAACACTAAAGAATGAACAAAAAAGATTAAATTTTATCAAATTTGGACTGTTGCTAGATGCCATATTCACTAACATTCAAAACGAAACATCACCAAGAGGTTTCATGACAAAAAACCGAACCATCGTGGACGCGTCAGATATTGAAAAGATCGTAACAGAATGTATTGAGGAACTTTTGACGAAACTACAAGAGCATGAAGGAAGAGGATCTGGATGGACTTTATTAAGTATAACAAGTCTGGATGTTAGAGTTCATAAACACGGTTATGGAATGAGAGGAAGTAGCTATATCCCTCTACCTCAAAAAATTATGAATACCAAATCCTGTATTAACGTGCAAAATGAAAATAATGAATGTTTTAAATATGTTATGTTGGCCAAATATGTAAAAAACCATCCGGAAAGACCAAGTCAAGCATATGAAGAAGTTCAACACAAGTATAATTTCCAGGGAATGACTTACCCTGTTGCAATTACTGATATATCAAAATTTGAAAAGCAAAATCCGTCGGCTTCAGTCAACATATTTGGTTTGGATTCGTCAAATAATGTGTATCCCTTGCGCATAACATCGAATGAGCGCAACAATCATACTGACCTGTTATTAATCAATAAAGGAGAGATATCACATTACGTGTATATAAAAGATTTTGAAGGGCTCGTATGTAAACAGTTAACAAAACATAAAAGTAAAATCACAACATGTAAGAGATGCTTTTGCCACGTGAGCAAACCATTAAGAAGAGGAGGTACAGAATGGTTAGTAGAACATCAAAGGTTATGTAGTGGAAACTATGAGGTAAGAATTAAATTGCCACATCCCAGCAGAGCGCAGATAAAATTTGATAAAGTAAATCACCAATACCCTGTTCCATTTGTTGTGTACGCGGATTTCGAAGCATCCTTACTTCCAATTGAACAACAAGAAGAGGATATCACAAAAAGAAGCAAATATCAAAAACATGCACCAAACAGTTATTGTATACTAACAAAATCCACGTTGTCTGAAGAACATCTTCAAGAATTTGGACTATCATCTGCTCCGAAGATTTATCGTGGTGAACAAGCAGCGAAACACTTTGTAGATAAGTTGTATTACATTGCCTCCAAGGTGGAAGAAATCTACAAAATTAAAATACCGATGCAGCCTATGGATGAACACCAACTTCAACATCACAATTTGGCAACAACATGTTATCTGTGTAATAACCTATTTACACCAGAAAACGTTAAAGTGCGTGACCACGACCATCTTACCGGAGCCTACAGAGGTGCAGCCTGTAATGCTTGCAACTTAAATTACAAAGTTCCATCTTTTATACCTGTTGTTCTACATAACCTTAGTGGATATGACTCTCATTTCATAATCCCGGAGTTAGGAAGAGATGATGGAGCAATAGATGTTTTGGCAACAACAATGGAAAAATTTATAAGCTTCTCTAAAAAGGTTGGCAAAATAAAACTTAGGTTTATTGATTCGTTTAGATTTATGCCTTCTAGCCTAATGAAATTAACTGAGAATTTAAAAAGAGAAGATCTAATAGAAACAAGCAAAATTGTAGCCAGTAGTAAAATGGATCTGGTTCTTAGAAAAGGAGTCTTCCCCTACGATTACATCGATGGACTGCATAGATTTAATGAAACATCACTTCCTCCACCAGAACAATTTAAGAACAAACTTAATGATTCGGAGATTTCACTTGAAGACTATCAACACGCATGTCGAGTATGGAACGAGTTGGATATGAAGACTTTAGGAGAATACTCAGACTTTTATGTAAAACTTGACGTGACTCTTCTCTGCGATGTTATGGAAGAATTCCGAAGAACCTGTTTTGCAGCATACGGTTTAGACCCTCTACATTCATATACATCTCCAGGACTAGCTTGGCAAGCAATGCTGAAAGAAACAAAATGCAAACTCCAGCTGTTAACAGATATAGATATGGTTTTAATGGTTGAGTCGGGTGTTAGAGGTGGATTAACTCAAAGCGTGACGAGACATGTTAAAGCCAACAACAAATATCTACCTGACCATGATCAAGAGAAACCTTCAACGTACTTGGGATATTTCGACGCGAATAATCTGTATGGATGGGCCATGTCGAACCCACTTCCATTTGACAACTTTAAATGGGTTGATCCCGACTGTATTGGCGATATTTCACAAATTCCAAAACAAGGAGATACCGGATATATTTTGGATTGCGACTTTGAGTATCCAGAACATTTACACGATCTTCATTATGACCTTCCACTCCTTGCAAGAACAGAAATTTCACCAACTGGAAAACACCCCAAATTAATGATGACCCTTAACAATAAACAACGATACGTAGCTCACTATTGGGTTGTTCAACAAGCTATCGAATTAGGTTTACGTCTTACTAAAATTAATAGAGCTGTAGAATTTTCCCAATCGTGCTGGTTGAAACCATACATAGACTCGAATACTACCAGAAGAGCAGCCGCTACATCAGCCTTTCAAAAAGACTTTTTTAAATTGATGAACAATGCGATATTCGGTAAAACATTGGAAAACAAAAGAAGACATAAAAATGTAAAACTTGTTACAGATCCGAACAAACTACAGAAACTCGTACAACAGCCAAATTTTGGAACATCTATAATTATTAACGAAAATCTTGTAGCTGTATCTATGAAGAAAACAAGTGTGAAGATGGATCGTCCTTTGTATATAGGAATGTCAATCCTGGATATCTCCAAGACTCATATGTACGATTTTCATTACAAAAAGATGGTCACCTTTTATGGACGGGAAAACATCGGCATCTCCTACATGGATACAGACGCTTTTATATATTGGATAATTACTAACGATATGTATGAAGATCTTCGGACATTTGATTACAAAAACGACTTTGACTTTTCCGACTATCCAAAAGATCATCCAAACTACGACAATGACAGAAACAAAAAAGTGCTTGGCAAATTTAAAGATGAAGCCAATGGTGTTATACTTCAAGAAATTGTTGCACTAATGTCAAAATTATATTCTTTACAACTAAATGAAAACCAAGTCATTAAGAAAGCTAAAGGAGTAAAAAGTTTGTATTTAAAGAAGAATGTGCATTTTAATCACTATAAGAAATGTTTATTTGAAGATCAAGATATAACAGCAAAATTCAACACGATCAGAAGTTTCAACCATCAGCTGTACAGTGTGACGGAGGTAAAAAAAGCTCTTTCTTCAAATGATGACAAACGCCACATCCTTGCAGACAACATCCACACTCTACCATTCGGTCACTACTCCCTCAACCCTATTGACGAGTAACCCTTTCATCGTCCTACATCCCTTTTCCTTTTCCTTTCCGTATAAAAGGGGGAACACAGCAGTATTTTGCTGTGTTCCCCCTTTTATACATTAGTTTAGAATGACCTTGACCTATATAAGCAGATTTATACAAAAGAATATTTAATACCATATCAGCTGTCTTCGTGAAACCATCATGTCAGACCTAAAGGAGAAGATTATTGATGAACTACACAAACCTGCAAGAATAAAGTTTCCAAGAAGAAATACTGTTATAAAAGGGATAAATGATCTATATCAAGCGGATTTAATTGAAATGCGACCGCATAGCAGAATAAACAAAGGATTTAAATATATACTCACAATTATTAATTGTTTTACAAAAGTTGCAGACGCTTTGCCTCTAAAGGACAAGACTGGTAAAAGCGTAACAGAAGCCATGGAAATAGCCATAAAAAGAGATAAAAACAAAATTAAACATTTACAAACTGATGATGGAACAGAATACTTTAATACAAACTTTGCACAGTTAATGAATAAATATAAAATAAATCATTATTCTACAAATTCAGAGAAAAAAGCAGCTATTGTAGAAAGATTCAATAGAACCTTAAAAGGAGCACTGTATAAACAATTTTCAAAAAGAGGTTCTTACGTATGGTATGATGTTTTACCACAATTAATAAATGATTATAACAACAGGTTTCATAGAACTATTGGTATGAAACCTAACAAAGTAAATAGAAGAAATGCAAAAGATGTATTAAAACGCATAAAGAAAAATACAAAGCCTAAAGTAGAAAAAATGCAGCCAAGAAAATTTAATGTAAGTGATAAAGTACGGATTAGTAAATATAAGGGAGTGTTTACCAAGAAATACCTTCCCAATTGGACAAATGAAGTTTTTACAGTGTATAAAGTGCAACCGACTGTACCTGAAACGTATATCTTAAAAGATAACAAAGGAGATTTGTTGCAAGGTGCATTTTATGGACATGAAATGTTAAAGTCAACAGTAGGTGATGTATATCTTGTTGAAAAAGTGTTACAAAGAAAAAAGGACGCAGTTAAAGTGCGGTGGTTAGGGTTTAACAAAACTGAGGATTCATGGATACCTATAAAGGACTTGGTTTAATGCAAGCAACTCATTTCATCGTTAACCTTTGAGCAGGATGGAGATTATTCACCATAAAGATCGATTCAATATTAATAACATAGATGATTTAACTGTGGATAACGTTAAAATCAACAATGGTAAACACGGTAGTTTACTTCCAAACACTGTTCGATGTATAGTAAGTGGCCCCTCAAACTGCGGAAAGACCAATGTTGTCTTTAATTTGATCACTAATCCGCAGGGATTAAGGTTTAATAACCTATATATTTTTTCAAAGTCTCTACATCAACCAAAGTATCAATTGCTGGATAAAATCCTATCTGATGTGTCTGATGTTAATTTTTACAAATTTAACGCTAGTGATAGCATTATGCAACCAAACGAAGCGAAACCGTATTCTGTATTTATATTTGACGATGTATCTTGTGAAAATCAGGATACTATTAGAAACTACTTTACCATGGGAAGACATAATAACATCGACAGCATATATATAGGACAAACTTATAGCAAAATTCCAAAACAACTTATCAGAGATAATGCAAATATTCTAATTGTATTCAAACAAGATGATACTAACCTAAAACATATATATAACGACCATGTGAATGCGGATATGTCATTTGAAAAGTTTAAAGAGCTTTGCGGAAAAGCATGGGCGGAAAAGTATGGATTTTTGGTTATTTTGAAAGATCAAGCTATAAAAGATGGTCGTTATAGAATAGGTTTTGATAAATTTGTTTTAATACACTGATTAGCGGTATTACTGTACAAGTCGTCAAGGTGTGAAGATGGTTAACCAGGAAAACCTATTAAAGGAAATAAAATCACTTAGTGATTCTATTAGACAAAAAAACCGAGCTTTAAAATCAGGTATAAATGAAAGAGAGCAATTTTTAGAAACAACATTCAAACCTGTTACTGAACCTTTAAAGCGATTAGCACAAAATATGGAAAAACCTTCAATTCGCTTCGAAGGAGACAAAATGCTACCAATTTCCAAATATGAAGAAGAATTTCAGAATGATGAAAGTTTTGACCAGTTACAAACATCTGAAGAAAGCGACGAGTATGAAGAAAGCGGAGATATAGGAGATTTAAGGGAAAAGAACATTGCAGGAGATACAAGTACAGAAGATACAAGTGCGGAAGATACAAGAGCAGAAGAAGAGGATATCAACCCATCCAACTTAAGCAAATTAGGCACAGATATTATGTTTAAAGGAACACTTGGAAGAAAATATACATTAAAAATGTTACATGGCACACATGCTAATCGAAATTATCATACATATGGAGCTAGAATAGAGGATAAAGGATTAATGATTGGAGATAGAAAGTTAGATATAAACGAAAATGATGATATAGTTATTGGTGATAAGAAATATAAAGGTACAACAGGTTTGTTTGAACTCATCTTTAAAAATAATCCT
This sequence comes from Allygus modestus, assembly GCA_963675035.1. Classification (NCBI taxonomy): domain Eukaryota; kingdom Metazoa; phylum Arthropoda; class Insecta; order Hemiptera; family Cicadellidae; genus Allygus; species Allygus modestus. The sequence goes on from OY776114.1 coordinate 134,018,019, forward strand.
GGTAAATATACTAAAAAGGATTTACAATTGTTTAAAAATATACTAGAGTATACAAATGCACATAGAAAAAAATATTCCAAAGACCTACCTATTCATAGAAACAGGTCAATAAAATACACAAACATTATATCTAGTCTTTTCCCCTCGAAATCAAATAAAGCTCCAATTAAAAGAAGAGCTTTATCTTCTGCTGAATTAAATGTTTTGCATAAAAAAAGAAAAACAACTGATCTTACTACATCTGGAAGGGGATTATTGAAAAATTTGTATAAAACCAATATAATATATTACAACGATATAAATAAGTTAGTTGATCGAATGAGGTTATTACATGAAGCTATGGAAGCCGGGCACACTGGTTTAGAAAACGAATGGGTAGCTTTGGTTGATGAACTGCGAAAACGAGAAATAATTGTTCAGTAGACGTATATATATAGTAAGAACCTAAACGATAGCGATTCAGTTACATCATGAGTGTGGACAAGTTTGGACGGTATTCCGAGTTTGGAGTAAAATCTGGATATAGTGAAAAAAGAGCTGGGTTTCCGTTAACACCTGATGGTAATTATAATTTTGAAGGAAAAGTAATTCAAAATGTTGGTGATCCGCTTTTGTCTTCTGATGCGGTTACGGTACAATATATGGATAAAAGAACCCCGATTGTACACGAAGACCATTGGGGATTTTCCGGTAAAAGGTTAAGCAATATAAAACATCCCATTTATGATGGTGAAGCAGTAAATTTAGCGACCTTAAAATTGTTAACGATTTACAAAAAGAATGAAACTGATACAAGCTATGATGTAAAAAAATTAAAATTGTCAAATGTAGGTGATTGTGAGCAGGATGGAGACGCTGTAAATAAGAAAATATTTGATATAGTACACAAGAAATGGACTACAGAATATGAAAAACATATGGAAAGGTTTGGTGCAGCTTTATTTAATTATATCCATCGGGCTTCAGGAAGAGCTGTAGCTTCAGATGTTGACAGCCACAATTATTTAGACTGGAAAAAGATACACAATCCAGAAAAACCTAATCAATTAGATAAACCGTCTGAGCCTTCTAAAGTCAAGACATTAGGAAAGGGGGATAAAGTGAATGTGATTAATGAACCAACAGAAAACGATGAAGATTATATAAGAGAAAAAAGAATTTAAATACCCATGATAAGGGATAAAGCATCAGTCATATTCGAGAGATAATACAGAGAGGATGATGGAATCCAATATTACTGCGTGGAGTTTAATATCTCAAGAGCCGAGATTTCCCCAAGGAGTGCTGACAGATGGTTTTGTTCAACGGTTTGATAGATATATGGATTGGGAACAACTTTCCATACACTACCTCTTCACAATGACTATGTTAAGAATTTATTTTCACAGAGTTAACTGGATTCATATTTTACAAAGACAACAGTTTTCAGAAGACTTCCTTGTAGAGATGACATCAAATTTTAATAACTGTTGGGAAGTAATAAGTAAATATCAAATTCTCTCTGAAAATTACATTGACAATTTTAAAGATAAACTAGACTGGAATGTGTTATTTAATTACCAACGATTAAGTGGCAAGTTTCTAAGGGAACATGACAACTATTTAGATTTTATTCATTTTACCGAAAACAACGATACCATCACCAGCGGAGAAACATTTGAAACATCTTCAATTACACCTTATTTCTATTTTTACTACTTTATTTATTATGTCTACATTTAATTAATTAATCCATTTCTATATAATAAATGGATTTTAAACAGTATATATAATACAAGAAGCCAAGACTAATATTACATTCATTGTAAAACATTTATAGAGTGCACCTACTGATTGTAAGTTTGGCTATAAATATTCATGCCGAGGGCTAAACGCATCAGTCATAATCGAGAGAGATTACAGAGAGGAAGGGGAATAGCATCAACAGCATTTTCTCTATTAAGTAAACCGGTTGGAGCTATAGTTAACAAGGCGATTGATTTATTACCTGTGGAATTACATTTACCTGGAGGATATCAATATTGTGGTCCTGGAACCAAATTAGAGAAACGGCTTGCTAGAGGAGATCCTGGAATAAATAAGCTTGATCAGGCCTGTAAACAGCACGATATAGCGTATTCCAAATTTGGTGATACAAAAAATAGATCAATAGCAGATAGAGCACTTTCTGAGAAAGCTTGGCAAAGAGTAAAATCTAGTGACGCGAGTATTGGTGAAAAAGCAGCGTCTTTAGCAGTAACAGCAGCAATGAAAGCAAAAACTACGTTTGGAGGAGGAAAGAGAAGAAGGCGTGGGAAAAGACCCGCTAAGAAACAAGGAGGTAATATCAGAAGAAAACGTCGATCTACTAGTGGTAAAGGTAAAAAGAAACCAACAATATGGTCAATGATAAAAAAGGGAGGAGGACTATACCTAAGACCGTATCGTGTGTATTAAATAAGAAAGAGCAATTAATAATTAAAAACAAAGAATTAACCAATGAAGAACTGATTACATATGCTTCTTGTTTGAAAATCCCATTTTTTAGAGGAGTATTTATGAAAGATGAATTACCGGTTAAAATGTGGAAAAATGAGACTGGTATAGTAAATTTGGATAATAGTGAAGGATTAGGCACTCATTGGGTGTGTTACAAGAAACTTGGTGAAACGATTTATTATTTCGACAGTTTTGGAAACCTTCCACCACCGAAAGAACTTCAACAATACTTTCGTGCGGCAGAAAATGTTTTTTACAATTATACAAGAAAACAACCTGATGATACATCCATTTGCGGTCATTTATGTTTAGACTTTTTAGCTAAAAGTGTTAGTCAACTTTAAGATGTCTTCGTATACAGTGTCATTAACCGGTAACTCATGTACTTTGCGCAGTATTCTGTTTCCAGCGCTACGTTTGCAAAAAGGAAGACTATGGGAAGCCGCATTATTGGATTTAACAACATATAACTCTATTCCAAACGTTAGTGAAGGAATTAATAACAAAATACATTATTACAAGACAAAAGATAATAAAGGAAAATATTCAGCTTTGGAAGAATTCAGTTTACCAACAGGAGCTTATGAAATTGATAATATAAATGAAGTTATACAAAAACATATGGGAAAAGAAAATATAACGATAAAAGGCAATAACAATACAATGAAAGCCGAAATTACTTCTAAGTATTATATTGATTTTGGCCAAGAACGTTCAATTGGTAGTTTATTGGGGTTTTCTAAGGAAACAAAGGTATTAGAACCTAATACAACTCATTCTGGGAATAGAACTGTGACGATCATCAAAGTAAACAGCATAGACATTACATGTAACATTATACAAGGATCCTACAGAGATGGAGAAAATCGGCATATATTACACACATTTTATCCATCAGTCGCACCGGGTTTCAAGATAGTAGAAAAGCCTCAAAACCTTGTGTACCTACCGTTAAACACCAGTTTCATTTCAGACATCGTGCTGAACATAGTGGATCAAGACGGAAACCTTATTGACTTTCGAGGAGAAGCTATTACTGTAAGAATACATATAAAATCATCCGCTTAGATAATGGGGTTATCATTTAAAAAGAGAGAGCCAACCAGCAAAGAGGTCAGTAGCTCATCAGCTGTAGAAGGATTAACAAGTGACAACATTCGTTTTCTAGAAGAAATTGGATTAAAGGTCATTAACAATGGATATACTGGATATAGCGCAGGGCCCAACATTCGACGAGACCTTATGGGAAAAGGAATATCACACGCACAACCCTTACGCTTCGTCCAAATTAAACAATAACGATGAAATTAGGATTCCTATACAACAACAAGACATTTATACTCTTCCATGCGAAAGTTATTTATATATTGAAGGAAAAGTAACAAAAGCTGACGGTACTGTTGGAACCACTGTTCCGTTCATAAATAATCCTATGGCATTTTTGTTTGACGAGATTAGATATGAAATTTCAGGAGTTACAGTCGATTCAACAAAAAAGGTTGGAATTTCCAGTACATTAAAAGGATTAGCGTCTTTAACACCAAATGAGAAGAATCTGTTAGCTGTTGCAGGATGGGTTGCACCAGACAAAAGTATAATTACTCCTGACGCTTCGGGAAACTTTGATTTTTACGTACCTTTAAGATTACTTTTAGGATTTGCTGAAGATTACAGAAGAATAATAATAAATGTAAAACAAGAACTAGTTTTATTAAGGTCATCAAACGATAATGATATTATTAAAGCATCTGCTGGAACAACTGAAGCCAATTTAGACTGGAAACTAACATTAGACAAGATTGTTTGGAGAGTACCACATGTGCGACTAAATGATGAACACAGGATTACATTATTAAGAAAGTTAAAATCAGATCGAGACATTGTAATGCCATTCAGAAGCTGGGAGTTTCATGAATACCCCGTTTTACCTTCAACACAACGGCATACATGGACTGTAAAAACTTCTACTCATTTGGAAAAAGCGAGATATGTAATCTTTGGATTACAAACAAAGAAAAAAAGTATATTAACTGAAAATGCTGGTGAATTTGACCATTGTAAATTAACAAACTGTAAAGTGTTCCTGAATTCACAATTCTTTCCCTACGACAACTTTAATATCTCTTTTGATAAAAAAAGGTACAGTGTTTTATACGATATGTACGCTAGGTTCCAAAATTCATATTACGGCAAAACAAACACACCTCTACTATCTCCCGTACAGTTTGAATCGAAAGCTCCGTTTGTTGTAATTGATTGCTCCAAACAAAACGAATCTGTAAAATCGTCTAGTGTTGATATAAAAATAGAAATGGAATTTCAAGAAAACGTACCTGCAAATACATCTGCGTATTGTTTAATTTTGCACGATAAAATTGTTACATACACACCGTTGACTGGTATCGTAAAGACGGTATTGTAAAACGTTGTACCACCACCGGCACCGCCACTGTCGCTAACCTATAAATAGCGGAGCAACAATGCAGGTCTTCAGTTGATCGTCTATCGTCGCATGGGCAACATCTTCTACAAAATGAGTTCTCCATCTGTTGTACAAGGTGATGCAGAGGTAGCACCGTTATTGGAACGTGATAATACTAGTGAAGAAGAAATCATCAAGGAAATAACTGCATTTTCAAAGTTTGGTAAAAGAGATAGAGAGGAGGAAAGTAATGCAGACCCATCAAAGGTAGTACCAAAGAGGAAGAAGAAAGTTGAAGAAAATATTCCTCCTCACATTTTAACTGAAGTTTTTTTGCGAATCTTTTACCCCATCTCAGCATGCATCAGTAAAAGTGTATCAGTTGGATTGATGAAGTCATTGGATTATTCCCCTACAGTAATACTACACCATGGAACAAAAAAGGTTTTATTTTCGCAAAATGCTTGGGAGTCATTTTTGAAACATGTACATTTAATAGAATGTTATTTAACTAACAGTTTGTGTGGAAGGAAAACACATATTCGACTTTTGGATTGTGACAATGAAATCGATATTGTTAAACATCGTGGACAACTACAAGTGCGAATTAGAGACTTGACTCAACATGAAAATAAGATTCTACTGTCACGTGAAGAATTCTACGTTTTAAACTACGCAACAGAACCTATTACAAGGTACATGAGACAGTTGGTATTTGCAAGCGCTATTATTAAAGAATATTTGGTCGATACTTTGGAAAAACAACCTGATAGCACCATCGTGTACGGACCTGTGGATACATCTATTTTTAATAGAATACCTCATGAAGTTTGCATGTGGAGAAAGTTAAAGGATTTTGAACCACTTGTAGAAATCGCTACAGAAGCTACAGAAGAAACAACACAGGAAGAAGAAACGGAGAAACAAGAAGAAGAAGAAAACAAAACACAAGAAGAAGAAGTTAAAAAAGACTAAAGTTTGACTTAGTAAAGAAGAACACACGTGGGGTAGGCCTATTGGGGACGGTGCCCACGTTAAATATACACGAACGCGCCTGCAACTGTACGGCCTGGTATTTAACCTACCGTGGTGTGGAAAACAGTTTAGTTGATCGCTAGGTGCCATGATGAGCGGAGGGGATGAAGAAGTGAGTGTAAAGCCTTGTGTAATAGAATTTCAAGCATTTCGAAATAATGATGATAGGTTTATTATCAAGGAATTAGTAATTTTAGACTTGCTTACATTTGTAGCCTACCCATTCACGTTTGAAGCTCCTTTTTCTTTTAACAAACTTAACACCAAAGCAAAAAGTACAAACAAATGGATAACAAACTACTTTCATCACATACATTGGTATGAAGGATTTATAAGCTACAGTAATCTGCACAGTATTATGTTTAACTTTTGCAGACAATATTCACATATATACACAAGAGGATTAGAAAAAAAGAACTGGATACAAAAGTACACGCACGGTGATGTTTTCGATATAACTATCAGTAAGGACTTTAACATTAAACTCGGTAATATTTGTGTCGCTGCAAAAGATCTTAAACACGGCCAAACAAACTGTGCATTGTACAACGCGTATCGTTTGGCTGCTTACTTGAAACAAACGCAGGAATGTGGTGGGGGTAGCGGAGAACAGAAATGTGGTGGGGGTAGCGGGGCCTATAAATACGAGGAGACAGCACCGCTCCAGCACGAGTATTATTCGAGACTCCGAAGAGGCAACATCACAGAAGACACCACAACCACCACTGACGAAGATGGCATCACAACAGTTTCTACAAACACTGGTTGATCAATTCAACACTCATTCAAAATCCGACCTTCTGCTAACTAAAAAGTGTTCAGAACTAAAAGAACAAAAACACTACATTATTCATAACATCAAGAAAGTGGAAACTACACATGGAGAAGCAATTCTAGTTTCATTGAGCGAAGGACCTTTCACTCCAGGAGATGAGCCGAAGTTTCAAGTATTTCTTCCAAAACGATTTGTTCAACTGCTACAAAATGAAGATTTGCGAGATATTCAACCGGGGACGTTGTATTTGGTATCACACGGTGTAAGCGGCAACAACTCGACGGAACTCACTCTGCACATCACGCATCCTTGTACATAATGTCTTTGTTTGTATTTTTCTGTTTGTATTTCTAGTCATCAATGTTAGACTTAAGCTTATTGTATTGTAAGATGTTTGTTTAATAAAGAAAATATAAAAAAAATATATAAAAAAAATAAAAACAGCAACACAGCAGTATATTATTTTATATACTGCTGTGTTGCTTTTTTAAAAATTCAAATGGATGACCTTGAACTTTCATTCAGGGTTAACTTATGAAGAGGTATAAAAGAGAGGGAGCAGTGAAGTTAGTCTCAGTCTTGTCTAACACACGCTGCAGCTAACATGTCGGTGCCACCTATGAACAATTTATTTTTCGATAACAATTTGAAGACATATTGTTGCGAGTTACAATGTTTTAAAATACCAGGCGATCAAGTTGACGGGAAAGCTTGTCGTAAGTGCAAGTGTTTCAGCATATGTAGATGTAAAACGTATCAAATGAACCGACAAGATAAAATACAAGAATTACGCCGAAGGATTGCATTACTGTGGCGGCGAATGTAGTAGCAACCATCTGCCTCGCACCACCTGCCGCCTGCCATCTGCTGTCCGCCATCTTCTCCGCCCCACCACACTTTTACCCCCACCATTTCGTTTCATACCAGAACGCTAGCTAGCGAATAGTCAGTACACCTCCGGCTCTCGACTGGTGAACATCGAGTGCTTTTCACAAACGTAAAACATTATATTAAAATGTCCATTAAAATTAGGTGTATTCATTATGACTCTATTCATCTTGCGACTTACCAAGACCTCGAGGTGTTTAGTGAAGAGTTAAGACTTCTTATTGCGTCCGGTTACGATTTATCTTTGGAACTTTACGCATCAAAAAACAACATGGACTCTGCGCAGGGAACGAAGTATCTACCGTCTTTCTTCAGAAAGCAAATTGATGGCCGCAACTCGTCCGGATCAACCACATCGATGACAACGAACAACGGGGAACTATTGTAAACATGAATTATTGTAAATAAAGTAATATTTGTAATATGAATTATTGTAAATAAAATAAAGTAATATTTGTATTAGTACTACCTCACACTAGTTTCATTCGATTGCTTCATTCGATTGTTTTCATTCGATATTTTATCGAATGACAACTATCGAATCACAATCGGATTTTACGAGTGCGAGGTAGTACTTTTTTAAAATTACCTCCCAGTGACCTTGAACTTTGAACTTTCACTCATTACGTCACAAAACCGCCTACGTCACTGGCTCAGCCTCAGATGACGTCTTTCATGACTCAGCACTTCCGGTCACGTGACCGGAAGCTGTCAATCACTTGGCCCAGAAGCCCCAAATGCCCACTACTGTTACAATAACCTAACAATTTAAGGTTCAGATAAACTGTGGATCTTATAAAGCCATGTAGTGCAAAATTATGTTGGGGGAAGAACATATCTTTGTGTGCCAAAGTAATATCATATCTTCTCAGAAGTTACGGAGAGGCTAAACTTCATATCAAATAGTTCTTTACCTTTAATATTACTCCAGCTCTTTATGCAACTTTGGCTTAGCTTTTTAGAGAAGCCGATCATTTTGTAATTTGTTAAAGTAACCTTTTTCCTCGATTCATCACATGAAATGTTTTAATGTTAGTCGTTGCTAAGCCGAACCGAAGTAGAACTATTTTAAATTCTCAAAGTTTAATCAAAATTAATTAAAAATAGTTTGGACTAGTTAGCCTTAACAAACAATAGCTAAGCAGTTGTTAACAGAAACCATGTCATTTATATTCAACGAATATTATTTAAATATAAATGTAAGACTTAAAATATGTAAAAAATAGTTAATTATAGAAATTTAACAATTATAAATTATATGGATTATCCATGAGGGTGGTTTTAAATCTGAGCCACTCCTTAATAAGCATAATTTTACGCATTACTCAAATCAACGTGCTTAACGTGATTTATATTATGTAATTTCAAGTAAAATATTGGCTACGTTAAATTTATATTGTACTAATAGATGCATTTTAATTTAATAGAACAAAATATTTTTATTTTCTCAAGATATTTGAAAAAGTACATAATTCTAACTTTTATTCAAATTGACTCGTAGAATATTAATCTAGTTATGAATGTTGAGTCAATTACTTGCATTAAAAACATAAACTTATTTTTCAAAGAAAATCTATGAAATATGTTATCACACCTTTGTTTTCCATTTGATTTCCCAAACAAGAGGAAAGGTAAATGTTAATCGAACAAATAAGCAGAGGGATCGGCCAAAGACACCGACAGAGTAAGTCAACCGGAAGTGAGTGCAATCGAATGATATTACTTGCTTCAGTTGGTTCATAAATTTGATCGGTTGTTGAATTTAATTTATTTCCTCTCCTTAATATGAATTATTTCTGTGATTACACCTAAAATGTGACAATATCGATGCGTTTTGCGTAGTTGAAATTAATTTTTAATGAACGAAACTTATGTGGCAACATGTGTATACTAAACAAAAATAATATATAACCACTACTTATATTCTTAAGAGTTAAAAGCTTAACTTAGCAAATAAGCATGCTAGTTAGTACGCAGCATTCCTAACTCCCTAAACATTTATATTTTATTTTATTGGAAACATTATGTGTAATACCAAGAAAGTATATTGATAATGGCAAGTGTTATATTTAGATGTTATTGTTGTATTTATTCAGCTAGATATATTCTTAAAGTGATGAATAATTTCTTTATTAGCATGATGCTTTTTTTACATCCAAGCAGGATAAATAAAATAGTCTTACAACACTATAAAGTATATTTACACTTATACTGTACTTACATACACAAGACAGTAAAATATTTCTTTTGTAATATTTTACTGTCTTGTATGTAACTACAGTATAAGTGTAAATATACTTTATAGTGTTGTAAGACTATTTTATTTATCCTGCTTAAAGTAATGAATAACGTTTTTATTAGATATTTGATCATACTATATCTAGAATAAATTCAAATAGTATGGCCTACTGTGTTTACAAAATAATATTAAAATATATTTTTAATTAATATAAACACGTTTAAAAAGTAAATTTTTCGCTGATCCTCCGAAATGAAAACTTTTTCCTAAGAGGTTAAAGTAAAAACTATGTATCTGGAATAGATTCTAAGGCTCGTAGTAGCGAAAAAAAATGTTCATAATTATTTGTCAATCGTTATCAACGCACAGCACACATCGACGAGTACGGGGTGTATAAATTCATATTGACTCTTAATTAATTTAAATGTGAGTAATTAATTAGGTTTGTGTTTTAAACCCTAGCGACATTTTTACGTTTAAGCAGGAACTGTGCCGAGCCTGGTCTTCTTATAATTTAAATTTAGTCTCAAAAGCTGTAATTAATAAAAAGGTATTATAGCGACTGGTGCCTGTTTCAGACCTTCAAGAATTTTCATAGATTTCCTCAGGATCTGTCTGATTAAATTTTTAAGCGATTTTTCCAAACACTTTGTAGCTTGTCATGTGGTTATTCTTACACGCTCTCATCACATTTGCAACCATACCGGGTTTCCCAAGAATAACTGTTCAGCTTGATTGGAGTTTAAAACCTTAGAAACCCACATATTGATAATGTCTTTAATTGTAGGTGACACACATATTCTTAAGTTTTGTTGGACACACTTTTGGATGTGTAACATTAATATGGATAACTTAGTTAGCTTATCCGTTTAACTTGTATGCACAGTGTACTCATTCGGTTGGGACTAATCTCTATAGCGTATTTGATTATTTATGTTACGAACGATATATTATTTCTTATTCTTGGTTCTTAAAGATCTCGGAGAATCTTAAGATTTACTCGGCTTACAAACTTGATCTTTAAAATAAACTTAAATGAATTAATATTTTGTTGAGTCACGGAGACCGTGGGAGATAGTGTATGGCAATCAACTTCATCAGATAATTTGTTTAATTATATCTAAAAACTGAGTTTGTCTATCATACGGTATTCTTAGAAATGTATGTTATCAATAAAAAATATTTATTATTTTAACATTCCCAGATCATGTCAATTACAAAACAGACAAATTTTTAATTAATTCACGTCTATTTTACTCAAATAAACACAAGTAATGGAGCCCAAATCTCCAGGGTTCAACGAGTTTGGTACCGATTATCTGTAACTGTTGTGCTTACTGGAAACTGTTCGCGTTACTGTTATTGTGCTCCATTTAAACTGAGTTTCACTCTATTCGAACTCTATCGTTTTTGGAAAAGTATCATTGATTGTTTTAATTTGTTTGAAGAATCTATTTGTTCACTGTTCAATATAGTATGTTTACTTATTAAACAACGTTACCTTACCATTTTCACTTATTGCATGGTTATTATGTTTTTTAACTCAGTTAGTTGTTGATTCATTTCTTGTATGCGATATGTTGTCTTCAAAATAAGATTAGGGTTGAGATCTAAATCATTAAAGTATTAAAGTATTGAAGAAAACAACTATAACAAAGCTTTTAATTTTAATTTTCAGTTTCAAGAATACAGCGTTAGGTAAACTGTTTTTGATCGCTTCTACTTTTAGTTTGGGATGCTGGAACGTTGGTATCTGGTTAATGATTTACAAATTATTCATCTGGATTCTACTTTTTATAAGGAATTTATTCGTAAATTAATTAGCATTAGTGATTCCATATCTTTAAAAGTGGTTTTTTACACAATGCCTCCCATATAGTTTTAACAACATCGATGTTTCATAGTAACTCGAAGGTGAGCATTGTAGTTTGTAAGTAATGGTAGGCCGAATATATTAATTTATAATTGACATATTTTGATCAGGCTTAAAAACTACATTTAAAACTAGATTTACAAACGAATTTCTTATTTGTATACTATGTAGCTTAGAACAAATTTTGATAGGACCAAAGATGTGTTTTTCAGCATACATGTTTTTTATTGTTTTAAATATTAGCATACACATCAGTTTTAAAATGTTTTAAATTATAATCATTATAGAGCCAAAGCAATAAATTTATAAAATAAATTGAACACTAACAATCCGTCGTTTAAGAACAATCATACTGAATCTAGCAATGTCCCCTTGTGGCACAAATATTTGATGAACTATTTTGTCACACAACCAAAACTAAAAATGTATTTATTTTTTGATATATACAGAAATTCACTAAATTTTACTACCTTTATTGCATTATAATTTGAAGAGCAATTGTCTTTAATATATGCATGGTAGTTTTAATTGATATATTTATTTTTGAGTTAAATTAGGTTTTATTTTATTTGAAGGATATTTTTTATATTGATTGTGATGATAAAGAAGTAACTTAAAGAGCAAAATGCGATTGTAAATTCGTGAGTTTTTGGGCCTGTTTTACGTTTCCAAGTTTGTAATTATTTAAAATTTACAAGTACAATAAATTCTACTATATTCGATTGACTAGCTACCTTTTAAGATCGGAGATTTATAAGTCTGGTTATTATTTATTTCATAATTTCATTTATTTCACCTAAACATTAAACATCTTTGACCAGATTTAACTAAATACTTGGAAATTTCCATATACTTAGTACACACCAGTATTATATACAACAATTGTAATTGGAAAACTTTACCATGTTTATGTGATACCATATTTAAAACTTATCCAAGGCTCTTGTTGGGAGTTGTTCCCGTTGCAGTTATTTAGTTTTATTACAAGTTTGAATTGCACTTGGAGCTGGGACTTTACTGGAAGGACAATCCATTATTTTATGTTATAGTATTGTCTATTTAGTTTAGTGAATACAATTACAATTTTAGGAACTTAGATACTGAGAACCCTTATAATGTAATGTTAAAAAAAATCTTAAATTGACCTTGTGAAATCAATGCTTTAAGGTAAAGTAAAATTATCAAGCCATTTTACCGGGTGTCCCATAAAGGTGCTCCCTCTTAGTTTTTCAACGACAGTACATTTTCAAACAATCTTTGGTAAATGTTACTAGCATTATTCAAAGTACTTTTTAAGTGGTTAAGTGGTCTGATCAGAAGAAAATTGGAATGTCCCACTATGGATCTGATGTCTGGGAAGGCGGGGAATTTTTGCAGTATAAATATCAAAATTTATAAATTTTTCGCTGGTCATAACATTAGATTAAATAAACATAGAGAGGTCTAGTTTGCGGCATCCGTTTTATTTTTTCCCCTCTTTAAAATGATATGCAATTTGCTAGGGTTTGTTATTTAAAAAATAAAACCACCCCCAGCAACCCCTATTTATGGGTGAGGGTTGAAACTCTTAACCACTTAAAAAAGTACCTTGACTTATCATCGTATCATTTATCAAGGATTGTTTGAAAATGTCGTTCAGAAATTAAGAGGGGGCACCTTTATGGGACACCCATATATTCAAAACACTAATTTTGAGATGGGAAATCCGTTGTGCCAAATTGCAAGATGTATCATGATGATAACGACCTATTTTACATAATATCAAAGTTTACAATATAATCGATAAATTACAATGTATTTATTTATATACCGCTCCTGAAATTAGTAATTTAAAGAAACTTGTAATTATTTATTCCACACTTTATAGCACGTTTTAATTGTATTTGTCTCAACAATAAAAAGAAAATTTATCGACATTTCACAATTTTATTTCAACTTTACTATGACGCCTTCGAAACGTAATATCAATCTTAGTATCAATCTTTGTCAACTTTAAAACTTGTTCTCGTATTTTTTATGTTTGTTTGTTATATATACATACGAACATATTTTAAATATCGAATATACGCAGCTTTCATTGTCTATATAAGCTTTACTTTAAGCATTTTAGACCCAATCGTAAGGTGGGTAGATAAAGACGATATTTAGTTTAGAAGAGTTGACCGATCTAATCTGGCACATTCGTCGATCTGCAAAACTATGGATTGTTGTGTGGTGATAAAAATATGTATTGCACTTCTGGGATCTTAAGTATAGCTAATATGTTAAAACAAAGCAATAATGTTGGGTTTAAATGAAGTTGAATACACATATAAATTAGATCTAAGTTGGTATTCTGTCATATAATTATTCGTATTCGTATATATATATATATATATCTGAAGGGAACAGACAAAGGTAAGGACTTTTAGAGGTTCGAATTAGTGAGGTTCTACTGTAACATGCCGTATTAGAATTTGTATTGATATATATATATATATATATATATATATCAATACAAATTCTAATACGGCATGTTACAGTAGAACCTCACTAATTCGAACCTCTAAAAGTCCTTACCTTTGTCTGTTCCCTTCAGAAAACCTCTAATATAACCTCTAATTGTATTGCTAATTTATTAATGTAATACTTTTATTAATATTTAATTATATTGATTATACATGGAATTATTAATGTATGTACTGTATTAAATTTGTATTTACAGTTTTAAATGAGTTTTGAATTATTCCGTAAGGATTTTCTAGATACATTTGTGCCTCTTTAATTCGAATTGCATTCACACTGACCTCTTTAATTCAAACTCTCGATATTTAAAACTTCCTTTAGTTCGAAATAAATTGGCTGTCCCGTGAATTTCGAGTAAGTGAGGTTCTACTGTTGCTATAAATCTGACACTAAGGTGCGGTACAAACTGTATGTTGCTTACAATTAGTTCTCGCCTTACAGTTCAAGATCAGTAGTTCCTTACATTAGGGTTACTAAATACTTAAAATTAGTAATATTAAATTTCCAAAATTTGATATATACAATACTACATTGTAATTTATACATAACTTATGAGCTGTAACAATGAATATGTATACACACAGCAAGAAGTACTTTGTAAGAATGACTTCCTCACGCCATCAGTTATATGTGTAAGCTTCTTGATTTCCTTTTAATAAACCATGAATTTAATTTTTTCATGTACAACTTTTTTGTCGAGGGTGAAACAATACCTGCATACCGTAAAGCAACAGTAAATAATTTAAACAAATTTTAACTTAAAAAGTTTTTAACAATACTACTCAACACAAAAATATAATAACCATTAAAAGTGTTAATTATTTTAAATTTGTTGACCTTATATTTTAATGGCATAAAAATTCAGTTTGAGTAAACCCGTTTCGCAATGAAACGTAATAACAGTAGAGGGAACTGCTCCCAGAGCACCACAATAACAGATAATCGCTCTTGAACAACAATCCCCAGGGAGGCATATTGCGAGTGCTATTTCGAAATAATGCAGTAGACAATAGGCCCTTTACAAAAACAGTAATAACTATCTCCTAAAAATGTCTTTGTTTCATTGATTTACCAAAAAGATAATTTGAAAAATATAATATTGAAATGTAGCAAACCAACAGTTTTGATCAATAATGTTTGTACTATGGGAGTAAAAAAATCGCAGTTTTATTTTTATAACTCTTATTTATTCGAAGAAAACCCAAAGATGGTTGAGTTACAAGAGGGATAAATTAAGTTCAACTAACCGCATAGAATTATGAATCAAGCGATGCAAGTAATATCATTCGATTGCCCTCACTTCCACTCGACTGGGCCGGACCCTGCTTCGTGGAACACTCCCCCTTTGATTGTATTTCATTTTGTAATTTGAATATTGAATAAACATATTAAAATTATTATTGCTGTCTTTTAGAAGTTACTTAATTTTATGAAAATGGTTCCGGTCATTGTCAAAGCGTTTTTTAATAAATTATTTTGCAAAGAAATACTGACTTAGGCCCATGCATATCAAAAGCGCATAATAGCCTAATTTTGTTCAGACTTATTTTGCTACGAGATTGCTGACTTGTCGGTCATGGTGTATTGATATTCTGTTCGATTTGTCTTTTTAACAATATGCAAGCCATATGCTCTTGCCGGTTATAGTTGGTGCAGAGTGCAAGATAAGGCTTCATAACATGTCATTGTTAAAATTATTGTTAAGTTTATTTTCAATATTATTGTTAATCTTATTTTCGTTATTATTGTTAGGTTAATTGTCATTATTTTATATTATTATACTGCGTATAACCTAACACGCTATATCATATTGTTGTTGTATTTGTCCTTCCAATCAGTCATGACAGTCCAGTATTGTTTACTTCCGAACACTTCCACCTCATCGTTGTCTTGTTGTCACTGCCTACTTTTTGCTATAGTTACTTTGTTATTTTTGTCATTGTTTTCTAGGTAGTCATTTTGTGCAAGGGACTTATTGTTACTCTTTTTGTAAATTTGTGGAAACCGTTGGGAAATGAATAAATAAATAGATTCTGCCTATAAAATTGCTACAATGCACGATGATTAATCTTATAGTCGTATTAGAGGTATGTTTTACTGAATAAAATAACAGTAGGTTCTTTACTCATTTTTAAAAGTCGTCCCAAAACAATACAGGGTGTTTCTACAATAGTTCATCAAACTTTGGGAGCTGATTCCTCATACGAAAACAAAGAAAAATGTTCAAGTATGAGTGTGTTTTTTTACTTAATACGATAGATCTTAGGGACGTCTGAAGATATAAATTTCAATCTTGGACCATGTCAATATCAAGTTTCTAATTTGTACCACTTCAAAATAGTGGCCAGTTTTGTTTTTCCAAAGTTAAATATCTTAAGTTCCGTAATATTTATAAAAAGGTTGTGTGACAAAGAAGTTGTGTATTTTTTCTTACAAATAATATGATGAAGACTTTTAACTATGCATTAATAAACTGAGTTGTTGCGTTTTGTAAAAATTAAAAAAAGCTGTTTCGCCATTTCTGGACTAAACAATCATGTTTAAACTTATGAAAAATAACAATTTCCCAGTTATTTATCATCGAATATTTAATATCTTTATATAATTTTTTAGGGCAAAAAAGACAACTGTTTGGTCTTCATAGTTTTTCCTAAATATTACGGTTTTTAAGATGTTTAGCTATGAAAACAAATTGACAAAATATAAAAAGTAGAAAGTTGATATTCATACAAAAATTTGTCTTATTATATATAATAAGTGTACTAAGTTTGAAGTTGGTATCTTAAAATGTTCCTAAGATGAAACGTTTTAAGTAAAAAACACATGCAGACAGATAAACGGAAAACTATCTGCGTTTTAGGACATACCTTCGTAAGAAATTTTGTATTTATTTTTGAGTGAGGAATCAGCTCCCGAAGTTTGTTTTAATATTTCAGAAACACCCTTTATATATGCAACACTAGACAACGCAGTACACTGCGGCTGGGAAAACTGTTTTCACATCTTAAAATAATACCTCGCACTTTAACAGCGGGGAGGAATGAAATGTAAACGAGACAAATAGAAAATACCAAGGAAATATTGAAGAAGCTTAGGAAAGAAGATGAATCTGCATGAAAAATGCAGCTCATCCCTTACAAGATGTGCCCCACATGTGAACAGAACAAATCACCACAGGCATCGCTCTAGCGGGCTTAGGGCCGAATACATTTGTCGCTAATACGAAGCATAAGTAAGGGCTCGTTTACACCTACACTTTTTATTTCTATGGAAAATGATAAACTGAAACGGGTTGTAAGGTTGTGAAAACGTTCATTTCCTCATTCAAGTCTTGAAGTGGTTCAATATTACTGTTTTTTTTTGTTTTTTTTACTATGCGTAATTATAAAGTTAGAGCTAATAGTTAACGTGAGTGGAAAACGATTCTTTAAGGATTATAATTCGAAGCTTTGATGAAAATAAGTCACATAATACTGTTTTAAACTTATTAATATCAAAGTATTGGGTTAGAGTAAAATGTGGCTGGTACAGGATGTAGTGCACACGATTGAAATATCGTTATCCCAAAAGAGTCCCAAAAACATAACTGAGTGTTAACTGTGTGACATAACAATAGTTGCTGCAT
The DNA here is from genome assembly GCA_963675035.1 of Allygus modestus. NCBI lineage: Eukaryota > Metazoa > Arthropoda > Insecta > Hemiptera > Cicadellidae > Allygus > Allygus modestus. Next base: position 134,035,859 of record OY776114.1, read on the forward strand.
AACATGTTATTTATTAAAGATTTTCAGTAAACACCATAAACAATTCATGTTTCCTATTTACTACAAATATTATTTTGATGAATGATGTGAATATTATAAATTATAATGAACAATTGATATAAGTAGGTGGGGAATAACGTGCAACAAATAAATTTCGATAATGATTTTGGAAACCAAATAGCTTGGTATTTAAAATAAAAATGTCACATTTAAAAATGTAATTATTTTAGTTCACTAATATTAATTCTGTTTCAGGTCAGTTAGATCAAATTACAAAAATTGGTCGATAAAATAAAGTATTACCCAAAATTTGTTTGAACTGATTGGTTTGATAAAACTGAACGTTTATTTCACTAGTATCAGAGAACTGGTCAAATTGGAGTGATACATTCTTACCATAGCAGAGTGAATTTGACTTTTTGTTAAACAACAAAAATTATTTGTATGTTCTTCTTCATTTTACGTTTTCAATTCCACAATTGAATTTTGTTTTTTTAACGGTCGAAACATTTACCCAACAATCCCAAATGCATTTATATAAACATTATTTTCTAAATTAAAAGCAAATCACTTTTTTCGGTGTAACTAGTTAGTATGCATAAAAAGACTAATCAACAACAAGATAATCCGATCAAATTTAATGTAGTTTTAGTTTGTAATTTCAGCTAGTCTTTTCTTCGTAACGTAGGACATTTGTATAAGACTAAACTACTATCATTGTTTAGATGACAACAATTTGGGATAACATATTGAATAATATATATAATACAATAATACATAAAACAAGTACTATAGTTAATGTATTTTATAATGAAGAACAAATTAAAAATAGAAATTTAATTACGATGAACTCGGTAAATTTTAGCTCAGTTTACACTAAGTTATGCTCAAGTTACTGAGAAGCTACATCATCTAGTTATGATGTAGTCATACGATACATGACATACGCTTACTTTGGTGTGTGATGTGTAGGTTTAATTACCTTCAGATTATCGTGTAAACAACGATTTTGAAGCTCAGTTTACTGTTTATTTTTATTAGTTATATATGAATACTTTTATTAATTTTATTTAACTGCAGATTTTTTATTTTTTATATTTAGTGTTCGGATACAAACTACCTAGGAATGTCCTTAAATGTCACGTCAGGGGTGAAGTGATGAGTTAGATTACCACCTTATTTTGTTTGTTAACTGTTATGACACTAATAGGGCAATTATTTTTTTTTAATGTTATGCCTTGTAAGGTGTAATACAAATGTAGATGATGTCTTATAAGTAATTTTGCTTTATAGAAGAAATTCAAAAAGATGCATCAGTGTTTTACATAAGTGATCCATGAATATCTTGACCACACAATCTATTAGCTACAATGTACACTTTTTCTTTAAAGAATGTGTCGTAAGTGTTCTATTGTTTTTAATTTACAATCTTCTTTAAATATTCAGTTGCGTATTTTATATTTATTGTGGACACAAACGGTGAATTTTCTTAATACATCTACTAAATGTATCAAAAATTTGAGAGCAGTCTTCGCACTAAGAAATTGCGCAATTCGAATTAAAGCAAAATTTGTATTATTGCATTCTAGAACTTAAAGTTTCCAAAAGACTATATATGTCCCCCCCCCTCCTATACATACGGTGAAGGAAGAACTTATTGTTTTTGTAAAAACCTTATAATTTTAGCTATCGGTGGAAATATTCGTTTCTATCCTTAAACGCAAAAAAGAAAAACACCAACATATAAACACTTACCAATAACCCAACGTTGATCAAATTCTACAGGTAGGTACTAATAAGGGGATCTCCAGGATTTTTTTTAAATTTTCAGGATTTTAGACTGTGAAGGGTAATGAACCCCTAAAAACCATTAAAAGCATGCAAAATCATAATACCATTTTAAATGGCTCGATTTGATTTACAACTTGGTGGTTTGAGTGTTTCATATCTGTAATAAAATGACACCACCTCCATTTTTATAAAAAAAGTATTTTCCCTGATTTTAAGTATTAAACTGTTCAAAATTCAGTTTTTTGTTTTTTTTTATTAAAAACATTGAATATAATTAAATAACAAATTTCTCCTCCCGAGTACATTGGTTTGGTAAATTGGTTTAATAGTTAATAGTGATACATTTATCACTATTAAAACAATCTCAAAAAACTAAATAAATTAGTACTTTTAATTATTATCCCACGGCTACTGAATGCGGGTAAAATTTAAATTTTCACTTAACAGAAAACGCAGTACGTTGTCCAGTATCCTCTTATGGGGGAAAACAATACCATTTCTCTCTTTCTTGCTGATACATTTTATTAAAACTTGGTATGCAGGTCATTTAGCATTACAAAATTGAGGGTATTTGGAATATGCACCTAACCCTGGTGGGAAGAGGGGGAATTTCCCTTCTTAAAACTATCGTATGTAGCAAATGATTCAGTATTAATACAAGTGATTTGGGTAGATTTCTGAAAACAAGTTTATACATGATTTTATACACATACTGCTGCACTTTAAATTCTGTATTAAAAGTAAATTTAAAGCAATTTATGGATTAAAATTGGGCTGAAAGGGACATTAAGAGCATTAAGAGTCAGTTTCCTGATAGTTTTTTTTTTGTTTTATAAAATCCAATAATGTCGTTTTTGAACATTCCCAAATCTAAATTTTTACTATTATTACAAATTTTCGTGTCCTTCTAAAGGTACAACTTGTAATTATAACATTTTCTTCTCTTCTCAAACAATGAGATAACAAAATAAAACAAACACACGTGACGACATTCATCACTAATTTGATTCTCTGATTTTCATTATATAAGCACTGCGTAACAATTTCAATAATATTTATGAAAGTTTAAACGAAATTAAAGTTTGATAGGTTATGAAACTGATCAGATGAAATTAAAAATTTAATTGGCACAAAAGAACACGGAGAAGTTTTAAATATTAATTTATAACAGGAAAGCTCAGGGTTATTCATCGACGGTTTTCCAACTTCCCGGTATACTCGGGAGGAGAAATTTGGTACACTGATTCTTTAGATCTAAAATAGGAAAATTAAACGATTTTGATTCCGAATTTCCTATAGAGCTCCCCCCGACCAGGTATTAAAATTGTTATTTTTTTCAAATTTTGTTTTTGATAATTACTTATTGGTAAAATGCAAATATTTACTTCTAATTGAAAAAAATCCAAATTGAATTACAAGTCGCCAATAATTAATACAGTGACTTCCCACTTCCCACGGGTCACCAAAGTTCTTTTGTATACATAGTTGAATACTACAACTTCTTATATGATGGAGGTAGCTATTTACATAGACTAGTTGTTATTGTAAAAAATCCAATATTTAATAATAGTTGTGCATGAAAGCTATTTATTTTTTACTTGGTTTCAAAAGTTGTTGATCAGGTTTATTTTAATTAATATTTTTCCTTTTCGATTCATCATATTTCATTTTACAAAGCTATAAAGGTTTAAGAAGATAAGATCTCGACATATTTATATAGTTGTAAATAGTTTTAGCATTCCAACTATGTTCTGTCTCCCACATAAACCTTTTACGTCAAAGGAGCATGCATCATGAGAGGGAAGATTTAATATTGCATCTAACGGGTGACTATTGTGGCAGGAGAGAAGAACAGGAGTTGAGGGACGAGGAAAGTATAGAAGTGGATGTCCATTTAAACCTTGCTGTACTACCTTGAGGATGTCTTACTCTCAAATTCAGCTTTCCCATGTTAGAAAAATACCTATAGTTTATTCCCTGAAGTGCAACTAAATGCAATGCAATCCACCATGAACAACTATTTTTATTCGCACACAGGCGTTGATTTTTTAAAGTCAACGGAGGCTTTTCTAACATTTAATCAGGAGTACGATCTGATGAGTAAAATGATCATTTTTGAGTTAATCCAGAATTTTACGTTTTAAATTAGAACATTTTCAAACTTTTCTTAGACTGGTTGTTTCTGAATTAAAATACGAGAGCCAAAGTGATTTAAATGTAACTCATTGTGATATTGAGTTTTAACTCATTAGATAACGACTTGTTTATGTAGTTAAATTCCCCCCCTCTTAAATAATATAGACCTGAAGCCAACTTATCTCTTAGTGACTCATATGATTGACTTATAAACCTGGACTCCCGAAGACAAAGTAAGTACACACTGTTGATTAGTTACTGTATACTTTTATATTGCACATTTTTTCACCATACGCCTCAACGTGTTTACAATTATAGTGAAAGTTATTTTCGAAACAACACTACCCGTAGATAGCAAGTAAATAACCTACGAAGTTGTTCAGTAATGTATAATACATATGTACTAACTAATACCATAGTAGAATCTGGTAAGTATATGAATAATTCGATACAATCAAATTCAGCACTCCAGACGTGTCACAATAACTAACCACCAAACAAAGTAACAAAGAAAGTAACTTACCAGTTGAGCTAATTGAAGCCGGATCAACGGATCGTGTACATCTACGTGTCGACCTGTTGCCTCAACCACTTCCGGCTTCCGGACCAGACGGTTCGGAGTCCGGACAAAGAGTTCGAAAGGGAAAAGCACAAAACCGGAAGGTGGTGAAGCGGCCCGCAGTCCGGCACAACTGACCGAGAGAAGCGACGCGCCCCTCCCGCGCCAACCCCCGTAGCCACCCCCTAGACATAACCACCCCTGCGCTGCGCACAGCTCTTCTCCGACAGGGGCGTTGTTTTCCTCCAGATATTATAATTCTTCAATATTTACCGGACCACTGAGCAAACCAAGTACTCCTTGTTGCAGAGTTCTCTTCTCTGTTTAGGAGTATATTAAGAGTGGAGGCGACCATCATCTCCAATAACCGAGTAACAAGTTGATGCCGCGCAAACATCGATTTCCCATCGAGATATTGCTCTCATAACAACTTCCGTCAAAACTTGTTTCATTATCGCTTTGGATGGCGGCTAGTCGGCTCCTTGACGACAACCGTAGGTTCTTTGTGCCAGTATTATTTTGTAACACAATAAATATTAGAAATATCCATAAATTGTAAAAGTAATTTAATGATTTTAGTTTGAGGATTTTTTTACCACTAACAATATATTATGCATACATGTTTGGTATTAGTCAACATCTCTGACATGACCCTGTCGATTTTCCTTTAGAAGTTTTGAAAATGCATCAGGGATTCTCCCCATGGTTTTTAACGTCCGATGCCACTCTAATAAAATAATAGTAATCAATTTAATTGCGTCTAAAACAACTGTGGTACATTAAAAAACTCAGCACATTACGAAAATTAGATATAAAAACTAAAATAAATAAAATAAAAGCTTGAATAACAACAACATATAAATTAATAGCACGAGCTGACTAATCCCATAAAAACATTGTTTGCTCTAATTTGAGGAACTAGATTGATTTGTAAATATTTGATTGAATTTATTAGTGAATTTCCTATGGAAAGTCAACTATTAGCATGAACCACACGGTAAAACTTAAGCCCGGGACCACCATGGAAGTTCCTAACGTGACCCCCTGAACACGATTTGAGGGGGTCGTTCAAAATTGTATATATATATATATATTTGTAATTACCAAAGTACCCTTCAAAATTAATTTTGTTATTCACTGACACGTGTTTCGAGGTTTACCTCATGATCTCATTGCAGATAATAACCGTAAACTTAAAATTAAATAATCAAAATGAATGCCAATGAAGAGCTTCACATTCACATGAATTATTCAGAATACAAAACTAATATACTAAATATAATGCAGGCGCAACAAAAAATCCAATATTTGAATCAATCAAAAAAATTAAAAGTAATTAATCATATTTAGATAGATTTTGGTACTCTGGTAATTTTCTTTCAAAAATATAATATATATATATATATATATATATATATATATATATACATATATATCTGTGTGTTTGTGTGTGTGTTTGCGATCTAGCGGTCGCATTTTTTGTCCGATTTACTTCAAATTTAGTAGGAACGTTCCTTTCTATAATCAGTTGGACAAGTTTGTTGGGCAAAACAATCGGTAAATTCTAAACCCATTTTTTAGAGATTAATCTCTCAAATTTCGAGTTTTTGGGCCCCCAAAGGGTCAGAAAACCCCCGGATGTGAGATTAACGCATAGAAAGATGAGATCACGTAGATAGATGAGAATTATTGAAGTGAAACTTTTAAGCCCTCTACCTGTAACCTGCACATGTATTAATAGTTCTGATAAGTCGTTCCCTTTTCTTATTTGAAGTTTTCACGGCCGCAAATCATAATACAACGAGAAACGTCTGTTTTTGCAAGAACTGGCAGGATGTTTAATAACGAACAATAGAATGTTAATTTTTAGCAGACGACAAACTTGAATGTTCATGTTATTTGTGCGACGGCGAATCGGCACAAACTGTTATACGATCATCAATTAACAGATATAACTCCAATCTTAAATACTCAGAACTATATCAAGATATATTATATCTAAAGCTATGCTCATGTAATTTAACTTTAATAAATATTTGTCTGAGTCTAAAAATGATCTAAAGCCAAGACAAATCCGCAATAATTCGTCCTGGAGGTGGTGGCAACGAGATTGTCTGGGATATATCGTCACATCAAATCACACAAGGCTAAAAGCATCTGCGATTGCTTCCTCCATATAACATTCCTTGCTTTTATTTTTCTGGTTTTATTTCATATAAGGCCTTCATCATCATTACTAAAAATAAAACTGAAAATATTGACTAATATATATTTATATTTTGTAGCTAAATCAATAAAATGTATTAGACAATAAATATCATTTGAAAATAGATCAAAATTACCAAGATAAAAACAACGTGTAGTTATTGAATGCTATTTTTCTATCAGACTTTGATAAAATACGCACAAACAAAATGTAAAATGTGATCCAATTTGTTAGAAATTCAGAGGTTTGTTTATAAGTTTTGGTCATGGTCAAATAGGATCGAAAATATGTTTATTGATGTAGAGTAGTCAGGTGCAAGAGGATAGTTCAATTGTCACTGGTTAGCCAGATTGTCACTGGTTAGCCAGATTGTCACTGGTTAGCCAGATTGTCACTGGTTAGCCATACTGTCACTTGTTAGCCAGATTGTCACTGGTTAGCCAGATTGTCACTGGTTAGCCAGATTGTCACTGGTTAGCCAGATTGTCACTTGTTAGCCAGATTGTCACTGGTTAGCCAGATTGTCACTGGTTAGCCAGATTGTCACTTGTTAGCCAGATTGTCACTAGTTAGCCAGATTGTCACTGGTTAGCCAGATTGTCACTGGTTAGCCATACTGTCACTTGTTAGCCAGATTGTCACTGGTTAGCCAGATTGTCACTGGTTAGCCAGATTGTCACTGGTTAGCCAGATTGTCACTGGTTAGCCAGATTGTCACTGGTTAGCCATACTGTCACTTGTTAGCCAGATTGTCACTGGCGGTTGTCGCAGTTGGTCTATTATAGAAACGTCGCCTTCTCCTACACTTATCTTGGCAGTAGGTTCTAATTTATCAAAATAAAATATAAAAATCAATTTTCAGACGTATTATTCTAGAGACCATGCTGTTTTCTCTCAGTAAGATTTAGTAAAGGGGAGGAGTTTTAATATCCGGTTTGTAATTTCGGGTCAAAATTCAACCCAATTACAGTCAGATTTGTTAAGATCAGCACCAGATTTTAGTACATTAGACTGTAAAATCATCGGTGGCACAATATATTTGTAGGCTAGAATGTGTGTGTACTGTTTGACCCACAGTACTACCTGCATTTCAGCTCAATACAAAAGTAACATTTTGATTTAGCTAGAATTAAATGCAATTTCAGCAAATAAACATAATAATAACAATAATAAAAAACAGAACACAGTTGAAGATGAAATTTAAATCACTAAACAATCTTAGCTAAATCAAATAACAAGCTAATCGTATTATTTGCAAACACGACTCCTTTTAACAAAATAAAGAAAATCCTTATTAAACATATATTTCTTTAATTCTAAATCAAAATCACACACGAAAATATTTTAAGTGAATGAAAAGAAAAAGTTGTCATAAAGTTTTAATAATAACAAAACGCATTCTTTAAAGAAACTTAAGTCGTGCCGACTGATTCGCTACTTGACCGAGTAGATTTTTTTATCCTATTGGATTTTTACAATAATCAATTACATAAATGTAAATTGAAATCAAATGTATTTATATATTTACCTACGGTATACAATATTACTTAAAATACAAATGTAGTGAAATATTCATATGATTTCGTCAAAACAATTTCCTCAATTAAACAATTTATTTCACGTTTAATAGGGTTTGTATCCGTCAAGACTTAAAAATCTTCTTTACAATATCTTCTGTTAATGAACGGAAAATTTAAATATTTATTAATTATTTTAAAGCTTTCATGCAAGATTAAACCTGTGTGATAAATGAGGATATAGGTTGAGGAAACGTTGGGCCCAGTCGATGAACAAGTGTGCTTCAGTAGCCCTTGAAACAGCCTCACTTCAACTCGACCACCGGTAACCGCTCACCACCTCTGCTCACAACTACGGAAACATGTCGCTTTGACTTTTACACATCAATATGAAGCTTCACTGTGCCTCTTAAATTCAAGCTAAATAACCTTTTATATAATTCAATTTGGTATAATTTGTAAGTAGAGAGATATTACAATATATTAAACCATTTTGTACAATTATTGCTTATTAATGCCTGCATACGGTTTAAGGTTTACGTTGGATACTTGGAAGATTCAATAATTTTGAGACTAAAATTGAATTTATTCTAGCAACAGTCCAGTAGACGGAATTCAACCAAAAGGTTATATCACGAATAATGGATGTTTTCAACAGCCTGCATGAGCCACTAAGCAATAGTATATTTCCTCACTCATTTTCCTTCATTAAACTTGAGCTCCTATCGAAAAGCGGTATTTTTGGTCCTAGTGATAAACGATATTTTTCGTCAAGCTGCAAAAACTTTTATGATAACAATTTAACAAAAATAAATTCTTGTTTACTTGTTTACCATTAAATCGTTCATCTTTATCATGCTATTCTAAACAAACAGCTGTTACACAGGTTTTTATTGTTTATAAGTAGAATAATTCGTTCTATTCTTATTTAACAGCTGATTACCTCGACCGAAAAGTGTCATCAAATGGTGTTTTATATCATAGGACGAACAATATCATCAAAATAATACTTTTTATCCTAGAAAAAGAGTAAGACTAAAAGAACTACTTTAGCACTTCAATGCGTGTGGTGAAAAAAACTGTTTTGAAGCAGAATGACGAAAAAACATGTCCATGTCATGAAGCTAAATTCCAATAAATTAAAAAAAAAAATGTTAATCTTTCTTTACTAAATAACCGAAATTTTTAGTTTGTGTTGGATATCTCCTACTTTTAATGAAATACAATTTTAAACCATTGATATTTTTTATTGAACATGTCGTGTAGTATATTAATGTCCTAAATTATTATTTGTTTAAATTTTTTAAAACTATATTATGCCTATTATCATACAATACTAGATATCACACCGATATTTTATAGGTAATACAGATAATAATAAGAGTAATATGCTACAGACTTTTCTAATAAGCATCTTATTTGGTTTTATTGCATCCAAAATTTATGAATTGAAGAATAATCCAGAGATTGAATTACAATTAATTAATGAATGTAGTGTGACCCCAATTAGTCATTAAAAAAAACATTGAATTGCAGCCTATCTACATAAATGAATTAAAATCATGGAAATCATCTTAACGAAAATGTACTTGAATGATATTTTTGTAAAATCCGAAGCAACTAAATAATTTTTAGTTGTTAAATATATAAGTATATTGTATTAAAATTGATGTTGACGTTAATAGTATTTTTTTTATTTACCAGCCTGTAAAAATAAAATTGGATTGTAAATAATAATGCACTGTAATATTCATGAATTTAGATCACATGTTTCAAAATTACTTTAATACTCATTAAATTCTAGATATACAAATTGCTTAACACGTTCAGTTATACTTATATACTTCTTGTTTCACCAACCTTAACTACTATGTGGTAATAAAATAAACCTATTTTGACAAACAATATAACCAATTGACATCAGATGTTGTTCAGCCCGCTTCCATGACAACGGGTTACTCTTTTATAAGAGAGCATTGACCTTTTGGAAAGAAAAACAAAATATATATTTTCATCTTTTCCTTTTGGTTTTAGAGGGGTAAAAGTTGCTAATTGTCTATTTATCTATCATTTGGCTCATACAACATTTAATGTAGCACATTATAAAATCACCTATGTACAATCTATGTATTGTTAAGATAAGTGAGTGTTAAGATTGTTAGAAAAGTGGGTCTGAGCTAACTGAAAAGAAAATTGTCTGTCCTAACTGTGAAATTTAAAACAAAAAATGTCTCTGTAGTACTTCCTGAAGTACTTTTTTTATTTCAATTAGTAGTAAATAGATTTTTCTTTTTAATCTAAGTGAATACCTTAGATCCCCTGGTATTTTACCAATCACAATGAGGAATTAAACTCACCTCTCACGTCTATTCATTAAACTAACCTCTTAATACGATTTGTGTTTAGTTTGTATTAAAAACTTTAAGTTAAATATTGGTATTAATAAGTTAAGTGAGAAATGTTGCCTGGTGCCCGTTTCATAAAAACACTATTACTATTGGTTAAAAAGTACGAATTACAAACTACAAATTACTAGCTCTTATACAATTTTTGTTTCATAACAAAACCTAATGTTCTTAATAATATTAGTAAATTTTACAAGTGACTTTCACTGCCCAACTAATAATATTAGCTTAAAAGTACAAATTAAAAATTACAAAGTATTAGAACTTGTAATTTATGTTTCATAATAGATTTTGTGTCACTAATAATATTACCTATTTTATAAAAGTAAATTCAGGGAAAGTACAAGTCAGGTGATTAATTATCAATCATATGATTGATCACATTTACCATTATTGTCATAATGTCTTCAAGTGATGGGAACTTGCTTGTCCGTAGCATGTAGTACATACTGTACAATTTATTGAATCATTTATTTACTTAGGTGTTATTATTTAAACATAGATTCATTTAACATTAGGCTACTGTTAAAAATTGATCATGGGCAGAAGAGACGATTAAAGAAAAATCAAACTTGTGAATGTTTTGGAAAATAAATAAAATACCCCCAATGCTGCAGACCTGCACTCTCAGCGACTTTCATGGGGCACATCACTACGTCGTAAAGTCTCTCACCAACTTTCTTCAAAGCATATTCTTAAATAAGCGAAACGTGGTATTTTATTTATTTCCCATAAGAAAAACATTAGGACTGAGTAAGTAGGTTTGCTCCATCAAGGACCACAAAATCTGGGTTTTAAGCAAATACCAATGGATCACCACTAGATGAAATAACATACCAATTGTTATCTTGTTTATGTTCATAAACAAGTGAGATATCACACTTTCTTATTCTCCATAAGAATAACACTAGCTGCTGCTATTTAATCTAAGTACAATGGCACAAACTAAATTTTGTTTTTAAAAATAATTATATGTAAAAGGTAAAAAAAACATTTTTGGAGTACAAACCCCCCCAAAAAAACCCATTAAAATAGTGCGACCCATCTGGTTTTTGAACTCATGAAAACAGATGTTGCCTTACACGTTTATAACAAATTTCATAAAAATCGGTTTTTTTACGAAAGTTATCGTGCCTAGGGACACATATATATGAATTTGAACAAAGGTGTTTTTGGCATCTGGGGGCCTCAAGATAAAAAGTTATCATGGTCCTGGGCGTAGGTCTTACCATGGTAAAAGGTCTTACCTACGATAATAGCTTCTTCCCTATAGGGAAGATTCGCTAATAGGGATTTATTGTTTGGGGCCTTCAACAAAAAAATTAACTAAAAAAGATAAACTTAAGAAGTGGAAGGAAATTAATCCGTATGCTCAATCCGTCTGAACATTTCAGTCGCCAAAGAATGGAGTTAGTTACACACGGGATGTGTGGTGGCTTAATGCCCTACCTCAGCTGCTCTGAACTCTTCTTCCTCGTTACTTGAATCGATAATTAAATTTTGCAGCATTTTATTTTATTATTTAAGAACACACCAATGACAACATCCCAGCAAGAAACACTCAATAAACCTTGCTAATATTTTAAATTATTAGTTATTGAAGACTTGAAATATTTGTATTAGTAAATAATATTATTTACAGAGATTTTTATAATTTGTTATTATTATGAAGCATAAACGTACAATTTACTAATAATTTGGATTTTACAAGGTGTAATTTCTCGAATTTGACTATTTCATTATGAAACAAAATTATACAAATTACAAAGTTGCAAGTCTATTTTACTAGATACAAGTTTTAATATTTTTTTATTTTACTATTTGTACTTTTTACTTGTAATTTATTGCATTATGAAACGAAATTATAAAAGTTACAATAATGGTTTATTTTACAAGTTACAAGTTCATTATGAAACGGGCCCCTGAGGCAGAGGGCAGTAATCAAACCCAAAGACAGGTTATATGTAAAATAATTTTGCAACCAAAACCTTTTTTGGTTTTTTTTTTGTTTGTAATTTATTTACGCTACACACACTTACACATACACATACAACGCATTAAATACAGTACTTAAATTCAAAGACAGATATTTACAAACCGTATCATCCGTGTATATTACGTACATTTATTCCGCGTTAAACATTTTGATGTTGTGACCTTGCATTCTAGCAATCATAACAACAAGGAAGACAATCATTAAAATGTCAAGGAACCATGCAAACACTACTTAACGCGACTACGTGTGGTAGTAAACACTACCTAATGATTTGGACAAGAAATAGCATTCAAGGAAAATATAAATACATTTATATTATGGTTAGTCTTTGAAAAGTTAAGATAAATAATGTTTAATGTTGTAGAAGTAAATCATTTTGAACACGTGGCAAGAAGGACTTGTACCGTAAGAAGTATTTTTTACAGAGGAGAAAGACTTCACACGTGTGTGCCTTCATTTTGTAACGATTCTGAGTCAATCATCACCACAAAAGGAGGATTATTGTCTTTGAGCATTTACAAGACGATCTATATTGTTGGTATTCCTATGTTATTTATTTGTTGTTAATGATATTAATTTATAATTCTGGTATAAATCTCCTATTTGTTTATTAATTTATACATAATTCTACATATTCACATTTTATTAGTGCTATAACTTTAATTGCTTATAAAAATGGGACAAAATATATTAAATCAATATTTTTGCTTTACAAGAAAATAAAAATTATAGCTTTGCTGTTAACAGAATGTTTTGTTTTTAACAATCGTATATTTCTCAGGAAAAGTCAATAATGTAACTAATTCATGTAAATGCAATCGTGATTAGTATCTGATCATTCATGGTTGTTTGGAGGTTTTTGTTGTTGTTGACATACAAGTTTTTTTTGTATTTTTTCCTAATCATAAAATTTATGTTTGTAAGGTTTAAGATAAATAAAGTGTACATCAAGCACTGGGAATTGAAATCAGAAAGCCGATCATCTTTTGAGGATGTGTAAATATATATTATATTTTTAACGAACAATTGTTTATTTTCCAACGTTTATGTCCCTAATTGTCGAATTTCATTAAGTATAATGAGGATACTTTATCTCGGGGTAATTTCGTATATCCTTCGTTTCAGTAATGTCTATAAATTCACCAAATCTGTCTATTTTCGACTGCAAGATTTAGTGCACTAGATGAATTTTTGATTGTTGCTGTCCATAGGATATAACTTTTGATAAAACCGAAATCAAAAGTATGAAGAACCGATCAGCAATTCTTCATGGCTGACGTTGGATTTGATTTCAAAATTCCCAATTAAATGGCATGTCCAAGTCCAATGGAATCCTCGCCCGACTATTTTTCATGAAACTTACATATTTTATGTTAAACGTCATTCCTAATTGGTTACAATAACTGAGACTGTATTTTATATTGTTTTATACACTCAGGACGTTTACCTTTGTCAAATGAATATACTGTGCTTTGTGGGATTTGATGTACTACCCGGTAATTCAAGTACATTTATTATATCCTCAATGTATGGCACCTGTACAAATTCTACTGATTGCTATAGGTTATAACACATGATCTTTGAGGTAGTAAACAGGTTTTCATTACTAACGTCGCGTCGCTATACTAAAGATGTTAATGGACGCTGGCGATGTTTATTAACTTGTGGAGCAACAATGCAGTTTACCGCCTGTGTAACAGCTAAGACTGAATATATTAATGATCTCCATATAACAAACCGTATGCAGTGAAGTTTAGCTTATCGGTAGATGAACAAAGGCCTTCACTTGGTTTTTTGTACATTTTATGTTGTTTTTTCAATCTTTTTTACGATTAAACATTACAGTATCAACTTTTATAGTATTGGATAAACATTAATGCTACCCTCGGACACTAAGTTTAAGTTTATTATTGTGCGTTTCAAAGTGCAGTATCAAATTTGGAAAAGGGGTACGTTATTTACGAGTTTAAAATCTTACATGACAAAAGGAGTTATATTAAAAAGTTTTATATTTTCGTACAATGTTTACTCTATGGTAAAACGAAATAGTATAAAAACAAATTTGGGTTTGGCTCAGTTACTGTTGAAGAAGTTGAATTACTTGCAACAAAAAGGCAATTAGGCCTTTCATTCATTCATTGGTGCTGGATTAGAAAACCTCAGCATAGCTGCTAGGCACGTCTTCCACAAGCGGGAATTTTGCGCAGGTTACCGGAAGGATAGGATATAGCAGGAAATGAAAGGTTGGGATGGTATAGGCCAAATTGACCTTTCAGAGGGCCAACTCCCGTGCACCTGTGACAGCTGCGACCCGCTCAAACAGGTGGACCCGCTCTGCCCTCCAACTGGTCAGCTCAACTGACAGGGTATCCATGTACAAACGCCAGGGACCATACATTCTCAGGATGGGGACCAAACCAGGAGTTTCTGTCCCCAGCCGCTGCAAATGGAGGGACCAATGGTGGAAAGGAAGTTTGTCATAATGGACAGCCAAAAGACTTACCAACTGTAATGACAACTTTATTTGCTGTGCCCAATGTCATCCTCAAAACTGATATAGACCAGTAATAAAATAAACTTGTTACCTTTCAATATCCTGTTGTGGTGCAACTATGCTACATGATTCGTGGCATCAACCACATCTTCAGGGAGCATCTTCAAGATTTGTCATATAAATTTAAAATTGAAACACAAACACATATAGTACAATGACACACAAGACACAATTAAAAACAAGACCCGTCATTTTTGGTAACTATAGTATGCTCCCGTCGTGGTGTGTGCACGCTAGTTCGTATCGGCGGCGACTGGAGAATCATTGAAGGTCACGTGGTATGTTCCTGTGGTCAGATTTGTTCTGGTCTTTATCTAGTCTGATAATAGTTTCAAACAATGGGTTTGCTTGGCTATTCACCTTGTCGTTCAAAACATTATTGCCCTGTGATTTAACTGCCTTATAAATCTCCAAGTTTTCTAAAGCTGTTATTCTATTTCTATTGTTACATTGATGAAGGATAGTAGGTTGTCATTTCATTTACAATAATTATTCTGGCTGTTAACTAAATGTTCTACATAGTTGGAAGTCTGTATGTTTTTATTTTTAGGTAGATGTTCGTTAAATCAGATCTTAAATGAGCGTCTAGTCTGACCAATATAAAACTTAGGGCAATCACTGCATTTGACTTAGCATACACCACAGGAATCGTATCTGTCATTGTTATGGGATTTTCGACTTAAAATTCTTCCCAAGTTATTTGTATTCCTATAAGAAATTTTATAGTTGCGTTTCTTCAATATATTATAAACTGTGTAGCTTAAATTATTTCCATATGTCATTGTTACATATCTGGCGTTTTTACAGTTGTTGTTATTAACTTTTTCTTTTTTAAAATTACAACCATATCTATTTATCCATATTTTCCATATTTATTTATCCATATTTTCTTTTTTATCTACTATCATGGGGCTGTAACCATTATCGGCAGCAATAAACCTAATTATGTTTAACTCCTTCTTATAATTTTCTTCAAGATAATGGCGACCCCATAGCAAGATCTTCTTTCTGGGTATAATGTTTACCTTTGTATTCAAAGTAGTTCTGATTGGATATTATTGTAACCAGGCTGATAAGTTCGTCTATTTTATTTTTTCTCAAGGAATTATTTTGCATTTAAACATCAAAATCCAGCAGTATAAAAATGAATTCTGATATAGACCAGTTTTAATGTTGTTCTGGGACCAACTAAACCTTTTGCTTGCACCAATTTATTCCACCTTTCATTTCAGATAGATGTTTCTGAGATGCCCTTCAACTCTCTTTTGTCAAGCTAATTCATAAATAAAATATACTCCCAGCAAAGTAACTTCTGTGGACACATTTAAATTATATCTGCCTTTTCTACATAAAAAAGTTATCTTAGAAGGCTTTTATGTTTATTAGAGTAAAATAATATGTTCTTTTGTAATGAATGTTGATTAAGGAAAGACAAAAGTTCAATAAACGCTATTCTATGTTTGGTAAATGAGATTGTTAAGGCCCTGGATGAAGTAAGGCACGTTTTAGGGATAATTTTAGATTTTAGGAATGCATTTGGTGTGATAAATCAAAGACTTGTTTGATAAATCGTAGAGAAAAGTTTGAACCTATGTTTAAGCGGTGTGTGGCTGGTCATCATCATTGTGTTAAAAGCCAATCAATAGCCACTGAAGCCAATGAAGGAATTTCATTGCACAAAAACAGCATTCTCTAAATCATCAGTTTGATACTAAAAATTTGACAAGAACAAAGACATAATTCATCCCTACTTATAATACTCACAATGTTGTTATTAAAAAGAAGAAGTCCTAATGCCAACCCTTAAATAACTCAAATAGGTGCTAATATTTTATCTGAATGCAGCTTTCTAAGGCATTTTCTTTGGTCGCAGTACTTTGCTTCCGGTCATCAAGCCATCCGGATGATTGGAAGCAAAGTACTGCGACCAAAGAAAATGCCGTAGAAAGCTGTATTCAGATAAAATAGTATCACCTGTTTGTTATTTAAGGGTTGGCATTAGGCCCTCTTCTTTTTAAAACAAAACATTGTGAGTATTATAAGTAGTGATGAATTATGTCTTTGTTCTTGTCAAATCTCTAGTATCAAACTGATGATTTAGAGAATGCTGTTTTTGTTCAATGAAATTCCTTCAACGATGGTAATCTGAAAATGGGTTTTTTGTAAATAATGGCATGACATGGTAAAGGGACTTTCGTAAATCAATTTAGTCCATTTTATTGAAGAATAATCTATAAGTTGTTGGAATCGACCTAGATCGAAGATCTATGAAAATATACCTGTACAAATTGTCTATATAATTATGATTCCAATTTAATTTCAGCTAAACAAGACAACACAGAAAAAGGGGGAAAACCATGAAGTAACTATTATACATAAAGTGATATACTTAAGTTAAAAAAGAGTGATTTCTGAACGATAAAACCAACTCGTGTTTAATTATTTGGCTGTTCTGATACTCCTTGTTTCATTTACTTGCAAAGCTGGGAATACAATTTTGCGCATTATAAGGTTAGGAGAAGGTCCAGACAGGCTTGAAAGTAGGCGTGAGGTTGCTGGGGGTAATAAAAGTACTCTAATAAAGGAATAACAGGCTTTTCTAGTGTAAAACCCCCATAAGACAACGTACTGTGTTTACCTGGTACACATTTTCTTTAATAACTCGGTAAATATTTATGCTAAAATGACGAGAGAGGGCTTAAAACTTTCGCCTTTCTAATTCCCATCTCTTTACATGCATTAATTTTACATCTGGGGCTTTTCTGACCCTTTTTGGGCTCAAAAACTCTAAATTTAATCCCCAAAAAATGGATTTAGAGTTTTCCGATTGTTTTACCCAACGAACTTGTCCAACAGATTATAGAAAGTAACGTCCCTACCGAATTTTAAGTAAATCGGATATAACATGCGACCGCTAGAGTGCATACACACACACACACACACATATATATATATATATATATAAAATTTTGAACGACCACCCAAAACGTGTTCAGGGGGTCACGTTAGGAACTTCTATGGTGGTCCCGGGCTTAAGTTTCACCGTGCGGGTCTTGCTAATAGTTCACTTTCCAAAGGAAATTCACTAAAAACGTGATGTACTATGGTGTGATTAAATAAACAGTATATATTCTTAGCAACAGTTGCTTATTGTTATCCTATACTGAATTTCACTATGAATAAAATTAACATGCTATTTAACAAATTGTTTTAGAAAAGTTAAACGTGTTGGCGTTGGTGTTTGGCAATAGCTAAAATAAATCCCAATTATATTCTAATTTATCTATAGACCTAACTAACTTTGTAGGAGGTGGGTGCGCTTCTTCAATTAAATTTTTTACAGAGATAATTCTTAAAAATAAATTAATAATAACTATAAACACGTTTTAACCTAACCATTACACTTTCTTCCTAGCTGTTACCAGTGCGTGGGATAGACTAGTTTCGTGCTTCACGATGTTTAATTGTTTATTGAACAGAGAGCTCTCCCAGTACCCATTTTTTTATTTTATGGTCATATTCTAATATTCCTATTAACAATCCAAATACATACTACTAATAGCGTATAACGCTAAATGCAAACTTTGTAAACAATAAGGATTTTTTATTTAAGATTTACCCCTACATATTATAGACTAAAACATGCGTCTACGTGTGCAGATGTGAAACTGGCTTTAGATTTTCGATTTGGGTCTAAGGGCTCTGCCCCATGGGACTTATGTGACATGGAACAGTGTGCCCCACACTTTAATACCCCCATAGCAGCAAACCTGCGTACTCAGCGAATTTCCAATGCATATATATATGTATCTTAATACTACATAAAGCCACATACCAAGTTTCATCAATATATATTCATAAATAAACGATTTATGACATTTTAATTATTCTCCA
The DNA here is from genome assembly GCA_963675035.1 of Allygus modestus. Taxonomy (NCBI): domain Eukaryota; kingdom Metazoa; phylum Arthropoda; class Insecta; order Hemiptera; family Cicadellidae; genus Allygus; species Allygus modestus. Next base: position 134,054,917 of record OY776114.1, read on the forward strand.
TAAGAATAACATTGCGGCTGAGTATGCAGGTTTACTGAAGCAAGGAACACAAAAAATGGGGTTTTATACAAATAACAATTATAACTCATGTAGGTAAAGCCACATACCAAATTTCATTAATTTATTTTCATAATTAAGGGAGATAACACGTTACTTATTCTCCATAAGAATAACATGGGGCTGAGTACGCAGGTTTGCTGCTACGGAAGCCTTTGGCAAAAATTTTTGTTTGAGCAAATATTAATGGTCCACAACAAGATGAAGCCGTATACCAAGTTTCGTCAGTATACGTTCATAAATAAGCGTGATATAAAATTGTTCTTTTCCTCCATAAGAATAACATTAGACAACCTACTGTGTTTAGCACTTTCAATATCTCGATAACCAATTAACGTAGAGGAATGATCAACACACCAAATTGTGTGTTTTTTTTAAGCTGAATCCAATGGAAAGAACTAAAATTTGACTATTTCCAAATTTGTATGTAAAAAATTCGAAAAACCCATTTTTGGGGTACGAAACCCCCCCAAAATACCCCTTCGGATAGAGCGATCTGGCTGGTTTTCGAACATAAAACTTTTTCGCTTTAAACGTTTATACCAAATTTCAACAAAATCGGATAATTTTTACGAGAGTTATCGTGCTCACGGAAACATATACAGTTTCGAACGAATGGTGTTTTTGGGGTCTTGGGACCTCAAAACGAAAAGTTATCATGGTCCCGGGCCTAGGTCTTACCATGCCGACTACGGTAATAGCTTCTTCCCTATAGGGGAAATTCGCTAAAAACATGTTGTGACTTGCAAAAAACAGTTTTGTATAACTAAAAATGTTTGTACAACTACAAGAACATATTTGGTTTGATATTAAATACAAATAAAGATCTTGTAGGATTACAAACTATTTCTTTACAACTGCATCTGGCGTTATCACTTGCAGCGGCTAAGGTGGGAAGTACGTAGTGCCAAACTGCCAATAGGAATAGCAAATGTTTCTGAGTTGTCTACGCGTGCAATTCTCTTGATGAAAACACTTTTCTGGACATTTTTACGGTAAGTGTGATTCTGTCATAATTACTAGAATAATTATCTATGTTATTTAAGTAATTACTCATACATAGGTTTCTTTGTTTGAAAGGACTTTCCAGCCCAAAGATCAGGCAACAACTTTTGACTGATCAGCTTGGAGGTTATGTGCTATGGCAATTTCCAGTGAGGAATAGGGCTGTGCCCACAGCTTTTATTTAGATGTTCTGTGCATGTGATAACATTCAATTAAGCATCCTCAGTTCATTTGTCTCACCCAGTTGTTTTTCATGGGCAGAATTACTTTTTCATGAGCATTTCTGATAAGTTGCGCTTTGATTTGAGCCTCCTTTGCAAGAATCACAGCCAGAGTCATTGGTCAACCTAATATTTTGTTGTTCAATTAGGGCCATTGGGGCAAATCGGCGTTGGGGCAACGGTAGTCTCTTGCCGGGTCCCGTTTAGCGGAGCCAATCAAAGGCGAGCTCGCCGCAACGATCAGAGCCAATCAGCTGTTTGCTCGCCAAAGCACCTGTCAGTCGGGACTTTACTATATTTTAATTGATAATTTTTACACTCTGTTGTATGAGTACCAACATAAGTACTGGAGTATATCTCTGATTAGTAAGGCAAGAGAAGGTTTATTTCATTATTTTATAACGATAGTGCGTTAAAAGTAGAACGAACATTGAGAATGAAAAAATTAAAATAATAATAAACAGATGATTGTCATAACAAATATAACGTAATGCATACATCGATCGATGTGAGTAATTATATTATGTTATAACATATGTTACCTGATAACTTTTTAATCATAGCTAGACTAGTGTAGTAAAGTGGCTGGTTAAAATTTGCCGTGTTATTATACATTTTACGTCATATATTGTACCAGGCGTTATATTTATAGTTATGTATGTTAGTTATAAGTAAAAGTAACGAAACTAAGCTAATCTGTAAAAGATTTAATTATTTTTATCTTGTTTCTGCGATGTAATATGGATAAAAATGACCAAAAAGTTTAGTTTTATGTTCGCAATTGTAGCGCTAACGTTCAAAATTTAGTCTTTTGCATGCAATATGTTTATTACCCAACATGTAACGTAAAACGCTGATTACGTCAGCCCTTACCTAAAATGCCTTGAATCATCCATGATCACAGAAACATGCAGCATAGGTTTTTTCACCAGCCTAAACTTAATTTCACTTGGCGTTACTCTTAGTTTACCTAATTCATTGTTAATAGGTCTGAAATATGAAACTAAATTTCGGAAATGTGTATTCTCAAAGAAACGTATCAAGCAGTGTGTTTTAAATATGTTGATTTCTTTTGTTGACAATCATAGTATTTTATTTTCTGGTCAATTTGGCTTTTTTAAGGGCAAGTCTACTGTTAATGACATGTTTCCCCTCATAAACTTTATTGTAAAAGAGCTAGATCTAAAGAAATCCGTAGCGGGTGTCTTCTTTGATCTCCGAAGGCATTTGACATGGTAAATCATGGTCTGCTTCTTGAGAAACTTGAGAGCATTGGAATACGGGGCACTGCTCTAAAATGGTTTTCCTCCTTCCTTACTGGACGTAGAAAAATAGTAAAGATACCTTCTATAGATAAAGATTGTATGACATACTCATACTCAGATGAGAAGCTTGTCATCTCCGGAGTTCCTCAGGGTTCAATCCTGGGTCCGTTGTTGTTCATTTTATACATAAATGACTTAAAATCATGTGTTATTAATGTTAATCTGTGTCTTTTCGCAGATGACACCTCACTTACCATATCGCATCAGGCAAGAACAGATTTGGAAATTGACTCTTATGTTAAATCAAATAGTATTGTGAAATGGTTCCATGAAAATATGTTGTGTGTCAATTCTGATAAGACCAAATTGCTTGATTTCTCCATTGGCCATAGAGAAACATCTCTTCTAAAATTGTCCATAGGTGAAAGTGTCGTTACTGCAGCAGATGACGTAACATTTTTTGGGCTTCACCTAGACTCAAATTTAAATTTTTTTTCTCACATAGGGCAAGTCGATAGCCGTTTGTATTCTGGTGTTTTTGTGTTAAGACATCTATCTACCTTCTTAAGTACTGAAGTTCTTCTCTCAGCATATTATGCCCTCATTTATCCATTTCTTTCATACGCAGTTGTGATTTGGGGGTCTGAGAGCTCATATACGAAGACTCTTTTTATTCTTCATAAAAGAGCTGTGAGAATAATTGCAGGGATCGATAAAGCAGTATCATGTGCTTCCTACTTCAAGGCTTTTGATCTGATCACCTTCCCATCTATTTATGTCTTTGAATCACTTATTTTTTTTTTAAAGAACCAGCACATTTTTCAAGAATTTTACCATCGTCAAATAGTAAAACCAGAAACAAGCACAATAATACCATACCACTACACAAATCACCATTTTTCAAAAACCACACTGTTTATAATTGTATAAAAATGTTCAATAGCCTTCCGACCACTCTTAAACAAGAATGTAAAGAATGTAATCTAGTCACCTTCAAAAGAAATGAAAAAAGGTTCTTACTTAAAAGTAGTTTTTATTATGTTAATGATTATTTTGACAAGAAATATGTTTAGTTTTGGAAAAATGTTTGTAATAATGTATACTAATGCAATTTATTTTGTTTGTGGCAATAAAGATATTTGATTTGATTTGAGTAAGAAATCCTATTTATAAGTCGTTTTAAAACCACGGGAGTATGTTGAATTATACTTGTACAATAAACATAGGCCTACAAGCAAACAAGCCTTCCGTAAAACCAAATTAAGTTTTGTTTTTAATCATCCAAATCCTGATTAAACTTCTTGAAACAGATCGTATGATGGTAATAAACGATCTGTTGGGTAAAAATTACATTCAATGAAAAATGTAGAACAAAAGTAATTTAGCCGAGGGTGAGTTTCGAACTCGGGCCGCTAGATTGACAGCTCGTCTGATTAAGATATCGAAGTAACTGACTTGGGGGAACTACGATATACCTTTTTTATTTTCAGTAGGGTGTTCGTCTACCTATTCTGACTGCTATGTTACTTTGGAGTAAATACTTATATAATAACATGAAAACCTCTTAACCCTTATATATTTTGCAATGTGCACCAAATTCCTTTCCTTCTGGGTAGGTACCGGGAAATTAGTTATGGTTAAATTGTTAACTTGGATTTACAATAAAACCATTTCCTTCTCAATACTTCACATACCAATTTTTTTTCGTATTCAGATCTAAAATTTACATATATATTGTAACAGAGTGTAACAAATTTAGGTTTTAGTACTAATAACCTTTGTTTAGTGCCCTCATTATTTCTCTCATGTCATAAAACTGTATGTAAGGGTAGTTGGTGGGTTTCGACAAAGGTTTGGTCTTGGTTTCAATCGAGAAAACAGTGTGGTTTACTTCATAAAAACACTCGGTACCTAACTATGAACTACAAACAGTTTGCCCTACCCAACATTGCTCATTATATTTCTGTTACCGATACACAATAACCTATATTTATTTTAATCATCAACAATTTAAGAGCTTTAGGCTACAGTGAAATATCACACATTAAGTTATTCTGCTTTCAGTGTAGGCCTAATTTTCGTCCTACTTGCAAATTCTTAACCTATTTTACAATCACATTTTGGTAGGCCTACTGACAATGTTACTGTTACACACTTTCCGATTAAACATCAACGGCATACTTAAAGCCACCAAATTATCTTTTCATTCGTTACTGTTAATGCACGTCGATTTGCAATAATTGATGGGGAAATTAATAGATCTTGTTGACTTGAAACACAGATATGTTGACTTTGAGGGTAAATCAGCTATAATATAAATACAACTTCACTAATATTAAATACCTGCCAAAACTAGCCTTTTTACATTATTTTTGTATAGCTTTAATTTTTGTAACGGGTGATTTACTCATTGACGCATTAGTGGCTATAACGTTGGCAGTCTTTCTTCCGCCTTTGGAATTTACGCTGTGCTATACTGAGTAGACTTTTCGCAATGAACTTGCCACTGGCCAATAGCGTTTGGCATTAACGACACCGAACGTTTTCATTGGCTAACAAGGTTTTCATTCAACATCGTTGCCCCAACGCCGAGTTGCCCGAACGCATGGTTCCCGGTTCAATTATACTGTAGTTATTGCAGTGCTCTGTCTTTTTACATCGATACCGATGTTCAAGTCCAAAAATTTACTATGTTTCTTGTGTTGTAAAAGTGTCTGCGTGTATTTGTGTATTTTCCCAAATCATTTGTGGATACTGTTTCCTTATCGTAACACCTGAGGCCTCCATTTTTTATTTAAATTGTTTGTAGTAATAGTCTACAACTTTTGTGTATAAAGTTCTGTTGACCAGTTTAGTGTAAATGTGTTTTCTCGTTGGGTCTGAAATCATGGCCTAGAAATACCCAGGGGTAGATTTACTAAATAATTCTGTTCTGCAGTATTTCTGATAAAGTATGTTGTTTGTAATAGTAAATACTAGTTACCATACATGTCCCCCGTAAGTTGTATTCAAATAGGACCAGTTTTCACTGAGTTAACATGGTTTTAAGATGTATAACTTAGCAGTTTCAGTGGATGCCTGAGGTAATCCGACTGCCACAAGGCCTCAGGCCTGTTTTAATTGTCATTGTGTTTTAAAAGTTTGGGCACTCCTGCTTTTGAGACCTTTCCGAGCTATTTCGGTTTGTGACATTTTATGATACAACCAGAATTACCTAAAAATGCACCTCCGGCTCCACGTATTTCTGAATTCTTTAAAATTTCTGCTTTTAATGGTAAAGATGAATGTTGATTGTAATTATAATGTTTATAAAATGTTGTTTTTGCACTGAATCTAGAAGTTACATTTTTAGTTTTCCATCCTTTTTCAGCAAATGTTTTTGACTCGATAATATTTCCTCTGGCGATTTTTATAAATGGGAATTAACTGTTCATTCATGTTCAAACAAACTAGCTTCAAGTTCATTTAACTTAAATATAGTTTCTGTATGTTAAATAGCAAAACACATATAAAAAATTTATTAACAATTTATTTTGTGGTATTTTCATTAGTTGTGTGATTCTGATAATCATGATAACGATTTTTCTTTAAACTGTTACAAAGATATAAATTTTAGTGAATGTTGATTTAGTTTCATCAATAACTGACCCCATAAATTAAGCTGACCTTTTTTTAAATAATTTGGACTTGGAAGGAGCTGCCCTTCCTAAAAAGATTCGTAGGATGGTTTATTAACCAGGGTCCAAGGGTGGAAGTTGGATGGCAAGCCTGGAGAGTGGAATGGCGTGCCTGGTGGAGACAGCTGTTGCAGTCGGTCCTGCTCAACGATGGACCACTTCTGCTGAGCTGCCACTGGTCCATCCTCACCGTGGACGAAACCTGCCATTGCCGCCTCATTTCCTCACTCAGTTCAAAATGAGTGCCTACTGGACTAAACTTTGATAGAACTTTAATAACCTCTTGTTATTTATTTAATTTATATACATGTTTAATGTTTTGACTTGTGTCCAACTTGTTTCTTGTTGTGAGTCACTGGTGGCCCCAGAAATAATTAATAATATTTAAGAGATTTAAATCAGGTTAAATTTTTGATCATTCAAGGATATTTATTTAATTTATAATACATTTATTAGTAATTTTCAAATTTATTCTTTGTATTTTTACAAACGTATCCTTAGTTAATTGTGTAATTTTAATTTTTAGTTTTACAAAAAAATTTGCACCTGGATTGCCAAAAATATTTATTGTAAAAGTACAAAATTCAATCTTGTTGTTCCACAAACCCCGAATTAGTACAAGTAGAAAAATAACATTTGTAACTTAAATAAATAAATTATGGCAATTTTAAAAATATTTACTTTTAGTCCTCTGTCTAGGGGGGTCCCCGTGTCCGTTTTATGTATAGTCAAACACGCTGTTGGATCATGTAGGTATTACCCCCGTTTTAATTGTTCACGAAGGTGCTTGCCTGGCAGAGCTCAGAATCCGCCATTTTACAAATGGCGAAGGCAGAAATTACATGATACTCTTAAATCGCTTGTATCTTTGAAACGGTGATATATAGCAACTTACACATCATTACAAGAAATGTTCTATACAAAACAAGGAACAATTTTTATATTTACAAAATCTTTTTAGACCTTATATCTTTGAAGATATTTACACATTTCTGCATAATTTTCATGCAAATTTGCATTCTGAAGGCAACAAATTAGTTATATCTCAAAAACAGTGACATTTAGCGAGTTTAACTTTATTATAAATATTATTTTTTTAATCCAGGAACAACTTTCGTATTTACATAAATTCTATACAACTTGTAGTCTCTGAGATATTAACGAAATTGTGCCGGTTTATCATAAAGCTTCAAACTCTGTTGGTAAACAATTTTAGTTATACTGTGTCATTAACATTGACCTGATATAGTAATTTGGTTTTATTTTGTTTAAAATTATTCCTCTGCTCATTTAGGACGGAGCCTATGATAAGGTTTATCGCCTAAAAGTAGCCGTTTTCGGGATAGTCACCGAGAAATAGATATATGTGGGTATATTAATAATAATTATTATCTATGATATTTACTGTTAGTGTTGTATACTTAATAAAACAAATTGAACCCAGAATTTTCTGCAGTAAATAATGTTTAATGAAGGATATTACCTAACAGACGTAATACTAAATTGTGACTTGTTACAATAGAGTACAATAATACAACAGCAAGGGAGATGTTGATTACTTAATATTGTGAGCGTTGTGGCAGTCTAAAACGGAAAAAACATTGCTTTTACAAAATGAGCAACATGCTAAGCCAGCTCTAACGCACGTGCAGCTTTGTTTGACACACCTTTGCAGTAGCAGTCTTCTATAAGATTATTTGGGAAAAGTTTAAGCTCAAGTGTAGGAACCAAACAGTTACCACCATCATTGAAACCAAAAGAAAGAGGGTCGAGATATCCAATTTTTTCTTCCAAGCAATTAACTTGGAAGTTAGTGCACAGTAATGCTCGTAGGATATGCTGACTTGTAGCCCTGCTGGTTGGAGGAAGATCTTCAATGCTCTTGTTCTTGTAGTAGGAGTACGTCCATACCTTAGTTCATCCATATTTTCACAAAATTAATCTTTCTTCCACACACGTACAAGATACCTCTCTGCTTTTTCTACAGTACCTTCAATCTCTTTGTTCCCCACTTTTCCGAAGTCCCTTAAGTAAGTAATGGGCTCAACCTTTAGGGCAGCACGTTTTGATCCAAACTTGCTTGTATAATCACTACCTGTTTACATGTGGAGGGCTGAAAAACTAAGCGAAGATCATTGCAAAGTCGGTTTGCCAAAATATGAATTGGCACATATCGTGTAGTTCCTGCTGACCCCAGCTGCATCCAGAGCTCCTTTAAACCGTTTAATGAAAATCTGTCAATAAAGTATAAGGCCAACACTACTACATCAGTGTCCGATGAAAGAATTACAATCTGTTTGATCCCTTCTTCGATGGAATGCATAACATGTGGTATAATCCTTGCATCCGCTCTTTCTATGTTGGAAAAAGACAACTCTTTGTGTTCTTGTATTATTCCGAATATTATATATATAACTTATATAAAACTTAATTTTAACCTCTACAAATTTTCATTTGACTCTCTTTAACAAGACTCGTACACACATATGTGATATACCTACTCTCGATACAGATTGGCATTGGCATTTTCATTACTTTAACAGAATTTTGAAACTGATTAGTTTATTTTACCGTCTAAAATATCTAAATTGTTCAGTCTAGATAGCCCAGATTAGCGAATTGTGAGCTTAGGGATCATAATGTGAATATGTCCAATGTTCTACAACATATCTAATTATTTATCCGATCCATTTTACCCAACTTCGCAAAAAAAAAGAAAAGAGACAGTTATGTAATGTAATTGTAATTTTTAGTCGTGGCAATTGTACTGAATGTACTAAATTGGAATTACATTCAAATAACGTCCAACCCAATAAACATTACCAATGTTATAAGACGGTAAAAAGGGAACATTTCCAATTATAACGTTTAATAAAAGAAAAACAACAATCATATAATAATTTTTTTGAGGAGGACTTGTTTTTTCATAATTTTAGATCTTTAAAAGGTGTTTAAATCAAGTTGAATAAACTAATTTGTTTTGGATCAACTAAAATATGCTAATTGGAGGTGCTTTACGCTAAAGAAAAATGAAATAGGTTTTTATTCAAGTGAAGTACGTGGATAACCGAGCTTTGCCCGGAGAATCAAATAGAACTGGAGTAATTTTTACCACATCCCACCTCCCACGAAGCATGTGTTCTGCATGTTGGCGTTAGTTTAGTTATTATAGCTTAGTGTCCACTTTAAGGTTAATACATTTATTCAACACCGAAGTGGTAATTGCGTCCACTAATAGTCTATTGTTATATTTACCAGTGAAAATATGTTCTCCTTAGTGAGATGTTGGATATTGTGGCTGAGTAAGAACCGCTCTATCCAGGACAGGTGACGGACATGGGGACGTGATTGGTCCATAAATAACACTGTAGGATTTCATCTTGTCCCCAAAACTCCTTCGCAACATGTCTGTTCTATACGGCTTGATTCAAAGGTCGGATATAACATATGAAATTACCTAAGAGGAATATTTAGTTTGGATTTTAATATCGGTAATCAATTTTAGTAGCAATGTAAATTAATTTTAACTTCATACGTGACATACTTTTAAAATTACATCCTGTAATAATCTACGATTATGTCCTTTATGCATTAACGGTGGGTTTTTGCAACATTTGTAAATCACCGTCGAGAAGTTGGGTTAAAGAATCAAAGAATATCATAAATAACGTTGAAATACGAATGATATTGTGTTTAATGGCAATGAAATTACAGAAGAAAGATTCAGATCAATATTTTTGTTTCTTTTTCAAGAAATTAAAAGCGATAAATTACTTGAATTTTTTAAAGCATATATTCGTAGATTTATTATTTGTTTTGACGGTTATTAATGTATAAAAGTAATATAATAAACAAGCTCAAGTCGTGTATACTTGTCTTCTTAGTATGGTCATGATCATCAGAATTCTTTAGTTTATTTTAAGCAAATTAGCAACTGATGAAATCACTTTTATATTTATTTATTTTGTAAATAATAAAATGTTTTGTTTGGGAAAATTATCCTAAAGTGAAATTAGTCGTGTACAAATTTAAAATAAACCAATAAAGGAGTAGTTAAATAGTAAAATAACTATTATTAATCCAAACCTTTTTGTGTGGTGCTCACCTCATTTAAATTCATTAATTTAATTTGATTTATTATGTTATCAAACTTATAGCTTCATTGCAGCGAATCTGGGTTGAAGTATTATTACCATTAGTAAACAAGTAAACACCAGTAATGTTTGTATTGCACCGTAGATACGAGTGATGTAGATACGTTGATTGAAGAGTCGTATATATGTGGTTGTTATTGTTATGAATATGCATGGATTCTCTTTTATTTATGGCTAGTTACATTTGTATTAACTTGTTGTTTTATTGTACTATATTCAGTAAAACTGTAGCATAATCTGGCACACCTTGACCAAGCACGGCATAAAAGGGGTCGACAGGTGACTAAAGCCACATGTGCTCTTTATAACGTGAGCATATGTGCTCCCAAATATGTTTAGAATGTTTGCAACTTCAAGTTACCAAACCACTATCACACATAACTCCAATAACAAAAATCACCAGTTGAAGCGAGATAGATTTCAAATAACCAGTTAGTTTTCTATTTCAGGCTAAATCTCAAAATTGTATGCGTGAAAGAAAAAAAAGAAATGTAAAAAGCTTGTTTAGTGCTTGGCATTTTCTCAGAACAGTAATGTTGTTTTGTAGTATTATACAAAACAAAATTATAACCTGTTCAAAATGCCGCTTGGGAATACAAATAAAATAATACTCTGAAAGAAACATTTGCTCTTCCTCCCAGTAGTATTAAACAATATACGCCCCTAGCGGGTGTTGACGGCGCTACATCTTCAGTAATGTCAGACCCACTGACTTAGAATACCAAGCAAACATTAGCTGGACCCTGAGGCTCTGGCTTAACAAATAATTACATTTGATATACACGTCTTTATAAGCTTTATAAAATTCGTATTGTTTTACATTATTACATATTTTAAGTCTATAATTTGGTCTGGGATAGAATTAAATACACTTAATAACGCCTTCTCGCCTGAATTAGTTTGTGGAAAGTATTTTAAAATATTTCTCACAGATTAATATAATAAGATAATACTAAAATTGTTTTGATGATTTTTTCGCGTGTTGGTGTTGTACGTTTATTGATCAAAGTATCAGAGATATTGTAACAATGTATTATTAATGTTTGATTATTTTTGGACAATTTTAAGTGAGAGTTTTTTAAATTTTTTATCTATAACCATTTCAATCCCTCATTGTTTATCGTTCCTATTTTCATCAAATAACCAAACGTCTTCGCTGTAGAACCTTGTATCCATTCCAGCAATGTCTTATCAGATATGATTAATGTATGGGTTATCATATGTATGTTAAAAATTTGAACTAATGCAAAAACAATATATAACTGTTTTTTTTTTTTTGTCAAGATTAATAAACACTTCACTTCAGCTGTTAGTTTTAAGATTTAAAATACCAATTAAAATAACTACTGACAATGTTGTAAAAGTTATCTTGCCATCGTACTATGTACGATAGCCTGGTAGTGTTTTAAGTGAAAGGATAATCCCTGTTTAAATAAAGTGTTAGCTAAATTGGAAAACTACAAAACAGGGGATAGTGTGAGAGTGGTGATGAATAGAACCTAAAAATAGTCAGTCTGAATAGGAATTCACTGATGGCCGGCCTTGTCACTCATACTCATCAGTATGGTAAAATTGCCTAAATGTAGATTAGCACTTAATATCCCTACATATTGGATTGACAACGTATATCTGGTTACTTAACAATCAAGAGAATAATACATGCGATTTGTTAGAATTAACAAAGCTGAACTATTGAAGTATTTGTTGGTGGCATAATGTATGGTTCCTGAGAAAAAAAAATGAAAAAACAGGCTTACTATTTGAAACTGCAAAAGACTTAACAATGATATGATCAGTAATTTTTTGATTTATCTGCTATTTTTTTAAATAAGTGATCCAAACTAAATATGTTAATGGAATTACATTTGATGGAGTTATTTTTTATCAGCGAATCAGCAAATATATGATACTGGATTAAGTTTATACTAAAAATTCTTATTGCCAGCTTGCGTACTAGGAATTTGGAAGCGATAATAGATAATTAAGTAGTAAACAAAACAATGACAGTCAGTAGACGGATACAATCATCATGACAGCTGTTTGTTTAATTGAAACGAATTAAGAATAAACACATGTGACATAAACCAAATAAAACTCTTCTCCATATAAATAACATGCACTGTAAACAATTTTGTACTTTTACAAAAAAGATTTTTGGCACCTGGATTGCCAAGAATATTTTTTGTAAAAGTACAAAATTCAATCTTGTAGGTCTAAAAACCCCAAATTAGTAAAAGTACAACGAAACAATTTGTAAAACTTAAAAACAATATATTTGTAAAACTAACAAATAGTCCTCTGTTTAGGGGGGTCCCCGTGTCCATTTTATGTATTTTCAAACACGCTGTTGGATCATGTAGGTACTACCCCCGTTATAATTGTTCACGAAGGTGCTTGCCTGGCAGAGTGGGCATAAGCTCAGAATCCACCATTTTTAAAATGGCGAAGGCAGAAATGACATGACACTCTTAAATCGCTTGTATCTTTGAAACGGTGGTATATAGCTACTTCACATCATTAAAAGAAATGTTCTATACAAAACAAGGAACAATTTGTATATTTACAAAACCTTTGTAGACCTTATATCTTTGGAGATAGTTAAACATTCCTGCATAATTTTCATGAAAATTTGCAGTCTGAAGGCAACAAATTAGTTAGATCTCAGAAACAATATATATAAACTTAATACATATATATATATATATGTATATATATATATATATATAACGAATGGTGTTTTTGGCATCTGGGGACCTCAAAACGAAAACTTATCATGGTCCCGGGACTAGGTCTTACCATGCCGACTACGGTAATAGCTTCTTCCCTATAGGGGAAATTCGCTAAAACACTCATAAAACTATAACGAAATGCTATTTTATGGTTTACCTTTCGAAGTATAATAAATATCCCTTAACATAAGATTTATATACTATCGTGAACATTTTAAAAATATATAATATACTAGAAAAATATTGATTTTATATTGCGTCTCGCATTATTAAATAATTACATATTTTTTTCTATACTTGTACTTTTTGTAACCTTTTATTCATGAAAGCAAATAATATATCAAAGATATATAAATTACAAAATTACGTCAGTTTATTAAGAGTGAACTCGGGGGCATTGCTCGGTCACTGGTGTTAAAGTATGACCTCATTATGCTAAACAGGCTTTAATTATTGAGGTCGTTGGTTTGCGTCTATTAACTCGCAGAGCAGTCGTTTAGTTTTATGCCTTTGAAATGGCATAGTTTAAACTACCATAAATATCAAACATATATGCAAATGAAAATATAACTATGCCACTAGCTAATTGAAGAATAAATGTTGTTATATAAGTTTGTACTAGTCTCTTATATATCAAATAATGTTGTCAATTGACCTCAGCTTAGAGTTTTTAAATAGCTTCCTGCATGCAAGGACACTATTAAAATTAAATATTCTGTTGTAATGGGTAGGATTTAATGGTAGTTGTCGTTGCATATGTTTTGACAAAGATATGTTGGTTGGTAAGCTGATTTTACTAAGACGCCTGGAGGAAGGAAGTCAATACTATGCATACAAACACAAGACACCTAATTCCGCGAAAGGACCTGAACTACTGATTTAAATGGTTTTCAAGTTTAAAAACTCATTGAAAGCAGTTAAGGCATAAGCTAACACGCGATATGCAAAGCATGTTTAAACATTTCTGAACCAGGAGCTCTTGCCTCAAGATGACGAATGAACAAAGTTTAGGAACACGTTTGGCCGTAAGTGGGCCTGATAACATCCTTCCTGAAAACTTTCCTAAATTTGTATTTGTAATCTTTTAGCTTTATTTTGTTTGGATATTATAAACAAGATTTCTTTAGAATCAATATATAATAGTTGAAAATTTACTTTACAAAACATTTAAACACCTTAATAAATTATCATTATGTGTATATTCAACGTTTTAATTGCTTTGGTGAAGGAAAACTTGTCGATCAACATTGATATTTCAATATAATTCCGCTACTAGGAATTGCAAGAGTACATATACAACCAAATGGCCAGAAAACTTTCAAGAGGTATACCTAATCTAACTAAAGCCTGCTGAGGAAAAATTGATATTACATCTATAATAAATATGTTTAATATGATAAAACATGAAATACCCCCGTCACAGCAAACCTGGTACTCAGCGAATTTCAAATGTATATTCATGTCTTAATAGCGCATGAAGCAGCTTAACAAGTTTATTTAATATACATTCATAAATTTGTCATATTTAACACTTTAATTAGTTTTTATAAGATACACATGGTTGCTGCAACAAGGAATTGCACATATGTTGTTTTTGAAAATATCAATATAACTTGACTAGATTAAGTTACATTAAAAGTGTCATTAATATACATTCATAAATATGCAATAGATACCATTATAATTATTTTTTGTGACATGGAAGCTGAGCACACAGGTTTGCTGTAAAAAGGAACACCAAAAATGCGTTTTATGCAAATATCAACATAACTCAACTAGGTGAAGCCATATACCAAGTTTTATTAATTTATCTTAAAAAGGGATACATAATATTTTACTTATTCTCCATAATAATAACATGGGGCTGAGTACACAGGTTTGCTATTACGGGAACCATCGGACAATTGTTTCTTTGTGCAAATAACAATAGACCACAACCAGATGAAGCTATATACCTTCGTTTCGGTTTCGTCGGTATACGTTCATTACTAAGCGAGATATAACATCGTTTTTATATCCATAAGAATAACATTAGAAAAATACCGTGTTTAGCTCTTTCAAAATCTCTGTAAAAATTTTCGTAGAGCATTGATCAAAACAATAATTTTCTATCCGAAGAATTAAGAGAGCAATTTTAGCATTTCATGATTGAGTTTAAAACAGCTGTTTTTGAAGTAGTATGAAAACAAATTAAATTTTGAATCGAAATATCTTAGGGTTTTTGCAAGTTTAGGGTAACGAGAGCACGTGAGTCGGACCTTTGTAATCGGCAGAAATGTAAAGGGGTTATATGCATAACGAACGTGATGCATATAACTATCCGCATAGGTGGGGGTGATAAACCAACCATAACTAATTCCTGGTAATGATGATATGTGTAGGTGACGGAAATTCTCTTACTGTGTTACAAAAGTAAAAAAAATACCTATAAGGATCCATTGTAATTAAGTCCTTTAATAGTTTAAGGAATATATTAACGTTAATTATATAGTATATATATTTGTATTAACTTTTAATGTTTATTAATATTCATATTCAGTTATTAGTCGTTGATGTTTGTACTCACTCTTTTTTTACATTAAGATTTTCTTCTGTTTTAAATTATTTATTTTTAATCAATATAATATTCATTATTGAATTCAATATTTTATTCAGCATTTAATCTCATTATATATGACAGTTATAAAAACAGGTCACTCACCTTGTACCGAAGTTCATTTTTCACTGTCCACAACCAGAGATGTATGGACCAATCACACTTTACCGTTGAAGTCACGTGATCTACCGTCCAATACAAACTCCACTGTCATTGGTGTTTACCAATGCAATTAATTCTTCATCCTTCCTTTCTTCTGCAAGATAATCCCTGTAGCAAAGCTCGGTATACTCACAAAATAACGAAGATGTGGATTTAATTCTGAGTTATAAATGTGCATTATTGGAAAATTTAGTATAATAATAATAATAGTAGAAATAAACACTAGAGACAATATGGTAGATGTAGTACTTAGTTCTTTATGAATCTGTGTCCCATTATAAGTCGATCAATAAATTACACACATCAAAATGTATTACTTTTATTATTGTCGAAATAACATTGATATAGTAGTCCCGTGACAATTTTCTAATGTACTAAGAGAAATGTCCTAATCTTAAACGAAATAATAATTTTTCTTTTAAAATATTTTGAGGAGCAGTTAAATAATCGTAAACAAACTTTTAAACATAACCCCGACTTGGGTGTATCTATGTTATTTATGTTTAGACCTAAAGAACAGAAATTTGGAAACAAAATTAAGGGGATTAGCGTAGGACAATTTAATTTTATGTTGAGTGAATACTTTATAATGTATCCACAGATAATTAATTGGTATATGGTAAATTATCAGCCTTATATAATAATTTAATAGAATATTTTAATAAAATAATAGATTTGATCAAGTAAGATATATCAGGAAACTTTGTTTATTCTAACATGTAACCTATTCTATTCAACATTCAACATAAATTAAACAAATATTAACTACTACTCAGTGCAAATGCTATACATCACAAAAATATAAAATATTATGTAACATTTTGTTATTATAAATGTGTAAATGTTTTAAGGCGTCTTTATCTTTGGTTCAAGGGTTTACAGGTTTGATCACGGGGATATCTAACATTGGGTTTGGACCGTTTTACATACAATGAGTAGTAAATTTCGTTTTACAAAATAGACGATGTTTTACAAAACTACACATTATACATTTTACAGAGCTAAAATTAAGAAGTTACGCAAAATGATGTGAATGTATAAAAAACAAAAAAATCTCTATTTTCGCCCCAAAATGGAACTATTGTTTAGTTGTTTAATTTTATATCGTTACACACAGAGACGATAGGTTCAAAGCACTGTTGTTCATAAATGTTCAGTAGTGGATAGGTTCAAAGCACTGTTGTTCATAAAAGTTCAGTAGTGGCTGTCTAAAGAACCTTATTCACACACTGAGGCTTAATTTCCAAAATCACATTACTGAACTCTTAAGTGAAAACTGGTTTAGATTACCATTATATGAGACTTTTGTAAATTTATTCCATTACATCCAATTACATTTAAAACTAAAAACTATATTTGTGTTAAGTATTAATAACTTTTTAAATTGTTGCATTCTAATTACGCTTGGTAATGACGTAAATGTGTTATTTATGTTTTGCCATATGGATTTTATTGATGTTGTTTTTTAGAAATATTATATTTATTTATTCCAACGAAAATTTGCATTACAATCTATATAGCTACATGCCACATTGTTAATAAAAATGCATAATAGCAATGCGAAAACAAGTAGAACATATAAATTTAAACACAACATGATTCTTAAAGATGTGTTCAAGTATACTTCAAGAAATATTAAGTGCCTAAAAAATATTTTGGATCTTTAGAATTTTGCCTATTCTTCATAGAATGCATTGAACACACACACTCAGTGGTGGTGTTCTGTTGTTTTTTATTGCTTGTATTTAAACATTTTTCACTACCTTCAACGTAGCCATAGGAACCTTAATATTAACACGTACGATCATGTAATACATACAATGAGATATAAAAGTAACAATAAAATTCTCTATAATCTAGTTAAAATACTCAGTACAATAAAAGGTGGTTTAAAAGGATATAACTGTTATTTTCTCAGTTAATAACTTTATTGAAAAGTACAGTTTTGTACAGTTTTTATTCAACGATCTCTTGGAGAGGCATGAGTACCACATTAAACCATATTTAATATATTTATTATATTAAGGCATGAAACCATATTTCTCATTAATTATAACGGATAAAGTTGGTTTCATCGTTTTTCTTCAACTCAAAGAACATGAGGATGCATTGTACTAAAACCATTAAACATCGATAAATTGCATCTTTTTGTGTTTTGTAACTTCAAAAGCCACACTTAACCTTAACGGGTTGTATTCCTTCTCTCTCTCCCTCTCTCTCATGTCTCAAAGACGATACTGTTAACAACTGTTGTTCAAGCATATCTTTTGTGAAATGCTATTGACCTTTTTAGAGCAGCAAAACAGAAACCTTTTCGTTTTGATCTTTTTTTATTGACTGTCAATAGGGTCTATTCTTAAATACACGTTTTGCTATCACGGATTCCACACAATGAAGTTCCATATAATTTCACTACATTTACATTATGACACAGACTCTAGGGATTGATTTTAGGTTTTTTTTATATAAGCAGTGCTTTATACCAAAACACTAATAACATTCATATTTTAATAATAACAAACATAAATAATTGAAATAAACTTATTCGTTCACCAAAAGCGCAATACGTGTCATCAGAGGAATTGCTCGGTCACTGGTGTTAACGTACGGTCTCATTAAGCTAACTGGCTTTAATTACTAAGGTCGATTAACTCCTAAAGCACAGTCGTTTGGTTTTATACCTTTGAAATGGCCGAAGTTCAACTACCATAAATAGCAAACACTAATGCAAATTAACGCAAGTGCATATCACTAGCTGATTAATTAATTGCATAGTAATACTTCGTTGGTTTCGTTGGTTTTATGTTTTGACGAAGATTGTTGTATTAAATAATTAACTCACTTCCAGGCAATAAAATAGCCTTTTGAAAAATTTGATTTGTTTTATCGTAGTTTTTTCCTTGAGTTGACATTGCCAAATTTGCTCACTTAATCGATATTAACAACTTAAAATTGAAATAATAAATTGAATGGTTACAATGTTTTGATATGAGTTAAAGATACATACTTAGAATATATATATATATATATATATATATATATATATATATATATATTGCAGGAACATTTGAGATGAAAATACATATTAATCTTAATCTTTTTAAACAATTATTGTAGGACCTAGTAGGTGAACTAAAGATTACTTATATCCTATTCCTAGAATAATAAAAGCCTGTCTAAGTAAGTATTTGGTAAACCAGCAATTGATGAATCTTTTAGCAGTGTTCATGAAAGTTTGTGCAATTAGTACACACTGAAAGTAGTAAAGCTTTAAGATAAAACGGGAGACGATGCCAAACATGGTTAAATATTTGTGCACCAGGAACACTTGCCCCACGATGATAAATGAACAAAGATTAAGATCGTTTGGTTGTTAGTTGATCTGATAACATCCTTGCTGAAAACTGCCCGTTACCTGAATCCTTGAGCCGAAACTCTTAGGGACTCTTAAAAACGATTTGATCTAATCAAACAATACAAATTCCTACAAACCCGCAAAACAATTATATTCTATTACAATTAATTAAAATTCTAAGCTATTCTTTAATTGCTAAATTATTATGATGTTTGATTACAGTCTTGCTGTTGTGAAATAGTAACTAACGATTAATTTAGGAATTGGAGAATGATTGTGACATCAAATAATATGACGTTAAAAGGTTGATGTTAAAGCCAGTATCTTCTCTATACCTTCTCCTTAAATTTAATTTCAAAATAAAATAGCGGTATTTGATCCAAATGGGCACAGGATAATATACTATTTTGGGCATTACTTTTCAGCTAAAAATAACAAACAATAAACTATTGTGTATTGAGTTTTCTTGAATTTATACAGTAATATGCAATAACATAACATAGGCCACAATCTATGTTTTTGAGATTAAAACGTACATTGATAACAAATACAGTTTAAGGTATCATCGAGATTTTGACCTTTATAAAATTCAGAACGATTCAAAATATGAAATACCTGTATGGTAAAATATATTTTTTATTCGCTCTTAGACTACAATTTATATAAATAAAGCTTTAGCCTTGTCAAATTGGATAGTTCCTCGATAACAGGTTTTACAGTATATGGGTATCGGAAATCTTGGTCTGTAAAAGTGATGTCCACACCGGAATGTTTTTCTTTATCAATACCACTTTCTGTTCAATGTTATTTTTGTAAAATACCATAACAAACACTTGTTTCGTTTTCAACTCGTATTAATATGATCAATATTAAAGTAACGTATTAATTATTGACAAATAATTGGTTATTCATTTAACAAACTATTGATAAATTACATTACACATTAATTTTACAATTGTATTCTGTTTCGTTAACTTTATTTATTATATAGTTCATTTTACTATATAGTTACTATTAGTAAGAATGGTGTATATACTGTCTATATTAAACTATTTGGTTGAACAACAAAATTAACGAATTCTCAAAACACTACACATTTTAGGGTGTAATTAAAAGTTAGTAACAAAGTAAACTTTGAATATACGAAATCAGAACAGTTAGTTTTACAACACTGTATACATGATTAGAAGATGTTTGAAGTTGAGACGCACTATTGAAGGGCTTCGGGAACGTGAGACGTCACATGATGTATTATTATATAATTAGCTAATGCAAAAACATATATGGGTGTCTATTGTAAGACAACCATTAATAAATTATAAGTTTATCATTAGTAAATTTACATGTTAGCTCTAGTGCCATTATCTTATAATCCAACGACAAAAAACCAAGAAACTTCGATTCTTCTTGATTAAATCCAAAAAACAAATAATTACTCAATACAAATCAAATACCCACTACTATCCAATATTACTTCTCTGATATATGAATAAATAATGATACTTAGATTGGAAACGTAAAGAGAAGACTTTTACAGAAAATGATATGATTACAACAAATCTAAACCTGATATTTTCATATCGCATTTATTTACAGAGATCGCCACGGAGTATGGCTCAATCAGTTGTAATGGACCGTGATTAGCCCAACTAGCTCCAGACCCTATACCGCTACAATCAACCGTGTGACATGCAAATATTCCTATCACCTGCCCCTTAACAGCCTCATCCCCTATATCCATTTTCATCTGCATCAGTTCATTCTCTTAACCATTAGATATTATTTTTGTATTTGCTATGAAGAAAACAGTATTCATTTTTCACGAAAGGACAAATAAATATTGTATTTACTCGTGCATGAATATATTTAAGCTACATTTAAAAAATATCAATTTATAGAAAAAAGTAAAATTTCAAAATACTCCTAGTTGGGTGTATTGTGTGGGCCCAACCGTCTAAAATGTTGGAAGGGAAATGGTGGGTATGAAATAAGAATATTTTGAATAACTTATAATGATATTTCCATGATTATGATCAGGTATTTTATCTTCGAAATGCCAAAATGTTTTTTTTATTTGCAAAATGTATACATATGCATTATATTGTAATGTGTCACCTGTTTGAAATAAAATAAACTGAATGAAAGTGGCTATAATTATTTAATGGATAGAAGATTACTCCCTTATAAACGAACACCCTATACAGTCAAAGGTACGGCGACTACTCACAACGTAAGAGGGGCTTAGTTGTTAAGTGAGTGAGTGAGTCATCATGTCACTTACTTGATACTTGATACTTGGTTCTTCCGTTCAAAGGCTCGTGGAGTATTGAACAGGTCAAACTGGTGCCAAATCTCACGTTTGCCACTAAGGTTAGGTTTGTCTTTCTGATTAATAGATAAAAGCACAGATATTACTTAGGTAACTGTTTAGTTTATATATTTAGCCATACAGTATTTCTGCGAGTATTTATAGTCAAAATTTACTTGATCGATTTACTATAGACAGATTTGGTTAATATATCTCTCTCTAATTTTTACTCACTAGGCAAAAGGCTGGTGATTAAAAATAGGTGTGTTGACCAGAAATGACCATCTCCTATAAAACATTGTTAACTACCCTTGAGCAACTTACTATTTGGTATTAAAACTTTCATAAAGTAAGTACATGTAAAACATGTGCCAACTGATTTGCCTAAAACCATAGCAGGGTTATAAATTTTTGCATTTGTTTATGTTTATATTTAATTATTTGGTGTCAACTCACTCCTCATTTCTTGGATTTAAACAATCCTAAAATCAGCTGATAGATTAGGTGAAAAGTTACAAAACCAGTTTCAAAAATAGGCCAGCAGTCCCATAAAACTTTTCTAGTTAAACACTATTTGGTCTGATTTGAAATTATTCTAACTATGAATTTTTGTTTATTTGTTTTAGACCAACCTACTAGAGAATATTATCTAAATAAATAATTTAGATTTCGCTTAACAAAGCCTTCGACCACGTTTACAACATATATTTGCTCTTCAGTATTTCCAGCACTTTACCTCTGAGCTGCCGTTTCCGGACTACTTAGCTCTGCAGTCACCTAAGTGTGTTTGGTTGTATTGTTATATATTTATTGTTATAACCAATAAAAAACCAGTACGTATATTATTTTCATATAAGAATAATTTAAATTACAATTTTCACATGCACAATATGTTAATTGAAGGAGGTGTTGTTTATGTTTGAAAGCGACAACCAACATCTTTAGGTAATCCACTGGGGGATTCGTCGCATTATTCGAATCAGTACAATGAAGGCAACTCAAAATTTAACACTCAAATATTTACAGTACACTTACATAGCCACATCCCGTTACCCGTCATATGATTAAACATTACTTGTTGGGGCGTACACGCTTCTAGGTCAGTCAGGCTGCGACTGGTGTTTCATTTAGAAATAATTTAAAAGTTTCATTAATAAAAGTGTACCAATGACCTTAAAGAACAAGCAAAATATTTAATTATCAATCAAAAAACCATTATCAAAGCAGTAGGAATCTGAATTGTTATTAGTTTTACTATTTTAAAGGTGTTTTTTTTTAGTATATGGTCTTTATTAGTTTGTAAGTATTCATGCGTATTGCCATGAGTATTTTTCTTAAAAGTACGAATTAGTTTTCTCTTGGACTATTATATCAACTATTAATGATAACCCCAATACTAATTCATCAATCCTTGAAAAGATTACGATTCACTGATGATTAATAGTGTTGTAATTTGATATCACGAGCATGTCAACGCACAAAAATACTAATATTCAAGATTTACTGTCCACAGCCAGTGACGGATGGACCAATCATGTCGCAGCGGCACCGTCACGTGATATACGGTCTAATACACGCGTCTCTTCCACAATAGTTCTACCAAAATACCCTGAAATATTGCATAAAAACTCTAATCTAAATTGTACTGTAGAATCTGGAAAGAATCCATCCAAAAAAATAACTTTAGAATGATATTTCTAAAAACATATTAGTACGTCTTACAATAATAAATTAAACCTTACATCCTATCGTCTGGTCTATGGAATTGGTTATGTACAAATTTGTATTGTTGTAGTTATGCCAATTTTTATACTTACTATGTCTACGTTTTATTGGTTAAAACTAATTTTTTTAACTTAGGATTGTTCTTCTTCCACCTTCAAAGATTCACAATTTTGTAGAAAAGATGTTACTTAGTTCCAGCTTTAAATAACTTGTTGATTAGGATTCCTCATGCATATAATGATATACTGAGGACGTTTATTAGGTTTACCAAAGGATGCCAAATTTTTATGAAAATATGAAAATGTTTTTACTAAAAGAGGGTAAAAATTAGTTGTATTCAGGCAAATTAGTATCACTGATTTTAAGTTTTTAAATACACATGTTTCCATTTACGTTGCTAAACTTAGTTTATCCTTACTTTCTCCCTTATCCTTTGGTACTAATTGACCCTGTCTCAAGGCGTAGATTTTAAATTTTTAAGAGTAATTATTCTTCCAGGCCAAAAAGAGGCAGGGTAATCAAGGCAAAATTGAATTTCAAAAAATATTGCTCTACGATTTTAATTACAATTTGGTGGCTTCAGGCTCTAATAAAACTCTACCACCGCATTACTGGGAACACTTTTATTCAGAATTTATAGGTCATTAAATGTTTCAAAACTCAGCTTTTCAGTTTTTATTACAAAACCATATTTAAATGAATTTTACTTTTCGCAATTTAAAAATCTCAAGAAACAAATATTCGGGATTATTATTTAACAACTACTAATAGTTGAAAATTAAATTTTAAATTTCATTTAGTGGTAAACACATTACTCTGTCCTATCTTACTCTTATGGGGAATAAACACATAGTATTTATCTATTATTTTATAATTAATTTAATAAAAGTCTTGTAAACAGGATTGATAAAATACGTCTTACAACACTACGAAATGCATTTACACTTATACTGTACTTACATACAAGACGGTAAAATATACACAAAAGATGGTACAAGACGATCGATTTCAACTAGTTACACCGGTCATCATGAGGCCCAATCAGAGAATCCACACTGGATTAAGTATTTTATTCATCCTGATTAGTTGTAACAATACGTATCATGCTACTAAATAAATTATTTAAAATATTTTAAATAGATTAAATTAATACTGGTCGATAAAGATTATTCGGGATATGTTGCTAACCTACTCGGGAGGGATACCTGCTCTTAAAACCACTGTGGGTAATCAAATTACTCTGTAGTTCTTCAAATAAATGGATTTGGGTTGACATTTAATTAATAGACATAAAAAGGTAGTGTAATATGTTTTATACATGTTTTATATCCTTAGTAAGAAATTTATGGATTAAATAGGTATAAATGTTGGGAGTAAGTTTATGGCAGTTTTCTGATACTATCACATTAAATAAAGGTAAAGGCCGGTTACAATCATTTTCGGCCTACTTCGTTCCGTAATAAATTAAGCTGTTAAACATTTTTGTAATATCTTTTTTGGTTTCCTTGGTACTTAATGTCAAAACCACACCATAATTTTATAAAGAAACCCTGTCTTTTTGTAACATACGCAAAAATTCCAATAGAATACACTCTGCTACTTCCTTTACTTGATTGGAAGGTCTACCAATGACTTTTTATAGCACAAGGGTATAGCCATGACAAAGGAAGGAAATTCTCTTTAGGAATTGGCAAAGTGTTGAGGGTGAGCATTGTATCGGAATGTGCGTCATGGTACAGAAACGCTGTGACGCGATTGGTCCATCAGTCACTAGGTGACAGAGTCTCGCCAATTGGAGACAGTTTTGGCTCTTCCCTGCAACTTTCACAATGAGTTTAAGCTTGGATATGACTTTATATGCTCCATTCCGACTTTCAATAACCATACAACTAGCTGCGTCCAGTAAAATAGAATTTAGGGAATAATTGAGTACCTTAAAAAATTACGTGATTAATTTAATACAAATGTTTGTGTTTATATCCATAATACGCTGGCCAGTTTTTTTTTTTTAAGAATACCTCTTTCGCTACTTCAACTGGTAATAAACTAAGTTATGTAATTGAAACAATATATAAATGTGATGCCATTTGGCATAGCTTTGTTTGGATTGA
Organism: Allygus modestus; assembly: GCA_963675035.1. Classification (NCBI taxonomy): domain Eukaryota; kingdom Metazoa; phylum Arthropoda; class Insecta; order Hemiptera; family Cicadellidae; genus Allygus; species Allygus modestus. The sequence goes on from OY776114.1 coordinate 134,080,282, forward strand.
GTTAAATATGATTTCCTTATAAAATATGTTATGTTAAGCAAATAATGGATTGATCATGATATATATCTAAGAAACTAATTATGTTTAAACATTAAAAAAAACATTAATTTTTATAGAATAATAACGTTGGATTGAGTACATTTTTACATCAAGCACCAACAGTAATGTAAACAAGATTATTTTTTAATCAGATATTTGCCAAATAGTTCATGCAAATATGGATGTATAATGGTGATTAGACAATTGAAGAGACAGTGGACAAGGTTGATTGTAGAGGGGTTGGGTTTGGAGCTATGCGGCCTGATTAAGGCTCATTAGAACTGGTTTGTCATAGGAGATTATGACGTTACTTAGGAGAAATAAACACTTAAAAGGTTGGAAATTTATAAAGATAACTTAGTTTTATGTAGCAAACAATTCCCTTGAAACAGAACCGAAACAGTAATGTATAGGTAATAAAAATTAGTAATTCTAACCCAACTTGTTTTAGCTTTTAGAATATATTATGATGATAACTAGAGGCTCGTATTGATCTGAACATTTGTGAGTTGTGTTTAATTATAAATATAGTTGAAGGTATACCTCGATCTCGGTTAATCTTAAATAATTACCCAAATTAGGATTAAAATCTCAATTATAAGGTCTTATGGAATATTCGGTTGGCAAATAATTACCATAGATTACAAAATCACTAACAAGATGATTTCATCAATCATCTTACACACACAATTTATCCAAGCTCGTCTTTTAATGAGCACTTTGAGTGTTTGTCGGTTTAGTAAATAAATCGTCACTTGACCCACCTCCATGCCTACATATGGTTAAGGTAGAACAAATTCGGCAAGTCCATTTAAATACAAATAGTACATTGCCAAAAGGTTACTTAGCCATGTTTAAAATATATATTATCACCTAAAGCTATCGACTATCACAAAAAAAAAGAAAAACGTAAGGAAAACCAAACAATACATTGTGCCACAAAATGAGGTTATGGTGAGGATGTGTTTGATATTTACGGTGGTTTAATTTGTCCCGTTCAAGGTCACAAAACTAAACGAATTTTCTCTTAGAGTTAATAAACAACTATCGACCATCATAATTAAAGACTCTTTAGCATAATGAGGTCGTGTAACACTGGCTGCCAAGGAATGCTACTGATTACTATGTTTAAAATTTACCGTACACTTAAGCTCTGTGTCATTGTGTGTTATACGGTTACAGTTACACGGTGTAGTAAAGTTTTAAACTCCAGTATACCGATTCCTTAATGTAATTTGGCAATTATATAAACAAATTGCAAAGCGGAATTGTCTGAAAATTATGGAATTGTTACGAGCGTTTGGTGGTTTCTTGTACCTCTACTTCAATGAACAGAGATGAAACAATTTTTTAGTGAATTTCCTTTGGAAAATGAACTATTAGTATGACCCACACGGTGAAACTTAATCCCGGAACCACCATAGAAGTTCCTAACGTGACCCCCTGAACACGTTTTGGGGGGTCGTTCAAAATATGTAGACATATATATATATATATATATATATATATATATATATATATATATATATATATATATATATATATATATATATTATATATGCAGGCACTCTAGCGGTCGCATTTTTTGTCTGATTAACTTCAAATTTGGTAGGGACGTTCCTTCTGTAATCAGTTGGACAAGTTTGTTGGGCAAAACAATCGGAAAACTCTAAACCCTTTTTTTGGGGATTAATTTTTCAAATTTCGAGTTTTTGGGCCCAAAAAGGGTCAGAAAAGCCCCGGATGTAAATTTAGTGTATTCAAAAAGATGGGAATTAGTGAGGCGAAAGTTTTAAGCTCTCTCTCGTCATTCTAGCATAAATATTTAGAGAGTTATTAAAGAAAATGTGTTTCGACTAAACTCAGTACGTTGTCTTATGGGGGTTTTACACTAGAAAAGCCTGTTATTCCTTTGTTAGAATACTTTTATCATCCCCAGCAACTCACGCCGACTTTCAAACCTGCCTGGACCTTCTCCTAACATTATATTGCGCAAAATTGTATTCCCAGCTTTGCAGGTAAATGAGACCAGGAGCATCAGAACAGCCAAAAAATTAATGTTTTCAGATTTTAATCAAAATTGGAACACTGCAATGTCACATAAACATGACTATACATTCATATTCATTTTAGTTTTATAAATTGTTAATAATCCTTATATGATTTCCTTAAAAGTTCCTTAAATATTAATCATGTAAAATAGGCTATTCCTGAATACTTACTTTTCCTCAAAGGACCATTTAATATAATAGGCCTATATCACCACCCCCATCACCTCTCAGATCCGCCACTATCTCAAATAATACAATTTATCAATTTTAACCACCTAATGAAACATAATTTATTAGATTTAGTCATTTAATCAAATAATTAGATATAACACTAATGTAAAAGGTTGTCTCAAATAAATAATTTTATATATAATAATTTTAAAAGTTGATCTCTATTAAAATTTTATTCCAAAAACCAAAGTGCAGTGTACAACAGTGAAACACTTCAAAAACATGTGGCCAGCATTGTTGAAGATCCATCACCAAGCCCAGAGACCTCTTCCTCTTTCTTCTGAATGCAACCATGGCAGTGAAAGCACCCAGTAAGAGCATTGCTCATTATTTTTCCCCCCCTCCCAGTAAAAATCAGTATATATTAGGTACCAAAAACCTAATTTTTAATAGACCAATAGTGCTCAGTAAATTATCCATCCCTTTTTGCCACCTCAAGCTAAATTTTATTACTGAGTGAAGAATATAATAGTGTCCAGTTGGTAAGAACTTTCCATAAACTTTCAGCCTTAAAACTAAGAAATTCAAAGAACTAAATTTATTGGACAATTTTTTTTAACAAATTCATCAAGATACAATTTTATTATAATTATTCAAATCAATTTCAATAGAAGCAAGCTATTTATCATAGTAAGTCAAGAATAATTTCCAAGGAACAATTTTTGTGTCTGGCCTAGATTACTCGACCAAGAATAAAGTGGACTTTAACCTAAATTGACTTCCATATTGGTAAAGCTTTATTCAGCATAAATCTTAAATAATTGGTATTCCTTTTCGTGTATTTTAATTTGATCAAATGTTCGATAACCTTTGAGCCAGCTTGATCAACCACCCCTGAGATTTAAGAGAAGCTCATAGCCACCATTTTAATTGTATTCATTTTTTAACATTTTAAATTTCCCATCTGCCTGTACTATTCATTGTTAGCCCCAAAACTCGTATCATCTGTTTTTATGTAACTTTGAAATAAATATTGTTTGTGAGATAAACACCTTAACGTCTAATAATTATTCTTTAATAATAGAAATAGAAAGGTGTATTACAATACATGTATGTTTTTACACATGTATAGTTTTAAACTTTTTTTGTGGAAATTCACTTCCCTCACGTCAGCGAGCTGCGTGCGATCTCGTTTTATTATAATATAGACACTAAAAAAACATAACAAACTCCAATACGTTATTGAAAACTTATAATTCATATTTATGGAAACTTATTTCAAAATTAAATTAATATACAAGATGATACTTTCATATTCAGCAGATTTTAATAGTTAATGTTCTACGGTATTTTAACTACAATGCTTTAAATGATAGAGAATATGAAACACTTTGATTGTTGTGTATATGGAAACAGATCACATAGTTTTAAATCATTATTCTTACAATAGAAAAAACGAGGTTTGTAAAGCAATGTCTTTCTCAGAAGCGTACAAAATGGGAACATGAAAAATTATTTGAATTTCTTACTTAGAATGCCAATACCATTCACAAAATGATTGCTTGTTGCCATGGTAACATCTAAAAATACTGTCAAAGTCAACCGAGTCTTTTGTAACATGAAATAGCACATGCAACCCATTAAAACCCGATTTGCTGTTAGATGTTATGAATACACTACAAATCGTATTACCTTATGACTTTATTGGTCATATATTTGACTATAGGTTATTTGAAGAACTACATATAAAGCGTATTAGTGTATATACCTCCAGTAAGACGTTCTCCAATGTGAAGATGTCTGATGTTGTTGTCGTGAGTAGGGATAAATGGAGTGTTCTGGGGCAGGAGGAGCCAGGAGGAGCCCCCCCCCCCGAGCTCCCCCCCTCGATTTTTTTGCGAAATTTTTTTGCGATTTTTTGTTTGCGATTTTTTTTGCGAATTTTTTTTGCAAAATTTTATTTTTTCAAGACCCAAAAAACCGGGGGGGCTATATCGGTTACCATGGGTCGGATCTGATTTCTGATTGCAGATTCTTGTTCGTCTAGTCGAGCCGAGTAATTTGAGTACCCACAGCGTACCTTTTGACGATGTAGGGGGGGGGGCTATATCGGTTACCATAGGTCGGATCTGATTTCTGATTGCAGATTCTTGTTCGTCTAGTCTAGCCGAGTAATTTGAGTATCCGCAGCGTACCTTTGGACGATGTAGGGGGGGGCTATATCGGTTACCATAGGTCGGATTTGAATTCTGATTGCATATTCTTGTTCGTCTAGTCGAGCCGAGTCATTTGAGTACCCACATCGTACACTTTGGATGATGTTTACAAAAAAGGGGCCCGCGCCACACTTTTGACCTTTTTTGCATTTTTGGAATCTCCTCGTCAAGCCGAGTATTCACAGTACCCACATGACGTACTTTGGATAATTAATACAAGAGTTGATCAGGGTAACGCTACAACCAACAGAGCTAGCCCATCAGCGCCTGCGGACAATTGAACTACCAGGGAATGCAAATTTTGAGGATAATATAATTGTACTCTGCACCGAGGCAGACGTTCACACAAAAAACCGTCGCGTCCAGTCTCCTGTCTGGGAATGCGGATGTTGTAATTTGATACCTCGACTGGAGGGTGCAGGTGTTCACACAAAAAAACCGACGAGTAGAGACCTGTCTGGGGTGCAGCTGCGCCCGACCCCAGGAGGAGCAGGAGGAGCCCCCCCAGGTCAAATAACCGTCACGTCACCCTACTGTCTGGGAATGCAGATGCTGTAATTTGATACCCCGACAGGAGGGCGACGCGACCCTTCCAGGAACCCATTATAGTTCACTCATTTCGAGTTCCATTAGAGCAGGGTGGTCTTTACCCCAGACAGCGGTTGAGAGTTTTTGCCCCGACCTTCTCCAAAATCCATTAGTGGGGAGCGTCACCCCACATCACCAGCCCCTCTTCAGTTCAGTTCGAGAGTTCAGTGCGTGAAGACGTGTTAGTTCGATCCTGTTCCGTTCTACGCGATTTGTGTTAGTTGCTGATAATCATCATTTGCGATTTGCGTAAAGCACCTTTGAACTATTTAAAACGTTCGTGTTGTGCTGTATTGTTTGCGATTATCAAAACTTATAATCCATATTAAAGATGAACGCCACACACGTTTGTACCATTTGTGGTTGTATGTACGTGCGTAGAAACAATTTGGTGAAACACCACATCAAATTCCACGGCTTGAGCCCACAACTACCACCACCAACACCAACGCAGCAAGGTACGTTTTTTGCGTTGCATTATTGTTTTAATCAGACCTAAATGTTAGTAATATAGGAATACGTTATGCAATATAACCGTAGAGTGATAAAATTATTTTTATTTAACCGCTTTAACTATTTAGCGCGAATAGAGAACTCTTTGTTTTTTAAATTTAAAATTACATGACTATATCAATACAATTTAACTTTAACAACTTATGATATTGCTCGCCCCATCAAGTCAAGTCATCAGAGTACCCACATTACATACTTAAAAAAAATGTTAACCCCCCCCCCCCCGGCCATTAGGACCTTTCCGGGGGGGGCTCGGGAGGGGGGGCACTGAGAATTTGAAAGTACTCTAAACAAAGGTAGGTGTTAAACATTTCACAATCTAATCGTTTTGTGCGTTTGCAGATGGAGAAGCTGCATGTCGGCTTTGTCGAGCCACATTCGTAGACCGGGGAGCTTTAGAGCGTCACATGGAAGCGAATCACCGAGTCATTCCACCCCGGGAGGTGATTGACGCTCCGCAGACGACTGCCTATGACAACCGACACTCCGATGAAGGTGAGAATCTACATTAAAATAACTTTTTCCCCTTGAAACTAATTACCTTTTATATAATTATTTAACTAGGTACCTGAAGAAGAATGAGACCGTGACAACTGGTGTACTATTGATTTAATTGCTAGGGGGGAGATTTTCACTCCCCCTAAAACATAATGCTTCTTTAGGGTAGGCGCAGCTCAATATTGCAGCTACATCCTTAGCTTTGAACCCCGAATCATGAATGTAGACAAACAGTACAGAAGATTACATTCCCTGTTTGAAAATTTATATTTTTAATTAACAACTCCATTTTGAAATGTGATTCTCGAGAGAGGGGAATTGGATCTTTAGTTATCCTAATCTGTTTTTGTTTTTATTTTCAGATGAAGGACCGGGTCCTGGCCACCACACCTGCCATGAATGCGGTCGCCGTTTCCGTCGCGAAAGAAACCTGCTTCGACATGTGGATTCGACCCACAGCAGAGTCCGCAGGTTCATATGCGACACATGCGGTGCCGAATTCAAGAAGGAAGACAACCTGCGTCGACACACCAAGCAATTTCACGGCGATGGTCAAGAATGGAGATTCCCTTGCGCATACTGCGGTCAGGAGTTCAACCAGCTGTTCAACAAGGATCATCATGAGCGGTTCGCCTGCCCGATCATGAAGGACCTGATCCTGAACCGAGCGGCTATGGTACAGGACAAACCCCAGCCAGGACCCAGCACGGAGCCACAACCTGGAACGAGCACACACCCGCAACCCGATGATGTTGAGATGACTGGAGCAGGACAGTCTAGCCCCGTATTCTCACTCATTCAACGGGGTTTTGGCAACCGCCTCTTAACCTACCGTCTGCAGCGACCGATGGAGAATCTCGTCACAATCGGAGAAGTGATGGCATTGTTTATTGTGAGCCTTACGGAGTTGCTTGAGAACACCTTGGCGAAACACCGCAGCATTAAGGTCAACTTGAAGCTGGAGTGTGAATTCCAAAATATTCACAACAACACCTGCCTACGCAACTTCAAGACGAAGATGACTCCACTGACGACGACCTCGGACCTGAACCATTACATCACAACAGCTTTTGCGAAGCTTATCAGAGAGAAAGCTGAGTGTGATCATATCGGCTCCGGGTGGACATACATTCGCGTTCGTGATTTGGAGGTCGGTATTAACGAATACACTCCTCTAGGTGAAGATGGTCGAGCTTGGCTCCCACTGCCTACGTCTCTGGAGAACACCAAAGCAGTCGTCAACGTATCGAACGCCGATGAGCGGTGTTTTATGTATGCAGTCCTGGGAAAGTTTGTTCAAGAGAACCCTAAAAGACCGACATCGTACACCGACGACATCATCGCCCGCTACGATTGGACCGGCCTTCAATTCCCCGTTGCTCTGAAGAGTATCAAGACGTTTGAGCGGACAAACAACATCAGCATCAACGTCTATGGTATTGATCACACGCACGTGGGTCAGAAAACTAACGGACGACCAAAGTATCAGGCCACCGTCTTCTGCTTGAAGATTTGTAGGCAGGAGCGTGAAGACCATTGCGACCTTTTGTACGTGACAACGGACGGTGATAGTCACTACGCCTACATCAAAGACCTTGGCCGACTGATCCGTCCTCGGTACCTCGGTCTTCGCTCGAAACTATACTTCATGGATATTGTCGAGTTCGAGGAGAGGACTGAAGATGACGAGCTGCAGGTCATAACGGTGAAGCGCGCCAAGGGAGTCGCTAGAGGTGTTGTAAAACACAATCTAACCTCTGACGACTATCGGGAATGCCTTTTCAACGGTGTGTTGAAAAGAACCATCAACAGCAGGTTGCAGTCCCGAAACCACCGCGTCTTCACAGTTCAAGTCGATAAGCTATCCTTGAGCTATAACGACGACAAGCGTTACATCCTTCCGGACGGTGTAAATACACTGCCATGGGGGCATATTGACATCCCACCCCAGCCCGAAGACATACCGCAAGACGATGTAGAGGCGGAGGATGAGGAGCGTTGAGTGGTTGTGACATATTACCAAAGACCCTGACTTGACTTGTATATTATTTTGAAAAATCTAGTCATTAGTTTGTATCGAGTCTCGTAAAACTTAGAAATGTGCTCCTTTTTTCTAGTCATTAGTTTGTGACTAGTCTCGTTTTTGCTAGTCAATCTCAAATGTTCAGGAGTACATACTCGATGTAAAATATCTATAAAGTGTGTAAATAAATAGCCTAATTGCTCGTATATACATTAGTTTTTTTCTCCCCTCACATAGTCTTAAGATACTAAAGTAAAAAAAAAATATTCAGGAATATGTTAATTCATATAAACCAGGTTCAGATATGAATGTTACTTTACAATCATTTTATGATAGGTCTGTCCCAATTTGGAGCAGACCTATAATTGTACGTTAGGTCTACCCTAAAAGTGGGATAGACCTATGAGAACTCAGGTTGTTGACAACTGTTGTTCAATTGGTTTAATTGCCAGGGGGGAGATTTTCGCTCCCCCTAACACATAATGGCTTAGGGGGAGATTTTTGCTCCCCCATACTACAGGAATTGTTGAAGACTAGAATGCACCTGCTAATGTCATTGTATGATAGATCTGCCCCACTTTGGGGTAAAGGAGGCGAGGATGGTAAATAATAAGAATGTTTTTTTTTATTCTGAGTACTCAACTAGTTTATTGAGAAAAAATGCAAAATTTCAAAATTCAATTGGTATACATTTGTGCAAAGAGTCTTCTGATCAGTGCGTCGTTGTGGCCGGCAGAAGAGTGTTCAATGAGCTGCACACAGTCCTTCATCTTCATGCCGTAGTGGGTGCGGCAGTACAGGAATACAAGGCAGTATTGACCGCAGACCAGAGTGTTGTCACTTTGAAGGCGATGCTCGTTGTACAGGTAGCGACGAGCGTTGCGTCTCAGGAATCCTTGGTAGAATTGAAGATGTGGTGGTTGACCGTAGCTGTCAAAGAATTCAATTATTCCTCCTCCTTTGTTAAGGTAGAAAGCGACCCAGTGAGTGCCGTCTTCATTGTGTGGATCAGTGTTCACAATCATAGCAGTAGATGGTGAAATATAATGAGGCAATTGATCCGCAGCGTAGACACCAACATTCTGTACGGGCAGTTTAGCCATACACTTTTGTATCTCTAAGGTATTCATTCTACTGTGTCGACGCCACAGTCAGTAGTAGGAGTAGTAGTACTAGTAGCAAAACAAAAGCAGGAACTTGTATCACTCTCACCATCGTCAGCGTAATCATCAGCGTCAGCGATATTTGTACTTATATGTAACCAACTGCGTAATGTGATGCAATTGGCTAGAGTGCATCGTGTGTGAGCTGTTCTGTGGTGGCGACATCGCACTGCGTTTGTTGATAGTAGACTGTTGATTGATGATAGTGATCCGCAGCCAATATCGTTGATATCGATGACATTAGTAGTACAGTGATCCGTGATGAAATTGTATCGAACAAACTCTTTTTTCTCAGCACCTTTGACGTAGACAATCGGTCGTTTGGCGATACATGCACGTAACTTTTCCTCTAGCACATGATATCACCTTGGTCCCATTCTAATCCGTGACAGTGTTTTGTGAGCCAATAGCTTTCACGCAGTTTCTCTTGTGATAGGAAATCTCGACTGAATGGTGATTTGACGATATGATGCATTAGCAGTGTTCCTCTGACCAATTCCAAGACGCACACTTCCTTCAGAATGTAGTCATTTGCGTTGTCCTTGAAACATTGAAAATCCAAAATAATTGGAGATGCTAAATTTTTACGTGGTACTCTGCATAAACGATCCATCTTGTGCGAATGTTGGTTGTGGACTGAGGAGGACGATGACGCCGCCGCCGACGATCTAACCGCCAAAGTCCACAGACACGTTGCGATGACGATCGATTTCGATGACGTTGTCAAACTCTGCGTATACCAGACAGTTGACAGTCTCTGTGAGCCCCGTGTCGAAAGCAATCTCCATACGCACACTGCCGTTGCGCACTAGGTTCCAATGAGTTGTGTCGCTTGCTGACATATCAGGTGTTAGATCGAATGCCATCAGACAGTATCCATCGTCGTAATCGTCTCTATTTAAGAGATTACCAGCATCGCTAAAGTGAATGCCGGAGCCTGAAAACAGACTGTGATACGCCATCACGTATTTTCCCTTGCCGGTTTCGTAGTGTGGTTGTAGCGGTTTGGACGGCACTTGTTCACCGTCCACGTACAGCGAGAAGTAGTTGGTTTTGAAATTTTGAAAATTAAATGGATTCTTTTTTAAATCGCCATTATAAGCGGCGTTCGTGACCAGTCCGTTAATAATTCTTTTCGGCACTTGACCTAGAAAGACATTGTCCAAAGTTTTTCTCCTCACTCCAAACGGTAGTGTAAATGTTTTCGATTCCACTCTGGTGATTAAGTATTTAGCTGTGCCGGTCTGAAGCGTCTTGCTGTGCGCCAACAGTACCGTGGGACTAACTTTACACCTTCGTATCCAGAGATTCGCATCAACAATGTGCACCTTGTAGTCACCATCATCCGCCATAATGGAGAAGGAATCTTTTGATCGGATCAGTTTAAAACGCAGTTCCACACCGTTCAACAGGAACTTGTTCTGATTACACATGTCCACATGTAGGCGACCGAGCATATCGATTTCACGACTTTTATTTGTCATTTTTCGTCTCGCCTTTAGTCCATCGTTATCGTCCAGAGTATTGTCCATATAGCCGGCATCGTCCACGTTCCACAGTCCACATGTTAAAAGTGATTTCCTAGCATCATAGCCGTAATTCATCAATGTTTAGATATACGCTCGATATGCATAAGTGTTGTTTTGTGGTGTGACCAGTTTCTGATTCATACTCATATCAACTTGACTGAATAACGTGTGCATCCAATTGTTGACTGGACCAATTTTATTCGATTCTTCGACATCTGCGATTGCCGCTCCTGACGACTTGACAATAGACGCTGTAACGTCCAACATTGTTTGCGAAAGATCGGTGTATTCTTCGCCGTTGCCGGTTACAACAAACTCGATGGGCGAATCATCAGTCAGTGTGGAGATTGGTTTGTACTGAATCCATTTGCCGCTCTCGATACTGGTCTGCGTCGGCGGTAGGGAGAATAAGTCCAATTCCGTCTTGACGCAATCACACGACTTTTGATGTAGAAACGACATTGCTAGTGTGTGTGTGTGTGTGTGTGCGTGTGTGTTTGTGTTAATTGAATATATCGCGTACAGACGTTCTCCTCACTGCTTTCCTCGTCTTTGTCTTCCTCGTCTTCTTCCTTCTAACTGTCCTCCTCTTCTTGCCCTTTTCTTGGATGACGACGACGACCTTCCTCGAATGAGTTTCGTCAAAGACTGCGGTGTGACACGACGGCTGCCGAACATAGCGCGCTTCGCGTTACTCTTACGCGAGAGTATCGCGTTAGTCTTTCGCGCAGGAGTAGCGCGTCGGTGTTTCGCGGTATACTTTCGCGTTACGCAACGGCGTTTCGCGCGAGAGCCGCCGCCACCACTTAGCACACGTTGAAGTTTGCCGTCCGCCCTGCGTTTTAGTGAGTCTGTAAACTGGCTGAAATGATCTCTAGCGGCTTCTTTGGGATCCCGCTGGTGCATGGCCATGTCGCCCAAGAATCCAACACCGGATTTCAACGCCTCTTTGGCCACAGCAGAGGCTCCCGACTTGAGTAGCGGTGTGATGGTGCGGAACATACCGCCTAGGAAACTGCCAATTCCATGTCCGCGCTGGTAGGGTGCACTGCGAAATACCCTATCGATACTGCCGCCGGTCTGCTGCAATTGTTGGCGACGGTAGTACGCCAAGTAGGGATCATTTGTATTCATAATTGCTGAGCTCTTTTGAAATGAAGCTTCACGTACGACGTCGCAAAGAGGAATGACGCTTTTTTACTAGCGTGATCCCTTAGGTCAATATCGATCGTTTCAAATGTTCCTTTCATAACTGGCGCATAATGAGGACTGATGAAATGCACAGTCTTATGCACACCGTGTGTGTGGTTATCTCTGTCAATGTTGATAATCTTCAAAAGCGGCGCTGTAGTGTCGCCAATCAGCTGCAGTTCAATCAGATCACAATACAGTACAAGTGTGTCGGCAGTCCCATAGTCAGATTTGGCGGCCATATCGCTGTGAGGTCATTTGAAAAAACGTTCTCGTACAGATCGAAACCCAACTGGAGAGACAGCGCTTCGGTGAAATGCACTTTGCTTATACCGTCCACCATTGTCGTGATCTTGACTCTGTCCTGCTCTTTGTCATACTCAAAGTACAAGTACTGAGTGACATCCTTCGCTTTATTGATCATTTTCAATAAATCGGTTATGTTATTGTAATAACCGGGTTTCATCTTTAGCATAATGTGCTCGACACTGAGTGTGACGGGAATACTCGGCAGAACGAGTTTATACTCGAGCCAAATACACGATTCCTCGTCCACAGTCATAAAGGAACATGGATAATGCGCTTCGACCAAAGCCATCTCCCACTCGCCATCACCTTCTAATCGAATTTGTCTCGGGAGATGTGTAGTGTACTTTGACACTGTGTTTTTTGGAAAATAATCCTTTGAGCTGTTGCTGGGCAATGTCAAATAGAACTGGTTGCTATTAGGCATTTTGCAAATCTTGCGCTCTTACCCAAGAATTGAACTCGTCTCCGTAACCTTCCCACTTGACGAAATAACGCTTACTGCGACCACGACCCTTAGCGTCTAGTATTTTAGCAATCTTGAACAGATGGTCGTTGTATATTGTCACTTTTTGTAATTCGTATTCGTAAAACTGTCCAATCACTTGTTCACCGTTGAGATCCGCCAAAGTGTACATTGGCACAGGCATCAATGTGTTTACACGACGCACCACAAACACTTCTTTACTCCAATTAGTCTCGTAACCTTTAGCGAATGTACCCTTAGATATGCGCACTGTGGTGCCAACTTTCAGTTTTTCCTTAACACGACGCGGTATCTTACCGAACATGCGACGCCATACCTGATGCAATATTCGCTTATTGTTGACAGTCACATCGACTGGTCGTATTCTATTGCCTAGACTCCTGTGAGTGCTGTTGTTGTATGAGCTAACCAGTTTGTCCAACACATCTACGTAACGATATGTGTTTTTGTAAATCAAATATCGCCACATGCGTGTTTTCAAAGTGCGATTCACGCGTTCCACTACGGCCGCTTTAACATCTGGGTTTTGTGTAGTGACATAGATGATTCCGTATCGTTTGATTAATTTTTTCGTCTTGGTACCGGTGAATTCAGTACCTTTGTCAGTTTGTAAACAGCGAGGTGTGTCGGTCGCTTCGGCAAATATCTCCTCGAAAGCGTTGGCCACTTCAGCTCCTTCTTTCCGCCTCAACGTCCGGACATACAGGTGTTTGCTAAACACGTCTATTACAGTCAGTAGGTAGTTGACACCGTCGTTGTGTTTACTAAGACCACGCATATCGTTCAAGTCCGCTTGCCACAGTTCAAATTGACCATACACTATGTAAGGATTACGCGGGAAATGCTTGCGTGCCGGTTTGTGCAATGTGTAAGTGTCCTGTGTTTGTAACCATTTAATCACTTTGCGTTTTGAAACTGGTTTTGCAGCTCGCTCTAATGGAGCTACACCGCCATACGACGAAGGTTCAATGGGATTGTAATACAAACGCTCCATAATGAGAACCTAGCCTGTGTACGGTTCCCACTTGTCCAGATTTGACGGCTGCTTGTTTCTATTTAAAAAATCAAACTGCTCTGTCGCTCGCACCTGTGTGGATGTTACACGCTTTCCTCTAGCCGATCGTAGTCGATTTACTAGCGGTGTTCTCAGTATTGATTCAGTTGATGTGTCTTCCACTTCATCGTCTGATCCTTCTCCTCCTGTGAATGATGATCGATATTCGGCATTTATTTCCTTTAGTGCTCTTAGATTATTCATATTGTCCTTTGGCACGTTCATCGCTTTCAATGCGTTGAGCACTTCCCGCCATCCTGGTAGTGTATAATCACGCATACGCACCTTTACTAAGCAATTTAAGATATCAACTAGATTTGACTCTGGGATTTTTACACCGTTGATGTACACTGAATAGCCACTGTCCCAACTGATTAAGCTGCCGTCACGTTTCATGAAACGTAAAAGATTGCGGGCATCAGATCTGTAAGTTTTGGAAAACGTTTCCACAATCTCTTCCACTGGACCACCTTCCGCAGCAGGGTGCGATCGTCGACTATGTTCAATCCCACCCGTCTCCACTATTGGTATGCTAATCGGTTGGCTTCTATTCTCTGCAATATGCAAGAATCGATGTAACGCTTGTTTGTACAATTTCCACTTTTCACTGTCGTCCATACGTTTGTTATTCAATACTTGTTGCATCTCCGCGTCGAGGCTGTTATCACTGGATAGATTAGTCGGTCTGTTATCCGTAGCATTTGATTGCAATCGATCAATCAACTCTTGCGGCACAACTACCATCTTCTTCGCATGTTCCATTTCTGTGCTAATGACTAGCTACTTGTCTAAAGTGTAACTTCACGCACGACGTTCCAAAGTGGAATGGCAAATGATTACCAATGTTATCTATTAAGTCAATTTCCACACTGTCAAAAGATCTATTCATAACAGGCACATATTGCGGATCGATGAATGATGTTGATTTATGCAATCCGTATACATAAGTAGACGTGGATATATTGACAATTTTCAATAACGGTGCGACTGTATCGCCGACCATCTGCGGCTCGACTAAATCACAATACACGTACATGTGTGACGGTAAGCCAAGATGAATGTTGGGCGAACGGATGCTTTTGTTAACTGCATCACCTTCCAGGGTCAATTCATTCGGATCGAACCCCAATTGAAGCGCTAACGTTGGACTTAATGTAATTTTTCCAACATCATTTCCCATCGATACTTCAATGAATTTGTTGTATGAGTTTTCAACGGTGAACTTTACACCAAAAGTAATCGCTAGTTCTTGTGAATTGATATGATCACACAATTCTTGAATATTTGCGTAATCACCAGTCTTCAATTTAACTCTGTGATTTTGTTTTGAAGTAGCCGACACTACTGGTGTTACATCGGCATTGCTGTCCATAACCTGCGCCAACGCTTCTATGTTCACTTTTGCTTCCTCTTGCGGTTGTATGCAAATGTCAATTGTTTCGTCATTACCGACTGATAGAAATGCCATTGGATAGTGCGCTTCCACAAGTGCAATTTCCCAGTCGCCAGCGTCCAGTTGAATAGCTCTCGGCAAATGTGTTATATAATTTGCAACTGTATTTTTCGGATAATACTGCATCGAACTGTTGCTGGGCAGTGTCAAATAGAACTGATTTTTGATGCCAGTCATTTTTATCTACTCAATGCTGCTTGTAATACTGCGCTCAAAAGTAATGGTATAAAGATTCCCCCCCTTTTTGTATGAGATACTTTTGTTTCTTCGACCAGCCTTCGCCGCGTTTCACCAATCGACGTAGCGTCGCCTTGTGTTTGCTTAACTGACTTTTACTCTTCTTCGCCAGAGGAACGTTACCTCGCAACAAGTTGTATGCGCACTCACACACTGAGCGAATGCGGCTCTTGTCACACACCTTTCACAGTGCCTTCCGCTCCTTGGGTGTTGCGTGTATGAAAGCCGTAAGCAGAGCTGCGTCCTTCCGCAAGCACGACATGATTACTACTGATGGTGAAATTACCTTTTCTTTGGCAAGTACACATAGTTGGTAGAATCGTCTGGAAATATGCAACTTCGTATTCGCATATTCTCGTCTGTTGATTGTTTCAAGTCTATCAGTAGGTAGCCGTGTGGATTCCTCGTAGCGTCGGCGTACACCTCCTCGATGAATTTCGGGCTGTCTGGATATATTTGTCTGGCCAAGTACCTAATCTGAACTCTATCTCTAGGATTCTTAAAACACACAATGTAATGCGCATTCAGTGAGATGTCCCTCTGCCCGCGTCCTTGATGAAACAAATTTTGTGTAATGAAAAACACACTAATGTTGCGATGATGGCAACCTTTTGTGAAAAGATCCACCACACGATTGTCGGCCTCACGCATCATATCGTCTATAATCACAAGTATCGGATCGTTACCAGAAAAATCCTCCAAGTTTGGTAGACCTTCTATGTGGTTAATGTTTACATTTTTCGAGTCGCCACCGCCGCCACCACCACCACCACTACCATAATGCCAGTTTATACGGGTAAATGGTGTGTCACACATTTCTGTAACGTGTTTTATAAACTTTGACACAAACTGAGACTTGCCACAACCCGAAGGTCCCGCCACAATGGCTGAGAACGGATGTTTCCACATCAAGCCCATGATTACTACTGAGCTAAACACCTCACAGTTACCATACTCACACTCTTAAACTTACTACCAAAGGACATTTTTGGGGTTATTTGAAATAAATAACACAGTGGTTATGTTCTGAACGTGACTATAAGTATTGACTACGAAAACTAATTTACAAAGGTATTTACATAATCTTTAAGTCTTGCTTTACATAAACTCCAAAGGTGTGAATCTGCTATTGGAATCCCTCGGGCTGCGCTTCACCAAGTGAAGGCGTTCTCCAAACCCGCTGTTGTAGCGCTCGATGTCGGTGTTGCTCAGGACCTCGTTGAAGTGCCTAGGCAGGTAGACTCGCAGAAAGAAGTCGTCCCCGACCTGCCCCTACAGGATCACGATGATCGTCTAGCCAAAGGGTGTGGTGGCTCGCTCCATCGCAGTGATGAGATAGCCACATTCCTATCGGAGATCGGCTATCCTGGTGTAGAGCGGAGAGTCAGACTTGCAGTTGTTGAGGGTAGCTCTCAGGTCCGCGGTTGCTGCAGTACCGTTCACGCTCGGAAACTCTAGCTTGAAAGTGCTGCTGCTCGACATCTCTAGTAGTATTAGTTGGAGTAGGTCTATGTGAGGTGGTGGTCTGGTGGCGAATGATGCTCAATCGGGCGGGGCCCCCCTTATAAACCCTCGCCGACATTTTCTTCTACGTGGGTGGTCCGAAGGGTCGGGTGAAGGTGTTCACACAAAAAACCGACGCGTCGAGACCTGTCTGGGAATGCGGATGCTCTAGTTGACTGCCGGCGCCACTCGTTGTTTCTTCCTCACAGCTCGCTTTTTCGGCGTTGGCTGCGAAACTGCACTGCGTTGTGTAACAGTTTGAGTTAAGCCTGTAATTTTCGGTAATCCTGTTGATTTATCGATCCACATGATTTCCACTTTATCAACTACTTGTTTAACACTTTGGTGCATTTCACCATCTTTGTCCAAAAATAATCCACACATGAACACCATATCTGTACCATCGTACATTTCCATTTTCAATAAAATTTGTCCTTTAATTCCCGGGTTTTGAACGGCAAAAGTATTCCCATCGTCCATCCATGACACTATGGGACAATCATCTGTTGGTTTTGGTACCCATCCCGGTTTCTTGGTTTCCACTTCGATGGGAGTTGGTCTCCTTCGTCTCTTGCAGGCAGTGACCGGTTTTACAGATGACGTCTGAGGTGATGCCATTGACCGATCACTAGCATTATTGTTCATAACCTCAATCTACTGAATAAACTATTTGATATAGTCGTCCGCAGAAGCGTAAGCGTCCATGTTCACGTCCTTACCGTGCGACTTCAACCGTACTACTGACTGGTGGTGTGTCTGCTCACCCTTGAAGTAAGCTGTACGCACTCGCTGGCAGACAATATTTCTGTTTGGCGTTCGCTTTTATTCACCCGCTGAAGTTAACTGTTACGTTACGGTGACGATCGATCTCGATGACGTTGTCCAGTTCGGTGTACACTATACAGTTGACGGTCTCGGGCAACGCTTTGGAGAATCCGATTTCGATACGTAGATTACCGTTGCGCACGAGATTCCAGTGACTCGACTCAGCCGCGGACATGTCCGGTGTCAAGTCGAACGCCATAAGACAATTACCGTACGGATAGTCACCTCTCTTGATCTCATTACCTGCGTCGGAGAACTGGATTCCGGTGCCGGTGACCAATGTGTAATAATAGAGTATATATGTCTCACTGTTCAATGTGTAAACGGGCTGTAACGGTTTGGCCGGTACTTGTTCACCGTCCACGTATAATGCGAGATAATTCATATCGTAGTGTTGAAAGTTGTAAGGATTCTTCTTGAAATCTCCGTTGAACACAAGATTACTGACCAGTCCAATTATCACACGTTTCGGTAGCTGACCGAGAAATGCGCTGTCTAAAGCCTTACTCATTATGCCGGAGGGTAGTGTGAACGATTTCACTTCTACACGCGTGATCGGATACTTGGCCGTGCCGGTCTCGAGAGTTTTACTGTGCGCCAACAATACGCTCAGATTGATCTTACATCGACGTACGAAAAGAATAATCTCTTTAATTGTCACCTTGTAGGTAGTTAGCGTTTTGGACATTATACAAAACGAGTTTCTGGATCTGTTAAGTTGCAATCGCATCTCGACACCGTTCAACATGAATTTGTTCTGATTGCACAGATCGATGTGCAATCGACCGACCATATCGCAAACATCGCTTTCTTTCGTGTGATCGCGACGCTTTTTCAATCCCTCGTTCAATTCGTCACAATCGTCCATTAGTCCGGCCGAATCTTCAAAAAACAGCTCGCTAGTCAGGTGCGAATTCTTCGCACTACACCCGTAGTTCAATAGGTTTTCCAAGTAGGCACGGTAAGCGTACGTGTTAGTTTGTGGTGACACCAGTTTATGATTGAGATAGAGATCCACTTGACTGAAGATGGAGTAGAGCCAATTGTTCACCGGGCCCACCTCTTTAGCAGGTTGTCCACCGTCCGCTTTAGTGTCGTCCTGTTTCACAATAGCGGCTTTCACGTGTAATAAAGTTTGTGTCAGGTCCGTGTACTCGTCACCATGACCGGGTATTACAAACTCTATTGGCGAATCGTCCGTCAGCGATGATATCGGTTTGTATTGAACCCATTTACCACTTTTGATGCTGGTCTGCGTAGGCGGTAGCGAAAACAAGTCCAGTTCAGTCTTCACACATTCACACGATTTCTGATGAATAAACGACATTGTTATCGAATTAATTGAAAATATCCCTTGTTATCCTGCGTCGTTTCGTTACAGTTCGACGACGTTTGTCTAACGATGTTATCCTCTTTGTAATGGCTCTTCGTTTAAACTTTCCACCTACTTGCCCTCTTTATAGTTCTCCTTTGTCTTTGCATACGTCCGGCAGACGTCCGTCTTCGAAGAAGTCTACCGAGAGACTGTGGCATGTCGCGGCCCGCTTCTTATAACCACCACCGCTCAATACGCGCTCCAATTTCTCGTCCGCCTGGTGTTCTGTTTATTTAATTACTAGGGGGAGATTTTCACTCCCCCTAACACATAATTGGTTAGGGGGAGATTTTCACTCCCCCATACTTCAGGAATTGTTGAAGACTAGAACAAGAATGAGACCGTGGGTGTTTGACAACTGGTGTTCTGTTGATTTAATTACTAGGGGGAGATTTTCGCTCCCCCTAACACATAATGGGTTAGGGGGAGATTTTCGCTCCCCCATACGTCAGGAATTGTTGAAGACTAGAACATGAATGATACCGTGGGTGTTTGACAACTGGTGATTTATTGCTCGGAATTCGACGCGGATGGTCTATAATTATCGGTTCCTAGAATGGTCAGCCGTCTTCCCGTCGAGGTATCAAATTACAGCATCCGCATTCAAAGGCAGGTCTCGACGCGTCGGTTTTTTGTGTGAACACCTGCGCCCTCCCGTCAAGGTATCAAATTACAGCATCCGCATTCCCAGACAGGAGGGTGACGCGACGGTTATTTGACCCGGGGGGGGCTCCTCCTGCTCCTCCTGGGGTCGGGCGCAGCTGCACCCCAGACAAGTCTCGACTCGTCGGTTTTTTGTGTGAACACCTGCACCCTCCAGTCGAGGTATCAAATTACAACATCCGCATTCCCAGACAGGAGACTGGACGCGACGGTTATTTGTGTGAACGTCTGCCTCGGTGCAGAGTACAATTATATTCTCCTCAAATTACTGGTAGTTCAAATGTCTGCAGGCGCTGATGGGCTAGCTCTGTTGGTTGTAGCGTTACCCTGATCAACTCTTGTATTAATTATCCAAAGTACGTCATGTGGGTACTGAGAATACTTGGCTTGACGAGGAGATTCCAAAAATGCATAAAAGGTCAAAAGTGTGGTGCGGGCCCCTTTTTTGTAAACATCATCCAAAGTGTACGATGTGGGTACTCAAATGACTCGGCTCGACTAGACGAACAAGAATCTGCAATCAGAATTCAAATCCGACCTATGGTAACCGATATAGCCCCCCCTTCATCGTCCAAAGGTACGCTGCGGGTACTCAAATTACTCGGCTAGACTAGACGAACAAGAATCTGCAATCAGAAATCAGATCCGACCTATGGTAACCGATATAGCCCCCCCCGGTTTTTTGGGTCTTGACCAAAAAAACTTTGCAAAAAAAATTCGCAAACAAAAAAAATTCGCAAAAAAAGTTCGCAAAAAAATCGAGGGGGGGGCTCGGAGGGGGCTCCTCCTGGCTCCTCCTGCCCCAGAACACTCCATTTATCCCTACTGTCGTGTATTGGCTGCTCTATCCAGGACAGGTGACGGCCATGGGGTGTGATTGGTCTTTAAATCACACTACTGGATTTCATTTCGTCTCTCCCAGCCACTTCACATATTTTATATTTTGTTTCACTTGATTTTCTTTAATGAGTGAAGTAACTTTTAGTTTGTTTACTAGATCGTATTAGTTTGTATAATTTTGTCGTTTTATTTCCGCAATTAAAATGTTAAATATTATTTTATTCATAATTTATAGTAAAAAATTTAGAGAACAATCTAATAAGAATCTATACCTATAAAAGGCAAAGCCCTCACTGACTCACTCATCAAGAATTCTCCACCTTCCCATGTAGGTAGAGAGCTGAAATTTTGTACACTGATTCTTTAGGTCTTAAATAGGACAACTAAGCAGTTTACACGCCGGTATCTCCATAGGGCTCCGCCCCACAGACCTTTAAAGTTACCATGTTATTCTTATGGAAGAAAGATTTGTTTTGATGATATCAGATGTCTAATTTAAAATATTGTAAACAGCTGTTGCTATTCTACACAAACAGTAAAACCACGGTAGAACGTTGATTTATAATTCTTTTGAACTGGAGTAAGCCAATAATGTTAAAAATGGGCGAGTGTCTTGCAAACTCTACATTACCATCTGTTTCTTTGAAATTGTTTACAAACAGCTGTTATTATTCATTGGTTTGTTTATGTTTATGATTTTTATTTTGTGTTGTGGTGTGACAGGTTAAAAGCTAATTTATTGAATTTTATGATATTTTAGTTTTTTTGTTTTTGTCATAAATACACAATTTTAGTAATATTTTTATTTTTATTGGTTTCTTTTATATATATATATTGAATTTTTGATATGGATACAAAATTAACACAATTTGGACAAACAGACTCACCGTTATTCACATGCCTCCAGATGGTTCGTGCCTCTTTCATTCTATATGCTATTCAGTTTACGGAAATAATTTCTACAGCGATCAAGTAAGAGAGGAAATTGTTAACTATGTTTCGACTAATTGGGCAAAATTCCAAAGTTTAACTCATGATGTTAAAGGCGATAATTACATCCCCTGAACACTACCGTCGCGATATGTTGAAACCATCAACTTACGGATCAGCATGTGAGTTGATTGCCGCATCTGAGCTCTTCCACTGCATATTCAGAGTGTACCATGATGGTCATTTACTCCAGAGCTTTGGTGTAGAGGGAACAGCATCTGATCGTATAAATTCAAACGGGGCGAAGCCCGCGGGTAACTGCTAGTACTGTATATTTGTATGACTTATATGTTTCAGAACCAAAATTTTAGACTATACTGGACCAGTCAAATGGTGGTGGTGTTGTGTTGCAGTAAAGACTATCCAAAAAATATTTTTAGAATTAGCATTTGTAGAATTTTAGGAGTGTTACTGGGCGCAACGATTTTGTTGCTATAACATTTCCAGTTTTGTTGTTCTCTACTCTCACAGCCTTGCTATTTTTGTGATCGTTCTTACAATCAGATGATACTTGTAATGTGTGGTTCGGTTTTAAATTCAGACTAATTCCCACAAAGCCTTACACTGAACAAATTTTGGTAAAATAAAAAGTAAGGAACACCGACAATTGAGTCAAGTGCTTGTCAGTTATACGTGACAACAATCAATATAACACATTATAATTTGGAAACATTCATTTGAATAACATAATAACATAACATAATATTCTGAGTAAACGAGAAAAGTATCAAGGTTTGTATCAAAATGAATGTTAGTTTTAGGGATGTTAGCTTGTAACATGATTTTAATTTTGTTTGAACTAACGAAATTATGTTTGCCACGTATTTGGGACTTTCCACTCGGAAAATCTAAACATGTTTACAAGAATATATAACAAGACTCATGGATGTATGCCTAATATACAAAAATGTATACAACCAACAATATTTGTGGGTATACAACCATGATTTACACTTATATTCTACAAAAAACTACCCCACTTACAGTTTTGTTTGTAATCTTGTAGATAATTTTGCTTGAGTAAGCCTTTGTTAAATATGACAGATGATAGACAGTGATATTCCATGAATTCTACAAAGATTTGTTAAAATATCTGTTATAATATTTTAATCTGTTTTACCATTACTGTATTACAGATTAACTCATGACATAAAGTCATGCTTTGTAAAGTACTGCTTTGTGCAGTAGCGTACTGCAAAAAGCAAGACGTGATCGAAATGAGCAAACCCAGGCTGAACCTAGACAAGGACAAAAGTTAAAGGCAAGTGTAATATTATTACATGAACCGTGTTTTTACTTATAAATTTACAAGCATATTAGATTTTCATTAACGTACTAAATTAAGCTGTTTTTATAAATACCCAAGAAACAATATTTAAGTATATAATATAAGTAGCTTTGTTACGTATTCTCTTGACGATATCTCTCTTGTAGACTCTCGTTGTCACACATTATAAAAGGCATATATAACTATAATCTATGAATAATTCATGGCACATTTTAGTGTTGTTACTTTATAGGCATCAAATCAAAGAGCTATGCAGTACAGTCAATAGTTTGCGACCAATGGCCTTACTCATTAAACACAGCTTAGCATAATGGAACCGTATGTTCACTCCAAGTTGTGATCATGGCGTAGTGATAAACGTGATTGGACCCACATTGAATCACTATTTACTATTTATTATATTATTATTTATTTTTTCGCAAGTAAATGTTTGTGGAGAGAAAATTATTAACTAAGATGGCCCCCTAATTAGTACTGTGAAATATTACTCCCACAGTTTGTGTCTAATTACATATTATTTACTGATATTACCGTTATATAATGAATTTAACAGCAAACTATAAATGAATGATGGTGCATTAAAATTTTATATTATAGGAGTTGCATTTCCTTACCATAAAATTATATTGGAGATTTACAGTTTATAGACTGTTTGAAATTATTTACGAACACAGTTAAGTACTTGTTGGATTATATTAAATGTATGATTATATGTTCGTATTTCTAAAATGTGTTTTTATGCCTTTCATCTCAAGACTTTTAACTTGTACACAATATTTTTAATAATAAGACTTCGTAAAATTTTAGATTTAGGTTTCTTGGAAAATATAGACAGTGAAATATTAGGCCTGTATACAATTCATATCTACATTCTATAAATTATTAAGATTATGGAAAATAGTAATACTATTTCAATTATATTTTAAAATTAAAAGACACACAATATCGTGCGGTTGCGTGGGTTTTCTGTGTTTTTGAGTTGTTTGTGTGTTAATTATGTGTTTATTTTGTATGTGTTGTATTGTGTAACGATAATTTAAGTTACTGTTATATTTAAGAATGTGGAGTTAAATATATTCCTAAACTAGTTGAAACCTTTATAACCCACTAGAGACCAAGTAAGCACATTGTTGTGTTTGGCTCTGACCAATCCAGGCGGTGGTTGTTCCAAAGTTCTCGCGTCTCAAGTGCGGCACTTGAAACATCCGCTCAAGCGCTCTTGTGCACCGGTGCCGTCGAACTCGACGTATTTGTAACGCACCTCTTATAACCCGGATTGTGGTTGCTTTGTAAAGACCACAATTATCACTATGGTTACTAAAGTGAATTGAAACTAGTATTTTTTGGAGACATGGTTAATGTTTAATATTTCCTTTAAATTTGCTTAAGAAGTGTACAAATAATATTTAAAGTAAGGTTACTATTTTCAAACTGATTATGTTTTACAAATTACTATTAGAGTATAATATAAATAAACTCTAATATAAAGAATATTACATATTTTATATTTCTTCTGGTCTGCTTTGACTGTAAATGTATATATTGTTTGATATTGTGTTAAGAAGCCACTCCTCGATGTTAAAGTTTTGTACCAATATGTGGCTTCATGACGTAATAAGGCACCATTTGAAATTCACTGAGTGTGCAGGTTTGCTACAACGCCGTTATTTATTTGTATTACTCTTATGTTTTATTTAAACATTCGTTCACTTTAGCTGGACTTAGGTTTACCATCAATGGTTTTCTTGGAGGATGTGACATTTAGTATATCAAAATGAATACTCAAGTCTTACCCAGCATCTACAATTAACTTACTTATTAAGGTATGCAGCAACCTAACGGAAGTTTACAAAGCTCAAGGGTTTCAGTCTTATACTAGTAACATGTATAAAATAATAAAATAATTAGGTGATTTAGTCAGTTAGCGGAGCCCCATATATCAGTGTTTGTTTATCTTCTTGTTATAAACTGCAGGTAATATATCTGAGTCGATGGATAATCTGTGGTATTTTTTCTTATGTTCTTTTTCTTATTACTTATTACTTAATTACTTATGAGTCTAAATTACTAACTCTTGACTAATTATCTGCTCGGATGTGATCGGGAAATGTGGATATAAAAGTGACGCTATCTGATCTATGGGCAATGGCTACCATGTGCTAAGCCTAGCTTGTCTTCACAATAAAGAGTGTTACTACCTACAAAATTTACTAGGCTATTTAAATATAGCTCACAAATGCTCTTACTTGACTTATCAATAAATATATTTCTACCTATGGTCTTCTTTGGTTCATTGTAGTGAGTAGAATGTGTTTTGTAATTAATCTGGATATCAACAGAAGGTAGGTGTACAATTTCTAAAATGTCTTTTAACTATTTGAATGAAACACAAAGTTACAGAGGAACAATATAATATTTATTTATCTAGTAATAACAATTGTGTTTTAAAAAAGTTATCAGTCAAAGGGATTTACAAATAATCTACAATTCAGGGGAACAGTTACAGTGAATGGCCTAGGCTAGAAGATGGATGGCAATAATACATGTAGGCTTAAGACTAAAATGTTCATATTTTGGTTCTAAATGGGATTTTTTTGTATATGAGAGCTCTTTTTCTCAGGGGAGAAGTATCGTGCTGACTTGAATAACGTTGAAATTATAGATGAAAGAATATTTAGTCCAATTGGGCTTATGCTGTTTACAAATTGCAACAATGAAAAATTTTGGTGTTGTCCAAAAGAAAAGTCCAATGGTTTTCACTAAATTTACTGATGATTAAAATACTCAAATTAAATTTAGAAAAGATAGTTCAATGTAATAATATACTCTTGATGTTAATTTAACTTTCAGAACATTAGACTTGTTCTATTAAATGTCTGTATTCTTTCAAGTCCCTAATAGAATACACAATGGAAGTTGTTTACCAATCAGCTTACAATGTTCTTCGCTCAATAAAAATTTTTGGGGATAAAACAAAGTAAAGGGAGTGAATTTAAAATGGTATTATACTGAGCAATGAGTCCCTAATAAATGAGCACTAAGCAATTCAAAACTTAGGCCATACTGGGTGAATTTAAATAGGAACTGTGTCCTGCACAGATTTTAGGTCTTAACACTATGGCATCTGGAACAAGAAGAAAGATCTAGCAGGGATGAGGTCTGGAAGCATGGTCCATTGTTGAAAGCACATGGTACACAATTGTTAACACTGGTCACTGTAAGTAGATGTGAAATACGGGGGAGGCGCCACTTCCGGCGCTTTTTCCCCATGTTATTCTTATGGGGATCAGTTTTTGGACCGACACCCGATCCCGCCCTACACAAGTTTCCTTGTTGGCCTATATTAATACCCAACCCTTGCCTATATTAAATATATTGTCCCCATCCCTCCTCTATATTTTTTAAAATTAATTTTCAAATTCAGGCTAAAAAACTATCTTTAGTGTTTATGGTCCGATTTGTCTGCAATTTGGATATGTTATTGTCCTAGGCAAGTGTTTTAATAAATTCCACTTACATTTCCCAAATTCACTATAACGGTCAAATTAAAAAATATTTTTGAAAAATACTATAGTGCCAATTGCCACCTTCTTTATTAACTGTCCGATTTGTCTTCAATTTGGATATGTTATTGTCCTAGGCAAGTGGTTTAATAAATTCCACTTACATATCCCAAATTCACTATTACAGTCAAATTAAAAAATATTTTTGAAAAATACTGCCAATTGCCAACTTCTTTATTTACTGTCCGATTTGTTTAAAATTTAGATATGTTATTGTCCTAGGGAAGTGTTTTAATAAATTCCACTTACATATCCCAAATTCACTATTACGGTCAAATAAAAAAATATTTTTGAAAAATACTGCCAATTGCCAACTTCTTTATTTACTGTCCGATTTATTTAAAATTTGGATATGCTATTGACCTAGGCAAGTGTTTTAATAAATTTCACTTACATATCCCAAATTCACTATTACGGTCAAATTAAAAAATATTTTTAAAAAATACTGCCAATTGCCAACTTCTTTATTTACTGTCCGATTTGTCTGCAATTTGGATATGTTATTGTCCTAGGCAAGTGTTTTAATAAATTCCACTTACATTTCCCAAATTCACTATAACGGTCAAATTAAAAAATATTTTTGAAAAATAGTGCCAATTGCCACCTTCTTTATTAACTGTCCGATTTGTCTTCAATTTGGATATGTTATTGTCCTAGGCAAGTGGTTTAATAAATTCCACTTACACATCCCAAATTCACTATTACGGTCAAATTAAAAAATATTTTTGAAAAATACTGCCAATTGCCAACTTCTTTATTTACTGCCCGATTTGTTTAAAATTTAGATATGTTATTGTCCTAGGCAAGTGTTTTAATAAATTCCACTTACATATCCCAAATTCACTATTACGGTCAAATTAAAAAATATTTTTGAAAAATACTGCCAATTGATAACTTCTTTATTTACTGTCCGATTTGTTTAAAATTTAGATATGTTATTGTCCTAGGCAAGTGTTTTAATAAATTCCACTTACATTTCCCAAATTCACTATTACGGTCAAATTAAAAAATATTTTTGAAAAATACTGCCAATTGCCCACTTCTTTATTTACTGTCCGATTTGTTTAAAATTTAGATATGTTATTGTTATAGGCAAGTGTTTTAATAAATTAGCCTTACATTTCCCAAATTCACTATTACAGTCAAATAAAAAAATATTTTTGAAAAATACTGCCAATTGCCAACTTCTTTATTTACTGTCCGATTTGTTTAAAATTTGGATATGTTATTGTTGTAGGCTAGTGTATATGCACCATCCACATTTTACAAATATTGCGGTTAAATTTTTAAAAATTTGGAAAAATACTGCCAATTGGCAACTTCTTTATTTATGGTCTGATTTGTTTAAAATTTATATATGTCATTATTCTAGGCTAGTGTATATGTACCATCCACATTTGACAAATTAACTATAATGGTCAAATTTAAAAAATATTTTGAAAAATATACTAACAATTTCAAACTTCTTTATTTACTGTCTGATTTATTTTCGGATATGTTATAGCTCTTATATAGGTAACAAGACCACACTACCACACGTTCCACTACCCCCTATAATACAGTATTTTGTCTTTTTTGTTTGTTTATTTTGCTGTAATCCCAAAACTGACTTTGCTGTTTATTGTCCGATTTGCCTACACTTTGGATATTGTCCTAAGCATTTATTGTCTGATTTATTTTTGGATATGGTATAGCCCCCAACTATTATATTTAAAATTACAATATTATTTCCACCTATAATACAGTTGATGTGTTGTTTGTTTTGCCGCAACCTAAAAACTAACATTGGTATTTGTGTTTTTACAAAACTATATTTTGCGGTTGGATTAAAAAAAAAAATAAATGCAAGCTTATTATATTTGCCACAAGCTTATTATATACATCCAGCTGTTATATTTGCCACATTTCCAATATTGTTGTGACCCTCTCAACTACCTCTCATTGTAATATAATAAGTAATATATATCCACAAAATATTTATTGTCAGAACTGCCTAAATTTTGGATATGTTTTAAGCCAATGCGATAACAAAAAATAAATTTTTAAAACCCAAAACAACTAAACACAAAACACTAATCTTTCTTTGTGCTTGTTTGGAGTAGTCTTTATTTTATCCAACTTAATTTTAATTTTGTAGTTAAAATCAAACTTCCCACATTCTAGCTCCCTTTCCAGCCAGTGGTTGGAGACATAAAGGTTACGAATATTTTCAAACTGTACAATATATCTTTTTCTACCCCTATGTTGGACTTGTTTAATAGCGCTTATTAATAATTCCACACCATATTCCAAATCCTCCAGTCTACTACATTCTTTAAATTTAACATTGCCTTTAATATCTTGCATCTCTATGTCTTCTTGTCCAACATCATCCCACTCATTGTTACGGAAACTTAGGTTTTCTATTTTTGGAAAGGAATTGCCATAAAATGTTGCGGTTCCGTTAGTGTTAAAGCTTGCAAGTGGCTCGTTGGTAGGTAGATAAATAATGTCCAAATCACCACTGTATGGCAACACGCTATAACCTTGCCTATTCTTAATTATCTCTATAAATACAGTTTTACAGACACCTTTAACATAGTATACACCCCTCCCTCCATCCTTTTCTGCCAACACTCCTACAAACTTGTTGTTTACTACAAACGCACACACTATATAATGTCCATAATGCTCTAGATCCTCCCAACGTCGCAGGAAGTAATCTTTTAATTTATCCTCTCTTTCCCTTCTTTCTTGTTCTTTAGCCAACTGTGCTTTGTATTCCTCTGCAACAGTATTTTCCACATATTCCAATTTACGCTTATTACTGTCAATGTCTTCTAATTCCAATTTCCTCTTTTTGGAACAACTCTCTAAGAAAGGCTTGGAAAGTGGCTCTATTTCTTTAATAGTGTATGGGTACAGTTTATTGGTCCGGCTTCTTAAAACGTAGGGAGTAAGGTTAGGACTTTCCACTAAGCCTAATTCTTCTAAATTGATGTGTTTAGGTATAGTGGAGAAAGGTGTATTTGATTTTGTAAAACATGTGCCCCCAGATTTGATGTAACACTTATGCTTTACACTTATGGCATCAGGAAACTCCTCTATTACCTCTACATAGTTAGTCGGTAAACAGTTAAAGCTAAATGCAGATAGAGCATACTTTATTAACTTTTCCCTTTGTGTACTATCTTTTGGCAGTTTTAGTTGTACTCCAGTTATCTTCTTCGTATTACTACTACCCCAATATGCGTATTGTAATAAATCGTTAAACACTAAACAACAACTGTTTTGTAATTGATTGGCAACTTTCACCCACATCTTATGCAGAGGTACAGCATAGAATGGAGCATTTTGAAAGTACCGTTTGTTGTCTTCTATTAGATTTAAACAATCTCTTAAAGGTTCAAACCCTTTACAAAAACCTCTACAATAGTTATAGATTGTTGCCTCTAACCTTGTTATTCCATTCTCTCTAGCTAGTTTAGACGAGAACGTTTCTTTTAGTCTCGCATCTGGACAGTTTACAAAGTTTATTATATGGTTTCCTATACTTTTAATTACTCCAGGGCTTGTAATCTGGCATATAAATTTATTATATATTTTTACCCTGCTATTTACATTAAACCATGTTAAACAGTCTTTACTAACATTATCTACAATAACATTATATCCATTCTTGTACGCCCCCTGGTAGCAAAAGTTAAAGTTTTCTATAAGATATTGGCACATTTCCTCTTTATCAAATATTCCAGCCAAATCTAGTGTTATATCGAAATCCATAAGATAGTACATTTCTTTTTCCAAATCTTGCAGTATCTTTGGAAGATCTTCCAACAAATCCTTAATTTTAACATTTGCAAGCTCTATTTTATAGGGAATTGCTATAGGATCATCATACTTTTGTTTAATTTGGTCAATATCTTTCTTTATTATTTGTAACACACCCTCGCTTTGGACCCCAGAGGACCTCTCCAAGGAGAATGGTAGTTTGGCCACAACACCATGTCGAGCTAAAGAGAACTTTTTAAATATTCCTCGTAAGTAGCTATTAAACGAGCCAGTAGATGGAAACTAGCAAAAGGCATACTATTCGGCGCTTTTTCCCATGTTATTCTTATGGGGATCAGTTTTTGGACCGACACCCGATCCCGCCTATACTAATAAGCCACAAGTTTCCTTGTTGGCCTGTACTAATACCCAACCCTTGCCTATATTAAATATATTGTCCCCATCCCTCCTCTATACTTTTTAAAATTAATTTTCAAATTCAGGCTAAAAAACTATCTTTAGTGTTTATAGTCCGATTTGTCTGCAATTTGGATATGTTACTGTCCTAGGCAAGTGTTTTAATAAATTCCACTTACATATCCCAAATTCACTATTACGGTCAAATTAAAAAATATTTTTGAAAAATACTGCCAATTGCCACCTTCTTTATTAACTGTCTGATTTGTCTCCAATTTGGATATGTTATTGTTCTAGGCAAGTGTTTTAATAAATTCCACTTACATATCCCAAATTCACTATTACGGTCAAATAAAAAAATATTTTTGAAAAATACTGCCAATTGCCAACTTCTTTATTTACTGTCCGATTTGTTTAAAATTTGGATATGTTATTGACCTAGGCAAGTGTTTTAATAAATTCCACTTACATATCCCAAATTCACCATTACGGTCAAATTAAAAAATATTTTTGAAAAATACTGCCAATTGCCAACTTCTTTATTTACTGTCCGATTTCTTTAAAACTTGGATATGTGATTGTCCTAGGCAAGTGTTTTAATAAATTCCACTTACATTTCCCAAATTCACTATTACGGTCAAATTAAAAAATATTTTTGAAAAATACTGCCAATTGCCAACTTCTTTATTTACTGTCCGATTTGTTTAAAATTTAGATGTGTTATTGTTATAGGCAAGTGTTTTAATAAATTAGCCTTACATTTCCCAAATTCACTATTACAGTCAAATTAAAAAATATTTTTGAAAAATACTGCCAATTGCCAACTTCTTTATTTACTGTCCGATTTGTTTAAAATTTGGATATGTTATTGTTGTAGGCTAATGTATATGCACCATCCACATTTTACAAATATTGCGGTTAAATTTTTAAAAATTTGGAAAAATACTGCCAATTGGCAACTTCTTTATTTATGGTCTGATTTGTTTAAAATTTATATATGTCATTATTCTAGGCTGGTGTATATGTACTATCCACATTTGACAAATTAACTATAATGGTCAAATTTAAAAAATATTTTGAAAAATATACTAACAATTTCAAACTTCTTTATTTACGGATATGTTATACCTCTTATATAGGTAACAAGACCACACTACCACACGTTCCACTACCCCCTATAATACAGTATTTAGTCTTTTTTGTTTGTTTATTTTGCTGTAATCTCAAAACTGACTTTGCTGTTTATTGTCCGATTTGCCTACACTTTGGATATTGTCCTAAGCATTTATTGTCTGATTTATTTTTGGATATGTTATAGCCCCCAACTATTATATCTAAAATTACAATATTATTTCCACCTATAATACAGTTGTTTGTTTTGCCGCAACCTAAAAACTAACATTGGTATTTGTGTTTTTACAAAACTATATTTTGCAAATTACTACCAATAACTCCTTTATTTACTTTTCGACTTGTTATATCCCCCTATATCTAAATTTACCGTATATTTTTCCCCTTTAGTGCTGTTTGTCGTAACCAAACTTTGGATATGACTGCAATATATTACTGGCCATTGCATAAGTAAATACCCCATTTCCAAATTCACTATTACGGTTGGATTAAAAAAAATAAATACAAGCTTATTATATACATCCAGCTGATAAGTAATATATATCCACAATTATGGTCAGAACTGCCTAAATTTTGGATATGTTTTAAGCCAATGCGATAACAAAAAATAAATTTTTAAAACCCAAAACAACTAAACACAAAACACCAATCTTTCTTTGTGCTTGTTTGGAGTAGTCTTTATTTTATCCAACTTAATTTTAATTTTGTAGTTAAAATCAAACTTCCCACATTCTAGCTCCCTTTCCAGCCAGTGGTTGGAGACATAAAGGTTACGAATATTTTCAAACTGTACAATATATCTTTTTCTACCCCTATGTTGGACTTGTTTAATAGCGCTTATTAATAATTCCGCAGTCTACTACATTCTTTAAATTTAACATTGCCTTTAATATCTTGCATCTCTATGTCTTCTTGTCCAACATCCCACTCATTGTTACGGAAACTTAGGTTTTCTATTTTTGGAAAGGAATTGCCATAAAATGTTGCGGTTCCGTTAGTGTTAAAGCTTGCAAGTGGCTCGTTGGTAGGTAGATAAATAATGTCCAAATCACCACTGTATGGCAACACGCTATAACCTTGCCTATTCTTAATTATCTCTATAAATACAGTTTTACAGACACCTTTAACATAGTATACACCCCTCCCTCCATCCTTTTCTGCCAACACTCCTACAAACTTGTTGTTTACTACAAACGCACACACTATATAATGTCCATAATGCTCTAGATCCTCCCAACGTCGCAGGAAGTAATCTTTTAATTTATCCTCTCTTTCCCTTCTTTCTTTAGCCAACTGTGCTTTGTATTCCTCTGCAACAGTATTTTCCACATATTCCAATTTACGCTTATTACTGTCAATGTCTTCTAATTCCAATTTCCTCTTTTTGGAACTCTAAGAAAGGCTTGGAAAGTGGCTCTATTTCTTTAATAGTGTATGGGTACAGTTTATTGGTCCGGCTTCTTAAAACGTAGGGAGTAAGGTTAGGACTTTCCACTAAGCCTAATTCTTCTAAATTGATGTGTTTAGGTATAGTGGAGAAAGGTGTATTTGATTTTGTAAAACATGTGCCCCCAGATTTGATGTAACACTTATGCTTTACACTTATGGCATCCTCCTCTATTACCTCTACATAGTTAGTTGGTAAACAGTTAAAGCTAAATGCAGATAGAGCATACTTTATTAACTTTTCCCTTTGTGTACTATCTTTTGGCAGTTTTAGTTGTACTCCAGTTATCTTCCCCCAATATGCATATTGTAATAAATCGTTAAACACTAAACAACAACTGTTTTGTAATTGATTGGCAACTTTCACCCACATCTTATGCAGAGGTACAGCATAGAATGGAGCATTTTGAAAGTACCGTTTGTTGTCTTCTATTAGACTTAAACAATCTCTTAAAGGTTCAAACCCTTTACCAAAACCTCTACAATAGATTGTTGCCTCTAACCTTGTTATTCCATTCTCTCTAGCTAGTTTAGACGAGAACGTTTCTTTTAGTCTCGCATCTGGACAGTTTACAAAGTTTATTATATGGTTTCCTATACTTTTAATTACTCCAGGACTTGTAATCTGGCATATAAATTTATTATATATTTTTACCCTGCTATTTACATTAAACCATGTTAAACAGTCTTTACTAACATTATCTACAATAACAATATATCCATTCTTGTACGCCCCTTGGTAGCAAAAGTTAAAGTTTTCTGTAAGATATTGGCACATTTCCTCTTTATTAAATATTCCAGCCAAATCTAGTGTTATATCGAATTCCAAAAGATAGTGCATTTCTTTTTCCAGATCTTGCAGTATCTTTGGAAGATCTTCCAACAAATCCTTAATTTTAACATTTGCAAGCTCTATTTTATAGGGAATTGCTATAGGATCATCATACTTTTGTTTAATTTGGTCAATATCTTTCTTTATTATTTGTAACACACCCTCGCTTTGGGAGAATGGTAGTTTGGCCACAACACCATGTCGAGCTAAAGAGAACTTTTTAAATATTCCTCGTAAGTAGCTATTAAACGAGCCACATATTTCCTTCTTAACTTTAAATTTATTCCGAACGTCCCCACCACAATCCGTAACATTGGTTATCAGTAGTGAGAGATGGTGAGTTCTACGCCAGCAGGAGCAGCAGTACCTCCTCCTCCTCCTCCTCCTCCTCCTCCTCCTCCTCCTCCTCCTCCTCCTCCTCCTCCTCCTCCTCCTCCTCCTCCTCCTCCTCCTCCTCCTCCTCCTCCTCCTCCTCCTCCTCCTCCTCCTCCTCCTCCTCCTCCTCCTCCTCCTCCTCCTCCTCCTCCTCCTCCTCAGAGCGATCTGGCTTATCATAGGTCGGATCTGAATTCTGATTGCAGATTATTGTTCGTCTTGTCAAGCCGAGTCATTTGAGTACCCACATCGTACACTTTGGATGATATTTACAAAAAAGGGGCCCGCACCACAATTTTGACCTTTTTTGTTTTTTTGCATTTTCGGAATCTCCTCGTCAAGACGAGTCATTTGAGTACCCACATCGTACACTTTGGATGATGTTTACAAAAAAAAGGGGCCCGCACCGCACTTTTGACCTTTTTTTTGTTTTTGCATTTTTGGAATCTCCTCGTCAAGCCGAGTATTCTCAGTACCCACATGACATACTTTGGATAAGTAATACAAGAGTTTAGCAGGGTAACTCTACAACCAACAGAGCTAGCCCATCAGCGCCTGCGGGCAATTGAACTACCAGTGAATGCAAATTTTGCGGAGAATATAATTGCATTGCTTTGGATTAGAGCACTTGAAGGGGAGTGTATCGATACCAAGTATTCCCTTCAAGTACTCTACAACAAGGCAGCTGTTCACACAACCGACCGACGAGTCCAGTCTTGTCTGGGATGCAGCTGCCGTAACTGGATACCCCAACAGGCTGGCGCTTGACGCAGACGTTCACACAAATAACCGTCGCGTCACCCTCCTGTCTGGGGTGCAGCTGCACCCGACCCCAAGCAGGCGCAGCAGGGGCAGCAGGAGGTCTTTACCCCAGACAGCGGTTGAGATTTATTGCTTCGGCCTTCTCCGAAATCCATTAGTGGAGAGCGGGAGCGTCACCCCACATTGCCAGCCCTCCTTCAGTTCAGTTCGAGAGTTCAGTGCGCGTAGACGTGATAGTCCGATCCTGCTCCGTTCTGCCGATTCGTGTTAGTTGCTGATTATGATCACTTGTGATTTGCGTCCAGCATCCTTAAACTATTTAAAACGTTTGTGTTGTGCTGTATTATTTGTGATTATCAAAACTTTATAATCCATATTTAAGATGAACGCCGCACACAAGTGTACCATCTGCGGCTGTGCGTACGTGCGTAGTCACAATTTGATGCAACACCACATCAGATTCCATAGCTTGAGACCACAACCACCACCACCACCAACGCAGCAAGGTACGTGTTTGTGTGTTGCATTATTGTTTTAATCAGACCTAAATGTTAGTAATACAGGAATATGTTATGCTATATATAACCGGAGAGTGATAAAAGTCTTGTTTTTATTTAACAGCTTTAATTATTTTGCGCGAGTAGAAAGCTGTTTATAAAAAAAAAAAATTAAATAACATGACAGTGACTTATTTTATTGTTCGCCCCTTCAAGTCGACTCAACAGAGCGGTCTGGCTTATCATAAGTCGGATCTGAATTCTGATTCAAGATTCTTGACCGACTAGAAGAATGTGACCGCGACAACTGGAGTTCAACTGATTTAATTGCTAGGGGGGAGATTTTCGCTCCCCCATACTTCAGGAATTATTGAAGACTAGAGCAAAAATGAGACCTCAGGTGTTTGTCAACTGGTGTACCATTGATGTAATTGCTAGGGGGGAGATTTTCGCTCCTCCCTAAAACATAATGCTTCTTTAGGGTTGGTGCAGCTCAATATTGCAGCTACATCCTTAGCTTTGAACCCCGGATCATCAATGTAGACAAACAGTACAGAAGATTACATTCCCTGTTCGAAAATTGATATTTTTAATTAACAACTCCATTTTGAAATGTGATTCTCGAGAGAGGGGAATTGGATCTTTAGTTATCCTAATCTGTTTTTTGTTATTATTTTCAGATGAAGGACCGGGTCCTGGCCACCACACCTGCCATGAATGCGGTCGCCGTTTCCGTCGCGAAATAAACCTGCGTCGACATGTGGAATCAACCCACAGCAGAGTCTGCAGGTTCCTATGCGACACATGCGGCACCGCGTTCAAGAGGGAAGACAACCTTCGAGCCCACACCAAGCAATTTCACGCCGATGGTCAAGAACGAAGATTCTCTTGCACAAACTGCGGTCGGGAGTTCACCCGGCTGTTCAACAAGGACCAACATGAGCGGTTCGCCTGCCCGATCATGAAGGACCTGATCCTGAACCGAGCGGCTATGGTACAGGACGAACCCCAGGCAGGACCCAGCACGGAGCCACAACCCGGAACGAGCACACACCTGCAACCCGATGATGTTGAGATGACTGGAGCAGGACAGTCAAGCCCCGTATTCTCACTTATTCAACGGGGTTTTCGCAACCGCCTCTTAACCTACCGTCTGCAGCGACCGATGGAGAATCTCGTAACAATCGGAGAAGTGATGGCGTTGTTGATTGTGAGCCTTATGGAGTTGCTTGAGAACACCTTGGCGAAACACCGCAGCATTAAGGTCAACTTGAAGCTGGAGTGTGAATTCAAAAATATTCACAACAACACCTGCCTGCGCAACTTCAAGACGAAGATGACTCCGCTGACGGCGACCTCGGACCTGAACCATTACATTTCAACAGCTTTTGCGAAGCTTATCAGAGAGAAGGCCGAGTGTGAGCATATCGGCTCCGGGTGGACATACATTCGCGTTCGTGATTTGGAGGTCGGTATCAACGAGTACACTCCTCTAGGTGAAGATGGTCGAGCTTGGCTCCCACTGCCGGCAGCTGTAGAGAACACCAAAGCAGTCATCAACGTATTGAACACCGATGAGCGGTGTTTTATGTATGCAGTCCTGAGCAAGTTTGTTCAAGATCATCCCAAAAGACCGGCATTGTACACCGATGACATCATCGCCCACTACGATTGGACCGGCCTTCAATTCCCCGTTGCTCTGAAGAGTATCAAGACGTTTGAGCGGACAAACAACATCAGCATCAACGTCTATGGTATTGATCACACGCGCGTGGGTCAGAAACCTAACGGGCGGCCCAAGTATCAGGACACCGTCTTTCCCTTGAAGATTTGTAGGCAGGAGCGCGAAGACCATTGCGACCTTTTGTACGTGACTGAGGAGGGGAACAGCCACTACGCATACATCAAAGACCTTGGCCGACTGATCCGTCCCCAACTCACAGCGAACCGTGGCAGGATATTCATCTGTAAGCGGTGCTTTGCGCACTTTGACAACCGTCCGAACAAGCTCGGTCTGACGGGCGCTCAGCGTCTGGAGGAGCACAGGCGATACTGCTCCGCTTCGGCCCCTATCCGCATGGATACACCGAAGAAGACTGAAATCAAATTCAGCCATCCAGAGTTCACCAGACGCGAGCGTTTCACCATCTACGCGGACTTTGAGTGCGCTCTACTGCCGACCGCGGAGATGGATGAACAACTCGATGAACCGCACGGAGGAGTAGCCACACACATCCACATCCCATACGCCTTTGCGTACCATATTATCGACTCGTACGGACTTGAGGAGTTTGAGCCTCGAGTCTACTTCGGGGATGATGCGTCAAAGACATTTATGGAGATGTTGAAAACTGATGTTGAGCGATTGTGGAATTTCCTGTACGAAGCAAGAAATCTGCGCCCTGTCCTGACCCCAGCGGAAACGATGCAGTACAACTCGACAACGAATTGCTACCTCTGCGGATCGACATTTTCAAGCGAAGACCCAAAGGTTCGTGATCACAACCACGCGCCGCCCTACGAGTTCCGTGGCGCTGCGCACAGATCATGTAACCTACGCTACAGGGAGCAGCGAGTAGTCAACTGCTACTTTCACAACCTTTCCAACTACGACGCTCACTTCATAGTGCGGGAGTTGGCGGTCGACCCTGGTGATGTTGAGGTGTTGGCTCACACGGAAGAGCGGTACATCGCTTTTACGAAGCGGTTCCTGTTCGACCGAACAGCGACACCGGTTGGGATGCCAGGGCGCGGAAAAAGGCAGCTAGGATTCCGAGTCAGGTTCCTAGACACCTACAGGTTCCTGGCTTTGAGCCTCGCCAGCCTCGCAGCCGCACTTCCACCAGCTCAACTCTTGGAGACGAGGAAGAGATTCCCCGAAGACCACCTCTTCGAACTAGTCCGTAGGAAAGGCGTGTTCCCGTACAACTTTGTAACGTCGAACGCCGTGTTGGAAGATACTACGGAACTGCCTCTGCAGCGAGATTTTCGCAACGACCTGACCCTGGAGGACATCACGGATGCAGACTACGAGCATGCTCGCAACGTGTGGGAAACCTTCGGTTGTAGGAACCTCAAGGACTACGCCGAGAAGTACCTGCGCTGTGACATTGCGCTGTTGACTGACGTCTTTGAACGCTTCAGGGACACGTCGATGGCTGAATACGAACTAGACCCTGCGCACTACTACACCCTACCGTCATACGCCTGGGATGTCATGTTAAGGACCTGTCGAGTGGAGCTTGATACGATACAGGACTTTGACATGTACCTCTTCTTCGAGCAAGGCATCAGAGGAGGTATTTCCCAGGCGATCACCAGACACGCCAAGGCCAACCATGACGGATGTCGCCCTGAAGATCGACGACTTGAAGAGCCAACGCATCACCTGCTATACTTGGACGCCAACAACCTTTACGGTTGGGCCATGTCCCAGTGTCTTCCACAGGGACACTTCCAATGGCTCAGCCGCGAGGAGATCGCGTCCCTGGATATTGCAGCGTTGGACCCCGAAGGACCCACGGGCTACGTCTTGGAAGTTGACCTTCGCTACCCCGCCCACCTGCACGACCTTCACAAGGATCTTCCTTACTGCTGCGAGACCAAACGTCCGCCAGGAGGGAAATTCAAGAAGCTCGTTACGACTCTGGATGACAAGAAGAACTACATCTGTCATTACAGAATACTGCAACAGGCGCTGGAAAACGGACTGGAGCTTGTGAACGTGCATCGCGTCATCTCGTTCCGTCAGTCTCGGTGGTTGGAGAGCTACATCCTAATGAACACCGAACTGAGGAAGAAGGCCACGACCAAGTTTGAACAAGACTTTTTCAAGCTTATGAACAATGCGGTCTTTGGCAAGACGATCGAGAATGTTCGCAAGCGAATGAACTCTAAACTGGTGTGTACGCCGGAGATGTTCAGGAAGTACGTGGCCAAGTCAAACTTCCTGGACCGAACCTACTTCAACGATGACGTCGCCATTGTCCACATGTCGAAAGTCAATATCGTCCTGGACAAACCGCTCTACGTCGGAATGTGTGTCCTCGATCTGAGCAAGTGGCTCATGTACGACTTCCTTCGGAAGATGAAGAACCGCTACGGCGATCGTCTGAAGGTTGACTACATGGACACTGACAGCTTCGTGTTCGACGTCCAGACTGAAGATGTTTATAAGGACATGTTGGAGCATCTGGATGATTTTGACACCAGTGCGTACCCCCAGAACCATCCCTGCTACAGCCCCATCAACGCCAAAGTCATCGGAAAGTTTAAGGATGAGTGCAACGGTCTTCCTCTGCTCGAGTACCTCGGTCTTCGCTCGAAACTTTATTTCATGGATATTGTCGAGTTCGAGGAGAGGACCGAAGATGACGAGTTGCAGGTCATGACGGTGAAGCGCGCCAAGGGAGTCGCTAGAGGTGTTGTAAAACACAATCTAACCTCTGACGACTATCGGGAATGTCTTTTCAATGGCGTGTTGAAAAGAACCATCAACACCAGGTTCCAGTCCCGAAACCACCGCGTCTTCACAGTTCAAGTCGAGAAGCTATCCTTGAGCTATAATGATGACAAGCGTTACATCCTTCCGGACGGTGTAAATACACTGCCTTGGGGACATATTGACGTACCACCTCAGCCCGAAGACATCCCTCAAGACGATGAAGAGGCGGCGGATGAGTAGCGTTGAGTGGTTGTGCCATATTACCAAAGACCCTGACTTGACTTGTATATTATTTTGAAAAATCTAGGCATTAGTTTGTATCGAGTCTCGTAAAACTTAGAAATGTGCTCCTTTTTTTTCTAGTCATTAGTTTGTGTCGAGTCTCGTTTTTTCTAGTCAATCCCAAATGTTCAGGAGTACATACTCGATGTAAAATATATTTAAAGTGTGTAAATAAATAGCCAAATTGTTTATATATACATTCGTCTTTTTTTCTCCCCTCACATAATCTTAAGATACAAAAGTAAAAAGAAAATAT
This sequence comes from Allygus modestus, assembly GCA_963675035.1. NCBI lineage: Eukaryota > Metazoa > Arthropoda > Insecta > Hemiptera > Cicadellidae > Allygus > Allygus modestus. Next base: position 134,121,040 of record OY776114.1, read on the forward strand.
ATATATATATATATTCAGGAATATGTTAATTCATATAAACCAGGTTCAGATATGAATGTTACTTTAGAATCATTGTATGATAGGTCTGTCCCATTTTGGGGCAGGCCTATAATTGTACGTTAGGTCTACCCCAAAAGTGGGATAGACCTATGAGACCTCAGGTGGTTGAAAACTGTTGTTCAATTGGTTTAATTACCAGGTGGGAGATATTCGCTCCCCCTAACACATAATGGCTTAGGGGGGAGATTTTCGCTCCCCCATACTACAGGAATTGTTGAAGACAAGAATGCACCTGCTAATGCCATTGTATGAGAGGTCTGCCCCACTTTGGGGTAAAGGAGGAGAGGATGGGAAATAATAAGAATATTTCTTTTTATTCTGAGTACACAACTAGTTTATTGAGAAAAAAAAATGCAAAATTTCAAAATTCAATTGGTATACATTTGTGCAAAGAGTCTTCTGATCAATGCGTCGTTGTGGCCAGTAGATGAGTGTTCAAAGAGCTGCACAAAGTCCGTCATCTTCATACCGTAGTGGGTGCGGCAGTACAGGAATACAAGGCAGTATTGACCGCAGACCAGAGTGTTGTCACTTTGAAGGCGATGCTCGTTCTACAGGTAGCGACGAGCGTTGCGTCTCAGGAATCCTTGGTAGAATTGAAGATGTGGCGGTTGACCGTAGCTGTCAAAGAATTCAATTATTCCTCCTCCTTTGTTAAGGTAGAAAGCGACCCAGTGAGTGCCGTCTTCATTGTGTGGATCAGTGTTCACAATCATAGCAGTAGATGGTGAAATATAATGGGGCAATTGATCCGCAGCGTAGACACCAACATTCTGTACGGGCAGTTTAGCCATACACTTTTGTATCTCTAAGGTATTCATTCTACTGTGTCGACGCCACAGTCAGTAGTAGGAGTAGTAGTGCTAGTAGCAAAACAAAAGCAGGAACTGGTATCACTCTCACCATCGTCAGCGTAATCATCAGCGTCATCGATATTTGTACTTAGATGTAACCAACTGCGCAATGTGATGCAATTGGTTAGAGCGCATCGTGTGTGAGTTGTTCTGTGGTGGCGACATCGCACCGTGTTTGTTGATAGTAGACTGTTGATTGACGATAGTGATCCGCAGCCAATATCGTTGATATCGATGACATTAGTAGTACAGTGATCCGCGATGAAATTGTATCGTACAAACTCTTTTTTCTCAGCACCTTTGACGTAGACAATCGGTCGTTTGGCGATACATGCACGTAACTTTTCCTCTAGCACATGATACCAGATATCACCTTGGTCCCACTCCAATCCGTGACAGTGTTTTGTGAGCCAATAGCTTTCACGCAGTTTCTCTTGTGATAGGAAATCTCGACTGAATGGTGGTTTGGCGATATGATGCATTAGCAGTGTTCCACTGACCAATTCCAAGACGCACACTTCCTTCAGAATGTAGTCATTTGCGTTGTCCTTGAAACATTGAAAATCCACAATAATTGGAGATGCGAAATTTTTACGCGGTACTCTGCATAAACGATCCATCTTGTGCGAATGTTGGTTGTAGACTGAGGAGGAGGACGACGACACCACCGCCGACGATCTAACCGCCAAAGTCCACAGACACGTTGCGATGACGATCGATTTCGATGACGTTGTCAAACTCTGCGTATACCAGACAGTTGACAGTCTCTGTGAGCCCCGTGTCGAAAGCAATCTCCATACGCACACTGCCGTTGCGCACTAGGTTCCAATGAGTTGTGTCGCTTGCTGACATATCAGGTGTTAGATCGAATGCCATCAGACAGTATCCATCGTCGTAATCGTCTCTATTTAAGAGATTACCAGCATCGCTAAAGTGAATGCCGGAGCCTGAAAACAGACTGTGATACGCCATCACGTATTTTCCCTTGCCGGTTTCGTAGTGTGGTTGTAGCGGTTTGGACGGCACTTGTTCACCGTCCACGTACAGCGAGAAGTAGTTGGTTTTGAAATTTTGAAAGTTAAATGGATTCTTTTTTAAATCGCCATTATAAGCGGCGTTCGTGACCAGTCCGACAATGATTCGTTTCGGCACTTGCCCTAGAAACACATTGTCCAAAGTTTTGCTCCTAACTCCAAACGGCAGTGTGAATGTTTTCAATTCCACTCTGGTGATTGGGTATTTAGCTGTGCCGGTCTGAAGCGTCTTGCTGTGCGCCAACAGTACCGTGGGGCTAACTTTACACCTTCGTATCCAGAGATTCGCATCAACAATGTGCACCTTGTATTCACCATCATCCGACATAATGGAGAAGGAATCTTTTGATCGGATCAGTTTAAAACGCAGTTCCACACCGTTCAACAGGAACTTGTTCTGATTACACATGTCCACATGTAGGCGACCGAGCATATCGATTTCACGACTTTTATTTGTCATTTTTCGTCTCGCCTTTAGTCCATCATTATCGTCCAGAGTATTGTCCATATAGCCGGCGTCGTCCGCGTTCCACAGTCCACATGTTAAATGTGATTTCCTAGCATCATAGCCGTAATTCATCAATGTTTCGATATACGCTCGATATGCATAAGTGTTGTTTTGTGGTGTGACCAGTTTCTGATTCATACTCATATCGACTTGACTGAATAACGTGTGCAGCCAATTGTTGACTGGGCCAATTTTGTTCGATTCTTCGACATCTGCGATTGCCGCTCCTGTCGACTTGACAATAGACGCTGTAACTTCCAACATTGTTTGCGAAAGATCGGTGTATTCTTCACCGTTGCCGGGCACAACAAACTCGATGGGCGAATCATCAGTCAGTGTGGAGATTGGTTTGTACTGAATCCATTTGCCGCTCTCGATACTGGTCTGCGTTGGTGGTAGGGAGAATAAGTCCAATTCCGTCTTGACGCATTCACACGACTTTTGATGTAGAAACGACATTGCTAGCGTGTGTGTTAATTGAATATATCGCGTACAGACGTTCTCCTCACTGCTTTCCTCGTCTTCTTCTTCCTTCTAACTGTCCTCCTCTTCTTGCCCTTCTTCTTGGATGATGACGACGACGACCTTCCTCGAAGGAGTTTCGCCAAAGACTGAGGTGTGACACGACGGCCGCCGGACATGGCGCGCTTCGCGTTTCTCTTACGCGAGAGTATCGCGTTAGTCTTTCGCGCAGGAGTAGCGCGCCGGTGTTTCGCGGTATTCTTTCGCGTTACGCGACGGTGTTTCGCGCGAGAGCCGCCGCCACCACTTAGCACACGTTGAAGTTTGCCGTCCGCCCGGCGTTTTAGCGAGTCTGTAAACTGGCTGAAATGATCTCTAGCGGCTTCTTTGGGGTCCCGCTGGTGCATGGCCATGTCGCCCAAGAATCCAACACCGGATTTCAACGCCTCTTTGGCCACAGCAGAGGCTCCCGACTTGAGTAGCGGTGTGATGGTGCGGAACATACCGCCTAGGAAACTGCCAATTCCATGTCCGCGCTGGTAGGGTGCACCGCGAAATACCCTATCGATACTGCCTCCGGTCTGCTGCAATTGTTGGCGGCGATAGTACGCCATGTAGGGATCATTTGTATTCATCATCGCTGAGCTCCTCTTTTGAAATGAAGCTTCACGTACGACGTCCCAAAGAGGAATGACGCTTTTTTACTAGCGTGATCCCTTAGGTCAATATCGATCGTTTCAAATGTTCCTTTCATAACTGGCACATAATGAGGACTGGTGAAATGCACAGTCTTATGCGCGCCATGTGTGTAGTTCTCTCTGTCAATGTTGATAATCTTCAAAAGCGGCGCTGTAGTGTCGCCAATCAGCTGCGGTTCAATCAGATCACAATACACGTACAAGTGTGTCGACAGTCCCATAGTCAGATTTGGTGGCCATATCGCTGTGAGGTCATTTGACAAAACGTTCTCGTACGGATCGAAACCCAACTGGAGAGACAGCGCTTCGGTGAAATGCACTTTGCTTATACCGTCCACCATTGTCGTGATCTTGACTCTGTCCTGCTCTTTGTCATACTCAAAGTACAAGTACTGTGTGACATCCTTCGCTTTATTGATCATTTTCAATAAATCGGTTATGTTCTTGTAATAACCGGGTTTCATCTTTAGCATAATGTGCTCGACACTGAGTGTGACGGGAATACTCGGCAGAACGAGTTTATAGTCGAGCCAAATACACGATTCCTCGTCCACAGTCATAAAGGAACATGGATAATGCGCTTCGACCAAAGCCATCTCCCACTCGCCATCGCCTTCTAATCGAATTTGTCTCGGCAGATGTGTAGTGTACTTGGACACTGTGTTTTTTGGAAAATAATCCTTTGAGCTGTTGCTGGGCAATGTCAAATAGAACTGGTTGCTATTAGGCATTTTGCAAATCTATCGCTCTTACCCAAGAATTGAACTCGTCTCCGTAACCTTCCCACTTGACGAAATAACGCTTACTGCGACCGCGACCGGCAGTGTCTAGTATTTCAGCAATCTTGAACAGATGGTCGTTGTATATTGTCACTTTTTGTAATTCGTACTCGTAAAACTGACCAGTCACTTGTTCACCGTTGAGATCCGCCAAAGTGTACATTGGCAGAGGCATCAATGTGTTTACACGACGCACCACAAACACTTCTTTACTCCAATTAGTCTCGTAACCTTTTGCGAATGTACCCTTCTCCTTAGATATGCGCACTGTGGTGCCAACTTTCAGTTTTGGCTTAACACGACGCGGTATCTTACCGAACATGCGACGCCATACCTGATGCAATATTCGCTTATTGTCGACAGTCACATCGACTGGTCGTATTCTATTGCCTAGACTCCTGTGAGCGCTGTTGTTGTATGCGCTAACCAGTTTGTCCAACGCATCTACGTAACGATATGTGTTTTTGTAAGTCAAATATCGCCACATGCGTGTTTTCAAAGTGCGATTCACGCGTTCCACTACGGCCGCTTTAACATCTGGGTTTTGTGTAGTGACATAGATGATCCCGTATTGTTTGAATAACCTTTTCGTCTTGGCACCGGTGAATTCAGTACCTTTGTCAGTTTGTAAACAGCGAGGTGTGTCGGTCGCTTCAGCAAATATCTCCTCGAAAGCGTTGGCCACTTCAGCTCCTTCTTTCCGCCTCAACGTCCGCACATACAGGTGTTTGCTAAACACGTCTATTACAGTCAGTAGGTAGTTGACGCCGTCGTTGTGTTTACTAAGACCACGCATATCGTTCAAGTCCGCTTGCCACAATTCAAATGGACCATACACTATGTAAGGATTGCGCGGGAAACGCTTGCGTGCCGGTTTGTGCAATGTGTAAGTGTCCTGTGTTTGTAACCATTCAATCACTTTGCGTTTTGAAACTGGTTTTGCAGCTCGCGCTAAAGGAGCTACACCGCCATACGACGAAGGTTCGATGGGATTGTAATACAAACGCTCCATAATACTGAAAACCTATCCTGTGTACGTTTCCCACTTGTCCAGATTTGACGACGGCTTGTTTCTATTTGAAAAATCAAACTGCTCTGCCGCTCGCACCGGTGTAGATGTTGCACGCTTTCCTCTAGCCGATCGTAGTCGATTTATTAGCGGTGTTCTCAGTATTGATTCAGTTGAGGTGTCTTCCACGTCATCGTCTGATCCTTCTCCTCCTGTGAATGATGATCGATATTCGGCATTTATTTCCTTAAGCGCTCTTAGATTATTCATATAGTCCTTTGGCACGTTCATCGCTTTCAATGCGTTGAGCACTTCCCTCCATCCTGGCGGTGTGTAATCACGCATACGCACCTTTACTATGCAATTTAAGATATCCACTAGATTTGAGTCTGGGATTTTTACACCGTTGATGTACACTGAATAGCCACTGTCCCAACTGATTAAGCTGCCGTCACGTTTCATGAAACGTAAAAGATTGCGGGCATCAGATCTGTAAGTTTTGGAAAACGTTTCCACAATCTCTTCCACTGGACCACCTTCCGCAGCGGGGTGCATTCGTCGACTATGTGCAATCCCACCCGTCTCCACGATTGGTATGCTAATCGGTTGACGTCTATTCTCTGCAATATGCAAGAAGCGATGTAACGCTTGTTTGTACAATTTCCACTTTTCACTATCGTCCATACGTTTGTTATTCAATATTTGTTGCATCTCCGCGTCGAGGCTGTTTTCGCTGGATAGATTAGTCGGTCTGTTATCCGTAGCATTTGATTGCAATCGATCAATCAACTCTTGCGGCACAACTACCATCTTCTTTGTATGTTCCATTTTTGTGCTAATGACTAGCTACTTTTCTAAAGTGTAACTTCACGCACGACGTTCCAAAGTGGAATGGCAAATGATTACCAATGTTATCTCTTAAGTCAATTTCCACACTGTCAAAAGATCTATTCATAACAGGCACATAGTGCGGATCGATGAATGATGTTGATTTATGCAATCCGTATACATAAGTAGACGTGGATATATTGACAATTTTCAATAACGGTGCGACTGTATCGCCGACCATCTGCGGCTCGACTAAATCACAATACACGTACATGTGTGACGGTAAGCCAAGACGAATGTTGGGCGAACGGATGCTTTTGTTAACTGCATCACCTTCCAGCGTCAATTCATTCGGATCGAATCCCAATTGAAGCGCTAACGTTGGACTTAATGTAATTTTTCCAACATCAGTTCCCATCGATACTTCAATGAATTTGTTGTATGAGTTTTCAACGGTGAACTTTACACCAAAAGTAATCGCTAGTTCTTGCGAATTGATATGATCACACAATTCTTGAATATTTGCGTAATCACCAGTCTTCAATTTAATTCTGTGGTTTTGTTTTGGAGTAGCCGACACTACTGGCGTTACATCGGCATTGCTGTCCATAACCCGCGCCAACGCTTCTATGTTCACTTTTGCTTCCTCTTGCGGTTGTATGCAAATGTCAATTGTTTCGTCATTACCGACCGATAGAAATGTACAGGGATAGTGCGCTTCCACAAGTGCAATTTCCCAGTCGCCAGCGTCCAGTTGAATAGCTCTCGGCAAATGTGTTATATAATTTGCAACTGTATTTTTCGGATAATACTGCATCGAACTGTTGCTGGGCAGTGTCAAATAGAACTGATTGTTGAAACCGGTCATTTTTATCTACTCAATGCTGCTTGTAGTACTGCACTCAAGAGTAATGGTATAAAGATTCCACCGCCTTTTTGTATGAGATACTTTCGTTTCTTTGACCAGCCTTCGCCGCGTTTCACCAATCGACGTAGCGTCGCCTTGTGTTTGCTTAACTGACTTTTACTCTTCTTCGCCAGAGGAACGTTACCTCGCAACACGTTGTATGCGCACTCACACACTGAGCGAATGCGGCTCTTGTCACACACCTTTAACAGTGCCTTCCGCTCCTTGGGTGTTGCGTGTATGAAAGCCGTAAGCAGAGCTGCGTCCTTCCGCAAGCACGACATGATTACTACTGATGGCGAAATTACCTTTTCTTTGGCAAGTACACATAGTTGGTAGAATCGTCTGGAAATATGCAACTTCGTATTCGCATATTCTCGTCTGTTGATTGTTTCAAGTCTATCAGTAGGTAGCCGTGTGGATTCCTCGTAGCGTCAGCGTACGCCTCCTCGATGAATTTCGGGCTGTCTGGATATATTTGTCTGGCCAAGTACCTAATCTGAACTCTATCTCTAGGATTCTTAAAACACACAATGTAATGCGCATTCAATGAGATGTCCCTCTGCCCGCGTCCTTGATGAAACAAATTTTGTGTAATGAAAAACACACTAATGTTGCGATGATGGCAACCTTTTGTGAAAAGATCCACCACACGATTGTCGGCCTCACGCATCATATCGTCTATAATCACAAGTATCGGCTCGTTACCAGAAAAATCCTCCAAGTTCGGTAGACCTTCTATGTGGTTAATGTTGACATTTTTCGAGTCACCACCGCCGCCACCACTACCGTAATGCCAGTTTATACTGGTAAATGGTGTGTCACACATTTCTGTAATGTGTTTTAGAAACTTTGACACAAACTGAGACTTGCCACAACCCGAAGGTCCCGCCACGATGGCTGAGAACGGATGTTTCCACATCAAGCCCATGATTACTACTGAGCTAAACACCTCACAGTTACCATACTCACACTCTTAAACTTACTACTAAAGGACATTTTTGGGGTTAAGTGAAATAAATAACACAGTGGTTATGTTCTGAACGTGACTATAAGTATTGACTACGAAAACTAATTTACAAAGGTATCTACATAATCTTCAAGTCTTGCTTTACATAAACTCCAAAGGTGTGAATCTGCTATTGGAACCCCTCGGGCTGCGCTTCACCAAGCGAAGGCGTTCTCCAAACCCGCCGTTGTAGCGCTCGATGTCGGTGTTGCTCAGGGCCTCGTTGAAGCGCCTAGGCAGGTAGACTCGCAGAAAGAAGTCGTCCCCGACCTGCCCCTCCAGGATCACGATGATCGTCTCGCCAAAGGGTGTGGTGGCTCGCTCCATCGCAGTGATGAGATAGCCGCATTCCTCTCGGAGATCGGCTATCCTGGTGTATAGCGGAGAGTCAGACTTGCAGTTGTTGAGGGTTGCTTTCAGGTCCGCGGTTGCTGCAGTGCCGTTCAAAATCGAAAACTCTGGCTTGAAAGTGCTGCTGTTGCTCGACATCTCTAGTAGTAGTTGGAGTAGGTCTATGTGAGGTGGTGGTCTGGTGGCGAATGATGCTCAATCGGGCGGGGCCCCGCCTTATAAACCCTCGCCGCCATTTTCTTCTATGTGGGTGGTCCGAAGGGTCGGGCGCAGGTGTTCACACACAAAAACCCAACGCGTCGCCCTCCTGTCTGGGAATGCGGATGCTCTAATTGAATGCCGGCGACACTCGTTGTTTCTTCCTCACAGCTCGCTTCTTCGACGTTGGCTGCGAAACTGCACTGCGTTGTGTAACAGTTTGAGTTAAGCCTGTAATTTTCGGTACTCCTGTTGATTTATCGATCCACATGTTTTCCACTTTATCAACTACTTGTTTAACACTTTGGTGCATTTCACCATCTTTGTCCAAAAATAAACCGCACATGAACACCATATCTGTACCATCGTACATTTCCATTTTCAATAAAATTTGTCCTTTGTTTCCCGGGTTTTGAACGGCAAAAGTATTCCCATCGTCCATCCATGACACTATGGGACAATCATCTGTTGGTTTTGGCACCCATCCTGGTTTCTTGGTTTCCACTTCGATGGGAGTTGGCCTCCTTCGTCTCTTGTAGGCAGTGGCTGGTTTTAAAGATGATGTCTGTGGTGAGGTTAATGCCTGATCACTAGCATTATTGTTCATAACCTCAATCTCCTGAATAAACGATTTGATATAGTCGTCCGCAGAAGCGTAAGCGTCCATGTTCACGTCCTTACCGTGCGACTTCAACCGTACTACTGACTGGCGATGTGTCTGCTCACCCTTGAAGTAAGCTGTACGCACTCGCTGTCAGACAATATTTCTGTTTGGCGTTCGCTTTTATTCACCCGCTGAAGTCAACTGTCACGTTACGGTGACGATCGATCTCGATGACGTTGTCCAGTTCGGCGTACACTATACAGTTGACGGTCTCGGGCAACGCTTTGGAGAATCCAATTTCGATACGTAGATTACCGTTGCGCAGGAGATTCCAGTGACTCGACTCAGCCGCGGACATGTCCGGTGTCAAGTCGAACGCCATAAGACAATTACCGTACGGATAGTCACCTCTCTTGATCTCATTACCTGCGTCGGAGAACTGGATTCCGGTGCCGGTGACCAATGTGTAATAAGAGAGTATATATGTCTCACTGTTCAATGTGTAAACGGGCTGTAACGGTTTGGCCGGTACTTGTTCACCGTCCACGTACAATGCGAGATAATTCATATCGTAGTGTTGAAAGTTGTAAGGATTCTTCTTGAAATCTCCGTTGAACGCAAGATTACTGACCAGTCCAATTATCACACGTTTCGGTAACTGACCGAGAAATGCGCTGTCTAAAGCCTTACTCATTATACCGGAGGGTAGTGTGAAGGATTTCACTTCTACACGCGTGATCGGATACTTGGCCGTGCCGGTCTCGAGAGTTTTACTGTGCGCCAACAATACGCTCGGATTGATCTTACATCGACGTACGAAAAGACTAATCTCTTTAATTGTCACCTTGTAGGTAGTTAGCGTTTTGGACATTATACAAAATGAGTTTCTGGATCTGTTAAGTTGCAATCGCATCTCGACACCGTTCAACATGAATTTGTTCTGATTGCACAGATCGATGTGCAATCGACCGACCATATCGCAAACATCGCTTTCTTTCGTGTGATCGCGACGCTTTTTCAATCCCTCGTTCAATTCGTCACAATCGTCCATTAGTCCGGCCGAATCTTCAAAAAACAGCTCGCTAGTCAGGTGCGAATTCTTCGCACTACATCCGTAGTTCAGTAGGTTTTCCAAGTAGGCACGGTAAGCGTACGTGTTAGTTTGTGGGGACACCAGTTTATGATTGAGATAGAGATCCACTTGACTGAATATCGAGTGGAGCCAATTGTTCACCGGGCCCACCTCTTTAGCAGGTTGCCCACCGTCCGCTTTAGTGTCGTCCTGTTTCACAATAGCGGCTTTCACGTGTAATAACGTTTGTGTCAGGTCCGTGTACTCGTCACCGTGACCGGGTATTACAAACTCTATTGGCGAATCGTCCGTCAGCGATGAGACCGGTTTGTATTGAACCCATTTGCCACTCTCAATGCTGGTCTGCGTAGGCGGTAACGAAAACAAGTCTAGTTCAGTCTTCACACATTCACACGATTTCTGATGAATAAACGACATTGTTATCGAATTAATTGAAAATATCCCTAGTTCTCCGACGTCGTTTCGTTACAGTTCTACGACGTTTGTCTAACGATGTTATCCTCTTTGTAATTGCTCTTCGTTTAAACTTTCCACCTACTTGCCCTCTTTATAGTTCTCCTTTGTCTTTGCATACGTCCGGTAGACGTCCGTCTTCGAAGAAGTCTATCGAGAGACTGTGGCGTGTCGCGACCCGCTTCTTATAACCACCACCGCTCAATACGCGCTCCAATTTCTCGTCCGCCTGGTGTTCCGTTTACTAGGGGGAGATTTTCGCTCCCCCTAACACATAATTGGTTAGGGGGAGATTTTTGCTCCCCCATACTTCAGGAATTGTTGAAGACTAGATCAAGAATGAGACCGTGGGTGTTTGACAACTGGTGATTTATTGCTCGGAATTCGACGCGGGTGGTCTATAATTATGGGTTCCTAGAAGGGTCGACCGCCCTCCCGTCGAGGTATCAAATTACAGCTTCCGCATTCCCAGACAGGAGGGTGACGCGACGGTTATTTGTGTGAACGTCTGCGTCAAGCGCCAGCCTGTTGGGGTATCCAGTTACGGCAGCTGCATCCCAGACAAGACTGGACTCGTCGGTCGGTTGTGTGAACAGCTGCCTTGTTGTAGAGTACTTGAAGGGAATACTTGGTATCGATACACTCCCCTTCAAGTGCTCTAATCCAAAGCAATGCAATTATATTCTCCGCAAAATTTGCATTCACTGGTAGTTCAATTGTCCGCAGGCACTGATGGGCTAGCTCTGTTGGTTGTAGAGTTACCCTGCTAAACTCTTGTATTACTTATCCAAAGTATGTCATGTGGGTACTGAGAATACTCGGCTTGACGAGGAGATTCCAAAAATGCAAAAACAAAAAAAAGGTCAAAAGTGCGGTGCGGGCCCCTTTTTTTTTTTTGTAAACATCATCCAAAGTGTACGATGTGGGTACTCAAATGACTCGTCTTGACGAGGAGATTCCGAAAATGCAAAAAAACAAAAAAGGTCAAAATTGTGGTGCGGGCCCCTTTTTTGTAAACATCATCCAAAGTGTACGATGTGGGTACTCAAATGACTCGGCTTGACAAGACGAACAATAATCTGCAATCAGAATTCAGATCCGACCTATGATAAGCCAGATCGCTCTGAGGGGAGGAGGAGGAGGAGGAGGAGGAGGAGGAGGAGGAGGAGGAGGAGGAGGAGGAGGAGGAGGAGGAGGAGGAGGAGGAGGAGGAGGAGGAGGAGGAGGAGGAGGAGGAGGAGGAGGAGGAGGAGGAGGAGGAGGAGGAGGAGGAGGAGGAGGAGGAGGAGGAGGAGGAGGAGGAGGAGGAGGAGGAGGAGGAGGAGGAGGAGGAGGAGGAGGAGGAGGAGGAGGAGGAGGAGGAGGAGGAGGAGGAGGAGGAGGAGGAGGAGGAGGAGGAGGAGGAGGAGGAGGAGGAGGAGGAGGTACTGCTGCTCCTGCTGGCGTAGAACTCACCATCTCTCACTACTGTTATCTTAACTAACATTATGTTATCACAAAACACATCCGTTATAGATGTTAAGTTATTTAATTTTGGTTCGCCCTCCCAATAGTTTATATTACCTATGTTTGTAAGAAGGTTATTATTACGTAGATTTTCTAATAAAAACCATATACCGAATCTTTCGTTAGTAGGTTTAATACAACTTACCAATAAATGGCTAACAGAGTACATTTCTTTTATACAAAAAAGTAGCGGAAACATGTAAACAGGACAGATTACACTATAGGTATATATGTGTTGTAAATATATGGATATTGTATATAAACATAGGCGAGCGGTAAGTGTAACATGTAAGTGGACACCCATATGCAAATATGGAATACCCACTATTAATATAATTCCAAATTCGACTAAATAAGTTTATAGTCTCAATATAATTAACATATTAACATTAGTACCCAAATTGTCGAAATTCTATAATTCTATTCTTAGTCCTTGTATTAGGTTTTGTACTATTAAACCCTACATCCTGTGCAGTAGAGTAATATATGCATGTTATTTAATACGCACATTCTACAAGACCTGTACATCTGTTGTATAAGCAGCAGAATAGACGTCTCATTGTGTTGTTGTAAAGTAAAACATAAATGTAAATTGTGCTGGATACAACCGGCCAGATATTAGACAGGAAATGTGTTGGAAGTGTATTGCCAAATAGTAAGACAAATCACATAGTGCAGCATGTAATCAATCCATTACTATTTAGACAAAGGTCAGTATTGGTACAACATCTGATATATTAGCCAAACCCAGTCCAAACATTGTGTCCTCAAAATGTTATGATTGTGTTAAATTTGTTTATATTACATATATTTCTTACACAATTTATAAACTATTTTTTGTGTCAGTTGACAGAACCTGTAAAGTTGTGTAAAATGGCTGTAAACCAGTATCTGTGCCTGTGTCGTAATGTGTTGAAGTGTGTTATTGTGTCTCTGCATTTGTGTTGTTTTATAAACTTTAAATATTACTATGTCCTTATACTCTTACTATTTCTGTTACTATAATATTAATTTTTTACTGTTTGTTTTCCAAGTTTGATTGTGGGTTTGGCTAATATATCAGATGTTGTACCAATACCGACCTTTGTCTAAATAGTAATGGATTGATTACATGCTGCACTATGTGATTTGTCTTACTATTTGGCAATACACTTCCAACACATTTCCTGTCTAATATCTGGCCGGTTGTATCCAGCACAATTTACATTTATGTTTTACTTTACAACAACACAATGAGACGTCTATTCTGCTGCTTATACAACAGATGTACAGGTCTTGTAGAATGTGCGTATTAAATAACATGCATATATTACTCTACTGCACAGGATGTAGGGTTTAATAGTACAAAACCTAATACAAGGACTAAGAATAGAATTATAGAATTTCGACAATTTGGGTACTAATGTTAATATGTTAATTATATTGAGACTATAAACTTATTTAGTCGAATTTGGAATTATATTAATAGTGGGTATTCCATATTTGCATATGGGTGTCCACTTACATGTTACACTTACCGCTCGCCTATGTTTATATACAATATCCATATATTTACAACACATATATACCTATAGTGTAATCTGTCCTGTTTACATGTTTCCGCTACTTTTTTGTATAAAAGAAATGTACTCTGTTAGCCATTTATTGGGAAATTGTATTAAACCTACTAACAAAAGATTCGGTATATGGTTTTTATTAGAAAATCTACGTAATAATAACCTTCTTACAAACATAGGTAATATAAACTATTGCGAGGGCGAACCAAAATTAAATAACTTAACATCTATAACGGATGCGTTTTGTGATAACATAATGTTAGTTAAGATAACCAATGTTACGGATTGTGATGGGGACGTTCGGAATAAATTTAAAGTTAAGAAGGAAATATGTGGCTCGTTTAATAGCTACTTACGAGGAATATTTAAAAAGTTCTCTTTAGCTCGACATGGTGTTGTGGCCAAACTACCATTCTCCTTGGAGAGGTCCTCTGGGGTCCAAAGCGAGGGTGTGTTACAAATAATAAAGAAAGATATTGACCAAATTAAACAAAAGTATGATGATCCTATAGCAATTCCCTATAAAATAGAGCTTGCAAATGTTAAAATTAAGGATTTGTTGGAAGATCTTCCAAAGATACTGCAAGATTTGGAAAAAGAAATGTACTATCTTATGGATTTCGATATAACACTAGATTTGGCTGGAATATTTGATAAAGAGGAAATGTGCCAATATCTTATAGAAAACTTTAACTTTTGCTACCAGGGGGCGTACAAGAATGGATATAATGTTATTGTAGATAATGTTAGTAAAGACTGTTTAACATGGTTTAATGTAAATAGCAGGGTAAAAATATATAATAAATTTATATGCCAGATTACAAGCCCTGGAGTAATTAAAAGTATAGGAAACCATATAATAAACTTTGTAAACTGTCCAGATGCGAGACTAAAAGAAACGTTCTCGTCTAAACTAGCTAGAGAGAATGGAATAACAAGGTTAGAGGCAACAATCTATAACTATTGTAGAGGTTTTGGTAAAGGGTTTGAACCTTTAAGAGATTGTTTAAATCTAATAGAAGACAACAAACGGTACTTTCAAAATGCTCCATTCTATGCTGTACCTCTGCATAAGATGTGGGTGAAAGTTGCCAATCAATTACAAAACAGTTGTTGTTTAGTGTTTAACGATTTATTACAATACGCATATTGGGGTAATAGTAATACGAAGAAGATAACTGGAGTACAACTAAAACTGCCAAAAGATAGTACACAAAGGGAAAAGTTAATAAAGTATGCTCTATCTGCATTTAGCTTTAACTGTTTACCAACTAACTATGTAGAGGTAATAGAGGAGTTTCCTGATGCCATAAGTGTAAAGCATAAGTGTTACATCAAATCTGGGGGCACATGTTTTACAAAATCAAATACACCTTTCTCCACTATACCTAAACACATCAATTTAGAAGAATTAGGCTTAGTGGAAAGTCCTAACCTTACTCCCTACGTTTTAAGAAGCCGGACCAATAAACTGTACCCATACACTATTAAAGAAATAGAGCCACTTTCCAAGCCTTTCTTAGAGAGTTGTTCCAAAAAGAGGAAATTGGAATTAGAAGACATTGACAGTAATAAGCGTAAATTGGAATATGTGGAAAATACTGTTGCAGAGGAATACAAAGCACAGTTGGCTAAAGAACAAGAAAGAAGGGAAAGAGAGGATAAATTAAAAGATTACTTCCTGCGACGTTGGGAGGATCTAGAGCATTATGGACATTATATAGTGTATGCGTTTGTAGTAAACAACAAGTTTGTAGGAGTGTTGGCAGAAAAGGATGGAGGGAGGGGTGTATACTATGTTAAAGGTGTCTGTAAAACTGTATTTATAGAGATAAATAAGAATAGGCAAGGTTATAGCGTGTTGCCATACAGTGGTGATTTGGACATTATTTATCTACCTACCAACGAGCCACTTGCAAGCTTTAACACTAACGGAACCGCAACATTTTATGGCAATTCCTTTCCAAAAATAGAAAACCTAAGTTTCCGTAACAATGAGTGGGATGATGTTGGACAAGAAGACATAGAGATGCAAGATATTAAAGGCAATGTTAAATTTAAAGAATGTAGTAGACTGGAGGATTTGGAATATGGTGCGGAATTATTAATAAGCGCTATTAAACAAGTCCAACATAGGGGTAGAAAAAGATATATTGTACAGTTTGAAAATATTCGTAACCTTTATGTCTCCAACCACTGGCTGGAAAGGGAGCTAGAATGTGGGAAGTTTGATTTTAACTACAAAATTAAAATTAAGTTGGATAAAATAAAGACTACTCCAAACAAACACAAAGAAAGGTTAGTGTTTTGTGTTTAGTTGTTTTGGGTTTTAAAAATTTATTTTTTGTTATCGCATTGGCTTAAAACATATCCAAAATTTGTTCTGACCATAAATATTTTGTGGATATATATTACTTATCAGCTGGATGTATATAATAAGCTTGTATTTATTTTTTTTAATCCAACCGTAATAGTGAATTTGGAAATGGGGTATTTACTTATGCAATGGCCAGTAATATATTGCAGTCATATCCAAAGTTTGGTTACGACAAAACAGCACTAAAAGGGAAAAAATATACGGTAAATTTAGATATAAGGGGATATAACAAGTCGAAAAGTAAATAAAGGAGTTATTGGTAGTAATTTACAAAATATAGTTTTGTAAAAACACAAATACCAATGTTAGTTTTTAGGTTGCGGCAAAACAAACAACACATCAACTGTATTATAGGTGGAAATAATATTGTAATTTTAGATATAATAGTTGGGGGCTATAACATATCCAAAAATAAATCAGACAATAAATGCTTAGGACAATATCCAAAGTGTAGGCAAATCGGACAATAAACAGCAAAGTCAGTTTTGGGATTACAGCAAAATAAATAAACAAAAAAGACAAAATACTGTATTGTAGGGGGTAATGGAACGTGTGGTAGTGTGGTTTTGTTACCTATATAAGAGCTATAACATATCCGAAAATAAATCAGACAGTAAATAAAGAAGTTTGAAATTGTTAGTATATTTTTCAAAATATTTTTTTAATTTGACCATTATAGTTAATTTGTCAAATATGGATGGTACATATACACTAGCCTAGAATAATGACATATATAAATTTTAAACAAATCAGACCATAAATAAAGAAGTTGCCAATTGGCAGTATTTTTCCAATTTTTTTTAAAATTTAACCGCAATATTTGTAAAATGTGGATGGTGCATATACACTAGCCTACAACAATAACATATCAAAAATTTAAACAAATCGGACAGTAAATAAAGAAGTTGGCAATTGGCAGTATTTTTCAAAAATAACTTTTAATTTGGCTGTAATAGTGAATTTGGGAAATGTAAGTGTAATTTATTAAAACACTTGCCTACGACAATAACATATCCAAGTTTTAAACAAATCGGACGGTAAATAAAAAAGTTGGCAATTGGCAGTATTTTTCAAAAAAATTTTGACCGTAATAGTGAATTTTGGGATATGTAAGTGGAATTTATTAAAAGACTTGCCTAGGACAATAACATATCCAAATTTTAAATAAATCGGGCAGTAAATAAAGAAGTTGGCAATTGGCAGTATTTTTCAAAAATATTTTTTAATTTGACCGTAATAGTGAATTTGGGATATGTAAGTGGAATTTATTAAACCACTTGCCTAGGACAATAACATATCCAAATTGAAGACAAATCAGACAGTAAATAAAGAAGTTTGAAATTGTTAGTATTTTTCAAAAAATATTTTTTAATTTGACCGTTATAGTGAATTTGGGAAATGTAAGTGGAATTTATTAAAACACTTGCCTAGGACAATAACATATCCAAATTGCAGACAAATCGGACCATAAACACTAAAGATAGTTTTTTAGCCTGAATTTGAAAATTAATTTTAAAAAATATAGAGGAGGGATGGGGACAATATATTTAATATAGGCAAGGGTTGGGTATTAATATAGGCCAACAAGGAAACTTGTGTAGGGCGGGATCGGGTGTCGGTCCAAAAACTGATCCCCATAAGAATAACATGGGGAAAAAGCGCCGGAAGTGGCGCCTCCCCCGTATTTCACATCTACTTAAATTAATTCCTTAAGTAATACCTTAATTTCCTTAAGTAATTTAGATTCCTTAAGGACTATTTTTGAAAAGTATATTATATTAAATTTTAACTCTATTGCAATCCTCTCACATAAATTATATCTAAAATATTATTATTAGCAACATATTAAATTAAGTGAGTAGGCTATTAGATGTGGATAGGCTGTGAATAATTATTGGTGATTAATTAATGAAATACATATTATTTTACACTTGCACAAATAAATAAACATTAAATACATAGAGGGGAATGTTTTTCTGAGGAGTGGTGGTAAGGATGATTATTATTGGGTATGAACATAGGGCAATTAATACAAATAACACATTTAGGGGAAATTAATTAATTATTAACACATTGATAGGGAAACTTAAATATAAAATAGCACATAATGGGAAAATTATCACTAAATAATGAATGGATGACATATAATACTATATTTTAAAACAAAAAACGGTTGTAATAAATCCACATGAATTGTACTCACTTGCTTGTAATATGCAATTTTTCAAAGCAGTTTAGCACAATTATACAGAACGTAGATTAATTTTCAAACGGGTTTAGTTAATCTTAAAATTGAGAACATTGTTCTTTACTCTAATTTAGGATGAAGTTTTTAAATAAAAATAGGGTTGTTTCTATGCACAATATACCCAGAAACAAGTAAGTATTGGCCTTGCATATTGCATAGATTTTTCATTAGTTGAAAATATACCTGTAAGAAAAAAAGTGTTGTCGAAAAAACTTTCAGAGGCACATAATAAATGCATCCACCTATACATATTTAACATTATATTTTGCTGTGTTATTAATGATACGTTAATGCATTAAAATTACCTTTATCACCTCATTTCACATTTTAAATACTTATCCACGATTTTGATTACTGAAATAACATTGAGGAAAAGAGTAGAAATGTATTATATGTGTTGTCTAAAACATTACACTATTATAAATAACCTATGTAGTATAACAAATAATGATTGAAATAAAACATTCGTACGATATCATTATTTATTTAGAGAAAATATACGTTCCTTGCTGTTTGTTCTGCATTATTTCGCAAATACCTTAAGGGGACGAGTAAACGTCGTTCGGATGTTATTAAATTTGTTCCTGCTATTACGATTGTATAATGTGAATCGTGTTTTGTGATTATCCGGTAAGCCAGGTGTCCAAGACAAGCCAACATGTAGCTTACCATCAATAGTACCCTTCATAAGACTATAACTAAACAGTCAAACTGCAACAATTGATTATAATGAAATACTTAAGCTTCGACTTTTAGCCCGGCTCATATTGGATGACACATTAACAAATAAACATTTAACAAATAACAAATAAACTCAAGATTTACTAGTAGTTCATCGTTAATGTAATTTAATATTTAATGTCAAAAACATTTGAGCTGCTAATATTGTTTTTTGTTAGTTTTGTCAGTAGCAATATTGTTCTGTATCATACAGCAAGAAACTTCAGATAATGTTGTTAGTTAACCAAAATACTGACCTCTGGAGAATTTATGCTTTATAATATTTATATTTACTATATTTATACTACGGTTACTGTTTGTCCTAACAAAATTACAGAACTATAAGGCAACATAAACTGCCACTAAGTTGGGGATAATCTATATCGCGCTGTTGCTTTGAGTATTTAGATTTTATTAAATACAAATATTTTCCAACATCGCCCTCTCGCTTTTACTTTGGAGATCCCTGGTGGTTCTGCTACACTGGTAGAGAGTGGCCTGTTGTGGCGGTTAGGGTGTGGAATGTGGTAAAAAAAGTCTTGAACTCGATCCCTACCAATCACTTAGAACTCTTAGCTATGTGCCCATACCACGACCTGGTAGCTCAAACCCACAACAAGTAAATGAACAATTTTGAAAAAAAAATTACTAAGGCAAGGAGACCGGTTTCTGAATTCAGAATCTCCCTACACTAAAAACCAAACTATAAGTGCAGAGATAGGTATTGTCCTGCATATTATAGATATCGGAAAAAAGCTTATAAAGCTTGTTTTAAATTTGAAAGACGTTGGCTGTTAATTTAATGCTATAACATTTAGCAAATAAATACAACTTTACTACAATCTATACAACTTGATTAGACATTAGTTTGAACTTACATGAATTTTATTAATGACGACTGTAATCTTCATTTTGTTATTTTTAGTGTTGGAAAAGTATAACCAATTCAACATGGAGATGGATAAAAAACCGGTCAAATAAAATATACAAAGCAGGTTTTATAACGACTATCACTGAGGGACCTGCCATCCTGTGTTATTGCACGTGGCAATATTATATCCCAGGACAATCTCACACCACCTCTATTGATGCAACCCTGCAGTCAAATCTAGGAGCCTGGTCATCTTCATACCAGGTAAATAATACCATTGTTCGAGAGCTGAAAATTCTTTATATTTTTTGGTTCAATTAGTATGATTCTAGTTAACTAAGTATGCAGAATGTCTACAAAATTGTCTAAAAGCTTCTGAAATTGCATTTCATTAGAATAATTTAGTGTTTATTTGTTTATAAAGTAATTCCATTATGGTGTAAATGAACCCCTTCACATTCAAACGGATACGAAACATTCTGGGTTAACCCGTTCAAGTACCTTGGGAGCAATAAGGGTTTAATTAAACTATGCAAATCAGCCCAACAATAGGTTTCCGTAAACAATAAATGACAAATTAATATATTTGTTTAAGGACTAGTTGTTAATCATTGATTTTTAATTTAAGTAAATGGGTCTATATTATTTGTAAGGCCATAACGGTTACAAAATAAGGTTGTATAGAGTAATTAGCCCTAGATAGTGAGTAAAGCTGTAATGCTTATTAGATGATTGTATTAGTCAACTTGTAAAAAATAAAATGTTAAAGCTATATGGATTTATATGGTCATTGATAAATATAAAGTCAATTACTTCCAGCATCAATAAGTCTAAATCTACATCTCCAAAAAAACCGTAATGTGCAGTTGTTGACTATACTGATGTTTATGGCGTTTAGTTTGCATATAGCATTTTTTGCGATTGTGAAGTTTTAGCGATCATCACTATTCTAAATAAACAAAAATATATGCTTGTCAACTTATACTGTATGTTAATTAGATAATCAAACATTTTACATCAATCACTACATGTGTAGGATGATTATGATTGACAATAATTTGTATAGGTAGACTGACACGTTTCGGTCTTCTAGATATGTTATGACTTACCTTAGCAATATTAAAAAAATAGGTTTACCGTATGAGTTAAGTATTTAAATCGTAAGTTTGCTATTTTCAGTCAAACTATTACAAAGTTTTGAAGTTTTGGGCGAACGCAAAACGTCTTAAGCAATAGACTACCATTTTGAAATAGCGTAAAGGTAATTTATTTCTAATGCGGGTTATGTCAAATCTACAGTTAGCAGACTGAGTCTAAACAAGTTGTTATACCAACTTTTTAACAAATAA
Source organism: Allygus modestus (assembly GCA_963675035.1). Taxonomy (NCBI): domain Eukaryota; kingdom Metazoa; phylum Arthropoda; class Insecta; order Hemiptera; family Cicadellidae; genus Allygus; species Allygus modestus. The sequence goes on from OY776114.1 coordinate 134,142,514, forward strand.
TAAAATAACATTTCATTCAAGGTTTGCAAGTAATTGATCCAATATAAACAATTTTAAATGTTCAGCCAAAGAGAGGAATAAAGATTGTAAAATTGACTTAACCCAAAGCTGACAAATTGCATTGTAAAGAGTAAAATAGTGCCAATTCTATGATAATTACGAAAGATTACTACGATTACTCATACTAAAAATTGCAGTTAGTTTTGCTATTTGGTGAGTTAAACTTTAAAATACGTTAACCACATTTCTTGCTTAAAGTTCCAATTTTAATGCAAAATTCAATTACTCAAACTGTTACCATAACCGACATGTTAAGCTTAACAAATTGTTATGATCAACATTTTAAATGGTTAAAGCTAGAAACACCAAATTAACCCAAAAACTAGTATAACTCACGAGCCAACTGTTTTGATTCACTTCCTCTAGTGCTCTCTGCTATATACTATGTTGAGGGGGGCGGAGCCCTAACGGATTTTCGAAAAGGGCTTATGCTTTATCCTGGCGTATTACCAACATTCCTTCAGCTCAATCAGTTCAGTAACTGGTAATCCCCATCAGACGAACATGTAAAATTTGAAAGCCAGTGGGGAGGGGCCCTGAAGTATTTTTAGATCGTGTGAAGTTCTACATCTGCATTTAGTATAACAGTTGTCTTCCTACTCCAAACCAGCTCAGTGAGTCTAGCAGTTGGTGCGAGATCAAGTTGCAAACTCGCAAAACCTTCAGCTCTATAGTATTGGTATGATATGTTAATTTTTGTAATTCAATTTTGTACAAAAACCTATTGTCCTGTTAATCTGCATAGTTTAATTAAACCCTTACTGCTCTCAAGATACTTAAACTGGTTGAACCAGCGTTGTTTCGTAAAGTGTGTGTAGAGGTCCTTTTTTACATAACCTCATTTCTTGGTAAATAAATAAACTTTTATTAATTTATTAGCATGCAAAATATTACTAAATATACTCATATTAACACCATTCATGGTAAAATATTGCTGGTACAAAATGCTCTATCTCTATTAAATTATTATAAGAATAATTTTATTACTAATAAAACTGACTTACTTTTTATACTAACTTTTTTCCATCATAACCTAAATTAATTATTTTTTTCAGTTTTAAATACAGCCAATTAAAAACTATTGGTATTTCTTAAATATTTTTAATTCATTCAGTATTATCATATACAGTTTTCTTTATTTGATTTATAACTAATGACATTTGATTTATATTTAAAATGAATATTTGTTTAATCATGGCCACCGCTTCTTTATAATATGTAAAAAACCTTCGACTTAAATTTAGAAGTAAGATAAGACGCGATGTACACAACAATCGTCAATCGTAAAAATGTTTTATTGATTTTCTTGCTGTATAATATTATATTATAGTATTCTACATCAAAGATTAAGCATAAATCATATAAGGATTAAGCATTAAACTGTCTTACTTTAGATTTGTTAACCTTTCTTATAGCTTAATTATAACAACATTTAGGCTTTCAACGAGGGTAATATATATCTAGCCAAAAGATGTCCCAGCTCCAAGACAAATCTGCAGTATTTCATTGATGGAGGCGGCATCTCTAAAACTGTTTGAGATATATTGTCACATCAGATCACACAGGGTGGTGAGACCAACGGCCATCGACATATCAAATATGATTGGAGGATTTGTCTTGAACTAGCTTTATTCCCATCTTTCATTCTGCCCTGCCTAAGGAAATAATTTAAACTATATTGCAATTACAGATTAGTATGAACAATTTGATTACAATATAAAATGAAATAAATATAGGTTTATTTAAGATGATATTACATCAAATAAATCTAATTATATGTTCTTTTCTTCATAACTTATTTTTTCAATGCCCATTACGTTAAATATACTCATGAAGCAACCAAATTATTATTTTTTCTCAAACTTTATTGTTTATCCTATAATAATATCCTAGTTTTTACTGATAGGTGTTTTTACGATAGCAGTTGGAAATATTAATTTTTCCTACAGTTACCTAACAATGTACATGTTCTCTCACTGATTTGAGAAAGCAAAGTGGCCAATTCGCTCATCAGTGAGACAATGTTAACATTGTCTCACTCTAATTACTTTGTCTCACTCCAGATTTGCAACGTGAAGGCACGAAATAGTGAGCGCGTAACATGCAGACAAGGTCGTATGCGCGCGAAATACGTTGGCAGCACTGGCTGTAAATCAGCTGGTCAGCTGTTGTACTGTTGTATTTGTCACAACACTTCCGGTCACGGCAGAAGCCACCATTTCATTGTTTTGCCATTTGTTAACATTGAAGGTGGTTTTGCTGTCACAAAATGGACGTTAATGACGATTTTAGTAATAATAGTTCACCAGAAGAATCTTGTACTCCAGAAGAATTAAAAAATGTGGCGAGGAATGTGTCTCTAAATCTTCTTCCAGAGAAATCAAAACATAAATATGAAAAAAGATATGATTTGTTTAGTTCCTGGTGTGAAAGTAAGAATGTAAAAAGCCCAACGGAAAAAATATGTTACGTTTCTTTACCAATTTATTTGTTTTATGGTAACTTTAGGAAAAATATAATGTGCAACTCGAGTGCAAAGTGCAATCGCCTCACTCGAGAAACCATTCCTCACTCGCCTACGGCTCGTGAGTAAGGATTTCTCTCGAGTGAGGCAATTGCTCACTTTGCTCACTAGTTGCACAAATAACTATTTCCTCAAACTTTATTGTTTATCCTAGGAAAATATCCTAGTTTTTACTGATAGGTGTTTTTACGATATCAGTTGGAAATATTAATTTTAAAACTATTCTCTAAATAATGTATGATTTCCTTAAAAGTGTTTAACTAATTCCTCAATAACGTTTTAAGCGAAAACCGTACAAATATCTTTTGAAACCTCTGTAACACTGGAATAACCATCTAATATAATTAATAATTCTGTACTACAAATTTTTATAATTTCATTTCATTCTGTTAAAAGGACAAATTTAACACTTTAGACGATTTTAGAAACTGTATTACAACTACTTTAATTAGATTTCTACACGTGAATCGTTTGTTATGTATTTACGTGTGTTTTACTGATTTATATTATAATCAGCTATCAAACAATAAACATTAAATACTAATTGTATTAAATATTTAAAAGGTTATAGCTATATCTCCTTCATACCACTAGTATACAGGGTGTCACAAAAATGCGTAGCGCGCTATGCAGAACCATATTCTAAATACAAAAACAAGTTGAAAATGTAGAGTAAAATTTGTTCGATTTCAGCTTAGTTTAGGCGTAATCCGCCATTTTGTATCTTTTTGAAAATAATTAATAATTCAAAAATCCTTCGAGATATTTTTTTGAAACTTGGTATAAACATTAAGTTTCTGGTTTTTAAAATTTTCCAAAAATAATTTTTATTAAACTTATCAAATTTCAAAATGGCGGCCATTTAAATATTTCAAAGTCAAATTCCATGAAAACTAGCAACTGAAACAAAATTTTACAAGACATACAATTTAAAGTACTTTGTAATCCAAATCCAATGACATTTTTACTGTAAAAATTGGTTAATAAACAAAAAAGTTATGGCAATTTTTTATAATAAATTTCAAAATGGCGGCCATATAAAATTTTCAAAGTCAAATTCCTTAGTGCATTTGACCAAGTCCTTTAAATTTTTTGTCTTAAAAAATTCTTTTTTGTTTTGCTAGTTTTCCAGGAATTAGACTTTGAAATTTGTATATGGCCGCCATTTTGAAATTTATTATAAAAAAATTACCATAACTTTTTTATTTATTAACCGATTTTTACAGTAAAAATGTCATTGGATTTGGATTACAAAGTGCTTTAAATTTTATGTCTTGTACAATTTTGTTTTAGTTGCTATTTTTCATGGAATTTGACTTTGAAATATTTAAATGGCCGCCATTTTGAAATTTGATAAGTTAAATCAAAATTGTTTTTGTAAAATGTAAAAAACCAGAAACTTAAAGTTTATACCAAGTTTCAAAAAAATATCTCGAAGGGTTTTTGAATTATTAATTATTTTCAAAAAAATACAAAATGGCGGATTACGACTAAACTAATCCGAAATCGCAAAAATGTTACTGTACATTTTCGACTTGTTTTTGTATGTAGAATCCGGTTCTGCATAGCGCGCTACGCATTTTTGTGACACCCTGTATATTTAAACTACTTGTTGTTAAAGATGCTACGAATAACCATGTTAAAAAAACATCTTCATGTTAAATAGTCATGTTTAATCATGATTTTTTTGGTATTACGTTTTCTTAATCGTAATTATTTGTTCGTTATTATAGTTCGATTAGTTTATTCTAGATATCCGTATTTTTCTGCATTGCCACATAAAGACGGTCTCCTTGCAAATAAACCATTACTTACAAATATTATGATATATTCAAATATATGAACTGTAAAATCAGGAGTAAAATTATTAACATTCGAATGATGTTTATTCGTTCCTTGAAGCTATTTGCGAATATTGGGAAAACAAATCATAAGGCAATATAATCTAGCTGGATAAATATTGATATGTTTTGCATTTCTCGTATTCAATCATAAATACAGGGTGTAATTTGTTGGTCAAAAACAACTTCGTACGAACAAAAATAATTTAAATTGTAATTGTACCTAAAAACAGGCACAGTAACGTACCGGTAACTTAAATTATACAGTGTGTAAAAAAAGTCCATCCCCCCCTTTAAATTTTTTGTTTGTTAAAACAGACAAATCACCTTTGGGGAACGATACTAACTTAACCCAAAGTATCTTTTGACGTTATCAGAAATTTTGAGTGTCCCCCAAAAATGGGGATTTTGGGGCAACTCAAAATTTTCAAATGTAAACCCCTTTTGAGTGACCCCTCATTTTAAAGAGCTTAAAAATAGGCGAATGGTGGAGGTTGGAGGTCTGTAACGTGTTTCTATCCAAAATTGCAGCTTGTCAAAGTTTTGAGTACAACTCATTCTTGAAACCTGGTGTCTAAGAATTTTGGAGTTTTAATTTCACCTTTGATGACTTAAATCTGAAACAACTCTTGAATAAATGCTATTAAATGAAGAAGTCGTCACTTTTGGTGATATTTAAAATTTTGAGTGTCCCGCAAAAATGGGGGATTTTGGGGGCAACTCAAAATATTGAAATGTAAACCCCTTTTGAATGACCCCTCGTTTTAAAGAGCTTTACAAAAATAGACGAATGGTGGAGGTTGGAGGTCTATAACGAGTTTCTATACAAAATGGCAGCTTGTCAATGTTTTGAATACAACTTATTCTTGAAACCTGGTGTCTAAGACTTTTTGAGTTTTAATTTCACCTTTGGTGACTTAAAACTGGAGTGACTCTTGAAGACATGCTTTAAAATGAAGAAGTGGTCTCTTTTGGTGATGTTTAACATTTTTGAGTGTCCCGCAAAAATGGGAGATTTTGGGGGCAACTCAAAATTTTCAAATGTAAACCCCTTTTAACTGAGACTTTTTGTTCAAGAAGTATTTTTTGATCAAGACTTTTGAAGTTCATAGTTTTAACCCCTCATTTTAAAAATATTTTCAAACCTAGGCGACAGTTAAAAGTAAATTTAACGCCTTCAAAAGGGGCTCACATTAGGAAATTTTGAGTTGCCCCCAAAATCCCCCATTTTTGTGGGTTCTCAAAATTTTAAATATTACCAAAAGAGACCAGTTCTTCATTTAATAGCATTTCTTCAAGATTCGTTTCAGTTTTAAAACACCAAAGGTGAAATTAAAACTCCAAAAGTCTTATACTCCAGGTTTCAAGAATGAATTGTATTCAAAACGTTGACAAGCTGCCATTTTGGATAGAAACACGTTACATACCTCCAACCTCCACCATTCGTCTATTTTTGTAAAGCTCTTTAAAATGAGGGGTCACTCAAAAGGGGATTATATTTAAAAATTTTGAGTTGCCCCCAAAATCCCCATTTTTGGGGGGCACTCAAAATTTCCGATAACGTCAAAAGATACTTTGGGTTAAGTTATTATCGTTCCCCAAAGTTGATTTGTTTGTTTTAACAAACAAACAAATTAAAAGGGGGGGAAGGACTATTTTTACACAGTGTATATAAATACCTTATAAAGTTACTTATCTGTAACACTTTTGAGGTGTTGTTATATTTGTACTAACATTTGTGTACCTTCAGAAGTGCACCGTTACTTTCAATCACCCCTTCAGCACCAGATTTAGTATTTTGTAGGTCCTGCAATGCATATTAAAACTTTAATAAGTTTATACATGTTATTATATAAATTGTGTAGTACAGTTTAGTTTTTAATTTATTTTTACTTAAATATGGTTTCGGGTAACTTCAATGCAAACCAAGAATGACACAAGTCAAGTGCGTGTTTTCTTAGTTTTAGTAACTTAAAATATTAGTTCAAATATACGATTCATCTCCTATAAAGTGTTAACTTTTGGATACAAATAATCGTGATTCAATGTGGATCCCATCACGTTTATCAATACACCATGATCACACATTGGAGTGAACATACGATCCCACTATGCTAAACTGTGTTTAATGAGTAAGGCCATTGGTCGCAAACTATTAACTGTTATTGCATATCTCTGTAATTGATGTCCATAGAATAACAAAACTAAAATGAGTACTTGTAAAAAGCTTAACCAACTCGATTTAAACTCTTATTATAGGTGGTATGAGAGTTGAATAACTGGCGTACTTTATGAAAGGTAAGTATGTGTCAGTAACTGATTCTGAATACTTACATTTAAAGTTAATTTTAGGTCCTGGAAAAAAGTTACATGGCCTAAACTCTGCAGAAGAATTGTACCATAATCGTTAAAATACTCTTTTATACATTTTTAACTATCTATTCATTTAAATTGTATTTCATATTATTACATTTAATCAGCTACATTAAATCCAATTGTTTGCTAGGAATATCTGTATACTCATACACAGTCACCGGTGGGTATTTCAGAAGAAAGTGTACAACTTACGTCGCAGACTACAACATTTGGACTTCGAAATACACGTAAGTGGACCTTTGAGTGAGACTTTATTATATGTTAAACATATATAAACAATTATTTATTTAATTTCATGGAAATGCTATTGATATAAATATTTTTTATTCGTGAGAAGATTAGAATCTATATTATTATCAAAGTTAACCATCTCCATGTTTGTAGAATATTTCATTATTAAACTAAAAACATTATATTGGTCCTAAATAATTTATTATTTAATTATATTATTAAATAATTATATTATTAAACAATTTAACTTGGGTATAAACCGGTCAAAATATCTTTGTTCAATATTTTAATTTAATGAATGCGATTTTTACTGTTCCATTTACGTTATCTTTATTTTATTTTTCTTCTCTGGTTAACATAATAGCTGGAGGTACTTAGTTTTGCTGGTCTACCTAACTGTTTTACTATTTTGTCATGCACAGGCCCTAATCAGTATCCTAAGACTCGATTTAAGAAAGTTTTACTTCCAAGAACATTTTTGGAAAGCTTTATACAAAAGCCTATAATGTGTAACTTTCCTTGATTGCGGATTAAAAAACCCACATGGAACCATTTCCTTTTACACTCAAACTTTGCAGCAGTGAGTTATAGCAACCAACTTTCTTGATATTTTCTCCGGAGGGGATTTTATAAACACTAACGATTACTCCTCTTGAGAATAAGAAATAAACTAAAATGTATAATAAAAAACATTCTTATAACAATTAAAATTAAACTTTTTCAGATAACTCATCTCTCATATAATAGGCTTCAGACTTCCGATATGTATTTTCCCTCATTATTGTTTTTTTGTAAATGTAAAGTTTCCAAATCTAAACGCGGCGCGTGGCTCGGGGTCGCGTATAACTCAAGAGCACGTGACTCAACTGTTGGTGTCCCTGTCTTGCTTGTTTACCCTGATTTATGAAATCCGTGACTCTATTCCTGGTCTTTTAATCTTTTGAAATGTAGGTTGAAATACTAATTTGTATAAATGATAAAAAAAACTCAATTCAATATTTAAACATAAACTTGGTGATTGTTTAATTTTGACAGCCTCTGTTAGCCTTACTTTACCCGCCTACATAGACATAGACTATAGATCTGTGCGTGGAACGGGTTCAGAGAGCAAGGGGGCTTCCGTTATAGTTTTAGTGGTACACCAATTAAGTTACTGTCCAATTCAGATTCATACTCACGTAAGGGTCACTGTCATAGGTTCTGGGTCCGTTGTCTTGAACTCCAATTACACCAAATACACCATGTAATACAATGGTAGTATTTCAAAACTAATAAACACTATTATAAGTCTTAAGCGGTTTTTTTTATCAGTAGTAGAGAATTTTAGGTTTAGGCGTAAGAAAATAAAATCACCTTTATTGATGGCACTTGGAAGTTGATTCTGTATGGGTACTTTTTGAAAATAAAGTTGTAATCGTGATTACTTTATTTTTAAACTCTAAAAAGTAATAAATAGTTTGTTTCAGTTTCCTAAAACTCGTAGTTAGTATGAGCTAAGATGAAGAGTGGTTTTGAAGTTAGGCTTAGGGGCCATACATATACATATAGGCTTAGGGGGGTTAGTTATTTCGTAACGCACTTAAGGGGGGGAGGGGGTTTAGCGTAGCGTTATGCTGCTTTATATGGGGGAGGGGGGTTTGGATCAACGTTACGTAACTCAGACATATTAACCCTAAGAGCTGGTGCACTCCCGTTTCTATTGATACTGTTATAAATCTTTAAAAATTAAAGAAATAATCAAATTGATATCTGAATAAAGGTATGGTTAGTTACATAATACCCCCGTAGCAGAAAACCTGCATACTCAGCGAATTTCCAATTCATATACATGTATCTTAATGCCACATAAAGCCACATTCCAAGTTTCATTAATATACATTCATAAATAAACTCTTTAAACATTTTTAATTTTTCCCCATAAGAATAACGTGGCGGCTAAGTATGCAGGTTTGCTGAAAAAAGGAACACATAAAATGTGTTTTTATAGAAATATCAATATAACTCAACTAGCTAAAACCACATCCCAAGTTTTATTAATTTATGTTCATAATTAAGGGAGATTACATTTTTCTTATTCTCCGTAAGAATAACATGGGGCTGAGTACGCAGGTTTGCTACCACGGGAATTATCAGAAAAAAATATTTTTTGTGCAAATAATATACCACAACGATATAAAGCAATATACCAATTTGTGTCAGGATAAGTTGATAAATAAGCGAGATATAAAATTTGTCTTATTCTCCATAAGAATAACATTGGACAACGCACTGTGTTTAGCACATCTCTGTAACCAATTGACATATAGAAATGATAAAAACACCAAATTGTTCGTCTTTTTAAGCTAAATCCAATGGTGAAAAGTAAAATTTGATTTACTAAAATATTATATGTAAGACACTCAAAAAAATCATTTTTTGGGGTACAACACCCCCCCTCCAAATACCCCTTTGGATAGAGCGATCTGGCTGGTTTTCGAACTTAAAGTCATAAATGTTGCTTTACATGTTTGTACCAAATTTCATCAAAATCGGACCATTTTTACGAGAGTTATCGCACCCACGGACACACACACACACACACACATATATATATATATATACATTTTTGAACGAATGGTGTTTTTGGCATCTGGGGGCCTCAAAACGAAAAGTTATCATGGTCCCGGGTTTAGGTCTTACCATGCCGACTACGGTAATAGCTTCTTCCCTGTATGGGTAATTCGTTTAAAAGCACTTCCGTCATACTATTTTAATAGCAGTTACACTAAAAATAAAGACATAACTTGTTTTGAGTAAGATCTCTATTGCGTTAAACATTTGTTTCGTGTTGTTTTAGAGTGTAAAATCATGAGACTTGATACAGCATTGAGCGATGCCACCCACATCTTTAGTTTTTTAAGTTATTTTATGTTTGTATTTGTTACAAATTAATATTCTTACATTTTAACTTATATCATTTAGCTGAGTCATTAAAAAATTAATGATTCATTGAAAACTATATTCTAAATTGCTAAAAAAAGATGTTCAAAAGGTTTAAGCTGTTTTAAAGCCTACTAAGACTGAGTTACGTAACACATTGGTGGGAGGAGGTATGTTCAAGCGTTAGGGTGCGTTATATGGGGGAGGGGGGTCTGAAATGACGAAAAAATGCGTTACGTAATATGTGTATGGCCCCTTAGGTCTACCTCAGATTTGATTCCATTTAATTCTCATTGCATGAATCCACATCCCCTCATTCCATGTAACACCATTAATATGCTATTTCAGCTTAGGCTAATGATATAAGGTTATAACAAAAATAATCAATTATATTTTATCTGCACCTTAATTAATCACTAGTAATTGTTTTAATGCTAGGATAGGAAAAGCCTACATTATACCTTTCTAAAATATGTCAAAGATTATACCTGTGTACATTAAACTGAAAGCTTTTAGACATTATTTATGTAGATATTATAATATATGTAGATTTATATGTAGAATTATGTATAATATATGTAGAATTATGTATATTGGTTATAATATTACAGGTTTATAATCTTTAACACTATTTAAAATAGCATATAACAGCTATACTTACGACATTATTATTACATTTTTTTTAAAGTAATACGTCGAATAGAAGTGTCCAGAACATTGTAGTAAAACTATTTATAGAGTAAAATAGTCATTATAGAAGTAGTGTTTTATTAAAAAAAACTATATGACTATATTAAAGCAGGAGTCACTCAATTAAATGGGCAGTGGGAGTTGCAGGCCAGCTGTGTCAGCAATCCGAGTTCACTTATTACTGCAGGGTGTAAATTGGGTTTAACATTGTTATTCCTGTCGATTATAGAATTGTGAGTGCAGTAAGAGAAACCAGAAACTCTTTGTTACAATTCTTAGTGAACTGAACGGTGTGAGTTTACGAATGTTCTTCTAGTCCCAATGTGTATAATCTTCAAATGCGAAGAACGGTTTTGAATCATTCAGTGATGCCTTCAGCTGCTTTCCAGTGAGAGTCTTCATTTGTAAGGGCAGTAGGTTGAACAGCTTCTCGCTAGCGTATGATGGCTTTAACACAAATAGTGTGAGGTGGTGCCCTGGTATTGAGTAGTCTGCAGGATGCATGGTGTAATATTTATCTTTGTCAATAACTTGTGATAATTTCTTCCCGTCAACATGTAGTACTCACTCCCTGATATACAGAAAAATTACCATCATGATTTTAAGTTCTTGAAAGACATCTATGCAAATACCTGTGAGGCCTAGGAAGCTAAGAACCCTCACTGCTTTCTTCTGAGGGAACAGAATTTCTTTGAGGTTGTCTTGTGTTCTGACTCCCAAGTAAATACAAGTTTATTACAAGTGATAATTTTCTTGAATTTAATATCCCTAGTGGTATATTTATGTAAAAATGGATAGTGTGACGGTAATTGGAAAAGTAATTAAAGGATGAACGGATAAACCGATTCAAATATTCGTAAGTTACAATTTATTTCCTGGTTTAGTATTGTATAATAATAACATAAACAAGGAATTTATGTTTTTTCAAAGGAAATGTTAGTACATTTGTTATGGATTTAGCTCATTTACGTTACTAAAGTCTATTGAAATCATAAATCTTCCAAAAATATCCCAAATCACTGCAAACTGTCTTGTTCAAGTCACTGAAAACTGCTAGGTCGGTTCAGGTTACCAATGAAACCTATAAAACTATAACTTACACAAATTCAACTGTAAAACATTCGAAAAAGGTTTATTTTCATAAATTAAAGTAATATTTGTAAAGGCCACTTTTCATATTTTAACTCATAATACATTTTAAACATAATGTTTATTTTGTAAACATAAGTGGGTTGCTAAACGTAAGTTATCAAATATTATTTTATCTAACGTACATTTACATTAGCGGATGTGAACCTAATTTACATTCTACAAGTATCAAGATACAGTTGACTTTGCGGTTTGTTTGTTTAATCTCAACTTCCTTGTTTACTCTTACGTTTGTTTGGTTTGAAAACAGTTCTGGAAGTACCGTCTAACTAAGGTTGAGTAGAACCGACGGTTGTAAGTTTTATAGTTTAAGAAATACCTAGCCGATGTCACGTTCTTTCCACAGGGATCATAGAGACACATAATGCTTTGACAAATTTGATTGTTAAAAACAAACTGAACATAAACACAATAACATATTTCTTCAGTAAGAATAACATAGCATTATTGAGAGACAGTGAAAAGAAAATATATTTTGAATTTCAGAACAATAGTCATAACTGTAGAGTTCAATCGTGACACTTTTCCATAAAGTAAAAACGAATTTTTAAATTTTGTTTAATAAGTTTCAGAAAAATAGTCATAACTGTAGAGTTCAATCGTAAAATTTGTCCATAAAATAAAAACGAATTTTTAAATTTACAAATCGCTTTAGTTATACAAATTTTATATAATATTGATTTTAAATAACAACCTCCAGCGCAGCGTACCATGAAAAGTAAGTATGAGTTTAGGGGTGCTGTTTAGGGGTGTATATTGCTGGGTACAACGTGTTTTTAAAATATATTTCTGTGTATGAAATGAGCGTATTTTTATTTTACATTCTCCCATAGATTTTCCATACCATATGTTCGACTGTAAAGATTGCGTGGTAATCCAGGTTAACCCAATGAAGGTTTCTTTCCATTCATCGACTTCGTAAACCTTAGGGCTCCAATTTACTTTACTTTGAGAATATCAATGTTAATCTTACGGATCATCGATTGTATTTTCTGACCAAGTCATCTTGAATATAAAAAGGAATCGACCGGGAATCAAGAAAGACCTTTCGAATGAAATAGCGGGTACCATCTAGCTAAAAACTCTGTTCAGAAAGGGATTAAAATTAAACTAAATAAATCTAATGAGCAAAACTCGTGAATATTTTAAATGTTAAATTAGATGTTAAAAGCAAAAATACTACAAGTTTCATAAGTAGGAAATAAGGCAACACCGCATAGTCCTTATCTCACTCAACCATTGGCGTAATGTATTTTAGTATCATTATTTATATTTGGCAAACAAATTTCTTTTTTTTAGTTTGAATTTTAAAAGTACTGCGGGGATGGTGGTACTATGATTAGGGATATGTCTTAACAAAAACCCTGCGGATACTTCGCTTTTTGAACTTTTTCAAGTTCACAAGCATACATGAAATGTCCACCTAGACCAGAGATACTAAATATCCAACTAATGGTAGTTTATAAATGATTTTAATATTTATTTAACAACTGTTCAGTACAAAAAAACTCATTAAAAATGGGTTTTTTAAGGGCGAAGTGTGTTGGGCCTGCTAATTCTAGGATTTTTCAAATCAGCCAATCCACAACAATGTAAAAAAATACTATAAGCCAAAAAAATCAATCATAAATTTGAAACAAATATTTTTAGTTTTAAATATCTTGTAAATAAACTAACATTCTTTCAAATATTGAGTAAAAAACAATTTTTCTACTTAATTTGTAGTTTTTAGTTTTTCAAGGTTTTAGTAGTGGATTATGCTTGTATGGTGTTTATTTTTACACTAGTTAGAATTCCCGACAATGGTGCTTACTTAAATACCTAATAACATAATACACTAATTATCATTATCATAACAAGTATAACTTAACAGATATTAAAAGAAAAAGTACAAATGTTCAAAAAGATGTCTCAAAAGTGTCCCACCCGTTACAAGTAGAATATTTTTTTCCCCGGATTTTTTTAAATTGGTTTAAATTTTATCTTGAAAAACCTATAAAATTACTAATTATCTAGCTTAAAATATAACTCGAAATTTTATTTATTAAATGTAAAAAAAATCCACAAACTGTGGAAATGTCCCACACATGGAATGGCTGAAATACGACTTTTGTGAAATAACCGTATTTTGATGATAACTCAAGATTCTAGGAATATTTAAGCTAAGGATGTGTTTTAATAAACAATGGACTCTGTTAAAAAATGTTAAGTCCAAGCGGTAGATAATATATAATATGTTGGTGATAATATAATAAACAATATACAAGCAATCATAATCATAATATACAAGTTACATATGACTCTTACAAGTAAAACAATCTATTACGTATTAATATTATTTTTAAGTTAAATTTTGTTCTTGTTCAAGTAAAATTGCATAGTGTTACTAATTTATTACATATTGTATATTAATTTATATATTATAACCAGTAGTTAAAAAGCTTCCAAACCTAAAAAAAGTTTTTTTAAATTTGACAATCACATTAACTGAACCCTGATTTTATTATGTAGATCTTATGTTAACACAAATGCATCATCACTAAGTTTCAAGACTGATTACTCATCACTATTGAGAAACGACTTTAAATCTTGACGATCTTTATATAAAATTAACCATTTTACCAAATTAAATACCAGAACAATGTATAAATTAGCAGCAATAAACAAATCATGTTTCCTTATTTTTAAAAGTAAAATTAAAACTACTATCGTTTAATGAAAACAACAGTAAAATTGTATTTATATTATTTGTTTTATGGTATGGAACTGAATCGTCACTCCTCGCTGGCGATCTCACAAGAACAACATTTGTGACAGAGAGAGCACTCTGTTGAGTAAACAGTGAGACAGGGGAACAGCACATCAGACGCCGTGTGTGCCGGCTCCCACACACCATACACGGAAATGGCCAGCACTACGTGGGTTTGTGATACACTGTTACAGTATCGTTACATGAAAATCATACCCTCATATTAAAAAAATCTTAAATTAAAGAAATATTGATTTAAGCGATTTTTTCAGTAACGGGACTGTATAGTATCGATTGTACAAAATTGTAAAACAAATAAATACAGTGTTACTTCAAGACTTTCTTACATGTATATTCGGAATCGTTATAAACTAAAAATATTATAATAATTAGCTGAGTATTGTAGCAGCCAAGACCGTTTCCTCTTAGGCTGACATTCTCCAGATCGATCTTCAAACAGGTTGGAATTAAGACTAATGGGGAAAACCTGTTAAGTCACACTTTTACAGATTTTTCAGAAAACTGTTTGAAAGTCTATTAGTAAAGTTTAAAGTTTTATCTATTATAAGGTTAGAGGTAATGTGCATTTTTTTAATTTACATAAAACTTTAGCCACATTTATTGTTAAATAAGCTGAATAGTGTGAAAATAATTTGTATTAACATAATAACTTTAGCGTAACATTATTAGAATAAGTACAGGCTTCACTGGGGAAAAACATGACAAGTAAATTGGTCGTATAACGTTATGCTCTTTTAGCGAATTTCCCCTATAGGGAAGAAGCTATTACCGTAGTCGGCATGGTAAGACCTAGGCCCGGGACCATGATAACTTTTCGTTTTGAGGTCCCCAGACCCCAAAAACACCATTCGTTCGATACTGTATATATATATATATATATATATATATATATATATATATATATATATATATATATATATATATATATATATATATGTGTGTCCGTGAGCACGATAACTCTCGTAAAAATGATCCGATTTTGACGAAATTTGGTATAAATATCTAAAGCAGCATTTATGACTTAAAGTTCGAAAACCAGACAGATAGACCTATCCGAAGGGGTATTTTGGGGGGGTTTTGTACCCCAAAAATGGGTTTTTTGAATTTTTTACATATAATTTTTGAAAAAGTCAAATTTTAGTTTTAACCATTTGATTCAGCTTAAAAAAACACACAATTTGGATTTCGATCATTCCTCTACGTCAATTGGTTACCGAGATATTGAAAGTGCTAAACACAGTACGTTGTCTAATGTTATTCTTATGGAGGAAAAGAAAATTTTTTTATCTCGCTTATTTATGAACGTATACTGACGAAACTTAGTATACAGCTTCATCTAGTGGAGGTCTATTGATATTTGCTCCAAAAAATTGTTTTCGCATAATCCTCTCGTAGCAGCAAACCTGCGTACTCAGCCCCCATGTTATTCTTATGGATAATTATTAAATGCTCTGTCTCCCTTAATTATGAACATAAATGAATAAAAACTGGTATACGACTTCACCTAGTTGGTTATATTGACATTAGCATAAAAACCCATTTTTTGTGTTTCTTGTTGCAGCAAACCTGCGTACTCAGCCCCCATGTTATTCTTATGGATAATAATTAAATGCTCTGTCTCCCTTAATTATGAACATAAATGAATAAAAACTGGTATACGACTTCACCTAGTTGAGTTATATTGACATTAGCATAAAAACCCATTTTTTGTGTTTCTTGTTGCAGCAAACCTGCGTACTCAGCCCTCATGTTATTCTTATGGAGAATAATTAAAATTGTATATATCGCTTATTTGTGAATATATTTTTATGAAACTTGGTAAGTGGCTTTATGTAGTATTAAGACATTTATATCTCCATTGGAAATTCGCTGAGTATGCAGGTTTGCTGCGACGGGGTTTTTTTATTATGATAAGGTGTTGTAAAAAATTGAGAAACTTTAAAAAGAACTTAAATTTATTTATTAAATTAAATTTACTAACCACTAAAACTTAATACAACAATCACTAAACACTCTTTTTAACCTCTAAACCAATAGCACTACGCTTGTTTCATACTGTAAACAACAACAGGTTAACAGGTTAGGCAACACAGAAAAGACGGCAGCACTGCAAGTAAATAAATAAAGATTGACTTGTCAAGATGTTCCCGTTAATTTGGGGGACTCGTCAGCTTATTCCCCTGTTTGCTAATATTTCAAATGCACATGTACATGTAATATGGAACTTATAATTATTCCCCTGAACTGTTGTATCAACAGAATACGTTGTTTTAGATCTACAAAATTAATGGAAAAACGCAATTTCGCCAAAATATGACTTATCAAGTTTTTCTCCTGTAGTCTTCGATTTTTAACTATAATATTTGTATTAATTGGATATGACACTCTTCTCCAGAGTCATTCGGTTATATATTGCTACTTTGATAAGAAAGAGAATAAAACATCATTGTACTTCAAACAATTCAAATTTATTTTATATTCGCCCACAAAAATTATGTTCATATGAAATATATAAAAATTCGCTTCACAATATAAATACAACTTCAGAAAACGCAGTTATAAAGGCAAACCGCTATAACCTCGGACCAACGGGTTTAAAACTGACGGTCCTACACACGAAAATGCTGGTAGTTCTTAGAAAAATGTATACTAACAAGAAATCCACTTCGTATTAAAACAAAAATACTATATAATAAGCACCCTTGTTCAAATTAAATTAAAATGCTTTATGGACTAAAATACAGTATTTTTGTTAGTTTTATTTTATAGTGAACATATCTAATAGGAAAACAAAATAAGTACAAACTTATACATAATCTAACCAGGAATTGGTACAAAATCCTTCTTTACAAAATAATACAATTTATCATCTTTAACAACTCATACTTAGTTTTGCTCATTATTTCAGTTTTACTGAACTCGTCGGCAGCCACGTTTAAAATTAAGCAGGGAGAAACAAAAATGCCGTTACAAACACGTTTATAGGAACACCCTAAGCATTTCTTATGTTTACATTTTTCTTTTGTTTTGGCCATATGGCGAAGTTTTGTTTTTAACTCCAAAGTTGTAGCTTCAGCATGAATACAGATTAAGAAAAGTTAGCGGAAGGATGTTATCAACGCCGACGTGAGATCAGACGCGCAACTTTAGTAATTCATCATCGGCGGACGTGCGCCACCGGAAAAAGAGGTTCTCCGTGTTCTTTGTTTGTATGGAAACTATTTAGTTTTGAAACTTTACTTCTATAAAATAAATATTCTACATCACTCTTCACAAAGAGTGATTCTCTTTTAAAGTTGTACTAGAAAGTGGCAACTGTTTCAGAGAAAATATATAGCAATACAATTTAAAGCAGCATTTAAAAAGGAGAACTGCAAAAAATTAAATCGTGTAATAATGTTATTTAGGTTGGTATTGTACAACCATTGTACAACGCATCTAGTAATAATATTGATAAGTATTGCATTGTTATTATTCTTATTGTTATTGCTGTTTATTATGTTTACTGTTTATTATGGTTATCTGTCGTGTAAGGCTGCTTGGATTTCTATATTTGTCTTTGCTTATATAATTTTCTAACTGATCATGTCTTCCTAAATCACATCATATCATGTTGTGCAAATGTAAAAAAGTGTATTGTCGTATAATAAATTAATAAATAAATAAATAAAATTATGTCTACTAATCTATACATAAAAAGACGAAACCCAATCAATTACCAGGCCAATCCTTTTCACCTAGCATGACATACTCTTCCCATATCTTATAACCTCTAAGTAACCTCTAAAAAGGGATTTTAATAAAACTCCCATTGGACTCCACCCCACCGGTCTTAAAATTTTCCATGTTATTCCTGAAAGAAACCACGTTTAATTGAATTGATGATAACGAAAAGGGAAGTTTATTTTACTTTTTATTTATAAGGTTAACGACGAATTTATTGTAATAAATTCTTAGTGATAACTTGCGTTATAGAATTAGTATAACACTACATAATAAAATTATAAAACAAAAGCGTATGTTTTATTTATTCTAATTGGCTAGAAAAACTAAAAATATATACAGTTAATGCTATAGTTTGCTATTATCTTAAGACAAGCCTTGGTAAAAAGCAAGTAACTAAATTTCTCTGACCTTAAGTAATTGTTTTGTTACTTGCTTTCCTTATTGCCTTCTGAGAAGCCTGGGAATAGCTAAGGAAGCGACCAACACACAATGAAGTATTGATTTGAGAAAGAGAAGATTATTTCGTTTGATTTATTTATACGCATGAGTTATACGAACAGTAAAATATGTCTGGAATTTTAGTATTGTTTGTGGTTTAGTGTATTTACGCAGTTGATTGCATTTTTTTATTTCAAAATTAAACTATTTAAAATCTTGTTCTTGGTGCTATACAAGGTTAATCTTATCTTAGAAAGGAGCATTAATTTCTCAATGGGAAATGACTGCTGAGTCAATCATCAATGTTTAACAACACGATCAGCTTATGCTCAGGATCTATCTATATAGTGACCGTTATACTATGAGTCATTTACTTACCCACTACGCCACAATATGCGTACAATACACTTCCATTAAAAATGTTTTTGTTAATATACAAAAGGCATTAAAATAAATGTAAGGTATTTGGTACGCTTTCATTTAACATAGTTTGTGAACTCACAAGAAAAATCCCGCAGGCGTTGAAATAAAAAATTAGCTAACTAATTAATGTAATTTTAAACTCATATTTAAATGTATTTAATGTAAAAATAAAAAAAAATAATTCTGAGTTGAAAAAAAGAAAACATATACGACAGACATAAATTGTAATGTATTTATATTTTATAACAACAAGTTTTAAGTGTAATAAATAACTATATTTATCAGTTAATCTTGGTTAGCTTGGGATTATTTAAACTGCTTTATTTATTCGAAACTATAAACATCAGAGTTATATAAAAAACCTAATGCCGAAATGATACAGGGTAATCTCCGAGTAAAACACATTTAGAGACAAGTCGAAGCATGAGTGAGTCGGCGAGTTGAGTACACACGAACATGTGTCAACTGTGAGGACAACTTTCAACATGTTTGTCTTAGTTATATACTGCATTAATTAGTGACTTGTGACATGACATAAAATACAAGATGTGATAAAAAAAAGACTTAGAAGTCTTGATAGTGGTAATATAGCGGGATTAAGTTACTTTTAAAAGGGATTTCCTATAAGAATAACATGGGGATCGGTTTTTGCACTGGATTTGTAAATGTTTGGATCCCAACAGAACATATACTAACATATCCCAATAGCCTATACTACTGTCCGACCCTTGCCTATATTAAAAAAAATGTTCCAATGCCAATCCGTCCCCTATGTATTTTTAAATTAATTCCCAAAATCATGCTAAAAAACTATCTTTGGTGTTTATGGTCCGATTTTTCTGCAATTTAGAAATGTTATTGTTGTAAGCTAGTTTATATGTACACACCACATACATTCCCCGATTTCAATATTACCATCAAATTTTAAAAAAATGTTTGCTTTAAAGCCACTTTCGGCACGTTTTTCCCATAAGAATAACATGAGGATCATTTTTTGGACCGACACCCGTTCTCTGCTGTTTATTTGTTCAAATTACATGTTACATAGTCAAAAGTACCACAATCAACAATAATCAATCACAACACGTCCTTATTCCATCATTGTATAGTAGGGTATATCGGAAATTTTTGTGGAGGAGGCGGTGGATCGGACCTTTTCACCTCCTTTTCTCTACTCTTTTACATCGTTAGTTTGTATATCTCTGTGTATGTATACAGGGTGTCACAAAAAAGTGTGATGGGCTATACAGGACCTAATTCTACATGCAAAAATAAGTCAAAAATGAAGAATAACATTTTTTGGATTTCGGCTTAGTTTAGCCGTAATCCGCCATTTTGTTTTTTTTTTTAAATATTTATTATTTCAAAAACCCAATGAGATATATTTACGAAACTTGGCAAAAGTGTTTACACTAAAGTAAGTAACATTTGTAAAAAAAATATTTTTTTACCTTTCCAAATTTCAAAATGGCGGCCATTTGAATTTTTTTATGCCAAATTTCATGAAAACCGGTACCTAAATCAAAAGTTTTCAAGACACAAATTTTTTTGTATTTATTATAACAAATCCAACATAACAAAAATGAATAAAATCGGTTCATAAATAAAGAAGCTGTGTTTATTTTATTAATTTAGACTGAAATTTATGTAATTATAATTTATGTAATGTAATTAAGTAATTTCAGTCTAAATTACTAAAATAAACACAGCTTCTTTATTTATGAACCGATTTTATTCATTTTTATTTTGTTGGATTTGTTATAATAAATACCAAAAATTTTGTATTTTGAAAAATTTTGATTTAGGTACCGGTTTCCATGAAATTTGGCATAAAAAAATTCAAATGGCCGCCATTTTGAAATTTGGAAAGGTAAAAAATGTGTTTTTTTTTAATTTTACTTACTTTAGTGTAAACACTTTTGCCAAGTTTCGTAAAAATATCTCATTGGGTTTTTGAAATAATAAATATTTTCCCAAAAAAACAAAATGGCGGATTACGGCTAAACTAAGCCGAAATCCAAAAAATGTTATTCTTCATTTTTGACTTATTTTTGCATGTAGAATCAGGTCCTGTATAGTCCATCACACTTTCTTGTGACACCCTGTATAACTCATTCCAAAATGTGTGTATATGTGTACAAAATAAAAATAAAATTCAGATTTGCTATAAGCTATTGTAAACACCAAAATATTCATCCTTTGCATAAATCCACGAGTTCTGGCTACTTGGGAAAGCGAGCCATTTGACATATAATAAATCACCCTTCCTCCTAATTACCTTCTCAACTAAATGTAATTATATTTGGTCTTTAACAACTCCTCTGTATAGAATCCTCTTTAATTATATTCACGTTTTCATCTTTTAATACAGCATAGGTTACAGGTTTTGTTTTCTTTACTTCTGCTATTTTAAACAATTCTCCCGTCCAGTTTGGGGTGTAACCTTTGCTAAATACATGTTTATATTTAAAGATTCTTACACTATCCCCCGCTTTATATCTTGGTTTTTAAACTTGTACTTTAGATGCTAACATTTCGTGTACATCTTTATAGTTTCTAGCATTCACTTGGTTGGGCTTCATCCCTATTGATCTATGTACTTTATTATTATATTTTCTGATTAACTTTGGAAGTATATCCAACCATTTATATTTCCCCTTTGCACTAAACTCTCTAGGGGACAGCTCACTTACTCTACAAATCATTGGCACAACGGACCTATTTAATAATATTTTATTTAATATGAGGTCCATTTACACTACAGCTCGTTGATACAATGACCCTCCGGTATATTTAATTTAAAAAATAAGGTCCATTTACTCTACAGATCGTTGACACAACGGCCCCTTATATTATTATTATATTTTTAAAGAGGGTCATAGAGCCAATGAACCCATTTAATATAAGCAAAACGGTCCAAAGCGTCTACAGGCTCGTTGCGACAACGGACCTTTATCGATATATTTTTATAATTTTATAAAATAGGACCGTTGACACAACGAGCCACTTCATGTGAACTAAATTTAAACTGAAATGAACGGTCCATTTACTCTACAGATCATCGTTCTACACTGCACGGAAATAGTATCTGTCAAACTGAAGGCGCTTTACCTTGTGACGCTTGCACTTAGTGTTGCCCTTTGTCGTCTTATTACGAAAATCAAATGACAAATATGTATGGTCGATAAATTTCCAGTATCCATATATATATATATATATATATATATATATATATATATATATATATATATATATATATATACACATATATATAATAAGTGAAGCCGTTTTTTTGTAAACACAACTCCTCCCTTATTTCTTGCCCAATTTTAATGTTTGAAGTGTCAAAAAAATTCGTCTCAGTTCGTAGTTTTACAATAAGGTTTTAATTTTATATTTTATTCTCAAGGGCACGGGCTGCCCTCATAGTTCGTTTTTGCCCATAGTAATAACATGGGGAATAATTTGATTTTAACTGTAGCTGTTCACACATTATGGACAGACAATAACAGATGTTACACATAAGGAATGTATTTATATATATAAATAAAATACATTTTTTTCTACATCGCTTTGAGCAGTGAAATGTTGCATGCAGCGGGGATATTTAAATTTTGTTCACCTGTCTGTTTGTTTATGAACCAGATTTGTTCAGGGTTTCTAAAAAAAATACTGAACCGAATTAAATAAAACATGATGCCCATTTTCGTGTGGGGCAGGAAACGTTGAGCCATAACCTAAAAGTGCACCTTTTTAATAATTGAGTTAAAAATAACTGACACTGAAGACAACTGCATAGAACTCATTATTCCAACAACTAATTTAAGGTTAAGGTTAAGGGTAATTTAAGGTTTTATTACTTTGTAATTTGGAAAGTAAAGAAAAAAACCACAAGTATTTGCAGTCTAATGCTACATACAAAATGCGTACGCAGCGCCCATGTTATTCTTATGAAGAATACAAATTTGTTATGCCTCATTTAATTATGAACATAAATTAATATAACTTGGTATGTAGCTTCACCTAGTTGAGTTACATTGATATTTGTATAAAAAACCATAATTTGTATTCCTTGTTGCAGCAAACCTGCGTACTCAGCCCCCATGTTATTCTTATGGAGAATAATTAAAATTGTATAAATTGCTTATTTATAAATGTATACGGATGAAACTTGGTATGTGCCTTCACCTGGTTGTGGTCTGTTGATATTTGCATTAAAAATTAATATTTTCTGTTCCTTGTTGCAGCAAACCTGAGTACTCAATTCCCATGTTATTCTTATGGAGACAAATTAAAATTTAATATACAGCTAATTTTTTAATATGTATCTATGAAACTTGGTAAATGGCTTTATATAGTATAGTATAGTAATAGTATAGTATAGTAAATAATAAAAATGAACTTTAATTAACTAAACATAGTATTTTTGTAGTTCCTATTTTATAATAATGTTATATGAGTTTTAATAGTACAACCATCCTATATAATAATACCCCCGTTGCAGAAAACCTGCATACTCAGTGAATTTCCAATGCAAAATTAGTAAATAATAAAAATGAACTTTAATTAACTAAACATAGTATTTTTGTAGTTCCTATTTTATAATAATGTTATATGAGTTTTAATAGTACAACCATCCTATATAATAATACCCCCGTTGCAGAAAACCTGCATACTCAGTGAATTTCCAATGCATATATATATATATATATATGCATTGGAAATTCACTGAGTATGCAGGTTTTCTGCAACGGGGGTATTATTATATAGGATGGTTGTACTATTAAAACTCATATAACATTATTATAAAATAGGAACTACAAAAATACTATGTTTAGTTAATTAAAGTTCATTTTTATTATTTACTACATTACTGTAGATGTTTTGGGTCATTGTAGTTTCGATTTATAGTTACAATTATAAGATTTCAAACATTGAAAAACGATTGTTCTATACGAAATGGTTTATTTAAAACAAAATAACTTACCAATTGGTGAATTTTACTGTTGGGTTGGACCGTAGCTCGTCGGTGTGGATGAAAAACTAAAGAAGTGCGAAAATCTTGAGGTGTATCGGCAAGTTTCTTCGAATTTCAAGGTTCTTCGGAATATGAACCACACATTGTAATACTAACTTTTACCAGTTCGTTTTACATTCTATCTTGTCTACTCTATGGAGCAACTATTTTCTGTACGGGACCTCGTTTACAAGGTATCCTTCCCAGGGTTAACCTGTGTTACCATGCAAAATTTCAAAGCAATCGGATGAACGGTATAGCAACGCATAAAATACGAACGGACAGACTATCAGACGTACAAACATTCATTTTTATATATTAAATTATGACTACTTTAATTCCAACAGTTATAATATTTTCTGCCCGAGGTCTCATTTACGAGTTACAGTAAATAAATGAAAGAAGTGGGAACTTTATGAGGTTTATCGGCAAATTTCGTAAAATTTCAAAGTTCTTTGGAATATGAATCAAATTTAGTAATAACACTTTTGACCAGTGTATTTGATAAAAAATCTTGTCAACTTTAAATTGAGCATGTATAACAATTTCTGTACGAGGCGTCATTTAGGGCCTACAAGAAGAAATATGGAAAAAGTGTAAAAAATATGAGGTTTTCGCCTGCTAAAAGTTCTCCCCATGGCTTTAGAAGTCGCAAACATAGATTTACAACCCCTGTTATAAACACCAGTACCAGTTATAAACACCAAACAATCAAGTAAAAAGATATTTAAATAAAAAACCTCGGAGAAGTTGGCTCATTGTATCATTATGTTATTTACATGTAATAAAGTCGAATGATCTGACTTAAGAATAATATTTATTTAGTTGATATTTTAAAATTAAACTATACAAAAAACTTAGGTGACAACCAGAACCACCTTCACAAGCCACCTGCACTTACATCTTGTAAAACACCTTTAGGAGTCGTAAGTTAAAATGGCCAACCGGTTAAGACCGTGTGAATATCAAGAATGGAAAAACCGGGCCAATAATTTTTGTCTTCCATACGGAGTACCCAAATAGGGACTACAGTCACGCCAAATTCCTCGCTTATCATTTCCGTAATACATAGGCTAATTTTAAATTTAAAATTATATGTACTGGCATTAAAGCTCCTTATGATTCTACTACTTGTAGAACAGTACCTATGATTATTGTCATGTTCATACACACATGTAGTCTAACATTAAAAACGTACAGGTTGAATTCGATTACTTCCTGGACGAAATAAGCACAGGCAATACGTTAAGCTTCTACGTCTTCAAAATATGATACGTCTATTAAAACACGGCATTTTACTGTAGTAAGTTAGTTGTTTTGTACAGCAGTTCCGTTGAATATATTTACTTGGTTCAATTTACTCCATTTTACTTACCTTATATTTGTGTCTTAGTTCTCACTTTAATGGCCTTTTAATAATGGTTAGGATTTGTCAAAGCTTCTGAATTATAATATTAAATATAGTATAATAGTGCTATCAAATTAACTTCTAGCATTAGCATTGTTTTACGGCAATATATTTTGTACTGCATTAAAAATAGTTGACTTTTATTTGTTAAAAGGAATTTATATAAATATATGCGTATGGTTTTTAGTAATAATATGCGCAAATTAATTTCGTCCGTCGCGTCGTGTCGGCCGCGTTGTCAGTGCGAATGGATGAGCGCCTGCCGTTTAAAGAGACTTTTTGCGCACCATGTAGAACGATGATCTGTAGTGTAAATGAACCTACTCTTTATATTTTCACTATAAAATATATGAAATGGCTCGTTGTGCCAACGGCCCTAAAGTTGAAATAACAAATATGTTAAACTAAACGGTTCGTTGTATCAACGACCTAATTTCATATTTATTTAAAATATTACATTTTAAGGCCGTTGACTCAACGATCTGTAGTTTAAATGGACCTTGAATTATTATTTTATTATTTAGATAGGGTCATAGTGCCAACGAGCTGTAGAGCAAATGAACCTTTATTTTTGTTTAGTTATTTTAGAAGGGTCATTGTGTCAACGATCTGTAGAGTAAATGAACCCATGATATATTTTATTAAATATTTAGGAGGGTCGTTGTGTCAACGATCTGTAGCGTAAATGAACCCTAACCACTCTCTATAACCAATTTTTTAAGTTCTCTGGAATCTTTCCACAATAGCCGCCTTAGTTGAGAATATGTGTGATAGTGATTAATATTCAACTTACCCATTAATTTAGTATAAAGTACATTAAATAATTATTTTCCATTATAAGATTGAATATTTTTAACTCCCTTTGGTAGTGCCAATTTCTTTATTGACAGAACCTGTAACATTTTTGTAAAATAAAAAAATTAAGTTAACAGAAATTTGTCAAAATATTCACAGGTTCTGTCAATTGACACAATTTTTCTGTCAAACGTTATGTGTGGTTTTTACAAACATTTTAAACAAATGTTACAGGTTCTGTCAATTGACATAATACCTTTCCGGGTCATATTTGCATATTACACAAGAGTCTATAATTTATAAATATTAATGTTTAAGTCATATAAGTTAATGTATAGTTGGGGTGGTGTAATTATTGCTAAACTGTAATTATTTGGAAATAATCATAGGCAAACCCAAAAACTAGATTCTTGGGTTATATTTATTAACTTTACAAACTGTAGAGACATATGTATACATAATATCCATGGTGATAACTGCTCTGAAATTCAATCTGACAGTAAACAAAGAAGTTTACGATTGTTACATTTTTTTGATTATTACATAGTATAAAATCAGGGTAAATGGTTCCAAAAAATCAACGAAATAAATACGCTGGCATTTGGCACTATTGTTATTTATAAATTTTAGATAAGAATGGTGGGCATAATTATGTGTAATTACACATCCGTTGGCATAGTACAACATCATATACAATAACCAATTAAATCTACTAATAAATACAAAATTTAGTAGTATTTGGCAAAAGTTTATATAATATAGTATTGCATTTGGAGTTAATACATGGTAATGATAAAATAGACAAAATAAATAAGCTGGCATTAGCCACTATATTGTTCGAACTTAATTTGGGAATAGATCGGGGTATTAACTTAAACATTGGCCTAAAACAAAAACATATCCAAGTTACAGTTGAATCGGACCATAAACACAAAAGTTAGTATTTATTGGAATACACATTATACAAAGTACCGAATTTGGAAATAATATATTATGATTGTATATACAATGGTTGAGGCCTATAAAATACCCGAAAATCGTTTAAATCGGGCAGTAAATAAAGAAGTTGACAATTGGCAGTAATTTACAAAATAATTGTATAAATTAAATTGGTAAATTAAAGGCTGAAATTTACTAATGCATTAGCCTAGGACAGTAGCACATCCAAGTTACAAATAAATCAGACCATAATCACAAAAGTTAGTATTCTTTGGATATACTACATATAAATTATACAAAGTATCGAATTTGGAAATAATACATAGTAATTTTGCATATTAGAGTTGAAGGATATAACATATCTAAAACTAAGTTAAATCGAATGGTAAATAAAGAAATCGGCTCTACCAAAGGCAGTTAAAAATATCTGATAACGGAAAAGAATTTATTAATGTACATTTTACTAAATTAATAGGTTAAATATTAATCACAATCACACATATTCTACAACTAAAGCGGCTATTGTGGAAAGATTCCGTAGGATGTATAATCAATGCTAATATCCATGACTGCAGTGGAGCATCTTCCAAAGAGTCTCAAGGATATTCACATTTAATTTTATTATTTTACTCGACTGAACAGTTAAAAATACATGTTTTTTTCAGAAAAATAATTTGGTAGGAAACTAATTCCATAAAAGGTTACGCATTTATATGAGTAACCATCACATTTAAGAGAAATAATTATCCAGAGAATAACTATAAGAAAAATATATTATAATATTATAATTATAATTAATAATAATAATTAATAATTATAATAATATTATTATTATTATAATTATTAATAATTATAATAATAATATTATTATTATAATACATTATTCACCATTTTAGTGCACATCAAAATGGCTAACTACAATATCGTAATATACCCATCATTAAAAATTATTTCTTAAGAGTGTTTTAGCGAATTTCCCCTTTAGGGAAGAAGCTATTACCGTAGGTCTCATGGTAAGACTTAAGCCCGCGACCATGATAACTTTTTGTTTTGAGGTCCCCAGATGCCAAAAACACTATTCGTTCAAATTTATATGTATATATATATATATATATATATATATATATATATATATATATATATATATATATGCCGTTACCGCGATAACTTGAGTAAAAAACGTCCGATCTCTTTGAAATTTATCTAAAATGTGTAAAGTGATATTCATGACTTTAGGTTCGAAAACCAGAAATATCGGACCACGGGAAGGGGGGTTTATGGGGGTTTTAACTTTTCCAAAAATCAGTTTTTTGCATTTTTCACCCTACAATTTTTATAAAACTTAATTTTGGTTTTGACCATGTTATAGAGCTTAAAAAAAATAATATGGTAATTTGAATTATTAACCTAGGTTAAGTGGTTGTGGAGAAAATCCAAAAAAACCTGCTCATAAAATCTCCCATGTTAATCTTATGGGAAAAAGGTTTTTGGCTTTTCCTCAGTTCATTTCTATGTAAACTTCACATTTGCTTTTACCAATCAGTTTAGCTCTACAAAACAATCATTTTGGTGTTTAAATTGTGATTCTACGTCCAACCGTTGCCGTGATTTTCAAAGTGCTAAACACAGTATGTTGTCCAATATTATCCTTATGGAGAATATTTAAAATTTGATATCTCGATTATTTATGAACGTATATTGATAAAACTTGGTACACCTAGTACTGGTATATTGATATTTCCACAAGAAATTGATTTTTTGTTGATTATCCTCTTAGCAGCAAACCTGCATTCTCATCCCTAATGTTATTCTTATGGAGAATACGGAAAGCTTTATATCTCCCTTAATTATGAACATAAATCATTAAAACTTGGTATATAGCTTCACCTGGTTGAGTTATATTGATAATTGCAAAAAACCCGCATTTTATCTTCCTCGTTGCAGCAAACCTGCGTTCTCAGCCCTAATGTTATTCTTATAGAGAATAAATAAAATACTATATATCACTTATTTATTTAATATTTTTATGAAAAGTGGTAAGTGGCTTTATGTGGTAGTAATAAATATATTCATTCATAGGAAATTCGCTGAGTACGCATGTTTGCTGCGACGGGGGTATTTCTTTTTCTTTTTCGTTATGCCTGACATAGAGTTATTGATACTTCATCAAAGCCAATAATTAAACACCTTCACCAATTTTAAAGCCAATTTTAAAGATTACCTTCACCAATAAAACATAAAAATAAACGATCAATGCAAAACCGTACAAATCTATATATTAATACGCTAGGGGTTTTATCTTCACAGTCATAACTCGATAGCGGCTGGACGGATTTTAACGTTTGAGGTGCCAAATTAAAGGGGTTTTTACGTAGATTTGCCAATAGGACTCAGAAATTTAAGAAAGGGCATCACTTAAACACAGTAAAGGGCTGAATTTTCGAAACAGTGGCGCTATCCGACGGCGGAAGTCTAAACTACGTGTTGATTGAAAGTACGTTGTTATCATCCGTTTTATTATAATATGTTTTGTTATGTTTATTTACAACTGGAGAAACCTTTCGTTGGGTACAAACTTGTTCGGATTCGAGCAACAGGACAACTAGTTATAATTTAATGGGTGAATTCGCTTATTTATTCGTCAACGTACTGGTGATACCATCTTACAATCCCAAATTAAACTAACTCAAAACAGGTGTTTCAATTTAGTAATCGTTGTTCTCTCTGACGTTACTTTCAAAAGGCTTTGGATCTGACATGTTACTGTTTGGCGTGATATGTATAAAGGGACATCTCCTTTTAGATATTTCAGATATTTCTATATGATTCTCCTTCCCCAACTTACAAACAACATTCAACTTATCCAAAGTTAGTATTACCTATCCAAAGATTATCTTAAACCGATTCAGCAACCCTAATAAATCTAATGATAAATTTGTATATTTTGTCATTTTAAATGTTACACCATGAACATTTTAAAAGAAATAGAGCTGTTTATAACTAATATAACTAATGTCAGGGTAACGGCGTATTGTCCTTGTGTCTTGGAAGTGATATCTTAAAAATACTGAATCGTTCTCTTTATACATAGTTTGCTTGTACAATGTAATTTTTAATACTCAATACATAAAAAAATGTATTAGACTATCTTGGCTATGCAAGGAAAAATATTGCAAAGAAGGTATTGTTAAAGTAAAACATGTACAAAAATTACGTATGCGCTTATCTACGTATGTGTTATGCTAAATTATGTGTGCATGCTTTATTTTAACAAAACCTATTCGCTACTTTGTTTCTTTAAAAATATTACTCCCTTATGGACAATTTCCTGAAGTTTTGGGTAGGTCATATTCTTATTCATTAAATATTTTGCAGTAAGGTCATTGATTTTGGCATGAGGGTTTTATATAGTATATCCGTAAACATAGCCATTGATTTTATAAGGCTAGGTAGATGTTTATTAGCAGGTAATTAAGTAAGGATCAACCAATTTTGTTGTCATATTATAATGAAGCCTTAATTTTTTAAATGCAGTTAACTACTTTCGCTTACCACGGTTACTAAATTATTATTATTTTAATAATATTTTACGCATGAAGCACTGAAAGTATTAATTTGTTTTCAAAGCTTGTTGCTAAAAAGTGATAAGCTGTTAAAATTCTAGTCATAATTTAACAATATAAAAGTGTGATAGAATTGTTACATATTAAGACTAAACCATCAATAGGTACTATCAATCTGTAAGCAGATTTACTGATCTTATGAGAGTGTTCATGACTTGCTGTTTATCCTCGTCTGCCATTACTTCTGTAAGAACCTAAGTTGCCTGAATGGGAGCCACTAACAATAACACTTGGTCACCATAAACACAGTGGTGCAGCAAAATGAGTAAAATACAGTACAAATAATTCGGTGGTGGCTGGTTTAACATAACCGTTAAAAAACATGTCCTAAATATTAGAGGGAATGTAAAAAGAAAGGGACAAAACAATTAGCACAAACAACACATTACACCATATTCTACAGTGACTTGTTAACGTAAATCTAAAACACACAAAAATAAAATATAGGAAATTTTCCGACTGTGAATAACGCAAGCTGCTTTTCAATATATTTATGATTAATGATTTTAACCTTCATTCTAAATAAATAGTTGTTTTAATTTATTTCACTTAAACATCCATTAATTGATTAATTCATTCATATTTATTATTAATCTTATGTGATATTAGACACCAAAAATATGTCAGGGATTTTAGCCTCTAAACAGCTAATGTGCGTTATGCATATTACGCATATATGTGTTACGTTAAAGTACTCAACATGAAGTAGCTATTGGACCGATTTACCACTTAATATTTAGTTTTCTTCCCCGGAGATCGTTGCATCGTTGTCCTTGTTGTTGTTTATTATTGTATATTTAGTTCATTAATGTATCCTTAATTTACTTGGTAATGTTATGTTAATGTAATTTATTTGATGCATATTGAACTACTACAAAAGTTGTACCAGGCTTGTTATCAAAAATATATTGCACATAAGTATTACCAACGTGTGATGTTAGTGTGATGTGTAAATATTGTATTACCTGGTCAATAATTAAACCACAACGGAAAATCACTGATTTATTAAAGAAATTAATAATCATATTCGAAAAAAGCATAACACTAGACTGCGTTTTGCTGAAAATATACGCTATGGAACAAACCATTCATCTTCATGTTTCCATTTATTTGTTTTTATATAAAAGCCTAGTAAAGTACAACCAATGCAGAATGAAATATGGGACCAAAGCCAGTTCAAGACAAATCCCCAAATCATATTTGAGATGTCCATCGCCGATGGTCTCGCCACCCTGTGTGATCTGATGTGACAATATATCCCAGACAATCTCAGAGACGCTCTAGCAATGAAATACTGCAGATTTGTCTTGGAGCTGGGGCGTGTTCAGACCAGATAAACATTTCTAGCGTTGAAAGAGCAATATTTGTTATATGTTTTGTTTCCCAAAGTTCCAAGTCTATTACAAATGTCTGTTAAAAATAGCGCTAAATTAAAACTAGTTTTGAATAAGTTAGTGTTTATTTGTTTACGGAGGAAAACGTTATGCAGCAAAATAAATTCCACTATACTCACAATAATACTTAACAAAGCTGGCTGGTTTAACTCTTTAAAGTTACTTGGGGAATACGAATCAAGCTGAACAATTGGTTTCGATACATAATTAAATAAAAAATACACAACATACATTTTAAGGAGAGAGATTTTTTTATTACTCTTGAATTATTTCAAGTCAATGTTCTACATTGTTGTTCGGATGTTATACGTCTTTAAAATCTGCTTAAACAGATAGTAAATATATAACATGATTTTTATCTATTCGGATAAGTGATTTTTTTACTTGCATAACATAATAAAAAAGTGCGGGAAAACTGACCGTTAATAAAA
This sequence comes from Allygus modestus, assembly GCA_963675035.1. Lineage (NCBI taxonomy): Eukaryota > Metazoa > Arthropoda > Insecta > Hemiptera > Cicadellidae > Allygus > Allygus modestus. The sequence goes on from OY776114.1 coordinate 134,175,268, forward strand.
AGTGTTTTCATTTTAACCATGTAATATTGAAGCACACACGGTTTTTATGGTCGGGTTTAATAAGTAAATCAAATGCTTTCAGCCTAAAGCAATTAAATATTAAATATATGTAGTGTTACATTAAAATCTGATTGCGAACTTAAACAAGTCATTGTTTATGATATTTAGATTAATTTTACTCTAAGTGATTTTGACGTTTCGATGATCATTAGTACATATATTGGCTTACTGATTATGATCAAATAGAACTTTATCATACTTTAGGATAGCTTAGCTCATGCTTTGGAAAGATATATCACTTGTGTTAAAAGTAACCTCATAAATAGAATTAGTACTAACAATATTCAGTACAGTGCTATCAGTATTATTATCAGTACGTGAATCATACGGAAATCGCTCTCTTAATTTATTTTTGTATTAATTAAAAGTATCACCAACAAACAAACTTTTTAACTTAACTATTTTTTTTTTGTAAAAATAGGTTACTCACGTATGTCTTTAATCATATAATTTTATGTTAATGACTAATGTGTTATTAGTGGTTTAAACATTTCACAAGCTAATTTGACCAGAATTGTCATTGTTATGTAAATAAAATATTTTATTTATAATCAACAATGTACGCATACAGCCAATACCGATACTGATTACATTTCGTATACTGATTATGTAAACTAATTTTAATCCGTCACTTTAACTATCAACTGTTTTAAATGATTAATTAAATTTCAGTTATTTTTACTCGATATTTTCACATTGACCCACGAATAATAAAAATGATTCATAAGATCGGTGTGAATGTCGTGGTGAACATGAATGTCGTCTCTGACATAAATGTGAAAAAAACTGACTTGTGAAAGTGAAGATATTCAAGATTTCACTTATTAGATCCAACCAATATGTGAGACTGATGTTCTTCAAAACATCACCACTCAAGTAACTAAAACTAAACTTTATCTAAATATCCTTAAAATGTTTTACACAACTATAATACGTTGTGCTATTTATCCGATGTAAATAATTCTTACCCAAAATTACTTGTGGAAGGAAGTTGGCCTTCTCAATTGTGATTTATGGGTAGACTTGATACTAAATCCTTGGAGCCTTCAAATGCTCTTGTTTAAAATCAATGTACTCATTTGTAGAAGGTTTTATTACACCATTTCATGTTAATTTATCTAATAAATAATGAAGGGTTTATTTTGTGGTATGGTAGAAGATGTAAGCTGTAACTACCTTAGTTAACCTTTTGAACGTTATGACCCTGCTTCACGACTTAAAATCATCGGCACATAATCATTTTTATATACTTTAGAAGTAATCTGTTAATTAGTAATTCAATTGTCTACAGACACCTATTGCAGCTAATCTACATAGTTTAATTAAACTAGTATTGCTCCCAAGCTACTTAAACTGTTGAAGCCAGCGTTGCTATTTGTTCTTGTGAATGTATAAGGGTAGACTCCATGACAAAACATTATTTCTTGGCAAACGATAACGCCAACTCATTCATATTTGATAGGTTTTATCAAACATACCGTACAAAAATTACTCACGCGAACATAATACTCGGTAAAAATGCTTTATTAACAAAAACAATGGTTTGATGTAGAATAATGAATCATCTACATCCGGTGTTTGTATTTTTGACATTCTTGTTTCTAACTATCTGGATATAAGGGGAGTATTTAAAAATTTAAACACAAAAGATATAAGAAATGATTTTTATACAAAATTAAGAGTGACTATCAACTTATATTTAAATAACTAACATATAACATATGACGGAAGATAAAGTTAGATATACAAAACAATCAACAATATAGTTTACAATAAATCGGTAAATGTTATAAATGTAAATGTAAATAGGTCAAAATGTAAATAGGTAAATGTTATACTGTAAATAAAATGACTTATTAGAATAAAACAACAATAATTTTAATTCATAACAGTATCTTTATGATTCTCTATCAGCTATTCCAATTTGCTGTTACAAATTTGTTTATATAACATATTTTGCAGCATTGATAATAAATACATGAATCAATATTATTTGATTAAAACTAATTTAACTTTTACCTGTAGCAACATTTAACACTTTTAAGAAAGGAAAATGCTGTAGATGTCCTAGCTCCAAAAAAACCTGCAATATTTCATCGCAGGAGTGTGTGTGAGATTGTCTGAAATATAGTATCACACCAAATCACATAGGGTAGTAAGACCATCGGCCATCGACATCTCAAAGCTGGTTTGGTAACATATTTTATTATGGACTTTACCGATATCAAAATAAATCATATAATATAAATCATTGATTTCGTTGGTGGGAAGAGGTTAAACATCATCAAAACTTAATAAATACAACCAATAAAGAATGCATGATTATTGGCCATCTAACAACGTTTAAAATATGTAAAACACCTTGATAACTTTAAAAACCCCATTTTTGCCAAATGCAGGCAGATTGGTACACGAAAATTAGAATAAGGAAAGTAAAGCAAAATTGTGATTTATTAACAAATTAAACCGCATTCTTATCCGCAACTTGTCCCAGAATCAGATATGGCACATAACCTATTCTTCAAGAGGTTTTATTTTGTAAAAGTGAAAAAACCAAAACATTTATACTTAGTGATAAAATTATGAATAGTATATTTTATTATAAAATTAGAAAGAAAAGTATAAATTAAAATCTATATATTAATATGCTAGGGGTTTTTCTTCACAGTCATAACTCGATAACGGCGGGACGGATTTTAACGTTTTAGGTGTGAAATTAAAGGTATTTTAGGTATATTTGTCAATACGTCTCAGAATTTGAAGAAAGGACATCACTTAAATTCGGTTAAATGCTGAATATTCGGAACTGTGGCGCTATTCGACGGCGGGAATCTAAACTACGTGTTGATTGTAAGTACGATATCCGCAATATTTTTAGATGTTATCATCCGTTTTAATATCAGATGATTTGCTATGTTTGTTAAAAACTGAAGCAACCTTTTGTTGGGTACCAGCTCACTCGGATTCGAGCATCAGGACAGCTATAAAAAATAAATACGTTAAGTTATTAACATATTAACAGTTAATAAGGTAACAAGTAAATAAGTTAGCAACAGCGATATTATTTCCAAAGTAACTTTCTAATTAACAGAAATATGAAAAAACTGACGAATTTTGCAGTTAAGCACTCACTAATTTATACTTACATTAATATCCAATGAGTCTTAACAAAGTGACCGCAATCGTGGGTTATAAGAGGTAAGTTAGAGCAACGGCAAAACCGAGAGCGGGGATGAACAAGAGCGCTTAAGGGTGCGCCCTACCTCAGATAGAATGATTCGCACGATGTTGTTTAACGCCGCGCCGCTATGAGCGCTAGGAGCGCTGTGAGGTACGACCGTCTACGCGCAGTCCATGCCGAAGCTGTTGCGCATGCGCACCAGCGTTGGATAGGTGTCACTGTTACATCTAGTATTTACCTGTTCCTTTGTGCGTTCCACAGTTGAATAAAGTAACAGTGTGTAATGTAGCACACTGTTTTATTTATCAAGGTGTTGTTGCGAAACATAATTTTATTTGTCTGCAAGATTCACTAGTTTTTTATCCTATACAATGTCAAATCAAAGTTTTCATCCTGTTTCTTGATCTAAATATACTTTTGTTGCAAAAATTGCCACCAAAGTGTCTCTTTAAATGATTTTTTAGACACATTTAGGCAAGTTAGCCGTTAAAAAACAACAATATTTATAGGCCTACCTAAACTGAGTTTTATATATAAAGTTTTGTGTTTTATTTGAAGTTAAAATATAAAGCTTGTTTGTTCTATAATACTTTATGGTATCTATTCATTTTGAAACTGTGAAATCCTACTCAAATTAAATATGTAGACAATTTAAACAAATAAGTGTTGCAGGCATATTCAAGTTTTTTACTCATAGTAGACATTTTCTATCGACAATTATTAAATAGGCTGTTGTAAATATCTATTATGGTTTGCTGTTGCAAGAAAATCCTGCACAATACACCTGGTAATACACTAAATAAAACCTGGAGCCTATTTTATAAACATATTTATAAAATAGTTTTTATTGTATAACATTCGATGCCAATGATCAAATATAAAAAATAACCAAGGGCTAGACGACTAGTGGCTCAGTGGCTGTCAAGTTCACAGGTACGTAAAATCGGTTACTTTCAACTATAGCAGTAACTGTTACTCGGCATTGGCGGCATCCACGGAAGGAACGGTTACTTTAAAATATAGCAGTAACTGTTCCACGGCATGGACTGCGCGTAGACGGTCGTTGTGAGGTAACGGCGCGGGAGGGGAAGTAGCAAGATGGCGGCGGCCGGCCGGCGGCAGTGAGACTGTGACCAGCTCGGTGCCGGGCCGCGTCGCATCACTCGCACGCAAACCTCATAACCTCCCGTGCGCCAGCGCATCTCTGCAATGAAATGATTCTGCGCTGATCATTCTGTTATAACTAGCCCCAACTCAGGCGGGATAGCCCATATCTAATCATGAATTGTGGTTTATATTTTGTAACTAATTTATTAGTACAGTACAATAGCATATACACTAAACCATTCTAAAGTTGTAATTTTAACCACGTATAAACAATCAGTTTGTTTCCGGAATGATTCTAACTTTTTTTCGAAAAGGAACCATTTTACCTGTGTAGGCCCATATTTATACAAATTATAATATACAAATTGTTACAGGTTTTTTTTACCATCAAGCAAACCCTTATTATTTTGTAATAAAATATACTATCAGAAATATAATATATTATACAGACATTTTACAGTCGTTATAACAGTACAAGAATGTATTGACACCGTCAGCTACAATATAAATTATATATAACCAATACAACCGTTAATAAATTTCATACGATTAATTGAACATTCATAAATTGTGCATAATATCAAACTACTGCAGTACTATAAAGCTGAAAGTTTGTGAGTTTGTTTGCTTGTTTGTAGCTCGATCACGCTCGAACTACTACACTAATTTAGCTGATATTTGGTAGAAAGATAGCTGATATAATAAAGTAACACATAGGCCTATTCACTTTTTAAAATTCCTTTAGGGCTCGACCCCACTGCTATTTAAATTTCCCTGTGTTAATCTTATGGGCATTAGCATTTACTAAAACGTTTGAGCTGAAATTTGGTAGGACGATAGCTGTTACACTAAAGGCAGCTATGGTCTTGCTTTCTATTGTCCATTTTAAAAAATGATCGTAAACCTACACATTGTAAGTTTTAACTCACATGGTACTCAGATTACAATAATTATTACATTTACAGTGTTTAGGCATAGATTAAGATGTTTAATCTATGGTTTAGGCTAGCAAAAAATTCTCTTTTTTAATCTTTTGCCTATTTTGGTTATAACCGTAAACCGTGAAGAGTCATATAGGCCTATAAACTTTGGCCGTATACCATATAATCAAAGCTAAACATTCTTGAAACAGATCAAGCCATCAAGCTTTACGAATCATATGCCAAACTAAATATTTGCAGTCAAATGAAATGATTTAATAAACTGTTTGTAAAACAGCAAACCTTGAAATTCCAGAACTATTATTTCTTTAGTTATCATACGTGGCCTAGCTTCAGTAAGCTAGGTTGTTGGCAGCTATTGGCTTGCAAACTTACTGTATACAATTTACTCTGATGGGCTTTAATCACTGCTCCTTAAACAGGTAATAGGCCTACACCTGGTTTCTCGTTGCTGATTTCCTAATTTTACCTGTCATGCTGTCATAGGCCCAGGTAACATGCGAGTGAGTAGCCCATAGTAAGCAACTCACACGACTTCGATAAGCACGTAGATGAATGGGACAGTCATTAACTTACTTAACAATCAGTTAATACACTCGATAATAACAATAATTTAACTTTATCAGTTAAATCAAATATTAACTTATACAAAGTTAACTTTATACATTTCAAGATAATTATTAGATCACCTTTGTCCGTCCTTTTTTCTTATTCCTTCATTCAAGCGACGTATACTTTGCCATTTTTTCTCCTTCGAGCACTTAATACGAGATGAGCCTTCTCTGTTTTCCTTGCATTTGGCATCTTTCAACTACATAACTATATTGTCATCATAAAATTAACATTCGCAGTAAAAGAAAGCGCCGCAGTAAAATCAAAACAAAGCGGAGAGAGGGGAAGTTTCCAACCGTAAGAGGTGGGGGAGCTGCCGACAGCTTTCCGTGGTATCCGCTTGGCTGCGCCACCAAGCAGGGCAATGAATATTTACGCTTGTAAACCTTTTAGTTCTCCTCAATCGCACTGTTATTTTACAGATTTCTACCAAACTATTTACAGTTTCACACTTTTCAGATTCCAATCTAGAGATTGTAAGATTCTTTTTTTCAAAAATAATTTTTCTCCTTACGTTAGGAAGCTTTATAAAAACGCTTAATTTGAGAACTTTACTAATGGCCTACCACTTATTTTGGTTTAAAATCACGATTTTTAAATCGTACGATCTATAGATGAACATTTAGTGAATAAAATAACAACAAATAATTTTTAATAGGTTAACAATTGAGCCTACAATGTGGGAGATGCAAACCCCTTATATTAACGTGCGGAAGGCAGGTAGGGCGCACCCTTAAGCGGATGTTTTAAGTGCCGCACTTGAGACGCGAGCACTTTGGAAGAACCACCGTCTGTGTTGGTCACTGTCAAACACCAAACGATTCCTTAGGCTCTGGTGGGTTATAGTGGTTGCAACCATTTAAAGGAGTTTTACACTGTAACATCAATACAAAATACAAATTTATTTTTACATTTATTTTTGTTAATCAATATTACATATCACTAAAGTGTATTGAGCTTGTACTCAATATCTAAAGTGGTATGTAATTTACTTTGATTTAAACTTGAAAGTTATTGAATTTATTAAAATATTATGAATTTGCACGAACGTAAATCACTACTTCCCAAAGGTTTGCAATGCGATTTACATGTTACTTAATAGTATTCATTTTTAAAATGCCTCCTGAACTGTTGTTTAACATTTAAAACCAGGTTTACATACCTTTTCCGACGGAACAGTTCAAAAATATATGCTGCCACCTACTATGACGACATGTTTCGGAATCTAGAATTCCATCTTCCGGTCATACCAAAAACGTCCGTAATTCATACAGATTTTCGTCAAAATTAAAAAAAAATGTTGTTAAACAATAATACAGTTCAACATAACACCAGAACACGACATTAAACACATATTTCGCACAAATTACAGACACGCACAAGCCGGCCGGCGATTAGACTCCGACCAAAATCTGAATGACGAAAATCTGTATGAATTACGGACGTTTTTGGTATGACCGGAAGATGGAATTCTAGATTCCAAAACATGTCGTCATAGTAGGTGGCAGTATATATTTTTGAACTGTTCCAACGGAAAAGGTATGTAAACCTGGTTTTAAATTACTTAATAGACTATTAGCTACATTGATTGTAAATACTTATAATATGCGCTGTATACAAATAATTTCTGTCTCAGCATACTTATAATACAATAATAGGGTACCTATAAATTTTTGAGGTTGAATATAACGAAGATTGTATGATTGAAAATAGTAACCTTTGCAATTGGAAAGATAATTTATTTTATAAATAAGTTATATGTTTTACCAAAACGATATGCTAATACTATTTTCTAAATGTTTTCTTTCCTTTTCTGCAACCTTATACATCACAAACGGAGGTATCGTAGAAAAATAAATGCCATAACAAATGTAAAGCAAACATTTTTATATGTAAGAATATCCAGGTAATTATAAATAAGAAAAAAGTAGGTTTTTTGCAGTCATCTTCTTGACGAATTTTCTTTCCAAGGATTTGCGAAAGTCTATATTATTAATACGCTACAAACTTTGTAAACAATAAGGCTGTTTTGTTTTGATTTACCCCTCTATTATACATATTAAACACTCAAACGCTCTTCTAAGTGTGCAGATGTGCAAACTGGCTATAGATTTTCGATTTAAGCCATATAAATCGAAAGAATCGCTACAAACTGAAAGAATGTAACATTTCCAATTCCCTATTCAAAATACCCAGATGTTTCGTTTGTTTTTCCACCAAAATAATTGAATCTGTTAGTACGTAATGGACAAGGTAATCAGAAAGAATACCTCTATCTATATATAAATAAAACAAGTTTTCCTTCAAATTTTAGCAGAGATGTTTCTTTTGTTTTCCAAAAAAAATTGCAGCTGTAATACATTATGGACAGGTAATCAGCAAGAATGGATCTAACTATATAAATAAAATAAGTTTTCTTTATAATTTGAATTTTATATTTATACGGCCCTTAAAGATAATTGTTGCCCGTAAGAGTTTACTCCATGTTACTGACAGGTAATCAGCAAGAGTACACCTATCTATATAAGTCAAATAAGTTAACTTTATACTTCGAATTGCATATTTATACCGCCATGAATGTTTGTTTTTGTCTATAAGATTATCATGGAGAATAATTTTATTTAAACCGCAGCTGTTAATGCATTATGACGGCAAGCAACCTATCCATATAAATCAAATCAATTTTCTTTCTACTTCAAATTTTATATTGTATATGTATTATTTCATATACAAGTAAACTTTGTAAAAAATAAAGCTTTTTTTTGTTTTAAGATTCACCCTGACATATTATACACTAAAACGCGCGTCTAGGTGTGCAGATGTGCAACAGGCTTTTGATTTTCGATTTAGGTTAACTCGAAAAACGCGCAAATACTAAAAGCATTAAAAAATATAATCTCCAATTTAAAAAAAACCCAGACGTTTTGTTTTTTTTCCAACAAAAATAAAGGCCAGCGGTTAAACGTTATAAGTTAATAAGCTAAGGTTAGGAGAACTCTTCCGTTATTTCTGAACTGATTTTGCCGATTAAGGTATCAAAATATTCGTCCTGATTTTTAGTTATGCATGAAGCTTTTTTTGTTCATTATTTTCATTCTAAAGGGCATGGGCTGCCCTGGAAGTTCTTTTCTTGCCCATCAGAAGATTGACATTAGGAATAATGTTATTTGAATTGTAGTTTTTAATACTTTATTTATTGACAGGTAATCAGCAAGAACACATCAATCTATATAAATAAAATCAATTTTCTTTAAGTTTAAAATTTTACATTAATACAAAGATTATCGTGGGGGATAATCAGAGGACCGATAGTTAAAGCAAAAATAAAACATTCATCTTGAAATGCCATCTTTATTTTAGGACGATGAATGTAACCAGAAGAAAATACAAATTACAATTCACACTCAGCTGGTAATAATAAAATATAAAACCACAGTAATTTTTGAATTCAGTGAGTAAGCAAACCATATATATTTTAAATGATTAAACTTCACTAAAAAAAGCTAAAATGTAATCCATACAACTAATTTAGTTTTAAAGAGATTTTGAAAACAATGAATTTCGATTTAATTTATAGAAACATGTTTTTTTTACTTATTTTGATTTTTTTAGCTTCACCTAGCTTCAATTAGTTGGTTTTTATTCTGAATGCAACTAATTATAAAAGCAAAATTTGGAATTTAATATTCGTGCGAAATCGCACGGGTTCACCTAATTCTCTTTATGATACATTTAATGTTACGCCCTGGTCACTCATTGAAGTGAACTTACGGCCTCATCATGTTAAACTGCGTTTAATTAGTAAGGGCATTGGTCGCAAACTATTAACTCTTATTGCATACCTCTGTAATGTAATGGCTATAAAATGACAAACCGACAATTTGTGTTTATCTCTGATAATTAATCTGTATTGCCTGTATTAACAATCCTTGTGTAATAGGTCGTATGATGGGTCAAATGAATTAGGTAATGAACTAGTAAATGTTTTAAGGTGATTTTAAAATTGAATAACGTAAAACGTTAACATTAACTGTTTTAGACACTAGTTTTTACAGTTAAATTTTAGTTACAAAAAAATACACATTTAAATAACTTCTGTTTTTACTGTCAAAGCATCGTGTTATAATTGTTAAAATCTCGATAAACTTAAATTGTTATCATTTAATTGTTTAGGCGTGTTTAATCGTGTTTCGTATTGTGTAAACGATTACACAAACTTATATTCAAAACTAATTGTATTGAACCTAATGTTTTCTAGGATTAGCTGTGACACTCAGAACCCACAATCGGTAAGTATATCAGGCCATTGTCTAGAACTAATGAATACAGAGTCTTATAAGAAGAACAGGTCCCGTGTTAAAAATTCTGTTGTTTATTTGAAGTTGGCGCGCTGGAAATCCGTAGTTTTGCGCCTCGCCGCTGTGAAACGCCTCTAGCACTGCAGACCGGTACCGAAAACACGAGGTGTTCCCGTAGCCTAGGCTCCTTCACTCTCGTAATAGGGCGGGGTTGACTGTAGCGACGACGGTAGCGGGGGAGGAGTGGCTGGGTAGACAGAGAGCGCAGCCTGGTGACTGGGCTCAAAACTAGCAAGGCAAGTTTAAAATACTGACAGACTCTGGCCCAACTCTGGCCCAACTCTGGCCCATAAGATGTGTTCTTCTTATAAGACTCTGTATTCATTGCCTAGAACCTACTTTGTAGACTATTAATTTTTTACTACGAAATACACTTTGGAATTATTTTAATTGTCCAATATAAAGATAATCTATCTAAATAACTATAGAGCCCGAAGTGTTACTCACTCACGTATATGAATTCTAGACCACTTCCAGGCGAGCTAGATTTACGCATTTAGATTTACGCTATTAAACGCGAAATTTAGCATGCAGGTAGCTTGTACCTCAAAACCCCCGGAAAAATTTTCAAAAGTAACAGTTTGGAATTTTAAAACCTCTAATTTGTTTCTTGAAAAAAATTAAAATTTTAACATTGGGCTTATGGAGTTTCAAATCAAAACAAAAGAAATCATAACAGCTGTAAACAAATATCCAATAAATTGTCAATGTAACTTTCACATGGTAGAATAAAAATAAAATGACGGGACCATTGAATGATGATAACATCTAGAGTGGATATATTTCAAATAAATCAAAATAGTTTACTAGATAAAATTATTTTAACGTATATTACGACGGTAATAACAACTGGAGCGACCTCAAGCGGGGCCCTCAGCGGGCGAAGCGAGTCATTGTTTATAAAAGTATATGTAAGTTAATGTTATGGGTAAAAAAAACCGCTGTAATGAAGGAGTTCATAATTTTTTTCACAAACACTTCCTAATAAAGTAGAGTATTTTACCAGGCAATGAAATATGTCTCTTTGAATTTTATCTTTCTTCTGATGTCAGTGACTCAAAATACAGTGGCAATACGAAGTTGTTATAGTAGGCTGTGAAGAACTTGTTTACACCTTCCCTACCTTTAGTTAATAGGTCTTTAAGTGTCTAGTTCATAACAATAAATGAATGTGATTTTTTTTCTTACGACTTAGGATTGTAAATACTACCGTCAACTAAAGTACGAGAACAGCTGTCCACACAGAACAGAGAACAGTTTTGAGCTGTTAAAATTAGTCCACATTTTTCTGTTTCATCACTACATTATATTAGGTATGCAAAATGTTTAAAGCTTTATAAAGCAAAGGTATAAACAGTACTACCAAAACTATTCCTCAGTTTAATTATACTGGCCCGTAAATTCTCAATTATAAACCCTTTATTTGTATCTATTAAGATAATTGCTAGACAAGAATCCAAATGAAGTCCATGAGCATTGTGCACTCTGATCTAAATAAACGGTATCAGGAAACTGACACATACTTTCTCCCTTTTAGCCCAACTTTAGTGAATAAATTACTTTTTATTTACTAAATATAGAATACAAAGCACGGTCGAATGTACAGAAAATCTTGTAAACAAGTTGTTTTAAAAAACATCCACCTAAATCCCTGCTTTGGAGGCACTACAGAATCCATTGCTGCACTCGTGGTTTTAAGAGGGGAAATGCCCCCTATTCCCCCCCCAGGGTTATTAAGGGGCAACATATTTCGAATTTCCTCTGTTGGTCAATACTAACTTGGCACGCATATCAAGTTTGAATGAAATTGATCAGTAAATAAGAGAGAAATAGTAATTTTTTTATTCCCCATAAGAATAACGGGTACAACGTACTGCGTTTACTGCAAAATGAAAATCTCAATTTTCTCCGAAACCAGCAATCGTAGAATAGTAATTCAAAATACTAAATTATTTAGTTTTTTGAGCTCTTTTTAATGGTGAATAGTAATTTTTTTATATTTATGTCTTTTAATGAAAAATAAAAAAAACTGAATTTTTGATGTTTTAAGTCCTGTAACTTCTGAACCCGAATTTTTACAGGAATACGGGTGGTGCCATTTTGTTGGAAAACTAAAGTTCTACAAACGACTAAAGTTTAATCAAAATCGTTAGAGCCGTTTTTGAGAAATTTGGATTTTTCATGTTTTTTGGCAGTTTTGGGGGATAATTACCCTTAAAAATCAAAAATTCAAAAAAATGAAAAAAAAACCGGAGTAGTGGGGGTTTGCCGGTGCTGGCTCACTTGATTAATTGCTTCCGGAAGCGCTGCGTCATTAAATACGTCATCTGAGGCTGAGCCAGTGACGTAGGCGGTTTTGTGACGTAATGAGTGAAAGGTTAAAGTTCAAGGTCACGGGGAGGTAATTTTAAAAAAGTACTACCTCGCACGCGTAAAATCCGATTGTGATTCGATAGTTAATCGATAATAAATATCGAATAAATATCGAATGAAACAATCGAATGATACGAGTGCGAGGTAGTACTATTACAAATATTACTTTATTTACAATAATTCATGTTTACAATAGTTCCCCGTTGTTCGTTGTCATCGATGTTGTTGATCCGGACGAGTTGCGGCCATCACTTCGCTTTCTGAAGAAAGACGGTAGATACTTCGATCCCTGCGCAGAGTCCATGTTGTGTTTTTGACACCTATCTGTTCTGTTAGGTGTTTGCATTTCATTGCTGTCAGGAGGAAAGAATACGTGACGGCAATGAAATAGAAACATCTATCAGACCTTGAGTGAAATGATATTGTTATTTTGTGAAGAGCGTCTCGGAGAGCTCGATGTTCACCGGTCGAGAGCCGGAGGTGTACTGACTATTCGCTAGCTAGCGTTTTTGGAATCAAACAAAATGGTGGGGGTAAAAGTGTAGTAGAACGAAGCAGATGGTGGACAGCAGATGGGCGGCGGCAGGTGGCAGGCGGCAGGTGGCAAGTGTGCGGCAGATGGTAGTCCCCCACTACACCAGTCCCCCACTACACCAGTCTCCCCACCAAGTTTTACATCGCACAATAACTAGTTTACATGTGTTAGTTAGGGTTTAGCTCTTAGACTGTCAAGACCTTACCTCCGTAACTAAAAACCTCAATAATGTTTGCGCTTCAACGCTGTATAAGTATAACAGCTACTATGATCTAAACCGGTGCATGTATTCATATGGTTCTTTTTGCGTAGCAAACAACTGGTTAAAAGTGTTTCAACCTCAATTATTCTTCGACGAAACCGCTCATTGTCCACTAAAAGTGTAGACCTTCTGTCTTCATCGTCAGGGAAGTAGAAAGTAGTGTCAAGGGGACTACTGAAGGTCACCTTCCTCATGTTCCTGTAAAACTGCGACATTTTTCAGACCGTCTAGGTAGATGTTCATACGACAAGAGCTGGAAGAATAATGATGTAGCGTTATCGTGTATAATTGGCATCTACCCCCACCACAACGTTACCTTGTCCTTCAAACCATCGTTTTTACGCCACGGATGCTATACTGTTGGTTAGATTTAAATTTAAATTGCACCTACTTGTTCGCCTTGTCAAGCTGCGTAATTGAAGTACCCACATGTTAGACCTTGAACCAAAAACAAAGAAGTTATTTAGGTTTGTCCTTGAAAATAGTTGTTTTTTCGCTGTTGCTGCTATACCCTTTGTTGGATCTGAATTCTGTTTGCACCAACTTGTTCGTCTGATCAATCCGCGTAATTTGAGTACCCACTTAATATATTTTAAACCGTAAATAAAGAAGTTATTTAGGCTTGCCCTTGAAAATAGTTGTTTTTCGCTGTTGCTGCTATACCCTTTGTCGGATCTGAATTCTGTTTGCGCCAACTTGTTCGTCTGATCAATCCGCGTAATTTGAGTACCCACATGACATACTTTGCACAAATTGTGTACCCCCCCCTTTTTTGGGTCATGTTCAAGGTCAAGGTCAAGGTCAAGGACCTTGGGACTTAGACATTTTCACAAAGTGGGCTGCACACAAACATAAGACTAATAGTCTCCTGCCTATGTACAGGCCAAGTCCCTAACTTGAAATGCTTAGGGTGGTCCTGAAAAGGACCGTTTGTGTTTGAAGGAGATGGTGGATAAGGAGTGGTGAGCGGTAGTCAGTGTTTATTTTTCCTTTGTAACCCACTTTACTTGTCCCTTCTGCCGTACTAAAATCAAGTCGCACTTGGTCTCAGGAGGTGGCAGAGTGGACCTTGGAAGGTGGACCTTGACGTAACGGCCGCCGCCAAAGAGGTGTTGGAGTAGGTACTCATCATCGCTGATCTTCCCCACAAGTAGATACTCCACGTTTAATTTCAACTGCGCAAACTTGACGGCGACAGACTCCAGCGGCGTTACCAACTCGGTAAGTTTCACCGTAGCCGTCCTCTTCATTATCTCCTCAACAGTTGGTGGCGGCGATGAAGGTCGAAGCGATGAAGGGCGAGGTGATAGCGATGGTGAAGATGCAGTGGACGTCGAAGGCCGTTGGTCGAAGTAAAGTGGGTGGTTTCGAAAATTCTTCCGTATGCAAGATTTAAAAGAACTAGGTCTTTTGAATCCGCTCCTTTTTTCCGAAGACTTCTTCAAAGTCTCCTTCAAACGTTGCAGTTTCTCGGGTGTAATGGGAGAAGACATAGCGCAGAGGTGTATTCAGTTCGCAAGGCAAAGCTGGAATGAGGTACCAGACGGAGCAAAGCGGGTCACCAAGTGTAACCGTGACATTTCCATATACGGGTAGAAAGCTAAAAACCGGTCTACATCCGGTTCCCCTTCCCCCGTGACGACACAACCTCCCCCCCCCTTTGGGTCATGTTCAAGGTCACCCCTCCCCTTTTGGGTCATGTTCAAGGTCACCCCCCCCCCGTGACGTAACATCCCCCCCCGTGACGTAACATCCCCCCTTCCGCTTCGGTGACGTCACTTTGCCTTTAAAAGCGGGAGCAGTCCGCAGTCTCGTCGCAGTAGCTTGCCGCCCGCTGTTTGGGTATACGTCCCAGTGGGTTGCACTCTGCTGCAGCGTAGGTCTGTTAAGTGTGCGTTGGGCCCGACGCGCAATTAAGAGATCCGCGCCCTTGCATGTTTAGTTAGTTTGTTAAGCATGTTAGATAACGCTTGTAGTTTGCTGCTAGGTAATGTAGTTAGTCTAATATATGTTAGTGTTTGGTATCGGTTTGAAGTGTCTTATTTACTAATGAAATATGTACTCCCGGCCCTACAGGTCCCTCAACAACCTTAGTCAAAACTTGGGTTCGCAGCAGCCTGACGCCGGGTGTTTGGGTCTACGTCCCACCGAGTTTCAGTGATACTGTTGACCTTTGCAAAACCGACCTTGGTTGTTCTTGTAAAAGTAACGTTAACTGATTAATTTTGTTTACATAGTTGATGGTAAAGTCTTTATTTTCAAAGTAATGTATCTTGCTTCTCATCCTTTTCCTAACCCCTCTAAAGTATGGCGCGCAAACCGACCTTGTGTCAATACGGCGCGTAAACCGGTTGACATTTCCCATCTTAGCCTGAGAAAACTGTGTAAAATATAAAGTCAGTCTCTTGTTTAAAATCAGTCTCTTGTTTGTTGTCTTTTGTCCCCTTCCCAAATACAGAGCGGGGAATAGAGCAGTATGTTATGCTCTATTCCCCGCTTTGGCTTCATGTTCAGATGACCTTGGGACTTAGAAAATTCACGTACAAAGCGGGGAATAGATCGGTTTGTGGTCCAAGTGAGAATCAATTACTGCTCTATTCCCCGTTTCAATAATATGACCAAACGACCTTGACCCACTTCGGGACTTAGAAAATCCTCGTATTGTAATATATCCCCCCCCTGACGTAACATCCCCCCTTCCGCTTTGGTGACGTCACTTTGCCTTTATAAGCGGGAGCAGTCCGCAGTCTCGTCGCAGTAGCTTGCCGCCCGCTGTTTGGGTATACGTCCCAGTGGGTTGCACTCTGCTGCAGCGTAGGTCTGTTAAGTGTGCGTTGGGCCCGACGCGCAATTAAGAGATCCGCGCCCTTGCATGTTTAGTTAGTTTGTTAAGCATGTTAGATAACGCTTGTAGTTTGCTGCTAGGTAATGTAGTTAGTCTAATATATGTTAATGTTTGGTATCGGTTTGAAGTGTCTTATTTACTAATGAAATATGTACACCCGGCCCTACAGGTCCCTCAACAACCTTGGTCAAAACTTGGGTTCGCAGCAGCCTGACGCCGGGTGTTTGGGTCTACGTCCCACCGGTTTTCAGTGATACTGTTGACCTTTGCAAAACCGACCTTGGCTGTTCTTGTAAAAGTAACGTTAACTGATTAATTTTTGTTTACATAGTTGCTGGCAAAGTCTTTATTTTCAAAGTAATGTATCTTGCTTCTCATCCTTTTCCTAACCCCTCTAAGGTATGGCGCGCAAACCGACCTTGTGTCAATACGGCGCGTAAACCGGTTGACATTACCCATCTTAGCCTGAGAAAACCTTGTAAAATATAAAGTCAGTCTCTTGTTTAAAATCAGTCTCTTTTTTGTTGTCTTTTGTCCCCTTCCCAAATACAGAGCGGGGAATAGAGCAGTATGTTATGCTCTATTCCCCGCTTTGGCTTCATGTTCAGATGACCTTGGGACTTAGAAAATTCACGTACAAAGCGGGGAATAGATCGGTTTGTGGTCCAAGTGAGAATCACTTACTGCTCTATTTCCCGTTTTAATAATATGATCAAACGACCTTGACCCACTTCGGGACTTAGAAAATCCCCGTATTGTAATATATATTTACTCGTTACAACATTATTACCCCCACCGTATAGAAAATTCACGTACAAAGCGGGGAATAGATCGGTTTGTGGTCCAAGTGAGAATCACTTACTGCTCGATTTCCCGTTTTAATAATATGATCAAACGACCTTGACCCACTTCGGGACTTAGAAAATCCCCGTATTGTAATATATATTTACTCGTTACAACATTATTACCCCCACCGTATAACACTTGCACTCCCCACCACTATCAGTATGTATAAAAGAGGGTCCCCCAGCACTAGTAAAATCATTCTTCCTCTTGTGCTGTTATACCTCACACCATGGCAGACATTAGGAAGCAGACACAACCTCTCAAATTGAAACCTTCTGCTTCGTCTTCGCCCGCCTCTACCACTCCGTCTTCTGCGGTTCCATCCATCCTTCGGACAGCCCTGATGTTAGCTAACATCGTCCCGGAGAACTGTCCACCACTACCTGCTGCGTCAACGACTTACACAAGTCCTTCACCTCTTCCGTCAACTTCTCGTGCTGTTTCTCCAAGTCCTTCACCTCTTCCGTCAACTTCTCGTGCTGTTTCTCCAAGTCCTTTGTCAACGTCTCGTGCTGTTTCTCCAAGTCCTTCTACATCTTCAAGTTGTTCTACATGTTCATCAAAGTCTTCCAAATCGTCTGCTTCTTCATCCTCATCAACATCAAGTTCGAGACCAAGCCAACCAGCCACCCAATCATCTTCTCCAACCAGACCTTCAGTAATCTGCACATATACTTCATCTCCTTCAGAGAAATTTAAACAACTTAAATCTGTACAAAGGATGTGCATGCTTCCTGCACAACAATGTAATTATATATTCAAAAAAGGTGCTAAGAAAGGTGAACGCTGTGTTAAACGTTGTATTTTAAATGAAGAAACGTGCAGTCTTCATTTAAAATTAAACCATGGCGCATCTCCTTCTTCACCACGTGCAACAGTGGTGCCAATTAAAATTCGAATTAACAGGCTTTGTAAAAACAAACGCTACTTCTTTGTTAAAATAAAGGACTTTGCAAAGGTGTTGGTTCAATGTGAAGGTAAACTGTACTATGTAGAGTTACCTAGAGCCATGGACCTCCACGTCAAAAAACCTACCCACAAGGACTATTTAATTCGAAATGATACAGGTATCACTGTGTGGAAATCATTAAAATAATAATATAAATAAAAAGACCAAAAGTTTATTCCAAATTAAATAAAGCATTTTTTCCAAATTAAAAAAAAAAAGTGTGGACAACCTATTTAGAATTTGTAGCATATGCTGCAGAGTGTAAATAAGTTGTCCACACTTTTTTTTGCAATGTTACAACGACCTTGACCTAGATAACGGACTTGGATAATTTACACTAAGTCAAAGATAAACTTAAAAGGAAAAAGGAGAAATATTATACTAAGGTCATTATTCAACAGTAAAGAGGGGAGGGGGTAAGCGGGTATTTAAGCGAGCGATTCGGAATATAATTATTAGTTGTATCATCATGAGCGTCAACAGCAACACATGGGGAAAGGAAATTAACGAAGAGGAGTTGTACGCAATTGCTGAGGCTGCAGAAATGACTGAAGTTTTTAAGATTAATAAGGTTGCGGAGAATGATGCTCAGTCACATCCGCAACAAACTACATCATCGATGCAGTCTACAACGCAGCAACCAAGACCCTATCATGTTATCCTGGAGGAGTATAATGAGGCAATGAGGTACGCCTTTACAAAGTGGTGTGCACAACCGCGTTCTCCTGAACAATGGGAGGAGCACGATGCAGACTTTCGCCTGGTTGGAGACTTAGAACTTGAGCTTCAAAGAGCAAAGGTTGCTCAATAGTGAGAAGATTTATTGTTTACTTTAGAATACAGAGCGGGGAATAGATCAGTTTGCGGTCCAAGTGAGAACCACTTACTGCTCTATTCCCCGTTTTGGTAATTTGTTCAGATGACCTTGGGACTTAGAAAATTTTTGTTTGGTAAAAAACAACATTAAAATATATATATCTCCTCCCTAAAACTTGCACTCCCCACCACTTCCATTGGGTATAAAAGAGACACCTTATCGATGATAAAATCAGTCTGCTGCTTGTGTTCGTTCACCTCAGACACCATGGAGCACATCAGAAAACCACTTCTGCCACCTCTTCTTGTACTGTTTCATCCTCTGCTGTCCCATCGATACCTGTCCAGGCTATGATTTTATCTCACATTCTTCCAGAAACAGGTAGTACGTCACCAAACTCCAACTCGAGATCTCTCAAAGCCAAAAGAAGCAATGCTAGTTCTCGGAAATTGAGAGCGAGAATCGCTGATCGATATAAAATATTAAAAACCATATTACCATCCTCCAATCCGTATGATTCTAAATTATCCACTATAAAAAATACAATAAAGTACATTGCAAACCTTCAATCGCAGCTCCAAGATCCGCTTTCAATTCGCGAAGAAATCTCGAATACCCCTCTACCTTTTGAAGCAGTTTTCCTTAAAGAGGATGAGTTGGTGGATGAACATTTCTTCGCTGAAAACCCTTCAGCCTACAAACAAATCTTCCTCATGGATGAAGATCAGGATGCGTAAGCTTAACAAATTAAAGACTTTTAAAATACAAAGCGGGGAATAGATCAGTTTGCGGACAAAGTGAGATCCGCTTACTGCTCTATTCCCCGTTTTGGCAACAGGATCAAACGACCTTGAGGACTTAGGAAATAATCAATTGGTACAAAAAGAAAAATATTAAAAATCATTATTATTTCTTTACAACAAAATCCCTTCCCTAACCCTATTACTCCCACCACCTACAGCGAGTATAAAGGGGGTCTCCATGGCCGGTAAAGATCATTCTGCTGAAAATGACTGCATCGGCTCCTTCTATCTCTGTAGCAACTCTAGTAGTTAGCAGAAGAGTTGAAAACATCGATCAGCTGCTTGCTGTAAGAAGATTACTGCACAAGTATCTTGTCATAGAGGTTGGTTGTGAACTGTACATGTGGAGGCCAACAGGTGAAGTGTATAGTAATGAAAATGAAGCATACAAAACAAACGATAGTAAGAAGTTATTTAAAATTTTTGCTAATATGGTTAGGTTAATCGAAAAGGGATGGATAATCAACATAACGTTCTATATCAAACCAAACCTTTAACTGAATCAAAAAAAAAGGAAAAAATTTAAATACAGAGCGGGGAATAGATCAGTTTGCGGTTAAAGTGAGAATCGCCTACTGCTCTATTCCCCGTTTTGGTAATATAATCAGACGGCCTTGACCCACTTACATGATGGGTATTAAAGCGCGATGTTGCAGAGACCGATTATTACAAGAGGGGTTTGTTTTGTGTCTTTATTACACTACACGTTAGGTTAGCGACTTTTTCCCAAACAAGACATTGAACCAGCTATATTCATTGTAAAAGGGTGGGGGTAAACATATATATATATATATAAGGCAGTCGGCTTCGGAGTATAGTTATTGTTCAGCTATGGATAGCCCAGGAGGATCGTCTAACTTCGATGTTAAAGGAAAGGAGGAGAATGATAGAGAGAAAAGAAGGTGTGCTAGAGAGAGAAAAAGGATTGCAATATTGAATGAAGCCTATAATTTATTACGAACAAAATTACCTTTTCTCGAACCGAACGCTTCAAGACTTTCTACTATAAAACACGCCATAAAATATATTGATATGTTGGAAATGTTATCACAAAATACATCGTTTCAACTGCCTGAAGAATTGCTAACGATGGAAATTGATCAACTTTCTTCAACTAACTAAGAGACTTTGGAAATACTGAACAGCGGAAGACAGAACGGGGAATAGATCAGTTTGTGGTTAAAGTAAGAATCACTTACTGCTCTATTCCCCGTTCTGGTAATAGGTTAAGGCGACCTTGACCTACTTACAGGACTTAATCATTTGTGTTACAATAATACCTCTTCCCTATTACTTTTTCCTACCACTTGCACTTTCATCACTTACCCCCACCACCACCGGAATCGGGGTATAAAAGGTGGTTTTGTATTAGTGGTAACATCAGTCTGCTACTTGGAATCATGTCGCCCAGAGATAACATTTTCCCTTCTAAGAAGACTATACTGGAAATGATTAAAAATATTCCAGTAAATATAAACGAAGATGAAGACGAAGACGATTCAGAAATGGAAGATGAACTGTTTAGTGATCTTGAACTACTAAGTGAGTTTGCTAGCAGTGAACCATATGCTGGAGAGATGGAGCTGTTGGAGTTGTTGACTGACGACGACGACGATGATGATAATGAACCAGAATGTCATCATCAGTTGCTCTGTTTGGAGGAAATGGACCTTGTTGATAGTGGAACCCCTCCAAGCAGTATTAATATCGATGACGTAGTTTTAGATCCGGTCACAGGGAACTTTTGTGTTCGTCGTCGGTTATTTAGTGATATGAGCTCATCGGAAGAATCTGAATAAATTTTTGTTGTCTTCAAATAGTTTACTTTAAATACAAAGCGGGGAATAGATCAGTTTGTGGTTATAGTGAGAATCACTTACTGCTCTATTCCCCGTTTTGGTAATATCGTTGTATGACCTTGACCCATTTACATGATTGAAAAAGTGGGGTAACTTATACATTTAATGGTGGGGGAACGTCTATTTAAAGACGATGCAACAGTGTATATTTATCATATCGGCATGATGAACCCACCAGGAAACTCCGTTTGCTACAGCTTTCCCCTCATCGATATCGATGATGTGATAAAACTTACATCAATAACAAAACGGTTTGAACTCGAAAGGCGACTCATAAAAGTCGACGTAATTCCACAAGATCTTCGTTCGGCAATGTTGACTATTGAATATGTTAAAGATGAATCTACAACTGAAGATCCCTATTGTTTTATGAAATTTTTAGTTGATCGAGATGCAATATGTACAATCCAACTTCACATCCGAGTTTAAAATTTATCAAATGTTCCTGTTGGAGAAAATTGTCTTAGTTAAATACAGAGCGGGGAATAGATCAGTTTATGGTTTAATATGAAATCATTTACTGCTCTATTCCCCGTTTTGGCAAATTTGTTCAATGACCTTGACCTAAATACAGAAATTTGTAGCCTCCAGCTACAATAGTAAATATAAAATGCAAAAACAAAAACAAATAGTAAACTTAACGTACCCCCACCACTTTTGCTAGGGTATAAATAGAGGGGCATTTGCAGTGTTGTTCATTATTGCCTTGACCCTTGTGGAGATCGCACCTACATTATGCATCGCTGCGATATTTGCAAGTCTTCATTTAAGGATGAATTTATTTTAATGATTCATAAAGAATTAAAACATAACAACAACCAAGATGAAAAGTATGAAGAAGAAGAATTGAAAGAAATAGATCGAATGTTAGCTCAACACAAACATTCCAGACCAAGTGTTATTCAATATGCATCATCATCATCGACTTCTACGCCTGCTATGTCTACACTTCACCGTCCTTCAACATCATCATCTGCATCGACTTCTACGCCTGCTCTGTCTACACTACATCGTCCTTCAACATCATCAGCTGCATCGACTTCTACGCATGCTCTGTCTACACTTCACCGTCCTTCAGCATCAACAGCAGTAAATGTAAAACTACATGCCCGAGCACTTCCGGGTAATGTAGTAACCCACTTCAAAATTGACAACGCAAAATTACAACTCGAAGAACTTTTAAATAACGCAAAAGGATTGGTAATCAACACTTTGCAAAATGAATTAAAAAGATTAAATTTTATCAAATTTGGACTATTAATGGATGCTTTATTTACAAAAATTCAAAATGAAACTTCACCGAGAGGGTTTTTAACAAAAAACCGAACTATTATGTTTTCGTCAGATATTGATTCAATCGTATCTGAATGTTTTGAAGAGCTAATGACAAAAATACAAGAACATGAAGGAAGAGGCTCAGGATGGAGTTTGTTAAGCATCACAGGGCTAGACTTAAGGGTACACAAACACGGTTATGGAATTCGTGGCAGTAGCTATATCCCTTTACCAAAAAAGATTAGTGATACCAAATCCTGCATCAATGTACAAAATCAAGATACTGAATGTTTTAAATATGCCATGTTGGTCAAATATGTAACAGACAATCCGATAAGACCAAGTCACAAATATGAAGAAGTACAACATAGATATAATTTTCAAGGGATGACTTACCCTGTTGCTATAACAGACGTTTTAAAATTTGAAAAACAAAATCCTTCAGCTTCTGTCAACCTATTTGGATTGGATTCGTCAAACAATGTGTACCCCTTGCGTATAACACCAAATGAGCGCAGAGATCATACCGATTTGTTATTGATAACTAAAGGTGATATTTCACACTTTGTGTATATCAAACAATTTGAAAGTCTTGTTTCTAAACAATTATCCAAACATGAAAAAAAGATGACAATTTGCAAAAGATGTATTTGTCACGTAAACAAAGAACTAAGAAGGGGAGGATCAGATTGGCTTGTAGAACACCAACGGCTATGTAATGAAAACTATGAAGTAAGAATTAAATTGCCGCATCCTAGCAGAGCTCAGATAAAATTTGACAAAGTAATCCAACAATACCGTTTACCTGTTGTTGTGTATGCTGATTTTGAGGCGTCTTTACTTCCGCTCGAACATCAAGAAGAAAACGTAACAAGAAGAAGCAAATACCAGCAGCACACACCAAACAGCTACTGTTTGATGATAAAATCAACACTGTCTGAAGAACATTTGCGAAGATATGAATTAACAACAACACCGAAGATATATCGCGGTGAAGAAGCAGCTCGAAACTTCGTCGATGACTTATATATCATAGCTGGGAAAGTTGAAGAAATGTACAGAAATGTGGTACCGATGATTCCTATGAATGAAGATGAAATTCAACGACACGACTCAGCAACAACATGTTATTTGTGTATTAACACTTTTACACTGACCAACAGTAAAGTGCGAGACCATGACCATCTAACAGGAGCTTACAGAGGTGCAGCCTGTAACTCTTGCAATTTAAACTATAAACTTCCAAACTTTATCCCCGTTGTTTTACATAATCTTAGTGGATACGACTCCCACTTTATAATCCCAGAATTGGGCAGAGATAATGGAGAAATAGATGTCTTGGCAACAACCATGGAAAAATTTATAAGCTTCTCTAAAAAAGTTGGTAAAATAAAACTAAGATTTGTTGATTCATTCAGATTTATGCCTTTTAGCCTTGCAAAATTAACTAAAAATTTAAGAAGACAAGATTTGATTGAAACAAGTAACATTGTGCCTAATGATAAAATGGATTTAGCTCTTCGAAAATGAGTCTTCCCCTATGATTACATTGACGGACTGAATAGATTTGATGAAACATCACTTCCTACACCAGATAAATTCAAAAACAAACTTAATGATGAAGAAATAGAACCTGAAGATTATCAACATGCACTTCGAGTATGGAACGAGATGAATATGGAGACCTTAGGGGATTACTCAGACTTTTATGTCAAACTAGATGTGACCCTTCTTTGTGATGTGATTGAAGAATTTCGAAACACCTGTTTTGCCGCATATGGATTGGACCCTTTACATTCGTATACTTCTCCAGGATTAGCTTGGCAAGCTATGTTAAAAGAAACAAAATGCAAACTCCAACTTTTAACAGATATTGACATGGTTTTAATGATTGAAGCAGGTGTAAGAGGTGGATTGGTTCAAAGTGTTACCAGACATGTTAAGGCCAACAACAAATACCTTCCTAATTACGACGAAACTAAACCAACAACCTATTTGGGATATTTCGATGCAAACAACTTATACGGATGGGCTATGTCAAACCCACTTCCATATGATAATTTCAAATGGGTTAACCCCGACTCTATTGGCGATATTTCACAAATTCCAAAACATGGTGACACTGGATATATTTTAGATTGCGATTTTGAATACCCGGAACATTTACACGATCTCCATTACGACCTCCCACTCCTCGCTAAAACAGAAGTTTCTCCAACTGGAAAACACCCTAAATTAATGATGACTCTAAATAATAAACAGCGCTACGTGGCTCACTTTTGGGTAGTCCAACAAGCCATCGAATTAGGACTACGTATTACAAAAATTAATAGAGTTTTGGAATTTTCTCAGTCATGTTGGTTAAAACCTTACATTGATTCAAACACCACCAGAAGAGCAGCCGCTACATCAGAATTTCAAAAAGACTTTTTTAAATTAATGAATAATGCGATATTTGGAAAAACATTGGAAAACAAAAGAAGACACAAAAATGTTAAACTTGTTACTGACGCAAAAAAGCTACAGAAACTCGTACAGCAGCCAAACTTTGGAACATCTATAATTATTAATGAAAGACTTGTAGCAGTGTCTATGAAGAAGACGAGTGTGAAGATGGATCGTCCTTTATATATAGGCATGTCAATCTTGGACATCTCAAAAACACACATGTACGATTTTCATTATAACAAAATGGTTGCCTTCTATGGAAGAGAGAACATTGGCATTAGCTACATGGATACAGACGCTTTTGTGTATTGGATTATTACAAATGATATGTATCAAGATCTTCGTACATTTGTTTACAAAAACGAATTCGATTTTTCTGACTACCCAAAGACCCATCCTAACTACGACCAAGACAAAAACAAAAAAGTACTGGGCAAATTTAAAGATGAAGCAAATGGAGTTCTACTTGAAGAGATTGTTGCACTTATGTCAAAACTGTATTCCTTAAAACTATATGATGAAAAAGAAGACGAGAAGAATAGCTATATTAAGAAAGCTAAAGGTGTAAAGAAATTATATTTAGAAAAGAAAGTTATTTTTGATCAATACAAGCAATGTTTATTTGAAGATAAAGTCATTACAGCTAAATTCAATACAATTAGAAGTTTTAACCATCAGATATACAGCCTAACAGAAGTTAAAAAAGCACTTTCTTCCAATGATGATAAACGACACATTCTTCCAGACAACATCCACACTTTACCATTCGGCCACTACTCCCTCAACCCTATTGACGAGTAACCTTTTCATCGTCCTAGATCCTTTATCCTTTTCCTTTCCGTAAAAAAGGGGAAACACAGCAATGTTAAGCTGTGTTTCCCCTTTTTTACACAAGTTTTGAATGCCCTTGAACTATATGTATATATAAGGAGATTTATACCAACGAATATTTAATACCATATCAGCTGCCTTCGTGAAACCATCATGTCAGACCTGAAGGAGAAGATTATTAATGAACTACACAAACCTGCAAGAATAAAGTTTCCAAGAAGAAATACTGTTATAAAAGGGATAAATGATCTATATCAAGCGGATCTAATTGAAATGCGACCGCATAGCAGAATAAACAAAGGATTTAAATATATACTCACAATTATTAATTGTTTTACAAAAGTTGCAGACGCTTTGCCTCTAAAGGACAAGACTGGTAAAAGTGTAACAGAAGCCATGGAAATAGCCATAAAAAGAGATAAAAACAAAATTAAACATTTACAAACTGATGATGGAACAGAATACTTTAATACAAACTTTGCACAGTTAATGAATAAATATAAAATAAATCATTATTCTACAAATTCAGAGAAAAAAGCAGCTATTGTAGAAAGATTTAATAGAACCTTGAAAGGAGCACTGTATAAACAATTTTCAAAAAGAGGTTCTTACGTATGGTATGATGTTTTACCACAATTAATAAATGATTATAACAACAGGTTTCATAGAACTATTGGTATGAAACCTAACAAAGTAAATAGAAGAAATGCAAAAGATGTATTAAAACGCATAAAGAAAAATACAAAGCTTAAAGTAGAAAAAATGCAGCCAAGAAAATTTAATGTAAGTGATAAAGTACGGATTAGTAAATATAAGGGAGTGTTTACCAAGAAATACCTTCCCAATTGGACGAATGAAGTTTTTACAGTGTATAAAGTGCAACCGACTGTACCTGAAACGTATATTCTAAAAGATAACAAAGGAGATTTGTTGCAAGGTGCATTTTATGGACATGAAATGTTAAAGTCAACAGTAGGTGATGTATATCTTGTTGAAAAAGTGTTACAAAGAAAAAAGGACGCAGTTAAAGTGCGGTGGTTAGGGTTTAACAAAACTGAGGATTCATGGATACCTATAAAGGACTTGGTTTAATGCAAGCAACTCATTTCATCGTTAACCTTTGAGCAGGATGGAGATTATTCACCATAAAGATCGATTCAATATTAATAACATAGATGATTTAACTGTGGATAACGTTAAAATCAACAATGGTAAACACGGCAGTTTACTTCCAAACACTGTTCGATGTATAGTAAGTGGCCCCTCAAACTGCGGAAAGACCAATGTTGTCTTTAATTTGATCACTAATCCGCAGGGATTAAGGTTAAATAACCTATATATTTTTTCAAAGTCTCTACATCAACCAAAGTATCAATTGCTGGATAAAATCCTATCTGATGTGTCTGATGTTAATTTTTACAAATTTAACGCTAGTGATAGCATTATGCAACCAAACGAAGCGAAACCGTATTCTGTATTTATATTTGACGATGTATCTTGTGAATATCAGGATACTATTAGAAACTACTTTGCCATGGGAAGACATAATAACATCGACAGCATATATATAGGACAAACTTATAGCAAAATCCCAAAACAACTTATCAGAGATAATGCAAATATTCTAATTGTATTCAAACAAGATGATACTAACCTAAAACATATATATAACGACCATGTGAATGCGGGTATGCCATTTGAAAAGTTTAAAGAGCTTTGCGGAAAAGCATGGGCGGAAAATTATGGATTTTTGGTTATTATGAAAGATCAAGCTATAAAAGATGGTCGTTATAGAATAGGTTTTGATAAATTCGTTTTAATACACTGATTAGCGGTATTACTGTACAAGTCGTCAAGGTGTGAAGATGGTTAACCAGGAAAAGCTATTAAAGGAAATAAAATCACTTAGTGATTCTATTAGACAAAAAAACCGAGCTTTAAAATCAGGTATAAATGAAAGAGAGCAATTTTTAGAAACAACATTCAAACCTGTTACTGAACCTTTAAAGCGATTAGCACAAAATATGGAAAAACCTTCAATTCGCTTCGAAGGAGACAAAATGCTACCAATTTCCAAATATGAAGAAGAATTTCAGAATGATGAAAGTTCTGACCAGTTACAAACATCTGAAGAAAGCGACGAGTATGAAGAAAGCGGAGATATAGGAGATTTAAGGGAAAAGAACATTGCAGGAGATACAAGTACAGAAGATACAAGTGCGGAAGATACAAGAGCAGAAGAAGAGGATATCAACCCATCCAACTTAAGCAAATTAGGCACAGATATTATGTTTAAAGGAACACTTGGAAGAAAATATACATTAAAAATGTTACATGGCACACATGCTAATCGAAATTATCATACATATGGAGCTAGAATAGAGGATAAAGGATTAATGATTGGAGATAGAAAGTTAGATATAAACGAAAATGATGATATAGTTATTGGTGATAAGAAATATAAAGGTACAACAGGTTTGTTTGAACTCATCTTTAAAAATAATCCTGGTAAATATACTAAAAAGGATTTACAATTGTTTAAAAATATACTAGAGTATACAAATGCACATAGAAAAAAATATTCCAAAGACCTACCTATTCATAGAAACAGGTCAATAAAATACACAAACATTATATCTAGTCTTTTCCCCTCGAAATCAAATAAAGCTCCAATTAAAAGAAGAGCTTTATCTTCTGCTGAATTAAATGTTTTGCATAAAAAAAGAAAAACAACTGATCCTACTACATCTGGAAGGGGATTATTAAAAAATTTGTATAAAACCAATATAATATATTACAACGATATAAATAAGTTAGTTGATCGAATGAGGTTATTACATGAAGCTATGGAAGCCGGGCACACTGGTTTAGAAAACGAATGGGTAGCTTTGGTTGATGAACTGCGAAAACGAGAAATAATTGTTCAGTAGACGTATATATATATATATATACATATATATATATATATATATATACATATATATATATATAGTAAGAACCTAAACGATAGCGATTCAGTTACATCATGAGTGTGGACAAGTTTGGACGGTATTCCGAGTTTGGAGTAAAATCTGGATATAGTGAAAAAAGAGCTGGGTTTCCGTTAACACCTGATGGTAATTATAATTTTGAAGGAAAAGTAATTCAAAATGTTGGTGATCCGCTTTTGTCTTCTGATGCGGTTACGGTACAATACATGGATAAAAGAACCCCGATTGTACACGAAGACCATTGGGGATTTTCCGGTAAAAGGTTAAGCAATATAAAACATCCCATTTATGATGGTGAAGCAGTAAATTTAGCGACTTTAAAATTGTTAACGATTAACAAAAAGAATGAAACTGATACAAGCTATGATGTAAAAAAATTAAAATTGTCAAATGTAGGTGATTGTGAGCAGGATGGAGACGCTGTAAATAAGAAAATATTTGATATAGTACACAAGAAATGGACTACAGAATATGAAAAACATATGGAAAGGTTTGGTGCAGCTTTATTTAATTATATCCATCGGGCTTCAGGAAGAGCTGTAGCTTCAGATGTTGACAGCCACAATTATTTAGACTGGAAAAAGATACACAATCCAGAAAAACCTAATCAATTAGATAAACCGTCTGAGCCTTCTAAAGTCAAGACATTAGGAAAGGGGGATAAAGTGAATGTGATTAATGAACCAACAGAAAACGATGAAGATTATATAAGAGAAAAAAGAATTTAAATACCCATGATAAGGGATAAAGCATCAGTTATATTCGAGAGATGATACAGAGAGGATGATGGAATCCAATATTACTGCGTGGAGTTTAATATCTCAAGAGCCGAGATTTCCCCAAGGAGTGCTGACAGATGGTTTTGTTCAACGGTTTGATAGATATATGGATTGGGAACAACTTTCCATACACTACTTCTTCACAATGACTATGTTAAGAATTTATTTTCACAGAGTTAACTGGATTCATATTTTACAAAGACAACAGTTTTCAGAAAACTTCCTTGTAGAGATGACATCAAATTTTAATAACTGTTGGGAAGTAATAAGTAAATATCAAAATCTCTCTGAAAATTACATTGACAATTTTAAAGATAAACTAGACTGGAATGTGTTATTTAATTACCAACGATTAAGTGGCAAGTTTCTAAGGGAACATGACAACTATTTAGATTTTATTCATTTTACCGAAAACAACGATACCATCACCAGCGGAGAAACATTTGAAACATCTTCAATTACACCTTATTTCTATTTTTACTACTTTTATTTATTATGTCTACATTTAATTAATTAATCCATTTCTATATAATAAATGGATTTTAAACAGTATATATAATACAAGAAGCCAAGACTAATATTACATTCATTGTAAAACATTTATAGAGTGCACCTACTGATTGTAAGTTTGGCTATAAATAGTTATGCCGAGGGCTAAACGCATCAGTCATAATCGAGAGAGATTACAGAGAGGAAGGGGAATAGCATCAACAGCATTTTCTCTATTAAGTAAACCGGTTGGAGCCATAGTTAACAAGGCGATTGATTTATTACCTGTGGAATTACATTTACCTGGAGGATATCAATATTGTGGTCCTGGAACCAAATTAGAGAAACGGCTTGCTAGAGGAGATCCTGGAATAAATAAGCTTGATCAGGCTTGTAAACAGCACGATATAGCGTATTCCAAATTTGGTGATACAAAAAATAGATCAATAGCGGATAGAGCACTTTCTGAGAAAGCTTGGCAAAGAGTAAAATCTAGTGACGCGAGTATTGGTGAAAAAGCAGCGTCTTTAGCAGTAACAGCAGCAATGAAAGCAAAAACTACGTTTGGAGGAGGAAAGAGAAGAAGGCGTGGGAAAAGACCCGCTAAGAAACAAGGAGGTAATATCAGAAGAAAACGTTGATCTACTAGTGGTAAAGGTAAAAAGAAACCAACAATATGGTCAATGATAAAAAAGGGAGGAGGACTATACCTAAGACCGTATCGTGTGTATTAAATAAGAAAGAGCAATTAATAATTAAAAACAAAGAATTAACCAATGAAGAACTGATTACATATGCTTCTTGTTTGAAAATCCCATTTTTTAGAGGAGTATTTATGAAAGATGAATTACCGGTTAAAATGTGGAAAAATGAGACTGGTATAGTAAATTTGGATAATAGTGAAGGATTAGGCACTCATTGGGTGTGTTACAAGAAACTTGGTGAAACGATTTATTATTTCGACAGTTTTGGAAACCTTCCACCACCGAAAGAACTTCAACAATACTTTCGTGCGGCAGAAAATGTTTTTTACAATTATACAAGAAAACAACCTGATGATACATCCATTTGCAGTGTTTAGACTTTTTAGCTAAAAGTGTTAGTCAACTTTAAGATGTCTTCGTATACACTGTCATTAACCGGTAACTCATGTACTTTGCGCAGTATTCTGTTTCCAGCGCTACGTTTGCAAAAAGGAAGACTATGGGAAGCCGCATTATTGGATTTAACAACATATAACTCTATTCCAAACGTTAGTGAAGGAATTAATAACAAAATACATTATTACAAGACAAAAGATAATAAAGGAAAATATTCAGCTTTGGAAGAATTCAGTTTACCAACAGGAGCTTATGAAATTGATAATATAAATGAAGTTATACAAAAACATATGGGAAAAGAAAATATAACGATAAAAGGCAATAACAATACAATGAAAGCCGAAATTACTTCTAAGTATTATATTGATTTTGGCCAAGAACGTTCAATTGGTAGTTTATTGGGGTTTTCTAAGGAAACAAAGGTATTAGAACCTAATACAACTCATTCTGGGAATAGAACTGTGACGATCATCAAAGTAAACAGCATAGACATTACATGTAACATTATACAAGGATCCTACAGAGATGGAGAAAATCGGCATATATTACACACATTCTACCCATCAGTCGCACCGGGTTTCAAGATAGTAGAAAAGCCTCAAAACCTTGTGTACCTACCGTTAAACACCAGTTTCATTTCAGACATCGTGCTGAACATAGTGGATCAAGACGGAAACCTTATTGACTTTCGAGGAGAAGCTATTACTGTAAGAATACATATAAAATCATCCGCTTAGATAATGGGGTTATCATTTAAAAAGAGAGAGCCAACCAGCAAAGAGGTCAGTAGCTCATCAGCTGTAGAAGGATTAACAAGTGACAACATTCGTTTTCTAGAAGAAATTGGATTAAAGGTCATTAACAATGGATATACTGGATATAGCGCAGGGCCCAACATTCGACGAGACCTTATGGGAAAAGGAATATCACACGCACAACCCTTACGCTTCGTCCAAATTAAACAATAACGATGAAATTAGGATTCCTATACAACAACAAGACATTTATACTCTTCCATGCGAAAGTTATTTATATATTGAAGGAAAAGTAACAAAAGCTGACGGTACTGTTGGAACCACTGTTCCGTTCATAAATAATCCTATGGCATTTTTGTTTGACGAGATTAGATATGAAATTTCATGAGTTACAGTCGATTCAACAAAAAAGGTTGGAATTTCCAGTACATTAAAAGGATTAGCGTCTTTAACACCAAATGAGAAGAATCTGTTAGCTGTTGCAGGATGGGTTGCACCAGACAAAAGTATAATTACTCCTGACGCTTCGGGAAACTTTGATTTTTACGTACCTTTAAGATTACTTTTAGGATTTGCTGAAGATTACAGAAGAATAATAATAAATGTAAAACAAGAACTAGTTTTATTAAGGTCATCAAACGATAATGATATTATTAAAGCATCTGCTGGAACAACTGAAGCCAATTTAGACTGGAAACTAACATTAGACAAGATTGTTTGGAGAGTACCACATGTGCGACTAAATGATGAACACAGGATTACATTATTAAGAAAGTTAAAATCAGATCGAGACATTGTCATGCCATTCAGAAGCTGGGAGTTTCATGAATACCCCGTTTTACCTTCAACACAACGGCATACATGGACTGTAAAAACTTCTACTCATTTGGAAAAAGCGAGATATGTAATCTTTGGATTACAAACAAAGAAAAAAAGTATATTAACTGAAAATGCTGGTGAATTTGACCATTGTAAATTAACAAACTGTAAAGTGTTCCTGAATTCACAATTCTTTCCCTACGACAACTTTAATATCTCTTTTGATAAAAAAAGGTACAGTGTTTTATACGATATGTACGCTAGGTTCCAAAATTCATATTACAGCAAAACAAACACACCTCTACTATCTCCCGTACAGTTTGAATCGAAAGCTCCGATTGTTGTAATTGATTGCTCCAAACAAAACGAATCTGTAAAATCGTCTAGTGTTGATATAAAGATAGAAATGGAATTTCAAGAAAACGTACCTGCAAATACATCTGCGTATTGTTTAATTTTGCACGATAAAATTGTTACATACACACCGTTGACTGGTATCGTAAAGACGGTATTGTAAAACGTTGTACCACCACCGGCACCGCCACTGTCGCTAACCTATAAATAGCGGAGCAACAATGCAGGTCTTCAGTTGATCGTCTATCGTCGCATGGGCAACATCTTCTACAAAATGAGTTCTCCATCTGTTGTACAAGGTGATGCAGAAATAGCACCGTTATTGGAACGTGATAATACCAGCGAAGCAGAAATTATCAAGGAAATAACTGCATTTTTAAAGTTTGGTAAAAGAGATAGAGAGGAGGAAAGTAATGCAGACCCATCAAAGGTAGTACCAAAAAGGAAGAAGAAAGTTGAAGAAAATATTCCTCCTCACATTTTAACTGAAGTGTTTTTGCGAATCTTTTACCCCATCTCAGCATGCATCAGTAAAAGTGTATCAGTTGGATTGATAAAGTCATTGGATTATTCCCCTACAGTAATTCTACACCATGGAACAAAAAAGGTTTTATTTTCGCAAAATGCTTGGGAGTCATTTTTGAAACATGTACATTTAATAGAATGTTATTTAATTAACAGTTTGTGTGGAAGAAAAACACATATTCGACTTTTGGATTGTGACAATTAAATCGATATTGTTAAACATCGCGGACAACTACAAGTGCGAATTAGAGACTTGACTCAACATGAAAATAAGATTCTACTGTCACGTGAAGAATTCTACGTTTTAAACTACGCAACAGAACCTATTACAAGGTACATGAGACAGTTGGTATTTGCAAGCGCTATTATTAAAGAATATTTGGTCGATACTTTGGAAAAACAACCTGATAGCACCATCGTGTACGGACCTGTGGATACATCTATTTTTAATAGAATACCTCATGAAGTTTGCATGTGGAGAAAGTTAAAGGATTTTGAACCACTTGTAGAAATCGCTACAGAAGCTACAGAAGAAACAACAGAGGAAGAAGAAACGGAGAAAAAAGAAGATGAAGAAAACGAAACACGAGAAGAGGAAGTTAAAAAAGACTAAAGTTTAACTTAGTAAAGAAGAACACACGTGGGGTAGGCCTATTGGGGACGGTGCCCACGTTAAATATACACCAACGCGCCTGCAACTGTACGGCCTGGTATTTAACCTACCGTGGTGTGGAAAACAGTTTAGTTGATCGTTAGGTGTCATGATGAGCGGAGGGGATGAAGAAGTGAGTGTAAAGCCTTGTGTAATAGAATTTCAAGCATTTCGAAATAATGATGATAGGTTTATTATCAAGGAATTAGTAATTTTAGACTTGCTTACATTTGTAGTTTACCCATTCACGTTTGAAGCTCCTTTTTCTTTTAACAACCTTAACGCCAAAGCAAAAAGTACAAACAAATGGATAACAAACTACTTTCATCACATACATTGGTATGAAGGATTTATAAGCTACAGTAATCTGCACAGTATTATGTTTAACTTTTGCAAACAATATTCACATATATACACAAGAGGATTAGAAAAAAGGAACTGGATACAAAAGTACACGCACGGTGATGTTTTCGATATAACTATCGGTAAGGACTTTAACATTAATCTCGGTAATATTTGTGTTGCTGCAAAAGATCCTAAACACGGACAATCAAACTGCGCATTGCACAACGCATATCGTTTGGCTGCTTACTTGGAACAAACGCAGAAATGTGGTGGGGGTAGCAAAGAACCGGAATGTGGTGGGGGTAGCGGGGCCTATAAATACGAGGATCCAACACCGCTCCGGCACGAGTATTATTCGAGACTCCGAAGAGGCAACATCACAGAAGACATCGCAACCACCACTGACGAAGATGGCATCACAACAGTTTCTACAAACACTGGTTGATCAATTCAACACTCATTCAAAATCCGACCTTCTGCTAACTAAAAAGTGTTCAGAATTAAAAGAACAAAAACACTACATTATTCATAACATCAAGAAAGTGGAAACCACACATGGAGAAGCAATTCTAGTTTCATTGAGCGAAGCACCTTTAACTTCAGGAGATGAGCCGAAGTTTCAAGTATTTCTTCCAAAACGATTTGTTCAACTGCTACAGAATGAAGATTTGCGAGATATTCAACCGGGGACGTTGTATTTGGTATCACACGGTGTAAGCGGCAACAACTCAACGGAACTCACTCTGCACATCATGCATCCTTGTACATAATGTCTCTGTTTGTATTTCTCTGTTTGTATTTTATTGTTTGTATTTCTAGTCATCAATGTTAAACTTAAGTTTATTGTATTGTAAAATGTTTGTTTAATAAAGAAAAGAAAAATAAAAAAATAAAAAAAAATATGAAAAAAATAAAGAAAACAGCAACACAGCAGTATATTATTTTATATACTGCTGTGTTGCTTTTTTTTAAAAATTCGAATGGGTGACCTTGAACTTTCATTCAGGGTTAACTTATGAAGAGGTATAAAAGAGAGGGAGCAGTGAAGTTAGTCTCAGTCTTGTCTAACACACGCTGCAGCTAACATGTCGGTGCCACCTATGAACAATTTATTTTTCGATAACAATTTGAAGACATATTGTTGCGAGTTACAATGTTTTAAAATACCAGGCGATCAAGTTGACGGGAAAGCTTGTCGTAAGTGCAAGTGTTTTAGCTATTGCATATGTAGATGTAAAACGTATCAAATGAACCGACAAGATAAAATACAAGAATTACGCCGAAGGATTGCATTACTGTGGCGGCGAATGTAGTAGCAACCATCTGCCTCGCACCAGCTGCCACCTGCCGCCTGCCATCTGCCGCCCGCCATCTGCTCCGCCCCACCACACTTTTACCCCCACCATTTTGTTTGATACCAAAACGCTAGCTAGCGAATAGTCAGTACACCTCCGGCTCTCGACTGGTGAACATCGAGTGCTCTTCACAAACGTAAAACATTATATTAAAATGTCCATTAAAATTAGGTGTATTCATTATGACTCTATTCATCTTGCGACTTACCAAGACCTCGAGGTGTTTAGTGAAG
Organism: Allygus modestus; assembly: GCA_963675035.1. Classification (NCBI taxonomy): domain Eukaryota; kingdom Metazoa; phylum Arthropoda; class Insecta; order Hemiptera; family Cicadellidae; genus Allygus; species Allygus modestus. Next base: position 134,211,766 of record OY776114.1, read on the forward strand.
AGTTAAGACTTCTTATTGCGTCCGGTTACGATTTATCTTTGGAACTTTACGCATCAAAAAACAACATGGACTCTGCGCAGGGATCGAAGTATCTACCGTCTTTCTTCAGAAAGCGAAGTGATGGCCGCAACTCGTCCGGATCAACAACATCGATGACAACGAACAACGGGGAACTATTGTAAACATGAATTATTGTAAATAAAGTAATATTTGTAATAGTACTACCTCGCACTCGTATCATTCGATTGTTTCATTCGATATTTATTCGATATTTATTATCGATTAACTATCGAATCACAATCGGATTTTACGCGTGCGAGGTAGTACTTTTTTAAAATTACCTCCCCGTGACCTTGAACTTTAACCTTTCACTCATTACGTCACAAAACCGCCTACGTCACTGGCTCAGCCTCAGATGACGTATTTAATGACGCAGCGCTTCCGGAAGCAATTAATCAAGTGAGCCAGCACCGGCAAACCCCCACTACTAACCGGAGATATCGTGGATTAGTACCTACATGCCAAATTTTATAAAAATCGGCCCATTGGTTATGGCTCTAGCTCTGTACACATCCACACAGACACACACACGGACACACACACACACACACAGACAGACATCACGTAAAAACCACTTTTTTGGGTTCAGGGAGCACCAAACCGAATATTTCCACTAACAACTCAAATTCTAAAATTTTTACGAAAACAATACTTTCTCCATATACTATGTATAAGGGGAGAAAGTACAAAAATCAAAGTTCTGAGAATCTAAAGAAACAGAATATCCAGATTTATACTGAGCCAAGATAATCTAGTTTGTTTGATATGATTATATTTGTTTGCATTTATTTAAACAAATCAGTTTGCTGTTATTGGCTATATTACAATACTTGACTGAAATGTCCTATCAAAAGTAATGTAAAACATAACATAATAAATGGTATCAGGAAACTGACACATACTTTCTCCCTTTTAGCCAAACTTTAATGACAAAAATATTTGTTATTTGCTAAATATAGAATATGAAGTATAGATAAATGTACAGAAAATTGTCTAAAATAGTTGATTTCAGAAATATCCACCCAAATCCCTTTTTGGGAGGCACTATAGAGTCCGTTGCTACACACAGTGGTTTTGAGAGGGGAAATGCCTCCTTGCCCCCCCCAGGGTTAAATAGCAACACATTTCGAACATCATCTGTTGGTCAATGCTAACTTGACCTGCATATCAAATTGTAATGAAATTAATCAGTAAATAAGAGAGAAATAGTTATTTTTGTATTCCCCATAAGAATAACATTGGACAACGTACTGTGTTTACCGCTAAATGAAAATTTCAATTTTCTCCGCAACTAGCAATCGTAGAATAGTAATTTAAAATACTAATTTATTTAGTTTGTTGAGCTCTTTTTAATGGCGAATAGTAATCTTTTTTAAGATTTATGATTTTTTATGAAAAATCCAAAAAACTGAATTTTGTATGTTTTAAGTCCTGTAATTTCTGAGAACGAATTTTTCCAGAAATGCGGGTGGTGTCATTTTGTTGGAAACCTAAAGTTCTACAAACCACGAAAGTTTAATCAAAATCGTTAGAGCCGTTTTTGAGAAATTTGGATTTTTCATGTTTTTTAGCGGTTTTTGGGGAATAATTACCCTTAAAAATCAAAAATTCAAAAAATGAAAAAAACGCCTGGAGATATCGTGGATTAGTACCTACATACCAAATTTAATAGAAATCGGCCCATAGGTTAGGGCTCTAGCTCTGTACACATCCACACAGACACACACACACACACACACACACGGATACACACACACACACACACACACAGACAGACATCACGTAAAAACCACTTTTTTGGGATCAGGGAGCACCAAAACGAATATTTCCACTAACAACTCAAATTCGAAAATTTTTACGAAAACAATACTTTCTCCATATACTACGTACAGGGGGAGAAAGTAAAAAACAGTCGATCCTCATACTGAAAGAATGGAAATACAATTTTAACGGAGTTGTCCATATCACCGGTCTTTCAAAGTTGGCAAACAAATTATTAGAGTAAACTGATATTTTTTAAACCTATTATTAGTATAGAAAAATCGTTTTGCTTAAACACCACATGTGAGTTTGAAATTATAATAAAATACATTATAATTCAAAACTCAGAGTAACGGAAAAGTTAATTAGTGTTACACCCTAACATTGAAGTGCATCAGTTGTGCATCTTAACCTTACTTCGTATAAATCCAAAGATCCAGACAAAATGGACAAGTACATGTTGCATTTTGTTTCAATTACATTTTTTTATATTTACTATTTAAAATAAGTGTTTTATTTCATTTCAGAATAGTAAATTTAGTGTACTCATACACTGGGCATTTACCCAAAAGGACATAAAGGCTCTACAAAACTACAAATGTCTATGACCCAAACGTGTATAAAATTCAGTTTTTATCCTAGCCTACATAAATATTCAGTATTATACTTATGATGATTAATATCAATATTATCAGTGAAATGAAAATTTCGAACATTTATTTGTCTTGATTCCCAAAATGTTATTTTTTGTAAATGTAAAGTTTCCAAATCTAAACGCGACGCGTGGTTCGGGGCCGCGTATATAACTCAAGAGCACGTGACTCAATTGTTGGTATCCCTGTCTTGCTTGTTTACCTTGATTTATGCAATCCATGAATCTACCCCCAATTTTTTGTATATAGTATACAACTTTAGTTGTACATACTAATCTCATAAAGTAACTCTGTAACTCTGAACTAAGTTATTCTGACTATCCTATGTGAGGAGGGGACACGGAGTAGTCAGAATACTCCGGTGACGCACATTTTAGGAACTTGATTGCAACCAATAGCACTGGCGGCTAAAGCCTATCCAAAACCTACGTCGGGATCTGAACGTCTACATCCCCACCAAAACGTTAACGTTGACAGTGACGTCATATTTTTTTATATATGTACATTGTTAGTGAAACTCTGCAATTTTAGTCGCAGCCGCGGTGGTGGGGATGTAGAGAGGGTAGACGTTCTGGTCCCGACCTGGGTATTTGGATAGGCTCTAGCTGAGAGTAACATCAGCTGTCACAGTAAACCAGCTGATCAAATAAACACCGTGACGTCACCTGGTGGCTGCGCAGAACGTGCTTCAACTCGTACTTGTGAATAGCACATATTATTTTATTGTACCTAACCAACAACACGGTTTAAAACTACTAAGAATATAAAAATTACGACTTTTAATCTGTAGGTTACGCATAATTACAGCAGTTTTTTTTAAATAAATAATAACACTCATTAAACCTACGAAATTCCGCATACCCTATGCAACTTTTAAACGGATGTTTACTCTCTAAGTAACCGGAGATGGAATCACTGAAAGTGAGTTGCAGACTGTAATTTTTGTATCCTAAGATAAATTACAGGATGTCTGAATCTAATTTACATTGTGCAAGTATCAAGTTACTGTTGACTTTGCGGTTTGTTTGTTTAATCTCAACTTCCCTGTTTACTCTTCTGTTTGTTTGGTTTGAAAACCTTCTGGAAGCGCCGTCTAACTAATGTTGTGCAGAACTGTCGAAAATAACTTGTATATATTACATGGAGTAATATTTATTTTACATAAACTACCCCGCTAAATCTAGCAAATTATCTCGTAATAAAAATGTATGCGTGCACAAAATATTGAAGAAATGTTTTCGATGAACAAATTTTCTTCGTTTTTCTCAAATACCTTTTAAGTACAGTAACTAAAGATAAGGAGTTAGGAGGTAAACAACCGTTGCTACTGGGAAAAACAGGCAAATGCTTTAATGATTTTAATGTGTTCCGATAAGCAACAAACTAAATGTGATGGAAGGAGTTGATTACATCTATTTCGTAAAATCATCGCACTTGTGACTACGTCTTTCTTTGCAAAATCAAAATTCCCAGGGTTGCTCCCATTCCTTTGTTTACCAATGTTTTCATTGTTTATTAAAAAAAATGCTAAGCAAGGAAAACATTTTGGATATTTACCGGGCTTTCCCTAAGTCTCAGAAAGGTTTATTTTTGAATTCAAATTTAAAAGGAAATTATAATCACATTGCCTTGAAAATTGTATTTGTTAGTAATGTTAAAACATCAGATTTATTTATGTACTTTGTGTTTTTTTATAGAGGCTGAGTTGAAAACATGTAGCTGAGGGCAAAAGGAAAGTATTATTGAAAACAATTCATATCTACAAATCATACGTGACTGTAACAAAATAAAACCATTTAAATATTTTTTTCAGTATTATATTACCTTTTATTCATTTTTTTAAACAATTACCAGGTATTACACTCAGAACCTATTGTATAAATGACTTTAAAAAAGTCTTATACAAAATATAAAAGAATTTCGTAAAATTATATTTTACTTTTTTATGCTGAATATTACGTTATATTAATCTAAATTATTTAATTCCTAATCGCCCAAAGTATTAATTTGTAGTATGTATTTTTTTAACAATGTTTTGTTATAACTATAGTTAAAGATTTTCGTTTATGAAGGTATTCGAATTAGTTCGTCCCCGAATAGCAAAAATAAAACTTAAAATATTAACTTTCATTGGTTAAAAGGTTTAAACGCATTATTATATATTACTTTAGGCTATAGAACTGAATCGACATTCCTCGCTGGCGATCTCACAAGAACAACATTTGTGACAGAGAGAGCACTCTGTTGAGTAAACAATGAGACAAAGGAACAGCACATCAGACGCCGTGTGTGCCGGCTTCCACACACCATACACGGAAATGGCCAGCACTACGTGGGTTTGTGATACACTGTTACAGTATCGTCACTCCTCGCTGGCGATCTCACAAGAACAACATATGTGACAGAGAGAGAGCACTCTGTTGAGTAAACAGTGAGACAGGGGGACAGCACATCAGACGCCGTGTGTGCCGGCTCCCACACACCATACATGGAAATGGCCAGGACTACGTGGGTTTGTGATACACTGTTACAGTATCGTCACTCCTCGCTGGCAGTCTCACAAGAACAACATATGTGACAGAGAGAGAGCACTCTGTTGAGTAAACAGTGAGACAGGGGAACAGCACATCAGACGCCGTGTGTGCCGGCTCCCACACACCATACACGGAAATGGCCAGGACTACGTGGGTTTGTGATACACTGTTACAGTATCGTCACTCCTCGCTGGCGATCTCACAAGAACAACATATATGACAGAGAGAGTACTCTGTTAAGTAAACAGTGAGACAGGGGAACAGCACATCAGACGCCGTGTGTGCCGGCTCCCACACACCATACACGGAAATGGCCAGCACTACGTGGGTTTGTGATACACTGTTACAGTATCGTCACTCCTCGCTGGCGTTCTCACAAGAACAACATTTGTGACAGAGAGAGCACTCTGTTGAGTAAACAGTGAGACAGGGGAACAGCACATCAGACGCCGTGTGTGCCGGCTCCCACACACCATACACGGAAATTTTCAGCACTACGTGGGTTTGTGATACACTGTTAGAGTATTGTCACTCCTCGCTGGCGATCTCACAAGAACAACATTTGTGACAGAGAGAGCACTCTGTTGAGTAAACAGTGAGACAGGGGAACAGCACATCAGACGCCGTGTGTGCCGGCTCCCACACACCATACACGGAAATGGCCAGCACTACGTGGGTTTGTGATACACTGTTAGAGTATTGTCACTCCTCGCTGGCGATCTCACAAGAACAACATTTGTGACAGAGAGAGCACTCTGTTGAGTAAACAGTGAGACAGGGGAACAGCACATCAGACGCCGTGTGTGCCGGCTCCCACACACCATACACGGAAATGGCCAGCACTACGTGGGTTTGTGATACACTGTTACAGTATCGTCACTCCTCGCTGGCGATCTCACAAGAACAACATTTGTGACAGAGAGAGCACTCTGTTGAGTAAACAGTGAGACAGGGGAACAGCACATCAGACGCCGTGTGTGCCGGCTCCCACACACCATACACGGAAATGGCCAGCACTACGTGGGTTTGTGATACACTGTTACAGTATCGTCACTCCTCGCTGGCGATCTCACAAGAACAACATATGTGACAGAGAGAGCACTCAGTTAAGTAAACAGTGAGACAGGGGAACAGCACATCAGACGCCGTGTGTGCCGGCTCCCACACACCATACACGGAAATGGCCAGCACTACGTGGGTTTGTGATACACTGTTACAGTATCGTCACTCCTCGCTGGCGTTCTCACAAGAACAACATTTGTGACAGATAGAGCACTCTGTTGAGTAAACAGTGAGACAGGGGAACAGCACATCAGACGCCGTGTGTGCCGGCTCCCACACACCATACACGGAAATGGCCAGCACTACGTGGGTTTGTGATACATTGTTACAGTATCGTCACTCCTCGCTGGCGATCTCACAAGAACAACATTTGTGACAGAGAGAGCACTCTGTTGAGTAAACAGTGAGACAGGGGAACAGCACATCAGACGCCGTGTGTGCCGGCTCCCACACACCATACACGGAAATGGCCAGCACTACGTGGGTTTGTGATACACTGTTACAGTATCGTCACTCCTCGCTGGCGATCTCACAAGAACAACATTTGTGACAGAGAGAGCACTCTGTTGAGTAAACAGTGAGACAGGGGAACAGCACATCAGACGCCGTGTGTGCCGGCTCCCACACACCATACACGGAAATGACCAGCACTACGTGGGTTTGTGATACACTGTTACAGTATCGTCACTCCTCGCTGGCGATCTCACAAGAACAACATTTGTGACAGAGAGAGCACTCTGTTGAGTAAACAGTGAGACAAGGGAACAGCACATCAAACGCCGTGTGTGCCGGCTCCCACACACCATACACGGAAATGGCCAGCACTACGTGGGTTTGTGATACACTGTTACAGTATCGTCACTCCTCGCTGGCGATCTCACAAGAACAACATTTGTGACAGAGAGAGCACTCTGTTGAGTAAACAGTGAGACAGGGGAACAGCACATCAGACGCCGTGTGTGCCGGCTCCCACACACCATACACGGAAATGGCCAGCTCTACGTGGGTTTGTGATACAATGTTATAGTATCGTCACTCCTCGCTGGCGATCTCACAAGAACAACATTTGTGACAGACAGAGCACTCTGTTGAGTAAACAGTGAGACAGGGGAACAGCACATCAGACGCCGTGTGTGCCGGCTCCCACACACCATACACGGAAATGGCCAGCACTACGTGGGTTTGTGATACACTGTTACAGTATCGTCACTCCTCGCTGGCGATCTCACAAGAACAACATTTGTGACAGAGAGAGCACTCTGTTGAGTAAACAGTGAGACAGGGGAACAGCACATCAGACGCCGTGTGTGCCGGCTCCCACACACCATACACGGAAACGGCCAGCACTACGTGGGTTTGTGATACACTGTTATAGTATCGTCACCTCTCGCTGGCGATCTTACAAGATCAACATATGTGACAGAGAGAGCACTCTGTTGAGTAAACAGTGAGACAGGGGAACAGCATATCAGACGCCGTATGTGCCGGCTCCCACACACCATACACGGAAATGGCCAGCACTACGTGGGTTTTTGATACACTGTTACAGTATCGTCACTCCTCGCTGGCGATCTCACAAGAACAACATATGTGACAGAGAGAGCACTCTGTTGAGTAAACAGTGAGACAGCAGAACAGCACATCAGACGCCGTGTGTGCCGGCTCCCACACACCATACACGGAAATGGCCAGCACTACGTGGGTTTGTGATACACTGTTACAGTATCGTCACTCCTCGCTGGCGATCTCACAAGAACAACATATGTGACAGAGAGAGCACTCTGTTGAGTAAACAGTGAGACAGGGGAACAGCACATCAGACGCCGTGTGTGCCGGGTCCCACACACCATACACGGAAATGGCCAGCACTACGTGGGTTTGTGATACACTGTTACAGTATCGTCACTCCTCGCTGGCGTTCTCACAATACAACATATGTGACAGAGAGAGCACTCTGTTGAGTAAACAGTGAGACAGGGGAACAGGACATCAGACGCCGTGTGTGCCGGCTCCCACACACCATACACGGAAATGGCCAGCACTACTTGGGTTTGTGATACACTGTTACAGTATCGTCACTCCTCGCTGGCGATCTCACAAGAACAACATTTGTGACAGAGAGAGCACTCTGTTGAGTAAACAGTGAGACAGTTGAACAGCACATCAGACGCCGTGTGTGCCGGCTCCCACACACCATACACGGAAATGGCCAGCACTACGTGGGTTTGTGATACACTGTTACAGTATCGTCACTCCTCGCTGGCGTTCTCACAAGAACAACATTTGTGACAGAGAGAGCACTCTGTTGAGTAAACAGTGAGACAGGGGAACAGCACATCAGACGCCGTGTGTGCCGGCTCCCACACACCATACACGGAAATGGCCAGCACTACGTGTGTTTGTGATACACTGTTACAGTATCGTCACTCCTCGCTGGCGATCTCACAAGAACAACATTTGTGACAGAGAGAGCACTCTGTTGAGTAAACAGTGAGACAGGGGAACAGCACATCAGACGCCGTGTGTGCCGGCTCCCACACACCATACACGGAAATGACCAGCACTACGTGGGTTTGTGATACACTGTTACAGTATCGTCACTCCTCGCTGGCGATCTCACAAGAACAACATTTGTGACAGAGAGAGCACTCTGTTGAGTAAACAGTGAGACAGGGGAACAGCACATCAGACGCCGTGTGTGCCGGCTCCCACACACCATACACGGAAATGGCCAGCACTACGTGGGTTTGTGATACACTGTTACAGTATCGTCACTCCTCGCTGGCGATCTCACAAGAACATAATTTTGACAGAGAGAGCACTCTGTTGAGTAAACAGTGAGACAGGGGAACAGCACATCAGACGCCGTGTGTGCCGGCTCCCACACACCATACACGGAAATGGCCAGCACTACGTGGGTTTGTGATACACTGTTACAGTATCGTCACTCCTCGCTGGCGATCTCACAAGAACAACATTTGTGACAGAGAGAGCACTCTGTTGAGTAAACAGTGAGACAGGGGAACAGCACATCAGACGCCGTGTGTGCCGGCTCCCACACACCATACACGGAAATGACCAGCACTACGTGGGTTTGTGATACACTGTTACAGTATCGTCACTCCTCGCTGGCGATCTCACAAGAACAACATTTGTGACAGAGAGAGCACTCTGTTGAGTAAACAGTGAGACAAGGGAACAGCACATCAAACGCCGTGTGTGCCGGCTCCCACACACCATACACGGAAATGGCCAGCACTACGTGGGTTTGTGATACACTGTTACAGTATCGTCACTCCTCGCTGGCGATCTCACAAGAACAACATTTGTGACAGAGAGAGCACTCTGTTGAGTAAACAGTGAGACAGGGGAACAGCACATCAGACGCCGTGTGTGCCGGCTCCCACACACCATACACGGAAATGGCCAGCTCTACGTGGGTTTGTGATACAATGTTATAGTATCGTCACTCCTCGCTGGCGATCTCACAAGAACAACATTTGTGACAGACAGAGCACTCTGTTGAGTAAACAGTGAGACAGGGGAACAGCACATCAGACGCCGTGTGTGCCGGCTCCCACACACCATACACGGAAATGGCCAGCACTACGTGGGTTTGTGATACACTGTTACAGTATCGTCACTCCTCGCTGGCGATCTCACAAGAACAACATTTGTGACAGAGAGAGCACTCTGTTGAGTAAACAGTGAGACAGGGGAACAGCACATCAGACGCCGTGTGTGCCGGCTCCCACACACCATACACGGAAACGGCCAGCACTACGTGGGTTTGTGATACACTGTTATAGTATCGTCACCTCTCGCTGGCGATCTTACAAGATCAACATATGTGACAGAGAGAGCACTCTGTTGAGTAAACAGTGAGACAGGGGAACAGCATATCAGACGCCGTATGTGCCGGCTCCCACACACCATACACGGAAATGGCCAGCACTACGTGGGTTTTTGATACACTGTTACAGTATCGTCACTCCTCGCTGGCGATCTCACAAGAACAACATATGTGACAGAGAGAGCACTCTGTTGAGTAAACAGTGAGACAGCAGAACAGCACATCAGACGCCGTGTGTGCCGGCTCCCACACACCATACACGGAAATGGCCAGCACTACGTGGGTTTGTGATACACTGTTACAGTATCGTCACTCCTCGCTGGCGATCTCACAAGAACAACATATGTGACAGAGAGAGCACTCTGTTGAGTAAACAGTGAGACAGGGGAACAGCACATCAGACGCCGTGTGTGCCGGCTCCCACACACCATACACGGAAATGGCCAGCACTACGTGGGTTTGTGATACACTGTTACAGTATCGTCACTCCTCGCTGGCGTTCTCACAAGAACAACATATGTGACAGAGAGAGCACTCTGTTGAGTAAACAGTGAGACAGGGGAACAGGACATCAGACGCCGTGTGTGCCGGCTCCCACACACCATACACGGAAATGGCCAGCACTACTTGGGTTTGTGATACACTGTTACAGTATCGTCACTCCTCGCTGGCGATCTCACAAGAACAACATTTGTGACAGAGAGAGCACTCTGTTGAGTAAACAGTGAGACAGTTGAACAGCACATCAGACGCCGTGTGTGCCGGCTCCCACACACCATACACGGAAATGGCCAGCACTACGTGGGTTTGTGATACACTGTTACAGTATCGTCACTCCTCGCTGGCGTTCTCACAAGAACAACATTTGTGACAGAGAGAGCACTCTGTTGAGTAAACAGTGAGACAGGGGAACAGCACATCAGACGCCGTGTGTGCCGGCTCCCACACACCATACACGGAAATGGCCAGCACTACGTGTGTTTGTGATACACTGTTACAGTATCGTCACTCCTCGCTGGCGATCTCACAAGAACAACATTTGTGACAGAGAGAGCACTCTGTTGAGTAAACAGTGAGACAGGGGAACAGCACATCAGACGCCGTGTGTGCCGGCTCCCACACACCATACACGGAAATGACCAGCACTACGTGGGTTTGTGATACACTGTTACAGTATCGTCACTCCTCGCTGGCGATCTCACAAGAACAACATTTGTGACAGAGAGAGCACTCTGTTGAGTAAACAGTGAGACAGGGGAACAGCACATCAGACGCCGTGTGTGCCGGCTCCCACACACCATACACGGAAATGGCCAGCACTACGTGGGTTTGTGATACACTGTTACAGTATCGTCACTCCTCGCTGGCGATCTCACAAGAACAACATTTGGACAGAGAGAGCACTCTGTTGAGTAAACAGTGAGACAGGGGAACAGCACATCAGACGCCGTGTGTGCCGGCTCCCACACACCATACACGGAAATGGCCAGCACTACGTGGGTTTTTGATACACTGTTACAGTATCGTCACTCCTCGCTGGCGATCTCACAAGAACAACATTTGTGACAGAGAGAGCACTCTGTTGAGTAAACAGTGAGACAGGGGAACAGCACATCAGACGCCGTGTGTGCCGGCTCCCACACACCATACACGGAAATGGCCAGCACTACGTGGGTTTGTGATACAATGTTACAGTATCGTCACTCCTCGCTGGCGATCTCACAAGAACAACATTTGTGACAGAGAGAGCACTCTGTTGAGTAAACAGTGAGACAGGGGAACAGCACATCAGACGCCGTGTGTGCCGGCTCCCACACACCATACACGGAAATGGCCAGCACTACGTGGGTTTGTGATACACTGTTACAGTATCGTCACTCCTCGCTGGCGATCTCACAAGAACAACATATGTGACAGAGAGAGCACTCTGTTGAGTAAACAGTGAGACAGGGGAACAGCACATCAGACGCCGTGTGTGCCGGCTCCCACACACCATACACGGAAATGGCCAGCTCTACGTGGGTTTGTGATACAATGTTACAGTATCATCACTCCTCGCTGGCGATCTCACAAGAACAACATTTGTGACAGACAGAGCACTCTGTTGAGTAAACAGTGAGACAGGGGAACAGCACATCAGACGCCGTGTGTGCCGGCTCCCACACACCATACACGGAAATGGCCAGCACTACGTGGGTTTGTGATACACTGTTACAGTATCGTCACTCCTCGCTGGCGATCTCACAAGAACAACATTTGTGACAGAGAGAGCACTCTGTTGAGTAAACAGTGAGACAGGGTAACAGCACATCAGACGCCGTGTGTGCCGGCTCCCACACACCATACACGGAAATGGCCAGCACTACGTGGGTTTGTGATACACTGTTACAGTATCGTCACTCCTCGCTGGCGATCTCACAAGAACAACATTTCTGACAGAGAGAGCACTCTGTTGAGTAAACAGTGAGACAGGGGAACAGCACATCAGACGCCGTGTGTGCCGGCTCCCACACACCATACACGGAAATGGCCAGCACTACGTGGGTTTGTGATACACTGTTACAGTATCGTCACTCCTCGCTGGCGATCTCACAAGAACAACATTTGTGACAGAGAGAGCACTCTGTTGAGTAAACAGTGAGACAGGGGAACAGCACATCAGACGCCGTGTGTGCCGGCTCCCACACACCATACACGGAAATGACCAGCACTACGTGGGTTTGTGATACACTGTTACAGTATCGTCACTCCTCGCTGGCGATCTCACAAGAACAACATTTGTGACAGAGAGAGAACTCTGTTGAGTAAACAGTGAGACAAGGGAACAGCACATCAAACGCCGTGTGTGCCGGCTCCCACACACCATACACGGAAATGGCCAGCACTACGTGGGTTTGTGATACACTGTTACAGTATCGTCACTCCTCGCTGGCGATCTCACAAGAACAACATTTGTGACAGAGAGAGCACTCTGTTGAGTAAACAGTGAGACAGGGGAACAGCACATCAGACGCCGTGTGTGCCGGCTCCCACACACCATACACGGAAATGGCCAGCTCTACGTGGGTTTCTGATACAATGTTACAGTATCGTCACTCCTCGCTGGCGATCTCACAAGAACAACATTTGTGACAGACAGAGCACTCTGTTGAGTAAACAGTGAGACAGGGGAACAGCACATCAGACGCCGTGTGTGCCGGCTCCCACACACCATACACGGAAATGGCCAGCACTACGTGGGTTTGTGATACACTGTTACAGTATCGTCACTCCTCGCTGGCGATCTCACAAGAACAACATTTGTGACAGAGAGAGCACTCTGTTGAGTAAACAGTGAGACAGGGGAACAGCACATCAGACGCCGTGTGTGCCGGCTCCCACACACCATACACGGAAACGGCCAGCACTACGTGGGTTTGTGATACACTGTTATAGTATCGTCACCTCTCGCTGGCGATCTTACAAGATCAACATATGTGACAGAGAGAGCACCTTGTTGAGTAAACAGTGAGACAGGGGAACAGCATATCAGACGCCGTTTGTGCCGGCTCCCACACACCATACACGGAAATGGCCAGCACTACGTGGGTTTTTGATACACTGTTACAGTATCGTCACTCCTCGCTGGCGATCTCACAAGAACAACATATGTGACAGAGAGAGCACTCTGTTGAGTAAACAGTGAGACAGGGGAACAGCACATCAGACGCCGTGTGTGCCGGCTCCCACACACCATACACGGAAATGGCCAGCACTACGTGGGTTTGTGATACACTGTTACAGTATCGTCACTCCTCGCTGGCGATCTCACAAGAACAACATATGTGACAGAGAGAGCACTCTGTTGAGTAAACAGTGAGACAGGGGAACAGCACATCAGACGCCGTGTGTGCCGGCTCCCACACACCATACACGGAAATGGCCAGCACTACGTGGGTTTGTGATACACTGTTACAGTATCGTCACTCCTCGCTGGCGTTCTCACAAGAACAACATATGTGACAGAGAGAGCACTCTGTTGAGTAAACAGTGAGACAGGGGAACAGGACATCAGACGCCGTGTGTGCCGGCTCCCACACACCATACACGGAAATGGCCAGCACTACTTGGGTTTGTGATACAATGTTACAGTATCGTCACTCCTCGCTGGCGATCTCACAAGAACAACATTTGTGACAGAGAGAGCACTCTGTTGAGTAAACAGTGAGACAGTTGAACAGCACATCAGACGCCGTGTGTGCCGGCTCCCACACACCATACACGGAAATGGCCAGCACTACGTGGGCTTGTGATACACTGTTACAGTATCGTCACTCCTCGCTGGCGTTCTCACAAGAACAACATTTGTGACAGAGAGAGCACTCTGTTGAGTAAACAGTGAGACAGGGGAACAGCACATCAGACGCCGTGTGTGCCGGCTCCCACACACCATACACGGAAATTGCCAGCACTACGTGTGTTTGTGATACACTGTTACAGTATCGTCACTCCTCGCTGGCGATCTCACAAGAACAACATTTGTGACAGAGAGAGCACTCTGTTGAGTAAACAGTGAGACAGGGGAACAGCACATCAGATGCCGTGTGTGCCGGCTCCCACACACCATACACGGAAATGACCAGCACTACGTGGGTTTGTGATACACTGTTACAGTATCGTCACTCCTCGCTGGCGATCTCACAAGAACAACATTTGTGACAGAGAGAGCACTCTGTTGAGTAAACAGTGAGACAGGGGAACAGCACATCAGACGCCGTGTGTGCCGGCTCCCACACACCATACACGGAAATGGACAGCACTACGTGGGTTTGTGATACACTGTTACAGTATCGTCACTCCTCGCTGGCGATCTCACAAGAACAACATTTGTGACAGAGAGAGCACTCTGTTGAGTAAACAGTGAGACAGGGGAACAGCACATCAGACGCCATGTGTGCCGGCTCCCACACACCATACACGGAAATGGCCAGCACTACGTGGGTTTGTGATACACTGTTACAGTATCGTCACTCCTCGCTGGCGATCTCACAAGAACAACATTTGTGACAGAGAGAGCACTCTGTTGAGTAAACAGTGAGACAGGGGAACAGCACATCAGACGCCGTGTGTGCCGGCTCCCACACACCATACACGGAAATGACCAGCACTACGTGGGTTTGTGATACACTGTTACAGTATCGTCACTCCTCGCTGGCGATCTCACAAGAACAACATTTGTGACAGAGAGAGCACTCTGTTGAGTAAACAGTGAGACAGGGGAACAGCACATCAGACGCCGTGTGTGCCGGCTCCCACACACCGTACACGGAAATGGCCAGCACTACGTGGGTTTGTGATACACTGTTACAGTATCGTCACTCCTCGCTGGCGATCTCACAAGAACAACATTTGTGACAGAGAGAGCACTCTGTTGAGTAAACAGTGAGACAGGGGAACAGCACATCAGACGCCGTGTGTGCCGGCTCCCACACACCATACACGGAAATGGCCAGCACTACGTGGGTTTTTGATACACTGTTACAGTATCGTCACTCCTCGCTGGCGATCTCACAAGAACAACATTTGTGACAGAGAGAGCACTCTGTTGAGTAAACAGTGAGACAGGGAAACAGCACATCAGACGCCGTGTGTGCCGGCTCCCACACACCATACACGGAAATGGCCAGCACTACGTGGGTTTTTGATACACTGTTACAGTATCGTCACTCCTCGCTGGCGATCTCACAAGAACAACATTTGTGACAGAGAGAGCACTCTGTTGAGTAAACAGTGAGACAGGGGAACAGCACATCAGACGCCGTGTGTGCCGGCTCCCACACACCATACACGGAAATGGCCAGCACTACGTGGGTTTGTGATACAATGTTACAGTATCGTCACTCCTCGCTGGCGATCTCACAAGAACAACATTTGTGACAGAGAGAGCACTCTGTTGAGTAAACAGTGAGACAGGGGAACAGCACATCAGACGCCGTGTGTACAGGCTCCCACACACCATACACGGAAATGGCCAGCACTACGTGGGTTTGTGATACACTGTTACAGTATCGTCACTCCTCGCTGGCGATCTCACAAGAACAACATTTGTGACAGAGAGAGCACTCTGTTGAGTAAACAGTGAGACAGGGGAACAGCACATCAGACGCCGTATGTGCCGGCTCCCACACACCATACACGGAAACGGCCAGCACTACGTGGGTTTGTGATACACTGTTATAGTATCGTCACTCCTCGCTGGCGATCTCACAAGATCAACTTATGTGACAGAGAGAGCACTCTGTTGAGTAAACAGTGAGACAGAGGAACAGCACATCAGACGCCGTTTGTGCCGGCTCCCACACACCATACACGGAAATGGCCAGCACTACGTGGGTTTTTGATACACTGTTACAGTATCGTCACTCATCACTGGCGATCTCACAAGAACAACATATGTGACAGAGAGAGCCCTCTGTTGAGTAAACAGTGAGACAGGGAAACAGCACATCAGACGCCGTGTGTGCCGGCTCCCACACACCATACACGGAAATGGCCAGCACTACGTGGGTTTGTGATACTCTGTTACAGTATCGTCACTCCTCGCTGGCGATCTCACAAGAACAACATATGTGACAGAGAGAGCACTCTGTTGAGTAAACAGTGAGACAGGGGAACAGCACATCAGACGCCGTGTGTGCCGGCTCCCACACACCATACACGGAAATGGCCAGCACTACGTGGGTTTGTGATACACTGTTACAGTATCGTCACTCCTCGCTGGCGTTCTCACAAGATCAACATATGTGACAGAGAGAGCACTCTGTTGAGTAAACAGTGAGACAGGGGAACAGCACATCAGACGCCGTGTGTGCCGGCTCCCACACACCATACACGGAAATGGCCAGCACTACTTGGGTTTGTGATACACTGTTACAGTATCGTCACTCCTCGCTGGCGATCTCACAAGAACAACATTTGTGACAGAGAGAGCACTCTGTTGAGTAAACAGTGAGACAGTTGAACAGCACATCAGACGCCGTGTGTGCCGGCTCCCACACACCATACACGGAAATGGCCAGCACTACGTGGGTTTGTGATACACTGTTACAGTATCGTCACTCCTCGCTGGCGTTCTCACAAGAACAACATTTGTGACAGAGAGAGCACTCTGTTGAGTAAACAGTGAGACAGGGGAACAGCACATCAGACGCCGTGTGTGCCGGCTCCCACACACCATACACGGAAATGGCCAGCACTACGTGGGTTTGTGATACACTGTTACAGTATCGTCACTCCTCGCTGGCGATCTCACAAGAACAACATTTGTGACAGAGAGAGCACTCTGTTGAGTAAACAGTGAGACAGGGGAACAGCACATCAGACGCCGTGTGTGCCGGCTCCCACACACCATACACGGAAATGACCAGCACTACGTGGGTTTGTGATACACTGTTACAGTATCGTCACTCCTCGCTGGCGATCTCACAAGAACAACATTTGTGACAGAGAGAGCACTCTGTTGAGTAAACAGTGAGACAGGGGAACAGCACATCAGACGCCGTTTGTGCCGGCTCCCACACACCATACACGGAAATGGCCAGCACTACGTGGGTTTGTGATACACTGTTACAGTATCGTCACTCCTCGCTGGCGATCTCACAAGAACAACATTTGGGACAGAGAGAGCACTCTGTTGAGTAAACAGTGAGACAGGGGAACAGCACATCAGACGCCGTGTGTGCCGGCTCCCACACACCATACACGGAAATGGCCAGCACTACGTGGGTTTTTGATACACTGTTACAGTATCGTCACTCCTCGCTGGCGATCTCACAAGAACAACATTTGTGACAAAAAGAGCACTCTGTTGAGTAAACAGTGAGACAGGGGAACAGCACATCAGACGCCGTGTGTGCCGGCTCCCACACACCATACACGGAAATGGCCAGCACTACGTGGGTTTTTGATACACTGTTACAGTATCGTCACTCCTCGCTGGCGATCTCACAAGAACAACATTTGTGACAGAGAGAGCACTCTGTTGAGTAAACAGTGAGACAGGGGAACAGCACATCAGACGCCGTGTGTGCCGGCTCCCACACACCATACACGGAAATGGCCAGCACTACTTGGTGTTTGTGATACACTGTTACAGTATCGTCACGCCTCGCTGTCGTTCTCACAAGAACAACATTTGTGACAGAGAGAGCACTCTGTTGAGTAAACAGTGAGACAGGGGAACAGCACATCAGACACCGTGTGTGCCAGCTCCCACACACCATACACGGAAATGGCCAGCACTACGTGGGTTTGTGATACACTGTTACAGTATCGTCACTCCTCGCTGGCGATCTCACAAGAACAACATTTGTGACAGAGAGAGCACTCTGTTGAGTAAACAGTGAGACAGGGGAACAGCACATCAGACGCCGTGTGTGCCGGCTCCCACACACCATACACGGAAATGGCCAGCACTACGTGGGTTTTTGATACACTGTTACAGTATCGTCACTCCTCGCTGGCGATCTCACAAGAACAACATTTGTGACAGAGAGAGCACTCTGTTGAGTAAACAGTGAGACAGGGAAACAGCACATCAGACGCCGTGTGTGCCGGCTCCCACACACCATACACGGAAATGGCCAGAACTACGTGGGTTTTTGATACACTGTTACAGTATCGTCACTCCTCGCTGGCGATCTCACAAGAACAACATTTGTGACAGAGAGAGCACTCTGTTGAGTAAACAGTGAGACAGGGGAACAGCACATCAGACGCCGTGTGTGCCGGCTCCCACACACCATACACGGAAATGGCCAGCACTACGTGGGTTTGTGATACAATGTTACAGTATCGTCACTCCTCGCTGGCGATCTCACAAGAACAACATTTGTGACAGAGAGAGCACTCTGTTGAGTAAACAGTGAGACAGGGGAACAGCACATCAGACGCCGTATGTGCCGGCTCCCACACACCATACACGGAAACGGCCAGCACTACGTGGGTTTGTGATACACTGTTATAGTATCGTCACTCCTCGCTGGCGATCTCACAAGATCAACTTATGTGACAGAGAGAGCACTCTGTTGAGTAAACAGTGAGACAGAGGAACAGCACATCAGACGCCGTTTGTGCCGGCTCCCACACACCATACACGGAAATGGCCAGCACTACGTGGGTTTTTGATACACTGTTACAGTATCGTCACTCATCACTGGCGATCTCACAAGAACAACATATGTGACAGAGAGAGCCCTCTGTTGAGTAAACAGTGAGACAGGGAAACAGCACATCAGACGCCGTGTGTGCCGGCTCCCACACACCATACACGGAAATGGCCAGCACTACGTGGGTTTGTGATACTCTGTTACAGTATCGTCACTCCTCGCTGGCGATCTCACAAGAACAACATATGTGACAGAGAGAGCACTCTGTTGAGTAAACAGTGAGACAGGGGAACAGCACATCAGACGCCGTGTGTGCCGGCTCCCACACACCATACACGGAAATGGCCAGCACTACGTGGGTTTGTGATACACTGTTACAGTATCGTCACTCCTCGCTGGCGTTCTCACAAGATCAACATATGTGACAGAGAGAGCACTCTGTTGAGTAAACAGTGAGACAGGGGAACAGCACATCAGACGCCGTGTGTGCCGGCTCCCACACACCATACACGGAAATGGCCAGCACTACTTGGGTTTGT
The DNA here is from genome assembly GCA_963675035.1 of Allygus modestus. Lineage (NCBI taxonomy): Eukaryota > Metazoa > Arthropoda > Insecta > Hemiptera > Cicadellidae > Allygus > Allygus modestus. Next base: position 134,231,374 of record OY776114.1, read on the forward strand.
GATACACTGTTACAGTATCGTCACTCCTCGCTGGCGATCTCACAAGAACAACATTTGTGACAGAGAGAGCACTCTGTTGAGTAAACAGTGAGACAGTTGAACAGCACATCAGACGCCGTGTGTGCCGGCTCCCACACACCATACACGGAAATGGCCAGCACTACGTGGGTTTGTGATACACTGTTACAGTATCGTCACTCCTCGCTGGCGTTCTCACAAGAACAACATTTGTGACAGAGAGAGCACTCTGTTGAGTAAACAGTGAGACAGGGGAACAGCACATCAGACGCCGTGTGTGCCGGCTCCCACACACCATACACGGAAATGGCCAGCACTACGTGGGTTTGTGATACACTGTTACAGTATCGTCACTCCTCGCTGGCGATCTCACAAGAACAACATTTGTGACAGAGAGAGCACTCTGTTGAGTAAACAGTGAGACAGGGGAACAGCACATCAGACGCCGTGTGTGCCGGCTCCCACACACCATACACGGAAATGACCAGCACTACGTGGGTTTGTGATACACTGTTACAGTATCGTCACTCCTCGCTGGCGATCTCACAAGAACAACATTTGTGACAGAGAGAGCACTCTGTTGAGTAAACAGTGAGACAGGGGAACAGCACATCAGACGCCGTTTGTGCCGGCTCCCACACACCATACACGGAAATGGCCAGCACTACGTGGGTTTGTGATACACTGTTACAGTATCGTCACTCCTCGCTGGCGATCTCACAAGAACAACATTTGGGACAGAGAGAGCACTCTGTTGAGTAAACAGTGAGACAGGGGAACAGCACATCAGACGCCGTGTGTGCCGGCTCCCACACACCATACACGGAAATGGCCAGCACTACGTGGGTTTTTGATACACTGTTACAGTATCGTCACTCCTCGCTGGCGATCTCACAAGAACAACATTTGTGACAAAAAGAGCACTCTGTTGAGTAAACAGTGAGACAGGGGAACAGCACATCAGACGCCGTGTGTGCCGGCTCCCACACACCATACACGGAAATGGCCAGCACTACGTGGGTTTTTGATACACTGTTACAGTATCGTCACTCCTCGCTGGCGATCTCACAAGAACAACATTTGTGACAGAGAGAGCACTCTGTTGAGTAAACAGTGAGACAGGGGAACAGCACATCAGACGCCGTGTGTGCCGGCTCCCACACACCATACACGGAAATGGCCAGCACTACGTGGGTTTGTGATACAATGTTACAGTATCGTCACTCCTCGCTGGCGATCTCACAAGAACAACATTTGTGACAGAGAGAGCACTCTGTTGAGTAAACAGTGAGACAGGGGAACAGCACATCAGACGCCGTGTGTGCCGGCTCCCACACACTATACACGGAAATGGCCAGCACTACGTGGGTTTGTGATACACTGTTACAGTATCGTCACTCCTCGCTGGCGATCTCACAAGAACAACATATGTGACAGAGAGAGCACTCTGTTAAGTAAACAGTGAGACAGGGGAACAGCACATCAGACGCCGTGTGTGCCGGCTCCCACACACCATACACGGAAATGGCCAGCACTACTTGGTGTTTGTGATACACTGTTACAGTATCGTCACGCCTCGCTGTCGTTCTCACAAGAACAACATTTGTGACAGAGAGAGCACTCTGTTGAGTAAACAGTGAGACAGGGGAACAGCACATCAGACACCGTGTGTGCCAGCTCCCACACACCATACACGGAAATGGCCAGCACTACGTGGGTTTGTGATACACTGTTACAGTATCGTCACTCCTCGCTGGCGATCTCACAAGAACAACATTTGTGACAGAGAGAGCACTCTGTTGAGTAAACAGTGAGACAGGGGAACAGCACATCAGACGCCGTGTGTGCCGGCTCCCACACACCATACACGGAAATGGCCAGCACTACGTGGGTTTTTGATACACTGTTACAGTATCGTCACTCCTCGCTGGCGATCTCACAAGAACAACATTTGTGACAGAGAGAGCACTCTGTTGAGTAAACAGTGAGACAGGGAAACAGCACATCAGACGCCGTGTGTGCCGGCTCCCACACACCATACACGGAAATGGCCAGAACTACGTGGGTTTTTGATACACTGTTACAGTATCGTCACTCCTCGCTGGCGATCTCACAAGAACAACATTTGTGACAGAGAGAGCACTCTGTTGAGTAAACAGTGAGACAGGGGAACAGCACATCAGACGCCGTGTGTGCCGGCTCCCACACACCATACACGGAAATGGCCAGCACTACGTGGGTTTGTGATACAATGTTACAGTATCGTCACTCCTCGCTGGCGATCTCACAAGAACAACATTTGTGACAGAGAGAGCACTCTGTTGAGTAAACAGTGAGACAGGGGAACAGCACATCAGACGCCGTGTGTACCGGCTCCCACACACCATACACGGAAATGGCCAGCACTACGTGGGTTTGTGATACACTGTTACAGTATCGTCACTCCTCGCTGGCGATCTCACAAGAACAACATTTGTGACAGAGAGAGCACTCTGTTGAGTAAACAGTGAGACAGGGGAACAGCACATCAGACGCCGTATGTGCCGGCTCCCACACACCATACACGGAAACGGCCAGCACTACGTGGGTTTGTGATACACTGTTATAGTATCGTCACACCTCGCTGGCGATCTCACAAGATCAACTTATGTGACAGAGAGAGCACTCTGTTGAGTAAACAGTGAGACAGAGGAACAGCACATCAGACGCCGTTTGTGCCGGCTCCCACACACCATACACGGAAATGGCCAGCACTACGTGGGTTTTTGATACACTGTTACAGTATCGTCACTCATCACTGGCGATCTCACAAGAACAACATATGTGACAGAGAGAGCCCTCTGTTGAGTAAACAGTGAGACAGGGGAATAGCACATCAGACGCCGTGTGTGCCGGCTCCCACACACCATACACGGAAATGGCCAGCACTACGTGGGTTTGTGATACTCTGTTACAGTATCGTCACTCCTCGCTGGCGATCTCACAAGAACAACATATGTGACAGAGAGAGCACTCTGTTGATTAAACAGTGAGACAGGGGAACAGCACATCAGACGCCGTGTGTGCCGGCTCCCACACACCATACACGGAAATGGCCAGCACTACGTGGGTTTGTGATACACTGTTACAGTATCGTCACTCCTCGCTGGCGTTCTCACAAGATCAACATATGTGACAGAGAGAGCACTCTGTTGAGTAAACAGTGAGACAGGGGAACAGCACATCAGACGCCGTGTGTGCCGGCTCCCACACACCATACACGGAAATGGCCAGCACTACTTGGGTTTGTGATACACTGTTACAGTATCGTCACTCCTCGCTGGCGATCTCACAAGAACAACATTTGTGACAGAGAGAGCACTCTGTTGAGTAAACAGTGAGACAGTTGAACAGCATATCAGACGCCGTGTGTGCCGGCTCCCACACACCATACACGGAAATGGCCAGCCCTACGTGGGTTTGTGATACACTGTTACAGTATCGTCACTCCTCGCTGGCGATCTCACAAGAACAACATTTGTGACAGAGAGAGCACTCTGTTGAGTAAACAGTGAGACAGGGGAACAGCACATCAGACGCCGTGTGTGCCGGCTCCCACACACCATACACGGAAATGACCAGCACTACGTGGGTTTGTGATACACTGTTACAGTATCGTCACTCCTCGCTGGCGATCTCACAAGAACAACATTTGTGACAGAGAGAGCACTCTGTTGAGTAAACAGTGAGACAGGGGAACAGCACATCAGACGCCGTTTGTGCCGGCTCCCACACACCATACACGGAAATGGCCAGCACTACGTGGGTTTGTGATACACTGTTACAGTATCGTCACTCCTCGCTGGCGATCTCACAAGAACAACATTTGTGACAGAGAGAGCACTCTGTTGAGTAAACAGTGAGACAGGGGAACAGCACATCAGACGCCGTTTGTGCCGGCTCCCACACACCATACACGGAAATGGCCAGCACTACGTGGGTTTGTGATACACTGTTACAGTATCGTCACTCCTCGCTGGCGATCTCACAAGAACAACATTTGGGACAGAGAGAGCACTCTGTTGAGTAAACAGTGAGACAGGGGAACAGCACATCAGACGCCGTGTGTGCCGGCTCCCACACACCATACACGGAAATGGCCAGCACTACGTGGGTTTTTGATACACTGTTACAGTATCGTCACTCCTCGCTGGCGATCTCACAAGAACAACATTTGTGACAAATAGAGCACTCTGTTGAGTAAACAGTGAGACAGGGGAACAGCACATCAGACGCCGTGTGTGCCGGCTCCCACACACCATACACGGAAATGGCCAGCACTACGTGGGTTTTTGATACACTGTTACAGTATCGTCACTCCTCGCTGGCGATCTCACAAGAACAACATTTGTGACAGAGAGAGCACTCTGTTGAGTAAACAGTGAGACAGGGGAACAGCACATCAGACGCCGTGTGTGCCGGCTCCCACACACCATACACGGAAATGGCCAGCACTACGTGGGTTTGTGATACAATGTTACAGTATCGTCACTCCTCGCTGGCGATCTCACAAGAACAACATTTGTGACAGAGAGAGCACTCTGTTGAGTAAACAGTGAGACAGGGGAACAGCACATCAGACGCCGTGTGTGCCGGCTCCCACACACCATACACGGAAATGGCCAGCACTACGTGGGTTTGTGATACACTGTTACAGTATCGTCACTCCTCGCTGGCGATCTCACAAGAACAACATATGTGACAGAGAGAGCACTCTGTTAAGTAAACAGTGAGACAGGGGAACAGCACATCAGACGCCGTGTGTGCCGGCTCCCACACACCATACACGGAAATGGCCAGCACTACTTGGTGTTTGTAATACACTGTTACAGTATCGTCACGCCTCGCTGTCGTTCTCACAAGAACAACATTTGTGACAGAGAGAGCACTCTGTTGAGTAAACAGTGAGACAGGGGAACAGCACATCAGACACCGTGTGTGCCGGCTCCCACACACCATACACGTAAATGGCCAGCACTACGTGGGTTTGTGATACACTGTTACAGTATCGTCACTCCTCGCTGGCGATCTCACAAGAACAACATTTGTGACAGAGAGAGCACTCTGTTGAGTAAACAGTGAGACAGGGGAACAGCACATCAGACGCCATGTGTGCCGGCTCCCACACACCATACACGGAAATGGCCAGCACTACGTGGGTTTGTGATACACTGTTACAGTATCGTCACTCCTCGCTGGCGATCTCACAAGAACAACATTTGTGACAGAGAGAGCACTCTGTTGAGTAAACAGTGAGACAGGGGAACAGCACATCAGACGCCGTGTGTGCAGGCTCCCACACACCATACACGGAAATGACCAGCACTACGTGGGTTTGTGATACACTGTTACAGTATCGTCACTCCTCGCTGGCGATCTCACAAGAACAACATTTGTGACAGAGAGAGCACTCTGTTGAGTAAACAGTGAGACAGGGGAACAGCACATCAGACGCCGTGTGTGCCGGCTCCCACACACCATACACGGAAATGGCCAGCACTACGTGGGTTTGTGATACACTGTTACAGTATCGTCACTCCTCGCTGGCGATCTCACAAGAACAACATTTGTGACAGAGAGAGCACTCTGTTGAGTAAACAGTGAGACAGGGGAACAGCACATCAGACGCCGTTTGTGCCGGCTCCCACACACCATACACGGAAATGGCCAGCACTACGTGGGTTTTTGATACACTGTTACAGTATCGTCACTCCTCACTGGCGATCTCACAAGAACAACATATGTGACAGAGAGAGCCCTCTGTTGAGTAAACAGTGAGACAGGGGAACAGCACATCAGACGCCGTGTGTGCCGGCTCCCACACACCATACACGGAAATGGCCAGCACTACTTGGGTTTGTGATACACTGTTACAGTATCGTCACTCCTCGCTGGCGATCTCACAAGAACAACATTTGTGACAGAGAGAGCACTCTGTTGAGTAAACAGTGAGACAGGGGAACAGCACATCAGACGCCGTGTGTGCCGGCTCCCACATACCATACACGGAAATGGCCAGCACTACGTGGGTTTGTGATACACTGTTACAGTATCGTCACTCCTCGCTGGCGATCTCACAAGAACAACATATGTGACAGAGAGAGCACTCTGTTGAGTAAACAGTGAGACAGGGGAACAGCACATCAGACGCCGTGTGTGCCAGCTCCCACACACCATACACGGAAATGGCCAGCACTACGTGGGTTTGTGATACACTGTTACAGTATCGTCACTCCTCGCTGGCGATCTCACAAGAACAACATATGTGACAGAGAGAGCACTCTGTTGAGTAAACAGTGAGACAGGGGAACAGCACATCAGACGCCGTGTGTGCTGGCTCTCACACACCATACACGGAAATGGCCAGCACTACGTGGGTTTATAACGTTGTGTTAGTAACATTCAGGAAAACATAAAACTAAACATGGAAATATTCATAAGGTTAAAATTGTCTTTTTATATAGTTATAACAAAGAAACAATATTAATAATACTTAATATGCTCTTCTGGCAGGAAATAGGACACAAGCAGAGACGCCATTTTTATTCAGTCATACTCTCATTTGGACTGAAAAGAAATAATATTATTTATTACCATTGATGACAATATGAGATGGGCAACGTCAAAAATGCAACACGATGCAGGCAAAGGTCTAAAACTAGCTTTAACATACCTACAAAGTTAAGAATCAGCTATCAGCTTATAGACAGATGCAACAAATGTTCAATTGATCATTAATTTACGGTATTAGAAAACTGAAACATAATTTCTCCCAACTTAATTTTAGCCCAACTTAAATGAATAAATCACTTTTTACTTACTAACTTAGAATATAAAGTATGGTAGATTGTATATAAAACATTCTAAACAAGTTAGTTGATTAAAAAAAATCTACCAACATTCTTTTTTTGGAGGCACCTATATCTTTGCTACACACAGTGGTTTTAAGTGGGGAAACGCCCCCTCCCACCAAGGGTTAAGTGGCATCATAAATTTCTAATATCCTCTGTTGGTCAATGCTACCGTGACCTGCATATCTAGTTTAAACGAATTTGATCAGTAAAAAAGAGAGAAGTAGTAATTTTCGTAGTCCCAATATGAATAGCATTGTACAATGTACTGCGTTTAACGCAAAAGGAAAATTTAAACTTCCTCCGCAACCACTAATCATAGAACAATAAATCAAGATAATAAAGTATTTAATCTTTTGAACTCTTTTTAATGGTTATGTTAAACATATGTTTCCTTTATGAAAAATCAAAAACACAAAATTTTGGATATTTTAAGTCCTTTTTTTTCTGAACCCGAATTTTTCCAGGAATGCAGGAGGTGTCGTTTTGTTGGAAACGTAAAGTTCTACAAACCACTAAAGTTATATCAAAATCATTAGAGCTGTTTTTGAGAAATTTGGATGTTTAAATTTTTAACGGTTTTTGGGGGATAATAACTCTTAAAAATTCAAAATTTTAAAAAGATTTAATCGTCGAGTTATCGTAGGATCAGTACCTACATAACACATTCCATCAAAATCGACAACTGTCTCTAGCTGTGTTCACATTCACACAGACAAACATACACACACACGCACAACTTCTTTATTAGTATAGATTGTTTGTTTTAATAGCGAACTAGCTGGTACCTGGCGCAACTTATTTCGCTTGTTTTTTTCTCCCTACAATCAATGCCAGTTTCTTTTTCCATTGGTAAAAGTATTGTTACCATGAAAACTTAAATTAAATCAGTACTCTATAAGATTAACATTGAAAGTTTCAAAGTCCAGCGGGGCGAACCCCTAAGGTCCTAGGACCTTTATTAGTGGCTAGAAACATTTATTAGTTTAACCTGAATTGCCATGTAAAGTTTCATCGCAATCGGACTAGCGGTATAAGACCGCTAAAGGAAAATAGACAAACATTCGTTTTTACATAGAGATAAATTCTTCATAATAACATTTTGTCTTGATTCTTTTTAATTAATTTATTTCAATGACAAATATTTTTAAACAAGAAAAATTCACCACAGTTTTTTTGTTAAGTTAAATTAGTGAAAAATAAATTCAGAGCCTGTCGTCAGATTAGTTTTATATTCAGTAAAATTTAAAACTGTGGGCCAAAATAACGATTGCAGTATTTTGTTTTAAATCACTTTTTTGACTTTATGCATCCTTTAGAACATTTTACTTTTTGAGTATTTGAGAAATTTATATTATTGTTAATTTTTATGTTTTATGATGTAAATTAAAAACATTTCTCACTAAAACTTTTCTAAAAGCATCAAATACTGTAAACCAACATCTTTTTATATATTTAGCTACAGGTTAAAGAAAAGGAAACGAACTATATTTTCTGTTTTAAAAATTCGTCCATTTTATTTACCAGGCATTAACACATTTGTCAGTAAGCGTTTTCAGGTTTCCGGTAATGCATTCCTCGTCTCTTCATTATCATCTTTCAGACGGTTGATCTGGTAGTCCTGCAAACGTCCTTGCTGGGCAATGTCTTTAGATGTCTGAAGTAGGCAATGTCTTTTCAAGTCAGGGTCACATCATCTAGATGTGTGACGTTAAAGGATCGGTGGAAAGTGATCGGTAAGCGGCTGCTTGGGTGTCTCTTGCATTTTCATCCGAATCTTGTATTGGTATTATCCATCTATCATAGTAGGAAGTCTTCCTCCACCGCCCTCTGTGAGGTGGGTGTTGGAACTTTTTATGTTTTTTCATCGGTTTTCCATTTTATCAAATATTTCACAATTTTCCCCATTCCTAACCCCCCGCTAAGAGAAGATTGTCCTAAGTAGTTGAGTGCGGTAGGACGGGAGAGGGTACAACGACCCGGCTGTTCTGCAAGGGTCCTTATTAATAAAGGCGGTGGACCATGCCCACCGGGCGAACTGTTCGTCGGCCAAGCCAGAAGGTCTGCTGGACCCAGAGGACCCAACAGAACTCCCGCCCGGCAGACCCCTCCAGAAGAGATCAAGAGCCGGCCCACCCAGCCCCAGGCCGACCAACAAACTCCTACTTATACCAACCTTACCAATAGCTATTCCCAAAAAATGTTACATATATATAATTGATCAGACAAAATGTAATTGTTCTAGCTGTGCGTTTGAGATGCACAAGAACAAGTGACACGGTATCTATGGGAACAGATTATTTTTTTATTGTTGTTTTATTTAACAACTAGCTCTGTATCCGTTATTTGTAAGGGTTGCTTGTCCAAATAATGAATGAATTAAACACACACAGCACGCTAACATGAAGGGAGTAAATTTCAACATAACAAACTTAAAAGAAGAAAGAGAACTGCGTTAAGACATAGACTGATTCCAGTTTGTATTGAAATCTGAAAATATTTAATTTGTTGGCTGTTCTGATGCTTATATAAGGTTCTATTTACCTGCTACGCTCGGCAAACAATGTTTTACATTATAAGGTTAGGAGAAGGTCCAATCAGGATAGAAAGTAGGTGTGGGGATACCGGGAATGATTAAACTACACCAACATATGAATAACAACACTTTTTAATGTAAAATCCCCATTACATGTGTGGTCAGTAAATAACATTACATTACATATTACATTCAATAACTCAGTAAATATTTGTGCTAGAATGATAAGAGAAGGACTTAAAACCTTTCCCTCAATAATCCCCATCTTTGTACATGCATTACTTTTACATCCGGGGATTTTCTGACCCTTTTTGGGCCCAAAAACCGAAAATTTAAAAACTTAAAATCCCCCAGAAAAGAGAGTTATAGTTTTCAGATTGTTTTTCCCAACAAACTTGACCAACTGATTATTTAAACTAATGCGCTATCAGATTTGAAATAAATCGGACAAAAAAGCAACCACTAGGTGCAAAAAGACACACACACACACACACACACACACACACACACACACACACACGCACAGGGAGAGACAGATATCACGTAAATATCACTTTTATCGGTTCAGGGAGCAGCAAAACAAATATTTCCACTAACAACTCAAATTCGAAAGTTTTGACGAAAACAATACTTTCTCCTATTTACACCAACCTATACTATGTATAGAGGAAGAGAGTAAAAATCGCATTTAAACTATTGATATTTACATCTAAAATTGCGTTAATTTGTGACGACTTTCTCGAAAAAGAAACAAAATATATTTTCTTTAAGCCAAGAGAAAGCCGTCTCAGACCTAGCCAGCGGATTTGCTCGAGTCTGGCGTGCTGGGTCTGTCCAGGGTTCTTTTAAATGAAATTTAGTCAAGGTACAGATTTAGATTAATAAAATAAAAAAATAAAATATATTTGTAACTTAAAATCAGGTGCGAACTCAGTACCGGCAAAAACAACGATACTGTACCATCTTCATCACTCACACATGCAGGAATTGCCAATTAAATTAAAACAAATTGAAATATATACAAAAAAGTAATTTAGAAGGAGGAAGTTTAACTCAACTAACGTAAACACGCGTTAGAACTCCAGATACCTACTAAGGTTTTTAATATAAACCCTAGTCCAACCAACCACTACTGGAGGAATATGTTTGTTAAGACCTGTCATGACGTGCCTGTGACACCCAAGCAGAAAGGTCACCTCGTCGGCTCACAACTGGCGGTTTTGACAACACAAATCCCAATTGTTAGTACAGCTAAATATCTCGAAATAAATCTAATCAATACTAAACTCTAAACACCCCGCACAGAATTTGTATTGGGATTGGGAGTTGGATAATTTAAAACGTGCGATACGGCAAAGTCAATATCCTGAATAAAGCCAAGTGCGATATGGAACTAATAATTTTACCAAAAGAAATACAATTCACGAATCAAAATGTTATACTGTTAAATTTAATGACAATATAAGGGAGCGCAGGTCTTACCTGTAATCACAGTTAATGGTAGTATGCACTATAACACTGGGTATCTCCACTAGAAACCGATCTGTCCGCACCAAACGTAAGGAAAGAATGAGCCCCTCGTTAATAAGATAATTCTATGCCTAATTAAGACAGCTTATATTCCTTGTGTAGCGAATTTATACCCCCCTCAAATTTTGGCTCGTTATAAATTGTAAAATCGAATTCTTTAATAGCAAATTATTTACACAGTTTTCAAATTTGTTAAATATAATTTTTTTCTGAAATAGGCTATTTGATAAACAATTTAATATAATTGATATCAAGAGAGTTTCCCGTTAAAATAAATCGGTGCTGTGGGACATCTAATCTTTGGCTGTTTCTAGTGTCTGTATGTGTGTGTGTTTATGTGTTGACTGTTGTAGTGATGTTGGATTGTCTTGTGTCATATTTTATACCGTCTTATATGTGAGTACAGTATATGAGTAAATATATTTTGAATTTTATTCATTGTAAGACATTTTTAGTTACATCGCGTGATATAATATCGAAAAATTATAAACAAATATTAACTCAGGACCCAGTTCAATGGTTTTTATCCATAAATGTTATTTATTATTCCAATATTCTTGATCAACATACATATAATTGTTACACAGAAGATAAATAATGCACAGTAGTGTGAAATCAATAGCATGACATCTTTTCATGTGACGAAATCCTAATGAATTAGTAATAAAAAACACCGTTAATAAATAAACCCTTACATTAATAAGGACAATACATAAATTAGTACAAGTATTATTTTCTACCTGTTACGCATTTATTGCTAAGTCGTCATCCACTACTTCAGTTGTTTAGCATATTAGCTATGTTCTTTGTACTTCTTGTTACTGGGTATTTTTGTTGTTTATGACCGTTTATAAATAAATAAGTACAAAAAGTAGCGAAGAATATATTACAATTCATAAGAGCACCTAAAGCCTCTTCTTATGTTCTAATTTTCTTTCGTCTTGAGAAGTTCTATTATAACTCCAAAGTTGGAGCTTCAGGAAGACTACAGATTAAGAAAAGTTAGCGGAAGGATGTTATCAACGCCGACCCGTGATCAGACGCGCAACTTTGGTAATTCATCATCGGCGGACGTGCGCCACCGGAAAAAGAGGTTCTCCGTGTTCTTTGTTTGCATAGAAACTATGTTGTTTTGAAAATTTGCTTCCATACCATCCAAGTTGTTTACATTGTATGCATGGCCACAATATTACTTTTTTAATATTATTACTTCTATATGGATGTTATTGCATTGACAATTGGTAGTTGTAATGACAGTGTAATAATAGTATACATCTCACATTTCTGCTAACGAAATGGTTTTGAACCATAGCTAAAGTTCAGGAGTTAGGGAATTAGAATTTTATAATTTTAATGTTTACGTTAGGTAATCTTAGTTTATCAACAAATTTTACGTTTTATTTGATGTACAGGTCTTATTAAACATTTTTCAAAACAATACAATTTATTTTTAATCACTAGTAAGTTTTTTTCTGTTAAAAAAATGTATATGATAATACAATATTTTCTTTGATAAGAAGAAGGGGTGTTTTAGACATGGTTTAATAGTTCAAGGAACTCTAAGGAAAACTATAGTAAATTTCAGGTGGGAAATTCCATAGCAATTTATTGGAAAACAATTGTTGTTATAAAGTGGCATATTGTCAATGATTGTCTTTTTGCAGCTAAGCTAAACTATTAGGTTCAAAATCTAAATGAAAAACTGCTTTTTACCAACAAAACATGAACTGATCTAAATAACTATCATAATTATATTTTCCGTATATTATTGTAAATATATTTTCAGTAATATTTCAATTAATTTCATCAAAACGAGTTTTATTTAATACTCCTATTGACATTAATTTATATCTATATAACCGAAAAAATATGATTACATAAATATAATAGCTTCATAAACAAATATTGTAATTGTTATGTATAGCGTTGAGTGAAGATTGGTAGTAAAAGCATAAAAAGTGAGCATTTTATACTTATATCATTGATTATGTAGAGAATAGATTAATCAAGCTTTCGGAAATATATACTCTGTTTACATAATCAATGATAATATTATCTATATGTACTAATCAAATTCAATGTATGCATGTGTTTAATGGTTCATATACCATTCATCTGATTGTGAAGAAACTTTGCATGATAACTAACGATAATCCTTTAATGTTTTCTAACCGTTATTCAAAGTCCTAAACCTTAGGGCTCCACCCCATTGGGTCTTAAATTCGCCATGCTAATCTAACGAGAATCGGAATTTAATAAACCTTTTATGCTTGAATTTGGCAGAAACATATATAATATAACAACATCAAGCATAAACCTGTTCATATGTTTGTGATCCGTCTTTACTGACCGTAAAATTAGATGTTAACCAAGAGTAGATATTTTTCTTAAATTTGGTAGTACCATTAACTTTAAATATAACAATGTATGGTTATAATAATATATATAATAGTTATATTTATCGTCAATGGTAGTACGTTAGCTGATTGCTCATGTATAGATATACTCCTCATCAAAAAAAGTAATTAGGGCTCCACTCTACTGGCTTTTAATATAACTGGGTCAACCAGTACATACCGACTATTAATCCAATTTAATTGAAATTTGGGAGAAAATGGATAATACGCAATAATCAAACATTGGTAAAATCCCTTCCCGAAATTCACTTTTGACCTGAAGTTAGGTAGGATAATAGCTTATGTTTTTATATCAAAAGTACTCCTATTCTTTGCCAAAATATTATTTAGAACTCCGCCCTGCTGGCCTTTTAATTTGAATGTTTCATCAAACATCGACTACTATTGAATCGTTATAGCTTAAATTGGTAGAACGATTGATAATACACCAAAATCAAACATGGACGCAATTTCGAAAATCATTTGGTACTCTACCCAACTGGGATTCAGAGTTAAACATTTATAAAACTTTAGGTGCCTATCCCTATAATTTTAAAACTAAAATGGGGTAGAGAGATGATTTATACATGATAATCAAACCTTGACCGGAAATACGCTACATTTCGTCTTACTACAGCCGTGGCTAATGCATCTTCTTCTCCTCCAATATATATAATATAAATACGACGAAATATTACTTTCTGGTTCATCAAGAAGTCTCAGGAACCATTGAAGGGATTGAAATGGAATTTTAAAGATAATTACAGAACCGTATTAATTAAATAAATATTTATTAAGGTGCTAATTTAAGTGCGTGGAGTGAAAATGTTATCTGATCACGAGTGAAGCCGCGGGTAACAGCTATTAATATAATAAAACTGATTCTAAGCCATGTAAAATTTGGGGTTTAAGTCTCTGGGTAGTACTGATTGTTCCAATACAAGTCGAGTATATTATAACTAGTGAATCAAATGAACCGCGATAATATGTTGTTTAAAAAGAACTGATGGAGTTTTAGAATGGGTATTCATAGAAGTAGAAACATTTGGCTGTTGGTAAAGTAGATATGCTATATCTCATTCCCCTCGTAGACACAATAAGAACACAATAATGGTGGGACGATATAGACCATAAGGGTTTAGCTCAGGTACTTTAGGCTGGACAAAGACAAGATCACCTTAGGCTTGGAATATCAGCTTATCAGCTTCCTCATTTGATCGTAGCTTGTTGGATCTTTGATCATGTTAACAGAATTGTAAAGTGAAGCTTATAAAGCCCGATTAATACGTATTATAAATTAGGTCACACAGCGGACTACTCCACTGCACTGGATAGATTGGTAGATACCCTTTTATGTAGACTTAAAATCATTTGATTCATCATAGCATAGTAACCACACTAGGTGGCTCCCTTGTATGATTCTAAAAAAATATAATTATTTATAGGATTACTATTATCATGTTTAATATACAAATTTATATTTTGAATAGTTTTTCTACAATCTTTATCCATAAACTGTGTCAATCACCTATAAGATTTACATCAGTAGCGAATAAATACGTTAAATATATTTTATTTTATTCTATTTTACCAAGGATGAATTTTATGTATCGTCCTTTTTAGTCCTTCTACATGGTGGAGATAGTTTAAAGGTAAAATATGCCTAAATAGTTCAAATATAAATTTCCAAAGGGAAAACACAAAACCAATCATTGATCGTGAATTATAACTTTAAGCTTCGTAACGTCCAATATATTCTACTTTTACGTCTTCGTAGACTATTTTAGTGGAAACAGATGAAAGAGTAAACGTTCAAAAATATTGTCCGCTATTATTTTATCAGGTGACAAAACCATCTCGCTCATAATTTTCATAATAATTTTGGATATTAAAATATTATTACAATACTTAATGGTGTTGATGAAAATGTTGCAAAATGATTTATTAAAGAATAAAACAATTTAATTTTAGTGGCATAATAATAATACGTATATCTTGTTATGTTTTAATCTAGATCTGGTTCTAACCTTTACCGATTGAGAGATAATTGAATGCATTACTATTTAATTTGTTATTTACTCCGACTTACCACCTGCTCTCAGCAAATGTATATTTAATAAGGGACTTAATAGGAAATATAAATATAAAGTGACTTAGCAGGGGGTCTGACGTCAGGCGGTGATGTTATATTACGCAGGAATCGCTCTTGTTTGAATGCATTTTCTGTTCCACTTCTGAGTTAATCGAAAATGATGTAATTAAATATATTCCAGCTGAATTATTTACCATACTTTTTCATTAGTAAAAAAATATATACACGATGACATCATGAATGAAATTTAGTGAAACATAACTGTTCAGCTGCGATTGATTTAAATGTAATTCTTACTACTAATGAAATCTCAAAAACGTGTACTTTATAAATGAGAAGTTTAAAAGCTGACATTCTTAGATCATGAGTATGCATGGAAAACTTAAAACGTTAGTTAATTCTGCATTCTTTAGTAATCATGTTGCAGTAATAAGCTTTAACGGCTAATAACTATATTTTAGTTAGTATGTTGTATGCAATTCTAAGTTTGAATAAGAATCGTCTTTAAAAAAATCTCCAATCCATTAGTTAAACTTGATACCCATTTTTAAATGCAATGGTGGTTTCTAAATATAAGGGGTTCTCCAATATTTATAGACTTTTGAAACATGTGTAGGCTATTTAATAAAATATTTTTGATTGAAAGTTGAATTGAATGGAATGGAGTTCACAATTAATACACTCTAATAGTGTGCCGTATATTTTCCATTACATTAAATTCATTCCAAAACCAACATTACTTAAGTATTTGTCATAGTTTTGCTTAATTAATGTAATGTTGTAAATTAACAATTGTTATTTAAATTAGATAAATAATAATGAAAAAGTAATATTTACACTCCAGACCGTTTAACACATGTGTAGTCCACCACTGTAGATATTAAAAAGTGTATTGCAAAATTAAGTTAACATGATTTTAATTTATATAAACAAAATTAAAAATATTAGTACAGCCACCAAAACATCAATTGTTTGAGTGATACTGTTTTTTATTTATATGTAAATAAGATAATAATTAACAGAGGCTGATATGTGTTCAACAAGCAAGCTAAGTACATTTCTGAAAGTTATACAAATTATGATGGTGGTAGGGAGGGAGTGGAAAAATCTATATACAACCCAAATCGAAAGCAACGTGTAGAATATAGATTAGGGAAAGTTTCCGGAAGGATGTCATTAACGCTGACCCAAGATCAGACGTGAACTTTGGTAATTCATCATCCTCCATCGAGCACCACCAGAACACAGCTCCCCTTCAACGTCTTGTATTTGTACATAGCATTTTGGTTTTTAAAGTATTTGACATTATAGGGATATTTCTGTAACTCATTTAAATTTCACGGAATATCAGAATAATAAAAATGTAATATGGTTACAGATAAAACTATTACTATCATCATTAATCAAGTAATATAATGCTTATTATGATATTGCACACTTTTCTCCTAAAGCTTAAGGAACCAGGAATAGGTAGGGATGGCTTAAGTGCAGAGCTTTGGGATGATGGAGAGCCACCTTTTAATACTGGTTATTATGCTGCAACAAATTTACACTAATTGAAAAGTGATTTATAATAACTAAAATTAACAAATTGGTAATTAAGAGATTTTATTATCCCTGATTTTTTATCGAGGCTCATTTATTCACACTCAAACTGTCAATCGTACAAAGATACAATTGTAAGTAACTAGCTGAAAGGCTTAGAGAAACAAAATATTCAGAATCAATTAGTGTATAATAAAAATAGATTTAGAGGTAAAATAAGCATACCAATATTTAATACAATTTCTCTGGCCTTTCAAAGAAATATCACTAGTATTTTGGGTTTTTCTTATGTCTTCCGAGGATTGGGCAAAAATAAATAACAAAAATAATAATATTTGATTTCAGACAAAATGGTAAATTTGTTATCTTTGTTTTTTTATCATTGACACACTCTTATAACAAGTCAAAAGTGAATATCAATTTAATATTAAATCCCCTTATTAAATGTAAAAGGCGTCATTGGCTTGACAAAAAGGCAAAACACATTTAGTATAATTAGCTAATGAGATAAACTATTATAATTAAAAAATATTTTACTTAAAGATTTACTTGAAGTAACTCATCCTTGTTTTAAATGTTTTTATTTTCTTATATTACTTATCAGAGCGAGTTAAATGTAAAAACCGAATGCCAACATGAAACAGAGTAAACACAGAGGAAACACATATTTAGTGTCAAGTCAAAGCATGAGTGAGTCGGCGAGCTGAGTACACACGAACATGTGTCAACTGTGAGGACAATTTTCAAAGTGTTTATCTTGGTTACATACTGCATTAATTAGTGACTTACCACATGAAATAAAATACAGGATGTGATAAAAAAATTCTTTCAACATGTATGCTCAATTTATATTAACATGTACACTCACACAAATAGAAACTCTAATGTCACTTCGTAAATATATGAACAGGATGTCAACGAAGTTCCGGAACGGCCTTCTGTTTGTTTTGATGCCACAATAAGTAAAAGAATCCTCGCACAACAGTCCTATTACTAAAAATAGATTTCCTAAGCAACCGAAATGTTTTACATTGTCTCACAGAGGAGCCCGGCAAGGAGTTAAAAACAAACCAAAAGAAAACACAATATTGATGTGCCCAATTTTAGTACCTTTTTTTGTAATGCCAAAATAAATATGAACCATACAGCTTATGAGCTTTGTTGACAGCGTGCGTACAAGTTTATGAGACAGTAAATGTCGATTGTCCAAACATTTAATCATCTCACCAGGTGATGAAATCTTCTTCAATATTGTTTCCTCAGAACATAGTCTAAACTTTTTCTCCCTTGTTATAATAAGTGACTTGGTTGGTAAATATGACTTGATTAAATAAAACGACTTGGTCAATAAACGATCAGTAACTCACAACAATGACTAGGCTTATATTTAAGATATGTTTAATTGTTTATTACAATTATAAACGCTAACAATATGACATATATTTTATGATATAATTATATTATTGTAATGCTGTTTTATAATCTAACTGACATCCTAGGTGTATGCAAGTATGATAAAACTGTCTATTTCATTGTTACAATAGCTCATGACTTTAAATCTGACTGAGACGAATAATAAGTTAAAACAGCAGGAGATCGTATATGCTATTTTCTAGAGGTTCTGGGTTTGACATGTTTGACATGATATTGACAATGACGAGTACTTTTTCAGAATTTCAAAATGTTTTATTTCGTAGCCTTTGAATAAGAATTCATCGTATAGCTAGTCAAACGCATCCCAAGCATATAGTTGGAAAATATATTGCACCACGTTGACAATAACAATGTATATCATGTGTTAAGGTTACATCTTCACACGCGTCCTTTCTCCGTCACTTGTGATTCTTTATCAGTTTGTCTCAAACAATAATTTGAACATACAACCAACTTTTGATCGATAATCATTGATGAAGATGACGTAATGGAGCTGTGGAAACGACGACGTATTGTCCTTGTGTCTCGGGAGATTGATTATTTACCTTAGAACTACTGAGTTGTTCTCTTCAATCAGAACAATGTGTAATGGCCTAAATAAATAATAAATACTGTATTGTATTATAATACTGTTTTTGTACTATATAGTGACGGAAATACATTAGGTAAAATTCTCATGGGTTGTTTCGTAGCAAAGAGTACAAATTTAATTAAGTTAAAAATAGGTATCAATAAATGAGATTACCATCTACGGGAAATTTCCCGATTGAGTCCGTACGAAAGATTTTGCTCATTTTTTCAACATAATGTATTCTCACATTTTCGCTTAAGAACGATAATTCAAAACCCTTTTTAGCGAATTTCCGCTATGGGGAAGAATCTATTACCGTAGTCGGCATGGTAAGACCTAGGCTCGCGACCATTATAACTTTTCGTTTTGAGGTCCCCAGATGCCAAAAACATCATTCGTTCAATACTGTATATATGTGCCCGTAGGCACGATAACTTTCGTAAAAATGGTCCAATTTTGATTAAATTTGGTACAAACGTGTAAAACAACATTTATGACTTTAAGTTCGAAAACCAGATAGATCGCTTTAACCAAAGGGGTATTTTACGGCGGCTTTGTACCCTAAAAGTGGGTTTTTTGAATTTTCTACATATAAAATTGTAATAAATCTAATTTTAGTTTACACCATTGTATTTGGCTTTAAAAAATTTGGTGTTTTGATCATTTATCTACGTCAATTGATTACTAAGATATTGAAAGTGCTAAACTCAGTACGTTGTCCAATGTTATTCTTATAGAGAATAAGATAAATTAATTCTATATCTCGGTTATTTATAAACTTAACCGGACGAAACTTCGTATATAGCTTCATTTCGTTATGGTCTATTGATAATTGTTCAAAAAACAAAATTTTGAAGATGGTTCCCGTAGCAGCAAACCTGCGTACTCAGCGCCTATGTTATTCTTATGGAGAATAATAAAAAAGTTAAGCCTCCTTTAATTATGAACATAATATAACTTGGTATGTAGCTTCACCTAGTGGAGTTAAATTTATGTTTGTATAAAAAGCCATAATTCATGTTCCTTTTTGCAGCAAACCTGCGTACTCAGCTCCCCATTTTATTCTTATGGAGAATAATTAAAATTGTATAAATTGCTTATTTTTAAATGGATACGGATGAAACTTGGTATGTGGCTTCACCTGGTTGTGGTCTGTAGATATTTCCATTAAAACTTAATATGTTATGTTCCTTGCTGCAGCAAACGTGAGTACTCAATCCCCATATTATTCTTATGGAGAATAATTAAAATTTAATATACGGCTCATTTTTTAATATGTATCTATGAAACTTGGTAAGTGTCTGTATGTAGTATATATATATATATATATGCATTGGAAATTCGCTGAGGATGCAGGTTTGTTGCAACGGGGGTATTTTATAAGTATGAACAGCACTTATATCTCTATTTTAATACCATATACTCTAAACGAAGGTTAATAAATATGCACTACGATATATTTGCATGTGCTGTAGAATGTCTATTAGGTATTAAATTATTTTGCTGCGAATTAAGCCTCTTATAAAATATTAATGCAACAAATAAATTATGTGTTTCACGCGTTTTAAGGATGTAGGAATTTGTATTTTCTAAATTACGGGGTTTCCTCATGTAAATTAGACCTCATGTAAAGATTTCCAGATAACAATTTATAAGTTCCTCATTAAATTATTACTATATATTGTTATTTACAATTAAACATCATAGTTGTACATGTAACTATAACTTAACTATTTTATGTATCACGACCTTAGTTAATGGGATCATAAAATATGGATTTTTCAACAGCCTGAAAAAGGTTTAGGGAATTAATCTCATTGTATAAATTTAGTTTCACAGTTAATTAAGATAAAACCTCTATCAGCGTAATCGGTGGTTTATCGAGAATTCAAATAAATATATATGATTCAATTGCATGAGGTTTGCAAGCTGCCCGTAAGAATTAAATAATTGAAAGCGCGTCGGGTTCAGAACGCATTGGCAATGGGAGCGCCGTGCCGGGCCGCTAGGTTCCGATGACGTAGCCGCGACCGTGTGCTACTGCGCATCCACTTCGTGATCGCTACCGCCTTCTTATAGTTCCGTGGTCAGTCCTTACCTGTCGGCACATATTAACATAGTAAAATGCGTATATAGCACAACATTAAGGCAATGAAGGTCAGATATACCGCTATGTCATTATTAATTGAGATAAATAAGAGCCCGAGTTTTTCACATAACTCTGTGAAAGTAACAAACAGAATGACCACAATCTTGACTGAGCTGTATTACCCCAAGCTGTTTGAACATGTTGTATGATTATGTACAGAGATATCAACCGGGCTTGTTGATACTGCTCGGCCACCAAACATGCAATCTAGACTGAGCAAATGCAACACTGACCCCCCCACCCATCTCTTTTTTGCATCGGTTGAGTTAGAGAAGTGAATGTCCATAAATGCATACAGGACGTAATAATATATTTGCCAATGTACACACTGATTCTTCACTTCCAATGGTGAGGCAAATATTCAGAATAAAATATTCAACTTTTGGCTAGTTGAGTTGTACATCAAACTAAAGGTCCTTGATTGAAATACAATGCTTCAACTCTACCCTCTGTTGGGCCACTGAATTATAAACTAGAGCTGGTCAAAATTTGTGTTTACTATTTGCGAATCTTAAACCGTTGCGTTGTACAAGTACCAGCAAACATTAGTGACTTTGTTCAATACTTAATGGAATTATAATACGTCTTATATATTACATGATTAATATATTAAGTAATATAATACACGACATTTTTAATGCAATAAGGATTTAAAAGAAAAACCAGTTTTGAAGTAAATAATATTGAAGAAATACATACCAGCTGATAGGGAATGAAGTAATATAAATAGTGATGCCATCTTTTTAACTTGCCTTGATTTTATTAGAGACTTTTGGATCTTGTCAAATGCAGCAAGAGGGTTGGAAATACGTTGTATTAAATTTATTATTGATGAAATATTTTGCAGTTGCATAATATAGTTAAAAGGTAATTTTAAAATTCAATAATTTAGTGTTTTACCAATTTCTAATGGAGTATAGCTTTTTATACTACTCTGTTGATTATTTTATTTTAAGACTATTATCAGATTATCAGATTATCAGACTATAAACTATTATCAGATATTCACACCAATACTTTTCATTCAAGTGGGAATCAGAAGCATCAGTCTAATGGGTTATCTTTTAACTGCGAATTCTCTTCAAATACAGATAAATACTTTTCTATATATTAAGAAATTTCTTAGTAACACGAAATATGCGTATGAAGAACAATAATACAGATATAATTAACAACTTTTTGACAAGATTGTTGGTTGACGTTTTATAACCGAGATAAATATATGGATGCAGACATTACTATGTATTTTTATAACAGGTTTCTCAGATACAAAAAGGATTTGCCAATCCCAGAATATTGGATTGAGGCGTTTTGGGACTGAAATTGTTGTGGTGCTTCTCAGGGTATAGCGGCTCAAAGAAATCACCATCCCGGCCGATCCCTTCGATCAGTTTTTATGGGACTGTGTAAGTCCTGAGATATCTCAGTGAGGCTTGTTGCTCAGAAAAGTCTGATGCCCTCACAATTCTATAATAAACTGTCGGATTAAAATATCGTAGTAAAACTCAATTGGGTACTATAAAAATAAACTGTATGGTTTTGTTTTGCATTAGTTTTTTACATGTTATTGTTTAAACAATACAAGTGTGTATATAAGTGTGTAAAATGCTATTTACTTTAAAAAGTTCAAGCGCAGGTATTTTTACACACGTATTTTTCAAACATACATTTTTTCACTCGTAAACTATTGTTCGAGTCCTAAACAATACAAGCATTAAGGTTAAACTTCATCCTACTGCCTATGTGAATAAACGACATTATACATTATAAATCAACATTTGTTCATAAAACTGTATTTTATGAGTGGCTTTGAAGCTTCTGTACTTCACGCTATTATGATATGAACACTTTACTCTTGTACAGGCGTACAAAAGCACAATTTTTATTGTTTAAGCTGATTCTGTTTACATTTAAATATATTGTTTGGTTGTTCTGTAAACAATAGTTCGTAATTACTCTTTTATTTTTACTTTACAAAAACTCGAAGTGTTAAACGTAAACCTCATAAAAAGCGGTGTGTATTGTAAAGTGGTCTCATGCCTCTGGTGCAAAAGATGTAATCTGTAGTAATTTGTAGAAGTTATCTCACGGGATGACTAAACACGTACAGCATTTCGAACTGATAGCAGCATAGTTGATTGACACTCTATATGCACTGTATGTTGCCAGAGAATTTGTATATTACAAATTAAAAACACCCTTTTCGATCAGTACAATAAGTAAATATTTCCTGCGGATCTTTACTCATTGTAATAAAATTGTTTTCATTTATCGGTTTATCTGTAAAACTAAATCAGATATATCATTTATTTTAGTTCCTATTTTCAAAACTAAATCTTAATAACTAATGATTGCGAACTTACACTCTGTCGCTGTTAATCAGATTTGTACAATTCCACAAATAAATAATAAACTCGTATATTTGTATTTTATAACTGATGTATTTACAACGGAACCACGCAAACTACATCAAAACACCTTGCACCATACAACACTGTACTACGGTGAGCTATCATCTTATCACTATTACGAACGATTAAAGTAAAAATATTGTTACATAACAGTTAATATACTTCATTAGTTACAACATTAAACCTGTTTGTTAGGAGGGCAGAATAAGGAACATGTATAGGATGAGGTGGGGAGATTTCGAGCATAAATAAAACTTCCACTCATTACTGGAAGAGTAACGCCCTTCTGCTATCCGGTTTAACTTCACGTTAAACGGGGAGAGGATGAGGTGGAGAAGGTTCAGACATTACTAAAAAAGCTACTTACTACTGGAATGGTAACGCCCTTCTGTTATCTGTTTTAACTCCACAATAAACACATTACCTGCAGGGAAGAGTGGGGGAGGGGGAGGGGAAGAGAGAGAGAGAGAGAGAGAGAGAGAGAGAGAGAGAGAGAGAGAGAGAGAGAGAGAGAGAGAGAGAGAGAGAGAGAGAGAGAGAGAGAGAGAGAGAGAGAGAGAGAGAGAGAGAGAGAGAGAGAAATGAGATCCAACATAATGCACTGCTTAAACATTTTTTATCAAATATTTGGTCGAATTTCGACCATTGGGCGGTCTGTAGTCGTATTAAATGAAAATGGATTTAGGTAAAATTACGATGGTCATGGATCAAAATTTTCGAATTTTTCCACAACCTCTTAAACTATATCTTAACGTGTATCTCAGTTACATCGCCGTATCATTAATGGATAAACTGACCAGTGGATTAACAAGTATCCTACTTATTTTAAGTTTATCGTTTAGTAACGTTAGTTAAGGAATGATTTATTTATAAATACACTTATTTTTTACATTATGTCTTGTTTAAGCATGAGTTTTGAATAACATTAGGTTATATATTCGGATCTAATATGACAAAGAAAGTATTATAATAGTATCATTTCAAGACTAGTCGCGATGCTTAATACTATTTTGCAAAACCGCAACGGGATTTTACTATCATACAAATGTTTTTATTTGTAGTTGCCCTACTAGTAACTTTGTTTGTTTTCATCTTGATGTTGTAAATATCTGACTCCAATGTCAGCTAAATTGTTTAAGTTGTTTCCCAACCGGAGTAAAATGCATATTTATTTTCCATTGTACTACAAATAAAAACTATAAACACATACGGGTTTTAAGCTTGTTGTACACATATTAACTAAAACAAAAATTCATGTTAAATAATATATAACAGTTCTAAAGTTATATTACAGAATGAAATTTACATTTGTCTTCACTAATCACATAACTATTGTCACTCAGTTATATGCATACATAATTTTATGATTAGGTCTATCCAATCAGTGCTGACCGTATATGTCGGTGCATCACATTAGCATAGTAACGGATCAAACTCCCTCCCCATGGGATGCCGAGTTATGGATCCAATACATGCATATATTACCTTCAATTTGAATCCTGAAAGAGTATATTTTCTAATTAAATATTCCCATTAAAGGAGATTTTAAAGTAAAGATATTATGTGTTTTTGCAAAATCAATTATTACTAGTAATTATGTATGATCATATATTACCAGTCGTATCAGTACGCGATGGCCAAGACCTGTTCACTGGTCTACATACATTGCCTGGACAATCCTGACATCGATGAAAACTTTGTTCCACTGTCCGCGCTAGGTGTGCTGTAGGTGACACGGTCTGAAGATGTGTTGGGTGGAGGCAACTGTAACTGCGTGTCACGATAAGTCCATGGCATCCTATACTACTTAAAATGAAGATGAACTTAGACTGAGATGCTGGGTAGGTCTTAACAAATTGTGTCCGCCAGAAAGAAGCAAGCCCAGAGGGTATACGTCTAATGTAAGCCTAGACTAATTTAATGTGATAAAAGAATCCCAGTTAAATACAGAAAGATGAGAGGAGGGTTTTTAAAAGTAATAATGATGTACATCATAGCTATACGCTATTCCTATTGTGAGTCGTTGGCGTAGGGGTCAAGGCGTTGGGCTCTGGAACCATGGCAGCGGCCCTGTCGTCCGTCGGTTCGAATCCCAGTCCTGGCATGTAGTTTGTATAAGTACTGTACAACTCGTACTGTAAAGGCTCACCCCTTGCTTTGATGGATACGTTCCCTACACAGAACAATATTCTATGTAGACGTGCAAAGTATGGGGAAAAAGAGGCTACCAACCTCTTAAAAAAAATTAGGTAATGTAAAAACTACTCATTCAGAACGAGTATTTTCAGCTATAATTCAACTGTAATTGTGACTGGAACATGTTGTGATTTAATTTTTAGAACTAATAAATATTTGTAAGATTAATTGGAATAGTCGTTACTCTAATCTAAACTCAAACTGGTTATTGTCTCTCATTCATAATGTATGGCCTGTAGTGACAATGCATTACTAGTTAGTTAACGTACTGTAAACACATTAGAATAAAACAATAATGAGGAATGATCTTAACAGTCTAGTGACTTTTACGGTAGCAAGATAATTCGTGCGTTTCACTTAAGAGACAGAAGCAGCGGTCAGCCACAACAGTCGGGTACTGTGTGTCAACATGCGACCACTTGTTTTATTGAAGAGTTTCTAGAGGGAGGAAATAAGAGAAAACCATTCTAAATCATAGGATTTCATTCGAACTTAATGTGTATTTTGATGTTGTTAAGTCACTTGCGTATATTTATTGACTACAAAGTTACTTTTAATTAGTTAATTATTACTATAAAATGCTATGAATTTGATTTTAATCTAACATATGTTACTGTTAATATGATAGCCAATTTTGGCTGTGTTATATAGATTTTTTTTATACTTGTCTGTTACAAATACATTTTGTTTATAACTAATAAATTGTGAAGAAAAATCCGTAATTTGTATATTTTTAATCTTCATAATCTAGGGATTTTCTATTTGTTGTGTGTTTGACTAATATTTATCATTTAAAATCCTAACAACTCACCGATAATATTTCAAACATTCAGATAAATGACCCACCAAAGAGATATATTTGCGAAGGGAACAGTCTGCACACATTCCGCAATACTGGTAACAGTTTCCGCATGATATCAAACTCAAATTTCTTACGTCACAGTTCACTACCCCAAGTCCTATATAGTAATAGTCGCTTGTTGATTCGAATATATAGGGCTACGAATCCGTAGATAACTGGTAAAACATAAGACGGAAAATTAATCAGCCTGGTTATCTACTACGGTTGGTCCTAGTCATGCTATAGAACAATGGAAGATCAGTCTAAATGCCGAATAATCAACGTAACAACTTATTTTGGTCAGTAGCGGATGAAGAAGTAAAAAATATACTTTAATTTTATTATTATTTTTGGTTCCTCATAGAAGGTCATTTTGTGGGATGAGATTCTTATGATACAGAAGGTGTTACAATGTTATTTTACCAAAAAAATTTTGAAACAAATTTTGCTATCAAAGTATCCACCATCTTCTTTAACACTCTACCTTTTATCACAAATTGTTACTTTTTCAATTTGTTTGCAGTTATCGTAATTCAATTGAGAGTTTGTAAATTATGAAACAGATGTTTGTCGGTATTAATGAAGGCTTACGTAGTGGAATAATGTGATTGACTTTATTATCAAAATAAAGCGACTGTTGTGTACAACCCTGTGGGAGGAGACGAAAGTAAGAATATGAATTTCATAAAACATAAATTTGTCATCAGTCAGTAATGATTTTTTTTACAGGAAACGTTGATAAATTTAAAAATAACTAACGATCCTCAAAGGGTTTTCCACAATAAACTATAAGACTGAGGGTCACAATATACAAAGGAGACATTCAGAGGTGACCACGTGTGACCTCTCCCACACTCAACACCGATATAGGTCTTTGTACAGAGTGTTTGTAAAGAGAGACCGTCTTATTTTTTATTTTAAGGTGGACACATATTTTAAAATTGTATCGCACCCACAAAGCAAATGTTATTCTTTGACTGTTTATATTTTAAGCAAAACATATTGGGCGTACGATAATATCTTGTTAGAGAATCTACTCCCACCAAAATTGTAGCACTCCTTTTAATCAATATCTTAATTTCATTTAGGCGAAAGAAATTATCGAACTGTTTTGAATTACAGTATTTATTATTTGCTGTATCGTGATTAAAATGTTAAAGAGATACCAAATCGACGTTATTGTTTACCACTAAGTAACTATCTGACCATTTTTTGTAACTAGGGTCAAATAAAAAAAAAACTAAAAGTTTTTCAGACCTTGGGAAGGGGGGTTTATTGTGGTTTTAAATTTTCCCAAATATAGTTTTTGAATTTTTTATCCTACGATTAAAAAAAATATTTTGGTTTTGACCATGTTATAGATCTTAAAAAAATAATAATAATGTAGTATTTTAAATTATTAACCAAGGTTAAGTGGTTGCGGAGAAAATCCAAATAAACCTGCTCATAAAATCTCCCATATTAAACTTATGGGGAAAAGGTTTTTGGCTTTTTCTCTGTCCATTTGAATGTAAAATTCACATTTACTTATACCAATCAGTTCAGCTCCACACAGCAATCATTTTGGTCTTTAAATTGTAATTCTACGTCCAACCGTTTCAGATATATTAAAGTGCTAAACACAGTACGTTGTCCAATGTTATCCTTATGGAGAATAAATCAAATTTGACATCTCGATTATTTATAAATGGCTATTGATGAAACTTGGTATGTGGCTTCACGTAGTACTTGAATATAGATATTTGCACAAACGATTGTTTTTTGTTGATTATCCTTGTAGCAGCAAACCTGCACACTCAGCCCTAATGTTATTCTAAGGGAAATAAGTAAAGTTTTGTATCGCCCTTAATTATCAACATCCTATATAATAATAGCGTGTACAAGACAATGTGTAACCACCTATTCCAAGTGAACTACTAAACGTAGAGAGGCCAGGTTGGTGTCAAAAGATTTCCCTTAGGCCAAGGATGATAAAAAAATACGATATCCTAAATTTACTCAGTTATAGGTTTGCAATCGGCAAAAAACACTGTTTTTCTGGATTTTTTCGTCATCCCCATGTATAAGGAACGTGCAACCACCTATTCCGAGGAAACTACTGAACGTAGAGAGGCCAGGTTGGTGTCAAAAGATTTTCCTTAGGCCCAGGATGATAAAAAAATACGATATCCTACATTTATTTAGTTCTAAGTTTACAATTCGCAAAAAAACACTGTCTTTTTTGGCCATGTTTTATTTGCAATCGTTTTGTTTACCATGTGTACCCTACTTAGCATCCAAATTCAATACAACAGCTGAGTAGAGTTAAAGTTGTTTTTGTAAACAAAGCAGACAACTATTTCTAACTAATTTTAGGTTTTCGGATTGAAATTTACAAGCAGTAAGGAACAGAAGTTCCATGCTGAATGGGAACAGAGTTTATAATACTGTATAAAAATGTCAGCAGAGTTCAATTCAGATTTTTTTTTCTATATTTACTATTTATATTTCAGATTTTATTCACTTTTACTCTTGCAGCGAAATTGGGTTTTATCACTGTTAACGGACCAGAGTATATAATTTTCCTTTGATAATTCCTGGGTCTCAGAAAATATGGTAAGGCGATCGATTTCAGAAAATATTGCAGCAGGGTGGCATTCTAGTGGTTCAGAGCTGGAATTGTAGTTTTTATGGTAGTTTTAGCGAATTTCCCCTATAGGGAAGAAGCTATTACCGTAGTCGGCATGGTAAGAACTAGGCCCGAGACCATGATAACTTTTCGTTTTGAGGTCCCCAGACCCCAAAAACACCACTCGTTCGAAACTGTATATATATATATATATGTGTGTGTGTGTGTGTGTGTGTGTGTGTGTGTGTGTGTCCGTAAGTACGATAACTCTCGTAAAAATTATCCGATTTTGGTGAAATTTGGTATAAACGTGTAAAGCAACATTTATGACTTTAAGTTCGAAAACCAGCCAGATCGGTCTATCCGAAGGGGTATTTTTGGGGGGTTTTGTACCCCAAAAATTGGGTTTGTCGAATTTTTTACATGTAATTTTGTAAATAGTCAAATTTTAGTTTTTCCCATTGGATTCAGCTTAAAAAAACACAATATTTGGTATTTTGATCATTTCTCTACGTCAATTGGTTACCGAGATATTGAAAGTGCTATACACAGTACGTTGTCTAATGTTATTCTTATGGAGGAAAATACAAATTTTATATCTCGCTTATTTATGAACGTATACTGATGAAACTTGGTATACGGCTTCATCTGGTTGTGGACCATTGATATTTGCTCAAAAAAACAATTTTTTTTAACAAAGGCTCCCGTAGCAGCAAACCTGCGTACTCAGCCCCATGTTATTCTTATGGAGAATAAGTAACGTGTTATCTGCCTTCATTATGAAAATAAATTAATGAAATTTGGTATGTGGCTTTATCTACATGAGTTATATTGATATTTGTATAAAACCCCATTTTTTGTGTTCCTTGCTTCAGCAAACCTGCATACTCAGCCAGAATGTTATTCTTATGAAGAATAATTAAAATGTCATAAATCGTTTATTTATGAATGTATATTGATGAAACTTGGTATGTGGCTTTATGTGGTATTAAGATACATATATATGCATTGAAAATTTGCTGAGTACGCAGGTTTGCTAATACGGGGGTATTACATTTTTGTGTGAAAATGAATCGACGGCTTTTTTCATCAAGGATAGCCATTATACTCCCTAAAGTAGTATAGCAATTTGTGTATGAGTACATAAAAAAACCTAGCTAAGACACAAATACAGTTAAAAATGGAAGGACAAAATGCGAAGGTAACATTAACTACATAAGGTTTGTGAAGGTTAAGACGATTGATATAATCCAGTAAACTATGTTTTAGGTACTTATTTCAAGTTTAAGATTCCGATTCAGTTCTGTAATCTTAAAAATTTAGTTAAATATCGATTACATGTGCTGTATTGGATTGGTCATTGGGCTATTAATTAATGATCCTGGCTAAAGAATCAGTCGGTCTTAGTCAGTAACAAGGCTACACAAGGCATCTCACCCATTTTCCACTCATAATTAATTCATATTCGCCCTTAAAATACGCCTAAGGTTGCGTCGGCGTCTTAAAAGCGATATTAAGAGATATTAACTGGATTGATTGAAATTAATTGAATTGAATTAAGAAAAAACACATGTGACATAAACCAAATACAACTCTCATCCATATGAATAACATGGGGATTTGGAAGTCCCATGGGGCAGAGCCCTTGTGGCCTAATCTTAAATCTAAAGCTCGTTTGCACATCTGTAATCCTAGACGCGCTGTTTAGTGTATAAAATGTGGAGGTAAATCATAAAACAAAAAAGCCTTATCGTTTAAAATGTTTGCATGTAGCGTATTAATTATGTAGATGGATAAATTATTTTTTTCGTTGGTCTGTCTTTAGATAGGTAGTTTGTATGTTAGCATATGAAATACAATTAAATGTTGGTAAATATGTATTTTCTATCAATTAGTTATAAAAACAGTGTAAGTAGTTAGGTTAATTTGTATTACAAATTTTAACCTGATGAACAAACCTTTAAACTCTTAATAAAATTTAACTGCAGTTTTTAAGAAACAAAATTTGGCTTGAAGTGACAACAAAATGGGTTTGCTTCAAAATCAAAAACTAAACTAATACCAAAGTTTAAACTAAACCATTTTTGGCTGTTGCATGAAGCGTAAAATGTTTTTCGTAAAAAGACACTTTTTGAATTTTGGGTCTTTATTGCAATAATATCTTTACATTTTGCGCGGCGGATTCTCTATTGTTACATGCAATTAAAAATTAGCTTTGTAAATATTAATTGTTAAGTCATTAAACTCATTTTATACCTACCGGTAGTGAACAATACTTCTTTAGTTTTTGTTTAAGCCCGTATTTTTTTGACGGGCTGATAACAGCTAGTAATTAATAAAAACTTAGCATGTAGTTTCACCTGTGTCAGCTATATTCATAATTGCACAAAAACATATTTTTTCTCTTTCTTTTTGCAGCAAACCTGCGTACTCAGCTCTAATTTTATTCTTATGGAGAATAAATAAAATGCTATAGATCACTTATTTATTAATGTATTTTTATGAAACTTGATAAGTGGCTTTATGTGGTAGTGAGAAACATATGCATTCATTAGAGTACGCAGGATTGCTTTGACGGGGGTATTTTGTGTTGATTCCACTCCAGGTGTATGTGAGAGCCTCTCCATTACGCATGGAAGCCCTCTGGGGATAAATTAATAACTGGGTAAACAAACAAATATTAGTAATACTAGACGCATTAGTAATATTACTTTAAATAACAACTTTTGTTAGACTTTCATAAGTGACAACACTTTTAGAACCATTAAAATTAATTAAATCATGTTTCATTATTACATTTCACAATCAATATAAAAGTGAAGTAAAGTAATTTACCCATCATCATTTCAGTCTTCAAAGATTTATTGACTTAGTACAGGACAATTATATAAGATAATGTTAAATGAGCTTACTAAAAATAGTAAATTTATAATATTTATTCCTGGCACAATATCTGTGTCAGGCATAGTCTAAACTGATATTAATTATAGCTATTAGTTTTATTAAAACAGTTTTATAAAACTCAAAATGAACCGACTTAAGATAGTTTCATTATAACTACCCATATCTAAATGAAACCTCAGATATATCAGTTTCAGCTTTGTCAGGTTTCATCTGAGTTATACGCTATTGTTCCGGCACCTCGATTGCATAGCAATTGCAATCTTAACTTTATATTTGCATAACGAAGATATAAGATTCGCTTAAGCTTTTACTACGTCTTTGAGAAATTCAATGAGAATTATGACTTTTTCATGTCCAAGGGCTACCTTAAAACTGGTCTATACCAATTTAGAGGCTGACATTGGGTACAGCAAATGAAGTTGCATTGCATTATGGTAAGTCCATTATGACAAACTTCCCTTTCACCTTCGGTCCCTTCATTTACAGCGGCTAGTGACAGAATCTCCGGGTTTGGTTGCCAACCTGCCAACCTGATAATGGATGGTCCCTGGCTGTTGTACATGGATACCCTGTAAGTAGAGCTGACCAGTTGGAGGGCAGAATGCAGGTCCCCTGTTTGAGAGCCTCATCCCAGCTGTCATAGGGGCACGGGAGTTGGCCCTTTGAAGGGTCGATTTGGCTGCCATCCCATTCCACCATTCCCTTTTCTGCTGTATCCTATCCTTCCGGTAATCTGCGTAATATTCCCGCCTAGCATCTATGCTGGGGTTTCCTAATCCGCAACAATGATGATGATGATGACTTTTTCTTAATGAAAACGATGCATCGATTAATTTATAAAGTTTTCGCTCTATTTTAAAATTCATAAGATGTGTTTTTGTAAGAATTGCTTTTTTCAATTTAACTTGTAAAAGTTTATTAGAATATGAGTGTACGCAACATTAATTAGTTGTTTTTGAATTTATAATATCGTTGTCTAACTGAACTCAATACCAAAAATGCCAAACAAAATTGTAGTAATACTCATCGTTTGCTGTTCAAATTGTGTATTGTACCTCTGCAATAAAAACTATGAAATGAATAAACTATGTAAACGAATAGGAGATTAAATGTATGCCTTTTCTTTACTAATATTTAAGGTAAAAATGTTAAAATAGAAGTCAATAGTCCAACTGCATAATACTTTCTTTAAACGTAACAACTAAATTACGACTGACGATTTATGTATGAATGTATAAACAAAATATGACCTCTAATATCAATAGGAACTATTTCTGGGTTGTTTAGGCCTAATCCATATGTTCATAGTTATTCTGCCTTTAAAATTTGAAAAAAACATATTATTTGTAATTTTCATAATCAAAAACTGGTATTTTCAAAATTATATCTTAAAATGTTTCACTAGACCAACACTTACCTGATAGGAAAAGTATACGATTACAAATAATGATGTATTTCAATATGAATTCATGATGTAATTAAGGTATCCTGGTAGTTTGGGGGGGAACTACAAATGTAACAAGATCATTCATATTTTAGATAGATTTTTGATTAAAATGTTTTAATACAACAACCCAACTCTTAAACATATTTACGACAAAATGCTGCGAATTTTGTGTTTTTGTTTCAAATTAAGTTAAGATACCGTCCTACAACTCCACATTCCGTGGAAAACATCGTCGTAGAAAGTAAATTGCTTATACAATTGAGTACAGTTTACAGTATGAGCGTAATGTGCCAGGAAACAAAGAACCTAACTCAGTTATGGAGCCTCTAAACTGGCAAAACACAATCAAATCAGGTGATGAAATTAAGCTTGTAATGCTATTACCAGCCAACCTCACGATAAGGAAACGTGTTGCATATTGTATGAACCTCGTGAGAATGTGGAGTCGATTCACCCTCTAGCGGAGGATATTGAAAAAAAACATTC
The DNA here is from genome assembly GCA_963675035.1 of Allygus modestus. NCBI lineage: Eukaryota > Metazoa > Arthropoda > Insecta > Hemiptera > Cicadellidae > Allygus > Allygus modestus. Next base: position 134,265,428 of record OY776114.1, read on the forward strand.
AATTATTTAAACAATATCCAATCTTATTTAACCTATCGAATTAAATATAGGCTTTATTTAAAACAATGCAGATGTACCTTTTGCACTCAGTATTGAAGTATTAAATAGGTAAAATATCCAACGAGAATAAAATATAAAGGCTTAGATTGGGTTAGATAAACAGTAATGCAGTGCATCAATAATATATTGGTATTTTATTCCTAGGCCGGTAACGATTGACAATATGTAGTGACTGCTTTTTGCACATAACTAGAACTATGTTAACGTAACAGGCAAAAGATTCAAAACTTTACCTGAACTGTCTCCTTTCAACCTGTTTGAAACTGTTCTACGATTATGGACAGAGATAGCAAGCAGTCCGTTGCTACTGCTTGCCAACCAAACACGAGGTATAGACTGAGCAAATCCACCCACTGACCGTTAACATTCCAACGTGCCCAAGATTTGTGTTGTTATAGAGTACCCATAATATATTACTATATTGTAAAATTTAATGTTTCCAGAATTCATATTGGGTGTGGTTATTATGCTTTAATTTGAATTAGCTGTTTACAACGTTTTACGTCAAGTCCATTTTGAGTAGGTCCGAAATAGTTTGTAATGTAACCATAGCATTGCGTTTCGTTTTTCAAATATTTATCCGACGCATGTAAGATGAGAGTCCCCTAGGTTATTTACTATTTTATCATAACAATTTAAATTCTTTATTTGTAGTTTTATTCTAACAGAAAAATTCGGAAATATGATCACGGCCACGATACTTATTTTAACGAAAAAAAAATAAGGTGGTAAGTTTTTCATTTAATTTAAATTCAAATGGCGGATAAAATACCATGTTACAAAAGGACATCGCTTTTAATATTAACATGCGTCTTATAAAACATATTGACGATTGCTAATTAGTCACTTCCGTAACTTGATTGCTCCTCATTGTGTTAAATTTTAAAAATAAAATAAATAGAGGAAGTACCTATTTGGAAGGTCGCTACAAGAAACATTACGCTAGTGGCCTCAACAGTCGCTTAAACCACTTGCTTTTACTGTTGAGGGCTATATTATTAACTTTTATCACAACAGGGGCTTAGACTAAACTCAGTTTAAAGATTTTTAAAATTATACTTTTGTATTTGTGCAATTAGTTGAATATATCAGTACACAAAGATATTTCAAGGCAATTTTGCAAACATGGAAATAAATCTAATTCCTAATCTTGTCCCAAAATATTTTTCAGGTACAAAATCGTTTGGCCACCCTCGGAATATTGGATTGCGGCAATTGGGACTGAAATTGTTGTCGTGCTTCCCTGGGTATAGCGACTCAAGGAAATCACCATCTCGGTCGATCCCTCCGATCAGTTTCATGGGACTGTGTCGGTCCTCAGACAACCAGTGAGGCTTGTTCCCCAACCGATTCCAATATTTAAAACGTTTTTCTTGGTCATATTAAACATTATACTTAAATATCAAACAAAATTCAAGTACTATAATAACTAGTGAATTATTACTGTCTGTTAAGATTTTATAACATTGGGTTATCAAAGAAATATTAAGTATATTACAATTTTAGGAATTTGCCCTATAGGAATCCTTTATTTATTTAATTATTCTGTTATATATTTTTCTATAAAACAACTCGTTTTAAATTATTAATTAACTAATGCCTAACGCGTAATGCTTAAACGATGGCATATCATTAACGGTGCATGTTTAAATATTCATCTAACAGTACACAAATTCGTGAATATAAGGGTTTTTATAATATTTCATGACTTTCGACAAATCCATAAATCGTAACATATTTTAGAATGAACGTTATTGGTTTCTATTATGATAATACATCCAAACTGTCTGCATACTTTAAATTAAATTAAAATATCCAAAAGTAGAACTAATAAAGTCCTTGCAAGAGGTACTATTCTTTTACTGTTTGTTATTATAAATTACATAAGTAATATTACAAACTTACATTCACATTAAGGGCACATAACACAACATATAAAACATGCATGTACAACCAATGATGCTCTAGATGGGAAAATATACTGCAAACGTAGCGCATAACATAATATGAATTTCATTTACATAAATGATATTATAAATATGAAAACAGTCTCCTACACAACAAATGTTTAATAGATGGCATTATTTAATTTATATTCATATAAGGTAATAAATAACATAGGCTTGGATGGGTTAAACAATCAAGCTGAGTAAATTTCGTGAACGTTATAAAGATATTGAGGGCAGTGGAGGAAGGGCGGGAGGGGAGTTCTATATGCGAACCGAATCAAAAGCATCTTGAAGAATATAGATTAGGGAAAGTTGCCGCAAGGATGTTATTAACGCTGACCCAAGATCAGACGTGAACTTTGGTAATTCATCATCCTCCATCGAGCACCACCAGAACACAGCTCCCCTTCCTCGTCTTGTATTTGTACATAGCATTTTGGCTTTCAAAATATTTTATATTATATGAATATTTCTGTAACTAATGTAAATTTCACGGAATATCAGAACAATAATAATTAAATATGTTTACGGATAAAATTATTACTACCATCATTAATCAATTGTAATATAATGGTTATTATGATATTGCACACTTTTCTTTCTTAAGCTTAAGGCACCACAGACAGGTAGGGAGCCACCTTTTAATATTGGTTATTATGCTGCCACCAATTTAAACTAATTGAAAAGTGACTTATTATAACTAAAAGTAAGAAATTTGTAATTAAAAGATTTTACTAATCCCTGATTATTTATCGAGGCTCAATGATTAACGCTCAAACTGTCAATCAAGCAAAGATACAATTGTAAGTAATTAGGTGAAAGACCTAGAAAAACAAAATATTCAGAATCAATTAGTTTATAAAAAATAGATTTAGAGGTAAAATACCAATAATTAATACAATGTCTCTGGCCTTTCAAAGAAATATCATTAGTATTTTGGGTTGTTCTTATGTCTTCCGAGAATTGGGCAAAAATAAATAACAAAAATAATAATATTTGATTTCAGACATATTAGTGAATTTGTTAACTTTGCTTTTTATCATTGACAAGAGTTTGTAATGGAACACCCACTCAACAATATGGATGTTGCGCTTGAATAATTTAACTAAAAGTATAACAAGTCAAAAGTGAATATCAATTTAATAGTAGATCCCCTTTTTAAAAGTAAAATGCGTCATTGACTTGACAAAAAAGGAAAACAAATATCGTATAATTATCTCCCCTAATGAGGTAAACATAACTAATCAACAAATATTTTACTTCAAGATCCACTTAGTAACTCATCCTTGCTTGAAATGTTTCTTATGTTTTATAATACTTCTTAGTGCGAGTTATATGTAAAAACCGAATACCAACATGATACAGAGTAAACATACAGTAAAACATATTTAGTGACAAGTCAAACATGAGTGAGTTGGCGAGTTGAGTAAACACGATCATGTGTCAACTGTGAGGACAAATTTCAACGTGTTTGTCTTGGTTACATACTGCATTAATTAGTGACTTGTGACATGAAATAAAATACAGAATGTGAAAAAAGTCTTTAAACATGTATGCTCTATTTATGTTAACGTGTATACTCGTGTAACGTGTATATACGTGTACAGAAGAGCCCGACAAGGAGTCAGAAGGACATTTCGAATTAAAGCATACAAAGTGTAATGTGCAACTGTACATAAAAAACAAATGAAAAGAAAACACATTATTGATGTGGCCAATTTTAGTGACTATCTGTAATGGCAAAATAAATATTAACCATACAAGTTTATGAGACAGTAAATGTCGATTGTCCAAACCTTTGATCATCTCACCAAGTGATGAAATCTTCTTCAATATTTTTCCTCAGTGGAGAACATACTCTACACTTTTTCTCCATTGTTATAATAAGTGACTTGGTTGATAAATATGACTTGGTTAAATAATATGACTTGGTTAATAAACAAAAAGTAACTCACAACAAGGACTAGACTAATGTTTTTACGAATTAAGTTTTATAAGGATATATGTTATGATATAATTATATTATTGTTTTCTTGATTTTTAGTCTAATTGACATCCTAGGTCTATGCGTGTATGATAAAAGGGTCTATTTCATTTTTACAACAGCATATGAATTTAAATCTGCCTGAGACGAATAATAGATTAAATCAGCAGGAGATCGGATATGTTATTTTCTTGAAGTTCTGGGTTTGACATTTTCTAACGTTTACTTTCCAGAATTTTAAAATCTTTTATTTCGTTGCCTTTGAATTATAGCTAGTTATACGTATCGCAAGCATATAGTTGGAAAATATATTGCACCACGTTTACAATAACAATGTATATCATGTGTTAAGGTTTCATCTTCGCACGCGTTATTTCTCCGTCACTTGTGATTCTTTCTAAATTTATTTCAACCAATAATTTGAACATACAACCAACTTTTGATCGATAATCATTGAAGAAGATGACGTAATGGAGCTGTTTATAACGTTGCCAGGGAAACGACGACGTATTGTCCTTGTGTCTCGGGAGATTGATTATTTACCTTAGAACTACTGAGTTGTTCTCTTCAATCAGAACACTGAGTAATGGTGTAAATAAATAATAAATACAGCATTGTATTATAATACTGTTTTTTGTACTATATAGTGTCGGAAATACATTGGATAATATTTTTAAGAGCTGTTTCGTAGCAGATTGTTAGAAATTTAATTAAGTTAAATAAATGAGATTACCATCTACGGAAATTTACTGATTGAATCCTTACGAAAACTATTGCGCATTTTTCCAATAGATAATGTATTTTCAGAGTTTTGCTTCAGGAAGATAATTCAAAACCTTCTTTTAATGATTATGAAATGCACTTATAGCTCTATTTTAATACTATATACTCTAAACTACGGTTAACATATACTACGGCTGCATTTGCATGTGCTGTATTGGGGACCTACAAATGCAATAAAGATACAAGAATTTGTATCAAAAAATATAGCTTACTGTCTACCTTCACCAACCTTAATACTGTCAAAGCGACATAACCTATATGACAGATGTTAAACAATAGTATTTGGCCGCAATAAAGACAATGTAACAGCATCTTGCTAAAATGTCCCAAGACGTTTCTTAACAACAGATTTGATGGTATAAAATTAAACCGGAGGTAAGCCTATGGGGCATATTAAATTTATATTTTATGTATATAATAATAATAAAAATAATAATACTACTTCAACAGTTTTGATTTAAGTCAGACGTAAGAAAGGATTCAGAAGGATTTTGCAATATTCCTAGTCAACTCTGCAATATATCGCTAACCGTGTAGAAAAGCTACTTAATAATGCTGATTTAATTGAATTGTCATGCAGTATTGACCTCAGATAAATGTAGGGTTCCTTCATGTTAAACCTACCTGGAATAGAAAAATACAAATATGGTAATTTGTAGTAAGGAATTATTTTGTTTTTTTTTAGAAAGTCTGCAACCATAACTGGTCGTATGAAAATAATCATGAGCCTTAAAGTTGCAATATAATAGAATTATTATTAAGATCGGAAAACCATTATGTGAAAAATTTTTAGATGACCAAATAATTATGAATACATGTAATAAATTATGTTTAACACATGGTTTAAAATTGTAATAAGAATCCAAACAACAATAATATAAAAACTTGGTTTTGCCAACCAAACATTAACAAGTAATTGTATAAACTGGCAATCGCTCCATAACAATTCTCTCATGGCCTGGTTTGTCAGAACTGCTGATAATTTTACTATGACTGGTCTCATGATGATATACATGATGTGTACGAATAATGGTATAACTACGGTACGAAAAACGTGGTAGACATGAATTACCAGGGACACAACCCAACTTGAGTTTTGAGTGACTGACATTTTGCAAACTTAAAAGAATCCTAAAATTTAAACAATCCTAAAACGTAATGGTATCACATCCAACACTGCCACAATAAGGAAAGGTTTTGCATTTTGAATGAATCGCGTGTGAATGTGGAGTTGGTACACTCTCCACCGGAGGAGGTTTTAAAAATTCATCAAGGTACTTACAAAATATTGAGTACCTATCTTGATTGGCAAGTTGTGTGTAATTACCAAAAATAAGTTTACCTATGGTTGTATTACCCAGAAGACTTAGCTTGCGAAGAAAGTTTCAGAAGAACACACTATCGAGTTGATGGTCAGTACTTCGTCCGTCTTCCATTTAAACATCCTATTCCATACTCTCCAAGGTTAATGTACAATGTAGAAATAAGTTAACTAACTTCATTCCCTAGCTTTATAATAATCAAACAAGACAACCAAGGTTTAAGGGTTCATAAAATGTTTTAATTTTCAGTTTAAATTCCATTCCAATTAAAAACATCGCTGGGTTTATGTTGTCAAACAGTTAAATTGTATACAGATCAACACAAATAATAAGCCACAACAGACGAACATATGGCTATGGCATATATGGCATATGGTATTATGGCTTGTATGGTTTAATTTCACCTTTGGTGACTTAAAACTGGAACGACTCTTGAAGAAATGCTTTTAAATGAAGAAGTGGTCTGTTTTGGTAATATTTACAATTTTGAGTGTCCCGAAAAAATTGGGGATTTTGGGGGCAACTCAAAATTTTCACATGTAAACCCCTGTTAACAGAGAATTTTTTGTTCAAGAAGTCTTTTTGATCAAGACTTTTGAAGTTCATATTTTTAACCCCTCATTTTAGAGATTTTCAAACATAGGCGACAAATAAAAGTAAATTTAACCCCTTCAAAAGGGGTTTAAATTAGGAAATTTTGAGTTGCCCCCAAAATCCCCCATTTTTGCGGGTTCTTAACATTTTAAATATTACCAAAAGAGACCAGTTCAGTTCTTCATTTAATAGCATTTCTTCAAGATTCGTTTTAGTTTTAAGACACCAAAAGTGAAATTAAAACTCCAAAAGTCTTAGACACCAGGTTTCAAGAATGAGTTGCATTCAAAATGTTGACAAGTTTCCATTTTGGATAGAAACACGTTACAGACCTCCAACCTCCACCATTCGCCTATTTTTTTAAAGCTCTTTAAAATTAGGGGTCAATCGAAAGTGGTTTATATTTAAAAATTTTGAGTTGCCACCAAAATCCCCCATTTTTGGGGAACACTCAAAATTTCCGATAACGTCAAAAGATACTTTGGGTTAAGTAATTATCGTTCCCCAAAGGTAATTTGTCTGTTTTAACAAACAAAAAAATTAAAGGGGGGACGAACTTTTTTTAAACACTATATATTATGATATAAAACATTTTGAACGACCCCCCAAAACGTGTTCAGCGGGTAACGTTAGGAACTTCGATGGTGGTCCCGGGCTTAGGTTTCACCGTGCGGGTCATGCTAATAGTTCACTTTCCATAGGAAATTCGCTAATAAACTGTGTATATATTTTCGAATTATTTTTTATATGTTATTCTTTTAAAAATAAGCGGGTATAACTGTGTATGTTATTTACTTGAACAATTCAAGACCAGATAATTTGTATAAACGTATATTTTTTAAACACTCATTTTTACACACGTAAACTATTGTTCTATTGTTTAATTACAAAAAAATACAAACATTAAGGTTAAACTTCAACCAATGGCCCAACGACATCAAAACAATGTAAATCATTAGTTTTTCATAAAACTGTATTTTATGATAGATCTAGAAACTTGTATTTTTTACACTAATATAATGATACGTACACTTTATTTTGTTATAGGCGTACACAATCACGATTTGTATTGTTTAAGTTGATTCTGTTTACACATAAATACATTGTTTGGTTGTTTAATAAACTATAGTTCACAATTACTCCTTTAATACAAATTTATCAATTCCTAAAGTGTTAAACGTAAACCTCAAAAAAACTCTAAAGTGGTCTCATGCCTCTGGCGCAAAAGTTGTTATCTGTGGTAATTTGTAGAAGTTATCTCACGGGATGGCTAAACACGTACAGCATATTTCGTACTGATAGCAGCATAGTTGATTGACACTCTATATGCACTGTATGTTGCCAGGGAATTTGTATTTCACAAATTAAAAAATCCCTTTTTGATCAGTATAATAAGTAAATATTTCCTGCGGACTGTTACTCATCATAATAAAATTGTTTTCATCATATCGGTTTTATCTTTACAACTAAATCAGATATAATATTTATTTTTAGTTGCTATTTTTAAAACTAAATATTATTAACTAATGATTGCCAACATACACTCTGGCGCTGTTAATCAGATTTGTACAATTCCACATATAAATAATAAACTCATACTTTTGTATTTTATAACTGATGTATTTACAACGGAACCACAAACTGCATCAAAACACCTTGCACCATACAACACTGTACTACGATGAGCTGTCAACTTATCACGATTACGAAAGATTAAATGAAAACAATTGTTTCATAACAGTTAATATACTTCATTAGCTTATAGTCAGTAAATACTCAATATGTTTTTTAAATAAAAACAAACAAAAATGCAATAATCAATGAAATTAACATTAGTACTACTATTTTTAAGTAAGTTTTCATGCGTCCTTTGACGATCGACTACAAAGATCTCTATTAGTTCATTATAATAGTTCACCACCTTGATGGGACCACTTGAATTCTCAGCTTGCTCCAACAGACTGCTCCCCGACACGCGATATTGCGTGGTCCTAATGTTAGGCTTTATTTTTGTCACAATGCAGACAATATATTTTATGTTGGTCTTTTGACACCTATATATTAATCGACTATGGAAACTTTTGTGGTACCGATTTCTTGGATATGCGGTATCGTAGAATTGTGAAACTTGGCACAATTATTTAGTACTATTAGGAGATGAGTCCAGTGTAAATAATGTTGTGTTTTGGCGTGTAGAGCCCTTTACAGAAGCCCTTTTGGTTTTCAAAGTTTACATGTAATCCTTATGGGAACATAAATTCTGCTTTTGTTTATATTTTTCATTTCATTAATTGACAGCTGGGTTATTCAAATACATATGTAGCACAATAGCAGGAACATATTATGCATAGATAAAACATTTGAATGACTGCTGGAATGTTAACACCCTTCTCTGATCCATTTTAACCCCACTACAGCAATAAAAGATAATTCATGACTAACGTTAATACAACATATTACTGGAGTGGAAACACCCTTCTGTTATACGTTTTATGTCCACATACAAAAATTAAACCTGTTTGTGAGGGGAGCAGGATAAGGCAAGGGGAGGTATTGAGGTGGAGAAGTTTCAGGCATAAATAAAAAGCTACTGACCACTGGAATGGTAACGCTCTTCTGCTATCTTTTTTACCTTCACAATAAACACATTACCTGCAGGTACGAGTAAGAGAGGAGGAGGGAGAGAGAGAGAGAGAGAGAGAGAGAGAGAGAGAGAGAGAGAGAGAGAGAGAGAGAGAGAGAGAGAGAGAGAGAGAGAGAGAGAGAGAGAGAGAGAGAGAGAGAGAGAGAGAGAGAGAGAGAGAGAGAGAGAGAGGAGAGAGAGATAGATGAGAGCCTACATAATGCACTGCTTAAACTGTTTGCTTTCTAATTTTTGGATGAATTTCGACCATTGGGCGGCCTGAAGTCAATTTAAATGTAAACGGATTTAGGCAAATTTACAATAGTCATGGATCAAAATTCTCTAAATCTTTCCACAATCTCTTAAACTATATCTTACCGAGTATCTCAGTCACATCGCCCTATCAATAATGGATAAACCGACCAGTGGATAAACAAGTATCCTACTTATTTTAAGTTGATCGGTTAGTAGCGTTGGTTAGGAGATTATTTATTTATAAATACACTTATTTGTTCCATGATATCTTGTTGAAACATAAGTTTTGATTATATATTAGGTTATATATTAGGTATTATATATTAGGTTAGGTTAGGTTTATATTATACATTAGGTTATATATTCGGGCCTAATATGACAAAGAAAGTATTATAGTAGTATCATAGCAAGACTAGTCGCGATGCTTAACACTATTTTGCAAAACCGTAACGGGATTTTACTTTAATGAAATGTTTTTATTTGTAGTTGCCCTACTAGTAACTTTGTTTGTTTTCAACTTGATGTTGTAAATATCTGACTCCAATGTCAGCTAAATTGCTTAAGTTGTTTCCCAACCGGAGTAAAACGCATATTTATTTTGCATTGTACTACAAATAAATACCCCCGTCGCAGCGTACTCAGCGAATTTCCAATGCATAATATATGTCTTAATACCATATAAAGCCACATACCAAGTTTCATAAAAATATATTCATATATAAGCGATATATACAATTTTTATTATTCTCCACTAGGACTACGCTGTTATATCGCGTATAAGGATTGAGCTCACAGTTAAAAATATAAAAAAAAATGTTTTAATTGACAATATACCTCATGGGCTCTCCATTATAACTGCAGCTTGACAATGACATACAAATCCAGAACATGACAAACAATGAGGCCTGAAATCTGTCAATCAGTCAGACAAAGTGCATATGAAGTAGTTACTCACCCCTCAGTCTCACTGAGGGCTGTATCATCTAGGCCCTCATAATAATATTAGCTGAAGATTTTGATAAAATATAATATGTTGGCGGCAATAAAGGTCCCCAATCAGTGAGAGCACGTGGTTTAAAAGTAATTAAGTTTATTTACACTTTGGTTCCACTGGAGGACCCATCAGGATATTTATTTTATTGTAGCTTAATATTGCTGTAAAAATCTATTAGTATAATTACAGACCTTGATGAACAATAAGTTTTAAAATCAGTCGATTGGTTTTGAATGCCTAAATATTTTAAACTCTAACCCAGAGGTTTTAATGTAACACATTAACCTTACTGGGGGGGAGGGGGGCTGTGCCCCCCAGGCCTCCCATTGCTATTGTAGCTTGATACGGTTGTTCAAATACATAGGTAACCTATAAATGCAGAACTTAAAAAACGATAAGGCTTAAATCATTTAATTTGTTTTCAAGAAGAATAAATTGCCTCATTTCAAAAAGAAAGGAAAAGTAGTATCTTGTGTTAAATATTATCTAGGAAGAAATTAAAACTCTTTGACCCACTTCTTAGAATCCACGAGTCATTGTGTCAAGGTCCAAGATTTAGTATACATCTTAATATATAAATACCCCCGTAGCAGCAAACCTGCGTACTCAGCAAATTTCCAATGCATATATATATATATATATATATATATATATATATATATATATGTGTGTATTTTAATGCCACATAAAGCCACATATCAAGTTTCATCAATATACATTCAAAAATAAACGATTTATGACATTTTAATTATTCTCCATAAGAATAACATGGCGGCTGAGTTTGCAGGTTTGCTGAAGCAAGGAACTCCAAAAATGGGGTTTTATACAAATATCAATATAACTCAAGTAGGTAAAGCCACATACCAAATGTAAATAATTTATGTTCATAATTAAGGGAAATGACATGTTACTTATTCTCCATAAGAATAACATGGGACTGAGTACACAGGTTTGCTGCTACGGGAACTATCGGCTGAAAAAGGGTTTTTAGTGCAAATATCAATAGACCATAATGATATGAAGTAATATACCAAGTTTCATCAGCAAAAGTATATAAATAAGCAAGATATACAATTTATCTTATTCTCCGTAAGAATAACATTGGACAACATACTGGGTTTAGCACTTTCGATATCTCTGTAACCATTTGATGTAGAGCAATGATAAAAAACTAAACTGTGCGTCTTTCTAAGCTGATACCAATGGAAAAAACTAAAATTTGACTTTTTCAACAATTATATATAAAAAGCTCAAAAAACCTACTTTTGGGATACAAAATCCCCCCCAAAATACCTCTTCGGATAGGTCGATCCGTCCGGTTTTCGAACTTAAAAGTCATAAATGCTGCTTTACACGTTTATACCAAATGTTGTCAAAATCGGATGAATTTTACGACAGTTATCGTGCTCACGGACACACACACACACACATACACACACACACACACACACACACACACACACACACATATATATATATATATATATATATATATATATATATATATACAGTTTTTGAACGAATGGTGTTTTTGGCATCTGGGGACCTCAAAATGAAAAGTTATCATGGTCATGGGCCTAGGTCTTGCCATGCCGACTACGGTAATAGCTTCTTCCCTATATTGGAAATTCGCTCAAATGGATCCCTATTTCCCTTGGTCACGCCATTACTTGAGAATTAGTGGACCAAATTGAATAATTATTTCTTGTTGAGTTCGTTTATGTCAGGACAAGGTTCTTATAAAAGACAATTTTTAATCCGACCTAAGAGCTCTGCCCCACAGGCCTTCAAAGTTCCTATTGATTTGATCTAAGTTCAGTTAGTTACACCAAGCAGCTGTAAACATACTTCAAAGGCATATACATATGTTGATTACAGAAATAAAAAGCTACTTGAATGGAAACTCTCATTTTGGAAATAAAAAGAGTACTTGAATGGCAACTCAAAAACTTTTTTTATATTCAAGTGAGCATAGCGCATGAGCTAATCCGGGAAGCGAGTGAGCGAAGCGAACATGCTTATCTTGAAAATGAACGAGTATTTGAAATAAAACAAATCCAATGATATTAGGACAGGACTGTTGGGCCAGCTAGTTATATATATTAATGATTACAGACGCTGTGTAGCATTTAAGTATTCAAAAACATTATGATCACATCCTTTTTAAGTAACGGTGTATTATAATCCCACTTATGTTTTATATTATTGACTATCTCAAGTTTAAGTTATGCAAAATTTCTTTGCAGTACAAAATAATACGGGGACTTCTGCTTGAAACAATAGTTATTTGTGTATTAAGGGAGTAAAGTGCAACTTTGTTCCCTAAGGGAAATTGTTGGCGCCCGACTCCGTAGGCCAGGGCGATAAATTTACACACAACATTTTTCCCACACCTCAAAAGCCACAAGTATTGATAAGTCACATTCACAATCGCTTTCCATTTTGGTTGCGTAATGCGTAATAACTAAACTCGGAACGTTAATTGCAGCTGGAGCAAAATATCAATCAGCTGATCCGATTCCCTTATAGCTGAAGCATTAATGATTGCAGCGAAATGTCAGCTGATTCTGTTCCGGGAGACAAAGTAGCACTATACTCCTTCAATACAAGGAGTAAAATTTGACTTTACTAAGTAGGTGGGGGGAAACAAAATTTATTATACAAGATAGGAACGACGTTTTCTTCCATTTTTAAAATGTATTGTATTAGTTCACACATACGCAAAAAGTAAGGGAAAACTTAGTAAACAAATTTCTGAATCAGCCTGGAAGGACAAGTCCTGCACAGTCCATTAACACATATATAATTCCAATTTCTGGTAAATAGTTCAACTAAATTTGATCAAAATGTTAAACAGGAGCATCTCTTTTACTTGTTAAACATTAAAAGTAATTTTTCACTGAGAAAAACATGTTTTCTGGAAATCTCTGTAGGACAGGAGCTTAAATTTCAGATCAAAACTGTTTAAATCGGTCCTTTAGTTTTTGTTAGTGTATTTACAAAAGGAATGTTGTTAATATTTGAAAATTTGCTCTTATGAGAGCCAAAAATAAAAATAAATTTATCATTAGAAACAACACATCTAAACTAAACAAAGATATTGATGACATTAGTGTATGTCAAAACATATTATAAGTTATATAGGTTAAGCTATTATAACCTATATATATTATATTTAATAGATTTTGCTAGTAATGTACCGTAAGAGATTTATTGAAAGTTGAACATTATTTGTTATGGGAATAATAAACGAAAACATTGTGCTTTAAAAACACAAAAAAAAGAAATATAATTATGACAAACTGCAGGCCAAAACCTTTAATTTAATACTAAAACAGTTAAAATTGGCACAGTAGTTTTTGCTAATAGATTTACGTAAAGAATTTAAAAAAATGTTAATCGGGCTGTTTCGGGAGCTAAAAGTATTTTGTATTGAGAAAAATCTATACTTATAATGTAATGGTTGTGCATTTGTGTTTATGTCCCAGGGGATTTTGAAAACGCCTACTCAAAACTGCTCCGGACCATAATGTTGTAGAGGATCAACAAATTGCAGATAGGTACTTTTTTGTTTTTCCTCAAGACCTCAGGACTCTGCCCCAGTGGCATAAAAAACCGCCATGTTATTATTATTGAGAAAATGTTTTGTTCTAACGGCTCCTCAAACTTGCTAAAACCTTAACACATTGTTGGTGGACTAAAAGACTGGATATTCTTATCAGTGCTTAGTGTGATTTCCATAAATCCCTTACAATGGTTGTTCCCGGCAAAACATGTTTAAGATGGAAAACATGATTAGTGGAATCAATATTTGTTAGCTGGACAAATTATAAGACAATATCTTTTGAGATCGAATTATAACTGAAATCTAAAAAACAGAAACCAGGGTAGACTTTCATAAGTGGAACGATATAAAAAACCGAATGAAATTGTTCCATAGGGTATAACGATTATTAAGGTTATTCGGTTATGGTTTAAGTTAGGCCTATTAAGGTTTTGGTTATTTAGTTTCAGTTAGGCCTACCGTAAAACAGGCTTGACCCGGACACTTTTTTACTATTTTTAGGTTATAGTGCCTTCCCATTAACACGTCGCCATAAAAACCAGACCATTTTAAAGTGTGTGTACTATTTACAATATCCATTTACCTTTAGCCTAACTTCTATATTATTATGTTGGATGTTATTATAACAAAAATAAATACCCTCACACACATACCAAGTTTCAGCAATATACATTTTTAAATAAACGATTTATGACATTTTAATTATTCTCCATAAGAATAACATAGCGGCTGAGTATGCAGGGTTGCTGAAGCAAGTAACAAAAGAAATGGGGTTTTATACAAATATCAATATAACTCAAGAAGGTAAAGCCACATAGCAAATTTTATTAATTAATGTTCATAATAAAGGGAGATAACACGTTACTTATTCTCCATAAGAATAACATGGAAGCTGAGTATGTAGGTTTGCTGCTACGGAAACTATCAGCCGAAAAATTTTTCTTAGTGCAAATATCAATATACCACAACGATATGAAGCAATATACCAAGTTTCATCAGGAAAGTTCATAAATAAGCGAGAAATACAATTTTTCTTATTCTCCATAAGAATAACATCGGATAACGTACTGTCTTTAGCACTTTCAATATCTCTGTAACCATTAGACGTAGAGCAATGATAAAAACACCAAATTGTGTGAATTTTTAAGCTGCTTCCAAAGGGAAAAACTAAAATTTGACTTTTTCAATGATTATTTGTAAAAAACTAAAAAAACTTATTTTTAGGGTACAACCCCCCCCCCCAAAATACCCCTTCAGATATGTCGATCTGACTGGTTTTTGAACTTAAAGTCATAAATGCTGCTTTAAACAATTATCCCAAATTTTGTCAAAAATCGTACTATTTTTACGAGAGTTATCGTGCTCATGGACAAATATATATAGGTATATACAGTTTTGAACGAATGGTGTTTTTTGGCATCTGGGGACCTCAAAATGAAAAGTTATCATGGTCCCGGGCCTAGGTCTTACCATGCCGACTAAAGTAATAGCTTCTTCCCTATAGGAGAAATTCGCTAATCCCTAAAGGGTAAATTCGCTAAAAATAAATAAAAGTGTCCGGAAAAAAATCAATAAGTTATAAAATATAGACAAAACAGCTAGGATAAACTGAAAAATACCTGAAACTCATTCCGTTTTAATATTAAAATAAAATTACGGCCACTGCATAGTCCCGACACAGACTTGCTTGCTACGTTGAGAAATACACTCGCTATTGGCTAAATACAACGGCTAATTCATGTACTTCAGAACTTGCCATTAAATTAAAACATGTTGGCAATATTGGCAAAATATGTACGTACCACTAACTGTTTGTACGTTGTATTCAGCTGTTCAATTGTTAATCATCAAAAGTTCACATTTCTGATCCCATTCTTGGCCACGACGCCTCTACCTTCCACAAAAAAACCCTCAAGTGCGAGGCCTTCGTAAGCGCGAGGCCTTTGTGCGTCTGCACCTGTCGCACCGCCCTAAAGATGGCACTGGGTGCTTATCACGGGTAGACTTTCATAAGCGGAACAATATAAATAACCAAATGAAATTGTTTGATACAGTATATGGATTAGTTTGATATTTTTATCGATTGCAAAATATTTTATCGTTTGTATCTTGGTTATTACGCATCATGTTTGGTTTGTTTTTCAACTAACATTTGCTATCCAGACAAATTCCAAGATACCTAAATTGAAACATAACATAACCGAATAACCTACATAATCGAAACACCGTATCGAACAATTTCATTCGGTTGTCATATCGTTCCGCTTATGAAAGTCTACCCCTTATCACATTAAGTTGATACCTTGGGTTAGGTAAGGTTTATTAACGGTTTGGTCTGTTGGATTCATTTTAGTATGTTTTGCCATCCCAAGTAGGCTTAGTTTGCCTCAGCGAACTTAAGTTTCCCACGAGAAACAAGTGGACATTTAGTAACTCGCAAATATAAATATAAGCTAGGACTATCATAAAATTCCCCCTGTATAGACTACCAAGACCGACTTATGGTTAGAATACCTTTACAGAAAGGCTAAAATTAAAATATGATGATTGACCAACTTGGGATGGTTAAGAAACAACAAAAGCGATGGCCTACCTAAATTAGCCTAATGAAAGGTAAATAGTCAAAGGATACTGTTTTTTATGGTGATTAAAACTTTGTAGACAATATTTCAAGTTTATTAATAACATAAAAAGTTAGTTTTTAGTCCCTCCTTGTGTTATAATCATCCATGTTATGGCTACAACTGTAGGCTAGTATACAAAACCTGAGTATTATTCGAACACAAACTATCTGCACAACAAAACAACACAAATACAAAACCACCAAGATGTATGGTTGTTGTTTAGTATTGCTGTATAATGTTGGTATTCTCGCCGATAACACTTTTATCGTATTAAATCTAACTTGAACCACAGTGCTTCACATAAGTTACGTGTGTGGAACTCACAAGGAAACATCGGTTACAGAAGGTTTACATTTGATTATTGCTACGGTATAACATAAATTAAATTATAATAGAACTCAAAATAAAGTCACTTTTCGAATTTCTAACAGAAAGGTGTAGGTACGTGGAGCCATTAGAACAAATTAAATAAATAAACTGGTCGTAACTTAACCTCTAAGCTTAACACAAACTTCAAACAACAAAACAAAATGACATGACAGCAGCTGAGCTGATGTATTTTGACAGTTCAAACAACACGGTACTACAAAGCTAAAACATGTACTAAAATGATGTTCAATGAAAAAACTAATAATTATTAAAATGTAATAATAATTCGTCTATTATAGTTTATTTAAAGCATTAAACCATCAAAAGGTTACCCTAAAAATTGCATGACAATCCATCAAACCGTTAAAAAGTAGATAGCGTCACACTACTTCGAATTCCAAACTGAGTATAAGGACTCACTACGTTCATCCAATTAAATATATTTTACAGGGTGAACGTATAGTATTTAAGTTTTTATTACAGTCTTGATAAAAACGAGGATGGTATTTAAACCATAATTGGCAATACACTCTTTATATTATTGAGTGTTGAATTTAAAATTATGTCTTAACAAATTGTAAATGATTACATTAGGCTTCTTGAGTTTTTTTGTCACATGGAATCGTCAACACAAGCCGTTGAACTGTTTCCCTGGTGTAGGCAGTATAGTTCTTGAACGATAAGCTGTTTTTTAGTCTTAAAAAAGTTTATTGCTGTTGCTGATTGTTTAATTGTAATTTTAATATTTTTCCTATCGAACTAATGTTTAAACATATGGACGCAGCAGTGAACTCGCTAGGTTGAAGGCAAAAGAAAATGAATTGTATTAGGTCAAATCAATAAATGCCGTCCCGCACTTCTCGCGAATACGCCCGAACACATATACGGCCGAACTCCGAATGTTCGGAGTAATCCCGAGAAGTGTGGGAGCTGCACAAAATCTTTGGCAACAGTACACTATCGCCGAATGATTCGCTCAAATGCTCCACCGAGTAATCGGAACGAGTCGTGACAACAAATTTTGCACCAAATTAAACGAATGTGCACAATGAAGTAACCAGTACACGCTCGCCCAATACCATGCAATACCATGCTCGCCCATTCGCTTCCGCTTGTCACATTTGATTCAAGCCAAAAACCAGACAAAAACGGAGCACAGGCAAACACGAATCATGGCGAGGTTAACTGTCCCGAACATAAACGAGCACACTGAGTAAACTATCACGCTCGCTTTTGTTGGGCCATTGTGTACTGGTAGCAAGAATATGGGACGGAATGTTCAGTGAACATTCGGGAGGATGTCCGGTCGAATGTTTAGGCCTGGTCGCGAGATGTGTGGGACAGACTTAACCTATATACGATCTTTGCTTAACAATCACTTCGCGTTTGCAATGTTTTGGTTTGGCACGTAACAGATGATTCTCACAAGCGATTTTTTTTAGTCAATAGTCTAAGAATAGATATCAATCGCTTTCCCCCCCTTAAAAAACCGGTTTAAACCACTTTTACCAATAACACCCAGGCTTCACGAAGATCCGCACGAGGTCTAGGGTAGTTCTGGTAATGCAATTATAATTTTTCTATGAAAATAAATTTATATTAAACTTCTGTTTTCAATCTGACAAAAAGGAAATAGGCTAGTCCCAGAATATGGTGAAAACTAATGTGCCACATTAAGTTTTAATAACATATCATCATAGTAAAAAGCACGATGTATATGTAGCTATAGTTTGTTCTTTTCTCTGTTCTTACAAATGTTAATTATTGTCATATTGTAAAGTTGCATTGGTGATAGCCGCCAAATAAAAAACCAAAACATTAATTGTATTCGGTAACTTACCGTAAGTTTTATAAGCGAGATAATAATTGTTTTAACAAATTAAGACTTTCTACTGTTAATGAGTGGAAATTATAATGTATATATTAGCGTTTAATCACTTTAATCACATATTTACTTTCGGATATAATTTTGTCGTCTGGAGTCTGGACTGGCCAAAGTCCCATAGTGCACCGCTCGGCCTGCATTTTCTTACATAGAGTACGGTACCAATAAAGTTATTTATTATACTAGTATTTAAAATAATAATGCATCTTTAAAATAGTAAAAAATAAAATACACGTACAACTTTTAAAAGCTAATAATATTTATACCTTAGTTTTTGTATTTCAAGGTACGAAAAGAATTATTTTTTTCCTAGTCAATATGAACATGAATAACTATAGTTCTGTAGTAAATCTATGGCAATACTTACGTTACTCTATAGTTGAAACAAAGACGCTGGCTAAATATCAACGATTCAAGTACCACTAAAATGGCTCCCAATGTTAATCTTATGGGATAAAAAATAGATTTGTTTTAAAGATAATTTTATTATCACTTAACCAAATATTCCCAATAACGAACTCGACCGAGATTTCGTACTATAGAATCTATCTCTGAAGTTTGGAGTGGATCTGTAGAGGCGTTTTTGAGTTATTTATGTCACAGACGGGCCAGTTCGAGTTGATTCTCTTACCAGTGTAAGCAGTAAAGTTATGTATAAGGATTTCGTTTCACTCAATCCAATAAGAATAGCATTGGTGATGAGTACATAGGTTTGCTGAAACAAGTAACACAAACAATTGGTTTTATGCAAATATAAATATAATTTAACTAGGTGAAGCCACACACCAAGTTTAATCAATATTCAATCATAAGTAAGCACTATATAACATTTTAATTATTCTCCATAAGAATAACATGGGAGATGAGTAAGCAGGTTTGCTGCAACAAGAAACTAAAAATATGGGTTTTTATTCAAATATCAATATAACTCAACAAGGTGAAGCCACATACCAAGTTTTATTAATTTATGTTCATAATTAAGGGAATCATTACATTTTACTTATTCTCCATAAGAATAACATGGGGGCTGAGTACGCAGGTTCGCTGCTACGGGGATAATCAACAAAAAATCAATTTTTTTTGCAAATATCAATATACCAGTACTACGTGACCCCACGTGCCAAGTTTCATCAATATACATTCATTAATAATGGAGATAACAAATTTTATTTATTCTCCATAAGGATAACATTGGACAACGTACTGTGTTTAGCACTTTGAATATCTCTGCAACGGTTGGACGTAGAATCACAATTTAAACACCAAAATGATTTTTTTGTGGAGCTGAGTTAATTGGTACGAGCAAATGTGAAGTTTACATACAAATTAACTTAGAAAAAGCCAAAAAACCTTTTTCCCATAAGATTAACATAGGAGATTTTATGAGCAGGTTTTTTTGGATTTTCTCCGCAACCACTTAACCTAGCTTAATAATTCAAAAAACCATATTATTTGTTTTTTTAAGCTCTATAACATGGTCTAAACCAAAATTAAGTGTTTTAAAAATTTTAGGGTCAAAATGCAAAAAACTTATTTTTGGAAAATTTAAAACCCCCATAAACCCCCCTTCCCATGGCCCGATTTTTCTGGTTTTCGAACTTAAAGTCATAAATGTCACTTTACAAATTGAGCCAAATTTCATCGAAATCGGACGTTTTTTACTCAAGTTATCTCATTCACGGACACACACACACACACACACACACACACATATATATATATATATATATATATATATAAATTTGAACGAATAGTGTTTTAGTCATCTAGGGACCGAAAAAGAAAATTTGTCATGGTCTCGGGCTTAAATCTTACCATGAGACCTACGGTAATAGCTTCTTCCCTATAGGGGAAATTTGGTTAAACTATAAACACATACGGGTTTTAAGCTTGTTGTACACATATTAAATAAAACAAAAAATTCATTTTAAATAATATATAACAATTCTAAAGTTATATTACAGTATGAAATTTACATTTGTCTTCTCTAATCATATAACTATTGTCACTCAGTTATATGCATACATAACTTTATGATTAGGTCTATCCAATCAGTGCTGACCGTATATGTCGGTGCATCACATTAGCATAATAACGGCTCAAACTCCCTCCCCATGGGATGCCGAGTTATGGATCCAATACATGCATATATTACCTTCAATTTGAATCCTGAAAGAGTATATTTTCTAATTAAATATTCCCATTAAAGGAGATTTTAAAGTAAAGATATTATGTGTTTTTGCAAAATCAATTATTACTAGTAATTATGTATGATCATATATTACCAGTCGTATCATTACGCGATGGCCAAGACCTGTTCACTGGTCTACATACATTGCCTGGACAATCCTGACAACGAGGAAACCTTTGTTCCACTGTCCGCGCTTGGTGTGCTGTAGGTGACACGGTCTGAAGATGTTGGAGAGTGGAGGCAACTGGAACTGCGTGTCACGATAAGTCCATGGCATCCTGTACTACGTAATATGAAGATAGACTGAAGATAGATGCTGGGTAGGTCTTAACAAATTGTGTCCGCCAGAAAGAAGCAAGCCCGGAGGGTATACGTCTAATGTAATGTCTAGAGTAATGTAATGTGATAAAAGAATCCCAGTTAAATACAGACAGATGAGGGGAGGGTTTTTAAAAGTAATAATGATGTACTTCATAGCTAAAATAAACAAAAAATAATGTAAGTCGTAATGTGAGTCGTTGGCGTAGGGGACAAGGCGTTGGGCTCTGGAACCATGGCAGAGGCCCTGTCGTCCGTCAGTACATGTACAACTCGTACTGTAAAGGCTCACCCCTTGCTTTGATGGATACGTTCCCTACACAGAACAATAATCTATGTAGACGTGCAAAGTATGGGAAAAAAGAGGCTGCCAAACTCTTAAAAAAAATTAGGTAATGTAAAAACTACTCATTCAGAACGAGTATTTATTTTCAGCTGTAATTCAACTGTAATTGTGACTGGAACATGTTGTGATTTAATTTTTAGAACTAATAAATATTTGTAAGATTAATTGGAATAGTCGTTACTCTAATCTAAACTCAAACTGGTTATTGTCTCTCATTCATAATGTATGGCCTGTAGTGACAATGCATTACTAGTTAGTTAACGTACTGTAAACACATTAGAATAAAACAATAATGAGGAATGATCTTAACAGTCTAGTGACTTTTACGGTAGCAAGATAATTCGTGCGTTTCACTTAAGAGACAGAAGCAGCGGTCAGCCACAACAGTCGGGTACTGTGTGTCAACATGCGACCACTTGTTTTATTGAAGAGTTTCTAGAGGGAGGAAATAAGAGAAAACCATTCTAAATCATAGGATTTCATTCGAACTTAATGTGTATTTTGATGTTGTTAAGTCACTTGCGTATATTTATTGACTACAAAGTTACTTTTAATTAGTTAATTATTACTATAAAATGCTATGAATTTGATTTTAATCTAACATATGTTACTGTTAATATGATAGCCAATTTTGGCTGTGTTATATAGATTTTTTTTATACTTGTCTGTTACAAATACATTTTGTTTATAACTAATAAATTGTGAAGAAAAATCCGTAATTTGTATATTTTTAATCTTCATAATCTAGGGATTTTCTATTTGTTGTGTGTTTGACTAATATTTATCATTTAAAATCCTAACAACTCACAGATAATATTTCAAACATTCAGATAAATGACCCACCAAAGAGATATATTTGCGAAGGGAACAGTCTGCACACATTCCGCAATACTGGTAACAGTTTCCGCATGATATCAAACTCAAATTTCTTACGTCACAGTTCACTACCCCAAGTCCTATATAGTAATAGTCGCTTGTTGATTCGAATATATAGGGCTACGAATCCGTAGATAACTGGTAAAACATAAGACGGAAAATTAATCAGCCTGGTTATCTACTACGGTTGGTCCTAGTCATGCTATAGAACAATGGAAGATCAGTCTAAATGCCGAATAATCAACGTAACAACTTCTTTTGGTCAGTAGCGGATGAAGAAGTAAAAAATATACTTTAATTTTATTATTATTTTTGGTTCCTCATAGAAGGTCATTTTGTGGGATGAGATTCTTATGATACAGAAGGTGTTACAATTTTATTTTACCGAAAAATTTTGAAACAAATTTTGCTATCAAAGTATCCACCATCTTCTTTAACACTCTACCTTTTATCACAAATTGTTACTTTTTCAATTTGTTTGCAGTTATCGTAATTCAATTGAGAGTTTGTAAATTATGAAACAGATGTTTGTCGGTATTAATGAAGGCTTACGTAGTGGAATAATGTGATTGACTTTATTATCAAAATAAAGCGACTGTTGTGTACAACCCTGTGGGAGGAGACGAAAGTAAGAATATGAATTTCATAAAACATAAATTTGTCATCAGTCAGTAATGATTTTTTTTACAGGAAACGTTGATAAATTTAAAAATAACTAACGATCCTCAAAGGGTTTTCCACAATAAACTATAAGACTGAGGGTCACAATATACAAAGGAGACATTCAGAGGTGACCACGTGTGACCTCTCCCACACTCAACACCGATATAGGTCTTTGTACAGAGTGTTTGTAAAGAGAGACCGTCTTATTTTTTATTTTAAGGTGGACACATATTTTAAAATTGTATCGCACCCACAAAGCAAATGTTATTCTTTGACTGTTTATATTTTAAGCAAAACATATTGGGCGTACGATAATATCTTGTTAGAGAATCTACTCCCACCAAAATTGTAGCACTCCTTTTAATCAATATCTTAATTTCATTTAGGCGAAAGAAATTATCGAACTGTTTTGAATTACAGTATTTATTATTTGCTGTATCGTGATTAAAATGTTAAAGAGATACCAAATCGACGTTATTGTTTACCACTAAGTAACTATCTGACCATTTTTTGTAACTAGGGTCAAATAAAAAAAAAACTAAAAGTTTTTCAGACCTTGGGAAGGGGGGTTTATTGTGGTTTTAAATTTTCCCAAATATAGTTTTTGAATTTTTTATCCTACGATTAAAAAAAATATTTTGGTTTTGACCATGTTATAGATCTTAAAAAAATAATAATAATGTAGTATTTTAAATTATTAACCAAGGTTAAGTGGTTGCGGAGAAAATCCAAATAAACCTGCTCATAAAATCTCCCATATTAAACTTATGGGGAAAAGGTTTTTGGCTTTTTCTCTGTCCATTTGAATGTAAAATTCACATTTACTTATACCAATCAGTTCAGCTCCACACAGCAATCATTTTGGTCTTTAAATTGTAATTCTACGTCCAACCGTTTCAGATATATTAAAGTGCTAAACACAGTACGTTGTCCAATGTTATCCTTATGGAGAATAAATCAAATTTGACATCTCGATTATTTATAAATGGCTATTGATGAAACTTGGTATGTGGCTTCACGTAGTACTTGAATATAGATATTTGCACAAACGATTGTTTTTTGTTGATTATCCTTGTAGCAGCAAACCTGCACACTCAGCCCTAATGTTATTCTAAGGGAAATAAGTAAAGTTTTGTATCGCCCTTAATTATCAACATCCTATATAATAATAGCGTGTACAAGACAATGTGTAACCACCTATTCCAAGTGAACTACTAAACGTAGAGAGGCCAGGTTGGTGTCAAAAGATTTCCCTTAGGCCAAGGATGATAAAAAAATACGATATCCTAAATTTACTCAGTTATAGGTTTGCAATCGGCAAAAAACACTGTTTTTCTGGATTTTTTCGTCATCCCCATGTATAAGGAACGTGCAACCACCTATTCCGAGGAAACTACTGAACGTAGAGAGGCCAGGTTGGTGTCAAAAGATTTTCCTTAGGCCCAGGATGATAAAAAAATACGATATCCTACATTTATTTAGTTCTAAGTTTACAATTCGCAAAAAAACACTGTCTTTTTTGGCCATGTTTTATTTGCAATCGTTTTGTTTACCATGTGTACCCTACTTAGCATCCAAATTCAATACAACAGCTGAGTAGAGTTAAAGTTGTTTTTGTAAACAAAGCAGACAACTATTTCTAACTAATTTTAGGTTTTCGGATTGAAATTTACAAGCAGTAAGGAACAGAAGTTCCATGCTGAATGGGAACAGAGTTTATAATACTGTATAAAAATGTCAGCAGAGTTCAATTCAGATTTTTTTTTCTATATTTACTATTTATATTTCAGATTTTATTCACTTTTACTTTTGCAGCGAAATTGGGTTTTATCACTGTTAACGGACCAGAGTATATAATTTTCCTTTGATAATTCCTGGGTCTCAGAAAATATGGTAAGGCGATCGATTTCAGAAAATATTGCAGCAGGGTGGCATTCTAGTGGTTCAGAGCTGGAATTGTAGTTTTTATGGTAGTTTTAGCGAATTTCCCCTATAGGGAAGAAGCTATTACCGTAGTCGGCATGGTAAGAACTAGGCCCGAGACCATGATAACTTTTCGTTTTGAGGTCCCCAGACCCCAAAAACACCACTCGTTCGAAACTGTATATATATATATATATGTGTGTGTGTGTGTGTGTGTGTGTGTGTGTGTCCGTAAGTACGATAACTCTCGTAAAAATTATCCGATTTTGGTGAAATTTGGTATAAACGTGTAAAGCAACATTTATGACTTTAAGTTCGGAAACCAGCCAGATCGGTCTATCCGAAGGGGTATTTTTGGGGGGTTTTGTACCCCAAAAATTGGGTTTGTCGAATTTTTTACATGTAATTTTGTAAATAGTCAAATTTTAGTTTTTCCCATTGGATTCAGCTTAAAAAAACACAATATTTGGTATTTTGATCATTTCTCTACGTCAATTGGTTACCGAGATATTGAAAGTGCTATACACAGTACGTTGTCTAATGTTATTCTTATGGAGGAAAATACAAATTTTATATCTCGCTTATTTATGAACGTATACTGATGAAACTTGGTATACGGCTTCATCTGGTTGTGGACCATTGATATTTGCTCAAAAAAACAATTTTTTTTACCAAAGGCTCCCGTAGCAGCAAACCTGCGTACTCAGCCCCATGTTATTCTTATGGAGAATAAGTAACGTGTTATCTGCCTTCATTATGAAAATAAATTAATGAAATTTGGTATGTGGCTTTATCTACATGAGTTATATTGATATTTGTATAAAACCCCATTTTTTGTGTTCCTTGCTTCAGCAAACCTGCATACTCAGCCAGAATGTTATTCTTATGAAGAATAATTAAAATGTCATAAATCGTTTATTTATGAATGTATATTGATGAAACTTGGTATGTGGCTTTATGTGGTATTAAGATACATATATATGCATTGGAAATTCGCTGAGTACGCAGGTTTGCTAATACGGGGGTATTACATTTTTGTGTGAAAATGAATCGACGGCTTTTTTCAAACATCAAGGATAGCCATTATACTCCCTAAAGTATTATAGCAATTTGTGTATGAGTACATAAAAAAACCTAGCTAAGACACAAATACAGTTAAAAATGGAAGGACAAAATGCGAAGGTAACATTAACTACATAAGGTTTGTGAAGGTTAAGACGATTGATATAATCCAGTAAACTATGTTTTAGGTACTTATTTCAAGTTTAAGATTCCGATTCAGTTCTGTAATCTTAAAAATTTAGTTAAATATCGATTACATGTGCTGTATTGGATTGGTCATTGGGCTATTAATTAATGATCCTAGCTAAAGAATCAGTCGGTCTTAGTCAGTAACAAGGCTACACAAGGCATCTCACCCATTTTCCACTCATAATTAATTCATATTCGCCCTTAAAATACGCCTAAGGTTGCGTCGGCGTCTTAAAAGCGATATTAAGAGATATTAACTGGATTGATTGAAATTAATTGAATTGAATTAAGAAAAAACACATGTGACATAAACCAAATACAACTCTCATCCATATGAATAACATGGGGATTTGGAAGTCCCATGGGGCAGAGCCCTTGTGGCCTAATCTTAAATCTAAAGCTCGTTTGCACATCTGTAATCCTAGACGCGCTGTTTAGTGTATAAAATGTGGAGGTAAATCATAAAACAAAAAAGCCTTATCGTTTAAAATGTTTGCATGTAGCGTATTAATTATGTAGATGGATAAATTATTTTTTTCGTTGGTCTGTCTTTAGATAGGTAGTTTGTATGTTAGCATATGAAATACAATTAAATGTTGGTAAATATGTATTTTCTATCAATTAGTTATAAAAACAGTGTAAGTAGTTAGGTTAATTTGTATTACAAATTTTAACCTGATGAACAAACCTTTAAACTCTTAATAAAATTTAACTGCAGTTTTTAAGAAACAAAATTTGGCTTGAAGTGACAACAAAATGGGTTTGCTTCAAAATCAAAAACTAAACTAATACCAAAGTTTAAACTAAACCATTTTTGGCTGTTGCATGAAGCGTAAAATGTTTTTCGTAAAAAGACACTTTTTGAATTTTGGGTCTTTATTGCAATAATATCTTTACATTTTGCGCGGCGGATTCTCTATTGTTACATGCAATTAAAAATTAGCTTTGTAAATATTAATTGTTAAGTCATTAAACTCATTTTATACCTACCGGTAGTGAACAATACTTCTTTAGTTTTTGTTTAAGCCCGTATTTTTTTGACGGGCTGATAACAGCTAGTAATTAATAAAAACTTAGCATGTAGTTTCACCTGTGTCAGCTATATTCATAATTGCACAAAAACATATTTTTTCTCTTTCTTTTTGCAGCAAACCTGCGTACTCAGCTCTAATTTTATTCTTATGGAGAATAAATAAAATGCTATAGATCACTTATTTATTAATTTATTTTTATGAAACTTGATAAGTGGCTTTATGTGGTAGTGAGAAACATATGCATTCATTAGAGTACGCAGGATTGCTTTGACGGGGGTATTTTGTGTTGATTCCACTCCAGGTGTATGTGAGAGCCTCTCCATTACGCATGGAAGCCCTCTGGGGATAAATTAATAACTGGGTAAACAAACAAATCTTAGTAATACTAGACGCATTAGTAATATTACTTTAAATAACAACTTTTGTTAGACTTTCATAAGTGACAACACTTTTAGAACCATTAAAATTAATTAAATCATGTTTCATTATTACATTTCACAATCAATATAAAAGTGAAGTAAAGTAATTTACCCATCATCATTTCAGTCTTCAAAGATTTATTGACTTAGTACAGGACAATTATATAAGATAATGTTAAATGAGCTTACTAAAAATAGTAAATTTATAATATTTATTCCTGGCACAATATCTGTGTCAGGCATAGTCTAAACTGATATTAATTATAGCTATTAGTTTTATTAAAACAGTTTTATAAAACTCAAAATGAACCGACTTAAGATAGTTTCATTATAACTACCCATATCTAAATGAAACCTCAGATATATCAGTTTCAGCTTTGTCAGGTTTCATCTGAGTTATACGCTATTTTTCCGGCACCCCAAATGAATGGCAATTGCAATCTTGACTTTATATTTGCATAACGAAGATGTAAGTTTCACCTAAGTCTTTACTAACGTCTTTGAGAAATTCAATGAGAATTATGATTTTTCCATATCCAAGGACTACCTTAAAACTGGTCTATACCAGTTTTGAGGCTGACATTGGGTACAGCAAATTAAATTGTCATTACATTATGGTAAGTCCATTATGACAAACTTCCCTTTCACCTTTGGTACCTCCATTTACAGCGGCTAGGGACAGAATCTCCGTGTTTGATCCCCAACCTGCCAACCTGATAATGGATGGTCCCTGGCTGTTGTACATGGATACCGTGTCAGTTGAGTTGACCAGTTGGAGGGCAGAATGTGGGTCCCCTGTTTGAGAGCCTCATCCCAGCTGTCATAGGGGCACGGGAGTTGGCCCTCTGAAGGGTCGATTTGGCTGCCAACCCATTCCACCGTTTCCTTTTCTGCTATATCCTATCCTTCCGGTAACCTGCGTAATATTCCCGCCTAGCATCTATGCTGGGGTTTCCCAATCCGCAACAATGATGATGATGATGACTTTTTCTTAATGAAAACGATGCATCGATTAATTTATAAAGTTTTCGCTCTATTTTAAAATTCATAAGATGTGTTTTTGTAAGAATTGCCTTTTTCAATTCAACTTGTAAAAGTTTATTAGAATATGAGTGTACGCAACATTAATTAGTTGTTTTTGAATATATAATATCGTTGTCTAACAGAACTCAATACCAAAAATGCCAAACAAAATTTTAGTAATACTCATCGTTTGCTGTTCAAATTGTGTATTGTACATCTGCAATAAAAACTATGAAATGAATAAACTATATAAACGAATAGAAGATTAAATGTATGCCTTTTCTTTACTAATATTTAAGGCAGAAATGTTAAAATAGAAGGGAATAGTCCAACTGCATAATACTTTCTTTAAACGTAACAACTAAATTACGACTGACGATTTATGTATGAATGTATAAACAAAATATGACCTCTAATATCAATAGGAACTATTTCTGGGTTGTTTAGGCCTAATCCATATGCTCATAGTTATTCTGCCTTTAAAATTTGAAAAAAACATATTATTTGTAATTGTCATAATCAAAAACTGGTATTTTCAAAATTATATCTTAAAATGTTTCACTAGACCAACACTTACCTGATAGGAAAAATATACGATTACAAATAATGATGTATTTCAATATGAATTCATGATGTAATTAAGGTATCCTGGTAGTTTGGGGGGGAACTACAAATGTAACAAGATCATTCATATTTTAGATAGATTTTTGATTAAAATGTTTTAATACAACAACCCAACACTTAAACATATTTACGACAAAATGCTGTGAATTTTGTGTTTTTGTTTCAAATGAAGTTAAGATAGCGTCCTAGAACTCCACATTCCGTGGAAAACATCGTCGTAGAAAGTAAATTGCTTATACAATTGAGTACAGTTTACAGTATGAGCGTAATGTGCCGGGAAACAAAGAACCTAACTCAGTTATGGAGCCTCTAAACTGGCAAAACACAATCAAATCAGGTGATGAAATTAAGCTTGTAATGCTATTACCAGCCAACCTCACGATAAGGAAACGTGTTGCATATTGTATGAACCTCGTGAGAATGCGAAGTCGATTCACCCTCTAGCGGAGGATATTTAAAAAAACATTCAATTATTTAAACAATATCCAATCTTATTTAACCTATCGAATTAAATATAGGCTTTATTTAAAACAATGCAGATGTACCTTTTGCACTCAGTATTGAAGTATTAAATAGGTAAAATATCCAACGAGAATAAAATATAAAGGCTTAGATTGGGTTAGATAAACAGTAATGCAGTGCATCAATAATATATTGGTATTTTATTCCTAGGCCGGTAACGATTGACAATATGTAGTGACTGCTTTTTGCACATAACTAGAACTATGTTAACGTAACAGGCAAAAGATTCAAAACTTTACCTGAACTGTCTCCTTTCAACCTGTTTGAAACTGTTCTACGATTATGGACAGAGATAGCAAGCAGTCCGTTGCTACTGCTTGCCAACCAAACACGAGGTATAGACTGAGCAAATCCACCCACTGACCGTTAACATTCCAACGTGCCCAAGATTTGTGTTGTTATAGAGTACCCATAATATATTACTATATTGTAAAATTTAATGTTTCCAGAATTCATATTGGGTGTGGTTATTATGCTTTAATTTGAATTAGCTGTTTACAACGTTTTACGTCAAGTCCATTTTGAGTAGGTCCGAAATAGTTTGTAATGTAACCATAGCATTGCGTTTCGTTTTTCAAATATTTATCCGACGCATGTAAGATGAGAGTCCCCTAGGTTATTTACTATTTTATCATAACAATTTAAATTCTTTATTTGTAGTTTTATTCTAACAGAAAAATTCGGAAATATGATCACGGCCACGATACTTATTTTAACGAAAAAAAATAAGGTGGTAAGTTTTTCATTTAATTTAAATTCAAATGGCGGATAAAATACCATGTTACAAAAGGACATCGCTTTTAATATTAACATGCGTCTTATAAAACATATTGACGATTGCTAATTAGTCACTTCCGTAACTTGATTGCTCCTCATTGTGTTAAATTTTAAAAATAAAATAAATAGAGGAAGTACCTATTTGGAAGGTCGCTACAAGAAACATTACGCTAGTGGCCTCAACAGTCGCTTAAACCACTTGCTTTTACTGTTGAGGGCTATATTATTAACTTTTATCACAACAGGGGCTTAGACTAAACTCAGTTTAAAGATTTTTTAAATTATACTTTTGTATTTGTGCAATTAGTTGAATATATCAGTACACAAAGATATTTCAAGGCAATTTTGCAAACATGGAAATAAATCTAATTCCTAATCTTGTCCCAAAATATTTTTCAGGTACAAAATCGTTTGGCCACCCTCGGAATATTGGATTGCGGCAATTGGGACTGAAATTGTTGTCGTGCTTCCCTGGGTATAGCGACTCAAGGAAATCACCATCTCGGTCGATCCCTCCGATCAGTTTCATGGGACTGTGTCGGTCCTCAGACAACCAGTGAGGCTTGTTCCCCAACCGATTCCAATATTTAAAACGTTTTTCTTGGTCATATTAAACATTATACTTAAATATAAAACAAAATTCAAGTACTATAATAACTAGTGAATTATTACTGTCTGTTAAGATTTTATAACATTGGGTTATCAAAGAAATATTAAGTATATTACAATTTTAGGAATTTGCCCTATAGGAATCCTTTATTTATTTAATTATTCTGTTATATATTTTTCTATAAAACAACTCGTTTTAAATTATTAATTAACTAATGCCTAACGCGTAATGCTTAAACGATGGCATATCATTAACGGTGCATGTTTAAATATTCATCTAACAGTACACAAATTCGTGAATATAAGGGTTTTTATAATATTTCATGACTTTCGACAAATCCATAAATCATAACATATTTTAGAATGAACGTTATTGGTTTCTATTATGATAATACATCCAAACTGTCTGCATACTTTAAATTAAATTAAAATATCCAAAAGTAGAACTAATAAAGTCCTTGCAAGAGGTACTATTCTTTTACTGTTTGTTATTATAAATTACATAAGTAATATTACAAACTTACATTCACATTAAGGGCACATAACACAACATATAAAACATGCATGTACAACCAATGATGCTCTAGATGGGAAAATATACTGCAAACGTAGCGCATAACATAATATGAATTTCATTTACATAAATGATATTATAAATATGAAAACAGTCTCCTACACAACAAATGTTTAATAGATGGCATTATTTAATTTATATTCATATAAGGTAATAAATAACATAGGCTTGGATGGGTTAAACAATCAAGCTGAGTAAATTTCGTGAACGTTATAAAGATATTGAGGGCAGTGGAGGAAGGGCGGGAGGGGAGTTCTATAAGCGAACCGAATCAAAAGCATCTTGAAGAATATAGATTAGGGAAAGTTGCCGCAAGGATGTTATTAACGCTGACCCAAGATCAGACGTGAACTTTGGTAATTCATCATCCTCCATCGAGCACCACCAGAACACAGCTCCCCTTCCTCGTCTTGTATTTGTACATAGCATTTTGGCTTTCAAAATATTTTATATTATATGAATATTTCTGTAACTAATGTAAATTTCACGGAATATCAGAACAATAATAATTAAATATGTTTACGGATAAAATTATTACTACCATCATTAATCAATTGTAATATAATGGTTATTATGATATTGCACACTTTTCTTTCTTAAGCTTAAGGCACCACAGACAGGTAGGGAGCCACCTTTTAATATTGGTTATTATGCTGCCACAAATTTAAACTAATTGAAAAGTGACTTATTATAACTAAAAGTAAGAAATTTGTAATTAAAAGATTTTACTAATCCCTGATTATTTATCGAGGCTCAATGATTAACGCTCAAACTGTCAATCAAGCAAAGATACAATTGTAAGTAATTAGGTGAAAGACCTAGAAAAACAAAATATTCAGAATCAATTAGTTTATAAAAAATAGATTTAGAGGTAAAATACCAATAATTAATACAATGTCTCTGGCCTTTCAAAGAAATATCATTAGTATTTTGGGTTGTTCTTATGTCTTCCGAGAATTGGGCAAAAATAAATAAAAAAAAAAATAATATTTGATTTCAGACATATTAGTGAATTTGTTAACTTTGCTTTTTATCATTGACAAGAGTTTGTAATGGAACACCCACTCAACAATATGGATGTTGCGCTTGAATAATTTAACTAAAAGTATAACAAGTCAAAAGTGAATATCAATTTAATAGTAGATCCCCTTTTTAAAAGTAAAATGCGTCATTGACTTGACAAAAAAGGAAAACAAATATCGTATAATTATCTCCCCTAATGAGGTAAACATAACTAATCAACAAATATTTTACTTCAAGATCCACTTAGTAACTCATCCTTGCTTGAAATGTTTCTTATGTTTTATAATACTTCTTAGTGCGAGTTATATGTAAAAACCGAATACCAACATGATACAGAGTAAACATACAGTAAAACATATTTAGTGACAAGTCAAACATGAGTGAGTTGGCGAGTTGAGTAAACACGATCATGTGTCAACTGTGAGGACAAATTTCAACGTGTTTGTCTTGGTTACATACTGCATTAATTAGTGACTTGTGACATGAAATAAAATACAGAATGTGAAAAAAGTCTTTAAACGTGTATACTCGTGTAACGTGTATATACGTGTACAGAAGAGCCCGACAAGGAGTCAGAAGGACATTTCGAATTAAAGCATACAAAGTGTAATGTGCAACTGTACATAAAAAACAAATGAAAAGAAAACACATTATTGATGTGGCCAATTTTAGTGACTATCTGTAATGGCAAAATAAATATTAACCATACAAGTTTATGAGACAGTAAATGTCGATTGTCCAAACCTTTGATCATCTCACCAAGTGATGAAATCTTCTTCAATATTTTTCCTCAGTGGAGAACATACTCTACACTTTTTCTCCATTGTTATAATAAGTGACTTGGTTGATAAATATGACTTGGTTAAATAATATGACTTGGTTAATAAACAAAAAGTAACTCACAACAAGGACTAGACTAATGTTTTTACGAATTAAGTTTTATAAGGATATATGTTATGATATAATTATATTATTGTTTTCTTGATTTTTAGTCTAATTGACATCCTAGGTCTATGCGTGTATGATAAAAGGGTCTATTTCATTTTTACAACAGCATATGAATTTAAATCTGCCTGAGACGAATAATAGATTAAATCAGCAGGAGATCGGATATGTTATTTTCTTGAAGTTCTGGGTTTGACATGTTCTAACGTTTACTTTCCAGAATTTTAAAATCTTTTATTTCGTTGCCTTTGAATTATAGCTAGTTATACGTATCGCAAGCATATAGTTGGAAAATATATTGCACCACGTTTACAATAACAATGTATATCATGTGTTAAGGTTTCATCTTCGCACGCGTTATTTCTCCGTCACTTGTGATTCTTTCTAAATTTATTTCAACCAATAATTTGAACATACAACCAACTTTTGATCGATAATCATTGAAGAAGATGACGTAATGGAGCTGTTTATAACGTTGCCAGGGAAACGACGACGTATTGTCCTTGTGTCTCGGGAGATTGATTATTTACCTTAGAACTACTGAGTTGTTCTCTTCAATCAGAACACTGAGTAATGGTGTAAATAAATAATAAATACAGCATTGTATTATAATACTGTTTTTTGTACTATATAGTGTCGGAAATACATTGGATAATATTTTTAAGAGCTGTTTCGTAGCAGATTGTTAGAAATTTAATTAAGTTAAATAAATGAGATTACCATCTACGGAAATTTACTGATTGAATCCTTACGAAAACTATTGCGCATTTTTCCAATAGATAATGTATTTTCAGAGTTTCGCTTCAGGAAGATAATTCAAAACCTTCTTTTAATGATTATGAAATGCACTTATAGCTCTATTTTAATACTATATACTCTAAACTACGGTTAACATATACTACGGCTGCATTTGCATGTGCTGTATTGGGGACCTACAAATGCAATAAAGATACAAGAATTTGTATCAAAAAATATAGCTTACTGTCTACCTTCACCAACCTTAATACTGTCAAAGCGACATAACCTATATGACAGATGTTAAACAATAGTATTTGGCCGCAATAAAGACAATGTAACAGCATCTTGCTAAAATGTCCCAAGACGTTTCTTAACAACAGATTTGATGGTATAAAATTAAACCGGAGGTAAGCCTATGGGGCATATTAAATTTATATTTTATGTATATAATAATAATAAAAATAATAATACTACTTCAACAGTTTTGATTTAAGTCAGACGTAAGAAAGGATTCAGAAGGATTTTGCAATATTCCTAGTCAACTCTGCAATATATCGCTAACCGTGTAGAAAAGCTACTTAATAATGCTGATTTAATTGAATTGTCATGCAGTATTGACCTCAGATAAATGTAGGGTTCCTTCATGTTAAACCTACCTGGAATAGAAAAATACAAATATGGTAATTTGTAGTAAGGAATTATTTTGTTTTTTTTTAGAAAGTCTGCAACCATAACTGGTCGTATGAAAATAATCATGAGCCTTAAAGTTGCAATATAATAGAATTATTATTAAGATCGGAAAACCATTATGTGAAAAATTTTTAGATGACCAAATAATTATGAATACATGTAATAAATTATGTTTAACACATGGTTTAAAATTGTAATAAGAATCCAAACAACAATAATATAAAAACTTGGTTTTGCCAACCAAACATTAACAAGTAATTGTATAAACTGGCAATCGCTCCATAACAATTCTCTCATGGCCTGGTTTGTCAGAACTGCTGATAATTTTACTATGACTGGTCTCATGATGATATACATGATGTGTACGAATAATGGTATAACTACGGTACGAAAAACGTGGTAGACATGAATTACCAGGGACACAACCCAACTTGAGTTTTGAGTGACTGACATTTTGCAAACTTAAAAGAATCCTAAAATTTAAACAATCCTAAAACGTAATGGTATCACATCCAACACTGCCACAATAAGGAAAGGTTTTGTATTTTGAATGAATCGCGTGTGAATGTGGAGTTGGTACACTCTCCACCGGAGGAGGTTTTAAAAATTCATCAAGGTACTTACAAAATATTGAGTACCTATCTTGATTGGCAAGTTGTGTGTAATTACCAAAAATAAGTTTACCTATGGTTGTATTACCCAGAAGACTTAGCTTGCGAAGAAAGTTTCAGAAGAACACACTATCGAGTTGATGGTCAGTACTTCGTCCGTCTTCCATTTAAACATCCTATTCCATACTCTCCAAGGTTAATGTACAATGTAGAAATAAGTTAACTAACTTCATTCCCTAGCTTTATAATAATCAAACAAGACAACCAAGGTTTAAGGGTTCATAAAATGTTTTAATTTTCAGTTTAAATTCCATTCCAATTAAAAACATCGCTGGGTTTATGTTGTCAAACAGTTAAATTGTATACAGATCAACACAAATAATAAGCCACAACAGACGAACATATGGCTATGGCATATATGGCATATGGTATTATGGCTTGTATGGTTTAATTTCACCTTTGGTGACTTAAAACTGGAACGACTCTTGAAGAAATGCTTTTAAATGAAGAAGTGGTCTGTTTTGGTAATATGTACAATTTTGAGTGTCCCGAAAAAATTGGGGATTTTGGGGGCAACTCAAAATTTTCACATGTAAACCCCTGTTAACAGTGAATTTTTTGTTCAAGAAGTCTTTTTGATCAAGACTTTTGAAGTTCATATTTTTAACCCCTCATTTTAGAGATTTTCAAACATAGGCGACAAATAAAAGTAAATTTAACCCCTTCAAAAGGGGTTTAAATTAGGAAATTTTGAGTTGCCCCCAAAATCCCCCATTTTTGCGGGTTCTTAACATTTTAAATATTACCAAAAGAGACCAGTTCAGTTCTTCATTTAATAGCATTTCTTCAAGAGTCGTTTTAGTTTTAAGACACCAAAAGTGAAATTAAAACTCCAAAAGTCTTAGACACCAGGTTTCAAGAATGAGTTGCATTCAAAATTTTGACAAGTTTCCATTTTGGATAGAAACACGTTACAGACCTCCAACCTCCACCATTCGCCTATTTTTTTAAAGCTCTTTAAAATTAGGGGTCAATCGAAAGGGGTTTATATTTAAAAATTTTGAGTTGCCACCAAAATCCCCCATTTTTGGGGAACACTCAAAATTTCCGATAACGTCAAAAGATACTTTGGGTTAAGTAATTATCGTTCCCCAAAGGTAATTTGTCTGTTTTAACAAACAAAAAAATTAAAGGGGGGACGAACTTTTTTTAAACACTATATATTATGATATAAAACATTTTTAACGACCCCCCAAAACGTGTTCAGCGGGTAACGTTAGGAACTTCGATGGTGGTCCCGGGCTTAGGTTTCACCGTGCGGGTCATGCTAATAGTTCACTTTCCATAGGAAATTCGCTAATAAACTGTGTATATATTTTCGAATTATTTTTTATATCTTATTCTTTTAAAAATAAGCGGGTATAACTGTGTATGTTATTTACTTGAACAATTCAAGACCAGATAATTTGTATAAACGTATATTTTTTAAACACTCATTTTTACACACGTAAACTATTGTTCTATTGTTTAATTACAAAAAAATACAAACATTAAGGTTAAACTTCAACCAATGGCCCAACGACATCAAAACAATGTAAATCATTAGTTTTTCATAAAACTGTATTTTATGATAGATCTAGAAACTTGTATTTTTTACACTAATATAATGATACGTACACTTTATTTTGTTATAGGCGTACACAATCACGATTTGTATTGTTTAAGTTGATTCTGTTTACACATAAATACATTGTTTGGTTGTTTAATAAACTATAGTTCACAATTACTCCTTTAATACAAATTTATCAATTCCTAAAGTGTTAAACGTAAACCTCAAAAAACTCTAAAGTGGTCTCATGCCTCTGGCGCAAAAGTTGTTATCTGTGGTAATTTGTAGAAGTTATCTCACGGGATGGCTAAACACGTACAGCATATTTCGTACTGATAGCAGCATAGTTGATTGACACTCTATATGCACTGTATGTTGCCAGGGAATTTGTATTTCACAAATTAAAAAATCCCTTTTTGATCAGTATAATAAGTAAATATTTCCTGCGGACTGTTACTCATCATAATAAAATTGTTTTCATCATATCGGTTTTATCTTTACAACTAAATCAGATATAATATTTATTTTTAGTTGCTATTTTCAAAACTAAATATTATTAACTAATGATTGCCAACATACACTCTGGCGCTGTTAATCAGATTTGTACAATTCCACATATAAATAATAAACTCATACTTTTGTATTTTATAACTGATGTATTTACAACGGAACCACAAACTGCATCAAAACACCTTGCACCATACAACACTGTACTACGATGAGCTGTCAACTTATCACGATTACGAAAGATTAAATGAAAACAATTGTTTCATAACAGTTAATATACTTCATTAGCTTATAGTCAGTAAATACTCAATATGTTTTTTAAATAAAAACAAACAAAAATGCAATAATCAATGAAATTAACATTAGTACTACTATTTTTAAGTAAGTTTTCATGCGTCCTTTGACGATCGACTACAAAGATCTCTATTAGTTCATTATAATAGTTCACCACCTTGATGGGACCACTTGAATTCTCAGCTTGCTCCAACAGACTGCTCCCCGACACGCGATATTGCGTGGTCCTAATGTTAGGCTTTATTTTTGTCACAATGCAGACAATATATTTTATGTTGGTCTTTTGACACCTATATATTAATCGACTATGGAAACTTTTGTGGTACCGATTTCTTGGATATGCGGTATCGTAGAATTGTGAAACTTGGCACAATTATTTAGTACTATTAGGAGATGAGTCCAGTGTAAATAATGTTGTGTTTTGGCGTGTAGAGCCCTTTACAGAAGCCCTTTTGGTTTTCAAAGTTTACATGTAATCCTTATGGGAACATAAATTCTGCTTTTGTTTATATTTTTCATTTCATTAATTGACAGCTGCGTTATTCAAATACATATGTAGCACAATAGCAGGAACATATTATGCATAGATAAAACATTTGAATGACTGCTGGAATGTTAACACCCTTCTCTGATCCATTTTAACCCCACTACAGCAATAAAAGATAATGCATGACTAACGTTAATACAACATATTACTGGAGTGGAAACACTCTTCTGTTATACGTTTTATGTCCACATACAAAAATTAAACCTGTTTGTGAGGGGAGCAGGATAAGGCAAGGGGAGGTATTGAGGTGGAGAAGTTTCAGGCATAAATAAAAAGCTACTGACCACTGGAATGGTAACGCTCTTCTGCTATCTTTTTTACCTTCACAATAAACACATTACCTGCAGGTACGAGTAAGAGAGGAGGAGGAGAGAGAGAGAGAGAGAGAGAGAGAGAGAGAGAGAGAGAGAGAGAGAGAGAGAGAGAGAGAGAGAGAGAGAGAGAGAGAGAGAGAGAGGAGAGAGAGAGGAGAGAGAGAGGAGAGAGAGATAGATGAGAGCCTACATAATGCACTGCTTAAACTGTTTGCTTTCTAATTTTTTGATGAATTTCGACCATTGGGCGGCCTGAAGTCAATTTAAATGTAAATGGATTTAGGCAAATTTACAAGAGTCATGGATCAAAATTCTCTAAATCTTTCCACAACCTCTTAAACTATATCTTACCGAGTATCTCAGTCACATCGCCCTATCAATAATGGATAAACCGACCAGTGGATAAACAAGTATCCTACTTATTTTAAGTTGATCGGTTAGTAGCGTTGGTTAGGAGATTATTTATTTATAAATACACTTATTTGTTCCATGATATCTTGTTGAAACATAAGTTTTGATTATATATTAGGTTATATATTAGGTATTATATATTAGGTTAGGTTAGGTTTATATTATACATTAGGTTATATATTCGGGCCTAATATGACAAAGAAAGTATTATAATAGTATCATAGCAAGACTAGTCGCGATGCTTAACACTATTTTGCAAAACCGTAACGGGATTTTACTTTAATGAAATGTTTTTATTTGTAGTTGCCCTACTAGTAACTTTGTTTGTTTTCAACTTGATGTTGTAAATATCTGACTCCAATGTCAGCTAAATTGCTTGAGTTGTTTCCCAACCGGAGTAAACCGCATATTTATTTTGCATTGTACTACAAATAAATACCCCCGTCGCAGCGTACTCAGCGAATTTCCAATGCATAATATATGTCTTAATACCATATAAAGCCACATACCAAGTTTCATAAAAATATATTCATATATAAGCGATATATACAATTTTAATTATTCTCCACTAGGAGTACGCTCTTATATCGCGTATAAGGATTGAGCTCACAGTTAAAAATACAAAAAAAATGTTTCAATTGACAATATACCTCATGGGCCCTCCATTATAACTGCAGCTT
Source organism: Allygus modestus (assembly GCA_963675035.1). Lineage (NCBI taxonomy): Eukaryota > Metazoa > Arthropoda > Insecta > Hemiptera > Cicadellidae > Allygus > Allygus modestus. The sequence continues at coordinate 134,305,954 of OY776114.1, forward strand.
GACAATGACATACAAATCCAGAACATGACAAACAATGAGGCCTGAAATCTGTCAATCAGTCAGACAAAGTGCATATGAAGTAGTTACTCACCCCTAAGTCTCACTGAGGGCTGTATCATCTAGGCCCTCATAATAATATTAGCTGAAGATTTTGATAAAATATAATATGTTGGCGGCAATAAAGGTCCCCAATCAGTGAGAGCACGTGGTTTAAAAGTAGTTAAGTTTATTTACACTTTGGTTCCACTGGAGGACCCATCTGGATATTTATTTTATTGTAGCTTAATATTGCTGTAAAAATCTATAAGTATAAATACAGACCTTGATGAACAATACGTTTTAAAATCAGTCGATTGGTTTTGAATGCCTAAATATTTTAAACTCTAACCCAGAGGTTTTAATGTAACACATTAACCTTACTGGGGGGAGGGGGGCTGTGCCCCCCAGGCCTCCCATTGCTATTGTAGCTTGATACGGTTGTTCAAATACATAGGTAACCTATAAATGCAGAACTTAAAAAACGATAAGGCTTAAATCATTTAATTTGTTTTTAAGAAGAATAAATTGCCTCATTTCAAAAAGAAAGGAAAAGTAGTATCTCGTGTTAAATTTCCAATGCATATATATATATATATATATATATATATATATATATATATATATATATATATATATATATATATATATATGTATTTTAATGCCATATAAAGCCACATATCAAGTTTCATCAATATACATTCAAAAATAAACGATTTATGACATTTTAATTATTCTCCATAAGAATAACATGGTGGCTGAGTTTGCAGGTTTGCTGAAGCAAGGAACTCCAAAAATGGGGTTTTATACAAATATCAATATAACTCAAGTAGGTAAAGCCACATACCAAATGTAAATAATTTATGTTCATAATTAAGGGAAATGACATGTTACTTATTCTCCATAAGAATAACATGGGACTGAGTACACAGGTTTGCTGCTACGGGAACTATCGGCTGAAAAAGGTTTTTTAGTGCAAATATCAATAGACCACAACGATATGAAGTAATATACCAAGTTTCATCAGCAAAAGTATATAAATAAGCAAGATATACAATTTATCTTATTCTCCGTAAGAATAACATTGGACAACATACTGGGTTTAGCACTTTCGATATCTCTGTAACCATTTGATGTAGAGCAATGATAAAAAAACTAAACTGTGCGTCTTTCTAAGCTGATACCAATGGAAAAAACTAAAATTTGACTTTTTCAACAATTATATATAAAAAGCTCAAAAAACCTACTTTTGGGATACAAAATCCCCCCCAAAATACCTCTTCGGATAGGTCGATCCGTCCGGTTTTCGAACTTAAAGTCATAAATGCTGCTTTACACGTTTATACCAAATTTTGTCAAAATCGGATGAATTTTACGACAGTTATCGTGCTCACGGACACACACACACACACACACACACACACACACACACACACACACACACACACACACACACACACACACACACACATATATATATATATATATATATATATATATATATACAGTTTTTGAACGAATGGTGTTTTTGGCATCTGGGGACCTCAAAATGAAAAGCTATCATGGTCATGGGCCTAGGTCTTGCCATGCCGACTACGGTAATAGCTTCTTCCCTATATTGGAAATTCGCTAAAATGGATCCCTATTTCCCTTGGTCACGCCATTACTTGAGAATTAGTGGACCAAATTGAATAATTATTTCTTGTTGAGTTCGTTTATGTCAGGACAAGGTTCTTATAAAAGACAATTTTTAATTCGACCTAAGAGCTCTGCCCCACAGGCCTTCAAAGTTCCTATTGATTTGATCTAAGTTCAGTTAGTTACACCAAGCAGCTGTAAACATACTTCAAAGGCATATACATATGTTGATTACAGAAATAAAAGCTACTTGAATGGAAACTCTCATTTTGTAAATAAAAAGAGTACTTGAATGGCAACTCAAACTCTTTTTTTATATTCAAGTGAGCATAGCGCATGAGCTAATCCGGGAAGCGAGTGAGCGAAGCGAACATGCTTATCTTGAAAATGAACGAGTATTTGAAATAAAACAAATCCAATGACATTAGGACAGGACTGTTGGGCCAGCTAGTTATATATAGTAATGATTACAGACGCTGTGTAGCATTTAAGTATCCAAAAACATTATGATCACATCCTTTTTAAGTAACGGTGTATTATAATCCCACTTATGTTTTATATTATTGACTATCTCAAGTTTAAGTTATGCAAAATTTCTTTGCAGTACAAAATAATACGGGGACTTCTGCTTGAAACAATAGTTATTTGTGTATTAAGGGAGTAAAGTGCAACTTTGTTCCCTAAGGGAAATTGTTGGCGCCCGACGCCGTAGGCCAGGGCGATAAATTTACACACAACATTTTTCCCACATCTCAAAAGCCACAAGTATTGATAAGTGTTCACATTCACAATCGCTTTCCATTTTGGTTGCGTAATGCGTAATAACTAAACTCGGAACGTTAATTGCAGCTGGAGCAAAATATCAATCAGCTGATCCGATTCCCTTATAGCTGAATCATTAATGATTGCAGCGAAATGTCAGCTGATTCTGTTCCGGGAGACAAAGTAGCACTATACTCCTTCAATACAAGGAGTAAAATTTGACTTAACCAAGTAGGTGGGGGGAAACAAAATTTATTATACAAGATAGGAACGACGTTTCCTTCCATTTTTTAAATGTATTGTATTAGTTCACACATACGCAAAAAGTAAGGGAAAACTTAGTAAACAAATTTCTGAATCAGCCTGGAAGGACAAGTCCTGCACAGTCCATTAACACATATATAATTCCAATTTTCTTATGAGAGCCAAAAATAAAAATAAATTTATCATTAGAAACAACACATCTAAACTAAACAAAGATATTGATGACATTAGTGTATGTCAAAACCTATTATAAGTTATATAGATTAAGCTATTATAACCTATATATATTATATTTAATAGATTTTGCTAGTAATGTACCGTAAGAGATTTATTGAAAGTTGAACATTATTTGTTATGGGAATAATAAACGAAAACATTGTGCGTTAAAAACACAAAAAAAATAAATATAATTATGACAAACTGCAGGCCAAAAACTTTAATTTAATACTAAAACAGTTAAAATTGGCACAGTAGTTTTTGCTAATAGATTTACGTAAAGAATTAAAAAAGAAATGTTAATCGGGCTGTTTTGGGAGCTAAAAGTATTTTGTATTGAGAAAAATCTATACTTATAATGTAATGGTTGTGCATTTGCGTTTATGTCCCAGGGGATTTTGAAAACGCCTACTCAAAACTGCTCCGGACCATAATGTTGTAGAGGATCAACAAATTGCAGATAGGTACTTTTTTGTTTTTCCTCAAGACCTCAGGACTCTGCCCCAGTGGCATAAAAAACCGCCATGTTATTATTATTGAGAAAATGTTTTGTTCTAACGGCTCCTCAAACTTGCTAAAACCTTAACACATTGTTGGTGGACTAAAAGACTGGATATTCTTATCAGTGCTTAGTGTGATTTCCATAAATCCCTTACAATGGTTGTTCCCGGCAAAACATGTTTAAGATGGAAAACATGATTAGTGGAATCAACATTTGTTAGCTGGACAAATTATAAGACAATATCTTTTGAGATCGAATTATAACTGAAATCTAAAATACAGAAACCAAGGTAGACTTTCATAAGTGGAACGATATAAAAAACCGAATGAAATTGTTCCATAGGGTATAACGATTATTAAGGTTATTCGGTTATGGTTTAAGTTAGGCCTATTAAGGTTTTGGTTATTTAGTTTCAGTTAGGCCTACCGTAAAACAGGCTTGACCCGGACACTTTTTTACTATTTTTAGGTTATAGTGCCTTCCCATTAACATGTCGCCATAAAAACCAGACCATTTTAAAGTGCGTGTACTATTTACAATATCCATTTACCTTTAGCCTAACTTCTATATTTTTATGTTGGATGTTATTATAACAAAAATAAATACCCCCGTAGCAGCCAACCTGCGTACTCAGAGAATTTCCAATGCATATATATATATATATATATATATATATATATATATATATATATATATATATATATATATATATATATATATATATATATATATATGTGTGTGTGTGTGTGTACCTTAATACCACATAAAGCCAAATACCAAGTTTCAGCAATATACATTTTTAAATAAACGATTTATAACATTTTAATTATTCTCCATAAGAATAACATAGCGGCTGAGTATGCAGGGTTGCTGAAGCAAGTAACAAAAGAAATGGGGTTTTATACAAATATCAATATAACTCAAGAAGGTAAAGCCACATACCAAATTTTATTAATTAATGTTCATAATAAAGGGAGATAACACGTTACTAATTCTCCATAAGAATAACATGGATGCTGAGTATGTAGGTTTGCTGCTACGGGAACTATTAGCCGAAAAATCTTTCTTAGTGCAAATATCAATATACCACAACGATATGAAGCAATATACCAAGTTGCATCAGGAAAGTTCATAAATAAGCGAGAAATAAAATTTTTTTTATTCTCCATAAGAATAACATCGGATGACGTACTGTCTTTAGCACTTTCAATATCTCTGTAACCATTAGACGTAGAGCAATGATAAAAACACCAAATTGTGCGTATTTTTAAGCTGCTTCCAATGGGAAAAACTAAAATTTGACTTTTTCAATGATTATTTGTAAAAAACTAAAAAAACTTATTTTTAGGGTACAAACCCCCCCCCCCCCCAAAAAGAAAAATACCCCTTCAGATAGGTCGATCTGACTGGTTTTTGAACTTAAAGTCATAAATGCTGCTTTAAACAATTATCCCAAATTTTGTCAAAAATCGTACTATTTTTACGAGAGTTATCGTGCTCATGGACAAATATATATAGGTATATACAGTTTTGAACGAATGGTGTTTTTTGGCATCTGGGGACCTCAAAATGAAAAGTTATTATGGTCCCGGTCCTAGGTCTTACCATGCCGACTACAGTAATAGCTTCTTCCCTATAGGGGAAATTCGCTAATCCCTAAAGGGTAAATTCGCTAAAAATAAATAAAAGTGTCCGGAAAAAATCAATAAGTTATAAAATATAGACAAAACAGCTAGGATAAACTGAAAAATACCTGAAACTCATTCCGTTTTAATATTAAAATAAAATTACGGCCACTGTATAGTCCCGACACAGACTTGCTTGCTACGTTGAGAAATACACTCGCTATTGGCTAAATACAACGGCTAATTCATGTACTTCAGAACTTGCCATTAAATTAAAACATGTTGGCAATATTGGCAAAATATGTACGTACCACTAACTGTTTGTACGTTGTATTCAGCTGTTCAATTGTTAATCATCAAAAGTTCACATTTCTGATCCCATTCTTCGCCACGACGCCTCTACCTTCCACAAAGAAAAAACCCTCAAGTGCGAGGCCTTCGTAAGTGCGAGGCCTTTGTGCGTCTGCACCTGTCGCACCGCCCTAAAGACGGCACTGGGTGCTTATCACGGGTAGACTTTCATAAGCGGAACAATATAAATAACCAAATGAAATTGTTTGATACAGTATATGGATTTGTTTGATATTTTTATCCATTGCAAAATATTTTATCGTTTGTATCTTGGTTATTACACATCATGTTTGGTTTGTTTTTCAACTAACATTTGCTATCCAGACAAATTCCAAGATACCTAAATTGAAACATAACATAACCGAATAACCTACATAATCGAAACACCGTATCGAACAATTTCATTCGGTTGCCATATCGTTCCGCTTATGAAAGTCTACCCCTTATCACATTAAGTTGATACCTTGGGTTAGGTAAGGTTTATTAACGGTTTGGTCTGTTGGATTCATTTTAGTATGTTTTGCCATTCCAAGTAGGCTTAGTTTGCCTCAGCGAACTTAAGTTTCCCACGGGAAACAAGTGGACATTTAGTAGCTCGCAAATATAAATATAAGCTAGGACTATCATAAAATTCCCCCTGTATAGACTACCAAGACCGACTTATGGTTAGAATACCTTTACAGAAAGGCTAAAATTAAAATATGATGATTGACCAACTTGGGATGGTTGAGAAACAACAAAAGCGATGGCCTACCTAAATTAGCCTAATGAGAGGTAAATAGTCAAAGGATTCTGTTTGTTATGGTGATTAAAACTTTGTAGACAATATTTCAAGTTTATTAATAACATAAAAAGTTAGTTTTTAGTCCCACCTTGTGTTATAATCATCCATGTTATGGCTACAACTGTAGGCTAATATACAAAACCTGAGTATTATTCGAACACAAACTATCTGCACAACAAAACAACACAAATACAAAACCACCAAGATGTATGGTTGTTGTTTAGTATTGCTGTATAATGTTGGTATTCTCGCCGATAACACTTTTATCGTATTAAATCTAACTTGAACCACAGTTCTTCACATAAGTTACGTGTGTGGAACTCACAAGGAAACATTGGTTACAGAAGGTTTACATTTGATTATTGCTACGGTATAACATAAATTAAATTATTATAGAACTCAAAATAAAGTCACTTTTCGAATTTCTAACAGAAAGGTGTAGGTACGTGGAGCCATTAGAACAAATTAAATAAATAAACTGGTCGTAACTTAATCTCTAAGCTTAACACAAACTTCAAACGACAAAACAAAATGACATGACTGCAGCTGAGCTGATGTATTTTGACAGTTCAAACAACACGGTACTACAAAGCTAAAACATGTACTAAAATGATGTTCAATGAAAAAACTAATAATTATTAAAATGTAATAATAATTCGTCTATTATAGTTTATTTAAAGCATTAAACCATCAAAAGGTTACCCTAAAAATTTCATGACAATCCATCAAACCGTTAAAAAGTAGATAGCGTCACACTACTTCGAATTCCAAACTGAGTATAAGGACTCACTACGTTCATCCAATTAAATATATTTTACAGGGTGAACGTATAGTATTTAAGTTTTTATTACAGTCTTGATAAAAACGAGGATGGTATTTAAACCATAATTGGCAATACACTCTTTATCTTATTGAGTGTTGTATTTAAAATTATGTCTTAACAAATTGTAAATGGTTACATTAGGCTTCTTGAGTTTTTTTGTCACATGGAATCGTCAACACAAGCCATTGAACTGTTTCCCTGGTGTAGGCAGTATAGTTCTTGAACGATAAGCTGTTTTTTAGTCTTAAAAAAGTTTATTGCTGTTGCTGATTGTTTAATTGTAATTTTAATATTTTTCCTATCGAACTAATGTTTAAACATATGGACGCAGCAGTGAACTCGCTAGGTTGAAGGCAAAAGAAAATGATTTGTATTAGGTCAAATTAATAAATGCCGTCCCGCACTTCTCGCGAATACGCCCGAACACATATACGGCCGAACTCCGAATGTTCGGAGTAATCCCGAGAAGTGTGGGAGCTGCACAAACTCTTTGGCAACAGTACACTATCGCCGAATGATTCGCTCAAATGCTCCACCGAGTAATCGGAACGAGTCGTGACAACAAATTTTGCACCAAATTAAACGAATGTGCACAATGAAGTAACCAGTACACGCTCGCCCAATACCATGCAATACCATGCTCGCCCATTCGCTTCCGCTTGTCACATTTGATTCAAGCCAAAAACCAGACAAAAACGGAGCACAGGCAAACACGAATCATGGCGAGGTTAACTGTCCCGAACATAAACGAGCACACTGAGTAAACTATCACGCTCGCTTTTGTTGGGCCATTGTGTACTGGTAGCAAGAATATGGGACGGAATGTTCAGTGAACATTCGGGAGGATGTCCGGTCGAATGTTTAGGCCTGGTCGCGAGATGTGTGGGACAGACTTAACCTATATACGATCTTTGCTTAACAATCACTTCGCGTTTGCAATGTTTTGGTTTGGCACGTAACAGATAATTCTCACAAGCGATTTTTTTTAGTCAATAGTCTAAGAATAGATATCAATCGCTTTCCCCCCCTTAAAAAACCGGTTTAAACCACTTTTACCAATAACACCCAGGCTTCACGAAGATCCGCACGAGGTCTAGGGTAGTTCTGGTAATGCAATTATAATTTTTCTATGAAAATAAATTTATATTAAACTTCTGTTTTCAATCTGACAAAAAGGAAATAGGCTAGTCCCAGAATATGGTGAAAACTAATGTGCCACATTAAGTTTTAATAACATATCATCATAGTAAAAAGCACGATGTATATGTAGCTATAGTTTGTTCTTTTCTCTGTTCTTACAAATGTTAATTATTGTCATATTGTAAAGTTGCATTGGTGATAGCCGCCAAATAAAAAACCAAAACATTAATTGTATTCGGTAACTTACCGTAAGTTTTATAAGCGAGATAATAATTGTTTTAACAAATTAAGACTTTCTACTGTTAATGAGTGGAAATTATAATGTATATATTAGCGTTTAATCACTTTAATCACATATTTACTTTCGGATATAATTTTGTCGTCTGGAGTCTGGACTGGCCAAAGTCCCATAGGGCACCGCTCGGCCTGCATTTTCTTACATAGAGTACGGTACCAATAAAGTTATTTATTATACTAGTATTTAAAATAATAATGCATCTTTAAAATAGTAAAAAATAAAATACACGTACAACTTTTAAAAGCTAATAATATTTATACCTTAGTTTTTGTATTTCAAGGTACGAAAAGAATTATTTTTTTCCTAGTCAATATGAACATGAATAACTATAGTTCTGTAGTGAATCTATGGCAATACTTACGTTACTCTATAGTTGAAACAAAGACGCTGGCTAAATATCAACGATTCAAGTACCACTAAAATGGCTCCCAATGTTAATCTTATGGGATAAAAAATAGATTTGTTTTAAAGATAATTTTATTATCACTTAACCAAATATTCCCAATAACGAACTCGACCGAGATTTCGTACTATAGAATCTATCTCTGAAGTTTGGAGTGGATCTGTAGAGGCGTTTTTGAGTTATTTATGTCACAGACAGGCCAGTTCGAGTTGATTCTCTTACCAGTGTAAGCAGTAAAGTTATGTATAAGGATTTCGTTTCACTCAATCCAATAAGAATAGCATTGGTGATGAGTACATAGGTTTGCTGAAACAAGTAACACAAACAATTGGTTTTATGCAAATATAAATATAATTTAACTAGGTGAAGCCACACACCAAGTTTAATCAATATTCAATCATAAGTAAGCACTATATAACATTTTAATTATTCTCCATAAGAATAACATGGGAGATTAGTAAGCAGGTTTGCTGCAACAAGAAACTAAAAATATGGGTTTTTATTCAAATATCAATATAACTCAACAAGGTGAAGCCACATACCAAGTTTTATTAATTTATGTTCATAATTAAGGGAATCATTACATTTTACTTATTCTCCATAAGAATAACATGGGGGCTGAGTACGCAGGTTCGCTGCTACGGGGATAATCAACAAAAAATCAATTTTTTTTGCAAATATCAATATACCAGTACTACGTGACCCCACGTGCCAAGTTTCATCAATATACATTCATTAATAATGGAGATAACAAATTTTATTTATTCTCCATAAGGATAACATTGGACAACGTACTGTGTTTAGCACTTTGAATATCTCTGCAACGGTTGGACGTAGAATCACAATTTAAACACCAAAATGATTTTTTTGTGGAGCTGAGTCAATTGGTACGAGCAAATGTGAAGTTTACATACAAATTAACTTAGAAAAAGCCAAAAAACCTTTTTCCCATAAGATTAACATAGGAGATTTTATGAGCAGGTTTTTTTGGATTTTCTCCGCAACCACTTAACCTAGCTTAATAATTCAAAAAACCATATTATTTGTTTTTTTAAGCTCTATAACATGGTCTAAACCAAAATTAAGTGTTTTAAAAATTTTAGGGTCAAAATGCAAAAAACTTATTTTTGGAAAATTTAAAACCCCCATAAACCCCCCTTCCCATGGCCCGATTTTTCTGGTTTTCGAACTTAAAGTCATAAATGTCACTTTACAAATTGAGCCAAATTTCATCGAAATCGGACGTTTTTTACTCAAGTTATCTCATTCACGGACACACACACACACACACACACACACACACACACATATATATATATATATATATATATATATATATATATATATATATATATATATAAATTTGAACGAATAGTGTTTTAGTCATCTAGGGACCGAAAAAGAAAATTTGTCATGGTCTCGGGCTTAAATCTTACCATGAGACCTACGGTAATAGCTTCTTCCCTATAGGGGAAATTCGGTTAAACTATAAACACATACGGGTTTTAAGCTTGTTGTACACATATTAAATAAAACAAAAAATTCATGTTAAATAATATATAACAATTCTAAAGTTATATTACAGAATGAAATTTACATTTGTCTTCTCTAATCATATAACTATTGTCACTCAGTTATATGCATACATAACTTTATGATTAGGTCTATCCAATCAGTGCTGACCGTATATGTCGGTGCATCACATTAGCATAATAACGGCTCAAACTCCCTCCCCATGGGATGCCGAGTTATGGATCCAATACATGCATATATTACCTTCAATTTGAATCCTGAAAGAGTATATTTTCTAATTAAATATTCCCATTAAAGGAGATTTTAAAGTAAAGATATTATGTGTTTTTGCAAAATCAATTATTACTAGTAATTATGTATGATCATATATTACCAGTCGTATCATTACGCGATGGCCAAGACCTGTTCACTGGTCTACATACATTGCCTGGACAATCCTGACAACGAGGAAACCTTTGTTCCACTGTCCGCGCTTGGTGTGCTGTAGGTGACACGGTCTGAAGATGTTGGAGAGTGGAGGCAACTGGAACTGCGTGTCACGATAAGTCCATGGCATCCTGTACTACGTAATATGAAGATAGACTGAAGATAGATGCTGGGTAGGTCTTAACAAATTGTGTCCGCCAGAAAGAAGCAAGCCCGGAGGGTATACGTCTAATGTAATGTCTAGAGTAATGTAATGTGATAAAAGAATCCCAGTTAAATACAGACAGATGAGGGGAGGGTTTTTAAAAGTAATAATGATGTACTTCATAGCTAAAATAAACAAAAAATAATGTAAGTCGTAATGTGAGTCGTTGGCGTAGGGGACAAGGCGTTGGGCTCTGGAACCATGGCAGAGGCCCTGTCGTCCGTCAGTACTGTACAACTCGTACTGTAAAGGCTCACCCCTTGCTTTGATGGATACGTTCCCTACACAGAACAATATTCTATGTAGACGTGCAAAGTATGGGAAAAAAGAGGCTGCCAAACTCTTAAAAAAAATTAGGTAATGTAAAAACTACTCATTCAGAACGAGTATTTATTTTCAGCTGTAATTCAACTGTAATTGTGACTGGAACATGTTGTGATTTAATTTTGAGAACTAATAAATATTTGTTAGATTAATTGAAATAGTCGATACTCTAATCCAAACTCAAACTGGTTATTGTCTCTCACTCATAATGTATGGCCTGTAGTGACAATGCATTACTAGTTAGTTAACTTACTGTACACACATTAGAATAAAACAACGAGTTCGCACGCAGCACGCTGACGTGAGGGAAGTGAATTTCCACAAAAAAACTTTTAAAACTCAAAATATGTGTAAAAACAAACATGTATTCCAATTTTTATTGAAATCTGAAAACATTGATTTTTTGGCTGTTCTGATGCTCCTGGTTTCATTTACCTGCAAAGCTGGGAATACAATTTTGCGCATTATAATGTTAGGAGAAGGTCCAGGCAGGCTTGAAAGGAGGCGTGAGGTTGCTGGGGATGATAAAAGTACTCTAACAAAGGAATAACAGGATTTTCTAGTGTAAAACCCCCATAAGACAACGTACTGTGTTTAGTCTAAACACATTTTCTTGAATAACTCGGTAAATATTTATGCTAGAATTATGAGAGAGGGTTTAAAACTTTTGCCTCACTAATTCCCATCTTTTTAAATATATTAATTTTACATCCGGGGCTTTGCTGACCCTTTTTGGGCCCAAAAACTCGAAATTTGAAAGATTAATCCCTAAAAAAAGGGTTTAGAGTTTTCCGATTGTTTTGTCCAACGAACTTGTCCAACTGATTACAGAAAGGAACGTCCCTACCAAATTTGAAGTTAATCAGACAAAAAATGTGACCGCTAGAGTGCATACACATATATATATATATATATATATATATATGTCTAAAATATATATATATATATATGTACAGCTCACAAACAAAACGGCAGTCATACATAGGATATTTTGCATTTAAAGTGGCAGCCACCTGGTTGTGGCAGCCGAATACGGCTGCCACTTTATTTCTCAGTGCTAAACAGATTTCTGAAGACAAACAAACACATTTAGCTTTATTTTGAAAATTAAAATTGGCTGCCATAGTGATGTTGGTGTGAAAAATCGTATACGTTTAAGGTTCCATGTTTACTCGCCAGAGCCGTGCCACCGTCGGTTGCCGTATAAGTTGCCGTGTATAGAGTTTGTACACTACGGCATCATTATGGCAGCTGTAAATATGGCAACTATGTCATGAGTCACATCTTGCCTTATCGTTCGCCAGCCGCTCTTAGCCAGTGCTCAGCTCTTGTCTGCGACTGAGGCGTCACGTCACCTGCGTGAAGCCGACCGCGTGACCCAACCCGACATCGTGACGCGTGACGTACCGCGCGATGCTCCATTTCCGGCCTTGACCCCCACACTTCCACATGTGGACGCATCCAACAAAACAACACCGCCTGACATTTTGTGACGTAGGGAGTGAACATTGGTGTATCTTGCTAAAAACCCTTTTGCTATTTAGAATAACTCGTGCTTGACGCATTTTTGTTTAAATAATGTGTAGTAATAATTTCGTGTCCTAATTATCGTTGAGTGGACAAAACTTAACATTTGTAAATTAATATTGGATTTCTGCAACTTTCCCGCATATTAATAAACGATCATGTAATTTAATTTCTTAAAGTTTCTCATGATATACTTGAATTCGAGTTATTATAAATTGCCTTTTATTTTTAGAGTAATAGTATTTATTTTAACTGTCCATTGCGATTCCATGATAAGGCGATTTTTTAAAAAGGTAGATAGTGTATTCTAATTGCTGCCATTGATTCATTTATGTAATATTAAGACTACAAAGAAATCAGTTTTTTTATTGTTTCTTATTATTAGGTATAGGTACAATTTATTGTTACCGTGCATCGTGCCTTCATTAATGTGCTAATTTAACAAAAAGGTAGATAATTTAGATGATGTAACTGAATAATTTACAATATATTTTAGACTAAAGATAGTAATTAAACTCTGTAGAGAATACCATCATATTCGTCCTTCGCAAACAAATTATGTGCCGTCATATAGAAATAATCAAAAACCTTTCAAACTAACTGTAAAGTATGTAAATGATTTTAATTTTTACCATCAAATCATGAGTTTTATAACAACTAATTAAGAAACATTTATCAAAAAGCTTAATAGTTTAGTCAAACAAACTCGTGTTGTTTCATTAAGAATTAATGTTCTCCCAGTTAATCATGTTTTTATTTCTTCCCTTATACGTGGCATATGGAGGAAGTATTGTTCTGCAAACATGTTTTGATTTGATTTATTAGTAGACATAGCGATTTAAATTGTTACCTGAATCAGAAAAAGGTAGTTTTTAAGATTATATCCATAACTGTTGGTATGTATGGATATAGACCAGAAGACCACGCATGTTTAAAACTGATTTGTTATTACATCAGTCAATCAAATAAACAATAATAACTAATCCTATTTCCATAATTGACATTAAAATTTGAGAATTGAACGATAAAATAAACTGTATCAGGAAACTGGCACATAGGCCTACTTTCTTCCTTTTACCAATTTTAACCAATAAATGGCTTTATATTTACTAAATACATATAAATAAAATTAGAGTTTTGTCTGTACATTGCTTGAAATTATGAAATGTTGCATATTTTCACGTTTTACACCCTAAAAAGCCAACACAAGTATTATATCAATTTCTGTCTGTCTGTCTGTCCGTCTGCCTGTCTGTCGGTAACGCTCAAGGACGGGTTTTTGTTCGCTTTTCACGGGAAAACGGGTGCACTGACATTGATGAAACTTTGTTTCTTTGTTCTATATGTGCGTGAGAAGGTTTTAGGCTACTCTAAACTGCCATAAGCCTTTTTGAACAAGAATGGCGGCCGCTAAAAACGTAATTTCATGCGATTTTGGTCACGTTTTTTCGCTTTCCACAGAGAAACGGGTTCACTGATTTCGATGATACTTTGTTTCTATGTTCTAACTGTGCGTTAGAAGGTTTTAGGTTAAATTATTTTTTTTAGATCACCTTAGGACTCTCTCCCACGGGGTTTTAAAGATCCTATGTTATTCTTATGCACAAAGCAATATTTATTTATATTGAACTAGATGATGACTTAAGAATAGTTATTCTATAAGCAGATGTTGTAGATCTTATTTAAAACTTTGAATCAAGATTGGTAATAAATTATATAAGTATACAGAGAAGATATCTATATACAAAAATTAAAGTTTTGTCTGTACATTGCTTGGAATTATGACAATTTTGCATAATTTCGCGTTTTACACCCTAGCGGAGCCAAAACAAGTTTTCTCTCAATTTTTGTCCGTCTGTCTGTCCTTCAGTAACGCTCAAGGACGTGTTTTTGTTCGCTTTTCCCGGGAAAACGGTTGCACTGATTTCGATGAATCTTTGTTTCTTTGTTCAATACATTTGTGAGAAGGTTTTAGGTTATTTTAAACTGTCATGCGCCTTTTTTTTAAATTATTGAGGCCGCTCAAAAACGTGTTTTCGCGCGGGTTTGATCGTGTTTGCTCGCTTTTCATAGGGAAACGGGGGAACTAATTTAGATGAAACTTTGTTCTGTGTTCTACACTTACGTTAGAAGATTATATGCTACTTCAACACTTTGAATTCACCACGGGATTTTCAAGATACCATCTTATGGTTATGGACAAAGCATTGATTATACTAAGCCAGTTGATAACTTAAGAATATTTATTCCATAATCAGCTGTTGTAGTTCTCATTTAAAATGTTGAGTGAAGATTTGTAATAAATAACAGAAGTATACAGAGTGGACATATTATTTAAATCTATATTTTTCAAACACATTCACTTGCTTGTATTGTGATCACTGTAACTAAAAAACGACAATGTCTAAGAAGTTGAAATTTTGTATAGTGGTTCCCCTTATTCCGCAGATGTACAATAAGGCTAGGTTTGACACAAAATCGTACCCGGCTTAGCCCTTATTGTTTGCCCTGATATTTTATTGCTGGCGATCTTATGAGCATTAGTTTGGACCTTTTTAGTTGAAATTTGGTAGGAAAATACTTAATATATCAGAACAAACACAAGCCTATTCCCGTTAAGATCGTGTTTTATGGCCCCACCCCCGAACCTTCAGAATACTTATTTTAACAATCTTGCACATGCTACTGGACTGATGAAGATAAAATTCGGTAGAAAAAAACAGATGAAATAATGTCAAATGGGGCTCTGCCCCACTGACCTCTAATATAATCTTCACAAATTACTCAACCAATAGAGCTAAAATTTGGTACTTTAAAGGACATCAGCAACAACAACAAGGTCCACAATGGGGAGTCATGGTGTTCTTCTCTAGAGATTTCATAGAGACACTTTGTGTGTTTGAGAAATGGGGGGACGAGATCTTTGCCTCTCTAAATAGATCTTTTATGAAGCCAACTACTGAGTGTCTCAAATTAACACTAAATTTGAAAATTATTTTTGGATAAGATTAAGGGGTTGAGGAGTTTTACTAGGTCCTTTTTAAAAGGTGGGAACAGGACATTGGAAAACAGTTATTCTTTTCAAATTCATATATTATTTAAACATACAACCCGTACGAAGGACGGGTACACAGCTAGTATTGAATACAATGTTCGTAATATTAGCCTAAATCTATTTTTATTTTAGGCACTACTGAATCACTTGCTTTACACGTTGGTTTTAAGAGAGACGAAGCCCCTTCCTTCCTATTGTTTAATGCTAACTTGAAGGAACATACCAAATGTTATTAAAATTAAAATCGAATAAGAAATAAATGACAAGTTTTTATCCGTATAAGAATACAATAATTTGACGACGTATTTAGTTTACCGCTAAATGAAAATGTCAGTTTTCTTCACAGCCATTGGTCGTAGAATAATAATTCGAAATACTAATTTATTTAGTATTTTGGCCTTTAAAGTTGTGATAGTTAAACATGAATTAAAGTTTAAAGTTTTTCTAGCTGCCAGTCGCGTCCTCGCCCGTAAGATAAATCTGTGTAATAATAACAGTTGTAGCTGGTGTTACATAAAGTAAACCTTGCAATATTTCATCTATTTCTATTTACCCTATAATTTAAACTTTAAATTCCCCTTTAGTTTAGGTATGAGAACTATATTTTTATTCCCCACCAGAAACAGTGTATATAGGCTTATCATATTATGTAAATCACCATATGTAGAAACCACCTCATTTTTATAATCATAGTGATTATACACTAAATATTACGGTTTTTAATATATTTAGCTTTGAAAAATAAAACGGCCGCTATTCTGCAATAGTACAAAGTAGAAACTTGATATTCCATACCAAAATGGGTCTTATTATGTGTAATATATGTACCGAGTTTTAAGGTGATATCTTCAAATTTGTCTAAGATACAACGTATTTAAGTAAAAGATATACACATACAGATAGACGGGATGAAAATAAGCGTTTTAGGATATATACCTTTATATGATTTTTTTATTTATTTTGTATGAGGACTCATATTCCAGAGTCCTAAATGTTTTTTTAAAACGCTGTAGATATTTATATAGTATAACTAGCTGGTACCCGACGTGACTTCGTTCGCAAAATCTTTCTTCATTAGGATCGGATCCTGTTTTTCTCGCTGGTAAATATATTTTTACTAAAGAAACTCAAATAAAATCATTACTCCATAAGGTAAACACTGACAAACGAATTAAAAATAAATTTGTAATGCCAATAAGGTGGAGCCCAAAACATGTTGAGTATTGTCAGTACCCTATAGGTTTGATTATAATCTACTTATCTTTCTATCGTATTTCAGCTCCATCATTCCATTATTATACATGTGTCAGTGAACGTAACTATGAATGCCAGTGTGGTGTAGCTTCATAGGACTGTCGAATAAGAACGATATTTGATTAGAATTTTAGCTTAATGTGTTCAATAGTTGGTTGTGATAGTTAAAATGGGAATAACAAAGGTTTACTTTGCGGAGGAGTAGGCCTATTATTCTTAGAATTATATAGCTATATCATTCTACCAAGCTTTAGGTCCATCATTCCAGTGGTAGGTGTGAAATAGTATAGATATCTATGCATCCCACTCGGGCAGAGCCACAAGGGTTAGCGAAACGTCAATTTTGATTATTGTGTTTATCTATTGTTTTGTGTTGGTGTGTGATGATTGGTATGGGTATACTAAAGGCTAGTGCGGGGCGTAGCCTTTAATTATAATACAGCCTGTGTTTTTTTTAGCTGTCAGCTATCATTCTACTGAATTTCAGCTCCATTAGTCCAATAGTAGGTGCAAGATGGTTGAAGATAAGGAGGGCAGATCCCTACAACATTTGCGGAATAGGCTTATGATTTACCCTGTTATATTAGCTGTGTTCCTACCGAATTATAGATCAAAATCATCACTAATACCTACAATATTTTCATAAGAGTCCAGTAGGGTAGAGCCCCTAAGGTTTAGGACTTGTACTAATGGCTAGAATCCTTCTAATGGTTAATCTGGTTTACCATGTAAATATTGAACGCAATAGGAAATATAGTGTAGGAGGGCATAAAGGACAAAGAAACAAAGATTAATTTAAATACTGGATATATACGTTATATCTTCCAATGTTTGATTCGTTGGGTGAAATTTCAAATGATTGTTTATTTAATATTGATTTGTTTTAACACCAACCATAATCCCACAAGATTTACCCTACAGGTCGCTACATAATTAAATATACCGCTGTTTACAATATTATATATTAGTCTTCTGTAAAAATTATCACTAATCTTTCCTCCATATTATAATAACGTTGTAACTTTGAAGTTCATTGAGGCAAAACCCTAAATTCCTAGGACTTAGATAAACCTTCCTATGGTTGATGTGAATGACTATGCCTAGTTTCATTGCAATTTGATGAGTGGTATAGATAAACAGACAAACATTTATTTTGATGTACAGGGAGTCATTCGGTTAAATTTAATTTACTAACATTTTTATAAAATGTTATTAAATAACCAGTGATCATACGCAATTTGCCTATGAATGTATTTTTACCTAAGTACACATTTTACTTAGCATTTAACATTTTACATTTAACACACGGTCTAAGGATCAACTCCAATATCCCATACATAGACTAAAGTTATATGAAAATACTCCCCACTATATGGGTTTAAGGTTTTACAACAAATTGCCAAATCATTTTAAGGAATTAAATTTAGTAAAATTTAAGTGTGCCTTAAAAGAAATTTTAGTTGATAAGGTTTATTATAAAGTACATGATTTTTTAAATGACAATACATAGGAGTTGGTTTAAACAACAAATTTATTTGATATCTTGTTCATGTACAGAATTAGTTTATTTTATAAGAGATATTGACGAGCAACCTGTTTACTTTACAAATAATGTATTGTTTGTAAACTGTGTGAATGTTATGTTGCAATAAATATCTTGAATCTTGAACTTACATTAAATTTACATCACACTTCGGAGTATATATTTACGCTTTTTGGATTAAAAGGTTACCAGAAGCGTTTTTGCAATTGGTTTAATAACAAAGAATTACTTCAACAAATATGTGATTTAAATATGTAAGATCCTTACTAAAGAAGTAGTGTGGGTTTGTAGGTTTTGCGCCGGAAGTGACGTCACATCCGGTGAGTGACCGGATGCGCTGAGTCATGAAAGACGTCATCTGAGGCTGAGCCAGTGACGTAGGCGGTTTTGTGACGAAATGAGTAAAAGTTCAAAGTTCAAGGTCACGGTGAAGTTTTTTTAAAAAAATCTACCTCGCACTCGTAAAACGATTGTGATTCGATAGTTGTCATTCGATAAAATATCGAATGAAAACAATCGAATGAAGCAATCGAATGATACGAGTGCGAGGTAGAACAATTACAAATATTATTTTATTTACAATAATTCATATTACAAATATTACTTTATTTACAATAATTCATGTTTACAATAGTTCCCCGTTGTTCGTTGTCATCGATGTTGTTGATCCGGACGAGTTGCGGCCATCACTTTGCTTTCTGAAGAAAGACGGTAGATACTTCGATCACTGCGCAGAGTCCATGTTGTGTTTTTGACACCTATCTGTTCTGTTAGGTGTTTGCATTTCATTGCTGTCAGGAGGAAAGAATACGTGACGGCAATGAAATAGAAACATCTATCAGACCTTGAGTGAAATGATATTGTTATTTTGTGAAGAGCGACTCGGAGAGCTCGATGTTCACCGGTCGAGAGCCGGAGGTGTACTGACTATTCGCTAGCTAGCGTTTTTGGTATCAAACAAAATGGTGGGGGTAAAAGTGTAGTAGAACGAAGCAGATGGTGGACAGCAGATGGGCGGCGGCAGGTGGCAGGCGGCAGGTGGCAAGTGTGCGGCAGATGGTAGTCCCCCACTACACCAGTCCCCCACTACACCAGTCTCCCCACCAAGTTTTACATCGCACAATAACTAGTTTACATGTGTTAGTTAGGGTTTAGCTCTTAGACTGTCAAGACCTTACCTCCGTAACTAAAAACCTCAATAATGTTTGCGCTTCAACGCTGTATAAGTATAACAGCTACTATGATCTAAACCGGTGCATGTATTCATATGGTTCTTTTTGCGTAGCAAACAACTGGTTAAAAGTGTTTCAACCTCAATTATTCTTCGACGAAACCGCTCATTGTCCACTAAAAGTGTAGACCTTCTGTCTTCATCGTCAGGGAAGTAGAAAGTAGTGTCAAGGGGACTACTGAAGGTCACCTTCCTCATGTTCCTGTAAAACTGCGACATTTTTCAGACCGTCTAGGTAGATGTTCATACGACAAGAGCTGGAAGAATAATGATGTAGCGTTATCGTGTATAATAGGCATCTACCCCCACCACAACGTTACCTTGTCCTTCAAACCATCGTTTTTACGCCACGGATGCTATACTGTTGGTTAGATTTAAATTTAAATTGCACCTACTTGTTCGCCTTGTCAAGCTGCGTAATTGAAGTACCCACATGTTAGACCTTGAACCAAAAACAAAGAAGTTATTTAGGTTTGTCAATGAAAATAGTTGTTTTTTCGCTGTTGCTGCTATACCCTTTGTTGGATCTGAATTCTGTTTGCACCAACTTGTTCGTCTGATCAATCCGCGTAATTTGAGTACCCACTTAATATATTTTAAACCGTAAATAAAGAAGTTATTTAGGCTTGCCCTTGAAAATAGTTGTTTTTCGCTGTTGCTGCTATACCCTTTGTCGGATCTGAATTCTGTTTGCGCCAACTTGTTCGTCTGATCAATCCGCGTAATTTGAGTACCCACTTAATATATTTTAAACCGTAAATAAAGAAGTTATTTAGGCTTGCCCTTGAAAATAGTTGTTTTTCGCTGTTGCTGCTATACCCTTTGTCGGATCTGAATTCTGTTTGCACCATCTTGTTCGTCTGATCAATCCGCGTAATTTGAGTACCCACATGACATACTTTGCACAAACTGTGTACCCCCCCCCCCCCCTTTTTTGGGTCATGTTCAAGGTCAAGGTCAAGGTCAAGGACCTTGGGACTTAGAAATTTTCACAAAGTGGGCTGCACACAAACATAAGACTAATAGTCTCCTGCCTATGTACAGGCCAAGTCCCTAACTTGAAATGCTTAGGGTGGTCCTGAAAAGGACCGTTTGTGTTTGAAGGAGATGGTGGATAAGGAGCGGTGAGCGGTAGTCAGTGTTTATTTTTCCTTTGTAACCCACTTTACTTGTCCCTTCTGCCGTACTAAAATCAAGCCGCACTTGGTCTCAGGAGGTGGCAGAGTGGACCTTGGAAGGTGGACCTTGACGTAACGGCCGCCGCCAAAGAGGTGTTGGAGTAGGTACTCATCATCGCTGATCTTCCCCACAAGTAGATACTCCACGTTTAATTTCAACTGCGCAAACTTGACGGCGACAGACTCCAGCGGCGTTACCAACTCGGTAAGTTTCACCGCAGCCGTCCTCTTCATTATCTCCTCAACAGTTGGTGGCGGCGATGAAGGTCGAAGCGATGAAGGGCGAGGTGATAGCGATGGTGAAGATGCAGTGGACGTCGAAGGCCGTTGGTCGAAGTAAAGTGGGTGGTTTCGAAAATTCTTCCGTATGCAAGATTTAAAAGAACTAGGTCTTTTGAATCCGCTCCTTTTTTCCGAAGACTTCTTCAAAGTCTCCTTCAAACGTTGCAGTTTCTCGGGTGTAATGGGAGAAGACATAGCGCAGAGGTGTATTCAGTTCGCAAGGCAAAGCTGGAATGAGGTACCAGACGGAGCAAAGCGGGTCGCCAAGTGTAACCGTGACATTTCCATATACGGGTAGAAAGCTAAAAACCGGTCTACATCCGGTTCCCCTTCCCCCGTGACGACACAACCTCCCCCCCCCCCCCTTTGGGTCATGTTCAAGGTCGCACCCCCCCCCCTTTTGGGTCATGTTCAAGGTCACCCCCCCCCCTTTTTGGGTCATGTTCAAGGTCACCCCCCCCCTTTTTGGGTCATGTTCAAGGTCACCCCCCCCCCTTTTTGGGTCATGTTCAAGGTCACCCCCCCCCCCCCCCCGTGACGTAACATCCCCCCTTCCGCTTCGGTGACGTCACTTTGCCTTTATAAGCGGGAGCAGTCCGCAGTCTCGTCGCAGTAGCTTGCCGCCCGCTGTTTGGGTATACGTCCCAGTGGGTTGCACTCTGCTGCAGCGTAGGTCTGTTAAGTGTGCGTTGGGCCCGACGCGCAATTAAGAGATCCGCGCCCTTGCATGTTTAGTTAGTTTGTTAAGCATGTTAGATAACGCTTGTAGTTTGCTGCTAGGTAATGTAGTTAGTCTAATATATGTTAGTGTTTGGTATCGGTTTGAAGTGTCTTATTTACTAATGAAATATGTACTCCCGGCCCTACAGGTCCCTCAACAACCTTGGTCAAAACTTGGGTTCGCAGCAGCCTGACGCCGGGTGTTTGGGTCTACGTCCCACCGGGTTTCAGTGATACTGTTGACCTTTGCAAAACCGACCTTGGTTGTTCTTGTAAAAGTAACGTTAACTGATTAATTTTGTTTACATAGTTGATGGTAAAGTCTTTATTTTCAAAGTAATGTATCTTGCTTCTCATCCTTTTCCTAACCCCTCTAAGGTATGGCGCGCAAACCGACCTTGTGTCAATACGGCGCGTAAACCGGTTGACATTTCCCATCTTAGCCTGAGAAAACTGTGTAAAATATAAAGTCAGTCTCTTGTTTAAAATCAGTCTCTTGTTTGTTGTCTTTTGTCCCCTTCCCAAATACAGAGCGGGGAATAGAGCAGTATGTTATGCTCTATTCCCCGCTTTGGCTTCATGTTCAGATGACCTTGGGACTTAGAAAATTCACGTACAAAGCGGGGAATAGATCGGTTTGTGGTCCAAGTGAGAATCAATTACTGCTCTATTCCCCGTTTCAATAATATGACCAAACGACCTTGACCCACTTCGGGACTTAGAAAATCCTCGTATTGTAATATATCCCCCCCCCCCCCCCCGACGTAACATCCCCCCTTCCGCTTTGGTGACGTCACTTTGCCTTTATAAGCGGGAGCAGTCCGCAGTCTCGTCGCAGTAGCTTGCCGCCCGCTGTTTGGGTATACGTCCCAGTGGGTTGCACTCTGCTGCAGCGTAGGTCTGTTAAGTGTGCGTTGGGCCCGACGCGCAATTAAGAGATCCGCGCCCTTGCATGTTTAGTTAGTTTGTTAAGCATGTTAGATAACGCTTGTAGTTTGCTGCTAGGTAATGTAGTTAGTCTAATATATGTTAATGTTTGGTATCGGTTTGAAGTGTCTTATTTACTAATGAAATATGTACTCCCGGCCCTACAGGTCCCTCAACAACCTTGGTCAAAACTTGGGTTCGCAGCAGCCTGACGCCGGGTGTTTGGGTCTACGTCCCACCGGGTTTCAGTGATACTGTTGACCTTTGCAAAACCGACCTTGGCTGTTCTTGTAAAAGTAACGTTAACTGAT
Source organism: Allygus modestus (assembly GCA_963675035.1). Taxonomy (NCBI): domain Eukaryota; kingdom Metazoa; phylum Arthropoda; class Insecta; order Hemiptera; family Cicadellidae; genus Allygus; species Allygus modestus. Next base: position 134,329,312 of record OY776114.1, read on the forward strand.
TAATTTTTGTTTACATAGTTGCTGGCAAAGTCTTTATTTTCAAAGTAATGTATCTTGCTTCTCATCCTTTTCCTAACCCCTCTAAGGTATGGCGCGCAAACCGACCTTGTGTCAATACGGCGCGTAAACCGGTTGACATTACCCATCTTAGCCTGAGAAAACCTTGTAAAATATAAAGTCAGTCTCTTGTTTAAAATCAGTCTCTTGTTTGTTGTCTTTTGTCCCCTTCCCAAATACAGAGCGGGGAATAGAGCAGTATGTTATGCTCTATTCCCCGCTTTGGCTTCATGTTCAGATGACCTTGGGACTTAGAAAATTCACGTACAAAGCGGGGAATAGATCGGTTTGTGGTCCAAGTGAGAATCACTTACTGCTCTATTTCCCGTTTTAATAATATGATCAAACGACCTTGACCCACTTCGGGACTTAGAAAATCCCCGTATTGTAATATATATTTGGAGGGGGAAATGTTTTATATACTGCAACAGCGTGGCAAAAATCATCATATCGCTATGGAAGCTGTAGGTGTAAACACTTGGCTTGTTCCTTCTGAGCTTGCTTTGTCAGAAGCATTTCTCACTATCCTTGCTTTTGAGTATCGAGGGATTAACTTAAAAGTAGAGATGGAGCTTAGACCGTTACACAGAAATGATGTGTATTGTGTTTTGATGATATGGCAATCACCTTCCAACATGGAAATTTTCCATTTTATCAAAACATTGTACAATGAATTTTGTGTAAAACGGATAACTATGACCCTTGTTTGATCTTAGAGCTATCTTGCGTTTCTTAAAAAGTAAAATAGCAAAGGTAAATCCTTTGCTATTTTACAAAACAGTTTACTTGACCTTGACCCAGTTAACGAACTTGGAATATATCAATGTGCACTTTATAACGTCGCAACAATAGTGTAACCCCCCCCCCCCCCTTTACCTCCCACCACGGATCGTCGGCTATAAAAGCGGAGGCTGACCGCAGAGGTCTCACAGTCTCAGGCTGACAGCCTAGCTAGCTGTTCGCCTTAGCTGTCTGTAATAGCATCTTTAGTATATAGGTGGTACCCCTGTATACTAAAGATTCTACCTTAGCATATTAGTATGTTATGCATGTTAGTTTGTTTGTTAGATTATAGCTTGTAGTTTGCTGCTAGTAAATGTAGTTAGTGTTGGTGTTTGTAATTATTTGTGGTGTTGGTCTTTGAAGTGTTTTATTTACTAATGAAATATGTACTTTTCTTTTACGCTTTAAAACTGATCTTGGTCAAAACTTTGGTTCGCAGTTGCCTGGCGCCCGTTACTGACCAACGTCCGACTGGGTTTCAGGATGTTGTTGACCTTTGTAAAACCGACCTTGGTTGGTATGTCCTTTTCTTACACGCTATAACTAACCTTGGTCAAAACTTTGGTTCACAGTTGCCTGGCGCCCGTTACTGACCAACGTCCGACTGGGTTTCAGGATGCTGTTGACCTTTGTAAAACCGACCTTGGTTGGTCTTTGTAAAATTAACTTTAACTGATCAGTATGTTTCTCATCCTTTTCCTAACCCCTTACAAAAAGGTATGGCACGAAAACCGACCTTTGTCAATACGGCCATGCAAACCGGTTGACATTACCCATCTTACCCTCGAGAAACTTTTGCAAATACTCCCTGCAAACTATCTGTAACTTCCTTTTGTTTGGATAAATTAATAAAAGGTTCTGTTATCAGGTTTATTGCCTATAACTGTGACCTTTCTTCAAAATTCACTTCCCTAATACAGAGCGGGGAATAGAGCAGTTTGTGATCCAAGTGGGAATCACTTACTGCTCTATTCCCCGTTTTGGCAACATGTTCAGATGACCTTGACCCACTTCGGGACTTAGAAAATTTTTGTTTGGTAAGATAGTGGAAGATGTATTTATTTCCTACAACAAGGATTGGGTGTTCGTAAAACTGAAGAGATAAAAATAGATGTGGAACCAATCCCTTTGAAGAGAGAAATTTACCGACTATTACAAGAGGGGTTTGCCTTGTGTCTTTATTACACTACACGTTAGGATGAACCAGCTATATTCATTGTAAAAGGGTGGGGGTAAACAGATATAAGGCAGTCGGCTTCGGAGTATAGTTATTATTCAGCTATGGATAGCCCAGGAGGGTCGTCTAGCTTGGATGTTAAAGGCAAGGAGGAGAATGATAAAGAAAAAAGAAGGCGTGCTAGAGAGAGAAGAAGGATTGCAGTATTGAATGAAGCCTATAATTTATTAAGAACAAAATTACCTTTTCTTGAACCAAAAGCTTCAAAACTTTCTATTATAACACAAGCCATAAAATATATTGAAATGTTGGAAATGTTATCACAAAATGCATCATTTCAACTGCCTGAAGAATTGCTAACAATAGAAATTGAAAAAACTTTCTTCAACTAACTAACTAAGAGTCTTTGGAAATACTGAACAGCGGAAGACAGAACGGGGAATAGATCAGTTTGTGGTCAAAGTGAGAATCACTTACTGCTCTATTCCCCGTTCTGGTAATATTTTAAGGTGACCTTGACCCACTTACAGAACTTTATACTTTGTTAGTATTAAATTGTTCATATATTGATGCGATAATACCCCTTCCCTATAACAACTTACCCCCACCACTTAAATCGGGGGTATAAAAAGAGGTTTTTCATCAGTGCTTATCTCATTCTCCTACTTGTGTTATCACTAGAATATATAGCAGCTATGTCACCAAAGGATAATATATTTCCTTCTGCAAAATCAATCGTGGGAAATATAAAACATATTATAATTGAAAGTGAGGATGAAAATGAAGACGAATTGGGAGATGTTGAATTATTAATTGATATGGATGCAATGGAAGATCTTGAATTATTAAGTGATATGGACAGTGATGATCTTGAAGCAGGATATATGGAACAAATTGAATTGTTAAGTGACGTGGAATCTGAAACCTATAGAATCTATCAGCATCTTCTCTGTTCTGAAGAAATACATGATGAAACTCCAACCACTAGTAGTAGTAGTTTGGATGGGTTATTTTTAGATAGTGCACGAGGGGTATATCATATTCGTCGACGACTATTTCTTTCCGATGTTTCTGATACAACTGATTCCGACTCATCAAATGAGTCTGATTAAGTGTTTTTTTTCTTGTCAACTGTCAAACTTTAAATACAGAGCGGGGAATAGACCAGTTTGTAGTCAAAGTGAGAACTACTTACTGCTTTATTCCCCGTTTTGGTAATATCGTTGTATAACCTTGACACATTTACAAAACAGAAAATATTTACCAAGTTTAAAATATATTAAATTTTCCTGTAGGAGAAAATTGACCTTGTTAAATACATAGCGGGTAATAGATCAGTTTATGGTTTAAAATGAAATCATTTACTGCTCTATTCCCCGTTTTGGCAAATATGTTCAATGACCTTGACCTAAATACAGAACTTTGTAGCCTCCAGCTACAATAGTAAATATAAAATATAAAAAAATAGTAAACTTAACGTAATACGTACCCCCCACCACTTTTGCTAGGGTATAAATAGAGGGGCATTTGCAGTGTTGTTCATTATTGCCTTGACCCTTGTGGAGATCGCACCTATATTATGCATCGCTGCAATATTTGCAAGTCTTCATTTAAGGATGAATTTCTTTTAATGATTCATAAAGAACTAAAACATAACAACAACCAAGATGAAGAATATGAAGAAGAAGAATTGAAAGAAATAGATCAAATGTTAGCTCAACACCAAAATTCCAGACCGAGTGTTATTCAATATGCACCATCAACATCGACTTCTACCTCTGCTCTGTCTACACTTCACCGTCCTTCAACATCATCAGCTGCATCGACTTCTACGCCTGCTTTGTCTACACTTCATCGTTCTTCAACATCATCAGCTGCATCGACTTCTACGCATGCTCTGTCTACACTTCACCGTCCTTCAGCATCAACAGCAGTAAATGTAGAACTACATGCCCGAGCACTTCCGGGTAATGTAGTAACCCACTTCAAAATTGACAATGCAAAATTACAACTCAAAGAATTTTTAAATAACGCAAAAGGATTGGTATGCAACACTTTGCAAAATGAATTAAAAAGATTAAATTTTATCAAATTTGGACTATTAATGGATGCTTTATTTACAAACATTCAAAATGAAACTTCACCAAGAGGTTTTTTAACAAAAAACCGAACTATTATGTTTTCGTCAGATATTGATTCAATCGTATCTGAATGTTTTGAAGAGCTAATGACAAAAATACAAGAACATGAAGGAAGAGGCTCTGGATGGAGTTTGTTAAGCATCACAGGGCTAGACTTAAGAGTACACAAACACGGCTATGGAATTCGAGGAAGTAGCTACATCCCTCTACCAACAAAGATTAGAAATACCTTATCCTGCGTCAACGTACAAAATCAAGATACTGAGTGTTTTAAATATGCTATGTTGGCCAAATATGTAACAATTCATCCGGAAAGACCAAGTCACTATTATGAAGAAGTACAACATAGATATAATTTTCAAGGGATGACTTACCCTGTTGATATAACAGACGTTTCAAAATTTGAAAAACAAAATCCTTCAGCTTCTGTCAACCTATTTGGATTGGATTCGTCAAACAATGTGTACCCCTTGCGTATAACACCAAATGAGCGCAGAGATCATACGGATTTGCTATTAATCACTAAAGGGGACATATCCCACTATGTCTACATTAAAAAGTTTGAAGCTCTTGTTTCTAAACAATTATCTAAACATGAAGAAAAGAAAACAATTTGTAAAAGATGTTTTTGTCATGTAAACAAAGAATTAAGAAGAGGAGGTTCAGAATGGTTAGTAGAACATCAAAGGTTATGTAGTGGAAACTATGAAGTAAGAATTAAATTGCCGCATCCTAGCAGAGCGCAGATAAAATTCGACAAAGTAATACAACAATACCGTGTACCTGTTGCTGTATACGCTGATTTTGAAGCGTCTTTACTTCCACTCGAACATCAAGAAGAGAACGTAACAAGAAGGAGCAAATACCAGCAGCACACACCGAACAGCTATTGTTTAATAGTAAAGTCCACGCTTTCTGAAGATCATCTTTGTAAATACGAACTGTCGTCTACGCCGAAAATTTACCGTGGTGAAGAAGCAGCTCGACACTTCGTTGATGACTTATATATCATAGCTGGGAAAGTTGAAGAAATGTACAGAAATGTGGTACCGATGATTCCTATGAATGAAGATGAAATTCAACAACACGATTCAGCAACAACATGTTATCTGTGTACTAACACCTTTACACCGGATAATGTTAAAGTGCGAGACCATGATCATCTTACAGGAGCTTACAGAGGTGCAGCCTGTAACTCTTGTAACTTAAACTACAAACTTCCAAATTTTATTCCCGTTGTTTTACATAATCTTAGTGGATACGACTCTCACTTTATAATCCCGGAATTAGGGAGGGATAATGGAGCAATAGATGTCTTGGCAACAACCATGGAAAAATTTATTAGCTTTTCTAAAAAGATCGGTAATATAAAACTTAGATTTATTGATTCCTATAGATTTATGCCTTTCAGCCTTATGAAATTATCAGAAAATTTAAGAAGAGAAGATTTGATCGAAACAAGCAAAATTGTACCAAACAGTAAAATGGATTTGGTTCTTCGAAAAGGAGTATTCCCATATGATTACATAGATGGACTGCATAGATTTGATGAAACATCACTACCTCCACCAGAACACTTCAAAAATAAACTTAATGATTCGGAAATATCACTTGAGGACTATCAACATGCACGTCGAGTATGGAACGAGTTAGATATGAAGACCTTAGGAGATTACTCGGACTTTTATGTCAAATTAGATGTAACTCTTCTTTGTGATGTAATGGAAGAATTCCGAAACACCTGTTTTGCTGCATACGGTTTAGACCCTCTACATTCGTATACTTCACCAGGATTAGCTTGGCAAGCCATGTTAAAAGAAACAAAATGCAAGCTCCAACTTTTAACAGACATTGACATGGTTTTAATGGTTGAAGCTGGAGTAAGAGGCGGATTGACCCAAAGTGTTACCAGACATGTCAAAGCCAACAACAAATACCTTCCCGATTACGATGAAACCAAACCGTCAACCTATTTAGGATATTTCGATGCAAATAACCTGTACGGATGGGCAATGTCAAACCCACTTCCTTTTGATAACTTTAAATGGATTAATCCCGACTCTATTGGAGATATTTTACAAATTCCGAAACATTGTGACACTGGATATATTTTGGACTGCGATTTTGAATACCCAGAAAATTTACATGATCTTCATTATGACCTTCCACTTCTTGCTAAAACAGAAATTTCACCAATTGGAAAACACCCCAAATTAATGATGACATTAAATAATAAACAACGCTACGTGGCTCACTTTTGGGTGGTTCAACAAGCTATCGAATTAGGACTACGTTTAACAAAAATTAATAGAGTTTTGGAATTTTCTCAATCATGCTGGTTGAAACCCTACATTGATTCAAATACCATCAGAAGAGCAGCAGCTACATCAGACTTTCAAAAAGATTTCTTTAAATTAATGAATAATGCGATATTTGGAAAAACATTGGAAAACAAAAGAAGACACAAAAATGTTAAACTTGTTACCGACGCAAAAAAATTACAGAAACTAGTACAGCAGCCAAATTTTGGAACATCTATAATTATTAATGAAAAACTTGTAGCAGTTTCCATGAAGAAGACGAGTGTGAAGATGGATCGTCCTTTGTATATAGGCATGTCAATCTTGGACATCTCAAAAACACACATGTACGATTTTCACTACAACAAAATGGTGGCGTTCTACGGAAGAGAAAATATATCTATTACATATATGGACACTGACGCTTTCATATATCGCATAGTAACATTGGACATGTATAAAGATTTACGTACATTTATTTACAAGAACGACTTTGATTTCTCCGATTATCCAAAAGATCATCCAAACTACGACAATGACAGACACAAAAAAGTACTAGGCAAATTCAAGGATGAGGCTAATGGTGTTCTGCTTGAAGAGATTGTTGCACTGATGTCAAAACTATATTCTTTGAAACTCTATAATGAAAAAGAAGAAGAAGAAGAAAAGAAGAATAGCTATATTAAGAAAGCTAAAGGTGTAAAGAGTTTATATTTAAAGAAAAAAGTGCATTTTGAACACTACAAGCAATGCTTATTTGAGGATAACATCATTACAGCTAAATTCAACACCATCAGAAGTTTTAACCATCAGCTGTACAGCGTGACTGAAGTTAAAAAGGCGCTATCCTGTAATGACGACAAAAGACAAACACTTCCAGACAAAATCAACACATTGCCATTCGGCCACTACTCCCTCAACCCTATTGACGAGTAACCTTTTCATCGTCCTTCATCCTTTATCCTTTTCCTTTCCGTAAAAAAAGGGGAAACACAGCAATGTTAAGCTGTGTTTCCCCTTTTTTTACACAAGTTTTAAATGACCTTGAACTATATGTATATATATAAGGAGATTTATACCAAAGAATATTTAATACCATATCAGCTGCCTTCGTGAAACCATCATGTCAGACCTGAAGGAGAAGATTATTAATGAACTACACAAACCTGCAAGAATAAAGTTTCCAAGAAGAAATACTGTTATAAAAGGGATAAATGATCTATATCAAGCGGATCTAATTGAAATGCGACCGCATAGCAGAATAAACAAAGGATTTAAATATATACTCACAATTATTAATTGTTTTACAAAAGTTGCAGACGCTTTGCCTCTAAAGGACAAGACTGGTAAAAGCGTAACAGAAGCCATGGAAATAGCTATAAAAAGAGATAAAAACAAAATTAAACATTTACAAACTGATGATGGAACAGAATACTTTAATACAAACTTTGCACAGTTAATGAATAAATATAAAATAAATCATTATTCGACAAATTCAGAGAAAAAAGCAGCTATTGTAGAAAGATTCAATAGAACCTTGAAAGGAGCACTGTATAAACAATTTTCAAAAAGAGGTTCTTACGTATGGTATGATGTTTTACCACAATTAATAAATGATTATAACAACAGGTTTCATAGAACTATTGGTATGAAACCTAACAAAGTAAATAGAAGAAATGCAAAAGATGTATTAAAACGCATAAAGAAAAATACAAAGCCTAAAGTAGAAAAAATGCAGCCAAGAAGATTTAATGTAAGTGATAAAGTACGGATTAGTAAATATAAGGGAGTGTTTACCAAGAAATACCTTCCCAATTGGACGAATGAAGTTTTTACAGTGTATAAAGTGCAACCGACTGTACCTGAAACGTATATTCTAAAAGATAACAAAGGAGATTTGTTGCAAGGTGCATTTTATGGACATGAAATGTTAAAGTCAACAGTAGGTGATGTATATCTTGTTGAAAAAGTGTTACAAAGAAAAAAGGACGCAGTTAAAGTACGGTGGTTAGGGTTTAACAAAACTGAGGATTCATGGATACCTATAAAGGACTTGGTTTAATGCAAGCAACTCATTTCATCGTTAACCTTTGAGCAGAATGGAGATTATTCACCATAAAGATCGATTCAATATTAATAACATAGATGATTTAACTGTGGATAACGTAAATATCAACAATGGTAAACACGGTAGTTTATTTCCAAACACTGTTCGATGTATAGTAAGTGGCCCCTCAAACTGTGGAAAGACTAATGTTGTCTTTAATTTGATCACTAATCCGCAGGGATTAAGGTTTAATAACCTATATATTTTTTCAAAGTCCCTACAACAACCAAAGTATCAATTGCTGGATAAAATCCTATCTGATGTGTCTGATGTTAATTTTTACAAATTTAACGCTAGTGATAGCATTATGCAACCAAACGAAGCGAAACCGTATTCTGTATTTATATTTGACGATGTATCTTGTGAAAATCAGGATACTATTAGAAACTACTTTGCCATGGGAAGACATAATAACATCGACAGCATATATATAGGACAAACTTATAGCAAAATCCCAAAACAACTTATCAGAGATAATGCAAATATTCTAATTGTATTCAAACAAGATGATACTAACCTAAAACATATATATAACGATCATGTGAATGCGGATATGCCATTTGAAAAGTTTAAAGAGCTTTGTGGAAAAGCATGGGCGGAAAAGTATGGATTTTTGGTTATTATGAAAGATCAAGCTATAAAAGATGGTCGTTATAGAATAGGTTTTGATAAATTCGTTTTAATACACTGATTAGCGGTATTACTGTACAAGTCGTCAAGGTGTGAAGATGGTTAACCAGGAAAAGCTATTAAAGGAAATAAAATCACTTAGTGATTCTATTAGACAAAAAAACCGAGCTTTAAAATCAGGTATAAATGAAAGAGAGCAATTTTTAGAAACAACATTCAAACCTGTTACTGAACCTTTAAAGCGATTAGCACAAAATGTGGAAAAACCTTCAATTCGCTTCGAAGGAGACAAAATGCTACCAATTTCCAAATATGAAGAAGAATTTCAGAATGATGAAAGTTCTGACCAGTTACAAACATCTGAAGAAAGCGACGAGTATGAAGAAAGCGGAGATATAGGAGATTTAAGGGAAAAGAACATTGCAGGAGATACAAGTACAGAAGATACAAGTGCGGAAGATACAAGAGCAGAAGAAGAGGATATCAACCCATCCAACTTAAGCAAATTAGGCACAGATATTATGTTTAAAGGAACACTTGGAAGAAAATATACATTAAAAATGTTACATGGCACACATGCTAATCGAAATTATCATACATATGGAGCTAGAATAGATGATAAAGGATTAATGATTGGAGATAGAAAGTTAGATATAAACGAAAATGATGATATAGTTATTGGTGATAAGAAATATAAAGGTACAACAGGTTTGTTTGAACTCATCTTTAAAAATAATCCTGGTAAATATACTAAAAAGGATTTACAATTGTTTAAAAATATACTAGAGTATACAAATGCACATAGAAAAAAATATTCCAAAGACCTACCTATTCATAGAAACAGGTCAATAAAATACACAAACATTATATCTAGTCTTTTCCCCTCGAAATCAAATAAAGCTCCAATTAAAAGAAGAGCTTTATCTTCTGCTGAATTAAATGTTTTGCATAAAAAAAGAAAAACAACTGATCCTACTACATCTGGAAGGGGATTATTAAAAAATTTGTATAAAACCAATATAATATATTACAACGATATAAATAAGTTAGTTGATCGAATGAGGTTATTACATGAAGCTATGGAAGCCGGGCACACTGGTTTAGAAAACGAATGGGTAGCTTTGGTTGATGAACTGCGAAAACGAGAAATAATTGTTCAGTAGACGTATATATAGTAAGAACCTAAACGATAGCGATTCAGTTACATCATGAGTGTGGACAAGTTTGGACGGTATTCCGAGTTTGGAGTAAAATCTGGATATAGTGAAAAAAGAGCTGGGTTTCCGTTAACACCTGATGGTAATTATAATTTTGAAGGAAAAGTAATTCAAAATGTTGGTGATCCGCTTTTGTCTTCTGATGCGGTTACGGTACAATATATGGATAAAAGAACCCCGATTGTACACGAAGACCATTGGGGATTTTCCGGTAAAAGGTTAAGCAATATAAAACATCCCATTTATGATGGTGAAGCAGTAAATTTAGCGACTTTAAAATTGTTAACGATTTACAAAAAGAATGAAACTGATACAAGCTATGATGTAAAAAAGTTAAAATTGTCAAATGTAGGTGATTGTGAGCAGGATGGAGACGCTGTAAATAAGAAAATATTTGATATAGTACACAAGAAATGGACTACAGAATATGAAAAACATATGGAAAGGTTTGGTGCAGCTTTATTTAATTATATCCATCGGGCTTCAGGAAGAGCTGTAGCTTCAGATGTTGACAGCCACAATTATTTAGACTGGAAAAAGATACACAATCCAGAAAAACCTAATCAATTAGATAAACCGTCTGAGCCTTCTAAAGTCAAGACATTAGGAAAGGGGGATAAAGTGAATGTGATTAATGAACCAACAGAAAACGATGAAGATTATATAAGAGAAAAAAGAATTTAAATACCCATGATAAGGGATAAAGCATCAGTCATATTCGAGAGATAATACAGAGAGGATGAGGGAATCCAATATTACTGCGTGGAGTTTAATATCTCAAGAGCCGAGATTTCCCCAAGGAGTGCTGACAGATGGTTTTGTTCAACGGTTTGATAGATATATGGATTGGGAACAACTTTCCATACACTACCTCTTCACAATGACTATGTTAAGAATTTATTTTCACAGAGTTAACTGGATTCATATTTTACAAAGACAACAGTTTTCAGAAGACTTCCTTGTAGAGATGACATCAAATTTTAATAACTGTTGGGAAGTAATAAGTAAATATCAAAATCTCTCTGAAAATTACATTGACAATTTTAAAGATAAACTAGACTGGAATGTGTTATTTAATTACCAACGATTAAGTGGCAAGTTTCTAAGGGAACATGACAACTATTTAGATTTTATTCATTTTACCGAAAACAACGATACCATCACCAGCGGAGAAACATTTGAAACATCTTCAATTACACCTTATTTCTATTTTTACTACTTTTATTTATTATGTCTACATTTAATTAATTAATCCATTTCTATATAATAAATGGATTTTAAACAGTATATATAATACAAGAAGCCAAGACTAATATTACATTCATTGTAAAACATTTATGGAGTGCACCTACTGATTGTAAGTTTGGCTATAAATAGTCATGCCGAGGGCTAAACGCATCAGTCATAATCGAGAGAGATTACAGAGAGGAAGGGGAATAGCATCAACAGCATTTTCTCTATTAAGTAAACCGGTTGGAGCTATAGTTAACAAGGCGATTGATTTATTACCTGTGGAATTACATTTACCTGGAGGATATCAATATTGTGGTCCTGGAACCAAATTAGAGAAACGGCTTGCTAGAGGAGATCCTGGAATAAATAAGCTTGATCAGGCCTGTAAACAGCACGATATAGCGTATTCCAAATTTGGTGATACAAAAAATAGATCAATAGCAGATAGAGCACTTTCTGAGAAAGCTTGGCAAAGAGTAAAATCTAGTGACGCGAGTATTGGTGAAAAAGCAGCGTCTTTAGCAGTAACAGCAGCAATGAAAGCAAAAACTACGTTTGGAGGAGGAAAGAGAAGAAGGCGTGGGAAAAGACCCGCTAAGAAACAAGGAGGTAATATCAGAAGAAAACGTCGATCTACTAGTGGTAAAGGTAAAAAGAAACCAACAATATGGTCAATGATAAAAAAGGGAGGAGGACTATACCTAAGACCGTATCGTGTGTATTAAATAAGAAAGAGCAATTAATAATTAAAAACAAAGAATTAACCAATGAAGAACTGATTACATATGCTTCTTGTTTGAAAATCCCATTTTTTAGAGGAGTATTTATGAAAGATGAATTACCGGTTAAAATGTGGAAAAATGAGACTGGTATAGTAAATTTGGATAATAGTGAAGGATTAGGCACTCATTGGGTGTGTTACAAGAAACTTGGTGAAACGATTTATTATTTCGACAGTTTTGGAAACCTTCCACCACCGAAAGAACTTCAACAATACTTTCGTGCGGCAGAAAATGTTTTTTACAATTATACAAGAAAACAACCTGATGATACATCCATTTGCGGTCATTTATGTTTAGACTTTTTAGCTAAAAGTGTTAGTCAACTTTAAGATGTCTTCGTATACAGTGTCATTAACCGGTAACTCATGTACTTTGCGCAGTATTCTGTTTCCAGCGCTACGTTTGCAAAAAGGAAGACTATGGGAAGCCGCATTATTGGATTTAACAACATATAACTCTATTCCAAACGTTAGTGAAGGAATTAATAACAAAATACATTATTACAAGACAAAAGATAATAAAGGAAAATATTCAGCTTTGGAAGAATTCAGTTTACCAACAGGAGCTTATGAAATTGATAATATAAATGAAGTTATACAAAAACATATGGGAAAAGAAAATATAACGATAAAAGGCAATAACAATACAATGAAAGCCGAAATTACTTCTAAGTATTATATTGATTTTGGCCAAGAACGTTCAATTGGTAGTTTATTGGGGTTTTCTAAGGAAACAAAGGTATTAGAACCTAATACAACTCATTCTGGGAATAGAACTGTGACGATCATCAAAGTAAACAGCATAGACATTACATGTAACATTATACAAGGATCCTACAGAGATGGAGAAAATCGGCATATATTACACACATTCTACCCATCAGTCGCACCGGGTTTCAAGATAGTAGAAAAGCCTCAAAACCTTGTGTACCTACCGTTAAACACCAGTTTCATTTCAGACATCGTGCTGAACATAGTGGATCAAGACGGAAACCTTATTGACTTTCGAGGAGAAGCTATTACTGTAAGAATACATATAAAATCATCCGCTTAGATAATGGGGTTATCATTTAAAAAGAGAGAGCCAACCAGCAAAGAGGTCAGTAGCTCATCAGCTGTAGAAGGATTAACAAGTGACAACATTCGTTTTCTAGAAGAAATTGGATTAAAGGTCATTAACAATGGATATACTGGATATAGCGCAGGGCCCAACATTCGACGAGACCTTATGGGAAAAGGAATATCACACACACAACCCTTACGCTTCGTCCAAATTAAACAATAACGATGAAATTAGGATTCCTATACAACAACAAGACATTTATACTCTTCCATGCGAAAGTTATTTATATATTGAAGGAAAAGTAACAAAAGCTGACGGTACTGTTGGAACCACTGTTCCGTTCATAAATAATCCTATGGCATTTTTGTTTGACGAGATTAGATATGAAATTTCAGGAGTTACAGTCGATTCAACAAAAAAGGTTGGAATTTCCAGTACATTAAAAGGATTAGCGTCTTTAACACCAAATGAGAAGAATCTGTTAGCTGTTGCAGGATGGGTTGCACCAGACAAAAGTATAATTACTCCTGACGCTTCGGGAAACTTTGATTTTTACGTACCTTTAAGATTACTTTTAGGATTTGCTGAAGATTACAGAAGAATAATAATAAATGTAAAACAAGAACTAGTTTTATTAAGGTCATCAAACGATAATGATATTATTAAAGCATCTGCTGGAACAACTGAAGCCAATTTAGACTGGAAACTAACATTAGACAAGATTGTTTGGAGAGTACCACATGTGCGACTAAATGATGAACACAGGATTACATTATTAAGAAAGTTAAAATCAGATCGAGACATTGTAATGCCATTCAGAAGCTGGGAGTTTCATGAATACCCCGTTTTACCTTCAACACAACGGCATACATGGACTGTAAAAACTTCTACTCATTTGGAAAAAGCGAGATATGTAATCTTTGGATTACAAACAAAGAAAAAAAGTATATTAACTGAAAATGCTGGTGAATTTGACCATTTTAAATTAACAAACTGTAAAGTGTTCCTGAATTCACAATTCTTTCCCTACGACAACTTTAATATCTCTTTTGATAAAAAAAGGTACAGTGTTTTATACGATATGTACGCTAGGTTCCAAAATTCATATTACGGCAAAACAAACACACCTCTACTATCTCCCGTACAGTTTGAATCGAAAGCTCCGATTGTTGTAATTGATTGCTCCAAACAAAACGAATCTGTAAAATCGTCTAGTGTTGATATAAAAATAGAAATGGAATTTCAAGAAAACGTACCTGCAAATACATCTGCGTATTGTTTAATTTTGCACGATAAAATTGTTACATACACACCGTTGACTGGTATCGTAAAGACGGTATTGTAAAACGTTGTACCACCACCGGCACCGCCACTGTCGCTAACCTATAAATAGCGGAGCAACAATGCAGGTCTTCAGTTGATCGTCTATCGTCGCATGGGCAACATCTTCTACAAAATGAGTTCTCCATCTGTTGTACAAGGTGATGCAGAGGTAGCACCGTTATTGGAACGTGATAATACTAGTGAAGAAGAAATCATCAAGGAAATAACTGCATTTTTAAAGTTTGGTAAAAGAGATAGAGAGGAGGAAAGTAATGCAGACCCATCAAAGGTAGTACCAAAGAGGAAGAAGAAAGTTGAAGAAAATATTCCTCCTCACATTTTAACTGAAGTTTTTTTGCGAATCTTTTACCCCATCTCAGCATGCATCAGTAAAAGTGTATCAGTTGGATTGATGAAGTCATTGGATTATTCCCCTACAGTAATACTACACCATGGAACAAAAAAGGTTTTATTTTCGCAAAATGCTTGGGAGTCATTTTTGAAACATGTACATTTAATAGAATGTTATTTAACTAACAGTTTGTGTGGAAGGAAAACACATATTCGACTTTTGGATTGTGACAATGAAATCGATATTGTTAAACATCGTGGACAACTACAAGTGCGAATTAGAGACTTGACTCAACATGAAAATAAGATTCTACTGTCACGTGAAGAATTCTACGTTTTAAACTACGCAACAGAACCTATTACAAGGTACATGAGACAGTTGGTATTTGCAAGCGCTATTATTAAAGAATATTTGGTCGATACTTTGGAAAAACAACCTGATAGCACCATCGTGTACGGACCTGTGGATACATCTATTTTTAATAGAATACCTCATGAAGTTTGCATGTGGAGAAAGTTAAAGGATTTTGAACCACTTGTAGAAATCGCTACAGAAGCTACAGAAGAAACAACACAGGAAGAAGAAACGGAGAAACAAGAAGAAGAAGAAAACGAAACACAAGAAGAAGAAGTTAAAAAAGACTAAAGTTTGACTTAGTAAAGAAGAACACACGTGGGGTAGGCCTATTGGGGACGGTGCCCACGTTAAATATACACCAACGCGCCTGCAACTGTACGGCCTGGTATTTAACCTACCGTGGTGTGGAAAACAGTTTAGTTGATCGCTAGGTGCCATGATGAGCGGAGGGGATGAAGAAATGAGTGTAAAGCCTTGTGTAATAGAATTTCAAGCATTTCGAAATAATGATGATAGGTTTATTATCAAGGAATTAGTAATTTTAGACTTGCTTACATTTGTAGCCTACCCATTCACGTTTGATGCTCCTTTTTCTTTTAACAAACTTAACACCAAAGCAAAAAGTACAAACAAATGGATAACAAACTACTTTCATCACATACATTGGTATGAAGGATTTATAAGCTACAGTAATCTGCACAGTATTATGTTTAACTTTTGCAAACAATATTCACATATATACACAAGAGGATTAGAAAAAAAGAACTGGATACAAAAGTACACGCACGGTGATGTTTTCGATATAACTATCAGTAAGGACTTTAACATTAATCTCGGTAATATTTGTGTCGCTGCAAAAGATCTTAAACACGGTCAAACAAACTGTGCATTGTACAACGCGTATCGTTTGGCTGCTTACTTGAAACAAACGCAGGAATGTGGTGGGGGTAGCGGGGCCTATAAATACGAGGAGACAGCACCGCTCCAGCACGAGTATTATTCGAGACTCCGAAGAGGCAACATCACAGAAGACACCACAACCACCACTGACGAAGATGGCATCACAACAGTTTCTACAAACACTGGTTGATCAATTCAACACTCATTCAAAATCCGACCTTCTGCTAACTAAAAAGTGTTCAGAATTAAAAGAACAAAAACACTACATTATTCATAACATCAAGAAAGTGGAAACCACACATGGAGAAGCAATTCTAGTTTCATTGAGCGAAGGACCTTTCACTCCAGGAGATGAGCCGAAGTTTCAAGTATTTCTTCCAAAACGATTTGTTCAACTGCTACAAAATGAAGATTTGCGAGATATTCAACCGGGGACGTTGTATTTGGTATCACACGGTGTAAGCGGCAACAACTCGACGGAACTCACTCTGCACATCACGCATCCTTGTACATAATGTCTTTGTTTGTATTTTTCTGTTTGTATTTCTAGTCATCAATGTTAGACTTAAGCTTATTGTATTGTAAGATGTTTGTTTAATAAAGAAAATATATAAAAAAAAAAAAAAAAAAAGAAATAAAACAGCAACACAGCAGTATATTATTTTATATACTGCTGTGTTGCTTTTTTTTAAATTTCAAATGGATGACCTTGAACTTTCATTCAGGGTTAACTTATGAAGAGGTATAAAAGAGAGGGAGCAGTGAAGTTAGTCTCAGTCTTGTCTAACACACGCTGCAGCTAACATGTCGGTGCCACCTATGAACAATTTATTTTTCGATAACAATTTGAAGACATATTGTTGCGAGTTACAATGTTTTAAAATACCAGGCGATCAAGTTGACGGGAAAGCTTGTCGTAAGTGCAAGTGTTTCAGCTATTGCATATGTAGATGTAAAACGTATCAAATGAACCGACAAGATAAAATACAAGAATTACGCCGAAGGATTGCATTACTGTGGCGGCGAATGTAGTAGCAACCATCTGCCTCGCACCACCTGCTGCCTGCCATCTGCTGTCCGCCATCTTCTCCGCCCCACCACACTTTTACCCCCACCATTTCGTTTCATACCAGAACGCTAGCTAGCGAATAGTCAGTACACCTCCGGCTCTCGACTGGTGAACATCGAGTGCTCTTCACAAACGTAAAACATTATATTAAAATGTCCATTAAAATTAGGTGTATTCATTATGACTCTATTCATCTTGCGACTTACCAAGACCTCGAGGTGTTTAGTGAAGAGTTAAGACTTCTTATTGCGTCCGGTTACGATTTATCTTTGGAACTTTACGCATCAAAAAACAACATGGACTCTGCGCAGGGAACGAAATATCTACCGTCTTTCTTCAGAAAGCAAAGTGATGGCCGCAACTCGTCCGGATCAACAACATCGATGACAACGAACAACGGGGAACTATTGTAAACATGAATTATTGTAAATAAAGTAATATTTGTAATATGAATTATTGTAAATAAAATAATATTTGTAATTGTTCTACCTCGCACTCGTATCATTCGATTGCTTCATTCGATTGTTTTCATTCGATATTTTATCGAATGACAACTATCGAATCACAATCGTTTTACGAGTGCGAGGTAGATTTTTTTAAAAAAACTTCACCGTGACCTTGAACTTTGAACTTTTACTCATTTCGTCACAAAACCGCCTACGTCACTGGCTCAGCCTCAGATGACGTCTTTCATGACTCAGCGCATCCGGTCACTCACCGGATGTGACGTCACTTCCGGCGCAAAACCTACAAACCCACACTACTTAAAGATTACTAGCACTAACGATCCCCTGACGAAAAGATTGATTGTAAGCGAAAAACATTGGTTTGCATTCTGTCATGAAATTAATTAACTTTTTCGACAAACATACTCATGTTTATCAAATCACTTTACTTAATAATATAAATTCCTAATTTTATGGCAAATGGGGCAAAGCCCCGATGGAATTTCGGATTTTCTTGAATTATGGTACTTGTAAGAAAAAAATAACATTGTGATATGCAATATGTTATGGTTTTGTCACGATAACCCCGTAAACTTTGGTCCGGTGTATTTTTTCCGTTTGATTATAAACACAGGTCTATCTCAACAAAACAAGTAGGTAGCGAGCCCAGATGGTGTTTATAGTACACATGACGAAGATAAGATAGTGGCGCCAAGATAAGACCCCCTAGTTCCACTCCTGCTAAGATAGCAAATAAAAAGGTTGTAACCAATTTGACCCCGCAAGTAGGGGGCATTGGAGGGTTCAGAACCAGCATAGGCGCGGTGAGGATGCGAGGATGCAAGGCCCCCCCCCCGACGTCAGCCCCCCCCCGTGACGTCAGCCCCCCCCCGTGACGTCAGCCCCCCCCCCGTGACGTCAGCCCCCCCCCGGCCATCAGCAGCACTTTTCGTGATGACCTTGAACATGAGGAAAAAACTTTCGAAAATTAATAATTAGCCTATTTATCCACCGATTCCCACGGGACTTTTTCCAGAGTGTAGGCCTATCCCCAGGGAAGCGAATGACGTAAGAACCCCATAGATCCACCATTAAACAAGGCCGCTATTAATTTATAACCGCGTTTTCCTTATGGGATCTCAGCTGTTTACCGACTGATTTTGACGAAACCTCACCACATGTCAGGCCGTGACCTAAGAAAACCATCGCTTAAAGAAAATTGAAAATCCACTGTTAAACGGGCCCGCTATTAATTTTTAAACGTGTTTTCCTTATAGGATCTCGGCTGTTTGCCGACCGATGTTGATGAAACTTCACCACATGTTGGGCAGCGGCCTAATTAAACCATCGCTTAAAGAATATTGAAAATCCACCGTTAAACGGGCCCGCTATTAATTTTCAAACGTGTTTTCCTTATGGGATCTCAGCTGCTTGCCGACCGAATTTGATGTGACTTCGTTACACGTTGTATGCCGGCTTGACTAAACCAAACTGCGAGCGGCTCCGCGATGTCACGTGTCGAGGCGCGTGCTAGGGCCTACGTGACTGCCCGGGGTTGTTTACTCATTAGCGGCCTTCCAGACCCCTCATCACTCCCACATTCCTCCGTTCTAGAAGGTTCCGACAAGTGCGTTGCATGAGGCCTCCTGACTGGAGTGCTCCCCGTTAGCGAAGGACCACCTCTCACGTTTCTGGAAGCTTCTAGAAGGTTCGCTGAAGCGTGCAACCTGGGTATAAAACCGAGGCAGAGCCGCGCGCGCGACCTCAGTGTTGTTCGAGACGTCACCATGAACGGAAACGGAGTCAGCGCAGCCGAAGTGGACCAAACGATCCGCTCCTTCCTAGAGGAGCTGAACGCAATGAACGATGAGAACGCCAACGCACCGCCAGTTCAGCAGGGATGTGCGTCAAAGAAGAAAAAGCTCGATGGGTGGACTGTAAAGAGGAAGGAAGTGCCTATCGATTCCCCAACACTGTGCTGGTCCGCTGGCGGATATCAGTACACTGTGAAGAACCCTACTAACAGCGGTAACGTACTGTTGAAGATGAATGTGTTCAAAGGAGGTCGCCCCACGTTCAGCTGCGGCTTGTACTTGGACGAGGAGCGAAACGATGAAATCTGCATATGTCTAGAGGACCTGCTATCCAGATTGCAAAACCTATGGCTGGCAAATAGCGAGACGGGAGAGTCAAGATACGACGGGATCACTAGGACCGCTACTCCTCTACCCACTTGGCGAAAGACCGATTGCATCATCTCAGGGAAAACCAAGAGGAGTGCGCACTCCAAGCGCGCTACCCAGTAAACGAGAGAGCGTGGAAAATTCCACTAAGCAGTTAATAACCGAGATGCTTCTAGAACAATCCACTTGTTTACGCAGTAAAGCTTTCCATTACGTCAGCCTTCCTGGAATTGAGCGTGGAAACTTCCACTAAGCAGTTGATAACTGAGACGCTTCTAGAACAATCCACTTGTTTACGCAGTAAAGCTTTCCATTACATCACCCTTCCTGGAATTGAGTGAGTAACTATGTCATCATGTTGTTGATACGCGTGAGTCGGCACGTAGACACCGCCAATAAAAGGCGACTCGGTGGCGAGAGCCGGTCATTCTGCATCCAGCCGCTGCGCCATGCTCAACACGGACCAGAAGATGGACCTCAGGACAGCCCTCAATAGCTGCAAGGCCGCGGGTTACACTCGCATCGCGGATCTGCGGGACAACGCGGTGTACCCGATTCGCTCATTCGAGCGGGTAGATACACCGTACGGCGAGGCGGTGATGGCCACCTTGGAGGGTCTCGTCGGCGACGACCCGATCCGGATCTACATGCCTCGACGGTTCCTTGCAGTCCTGGATGACAACGCCATCTCCCAGTACAACGTTGGCGTGGGGCCGAGGACGAGCCTTGTAAAGAGAAGCGGCCCTCCTGGCAGCAAACTTCCTTTCCTGGAATTTGTATAAAATAAACGGTATTTCCTATTCCCTTATTTCCTTCCAAAATTGAAAAAATAAAATCAAATAAAAAAAGAGCAAGAAAAGAACCTTTAGTTACAAGAGCCGAGGTGGCGGTGCACGGCAGTCAGTAGACGCCATGGACTTGAGGTGGAAACACCCGTTCACCGCCATCGTGGCCGGGCCCTCAGGCAGCGGCAAGTCGCACTTCGTGGCTCGCTTCATAGAGCACGCCGACCGCATGTGCGATACGCGGTTCGCCCGCATCACTTGGCACTATGGCAGCGGTGGTGGCGGTGGCAAGAGCCGTGCGGACTCTGCCGTGCGCTACGTAGCCGGCCTGCCAGACCTGGACGACTATGACGGTAGCGAGCCCGCCCTGGTTATCGTCGATGACATGATGCGCGAGGCTGGCTCCGGCGTTGCGGACCTGTTCACCAAGGGCTCGCACCACCGCAACATGAGCGTGTTCTTCATCACGCAAAACCTGTTTCACCAGGGCAGGGGCCAGCGCGACATATCGCTGAACGCCCACTACATAGTGTGCTTCAAGAATCCCAGGGATCGCGCTCAGATCAAACACTTGGCTTGCCAAGTATACCCGGAAAACCCCAAATTCGTGGAGGAGGCTTACGCGGACGCCACGCGTGATCCGCACGCCTACCTGCTCATAGACTTGAAACAGTCCACGCCTGAAGAGATGGGCGTACGTTCAACCATTTTCCCAGACGATCCGGTGAACTACGTGTACCTGCCCAAGAAGAAGTGATAAATAGGCCGAGCGCGCGCCAGCGTCAGTCATCATGTCACACCGTGTGAAGAAGGACGCGGCGCTGCTGAGGGCCCTAATACACGCTACGCCCAAAGAACGCAAGGCCCTGTTAAAAGTGTGCGACAAGAGTCGCATCAAGTCGTTGTGCGAGTGCGCGTATAACGTGCTACGCGGAAACGTACCGCTTTCTCCCTGCCTCAAACGCAAATTGAGCAAACACAAACAGGCGCTCAGACGGCTGGTGAAACGCGGCGAGGGTTGGACCAAGAAGCGACACTACCTCGTCCAACGGGGCGGAGGGATCCTCCTACCTCTGCTGTTGAACGCTGTTCTGCCCGTTCTAGCGCAGAAGCTAATCGGACATGGAGTACGCTAGGAAAATGGTGGTTGTACCGCAGGAGCTCATCGAGAGATTGCGAGAAGGACCGGGACCAGGGTCGGGACCAGGACCAAGAGGAGGAGCAGGTAGCGCCAATAAGCCAGCCAGCCTGGACGCTGAGATGCATCGCATATTGAGCGACAAGCGGCTGGACGATACGGAGAAATGGAAACAATATCAGCAGGTGTTACAGCGGTTCCTGCACTTTTCCGCGGCTAAACGTCAACCCATAGGTCTGTCAATCATCGAGGGTGAGGAGAGGGAGGAGGAAGCGGCGGGAGGTCCGAGTCAGATGAAGCACGAGTCTAGCGCCTCGGCGGAGGAGGACATTGTGGAATCGTTCTCAAAAATCTACAGGTCGGTGGCGCGCAACTTGTTGCGATTCATGACCCGTCAAGGCAGCCCCATCTCTTGGGACGCCAGTGGGGCGGTGTACGTGGACAAGGTGAAGATCCCCGATTCCAATATAGTGGACATCGCGAACAGCATAGTGAGAGCGCGAAGGGCGGACCGATTGCCTACCGGCTGGCATCAAGTGATGGCCGCCTTGAAGGACATGAACGTGCCCAAAGAATACGTGGGCAATCCCACGGCGTTGCGTTACTTAGGCGTGGGACTGGACTCGGCATCGAGCCCCTGGGGAGACACAACGGCCTCCTCAACACCCCTCTCACCGAGGTTGACACCGATACTGGACCGCCTGAGACCGCGACCCCCAGCGGCCCGAAGAAGGATAATAACCGAGGAACCCGACCGGGAATCGTCATTGGACAACTGGGAGCCGTTCACACCGTAATGGAGAAGCTGTACTACGACCCGAGCCAGCCCGGTTCCCTCGGTGGGGTGGCCGCCCTGGCCAGAGCCGCGCGCCTACCGAAACGTCGGGTAGCCGACTGGCTGCGCGCCCAGGACACCTACACGCTGCACAAGCCTGCGCGCAAGCGGTTTCCCCGCAACCGCTACGCCGTGTTCGGGCTCCGGGAGCTGTGGCAGGCGGACCTGAACGACATGCGCGGCCTGAGCCGGTACAACGACGGAGTCAACTACCTGCTGACTGTGATAGACGTATTCAGTAAGCGGCTGTTCGCGGTACCACTGAAGAGGAAAAGCGGGCCTGAGGTGGCTGCTGCGTTCGAGAGGATATTCGCTGAGGCGACTCCTCGCTGCCTACAGACCGACAAGGGGACGGAGTTCACCGGGGCCGCGACCAAGCGAGTGTTCAAGAGTCACGGTGTCAACTACTTCACCACGCAGAACCCCGACGTGAAGGCGGCGGTGGTGGAGCGAGTCAACCGCACGCTCAAGAACCGCATGTGGCGCTACCTGACCTACAAAAACACGTATCGCTACGTGGACGTGTTGGACAGGCTTGTGGACGCCTACAACCGCAGCCCGCACAAGAGCCTGGGTGGCCTACGACCCGTGGACGCGGACAGCGGCGATGGAAAAACGGTGTACAAGGTGTGGCGTCACATGTATGGAAAGGCGATCCGGCGACACAAGCCCAGGTTCGAGCCGGGCGACACGGTGCGCATAGCCAAGGAGAAGAGTACGTTCGCCAAAGGTTACGAGACCAATTGGAGTAAGGAGCTGTTCGTGGTGGACCACGTATACGGGTCGCATCCTCTGCCATTGTACGTGTTGCGAGACCTGAACGGGACGCCGCTGGAAGGGCGCTTCTACGAGCACGAGATGCAAAAGGTGACGATCGCCCCGGATCGCCTGTATCAAATAGATAAAATACTGGACACTAAAGGGCGAGGCTCCAGTAAGCGCTACCTAGTCAAGTGGGCCGGTTACGGAGAGGACTTCAATTCGTGGGTACCCGCAGCGGACGTGCAACAGCTGCGATGACGAGGCACGACCAGTTTTACCTGACGTTGCCCAGTAACAGTTCAATGAATTACTATCCCAACAACATGGTGACAAACTACACGACCCATCTACCCTCGACCGTTGATCTGTCAGACGGCGAGTGGGAGGTCGCTCTGGCGGAGGCGCACTACCCCTTCTCTTTTCTGACCGTCGGTGAGGGAACCTACATCAAACTAGTGCTGGGAATGAGGGACTCGAAAGGCGGGTTGGCCGTGGTGGACAAGTTGTTAATCAAAGTGGAGCCGGGCAATTACAGTAGTACCGAGGAACTCGTGCACGCAATCAACAACCACCCTCAAATGAAGAGTAACCTGTGCGCCTTCTCGTATGACGAGAGGTCCTCCAGGGTGGAATTGATGTCGACGTCTTCAGCCGTTCAGAGCCTCAAACTGAGCCCCAGTTTGGCGCTACAGTTTGGCTACGAGGTGGATACGGATATCGTCAAGCGTCACAGGTCCGTGAGGCCGGCTAACCTCTTCGCCGGTCTGCCATCACACATGTACGTGTATTGCGACCTGGTGGAACCCCAACTGGTGGGCGACGCTGTGGCGCCACTACTGAAGATCCTCAACATCGACATCAGGAATTACACGTACGGTGCCAACACGACAGTGTATATAATAGACCCGCACTACGTGCCGGTGATTAAAACCTCATTCGAGAGCGTGGAAATCGATTTAAGGGACAACCAAGGGCGACACTTGCCATTCCACTTCGGGACTACGTGCATGAAGCTTCATTTCAGGAAAGAGAAGCAGCGGCAATGAATCCGAGCGATCCCTATCTGGCGTATTACCGCCACCAGCAGGCGGGCCATGGCGTATCCTCCGTATTCAGAGGAGCCGCTTTCCAACGCGGACACGGCATCGGCAGTTTCCTAGGCGGGCTGATGCGTACAGTGGTCCCGTTGATCAGATCCGGCGCATCGGCGCTGGGCAAGGAGGCGCTGAGGTCCGGTGTGGGCTTCTTGGGCGACGTGGCGGCGGGCACAGCCAACCCCCGAGTCGCAACCAACGCCCGACTCAGACAGTTTACCGGGTCGCTGAAACGCAGGGCTGATGAAAAACTGGATCGCGTGCTGAGCGGTGGTGGTGCCTATAAGAAGAGGCGTGTACAGCAGGTTACTCCTCAGTCTCTGGCGAAACTCCTCGGAGCGAGGAAGAAGAGCGCTGCGCCCAAGAGGAAGCCCGCAAAACGTGTCGCTAAGAAGAGGAGAAGCAAGAAGAGCGAGAGTACCGTGAAGGACATTTTTGGATAATGGCGTTTCTACATCAGAAGTCGTGCGAGTGTGTCAAGACCGAGTTGGACCTGTTCTCGCTACCGCCCACGCAGACCAGTATAGAGAGCGGTAAATGGGTGCAGTACAAGCCCATCTCCTCCCTGACAGACGACTCGCCCGTGGAGTTCATAGTTCCGGGTCACGGGGACGAGTACACGGATCTGTCACAGACGCTACTGCATGTGAAGGCTACCATTAGAACGGCTAACGGAGGCGCTGTAACGGGTGATCAAGCGATAAAAGAGGTGGGTCCGATTAACAACTGGCTGCACTCGCTGTTCAGTCAAGTGGACCTGTACCTGAACAACAAACTGGTGTCTCCTCAGAACAACACGTACGCCTATCGCGCCTACCTGGAGAACCTGTTGTCCTATGGCGGTGATGCCAAGACATCGCACCTCACCGCGGAGTTGTTCTACGAGGACTATGCTGGGTACATGGACAATACTGAGGAGGATAATGCCGGGCTCAAGAACCGGAGGGAGTTTGTCAAGGGCAGCCGGTACGCGGACATGGTCGGACATCTGCACGTCGACCTGTGCAACCAGGAAAAGTTCATGTTAAACGGCGTGGAGATGCGCTTTCGCCTGATCAGGTCAAAGAACTCATTCTCCATCATGTCCAAAACCGTGACAGACTACAAAGTGGACATCGCCGAAGTCAACCTGTTCATGCGCCGCTGTAAGATCAACCCGAGCGTGCTGTTGGCTCACAGCAGGACGCTGGAGTCGGGTACAGCCAAATATCCCATTACGCGCGTGGAAGTCAAATCCTTCACGCTACCCTCCGGTATCAGCAGCAAGACTCTGGACAGTGTGTTTCTGGGACAACTGCCGAAACGCGTTATAGTTGGCCTGGTCAGCAATCAGGCGTTCAACGGGGACTACAAGAAGAACCCGTTCAACTTCACCCACAGCCACGTGAACTTCTTCGCGCTGTACATAGATGGTGAGCAAGTGCCATGTAAGCCGCTTCAACCGGATTACACGTTCGGTCAGGAGTTGTGCGTGCTCGCCTACCACACGCTGTACACTGGCACCGGCATCAATTTCTCAGACTGTGGTAACGAAGTCAGTCGCAACGAATACCCCTACGGATACTGCCTGATGGCGTTTGATCTGACGCCCGATATGGCGGCCTCTCAATCCAGCCACTGGAACCTGGTGCGCAACGGTAACCTGCGCATAGAGATTGGGTTCTCCGAAGCCTTGGCGGAGGCGTTCAACTGCATAGTGTACGCCGAGTTGGACAACGTCGTGGAGGTGGACCGTCATCGCAACGTCACAGTCGACTTTGGCGGGTAAACGAGTTGCCGCGCGCTCAAGGTCACCGCGCGCGCGCACCGTTAGGTTTTGGCGGGTAAACGAGTTGCCGCGCGCTCAAGGTCACCGTGCGCGGACCGTTAGGTGATGGCGGCGCGCGCACCCAAGGTTAACCCGCTAGGCGCGCTCCCGCCAGCGCTCAGTCGAGTTCAGTCAGCCGTACGGGATGGACGTGCCGCCACCGATCTACAACGAGCCGCCGCCAGCGCGCTGTCATCACGGAAGCGTGGTGATGGATATGCAGTGTTTTAAAGACAGTGATAATGACTTTCTACTGAAAGAGGTTTGCGTGGTGGACGTGACTACCGGCACGCTGCTCCTACATCACATCGCCCGCCCGCCCTTCAGTAAGGACCTCCTGACTTCCGAGAAACAGCGCGAGAGCGTCTAGGTCACTCGCCACTGCCACGGCTTGGAGTGGGACCAGGGGGACATCGCGTACGTCGCCCTGCTGGACAAGCTGCGCTCCTGCCTCATCCACCGTCCCCTGGTCTACGTCAAAGGATCGCAGAAGAGGGACTTTGTACAACGCCACCTCATAACCGAGCCCGCCGCCACCACCGCTCAGGACATGGAGGATCTGGGCTGTGGGTCGCTCAACGGTCCGCCCACCTACCGGACCCTGCGCTGTCGCCACCATAAGAGCTCCCACAACCGTTGCGCCCTTCATAACTGCATAGTATTGCGGGACTGGCTCGTGGCTAACGACACACTGGACTCGTCCACCTCGAGCTGCCTGTGCTGCTTCCGCCCACGATGAATACCGTCCAGATCAGAGAATGCCTGGCGAAGATCCCCGGACTGAGGAACGTTGCGGTCTACGCCTCTGACCAACTACCGGACGTGCCGGTCAAGCCTCTCACCGCCATCGTGTCCAACACGGTAGCACACACCGAGGGAGGCGAACACTGGGTGGCGTTTTACTGCTCGGAAGAGGACAGACTCGAGTACCTGGACAGCTACGGAAGGCCGCCATACCAGGCCGACTTTCAAATGTTCCTGAGGCGCAATCCTCATCACCGCCACTATGTCTACAACAGGTATCGGCTCCAGGGCTACGATACCTCTGTTTGCGGCTACTACTGCCTCACTTACCTGTACTGCCGGGCTGTTCTCCGCACGTCACTCAGCGACTACGTCCAGCTCTTCGACCCTGCCGCTCCCGCTGCCAACGACGCTCTGGTCCTCAGGCTCTTCCACTCCATATTCGCTTAAAACTAATTTGTAAGGTTTTTGTAGTATGTGTATGTAACCTTATTACTGTACAATACATGCCTCATAATGATAAAGCTTGTGTTTTCATTTCTCCTTTCTCCTTACTAAATTTAAAAAATTAGCAAAACTGAGGCAGCCGGGCTGGACCTCAGGTTTATATACCAGCGCCGCGTGTCACTGGCTGAGCCCCCGCCAAGCGGCAGTGAAGGTCGCCAAAGAGGGCGCGTCACGAGACCCCTCGGACATCAGCAAACCGCTGAGCAATTCGAGGGTGCAACCTTGAGCGTCAGCAAACCACTTAGCAACTCCTTCCTGGGCAACTCCTTCAGGGCCGTCCCCGACACGCGCCGCCAACCGCTCCCGGTTGGCGGGGGCTTTTTAAGCTGCACGGCTCGGGCCAAACGGCCCATAACGCCTTTCACTTTAGTTTTTCTGAGCCTACCGGCTTTTGAGTGAGCAAAGGGGAGGAAATAAACAACTCAGGTTCGTGCTGTACATAAAGCTATTATATTTTCTTACAAATACTATTTACAAATTTTTCTTAAAATTAATATTAAAACTAAACTGGGAATTCCTCTTCCTCGTCTTCATCCTGGGGCTGCCCCTCCTCCTCCTCACCATCCACCTCCATCCGTCGATCTCCTCTCCTGGCTGGTAGCGGCGGGACGTCCTTGTGTCCCCACGGCAGAGTGTGGATGCCGTCGGGGAGGACACACCGCTTGTCATCAGTCGGGCTGAGGCTCAGCTTGTCCACTTCCACGGTGTAGACCCGGTGTAAGTGGGACTGGAAGCGGACGTTGGTGGTGCGCTTTTGGACCCCCTCAAACAGGCACTCTCTGTAGTCGTCGGGGGTGAGGACGTTCTTGACAACGCCCTTCGCCACCCCCTTGGCCCGCTTGAGAGCCTTGCTGCCGCCTGTCGCTGCGTCCTCGATGTCCATAAAGTACAGCTTGGACCGCAGGCCGAGGTACTCGAATAAGGACAGGCCGTTACACTCGTCCTTAAACTTTCCAATGACCTTGGCGTTGACGGGGCTGTAGCAGGGGTGGGACCTCGGATAGCCGCTAGTAGGGGGCATTGGATGGGCGTGAACCAGCAGCAACAGCAGTTGCTCCACTGTGGAGCTGTGGAGCCCCCCCCCCCCGTCACGTGACCCATTAACCTAACTTAAACCTGGCACCTGGCGTGAGGATGCGAGGATGCAACCACCCCCCCCCCCGACCTTCCCCATAGCCAAGCTCGGACCCCCCCCCCCTCCCCCCATGACGTCATCCCCCCCCTCCCCCCCATGACGTCATCCCCCCCCCGTCACGTGATCCATTAACCTAACTTAAACCTGGCACCTGGCGTGAGGATGCGAGGATGCAAACCCCCCCCCCCCGGTCGTCTGCAGCACTTTTCGTGATGAGGAAAAAACTTTCGAAAATTAATAACTAGCCTATTTACTCACCGATTCCCACGGGACTTTTTCCAGAGTGTAGGCCTATCCCAGAGGAAGCGAATGACGAAAGAACCCCATAGATCCGCCATCAAACAAGGCCGCTATTAATTTATAACCGCGTTTTCCTTATGGGATCTCAGCTGTTTACCGACCGATTTTGACGAAACCTCACCACATGTCAGGCGGCAGCCTAAGTAAACCATCCCTTAAAGAAAATTGAGAATCCACCGTTAAACGGGCTCGCTATTAATTTTTAAACGCGTTTTCCTTATGGGATCTCAGCTGTTTACCGACCGATTTTGATGAAATTTCACCACATGTCGGGCGACGGCCTAAGTAAACCATCCCTTAAAGAAAATTGAAAATCAACCGTTAAACGGGCCCGCTATTAATTTTTAAACGCGTTTTCCTTATGGGATCTCAGCTGTTTACCGACCGATTTTGACGAAACCTCACCACATGTCGGGCGACGGCCTAAGTAAACCATCCCTTAAAGAAAATTGAAAATCAACCGTTAAACGGGCCCGCTATTAATTTTTAAACGCGTTTTCCTTATGGGATCTCAGCTGTTTACCGACCGATTTTGACGAAATTTCACCACATGTCAGGCGGCAGCCTAAGTAAACCATCCCTTAAAGAAAATTGAGAATCCACCGTTAAACGGGCTCGCTATTAATTTTTAAACGCGTTTTCCTCATGGGATCTCGACTGTTTGCCGACTGAATTTGATGTGACTTCACTACACGTTGTATGCCGGCTTGACTAAGCCAAACTGCGAGCGGCTCCACGGAGTCACGTGTCGAGGCGCGTGCTAGGGCCTACGTGACCGCCTGGGGCTGTTTACTCATCAGCGACCTCCTAGAAGCTTCCAGAGTGTCGTGGACGTTATCCATCATTTTTCTTTTTTTATTCTTTAATATATTTATTTTATTCATAAAAGTTATGCTTAACCTACATGTTAGAGAAAAATATCGCAAAACAATTCCTGATATATTGTGTATGGAAAACCAATCCATGAATCAAACGCTGATCGAACAGACACCTAAAGTGGCAGTGTTGCCTGAAGATGTAAATCTGAAGCATATATTTTGTGTAATGATTAGGGAAACCCTTCTAGAGCAGTACGGAGTTTGTGAATACAAGTGCATTCGAACACAGAGGAGGAATTTCAAACAAGCCTTGAAAAAAGCAAAGGAAGAAGGATTTACAATGTGCTACTGTAGAGAAAATGTCCCCAACGGCATAAACATAGTGAATAAGGCTAAAGAAGTGATGAATAGTTACGGCATGCACATTGACTGCAGATACAACAACATCCTAACCTCGCACAATTTCATGAATATAGTTGAACATATCATTGACAATGTATAGGTCTGCGCTTGTGGACACGTTCCAGAACCTTCAACGCTTGTCAGGTAGTAACAGTCGATACGTGCTCCAAAGATGACCAGTGCGGATGATGCAAGAAAAGTAATCACCATATCAATGAACAAAATACGTTATAAACGTAACAACATCCGAGAAAGGCTCGCAATCAAGTTAGTTTTGGATAGAGCGAGAGATGTGTTTGAGAGAAAATATCATACGAAACAGCATACTTATGAAGAAAACAAAAATATTGAATATCATGTAAAAGAATATAACTATGAAGAAAACAAAAATATTGAATATCATGTAAAAGAATATAACTATGAAGAAAACAAAACAGACTGTTAAATTTAACGAGGAGCTAAATACACAGTACACTTACGAGCCCTGTGAGGATGTACAACAATTATCGTGGACTCAAATCGCAATAGATGAAATAAGATTCCGCAGACCATTGGAACTGATGTTGGGTGAAAAAATCAAACATCTAACCTATTGCAACAAGATGTGTCACAGCGAGTGCATACAGTTTACTTCAAGGGTGAGCAGACGCACCACCAGTCCGTAGTACGGTTGAAGTCACACGGTAAGGACGTGAACATGGACGCTTACGCTTCTGCGGACGACTATATCAAATCGTTTATTCAGGAGATTGAGGTTATGAACAATAATGCTAGTGATCAGACATTGGCATCACCTCAGACGTCATCTGTAAAACCGATCACTGCCTGCAAGAGAGAAAGGAGGCTGAGGACGAAGACAACGGATCCAAGGCGATCAAGCGAGCCAAGGGAGTCGCCAAGGGGGTTGTTTAAAACGTCCTAACCCCTGACGACTACAGGGAATGTCTGTTTGACGGGGTGTTGAAAACCACCGTCAACACCCGTTTCCAGTCGTACCTGCACCGTGTCTTCACCGTACAAGTAGAAAAGCTATCCTTGAGCCCGGCCGATGATAAACGCTACATCTTGGCTGATGGTATCCACACCTTACCTTGGGGGCATAAGGACATCCCACCACTGCCCGCAGCAAGAAGTCGAGACAATCTCGAGGAGCAGCAAGGCGGACCTATGGAGGTGGATGAGGAGGAGGACATGGACGAAGAGTTCCCGGTGTAAACAGAACAGCCCCAGGCGGTCACGTAGGCCCTAGCACGCGCCTCGACACGTGACTCCGTGGAGCCGCTCGCAGTTTGGCTTAGTAAAGCCGGCATACAACGTGTAGTGAAGTCACATCAAATTCAGTCGGCAAACAGTCGAGATCCCATGAGGAAAACGCGTTTAAAAATTAATAGCGAGCCCGTTTAACGGTGGATTCTCAATTTTCTTTAAGGGATGGTTTACTTAGGCTGCCGCCTGACATGTGGTGAAATTTCGTCAAAATCGGTCGGTAAACAGCTGAGATCCCATAAGGAAAACGCGTTTAAAAATTAATAGCGGGCCCGTTTAACGGTTGATTTTCAATTTTCTTTAAGGGATGGTTTACTTAGGCCGTCGCCCGACATGTGGTGAGGTTTCGTCAAAATCGGTCGGTAAACAGCTGAGATCCCATAAGGAAAACGCGTTTAAAAATTAATAGCGGGCCCGTTTAACGGTTGATTTTCAATTTTCTTTAAGGGATGGTTTACTTAGGCCGTCGCCCGACATGTGGTGAAATTTCATCAAAATCGGTCGGTAAACAGCTGAGACCCCATAAGGAAAACGCGTTTAAAAATTAATAGCGAGCCCGTTTAACGGTGGATTCTCAATTTTCTTTAAGGGATGGTTTACTTAGGCTGCCGCCTGACATGTGGTGAGGTTTCGTCAAAATCGGTCGGTAAACAGCTGAGATCCCATAAGGAAAACGCGGTTATAAATTAATAGCGGCCTTGTTTGATGGCGGATCTATGGGGTTCTTTCGTCATTCGCTTCCTCTGGGATAGGCCTACACTCTGGAAAAAGTCCCGTGGGAATCGGTGAGTAAATAGGCTAGTTATTAATTTTCGAAAGTTTTTTCCTCATCACGAAAAGTGCTGCAGACGACCGGGGGGGGGGGGGTTTGCATCCTCGCATCCTCACGCCAGGTGCCAGGTTTAAGTTAGGTTAATGGATCACGTGACGGGGGGGGGATGACGTCATGGGGGGAGGGGGGGATGACGTCATGGGGGGAGGGGGGGGGGGGTCCGAGCTTGGCTATGGGGAAGGTCGGGGGGGGGGGTGGTTGCATCCTCGCATCCTCACGCCAGGTGCCAGGTTTAAGTTAGGTTAATGGGTCACGTGACGGGGGGGGGGGCTCCACAGCTCCACAGTGGAGCAACTGCTGTTGCTGCTGGTTCACGCCCATCCAATGCCCCCTACTGCCGCTGGTGTCGAAGTCGTCCAGGTGTTCCTTCATCTCGGCGTAGACGTCCTGGGTCACGATGTCAAAGACGTAGCTGTCCGTGTCCATGTAGTCCACGGTGAGGCGGTCACCGTAGCGCTCCTTCATCTTGCGCAGGAACTCGTACATGAGCCACTTGCTCAGCTCCAGGACTGTCATGCCTACGTAGACGGGCTTGTCCAACACAATGTTGACCTTGGACAGATGCACCAGGGCCACGTCCTCCGTGTAGTACGTCCGGTCCAGGAAGTTGGATCTGGCGACGTACTTGGAAAACCTCTCCGGGGTGCACACCAGCTTCACGTTGAGGCGCTTCCGTACATTCTCGATGGTTTTGCCGAAGACCGCGTTATTCATGAGCTTGAAGAAGTCCTGTTCGAACTTGGTCTTGGCCCTCTTCCGCAGCTCCGTGTTCATCAGGATGTACGGTTCCAACCACCGCGACTGCCGAAAGGAGATCGCCCGATGCACCGCGACCAGCTCCAATCCGTTTTGCAGCGCCTGCTGCAAGACCCTGTAGTGACAGATGTAGTGCGTCTTGTCGTCCAGGGTCGTCAACAGTTTGGGGAACTTCCCTGTTGGCGGACGCTTCGTCTCGCAGCAGTAGGGAAGGTCCTTGTGCAGGTCGTGTAGGCGCGCGGGGTAGTGGAGGTCCACTTCCAAGATGTAGCCTCGATCGGCCTCTGCGTCCAGCGCCGCAATGTCCAACGCCTGGATTTCCTCACGGCTGAGCCACTCGAAGTCTCCGGTCGGCAGACACTGGGACATGGCCCAGCCGTATAGGTTGTTGGCGTCCAGGTACAGGAGGAAGCGCGTGGGCTCGTCCGGGCGGTAGTCCGGGCACCTGTCGTGGTTGGCCTTGGCGTAGCGGGTGATGGCCTGTGAGATGCCTCCCCGGATCCCCTGCTCCACGAACAGGTACATGTCAAAGTCCTGCAGCGTGTCCAGCTCCACACCGCAGGTCTTGAGCATCACGTCCCACGCGTAGGACGGCAGGGTGTAGTAGTGGGCGGGGTCCAGCCCGTACTCTGCCAGCGAGGTGTCGCGGAACTGCTCAAAGACATCGGTGAGCAGGGCGATGTCGCATCGCAGGTACTTGTCGGCATAGTCCTTGAGGTGTCGACACTCGAAGGCTCGCCACACGTTGAGGGCGTGCTCGTACTCCTCGTCCTTGATGTCCTCCAGGGTCATGGAGTTCCTGAACGCCTCCTTGGGCGGCAACTCCCTGGTCCTGTACAGCGTGTCGTAGGACGTAACGAAGTCGTAGGGGAACACGCCCTTCCTGCGCACCAGGTCGAACAGCCGGTCGTCGGGGAAGCGCTTCCTCGTCTCACGCATCCTGTCCGTGGGAAGTCCTGCCGCCAGGTTGGCCAGGCTCATGGACAGGAACCTGTAGGTGTCTAGGAAGCGCACCGCGAAACTGCTCTGACGTTGGTTGTCCCCGGGCTGACCAAAGTGGAATCGCTTGGTAAAAGCGATGTACCGCTCCTCCGTGTGGGCCAACACGTCCACGTCGCCGGGGTCGATGGCTAGCTCGCGCACTACGAAGTGGGCGTCGTAGTTGGACAGGTTGTGGAAGTAGCAGTTGATGTGTCGCTGCTCCCGGTACCTGAGGTTGCACGAGCGGTGTGCGGCTCCTCGGAACTCGTAGGGTGGGGCGTGATTGTGGTCCCGCACCTTAACGTCCTGGTCCGTGAACTCCTTCCCGCAGAGGTAGCAGTGAGTCGCTGCCAGGTACTCGTCCATCTCCTGCCGGGTCAGAGAAGGGTGCAGAGCTCTCATGCTGAATAGGAACTCCCACAGCGCCAGCACGTCCATCTTAAACCTTTCCATGAAGACCTTGGACGCGTCAGCCCCGAAGTAGACGCGGGGATCGAACTCCTCCAGGCCGAGCGAGTCCACGATCTGGTAAGCGAAGGCGTACGGGACGTGCAGTTGCAGGGGCCTTGTGCCAGGCGGCGCTTCCGCAGGGTCAGCGGCGACGGGCTGTAGAGCACACTCAAAGTCGGCGTAGACGCAAAAGCGCTCGCGCCGAGTGTACTCGGGGTGGGCGAAGCGGATCTGCTGCTTCTTCGGTAAGTCCAAGCGGAGGGGAGCCTTGGCGGTGCAGTATCGCATGTGCTCCTCCAGACGCTCGGCACCGGACAGTTGCAGCTTGTTGGGCCGGTTGTCGAAGTAAGCGAAGCATCGCTTACACACGTAGATAGCGCTTTCGCGGGACGTCAGCTGGGCTCGCACTAGCCTACTCATATTTGTGATGTAGGCGTAGTGACTGTCCCCGCCAGTAGTCACGTACAGCAGGTCCCGGTGATCCTCCAACTCCCGCTTGCAGATCTTCAGCGGGAACACGCGGTCCTGGAACTTTGGCGATCCGTCAGGGCGTCTCCCCACCATAGCACGCTCGATCCCGTACACGTTGACGCTGATGGCGTTCCTCCTCTCGAAGACCTTAATGTCCTTCACAGCCACGGGGAAGCGTAGGCCGACCCAGTCGTAGCGTGCCATGACGTCCGGTGTGTACGATGTGGACCTCTCCGGGTGTTGCGCGACGAACTTGGCTAGGATGGCGTACGCGAAGCACATGTCATCGACGTTTTGCACGTTGATAACGGCATGCGTGTCGCAGATGGTCCTGGGAAGCAGGATGAACCGGGCTCCGCGTTCTCCCAACGGGGTGTAGAGGTTGACGCGGATCTCCAGGTCCCGTATCCGGAGATAGCTCCACCCGCTGCCCACTAGCAGGCACTGCTCCTTCTCTTCCTCCAGCTTGTGGAAGGACGCTGACAGGAAGTCCTCCAAGTTGGACGCGGCGGTGAGAGGCACGTTCTTCGTCTTGAAGGCCCGCAGACAGGTGGCTCCGTGAACGTTGGCGAATTCACACTCCAGGAACATGTTGACCTTGGTGTTTGGGTGTCGGGTCCTGACGTCAGCCAACAGTTCCAGGACGCTGTCGAACAGCAGCACCAGCGCGTCCTCCACGGTCAAGAAGTCCTCCATGGGCCGGGACAGGCCGAAGGTCAGGAGGCGTCCGCGGAACCCTCGTTGAATGGTGCGGAACGTGGGTAGTCCGCCACCACCCGCCATCCCATCAGGTGCCGTGCTTGGTCCGGGCTGGGGCTCGCGGCTGGGTCCGGGCTGGGGCTCGCGGCTGGGTCCAGGCTGGGGCTCGCGGCTGGGCTGAGGCTCGGGTGACAGGACGGGTAGGCATGGCATCTCGTCAACAACGAGGTTCCTCACGATGGGGCAGTTGTGGGCCTCGTGCTGGTCCCGGTTGTAGCGCCGGGTGAAGCCTCGGTCGCAGTAGGCGCACGCGAACCTCATGCCGCGGTGAGCGCTTGCCACGTGCTGCTGGAGATAAGCGACCCTGCGGAAAAGGGCGCCGCACTCGGTGCAACGGGCCTCGTTGACGTGCACCAGCTGCACGTGGCGCCGGAGCAGGTCCTCGCGGGCGAATCGCCGCCCGCACGCGTCGCACTCGGGCCGTGGGTCTCTGAAGGGTGGTGTTGCAGCGGAGGCGGAGGAGGAGGAGGTCTAAGCTGACGGGCTCGCACCGTGGACCGCTTCCATATGGTGGCGAAGATCCTCGGGACCCGCCAGGGCGACGGAGCACAACGGGCACGGATGGCCTGCGAACAGGAAAACAAGTCCTATTAGTGACCCCGATAAACACGAGGGTGAGGAACTGGCAACCTCTTCCTCATCTCAATCGCCAGTTTGAGCCCGGTAAATACAAGGGTGAGGAATTGTATAGAGGCTTGGCGACCTCTTCCTCATCTCGAGCGCCAGTTTACCCGGGTCCAGTAATACAAGAGTGAGGCACAGAGGCTGGCAGCCCCTTGTTTACTACTTGAATCTGTTTACTCGACTAAAGCCGTTTACTCTCTCGAAAACAAGTCATTAGTACTAGCGGTTTCTTGTTTAACATAAAAACCATGCCTGGCGCTTGATCGTGAGGATGGGTGAGGAACTGTATAGAGAAAAAACGACCTCTTCCTCATCTCA
Organism: Allygus modestus; assembly: GCA_963675035.1. NCBI lineage: Eukaryota > Metazoa > Arthropoda > Insecta > Hemiptera > Cicadellidae > Allygus > Allygus modestus. The sequence continues at coordinate 134,366,215 of OY776114.1, forward strand.
ATCGCCAGTTTACCTAGGTCCAGTAAATACAAAGTTGAGGAATTACACAGAGGCTAGCAATCCACCTTTTCTTGTTTAACATAAAAACCGTACCTGGCGCTTGGTCGTGAGGAGTAGGAGGATGAACTGCGGTGAGGTGGCGTCGCAAGTTGTCGCTTCGCCCGAAGTGTCTACCGCAGACATGGCACTCGTAATGACGGTCGTTGTGGGCGGATGCAGCGTGACGAGCCAGGTTTCCAACGTTTGTGAAGACGCGTCCACAGACCTTACACATACGAGGAACAGCCATCTACAACATCGGGTATCTATACTCTCCACCCACCACAAAGGCTTGGAAAGCAAAAACCTAATTTTATTTCCCTCAAAAAATTTTAGAAGAGTGGAAATGAATCTATTTTAAATTTTTAAAGTTTGACTCATTAATTTTAATCGTTATAAAACATAACTGTTCTAAGGTCATTACAAATCCACTCGTCTCCATCTGAAAAGAAACAACGACAAGGCTCAGTGTACTGGGATATGTAAAAGTTTAAATATTAATGTTAGATAATTATTTCGCTCAAACATTTAACGAATCGTTTTCCCTAAAACATAATGCGAATTATTCAACTTCTATTAATGGGCCAGACCTCTCTTTACACATTATGACTTCAAAATTGCTGAACGATCATACCTTAAATGAGAATCTTATTATAAAGGGAAATGTAATAGTCTTCCACACTACAACTTATAAGAGCTACATATACTTACGTTTAAAAAATCTCGGAATATGGTTCAGTAAAGACTAGCACAGCACTGAAGTAGAACATCTACATACACTGAGCTCCAAACACAAACTGAATGAAGGAAGCAATGACAATCACTGAAGTAACATAGCTACGTACCGTACAGTAAGCGGTGAAAGTAGTAAACAATTCTCGGAACCGCTAATGAGTAACAGGCTGGGAGAGTCACGTAGGCCCTAGCACGCGCTTCGACACATGACATGCTCATACATAGCACTCCAGTCAGGAGGAGGCCTCATGCGACGCACTTGCCGGAACCTTCTAGAACGGAGGGGTCCTGAAGGCCGCTAATGAGTAAACTGGCTGGGACAGTCACGTAGGCCCTAGCACGCGCCTCGACACGTGACATCGCGGAGCCGCTCGCAGGTTGGTTTAGTCAAGCCGGCATACAACGTGTAACAAAGTCACATCAAATTCGGTCGGCAAGCAGCTGAGATCCCATAAGGAAAACACGTTTGAAAATTAATAGCGGGCCCGTTTAACAGTGGATTTTCAATATTCTTTAAGCGATGGTTTACTTAAGCCGCTGCCCAACATGTGGTGAAGTTTCATCAACATCGGTCGGCAAACAGCCGAGATCCTATAAGGAAAACACGTTTAAAAATTAATAGCGGGCCCGTTTAACAGTGGATTTTCAATTTTCTTTAAGCGATGGTTTTCTTAGGTCACGGCCTGACATGTGGTGAGGTTTCGTCAAAATCAGTCGGTAAACAGCTGAGATCCCATAAGGAAAACGCGGTTATAAATTAATAGCGGCCTTGTTTAATGGTGGATCTATGGGGTTCTTACGTCATTCGCTTCCCTGGGGATAGGCCTACACTCTGGAAAAAGTCCCGTGGGAATCGGTGGATAAATAGGCTAATTATTAATTTTCGAAAGTTTTTTCCTCATGTTCAAGGTCATCACGAAAAGTGCTGCTGGTGGCCGGGGGGGGGGCTGACGTCACGGGGGGAGGCCTTGCATCCTCGCATCCTCACCGCGCCTATGCTGGTTCTGAACCCTCCAATGCCCCCTACTCCCGCAACACCTTCGTGTGTTAAACTGTGTGGTCCACGTTATGTCTCACAGCCCTTACGTGACCCCATGAAATAGGTAGGGGCGCTGCAATAGGCCCCGCCCCGGGGTTGTTGTGCCCCTCCCCACCTGAGACCATAGATGGACCAGGGTTCAGTGGAAGCAGACCCTCACCCATTTATTAGTTTCACAGTAACAATAAACTCAACAAACACAAATTAATCCTGTTGTGTAGATTCATTGGAAATATGTTAACAATTGATAGTAGATTATACGACAGCTGATTAGTAATACGAGTTCAATTTGCAGTGCCACTATCGCGAAAAAATGACTGAGATAGCCTATTATGAAGGATAAAGTGTTCCTGTAAAGGGAATAGGAATTTAATGTTTTTGAGAAATTTGGCAACATTGCCGGCTGCTTTAATGATAGCGATATATCAAGACCATATAAAACGGCTGCTATAATGATGGCAATAAAAAATATATACACCGGCTGTTACAATGGTGTTGGTATGTATGGCTGTCATAATGATATCACACTTGTACAATGGTAGGAAGTTTTGCATATTTTTAAATTTTTAAAATCAAAAACTCATTTTGAACCTAAATAGGAGGTTCATAAACATTATTCACTTTAAAAATAACATATAAGTGGCTGCCATAACGATTCTTTCTTTACGGCTTTCACAGTGATATTAGGATGTCTATATATATATATATATATATATATATATATATATATATATATATATATATATATATATATAAAATTTTGAACGACCCCCCAAAACGTGTTCAGGGGGTCACGTTAGGAACTACTATGGTGGTCCCGGGCTTAAGTTTCACCGTGCGGATCATGCTAATAGTTCACTTTCCAAAGGAAATTCACTAATAATGAGGCATGATCTTAACAGTCTAGTGAATTTTACGGTAGCAAGAATTCGTGCGTTTCACTTAAGAGACAGAAGCAGCGGTCAGCCACAACAGAGGTTACTGTGTGTCAACATGCGACCGTTTGTTTTATTGGAGAGTTGCTAAATGGAGGAAATGAGAGAAAGCCATTCTAAATTATAGGGTTTCGTCCGAACTTAATTTGTATTTTGATATTGTTAAGTCACTTGCGCATATTTATTGACTAAAAAGTTACTTTTAATTAGTTAATTATTACTATAAAATGCTTTGAATTTCATTTTAATCTACCATGTGTCACTGTTAATATTATAGCCAATTTTGGCTGCGTTATAACGATATTATTATATTAGTCTGTCACACATACATTTTGTTTATAACTAATAAATTTTAATGAAAAATCCCTAATTTGTATGTTTTTAATCTTCATAATCTAGAGATTTTCTATGTTTTGTGTGTTTGACTAATATTTATCATTTAAAATCCTAACAACTCACCGATCATATTTCAAACATTCAGATAAATGACCCAACAAAGAGATAAATTTGCGATGGGAACAGTCTGCACACATTCCGTGTTACTGGCAACAGTTTCCGCATGAAATCAAACTCAAATTTCTTACGTTTCAGTTCACTACCCCAAGTCCTATATATCGATGGTCGCTTGTAGATACGTTTGGGAAATCCGCAGATAACTGGTAAAAATATAAGAGGGAAAATTAATAATCCTGGCTATCTACTACGGTTGATCCTAATCATCCTATAGAACAATGCAAGATCAGTCTAAATGCCGAATAATCAACGTAACATCCTCGTTTGGTCAGTAGCAGATGAAGAAGTAAAAAAAATACTTTAATTGTGTTATTATTTTTGGTTTCTTATAGGAGGTGCTTTTGCGGGATGAGATTCTTATGATACAGAAGGGGTTAGATTTTTATTTTACGGTACAATTTAGAAACAATTCTGTTATTACAAGTTTCCGCAATGTTCATGAACACTCTGCCTATTATCACAAATTGCTACTTTTTGAATTGTATTACAGTTTTCCTAACTGAATCAAGAGTTTTTAAATTATGAAACAGAAGTTTGTCGGTATTAATGAAGGCTTACGTAGTGGGGTATTGTGATCGACATTATTATCAAAATAAAACAACTGTTGTATACAACCCAGTGGGTGGAGATGCAAGTGAGATTATGAATTACATAAAACATAAATTTTCACCAGTCAGTGATGATTTGTTTTTACAGAAAACTTTGATAAATTTAAAAATAACAAACAATCCTCAAAGGGTATCCCACAACAAACAGTAAAACTGAGGGTCACAATATACAAAGGAGACATTCAGAGGTGACCACGTGTGACCACTCCCACACTCAACACCGATATAGGTCTTTGTACAGAATGTTTGTAAAGAGAGACCGTCTTATTTTTTTCTTTTAAGGTGAACACATATTTTCAAATTGTATCACACCCACAAAGCATATGCTATTCTTTGACTGTTTATATTTTAATCAAAACATATTTGGCGCAAGATAATATCTTGTTAGAGCATCTACCCCCACCGGTAGTGTAGCGCTCCTTTTAAACAATATCTTAATTTAATTTAGGCCACACAAATTATCGAACTGTTTTGAATTATTTATTATTTGCCGTATCGTGATTAAAATGTTACCAAATTGACGTTATTGTTTACCACTAAGTAATTATCTGAGCATTTTTGTAACTCGGGAAAAATAAAAAATATAACTAAAAGATACAATAAACACTAAATACAAATTTCAGTTTATTTATATTTTTAGAATACAAACCATCACTTATAAATATACGATGTTAAATTAAAACAAATTTCAGAGGTAACATTTTGGACAAACCATAAACCGTAGTTGATAATAATAGTATTAATAGTAGAATGCACTTAGAATAACAAATGTAATCTCTTGTATATAAACTTATAGCTTGAGTCACATTCGATAAAACGCACTCACAAAATGACATAAATGTCAACACAAGAGGGTATATTGACAATTTCATTAATTATATTAACATTTTATACATTGGTCACTGGGCTGTCAATTAATGATTCTGGCTAAATAATCAGTCGGTCTTAGTCAGTAACAAGGATACACAAGGCATCGCACCCATTCTACACTCATCTTTCATGCATATTCCCCTTAAAGAGATATTAAGATAAGATATTTATATATAAATTACGGATAAAGCACGGATATAATTACTGAAAGTATACTATAAGTGTTTACATTTGAATGATGAATACATTTTAATAACCAAGTTACATAGTGGTATATAGATTATATACCTGGTGGCCACGGCATTGGAATGGAAGGCGGTGATCACGTTCCATGATAAATGGATTGTGTGTTAACTCAAAACCAGTGTGACTCGCGTACAAACAAGGGTATGAATCCCCTTGCTTATAAAGATATAACAAAAAGCCTGGACCCTACAATCAATATTTTACTATACAAATTATAAGACTTATTTACAAATTTTCAAATGAAAAAGAAATTAATTAATCACTGTTTATTTAAAGTGAAATAACTGCGAGTGAAACGTACTTTTATCATTCTCGTCATTGATATACTTCCTGTGAAAAGTATTATTTACCATAGTTTTAATACACTATCCTCTTGAAGGTGAAACAACACTTATGTCTACCACCATTGTTATACCTACAATACTAATTTGCTACTACTGGTACCGTTAAGAGCTTAGGTCAGAGAAAAAGTACTGGAGATTTATTGTATTGTGTATCCAAAAGTCAACCATACAAAGTTTAAATATATTTTATAACTGTTTTTTTGTAAGAATGTTGGAAAACGAACGTGCGACTAATTGTTTGGTTTCCTAAAGCATTATATTAATATATATTAATTGTATTTTGTTTTGATTCCACTCCAGGTGTATGTGAGAGCCTCTCCATTACACACGGAAACCCTCTGGGGATAAATTAATAACTGGGTTAAAAAAGCAAAATCTTGGTAATATTATGCAAATTAGTAATATTACTTTAGATACGTACTTATACATATTTTCATTCGTAACAACATTTTTAGAACTAATACATTAAATTAAAACGTTTTTTATTATTCAGTTTTACAATTAATATAAAAGTGAAGTAAAGTGATTTACATACTAGGTGTACGCTCATTCCTCGCATATAAGGATAATTGAAACACATGATCAAACTTATATCGAGTCTCATAAAAAAATCAATATCTGATTTGAGTAACATCATCAGAATACATTCCGTTATCATTTAACTGCCACCAGAATCCGGATTTTTTGTCTATACAGTATAGCTATAGTTTTAGTCACTTCTCTAAGAATAAATTTTCGCGGTAGCTGAGGGGTATCGCACTGGCTCTTGGAGCGAAGGTCGCAGGTTCGGATCCCACCGCCGACCTAACATTTTATCCGTAGAAAAACATACATACATTTATCACTTGTTTTTATCAAAGTAAATGTTGCATAAATACGTAAATTTATTTATTTTTAAAATAAATTGAATATTTCAGGCATGGTTTGTTGTTAGGATTGGCATGGGTGCGTTATCATAGACCAAACAGAGCATTTTGGGCTAAGCAGTGACTTTAGCAGTGTGTTAATTTAACTTTTAAGAGAACAGCGAGTTTCTTATATGAACTAATGTTAACAATTTCTATAGGTCAAGTCAAAATATCCTTAAGGATTAACAATAAATCGTCAGGCCCAGTTATTTAGATGAAAAAATGATATTTCAATATATTGTTTCAATAGCCTAGGCTATCATGAAATTAAATGCTATAAACATGGGTTGGCCCAAGTCCGTCCATGAAACTTCTAAAATGACAAGTAGCCTAAGTGTATATGCCTACATTTTATAGTCATAGGTCCAAGTTTATGATGAAAACAGCTCACTATAATATAAACCTAGGAGATGTCAAATCATTTCAGATAACCTGTACAAAAGGCTTAGTTTGGTTAGAATAGTTTAAAGCTTTTGTTTTGGTTCGCTACAACATTCCTGGTATTGAGTTTAAAGTATTTTACAACAGTTGTATTTTACAAAATGATATTTCAATAGCCTAGGCTATCATGAAATTAAATTCTATAAACATGGGTTGGTCCAAGACCGTACATGAAACTTCAAAAATGGCAAGTAGCCTAAGTGTATAGACCTACATTTTATAACCATAGGTCCAAGTTTATGATGAAAACAGTTTAGGATAATCAAAACCTAGGATTTGTAAAATTATTTTAGATAACTTGTATAAAAGGCTTAGTTTGGTTAGAATAGTTGAAAGCTTTTATTTTGGTTCCTGGTAATGTGTTTAAAGTATTTTACAACATTGTATTGCCAGTTTAATGTCGGCTTACTCTTAATGTAATCCAACCCTAGGCTATGTCAAATCATTCCAAGTTAACCTCCCGAAAAAAGCTGTTTGGTTAGAATAATCTATAGCTTTTATTGTGGTTACCTACTACATTACTGGTAAGGTATTTTAGGTAATGTAGACAATTTTTATTATTAATTTAGTGAAAATATAAACTAGCAAATAATTGTCCTACAAAAATAAATTTTAAGGTGGTTCGCTTACTGTGACTAACTTCATCAACGCTTTCTACACAAATTGAGGCTTTGTATACTTTTTACACACACAATATTACCAATACACAATATTACTTGTTATCACAATATTACCAATTGTCTAATAAAATGTAATAAAACAAACTATTTTATAAGTTAATATCTTAGTATCTACAGTCATCACGAAGGTATTTTGAGTTTTTCGATCTGCCACACGCGTCGTCTGTCGTCTGCCACTGTTACAATCGTTGCCTCTGTCCAACTGACGATATTTACACAGAGTAGGCGTACTAAGGAAATATTAACTGTATGGATTTTTTTTTTTAAACGTACACTTAATAATTTATAAAATAATAAATATGCTCACAACTTAAAAATATACGTCGATTTATCTCTTTTGTGTGTTTTTTGTTGGTAAAAAAACTGTTGTTATCCAGTATAACAAAGTATACTCTAGTAAACTAACTATTGTTACTCTGTTGTTTAAACATAGACGTCGGCTAAATTTTAACGATTCAAGTACCACTAAAATGGATTCCAATGTTATTCTTATGGAGAAAAAAATAAATTTGGTTTTAAGATAATTTGTTTAATACTGAACGAAATTATCTGAATAACGAACTTGACCAAGATTTTGACTTGTTAAGTTTTTCTGGAAAATTTTAAGTTTAACTGTGGAGGCATTCTCGAGTTATTGTGGTCACAGACACGCCAGTTGAGTTGATTCTCTTACCAGTCTAAGCAGTGAAGTTGTGTATAAGGATACTTTCACTTCGTTCAATTATCCAATTATAATTTCAGCCTTCAAAGATGCATTGACTTACTACAGGAAAATTATATCAGATAAGGTTAAATGATCTTACTAAAAACCGTAAATCTATATCTATTAATACGAAAAACCGATAATCCCCAGGCCAAACCTCTACACCTACAACCACTTAATTTGGCACGTGTATTCTTTCCATAATGTAGGTAACCACTAAGAAAGTATTTTAAGAAATTCCTATTGGGCCCCGCCCCCACTAGGAGTCAAATTTCCAGTCCAATTTTATTCTTATGGACATTCATGTAGATACCACAAACCGATCATCCCCAGGCCAAAGCTCTATACCTACACCACGAAATTTGGCACGTGTACTCTTTCTATAACGTAGATAACACCTAAGAAGGGATTAAAACAATCCCGTATTGCTGCCTCACGGGGCTTCACAATTCCAATCTAGTGTTTCTTTTATGGACATTCACTTAGGTATGAACTGATGCAAATTCAAACAGCTGATCATGATTCGTGGTAGTTCCACGGATTAACCACAGATTGTAGAACACAACACAGGTTTTATTCCCGAGTCAAACCGGTTACGGTGCCAGCTAGTTTATGATATTTGTTCCTGCACTATACCTGTGTCAGGCATAGTCAAAACTAATATTAATTATAGCTATTAGTTGGATTAATAGAGTTTTGTCAAATTTAAAATGAGCCAACTTTGGATAGTTTCATTATAACAACCCATATCAAAATGCAAGCTCAGATGTATCAGTTTCAGCTTTGCCAGATTGCATCTGAGTTAGACGCTATTGTTCCGGCACTCCGAGTGCATAGAAATTGCATCTTAACTTCATATTTGCATAAAGAAGATATAAGTTTTACCTAAGACTTTAATGACGTCTTTAAGGAGTTCAATGAAAATTATTATTTATACATGTTGAAAACAAGTCATCATTTTCTAAGGTTTTATCTTCACTCTATTCTAAAATTTATGAGATTTGATTTTTGTAAGAATTGGCTTTTTCTGTTCAACTTGTAAAAGTTTACTATATTGTGAATACACGATTTAAAAACTATTTTATTGTCAAAGTAATAAAATATAACTGAACTCAACATCATAACTTCAAGGCTGTATTGACTATTGTATAACCACAGAGTCGCCTTGTTGTGGTATGCAGATTTATCCAGCATCGGCGCATTGTAGTCAATCATTACCATTTACTCGGGTCACGCCGTATTCTCTACGTGTTATTGTGGTACTGACCAAACATTGTTAAGGTACTAATACAATTTGTATATGTATTCATATTTTTTATGGTTAAAACTCAAACTCTTATACATGTTTACAACAAAATACTGAGAATTTTGTGTTTTTGTGTTTCAAGGGAAGTTAAGATACAACTCCACATTCCGTGGACAACATCTTGGGTGAAAGTAAATTGCTTATAAAGTTGAGTACAGTTTACAGTATGAGCGTAATGTGCCGGGAAAAAAAGAACCTAACTCAGTTATGGAGCCACTTAAAGTGGGTAAACTGCCAAAACACAATATAATCAGGTGATGAAGTTAAGCTTGTAATGCTATTACCAGCCAACCTCACGATAAGGAAACGTATTGCATATTGTATGAACCTCGTGAGAATGTGGAGTCGATTCACCCTCTGCCGGACGAGATTAAAAAAAAAAACATTCAATTACTTAACAATATCCAACCTAATTTAACCTATCATAACAAATATAGACTTTATTCAAACCAATGCACATATACATTTTGTGCTGAGTATTGAAGTATTAAATAAGTAAAATATCTAACTAGGGTAGAAAAATTAAAATGTTTTATTATAACGGCTAACTTCAAAATTCGATAAACAGAAAGGCAGTGCATCAATAATATAATGCAGTGTTTCTTTGCACATAACTAGAACTATGTTAACGTAACAAGCAAAAGGTTCGCAGCATGAACTGAACTGTCTCTTTTCAAACTGTTTGAAACTGTTGTAAGATTATGGACAGAGATAGCAACCAGTCCGTTGTTACTGCTTGCCAATCAAACGCGGAGTCTAGACTGGGCAAACTCACCCACTGACCGTTTACATTCCAACATACCCAACAGAGTGTATAACCATTTGTTATAGAGTGCCCACAGGATATTACTTTGTTGTAAAGTTTATTATTTTCCAAAATTAATATTGGGTGTAGTTAACATGATTTGATTTTAATGAGCAGTTTAAAATTTTTGTTGACAAAATATTAATAAATTGGTTTATTAGAGTCTGGTTGAGCAATTCCAAGCTCCGTTACGGATACACAGGCACGCTCAGTTAGTTACTATTTTTAAATTGTACAAAATTTATAATTAACGAAAGAAAATTCATTTGAGCAGTTCCAATCACGGAAGCCAAGACACAGAAAAGCTCTAAAAGTTATGTTTTTAATTTATATTATTTTGATATCATTTAATATTCACAAATTTGCTTTAGATTGGAGTAATTGCAATATTATTTTTCCACTAAAACTCAATACGGAATATTTTATGGCGTCGCGGAATGGGTGGTTAGACCAAGGGTATATGATTGAAGGTAATTTACGGAAGTTATGAGTCCTGCACTGCACCAGACCGACGACTGCCTAGATCGATCCCGTAATTTTAAAATTAGGAACTTCGAAATGTTCCGAGAATCAGCGGACACGTCGGAGCCTTATCAGCGACTGGTCCAAAGTTGAGTAAGGCCTCTACTACCTCTCCTTCCTACGGGGTGGCAGTTTGACGTGCTAGCCCAAGATGTGAAAGTCTGCAAATATGAAAAACCAGAGAAACATAAAAACTTTAACATTGCCAATTAACGCATTTCATAAACATAAATCACTAAACAAAAGTTGTATTTCGCAGGCAGTCCAAAATTAAAGTCCGTTGATCATCTCCAATACGTCAATCCATTTTCCCGGAGTTGGCGGGGAACTTATCGGGCTACAGTCTTCGACAAAGATACGTTCGGAGCTACTCCGGTATCTAAATAAAGGGTAATCCGGTTCTCCAAGTCCCCGGTGTCATAGGCGGGGATTTACAAAGCACGGCACTGGACATTGGGTCCGATTTCAAAAGCGGTGACTTAGGGGACTCAAAAAGCTTTCGTTGAGCCGGTTAATCGAGTAACAAAATATTCGCGTCGAATTTGACATCACCTATATGTGCGGGAGATGTGGCACCGGGAGCGTCAGCAGGGACTATCTTGACGGTGGCAGGCGTTGGAAGTCTCTCTATGGCCATCTCGAGAATACTCCAAGATCTAAGTTCTGCTACAGTACGGGTGGGTCTAAGACGTCCCTCATCCGTCACCGGCGTTCCGGGCGAGGTGGTGTTGAAAGTGACGCGAACCGATGGTGGGCTCTTAGTGGGATCTGGAACCGGCAATTCTTCCCAGCGATTGCACCGAAGGGGCCGAGTTTTTCGATTGCGGTGAGGTTTTCTCTTTACTCTTTTGCGTTTCAGCCCGCTTACTCATAACTGAACTTTAAACTTGTAACAACAATTAATATTAAAATAAGGTAGTAAGAGACATATTTTTAACATTATTATGTCAAAATATATCCACCGTACAACAAATATTTATTCGTTGTATTCTAAAAATACAAACTTGTCAATAATAACACCTAAAAACAAATTTCAATACCAAAATAAAATACAGCATTGTAAATATTATAACGACAACTTCGATAATAGGGCGGGATTTGAATGGACGGGGAGAGTTCCTTATCTACGATGCAGCCCGTGGCCGAACGAGTTATCTCTTGGTGTTTCATAATTTAATGTTCTTTCATTCGTATCTACTTAACAAATCTAAACTAGGAAAACTCAACAGAAATTATTTAACTAATTCACTATGAAGTTTTAAATCCTTTATTTGCCACTTACCCACGGATTTTTCTTCATTGTCAGCTATTTCATACACGTTGAGCCCTAAACATTTCTTTATTACAAATGACCCGACAAATTTCGGGGCCAAAGAGGAGATAAAATGTTTTGAAGCGTCAGATAAAACGTAATCACGCTTCAACACCTTATCACCAAACACAAAGCGCTCAGGGCGCCGGCGCCGTCTCAAGTCGTAGGATTTTTGTTTAAGCTCTGACGATTTCTTGAGATTAGTGCGAACACTTCACGAGCGTCTTTTAGCACCAGAAGTTTGTTTTTAACAAACAAAGGAAGTCTTTCACACCATCTTGGACAGAAATTAACCTTAGAGGCAAAGTTTTCAAAATGTAGCGAATTAGGGAGAATAGTCTCGCGGCCCGACACCGAGCCCGATCTTGTTTGACGGTCCATTTGGTGTAAGTCAGAAGTATTTTTAATGTATACCACAGTATTGAGTTTGGTTATGTCTCTCCATAGTATATTCATCCGTGTCATTTTAGATTACCTTGAGGCATTAGAGGCCAATTACTAACTATTTTATAATAACAATTTCAGTTCGTTTTTGTAGTTTTTTCAATCAGTAAAAGTGGGAAATTTGATTACGGCCACGATAATTTGTTTTGATTAAAATAAATAAGGTCGTTAATTTTTATTTTATTTAATTTCAAATTTTGGACTGAAATACCATTTTACAATAGGACATCGCTTTTAATATTAACAAGCGTATTTAAAAACATATTGATGATTGCTAATTAACCACTTCCATAACTTGATTGCTCCTGATTGTGTTTTATTACAACAAATAAATACAAATTTAGGGAGTACTTATTTGAAAGAACCGCCACAAACAACGTTACGGCGATATCCTCCACACTCACTTAACCCACTTTCTTTTAGTATGGAGGGCTATATTATTAACATGCGTTACAACATTAGCATCCACTATACTCAGTTTTAAAAGTTGTAATATAATTTTTTATTTGTTCAGATATAAACTTCAATTTTATCTCTTGGCCTTTAGCAAGTAGGAATATTTATTGATGTATATTGTACATATTTAGTTCTTCAACGGTAAAACCCCCTTCAAAACTAGATTATTTATCGGCTTTTTTATCAAATTTTAAATCAGTTTAGACATTTTTACGTGATATTTGTAAGCTCTTTAAGTTTTAAAAGTACGACATTTTTTTAAAACTATGCGTATGAGACTTATTGAGTATTAAATTGTTTTAAGAATTGGTTTACTGTCTTTCGTGCGTATTTCAATTTGGGGATATTAGAGGGGGATATTTCAGATTAACAACCATGACTAATATTATGTCGCAACATACAAAATAAAATAATTCAAGAAAACACATGCAGAAAAGGAGCTAGTCAAATTTATCAATATAAAAATATATTTAATTTAACTCACAAGTAAACATGAATAATATAGAGACGAAACATTTTATAAAGAAAAAAACAGCTAAGAAACCTGCATTTGCATAAAAGGATAACAGCAAGCCGAATATATCAGTGTTCAAATATATTTTTAGGGCAATTTTCCAAGCATGGAAATAAATCTAATTCTTATACTTGTCCTAAAATATTTATCACGTAAAAAAACGTTTGGCCACCTTCGGAGTATTCATCATCATCATCAATGTTGCGGATTAGGAAACCCCAGCATAGCTGCTAGTCACATCTTCCACAAGCGGGAATATTGCGCAGGTTACCGGAAGGATAGGATGTAGCAGGAAAGGAAAGGGTAGGATGGGACGGCAGCCAAATCGACCCTTCAGAGGGCCAACTCCCGTGCCCCTGTGACAGCTGGGATGAGGCTTCTCAAACAGGGGACCCACATTCTGCCCTCCAACTGGTCAAATCAACTGACAGGGTATCCATGTACAACAGCCACGGACCATTCATTCTCAGGTTGGCAGGTGGGGACCAAACCCGGAGATTCTGTCCCTAACCGCTGCTGATGGAGGGACCAAAGGTGAAAGGGAAGTTTGTCATAATGGACAGCCAAAAGACTTACCATATGTAATGACAACTTCATTTTCTGTACCCAATGTTAGCCTCAAAACTGGTATAGACCAGTTTTAAGGTAGTCCTGGGACCTTCAGAATATTAGATCGCGGCCATTGGGTGTAAAAATATTGTCGTGGTTCTTTGGGTGTAGGGGCTTAAGGAAACCACCATCCCGGCCGATCCCTCCGATGAGTTTTTATGGGACTGTGTCGATCCTCAGAGCTTGTTGCCCAAATGATTCCTATATCTAAAACATTTTTCATGTCTTATCAAACATTATACTTAAATACAAAACAAAATTAAAGTACTAGCCAGTGATTTATTATTGTTTGTTACAGTTACGATTTTATAACAATGTGTTATCAAAGTAATACTAAGAGTTATAACACTTCTAGGAATTCACCCTATAGGAATCTTCTATTTTATTTAAATTCTTCTATATTAAGCATGTCATACATACTTCTATAAAATAACTAATTATGACTTATGTATTTAAATAATGCGTAATGCTAGGAATACATTTTCAAGTTAAATCACTTTATATGCTTAAACGATCCCATTTCATCAAACACCCATGCTTAAATTTTAAACTAACAGTACTAAAATTTGTGTTTATTTTAGATTGCTCCTTTGAACAATTTGTAAAACATTTGTAAAACACAACCTCTTTAAGTCTAACAAATTTTTCGCATAGATGACTCAGTACTCTAACACCAAAGAATTTATGAGAAGTAATTGGTAAAGACAATCTCATGGCGTGAGACATAAAAACCTTACTGGCTTTTTGAGCAAAGCTCGGGCCCCTAGGGGCTTTAACAAATTTAAATAACTTCTCAAACATAACATCGTACTGTGATCGCAAGAGAAGCCACGACGGGCTACTAGTAAATACTACAAGTGGACATGTTGCTCCGAATCGAGCAATCAGCTGTTCTTACTGATTACCTGTATTTTACTGTATCATCTCCTGTTTAGAATACAACTGAATTCAAATTTTCTTATGGGAAAAACGAACTTTGAGGGTGGCCCGTGCCCTTAGTATTAAACATATTCACAATTGACAACCACTTTGCACAACTACGAATCTGGGCCATTTTTTTACACCTTAAACATAGAAATTGATTAAAAAATAACGGAGGAGTTCTGTTCACAAAAATCTGCTTAACGTATATAGATGTAGAAGGTATATGTTTCAGTTATTTTTATGTTTATGTGTTGTTGAAGGGACGGATTCAGAGATCCAAAGATTCAAAGATCCTTACACATCAACCGAAGCTTATTGTGTGTCCCTAGTATTTTAATTGGACAAACCAATGCCTGTAACCTTTATGAAATTCAGGGTTTTCCTCCAATATTAATGTCCCATAACAGAACCTGCTTACAACCAAACAGAACCCTTTTCCTTGTCCTGAGTCTCTCGCAGTCCAGTATGATGTGCTTGGCTGCCTCTTCAGACTGATTGCAAAGCCTACACTCCTGACCTTCGTTTCTTAGTCCAAGAGTGTGGAGATTTTTCCTGAAGTGGCCGTGTCCAGTTATCAAAGTGATCATCTCCTTAACCCGACCTCTGCCCAACCTCACCAACCAGTTAGTGAAGGGAAAGCTATTGTCTGCTAGCAGCCTTTTCCAAGTGCTTGACCAGAGTAACCCTGCCATTGCTGGCGATTTAAGTCCCTAGACCATTTGTTGATCGTGTGAAAGCAGTTGTTTTGCTTATGCCACCGCTTGGCTCTGGACCAAAGAATGACATACCCGAACCTATTTTAGCAAGCTTATCTGCACACTCATTGCCGCCTATGCCTGCATAGCCAGGTACCCAAACAATATGCACAGAGTTGCGTGATGCGAGTTTGCTGAGGGCGTTGTAACACTCCCACACCAATTTGGACTTTATTTTGAGTCAAGAGCCTTGAGGGCAGCCTGACAATCTGACAATATTACTATATGCTTGTCACAATAGCGTCTGGCAAGGCCTAGATTGGCACAAACCATGATGCCACAAATTTCCGCTTGAAAAATAGTACTGTTCTGTCCCAGGCTTGCACAGAGTTCTGTTCTGGGTGATTCACTGTACACCCCGTAGCTAGATTTAACTTCAATGAGAGAGCCGTCAGAGTACCAAACCAAGGCTGCCTCTCCTGAAATAGGGCCCTTCCTCAGATTTCCACTCTTCTCTGGAGCATAATTTAACAGAAAAAGGTTTAGTGAAAACCATCTCCGTACCCATGACACCTGACGGAATTTCAAGCACAGGGATGTGAGCAACAGCTTTGGTGAAGGTGCAATGGCCAGTTCCAGACAGGCCATCCGTCTACTGGCTTTCAAATTTTAAACGATAAGCTGATTTTCGTGCTACTGCTTTGATGAAGATATCCAGAGGCAGTAATCCAAGAGAAACTTCTAGAGCTTCTGACGGGCTGCTCCTGAAAGCTCCATTGACTAGAAGTATGTCCAGCCTTTGTAAACTTGTGAGTTTGGCTATGGCTGTAGTCTGGTTCACCTTTGTGCACTAAACGACTGATACATACGTGACTTGAGACCTTATTACTGCACTATTCAGCCACAGCGCTATGTGAGGCTTGATCCCCCACGTGGAGCCTGAAAATCTCCTGGACGTCATGAGCGCCCATTTAGCCTTGTGCAATGTATTATTCAAGTGATCATTCCAAGTCAGCTTAGGGTCAATTGTCAGCCCAAAGTATTTGACTGTTTCTGATACTTCAAACCGTTTGGTCCAAGTCTCAGTCGAGAAAGAGACTGTAGGCTAGTTTCATGATGAACGGAACAACTACTTTGAGGGTTTTATCGTTAGTCCCTCTCCAAGACACCAGACATTGACATTTTGAAGATGGACATTCATGACATTAGCAACGATATTCGTGAAAATTCCCTGTACCGTGAGGACTATGTCATCTGCATAGACCTGGACAAAGACGCCTCTGCTAGTGAGCTCACGAAGGAGACCGTCCACTACAAGGTTCCACAGAAGAGGCAAAAGCACACAACGCTGCGGGCAGCCTTTCGTGGGTGCGATCACTATTGATTCAACTTGAAGATCGGCTCTAATCCGACTGGAGCAGAGCACGGTCTCAATCCACCTCCATGAAGCAAACTCAAGACAACGCCCACGCACCGCCGGGACCATTGCCGTGTAAGTAACGTTGTCAAAAGCACCTTCAATGGAAAGGTGCATAGAACGCTTTCTTTCACCCTGCTCACAAGTTGATGCAGGGCTGTTTCGCAGGACTTACCAGGCTGATAGGCATGCTGGTTTCGATGAAGAGGAGTACCTGAGAGCACTCCCTTTCTTAGGTGTCTTTCTACTAGTCTCTCCAGTGTCTTCAAGAGAAATGATGAGAGACTAATACGACGAAACGATTTTGCAGTTGAGTAGTCTGCTCTTCCTCTCGTGGGAAAGAAGACCACCCTAATGAGGCGCCCGGCTTGAGGAATGTACTCATAAGCCAGACCTGCTCTGAAGTGTTCGCACAGGAGGACCCAGAGAGCTTCCGGTCCTTGCTGTAACATTACCGGTATGATACCTTCTCCCTCAGAAGATTTCAGTTCCAGTTAAGTAAACTTAATTAATGTATACAAATATTCGTATGTTTTATATTTTATTGTGGTAGTATTTTTAACCACAATTTTTTATTAAACTTTTATGTTTGAAAGATATCCAGAGTCCCATTTTAGGCTTCAGTTTCCCCTACCGAAAATGATTATTGCATAAATCAACAGATATCTGATCTCGTATGCAACTAGTGGTTATACTAACAACACACTGAAAATTTAAAGTATAAATATTATGCTACTATATCCAGGTTTTACAAAGATCATATTTTTTTTCGTTCAGTCGTTCATTTACTAACGAACATATTTTACAGAGAAAAACAATCACCACAACTGAGTAAAAACATATTGTAACAGTTATGAGGTTTTACAATTGTCGTTTTTGTCCAAGTTAACCACTTGAGAGTTAGCTTGTGAATAGAGTAGTTGAAACTGTTCTTTTACTGTATATTGAACGTATAGACACTTTAAATGGTAAAAAACCATTGGGCACAAACACAGGTTAATTTGGTAAAATCCCGTGTGCCTACCAGATTACACCACATATCAGAAGTATACGGTGGCCAAATCTCACTCCGGTGCAGTTGCTTATACAGTATTTAACAGTATCTTTAGGTGGCAGATTCAAAACCTGTTCCTTTGCGTTCAAAGAGTTAAAACATAACATTACAAATCATTACACACAATACATTACAAAACATTACAAGTCTATATAACTCGCCCCTAAGTATATAAAGTGTAAAAATAGCTAGAATTAGATCGTTATTTTATACAAAATAACAACACTAAAACTTTTAATTTGTTCGGGTTTACAAAGCCGCTGTAAAACGCAATAATTCAAACAATTGCTTTGCGTGGTGTGGTTGGGGTAGGCCAGACTATTGATCTACATGTAGTCGGCATAGTGTGACTCGCGGCTAACGATAGAAATTACTGAGACTGCTCAAAAATGGTGGGCACTTCATAACGTAAGCACTCTATTAATGTAGAAGAATAATTCAATTCGTTATTTATTTTCAGTACAAATATAAAAAAATACGGTTATTTATAATAATAATTTGTTATCAAAATTTGGAATGAGCATGAGAATGAAAATGCATGATGATTTAAATTTGTTTGTTCAATATTATTGATGACAAATTAACCTAGACTAACAAAATTCTAAATGTTCCAAAACCAAACATAAAAACCTGAACAATTTTTGTTTCTACCTACGAGATCTCTCTCATTGTGTTGACAAAGAAATTATGAGAGTTGTATACGTTTAATGTCTCCCAAATACAACCTAAATACATGTAATTGATATTTTTTCCATTTTGGTTTGATGGAACATCAATGCAAAATAGGATCAAAGCTTTCCGCATACAAAAGCAAGCACTACACTTTTTAATATTTCATTTTATGCGCCATTTTTCATTATAAACACAAATCAATAATAATAGAATTTAGATTTTATGTTTAGGAATTATTATAATTTTTAATTAAAAAACAAGAATAATTAAAGTAATAGGCAATGTATTTCAGAAATACGTAATAATGTAATACCAGAAATAAAAACATCTTTTCGTCTCTGAAATCTTATTTACAGTTCACTTGTAAAAATCCATGAAAAGACGTATATAATTGTTTTACAATTTATTTAATATATGTCAAGTAAATGAAACTCACTTAAGAGTATTTTTGTCCGTTTTATTTGTTCTGATATCTTGTTAGATTGTATTACCTAATGGTTGGAGTAGCTTTATACCGTTTCGATTCCTTTCGTTATAATTACCGAATCGCTTATAATAAAATCTAGTATATTAATCAATTGTATGGAGGTGACGTCCCATTTAGAGCTTTTATTAAATTGTTGCTAATAAAATCAATTGAAACTTCAATAATTGTTTGCACTTATTTTCAAATTCATCATCTATCTCTAAAATTGTAGTAGCATTGTTAACTAAACAATTTTAGATAACTAACATTTGTTAGTCGTAAAATGTGAATAGTAAAGTTACTATTTCAATAAATGATGACAAGAAATTATTTGTAGAATAAAGCGTACAATTAATATGCATTAAAAGCATTTTGTATTCTCATAGACCCAAATGTGAGTGGTAGCGAGTGACTGGCAAAATACACGCGGGAACCCACTGAGGAAGCCGAGGTTAGCTAATTTCATTTCCGGATATTCAAAACTAAAACTCTTAATTATACTATGCAAATTAGACTATATGACTACACAATACATGGTACTTAAGTACATGAATTTTTAAATAAAATATTCGATTTTATTGAATTGCATGTTAAATATTTATTTGTGGTAGGATTTGGTCGTCGCCTGTTCTCGCATAGCTATTTGTGGTGAGGTCAGACAAACTGAACGCAGTTTTGCTGTTCATATTAAATCCTTTTCTCAGCTGTTACGTTGTAAATAGTACAACTAAACGCAATATTTGTACTATTTGATTTGTAGAAGAGTAAAGGTTAATTACTAGTGGTATTGATTAAAACTAAGAAACCCGATGTTACTGATATTTTCTTTGTGTTATTCCAAACTACTTTCCTTATTTCCTGCATCAAGTTACTCGGCCCAGCGGTTCATCAGTAACCCTATACACACTGCCCCACGCGGTCTCATTGCTGTTATTGTCCCATCATCAGAGCATATTCGTCGGCGTGGAACAATAGCAGATGGAACCCTAGAGGAGCCTTCAGATCTCACATATTGCGTTACATATTGAACAATATTTTAGTTGAATTGTCCCATTATTGATTTATGCTTTATGCTTTTATTGCAAGTTGATTTCTTGAAAAACAGAGTTAATTTTAAAGTTATTTGTAGGCATATAAATAAAATTGTTAAATGTAACAAACTATTGTTTTTTATGCTAACTTAGACGGTAAAGAGGCAATACAGATATGTCATTATACGCCCTTGGTAAAGTAAAAAAACTTTATAAACAAAATAGGTACCATGGTGGGATAGTATTTGTTGGTTTGAAATAGTATTTGTCCTGACTTTATATTACCTATTTCCACTTGCCTAATGCAAAATAAATTTTAAACTCTAACAATATTTGTTATTATTTACTCTCTAAGAAGAGTAAATCAAACATTCTACACCAGGTAGACAGTAAAACCATCTGAACAAAAATAAAGGAGTAACTAATCAAAATTAATTTAAAGTTCGTGTGATGTTATAAGGAAAATGAATTCTGTGATAAAATGTATTTTTAAACGAAATTCGTAGCTCATTAACCTAACAGACTAGCGTGACTCGTCAAAAAAAATTAAATTAATGGTTATAAATGTAGAAGAACATTATATATTATATGATGTACGCTGTGCGATGCACCTAGAGGTATAAGAAAGAGCAACGTTAAGTCATTATGATATCGCGTGTTGTGAGGAGGAGGCAGGAAGCCGTTAAGTCAAGAGCCGAGGAGGAGCGTGTTGGCTGAGAGGGTTGGTCATAAAATGTAGGACTCAAACAGAGGAGGACTTAATGTTAATGATAACCAATCATTAACTGTTGTAAGTCAACAAGCTTTGTTGTGAGTCAAAAATACAGAAGTTTTTAATTCGTGTATCGAAATAGTTTAAGTATTTTCAAATCCCCAACATCGAAGCTTTTTAGTCAAGTCAGATGTTTTGTAAAGGAGTTTACTGTTTTATTAGGAGTATATTACTAAAATATTTAGCCGATTTGTATTTGTATATTCACAAGGAGGGCATGTAAATGTGAAGTCTTGTCATAAACACTTCAAATTTAAAGAAGTTGTGCGATAAATATGTATTCTAGTAAAACTTAATTTTAGTATGTCTTACAACACTTAGGTGATTAGGTCTGCGAAAATAATGCCAGTTTACGAAGTAGCATACAAACACACATGCGTGTGCATGTGTATATGTGTGTTTTTTGTGTCTACATGGTATATAGCTCAGTAAATATTTGTTTTTTTGTTGCTTTTAAAGTTTGACTGTTAGTTACATGTTAATTAAGTGTTCATGATATAGTTCATAACTAGCTTGCGAACAAACACATCAGCAATTAAACCTTAGAGGATGGAGTTCAGTGATCAATCACGTGACTACCGATTTTTTGATATTACGTAACGTTATCCTCTCTTGGCGGATAAGGATTTATTACCTTATAAAGGATTACCTTATTACGGATTTATTACCTTATAATTATTACCTGAGTGAATAAACCTAGATTAGTCCTAAAAGTAGGTACATCATTAGGCACTTTAAAATATTAAGAGTTTATATAATCAAATTACAAAATGTATAAATAGAATTTATTTCCTTAACGAAATATGTAAGTAGCATAAAAGTCAGTAGTGGAGGTGAGTAATCAGATTCCGTCGTTTTTTTAAATTTTATTTTGTATTAGTGAAAAAGCATATACTGTTAAATATTTCAGGAAATTGCTACTATGTTTAGTGTAGAGTTAACTTACAGTTGGAAATTCAACAAGTGTATGGCTGAAAGGTAACATAAGGTACACCACATCTTAACAGTACACCACCGACTAGATTCGTGATCCCCAACAGATAAGAGTGTATAACATTATGCTGTGCGTTTGCTTATACACCAATAAAATAGGTTGTAGGCCTATTTTTGCCACTTAAACAAACGTTAAATGTTTCTGGCTCATGTTGTATTAACAGCTCTATTGGCAGACAAAAAAAAACATTATATGTTTAGCTGGAGAAAAGGGTGCATTCTCTCTAAAACCATGTGTTAGTGTCAAGGCACTAAATATATATATATATATAGGTATTAATGCACTAAAACGGAAAATATTTATTTAGTTTATTCAGATAAGAGTTAATGTAGTTTATATCATTGATTTAGTTTCATATTGTATTCCATATTAAAGAAACATGAATTGTTTAGTATTAGATTTCGATTCAAACATTTTAAAAGAAACTAAACCATTCAACATATTTGTTAAGTAATTAAGCTTCAAACGAAGAGTCCCTGTCAATTAACAAGCAATAATTAATCAGTAATATTTTGAAACGAAAGCATCAACAGATTTGCAGGTGGTCTTAACTAACACCCAATACAAAATGAAATAGTTACAAAGTGATCAATAGTGATTTAATTAGTTATATTACACAATAAAATCAAAAGCAGTCAGAAATAAGTGTTTATAGTGTAAAAATTTAATATATTTTATAAAAAACGGAAAACTTTCATACAATCTCACCACGAAACATAATAGAACATCTCGCTATGGGAAGTCTCACATGTTGCCATTGTTGTAACTGTCCCTTTAGTGGTGTCAATTTAGTGGGAGGCACTAACATCGCTCTCCAGTTTCACGGAGGACGTTTAGACCTTTCACTTTTTAAAATGTGAGAAACTACTAGAATCATACATGAAGATATGGCTAGTGTGTTGTAAGATTACTGGAAACTTTAACATATTTTAACACTATATTTATTCTAAGGAGGAGACAATTATGAAACATCTAACTAATTTTATCTGAAATCTAGGTTCTCTAGTAATAACACGCCTCAATGACCGACTTATCATCACATACATTGAATAAATTAAAAACAGTATAAAGGAGAGGGCCATGAGTATCATCAATAAAATTTAATTCAAAATTTAAAAACACAATGATCCTTACCCAACTACCCCGCTTTAAAACTATTTGACATAAAACCCCTTATGACGAACTCAACGGGAATATCTTTATTATATTCATTAATAAATTAATCTTATTAAAAGACATTGTTAAAATACTGTTTTATGAAATTAACTTAACCATACCGATTACATTATTTATTTTATTGTTTTACAAAAATATATTTATTTTTAAATGCTCTAAGGACCACTACAATACGATAGCAGAACTCCACTGAACATAGACTGATTCAAATAGTCTGTTCCTATTTGCAAAACCAGGAATACTAATAATGATACAATATTAAGCATAAAAGTTATTGGTTATTTAATTGCAATAAAATGAAATGTAATAAAATATATATAATAATCTGAAAAATAACATACTTAATGTGGTTAATCTCTATACAGATTAGGTTTCTAGTACTTTTAGTATTAAGTTTTCAGATTAAGGAAAATGTTAAACAACATATAGAATCAGAAAGTGCTTTTCTTAAAGTTAATATGAAGATTTAATAATCGATTATATATTTACTATAATACGCAACGCCTACAATACTCCAACCAGCTAGTTTTTATAGAAACTTCTGCAGTTCGATCTCTCTTTAACTCTTTTCACACACAAGCAAAACAATTTAATTAAGGTATTATGGATAGTAAAACTGTTGAAAGTTTATTTAAGTGGTTGTTGGTTAAGTTCAACATTCATCATCAAGTTACCTAACCTAATCTACAACAGTAAAGATTACATCCTTCAGTTTTACGTATAAGTAAGGTTCAGAATACAGAATTTTGCAAAATATCTTTCCCGATCAGGTTTTACTCCCAGAACGTGAGGGAGAAGATGCGTCATTTGCACCCAACGAAGATAAGATTCCCAAAACAAAACAACCACGTTCCAACGTAACTCCGTCGTTAGCCTTTCTACCCTTCAAACTTTGGCCTCAGGCTTAGCGGTCGAAACACGGAGGTATCATTTGTATCAGTGTTGTGTTGGTAACCAAAATATGTTAAGAAAACTGTAGAACCAGGTAACTAAAATGTTACTAATGTTACAAACAAGCCTTATTAGTGATTTGATATTACATTTCTTGCCAAGACCATCCTTGTGTTTATCTCTAGTTACCACAGGAACAGAACTCGCTATACTCACTAACATCCCAATAAACTTTTACATTATTTATCACTTGCTTGCTTCATAGGTTAACACACATTTGATTTATAATTAAGAAAAAGCTTTCTTAAGATACAACTACAATTGCCAACTGGGGGATTACTAATCTATACTTATTGAGAAAAAACGGGCGGATTGATAAAACAACACTTATTTGTATAAGACATTTCTGATGAACGTTGGAGTATGTGATATATTACACTATTGAACAAATACAAACAAATCTACTTTCTTATATGATATATAACACAGAGGTTAAGTGAAATGTTTAACCTTCGATTGCCATTCACCCTATACGATATGTTTCTTCGAATTAAAAAGTTAAAACTAATATTTACTTGCAATTATAAAAAAGTATCTTTTGTTGAAGATGCTACCTGTTACAATTTAAACATTTTACTTATTAAATGTTAGACGTAAACTAATAATTGTCTATTTTGAATACCTTATACAAACGTCTTAACGAACCTATTGTTATTTCTAATTTATTACACAGGAACCTCATATGGTCAGATCTGGCATTTGTTTATTTGTATATAGTTTGGATCACAATAATAACAAACGATCTTAAAATTTCTATTTTCATTGGATCTACTAATTCATGATTGTTTACCAAGAAGCACTGGAGCTAGCACAGACAGAAGATAAGCTACTTGATTCAAATTGTATTATATGTTCTGGTGTCTTATTATACGGTAGTGTATCCACGTAAGCCATATGTGATCCTTGGAAACTAATTAAGTAGAGGTTTCGGATTATTAATAACATGTGTGGAGTTCCCGAAACATTGAAACCCTATAAAATGAATACAATAAACGTGAGGAGGAGATTTCCTCACCATCCACACCGTGGTTCAGTAAAGTTAACGCTTAGATTAATTTAGAGTTTCATTGTTAAAATTGTATTTCTTGATGCATAAAAACAAGTATTTTGCTACAACAGACTGAATATGTCCGGCTGCTAACCCAAGTGAACTTTATATTACGGGTGGATAAATTTTGAACGTTATTAAACATTTGTAACACACATAACTTTGCTTTCAGTGAGTAATATTTTAAATGTTAACAAGGCCCTTGACAAGCAGTGTTTATAGTGTTATGGACAAATTATAAAGACCTTAGTTTTGGCTACCTGCTTTGGTAATTAGATTTGATTTGAATTCGACTATGAAAGTCACATGAATTCTAATACACATGATTGATATAAAGTCAAAGAATCACCAGGATATGTTGTTATATTTAAACTCAATGGTAAAACGTGAGAACTACGGTTAAATAAAGTGGGTACAGGTAAGAAATTTTTAGTTTTCAGGGTTATTACCGGTTCATCGTTCTATTTTCAGTAATATAACCAGCCTTATGATACCATATACTGTCTATTAGATAACCTGTCTAGGTTTAAAGGGCTTTAAGTAGTTAAAATAAAAAATTATATTGGAATTCTCTGTGAGTTTAATACCATTGTAAGTTTTCAAAAATGTAAATTTGACCACCTAACTAATGTAGCTATTATACACCATAGCTTGTGTTGTACTAAACTTTATGATATTTTTACCAGATAGTTCACATAGGTGCTGCTAAGTTCTGATAAAACGGAGGACATTATTTCGCGAGAAGCGCATTGATACACAAACACCGTCAAATATTATTTCTGTAAGGTACGTTTAGTTGAATGTATTATGAACTTGACGATTGTTTATTTCAATATATGTGGGTAACAATTTACATCCAGACGAATCTTAGAGATAAGTATAGTAAAACATATCATAGTTTGTATTTAGACTTAGGTTTGTTGTTATTAAATCTAATGCATACCTGTTTTTACAATCTTTTGAGAAAAGACACTTCCAGGTAACTCATCCAAACTAACTAAGAATTACCATCAGCACTGTAATATACATTGTTGCGAATGTCTTCTTCTTTCTTCTTAATTTGAAAACATTTGCATTGTCTTTTCTGTAGAAACCAATGCCTCCAATAGTATTTAATACAAATAACAAATAACGCCCATTTAGAGAATGTAATACACTTTTAGGTGGTGTTGGATGAAATTCAACGGCTAGTAAAGTAAAGTGCACCTCTAAAAGCTTTTAAAGGCTCTGTAGATTGATTGGCTTATCAAAAAGATCGATTGGCAGTAAACGTTGTAAAAACTGGGGGACAATGACTGATAGGGTAAACGTCAGTAATCTTGAGGTTTGCTGTGCCGGGGTTTTGGCGCCCTTGAATAAAATCTGCCGTAAGTAGGGTGCCATGGCCGGTTCTGGACCACCTTCGCAGACTGAGGAGCCGAGGAGCCCCCCCCCCCCCGGTGACGTCATCCCCCCCGGTGACGTCACCCCCCCGGTGACGTCACCCCCCCGGTGACGTCACCCCCCGGTGACGTCACCCCCCCGGTGACGTCACCCCCCCCGGTGACGTCACCCCCCCGGTGACGTCATCCCCCCGGTGACGTCATCCCCCCCCGGTGACGTCATCCCACCCCCCCCGTTCACGTGTTGTTTACTTTATTTGTTTGTCACCGGTTTTTTCCCCTATTACGGGATGTTTAGTGGAAGCCTCTTCGCTTTCACCTCGATGCTCCTCAGAAGACAACGCTCATTCTAGAGACAGACATTAAGGTACGACCATGTCAACCACCACTTACACCTTAGCAGCACAAGAGGTTGTCAGCGACCTCATTGACTCATGTAGAGCCATGGTAGCCACACAATTAGTTGTACTCCGGTGGGGCTACCTTTTACCAGATGGGCGGCACCACGTAATGCGACGTCGCTACGTCGCTAATCAACCAACACATCTGGAGGAGGTGGAGCAGTGGCTCCGCAACATTATATATAATGGAGAGATTGCTGTTCTCATCAAAATATGTATTCCCTTAGATTAAGTTTTATTAAAAATAAATAAAGAAAGAAATTATAAAAAAAATATTTCCTTTATTCAAAAACTATATAAAAATAAACAATATTCCTTTATCAAAAAACTATATGGTTATGAACTTATCCAATGAGCCCCCCCCCCCGTTCATGCTTCCTCTATGCTAACCTAAGCCCCCCCCCCGTTTACCACACCCGCCTTTATTTTAACCTTGTTTACTCCTCTCTTGTCTTCAGTTAACGGTCGACCTTGTTTACTCCTCTCTTGTCTTCAGTTAACGGTCGAGAGTCGCAGCACCATGTCCTCTGACAGCAGCAGCGATACCGAGCGAGTTGAAGTGAGTGTTGGTGAGGAGGGAAAGACTGTGAAAGTTAGGCGAGTGAGATACCAGTCTGCGTGGAGACCAGTGGAACCTCGGTACGAGTGGAGGAAGCGCGTTCGACGTATTGACAAGACGTTTACGGCAGAGTGCGTTCCGAGGATACATTACGGCTTGGAACAGTACGAGAGCGACCTGCTGTGGAGAGCGGAGCGGTACAAGAACATCCATACCTTTCCGCGTGATGATTATGAGATGTGGGTGGTAGAGGAGGGCAGAAGGTACCTCGCGGAGGACTTTCCATTCGAGAAGGAGTACTGGGAATGGATCCGGTATGAACAGCAGTATTTGCTATTGGTGAACGATTGGAACAGATACGGGGAAGAGTTTGCGGTAAATCCTTTTTTATAAAATTTATAAGAACTAAAATAAATATTAATTGAAGTAAATAGTTACACAAAGCCCTCCTCCACATGATGTCACCATCCCCGTTATACCTCGAGGCAAGCGCTTGTTTACTTGTGGTTTTCCCTATACGCAGACTAATGCTATTTAATGAGCGGTGCCTAATGATCCTCCTCAGTTGATCTGTGAATGTACTCAAGTGCTCATTTGTGTGCTCCTAACCAGTGACTTCTTCCTGCTTCGATTACCTTCATTAATTAAACGTAAGTAGAAATATTTTATTAACTAAACCATTTTACTAATGAAATTTAATTAAACCCTGTTTTAAAACAGCTCTTTATTAAATGTATTAAGCCTTTCCAACGAATGATAATTTCCAGTTAACTGATTTCGAACCTGACATTACAATGTTTGAGACATACATAAATCAGTGGAGCTATTCTGAGCGTATCATGGTTGTTTCTTTTTAATATTTTTATTTTTCATTCCTCTAGAAAGTTATAAAGTATCATTTGTTGTTGTAGATGAACAACCAACATTTTTGTGAGGTCTGTGGTCGCACCTTCAGCCTTTTCAAAAACCTGAGGAGGCATGCAGAGTCTGCCCACAACGACAGACGCCATGACTGCAACGTTTGTGGTAGACGATTTACAAGAAGGGACAACCTCAATCGACATATTACTACTGCCTACCAACAGCCTGTGGAGGAGCTCCAAGGTTAGTAACTAATGTGTAGGCTATCTTTTTATAAAATGCTTCTCATAATTAATATTTTAAGAAATTTAAATTTTTTAATTTTAAATTGGAATTTAAAAATTTGCATAATAAATTGTGATAAGTGTTCATGCTTCCTCCAACCTAAGCCCCCCCCTTTCCTCTATCCTAACCTAAGCAACCTACGTAACCTACCTAAGCACCCCCCCCCCGCTTCCTCTATCCTAACCTAAGCAACCTACCTAACCTACCTAAGCCCCCCCCCGCTTCATCTATCCTAACCTATGCAACCTACCTAACCTACCTAAGCACCCCCCCCCCGCTTCCTCTATCCTAACCTAAGCAACCTACCTAACCTACCTAAGCACCCCCCCCGTTTTATAAGCGTAGTAACTCTCGTTATATGTTGTAGACGGAGGAGCAGAGTTGGAGGCTCGGGCAGCCAGGTTCCGCTGCGCCTTCTGCGACAGGGACTTCATGCGCCGCCACAACCGGGACCGTCACCAGACGCGCGGCTGCCCCATCGTGTTGAACCTCGTCCGAGACCACTTCGAGCCACCACCATCACCCATCGCGGAGCCGCGGGAGCCTCAACCCGGACCGAGCGGGGAGCCTCAACCGGGGCCCAGCAGGGAGCCACAACCGGGGCCCAGCAGGGAGCCGCAACCGGGGCCCAGCAGGGAGCCTCAACCGGGGCCTAGCAGAGAGCCACAAATGGGGTCTAGTGAGGAGGAGCCGATGGAGGGTGCCGGTCTCCCAGCGTTCCAGCTCGTGCATCGAGCCTTCCGCAGACGCCTCCTCACCTTTCGACTGTCTCAACCGATGGACGCCCTGCTGACAGTTGAGGAAGCGCTCGTCTTCCTGTTCCAGGAGGTCTTTGATCTTTTGACCGACGTGAGGAGCAGGCATCCCAGCATCAAGGTGAACATGGTCCTGGAATGTGAGTTCACCAACATCCACGGAGCCACCTGCCTGCGCTCCTTTAACACGAAGAACGTCCCGCTGACCGAGGCCTCTGACTTGGGGGATTTCCTCTCCGCGACGTTCGACACGATCAAGAACAAGAAGGAGCATTGCGAGTTGGTGGGCAGTGGATGGACCTACCTGCGCATACGTGACCTGGAGATCCGCGTGAATGAGTACATGCCGCTCGGAGGCAGGGCGTTTATTCCGCTGCCAAAGGACATCGACGCCACGCACGCAGTCATCAATGTCCAAAACAACGATGACATGTGCTTCATGTACGCGATCCTGGCCGCGTTCGTCCCGGAGCATCAGCAGAGACCCGCAAGGTACACCTTGGACATCATCGCCCGGTACGACTGGACCGACCCGCGCTTCCCCGTCACACTGAATGACATCAAGGCTTTTGAGCGCAAGAACGCCATCAGCGTGAACGTGTATGGGATAGAGCGCGCGATGGTGGGGAGACGGCCTGGTGGAACACCTGAGTTCAAGGACAGGGTATACCCGTTGAAGATATGTAGGCGGGAGCTCCAAGACCATCGTGACCTGCTGTACGTGACAACTGAGGGTAACAGCCATTACGCGTTCATCAGGAACTTGAGCCGACTGGTCCGTCCTCAGCTCACCACCCATGACCACAGGATCTACATCTGCAAGAGGTGTTTCGCCTACTTTGACAACCGGCCCAACAAGCTCGGGTTGACGGGTGCTCAGCGCTTGGAGGAGCACAGGCGTTACTGTTACGCTAAGGCTCCTCTCCGCTTGGACATGCCGAAAAAGGAGAAGATCCGGTTCGCGCATCCCGAGTACACCCGGCGAGAGAGGTTCTGCATCTACGCGGACTTTGAGTGCTCCCTTCAGCCGTCGCCGACGACCCTGCGGAACCACCACCCGGGACCAGACCTATGCGCATGCACGTCCCGTACGCCTTTGCATACCAGATCATGGACTCGTTGGGGCTGGAGGAGTTTGAACCCCGGGTCTACTTCGGGGTCGACGCGTCCAAGGTGTTTATGGAGAGGCTCAAGATGGACGTGTTGATGCTGTGGGAGTTCCTGTTCAGCATGAGAGCTCTGCACCCTTCTCTGACCCGGCAGGAGATGGAAGAGTACCTGGCGGCGACTCGCTGCTACCTCTGCGGTGAGGAGTTCACCGAGCAGGACGTCAAGGTGCGGGACCACAACCACGCCCCACCTTACGAGTTCCGAGGAGCGGCGCACCGCTCGTGCAACCTACGGTACAGGGAGCAGCGGGTCATCAACTGCTATTTCCACAACCTGTCCAACTATGACGCTCACTTCATAGTGCGGGAGTTGGCCATTGACCCCGGCGATGTGGACGTGCTGGCGCACACGGAGGAGCGCTACATCGCTTTCACCAAGCGGTTCCACTTTGGCCAGCCCGGGGACAACCAACGACAGTCATCTTTCGCGGTGCGGTTCCTGGACACCTACAGGTTCTTGTCCATGAGCCTGGCCAACCTGGCGGCGGGGCTTCCCACGGATAAGATGCGTGAGACCAGGAAGCGGTTCCCCGACAACCGGCTCTTCGACCTGGTGCGCAGGAAGGACGTGTTCCCCTACGACTTTGTCACGTCGTACGACACGTTGTACTCCACCTGACAGCTTCCTCCTCGGGTCGCGTTCAAAAACAGCATGACCCTGGAGGATATCAAGGAGGAGGAGTACGAGCACGCCCTTAACGTGTGGCGAGTCTTTGACTGCAACCACCTCAAGGACTATGCCGACAAGTACCTGCGCTGTGACATCGCCCTCCTCACCGATGTGTTCGAGCAGTTCCGCGACACCTCTTTGGCTGAGTATGGACTGGACCCTGCCCACTACTACACCCTGCCCTCTTACGCCTGGGACGTCATGCTCAAGACCTGCGGCGTGGAGCTGGACACGCTACGGGACTTTGACATGTACCTCTTCGTGGAGCAAGGCATCAGAGGAGGTATCTCCCAGACCATCACCCGCTACGCCAAGGCCAACCACGTGCGATGCCGCCCTGAGGACCGACGCCTCGACGAGCCGACACACCACCTCCTGTACCTGGATGCCAATAACTTGTGCGGCTGGGCCATGTCCCAGTACCTACCCACTGGAGACTTCCAGTGGCTCAGCCGTGAGGAGATTGACGCCTTGGACATCGCCTCGTTGGACGCGGAAGCCGACCGGGGCTACATACTAGAGGTGGACCTCAACTACCCCGCCCGTCTCCACGACCTGCACAGGGACCTCCCCTACTGCTGTGAGACCAAGCGGCCTCCAATAGGCAAGTTCCCCAAGCTGGTGACCACCCTGGACAACAAGGAGCACTACATCTGCCACTACAGGATCATGCAGCAGGCACTGAACAACGGACTGGAGCTTGTGGCTGTGCACAGGGCCGTCTCGTTCCACCAGTCTCGATGGCTCGAGCCCTACATCCTGATGAACACCGAGCTGAGGAAGAAGGCCAAGACCAAGTTTGAGCAGGACTTTTTCAAGCTCATGAACAATGCGGTCTTCGGCAAGACCATCGAGAACGTGCGCAAGCGCCTGAACGTCAAGCTGGTCTGCACTCCGGAGAGGTTCAGCAAATACGTGGCCAAGTCCAATTTCCTGGACCGCACTTACTACACAGAGGACGTAGCCCTCATCCATCTAGCCAGGGTGAACATCGTTCTGGACAAACCCATCTACATCGGCATGTCTGTCCTGGAGCTGAGCAAGTGGCTCATGTACGAGTTCTTGCGGAAGATGAAGGACCGCTACGGTAACCGCCTGACCGTAGACTACATGGACACGGACAGCTTCGTGTTTGACATCATCTCTCAGGACATCTACAGGGAGATGATGGAACACCTGGAGGATTTTGACACCAGCGCCTACCCCAGGTCCCACCCCTGCTACAGCCCCATCAACGCTAAAGTCATCGGCAAGTTCAAGGACGAGTGTGCTGGCAGATCCCTGTTTGAGTACCTCGGGCTTCGTTCCAAGCTCTACTTCATGGACATCGAGGACCCGAGCGAGGAGACGGGATCCAAGGCTCTCAAGCGCGCCAAGGGAGTCGCCAAGGGGGTTGTCAAGAACATCCTTACCCCCGACGACTACAGGGAATGCCTGTTCAACGAGGTGTTGAAGACCACCGTCAACACCCGGTTCCAGTCCCACCTGCACCGCGTCTTCACAGTCCAGGTGGAGAAACTTTCCCTGAGCCCGAAAGATGACAAGCGCTACGTCCTGGCGGATGGGATCCACACCTTGCCTTGGGGACACAAGGACATCCCACCACTGGCTGAAGGAGGACGAGACCACCTCGTTAATCAACAACAGCCAATGGATGAGGAGGAGGAGGATGACGTTGATGAAGAGTTCCCTGTGTAGGCTTATGTTTATATGTAAATAGTATTTTTAATTTATTTGTAAATAGTATTTTTAATTTATTTGTAAATAGTATTTGTAAGCAATTATATTGTAAAAGTTTTAGTTCACAGCAGATATCTGTGTTGTTATTACCTCACCCGTATTTCCTCATTATATTTTCAAAATCATCAACATGTCCAAGTTATAACTTTTTCCAAATTAAAATAATTAAAAAAATTTTAAATAAAAAAATACCGAGATATTGGACATGTACTTTTCTTAAATATTGAAGTAAGGACAAATGAACAACAACAAGTGATTGCAATATATCGTATTTATTTCAAAACATAATAAGAATATACAAACACACAATTATTAAAAAGAATAAAATAAAGTATCAGTAATGTAGTGGTGGGAAGATGGAGTGGAAGAGCCTGCGGACCAGAGCGTCGTTGACCGTGGGGGACGCCAGATCGAAGAGCTGCACGTAGTCACCGAGCGCCATACCGAGGACCGCCCGGCAGTACAGGTAGGTGAGGCAGTAGTGGCCGCAAACGGAAGTACCATAGCCCTGGAGTCGATACCTGTTGTAGACATAGCGGCGGCGCGAGTTGCGCCTCAGGAACCTCTGGTAGTCCGCCTGGTATGGAGACCTGCCGTAGCTGTCGAAGTATTCTAGCCGGTCCTCAGAGCAGTAGAATGCCACCCAGTGGTCTCCTCTCTCAGTGTGTGACATGGTGTTGACCACTATGGCGGTCTGGGGTTGAACGGGTGAGTGAGGTAGACGGTCAGAGGCGCAGACCAGAACGCTCCTCAGTCCGGGGACTTGCGTCAGGCTCCTCTCGATCTGGGTGGTGTTCATCGTGGGCGGAAGCAGCAGCAACACTCGAGGGCCGATGAGTCTGACCTGTCGTTGTCCATCAGCCAATCACGCAGGACGATACAGTTGTGCAGAGCGCAACGGTTGAGGGCGCTCTTATGGTGGCTGCAGCGCAGGGTCCGGCAGGAGGGTGGTCCGTTGAGGGACCCGAAACCCAGGTCGTCCATGTCCTGCACGGTGGTGGCGGCAGGCTCGACGATCAGGTGCCGCTGAACAAAAGTCCTCTTCTGCGACCCCTTGACGTAGACGATGGGGCGGTGGATGAAGCAGGCCCGCAGCTTGTCCAGCAGGGCGACGTAGGCGATATCGCCCTGGTCCCACTCGAGCCCATGGCAGTGACGCGTGAGCCAGCCGCTCTCGCGCAGTTTCTCGCTGGTCAGGAGGTCTCGATTGAAGGGCGGACGAGCGATGTGATGCATGATTAGCGTGCCGGTAGTCACGTCCACCACGCAGACCTCCTTCAGCAAATAGTCGTTGTCGCTGTCCTTGAAGCACTGCATGTCCATCATCACGCTTCCATGATGGCAGCGCACTAGGCCGGTGGCGGTGGTGGTAGGCTCGTTGAAGATTGGTGGCGGCACGTCCATCTCCGGACTGAGGAGCGTTCTGGTCTGCGCCTCTGACCGTCTACCTCACTCACCCGTTCAACCCCAGACCGCCATAGTGGTCAACACCATGTCACACACTGAGAGAGGAGACCACTGGGTAGCATTCTACTGCTCTGAGGACCGGCTGGAATACTTCGACAGCTACGGCAGGTCTCCATACCAGGCGGACTACCAGAGGTTCCTGAGGCGCAACTCGCGCCGCCGCTATGTCTACAACAGGTATCGACTCCAGGGCTATGGTACTTCCGTTTGCGGCCACTACTGCCTCACCTACCTGTACTGCCGGGCGGTCATCGGTATGGCGCTCGGTGACTACGTGCAGCTCTTCGATCTGGCGTCCCCCACGGTCAACGACGCTCTGGTCCGCAGGCTCTTCCACTCCATCTTCTCACCACTACATTACTGATACTTTATTTTATTCTTTTTAATAATTGTGTGTTTGTATATTCTTATTATGTTTTGAAAAAAATACGATATATTGCAATCACTTGTTGTTGTTTATTTGTCCTTACTTCAATATTTAAGAAAAGTACATGTCCAATATCTCGGTATTTTTTTTATTTAAAATTTTTTAATTATTTTAATTTGGAAAAAGTTATAACTTGGACATGTTGATGATTTTGAAAATATAATGAGGAAATACGGGTGAGTTAATAACAACACAGATATCTGCTGTGAACTAAAACTTTTACAATATAATTGCTTACAAATACTATTTACAAATAAATTAAAAATACTATTTACAAATAAATTAAAAATACTATTTACAAATAAATTAAAAATACTATTTACATATAAACATAAGCCTACACAGGGAACTCTTCATCAACGTCATCCTCCTCCTCCTCATCCATTGGCTGTTGTTGATTAACGAGGTGGTCTCGTCCTCCTTCAGCCAGTGGTGGGATGTCCTTGTGTCCCCAAGGCAAGGTGTGGATCCCATCCGCCAGGACGTAGCGCTTGTCATCTTTCGGGCTCAGGGAAAGTTTCTCCACCTGGACTGTGAAGACGCGGTGCAGGTGGGACTGGAACCGGGTGTTGACGGTGGTCTTCAACACCTCGTTGAACAGGCATTCCCTGTAGTCGTCGGGGGTAAGGATGTTCTTGACAACCCCCTTGGCGACTCCCTTGGCGCGCTTGAGAGCCTTGGATCCCGTCTCCTCGCTCGGGTCCTCGATGTCCATGAAGTAGAGCTTGGAACGAAGCCCGAGGTACTCAAACAGGGATCTGCCAGCACACTCGTCCTTGAACTTGCCGATGACTTTAGCGTTGATGGGGCTGTAGCAGGGGTGGGACCTGGGGTAGGCGCTGGTGTCAAAATCCTCCAGGTGTTCCATCATCTCCCTGTAGATGTCCTGAGAGATGATGTCAAACACGAAGCTGTCCGTGTCCATGTAGTCTACGGTCAGGCGGTTACCGTAGCGGTCCTTCATCTTCCGCAAGAACTCGTACATGAGCCACTTGCTCAGCTCCAGGACAGACATGCCGATGTAGATGGGTTTGTCCAGAACGATGTTCACCCTGGCTAGATGGATGAGGGCTACGTCCTCTGTGTAGTAAGTGCGGTCCAGTAAATTGGACTTGGCCACGTATTTGCTGAACCTCTCCGGAGTGCAGACCAGCTTGACGTTCAGGCGCTTGCGCACGTTCTCGATGGTCTTGCCGAAGACCGCATTGTTCATGAGCTTGAAAAAGTCCTGCTCAAACTTGGTCTTGGCCTTCTTCCTCAGCTCGGTGTTCATCAGGATGTAGGGCTCGAGCCACCGAAACTGGTGGAACGAGACGGCCCTGTGCACAGCCACAAGCTCCAGTCCGTTGTTCAGCGCCTGCTGCATGATCCTGTAGTGGCAGATGTAGTGCTCCTTGTTGTCCAGGGTGGTCACCAGCTTGGGGAACTTGCCTATTGGAGGCCGATTGGTCTCACAGCAGTAGGGGAGGTCCCTGTGCAGGTCGTGGAGACGGGCGGGGTAGTTGAGGTCCACCTCTAGTATGTAGCCCCGGTCGGCTTCCGCGTCAAACGAGGCGATGTCCAAGGCGTCAATCTCCTCACGGCTGAGCCACTGGAAGTCTCCAGTGGGTAGGTACTGAGACATGGCCCAGCCGTACAAGTTATTGGCATCCAGGTACAGGAGGTGGCGTGTCGGCTCGTCGAGGCGTCGGTCCTCAGGGCGGCATCGCTCGTGGTTGGCCTTGGCGTAGCGGGTGATGGCCTGGGAGATACCTCCTCTGATGCCTTGCTCCACGAAGAGGTACATGTCAAAGTCCCGTAGCGTGTCCAGCTCCACGCCGCAGGTCTTGAGCATGACGTCCCAGGCGTAAGAGGGCAGGGTGTAGTAGTGGGCAGGGTCCAGTCCATACTCAGCCAAAGAGGTGTCGCGGAACTGCTCGAACACATCGGTGAGGAGGGCGATGTCACAGCACAGGTACTTGTCCTTGAGGTGGTTGCAGTCAAAGACTCGCCACACGTTGAGGGCGTGCTCGTACTCCTCCTCCTTGATATCCTCCAGGGTCATGCTGTTTTTGAACGCGGCCCGAGGAGGAAGCTGTCTGGTGGAGTACAACGTGGCGTACGACGTGACAAAGTCGTAGGGGAACACGCCCTTCCTGCGCACCAGGTCGAAGAGCCGGTTGTCGGGGAACCGCTTCCTGGTCTCACGCATCTTATCCGTGGGAAGCCCCGCCGCCAGGTTGGCCAGGCTCATGGACAAGAACCTGTAGGTGTCCAGGAACCGCACCGCGAAAGATGACTGTCGTTGGTTGTCCCCGGGCTGGCCAAAGTGGAACCGCTTGGTGAAAGCGATGTAGCGCTCCTCCGTGTGCGCCAGCACGTCCACATCGCCGGGGTCAATGGCCAACTCCCGCACTATGAAGTGAGCGTCATAGTTGGACAGGTTGTGGAAATAGCAGTTGATGACCCGCTGCTCCCTGTACCGTAGGTTGCTCGAGCGGTGCGCCGCTCCTCGGAACTCGTAAGGTGGGGCGTGGTTGTGGTCCCGCACCTTGACGTCCTGCTCGGTGAACTCCTCGCCGCAGAGGTAGCAGCGAGTCGCCGCCAGGTACTCTTCCATCTCCTGCCGGGTCAGAGAAGGGTGCAGAGCTCTCATGCTGAACAGGAACTCCCACAGCATCAACACGTCCATCTTGAGCCTCTCCATAAACACCTTGGACGCGTCGACCCCAAAGTAGACCCGGGGTTCAAACTCCTCCAGCCCCAACGAGTCCATGATCTGGTATGCAAAGGCGTACGGGACGGGCATGCGCATAGGTCTGGTCCCGGGTGGTGGTTCCGCAGGGTCGTCAGCGACGGGCTGAAGGGAGCACTCAAAGTCCGCGTAGATGCAGAACCTCTCTCGCCGGGTGTACTCGGGATGCGCGAACCGGATCTTCTCCTTTTTCGGCATGTCCAAGCGGAGAGGAGCCTTAGCGTAACAGTAACGCCTGTGCTCCTCCAAGCGCTGAGCACCCGTCAACCCGAGCTTGTTGGGCCGGTTGTCGAAGTAGGCGAAACACCTCTTGCAGATGTAGATCCTGTGGTCATGGGTGGTGAGCTGAGGACGGACCAGTCGGCTCAAGTTCCTGATGAACGCGTAATGGCTGTTACCCTCAGTTGTCACGTACAGCAGGTCGCGATGGTCTTGGAGCTCCCGCCTACATATCTTCAACGGGTATACCCTGTCCTTGAACTCAGGTGTTCCACCAGGCCGTCTCCCCACCATCGCGCGCTCTATCCCATACACGTTCACGCTGATGGCGTTCTTGCGCTCAAAAGTCTTGATGTCCTTCAGTGTGACGGGGAAGCGCAGGTCGGTCCAGTCGTACCGGGCGATGATGTCCAAGGTGTACCTTGCGGGTCTCTGCTGATGCTCCGGGACGAACGCAGCCAGGATCGCGTACATGAAGCACATGTCATCGTTGTTTTGGACATTGATGACTGCGTGCGTGGCGTCGATGTCCTTTGGCAGCGGAATAAACGCCCTGCCTCCGAGCGGCATGTACTCATTCACGCGGATCTCCAGGTCACGTATGCGCAGGTAGGTCCATTCACTGCCCACCAACTCGCACTGCTCCTTCTTGTTCTTGATCGTGTCGAACGTCGCGGAGAGGAAATCCCCCAAGTCAGAGGCCTCGGTCAGCGGGACGTTCTTCGTGTTGAAGGAGCGCAGGCAGGTGGCTCCGTGGATGTTGGTAAACTCATATTCCAGGACCATGTTCACCTTGATGCTGGGATGCCTGCTCCTCACGTCGGTCAAAAGATCAAAGACCTCCTGGAACAGGAAGACGAGCGCTTCCTCAACTGTCAGCAGGGCGTCCATCGGTTGAGACAGTCGAAAGGTGAGGAGGCGTCTGCGGAAGGCTCGATGCACGAGCTGGAACGCTGGGAGACCGGCACCCTCCATCGGCTCCTCCTCACTAGACCCCATTTGTGGCTCTCTGCTAGGCCCCGGTTGAGGCTCCCTGCTGGGCCCCGGTTGCGGCTCCCTGCTGGGCCCCGGTTGTGGCTCCCTGCTGGGCCCCGGTTGAGGCTCCCCGCTCGGTCCGGGTTGAGGCTCCCGCGGCTCCGCGATGAGTGATGGTGGTGGCTGGAAGAGGTCTCGGACGAGGTTCAACACGATGGGGCAGCCGCGCGTCTGGTGACAGTCCCGGTTGTGGCGGCGCATGAAGTCCCTGTCGCAGAAGGCGCAGCGGAACCTGGCTGCCCGAGCCTCCAACTCTGCTCCTCCGTCTACAACATATAACGAGAGTTACTTTGCTTATAAAACGGGGGGGGTGCTTAGGTAGGTTAGGTAGGTTGCTTAGGTTAGGATAGAGGAAGCGGGGGGGTGGTGCTTAGGTAGGTTAGGTAGGTTGCTTAGGTTAGGATAGAGGAAAGGGGGGGGCTTAGGCTGGAGGAAGCATGAACACTTATCACAATTTATTATGCAAATTTTTAAATTCCAATTTAAAATTAAAAAATTTAAATTTCTTAAAATATTAATTATGAGAAGCATTTTATAAAAAGATAGCCTACACATTAGTTACTAACCTTGGAGCTCCTCCACAGGCTGTTGGTGGGCAGTAGTAATATGTCGATTGAGGTTGTCCCTTCTTGTAAATCGTCTACCACAAACGTTGCAGTCATGGCGTCTGTCGTTGTGGGCAGACTCTGCATGGCTCCTCAGGTTTTTGAAAAGGCTGAAGGTGCGACCACAGACCTCACACAAATGTTGGTTGTTCATCTACAACAACAAATGATACTTTATAACTTTCTAGAGGAATGAAAAATAAAAATATTAAAAAGAAACAACCATGATACGCTCAGAATAGCTCCACTGATTTATGTATGTCTCAAACATTGTAATGTCAGGTTCGAAATCAGTTAACTGGAAATTATCATTCGTTGGAAAGGCTTAATACATTTAATAAAGAGCTGTTTTAAAACAGGGTTTAATTAAATTTCATTAGTAAAATGGTTTAGTTAATAAAATATTTCTACTTACGTTTAATTAATGAAGGTAATCGAAGCAGGATGAAGTCACTGGTTAGGAGCACACAAATGAGCACTTGAGTACATTCACAGATCAACTGAGGAGGATCATTAGGCACCGCTCATTAAATAGCATTAGTCTGCGTATAGGGAAAACCACAAGTAAACAAGCGCTTGCCTCGAGGTATAACGGGGATGGTGACATCATGTGGAGGAGGGCTTTGTGTAACTATTTACTTCAATTAATATTTATTTTAGTTCTTATAAATTTTACAAAAAAGGATTTACCGCAAACTCTTCCCCGTATCTGTTCCAATCGTTCACCAATAGCAAATACTGCTGTTCATACCGGATCCATTCCCAGTACTCCTTCTCGAATGGAAACTCCTCCGCGAGGTACCTTCTGCCCTCCTCTACCACCCACATCTCATAATCATCACGCGGAAAGGTATGGATGTTCTTGTACCGCTCCGCTCTCCACAGCAGGTCGCTCTCGTACTGTTCCAAGTCGTAATGTATCCTCGGAACGCACTCTGCCGTAAACTTCTTGTCAATACGTCGAACGCGCTTCCTCCACTCGTACCGAGGTTCTACTGGTCTCCACGCAGACTGGTATCTCACTCGCCTAACTTTCACAGTCTTTCCCTCCTCACCAACACTCACTTCAACTCGCTCGGTATCGCTGCTGCTGTCAGAGGACATGGTGTTGCGACTCTCGACCGTTAACTGAAGACAAGAGAGGAGTAAACAAGGTCGACCGTTAACTGAAGACAAGAGAGGAGTAAACAAGGTTAAAATAAAGGCGGGTGTGGTAAACGGGGGGGGGCTTAGGTTAGCATAGAGGAAGCATGAACGGGGGGGGGGGCTCATTGGATAAGTTCATAACCATATAGTTTTTTGATAAAGGAATATTGTTTATTTTTATATAGTTTTTGAATAAAGGAAATATTTTTTTTATAATTTCTTTCTTTATTTATTTTTAATAAAACTTAATCTAAGGGAATACATATTTTGATGAGAACAGCAATCTCTCCATTATATATAATGTTGCGGAGCCGCTGCTCCACCTCCTCCAGATGTGTTGGTTGATTAGCGACGTAGCGACGTCGCATTACGTGGTGCCGCCCATCTGGTAAAAGGTAGCCCCACCGGAGTACAACTAATTGTGTGGCTACCATGGCTCTACATGAGTCAATGAGGTCGCTGACAACCTCTTGTGCTGCTAAGGTGTAAGTGGTGGTTGACATGGTCGTACCTTAATGTCTGTCTCTAGAATGAGCGTTGTCTTCTGAGGAGCATCGAGGTGAAAGCGAAGAGGCTTCCAGTAAACATCCCGTAATAGGGGAAAAAACCGGTGACAAACAAAGAAAGTAAACAACACGTGAACGGGGGGGGGGGTGATGACGTCACCGGGGGGGGATGACGTCACCGGGGTGGGGGGGTGACGTCACCAGGGGGGGGGATGACGTCACCGGGGGGGGGGGGGGCTCCTCGGCTCCTCAGTCTGCGAAGGTGGTCCAGAACCGGCCATGGCACCCTACTGCCGTAAATGTTGCGTTTGTGTTTAATGTGCTTGTCCGCCGTGTCAGTTTGTTGTGTTTCAAATGTACTTTTTAGTGAATTTCCTTTGGAAAGTGAACTATTAGCATAACTCGCACGGTGAAACTTAAGCCCGGGACAACCATAGAAGTTCCTAACGTGACCCCTGAACACGTTTTGAGGGGTCGTTCAAAATTGTATATATATTAAGGCCTAAACATTCGTTAAACATAAAGAAGAAGTCACACAAAGCTCTAATTGTTTAATATATATACAAATTTACAAATTTTCTGTTTTAAAAACATATGATTTCTGATAAGATTTACAACACATGATACTCAGTTAGTTGTTATCAAATATGTAGGTTATTTAATTTTGTATCAAGTTCTGAA
This sequence comes from Allygus modestus, assembly GCA_963675035.1. Lineage (NCBI taxonomy): Eukaryota > Metazoa > Arthropoda > Insecta > Hemiptera > Cicadellidae > Allygus > Allygus modestus. Next base: position 134,408,086 of record OY776114.1, read on the forward strand.
GATGGTGTAAACCGAAATATAAACTGTTTTATAGATAATTTTGGTTTTATGTGATTTTATATATATATATATATATATATATATATATATATATATATATATATATATATATATATGTATGTGTGTTTGCACTCTAGCGGTCTCATTCTTTGTCCGATTTACTTCAAATTTGGAAGGGACGTACCTTTCTGTAATCAGTTGGACAAGTTCAAGTTCGTTGGGCAAAACAATCGGAAAACTCTAAACCCCCTTTTTGGGGATTAATCTTTCAAATTTTGAGTTTTTGGGCCCAAAAAGGGTCATAAAAGCCCCAGATGTAAATTCAATGCATGTAAAAAGATGGGAATTAGAGAGGCGAAAGTTTTAAGCCCTCTCTCGTCATTCTAGCATAAATATTTACAGAGTTATTAAAGAAAATGTGAATCGACCAAACACAGTGCGTTGTCTTATGGGGGTTTTACACTAGAAAAGCCTGTTATTCCTTTGTTAAGAGTACTTTTATCATCCCCAGCAACCTCACGCTTACTTTTAAGCCTGTCTGGACCTTCTCCTAACCTTATAATGCGCAAAATTGTATTCCCAGCTTTGCAAGTAAAAGAAACCAGGAGTATCAGAACAGCCAAAAAATCAATGTTTTCAGATTTCAATAAAAATTGGACAAATGTATGTTTTTACACTTATTTTGAGTTTTACAAGTTTTTATGTGGAAATTCACTTGCCTCACGTCAGCGTGCTGCGTGCGAACTCGTTTCTAATTTAAACGCCTTCTTCTAATGAATATAACAAAATCCTTAGTTGCCTGATGATAACTTCGAGTCAAAACTAATTACTATTTCAATTATTTGGATTTCTGATAACACGGGCCTCTAAACTACAATTAGAACTTGCATTAAAATAAAAAGCGAGTTTCTAACGTCCATAGGAGTACTTAATCTTAATAGCAATGCATTGATGATTCCATGGGAAAATATTTTATTCTTAACTTAAAATTGAAAATATCATTCATATGAAAACACACAAATAAAAATGGTGTATGATAAAAATATACATTTGGTTGTTTATATTTTTTATCTAATCATTATATAAATTAGCCGATTTGTTTGACAAAGGTATCGCAAAAAATATGACGTCTTAAATCCATTGCTTATGTATTATTTTAATACCCTTACTACCTATGTTATGACTGTGTATATGATTTTCTTTGTTTTAATCTACCTCCGCTCCCTGGGCTATTCAATTTCCTATTTTAATCTTATGGAAGAATATAAATCAATTTAATTGATAATTTTATAGCAGCTGTTGATAGTAGCAAAACACAGGAAGAAGCATAAACGGCTGTTTCATACTAACTTCTGAAATGTTATCAGAATTTAAATTAATAGATCCGTATATGAGCTGGATAATCCCAAAGGGAACGAGATCGCACGCAGCACGCTGACGTGAGGAAAGTGAGTTTCCGCATTAAAACGTTAAAAAGATCAAATAAAGGGTTAAAACCAACACTGGTTACATTTTTTTTTAAATTGAAACATTTTATTTTTTGGCTGTTTTGATGCTCCTGGTTATATTTGAATTCACAAACAGGATGCCAATGTTGTACATTATAAAGTTATAAGGAGGTATTGTCGGGATAACAAGTTGGTATGGGGGTATGGGGGTGATAAAACGATAAGCGTATAAGCTCCGTAAGACAACGTATTGTATTTTGACAATTAACATATTTTTTAATATCTCGTTAAGTAATTGTGCTAGAATGATGATGGAGGGCTTAAGATCTTTGGCTTTTTACGTGCAATAAGGTAATGTGCAATAAATGTACATTTGGGGCTTTTCTGACCCTTTTTGTGTCCAATAACTCAAGATTTGAAAACTTAAAATCCCAAAAAAGGGGGTTAGAGTTTTCCGACTGTTTTTCCCAACGAACTTGTCCAATTGATTATAAAAAGGAATGTCTACCAAATTTGATGTAAATCGGACAAAAATTGCAACCGCTAGAGAGCGAACACACACACATATATATATATGTATATATATTTATATATATGTATGTATGTGCATATATATATATAAAGTTTTTAGAGACCCCTCAAAACGTGTTCAGGGTGTCACGTTAGGAACTTCTATGGTGGTCCCGGGCTTAAGTCTCACCGTGCAGGTCATTCTAATAGTTCACTTTTCCATAGGAAATTCACTAACAAGTTTATTTGAATTAGAGTAACTGGATTTGTTTGATTGTACTTAAAATACCACACTTCCGCTGTATTATTAAAATATCACTTACATGTATTGCTTGTCTTGAAATAGATAAGTGTTTTGTACATATTTTATGTTATATAAACCAGAAAAAACACTATTTAATCAGTTTAAAATGTAAGATAAATTTTAGGAGAACCGATCAACCAATCAACAAGATACAATGGAGAGTTTGGCAGTTCGGCTAACTACTCACTTTGCAACATTCCTATAACGGCTACAGACCAAACATAAAGTATGTTGGACTATAACTGTGGCTGTTAGGATAAGGACAAAACAGATGTTTGTAGTAGAGCATGTTTACCAAGAATTTCAGTTAACAAAGGTTAAGTCAGGTTTTACGTTTAAACATTCATATCAACATCCACAAAGTTTGATACATTATGGTAATGAAATCGTCTTTTACTACAAGGAATACCTCATAAACCAAAACCTTTGGTGCTAACATAATCATAAATTATCTGTATAAATAAAGAACACAAGTCTTTTTAAGTAGTTTTTTTGAAATTTCACAACACATATTAGTTAAATATAAAAACCTTAAGTCCTTTAATGAGGGTTATACGAACTATCCAACCTTTCAATAGAACTCGGTTTGTTTTTCAAGAAACATGGAAAGATTAAAATATACTTTACCCATTCTCGTCCAAACAATAGGTATAGATTGAGTATATTAAACATATATATTGTATTCCTCCTAATTCGAATCAATTTAACGAACTCAACCATAACAAACTAAAAGCATACAAGAAAGGGAGTTTTTATATTCTAAAATCACAGCTGTCTCAAACTCATTTCAATTGTATTCGATAGTTTAATAATTCATGTAATAAAATCATAAACCCGTGGTACAAAACTTGAAGGTTTTTCAGGAAACCTCCTATCATACAGCATACCAACATTCTGTGATTTTTCATCAATATACAGGGTGTCACAAAAAAGTGTGATGGGCTATACAGGACCTAATTCTACATGCAAAAATAAGTCAAAAATTAAGAATAATATTTTTTGGATTTCGGCTTAGTTTAGCCGTAATCCGCCATTTTGTTTTTTTGGGAAAATATTTATTATTTCAAAAACCCAATGAGATATTTTTACGAAACTTGGCAAAAGTTTTTACACTAAAGTAAGTAACATTTGTAAGAAAAAAATATTTTTTTACCTTTCCAAATTTCAAAATGGCGGCCATTTGAATTTTGTTATGCCAAGTTTCATGAAAACCGGTACCTAAATCAAAATTTTTCAAGACACAAAATGTTTTGTATTTATTATAACAAATTTAACAAACCAAAAATTAATAAAATCGGTTGATAAATAAAGAAGCTGTGTTTATTTTAGTAGTTTAGACTGAAATTATTAATGTAATAATTTATGTAATGTAATTAATTAATTTCAGTCTAAATTACTAAAATAAACACAGCTTCTTTATTTATAAACCGATTTTATTAATTTTTGTTTTGTTGGATTTGTTATAATAAATACAAAAAATTTTGTGTCTTGAACAATTTTGATTTAGGTACCGGTTTTCATGAATTTTGGCATAAAAATATTCAAATGGCCGCCATTTCGAAATTTGGGAAGGTACAAAAATATTTTTTTCTTACAAATGTTACTTACTTTAGTGTAAACACTTTTGCCAAGTTTCGTAAAAATATCTCATTGGGTTTTTGAAATAATAAATATTTTCCCAAAAAAACAAAATGGCGGATTACGGCTAAACTAAGCCGAAATCCAAAAAATGTTATTCTTCAATTTTGACTTTTTTTGCATGTAGAATTAGGTCCTGTATAGCCCATCACACTTTTTTGTGACACCCTGTATATAAATTTAGAAAATATAACAAAGAAGATCGCTTGCCGTTATAGTTATTGAAGCAGGAAATCCGATTTAAAAATTCACGACTCAGTTAATTGAGAAGTAATAATAAAAACTCGATTGTTTTCTCAAGTTAAAAGTCTGTTACCTCATTATAAGCATTGCAATACTTATTAGTTCCAAGTATTGTCAGTGAGGCTTTGTTAAAGATGGCATTGGTTCGACAATCCTTATTGATCGCTTAAAATTGTTGTTCATTTTAAACTACTTCAAACCTGAATACACTTACTGCCTGAATCTCCAAGGTGATCTAATTATTCGATAGGTCCATTATGCTCTGTCAATATATAACCTGCTGTTCACCATATTTTTTTAACTCATAATAGTGAAGGATTTGTAGTTACTATAGGTTTATTGGGAGTTTCGTATCGCTGTTAATGTTTAAAACTACCCTTAAGTTTCGGGAGTTAAGGAAACTCATCCAGTTGTCAAGGAAACTCTACATCTAATTAAACAAAATACTACTTAATTAACCTACAAAAAAGCCTGCAAAGTACTTGTAGAATGGTAAGCAAATTTCTTCGTTTACTTTAAAAATAGCCTTAAAATGAAAATTAATAAGAACGATATGATTTTAATACTTTCAAGAACATTTTCTTAGATAAAACAACAGACTGGCTAAAGACCATAATTGATATGCCGATCATTAATTTGTGAACTTTTTGTACTTTTCAGTCATGGTTCCTTGTATCCATAAAAAAAGAACATAACAATGCTACAAAAGGGCACAGAACCCCACGCCAAGGCGGGTGATCACATTGGCTGCCACGTGACGACTTATTGTTGTCACAGCATTAGACCTTGTCACGCGGCCTTTCTGTAGCCATAAATGGTGGTTCTATAGAAAGTTAGAGTCAGCAAAAATAAGTTGTCTTTTCATATAACTCGTATAAGATTATGCTCAAATCAAGTTTTTTTTAGGAATTTAGTTTTATTTACTGAACTTTTTCGAATCTGACGCTTAAGATGTCTACGACATAATTTATCTTGGATCAATCCCTCAATTAAATTTTCTACATTTTTTATAAAACTAAATTTTCTGAGCATAGTTTTTTTGCTAACGTTTATTTGTATCCCTTAATAATTTGGGGAAACTACAGGGAATAAAAGATATCTTAGATGTTACATCTCCAATGTAAAAAATTAATATATTGTGGTAAGCTACTGACATTTCTGTTCAGGCTTTTAACCTATGATGACTTATCAAGTAACACAGTGCTTAGTTCCTTGTCTATCACCGTAGGGATAGGTTAATCCATCAAATTGCGTTGGTTAGACTGCTCAGTACAGCTTTATAAGATGAGTTAGCAATCCATTTACAAAAAAGTAGGGTGTATTTTGTGTCACTAATTTTTTGCAAGTGACAAAAAAATACAATAGCTACAAATTAAATTATTGCTGAGTTAGTTTTGCATTTCATATAAATATAAAATAAAACCAGGTTTCGTGCATTGTGCACAATATTTTTCAATCACCAAAAAATGTTTAACGTGGCTAATTATGGTTCTTTGAAAAGCATTATAATGTTATAAAAATTAGTAATAAAATTTTGACTTATCATTTAAACTCGATGGTTAAGTTAATGTTTGATCTAAAACAACTATTTTATCAATCACTGTGTATAGGACAAAAATAATTTTACCTAACTGGCACAATCTATTGTGTAATTAATTTTTGGTTTTCAGGAATGTACGTAAAGCTAAATCTTACTTGAAAGGAATGTTTCAGTATAGGTTTATATGCATCAACAATACTAACCAACAGTGACAGACACGTAGCTAGAGCCCTTGGTTTTGTGGGGTGGTGGGTGTGAGTAGGTGGGGGTGTGGGGGGGGGCTCACGTACCATCCAAATGGATTGTGTGTTAATTTACAGCCAGTGTGACTCTCATATGAATGACTGTGCAATATCTACATTAGAGAACAACATTCATCCTCTTTGTTTGTCCAAAAATAAAAATGTGTGTGTAGCTATGGCTGTTTAAAAGTAGTTTTTGGACTATAATTTAAAGGAACAGACGGTTTATAAATACTAATTAAATGTTAACTCCTGATGAAGGCTTAAGCCGAAAATTTGAGTTTTGTAATTAAAAGAATGTGTATTGAGGTTGGTTCTGTTAATTCAATAAATGTTTATTAAGTGTGAATGAACAAACAATACATTTACTACTTTTAATTATTCAGTAAAATATATTCAAATAGTAACACTAATTTAAGGCTTTTGTGCAGATAAGCGTGGCAATGAGCTAACTCAAGAGTCATCAAAAAATAAAAAAAATAAAGTTAAGAGGATTTAACTAATTGCATATAAAACTGTGAATATTTGAACAATGAATACCATATAATTAAACAAGTTAGATAGCGAATAATCTTTCAATATTCTTAGTATTTTCACTACAATTTTTAAAGTAGAAATTTCAAAAGGAGTAAAGTAAACGAATATCTTAAATTTTACGTGCTAGATCGGCTCTTTGGCAAAATTCTATGTTTTGTAACAAGCATTATTGTTTTATTTAGATTTAATAAATCATGAGTAGTAACAAAGACGGCTAAATATATTGATTACCACATAATGTACTCTTTATGTTACTTTGCAGCTATTTAATACTTGTTCCTCTCTAAATATGTCCTCAGTTTCGACATAACAGTTTTTAAAAATATAGTGATAAAATAAATTTCAGATTAGACTCAAATCACTCGTATGAAATTTTGGAGGGATTGGCTATTTGGTGAGATTGATTGGAGCTAATTATTTCAGGAGCTAAGGAAATGACTGATCGGCAAAACTTTGATCGACTTGTGGGGCAACGCTGGTGACACCAACTTTTTATTACGTACTGTAAAGAATATAATTTTAAAATTATATTAATTTGTTTATTAGACTACAAAAAGCGATTTTAGTGATTTGACCATCTCAGGTAGAGATTTAAAGACGTTAGTAGGCGAAGGCTAAACTTTGCTTAGAACTAGGATACTTTTGTAAGCTAGGTTATTTTTGTAAGTTGCCTACATGCGTTTTTGCATTATTAAAAATAGTTGTCCTGTTAAAACCAACTTCAATTTCTAATCGTTAAAAAGGTTATTTTGTATTTATGGGTGGAGTATGTTGGCTGTTTGAAATATAATTTAACAGTATACCTAATTTTGTTCATAAATTTTATTTTATTAATTTATAGTAGATTTTAAATCGTCTACATATTTAGAGAAAAACACGTAATTTTACCTAATGAAAATGGAAATGGTTGTTTACAATGCGCCGACGCCGGACAAATCTGCATACCACAACAAGGCGACTCTGATTACACAACAGCCTGGACAACAATGACGAACTGGCTCTGGATATTCAGGGTTGGGAGAAACAACATTGTTGGCAGTGTTTGTAAAATAATTGCAACACCTGTAAAAGAATGTTTGATCTGAGTTAAAATTTTACGATTTTCCATAAGGTTCAGTTGGTTTAAACGTGAGTATTTTACTAATTTCAGCTATTTAGATTTTCATAACAAAAATTCTGTCGGACCATTTTTCATCTTGATTATTTGTTTCATTGTTTAACACATTTATGTTTAAATCAAAATTAATGAACCTTACAAAACTAAAAATATCACTACTATTATAAAAATGTATATTAAAATGCCAAAATCTAAAGCTTTGAAGTGTTTGAACTTATTTCACATTAAACACGTGGGAAACGGGTTGTACCATTACCAAATATCTGGCGATACAAAATGTAACGTTATATCGTATTATTTTGTTGAATAATTTCATAAAATCAAGCAATTTAATATTCCTGTCTTATAGGATTATTAGTATTACAATATATACATCCTATTATGTATTAAAATCTACATAGTATGAATTAGACTGTGCTGTTTTATAGATCTCAAATGAAATCAGCTAATTAATCTTCGCTTCGCGTATTGGACGGACCCTCGTAGCCGTTCACTTTTGACCGCATTAACACAAAACACAGGCATGCATAGTAATGGTGAATTAGTCAAAATGAACATAAAAAATCTGTGAACAATGTTTAAATACTGTACAAAATTACAATTGCAAAATGGTAAAGTTTACTGCAAATGTTAGTTAGTGGGAAGTTTAATAAATTGTTATAGTTTACTAACACTCCATAGACAGTTAACGAATAAAAAGGTTTTGTAGGCCAACTTTTTTATTTCAATAGAGTTGTATTCATTACTATTATTTTGATTTACTGCAGGTCACAACAGTATCCGTAGATCTACTAGTAGCATTGGTACTGATTAACAAAAGTTGTAGTAATGTACATATAATAATAATAATTTTCGAATACGAATAATGTTCCAAATTTAATGAAACAATACTTTTAGATTTTCTATAGGGTATATTCACTCAAAGAGCTTTTTATAACTAAAAAAATTTATACATGGTGTACCCATAGGGTGTTTCAAAGAGATTAGTAGCGAACGGGTAGCTTAAAAACTTGAAAGAAAATTGAGTGTTCTACTACAATTAGCTCAAGGAACAGAGTAACATTATTTTAACCCTTTTTCACTTACACATTATTATGTTTAATTATAAATATTAGTCGTAATAATATGAAATATCTGTATTAAAAAACTATAGTAGTTAAAATGAAACTTTTTTATTCTAGTCAATTAAAAATGTCAGCCAATCTGGTGAATATAAGTTTTATTTACAGAGAATTCTTTAATCTGTAACCACTACCCACATCTGTGATCAGATTGAAATTTCTTACTCGTAAAATACTAAGTTGGATAAACTTTAATGCTCTATATTACAGTATTATTGTATACAGAATGAAAGAAAATAGGTTTAACATTTTTTATGAGTTTTAAATTAGAAAGTAGATTAATAGTAACCCAATATAACAAAAATAATATAATTAAAAATGTCTTTTATCTTCTATAAACATTTTATTTTACACCTACCTGGTGTCCCTTTTTATTTCTTTAGAAGTAAAAACATTAATTCCTACATAAATTTCGTGTTGTTTACAAATAATACGTTAATAGCTCAGTGCCACGGCGGAATAACCTTCTTATGCTATATCTTAAACCAAAATCTTAAATTATTATTTTTTGCATATAATTTACAGCTGTGGAGTGACTATTAAATACAAACTGATGGCAACAAACTCGCAAAATAATCTAATTATTAAGTAAATTACTAATTAGTAAGTTCCATCACAGGAAGTTTCGGACGCCATCTCCATAAAGAAGTTTTATTCCATAATACCAATTTAACTTTGTATCTCCATTACTTTCCTGATCATCACATATATAATTCATTTTAGTGTAAATATAAAGGTTTCGTCGTCCTTTAGTGAAATTAAAAGTAACATTTTGAATTTGATTACAACTAAATGAAGAACTTTCCAGTAATTCAATGGAAATTAAACAATTTATTGTAAAGTAAAAATGCAAAAATTAGGAAAATCAAAAACTGTATTCCCTTTACAACCATTACACCTTTATTTTGACACCTAATCGAATGTGTTTTTACGATAGTGTGAGGAGTAACGGAGGCACAAAGTTAACATTGACCTTAGGGAACAAAATTCCAAGTTGCTGGCCGGCAACTTCCGGTGATGAAGACTCTTAAGAACTGACCAATAAAACGAACGGTCGCATGTCTACACACAGTAACCGAGATGTTGCTGACAGCTGCTTCAGTCTCTGGCGTGAAACGCACGGGTTGCCTTTATAGCGACACAGTTCTTTTGGCTTAATACTGCACATAATCTACGGTCATGCACCATAACTAGGGACCATTTTGTGATAGACCAAAATATTGAGTTTTACTTCAACTTAAAAAAATAGTATTCACTTGGCTATTTTGAATCTATGATTTATGTATAAGACCTTGATAAACCAGGGCCAGTTTATCCGGGTGAATATAAAAATAATTTCATATTTAACTTTCGGCCGGTCACGTCGCTCGCCAACCTGTATAGTAAAGATTGTAAAATTATCTTTTTAACTATGTGTTCGTGTGACGAGTCGTATCAGTGTCGTGTGCGTATTGGTTTGTTTTTTGGAAACTTGACAACCTTCTAATGAAGCGCAAGAACATCTTTGTATAGCCTGAAGATGACTTCATATAGAAGTCGAAACAAGTAGCGTTAGTGTTACCAGTGGATTACACGAAAGCAGGTATTTACACCACATTTAGTCAAATTAATTATTCAATATTTATTTAAAGACATTTTAATTTGATTTAAATGTTAAGTAATTTTAAATTACATTCAAGTTCGTGTTCAAGCCAGATTTATTTACGTACCATTTGTAAAAGTAATTTGATTTAACATGTAAATTACTTAGAATTCTTCATATAATATTTACTTGCTTTTCCTTTACTCAGTAATAACAAGTAGAACCCATTTACAAGGTAAAATAAATACATTATTAGGGTTACTTATTTATTACTAACGTTACTTCTTTCTGTTTAAAATTTGACATACAGATGGCTCAATTGTAAGCGAGTAACAGTAGGTATAAGATAACTTCTACCCTGTAGACTGATGTAATTTAAAATACGTATTGAACACAGCTTGGTTATTTACTTGTAATTTGTAGCTTTTATAATATTTCATATACTCGTCTTAACGTAAGATAAGTTATTAGACTACTTTTACGTATTTACTTTTACTAGAATAATCAGTGAATTGTTTGTTTAAAAAACATTAATTCCGGTAAAATACAATGGCTTAGTGTTAAAGCTATTTTATTTAGCACTTATTATTTTATTTAGCATCAATTGACTAATAAATCAATATTTCGTCAAAAATACATAAATTCATAGTTTTCACCGTTCTTCAACCTCCAGTAAACTATTGCAGTGACTGACAAAGTTAAAGATAAAGCATTAATTTTGAACTATTGTAATTGATGGCTGTTAATGTAATTAATTGTTTTAATTATGTATCTTTTATTTCAAGAGATACAATTTGCTTATTGGGAAATATAAAAGGAAGCGCATACTGCTGTGAACTCTTGAGATAAAACATATTTAAGTTTTGATAAGAGTTTTATAAAATTCACAGGTATTTTGCTAGTTTAAATTTAATCCAACTCTTCTATTGAACTATAGTAAAAATGTATCAAAAAATAAATTCTTTAGGTATTCAAAATGAAGGTAATGTGAGTATGTATTGGACCCATCACCGGGAATTGAGTCCATTGGGAGGGGCATTGGAGCAGTTAGTTATGCTAATGTAATACTCAGACATAAACGGTCAGTGCTCTGATTGGATAAGCTAATCATATAGTTATGCGTACATGCAGTTCAACAATACTGATTATTCTATTTATAAATTTCAAATTTGTAGGTAAGGTATATTTCACTGTTGGATATAATATTGGGCTTCACTCATCTAAGTTTTAAAAAATAATTAGGTGAGTGATGCGCAATATTATTACCATCAATGATACTGTTTAGGTAAAACGTTTATTCCGTCCTCGTCAAGCTAAAATATAATAACACCATTAATTGTTTGACCCTTGAACTTTTTTAAATATGAATTTACATTGTAGCTTCTCCTGCTTAAATTATGAAGTTAGGATTACACAAAAGAATTGACATTGAATAAATATAAATAATTAAAATGTACAATGGTGTACTATGTACACTTAATTATGGTGAGTGAGTTGCGTATATTTATATTTTTTCATAAGAAGAAAAACGGCAATACTATATCGTCTCTTAAACGCGATAAGTTAACCGTCCTTTACAGAGTAAATTAAAACTACTAGATTTGTTATAAGACAATATTGTTACCTTACCTCTGATTGTTTTAATTCCATCCGCATTTGAAGGTGCATACGATAATATAGTTGGTAACATCATGTATCTTCAAGTCTAAAATACTTCCTCCTTATTTCAGTGTGTGAAAGGCGGCTACAAACAACCAAGTAAAAGTATCAGTAACAATGAAGCTACGAGCTATCTATCTGAGCAGCATAGCTCAATAAAGAATATAAATATAAACCCCTGATCAGAATACACCAGATGACGTCATCTGCATGCCACAACACTGCTGCTGTGATTATGCACCGGCTGTACAAACCGACAACACAACCAACGGCTGGCGAATGACCACTGTGCCAACTACAATGAATCCATTCAACATCAACTAGAAATATTAATTCATAAAACCTAATTATATCCAAACTGAATTTATTGTAAATAAAATACATTAATATAACGAAAATAGGTCAACCTAATATCTCTAAACATTTTGAAATAACTGAAACGTTTGTTAATCTTACTGATTCTCGTATAGGGTTGATTAAATCTTCTGTTCCTCAACGACTTTGAATCTTTGGTCCACTGTTCCTTCCTTTGTCGTGTTTACTGCTTGGCACCCCTTACATGCTCTTAATATGTATCGATATAATTTATTCAATTAAAACTATCTTTATTTCTTATCGTGTTCTCCTAAATTCTTACGACATTTGCACTATTAACTAGTTATTTACCAATACTTTTATTAAAAACACTTCCTATATAAACCTTTCAAAATAATAATAAATATTCTTTGTTTTATTCAATTCTATTAGTTTTTTTATTTAATGGATTTTAGTATAACATTAGTTAAAAAGGTTTAAAATCGCTGTCTGTTGTTAGACAACGAACACAATATAACACTTATCTATGCTGCTATCTCACAAAGAAATATTTATCACAAGTTTATTCCCTTTATGAGATAAAGCTACACAAATCACTACTCTAAAATAGCTTGGCATTTTATGAGTTAATCAACTTGTAACGATAAAACACAACTTGCTGTGAGTTACAAAAACATAATTCTTCTAGTCTAACGTTAGTTTGGAATCCAAGCAATGACTACTAATTATATTATCTTAGTGGGGTTTGCCCCTGAAATGTACAAATGTGTACGTATTCGTCTTTTGCATTTTTTTATTTTTAACAATGTATTCTCGACCGAAAAATATGTCAGCAGTTTGCTATATCATACGACAACTACGTGAATATGATGCAACGGAACTTAGAAGCCTGGCTGTAGAGCTCGACCAGAAATTAAACCAGAGACAAAAAAAGGCAATAAAACCATCAACTTGTGGATATAAAATGCATTAAGGGTATTACATAAGTAAGGAATTAATTTCACTGTATGATCAAATGAGTTTGAACTAATTTTAAAATGTCTTTTTAAGTTTATAACAAGTTAAGCAATATTATCCTGATGAACTTTAAAGAAAACTGCACCTTCAATAATTCAAAACGTTTATACGTTTACGACAGTTACAGTCGTCCATACTGACGATAATATATATTCTTCTTATGTAATCTTGACTGTAAATAAATAAAAAAATAATTAAATAATGCCTTTATTTACAAGTGTTCTTCAGTAAAAACTGTTTTTCAAGACAACTACAAGTCAAAACAACACAAGAGAAAACAAAACAGACATTACAGCAAAATAATAAATTCAGGTCAGAATAAAAAAATAAACCAAATGCTCTTAATTAACTTTGTGACTTCAAACTGCCCTTGATCGAGTTATAAGTCCACGTTTTCATGCTTGGAGGAAGGGTATTGTATGTTTTGGGTCCAAAGTACGAGAACCATTTCTTCCCTAACTCAAGCCACACTCTTGGAATTTCAAACAAGGCATCCTGCCTGGTACAGCGTTTCCTAACCAATGCACGAGGCACAAGCTTCCTCTTTAGATAAGGAGGTATATTTGGGGACAATACCTCATGTACAACTGATACAGTCTGAAGGAAAGACTGCTTCCCCAAGGAGAGAACCTTGGGACTGTAATAATCAGTAATTATACAAATGAACGTTTATTTTGTGGTGTGATATTATTTTACTAAAGATATCCAAGAAATATGTTTTTAGATATTGGAATAATTTCAGCAAAAAACCTCGCTGGAGGTCTATAGACCGTGCCCCGTAAAAACAGATCGGAGGGATCGGCCGGGATGGTGATTTCCTTGAGCCGCTATGCCCAGAGGAGCACGACAATATTTTCAGTCCCAATAACCTCAATCCAATATTCCGATGGTGGCCAAACGTTTCATTATATAAAAACTAATTGTAATGTTATATAACAATTTATATCGTCTGCATATATTTTCATATTTATTATATATCTTTCAATAATATAGAATCTATTCCCTCACATAAATAGTATACCTTTTTACATGCAAATTTAACAGTTTATTTAATAAAATGAATCAATGAATTGTCTCCTTGCTAATACTGTAAATTGCTGTTACAAGAGAGTTTTCATAGAGAAGTTCGTAAAATCTTCAATCGTCATCACAGGTTGTTTCTTGGTTAGAATAACATTTTCAAATTTACTTCTATAATACCACAGAATTAGCTGGAAAAATGCTCTAAAATGTAAGAAAAGTAATTAACAAAGTAATAACTTAATAACTTAACCTCTTAAGAAAATAACTACTAGACTTTTTGTAGTATTTTCAAACTGGAAATGCCATGGACTAATGATTGAAAAGCCACGTTAATGCTAACAACAATGAACGTTTTAAGTTACCTGTCGCTCCGTAAAATGATCCAAATTCTGTAGACATACACGCTACAGCTGTTGGCTATCCGGATTTGTTCTTTGTGCGGGGCGGTTGTGTGTGACTTGGCCAAGTTTTCGTAGTAACTAAATGTTTAATGTTGAACTTTTTCGTTGACGAACCACTTAGGGATAATGTGATTTTGGGATCTAAATTCTACGTTTTTGTATGCCTGAAGACAAAGCAGTAATAGCTTCGAAACAGCTGTAGCGTGTATGTCTACAGAATTTGGATCATTTGACGGAACAACAGGTAACTTAAAACCTTCATTGTTCATTAAATGATCTGGTAGCCATAAAAAATAAAATACCCCCATAGCAGCAAACCTGCATACTCAGCGAATTTCCAATGCATATTAATTTATCTTAATACCACATAAAGCCACATACCAAGTTTCATCAATATACATTCATAAATAAACGATTTATGACATTTTAATTATTCTCCATAAGAATAACATGGCGGCTGAGTATGCAGGTTTGCTGAAATAAGGAACACTAAAAATGGGCTTTTATACAAATATCATTATAACTCAACTAGGTAAAGCCACATACCAAGTTCTATTAATTTATGTTCATAATTAAAGGAGATAACACGTTAATTATTCTCCATAAGAATAACATGGGGCTGAGAATGGAGGTTTGCTGCTACGGGAACTATCGGGCAAAAAATGGATTTTTGTGCAAATATCAATAGACCACAATGAAATGAATCAATGTACCAAGTTTCGTCAGGATAAGTTGATAAATAAGCGAGATATACAATTTTTATTATCCTCCATAAGAATAACATTGGACAACGTACTGTGTTTAGCACTTTCAATATCTCAGTAACCAATTGACGTAGAGCAATGATTAAAACATCAAATTGTGCGTCTTTTTAAGCTGATTCCAATGGGAAAAATAAAATTTTACTTTTTCAAAAATTATATGTAGAAAACTCAAAAAACCCATTTTTGGGGTACAAAACCCCCCCAAAATACCCCTTCGGATAGGTCGATCCGTCTGGTTTTCGAACTTAAGTCATAAATGCTGCTTTACACGTTTATACCAAATTTCATCAAAATCGGACCTGTTTTACGAGAGTTATCGCACCCACGGACATATATATATATATATATATATATATATATATATATATATATATATATATATACAGTTTCGAACGAATGGTGTTTTTTGGGTCTGGGGACCTCAAAACGAAAAGTTATCATGGTCCCGGGCCTAGGTCTTACCATGCCGACTACGGTAATAGCTTCTTCCCTAAAGGGAAAATTCGCTAAAATGAAGCCACTTTAATTATAAACAAGCATAGGTAGTCCTCGGAGGCGAGGAGGGCTGTCACCGGTTTATGCTATAACGGTTTCTACAGTAGTTAGCTAGCCTTTCATATAAAATGGCGAAGAAAGATTTAGTTTAAATACAATATTTGAAGTTTACATTGTCATTACGATTTCAGATATGGTGTTTCACACCCTAGAATAAAATTAATAATATAATATTTATTCTATCCTTTAAATTTGAACTACATACACGTTTAATTTCCTATTCATAGCCAACTAAACGTTTGATTTAACAACGCCCACAGTTACAGTGAAAAATAAATTAACATTGTATACCAATCGTAGTGTAAAAAACGTCAAATATACAGTATACTAATGGTATAATACTAATGGTATATAAACAATACAAACAGTAATACAGTATAATGTGTTGGTTACGGTCAGTGGATGAATTTGCTCAGGCTAGACCACGTGTTTGATCGACAAGCAGTAACAACGGGACAGCATGCTAACTCTGTACATACCTAATCATACAACATGCTAAACAGCTTGGGATATTACAATACATTTGAGACTGTAACTACTTATAGTTAGGTTACTATACTAAAATTATTAGCTTTAATATAAAATTATAATTATACTATAAATTAAACAGGAACAAAACTACGTCTCACAATTCTATAAAATATATTTACACTGTATTGTACTTACATAAAAGACAGTAAATATACACAAAATATGGTTCAAGGCGATGGATTATAACCAGTTACACCTGTCATCATCAGGCCCAATTAATACTGACGAATCATCACTACTGTAATGTATAAACTAGTTTATCCTTATAAACTCAATTGACATACTGAATCTGCAGTATGGACAAGATATTGAATTCAAAATATTCATTGAATACTTCAAAAGCAACAGGCTAATAGGAAACTATGTGACTTTGAACAGTGAAAATGGAAATGGATGTTTACAATGCGCCGACGCCGGACAAATCTGCATACCACAACAAGGCGACTCTGATTACACAACAGCCTGGACAACAATGACGAACTGGCTCTGGATAGTCAGGGTTGGGAGAAACAACATTCTTGGCAGTGTTTGTTAAAGGATTAGTAAATAAATTACCTAATTGATACCTATTATTTGGTTAAAACATAAGCTAGTTAGGTTGAATTAGTTGATGAAAGAGATTAGATTGAAAGTTCAGCATGTTTCCCTGACAAACGGCAGAGGTATCCTCACCGCCTTAAACTTAAATTAGTTATAAATACGAAAAACTGTAAGTAATGGCCAATCAGTTTTCAATAAATAACAAATAAATTAAAATAATGAGTTACAAAATACAGTATTACCTAACTTCAAAGTTAATAACCTCTAGTATTACATCACAATGATTTTCTGTAACTCACTTTTTGATACGGTTTATAATGACGGTTCATAAAGTTTCTTTACAAAATAAAACTTGACGAGTCATTTTTTCACGAATATCTTAATCAATTCCATTGATGATGTTCCCTGTAGTGTGGATTAATGATTGGATTAAATAATAAATTCCCAATGAAAACAAAACAAAAAATATGTTACATTTCAAGTAGTACTTTAAAAAAGTACTTAATTATAAATAAGTTTTATATTTTATTCTTTATATACATATGAAAATTTAAGAATCGTTATTAACTTTACTTATTACTTTATTTACTTGTTCGGTTGCTAATGCACTAATAATTTAACACAACTAGACGTATTTGCAGCTTTAAAGATATTTACATTGTAACTGAAATGCCTTGTTAAAAATACAAATGCTAAATATCGATTAATGTAGTCTTATTTTAATTCATAAAGAATATGCAGAACTTGTAAATATAGTTCAGTATTATTTTAAATGAAAATACTTATGTATCTAATGTACGAATATTAAATGCATATTTAAATTCATGACAAACAATTCAAATATATTGTATTGTATAACCTGATGCGTGTCAGTTTCGTTCTGCCCTGCCAGGATAATCATCAAGACTAGTGGGTGGATGTTTGGTGTTATGGGAGAGTGGGAGCAGGGGGATTGGGAGCAGCACTTAGAAATCCCACATAGTTACTCTGTCATCGTAAACACGTTTTATATAAATGGGGAGCAGGGAGAGTGGGAGCAGCACTTAGAAATCCCACATAGTTACTCTGTCATCGTTAACACGTTTTATATAAATGGGGAGCAGGGGGAGTGGGAGCAGCACTTAGAAATCCCACATAGTTACTCTGTCATCGTAAACACGTTTTATATAAATGGGGAGCAGGGGGAGTGGGAGCAGCACTTAGAAATCCCACATAGTTACTCTGTCATCGTAAACACGTTTTATATAAATGGAGCCTCCCACCCATCCCTACTACCAACCGAATCTTCCACTTACTTGTGTCGACCACCATCAACCACCAATAAATTAAGCACCCTAAAAGACGGAGATTTGGAATAAAAGAAAAATTATTATCAAAACAAATATAAAAATTTGTTTACTAGTATTTGTGCTATGTTTTATTAGTGTTCTAGACTACAAACAACTCATTACATGAAACTATTTTTAAAGCAGCCAGTTTGTATACCTGTATCGGTCATGAATTAATTCATGGATGAAACGAATATTACGTCCATCACATATAAATGCTGATAGCCTATTAAAAATTAATGTTCGTTTGTTTTGGAGGATTAGTTACACAGCCATATGTAGAACAGTAATGCCGACCGGAATTTGAGGAGTTACTTGTTTCAGGACTAAAATGTAAACCTAGGAATTTCGTAATCTGTTTTTAATTAGGTACATGTAGGGCAATTTTGCTCTACTTATGTTGGGTCGGTATACTTTAAAAACGATTATATGTTCTAAAGTCTGAGGTGAATCTGTTGAAATATATTGATTCATTAGTCAACCATTTAACGTATACTAAAAATTGCCATTTTACTTATCTTAAACGGGGAAACGTTAGATAATTCCTTAGGGCAAATATTATTTTAGGATATTGCATGCATCTACGCTGTAAACAGAACCTTAATGAGACAATTCTTTTATAAGGGAACTTCCGATGGAAAAGTGAACTATTAGCATGACCCGCACGGTGAGACTTAAGCCCGGGACCACCATAGAAGTTCCTAACGTTCCTAACGTGAAGTCCCTGAACACGTTTTGAGGGGTCTCTAAAAACGTTATATATACATACCTGTTCGCACTCTAGAGGTCGCAATTTTTGTCCAAATTACTTCAAATTTGGTAGAGAGATTTCTTTTTATAATCAGTTGGAAAAGTTCGTTTCGCAAAACAATCTGAAAACTCTAACCCCCTTTCTTGAGGATTTTAAGTTTTCAAATTTTGAGTTTTTGGGCCCAAAAAGGGTCAGAAAGCCCCATATGTACACTTATTTCACATTACCTTATTTGTCTTAAAAAGCTAAAGATTTTAAGCCCCCTCTCATCATTCTAGCACAAGTATTTACTGAGTTATTAAAGAAAATATTAATTATCAAAATTCAGTACGTTGTCTTATGGGGATTTTACACTGGAAAAGGCTGTTTTTCATATCTTAATATCGTTTTATCACCCCCTATATACCTATACCTACTTGTTATCCCGACAATACCTCCTTCTAACTTTATAATATACAAAATTGGCCTCCTATTAGTGAACTTAAATATAATTAGGAGCATCAAAATAGACAAAAAAATAAAATGTTTCTATTTTCAACAAATGCAACCAGTGTTGTTTTAAACCCTTTATTTTATCTTTTTAAGGTTTTGATGCGGAAATTCACTTCCCTCACGTCAGGGTGCTGTGTGTGGTCTTGTTTTAACTTGTCGCAAGAAAATTTTTATTTCTAAAACATAGTTTTTCGTTGATTTAAAACACACGTTCGCTGCGCATGTTCCCATAGAAGGACATCCTTGCATATTTTCGCACGCTCGTGTGCGTATATGGGGACGTGCCTATTTTTAAACTAAACCAGTCAGTCTGAGCTGAGCACCTGGTCGATTCACATGATATGTTGTGAGCGTGTAGGAGGGGTCCCGTAGTGTTGCTGGGTGGCGTCAGTTTCCAGAATTTGCGTCTGTCTCCAATGACCTTGGCTACGCGCGCCGCACGGACGAAAACGGTTTTGCGCTCTTTATTGTAACCAAACCAGTTAGTGAGAGCCCATCACTTGTTCGAGGCAGGTGATTTACTGTCTGTGTGTAGTGCGGGTCACGTTGTGTTGTCGGGCGGCGTTACTTTTCGTATCGGCCGCGTATTTTGTGCGTTTTTTGGCGTATTGTTCCGCTTATTTCGAGTAGTATTCCTGTGGTGTTACATATGCTTGGGAAGGTATGTAAATATTGTATATAAGTTATAGTGATAAAAATATTTATAGTAGGTACGTTTTTACCAAATAATAACATTGTGACTGTCATTTCATGTGATTGTAACTATGTATGTACAAGCAACGGGTGCTACGGTCCTGAAATCGACCGGAACTTTATGACATCATTAGCGGCTAAACTTAAGTTCTGGAATGCTTTTAGACCACATGGTCGGTATTTTATTCTTCATAGGAAAGTAAATCAGCAATAAAAATTTTTCAAAATCCACAAAAAATTCAAAATTTTTCGTGCGCAGCGAACGTGTTAAATGTAAAAAAGTATAACATTATTAAATGACACTTTTAATCCGTAACGGTGAATATTTAAAATACCTTTTATGGAGTTTGTTTTTATTCTTTATTGTTATGGATTTTACCTTTTTTCTTTTGCTCCCTCAAGTGCTCGTCATTATTAATCAGCAAATCAGGACGAAGATTTCAGGATGTTAACGCTCTCATCTCCAATACACTTGGTCAACCTATTGATTGCCACTGATGTGTAAACTGAATTGTTTTTATTCTGGTGTCACAGTTTTCAAACAAGATCGGGCATTCTCTCTGTTACGTCAGACTTATACAATTTGTATTCTCCTTGTATTTTTACCTTTACAAACACTGCTATCTGAAAATTTAAGACCACCCACAATACAGATTGCAGTAAAACACTCTAATAAAAATAATAATATTATTAGTCCTGACTTTACAACAATACCGTAAGAAGTTGGTGTCACCAACGTTGCACCACAACTCCATCAAAGTTTGCCCGATCAGTCATTGACTTAGGTCCTGCAATATTTATCAACCATCAATCTTATCAAATAGCCAATCCATCTTAAATGTCCTTAGACTGTTTTTAGCCAAGGTAAAGTTTTTATTTGGTCATTCAAAAGTTTATGTGGTACAAAAATAATGAGGGACTTTAAATAATAAGTAGTAATATCAATTTATTTAGTCATACATATTATTGTTTTTCTTTCCGATGTTTAATTGACTCAAGTTAACCATTTTATTCGTTATTTATAGAAGTACTACGCAGCTATAGAAGCATTTGGAAAAATTATTGAGTATTTATCATATTAAACCAGACTCACTTATAGAAAGCGTAGCTTCAAATAGCCAGCAGAGAGACTAGTACATTTATTGTTAAGAAAACACCATATTATTAGTTATTAAATCATTTCATTACTTACTTTTACCTGTTCAACAATATCGTGTTATATAACATGGTTTAAATCATTTTAACTATTATTATGCCTCTCACGAGTCTTGAGTTGGCACATTATACGCATTCATAAACTTTGTTATCCATAAATACCTTAAATATAGGTTTTGTTAAATGACACTTTGAATATAATTAATCAAGTCTTGCATCATAAGATACAAAATGCCTCTTTTTTAAAGATAAGTTCACAGAAAATACTTCTGCAGTCGTGAAGATAGATACGTGACAAACTTTTGATAAGAAGAGGATCCATTGTGAGCTATCATGTAGATATTGCACACTCTTTCATATGAGAGCCACACTGACTGTAAATTAACACACGATACATTTATCCGGGACGTGAGCAACCTCCCCCCTCCCACCGCTACCTTCCCTCTACAAAACTGAGGGCACTTGGTGCGTGCCCATCAGTAGTGGTTAGTAGCACTACTGCATACTGGGTTGAAAATATACTAATCATTAAAATTAACTATTTAACTTACAACCCTTACAAATTGCAATTGCGTTTACCTTTAAGTCATTATGACGTCTAACATTATCAGTATTATTAATTTGTTTCACAGTTACTCTGCACATAAAAACAAAATCTTAATTTGCTTCAAATGAAATAAAGCTAAACTGAACTAAAACAATTGATTTTCAACCATAATGATTTTCAATGCTAGGCCGTTATATAAAAATACATAAAAGACGAATACAGAACCGTTAACGTTGTTATGACTGCCGTGTTTCTTACCCACTTAGCTCGTGATATCTGATTACTGACGCTTTTAAAGCTGAACTCAGAAGTCTAACCAACCTAGTTTGATGGATTGACCTGTCGCTGGTGATAGATAGGGAACTAAGCACTGTGTTACTGGATAAAGGTCATCGAAGGTTAAAAATATAACGTTTTGGGGTTTATTAAATAAGTATCTGTTGAAACGTACACCTGAAATATCTGGTAAGTCTTCATCAACTAAATATTCTAGTAAAGCAATTATTATTTGTGACAAAGTGTTTTAGAGAGTACAGAAATATTAGTTTTTAATTTGGTCCCCTTTAACTTAAATATTGCGGAAGTTCCCGAGTGTAGGGCCTATGGTTTGTTATTAGGTAACTGATATTCTTTCTGTTTATTAAGTAATTTATATTACAAATATATTTCCCTAACATTTTTTATCTTTACAATTGTTATGTTTCAAAAGCATACTCAATCCTAAATATGTTTATTACATTTTGTATTGCCAAAAGTGTGGTGTTGACCAATTATTTGAAATGAACGAACCATATACTTCGTATAAATATATTTGGTCGGACAAAATCTTTATAAAATCATACAAATTTTCCATGTGATTTATTATATCTGTCTATGATCCATAAAGCAATTTATATCCGTTCTGTAGTTTATACAGAAAACTACATATTTCTCAGAGAATGTTAAAAATATAAAATTTTTAGGTGAGTTGATTATCTGAAATCATTTTGAAACATTTTGGATGACCAACCAACATCATTAGTGTAATGACGAGTGCAAAAAATAGTTATAAATATATAAAGAAAGTACTATATGGAGTTATTCAGTATAAATATAGCTAAAACAACCCACATATGCCTGCCACTCGATCGATTTATAACTTCTTTTCATATTTACTCACGTTGTTTTTTCTAACTGATGGTAAAATGTTTATAAATTACGACACTTTTAATGCAAAGTCATACATGTTAAAAATAACAAATGAAGCATAATCAACCAATACTTTTATTACTGGCACTTGTTTTTCACCAAACTGCTTAGGTAAATTAATAGAGTTTTTATAAAATAATAGCAAATTTAATAGATCTTGCATACAGAAGGGCCACGTGACTGGTCTGTGACAACAATACGTCACGTGGCAACCAACGGGACCTCCCACCGAGGGGCGGGCTTCTGTGTTATTGTATTCTATTGTGTGTTCCGTTTCAGCGATAAAAGTTACAATGACTGAACACTGTCAAGGGGAGTTAAATAAATGCTATTGGTTATTGCTTATGGTGATTCACTAAACACATATGTTATCCGATATCGTATTTGGGCCAGAAATGTGTATTTCTGATTTCAAAAGAAGGAAACAACCATGGTCCACTTTAAAATAACGTGTTTCTATGTGGCATGGATTAAAATGTTCAGTGATTTAGAATTTGGGCAACTCCTATTTGAATCGGTATGACATACAAGAACTTACACGATACATTTATGAGATTTTACTAGTTTATACTATATAGATTTATACATGTTCATGCGAATCGCCCAAACTCCAAACTAAATAAACTGTACAAGAATCAAATGTTAAAACTATAAAATATCACGTTATCTGGTTGTATCTGGTGTTATCTGGTATGTATATGTACTCTTCATGTATATATATATATATAAATACATAAACACCATATTCATACATGAAGAGTATATATATATAAAGAAAATACAGACACAATCAGCAGCTAAACCTGCCTGCTATTTTGGAACTAATTAGTCTGACAATACCTGTTACTAGATAAAACAATTTTTTTTTTACCTCAATAAGTTTAATTGGAAAATATTTGTGTTGCAAATTTCCTCCTCAGAAAGTTACTGCGTCAAAGGAGTGGTAGTTTATTAATTCGTGTTTGATGTATTTGAAACTCATTAATTTGTTAATGTAGAGTAAGATTGTTTGTTTAAGCACTTTTACAATTATTCTGTTACATTATGTTTTTCAAAACTACTAAAACAGTAACCCTCTTTGGATAAGTGCCCATGCTGATTTATGACGTTAGCAAAGTAATATCTACTTCCAAATTTTTTAAGCTATAACTTACAAGCTTACAAGTTTGTGGCTTATAAAAACAACATTCGATACATATAGTTCCAAATATTCATTGATACTACACTTTGTGAGTCAATTAATGTTTTACAAAACGTACTGACTTGTAAGCACTGAAATGTGTACTATCTATACCTATATAAGGCCAAGTCCTCATTCACTGGCTCACTCCCTCACTCATCACGAATTCTCCTACTTCCCATTAATCTAGAGAGTTGAAATGTTGTACACTGACTCTTTAGGCATAAATTAGGAAAACTAAATGGTTTTCATCCTGATCTGAAGTTAGGGCTCCACCAGAGACCACGACGAAGTTCCCATGTATTCCTTATGGACATTCATTTTTGTTTGAGCTGATGAAAATACAAACAACTGATCTTGATTCGTCGTAGTTCAACGGGCTAACCACAGAATACAGCACACATAACTTTCATAGTTTTCATAAATCATTTGTGGGGCGAAGCTTGAGGGTAATAGCTAGTACATTATATTTATGTATTGTATTATTTTAGTACTTTGGACTTCCACCACTTTCCTTAAGATAAAGAAACTAACTTATGAACCAAATACGAACACATTATTTAGCAGCATCTAGTTAAAGTATGGAATTTGTTTCAATAAAATATAAGTAATACATTTAAAAAATGTGTTATCACTGGTTTCAATTTATCCACCATAATATAAGGTTCACGCTAGTTTTGAGCCGGACATATCCGGTTGAAGCCACCAACTTGTTTTTTTCACACCAAAGAACACACATTTATATACTTTGTTAAATTCTTTATGACTCTTAAGCGTTAAGTTTACTGAACGTTAGCTCATCGCGTCTACTGAACGTTGTGCATGGTGTATTGTAAAATTGTTTTCCTTCAAAATGAAAATATCCGACATAAATCCAATGTTTAAACGTTATTGCTACTGGGAGACTGAGAAAATTAGATATATTTCGATTATCTACTGAGTTCGTACTTATGGGTCACTGGACTTTATTTGGGTGGTTATATCACCGTGTAAAATACACCGGCAAAGGTAATCTATATTAGTTGGGGACATATCGTCCAGAGCTTCTTACTAAAGTATAAGTAGTATGCAGCAGCGATCATATTGAAACTGTAACTAGAGATGTTCAGTTTTATTTTTCAAATCCAAACCATTTCCAAATAAACTGCCATTTGTCAGGATGTGTATACATTTATACAATACATTTGCTATACCGTTGTTAGAAAAGTTCTGGACTACTCGTTTAACAGGGTACAACAACATGGTGTTAACTTAGGTTCTTTCATCTTTTTTATATTTATTCTTGCTAACTAAATATAAAACATAATTTTAAATCCAAAATAAGTGTTTACTGATTTTTATATTTTTGTACCTTACAACTGTTTGATTAGCATATTACGTGTTATTACTTTTGGGATGTTATAAAATACGTCTTAACTTACAACAAAGAGTTCAATAACAAGGTTGGTAAATTGGGCTTTTCATGTTTACCGACTTAAAAATACATTTACACTTATACTATATTCACTTATCAGACTGAAAACATATGTAAAATATGGTACAAGACTATAGATTTCAACCAGTCACACCAGTCTTCATTAGACCAAATTATAGACTGACACCAATGAGGGAATTGCTGGTTGTGAATACGGTATATATGTAAATATATTTTTAAGTGCTTTAAGACGTATTTTATTTCATCCCGTGCTATGAACATCACCTATTTCATCCCGTACACAACACTGATACAGCTGATGCTCCGTGTTTTGGCCGCTAATCCTAGGGCAAAAGTTTGAAGGGTAGAAAGGCTAACGACGGCGTTACGTTGGAACGTGGTTGTTTTGTTTTAGGAATCTTATCTTCGCTGGGTGCAAATGACGCATCTTCCCCCTCACGTTCTGGGAGTAAAACCTGATCGGGAAAAGTCTTTCGAAATATTCTGCATTCTATAACATATTTTTACATGAAACTTTAAGGATTTTAGCTTTATCATCGTTGGTAAGGTTTGGTAAGGTTTTTTTTTATTTGACCAAAACACTTATCAATATATATTATTAATAGTTTATATTCGGTTTTGTAGTAGCGTGACAGTTAACTAACTTAGTTTATACTTTTTAAATTTAATATTCTTATAGAACTGTTGCTAAGCATTTTCTGCTAGGATTAGTGGGATTTTGTGATAGCAGTTTTATTACTTTAAAATGTTTTATAGACTGTTCACTTTCAACATATCATCTTATATTGGAATAACTAAATAATGTTTTTATTACAATTGTAATTAATTGGAAGAGCTATACTTCACATTAAATAAGGTTAGACATGTAGTACTGTACATTTAACCCACCTTTAATCACACTGCATACGGTTTTACCTATTTACTGTGTATAAAAATCGACCATACTCTAAATAGTTTTAGACCTTAATAGTAAGTTAACCAATCATTTTATAAAACATGTTTGGTGAAAGTTACAAGGTTTTGGTAGGGTGAAAGGTCGGTAAAGAACGTACAATCTAACACAGGCCTTAATTTGTGCTATTTGAATGACAGTTTGCGTCCAAAATGTAACTTAATTTTTCACTGGATAAAATATAATGTTTGTTTGTGAATCCTCTGGTAAGCCGCTTAAACACCAGGAACCAGACGCATTTATCTTATGTTAATTGGGCAGATTAATCCTGCTATTTAGTTTCTTGGTGCAAAGCCAGACGCACAGTACAACAGCATGCAATTCTATTTGTTGGGGATTTTAATATTCATGTTAAAGTACTGGAAATTAATCCCTTTCATTCTCTTTTCGGCCCGTTGTTCTAATAAATCTATGCTTTTTACGGTTTATTCTACAGTAAAATACTTAAGATTCACGCTATCGTGTAGCTTATTCCTCATGTTGGAATTAAAAGACTTTTTTTCCATACTGTTAACGAAGTTGCACTATTTTATTAAATTGAATGGAATTAATGTTTTTTTTACAATACTCAAATTGTAATATTAAATTTTGATTTGATGTATTTTGTAAACTTTATTCATTGTAACACCTTCAATAAAAGGTTATTATTAAATTCATTGTATTATCTTTATAGTTATTGGACTGGATCTGAACCCTTGACCATATCGTTTAATCGGTTCAAATGCAAATAGAGTTTATATTATATTTATACCGAATCTGTATTAACAATCATCGAAAGTTGTTACATGTATATGATAGATCAGATGAGCTACAAACATTAAAGGTATATTACCGAATCAAAATATGCCACCTATGTGATGATTAGCAACTTTTATTACACACTAAAAAAATGGCTAGTAAATAAATTAGAGAGTCCTATTGGTGTTTTTTTAAAGTAAACACATGTGTTGAGGCGAGGGAGATTTTTCCGTATTCAAAATAATTTAAGTTTAATGCAAAATTAATGTTCTTTCTTTGTGGACTGTATAAATGAGAGAGGATGGATTTATTTACCGCCTGAATGGAAAATCTGGTTATTAGTTCACAAACAATAATATAATATATATAGCATTTTTCACACAATATGGATATTGTCACTCACCCATGGAGATTAATGGTCGGTTTGAATCGGTAGCGGCAGCGGCGTCGCATCACCACCATCACCATAGGAGGCCGTTGGTGGCTAGCAGGTCAGCACTGAGGTCCACTAGATTTCTGGAGACTAATTGGGAGTTAGTGATCACTGCACTGAGTTTTTGAGGACGAAAGCGCTCTTGAAAATACGCGGATGCCGGCTTAACGCAACGCAACGAGAGTTTGTCCAAATGTGGCCACTTTACCGCGAACATGAGTTGCCCGCACTGAACAGA
The DNA here is from genome assembly GCA_963675035.1 of Allygus modestus. Taxonomy (NCBI): domain Eukaryota; kingdom Metazoa; phylum Arthropoda; class Insecta; order Hemiptera; family Cicadellidae; genus Allygus; species Allygus modestus. The sequence continues at coordinate 134,436,303 of OY776114.1, forward strand.
AGAGCTGGTGAATAGAGTCACAATTCTAAAAATATACAGTGATAGTACAAAACACAACACCTGAGAAAAAATACAAACGTTAAAATGAGGGAGAGATAATTTGAGAAGTAACGCCCAACGGCGAAATGAAGTGGGCCGAGAATAGAGAAATAGGCCGACCGAGAGATATGACGCCAAAAACTCCACAGTCTTTTCTGTTGGTGAAGACGACGGAAGACGCTCTGTACTCGGAGGATCACGGGAGATTTTTATCCACAAATGACAGATCGCTATTTTTGCGGTTTAATCTGCCGACCAATGAAAATCAAATGGGGTCCACCTCTCTGTCCGAAAATTTAAATTCAAATCAAATAGACAAATATTTACAAATTGTAACAGAAAAAATATTTAGCAATGAATAATAAATTTGTTTACAATTAATACTAAACATACGGTGGCCTTGAATCGTCGTAGGATTCAACAAGAGATATGATAAATAAAAGTTGTTTATTTTATGGCTTAAAACTAAATTATAGTAATTACATACATGAGCATTATGAACCTCTTTAATCTGAGTTACATGGTAGGGGGAACACTTTGTGCGCAGGTCGAGTGAGAGGGCCTCGAGTAGTCTTTAGTTGTACCACACGCACAATATTGTCTTTTCCAGGAGATACACCTACGATGCGGGCTAGTGGCCAAGTGAGGGGGGGGGGTGTCGACTGGTGTACGAGGACTAGGTCTCCAACCTTTAAGTTTTCTGACGGGGAATTCCATTTTGTCCTCTGTTGTAGTGTATGGAGATATTCTAAATGCCAACGCTTCCATACACGTTGATGAAGGGCTTGCATAAGCTGCCAATGTTTTAGTCGGTTATCGGGAATGTAACTCAAGTCTGGCTCGGGAACCGCAGCGATAGGACTCCAATCAAGAAATGTCCAGGGGTCAATGCAGTAAGTTCCGTAGGATCATTAGAGAGAGGGGTCAACGGCCTAGAGTTCAGCATAGCCTCTGCCTGGGTTGCCAAAGTGGTAAATTCAGGAATAGTAAGGACGTGTTCTTCCATCACTCGGCGTAAATGGTGTTTAACACCTTTAATGGCACTTTCCCATAAGCCTCCCTGATGAGGAGCGGCGGGAGGATTACAATGAAACGTTATGCCATTTTCTGCAGTGAAAGTGTTCACTTGATTCTGGCCAGAAGAGTGAATGAGCTTGCGCAGGGCGTTGTCAGCTCCAACAAAGTTTGTGGCACAGTCACTGAAAATATTTGTGCATAAGCCACGTCTACACACAAAACGTGTGAGGGCAGCGATGAACGCATCTGAAGACAAGTCTGTAACAACTTCTACGTGAACGGCTTTAGTTGCAAAACACACGAACACACAAATGTAGACTTTGGTGTGTCGAATTGCACGGAGGTTTTGTATTTTTACGGTGAAAGGACCACCATAGTCAAAGCCGGTTTTGAGAAATGCTCTTGTGGAGGTCAATCGAGTGCTGGGCAAGTTACTCATGAGGGGGGTCTTATTTTGTGGCCTATGTTTGAAGCACGTGAGGCACTTGTAAATGCGAGATCGAACTCCGCTTCTGGCGGATAACACCCACACTTGTTGAGTGAGAAGCGATTGTGTGAGTTGTGCACCTGCGTGGAGATGTTTTGCGTGATAGTAGTCGACGAGAATATTGACTACATGGTGTCTCTTGGGCAGGATGATTGGGTGCCGAGAGTCATATTTTAGTTCTGAAGCACTTAATCTACCACCCAAACGGAGAATATCTTCCGAGTCCAATAGAGGTGTCAGACGTCTTAGGCGAGAGGAAACTGGTTTATTTTTCTTTAAGGCCGAGATGTCATCTGAAAAGCTTGAAAGCTGAACAAGTTTGAATATACGAGTACTCGCTGACTTTATTTCAGAATGTGAGAGAGGTCCTTTAAGCTTCTTTGAGTGACGAAGATTGTGTACAAATCGCAGCACGTAAGCCGTGACTGAACAAAGTTTTGTCCACGACGAGAACTTGGAGAGAAGATCCCATTCTTCTTGTTCCTCAGAGACGAGAACTTGAAGAGAAGTGTCCTTGATTTCCTCTAGTGATTCTTCTTTCAGAGGCTGAAAAGATGTGGCAGGCCAATAGTTTTGAGGCTGCTGCAGCCATTGTGTTCCGGTCCACCACAAGCTATGGTCCGGGAGTTGAGAGGGGAGCAAGCCACGTGAAGCACAATCTGCTGGGTTGTTGACTGAACTAATATGGTTCCAGCAGTTAGAAGGGACCCACTCCTGTATTTGTGCCACTCTATTGGCAACGTACGTTTTGAGCTTGTATGGTGGTGTCTGTATCCACGTCAAAGTGACAGTAGAGTCAGACCAGAGGCGTACAGAAGAGAAAGTTGTGCTTTTTGAAAATACATCAAAACAATAAGCCACTAGCTGGGCTAAGAGGTGCGCTCCACAAAGTTCCAAGCGAGGAAGAGTAACCCTTTTTAGTGGGGCTACTCGAGTTTTGGCAATTATTTGGCGTACAGTAACATCACCCTGAGGGGTTTGACTTCTAAAAAATATCACGGCCGCATAACCGCCCTCCGAGGCATCCGAAAAACCATGTAACTAGGCTATCGATTGTATACACTTGAGTAAACCGAAGGATCTTTATTTCCTTGAGTTCCTTCGTTTGAAACACGAAGGTTTGCCATTTTTGGGCGAGATCGGAGGGGAGAGAATCATCCCAGTTTAATCCTTTTGTCCAAAGGACTTGCATTAATGACTTCGCCCACATTGTGACGGGCGCAATAAATCCACATGGATGATATATTTGAGCAATTAAACTGAGCACTTTGCGCTTAGTACAAGACTCTCAAGGAAAATTTAAATGAAACATCGTTTATTGGGGACCAGTGGAGTCCTAATATTGAGAAGTGAGGATGCTCAGACTGTAAAAAGACTGAAGACTCAAGCTGATCTTTGTGAAAGGCTTGAAGTAAATACTCATAATTGGAGCACCACTTCCTGAGCTCAAAACCTCCCTTGTTCAGCAATGATATCAGCTGATTCTGAAGAGTGAGAGCTTCTTCTTCATTGTCTGCCCCGGATATTATGTCATCGACATATATTTGTGTTTTTAAGACCCGTGCCGCTTCAGGGAAGGAATTTCCCTCATCTTGAGCCAGCTGATTGAGGGTCTTAATAGCGAGAAATGGCGAACTATTTAACCAAAAGTCACCCAAGTTAGTTTATATACACACAGTTCACGAGAAGGGTCATCACGCCACACCAACAGCTGAAAAACTTGGTCATTAGCGTGGACCTTGATTTGCTTATACATCTGGTGGATGTCACAAGAAAATACCACCTTATGTGACCTAAAATGTAAAAGAATATCACAAATGTTCGTTTGTAATTTGGGCCCAGCCATCAAGAGGTCATTGAGTGAATATCCGGAGCTAGTTTTACTCCTGGCGTCGAATAGTGTACGCAATTTTGTGGTGCTACTTCCTTCTTTGAGCATGGTGAGGGAGGAAGTAGTGATGTGAAGTAGTGTCGAGGTTATCCACCTTGACCATATGATCTTGAGCTATATACTCGTTCATTCCCTGAACATACAGGTTACGAAATTCAGGCTGAGATTTGAACTTACGTTCCAGAGAATGAAAACGTTGTTCAGCGAGGTGTTGAGAGGTGCCTAGAGTTTGATGATGAGGCTTGAAAGGGAGTCTGACAACATAACGTCCGTCATGGTCCCGGTAGTGAGTGGCTTCGGAGTGTTGGTCACAAAGTTCTTTCTCCTCAGATTTCTTTGAATATGAAGGAGGTTCCTCTTGTAGCCAAAATTTCTGGAGAGACGCATGAAGTTCGACATCTGTGGTTGAGAGGAAGGAGATGGGAGTTTCTGATGAGTGAGACATTGATAGGCAAGGGGCCTCTCCTATTACTGTAAAGCCGAAGTGAGTTCCCATGACATATGGCATGTTGGGACCCAGTGAGTGGTTCTCATGAGTGAGTATGCGAGGGAAAAGAGCGCCTCATAAGAGGATATCAATCGCTCCAGGCAAATGGAAGGTGGGGTCGGCCAAAGTATATGGTTTTACCCGCTGAACCACTTCCATAGAGATACGAGCTCGAGGTAATTCAACCGAGATTTTTTCCAAAATATGGAAAGAGTGTTGCGTGACAATCGAGCGACCACTGAGAGAAGATAGATTGAGTTGAGTGAAACTATGTGTTCGAGAGGGCGTTTGAGATATGCCTGATGTAAAGTGAGTTAATTTTTGTCGTGGGGCATTGAGAAGTTGTGCAGCTCGCTCACTAATAAAGTCACACATTGACCAGCTGTCCAGTAATGCTCGGAAGACATGAGTATAGGCATTCGGAGCAGACAATTGGACTAATACAGTCCCAAGTAGCACAGTAGTAGTTGGCTTCAAATTGAGAGGGGAAACCTGCTGAGCGGAAGCAGATACGAGATTATTTTCATTGCTATCTGAGTTATTTTGGACACTACGAGAAGTGTCTTTAGTAAGAGGTGTCTCTTTTTCAAAATGGAGTAGTGTATGGTGGCGCTTATGGCATTTTAAACAAGTCGCCTTTGACGCACATTGCTTCAGAGAGTGGTTTCCAAGGCAAGAAATGCATCTTTGTTTATTTTTGACGATTGCATGTCTTTCATGAGGGGATTTGTCCTGGAACCGTGGACATGAGTACACCTTATGACCTGGTTTGTCACATGCAAAACATACGTAGCCAGTGGTATTTTTATGAGAATCAGAGCCATGAGAAGGATGAGAAGTGGCAACCATCGAAACATTCAAGGTGCTGAAATGTACCTTTTTTGCAGGCTTTTGTTTTACCTGTTGGTGAGAAGTGCTAAAATTAGAGTTAGAGTGTGAGGGGAGATTGTGAAGATTAGCATCTTCAACGTGAGCGCACTCTTCATTAAGAAATTTCACAACTATCTGAACATCGGGCAATGAATGAGGAGTAGTATCCCTTTGATCATCATGAGTTGACCGGTAGCTCTCTAAACGCTTCCATAATTCATAAATCAATTTTTCGCAACAACAGTGCGGACAAAATCGGGTTATTGTTAGTGATTTCACACTGAAGAGCCTTCAAAGCCTGAGTATTTTCATAAAGAGTGTTTATGAACGAGCGCATATGTTTTGGTGACGAGGCAGAAATAGGCGACAAGTCCAAGACTTGATTTAAATGAAGAGTGATAAAGACGTCTTGGGGAGTGATAACGATCTTTGAGTAGTTCATAGGCCACAACATAATTGGACGCTGAGAGCGAGAGAGACCTAATTAGGTTTAGGGGTTCACCAGATAATACGCTTAGTAAATACTGGAATTTTGCAACATTTGACAAACTGGCATTTTTATGTATAGTGGTGTCAAATAAATTATAAAATGACACCCATTGGAGAGGATCACCAGAGAAGCTCGTAAGTTCTAATTTGGGCAATCTCACACCAGAGAATTGTTGAAAGGCCGTAGGGCCCTGATGACCCGAATGAATAGATGAAGGGGTTGAGGGTTCTTCCGTAGGCAAGAGTGATTCAATTTTACTTGTTATCTCAGTATACAAATCGCTGATTGTATCCTGGTCCTTAGATAAAAGGTCATTGCTCGCTTCTTCGACAGAGACACTTTCGAGTACACGTTGCAAGACTTTTTCAAATTCAGATCGGTTATTAGCGGCCTCTTTGTCAAAGTGGCAAGATTTCGTTGTTGTACAAGAGTCAAAGGTTCTGTGACTTTAATTAAAGCTTCGACAGATTCATTGATTTTTGTCAACCTATTTTTAATTAACTCAGTGAACGTTGATAAGTACTAAATTTTATATCGGTTTCTTTACCCATGATGAATTAAAATTATAATACAGTGAGACAGTAACACTATATAAGAGACAAAAGCTAGCATACGTAATAATGTTTATAATGTAAGAGATAAAAACGCGAGACCAATATTCTTTATATACAACTGAGAAATATAAACAAAATTATGTTGAAAAGTATATGTTTTACAAGTCTGATATTATGCCTATGAGTTTACAAAATACAATTGAATTATATAATTAAAAAATGCTATCAATACAAAAGCAAACGTTATTTTAATTATTCAATTAAATACAGTAATGAGCAAAATAGTTTCGGACAGAGAGAGAATATACAAAGGATGGAGTGCCGCGACAATCGATCATTTGATCTATTCAACTTGGATATATTTTGAGCTCCCATCAGGTGAGCGACAGAGAGGGCAGCGGGCTGTGACGTCAGCCGTAGTATGAGTACGCGTAACGTAACCGCAAGAGTGGTGAGGCATGAGGAAATCACGCGAGATGACGTATTTCTGTCATATCCCCCTCCTACCCAAGGACGCTACCATCTTGAGGGGAGGACGCAAAACAGACGCTACCACCACGAGGAATATTTGCGCCAAATACCACGAGGTAAAAATGGCGGATTTTTGCACAATGCTCACAAAATTATATTTTCAAAATCCACAGGACGTTTCAATAAATCCGGCTCGAAGGACCAAATGTTGAGGCGAGGGAGATTTTTCCGCATTCAAAATTAATTTAAGTTTAATGCAAAATTAATGTTCTTGCTTCGTGGACTGCATGAATGAGAGGGGATGGATTTATTTACCGCCTGATTGAAAAATCTGGTTATTAGTTCACAAACAATAATATAATAAATATAGCACTTTTCACACAATATGGATATTGTCACTCACCCATGGAGATTAATGGTCGGTTTGAATCGGTAGCGGCAGCGGCGTCGCATCACCACCATCACCATAGGAGGCCGTTGCTGGCTAGCAGGTCAGCACTGAGGTCCACTAGATTTCTGGAGACTAATTGGGAGTTAGTGATCACTGCACTGAGTTTTTGAGGACGAAAGCGCTCTTGAAAATACGCGGATGCCGGCTTAACGCAACGCAACGAGAGTTTGTCCAAATGTGGCCACTTTACCGCGAACACGAGTTGCCCGCACTGAACAGAAGAGCTGGTGAATAGAGTCACAATTCTAAAAATATACAGTGATAGTATAAAACACAACATCTGAGAAAAAATACAAACGTTAAAATGAGGGAGAGATAATTTGAGAAGTAACGCCCAACGGCGAAATGAAGTGGGCCGAGAATAGAGAAATAGGCCGACCGAGAGATATGACGCCAAAAACTCCACTGTCTTTTCTGTTGGTGAAGACGACGGAAGACGCTCTGTACTCGGAGGATCACGAGAGATTTTTATCCACAAATGACAGATCGCTATTTTTGCGGTTTAATATGCCGACCAATGAAAATCAAATGGGGTCCACCTCTCTGTCCGAAAATTTAAATTCAAATCAAATAGACAAGTATTTACAAATTGTAACAGAAAAAATATTTAGAAATGAATAATAAATTTGTTTACAATTAATACTAAACAACATGTATTTATATATATGTTTTATAGCTTGGTTTTCAAACTATAGTATAATCAAAAGAGCTTATTACTAAACAATACTAATGTTAAAAAATATAGCGTTTTTCTTAATTCTTATTAAAGCTTAACCCGAACTGACCAACATTTGTCCTATCAGTCTTTGTCTCAAGGGTTTGCAAGGTTTACCGTCAATCGATCTTTTGATATGTCAATCAATGTGCTGGACCTTTTAAAGCTTTTAGGGGCCGACGATACGTACACTAGATGTACAAATGTACCCAATAATTGTTGTATTTGTATGTTTTACCTGTGAGAAATATTATCGGAGGTACTTGACTTATCTGAAAATATGAAGCTATGCATTCAGGAATGTATATTAAAATATGTTCAGGACAATAAAGCGCATACTTAAATAAATAAATTGTTTAGATCACCGAGAGCATTATTTTTAAAAAGAAACGGAAGTATATCTGAGTCATACAAATGTTTTAATGATTTAACAATGTTAGCTGTTGGACGATTTTTTGACTTACAAGGATATGGGGGAAGATCAGCCTTAATCTCTGTCTCCAGCCAAACCACGTAATTTTGAACGAAATTAATGTACATTCTTGTTTAAAAAAATACACGATATAGACATGAGTCCAGACCAATTTTATTGGTGCGTCGATGCGTAACTGAAGAAAAACTTATTTAAATTTTGTCGAAACATTAGCACCTTCATTTACTATTTATAAAACACAGTCAAAATCTTTTTACGAAACGAGCAATGAGTTGCATCCATTTAATGCTTTTAAAACCTAATAGGTTGTTTTATAAATATTGTACCAAACTTGCTACACTATATTTAAATTAATCCTTTTTTCTATACATATTCTATTTCAAATATTTAATAAACTTTTTCAAAGTCCAATTTACTAGTTTAAAAAATGATATTTTAACTAAACAGGTTATCTGTTGAACAGTCATCCTATATACTATAACAACAAATTAAAAACCTTCCGGAAGAACTTGTGAGACTTCCACTAGACCGATGTACACGGAGGTGGTGTGTAAAAAAAGGAAATAACCCCTATATTTGCACATTTTACCTTGAATGTTGGTATCTGGTCGATAACGATTTAAAATCGAGATTTAAAGTTTTCTTATGGCAATTCAACATGGTGTGAAATTTAAACTTTGCACCTTCGTCCGTAAAAACGTGTGAGACTTCCACTAGACCGTTTTACATGGGAGCGCAGAATTGGAACAGTAAGAGCGCAGAATTGGAACAGTAAGAACCTCCCACAGCGCTGTCCTCGCGCAGTAAACATGTTTGGCGGGGAACTGGCACTATCCCCCCACCCCGCAGCCGCGAGTAATACACCAGGGAGCCACGCCCTCGTTCCCTTCTTATGCAGGGGTGAAGTATTTCAATATACTTCCTCCTTCATTGAAAACTCTAGACCATAAGAAGTTAAAGACCATCCAGTCTGGAATCATGGTTGTTGGATAGGCCTTTCAACAGGGTAAACGACTTCTTGGAGTGGAAATGATTAACACAAGATAGACTTATGAAGCCAAAGAGATTTATTTTTATTTTACATTTTATTATATTACGCCATTTTCAATCTCAATTGATTGTACGAATAGATCTTTCTGAATCTGTAGTTGTAAGTAATCAGCTGATTAAATAAAATAGCTCCATTGAGTTATCTGATTGCAAGGGAATTTGACACATTGTCGTAATACGCCATTTTATGTTAAGCAAATTATTTATTCCGTCCTTTTTCTTATTTAATTTGAAAATGAAAAATATTTTAGAGTTACGAAGAGAAGTCGTAAGTAGAATTGTGATAGTTTATAAAATCTACAAATATTTCATTGTTGGTGAATTTTCCCGTAGTGATCCACATAATTCTCAGCCTTAATATTGCATCCGTTGAATTTCGACGGGCACCAACTAGTAGTTACTTAAAAACCGTACGTATCATTACTAAAAAGAAGCACTGTGTGTAATACAAAATTCAGTAGATGCATAAAATTTAGCGAATTTCCCGTATAGAGAAGTAGCTATTACCGTAGGTCTCATGGTAAGACTTAAATCCGAGACCGTGACAAATATTTGTTTTGAGGTCCCCAGATGCCAAAAACACTATTCGTTCAAATATATAGATATGTATATATATATATGTGTGTGTGTGTGTGTCCGTGAATGCGATAACTTAATTAAAAAACGTCCAATTTCAATGAAATTTGGCTCAAATGTGTAAAGTGACATTCATGACTTAAGTTCGAAAACCAGAAAAATCTGATCATGGGAAGGGGGGTTTATGGAGGTTTTAAATTTTCCAAAAATCAGTTTTTGTTTGCATTTTTCACCCTAAAATTAAAAAAAAACTCGATTTGTTTTTGACCATTTTATAGAGTTAAAAAAACAATTAATATTGTACTTTAGCGAATTTCCCCTATAGGGAAGAAGCTATTACCGTAGTCGGCATGGTAAGAACTAGGGCCGGGACCATGATAACTTTTCGTTTTGAGGTCCCCAGACCCCAAAAACAAGGTTCGTTCAAAACTGTATGTGTATATATATATATATATATATATGGGTGAGTCAGACCACCCGTCCAGCATGTATAACGAGAGAACGGTTTGATCTAAAATCGTCAAACACAATTCTTTCCCACTAAATCGCATATGGGCTATCTATTAAAAATATTTTCATCAAAATCTATGTACAGAATGTTCCAAAACTGAAGGTCACGGGTTCGAATTTCAAAATTTTCTAATGTAAACATAGGGAATATTATACATCGTTTTAAAGGTATTGTTAAAATAAACACTTTGGCGAAAACATAATTCACTTATCAATATTCGTTTTAAAATGGCAGACATTTTTGTGTAAAATATTGACATTTACGGAATACTCTGTATTTTCTAAACCACTACTCGTATCTTTTATCCAACTTAAATTTCTTACTCACGGTAAACTCAGCTTTACTCTGGTATGCTACATGACAGGCTTTTTTGAGAAAATCTATATTTCAAAAAATTATTTATTTTTAAAATACCTAAATGCCCAAAATTCAAAAAAGTCAAATTGTAGCGTATGTCAAAAAGCGACCCATTTGAAAGGTTTTGTAAATCCTAGCAACTTTCTAATTTACACCAACCTTGTATCTCTGTTCGTTTTTCTGCAATGAGCAAAAAACATTATTTTTCCCTATGAAATGCATATTAATTGTACATAAGACAAAATGAATATGGACACAGAATACATGCAAGTGTTATGCAAATTAACATGCATTTCATATGAAAAAACAATGCTTTTTGCTCATTGCAGAAAAACGAACAGAGATACAAGGTTGGTGTAAATTAGAAAGTTGCTAGGATTTACAAGACCTTTCAAATGGGTCGCTTTTTGACATACGCTACAATTTGACTTTTTTGAATTTTGGGCATTTAGGTATTTTCAAAATAAATAATTTTTTGAATTATAGATTTTCTCAAAAAAGCCTGTCATGTAGCATACCAGAGTAAAGCTGAGTTTACCGTGAGTAAGAAATTTAAGTCGGATAAAAGATACGAGTAGTGATTTTGAAAATACAGAGTATTCCGTAAATGTCAATATTTTACACAAAAATGGCCGCCATTTTGAAACGAATAAAGATAAGTGAATTCTATTTTCGCTGAAATGTTTATTTTAACGAGACCTTTAAAATTATGTATAATATTTCCTATATTTACATAAGAAAATTTAGAGATTTGAACCCGTGACCTTCGAACCTTCGAACGCGTGACCGTTTTGGAACATTCTGTACATAGATTTTGATGAAAATATTTTTAATAAATAACCCATAAGCGATTTAGTGGGAAAGAATTGTGTTTGACGATTTTAGATCAAACCGTTCTCCCGTTATACATGCTGGACGGGTGGTCTGACTCACCCTGTATATATATATATATATATATATATATATATATATATATATATATATATATCGTGGTTCGTAGCCACGATAACTCTCGTAAAAATTACCTGATTTTGATGAAATTTGGTATAAACGTGTAAAGCAACATTTATGACTTAAGTTCGAAAACCAGCCAGATCGCTCTATCCGAAGGGGTATTTTGGGAGGGTTTTTTACCCCAATAATGGTTTTTTTGAATTTCATACATATAATTTTTGAACAAGTCAAATTTTAGTTTTTACCATTGGATTCAGCTTAAAAGAACACACAATTTGGTATTTTGATCATTCCTCTACGTCAATTGGTTACCGAGATATTGAAAGTGCTAAACACAGTACGTTGTCTAATGTTATTCTTATGGAGGAAAAGAGAAATTTTATGCCTCGCTTATTTATGAATGTATATTGACGAAACTTGGTATAAGGCTTCATATGGTTGTGGTTTATTGATATTTGCTCAAAAAAACAATTTTTTGCGAAAGGCTCCCGTAGCAGAAAACCTGCGTACTCAGCCCCATATTATTCTTATGGAGAATAATTAAATGCTATGTCTCCCTTAATTATGAACATATATGAATAACAACTGGCATACGACTTAACCTTACTGAGATATATTGATATTACCATAAAAAAATATTTTTTGTGCTCCTTGTTGCAGCAAACCTGCGTACTCAGCCCCAATGTTATTCTTATCGGGAGAATAATTAAAATTGTATATACCACTTATTTGTACCGCTATATTTTTATGAAACTTGGTAAGTGGCTTTATGTAGTCTTAAGACATTTATATCTCCATTGGAAATTCGCCGAGTATGCAGGTTTGCTGCGACGGGGGTATTTTATTATTAACCTAGGTGAAGTGGTTGCGGGGATAATCCAAAAAACCTACTTATAAAATCTCCCATGCTAATCTTATGGGAAAAACTTTTTTGGCATTTCCTCAGTTCATTTTAATGTAAACTTCAAATTTGCTTTTACCAATCAGTTCATATCTAAAAAAAATTGTTGGTGATTAGATTGTGATTCTACGCCCAACCGTTACAGAGATATTCAAATTGCTAAACACAGTACGTTGCCCAATGTTTTCCTTATGGAGAATAAATACAATTTTATATCTCGAGTATTTATGAATGTATATTGATAAAACTTCTTGTGTGGCTTCACGTAGTACTGGTAAATTGATATTTGCACAAAAAAATATTTTTTCGTTGATTATCCCCGTAGCAAGAAACCTGCATACTCAGCCCTCATGTTATACTTATGGACAATAAGTAAAGTTTTATATATACCTTAATTATGATGATAAATTAATGAAACTTGGTATGCAGCTTAAACTGTTTAAGTTATGTTGATAATTGCATAAAAACATAAATGTTGTGTTCCTTGTTGCAGCAAAACCTCTGTACTCAGCCCTAATGTTATTCTTATGGAGAACGAATAAAATCCTATGGATCACTTATTTATTCATGTATTTTTATGAAAATTGGTAAGTGGTTTTATGTGGTAGTGAGAAACATATGCATGCATTGGAAATTCGCTGAGTATGCAGGTTTACTGCGAATACCAATACCCACGGTAATTGAAAGCTGTCTTCGTGTTAGCATTATTGTTTACATATAAAACATGCTGACCAAGTTGTTATATCTGCTATGTGTCCTTATCAATTCAGTGTAGAGTCGAGAAATGTGATAGAAAATTAAGTACATTGATCTACTGCATTATTTACTTTAACTTTGTAATACCGACTAATAAAATCCACAATAACTATTAAACGAAAACCTCGTAATATTAGAAAATATTACTCACTCAAAAACAAAGTTATATGTGCTACAAAATGTTTAATAAAGTTCACAATTTATCCATCCGTAATGTAAAGTTCTCACGAGTAACTGGACATATTCAGTTTGCTGTAGCAAACAGTTTGTTTTTACGCACCAAGAAAAACACTTTTAACAACGATTGGTGTAATCTAAGTATTAATTTTACTGAAATTCGTCTTAAATGTATAAAATATTTTATATAACATTTTTATATCTTGCTTTCATCTAGTGCTTTATTTTAATTGTAACCAACATATTGGGGGGTTTATACTTAATTTCGTTGTATACTTTACTTTCTCCCTAGAATTTAGTGAAAATATACTTATTTAATAATTTGACTTATCTGTAAAAATAATCATTCTGGTGCTCCCTGTGAGCCCTAAAAAGTTACTTTTTTTAGGGTCCAGTACTGTACAGTAGCCAATGAAGTTAAAAAGGCTTTAAAAAGAAATAGTAAATTCAATATTACATTCTCAAATCAAAATGGTTGATTTCCTTCAATACAGTTTTAAGGTACATACAAAGAAATATAGTGAAATAAAAAGTCCTACATAGGTCAAAGGCCCGTGCGTATAACTGAGTCTTGTTATACTGCGTAGAGCGTACCCACTTCACATAAAATAAATAGTCAATATGTAAAAACCATACAATATATTGAAGGTAGCAAAAAATAAGGGAAAATATGATTTAACAAAGGAAATATTCTACAAAATCTTAACTAAACAATCATATATAAAAATAAAACAATTTTAATGGCAAAAAAGTTGATAAAAACCAACAGCACGGACAGTTAAAAGTTGTACATTTTAAAACTAAGTTGAACAATGCTAGTAATAAAATTGCTTGAACTACTTTTCTGAAAATAATTTAGCAATGTCAGTATTAATTTTTTAAATAAAGCTAAAAGCAAAGGCTTGACTTTAGTATGCGTGGTCGTTGGATGTCAAAGTGTCAGTCATGTAGTATCGTAAACAGAAGTCAGTAGTTATTCAGAGGCGTCTATACCTATCTCCAAGAGCCAGTCGGACAATCGTCTTTTGTACACACTCCTTAACACCCGCAGGTATTTGGTGGAACATTCCGATACAAAATATTGGCTGGATAAAAAGAATCTGTTTTATTTACAGTTGTTATAATTCTGGTTACCTGAATGCCAATATATTGCGCGTTCTTGTTGCGAAAGGGTGATGTATTGGAGTGATAATTAACTCAGAATTTGAATGCATATAGACTAAAATAGATTTAATAAAACGTTGTTTAATATAAAGTAAACCAGTTTCCTGAAAAAGCAATCCGGATGATACTGTTTGGGTTTTTTAACGCCGGCTTTAATGATACACTTTTGAATTCGACAAAGGTTCGACGGTTGATTCAAAAGTTTCTCCCCACACTATTAATCCATAATTGAGTGAAGACTGAACATACGCATAATAAACAACCTTGATTTGTTTTTTCATATAAAATTTGATTAACTTATGCAAAATAAATATCATTTTTCTATGTTTGGATTTAAGTAATTCTATATCACAAGTAAAACAGGTCGGATCCCCGCAAGTGTGCACCCTCACGGCCAGGTCCGCGGGTGGCTCGGCTCCTCGACGTAATGGCATGGGCAAATACTTTGTTTTACTTATGTTCATTGTCAGTATATTTTGATCGAACCATTTTTTTAGTAAAGAAACATCGTTTGTTGCTGTCATAAATACTTCTTGCCAATTATTGCCAGTGAAATGAATCGTCGTGTCGTCTGCATACAAATAGAGCTTACCTTTGATACTAACTTTATCTAAATTGTTTATGTTAATTTAAAATAGCAAAGGAGCAAGCGTACTTCCTTGAACCACCCCATAACCATAGTACTTAATGTCACTTTTTTATAAGAATATTACCCATTTGACAACGTCCACTTAGGAAAATTGCTCTTGAACAATTTGAGGGTTCTCCACCAACAATAAATTAAAATATTTACATGGCAATCCCAAAGACAGCATTTTAAATGATAATAAAAGTGGAATATACCAAATAAACTGTAATCAATGTTAAACGGTATATATAGGACAAACAATAAGATCAATTAAGACAAGATTCAACGAACACAAAGCCCACTTTAAGCATGAGAATGTAGAAAAATATGCTATTGCAAAACATGCCAATGATCAAAATCGACATTTTAATAATTTTGTAATTAATTAAGGAAGTTAGAAACCCAGATCAGTTGCTTTTGAGACATTATTTATAAAGAAATTTAAAAATGTAGTTGCGAACAATCTGGAACTACTCAAAATTCTCCACTTATCTAAACCCTGATCTGTCAGCGGTACTTAATTTTGCATATTTAAATAACCTGTTAAATGTGTAACCTTAAATTCATTTAGTTGTTCGAGAACCTGACGATGATTAATTTGTAATTGAAAGGCCTCCTTAAAATAAATTCAAATTTTATTGATTAATGTATGTAATAATTTAAAAGTGTTCTATTGCTAAATCGACCAATATTTTCACATACAAGATAATGAGAAACATCAAATATAACAGAATCATTAGTTTGGCACGATGGTGTGCTACAAAATTGTGCCAAATGCACTTTGCACCGGATAAAGTGTAATGCTTGTTTGTGGATCCGCTAATAAAGCTACTTATGCAACGTGAGCCAGACACATTTAACTTTGAGTTAAGTGGCAAAACTAAGCCTACAATTTAGTTTCTTGGCAGAAACCCAGACGTTCCGTATAATGTTATGCACTCCTATCTGTTGGAGCTTACATCATACTCGATAGAGTACCTTTTAAAGTATACTGGCTTATTATGTGGCTTTTCATCTGTCTTTTCGTAATGCCTATAAATTCTGTCGATTAGCATTTGCTTTAAATTGATTGTTTGAATTTAAATAACTTTAACTGATTTTGTACGCAATCGTGAATAATGATTGCTGTATTATTCTTTGTTTTAATATTAAAGATTTGTATTAGTATTGTTTTATGTTTAACAAAACTAACGTCGAGTTTGATATCATTTAGTTTAAAACTACAAAACTTTTTATTGCAAATAGATGATGATTTACCAATATGGTTAGTACTGAACAAATACTATCTTGTTCATTAACATAAAGTTATTTTCATTCTAAATAAAGATATGTTTAAACGTTAATTTATAGCAAATCTAAAATAGGAAATTGGTATTACAAATTATTAGTTATGTGTTGACATATCCGGTCTGCAGCTTGCACTTATAGTTAGTAATGTATGCGTGGATAGGGACTTGACGTATGGGGTAGAGAACCTCAAGTTTTAGGAATACTAGATTGTGTGTTAAATTAGAAGCAATGCGTCTTGCTTATAAACAAGATAACTGCTCCTCCGTAATAGCGAAACGAATAGATAGATGGGAGCCTTTGATGAAATCGCTGTTAATATAAGAAATTCACCAACTAATATTAGTCCTACAGGATCATATTTGCTACTTAAAAGGTGCTGCAGCTGGTGGTTAAAGTTACAAAGAGAAAATCTTGGTAGATGTAGGGAAGATTACGCAGGTATATTTTTAGACGATGAGCGAAAAAACATTTGATAACATATTTTTTATACTGAAAGCACAATATACATTGAGATGTAAAAGGCCACGGCTAATGTCATAAACTCTAATACATTGAAAATTTTAAAACAATAGTATTACAAATTAAAACTAATACTATTGACAATTTTAAACTTTTTAGTAATTTTAATCATTTTAATCAATTTTTGTTTCCGATATATCACTGTAAAAGTTGTGTATAGTTTTAAAAATTTGGCAAATAATTATAAATTTTAAAAGTAAAATAACTATTCAAAAATGTATATTCAAATTTAAATTAAAAAAACCGTCAAACAACTCCCACAAAAATCTATATCAAACTAAAATCAATAGCTGCTATAACAACATGGACATGAAAGTCTAGATACACTAGACCAGAGTTGCATCAGCACACAGTGACATGGCAACGGCATTTTGTTAATGAGATTGTAGCGTGTCCACTAAAATACAAGCTTAGCCCATTTTGGAGCAAACTATTAAACAAATGGTATGTTTAGGTAATCAAGTTCAATAATTTTAGAATTAAAATATCACAATATTTTACGTAAAACGTAATATGAGTGTGTATGGAGAGCCTAGACTTTTGTATCATATGTTAAAACTGTGTTTATTTTTTGTTTTAATCTGTTTACACTCGACATAAAATATTCACTAGTTAAAGATTTAAAAGATTTATTATGTATATTTTTTTATTTATTTAAATATTGTTTTAATTGAGTTTTATACCTTATAGTATGCATTAATTCTAAATTTAAAATTAATTCCTTAGAAACAACTTTGGACAGTAACCTTCTAAGGGGGTCAGTGCGCCCTATCCTCCTTAATATTAACTTATGTTATTTTTCTCAGAAACCAATAAACATGGCTCACTTCAGTTTTCTTTTGTTTGTTTACATGGAAGATCAGAACTTTGTACATGATGGAGTTTGAAAAATACTGAATAGTTTTAGGCAACTTTCGAGTTTTACTTGATAAAATAATTGTCTTAAAAGTTGTTTTATAAAAAACATTTTTTTCTACTTTTGGATTCCAATTATGTATCTAATATATACAGGGCGTCCCGGAACTCTCTGGAACATTTCATGAAAAATTTTTCCTTAGGTCGAGACAAACATATTTCATAACATAAACATGGGACTAGTTTTCCGTCTGTCAGTCTATATGTGTTCTTTACTTAATGCGTTATATCTTAAGAACATCTGAATAAATCGTCTTAAAAATTGGCACATGTATTACATCTAATAAGGCCAATTTTTTCATGAAATATCAAGTTTATAATTTATATAATTTCAAAATGGTGGCCATTTTTGTTTCTCAAAGCTAACAATATTGTAAACAGTTGTTTATTTATTTATGTAACAAGTTGTAAAGTAAATATTACGTGTAAAGATGTTTTAACGCAGTTCCTGGTAGCAAAAACTTGCGCCAAAAGAGCAAATGCTTTTTACATTAAATTTAAGAACCCGGTAGACCTACCTCGTCAAGAGAGGTAAACGTGTTATGCAATCAAGCGACAGTCACGTGGCTTATCACGTGTCTTCAGTCCATCAAGCTTTACTTTTGTTTGTGTCATCAAGTTAACTAGGGAAAAATCAAAGCTATAATAAACGTTCGATATAAAGATATTAAATGTTACGGGCTAGTAAAACTCTGATTCAGTTCACAACCATAACACAGGGGCGTCTTGTATGGCCATGTACGAGTTTGTCCTCTGGCACCATCTATGGAGAAATTCGGAAGTACTAGTTGCTATAATACATCTTATTAAAGTTGTATAGAACGCAAGAGTTATTATTTCAATGCTTAATGTTGACGCTAGCCTTTAGGCTAGCGAGGTGTTCGTGAAGAAGGCACTTGGAAGAATATACCGGATAAAATAAATAAACTACGTTCCACAACACTACAAAATATACTTACACTTATACTGTACTACATACAAGACGGTGAATCAAGAAAACACGGGTTAAACAAAGAAAATACAGTAAATATACAAAAAGGTCGGTATAAGGCGAACCATCTTTGTACCATATTTTTATATTTACCGTCTTGCATGTAAGTACAGTATAAGTTTAAAAATGTTTTGTAGTGTTGTGAGACGTTCTTGATGGCTCCATTTATAGGGTTTTAATTTTATTTCCTCATCAATTCTTCGTGTTTTATTGTTACTAACCAATGTTTATGAACGATTATTTAGAAGCTGTTATTTATAAATACTTTGAGTTTACTTGCTAAAGCGTTTGTTAAATTTTATGTCTTCAAACATTTAATAAAATTTCGTATGGAAAATGTATTGGTTTAAAACTCAAATGAATCTCTGTAAGTTGTGTCCTAATCTAGTTTTGAAACGGTTTAAATAGTTTCATCATTAACAGCAAGTCCACCTCTGTTTGAGTCCTACATTTTATGACCCAACCCTCTCAGCCAACACGCTCCTCCTCGACTCCTGACCAAACAACTTCCTGCCTCCTCCTCACGACACGCGATATTGTGATCTCTGGAGGGCCTCACGTTACTTTTATAGTTACCTCACTTTAAGATTCTCAAAACAGAAACAGGGTGGTTGAGTTTTAGTTCAATCTGAAAATAGTTACGTACAAGGTTACTTGTTAGAATAAGTTAATATTTAATGTTCCTTTGTAATATGTTACATAACACATTATAGCTTATATTAACAAATTAACTAGTTCTACTGTAGTGAAAAAAACTTTTTTTTGTTAATTTAGATATAAAACTGTAAGTTTATGATATTTTAGGATTTTTTCTACGAATTTTTATTTTATCTAGCTGCCTATCTTGTGCGGCCTTTTCCACATTAACTAACACGCGATGTTTACAAACGGTCCTGGCTTTATGGATCGAACGATTATTTCTGTGTATGGTTTACCCAAATTGTGTGATATTGTAAAAAGTTAAAACAAACGTAAAATGTTTGTGTCAAAAATCTAGTAGACTTTTATTTTTAATAAAAATAATATTTTTATTAAAAAAATCGAAGATTTGGCTTCAACACTCTCTTATACTCTGAGTTCCACTTCTACTTAAAAAAAATATTATTAAAGTTTGTCGAGCGGTTGGCTTAAACAGTTTATTAAATAGGATGAGTAAATAATAGGAATAGGATATAATAGTAATAGGATATAATAGATATAATAGTAATAGGATGAGTTAAATAGGATGAGTATTTTACAACTTTACTTCTAGGGCCAGAAAAAATGTAATATCCCTGTCAGTACTCAGAAGTAACATTTTTTAAAGAAAATCATGATTTTTAGTTTTGTTTTACTGTTTACATTAAACAAGAGCAGATTAATGTAAATAAGAAGATCTCTAAGTAAAACTAACATAAGATAAATAGTTTTCAAGACGATGCGATGTTTTCTTTATAATCATATATACACCATAGTTTTATAACCGGATTACCTGTATACTAATTCTACAATTTAATTGAGCTTTTAAGTCCAAAGATGGCTAAAGATTTTTTATAACTACATTTGTAAAATAAATGTCTCAAACTCTCAGGTAACTAACTTCGGCTGAGAAAATATTGGCTAAGAGTCGATTTTAATTCAAAACAATTTAGATATGGATCACAAATAGTGAGATCTGAAACCTCGTCCAGTTGCCATTTTCCAACTCTGAACACTCTGATGGGGCAGGGCAACAACAATAATAGATCTGTTGAGCCGAGTAACTTCATAATGGCAACAAGGAAACAGTAATACAAAATACGGTTGAGTTTCTTTGTTAAATCAGTTGAACTAATTGATACACGTCCATTATAGTCTAAGCTATTTTGCTAGATTTTATTTATTGACGGGTTATTTTTGTTTTGTTTAAAGACTAGTTCTCTTAAAGAGAATTACATGTAGGTGTATTTTAAGTTATTCTTATTAAACGATTATTAGCAAATCAAAATTTTAGAGTGTTTACTTCCGCCTCCTTTTTGGTTATGCTTCCATACTGTGAGCCCGCACCACTCGTTTCCAGTCCCAGCTGAACATCCGTCAGAAACAGAAGCGTGATCCCATGGAGGCGGAGCGAGTGGGACCAACATCCCTACCTAAAATTTACATAACGTGGATGGGATCAACAAACAAACCACTGTTGAGAGGCACAAACCAATTTTATTTCCCAAACAATCAATCAGAAAATGATCTCTGCCCAGGCCACAAGAATTATTCACAAAAGGGTCTTTCTCCATGGTTCACAAAATTTCATAAGAACGTATCAACTCAACATATTATCCATACAGACATCTCAATTCATATCAATCACCCTTTTGCAAAAAAATTAAGAAATGTTGGCCAACAATCAAAATATAAACATGCATCAATCATTAACAATATCAATAAGACCCGCGAAATAAATAAATAGAAACTGACCGACATAAAATAGCAAATACAATTATATAAATATTTAAACAAAATTACAAGGTATTTCAACTTTAAAGACGCTTTCAAACAAATTGTTAGCGGGAGATCAACCATAATGGGATTATTTTAATATTTCATAAGAAAAAAAACAGGCAAATTTTATTATGCTTCAAGGACCTTGAACAAGTGGCAAAGCTGATTCAGGTTGTTCAGTGAGCTTGGTACACCTTGTCTTTTAGTAAGAAAGAAAAATGTCAAGTTAAGATAAACTGATGAATGCCACATTCAATATATTTAAATGAATTTAAATTATTATCAACAACTAACATGGACAACCAGGCAAGGCCACTTAAATAAACATCTGCTTTGAACTAAATAACAGAATAAACTATTAATGCTCAAGAAAATTCAATTCCCAGAAAAAAGACAGGGACTTGCGATTCCAGTGGGCAGCAAGGTACGAGCAGGAGTCTCAGGTGTCAGCTGGTGGCCTTAGGCAAGGCCGGGCAAGGTGGGGTGGACCAGGGAGGGCGGCTCGGCGCTCCTCCGGGAAACCAGAGGGGAGGGCGTCAGTCTTTCCACACTCCATCAGTCCTCCTTGCACCATGGGGAAATTTTACATTCGGACTGGGACCCTACCACCACAAAACCCAACCAAGTAATGAAGTGCCCAAAATTGCAATATGCCCATTGCTCACCCAGAATTCCCCTTTCTACCCTACTACAGCTTTTTTAAATAAAAAAAAAATAAATGGTTCAACAATTTTAAAATACTTCCTGGCAGCATAATTAATAATAATGTTCAAGAAAACATTGAATTTAACTCGCTTAAATTACAATTATATCACCTAGGCCTTACCACCAAGAGGAAAGAAATTTTTGCAAGCTTTAACGGCCAAAAGTCATTAACAAGAGAACACAAAAATATTTCTAATCAATGAGATGAGGATCAATTAATTATATCTAGGAAAACACATAAACTTCGGCTCTAGGCCCAATAATAATAACTCAGGATTAGAAAAAATGTCTTTGCCGGTTTGCCCCTTAACAGCGGTGTATTTTACTACAACAGAATTCATGGTTCATTCTTGCACAGTTCATTCTATGTCAGCTTCAATAAGAAGGCTGATAGTCTAACAAAGAAATTACTAAATTGGGTGTAACTCCGTGCAAGGACAAACTGAGGGCAAGTGATTTTCATGTCCCAGAACAGAATCAGGTATAATGTAAATTTCAGTGGAACTTGCTCATTTGATGTAGTCGTCCAGCGTAACTCACACTGTCGGCATCACAGCACACTTAATTTGACAAAACTTTAACATTGAAACAGGTAACTGACATGCAAATTTTACAACAAAGAAACACTTACACAGGAACAACGATGTTGAGTCTTCGAGATACACGGCTCCTCTGACGTTAGCCGTTGACAGATGAGACCATGCGACATGTGGCCGGAAAGGGGGCCACGTGACCTCTTCGAACGGACCACCGCAGGGAGCCAGTAGTGGGGGTTTGCCGGTGCTGGCTCACTTGATTAATTGCTTCCGGAAGCGCTGCGTCATTAAATACGTCATCTGAGGCTGAGCCAGTGACGTAGGCGGTTTTGTGACGTAATGAGTGAAAGGTTCAAGTTCAAGGTCACGGGGAGGTAATTTTAAAAAAGTACTACCTCGCACGCGTAAAATCCGATTGTGATTCGATAGTTAATCGATAATAAATATCGAATAAATATCGAATGAAACAATCGAATGATACGAGTGCGAGGTAGTACTATTACAAATATTACTTTATTTACAATAATTCATGTTTACAATAGTTCCCCGTTGTTCGTTGTCATCGATGTTGTTGATCCGGACGAGTTGCGGCCATCACTTCGCTTTCTGAAGAAAGACGGTAGATAATTCGATCCCTGCGCAGAGTCCATGTTGTTTTTTGATGCGTAAAGTTCCAAAGATAAATCGTAACCGGACGCAATAAGAAGTCTTAACTCTTCACTAAACACCTCGAGGTCTTGGTAAGTCGCAAGATGAATAGAGTCATAATGAATACACCTAATTTTAATGGACATTTTAATATAATGTTTTACGTTTGTGAAGAGCACTCGATGTTCACCAGTCGAGAGCCGGAGGTGTACTGACTATTCGCTAGCTAGCGTTTTGGTATCAAACAAAATGGTGGGGGTAAAAGTGTGGTGGGGCGGAGCAGATGGCGGGCGGCAGATGGCAGGCGGCAGGTGGCAGCTGGTGCGAGGCGGATGGTTGCTACTACATTCGCCGCCACAGTAATGCAATCCTTCGGCGTAATTCTTGTATTTTATCTTGTCGGTTCATTTGATACGTTTTACATCTACATATGCAATAGCTAAAACACTTGCACTTACGACAAGCTTTCCCGTCAACTTGATCGCCTGGTATTTTAAAACATTGTAACTCGCAACAATATGTCTTCAAATTGTTATCGAAAAATAAATTGTTCATAGGTGGCACCGACATGTTAGCTGCAGCGAGTGTTAGACAAGACTGAGACTAACTTCACTGCTCCCTCTCTTTTATACCTCTTCATAAGTTAACCCTGAATGAAAGTTCAAGGTCACCCATTCGAATTTTAAAAAAAGCAACACAGCAGTATATAAAATAATATACTGCTGTGTTGCTGTTTTCTTTATTTTTTTCATATTTTTTTTATTTTTTTTATTTTTCTTTTCTTTATTAAACAAACATTTTACAATACAATAAACTTAAGTTTAACATTGATGACTAGAAATACAAACAATAAAATACAAACAGAGAAATACAAACAGAGACATTATGTACAAGGATGCATGATGTGCAGAGTGAGTTCCGTTGAGTTGTTGCCGCTTACACCGTGTGATACCAAATACAACGTCCCCGGTTGAATATCTCGCAAATCTTCATTCTGTAGCAGTTGAACAAATCGTTTTGGAAGAAATACTTGAAACTTCGGCTCATCTCCTGAAGTTAAAGGTGCTTCGCTCAATGAAACTAGAATTGCTTCTCCATGTGTGGTTTCCACTTTCTTGATGTTATGAATAATGTAGTGTTTTTGTTCTTTTAATTCTGAACACTTTTTAGTTAGCAGAAGGTCGGATTTTGAATGAGTGTTGAATTGATCAACCAGTGTTTGTAGAAACTGTTGTGATGCCATCTTCGTCAGTGGTGGTTGCGATGTCTTCTGTGATGTTGCCTCTTCGGAGTCTCGAATAATACTCGTGCCGGAGCGGTGTTGGATCCTCGTATTTATAGGCCCCGCTACCCCCACCACATTCCGGTTCTTTGCTACCCCCACCACATTTCTGCGTTTGTTCCAAGTAAGCAGCCAAACGATATGCGTTGTGCAATGCGCAGTTTGATTGTCCGTGTTTAGGATCTTTTGCAGCAACACAAATATTACCGAGATTAATGTTAAAGTCCTTACCGATAGTTATATCGAAAACATCACCGTGCGTGTACTTTTGTATCCAGTTCCTTTTTTCTAATCCTCTTGTGTATATATGTGAATATTGTTTGCAAAAGTTAAACATAATACTGTGCAGATTACTGTAGCTTATAAATCCTTCATACCAATGTATGTGATGAAAGTAGTTTGTTATCCATTTGTTTGTACTTTTTGCTTTGGCGTTAAGGTTGTTAAAAGAAAAAGGAGCTTCAAACGTGAATGGGTAAACTACAAATGTAAGCAAGTCTAAAATTACTAATTCCTTGATAATAAACCTATCATCATTATTTCGAAATGCTTGAAATTCTATTACACAAGGCTTTACACTCACTTCTTCATCCCCTCCGCTCATCATGACACCTAACGATCAACTAAACTGTTTTCCACACCACGGTAGGTTAAATACCAGGCCGTACAGTTGCAGGCGCGTTGGTGTATATTTAACGTGGGCACCGTCCCCAATAGGCCTACCCCACGTGTGTTCTTCTTTACTAAGTTAAACTTTAGTCTTTTTTAACTTCCTCTTCTCGTGTTTCGTTTTCTTCATCTTCTTTTTTCTCCGTTTCTTCTTCTTCCTGTGTTGTTTCTTCTGTAGCTTCTGTAGCGATTTCTACAAGTGGTTCAAAATCCTTTAACTTTCTCCACATGCAAACTTCATGAGGTATTCTATTAAAAATAGATGTATCCACAGGTCCGTACACGATGGTGCTATCAGGTTGTTTTTCCAAAGTATCGACCAAATATTCTTTAATAATAGCGCTTGCAAATACCAACTGTCTCATGTACCTTGTAATAGGTTCTGTTGCGTAGTTTAAAACGTAGAATTCTTCACGTGACAGTAGAATCTTATTTTCATGTTGAGTCAAGTCTCTAATTCGCACTTGTAGTTGTCCGCGATGTTTAACAATATCGATTTCATTGTCACAATCCAAAAGTCGAATATGTGTTTTTCTTCCACACAAACTGTTAGTTAAATAACATTCTATTAAATGTACATGTTTCAAAAATGACTCCCAAGCATTTTGCGAAAATAAAACCTTTTTTGTTCCATGGTGTAGAATTACTGTAGGGGAATAATCCAATGACTTTATCAATCCAACTGATACACTTTTACTGATGCATGCTGAGATGGGGTAAAAGATTCGCAAAAACACTTCAGTTAAAATGTGAGGAGGAATATTTTCTTCAACTTTCTTCTTCCTTTTTGGTACTACCTTTGATGGGTCTGCATTACTTTCCTCCTCTCTATCTCTTTTACCAAACTTTAAAAATGCAGTTATTTCCTTGATAATTTCTGCTTCGCTGGTATTATCACGTTCCAATAACGGTGCTATTTCTGCATCACCTTGTACAACAGATGGAGAACTCATTTTGTAGAAGATGTTGCCCATGCGACGATAGACGATCAACTGAAGACCTGCATTGTTGTTCCGCTATTTATAGGTTAGCGACAGTGGCGGTGCCGGTGGTGGTACAACGTTTTACAATACCGTCTTTACGATACCAGTCAAAGGTGTGTATGTAACAATTTTATCGTGCAAAATTAAACAATACGCAGATGTATTTGCAGGTACGTTTTCTTGAAATTCCATTTCTATCTTTATATCAACACTAGACGATTTTACAGATTCGTTTTGTTTGGAGCAATCAATTACAACAATCGGAGCTTTCGATTCAAACTGTACGGGAGATAGTAGAGGTGTGTTTGTTTTGCCGTAATATGAATTTTGGAACCTAGCGTACATATCGTATAAAACACTGTACCTTTTTTTATCAAAAGAGATATTAAAGTTGTCGTAGGGAAAGAATTGTGAATTCAGGAACACTTTACAGTTTGTTAATTTACAATGGTCAAATTCACCAGCATTTTCAGTTAATATACTTTTTTTCTTTGTTTGTAATCCAAAGATTACATATCTCGCTTTTTCCAAATGAGTAGAAGTTTTTACAGTCCATGTATGCCGTTGTGTTGAAGGTAAAACGGGGTATTCATGAAACTCCCAGCT
The DNA here is from genome assembly GCA_963675035.1 of Allygus modestus. Classification (NCBI taxonomy): domain Eukaryota; kingdom Metazoa; phylum Arthropoda; class Insecta; order Hemiptera; family Cicadellidae; genus Allygus; species Allygus modestus. The sequence goes on from OY776114.1 coordinate 134,462,883, forward strand.
TCTGAATGGCATTACAATGTCTCGATCTGATTTTAACTTTCTTAATAATGTAATCCTGTGTTCATCATTTAGTCGCACATGTGGTACTCTCCAAACAATCTTGTCTAATGTTAGTTTCCAGTCTAAATTGGCTTCAGTTGTTCCAGCAGATGCTTTAATAATATCATTATCGTTTGATGACCTTAATAAAACTAGTTCTTGTTTTACATTTATTATTATTCTTCTGTAATCTTTAGCAAATCCTAAAAGTAATCTTAAAGGTACGTAAAAATCAAAGTTTCCCGAAGCGTCAGGAGTAATTATACTTTTGTCTGGTGCAACCCATCCTGCAACAGCTAACAGATTCTTCTCATTTGGTGTTAAAGACGCTAATCCTTTTAATGTACTGGAAATTCCAACCTTTTTTGTTGAATCGACTGTAACTCCTGAAATTTCATATCTAATCTCGTCAAACAAAAATGCCATAGGATTATTTATGAACGGAACAGTGGTTCCAACAGTACCGTCAGCTTTTGTTACTTTTCCTTCAATATATAAATAACTTTCGCATGGAAGAGTATAAATGTCTTGTTGTTGTATAGGAATCCTAATTTCATCGTTATTGTTTAATTTGGCCGAAGCGTAAGAGTTGTGCGTGTGATATTCCTTTTCCCATAAGGTCTCGTCGAATGTTGGGCCCTGCGCTATATCCAGTATATCCATTGTTAATGACCTTTAATCCAATTTCTTCTAGAAAACGAATGTTGTCACTTGTTAATCCTTCTACAGCTGATGAGCTACTGACCTCTTTGCTGGTTGGCTCTCTCTTTTTAAATGATAACCCCATTATCTAAGCGGATGATTTTATATGTATTCTTACAGTAATATCTTCTCCTCGAAAGTCAATAAGGTTTCCGTCTTGATCCACTATGTTCAGCACGATGTCTGAAATGAAACTGGTGTTTAACGGTAGGTACACAAGGTTTTGAGGCTTTTCTACTATCTTGAAACCCGGTGCGACTGATGGGTAGAATGTGTGTAATATATGCCGATTTTCTCCATCTCTGTAGGATCCTTGTATAATGTTACATGTAATGTCTATGCTGTTTACTTTGATGATCGTCACAGTTCTATTCCCAGAATGAGTTGTATTAGGTTCTAATACCTTTGTTTCCTTAGAAAACCCCAATAAACTACCAATTGAACGTTCTTGGCCAAAATCAATATAATACTTAGAAGTAATTTCGGCTTTCATTGTATTGTTATTGCCTTTTATCGTTATATTTTCTTTTCCCATATGTTTTTGTATAACTTCATTTATATTATCAATTTCATAAGCTCCTGTTGGTAAACTGAATTCTTCCAAAGCTGAATATTTTCCTTTATTATCTTTTGTCTTGTAATAATGTATTTTGTTATTAATTCCTTCACTAACGTTTGGAATAGAGTTATATGTTGTTAAATCCAATAATGCGGCTTCCCATAGTCTTCCTTTTTGCAAACGTAGCGCTGGAAACAGAATACTGCGCAAAGTACATGAGTTACCGGTTAATGACACTGTATACGAAGACATCTTAAAGTTGACTAACACTTTTAGCTAAAAAGTCTAAACATAAATGACCGCAAATGGATGTATCATCAGGTTGTTTTCTTGTATAATTGTAAAAAACATTTTCTGCCGCACGAAAGTATTGTTGAAGTTCTTTCGGTGGTGGAAGGTTTCCAAAACTGTCGAAATAATAAATCGTTTCACCAAGTTTCTTGTAACACACCCAATGAGTGCCTAATCCTTCACTATTATCCAAATTTACTATACCAGTCTCATTTTTCCACATTTTAACCGGTAATTCATCTTTCATAAATACTCCTCTAAAAAATGGGATTTTCAAACAAGAAGCATATGTAATCAGTTCTTCATTGGTTAATTCTTTGTTTTTAATTATTAATTGCTCTTTCTTATTTAATACACACGATACGGTCTTAGGTATAGTCCTCCTCCCTTTTTTATCATTGACCATATTGTTGGTTTCTTTTTACCTTTACCACTAGTAGATCGACGTTTTCTTCTGATATTACCTCCTTGTTTCTTAGCGGGTCTTTTCCCACGCCTTCTTCTCTTTCCTCCTCCAAACGTAGTTTTTGCTTTCATTGCTGCTGTTACTGCTAAAGACGCTGCTTTTTCACCAATACTCGCGTCACTAGATTTTAATCTTTGCCAAGCTTTCTCAGAAAGTGCTCTATCCGCTATTGATCTATTTTTTGTATCACCAAATTTGGAATACGCTATATCGTGCTGTTTACAGGCCTGATCAAGCTTATTTATTCCAGGATCTCCTCTAGCAAGCCGTTTCTCTAATTTGGTTCCAGGACCACAATATTGATATCCTCCAGGTAAATGTAATTCCACAGGTAATAAATCAATCGCCTTGTTAACTATAGCTCCAACCGGTTTACTTAATAGAGAAAATGCTGTTGATGCTATTCCCCTTCCTCTCTGTAATCTCTCTCGATTATGACTGATGCGTTTAGCCCTCGGCATGACTATTTATAGCCAAACTTACAATCAGTAGGTGCACTCTATAAATGTTTTACAATGAATGTAATATTAGTCTTGGCTTCTTGTATTATATATACTGTTTAAAATCCATTTATTATATAGAAATGGATTAATTAATTAAATGTAGACATAATAAATAAAAGTAGTAAAAATAGAAATAAGGTGTAATTGAAGATGTTTTAAATGTTTCTCCGCTGGTGATGGTATCGTTGTTTTCGGTAAAATGAATAAAATCTAAATAGTTGTCATGTTCCCTTAGAAACTTGCCACTTAATCGTTGGTAATTAAATAACACATTCCAGTCTAGTTTATCTTTAAAATTGTCAATGTAATTTTCAGAGAGATTTTTATATTTACTTATTACTTCCCAACAGTTATTAAAATTTGATGTCATCTCTACAAGGAAGTCTTCTGAAAACTGTTGTCTTTGTAAAATATGAATCCAGTTAACTCTGTGAAAATAAATTCTTAACATAGTCATTGTGAAGAGGTAGTGTATGGAAAGTTGTTCCCAATCCATATATCTATCAAACCGTTGAACAAAACCATCTGTCAGCACTCCTTGGGGAAATCTCGGCTCTTGAGATATTAAACTCCACGCAGTAATATTGGATTCCATCATCCTCTCTGTATTATCTCTCGAATATGACTGATGCTTTATCCCTTATCATGGGTATTTAAATTCTTTTTTCTCTTATATAATCTTCATCGTTTTCTGTTGGTTCATTAATCACATTCACTTTATCCCCCTTTCCTAATGTCTTGACTTTAGAAGGCTCAGACGGTTTATCTAATTGATTAGGGTTTTCTGGATTGTGTATCTTTTTCCAGTCTAAATAATTGTGGCTGTCAACATCTGAAGCTACAGCTCTTCCTGAAGCCCGATGGATATAATTAAATAAAGCTGCACCAAACCTTTCCATATGTTTTTCATATTCTGTAGTCCATTTCTTGTGTACTATATCAAATATTTTCTTATTTACAGCGTCTCCATCCTGCTCACAATCACCTACATTTGTCAATTTTAATTTTTTTACATCATAGCTTGTATCAGTTTCATTCTTTTTGTAAATCGTTAACAATTTTAAAGTCGCTAAATTTACTGCTTCACCATCATAAATGGGATGTTTTATATTGCTTAACCTTTTACCGGAAAATCCCCAATGGTCTTCGTGTACAATCGGGGTTCTTTTATCCATATATTGTACCGTAACCGCATCAGAAGACAAAAGCGGATCACCAACATTTTGAATTACTTTTCCTTCAAAATTATAATTACCATCAGGTGTTAACGGAAACCCAGCTCTTTTTTCACTATATCCAGATTTTACTCCAAACTCGGAATACCGTCCAAACTTGTCCACACTCATGATGTAACTGAATCGCTATCGTTTAGGTTCTTACTATATATATATATATATATATATATACGTCTACTGAACAATTATTTCTCGTTTTCGCAGTTCATCAACCAAAGCTACCCATTCGTTTTCTAAACCAGTGTGCCCGGCTTCCATAGCTTCATGTAATAACCTCATTCGATCAACTAACTTATTTATATCGTTGTAATATATTATATTGGTTTTATACAAATTTTTTAATAATCCCCTTCCAGATGTAGTAGGATCAGTTGTTTTTCTTTTTTTATGCAAAACATTTAATTCAGCAGAAGATAAAGCTCTTCTTTTAATTGGAGCTTTATTTGATTTCGAGGGGAAAAGACTAGATATAATGTTTGTGTATTTTATTGACCTGTTTCTATGAATAGATAGGTCTTTGGAATATTTTTTTCTATGTGCATTTGTATACTCTAGTATATTTTTAAACAATTGTAAATCCTTTTTAGTATATTTACCAGGATTATTTTTAAAGATGAGTTCAAACAAACCTGTTGTACCTTTATATTTCTTATCACCAATAACTATATCATCATTTTCGTTTATATCTAACTTTCTATCTCCAATCATTAATCCTTTATCCTCTATTCTAGCTCCATATGTATGATAATTTCGATTAGCATGTGTGCCATGTAACATTTTTAATGTATATTTTCTTCCAAGTGTTCCTTTAAACATAATATCTGTGCCTAATTTGCTTAAGTTGGATGGGTTGATATCCTCTTCTTCTGCTCTTGTATCTTCCGCACTTGTATCTTCTGTACTTGTATCTCCTGCAATGTTCTTTTCCCTTAAATCTCCTATATCTCCGCTTTCTTCATACTCGTCGCTTTCTTCAGATGTTTGTAACTGGTCAGAACTTTCATCATTCTGAAATTCTTCTTCATATTTGGAAATTGGTAGCATTTTGTCTCCTTCGAAGCGAATTGAAGGTTTTTCCATATTTTGTGCTAATCGCTTTAAAGGTTCAGTAACAGGTTTGAATGTTGTTTCTAAAAATTGCTCTCTTTCATTTATACCTGATTTTAAAGCTCGGTTTTTTTGTCTAATAGAATCACTAAGTGATTTTATTTCCTTTAATAGCTTTTCCTGGTTAACCATCTTCACACCTTGACGACTTGTACAGTAATACCGCTAATCAGTGTATTAAAACGAATTTATCAAAACCTATTCTATAACGACCATCTTTTATAGCTTGATCTTTCATAATAACCAAAAATCCATAATTTTCCGCCCATGCTTTTCCGCAAAGCTCTTTAAACTTTTCAAATGGCATATCCGCATTCACATGGTCGTTATATATATGTTTTAGGTTAGTATCATCTTGTTTGAATACAATTAGAATATTTGCATTATCTCTGATAAGTTGTTTTGGGATTTTGCTATAAGTTTGTCCTATATATATGCTGTCGATGTTATTATGTCTTCCCATGGCAAAGTAGTTTCTAATAGTATCCTGATTTTCACAAGATACATCGTCAAATATAAATACAGAATACGGTTTCGCTTCGTTTGGTTGCATAATGCTATCACTAGCGTTAAATTTGTAAAAATTAACATCAGACACATCAGATAGGATTTTATCCAGCAATTGATACTTTGGTTGATGTAGAGACTTTGAAAAAATATATAGGTTATTAAACCTTAATCCCTGCGGATTAGTGATCAAATTAAAGACAACATTGGTCTTTCCGCAGTTTGAGGGGCCACTTACTATACATCGAACAGTGTTTGGAAGTAAACTGCCGTGTTTACCATTGTTGATTTTAACGTTATCCACAGTTAAATCATCTATGTTATTAATATTGAATCGATCTTTATGGTGAATAATCTCCATCCTGCTCAAAGGTTAACGATGAAATGAGTTGCTTGCATTAAACCAAGTCCTTTATAGGTATCCATGAATCCTCAGTTTTGTTAAACCCTAACCACCGCACTTTAACTGCGTCCTTTTTTCTTTGTAACACTTTTTCAACAAGATATACATCACCTACTGTTGACTTTAACATTTCATGTCCATAAAGTGCACCTTGCAACAAATCTCCTTTGTTATCTTTTAGAATATACGTTTCAGGTACAGTCGGTTGCACTTTATACACTGTAAAAACTTCATTCGTCCAATTGGGAAGGTATTTCTTGGTAAACACTCCCTTATATTTACTAATCCGTACTTTATCACTTACATTAAATTTTCTTGGCTGCATTTTTTCTACTTTAGGCTTTGTATTTTTCTTTATGCGTTTTAATACATCTTTTGCATTTCTTCTATTTACTTTGTTAGGTTTCATACCAATAGTTCTATGAAACCTGTTGTTATAATCATTTATTAATTGTGGTAAAACATCATACCATACGTAAGAACCTCTTTTTGAAAATTGTTTATACAGTGCTCCTTTCAAGGTTCTTTTGAATCTTTCTACAATAGCTGCTTTTTTCTCTGAATTTGTAGAATAATGATTTATTTTATATTTATTCATTAACTGTGCAAAGTTTGTATTAAAGTATTCTGTTCCATCATCAGTTTGTAAATGTTTAATTTTGTTTTTATCTCTTTTTATGGCTATTTCCATGGCTTCTGTTACACTTTTACCAGTCTTGTCCTTTAGAGGCAAAGCGTCTGCAACTTTTGTAAAACAATTAATAATTGTGAGTATATATTTAAATCCTTTGTTTATTCTGCTATGCGGTCGCATTTCAATTAGATCCGCTTGATATAGATCATTTATCCCTTTTATAACAGTATTTCTTCTTGGAAACTTTATTCTTGCAGGTTTGTGTAGTTCATTAATAATCTTCTCCTTCAGGTCTGACATGATGGTTTCACGAAGGCAGCTGATATGGTATTAAATATTCGTTGGTATAAATCTCCTTATATATACATATAGTTCAAGGGCATTCAAAACTTGTGTAAAAAAGGGGAAACACAGCTTAACATTGCTGTGTTTCCCCTTTTTTACGGAAAGGAAAAGGATAAAGGATCTAGGACGATGAAAAGGTTACTCGTCAATAGGGTTGAGGGAGTAGTGGCCGAATGGTAAAGTGTGGATGTTGTCTGGAAGAATGTGTCGTTTATCATCATTGGAAGAAAGTGCTTTTTTAACTTCTGTTAGGCTGTATATCTGATGGTTAAAACTTCTAATTGTATTGAATTTAGCTGTAATGACTTTATCTTCAAATAAACATTGCTTGTATTGATCAAAAATAACTTTCTTTTCTAAATATAATTTCTTTACACTTTTAGCTTTCTTATTATAGCTATTCTTCTCGTCTTCTTTTTCATCATATAGTTTTAAGGAATACAGTTTTGACATAAGTGCAACAATCTCTTCAAGTAGAACTCCATTTGCTTCATCTTTAAATTTGCCCAGTACTTTTTTGTTTTTGTCTTGATCGTAGTTAGGATGGGTCTTTGGGTAGTCAGAAAAATCGAATTCGTTTTTGTAAACAAATGTACGAAGATCTTGATACATATCATTTGTAATAATCCAATACACAAAAGCGTCTGTATCCATGTAGCTAATGCCAATGTTCTCTCTTCCATAGAAGGCAACCATTTTGTTATAATGAAAATCGTACATGTGTGTTTTTGAGATGTCCAAGATTGACATGCCTATATATAAAGGACGATCCATCTTCACACTCGTCTTCTTCATAGACACTGCTACAAGTCTTTCATTAATAATTATAGATGTTCCAAAGTTTGGCTGCTGTACGAGTTTCTGTAGCTTTTTTGCGTCAGTAACAAGTTTAACATTTTTGTGTCTTCTTTTGTTTTCCAATGTTTTTCCAAATATCGCATTATTCATTAATTTAAAAAAGTCTTTTTGAAATTCTGATGTAGCGGCTGCTCTTCTGGTGGTGTTTGAATCAATGTAAGGTTTTAACCAACATGACTGAGAAAATTCCAAAACTCTATTAATTTTTGTAATACGTAGTCCTAATTCGATGGCTTGTTGGACTACCCAAAAGTGAGCCACGTAGCGCTGTTTATTATTTAGAGTCATCATTAATTTAGGGTGTTTTCCAGTTGGAGAAACTTCTGTTTTAGCGAGGAGTGGGAGGTCGTAATGGAGATCGTGTAAATGTTCCGGGTATTCAAAATCGCAATCTAAAATATATCCAGTGTCACCATGTTTTGGAATTTGTGAAATATCGCCAATAGAGTCGGGGTTAACCCATTTGAAATTATCATATGGAAGTGGGTTTGACATAGCCCATCCGTATAAGTTGTTTGCATCGAAATATCCCAAATAGGTTGTTGGTTTAGTTTCGTCGTAATTAGGAAGGTATTTGTTGTTGGCCTTAACATGTCTGGTAACACTTTGAACCAATCCACCTCTTACACCTGCTTCAATCATTAAAACCATGTCAATATCTGTTAAAAGTTGGAGTTTGCATTTTGTTTCTTTTAACATAGCTTGCCAAGCTAATCCTGGAGAAGTATACGAATGTAAAGGGTCCAATCCATATGCGGCAAAACAGGTGTTTCGAAATTCTTCAATCACATCACAAAGAAGGGTCACATCTAGTTTGACATAAAAGTCTGAGTAATCCCCTAAGGTCTCCATATTCATCTCGTTCCATACTCGAAGTGCATGTTGATAATCTTCAGGTTCTATTTCTTCATCATTAAGTTTGTTTTTGAATTTATCTGGTGTAGGAAGTGATGTTTCATCAAATCTATTCAGTCCGTCAATGTAATCATAGGGGAAGACTCCTTTTCGAAGAGCTAAATCCATTTTATCATTAGGCACAATTTTACTTGTTTCAATCAAATCTTGTCTTCTTAAATTTTTAGTTAATTTTGCAAGGCTAAAAGGCATAAATCTGAATGAATCAACAAATCTTAGTTTTATTTTACCAACTTTTTTAGAGAAGCTTATAAATTTTTCCATGGTTGTTGCCAAGACATCTATTTCTCCATTATCTCTGCCCAATTCTGGGATTATAAAGTGGGAGTCGTATCCACTAAGATTATGTAAAACAACGGGGATAAAGTTTGGAAGTTTATAGTTTAAATTGCAAGAGTTACAGGCTGCACCTCTGTAAGCTCCTGTTAGATGGTCATGGTCTCGCACTTTACTGTTGGTCAGTGTAAAAGTGTTAATACACAAATAACATGTTGTTGCTGAGTCGTGTCGTTGAATTTCATCTTCATTCATAGGAATCATCGGTACCACATTTCTGTACATTTCTTCAACTTTCCCAGCTATGATATATAAGTCATCGACGAAGTTTCGAGCTGCTTCTTCACCGCGATATATCTTCGGTGTTGTTGTTAATTCATATCTTCGCAAATGTTCTTCAGACAGTGTTGATTTTATCATCAAACAGTAGCTGTTTGGTGTGTGCTGCTGGTATTTGCTTCTTCTTGTTACGTTTTCTTCTTGATGTTCGAGCGGAAGTAACGACGCCTCAAAATCAGCATACACAACAACAGGTAAACGGTATTGTTGGATTACTTTGTCAAATTTTATCTGAGCTCTGCTAGGATGCGGCAATTTAATTCTTACTTCATAGTTTTCATTACATAGCCGTTGGTGTTCTACAAGCCAATCTGATCCTCCCCTTCTTAGTTCTTTGTTTACGTGACAAAAACATCTTTTGCAAATTGTCATCTTTTTTTCATGTTTGGATAATTGTTTAGAAACAAGACTTTCAAATTGTTTGATATACACAAAGTGTGAAATATCACCTTTAGTTATCAATAACAAATCGGTATGATCTCTGCGCTCATTTGGTGTTATACGCAAGGGGTACACATTGTTTGACGAATCCAATCCAAATAGGTTGACAGAAGCTGAAGGATTTTGTTTTTCAAATTTTAAAACGTCTGTTATAGCAACAGGGTAAGTCATCCCTTGAAAATTATATCTATGTTGTACTTCTTCATATTTGTGACTTGGTCTTATCGGATTGTCTGTTACATATTTGACCAACATGGCATATTTAAAACATTCAGTATCTTGATTTTGTACATTGATGCAGGATTTGGTATCACTAATCTTTTTTGGTAAAGGGATATAGCTACTGCCACGAATTCCATAACCGTGTTTGTGTACTCTTAAGTCTAGCCCTGTGATGCTTAACAAACTCCATCCTGAGCCTCTTCCTTCATGTTCTTGTATTTTTTTCATTAGCTCTTCAAAACATTCAGATACGATTGAATCAATATCTGACGAAAACATAATAGTTCGGTTTTTTGTTAAAAACCCTCTCGGTGAAGTTTCATTTTGAATGTTTGTAAATAAAGCATCCATTAATAGTCCAAATTTGATAAAATTTAATCTTTTTAATTCATTTTGCAAAGTGTTGATTACCAATCCTTTTGCGTTATTTAAAAATTCTTCGAGTTGTAATTTTGCGTTGTCAATTTTGAAGTGGGTTACTACATTACCCGGAAGTGCTCGGGCATGTAGTTTTACATTTACTGCTGTTGATGCTGAAGGACGGTGAAGTGTAGACAGAGCATGCGTAGAAGTCGATGCAGCTGATGATGTTGAAGGACGATGTAGTGTAGACAGAGCAGGCGTAGAAGTCGATGCAGATGATGATGTTGAAGGACGGTGAAGTGTAGACATAGCAGGCGTAGAAGTCGATGATGATGATGCATATTGAATAACACTTGGTCTGGAATGTTGGTGTTGAGCTAACATTCGATCTATTTCTTTCAATTCTTCTTCTTCATACTTTTCATCTTGGTTGTTGTTATGTTTTAATTCTTTATGAATCATTAAAATAAATTCATCCTTAAATGAAGACTTGCAAATATCGCAGCGATGCATAATGTAGGTGCGATCTCCACAAGGGTCAAGGCAATAATGAACAACACTGCAAATGCCCCTCTATTTATACTCTAGCAAAAGTGGTGGGGGTACGTTAAGTTTACTATTTGTTTTTGTTTTTGCATTTTATATTTACTATTGTAGCTGGAGGCTACAAATTTCTGTATTTAGGTCAAGGTCATTGAACAAATTTGCCAAAACGGGGAATAGAGCAGTAAATGATTTCATATTAAACCATAAACTGATCTATTCCCCGCTCTGTATTTAACTAAGACAATTTTCTCCAACAGGAACATTTGATAAATTTTAAACTCGGATGTGAAGTTGGATTGTACATATTGCATCTCGATCAACTAAAAATTTCATAAAACGTCCAAAGTCTCTTAGTTAGTTGAAGAAAGTTGATCAATTTCCATCGTTAGCAATTCTTCAGGCAGTTGAAACGATGTATTTTGTGATAACATTTCCAACATATCAATATATTTTATGGCGTGTTTTATAGTAGAAAGTCTTGAAGCGTTCGGTTCGAGAAAAGGTAATTTTGTTCGTAATAAATTATAGGCTTCATTCAATATTGCAATCCTTTTTCTCTCTCTAGCACACCTTCTTTTCTCTCTATCATTCTCCTCCTTTCCTTTAACATCGAAGTTAGACGATCCTCCTGGGCTATCCATAGCTGAACAATAACTATACTCCGAAGCCGACTGCCTTATATATATATATGTTTACCCCCACCCTTTTACAATGAATATAGCTGGTTCAATGTCTTGTTTGGGAAAAAGTCGCTAACCTAACGTGTAGTGTAATAATCGGTCTCTGCAACATCGCGCTTTAATACCCATCATGTAAGTGGGTCAAGGCCGTCTGATTATATTACCAAAACGGGGAATAGAGCAGTAGGCGATTCTCACTTAAACCGCAAACTGATCTATTCCCCGCTCTGTATTTAAATTTTTTCCTCTTTTTTTTTGATTCAGTTAAAGGTTTGGTTTGATATAGAACGTTATGTTGATTATCCATCCCTTTTCGATTAACCTAACCATATTAGCAAAAACTTTAAATAACTTCTTACTATCGTTTGTTTTGTATGCTTCATTTTCATTACTATACACTTCACCTGTTGGCCTCCACATGTACAGTTCACAACCAACCTCTATGAAAAGATACTTGTGCAGTAATCTTCTTACAGCAAGCAGCTGATCGATGTTTTCAACTCTTCTGCTAACTACTAGAGTTGCTACAGAGATAGAAGGAGCCGATGCAGTCATTTTCAGCAGAATGATCTTTACCGGCAATGGAGACCCCCTTTATACTCGCTGTAGGTGGTGGGAGTAATAGGGTTAGGGAAGGGATTTTGTTGTAAAGAAATAATAATGATTTTTAATATTTTTCTTTTTGTACCAATTGATTATTTTCTAAGTCCTCAAGGTCGTTTGATCCTGTTGCCAAAACGGGGAATAGAGCAGTAAGCGGATCTCACTTTGTCCGCAAACTGATCTATTCCCCGCTTTGTATTTAAAAGTCTTTAATTTGTTAAGATTACGCATCCTGATCTTCATCCATGAGGAAGATTTGTTTGTAGGCTGAAGGGTTTTCAGCGAAGAAATGTTCATCCGCCAACTCATCCTCTTTAAGGAAAACTGCTTCAAAAGGTAGAGGGGTATTCGAGATTTCTTCGCGAATTGAAAGCGGATCTTGGAGCTGCGATTGAAGGTTTGCAATGTACTTTATTGTATTTTTTATAGTGGATAATTTAGAATCATACGGATTGGAGGATGGTAATATGGTTTTTAATATTTTATATCGATCAGCGATTCTCGCTCTCAATTTCCGAGAACTAGCATTGCTTCTTTTGGCTTTGAGAGATCTCGAGTTGGAGTTTGGTGACGTACTACCTGTTTCTGGAAGAATGTGAGATAAAATCATAGCCTGGACAAGTATCGATGGGACAGCAGAGGATGAAACAGTACAAGAAGAGGTGGCAGAAGTTGGTTTTCTGATGTGCTCCATGGTGTCTGAGGTGAACGAACACAAGCAGCAGACTGATTTTATCATCGATAAGGTGTCTCTTTTATACCCAATGGAAGTGGTGGGGAGTGCAAGTTTTAGGGAGGAGATATATATATTTTAATGTTGTTTTTTACCAAACAAAAATTTTCTAAGTCCCAAGGTCATCTGAACAAATTACCAAAACGGGGAATAGAGCAGTAAGTGGTTCTCACTTGGACCGCAAACTGATCTATTCCCCGCTCTGTATTCTAAAGTAAACAATAAATCTTCTCACTATTGAGCAACCTTTGCTCTTTGAAGCTCAAGTTCTAAGTCTCCAACCAGGCGAAAGTCTGCATCGTGCTCCTCCCATTGTTCAGGAGAACGCGGTTGTGCACACCACTTTGTAAAGGCGTACCTCATTGCCTCATTATACTCCTCCAGGATAACATGATAGGGTCTTGGTTGCTGCGTTGTAGACTGCATCGATGATGTAGTTTGTTGCGGATGTGACTGAGCATCATTCTCCGCAACCTTATTAATCTTAAAAACTTCAGTCATTTCTGCAGCCTCAGCAATTGCGTACAACTCCTCTTCGTTAATTTCCTTTCCCCATGTGTTGCTGTTGACGCTCATGATGATACAACTAATAATTATATTCCGATTCGCTCGCTTAAATACCCGCTTACCCCCTCCCCTCTTTACTGTTGAATAATGACTTTAGTATAATATTTCTCCTTTTTCTTTTTAAGTTTATCTTTGACTTAGTGTAAATTATCCAAGTCCGTTATCTAGGTCAAGGTCGTTGTAACATTGCAAAAAAAAGTGTGGACAACTTATTTACACTCTGCAGCATATGCTACAAATTGTAAATAGGTTGTCCACACTTTTTTTTAATTTGGAAAAAATGCTTTATTTAATTTGGAATAAACTTTTGGTCTTTTTATTTATATTATTATTTTAATGATTTCCACACAGTGATACCTGTATCATTTCGAATTAAATAGTCCTTGTGGGTAGGTTTTTTGACGTGGAGGTCCATGGCTCTAGGTAACTCTACATAGTACAGTTTACCTTCACATTGAACCAACACCTTTGCAAAGTCCTTTATTTTAACAAAGAAGTAGCGTTTGTTTTTACAAAGCCTGTTAATTCGAATTTTAATTGGCACCACTGTTGCACGTGGTGAAGAAGGAGATGCGCCATGGTTTAATTTTAAATGAAGACTGCACGTTTCTTCATTTAAAATACAACGTTTAACACAGCGTTCACCTTTCTTAGCACCTTTTTTGAATATATAATTACATTGTTGTGCAGGAAGCATGCACATCCTTTGTACAGATTTAAGTTGTTTAAATTTCTCTGAAGGAGATGAAGTATATGTGCAGATTACTGAAGGTCTGGTTGGAGAAGATGATTGGGTGGCTGGTTGGCTTGGTCTCGAACTTGATGTTGATGAGGATGAAGAAGCAGACGATTTGGAAGACTTTGATGAACATGTAGAACAACTTGAAGATGTAGAAGGACTTGGAGAAACAGCACGAGACGTTGACAAAGGACTTGGAGAAACAGCACGAGAAGTTGACGGAAGAGGTGAAGGACTTGGAGAAACAGCACGAGAAGTTGACGGAAGAGGTGAAGGACTTGTGTAAGTCGTTGACGCAGCAGGTAGTGGTGGACAGTTCTCCGGGACGATGTTAGCTAACATCAGGGCTGTCCGAAGGATGGATGGAACCGCAGAAGACGGAGTGGTAGAGGCGGGCGAAGACGAAGCAGAAGGTTTCAATTTGAGAGGTTGTGTCTGCTTCCTAATGTGTGCCATGGTGTGAGGTATAACAGCACAAGAGGAAGAATGATTTTACTAGTGCTGGGGGACCCTCTTTTATACATACTGATAGTGGTGGGGAGTGCAAGTGTTATACGGTGGGGGTAATAATGTTGTAACGAGTAAATATATATTACAATACGGGGATTTTCTAAGTCCCGAAGTGGGTCAAGGTCGTTTGATCATATTATTAAAACGGGAAATAGAGCAGTAAGTGATTCTCACTTGGACCACAAACCGATCTATTCCCCGCTTTGTACGTGAATTTTCTAAGTCCCAAGGTCATCTGAACATGAAGCCAAAGCGGGGAATAGAGCATAACATACTGCTCTATTCCCCGCTCTGTATTTGGGAAGGGGACAAAAGACAACAAACAAGAGACTGATTTTAAACAAGAGACTGACTTTATATTTTACAAGGTTTTCTCAGGCTAAGATGGGTAATGTCAACCGGTTTACGCGCCGTATTGACACAAGGTCGGTTTGCGCGCCATACCTTAGAGGGGTTAGGAAAAGGATGAGAAGCAAGATACATTACTTTGAAAATAAAGACTTTGCCAGCAACTATGTAAAAAAAATTAATCAGTTAACGTTACTTTTACAAGAACAGCCAAGGTCGGTTTTGCAAAGGTCAACAGTATCACTGAAACCCGGTGGGACGTAGACCCAAACACCCGGCGTCAGGCTGCTGCGAACCCAAGTTTTGACCAAGGTTGTTGAGGGACCTGTAGGGCCGGGAGTACATATTTCATTAGTAAATAAGACACTTCAAACCGATACCAAACATTAACATATATTAGACTAACTACATTATCTAGCAGCAAACTACAAGCGTTATCTAACATGCTTAACAAACTAACTAAACATGCAAGGGCGCGGATCTCTTAATTGCGCGTCGGGCCCAACGCACACTTAACAGACCTACGCTGCAGCAGAGTGCAACCCACTGGGACGTATACCCAAACAGCGGGCGGCAAGCTACTGCGACGAGACTGCGGACTGCTCCCGCTTATAAAGGCAAAGTGACGTCACCAAAGCGGAAGGGGGGATGTTACGTCAAAGGGGGGGGGGATATTACAATACGAGGATTTTCTAAGTCCCGAAGTGGGTCAAGGTCGTTTGGTCATATTATTGAAACGGGGAATAGAGCAGTAATTGATTCTCACTTGGACCACAAACCGATCTATTCCCCGCTTTGTACGTGAATTTTCTAAGTCCCAAGGTCATCTGAACATGAAGCCAAAGCGGGGAATAGAGCATAACATACTGCTCTATTCCCCGCTCTGTATTTGGGAAGGGGACAAAAGACAACAAACAAGAGACTGATTTTAAACAAGAGACTGACTTTATATTTTACACAGTTTTCTCAGGCTAAGATGGGAAATGTCAACCGGTTTACGCGCCGTATTGACACAAGGTCGGTTTGCGCGCCATACCTTAGAGGGGTTAGGAAAAGGATGAGAAGCAAGATACATTACTTTGAAAATAAAGACTTTACCATCAACTATGTAAACAAAATTAATCAGTTAACGTTACTTTTACAAGAACAACCAAGGTCGGTTTTGCAAAGGTCAACAGTATCACTGAAACCCGGTGGGACGTAGACCCAAACACCCGGCGTCAGGCTGCTGCGAACCCAAGTTTTGACCAAGGTTGTTGAGGGACCTGTAGGGCCGGGAGTACATATTTCATTAGTAAATAAGACACTTCAAACCGATACCAAACACTAACATATATTAGACTAACTACATTACCTAGCAGCAAACTACAAGCGTTATCTAACATGCTTAACAAACTAACTAAACATGCAAGGGCGCGGATCTCTTAATTGCGCGTCGGGCCCAACGCACACTTAACAGACCTACGCTGCAGCAGAGTGCAACCCACTGGGACGTATACCCAAACAGCGGGCGGCAAGCTACTGCGACGAGACTGCGGACTGCTCCCGCTTATAAAGGCAAAGTGACGTCACCGAAGCGGAAGGGGGGATGTTACGTCACGGGGGGGGGGAATGTTACGTCACGGGGGGGGGGGTGACCTTGAACATGACCCAAAAAAAAGGGGGGGGGGTGACCTTGAACATGACCCAAAAAGGGGGGGGGGAGGTTGTGTCGTCACGGGGGAAGGGGAACCGGATGTAGACCGGTTTTTAGCTTTCTACCCGTATATGGAAATGTCACGGTTACACTTGGCGACCCGCTTTGCTCCGTCTGGTACCTCATTCCAGCTTTGCCTTGCGAACTGAATACACCTCTGCGCTATGTCTTCTCCCATTACACCCGAGAAACTGCAACGTTTGAAGGAGACTTTGAAGAAGTCTTCGGAAAAAAGGAGCGGATTCAAAAGACCTAGTTCTTTTAAATCTTGCATACGGAAGAATTTTCGAAACCACCCACTTTACTTCGACCAACGGCCTTCGACGTCCACTGCATCTTCACCATCGCTATCACCTCGCCCTTCATCGCTTCGACCTTCATCGCCGCCACCAACTGTTGAGGAGATAATGAAGAGGACGGCTACGGTGAAACTTACCGAGTTGGTAACGCCGCTGGAGTCTGTCGCCGTCAAGTTTGCGCAGTTGAAATTAAACGTGGAGTATCTACTTGTGGGGAAGATCAGCGATGATGAGTACCTACTCCAACACCTCTTTGGCGGCGGCCGTTACGTCAAGGTCCACCTTCCAAGGTCCACTCTGCCACCTCCTGAGACCAAGTGCGACTTGATTTTAGTACGGCAGAAGGGACAAGTAAAGTGGGTTACAAAGGAAAAATAAACACTGACTACCGCTCACCGCTCCTTATCCACCATCTCCTTCAAACACAAACGGTCCTTTTCAGGACCACCCTAAGCATTTCAAGTTAGGGACTTGGCCTGTACATAGGCAGGAGACTATTAGTCTTATGTTTGTGTGCAGCCCACTTTGTGAAAATTTCTAAGTCCCAAGGTCCTCGACCTTGACCTTAAACATGACCCAAAAAGGGGGGGGGTACACAGTTTGTGCAAAGTATGTCATGTGGGTACTCAAATTACGCGGATTGATCAGACGAACAAGTTGGCGCAAACAGAATTCAGATCCGACAAAGGGTATAGCAGCAACAGCGAAAAACAACTATTTTCAAGGGCAAGCCTAAATAACTTCTTTATTTACGGTTTAAAATATATTAAGTGGGTACTCAAATTACGCGGATTGATCAGACGAACAAGTTGGTGCAAACAGAATTCAGATCCAACAAAGGGTATAGCAGCAACAGCGAAAAAACAACTATTTTCAAGGACAAACCTAAATAACTTCTTTGTTTTTGGTTCAAGGTCTAACATGTGGGTACTTCAATTACGCAGCTTGACAAGGCGAACAAGTAGGTGCAATTTAAATTTAAATCTAACCAACAGTATAGCATCCGTGGCGTAAAAACGATGGTTTGAAGGACAAGGTAACGTTGTGGTGGGGGTAGATGCCTATTATACACGATAACGCTACATCATTATTCTTCCAGCTCTTGTCGTATGAACATCTACCTAGACGGTCTGAAAAATGTCGCAGTTTTACAGGAACATGAGGAAGGTGACCTTCAGTAGTCCCCTTGACACTACTTTCTACTTCCCTGACGATGAAGACAGAAGGTCTACACTTTTAGTGGACAATGAGCGGTTTCGTCGAAGAATAATTGAGGTTGAAACACTTTTAACCAGTTGTTTGCTACGCAAAAAGAACCATATGAATACATGCACCGGTTTAGATCATAGTAGCTGTTATACTTATACAGCGTTGAAGCGCAAACATTATTGAGGTTTTTAGTTACGGAGGTAAGGTCTTGACAGTCTAAGAGCTAAACCCTAACTAACACATGTAAACTAGTTATTGTGCGATGTAAAACTTGGTGGGGAGACTGGTGTAGTGGGGGACTGGTGTAGTGGGGGACTACCATCTGCCGCACACTTGCCACCTGCCGCCTGCCACCTGCCGCCGCCCATCTGCTGTCCACCATCTGCTTCGTTCTACTACACTTTTACCCCCACCATTTTGTTTGATACCAAAAACGCTAGCTAGCGAATAGTCAGTACACCTCCGGCTCTCGACCGGTGAACATCGAGCTCTCCGAGACGCTCTTCACAAAATAACAATATCATTTCACTCAAGGTCTGATAGATGTTTCTATTTCATTGCCGTCACGTATTCTTTCCTCCTGACAGCAATGAAATGCAAACACCTAACAGAACAGATAGGTGTCAAAAACACAACATGGACTCTGCGCAGGGATCGAAGTATCTACCGTCTTTCTTCAGAAAGCGAAGTGATGGCCGCAACTCGTCCGGATCAACAACATCGATGACAACGAACAACGGGGAACTATTGTAAACATGAATTATTGTAAATAAAGTAATATTTGTAATAGTACTACCTCGCACTCGTATCATTCGATTGTTTCATTCGATATTTATTCGATATTTATTATCGATTAACTATCGAATCACAATCTGATTTTACGCGTGCGAGGTAGTACTTTTTTAAAATTACCTCCCCGTGACCTTGAACTTTAACCTTTCACTCATTACGTCACAAAACCGCCTACGTCACTGGCTCAGCCTCAGATGACGTATTTAATGACGCAGCGCTTCCGGAAGCAATTAATCAAGTGAGCCAGCACCGGCAAACCCCCACTACTGGAGCCACCCACATAAAACGAAATTTACAGAAAGCAGAAAACGGTGCGCTAAATGAGCGTGACATTAGCATGGCGGAAACGCGTCACGGCTCAGCTGCTATCCTTATAATGTATTTGTCTCCTGCTGTTCTCCCGTAAAAAGAATGGATTATTAAATTAAATTAGGAAAACGATGTAGGTTTTTTGATGACGTAATTTAAATTTGCATCACATAACATGTTTGAAACAAATCTTCTTGTTGTATTCTTAACCGTGATCGTGTGCTAACCCTATTTTTAGAAAATTGAAAATAATAAAACTTTTAAACACGAAAATAACAAAAGATTATCATAGAATCATATTTTGTCCAAAAAGGCATTTAACCTGAAGGTTAACGGGGTCGTTGCACCCGGTCTTACAAACATATTACTGGAAATACCACAACAGTTTTCTCATAGCGAAAATTTCTAGAACTTTTTGTCTGACCTAAATATTGTCTTACTTATCTTCTTTTTTCTTTTTAGGTTGTTTTTAGAGCTTGATAAATCTTTTTGTTAGCAGGTTTGTTGCAATTACGTATTTTTCTTTGTTTTTCCAATAAATGTAAACATAGATTACGCCAATGTACAGTTTATTAAGAAAATACACCAATAACACAATCTGCAAGTAATTATACTTGTCAGTTTGTCCGTGAAATCTGGCATTGACATCCAAACAATGTGCTTCAAACAATACAGTCTGAAACAGTACAGTGACATGCTCAATAGTTCTCTATAATGATTATTGTGTCGACCAAATTGTCATTTTTCACTACATACTGTTGTATTGTAAGTTATAACATTTGTAAATGGTTGTGTATATGAAATTCGTCATGTAGTTGTTATTATCAACAGGAAAAATTACTTCTTTAAATATAAATTTATGTACTTTATTTTTAAATTTGGTTTAATTTCATAAATGAAAAACATTTGGTTTCTGAATGCACAAAATTATTATGAAAACCAAAGAAAGTTGAAAAGTTGAAAAGTGAAATGAACGAGTGTTGAGTAAGGAAATGGTGTATCATGTTTAATATGGCAGGCAATCTCTGAAATATATATTTAATTAAAAAACTGTTTTGCAAGGTGTTTTGAGTTAACTCTCCATACTAAACGAACGCCTATTTCGTTTTCTTGGATTTGGAAAAACTAAATCGTGCTTCTTGAATAAAACTAATCCCCGTATTCAGCAGATTTTACAGTCACGGTGATATCATGTTAGTGGTTGTTTATTGGTGTATCAGAACCATTTATCATCAACTTCAGGTACCAAGTCGTTCTGCAAACTTTAGTAAATAAGAAAGTTATTTGGAAAAATTGAGACAGCGCATCAAGCCGTTAATAATCAATTTTAGATATATTAATACTCGCTATATTACAGTTTCAATTCAACTTTATTTTATCGGGTTTATTTCTGCGATTATTTTGTTATTATATATATTTATACCTAGATATGTTATCACGCACCCAAACTAACATATTTTTAATTGGCTTTCTTATTGGCTTTTAGAGTTCCCATGATCATCCTAGAGAGTGTATATATTTAAATTAGATGATTAAATGAAACAAATGTTCACTAACCATCATGTAACAATACATGAACCTCAAGGGTTCAGCGGTTTCAACGGAAGCACAGCACATAATATTGTATTGAAGTATATTTCCTCAGCTTTGCTCTCGGCTTCTGGCTATCAAATCAAATCAAATCAAATTTATTTTCAAATAAAAACAATACAAGCTCATGTACACAAACAATATTGCGGAAAACAAAATTCTCACATATAGGCCCATCGGCCTGTGCGTGAGAACGAGCTCTGACTCAAAATCAGTGCACTTACAAAATAAAAAAAAAACATCGTATTATTGCTAAAACAATTAAATTATTTTTTATTATTAAATAGGCTACAAACACACATAACAAATAAAAATAAAACAATATCGGTAGTTATTATCGGCTATAATGCTACTATTGTGGGTAATTACAAAGTAAAACATCGTAAGAAGGTTTAAAATTGTTACCTGAAACAGCTTTCAAATACTCACTACTGACTGGTATTAGAGGTATAGATTATAAACCTTCATTAAACACCATAGTTGAGAATGCATTTTATTAATTTATACAAATACTGTGGGTGATGTTATTAAAGCAGGTTAATTGGACCATAAACAACGACATTTTTATGGATATTTAAAAATGTGTTTTAAATTAATCTAAACGAATAATTCATAGGACGTTTATTTATATTACTATATAATATTTGACTTATTTCCATCAATGAACTACATGAACAAGCAGATTATGAGGTTGTAAAGTAGCTTTTATTTGACAAAGTAATACCTTCAGGTGTAACTCTCGTAAACTCACTGATGACGTAAATGTTCATGGTTCGTAAACCTGGAGAGGGTTATTCCAAGCGATCAACGTCTTTTTTTCTTTTTTTGGGACAGTCCGAATTTTGGTCTCGTAACTATATGAGCATATTGGTTACTTAAGAAGCCTTAAACTTAAAGCCCACTTAATGGTAGCTAGATCTAGTTTCAAGCCTTTGCAAAACCATTCTCAGCATTTAGTTTATTCTCTACAATATGGTACCCTCCTAGTGTCACTTATTAGAAAGAGTATACCAGCCCTTCTTTTTGTGGTAAATCCTCTTTTTTGTCTAACACGACCTACTGATTGTTTCAGGTAACCATTCTCAATAGTATACCTTACAAAAAATGTATCTACTACAAAATGTTATTACTCAAGGGCATCAGTAATGCCACACATAAATAGTTTTAATACGTTTACTCTATCCTAACCTCTCCCCAAATTACTACTGTCAAAAGGAAGGGACTGAAGGAGTTTTTCAATTATTAGGGCGGCGTATTAATTATTAGTATAACAATATTTGAGTTTTTATCATGAAAATACAGTATTAGCAATATTTGTAGCTAACCACACATTGTAGATAAATATTGCATTATTTATATCTTTCAGCAACTACCTTTTATACACACCGAATATACTTGGTGCATACACAAATCAGTTGTTTCTACTTTTATAACAGCAAGGAAACTTCCTGAAATATAAAACATGCATTTTACGAATAAATTTGTTCACTTCTTTCGAGTTTAAACATTTATAGTAAAAGTAAACACGTATTATAATTTTTAACTGGGGAAATATTTATTTATTTTTACCATGTCTTATACAAATTGTGTTCTCCTTATTATTAGCAGCAGGTTATTTGGTCATACCTCAGTTATTTTAACTGTCGCTTATTTTACACACCTAATTTTTAATGAATCAATGAATTTGTATAACAGAACACTTTTAATTACCTTTTATTTTCGGTAAAATATATATCATTCATTGAACGGAATCATTTACTTTTAGATTGATTTTAAAATCGGAAAATAAGTGTCTCAGAATTATTTTTTTGCAGGGAAATAATTATATTAAATGGGGTGTTTCTTTCAAGATTCAAAGCGAGGAACTCATTTCTTGAACACATGTCATTTCCTAAGTTATCCGCGTGATGTTTGGATACGGAATGACTTAACTTCGCATGACTTAGATAGGATCAAAGGACTCTCCTTACCACTACCGTAATTAACCAATCCCGTGTCACGAATTTAGTTACTTGGATAATAAGTTGTACTGAAAATCTTAAGTTTTCAGCAAACTGCAAGATCTTTACTTCCTATTAACTACATTAATTCATTTAAATATTGTGTCATATCCATGATTACATACTTTCAGATTTTAGGAATTTATTTGAATACTATGTTATTCCAAAGAGATCGCAATACAAAATTTCTAACATTGGTTTTTATTCGGCATACCAGGTTTAGGTTTTAGATTTAGAACTGGATTTAAAAGGGTTCATCTTTTGTGCCAAGATTAGTTTGACATTCTTTTACTGCTAGGACAGCTTCCTGTTCTCTTTAATTTACAACTACAAATAATAATTTAGTTTTTTTTTAACTTAATCGTTTATTTCATTTCATGCAAGGCATAATATTTATGTAAAGGGTATTATAAATTTCCATGGATTGAGCATATATTGTACTTGGAAATATCTTTAAAAATCCATGCAATGAAGTTTATCACCATTTCTTAGTAAAAATTACTACTAAACAAATTACTTTTGTCAATAAATAACTACTTAGTGTATTCTATATATTTTACACAGCTTACAAGTTGGTATGCACTAATTACCTGAATGACCTTGCTAAAACATGTATGCGCTATTTTTATACAATTTGGTTGTTTGAGTTAAGTGGTCCGCTTATAACTTTAGCAACTCGGTTTTCAAATACAATATGCCTAGCCGCAACTACTAACTCAGCCGCCTATGAGGCGTGAAATTAAACTCTAAACAAGGACAGTGTCACTATTATTTTGTATTACCTCTCAAACATGGGTTTCTGTATAATGCCCATATAACATCAGTATATAAGTAAGCGTCACGTCTAATTACCTCACGTCTCACGTCCAAGCCTCATATCTAAGCCTCACGTCTAATTACCTCACGTCTCACGTCCAAGCCTCACGTCTAATTACCTCACGTCTCACGTCCAAGCCTCACGTCTAATTACCTCACGTCTCACGTCCAAGCCTCACGTCTAAGCCTCATGTCTAAGTAAGGCGTTAGATGCCTCACTAGCCTATTTGTTAGCTTATTTTATTTCGTTGCAAGAGGTCAAGGATTCAATTCTATGGTTAACACATGATTGAAAGGTTTTGACAAAAATATCTAATTCCTTTGCCCTCAAAAAAGTTTTTATAATATCACTGGTAGTCAGGATAAAAAGAATAAATAAACATATCATTAATTATAATATCTTTCCAGATGAACCTTTTTCCATGCAGACTCCTAGTCCACGAATTTCCTTTTTGAACTTACACTAGGGGGAAAACTAGACCATCTGTTACTATAGCATAACACCACTGAAACAATAGTGACATACAATAGTTGTATACAATTACCACTGCGTGTGTGGATGTAATACAGTTTAGGCAGTCCAGTAGAATACAATGTTTTTACAGACAAATTATGTTAGTTTGCCTAATGTTGCACATATAGCTGGAGTTTATAAAGTAACCGACTTGGAATTTTTGCAGAGGACTCCGTTCGAAATAACTATACCTTTCTTTATTTCCTTCTTGTATTAACAAGTTTAATGTGTAATACCTTTAGTTGTTTATATCTTAAACAAAATTGATGAAAACATGTTAGAATGGGAGAGTAATAATTATTATAAAAGAGCAGATTAATTTTGTTTCATACGGATTTATTCGTTGACTGCACTTTAAAGCCCTAAGAGATTACGTATTATGTTAATAACTGATTCATAGATTGACATTAAGTATCTATTTGATAAATTATTTATTATTTTCTTTACATATTAAATCGGCCATATTATTCATATAATCATCGAAATCGAATTATAAAATTACACAGAGTGGGGGTGGCACAATTCTATTTCATCGAGAATGTTCAAGTTAAGAATGTAAATTTTGGGTCATGGAATCATTGAAAACCTAAATCTATATTTTACGAATATATTCAAGTAACATATGAGGGTTATAAGAACGAAGTGACTGCGTACACGTCCAATGTAAGGGCAAATTCACTTCGCTACCGCTTAGGTTAGGTTGGGTTACGTTACGTTATGTTACGTTACGTTAGGTTAGGATAGGTTAGGTTACGTTAGGTTATGTTAGGAGGTTTTCTGGCTCTAAATTTGTTTTAAAAATCACAGGAAAAGTAACGTACGGTGCATAATTTGGAACGGACGTGAACAGTAGCGGCTCACGTTGGACGTGTACGTAGCCACTGCCTTATAAGTACTTCTGTCGGATAACGCAATAATGCGCTCGCTGCCGCAGACTGTTGTCTGACCGGTGTACAGTCAGTGACAGGTAGTGATAGCTCACCAGTGTGATGTGCTGCTGCGTGTGTGTGTTGTCCCTTGTGAATTAGCGATTGTAGCGGAGATTGTGTTGTCAGCGACTATGCTGAAACCGTCCTAAACCACTTTATTGTCATGCTGCGTTGCTTAGAAGTAAGAAGTATCTGTCATATGAGAGTGAAATGCATTTAAATGAAAACTCACATTAATTCAGTTTAGTAAATAACGTGGAGCCTTAGTCTATTTAAGTTAGGTGTGCTGTTGTGCATCGTAGCGTGACGTTATCTGGTGGCGGAAGCGCGTTAAAAAGGTATTATAATTATCCTATATGAAGGAGTGGGGGAAATGGGTAGTCAGAATACGTGACATAGGTAGAATACGTACGTGGGTAGTCAGAATAGGTGACGTGATTTTTTTAGGAACTAATTTGTACTGGCTATAGACTACCCAAAAACTCAGGTCGGGGTCATAACGTCTACCCAACAGTAGACGTTCTGATCCCAACCTGAATTTTTTGGATAGGATCTAGCCGAGAGTAACTTCAGCTGTCATTGTAAACCAGCTGATCAAATAAATACCATGACGTCACCTGTTGGCTGCGCAAAACGTACTCAAATTCGTACTTCTGAATAGCACACCTTCCTTAAATACATCTATCGTATAGCTACTGTAGACAAGCCCGTGGTTTTACTTTATTTTACCCACCAAAGTTTGAATTCGCCTTAAAAAGTGCGCTGCGTAAGTTAGGTTACGTTACTGTAATATTTCTAAAATGAGTTTTGCGACATTTTATTTTCACTTTCCTATTATTCTAAAGGTATTTGCAATATTTCACTTGACGCTAACTTTCACCTTATTCGCTTTACATGGTGCGCTGTGACCGATACACTAGGTTAGGTTTCTCATACAGAAAATGTCCTATCCATCATTTGATTTCCTCTTTACTGTTATTCTGAGATCATTCTAAATAACATACTTCGATTTGAAAAAATTTTGGTTGAGGCACCCATTCCAAATAACTTTTTTACAGCTTTCTGCAGTTATAATGGTTAACCACCCTCAAATATACATAAATGTTAGATCATTATCAATAGACGAATAGACTTCTTCATAGTTTCTTATGTTTTCGCCTTACGTTTTGTATCTTCCCATTGAAAACTAATAATGATAATTAAATTATCCGCGAAATTAATAACCTCACAATAGTGAGATAAATACAATAAAATGGAGCAAAGGACCACTTAGATAGAAAACCTTCATAAAGGGAGTAAAGAGATTAATATCATCATATCAAAAAATATGATTGACTGCGAAGACCGTTTGATCGGAAGTAATATTGCGAGATGATAAAAACACGGCCAATATCTTTTGCTGAGAACCATCGATAAAAATCTTTGTTGAGTTTTTTGCCTTCCAATTACATTTATAGGAATATGACAAAACACGAATTTCATGACTAAATCAATTTAACAGACGATTTAACGCAAAAAATAACACTTACTAGTTAATAACTTACTTTTAAACTAATAAATGTAAGATTGCAATTTGCTTGAAAACTTAAATGTATTGAGACTTCTTTTCGTTATGAAAATATAATAATACTTATAGATTCAGTTAGCTAAACATTTAATTTTGATCTTTGCCTCCGAACTGTTGTTAGTAGTGGGCAAAAATTGGTGACCTCAGGAACACGATTATTTCACGATTAGATGAAAAGTATTAATCAGAAATATAGAATACTAAAAGCGAAATTAAACAGAAAATGATTTATTTTAACTATAAATGACAACACAAATCGTTTTAACCTATAAAAGTTCGAAACCTACATTTTCAAAATGAATAAATCTAAAAGTTCATTGCAAATAATTTGTCGTCGTAGAAAAACAATATAGTCAATATGACTTCCTTGATACAACCGGAATAATCTGTATGATTCAGAGTCTCTAATCATTTTTAGTCGGAGTTAAATGAATTCAAACTTATCTAATACTTTATTAAATAGCTATTCATAACTTAACAATTCCAAATACATAGCACAATCAACGGTTTTCATGGAGGACCTCACATATATTATAGCAAATCCTCCAGGGTTACTCATTTATAACTACATTTATAACTTTAATCTTTCGGATGGCTACAAAGTTAAGACAATCTATTCTTATATTAGTAAAATACATGAAAGTTTATTAACAAAATCTGGGATGTATTATGTTATTTGAGGTCAGGGATGCACCTTATTCCATTGTTGCTTTGCCATCTTACTGGCAGCTTCAATTGAAACATCTAAATCTATGTTATATCGAATTTTCTTAAGCTATGTCACGAGTACATAGGAGTTTTGTCAATTAGTGTAACTTACTTATGTCTTTAAAAAGACTGCCCTATTCAAACATGTATCCTAAGTAACCGTTTACAAACTCTGTCTAAATTTATAAATACTAGCGATCGCCCAGAGGTCAAAATTTGACCAAAAATAATTCTACGTGCATAATGATGTTTGCGTGAATGTTTTGTCACTTCCGGCGTGGGCAGATAAATACATCCATTTGCACCAGTGTCCTTATCCTGAACTTCATGAATAACCATTATTTCTTTCTCCTCCATCAACCTGTGCCCCTCATACCCAGGTTTAATTATTTTCATTACTCTATATTTGAAAATAGTCCATTACCATGCAGCTTAGATCTACGAAAATGATCGATTTCCCTGTAACAAAACAAAAAATGATCAGCTGACTTTGCCTATCCTAAACATTACGTTGATTGTCCCAAACAATACTTTGCCTGTCCAAAACAAAGGTTTTCCTGTCCTAAACGATTGAAGATCCCGTTTTTCTCAACAGGAACACCAGTTTAATTTCGTTATTTGTTTTGACAGTTATACGTTCAAACAGCTGACTTTAACACTATAATGAATTGTGAAACAGTGTTGTGTTTACATATGGAAAATGACTAGACTATGAAATACAACATCATTTTTTTAAGTTTAGTGTGGTTATTTGCATCGTGATGAAAAGCATCGTTCACTACTCGTCACAAAAGCCCTATTACGTGACTAGTAGTGAAATATAATATTTAATGTGGAGTTAAAACGGTTAATAGAAGGGTGGTACCATTCCAGTAGTCAATATAATATTTTACTTTTATTAGTCCTGACACATCTGTTCTTACACTTGTGCTAGAATAGCTGTTAAATAAACAATTCAATTGATTACTACTCTTCCATAAGATTAAAATTGAAACTTTGAAAGCCTGATGTGGGGCGTAGCCCTTAGGGCCGATGTAAAATATAAGGAGTTTCTGCTCATCTATACAACGATACATTTCTAACGGTATGCGTAATTTTTTCCTACGATGCACACACGATGAGAAAATAAGCGGTATCAGGATACTGACACATACTTTCTCCCTTTCAGCCCAATTGTAATGAATAATTTACTTTTTATTTACTAAATACAGAATACAAAGTAACGGTCGAATGTACAGAAAATCCTCTGAAAAAGCTTTTTTCAAAATCAACCACCCAAATCCATTTTTTGGAGGCATAACAGGATCCTTTGCTACATACAGTGGTTTTAAGAGGGGAAACGCCCCCTCATTCCCCCAGGGTTAGGTGGCAACATATTTCAAATTTCCTCTGTTGGTCAATGCTAACTTGACAGTCATAATAAGTTTGCACGAAATTTATTATTAAATAAGAGAAAAATTGGAATTGTTGTAAACACCTTAAGACATTGGACAATGTACCGGTACTGCGTTTACCTCAAAATGAACATTTAAATTTTATCCGCAACCAGCAATCGTAGAATAATAATTCACAATACTAAATTATTAAATTTTTCAGCCTTTTTTAATGGTACTTAGTTAATTTTTTTACATTTATGCTTTTTATAAAAAAAAACTGAATTTTGGATGTTTTGAGTTTTGTAATTTCTGAACCCGAATTTTTCGAAAAATATGGGTGGTGTAATTTTGTTGGAAACCCTAAACTCTACAAACCACGAAAGTTTAATCAAAATCGAGAGAGCCATATTTGACAATTTTTTTATATTTTTTTAGGATAACTACTTTTAAAAATAAAAAATAAAAATGAAGGATACCTGGAGATATCGTGGAATAGTACCTACATACTAAATTTCATGAAAATCGGCCCATTAGTTAGAGCTCTAGCTCTGTACACGAACTTTTATATATAAAGGCACACACACAGACTGACATCACGCAAAAACTACTTTTTTGGGTTCAGAGAGCACCAAAACAAATATTTCCACTAACAACTCAAATTCGAAAATGTTGACGAATACAATACTTTCTCCATATATTATGAATAGGGGGAGAAAGTAAAAGGAGAGACTGTTTTTGCTTGGCTATTAATAATAAAACTATGCAGCCAGGTTATATAATCAGATGAACATTGAGTCTAGAGCTTAGCTTGAACCACATATTTCACTTCAATAAAAGGCTTTAGTAATTTAGGGGAGGACATTGAGTTACAACAAAAGCGTTGCAATAAACTCAATATTATGAAATATAAAACTTCACGAATCGGTTAAGCACATTTGCCCAGAACGTAAATATATTTTGCAAGGGTATTTTAAACACTGTACTCTACTCAAGTAGACGAAATAATTCATGAATAAAAATAAATAATGCGGATCTATTAATACATAATAGGTTCTTACGTATAAATTAGGTCATTAGCAAACAGCCAGCACGTACCATAAGTACGTAATAAAAAATACAACATTTTAAAAGTGATATCACTTTATGTTTTCGAGACCACTCTACATGTTAAAAGCTAAAACATATTTCAATCCCCATAAAACAACTACAACACTAGAAATATAAACAGATTCGCAATTTCTCAGAGATTGGCTCTCTTGAATCAAAACCTGAATATATAGAACAACAGTTTTTCATTGCCTACCCAGTACCCAGTGACTTGAAGAGGAAGAACAAACAAAGTCGAACTCAAGCGGGAGAATATTTAGTGGATAAATGTTACTACAGACTGTCAACCTAGTTTTAAGAAATTATACACAAGGGGAGAGATAACTCTTCACGTTCTCTGAAGTGGAGTCAACGTTGTCCAAACCCAGCTTCCATTTGTCATTGGGCTATTAATTAATGATGCTTTCTAAGAACAGGTCGACCTTATATAGTAACAAGACTAGGATTTGGATCGTTCCCTATCAAAAAGATAAAAAATTCACTGTTGTAGATACATAAAAAGGTTAAGTAATTTAGTAAGTAAATATTTTAACGAATCATTCTTCATATTCATGAAGCATATTTGCAAAACGTAACAAAGTTAAGGTTATACATCATTTGTAACTTAGGATAAGTTAAACATTACTAATTCAAACTATAACACTAAATAACTTGAAACAAGTCGACAAACCTAAGAGGTTAAAGCAAAAGATATGTTAGGATAAAATATTACGTTTAAACATGAAAACTTAATAAATTCATCAGCAGACGGATTCGCTGCAACTTGCTACTTATCTTATCATGAGCAAACTTTGCCACTTGAGGGTTCATAACACTTGAAGTGAACTTTCATGACAAATTGAGAAACTTCCATAGCTTACAATCATCCCGAATATCTTAATCCTACTATAGCATACAATATCGGAATCTTTCGAGCAACAACATATCTTGTTATCAATGTTTCTTCCGATAAAATAACAATTTTTAAAACGATACGAGATTGAAATTAGTTACATCAACTATTAAAGGAGTAGTTACCATTATAAAGTGTATTGAATAAGGGAAAATCACGTGTGATTTAATATTCTATTTTAACTGAGGTTGAAATTGTCATCTTCGATTTACTTGTGATTCACTCAGTGCTCGATTCAAACTAAAGGGGAGGATAGTTAAACATGTTGTTAAACAAAATAGTAATCTGTTTATCATAATTATTAGTTTGGTAGAATGTACTTCAACTCCCCCATTAATAAATTAGGTTGTATAGGTTAGGTTAGGTTAGTATTTATTTTCAGTATTTATTTAATTATTGAAACATACTTTTATCCACTGAAACAAATCTTTCAAACGTTGGGAGCATATTGGACACTGTTATATTGACGCTGGATCAATATACATCGCACATAGAACGTCTGTCGTCTCGTTTTAAAACCATATGAATACATTTTAGTGCATTTTTACACTTATGCAGGATTATATTAAATACAGAAAGCCCAAATAATACTATTTCCTACACCATGCAAACTTTATATGTTGATGGCTATATCAGTTAGACGTTATCATGACATAATTATTTCCACGTGGTTTAGTAGTACTCTCGTTGAAAATCAAATGCTGTTGATGCGTACAAAATAGCTTCTGATCGTTATTTTATCCACAAAAATGGTTGTGTATTATTCTATTTAATAAAAGATTGTACGTTTTGTAAAAGTAATTTGTATAGTAATAATACAAAACCTTTGAGAAAATTAAATGAGGTAATAGATAATGTTGGTAATAATTCAGCACTATTCCAACAAAAATCCTTTGAAAATTTAAAAATGTTGAATTATAAAATACTAGTATAACTGCCAGAAACCTGTATCAGGAAACGTTACACTACTGTGTTTTAAACAGATCAATACTGCTCGGTGTGGTGGTTAGGCTATGTTATTTTATGATCTTTAACAATCTTACGTCAGAAACACAAAATTACCACTTATGACAGTTCGTTTTAACGAGTTCACACACAAGCAGCATTACGCTTTACTGATCCCCTAGCGATATTTTTCAGAATCTTCTCGTTCTGAAAAGAATCGTGGCCATTTACCTGACGATTTCAAGATATTTTAGTGCAAAGAGTTTGTGAAAAGGAATACTTGACAACGGATCTATCTGGGAGAGGAACTAACAAGTCCTCATAAATGGTCTCAAAACCATATTTTAAAAGCCTTTGAAAGATTTAAGCACAAAGCAAACCAAAACAAAAGGAAAACAAAACTAAGACAAAGATTTATCTTTACTGCAAAGAGAACATGTCATAAAAATATATGGAAATATATTACACACTATGGCTACGGTATATTTGACAAGCCAATAGCATTCCTCAACCCATTTTATATTATGTAAATATGAAATTTATCATTAATGAATCTTCATCAACATCATAGTTGCGGATTAGGAAACCCCAGCATAGCTGCTAGTCACATCTTCCACAAGCGGGAATATTGCGCTGGTTACCGGAAGGATAGGATATAGCAGGAAAGGAAAGGGTGGGATGGGACGGTAGCCAAATCGACCCTTCAGAGGGCCAACTTCCGTGCCCCTGTGGCAGCTGGGATGAGGCTCTCAAACAGGGGACCCGCATTCTGCCCTCCAGCTGGTCAACTCAACTGACAGGGTATCCATGTACAACGGCCAGGGACCATTCCTTCTCAGGTTGGGGACCAAACCCGGAGATACTGTCCCTAGCCGCTGGAAATGGAGGGACCAAAGGTGACAGGGATGTTTGTCATAATGGACAGCCAAAAGACTTACCATATGTAATGGCAACTTCATTTGCTGTACCCAATGGCAGCCTTAAAATTGGTATAGACCAGTTTTAAGGTAGTCCTGGGACTCCTTAATGAAAATTCTTGATGTACCGCTAACATTTTTTTAAATTGATTTTCTTTAGTTGTGGCAATCAAGTTAAACACTGTGTTCGAAAGATAAGGTCTGAATGCTCATCATTTGTGGGATTTTATAACACACTCTGCTGTGAGGTTTATATCCAATTATCTCCTTGGGTAGTGTTTAACGATTTAATACACGCCTTATAACTTAAAGCATTGCCTTGGTTTTTAACATTTTCCTAATGACCTCCTCTTTACGAATTCAGTATCCGCATTCAGTATCTTATTTTTATTTATTCTTCTATCAGTTTAAATAATTAAATCATGAAACTGACGGTACGTTTTCCTGTTTAATAACTTACTAACTTAATAACTTGAATCAGTTATTGGAAAATTTTATTTATTTACACTCTATTGGGATATTTTAAGAGATTTAATCCAAATTCCCGAAATTGCATCATGCAATTTAGTTTTAATTGGTGCTCATACATTTCGAGTCGTTTAAAGGATAAGGGTATTTGCCTGTTTACAAAACTTAAGATGTTTCATGAACACGACATAAACATAATAATTCGGTACGGAACACACATGTGTAGATAATGTATTATGGCTTTGACGCAAGAAAAATGTAATGAATATTTGTTGTGAAAACAAACGAATAGCACTGAAGTGATCTTAAAACGATAATAGTTATTGTAGGATAAGTCTTTGAAGTATGACGACACAAAGGGAATTCAGCCGTTAAACATAATTAGCTTTTCACTCGCCCATTAGGACAACTTTTAACATGGAATATAACAACTAATTAAGAAGTGGTTTCTTAGAAATAGACTTCAACATAAAATCACAAAACAATAAATGTTTAAGCTTAACAATTCCGAAATCAAATTTTGTTTGATAAGAACCTAAAATAAAAGTTTGATTCAGCTTTTATTTTTCGTAACATGACAAAACTTAATATTTAGAAATAAAAACAGCATGATAAATTGTATCCATAGTCTCATTTCATTTATTTGTATGCAGGGTACTCTAATATGAGTAAGGTTTTTGCGCGTGCGTGCGTACGTGCTTCGTGGTTTGTGCTTGTTTGCAACTCTGATCTCAAAAACAGCACCAACAATTTCCTTCAAATGTTGTAAATAACACATTTATGGGATAACACATTTATGGGGGTCTCTTCCCCAGGGGAAAAAATTATGTAAACAACCGAAAATTAAAAGTAACAAAATGACATTGGGCTTATAGAGTTTAAAATCAAAACAAAATAATCGTAATAGATGTCCATAATCAACCAGGGAACTCTGCCAAAGTATTACCATTGTAACACTCATATAGTTTAAGTACTAACATGTGTTATCCTGAGAGAAGTGATTATAACCATTGAATGAAGATTGCATACAGTGTGGCCATGTCATATCCAAACTGAATCAAAGGGTCATTGAGGTATAATAACAACTGGAGTCAACTTAAATTTGCACAAAAGTTGCAAATTAGCTAAGTAAATCTGCTCGCCAGTTGGGGGACAAGGTGAAATATTACTCCAAGTCATCCAAACAAACTGACTGGCCTTCTCCGAGCAAAGGTCGGCCCCCCAGGTACTTATTTAAAATTTAATAAGAACCTCTTAAGTCTTGCGTGAGTCCCGAACCCTAGCATGTTTTTCTTCTATAATCCCTTATTATGTGATGATATCATCAGGAGATATAATCAATATGTGATGATAAGTAGTTAGTCAGAGACAGAATACATGGTTCATGAAACAAACAGCTTCAACTGAAAAAAAACACCAAAAATCGAAGTGAAAGGCCCTCTTGAAGTCCCCGTGAAAGGTTATCTTGGACGCAAAGTAATACAATTGGTTACAGTTTTACAATTAATGGCAACTGAAATCCTTTTAGTCTAACATATCAACTTAACTACACCTTATATTATAAAATGAAAGCCATCAAAACTTAACGACTGCATTTTAAAACGCATAAATTGTGATATTCTTTGAAACGTTTTCTAAATAAATTACTTCTTAATTAAAAAAAACTGTGTAATTAATAGGGAAGAATTTATTTAAATCTAAATTGTTGATGTGATATTTTAAAAAGTATAATTTTTTATATTCAAAAGTTTTGAAATTGTTCAAGCGCATAACGTGACTTGTCTAGAACAGCTTTGAAAACGTTTACACCAACTAAACTTACGAATTTCACGACAAGAATGGTCTTATTTGACGTGTAATTAATTGTTTCTCACTTTAGAGGACTACCTTTTAGAAAGTTTGAAATTTAAACGAAGTACAATTGTTGCATCCTCTAACAGATCATAAAATAAGTTAAATACCATCAACGCCTTTAATGGATGGTATTATTTAAAATGTTCACCAAACACCGTTACTGACTTGCTCGTTTAGGTCAGTCGTGAGCAGTCACGAGCGATCCTGAAAGCTATATTTTAGGGGTTCACAGCTGTCCATCTGTACTTATAAAAGTTGAGGTATCAAGCCGTATGGTTATAGTTTCAATTTAAAATTATAACGTGGATTGTGTTATATGTCAAAAGATACTTGTTAGTTTTAGATATTCTGCAAAAACTAAATTATTATTTACTAGTGTAACCCTATTTCACTAACTCTGATTAGGATATAATTTGATAACAAATTAAAGGATGAATAATGTTGTCAAGCTATTGAAGCAGGAAGAAGTTATTAAACATACCTACAACTTTTTCTACTCACTTAATTTTAAGGAGTTTCTTAACACCATCAGATTGCTTTGAAGTTGTATTTACACATCATTGCACCTAAATTAGTTTCTTTTTAACATAAATACATTACAAAACATCCAACGTTTAGCTTTTGAAAATTATAAGGAAAAGAACCCTTATTATTAGCTAATCTAAATTTAATGTTTTAAAATCTATATATTTGTGTTGCATTGTTTAAAGCTAAACTAAGCTATTGTTTAGTAACACCGTTACTGATATTACATATCTTGTTGAATAGTTTGACCTAGGCAAACCCTATATCAAGCAACAGATATCCTTTTTTATATTAATGAAGTTATACTCAGTATTGACATTTAACATTACAATTTCTTAATTTCACTGAACCTTCTGAGTCACGATGATATAATATATGACAAAAGTAAATCTCAACGTGTAATAAACATTTAAAGAACAAAATTAGATAGCAATAGTAGACGAGTCATCAATTGAATGATAACACATAATGAATTGATAACACGAGTTATCAATTGAACACGAGTGGTTAAACTTGAGATCGTGTACCAGTTTGAGAAGTCTTTAATAGCTTTCAGTTTTCCAGTGAAAATAACTTGGACTAGGATGCAAATGCATGTATTTTGACAAACTCGAAAAATGTGCTCTTCCCGGGTCCTTGAGGTTATCCTCGTGATCCATCTCCAGTTTGAAAAATGGATGACATTTCTGCCAACCGCTCTTTAGGTCTACAATATAGAATTTCGAAGGATCCCTTATTATTAATCGGTGTCTTCTCTTTATTTCTTTGGTGTGGCATCCCATTGAATGTTGCTCAACAATGTCGTCTCTGCTGTGAAAGTCAATACGTAGGAGGTTTTTCAGGACAATTGGGGTAGTTTTCTTTCCTACAAGTTCTAGTCGACATTATAGAGTATCAGCTCTGCAATATTAAGCATGCAGCTAACTTTGTTGCTTGCATACTTCCTCTTTGAGTTGCTGAATGGTCGCATCAATTTTCCGATCTTTTGGGTCGAAAAACGCAGACTTTCCAAGATTTATATTTTTAAAGGATAAACAGCACAAACAATCTTCTATGTAGGTGCCGATTCCCAGAATGGCATGCCTTGGAAATAGAGCATCTGGTCATCTTGACTTCCTCAACGGGACTTCATGCTGTCACCAAACGAAATTTAATCCAAGAATGAACATGAGTAACATGACACTTGCTTGGAATAATAAAATCATAACTGTTTGGCTTTAGGTATAATATCACATGTAGTGCCTTAAACATTTTAAGTTAATAATTTGTAATCCAGAACATATAAGTGTTTTAAGCCTCTTTTTAAGTGTTTTCTTATCAGATTATATTTTATTTATTTGACTCTAAAGATGATGTTGATAATACAATAGTGATGCAAATGGCTATTAACTATTTGTTCGTTGCCACTTGCAACTCGGTCCGTCGTACCTCTGGAATTTAACTCTACATTTAATTGATAATCACAGATATTTTACCCAGAATAAACATTTACAGTGATGAGAATTTTGCCGGTTGCACGTAGAGTGGGGCTTAATTACGCAGATATTGTTTGTTGAATCCAACAAACACGTACATCAGACGTGACGGGAGTGGTGCGGAAATGTGGACATTTAAACCAACCTGTCATTCGTGACTGTGTACTGGACATCTTAATAATATTCTATAAAAATACGGTAAATAAATAGCAAAATAGGGTACATATGCACAAAAAATATGTGTTTGACAATTTTCAAACTTAACCCCAACCTTGTATCTTAAAGACTCCATCCAATAGCAAAGAAATCTTGGAATTTCAATACAATGGATACATTTATAAAGGTTTATTTTATGAAATTCGCTTTGTAATTCAAGAGTTACAAGTGTCAATATTAAAGTCAATTTAAATGGAGAAGTTGACTTCCAAGTAGAGTTGTGTTGAAAGCTGTAAAAGAAAACAAACCTGCAAACTTCTTCAGGCATTACCTAAGATGAATATCTCATTTATTTGCGGTAGGGTGCGTCAAGTTGTTTACTTGTTGTTCTGACTTATGATCAATACGAAATCGATTTAATATGTAAAGCTTATAAAAACCAACAATAATAACTAATTAAGGAGTTTCCGTCTCTAGATGTATAACAATGTAATTAAAACAAGGCAGTAGGAGTATGTGCAATAAATAGAACAAATACATTGGGATTGGGAATGAATCACTAAAAGATTCATTCAGTATTGTTTGAAGGCCTTTCCTAAATAAGTTGTATTCATATATTATATTTACCTGATACGTTTTAGCCACATTAGGATTGGTTTAATAATCTTCTTTGTAAGTCTGCATACAAGATTTGATTACATGTTTTGTAGGGAGTGTTACTAATTAAATAATTTAACTATTAATTACATACTCTGTAGTATTGCGGTGCGGTGTCTTTAAAAATAATTTTATTAAATTTCAAAGTCCAACTAATTAAAAATATTGTTCTGAAGTTCCTATTACACAATCACAAATCCGTAACTGTTACACTGGTTAGTTAGTAATTCAACCATAATACCATTTTTTTTAAAAAGCAGACGAAAAGACAATTTTTCTTTTTAGAAATATTGTCATAAAACGTCTAATTAGCATTGAAAACCATTGATGTAACTAAGAAATACAATTTTGCTTGTACCATATTATTAGCAATAAAGAAGGACAACAAGTATTGAAATACAAATTCTGAAATAAAATAACATATATACATAGTTCAATAATAAATATTCTATTATAGTAATAACCAATCCTCTGGTTAGACAATCCATAGAAGGCAACCATAAGGACGACCGCGTTCACCAGCGAAGGTACCGTTCCGTGGTCAGAGTGTCTTCACACGCCTCTTGAGCAGGTCAGGGCCAATTGGCGGTATTAAGACTATTTCGTTATAACAACTAAATCAAGTTTTTTATAGTAAAGGTATCATAACAAACATAATAAACTCACCCCAAACGATCCCATAGCTAAAAGCTTTAAGACACCAATTTTACTCTCGAAGACATTTTAAGATTTTGATTAAAATTAAATATAGAAAGGTATGTTACTTTTATTATTGAGTGTTTTGTTACTTTACATTAATAAGGTATCATAGTTGAGGTTACTTAATAAAAAAGGGGTTTTACGGAGCGTATCTATGATTAAAATAATTCAGAAAGTTATTACTATGAGTAATATTTTAGAAATGTGTATTAACAATTGATTTACAATATTTAATTATAACCGTTGGATTAAAAGCAAATGCAGGGAACTCAAACTTACCCAAAACTTTACCCAGAGAGTCTACCTTATAACTCCTTTCGGCGGTTTTGTCTGTAAGTGATTTCACCCTCTTGGTCTTATTAAATTCAAACTCCAATCGTTTGTTTACTTTATTCAAATAACCCAAAACTTGGTTTAGACGTTGCTCTGAGGGAATTTCCTTAATGGGAAGGCAAAAATAGGTATCTTGTTATTTATTTTTTAGAGAAAATTATAACTTTAGAGCTATAAAGTTACAGACTAGCTTAAAGTAAATAAGCTAGTATAAATTGAATAAAAAATCAAGCTTCCTTTATCATGATGGGAAAATTACTTATAGAATTGTATCTTTTCATTTAAGTTTACAAGACTAATGTTATAAAATATCACTCTTAAATTTTATTACGTAAAACAACCATCTTACTCAATAGATGTAGACTATACATTACCGTTTCCCAATCAGTTACTTCAAAACCTAATATACAGTATACAGTACGTTGCACGAGTGAAAAACAGTACGTCTATAAGCCCAATGTTAACATTAACCCTAGGATTATGGACGGCCTGGCTTTTCACTCGTAAAACTTATTTTAGTATAAAGGCAACTGTAATATTTCCAGAAGGAACCATTTTTTTAAATTCACATATTAATGGTTACAAAGTTTGAGAGGCCCAAGGCTACAGGCAAGCTAGCCACAATGGAAATACAATATCTACCAACATTTAGTGACGTCTGCAAGAACTACTGCCCAATTTTGACACTCAGCCTGGCCCAAAAGTCATACTGGAACATGAAATATGTAATTTTAGTTCTGAAAAATACAAAAATCGAAATCTTTTAAATGCATGTTTATCTAAGGTAGTTAAGATCTATACCTATTCTGCCCAAAAATCACTCACTGACTAACTTGGTGATCACTATATCTCAAAAACTACAGTTCCTATGCTGACTTTTCCACGCTGTAACTGTGAAACAAGGCTGGGTTTTACCAAATATCCTCAGGGTTTTTTCCCACTGACCTACAATTTCAATTTTTATCATATGGACATACAATTTGTATCATATTATATGCAAATATTATTATATAAACAGCTGTTGTAGTACTTAATTGGATTACATCCCACAAAAGTAACTAATTTGAATGAATGAACAAACTTTTATCCTAATAAATTTAAATATTATTTACAGGTTCAAAGTCTATAACATAATTATTACTAATGTTTGTGTAGCATTCTATACGTTCTGGTTTGATAACGGTAAAACTACATTTAATTTTTTAAAAAATTTTTAACTGCCTCAACTGACTGGTGAATATGAAATGTTAGAAATGAAACAGCCATTTAAATTATCCAGTGAAATATAATGTCCTTTCTTCATGCAACACTTCTACATATATGCAATAAAATATCCTCTTGACTACTTATTTATTCTTTTTGCTCTGCTCAATTTGTTAAATTTAGTTTGTCAATTATTTACTGCAATCATCAGCCCTAAAAAAGGAATCTACATTTAATGCCTTGAATTAAATAATAACAAAACCTGTAAAATGTTTACCTGTAAAATGTTTTTTGGTAAGACTTGTTTATACAGTACATTTAAACTTTGCAAATTAAAATCAACTAATTAATTACACATTAAAACTTACCCAATTTCTGGGGTAACTGAATCTCAGATAATAAAAATACAAACTACTTTGCACAAAGTCACAACTGAAAAAGCCCGCAAAACTCAGAAATGAAGTATTTATACTAGGTATCCTCGCGTTCTGATTGGCTTACAAAACAGCGTTTCCCCAATGCAGCAGTCGACGTCCACCAATCATAGTCTTACCTTCCCTCACAATTCGTGTTTTAGACTGATTTAAAAACGTCTGGAACATTCTCTAGGAATCAGGAAATTCAGCAAGATTTAGCAAGCTGTCTAATTCTATTAAAATATTGTTATTGAGCAGAGTTAAAACTACTTTAATTTACTGTATTTATATTTTTTTTGTTACTTCAAACAAAAAATTACAAATTTGTAATTAAATGTGCTACAAATTTCCCTTCACTTTTAATTTTTTGTTACCTCAAAAAATTGATCTTCTCTAACAAACAAACAAAAAAAAAACACTATTATAACGATTATCTCAAAATAAAATACATATTTAAGGCCACAATATCGTTACGTCTTTGTGAAAGAACACATGGTGATCGTTTGTGTAGGGTGACTTCCGGTTCTAGAGGAAGTCGACAGTATCAGCCGGTCAGCCACAGAATGCCTCGCCAATATTCCTTTTTTTTCAGTACAGTACAGTGCGTCGGGCGTCGTGCGTCTCTGGCGCGTGGACTAAGTAGGGGTGACCCGTGTTGCATCCCGCCAGCTAATCTCGTTCCGCATATAAAACAGTTTCACATAGATTTTTAGATATTTAATACAGATTACATACAAAACATTGTTTCTACAATCGGTTTAGGAATCATATATTTGTTTAAAATCCTTTATTAAACATTAAGACTACCTTGTAGTGAAATAATACATTTGGTTTAATGGCAAACAATTCCATCTCATCTCAAGGATGTCAGTAGTCGATGTCACACCTCGATTGTGTTAGAATAAGTCCAGTAAAGTGAAGTGAAGTAATCGAAGTGTTTTACTGCTGTTATAAAATATTCTACTTTTTACCTGGGGAAAATCTACTCTAGTATTTGTATTTATAGTTTCCCCCGCCTACCCCGTTTTTTGGCGCGGTGCCCGTCTCATTCCCTCTGTAGTTATGTGTGAAATTTCCCTGTCTCCTATAACAGTTTCTGGCAATGTGTCCTAATCGGTTGCAATTATAACATTTAACTGTACTAGGGCCATTTACGTTATTTACCATCCTCCCTTGGGGAGCAGGGTGGACTCTGGCAGCGCGCCTGCAATCGTCTACGCATGCAACGTTCTGTGCGTGTATGCACAGTTTGTCTAAGTCTTCAAACGTTGAAGGCATTGAGTGAAATACTAACTTGGCCCTAGTTTCAGGATTCATCCCTATAGTAATTAACTTTACCAATTCTTGTTCTGAATATCTACAGTTTAACAACATCGCATTTTCTTTTACTGTTAGGATATAGCAATTCAAAGCTTTGTTTACTCTCTGAGTTCTGTTTACTAAATTTCTTTTCAAACTTTCCCTTAGGCCTACAGGAACAAAATACGACAACAATATTTGATGTAACACATTTAAGCTTGATTTCAAACGCTTACTCTCTAGGATTTTAGTGTGGAGTGGTCCTGTGGTGTAGCCTAAGCTTAAATCTACAATTTGCTCATCTGTCAATTCCGTTTCATCTTTCAATTTTAAAATGTTTTTGATAAACCTTAATAGTTTATTTACATCTAAACAATCACACCCTTGGAAGATTCTTAAATGTATCTGGATTGGGTTAGGCAACTTTGAAAAAGAACATTTTTGGTCTTCTTGTATACATAAACCGGGTTCGCTTACTTTTTGCCCCACTTTTAATTTTTCCGTGAATACATTTTCTAATTCCTCCTCTTCCAATAAACTTTCACTCAATTTACGTTCCACAGTTTCTTTTTCCGTTTCATCAAAACTAAGATTACTAAACGAATCTTTGATTATCTTTAGCTTATTACTTAATGTTTCCACGGTAGTTTTCTCAGACGGATCTAACTAAAACTACTTAGATTCTTTATTCTTGACTCATAGTGATTAATTTTTATCTCGGCCCTGATAAAAGCGTTTATATCTTTACCGTCTGCAAGATCTTCAATTTTAGTTTCCAAAGATTGTAAACTTGCTGTGATTGTTTGAATTTCATCTTTAACGACTAGTTTTTTAGAGAGATTGTAAGGGTTAGGAGAAACCTTAATTTTTATTGCAGCTCTCAATAATTTTCTTAGTTCATTTACTCCATTATTTACGTCAAAATCAATCCTTCTTATACTAAGTTCATATTGAAGTTCTTTTTTTACTAGAAATTACACTTTCAAGCCCATCTTATTATTAGATTTAATCCGCTTATATTCAAACTGCTTTTTTAAACTTATAAACTTTCCACACCAACATCCGGGCAAATAAATTCACAAAAGCAGAGTTGCGCATTTTGTAGCATTCTATACGGTCTGGTTTGATAATGGTAAAACTACATTTAATTTTTTTTTTAAATTGTGAACTGCCTCAACTGACTGGTGAATATGAAATGTTAGAAATGAAACAGCCATTTAAATTATCAAGTGAAATATAATGTCCATGCAACACTTCTACATATATGCAATAAAATATCCTCTTGACTACTTACTTATTCTTTTTGCTCTGCTCAGTTTGTTAAATTTAGTTTGTCAATTATTTACTGCAATCATCAGGCCTAAAAAAGAAATCTACATTTAATGCCTTGAATTAAATAATAACAAAACCTGTAAAATGGAGTAGGTAAGACTTGTTTATACAGTACATTTAAACTTTGCAAATTAAAATCAACTAATTAATTGCACATTAAAACTTACCCAATTTCTAGGGTAACTGAATCTCAGATAATAAAAATACAAACTACTTTGCACAAAGTCACAACTGAAAAAGCCCGCAAAACTCAGAAATGAAGTATTTATACTAGGTAGCCTCGCGTTCTGATTGGCTTACAAAACAGCGTTTCCCCAATGCAGCAGGCGACGTCCACCAATCATAGTCTTACCTTCCCTCACAATTCGTGTTTTAGGCTGATTTAAAAACGTCTGGAACATTCTCTAGGAATCAGGAAATTCAGCAAGATTTAGCAAGCTGTCTAATTCTATTAAAATATTGCTACTGAGCAGAGTTAAAACTACTTTAATTTACTGTATTTATATTTTTAGCGAATTTCCCCTATAGGGAAGAAGCTATTACCGTAGGTCTCATGGTAAGACTTAAGCCCGAGACCATGATAACTTTTTGTTTTGAGGTCCCCAGATGTCCAAAACACTATTCGTTCAAATTTATATATATGTATATATATATCTATATATATATATCTATATATATATATATATATATATATATATATATATATATATATATATATATATATATATATGTGTCCGTGAATGCGATAACTTGAGTAAAAAACGTCCGATTTCGATGAAATTTGGCTCAAATGTGTAAAATGACATTCATGACTTTAAGTTCGAAAACCAGAAAAATCGGACCATGGGAAAGGGGGTTTATGGGGGTTTTAAATTTTCCAAAAATCAGTTTTTTGCATTTTTTACCCTAAAATTTTAAAAAAACTTAATTTTGGTTTTGACCATGTAATAGAGCTTAAAAAAACAAATAATATGGTATTTTGAATTATTAACCTAGGTTAAGTGGTTGCGGAAAAAATCCAAAAAACATGCTCATAAAATCTCCCATGTTAATCTTATGGGAATAAGGTTTTTGGCTTTTCCTCAGTTAATTTTACTTTAAACTTCACATTTTATTTTACCAATCACTTCAGCTCCACAAAACAATCATTTTGGTGTTTAAATTGTGATTCTACGTCAAACCGTTGCAGAGATATTCAAAGTGCTAAACACAGTACGTTGTCCAATGTTATCCTTATGGAGAATAAATAAAATTTGATATCTTGATTATTTATGAATGTATATTGATGAAATTTGATATGTGGCTTTATGTTGTACTGGTATATTGATAATTGCACCAAAAATAAATGTTTTTTTGGTTGTCCCCGTAGCAGCTAACCTGCATACTCATCCCTAATGTTATTCTTATGGAGAATAAGTAAAGTTTTATATCTCCCTTAATTATGAACATAAATTAATAAAACGTGGTAAGTAGCTTCACCTGGTTCAGTTATATTGATAATTGCATAAAAACTCATTTCTTATCTTCCTCGTTGCAGCAAACCTGCGTACTCAGTCCTAATGTTATTCTTATGGGGAATAAATAAAATGTAACAAATCACTTATTTATGAATGTATTTTTGTCAAACTTGGTGAGTGGCTTTATGTACTAGTGAGAAACATATCAATGCATTGGAAATTCGCTGAG
This sequence comes from Allygus modestus, assembly GCA_963675035.1. Taxonomy (NCBI): domain Eukaryota; kingdom Metazoa; phylum Arthropoda; class Insecta; order Hemiptera; family Cicadellidae; genus Allygus; species Allygus modestus. The sequence goes on from OY776114.1 coordinate 134,507,583, forward strand.
TACGCAGGTTTGCTGCGACGGGGGTATTTTTTACTTCAAACAAAAAATTACAAATTTGTAATTAAATGTGCTACATTTGTGTTACCATCGAATTCTTACTAGGAAATTAAAATTAAGCTGTCGTAATGAAAATCAAATGTTATATTCATGGGAACCAAACGACATAGGCCAGTGTGTTACCGTAATATAGGTTACTGTAGGGATGAACAGTCAAGGGATGTAATATAATGTAAGAAATATAAACCATTAAAAGATAAAGCAGACATTCTCATCATGTTTCCAGGTTAAAGTCAATTTTCTACTCACGATTCTCGTGAATCCAATAAGAAATTAACTATAACATATAAATCAACTTAAGAACAAATTGATTTCCTCTCACGTCATAATGAAATAAGACGATTTGAGTGGCACATGACGAGATTCTACAAAACTATACGGTTTACTTCAAAACAATTGATTGGTGAAGACAAAGTTATGATACCACTTCTATAATTAGTTCAAGCAAAGTAAGAGTTTATAAGATAGCACATGTTTATGACTGTACAACAAAAGACTATTCCGAAATACAATATTTGACTTAAACTAGGCACTTGATCGGTAATGCAGATTTTGTTGTAGAGAACAACAGACATTTCTTAAAATTAATTATATTTTTACCGATCAATGTGTATAGTGAATTTTTAATTATAAATACATTTTAGAACTCTATATTTTAGTTTTTATCAATGTTTTATAGTATTTCAACACTACACATAAAAAGTAATATTACCTAATGCGTGGTACCTTCTCCCTGATTTCTTTCTAGTCTTGCACAAGAATCATTGCATTATTAACGCAATATGTCCAAAAATATATGTTTAAACCATTCAAAACAGCTAGTGACAAGTTCGTTTGACGGGTTATTGGTGCTTAACAATTTCAATTTCATATGACGTCAATGTTTACACGTTTCTATAAACTGTTTCATGTCACTAGGTTCTTGACTTGGCACAGCATTATACTGCGTTCATTTTATTAATAATAAGTTGCAGAAATCCTGTGCACTCAGCGAACCCCCGATTATAGTACATTATAGCGAAAGCCCTGGGTTGAATAAATTCCCCAACTTCTCAATATGCTATAAAGGTGAAATTTAGAACACTGATTTTTTATTCTAAAATGGAAATATAAAGGAATTTTGATTCTGATATTATACTAAGGCACCCTCTTACTGGTGTTTACATAAGTAAATTTCAATTATATTCTTATGAACATTCATTTTTTCAACCAGATGATAACAGATGTTTATAATTCGAAATATTTCAAAAGATCAACCCCAGAATATTATTTGATTGATATTCAAAAGGTAAGGCATTCTTCATTGGGATAAAATCAAATTTATTTTCCCTGTGTTAGCATGTTTGGGACTTTCATTGGTTTTCAAAGTCAATGTTCCTAATAACGGTGCTAATGTATATAAACAGATCTTTTATTTAAGTCTATATTAACGCTATTAGCATATTTTTTTAAGTGATTCAATTTCTGGTAGTTATGTTCAAGTTCAATTTGATCTTAGAAAGCATTTTTAGTTAGTATAACTATTAAAGACTTCTCATTGCCATCGTCAAATCTGTCCCTAGTTTTGATTGTGTCAGGATTCAAAGAAGACGTAGTTGATACTAATCACCAACAGAGTACACTGCAGTCAACTATTACTTATCCCTTCAAGGAGGTGATATTACAACAGTTGGTGTGTCAGGCAGCAAACATAAGTTGATTATCACTTGCTTTCTGGGGTGGAGATATTTTAAAAGTTAACGTAAATATCTCAAATAAATACTTACAAAATAAGGTTACATACAATGTCGTCATCAATCCACTAGTTTAATAGATTACTAGTTTTGGGATTGGTTTTGTCCCATTATCAAATCTTGATCTATCACAAAAAGAAAATACTATCGTCTTGAGTTTAAAAACATTTCACACTAACCACAAACTTGTAGTAACACAAAAAAACATGAAACACTTAAAAAACTTCACAATTTGATAATGGAACAAAACTTGTCCCGAAACTAGTAATATATTAAACTAGTGGATTGATGACGACAAGATATGTAACCTTATTTTTTAAGTCATACAATCAATCCAGGAGGCAAATAGCATGAATAAAATAAAATAAGTAGTTGACAGCAGCACAAGCTGTCGGTAACCTCATCAAACTAAGTCCACTTCAAATTCTGGCAAATCCTGGGACAGCTAGGCAATATAGACGGGATGTCGCTTTCAGTCAATGGGATAATTAATAGTAGATAGTAGCTGGGTCCAGTATCTATCATTCAATCAAATTTTAGATCTTTTCACTATCGATTCTCCTATAATGAAGCGAGCACTCTAGCCACAGCTCACCCAGCTATTGTGTTTGCAGTTCCTTCACTAAAAACAGGCTAGTTATCTTAAGGCACGATGCATTACCACCCCGATGATAAGTTTATTTGGTCATTATTTTTATTCAAGCACGGCAGTCAGGAAAGTACGTGACAACACAAAACGTGAATAAATCCATTAAGGCGGCTCGCTGCAACTTGCTACTTATCTCGTCATGACCAAACTTTGCCACTTGCGGTTATTAACACTTTAAGCGAACTTTTGTGACAAATTGTGAAACTTCATTCATGGCTTAGAATTACTTAATAATTTAAAAGCGTGAATTTCAGTTAAATTTATTTTTTAATTATTAGGAGTATTACTAAGCAATCATTCATTTTAAAAACACATTTGCCTCTTATAATAGTTATAAACGTGTATTAATATAAGTACCTGGGGGGCCGAGCTTTGCTCGGGGGAAGGCCATACAGTTTGTTTGGATGACTTGGAGTAATATTTCACCACTTCCCCCTACTGATAATCAGATGTTTATAACTCATTTGCCTCTTTTTGACATTTTTAAGTTTACTCCAGTTGTTATTTGTAGCTCAATGTCTCTTTGATTTATTTTACTACTCTATACATGTAATCTTCACTCAAATCGTTTAATCTCTACTGTCAGAAAACCACATGTTAATAATCATAAACAACATTTTAGTATTACTTTTACAGTTCCCTGATTAATTATGAACAACTGTTACAATTCTATGGTTTGATTTGAAACTCCACAAGAACAAAGTTAATTTTTTCAACTTTTCAATTTCGGTTTTTAAAATTATTCGATTTTTACTTGGGATGAGACCTGTCTAGAACTACTTTTATACCATAACTTAATTATTTCCATTTTAAGTAAATCCTCCTAGCCGTTTTCGAGATAATTGTGCAACCAACCAACCAACCAACCAACCAACCAAATAATCAAGCAAACATTTCTCATATAAGAGTATAGGATTAAGAAAACCAGAAGACTCGGTTGGTTGGATCTACTTTGGTATAACCAAAGCAAATTAAATATAGTTTTCTCTAAAGATTTAATAACACCCATAATAACTTCACGCACTGAATGAAAACACACACTGAATTAATTCTCCAGGCACCATATATGACGAGACAATTTGAAATCATTTGCGACCTTTAATAAACTTCCAGCTGATTTTTCCTCGAGGATGACTAAAAGGGTCACTGTACCTGCTGAAGAGCACACCCATGTTTAATTTTTATTACTAGCTAGAACTATTTTGATTTGTACATTGATTAATACATCGATAAATGAATACATCGATTCATTTAATAACTACACTGCAAACTTCTCAAGAGGTAAGAAACCATATTTGACTAATTTGTTATTACGATAAGATTACTTGTTTTTAAACCTAATCAACTTATAATAGTTAAATAGTTCCTTCCGAAATTAAATAAACCATTTACAAATCTAATATAATATGAAGTTAGTTTACAATTTTGCACCCCTTTATCATGAACATTTTACCAATACATTGTTGCCAATATGTGTTGCAGTTATGTCTCAGTGTAATCCCCATATTACCCGCTCAATGCCGTTATCTTGGGTGTGTTTTGCAGCACCAGTAAATTATTCGCCATCCCCCGCGCCGTTACCAGATGGCTAATGGTGCATAATAACGGTTTTTATCAATGGCAACCATTTAAAATCTCAATTATAATCCTTGTTAAACATAATATTTAAGAAAAATATTACACACATATTTTATTAAAAGTAGTATTCCATAACGTTTAATATTTATTATATTATTTTACATAATCTTCCCCGCTGGTTGTTAATATCAGGCAAGAGAAAACGTTTAAATTATTCAATAAATATTTTTGATTGATATTTGCCATGTGTTTGGAAAGTAAAAACTTTTGGAAAAATGTTGAAGTAACATTTTGCAACTGTATGATTGTATAATTGAATGATTCGGTATAAAACAACATATAATTTAGCAAAATTATCCTGTTCCCAGCAAACCTTCGTACTCTAGGACAAAACTTCCTTCATGTATCATGAAAATAACATACACGCAAACATGACTAAAATACTTATAATTTTTTTGTACGAAACTGCCGTGGCCACTTTTTTCTTATCTCCGCAAAGTATTTTACAACATCGTTTTTCGAAGACAAGGATATGAACCTCCAAACTTACATACAGTGTGTATACACACTTCCTGGACATATTTTGTGTATTTGTACCTAATTCGAGAAAATAATAAATCACCATATAAAAATGGGTCTAAAATGCCTAGTTTTCTGTCTGTCGGTCTGTTTGTGAGTTTTAAAAGTTTTAATTTAACTCAGCTTCTATTTAAGTATAATGTTTAAATTCAGTTCCAATGTGTATATAAAGATTCACAACGAGTTTATACAGTTTTTTTTAAATTTCACTGGATCAGATTCAAGATGGCGGCTATTTAAAGTTTTTTGGTATTTGCAAATTTCATAAAAACCATAAATTTTTAAACCTAGTTACCAGTAATAAAACATATAAAATTGTAAGAAAATCAAACTGACACCTTGTTTGTTGAAATCCAATAATAGTTAACTGAGTTAGTAGTTATTTACCTAATTATTTGTCAATTTCATAAGGCGAATTGGCAACAATTTACGAGTACAGTATTCAAATAGTAATTATTTTGAAAAATTTCTAATAACTCAGTTATTTCTTATCCGATTTCAGCATACAAGGTGTGGGTTTGTTTGTCTTACAATTTTACATGTTTTATTACTGGTAACAAGGTTTAAAAAACTTACGGTTTTCATTAAATTTTACATCAACAACTTTAAATTTCCGCCATCTTGAATCTTAACCAGTAAAAATAATCAAACTTGATACGCTTGTTGTGAGTCTTAAGATAGACGCTGGAGCCGAATTTAAACATGCTGAATTTAAATAGAAGCTGAGTTAATTGAAAACTTTTAAAAATTACAAACAGACCGACAGACAGAAAACTAGGTAATTTAGATTCATGTTTAAATGGTTTTTTTTATTATTGTCTCGACCTAAGGAACACATACACAAAGTATGTCCAGGGAGTTTGTATACAACCTGTCTGTATACTAGAGAGAGCGAGAGATTCATTCAGTATTTCGTCCTATATTTGACTGTTTTCTTATAATGTTAATTGTTTTATTTTTATAAAAGATAATTTTGTGTGGAGTTTGGTTGTGCTTTATTGGATCGCCTTCTTATTTAAAATACCTTGTAGAGTTGACAAGGTCCAGTGCATGATTTTAATGATCATCGATGACAAATAAATGCCTTATTCCTTAGAAATAAACTTGAAAAAATCTTTTGCCTTATATCATTAGATTGTGCCTACAGAATTTGTAATAACATATACTTTTGAAAATAAAGAATTTGATGGAGTAAGCCAAATAATAAATGTATGAGCTAATAATATTACTGCTTAGATAACATCAGACACTGATTATAGTTCTGAGTATAATTTAATATGAGGAAAAAATATATAATTACTCTGATATTAAGACCGTGTCCTAGCGTTGTAGTTTTATTTGAATCTCCCTTGGTCTGCAGATCTGTGAAACTGTTGTAGGAAGTATCTCCAAATATATTTATTTAATTGATTAATTAATAAAATGTATTTCGCAAAAATTTTATGAGAAGATAAAACTTGTATTCATTCACATATATAGTATAAAATAAATTTAGTGTTAGGATAAATTGTATTTTGAGATTTCACTATTATCTCCATCCCTTTGACGAACTGGTTATGCTGCATCTATACTTCATCCGTAAAATAAACCGAACTACACATTAATAGTATACAATTACAAAAAATAGTTGTAAAGGCGGTCCAACACTTCTCGCAAACACATCCGAACATTCGGGCGAACTCCGAATGTTCGGAGTATTCACGAGAAGTGTTGGAGCTGCACGAACTTTTGAATACATACGTGAACATTCGGGAGGATGTTTGGCCGAATGTTCAGGCGTGTTCGTGAGAAGTGTGGGACCGCCTTAATCTCAGTGTCACCTCGTTTGTGTTAAAGACTCTTTTACTACCCGAACAAATCCCTTCGTTATTCAGTTAACATATCAGCGAGACAATCTTTTTTGTATATCTATGACATAGTTCATGAGAACTTCACTTTGTACAACTTACATGGCTGATACTTTTAAAGTTCGCTGGACGCATTTGGATATTTTTTGAAATTAAGAAAATGCGTATAAGTGAATTCTATTTTCTTTACTAATATGTTTTAACTGAATACATAGCTAGTTACATTGATGAACATTATTAAAACAGTTGTAAGGTAAGTGCTGTAAATAAATGCTGTTAAAAAAATGTCAAAGCAATCTAAGTTTGGTTTATTTTTTCATACCTTATTTCTATCGTGACTCACTATATTTAGGGCAGGGCCGTTTCGGATTATATAATTGGTTGTTTTATAGGCTTACCCGATCACCGTTGCTCCTAAACATAATTAAAAGTCTTTATAATTCATATCCATTACATGGAATTAAATTTCATTTGGAAATATATTTTCAATCTAATCTCTTATTAAAATTACCTTTTACTCATCTTCAATCTATATTCCAATATTAAAAAAACATAATATATTCTCCCACCACAAGTCACATTTCCCTGCATCAACCCGAGTTTCGAGGTAAGTAATTGAATGATCAAACATGTCACCGCGACAGAGAGGGCTTAAGTAAACGATTTGTGACTTTGACACCACACTAAGCAAACTCGGAGTCAATGCGACACCACGCTTGCCAATCCCGGGTGTATCTTGCCTTTACAAACTAACATTTCCTATTGCATACAATTTTAAATAATTTTATTTTTAGATTAGTAATATCTCATTTAAACTTAAAATTGTTTCGTTACAGTAAAATTGTGAGATATTAATTGGTGAGGGACTGTATTTCAGGGGTATCCCTTAATATAAGAACATGATTTTACTTTTTATCGGTTGTTATAATGTTTAAGCTGAAACAAACAACAAGCATATCGCCTTTATTTTAAGTTATACGCATACTTTTTTGTTAACATTTTATGATTTATGAAAGTATTAAATGCAGTCCTCTGAATTAATTCTTTAATTTACTGGTACACAAAGTGTTACAAAATGTCAACCACAGAATATTATTTGATTGGTATTCAAAAGGAAAGGCATTCTTCTTTGGGGTAAAATAAAATTTATTTTCCTTGTGTTACCATGTTTGGGACTTTCATTGGTTTTCAAAGTCAATATTGCTAATAATGGTGCTAGTATATACAAACATTTTTTTATTTAAGTCTATATTTACGTTAATAGCACTTTTTTTAACGATTCAATTCCTGGTCTTCAAGTTCAATTTGATCTTAGAAAGCATTGTTAGTTAGTAAAATCATCGAAGACTTCACATTGCCATCGTCAAATCTGTCACTAGTTTTGTGTGTCAAAGGACTCAAAGAGGACGTAGTTAACACTAATCACCAACAGAGTACACTGCTGTAAACTATTACTTATATCCTCTCAAGGAAGTGATTTTACAACAGTTGGTGTGTCAGGAAGCAAACACAAGTTGATTATCTAGGGTAGCTTTCTAGCGTGGAGATATTTTAAAAGTTAACGTAAATAACTAAAATAAATACTTAAAAAATAAGGTTACAAACAAGTCGTCATCAATCCTCTAGTTTAATAGATTACTAGTTTCGGGAGTATTTTTGTCCCATTATCAAATCTTGATGTATCACAGAAGAAAATAATGTCGTTTTGAGTTTCAAAACATTTCACACTAACCACAAACTTGTAGTAACACAAAGAAATATTACACATTTAAAAATCTTCACAATTTGATAATGGGACAAAACTTGTCCCGAGACTAGTAATATATTTAACTAGTGGATTGATGACGACAATATATGTAACCTTATTTTTTCAGTCATACAATCAATCCAGGAGGTAAATAGCATGAATAAAATAAAATAAGTAGTTGACAGCAGCACAACCTGTCGGTGATCTAATCAAACTACGTCCACTTCAAATTCTGGCAACCCTTGGGACAGCTAGGCAATATAGACGGGATGTCGCTTTCAGTACAAAGAGTCAATGGTATAATTAATAGTAAATAGTAGCTGGGTCCAGTATTGATCATTCAAAAACATTTTAGATCTTTTCACCATCGATCCTCCTATAATGAAGCGAGCACTCTAGCCACAGCTCACCCAGCTATTTTGTTTGCAGTTTCTTCACTAAAACAGGCTAGTTATCTTAAGGCACGATGCATTACCACCCCGTTGATAAGTTTATTTGGTCATTATTTTTATTCAAGCACGGCAGTCAGGTAAGTACGTGTCAACACAAAACGTGAATAAATCCATTAAGACAGTTCGCTGCAACTTGCTACTTATCTCGTCATGACCAAACTTTGCCACTTGCGGTTATTAACACTTTAAGCGAACTTTTGTGACAAATTGTGAAACTTCGATAGCTTACATTCATGGCTTAGAATTACTTAATAATTTAAAAGCGTGAATTTCAGTTAAATTTATTTTTTAATTATTAGGAGTATTACTAAGCAATCATTCATTTTAAAAACACATTTGCCTCTTATAATAGTTATAAACGTGTATTAATATAAGTACCTGGGGGGCCGAGCTTTGCTCGGGGGAAGGCCATACAGTTTGTTTGGATGACTTGGAGTAATATTTCACCACTTCCCCCTACTGATAATCAGATGTTTATAACTCATTTGCCTCTTTTTTACATTTTTAAGTTCACTCCAGTTGTTATTTGTAGCTCAATGTCTCTTTGATTTATTTTACTACTCTATACATGTAATCTTCACTCAAATCGTTTAATCTCTACCATCAGAAAACCACATGTTAATAATCATAAACAACATTTTAGTATTACTTTTACAGTTCCCTGATTAATTATGAACAACTGTTACAATTCTATGGTTTGATTTGAAACTCCACAAGAACAAAGTTAATTTTTTCAACTTTTCAATTTCGGTTTTTAAAATTATTCGATTTTTACTTGGGATGAGACCTGTCTAGAACTACTTTAATATCATAACTTAGTTATTTCCAAAATTTTAAGTAAATCCTCCTAGCCGTTTTCGAGATAATTGTGCAACCAACCAACCAACCAACCAAATAATCAAGCAAACATTTCTCATATAAGAGTATAGGATTAAGAAAACCAGAAGACTCGGTTGGTTGGATCTACTTTGGTATAACCAAAGCAAATTAAATATAGTTTTCTCTAAATATTTAATAACACCCATAATAACTTCACGCACTGAATGAAAACACACACTGAATTAATTCTCCAGGCACCATATATGACGAGACAATTTGAAATCATTTGCGACCTTTAATAAACTTCCAGCTGATTTTTCCTCGAGGATGACTAAAAGGGTCACTGTACCTGCTGAAGAGCACACCCATGTTTAATTTTTATTACTAGCTAGAACTATTTTGATTTGTACATTGATTAATACATCGATTCATTTAGTAACTACACTGCGAACTTCTCAAGAGGTAAGAAACCATATTTGACTAATTTGTTATTACGATAAGATTACTTGTTTTTAAACCTAATCAACTTATAATAGTTAAATAGTTCCTTCCGAAATTAAATAAACCATTTACAAATCTAATATAATATGAAGTTAGTTTACAATTTTGCACCCCTTTATCATGAACATTTTACCAATACATTGTTGCCAATATGTGTTGCAGTTATGTCTCAGTGTAATCCCCATATTACCCGCTCAATGCCGTTATCTTGGGTGTGTTTTGCAGCACCAGTAAATTATTCGCCATCCCCCGCGCCGTTACCAGATGGCTAATGGTGCATAATAACGGTTTTTATCAATGGCAACCATTTAAAATCTCAATTATAATCCTTGTTAAACATAATATTTAAGAAAAATATTACACACATATTTTATTAAAAGTAGTATTCCATAACGTTTAATATTTATTATATTATTTTACATAATCTTCCCCGCTGGTTGTTAATATCAGGCAAGAGAAAACGTTTAAATTATTCAATAAATATTTTTGATTGATATTTGCCATGTGTTTGGAAAGTAAAAACTTTTGGAAAAATGTTGAAGTAACATTTTGCAACTGTATGATTGTATAATTGAATGATTCGGTATAAAACAACATATAATTTAGCAAAATTATCCTGTTCCCAGCAAACCTTCGTACTCTAGGACAAAACTTCCTTCATGTATCATGAAAATAACATACACGCAAACATGACTAAAATACTTATAATTTTTTTGTACGAAACTGCCGTGGCCACTTTTTTCTTATCTCCGCAAAGTATTTTACAACATCGTTTTTCGAAGACAAGGATATGAACCTCCAAACTTACATACAGTGTGTATACACACTTCCTGGACATATTTTGTGTATTTGTACCTTAATTCGAGAAAATAATAAATCACCATATAAAAATGGGTCTAAAATGCCTAGTTTTCTGTCTGTCGGTCTGTTTGTGAGTTTTAAAAGTTTTAATTTAACTCAGCTTCTATTTAAGTATAATGTTTAAATTCAGTTCCAATGTGTATATAAAGATTCACAACGAGTTTATACAGTTTTTTTTAAATTTCACTGGATCAGATTCAAGATGGCGGCTATTTAAAGTTTTTTGGTATTTGCAAATTTCATAAAAACCATAAATTTTTAAACCTAGTTACCAGTAATAAAACATATAAAATTGTAAGAAAATCAAACTGACACCTTGTTTGTTGAAATCCAATAATAGTTAACTGAGTTAGTAGTTATTTACCTAATTATTTGTCAATTTCATAAGGCGAATTGGCAACAATTTACGAGTACAGTATTCAAATAGTAATTATTTTGAAAAATTTCTAATAACTCAGTTATTTCTTATCCGATTTCAGCATACAAGGTGTGGGTTTGTTTGTCTTACAATTTTACATGTTTTATTACTGGTAACAAGGTTTAAAAAACTTACGGTTTTCATTAAATTTTACATCAACAACTTTAAATTTCCGCCATCTTGAATCTTAACCAGTAAAAATAATCAAACTTGATACGCTTGTTGTGAGTCTTAAGATAGACGCTGGAGCCGAATTTAAACATGCTGAATTTAAATAGAAGCTGAGTTAATTGAAAACTTTTAAAAATTACAAACAGACCGACAGACAGAAAACTAGGTAATTTAGATTCATGTTTAAATGGTTTTTTTTATTATTGTCTCGACCTAAGGAACACATACACAAAGTATGTCCAGGGAGTTTGTATACAACCTGTCTGTATACTAGAGAGAGAGAGAGATTCATTCAGTATTTCGTCCTATATTTGACTGTTTTCTTATAATGTTAATTGTTTTATTTTTATAAAAGATAATTTTGTGTGGAGTTTGGTTGTGCTTTATTGGATCGCCTTCTTATTTAAAATACCTTGTAGAGTTGACAAGGTCCAGTGCATGATTTTAATGATCATCGATGACAAATAAATGCCTTATTCCTTAGAAATAAACTTGAAAAAAATCTTTTGCCTTATATCATTAGATTGTGCCTACAGAATTTGTAATAACATATACTTTTGAAAATAAAGAATTTGATGGAGTAAGCCAAATAATAAATGTATGAGCTAATAATATTACTGCTTAGATAACATCAGACACTGATTATAGTTCTGAGTATAATTTAATATGAGGAAAAAATATATAATTACTCTGATATTAAGACCGTGTCCTAGCGTTGTAGTTTTATTTGAATCTCCCTTGGTCTGCAGATCTGTGAAACTGTTGTAGGAAGTATCTCCAAATATATTTATTTAATTGATTAATTAATAAAATGTATTTCGCAAAAATTTTATGAGAAGATAAAACTTGTATTCATTCACATATATAGTATAAAATAAATTTAGTGTTAGGATAAATTGTATTTTGAGATTTCACTATTATCTCCATCCCTTTGACGAACTGGTTATGCTGCATCTATACTTCATCCGTAAAATAAACCGAACTACACATTAATAGTATACAATTACAAAAAATAGTTGTAAAGGCGGTCCAACACTTCTCGCAAACACATCCGAACATTCGGGCGAACTCCGAATGTTCGGAGTATTCACGAGAAGTGTTGGAGCTGCACGAACTTTTGAATACATACGTGAACATTCGGGAGGATGTTCGGCCGAATGTTCAGGCGTGTTCGTGAGAAGTGTGGGACCGCCTTAATCTCAGTGTCACCTCGTTTGTGTTAAAGACTCTTTTACTACCCGAACAAATCCCTTCGTTATTCAGTTAACATATCAGCGAGACAATCTTTTTTGTATATCTATGACATAGTTCATGAGAACTTCACTTTGTACAACTTACATGGCTGATACTTTTAAAGTTCGCTGGACGCATTTGGATATTTTTTGAAATTAAGAAAATGCGTTTAAGTGAATTCTATTTTCTTTACTAATATGTTTTAACTGAATACATAGCTAGTTACATTGATGAACATTACTAAAACAGTTGTAAGGTAAGTGCTGTAAATAAATGCTGTTAAAAAAATGTCAAAGCAATCTAAGTTTGGTTTATTTTTTCATACCTTATTTCTATCGTGACTCACTATATTTAGGGCAGGGCCGTTTCGGATTATATAATTGGTTGTTTTATAGGCTTACCCGATCACCGTTGCTCCTAAACATAATTAAAAGTCTTTATAATTCATATCCATTACATGGAATTAAATTTCATTTGGAAATATATTTTCAATCTAATCTCTTATTAAAATTACCTTTTACTCATCTTCAATCTATATTCCAATATTAAAAAAACATAATATATTCTCCCACCACAAGTCACATTTCCCTGCATCAACCCGAGTTTCGAGGTAAGTAATTGAATGATCAAACATGTCACCGCGACAGAGAGGGCTTAAGTAAACGATTTGTGACTTTGACACCACACTAAGCAAACTCGGAGTCAATGCGACACCACGCTTGCCAATCCCGGGTGTATCTTGCCTTTACAAACTAACATTTCCTATTGCATACAATTTTAAATAATTTTATTTTTAGATTAGTAATATCTCATTTAAACTTAAAATTGTTTCGTTACAGTAAAATTGTGAGATATTAATTGGTGAGGGACTGTATTTCAGGGGTATCCCTTAATATAAGAACATGATTTTACTTTTTATCGGTTGTTATAATGTTTAAGCTGAAACAAACAACAAGCATATCGCCTTTATTTTAAGTTATACGCATACTTTTTTGTTAACATTTTATGATTTATGAAAGTATTAAATGCAGTCCTCTGAATTAATTCTTTAATTTACTGGTACACAAAGTGTTACAAAATGTCAACCACAGAATATTATTTGATTGGTATTCAAAAGGAAAGGCATTCTTCTTTGGGGTAAAATAAAATTTATTTTCCTTGTGTTACCATGTTTGGGACTTTCATTGGTTTTCAAAGTCAATATTGCTAATAATGGTGCTAGTATATACAAACATTTTTTTATTTAAGTCTATATTTACGTTAATAGCACTTTTTTTAACGATTCAATTCCTGGTCTTCAAGTTCAATTTGATCTTAGAAAGCATTGTTAGTTAGTAAAATCATCGAAGACTTCACATTGCCATCGTCAAATCTGTCACTAGTTTTGTGTGTCAAAGGACTCAAAGAGGACGTAGTTAACACTAATCACCAACAGAGTACACTGCTGTAAACTATTACTTATATCCTCTAAAGGAAGTGATTTTACAACAGTTGGTGTGTCAGGAAGCAAACACAAGTTGATTATCTAGGGTAGCTTTCTAGCGTGGAGATATTTTAAAAGTTAACGTAAATAACTAAAATAAATACTTAAAAAATAAGGTTACAAACAAGTCGTCATCAATCCTCTAGTTTAATAGATTACTAGTTTCGGGAGTAGTTTTGTCCCATTATCAAATCTTGATGTATCACAGAAGAAAATAATGTCGTTTTGAGTTTCAAAACATTTCACACTAACCACAAACTTGTAGTAACACAAAGAAATATTACACATTTAAAAATCTTCACAATTTGATAATGGGACAAAACTTGTCCCGAGACTAGTAATATATTTAACTAGTGGATTGATGACGACAATATATGTAACCTTATTTTTTCAGTCATACAATCAATCCAGGAGGTAAATAGCATGAATAAAATAAAATAAGTAGTTGACAGCAGCACAACCTGTCGGTGATCTAATCAAACTACGTCCACTTCAAATTCTGGCAACCCTTGGGACAGCTAGGCAATATAGACGGGATGTCGCTTTCAGTACAAAGAGTCAATGGTATAATTAATAGTAAATAGTAGCTGGGTCCAGTATTGATCATTCAAAAACATTTTAGATCTTTTCACCATCGATCCTCCTATAATGAAGCGAGCACTCTAGCCACAGCTCACCCAGCTATTTTGTTTGCAGTTTCTTCACTAAAACAGGCTAGTTATCTTAAGGCACGATGCATTACCACCCCGTTGATAAGTTTATTTGGTCATTATTTTTATTCAAGCACGGCAGTCAGGTAAGTACGTGTCAACACAAAACGTGAATAAATCCATTAAGACAGTTCGCTGCAACTTGCTACTTATCTCGTCATGACCAAACTTTGCCACTTGCGGTTATTAACACTTTAAGCGAACTTTTGTGACAAATTGTGAAACTTCGATAGCTTACATTCATGGCTTAGAATTACTTAATAATTTAAAAGCGTGAATTTCAGTTAAATTTATTTTTTAATTATTAGGAGTATTACTAAGCAATCATTCATTTTAAAAACACATTTGCCTCTTATAATAGTTATAAACGTGTATTAATATAAGTACCTGGGGGGCCGAGCTTTGCTCGGGGGAAGGCCATACAGTTTGTTTGGATGACTTGGAGTGATATTTCACCACTTCCCCCTACTGATAATCAGATGTTTATAACTCATTTGCCTCTTTTTTACATTTTTAAGTTCACTCCAGTTGTTATTTGTAGCTCAATGTCTCTTTGATTTATTTTACTACTCTATACATGTAATCTTCACTCAAATCGTTTAATCTCTACCATCAGAAAACCACATGTTAATAATCATAAACAACATTTTAGTATTACTTTTACAGTTCCCTGATTAATTATGAACAACTGTTACAATTCTATGGTTTGATTTGAAACTCCACAAGAACAAAGTTAATTTTTTCAACTTTTCAATTTCGGTTTTTAAAATTATTCGATTTTTACTTGGGATGAGACCTGTCTAGAACTACTTTAATATCATAACTTAGTTATTTCCAAAATTTTAAGTAAATCCTCCTAGCCGTTTTCGAGATAATTGTGCAACCAACCAACCAACCAACCAAATAATCAAGCAAACATTTCTCATATAAGAGTATAGGATTAAGAAAACCAGAAGACTCGGTTGGTTGGATCTACTTTGGTATAACCAAAGCAAATTAAATATAGTTTTCTCTAAATATTTAATAACACCCATAATAACTTCACGCACTGAATGAAAACACACACTGAATTAATTCTCCAGGCACCATATATGACGAGACAATTTGAAATCATTTGCGACCTTTAATAAACTTCCAGCTGATTTTTCCTCGAGGATGACTAAAAGGGTCACTGTACCTGCTGAAGAGCACACCCATGTTTAATTTTTATTACTAGCTAGAACTATTTTGATTTGTACATTGATTAATACATCGATTCATTTAGTAACTACACTGCGAACTTCTCAAGAGGTAAGAAACCATATTTGACTAATTTGTTATTACGATAAGATTACTTGTTTTTAAACCTAATCAACTTATAATAGTTAAATAGTTCCTTCCGAAATTAAATAAACCATTTACAAATCTAATATAATATGAAGTTAGTTTACAATTTTGCACCCCTTTATCATGAACATTTTACCAATACATTGTTGCCAATATGTGTTGCAGTTATGTCTCAGTGTAATCCCCATATTACCCGCTCAATGCCGTTATCTTGGGTGTGTTTTGCAGCACCAGTAAATTATTCGCCATCCCCCGCGCCGTTACCAGATGGCTAATGGTGCATAATAACGGTTTTTATCAATGGCAACCATTTAAAATCTCAATTATAATCCTTGTTAAACATAATATTTAAGAAAAATATTACACACATATTTTATTAAAAGTAGTATTCCATAACGTTTAATATTTATTATATTATTTTACATAATCTTCCCCGCTGGTTGTTAATATCAGGCAAGAGAAAACGTTTAAATTATTCAATAAATATTTTTGATTGATATTTGCCATGTGTTTGGAAAGTAAAAACTTTTGGAAAAATGTTGAAGTAACATTTTGCAACTGTATGATTGTATAATTGAATGATTCGGTATAAAACAACATATAATTTAGCAAAATTATCCTGTTCCCAGCAAACCTTCGTACTCTAGGACAAAACTTCCTTCATGTATCATGAAAATAACATACACGCAAACATGACTAAAATACTTATAATTTTTTTGTACGAAACTGCCGTGGCCACTTTTTTCTTATCTCCGCAAAGTATTTTACAACATCGTTTTTCGAAGACAAGGATATGAACCTCCAAACTTACATACAGTGTGTATACACACTTCCTGGACATATTTTGTGTATTTGTACCTTAATTCGAGAAAATAATAAATCACCATATAAAAATGGGTCTAAAATGCCTAGTTTTCTGTCTGTCGGTCTGTTTGTGAGTTTTAAAAGTTTTAATTTAACTCAGCTTCTATTTAAGTATAATGTTTAAATTCAGTTCCAATGTGTATATAAAGATTCACAACGAGTTTATACAGTTTTTTTTAAATTTCACTGGATCAGATTCAAGATGGCGGCTATTTAAAGTTTTTTGGTATTTGCAAATTTCATAAAAACCATAAATTTTTAAACCTAGTTACCAGTAATAAAACATATAAAATTGTAAGAAAATCAAACTGACACCTTGTTTGTTGAAATCCAATAATAGTTAACTGAGTTAGTAGTTATTTACCTAATTATTTGTCAATTTCATAAGGCGAATTGGCAACAATTTACGAGTACAGTATTCAAATAGTAATTATTTTGAAAAATTTCTAATAACTCAGTTATTTCTTATCCGATTTCAGCATACAAGGTGTGGGTTTGTTTGTCTTACAATTTTACATGTTTTATTACTGGTAACAAGGTTTAAAAAACTTACGGTTTTCATTAAATTTTACATCAACAACTTTAAATTTCCGCCATCTTGAATCTTAACCAGTAAAAATAATCAAACTTGATACGCTTGTTGTGAGTCTTAAGATAGACGCTGGAGCCGAATTTAAACATGCTGAATTTAAATAGAAGCTGAGTTAATTGAAAACTTTTAAAAATTACAAACAGACCGACAGACAGAAAACTAGGTAATTTAGATTCATGTTTAAATGGTTTTTTTTATTATTGTCTCGACCTAAGGAACACATACACAAAGTATGTCCAGGGAGTTTGTATACAACCTGTCTGTATACTAGAGAGAGAGAGAGATTCATTCAGTATTTCGTCCTATATTTGACTGTTTTCTTATAATGTTAATTGTTTTATTTTTATAAAAGATAATTTTGTGTGGAGTTTGGTTGTGCTTTATTGGATCGCCTTCTTATTTAAAATACCTTGTAGAGTTGACAAGGTCCAGTGCATGATTTTAATGATCATCGATGACAAATAAATGCCTTATTCCTTAGAAATAAACTTGAAAAAATCTTTTGCCTTATATCATTAGATTGTGCCTACAGAATTTGTAATAACATATACTTTTGAAAATAAAGAATTTGATGGAGTAAGCCAAATAATAAATGTATGAGCTAATAATATTACTGCTTAGATAACATCAGACACTGATTATAGTTCTGAGTATAATTTAATATGAGGAAAAAATATATAATTACTCTGATATTAAGACCGTGTCCTAGCGTTGTAGTTTTATTTGAATCTCCCTTGGTCTGCAGATCTGTGAAACTGTTGTAGGAAGTATCTCCAAATATATTTATTTAATTGATTAATTAATAAAATGTATTTCGCAAAAATTTTATGAGAAGATAAAACTTGTATTCATTCACATATATAGTATAAAATAAATTTAGTGTTAGGATAAATTGTATTTTGAGATTTCACTATTATCTCCATCCCTTTGACGAACTGGTTATGCTGCATCTATACTTCATCCGTAAAATAAACCGAACTACACATTAATAGTATACAATTACAAAAAATAGTTGTAAAGGCGGTCCAACACTTCTCGCAAACACATCCGAACATTCGGGCGAACTCCGAATGTTCGGAGTATTCACGAGAAGTGTTGGAGCTGCACGAACTTTTGAATACATACGTGAACATTCGGGAGGATGTTCGGCCGAATGTTCAGGCGTGTTCGTGAGAAGTGTGGGACCGCCTTAATCTCAGTGTCACCTCGTTTGTGTTAAAGACTCTTTTACTACCCGAACAAATCCCTTCGTTATTCAGTTAACATATCAGCGAGACAATCTTTTTTGTATATCTATGACATAGTTCATGAGAACTTCACTTTGTACAACTTACATGGCTGATACTTTTAAAGTTCGCTGGACGCATTTGGATATTTTTTGAAATTAAGAAAATGCGTTTAAGTGAATTCTATTTTCTTTACTAATATGTTTTAACTGAATACATAGCTAGTTACATTGATGAACATTACTAAAACAGTTGTAAGGTAAGTGCTGTAAATAAATGCTGTTAAAAAAATGTCAAAGCAATCTAAGTTTGGTTTATTTTTTCATACCTTATTTCTATCGTGACTCACTATATTTAGGGCAGGGCCGTTTCGGATTATATAATTGGTTGTTTTATAGGCTTACCCGATCACCGTTGCTCCTAAACATAATTAAAAGTCTTTATAATTCATATCCATTACATGGAATTAAATTTCATTTGGAAATATATTTTCAATCTAATCTCTTATTAAAATTACCTTTTACTCATCTTCAATCTATATTCCAATATTAAAAAAACATAATATATTCTCCCACCACAAGTCACATTTCCCTGCATCAACCCGAGTTTCGAGGTAAGTAATTGAATGATCAAACATGTCACCGCGACAGAGAGGGCTTAAGTAAACGATTTGTGACTTTGACACCACACTAAGCAAACTCGGAGTCAATGCGACACCACGCTTGCCAATCCCGGGTGTATCTTGCCTTTACAAACTAACATTTCCTATTGCATACAATTTTAAATAATTTTATTTTTAGATTAGTAATATCTCATTTAAACTTAAAATTGTTTCGTTACAGTAAAATTGTGAGATATTAATTGGTGAGGGACTGTATTTCAGGGGTATCCCTTAATATAAGAACATGATTTTACTTTTTATCGGTTGTTATAATGTTTAAGCTGAAACAAACAACAAGCATATCGCCTTTATTTTAAGTTATACGCATACTTTTTTGTTAACATTTTATGATTTATGAAAGTATTAAATGCAGTCCTCTGAATTAATTCTTTAATTTACTGGTACACAAAGTGTTACAAAATGTCAACCACAGAATATTATTTGATTGGTATTCAAAAGGAAAGGCATTCTTCTTTGGGGTAAAATAAAATTTATTTTCCTTGTGTTACCATGTTTGGGACTTTCATTGGTTTTCAAAGTCAATATTGCTAATAATGGTGCTAGTATATACAAACATTTTTTTATTTAAGTCTATATTTACGTTAATAGCACTTTTTTTAACGATTCAATTCCTGGTCTTCAAGTTCAATTTGATCTTAGAAAGCATTGTTAGTTAGTAAAATCATCGAAGACTTCACATTGCCATCGTCAAATCTGTCACTAGTTTTGTGTGTCAAAGGACTCAAAGAGGACGTAGTTAACACTAATCACCAACAGAGTACACTGCTGTAAACTATTACTTATATCCTCTCAAGGAAGTGATTTTACAACAGTTGGTGTGTCAGGAAGCAAACACAAGTTGATTATCTAGGGTAGCTTTCTAGCGTGGAGATATTTTAAAAGTTAACGTAAATAACTAAAATAAATACTTAAAAAATAAGGTTACAAACAAGTCGTCATCAATCCTCTAGTTTAATAGATTACTAGTTTCGGGAGTAGTTTTGTCCCATTATCAAATCTTGATGTATCACAGAAGAAAATAATGTCGTTTTGAGTTTCAAAACATTTCACACTAACCACAAACTTGTAGTAACACAAAGAAATATTACACATTTAAAAATCTTCACAATTTGATAATGGGACAAAACTTGTCCCGAGACTAGTAATATATTTAACTAGTGGATTGATGACGACAATATATGTAACCTTATTTTTTAAGTCATACAATCAATCCAGGAGGTAAATAGCATGAATAAAATAAAATAAGTAGTTGACAGCAGCACAACCTGTCGGTGATCTAATCAAACTACGTCCACTTCAAATTCTGGCAACCCTTGGGACAGCTAGGCAATATAGACGGGATGTCGCTTTCAGTACAAAGAGTCAATGGTATAATTAATAGTAAATAGTAGCTGGGTCCAGTATTGATCATTCAAAAACATTTTAGATCTTTTCACCATCGATCCTCCTATAATGAAGCGAGCACTCTAGCCACAGCTCACCCAGCTATTTTGTTTGCAGTTTCTTCACTAAAACAGGCTAGTTATCTTAAGGCACGATGCATTACCACCCCGTTGATAAGTTTATTTGGTCATTATTTTTATTCAAGCACGGCAGTCAGGTAAGTACGTGTCAACACAAAACGTGAATAAATCCATTAAGACAGTTCGCTGCAACTTGCTACTTATCTCGTCATGACCAAACTTTGCCACTTGCGGTTATTAACACTTTAAGCGAACTTTTGTGACAAATTGTGAAACTTCGATAGCTTACATTCATGGCTTAGAATTACTTAATAATTTAAAAGCGTGAATTTCAGTTAAATTTATTTTTTAATTATTAGGAGTATTACTAAGCAATCATTCATTTTAAAAACACATTTGCCTCTTATAATAGTTATAAACGTGTATTAATATAAGTACCTGGGGGGCCGAGCTTTGCTCGGGGGAAGGCCATACAGTTTGTTTGGATGACTTGGAGTAATATTTCACCACTTCCCCCTACTGATAATCAGATGTTTATAACTCATTTGCCTCTTTTTTACATTTTTAAGTTCACTCCAGTTGTTATTTGTAGCTCAATGTCTCTTTGATTTATTTTACTACTCTATACATGTAATCTTCACTCAAATCGTTTAATCTCTACCATCAGAAAACCACATGTTAATAATCATAAACAACATTTTAGTATTACTTTTACAGTTCCCTGATTAATTATGAACAACTGTTACAATTCTATGGTTTGATTTGAAACTCCACAAGAACAAAGTTAATTTTTTCAACTTTTCAATTTCGGTTTTTAAAATTATTCGATTTTTACTTGGGATGAGACCTGTCTAGAACTACTTTAATATCATAACTTAGTTATTTCCAAAATTTTAAGTAAATCCTCCTAGCCGTTTTCGAGATAATTGTGCAACCAACCAACCAACCAACCAAATAATCAAGCAAACATTTCTCATATAAGAGTATAGGATTAAGAAAACCAGAAGACTCGGTTGGTTGGATCTACTTTGGTATAACCAAAGCAAATTAAATATAGTTTTCTCTAAATATTTAATAACACCCATAATAACTTCACGCACTGAATGAAAACACACACTGAATTAATTCTCAAGGCACCATATATGACGAGACAATTTGAAATCATTTGCGACCTTTAATAAACTTCCAGCTGATTTTTCCTCGAGGATGACTAAAAGGGTCACTGTACCTGCTGAAGAGCACACCCATGTTTAATTTTTATTACTAGCTAGAACTATTTTGATTTGTACATTGATTAATACATCGATTCATTTAGTAACTACACTGCGAACTTCTCAAGAGGTAAGAAACCATATTTGACTAATTTGTTATTACGATAAGATTACTTGTTTTTAAACCTAATCAACTTATAATAGTTAAATAGTTCCTTCCGAAATTAAATAAACCATTTACAAATCTAATATAATATGAAGTTAGTTTACAATTTTGCACCCCTTTATCATGAACATTTTACCAATACATTGTTGCCAATATGTGTTGCAGTTATGTCTCAGTGTAATCCCCATATTACCCGCTCAATGCCGTTATCTTGGGTGTGTTTTGCAGCACCAGTAAATTATTCGCCATCCCCCGCGCCGTTGCCAGATGGCTAATGGTGCATAATAACGGTTTTTATCAATGGCAAACATTTAAAATCTCAATTATAATCCTTGTTAAACATAATATTAAAGAAAAATATTACACACATATTTTATTAAAAGTAGTATTCCATAACGTTTAATATTTATTATATTATTTTACATAATCTTCCCCGCTGGTTTTTAATATCAGGCAAGAGAAAACGTTTAAATTATTCAATGAATATTTTTGTTTGATATTTGCCATGTGTTTGGAAAGTAAAAACTTTTGGAAAAATTTTGAAGTAACATTTTGCAACTGTATGATTGTATAATTGAATGATTCGGTATAAAACAACATATAATTTAGCAAAATTATCCTGTTCCCAGCAAACCTTCGTACTCTAGGACAAAACTTCCTTCATATATCATGAAAATAAAATACACGCAAACATGACTAAAATACTTATAATTTTTTTACGAAACTGCCGTGGTCACTTTTTTCTTATCTACGCAAAGTATTTTACAACATCGTTTTTCGAAGACAAGGATATGAACCTCCAAACTTACATACAGTGTGTATACACACTTCCTGGACATATTTTGTGTATTTGTACCTTAGTTCGAGAAAATAATAAATCACCATATAAAAATGGGTCTAAAATGCCTAGTTTTCTGCCTGTCGGTCTGTTTGTGATTTTAAAAGTTTTAATTTAACTCAGCTTCTATTTAAGTATAAAGTTTAAATTCAGTTCCAGTGTGTATATAAAGATTCACAACGAGTGTATACAGTTTTTTTTAAATTTCACTGGATCAGATTCAAGATGGCGGCTATTTAAAGTTTTTGGTATTTGCAAATTTCATAAAAACCGTAAGTTTTTAAATCTAGTTACCAGTAATAAAACATATAAAATTGTAAGAAAAACAAACTGACACCTTGTTTGTTGAAATCAAATAATAATTAACTGAGTTAGTAGTTATTTACCTAGTTATTTGTCAATTTCATAAGGCCAATTGGCAACAATGTACGAGTATTCAAACAGTGGTATTTATTTTGGAAAATTTCTAATTACTCAGTTATTTCTTATCCGATTTCAGTATACAAGGTATGGGTTTGTTTGTCTTACAATTTTACATGTTTTATTACTGGTAACAAGGTTTAAAAAACGTACGGTTTTCATTAAATTTTACATCAACAACTTTAAATTTCCGCCATCTTGAATCTAATCCAGTAAAAATAATGAAACTTGATACGCTTGTTGTGAGTCTTAAGATAGACGCTGGAGCCGAATTTAAACATGCTGAATTTAAATAGAAGCTGAGTTAATTAAAAACTTTTAAAAATTACAAACAGACCGACAGACAGAAAATTAGGCAATTTAGATCCATGTTTATATGGGTTTTTTATTATTGTCTCGACCTAAGGAACACATACACAAAGTATGTCCAGGGAGTTTGTATACAACCTGTCTGTATACTAGAGAGAGAGAGAGATTCGTTCAGTATTGCGTCCTATATTTGACTCTTTCCTTATAATTTTATTTGTTTTATTTTTATAAAAGATAATTTTGTGTGGAGTTTGATTGTGCTTTATTGGATCGCCTTCTTATTTAAAATACCTTGTAGAGTTGACAAGGTCCACTGCATGATTTTAATGATCATTGATGACAAATAAATGCCTTATTGCTTAGAAATAAACTTAAAAAAAATGTTTGCCTTATATCATTAGATTGTGCCTACAGAATTTGTAATAACATATATTTTTGAAAATAAAGAATTTGATGGAGTAAGCCAAATAATAAATGTCTGAGCTAATAATATTTCTGCTTAGTTAACATCAGACTGATTGTAGTTCTAATTATAATTTAATATGAGGAAAAAATATATAATGACTGATGTTAAGACCGTGTCCTAGCGTTGTAGTTTTATTTGAATCTCCCTTGGTCTGCAGATCTGTGAAACTGTTGTAGGAAGTATCTCCAAATATATTTATTTAATTGATAAATTAATAAAATGTATTTCGCAAAAATGTTATGACAAGATAAAACTTGTATTCATTCACATATATAGTATAAAATAAATTTAGTGTTAGGATAAATTGTATTTTGAGATTTCACTATTATCTCCATCCTTTTGACAAACTGGTTATGCTGCATCTATACTTCATCCGTACCACAAATCGAACTACACATTAATTGTATACAATTACAAAAAATAGTTGTAAAGGCGGTCCAACACGTCTCGCGAACACATCCGAATATTCGGGCGAACTCCGAATGTTCGGAGTATTCACGAGAAGTGTAGGAGCTGCACGAACTTTTGAATACATACAGGGACCGAATGTTCAGTGAACATTCGGGAGGATGTTCGGCCGATTGTTCAGGCGTGTTCGTGAGAAGTGTGGGACCGCCTTAATCTCAGTGTCACCTCGTTTGTGTTAAAGACTCTTTTACTACCCGAACAAATCCTTTCGTTATTCAGTTAACATATCAGCGAGACAATCTTTTTTGTATGTCTATGACATGGTTCATGAGAACTTCACTTTGTACAACTTACATGGCTGATACTTTTAAAGTTCGCTGGACGCATTTGGATATTTTTTGAAATGAAGAAAATGCGTTTAAGTGAATTCTATTTTCTTTACTAATATGTTTCAACTGAATACATAGCTAGTTACATTGATGCACATTATTAAAACAGTTGTAAGGTAAGTGCTGTGAATAAATGCTGTTAACAAAATATCAAAGCAATCTAAGTTTGGTTTATTTTTTCATACCTTAGTTGTAACGCAACTCACTAGGGCAGGGCCATTTCGGATTATATAATTGGTTGTTTTATAGGCTTACCAGATCACAGTTGCTCCTAAACATAATTAAAAGTCTTTATAATTCATATCCATTACATGGAACTAAATTTCATTTGCAAATATATTTTCAACCTAATCTCTTACTAAAATTACCTTTTCCTCATCTTCAATCTATCTTCCAATATTAAAAAACCAAAATATATTCCCCCACCGCAAGTCACATTTCCCTGCATCAACCTGAGTTTCGAGGTAAGTAATTAAATGATCAAATAAGTCACCGCGACAGAGGGGGCTTAAGTAAACGAGTTGTAACTTTGACACCACACTAAGCAAATTTGGAGTCAATGCGACACCACGCCTGCCAATCCCGGGTGTATCTTGCCTTTACAAACTAACATTTCCTATTGCATACAATTTTAAATAATTTTATTTTTGGATTAGTAATCTCTCATTTAAACTTTAAATTGTTTCATTACAGTAAAATTGTGAGATATTAATTGGTGAGGGACAGTATTTCAGGGGTATCCCTTAATATAAGAACATGATTTTACTTTTTATCGGTTGTTATAATGTTTAAGCTGAAACAAACAACAAGCATATCGCCTTTATTTTAAGTTATACGCATACTTTTTTGGTAACATTTTATGATTTATGAAAGTATTAAATGCAGTCCTCTGAATTGATTCTTTAATTTACTGGTACACAAAGTGTTACAAAATGTCAACCACAGAATATTATTTGATTGGTATTCAAAAGGAAAGGCATTATTCTTTGGGGTAAAATAAAATTTGTTTTCCTTGTGTTAGCATGTTTGGGGCTTTCAGTGGTTTTCAAAGTCAATATTGCTAATAATGGTGCTAGTATATACAAACATTTTTTTATTTAAGTCTAAATTTACGCTAATAGCACTTTTTTTAACGATTCAATTTCTGGTCTTCAAGTTCAATTTGATCTTAGAAAGCATTGTTAGTTAGTAAAATCATCGAAGACTTCACATTGCCATCGTCAAATCTAGGGACAAGTCTTGTGTGTCAAAGGACTCAAAGAGGACGTAGTTTACACTAATCACCAACAGAGTACACTGCTGTCAACTATTACTTATATCCTCTCAAGGAGGTGATTTTACAACAGTTGGTGTGTCAGGAAGCAAACACAAGTTGATTATCTAGGGTAGCTTTCTAGCGTGGAAATATTTTAAAAGTTAACTTAAATAACTAAAATAAATACTTAAAAAATAAGGTTACAAACAAGTCGTCATCAATCCTCTAGTTTAATAGATTACTAGTTTCGGGAGTAGTTTTGTCCCATTATCAAATCTTGATGTATCACAGAAGAAAATAATGTCGTTTTAAGTTTCAAAACATTTCACACTAACCACAAACTTGTACCATTGACTATAAATACTGAAGGAGACATCCCATCCATATGGCCCAGCTGTCCCACTTTTAGTGTATGCTAGAATTTAAAATTGAAGTAGTTTAATTGGGTCACCGACGGATTGTGCTGCTGTCAACTTTTTATTTTAGCTATTTACGTTAACTTTTAAAATATCTCCAACCCAGAAAGCAAGTGATAATCAACTTATGTTTGCTTCCTGACACACCAACTGTTGTATTATCCCCTCCTTGAGAGGATAAGTAATAGTTGACAGCAGTATACTCTGTTGGTGATTGTTGTAAACTACGACCTCTTTCAATCCTGGCATACACAAAACTAGGGACACATTTTATAATGGCAATGAGAAGTCTACTTCAGTATTTATAGTCAATCCTTGTACTAACACAAAGAAATATTACACATTTAAAAATCTTCACAATTTGATAATGGGCAAAACTAGTCCCGAAACTATTAATCAATTAAACTAGTGGATTGATGACGACAAGGTATCCACTTTATTTTTTAAGTCATACAATCAATCCAGGAGGCAAATAGCATGAATAAAATAAAATAAGTAGTTGACAGCAGCACAACCTGTCGGTGATCTAATCAAACTAAGTCCACTTCAAATTCTGGCAACCCCTGGGACAGCTAGGCAATATAGACGTGACGTCGCTTTTAGTACATAGAGTCAATGGTATAATTAATAGTAGACAGTAGCTGGGTCCAGTATCTATCATTCAAAAACACTTTAGATCTTTTCACTATCGATTCTCCTATAATGAAGCGAGCACTCTAGCCACTGCTCACCCAGCCATTTTGTTTGCAGTTTCTTCACTAAAACAGGCTAGTTATCTTAAGGCACGATGCATTACCACCCCGTTGATAAGTTTATTTGGTCATTATTTTTATTCAAGCACGGCAGTCAGGTAAGTATGAGTCAACACAAAACGTGAATAAATCCATTAAGGCGGTTCGCTGCAACTTGCTACTTATCTCGTCATGACAAAACTTTGCCACTTGCGGTTATTAACACTTTAAGCGAACTTTTGTGACAAATTGAGAAACTTCGATAGCTTACATTCATGGCTTAGAATTTCTTAATAATTTAAAAGAGAATTGCAGTTAAATTTGTATTTTATTTATTCGTAGTATTACTAAGCAATCATTCATTTTCAAAACACATATGCCTGTTACAATAGTTATAAATGTGTATTAATATAATTAAGAAAACCAAAAGACTCGCATGGTTGGATCTACTTTGGTATAACCAAAGCAAATTAAATATAGTTTACTCTAAAGATTTACTACACACACATGATAACTTCACGTACTGAATGAATACACACATAAAATAGTTCATCAAAAACACGTTTTTCTCAGTTTGAGGATTTCAAAGCTTTGTGTACGAAACATTTATATAACATGAGCTAACTTTTACCTAACTTAAAGACGACACTGTTGTACTTAAACATGTATGAATTTGTGATCAAAAGCTTGTTTAGCTAAATGCTTATGCTTATGCTTATGCTCACTTGGAAGAGAGAAAATAAAACAAAAGGAGACTTTTTAGATTCTTCATTAGGCCGATCTGTCCAATGAGCCTGTTTTTGCTCTGACGCATCAAAAAAACCAAGCTTCTAATAGTATGATTAATATCTATGTAAAATCGTTTTGCAGGAATACTATAATATATGATCCAGATAGCCTTAATGTCATCCCAGCATCAGGGCTGCAGTTAAGTTTACGTCCTACATTAATTCGATTTAAAAATCGATTTAAAATATCGATATATCTAGTAAATGGTTTCGTTTTATAGAAATAAATTGATAAAAATATCGGTTTATCGATTATATTGACATTCTTTATTGCTTTATTTTGTTGTTGTTTTGTTTTGGCAAATAGAAAGAAAATAAAATTGCAATGAACTACCGCGAACTTTGCCAAACTGTATTAATAAATATAGAACCTTGTTTGAAGTGGATGCAAGGTAAATGTTTAATTCCTGAAACTTAATGCTAGAGATCTGAGTGAATAAAAATAAAAATAACCTGATTAAATGACAGTATTTCTACAATTGTTTTTCCGATCTAATAAAAATAAAAGTTTTTTTTAGCTAAGAAAACCTCAAAAACATAACTGATTGTAATAGGTAGGTATAACCTTTTTGGTAATTAATAACACAATACTAACCTGACGATTCTACTCCTAAATATTGTAACTTCTGTGTATAATTTGCATAATACAAATACAGCTGATGCTAAACGATATTTGCAATCGCCAATTATATATATACATCTATATATATATATATATACATATATATATATATATATATATATATATATATATATATACATCGATATGTATACATCAATATGTATACATCAATATTTTTAATAGATTTTAAAATCAAATGTGTGTGGGACGTAAACTGCAGCCAGCATGAGTCATATTATAATAGAACAGCAAACTTTAATTTACTAATCGTAGATTTTCCCAAATAATAAATCAATTATGGCCCAATATTATAGTGCTATATGGTTTGGTCAGAACAATAACTGCAGTTGTGACATGATCCCTCACAATGTGAACATAGAGTTCCAGCACTAAATGTATATTGACATATTAAGGTAAGCATAGCGTTCTTAATATAGATCTTAAAGTTCTGAACTACTATTAAACATATCTGAAAACCCAAACTTATGAAAGAAACGACCTTGTGATTTAAATATTTGCATGTTAATACTAACTTTATAAGGGTTCTGCCATTTTGTACTCATTTGTTCTTTACTCAGGTCAGATTTGCCAATATTTTCAGCCAAGCCAGCAAAAGGTATTAAAACTTGGTATATCTTACGCTTACATTTAGGATTTTTAAGACTTAAATCTACAAGAAGTCCTTCCGCATAGCTTGCGAATTTTGGAATGAACAGAAATTTATGTAATTGATCAAAAAATGGTTATAAACTGAATAAATTTTAACGAATTACCAATACGTTTGACAACTTTTTAACACCCCACCTTCGAGTAGTTCATCTTTTAATATGCTTATATAAACTTAACTAATAATAAAATTAGCGTAATCACATTGCCGAATTAATTTTTTATTCTGAAATATTGAGTTATTATCAAAACGTATTATTAGCTGTGTAAATTTATGAAGCAAAACTGGCAACAACGCTTTTATCTGAAGCAATACTGGTAATACGAGGGTTTGACTCCTCCCCGCGACGGCAGTTACACTAACTACACTCATTGCTCCGACACCACAACCTCACTTAACTGGAACCTTGTAACCTAGGCCAAAGTGGTCCGAGGGCTTTACAGCTCACGTGCTGAGGTTTGACTCTTTACTTTTACGTCCCCACTAAAGAGCGAATGTCTCAACCTAAAATAAAATGGTTTATTTCCTCGGGTGCTTGGGACAACGACCTTCTACCTTCACTAAGTACTTTAAAACCTGGTCATGTGGTGTGATAATTAATAAGCGAATCATTGTATGATTGACGACTAGGTTGAGTGTGTCTTGCTTATAGATAAAGGAGATATATTTGAGTGGAACTGATTTAAATTATATACTTGATAACACCTAAAGCATATGAAAATATTTTCGTTAGTATAATATTTAGTACCTAAACTTTTCAAAAATGAGGAACTCTACAGGTTTCACTGATTAGTGTTCTTGTTGACGATTTGTTATTTGGTAACCATCTATATAAAAAATAATATAAACTATATACTCAATGATTTTATTCTATCGTGATGATTTTCATAGTCAGCACTGCGTGTGTGAAGACAATTATAAATGGTCGTTATAACTTATAAGGAATATATTGTTCTAATATTATCTTACAAACAGTATAGGATGCTTCAACACGTAAGCCCATGTATAACCTATGCCACTAATTACCACACATTATTCCCATACAGACATCTGAGTTAGTAACGCAGGGCTCTAATTTTAGCGAGATTTGTTGTAATGCTATTTTTTACTATCAATCTATGTGTCTATTTTATATTAAGATAAGCTTAGAAATTAGTTATACATTTACATTTTAAACGAGTATGTTTTTGAACTACTATTATATAGATAATATTAACTGATTTTACCCTATAAATTTAATTTTACAGTTAATCATACTAAATGTATTATTATTAAGAGATAATTTATCAAATAGTTTATTTTTCATGTATCTTAACTTTGGGCATATCATAATATACCTGTATAATGAAATGCACAGTATAACTATTTCATATTATCTAATTAACTATCAATGATTAGTATTAAATTAGGTAATTTAAGAATGTGTAATAAAAGTAAGAGAGAGAGAGAGAGAGAGAGAGAGAGAGAGAGAGAGAGAGAGAGAAATTGACAAATTCTTTATTTTACCTGCCCTGGGTTAGACCAGAGGTCCACTCTTCCCCCAGGACAGGTCCGATAATTACACCTCACAAAACACTTTACAGAGTTGTGGACTTACAGTCAATTATGGTACAAATAAAACTTAGCTATAAGTAATACAACATTTTTTATATTAAAACATTTAAATTAAACAACGTTTAAAACATTAACATACTTAAAATACAAGTTTAGTATTTATATTCATTATACATATTCACATATACAATACAGAAGTTTACTTTGATAACAACATTATTAAGTGTGAGACACAATCATGTGATTTCACTGAACAATATGTTTTACAATTCTAATATTTAATACAGTTATAATTTTGTTGTAAGAGAGAGAGAGAGAGAGAGAGAGAGAGAGAGAGAGAGAGAGAGAGAGAGAGAGAGAGAGAGAGAGAGAGAGAGAGAGAGAGAGAGAGAGAGAGAGAGAGAGAGAGAGAGAGAGAGAGAGAGAGAGAGAGAGAGAGAGAGAGAGAGAGAGAGAGAGACAGAGAGAGAGAGAGAGAGAGAGAGAGAGAGAGAGAGAGAGAGAGAGAGAGGGGTGGGAGAGAGAATAATCGGATTGTATGACATCCTGCGTCTCCTATTGGTCAAGATTATGGCGTGATCTATGAAATCCTAGAGACCCCTCTAGGACTGAATTTATTTGGCGTCAATCCCCACCCCAAAAATTGTTCAGTTGCTCTTTAAAACTCCGTGTCTTAATTACACTCGTCGTGATCTCCACATTTCTTTGCTATAAGATTAATTCTTGGCCCTTTCCTCTTAATTTTCGCTATCCCGTAAACAGTCTCGTAATAACTTAATTTTTTATTATTTAATTTCAATTCATTTATTTAAAGAATAAATGCAATAATTATAAATGCAATTTCAAGTTTTGTTACAGTGTCATCGTCTTCAAGAGTTATTTGTGCGGACTTCCGCGGGTGAAGGACTGGCGAATTCGTTCGGCTTCCACGTTCGGTTTACAAGAGAGCTCATTGTGTGAACTTACGTGCGTTATTGCCGACCTCAAGTTTCAAGAAGTGTTCTGTGCCCTCTGGACCCTGTGACAGGAGATGCGCCACCACCCTCAATAGTATCACGAACCACCATGGATTAATTCACGGTTAGTGACAATTTATGTTCCATATATAAAGCCACTTTAATACCACTTTAAAACCATACACTCTATTTAATAGGTCCTCAGTTTTTTTTTTTTTTTTTTTTTTTTTTTTTTTTGTATTACCAGATTATTTTAGTTGGCTACTTTTCATTCCCAAAACAAATTAATTACTTTCTCCGTCCCACTTTGACATTTACCACGTACCCAGCCATTAACTATATGCAAACATATCAAGTTTTTAATTACACTTCTTCATATCATGTGGTTCCGCGATTAACAGCCGTAACGTCTCGTAATAACCTATTTATTTTCAGCCCAGACATTATTTTATACACACACAGCCTGTTATAATACAGGGAAAAATATCGAGTCTAATTTCACACCTCGTGGGTAGCTGAGATAAGTTACCATCTTGTTGTAGGGTCGTCATCGTAACTCTTGATGGACTCTACATTTAGTAACACATTCATGGGGTTTTACTTTGGAATTTTCAATATTAAATACGATATTGCGATCTTGCCCAAGCCTATTACAATCCCCGCAATAATCCTAATTGTTCACAGTGAGTTAAGTGACAATTTAAAAATGATATGGTTATCTACATTTTTAACAAAGTTAAAATAAACTGAATTAAACATGCAGAACAAGTAAGTATAAACAAATCAAACACTTAACATATAAATTGGAATTCCAATTCACCAAAGTCGATGAGACCAAGAGCCGGTACTCAATAACACACGAGTTACTGTATACAAATACTGGAACGTTATTTTTATGAGAGCATATATTTTTTCTCCAAAATAATGTATCCGCTAGACCTGAGGTGTTTAATGATCTCAAATTCATTACAACAAAGGGAATAATGAGTGTAAGAACCTGAAATAAGTGATACACTCAATAAACCAAGCAGTCCTTAAAGCGGAGGTAAATGAAACAGCACATATTTATAATTATCATTAAATGTAATGTTCTATGTATGACTTGTGCTATATCAACAATGTATAATTACTGTTGCACTTTTGATACATTTTGTTAGCTTCCCAAAGTTTAAGACTGATTTGGCTAGTGCTGAACAGATTAAATATTAGGAATCTGTTCAGTGCAAATAAAACCATGCGTATACCTAACCGATAACTTTAACAACATACAGAAAATCAAGTGATTAACTAGTCTGACTATTTATTACTATAATAACAGCCATATTTTTGAAATTTTTTAATTTGATAAAACATAAAGTGAGAGTATTAAATTGTACAAACGGATAGACGCAAAAACTAGTTTATAGTTGATATTCACCACTAAGGAGATCAAATGGTCTTGACGTAAAAATCATATAAAAATATTAACCTCATAAAGGCCTAAAAAGAATATAAATACACAGGCCTAAAAAGAATATAAATACACGTATACTAATTAATAAAATAATAGAAACTGACTGTTTTTTTATATATTTTTCTATTTCAAAACAACGGTCATGATCAATCCACCCTCAGCCAACTGAGCTGAAAGTTTCCATGGAAATTCTCTAGGATATTAGCTAGTATAGTATTTATTTTGGAATGACGTAATGAGAGTAGCATTTGAAAATCACTGAAACTTTCAAAGAATTACCACCACCCAATAATGTGACATCACAGCCGATATGTCAACCAGCGATAACAAATTGTTCAGCCTTTCATGCTCATTAACGATCTGTAACGTGATAACAATCGCATACATAACGGAAAATAAACTAGTGGAAAATAATTTACAATAAATAGTTCATTTCGTGTAACAAACTATAGCCAAAGCTTGTGCACATGCGGTACTGATCACTGTTGACACCGGGGTTGGTTGAGTGAGGCTTCAAAGCCACCACGAGTTGACTTAAGCTCCGCACTCCCGCGGTGACTTATTTCGTTTGTCCTGAACGTTGTAGTAGCCGTTGACAAATGTAATTTAATAATGTTTTAGATAAATAAATGTTCTCTGTAAGTTTTGTAGTCGTCACATGACATTCGTTGATCTTTTGGCTTCATGAGCATTAAAAATTAGCATTGGCATTGGAAATTAAGAGTTAATTTCCATTTGACGTGTTAAACAAGTTATAATTTATTTATTGCGTAATGTGTATTAGTTCTTAAAATTTAATTAAAATAATTAATTTGTACATTACCTTTACAATTAATGGACTTTCCTGACTGTTTATATTATTACGATTTTAACTACTTACAGTTGTTTAACTTTTTCATACAACTAAAATAGTAAAACAAAATTAGGAATTTGTTTCTATTCGACGAAATAAACAATTCATAAATTACTTATTGAATGATTTTTATTCATGGTAAAATTGATTCCATTAAATTAACTTTAATATTACCTTGAGAATTACTGTATTTCCCCTACTGTTTATACTATGGTGATGTTAATCTGTTTACCCTTTTCATACAGCTAAAATAATAAGACCATAAATACAAGTTTCATACACATGTTAAAAGTTATACAATTTACTTTATGCAATCATTACCTTTTAATCATATTCAGTGATAAAGCTAAACTTGGTTTCGTAATACAGTCATATAAAATAAAGAATTATCAATCAATGAGTCTATAAATTATCATAATACAATTATAAATTCTTTATAATATTGCAAAGCTCATTACGTCATAAGAAGGTTTTCCGCTAAATTGTAAAAATAGTTTCAACAGTTAAATAGACACTTCTGAATTTTAGTTAGAACCAAAACCAAAACGTTCAGTACTTCTTGAAAATAATTACAAAACCACAACACAGATTACTAATAACAATAAATTACTTAAAATATAAATAATATATGGTAGATAAATAGGTAATGTTACAGAAATAAATTAGATTATAACAAAAATATTTTAAGATTCCCTAAACAGACGCAGTACCAAGCAATAAAGTTTTAAAGTACCTAAATACAAATAATAATTTATCTTATTGTTAATTTATGGAAACAGTAAAGCTTAATGATAGCTAAAAATGATCGTTCTTTACAAGTTCGTTTATTTTCGCTATTAAAACTATGTAGCTACTCATATTCAAAGGTTGCGCTGGGTAAGATATGACAAATTCTGGGAAAAACATCTTCTAATGACTATCTTATTCGTTTCTAAATCTTGAACTTTATGGTTTATTAAACCATCAGTACCTGGGGGCCGAGCTTTGCTTAGATGACTTTGCAGTCAGTTTGTTTAGATGACTTTGAGTAATATTTCATCACTTCCCCCTACTGATAATTAGATTTGTATAACTCATTTGCCTCTTTTCTACATTTTTAAGGTCACTCCAGTTGTTATTTATAGCTCAATGCTCCTTTGATTTATTTTAATACTCTATATATGTAATCTTCACTCAAATCATTTAATCTCTGCTCTCAGGAAACCACATGTTAATTAATAATCATAAACAACATGAGTATTACTTTGACAGTTCCCTAGTTGATTATGAATAGCTGTTACAATTCTTTTGTTTTGATTTGAAACTCCATAAGACCAATGTTAGTTTTTTTTTAACTTTTCATTTTAGTTTTTTTTACATTATATGATTTTTCTTGGGGATGAGGCCTGTCTAGAACTTATTTTTATCCCAAAAATTAATTATTTCGAACATTTGAACGAAATCGTTGGAGCCGTTTTTGAGATCAGTGTCGTAAGCAAGCAAGCAAACATAAAAGCAAACCTTACTCATATTAGAGTATAGGATATATTTGTATGTGTTTATTATATTTAATACTTAACAAGGGATCGGAGTAGAAGTTGCTGACGGACTGCAACTCACATTTTGAGTTTTTAGGCCCACTAAGGGTCAGAAAAGCCCCAAATGTATAGATATTGCATATTATTATTGTACGTAAAAACACATTTCAAGCCGTCTCTCATCATTCTAGCCTAAGTATTTACGGAGTTATTAAAGAAAATGTTAATTGTATAAACACAGTACGTTGTCTTATGGGGATTTTATACTGGAAAAGGCTGTTTTTCACATATTGGTGTAGCTTTATCAACACCAATACCCCTATACCAACTTGTTATCCTGAATATACCTCTTACGAACTACAGCACTGTCATCATAATGGTGAATTTAAATATAACCAGAAGCATCAGAACTGCCAAAATAACATGTTTCAATTAAAAAGAAAATGTCACCAGTGTTGGCTTAAACAATTTATTTGATTTTTAAGGGATTAGATATTTATTTGTTTTAATAATATTTACCTAGGTCTTAGGTAATCATAATAATTTAACGAAGAAAAACTTTTTTTTCATAGGTTATTTATAAATAATGTTTATCAGTAAAAAAGGTTTGTTAGTATTATTAGAAAACGA
The DNA here is from genome assembly GCA_963675035.1 of Allygus modestus. NCBI lineage: Eukaryota > Metazoa > Arthropoda > Insecta > Hemiptera > Cicadellidae > Allygus > Allygus modestus. The sequence goes on from OY776114.1 coordinate 134,544,223, forward strand.
ATCTAAACTATGACCATAGAATATTGATTTTAGTAGAATATTTTACCTGCTCCCTGCAAATTACGAAGTTTTATCCCAACCAAACACCAAAAACTACCCACATCTTGTTTACATGTTAAAGACAAAAGATTTTCACCCAAGTATATCGGGTCCAAGACTGTTTAATGATCCAGCCAATGCTCGGTAGTCGTGGTAGATTGTACGCTCTGCATGTGTGACGGTGTATTGCGGCAGTTGTAGTCTCAAATATACATCATCCGGTTGCAGTAGACTCAAGAGAGCAGAGCATTCGTGTCATTTTTGTCATAGGAAGCAAAGAAAATAAATAGACGTACACAAATGGATTTACAGCTTATAATTTATAGTTATATTTTCTCTATAATAACCCACTTGTAGAGTAGAATAGTGTAAGGTTTGGGGTCTGGTATGAATATAAATATGTCAACATCAAACTTACATAGACAATTGACACATGCATGGTTCATCTGCTTTACCATATACTCTATAACAGCCAAAAAGAAATGGGCAAGGGTTCGATGGACTACACTGCAACAAAACAATTGTATAAATATATCCGCACAAGGAAAATCAATATGTAGCTTAAACATGTTTTTATTTTATTTTTTTGTTTACTTATTCAGCTGTCTTTTGTAGCCATTTCGAATTTCGATGTTTTAACAATGGTGAATTAAATATCTTTACAAATTTGAGGTATAACAATAAGTAGTCTCATTGAGTATTGAGAAATCGGGCATTCTAGACTAAAATGGATAGCTAAATTCTTCCACAGTCAATAGAGTTTGTAAGCGAGTAGAACGCTCGTACTGCCCAGTAAACGCTACAGCCTCGTAATGAACATGTCGCATGCACATTCACATCTACTGTTGAATCGTAGTGGCCTCAAGGCCTACCTACGACTGAAGAGACTAAACAAAGTCAAAACAACAGAGCATGCATCTACCCAATTGGGTAGTTATCTTTTTAATTTGGCACAGGCTCAATCAAATTTTGAATCTATAAACTACAAACCCGATACGGTACCTGTGACTGTCTCAATGCTCGCAGAGGTTGAGATTTTGGTTTTTATAGTTGAAAGATACATTCTGAGTGAATGTAATTCTGAACTGGGAAGGGGTTCGTCCCCACCTACCTTCTAAAATCCATAAGCTGTAATAGCCCTAGTTAAACGGTAGGGTATGCTGGCTTTAATTGCAGCTATCAACCACAAAAGCTCTGATGCTGTGGGAACCCTCACGATCGCCGGTCAGACGAATTGTGTCCAACGAGTCTAAACGCGCTTCTCTATTATGATACCAGTGATCCTACTGCAGTCTGATTGAAAGACTGACCACCATCCAGTCGATTTGCAACTACATCACCTGCTGCAACTACATCACCTGCAGCAACTACATCACCTGCTGTAACTACATCACCTGTTGAAACTACATCACATGTTGCAACTACATCATTTGCTGCAACTACATCACCTGCTGCAACTACATCACCTGTTGCAAATACATCACCTGCTGCAACTACATCACCTGTTGCAACTTCATCACCTGCTGAAACTACGTCACCTGCTGGAACTACATCACCTGCTGTAATTACATTACCTGCTGCAATTACATCACCTGCTGGAACTACATCACCTGCTGAAATTACATCCCCTTCTGCAATTACATCACCTGCTGCAACTACATCACCTGCTGTCACCAAAATCACCTGTTGCAACTTCATCACCTGCTGAAACTACGTCACCTGCTGGAACTACATCACCTGCTGTAATTACATTACCTGCTGCAATTACATCACCTGCTGGAACTACATCACCTGCTGCAATTACATCTCCTGATTCAATTACATCACCTGCTGCAACTACATCACCTGCTGCAACTACATCACCTGTTGCAACTACATCACCTGTTGCAACTACATTACATGTTGTAACTACATCATTTGCTGCAACTACATCACCTGCTGCAACTACATCACCTGCTGTCACCAGCATCACCTGCTGCAACTACATCACCTGTTGAAACTACGTCACCTGTTGCAACTACATCACCTGTTGCAACTACATCGTATGTTGCAACTACATCATTTGCTGCAACTACATCACCAGCTGCAACTACATCACCTGTTGCAAATACATCACTTGCTGCAACTACATCACCTGCAGCAACTACATCACCTGCTGTAACTACATCACCTGTTGCAACTACATCACCTGCTGTAATTACATTACCTGCTGCAATTACATCACCTGCTGGAATTACATCACCTGCTGCAACTACATCACCTGCTGTCACCAAAATCACCTGTTGCAACTTCATCACCTGCTGAAACTACGTCACCTGCTGGAACTACATCACCTGCTGTAATTACATTACCTGCTGCAATTACATCACCTGCTGGAACTACATCACCTGCTGCAATTACATCTCCTGATTCAATTACATCACCTGCTGCAACTACATCACCTGCTGCAACTACATCACCTGTTGCAACTACATCACCTGTTGCAACTACATTACATGTTGTAACTACATCATTTGCTGCAACTACATCACCTGCTGCAACTACATCACCTGCTGTCACCAGCATCACCTGCTGCAACTACATCACCTGTTGAAACTACGTCACCTGTTGCAACTACATCACCTGTTGCAACTACATCGTATGTTGCAACTACATCATTTGCTGCAACTACATCACCAGATGCAACTACATCACCTGTTGCAAATACATCACTTGCTGCAACTACATCACCTGCAGCAACTACATCACCTGCTGTAACTACATCACCTGTTGCAACTACATCACCTGCTGTAATTACATTACCTGCTGCAATTACATCACCTGCTGGAACTACATCACCTGCTGAAATTACATCCCCTTCTGCTATTACATCACCTGCTGCAACTACATCACCTGCTGTCACTAAAATCACCTGTTGCAACTACATCACCTGTTGCAACTACATTACCTGCTGCAATTACATCACCTGCTGGAACTACATCACCTGCTGCAATTACATCTCCTGATTCAATTACATCACCTGCTGCAACTACATCACCTGCTGCAACTACATCACCTGTTGCAACTACATCACCTGTTGCAACTACATTACATGTTGTAACTACATCATTTGCTGCAACTACATCACCTGCTGCAACTACATCACCTGCTGCAACTACATCACCTGCTGCAAGTACTTTTTCCAATTAATAATGTTGAGGATCTTGCAACATTAGGTGCAAGTTTTCAACTTCGCAACCTTCTAAATTATAAATTAATGTTTCAGGTTAGTTGTTACAATGGTAACGAAACCCGGTTTTGGGGTTTATGTTGTGGAAAGACACCTTAGTGGCGGGATCACTCTTAAAATGTAAAAGGTGCGATAGAACGCACAACGGTAACATCTGTTTTGGTTTCAGGGCTGAAAAGCCCATGTCTCAACGAGAAACAACGAGAAACGAAATATCTACGAGAGACAGCTGGATTTGGATTCCAGATTCCAGGAACCAGTTAGCAAACGATGACAGATGTCAGTCATCAAACAGGGTTTAATGTGAAGGTAAAAAAGTTTAATAACCAAGAACCGTATTAAAAATTAAAAACTTACTTACAATTTCATTACTGAAATGTTGTAGCAATTTGAATAATAAGTTTATGGATAAAATAACAATAACAATATCCTTATATTTCTATATTTAAATTTGCAATTTGTTAAGTAAATATTTTAGACTTATATAAGAATAAATTCACTATTTTTGAAATTTTTAAAGCAATATATCATGACCGAATTGAATAGCATATTGCATTAGGTTTATATCTTTATGAAGCGTTTCAAGCAATAATTTGGACCGAGGACTAGTACTGCAAATAAGCACTACATGTTAAAACTGAAACCAAAGGGAATCTGTAAAAGAACTATTCAAAAATGCAATAATCATGACAGTTTAAAGTTTATTTATTTTTCAGTTTAACCATCTATATTAAATCAAACTTGGATAAACTGCCAAAATTATATACTTATCATCAGTATAACACAAGGAAAGGTAAGCAATAGGAATAACTATACTATTTACACCAAGAAACCCTCATATAAAGGAATACAGTTTTTTAAACATTTGACAAAAGATATAAAGGAAATAACTGATCTTAAAGGTTCAATAACCAAATAAAAATGCATCTCATAAATCCACTATATAAAATGGATGATTGTTTTTTTACATGTTTTAAATAAGTGGACCTACAACCTTGGATAAAGAGATCTATAACATTTAGTATTTGATTTTTAACTTATCTCAAACTGATATTATGTATTATTTTATTCTATTTTTTGTAAATGACACCATTTTGTACAACCTATGTGCTTCATGAATAAAGTTATTTTGATTTGATTTTAATAACAAAGCTGTACTTGAGCTGTTTTAGCTTTTTTGTGAATTTTCAAGCTTGCTTGAATTATGCCACTAATTTTGTTTTATTCCAGGTATTATTTTCACGTGAAGACAGGATTGAATCCAAATCCCGTAAGGTCATGGAATTTTTTTATAATCAGTGATGGAAAATGCTGCAATCATCTCTTAAATATCATAAACTCACTATTTCCAACAATGATTTTTTAACAAATAAATAAGTAAACTGTTCGCAAGAACTTCCCTCGTCACGTGGATCGTTACCACAAGGAAGGGAACTCATAATACTGCCAGCCGTAAGTAGGACCAACAAGGTGACGAGAATCACTATCTTCATCATAATGAAATCTCAATGCAATTACGTTATATCAGAAAGATTGTTGGAGGAAATGTCTGAAAACCAATTATTCATAGAAAAGAGAACAATTTCCGTTATACTACATTACATTATACTACTCACCCCAGCCTCCAGGTAAACAAATGTTTAATTGATTGGATTTAAGAAGTTAAGTATAGTCAAAAATATTACTTTCTTACATGATTGTACTCAATTAAAAAAGGTTTCAATGAATTATTTTATAATCTCCCAACTTTTAAGGGACCGCTTTAGAATCCATTCAAACTACCGCACCGGTACCAGCTAAATCTATGCAAACGGCTGTTAAATATGTGGAACCAAATTGATGCCAATCAAATCTAAAATGTGTTAGGTGTCGTAGTTGTTTGGGCTATCCCTATTTCCTTTCCAACCTCTCCCTGCAATTTAGTGGACATTGAGTGAACTACATGAGTTTGATTGGTGCTGCAGTCTGGTGGCTGCCCTCAGAACTACTTAAGGTGCTTAACCAAATTGATGCCAATCAAATCTAAAATGTATTAGGTGTCGTAGTTGTTTGGGCTATTCCTATTTCCTTTCCAACCTCTCCCTGCAATTTAGTGGACATTGAGTGAACTACATGAGTTTGATTGGTGCTGCAGTCTGGTGGCTGCCCTCAGAACTACTAAAGCTGCTTAACCAAATTGATGCCAAACAAATCTAAAATGTATTAGGTGTCGTAGTGTTACTGATTCTTGTATTATTAAATACCTGCTGCTCAATGTTTTGTTTCATTATTGATTAAAGACACGCTCCGTTACTACTTCATATGCTGTAATGGTTTATTACTTCATCATGACACTGTAATACTTCTAACTTGTTCACACACTTTTCTGTATTTCAGAATTGGATTAAATACTATGATAAGAGACAAGATGTGTTCCGCATGTAGTAGTTACTTGGTCGGTAGAATGCTGAATTTACGTTTAATAGTCCAGAATATAGAGTTGAAGGGGTTTACTTTCTAAAAAGTATTTTACGATTACTGATTAATTTACTGTTGTGGGATAGTCCTTGCAAAAGTCTTACTCATATGCATAATGTAGAATGTTATAGCTTAAAAATTCATAAATAAATCCATAAATTAATCAGTATAGGTTTAAGATCAAGCTTAAACATTAATACTATAAACAGAATTAAACCCGAAATGGTGCAACTAACCTTCACAGGGATATAAGTAGTAAAATTTCATCAAAATGACTCACCTATCAGATCTTTGTATGCTCTTAATACGGTTGTTGCTACTTTAAACAACGAAAGTGTCTGAATCAGTTTTGTGAAAAGAAACATTTTATACGACAGTTTATAATTACAAAATTGTAATTACCATGAAAGACTTACTATTGATACTTGTTACTTAACAGTAAACAATAAACACTGTTCATGCACATTTTCCATTTTTCGTTTAGCACCTGATAAGATGACTGACTACATTAATTATTATTCCAGGTCATATCTTTTTATACGGTATATATCATTTTGTAAGCGAAATTTTTAAGTCAAAATATTGCAGTTTGGTAAATAACAGGATGATGGGAGACGTCTCAAATTAAAAGATTAAAATTAAAAGACTTGATCCCAGGGACTTGGGAAAAATATTAGTATTTCGAAAACATTACCAGCAAACGAGAAATTACGTAAAACATTTCCCACACAAAACTTGGGGATTTAAAAACGTCTGCTTTGTTTGCATTAAAGTATGTGATTACGTGTCTTTACGAACTGAAATGTGTTCTAACTTATATTGTTTTATTTCCTCAGCTAACGAGGTATTTATTCACACCTCGTTGTCCTCAGCATGTAAAGATGAAATGATCAGATGATTCAGAGTATTGGAGAAACGTTTGGGGGTATGGCCCCTTTAAGCAACTATTATTTAACTATCGCTGTAAGCCTGTCAAAAATAATGGGTATAAATATAATTAGGATATTACTTTGTTAATAAAATTATCCATTATAAACTGATCAGCTTCAAACTTGTTGTTTAATGTAATTTTAATCTTATTTTTATAACGGTTTTATTTTCTCTTCAACTCTACATTGTAGTAATTCAAAATGTTGTACCCATAAACTAAACGTGTTAAAGTATTAACTTCTTGAACACTAAATTTTGTGAAATGAAATTATGTTTATCAGCTGTACAATTTAACATTTAAATTCAAACAAGTGGATTCCCTCATGGAAACAACATAACCACTAATTTGTATCTATGGTTTTAGCCCTTGAGCTATTATATATAAATATAACTATTAAACTGATTACAGTTTAGTATGTTGACAAACTTGAAACAATGTAAACAAAAATAGGACCATATTATATAGATAAGATATATATATATATATTATCTATATTTATAAATAGGTATTTAATGTTTATATATTTTTGTATTGTTATTATATAATCACCAGTATTTTTTTGTCCGATGTCGGGATCAAAATTTCTTAGTAACCAGAAGTGCCCCGATTACAAGATTTAAAACATAAATAGTTTGTAGGTCGTAGGGGTGCAGGAATAAATTTAAAATTCATTATCTAAGGTCCCGTAGGGTAAAATATTAATTAAAGTTCGAAATTTCTCCATTAAGAATAACAAGAAACATGTTGTTAATGCCACATTCGTTAGTTGGTTGTAATAAGCAAATTTGTCTATCTATATTTACGAATATATTTTCCCTTTAAAGAAAACATTTGATTTGTGCAATGAAAGGTTCATAGCAGTAATTTACATCAACCATATGGTTTTCAGATTTTTAGTGCCCAATATATAAATTCGAAATTTATGATAATTCTGTAATATTGAAGCATTTTTAAAAACAATCGGCTTCAATTATTCGGTTGATATAAGTAAACAGTGGACTATTTATTAAGAGTTTACGATTGGAACTGCTGTTTAAATTAATCACTACTATTAAACAAATTATGTGGCATCTGGCTTTATGTCTGTCTGACGTTCCATCACGACAAAACCCTTAAAAAAAATCAAATCTGCTCAAGTTTTACAACAAAATAGCATATGTATTGTAGGGATGTCATAGGCCTATTGTCGTTTAAGGAGGTCCTCTGGTCTCTGCCCCACGAGACTTTAAAGTCCCCATGTTCTTATTATATAATCACCAGTTTTGAAAAGTGTCCGATGTTTGGATGAAATTTTCTCAGAAAACAGCAATGCCTCAATTTAAGTCTAACCTAAATAATGTGTAGGTCTTAGAGATGCGGGAATATATTTAAAATTTAAAATCAAATACCCCGCACAATAAAATAGCTGATTTAAATTACGATTTTCGCCAGTTATCATGTTTTTGTAATTCTCATTAGCTAATTGGTTGCTTAACACTTCTCTATATTTACGAATTTATTAGGAGTTTTCAAGGGTACAGCTTACTGAGGTAATTAAACTTCCCCTACGCTAATTCATACATTTACACTGTAGAGTATAGCTGTACGGGAGTATGGGTGGCAAGTACATTTAAACTGTTCTTGCCACTTGATTTCACTGATATTTATTTGTAACCGAAGATTAACATTATGGAAAACATTATCACAGTGGTGTATAATTACTCTTTATTTTACTCTTAAAAACAAGGGAATACACATACATGACCTTGGAGTAGATGCCATTTATTATTACCTCTTTGTTATGACGTAATTACAAAAGCCTATTGAAATTCCATTTCCCTGTTTCTTCAACATCTCTGGTGTCTTTACTGGATACTATAAAGTGTCATTTGCAAGGAAGAAGCGATTTAAATTTGATTTTTTTTTATTTCAACGCCAGTGGCATTTTTGTTAAGAGTGAATCGCAAAGATTTACAAAACGTATTTTAAGGGAAAGTGGTTCAAAACCCTCTAATGTGTGTGGACATCCCGGGATTCGAACCCGTGACCACTTGAACCGAAGTCCAAGACGCTAACCGTTAGGCTAGCGAGACGCCCTATTCAATTGGCATGTTTTCTGTTGGAAAGATGGCCAGATAAGAGCATTTTTATACAATTTAGAATTTTGACTTTACCTTAACTTTGCATTCTAATGAAGTTTTCTATTTCAATTATCGGGAGTCACCTTCTTTTTAAGGCAGGGGTTCACCACAAAAGTTCCAACTGATTTATAAATATTTAAAAATTACAAATTAAAAACTAAAACTTAAAAAATCTGTTTGCAAACTTCGGTTTAGAAAATGTCGGATTATAAATATTCTTGGAAAAATCGAAAAAATGTTTACAAAATCACAAAATCACAGTGTTTAAAAATATCCACATAAATCCAATTCGTTATCAGTTTTAGTTTAATTATATTAATGGTAAAACAAGCGTCAAGAGGTATACTGTTAGAAGCTCACATCTGTGGCTTTTCGATATGATACCATCAGATTAGCTAGGATGTACTTTAAACAAAGGATTATTTTTTCACAGCAGCTTGACATGAGTGTAACTGACCTGGAAATGGCATGTTTTTTCATAAAGATAAGAGATAGGTTCAAGTAAAACCTTGTTTATTGTTTGTTTTCATATTTAATAAAAGAACAATTTGTTTAGAATGGTTTTACATCTGTTGTGGTATTGAATTGTAAAAAATCAATTATATACAGAATCAACCATACTTTAAAATACCTACAAGCTATTAAGCCAACTTGTCTGTTCCTTATTTTAATCGCACCATACGTTTTTCTTTTTCATTTAACAAAATAAATTAAAATGAAGGTGTAAAGCAAAAATTATAGTGCATTGTGAAACACTGTTTCCAAAATACCGTATTTTTTTTTTATAAATTGTCTTATGATTATGATGACTTTTAAGTGGATATAGTTTATGTTATACGCGGTAAACCATTGGTTGATAATTGTTTTTTAATTATATCTAAGGAAATAATAGTTTAATATTTTCTATACAAAACCAGTTTTAATTAGTAAAAGTATGAAGAACATTACGAATCGCAGTGAGGTTTATGTCTCATTAGTTCCTCGTCTCATCGTAAACGTTTTTATATGCAGTTTTACACCTAACCATTTCCGAGATGCACATTTATAAGTTTTTACTGCCTCATTAGGACATGAGTCTCGTGCAAATAATTAGTGCTAATTATGTTTATGTTTACACAGTATTAGTGGCAATTAACCTTTTCCATTTGTATTATCTAATAGTATATATAATATTAAATAGAACAAAAATTGGTTTAGACAAGCGAGCTGGACAGTAACTCTGATAGTGCAGCAGCGGGGCGTGAGGCGCGGCAGGTCACGTGACATGAACGTGACTCATTGAACTGCAAACCCAGGTTTAGGTCACGTTTTGCGGCTGTATTGACTCAGCGTCCCGGTTGATTAAATGATCAATTAGTATTTAGTTGTTTAGTGTTCAGATAACGTAAAACAAGTCTGATCCTGCGTAGTAGCAAGAAAAGTTTTTAAGTATACATAAAATAAAATAACACTTCGTGTTCTTGTTTCATTGGCCATTTTTTTAATATCAGTTTAAATGCGCTGACATGTAATTTCCAAAACAACTTTAAACATTCGGTAGTGTGAATCTAATGGAATAAACTGATGGATGAAATACTCACATTTGTTTTGTAAATGTTGGTGGTATCATTGACTATAACAAATGTAGGGTAGTATATTAGTAAAATAAAACACCTGTTTATATAAATTTTAAAAAACTTATCCTACATTACACAGAAAATATCGGCCAAGTTATTCGTTAAATTACTCAAAACATAAATTTTTGAATCCTTCATCTTTCTGTCTTAGTTTAATTAAATTATTCAACATAAAATTGCATACGATTTAAATATGACTTTTTTCTTGACACAATTTAACATTTGCGGCACAAAAATATGAAATATTTTAGATGATTATCTTTCAGGTCGTAATTAGCGATTCCGTAGACGCTGTCGTAAATGTGGAATTGTATAAGTCTTCGCCTATAAAGGGCGGCGCTATACTGTCGCGGTGTAAAGCTCTTCGTCGTGTATGTTTCTTAATTGACGTGCATATTTAAGTACCTTCACGTAGTTATTGTTAAACACAATTTCATAACAATATGTTGTATTAAAAAGAATCATGACATTACAGCTACTTTGTATTATACTGTACGATATTTTTCTATTTGATTTTTTGTATAATTTCACCTTGAGTACTAAACTTTAATGGTTGTTGCTATGGATTTTTTTTAGGGAATGTTACAACTTCTCTTACATTAGGGGATGAGAAGGATTTTACGGGTAAAATATCGCCTCATTCTACTCACCAATGTTACAAGACCATTCCAATTTCAATGTAAGTTTTACTATGGAAACTGTTCCAGAATACATCCGGGCATGTAATTAACAAGCCGCCATTAAATCAATGAGTCTGTCAGGCGAGAAGCACTTCAAAGGGATTAAGAGGTTCTGTAAACAACTGCTATGACAAAGGCGGAGGAATATTACCACCTGCTTGCGATTGTGTTTGTAGTATAAATAGTCGTGATCCTTGTAAAGCATGAGTGAACCTAATTTAGTCAACCGCCGCACCGGCGCCGCTACTAAGACGCGTATTAACGTGGGGCTCCTATAAGGTGGCGTATTTGGTGGAGCAGTTTTACTTTTAAACTATCATTTTAAAACTCTGTAATTGCTTTTACTCCGTATTTCATTTAAAGTATATTTTTTCAAATAATTTCAAGTCTTAAAGTGCCTAGGACGAATGCTAATGGGGTCCGACTGATATATAGCATTTATACAGTTATGAACGTGATATTTGCAACAGTTTAGACCAATGCTATTTCAGTTCATATTTTGTTTTCGTGAACGCAGACCGTTGAACACTCTGCACTTAGATTGGTAAATAAGCTTCATAACTTTGTACAGGCTTAAGGTATCTAGGCATTAAGGATGAATGTCCCACTATTTATGACTTGATATCCACGGGCTTATTGGTGTTGAAGCTTCTTCAGGATTACAGTTTTCAGATGTATACCATTGGAAATTCAAATAACTGTATCAAAACTTTTTTTAAATTCAATATGATTGCCGGAAATTCGTCGAGAGATACCAGGTTTTATACCTGGATCACAACATACAAGAAACAAATACGGCATACACATTTTGGCCGTAGATAAAAATCCTACTATTATTAACTACAAAACACAAATATTTTGAAAATATGCATTTTGGTCAGCTATTTTACCTATTCGACCATCATGAACCTATAAGATAGTTTTACTGCAGTACTACACGATATAGAATTTTATGAAAATCGTACCAGTACTTAAGAAATATACTAAAATCAAATCACATATATGGTGGGTTCAAATACCTCAATGCATCAATAATCGCTGTTAAAACTTAACCTTTAACCTTTATAATTAGTTGGTCCCTTTAAAATGCATACGAGGAAATCCTGTAACGCAATTAAACAAGTTCAACACACGACAGAAAGCCGGTTAATTGAAATGTCACATTCATTTGCGTTGGCCGGATTAAAGACGGTGATTGAAGTCTGGCAACACTGATTGCGAATAAAACACAGACAACTTCCATTAGCCTAGGTTTAATAATAGCATAAAGTCAAAGTCAAAGTTCTTTATTTGCCAAGTAAAATATCACAATTCATGGGCAAGTGTCATACAGAATACACAGAATGTATCTAAAACTAAATACCATAGCATTTTATAATTAAAACAAATTTATAATAAAAACAATTAAAACGAGTTCGCACGCAGCACGCTGACGTGAGGGAAGTGAATTTCCACATAAAAACTTTTAAAACTCAAAATCAGTGTAAAAACATACATTTGTCCAATTTTTATGGAAATCTGAAAACATTGATTTTTGGCTATTCTGATACTCCTCGTTTCACTTACTTGCAAAGCTGGGAATACAATTTTGCGCATTATAAGGTTAGGAGAAGGTCCAGACAGGCTTGAAAGTAGGCGTGAGGTTTCTGAGGATAATAAAAGTACTCTAACAAAGGAATAACAGGCTTTTCTAGTGTTAAACCCCCATAAGCTAACGTACTGTGTTTAGCCGATACACATTTTCTTTAATAACTCGGTAAATATTTATACTAGAATGACGAGAGAGACCTTAAAACTTTCGCCTCTCTAATTCCCATCTTTTAACATGCATTAATTTTGCATCCGGGGCTTTTCTGACCCTTTTTGGGCCCAAAAACTCGAAATTTTAAAGATTAATCACCAAAAAATGGGTTTAGAGTTTTCCGATTGTTTTGTCCAACGAACTTGTCCAACAGATTACAGAAAGGAACGTCCCTACCAAATTTGAACTAAATCGGACAAAAAATGCGACCGCTAGAGTGCATACGCATATATATAAAATATATATATATATATATATAATAGACCGAAACTAGTCGTCAAAATATAAATTATGAAACTAAATAAGGGTACTTTGTTCTCATAATGATAGTAAAATTAATATATATATATATATATATATGTCTATATATATATATATACATATATATATATATAATTTTGAACGACCCCCCAAAACGTGTTCAGGGGGTCACGTTAGGAACTTCTATGGTGGTCCCGGGCTTAAGTTTCACCGTGCGGGTCATGCTAATAGTTCACTTTCCAAAGGAAATTCACTAATAAAACAAATATGCTTTTTAATCTTTCTTCTCTTCTAAATAAATTTGTACACGGTAATATTCCTTACCCAGCAAAAACGTTACGTTGATGTTTTCCTCTTTGTTTATGTGAGAAGGGAGGGCATTAAAAAATTAGCTTCAAACATAACTATTCCGTCCGTTAAAACTGTTGAGTACATACATATGTTCTGGTATTCTCGTTAAATAAATTAAGTAAATTAGGTTTTCGTTAGGTAATTGTTATTTAACATGTATATTAGTTAATTATCACGTAATATATGTAATTTAGCAAAGTGAAATAAAGCACACATGCCTAAAAATCTGATAATCACTATCATGGATATTTTTAGCAATTATTTATGTTTTATTATTTACTTTAGATGATATATCTGTATAGGGTTCATTAGTACTCATAGATTATTTCAAAACAGTGTTTAAATCTGTATACTATTTCAATACAACAATCTACCTATTTCAATAAGTAAAATAAATCACTCAAACCTTCAATAATTATAAATTATTAATTTTTAATATTTTATTTTGTATAAACTTGTTTTGTTTTGAGTGTACGCTTTAATAGGGTAGGGTCAAAAACGTGGTCTTTGTTCTATCGAACTTCGAACTTTTACTTGAAACTAGGTAATGAATAGCCCAAAGACAAAAGGCAGCTTAGACCAGAGCAAGACTACCTTAAAAATACGATCAGATTTGGCTCTGGATCGACCCGGAGAGATTCAGGTGTCAAGGTGAGCTCTGTAGCCACCACGCTACCCAACCAGTGTTAACAAAGTAACCAGTTTTCCCGAATCTCAGCTCTATATATTTTTGTTTTGACTAAGTTTAGTGAGGGAATATCTTATTCCCTTCTTTTCCCATGTCTGTCCGTTAAATTTTCATTGCCGAATTGGATCATGACATTTACTTTTATCTCAACTACACGTAGTCTCGTATTTTTTATAAGTTCTTTTACGTTACTTGAGTACGTGAACAGACTTTTTAGATCAGCTAAATATTAACTCAATATTCCTTGATACACGGGAGGGTTCTCAATTTGCTACTATTCAAAAAAGTAACTTAAGGTTTACTTCTTTCTTTATTATACAATTTCATATTCAAGCTTAATCACAAGATACATTGACGTATTGGAATATTTAATTCTATAGATAATTATATCAATATCATAATGAATTACAAACCCATGTCACCTTGATTTTTGATTTGTTTTAAACTCCTATTCCAAATGTTTATGTAACCTAACATGCATTGTGTGGATCTTGAACAAGCTGAAATATGACTGTCACCATGTGTATACATAACGCTTAAATAACTAATCGTTGTGTAGTTTATATAAATTATTTTGAAAATCAGTTATTTAGACTCATAAAAACTCGTTTATCAAATTTTTCCTATCAGGAAAAATATAATTTACTCATAATCTATATTTACAAAAAAGGATGTTGGTTAGTTTGTTTGTATATATATTTGAATTTTATGGATTCCGAAACCGTTGGACCGTTTACCATGAAACTTGGTATATATAGGTACAATTTTATGGAGAAGGTCTTTAAGCCATCCATTTCGTCATAACTCAATCGGGTTCCTCCCAAGAGGCCCAAAAGTGTTCCCATATAAACCTTATGGAAAGATATTGTTGTTTGCATAAAAGCTAATGACATGTTTATTTGAACAGGTGATATTGGTTTTAGTTGGTAATAGTCAAAAGCATGACAACGTCTTCCGGATAACAGCTAGCAATAAATTAACCAAAAATATCAATAAAACTTCAGCCTTATCCAATATGTCTCAGTTATATTTTATGACGATCTTTTTACAAAAATTGAATTCATACAAACCTCAATTTAATTTTCAACAGAAGGATAAATAGGTGCGTAAATTAGGATGTATTAATATAAGAAAAATAAAAACCCTGAAACAGACATATTTTAAATTCACCTATGCAATACGATTAGTTTATGCCACAAGATATTAATAACACTTAACATTTTTAGCGAATTTACCCTATTGGGAAGAAGCTATTACCGTAGTCGGCATGGTAAGACCTAGGCCCGGGATCATGATAACTTTTCGTTTTGAGGTCCCCAGACCCCAAAAACACCATTCGTTCGAAACTGTATATATACATATATATATACAGCCAGATCGCTCTATCCGAAGGGGTATTTTGGGGGGGTTTTGTACCCCAAAAATGGATTTTTCAAATTGTTTGCATATAATTTTGGAAATAGTCAAATTTTAGTTTTTCCATTGGATTCAGCTTAAAAAAACACACAATTTGCTATTTTGATCATTTCTCTACGTCTATTGGTTACCGAGATATTGAAAGTGCTAAACACAGTACGTTGTCTAATGTTATTCTTATGGAGAAAAATAAAAATTTTATATCTCGCTTATTTATGAACGTATACAGACGAAACTTGGTATACGGCTTCATCTGGTTGTGGACCATTGATATTTGCTCAAAAAACAATTTTTTACCAAAGGCTCCCGTAGCAGCAAACCTGCGTACTCAGCCCCATGTTATTCTTATGGAGAATAAGTAACGTGTTATCTGCCTTCATTATGAAAATAAATTAATGAAATTTGGTATGTGGCTTTACCTACATGAGTTATATTGATATTTCTATAAAACCCCATTTTTTGTGTTCCTTGCTTCAGCAAACCTGCATACTCAGCCGCCATGTTATTCTTATGGAGAATAATTAAAATGTCATAAATCGTTTATTTATGAATGTATCTTGATGAAACTTGGTATGTGGCTTTATGTGGTATTAAGATACATATATATGCATTGTAAATTCGCTGAGTACGCAGGTTTGCTGCTATGGGGGTATTTTAAAGTACGTAACCATAATACGAAACTAATAAATATATGTTTAATGTTTTTCTCAGAAAAAGATATAAACTGTTTAAAATTGGTGCGGCAAAATTTATAAAACTTTGGTTTGCAAATAATTTGAATCGTTGGAGTGCAATGCAGGGATTGTTTATAACAACTTGGCAAATATTTTCCACTCTCTTAACTTTCAAGTGAGTTCACTGGCTCGGATTGATAATCTTAAATTATAGGAGCGATGGATTTATATCTGGATTTGCCATGTTATATGGTTCAGTTCTCTTTGAATGAAGACGAACTAAAATCGCTTAAATTATCGTTTATTTACATTTATTAATGCGGTTTGCCACTTTTGATCACATTCCATTAGTAATATATTTATTCATGTTTTATAGAAACATGTGCTGCAATCTCATACGGACCAAACACATTTTTAATTGATTTTTATCAAATTTCTTCTGATTTCTAACTACTACTACCTATATACAGGGTGTCTCATGTCAAGTGTCTCTAACAGATTACAGATGAAATAGTTTTCCCAGAGGACAGATAACATTTGTAACTGACTAAATCTACCCTGAAGAAAAAACGTAAAATTAGTTTTTGATTTAATTAAATGTAGAATACTTCAAAAACTGAGGGATACTAGTTCGAAACTCAAAATGTCAAAATTTAAAAATGTATGGTAGTAGACACAATTTTAGTTAAACCATTATACTGTACCAACGCTTAAATATTTATACTTCGGTATATTTACAACACTCAAAATAAGGCAGTGTAATAACTAATCACTATCGCATTAAGCTGTTTAAGATGGAAATTTTATTTCTTACTTGTTTTAAATATTAGATTAAAATCAACTTTCTACTTAACATTACTAATTTACAGAAAATTTCGTAATGATAAACTTAATAACTGTACTCTGTAGAACTACTTTTTTTTAGTACAACGCATGAAAATATTTTAAAAAGTAGACAACCATCAACAATTATTATAGTTTAAATTATTTATTCCTACCACTATTATATGATGTGTATTATGATTAAAATGGAATTTTTAACTTTCACTATGAAACTGTTTCGCCGGATGTATAAGTCATTAAACCACTGAACTATGATAAACGACATTAATAACTGCAATGTTAACGTTGTTGAATGAGCCAAATCATATTAATGATCAAATGTAATGTTATGAATATTGTATCCCTGATAAAAATACTGTATGTAGCCTTAATAAAAATACGTAATGCTGGAAGTAATACTCAAAACAAAATAGGAAATTAAATTTAAGTATATTATTTTATAGATTTTTAACGATCATTAAAAC
This sequence comes from Allygus modestus, assembly GCA_963675035.1. Taxonomy (NCBI): domain Eukaryota; kingdom Metazoa; phylum Arthropoda; class Insecta; order Hemiptera; family Cicadellidae; genus Allygus; species Allygus modestus. The sequence goes on from OY776114.1 coordinate 134,561,793, forward strand.
TTATCCAAAATTATGTAATTGAGTGGATTTCCTTAATTATGTTGTATTTTAAGGTTAATAAAATTAATTAGGAGCTATACTTCATAAATTGTTAAAGTAGTTGGCCATGTGCAATATTAAAATGAGACGAGAATTCAAGTCCAATATCCTTTGCAAAGGGGCAGTTTATGAAATTTTTGAAAAGTTTCTTGTCTCAAAAGCTACCCTTTTCAGGTTATATCTTTCCGTGGGCTTTATTAAACAATAAAGAAAAATCTGAATTGGCTGGAATAAAATATATCCTACTACCAAAACCATTATATGAGGGTTCAAATTTTTTTAAAGTATAGATTATTAAATATTACTATTACAATATAACGTTAAATTTTAATTAGAGTAGGTAATCTGACTTTTAAAAAGGGTGTTATGACTTAATAGAGAAAATTTAACTTAATGTTAGTATTTATGTGTATGTAAAGAGATTATGGTTGTATTTAGTTTCATAGTCTATTACGGCTCACAATTCATCAGTGTAGTAGTGCGTAGTCGTTCAAAGGATAAACTGCTGATAAACTAAGTGTTTGAGTAGAGTAAAGCACAGGTGTCTTCACTTGAACATAATATTTAATTGAGGTTAGTATCGAAATAAGAGTTCGTTTTTGGACGTAATATTTCTAAGTTATCTTTAATAGTTCTTATACTAATAATTTTACAGAAGAATATATTGTTTTAGTACAAAAAGGTATTTAATTTTATCTTGTTAAAACAATACTAACAATACGTCTTTGTTTTTTTTTTAAGACGTTTGAATGAGAAATTATGAGTACCAAATAAGGCGACGTAAAATGTTTAAAAGATGCACGATTACATCATATACAATATAATATTTACATTATACTTATAATACTTACTTATTAATACTTATTATACTTATAATATTTACATTTATAAAACTTAAATTTCTGTTTATTTTTTTATCCCGCTGTAAGTATTTCTTTTTCAAATAGACCATAAATAATAGAACAACAACGGGGCAAAAGAAACTAGATAGTTCGTAGCAGAAAGAAAGTAATTTTTCCTCTAAAATATTTTACATTTTAACGTTTTAAAAGTAAGACGAATAATTTCCGGTAAATAATTGTTTAATATGATAATATTGCAAGTTCCTTGTTTACCTAGAAGTAAATTATGCACATGTAGATATGTAAATATTATAACCTTACTTTAAAAACTTGAAATAAATATGTTTGCTGTGTTAAAAATACGAATGCTCCAATCTGACAGTGTATTCAGATAACAAAGAAAACGTTAAGCTAAATGAAAAAAATTTCTAAAATATTATTACCAAAATGATTTTCCTATAGTGTTTATACGAAAGCCTTTGATAAAAACCGCTATTATGCACCATTAGGTCCCTGATAAGGGCCCAGGGATTGCCAGTAATTTATTGCCGCTGCAAAGCACAAGCAAGATAACATCGGTACGTGGGTAATATGGGGATTAAACTAGGAATAAGTGCATTGGCAACAATTTAAGTAAAGAAATACACTTTTTGGGCAATAAATCCTTACATTTTACATCCTACAATAATTTATATTTGTAAAGAAAACTGCACCGTCATTTTTTACCCCTTACTAATATTGAGGTATCGCAAATTACCCCTGATTCGTACTTAGCGTTACTATAATCTGTGTGTTTTGTCATAGTACTTAGTGAACAACTATTCATAGCTGCTTTATTAGTAGTCAATTACCTTTCAAAATTGTTATGTGTGATTGCCCACTATCAAGCATTTGAAACTGATTAACCCATTTAGGTAGTAATTTTATTCTATTTGCAGTAGCCTATAACGGGAATTGATTGGTGCTGCACTCTAATAGCAAAATATGTAACTAATGACCGCGGGCGTCTACACTAATTGCAGTACACTAATTTTGGAAATAACTAATGAACTGAACTTTCCGTATTCCTCTTGGTTTCTGCACAAGCGACAATGCTTGTTTCAGTTTAGCCAGTCAACTCGGTTCAGAGCTGAATTTACTCGCTGTCGTTGTGTTGTTAGCGGCCGGGATTTTGCGCCTGCATTGCAGCATATACTACTTCTACTCAAATCCGCCTTGTACGCCGTCTTGTACAATGCATAGGCGCTTCATTTTGCACCCCCAAGGCCACGCGTCAGACCTAAAATTATGAAATTGAGACAAACATTGTATTATTACTATTATTATTAATATCATCATTATTGAAATTAATAGATCACGAATTCACCTACAGTATAATTTAGAAGATTTTAAATTTAAATAAAAATATGCTAAATCAAAAAAGATTTAATTATTTCCATTTATAGTGGTAAAAACTTTGATACAATGTTTTGTGTAGTTTAATTAAAATCTATTTAATTCGGTGTATGTTTTCTTATTAGAGTGTAAGTGACTATTTTTTTTAGTTTAGTGAAGAAAATAAAATGTTTTTTATAACTAGGCCTATACAGTTTTATATTTAGAACGAATTTAAGTATATCTTTTCATTCACGCTGCTCAAAGTAAAACTGAAAATGCTGTATTATTTTCGGTTTTAGCGAATTTCCCCTATAGGGAAGAAGCTATTACCGTAGGTCTCATGGTAAGACTTAAGCCCGAGACCATGATAACTTTTCATTTTGAGGTCCCCAGATGCCAAAAAACACCATTCGCTCAAATTTTTATATATATATATAATTATATATTTATATATATGTGTGTCCGAAAGCACGATAACTCTTGTAAAAAAGGTCCGATCTTAATAATATTTGGTACAAATGTGTAAAGCACCATTTATTTGAACGAGTTCGAAAACCAGACGAATCGCACAATCTGAAGGGGTTTTTTAGGGGGTTTTGTACCCCAAAAATGGGTTTTTTGGGGTTTCTACATGTAATGTTTATTTAAATCAAATTTTAATTTTTACCATTGAATTCAGCATAAAAAAACAATTATTTTGGTATTTTAATCATTGCTCTACGTCAATTGGTTACTGAGATATTGAAAGTGCTAAACACAGTACGTTGTCTAATGTTATTCTTATTGAGAAAAAGAAAAATTGTATATCTCGCTTATTTATGAACATAAACTGACGAAATTTGGTATATGGCTTCATTTGGTTGTCGTTCATGGTTGTTTGCACGAAAAACAATTTTTCGCCTATGGTTCCCGTAGCAGCAAACCTAGGTACTTGGTCCCCATGTTATTCTTATGGAAAATAATTAAAATGTTATATATTGCTTATTTATGAATGTATATGGATGAAACTTGGTATGTGACTTCACTAAGATAAGTTCTATTGATATTTACATCAAAACCCATTATTTTGTGTTCCTTGTTGCAGCAAACCTACATAATCATCCCCAATGTTATTCTTATGGAGAATAATTAATATTTTAAATATCGCTTGTTTGAGAATATATTTCTTATGAATCCTGTTAAGTGTTTTAATAAGCGTATTTTTATATATTCATTGGAAATTCGCTGAGTATGCAGGTTTGCTGCGCCGGGGGTATTTATTTATTTTTCTTCTTTTAAATAACTTACACACTTTAGGACTGGCTTTTTTTCCAAACAGTTAGTCAATTGGTGTTTACTATTAAATAACCAACAATAATCTCTAACTTATATCATATTTCCTACTCATATGTCAACGTGTTATTTAATTATATTTTAAAAGTACCATAAATATGGTCCTCAACCTGCGGCAGGACTTGCTCGTAGTCTAAGTTTTGTTTAATCTATACACTTTGTAGTTGTAGCACCTCTGAATATTTTCCACAGGGACTTTGCGGATCAATAATCTATTTATTTTATATCCATCTACATATTACATTATAATAGTTAAATAAACGGTATCAGGAAACTGACACATACTTTCTCCCTTTTAGCCAAACTTTAATGACAAAAATATTTGTTATTTACTAAATATAGAATATGAAGTATAGATAAATGTACAGAAAATTGTCTAAAATAGTTGTTTTCAGAAATATCCACCCAAATCCCTTTTTGGGAGGCACTATAGAGTCCGTTGCTACACACAGTGGTTTTGAGAGGGGAAATGCCCCCTTGCCCCCCCATGGTTAAATAGCAACACATTTTGAACATCATCTGTTGGTCAATGCTAACTTGACCTGCATATCAAATTTTAATGAAATTGATCAGTAAATAAGAGATAAATAGTTATTTTTGTATTCCCCATAAGAATAACATTGGACAACGTACTGTGTTTACCGCTAAATGAAAATTTCAATTTTCTCCGCAACTAGCAATCGTAGAATAGTAATTTAAAATACTAATTTATTTAGTTTTTTGAGCTATTTTTAATGGTGAATAGTAATATTTTTTAACATTTATGATTTTTTATGAAAAATCCAAAAAACTGAATTTTTGATTTTTTAAGTCCTGTAATTTCTGAACCCGCATTTTTGCAGAAATGCGGGTAGTGTCATTTTGTTGGAAACCTAAAGTTCTACAAACCACGAAAGTTTAATCAAAATCGTTAGAGCCGTTTTTGAGAAATTTGGATTTTTCATGTTTTTTGGCGGTTTTTGGGGGATAATTACCCTTAAAAATCAAAAATTCAAAAAATTGAAAAAAACGCCTGGAGATATCGTGAATTAGTACCTACATACCAAATTTCATAAAAATCGGCCCATAGGTTAGGGCTCTAGCTCTGTACACATCCACACAGACACACACACACACACACGGACACACACACACACACACACAGACAGACATCACGTAAAAACCACTTTTTTGGGTTCAGGGAGCACCAAAACGAATATTTCCACTAACAACTCAAATTCGAAAATTTTTACGAAAACAATACTATCTCCATATACTATGTATAGGGGGAGAAAGTAAAAATGTATCACGAACCGAAAGATAATCTTATCATAATTTAAACTTTACTCATTTCCAACCATATTGTGAAAATACCCATCATATGTTCCTGAACTCAAATAGTATTTACCTGCATCAACCGCAGTTTAGAGGTAAGTAATTGAATGATCAAACAAGTCACCGCGACAGAGAGGGCTTAAGTAAACGAGTTGTAACTTTGACACCACTTTAGGCAAACTCTGAGTCAATACGACTCCACGCTTGCTAACACCGGGTATATTTTGCTTTTAAACAAAAACGTCCTATCACGTAAAATCTGGTTAACCTTACGTATTGGATTATTAGTCCTTAGTCCTTATACAAATAAATGTAATTCATATCCATATCCTAACGTATTTATTGGGACAGAATTTTTTTTTTCATCCTTATGACAGATAATTTTCCGTTTAGCACTTTTTTAAATATCCAACTTTAATATTATAAAATCCTTTTTTCATTTCACCCAGAACATAAAATCACTCTTTAAAAAAAAATTATACTACGTAAATACCATAAAGTCATTCAGGCAGCAATGAATTCAAATATGAATACATTTTAGCGAATTTCCCCTATAGGGAAGAAGCTATTACCGTAGGTGGCATGGTAAGACTTAAGCCCGAGAACATGATAACTTTTCGTTTTGAGGTCCCCAGATGCCAAAAAAACTATTCGTTCAAATTTATATATATATGTATATATTAATAATCAAATGAAACATTTTCAACTGGGTACCCTTAAGGAATTTCTTTATTTTTATTTTTAAGACTACATGTTTCGGGACATAAGCCCATCATAATGGTCAACAAATACCTAACCTCTTGTGATGAAACTTGGTATGTGGCTTCAACTAGTTGTGGTATATTGATATTACCACAAAAAAAAAGTTTTTTGTTGATAGTCCCCGTAGCAGCAAACCTGCATACTCGGCCCACATGTTATTCATATGGAGAATAAGTAAAGTTGTATATCTCCCTTAATTATGAACCTACATTAAGAGAACTTGGTATGTAGCTTCACCTGGTTCAGTTGTATTGATAATTGCAAAAAAACACATTATTTATCTCCTTGTTTCAGCAAACCTGCGTCCTCAACCCTAATGTTATTCTTATAGAGAATAAATAAAATGCTATATATCACTTATTTATGAATGTATTTTTGTGAAACTTGGTAAATAGCTCTATGTAGTAGTGAGTCACATTAATTGCATTGGAAATTCACTGAGTACGCAGGTTCGCTGCGACGGGGTATTATATGTTACGTCTTTAAGTAAAGATTTGCAGTTATGCATGGATTAAGTTAAACTTGTGACTTGAGAGTAAGAGTAAAATTGGACGAGTCGCCGGAATACTACCCCCAGAAAGCACCCCAATGATAAACGCCTCTGTCATTTTGACGTCACGAACGGTAGGGCAGGGCCTGTAGCCTCATTAAAGTAGGCCCATGACTGGAACTCTTCTTCCAAAACAATATCATTTTATCAAATTGCAATCACATTAACACTTAAATAATTAACTCAACAGTTCGGATCCCGGAAATCTACCCCCAGAAAACCATTCCAGAGTACAAGCCCCATTGGACTAACCCAACAAATCTAACCCCAGAAATCTATCCCCAGAAAAGTCTCCCCCAAGAGCTATCCCCAGAAATCCCCTAGAAATCCCCTCCCGCCCTTGAAAACCCCAAGAAAGCTACTCCCAGAAAGCTACCCCCCCTAAATTAAACTTCCCGCTAAAGTTACCCGGAATTGTATCCATTACTTTTCCTAAACTTATTTTTGGCTGAATTAACATTTTCATTTCAATTAATTATAAATTCACCTCACCAATAAATAGGAAAATAATTATTTTCAAGACTTTTATAGTTTTATTGAATTCTGTTGATTAGTTTTATAAAAAATAACAAACAAGTTATTTTAAGACATGCATTTCAATATACAAACTATCGTATTAAACGCAAAGCTTTATAGTTGATAATTTTCTGACTTAACTTTCACGTGGGAGTCATTTTTCCATCATGCTATGGTTCATAAGGGTGCTTTTAGACATCTTCGCTCTGTTTTTCACTAATCGGCAAGAAGTGTTCTGCATCCTTCTTCAGTTGAGGCTGCTGGATTTCGGCAGAGGGTTGCCGCAGGGTTTGATCCGTCATCCTCTTCCAGCACCTTTTTTTACTCCATATTCTTTTTCATATCATTTTTTTATTTGGTGACAGCCACCTTCCCTTCTCCGCTGGCTCGTTACATCTTATTTTGTCAGAGGCTGGTGGATTTTGGCAGAGGGTTGCCGCATCCATTTCCTCCTCTTCCAGTACCTATATTGCATTCACATTCTCTATTTTCCAACACTCTGCACTTTGATATTTTATCTTGATTCTTGACTTTTCAATAATCGAAGGCAGCCACCTGCACCTCCTCCTCTGACGCTTTGTCTGACTACTCCAATATCGTTGGCCACACACACAGCTTGGCACGCAGGCATCTCATACACCCACGACTCACCGCTCCCCAGACTCCACCTCCTCCACTGCCCCTCCTCCCGACGGACGCCTCCTCAACCACCACGCTCCTGCAACGATAGCTCCTCTCAGAATAACAGCTCCTAACAAAATCTTGTAGTCACTGATGAACCCAATGGTGAAATGAAAAAGATGACTTTTATTAAGTGTAGGCTACTTTAAAGTAAGCTACAAATTCATAAAATACGTTTCCTAGGTTTTTAAAAATTACGTGGAAATTGTTACCACGGCAATTGCTTCATTGTAGTCGATTTAAAATATTTAATTTAAGGTATTTTTGTAAGGTGTAACACTAATCATAGTTTTCCCCACATATTCGCCGGTTCAGCCGATTTAAATTTTGTACTCAAACTAAATTACATAGAAGATAAAATTACAATATTTAAAGTTGTACTGAAACTTAGTACTTTTAGCGAATTTACCCAATAGGAAGAAGATGTTACTGTAGGTGGCATGGTAACACTTAAGCCCGAGACCTTGATAACTTTTCATTTTCAGGCCCCCTTATGCCAAAAACACCATTTGTTCAAATTTTAAATATCTTAATATATATATATATATGACCCAAAATTTGTCACACAATATTTTCCTGGTTTATTTAAAACCAATAACATTTTAAAGGTTGCTCACAAAATTCTTGAAAGCTCACCTTTGACTCAAAGTTTATTTTCAAAACCTCCCAGGTTGATTTTCAAAAAAGCTCCCAACTTGAAAAGCATACTTTCTAAACCAAAACTACCTCAAATAAATCAACCTTTAAGATCAAAGTCTGGCTGTAATCCTTACAATAAATCCCGTTGTCTCACTTGCAAGTCACTTGTTCCATCCACTAGTTTTACTAGCAGCCAGACTAACAAATCATTTAAAATACGTGGAAACATTACTTGTGCTTCTACAAATGTAATTTACCAACTATCCTGTAAAAATCGCCCTAAGGACTACATTGGTAAAAGCAAAACAGCCCTTAGAGTAAGCATGAATGGTCACAGGCATGATGTTAATTATCCTTCGATAAAAAAGCCTGTTGCCATTCATGCCAGAGAACATTCACAAAATTTTCAGGAATGTTATTCTCTGAAGGGCGTATGTAAATTGGCTACTGACTGTCAAGATAGACAGATAAGACAACTTGAGCAGGCCCATCAATTAGTCCTGAAATCAAAGAACCCATTTGGACTTAACTTAAGATAACCAAAATTTATCATGTTGTATACGGTTTATTTATTTTATCACCTAAAAAATTCTTAATGCTATTTATTCATACCACTGTTTATTTGATCTGGTTTTTGTTAAATGCTTAAAAATTAATTGTAAATGTTTATTTTTATATACAAAACCCTAATACAGTATAAAGTTTATGTATATAGATAACAACTTAACCATCTAATTTTAAATAAGTTTGATAAGTAATATGTTTTACTTTTATTTTTGTTTATCGTTTTGTTTTTAATTTTATTTACTCCTGATGAAGGCTTAAGCCGAAAATTTGAGTTTTTTTCTAATAAAAGAATGTGTATCAAGGTTGTTTTTGTTAATTAATATATATATACATATTTATGTGTCCGTAAGCACGATAACTCTTGTAAAAAAGGTCCGATCTTGATGAAATTTGGTACAGACGTGTAAAGTAGCATTTATTTGAACGAGTTCGAAAACAAGACGAATCGGACCACCCGACGGGGGTTTTTTGGGGGGTTTTGTACCCCAAAAATGGCGTTTTTGGGGTTTTCACATGTAATTTCTATTTAAATAAAATATTTAGTTATACCATTGAGTTCAGCTTAAAAAAAACAATTAGGGATTTTGATCATTGCTCTACGTTAATTGGTTACTGAGATATTGCAAGTGCTAAACACAGCACATTGCCTAGTACGTTGTCTAATTCTTTTCTTATGTAGACAAATAAATTTTATATCTCACTTATTTATGAATATAAACTGACGAAAATTGGTATATGGCTTCATTTGGTTGAGGTTTGTTGTTGTTTGCACAAAAAATAAAATTTTCACTTATGGTTCCCGTAGCAGCGAACCAAGGTACTCGGTCCCCATGTCATTCTAATGGAGAATAATTGGATAATTGAACGAAGTGATGCTATCCTTATACACAACTTTACTGCTTAGACTGGTAAGAGAATCAACTCAACTGGCGTGTCTGTGACCACAATAACTCGAGAACGCCTCCACAGTTAAACTTAAAATTTTCCAGAAAAACTTAACAGGTCAAAATCTCGGTCGAGTTCGTTATTCAGATAATTTCGTTCAGTATTAATCAAATTATCTTAAAACCAAATTAATTTGTTTCTCCAAAAGAATAACATTGGAAGCCATTTTAGTGGTACTTGAATCGTTAAAATTTAGCCGATGTCTATGTTTCAACCACAGAGTAACAATAGTTAGTTTACTAGAGTATACTTTGTTATACTGGATAACAAAAGTTTGTTTACCAAAAAAATACAAAAGAGAGATAAATCGAAGTATATTTTTAAGTTGTGAGCATATTTATTATTTTATTAATTATTAAGTGTACGTTTTAAAAAAAATATCTATACAGTTAATATTCCCTTAGTATGCCTACTCTGTGTAAATATCGTCAGTCGGTCAAAGGCGACGACTGTAACAGTGGCAGACGACAGACAACAGACGACAGACGACGTGTGTGGCAGATCGAAAAACTCAAAATAACTTTTTTATGACTGTAGATACTAAGATATTAACTTAACTTATAAAATAGTTTGTTTTATTACATTTTCTTAGACAATTCTTATTGTGATTGTCATGTGTAAAAAGTATACAAAGCCTCAATTTGTCTAGAAAGCGTTGATGAAGTTAGTCACAGTAAGCGAACAACTTTAAAAATTTTTTTTCTAGGATAATTATTTGCTAGGTTATATTTTTACTAAATTAAAAGCGAACAATCTTAAAATTTATTTTTAGGACAATTATTTGCTAGGTTATATTTTTAATAAATTAATAATAAAAATTGTCTACATTACCAGTAATTTAGTAGGTAACCACAATAAAAGCTACAGATTATTCTAACCAAACAGCCTTTTTCGGAACGTTATCTTGAATGATTTGACATAGCCTAGGGTTGGATTACAGTAAGAGTATGCCGACATTAAACTGGTAATAAAACTTTTGTAAAATAATTTAAACACATTACCAGGAATGTTGTAGCGAACCAAAATAAAATATTTAAACTATTCTAACCAAACTAAGCCTTTTATACAGGTTATCTGAAATGATTTGACAAATCCTAGGTTTGGATTATAGTGAGCTGTTTTCATCATAAATTTGGACCAATGGCTATAAAATGTAAGCCTATACACTAAGGCTACTTGCCATTTTAGAAGTTTCATGTACGGTCTTGGACCAACCCATGTTTATAGAATTTAATTTCATGATAGCCTAGGCTATTGCAACAATATATTGAAATATCATTTTGTAATATACAACTGTTATAAAATACTTTAAACACATTACCAGGAATATTGTAGGGAACCAAAACAAAAGCTTTCAACTATTCTAACCAAACTAAGCCTTTTGTACAGGTTATATGAAATGATTTTACATCTCCTAGGTTTGGATTATAGTGAGCTGTTTTCATCATAAACTTGGACCTATGACTATAAAATGTAGGCATGTACACTTAGGCTACTTGTCATTTTAGAAGTTTCATGTACGTATTTGGGCCAACCCATGTTTATAGCATTTAATTTCATGATAGCCTAGGCTATTGAAACAATATATTGAAATCTCATTTTTTCATCTAAATAACTGGACCTGACGACTTATTGTTAATCCTTAAGGATATTTTGACTAGGCCTATAGAAATTGTTAACATTAGTTCATATAGGAAACTCGCTGTTCTCTTAAAAGTTAAATTAACCACACTGATAAAGTCACTGCTTAGCCCAAAATACTCTGTTTGTTATAAGATAACGCACCCATGCCAATCCTAACAAACCATGCCTGAAATCTTAAATTTATTTTTAAAATAAATAAATTTACGTATTTATACAACATTTACTTTGATAAAAACAAGTGATAAATGTATGTATGTTTTTCTACGGATAAAATGTTAGGTCGGCGGCAGGATCTGAATCAGCGACCTTACGCTCCAAGAGCCAGTGCGATACCCTCTCAGCTACCGCGATAATTGATTATTAAGGGAGAAGTGACTAAAACTATAGCTAGATAGACATAAAACCCGGATTCTTGCGGCAAAAAAATGATAACGGAGTGTATTCCGATGATGTTACTCAAATCAGATATTGAATTTGTTATGAGACTCGATTTAAGTTTGATCATGTGTTTCAATTCTCCTTATACGCGAGGAATGAGCGTACACCTAGTTTAAATGTTGTATATCGCTTATTTATAAAAGCATATGAATGAAACTTGGTATGTGACTTTATGACTTCTATTGATATTTGCATAAAATCCCATTATTTTTTGTTCCTTGTTGCAGCAAACCTGCGTACTCATCACTAATGTTATTCTTTTGGAGAATAATTAAAATTGTTTTTATCACTTATTTGTGAATATATTTTAAGAAACTTAGTATGCGGCTTTATGTGGTATTAAGACATTGGAAATTCGCTGAGTACGCAGATTTTCCGCGACGGGGTATTACTATTAAATTGCTTCCATTTAATTGAACTACTTCAACCGTGAAATGTTGGCAAATTAAAATACATAATAATGTATCTGTTCTTGTGGTATGTGGCCGGGGAACTACCCACCAAACACTTAGTCAAAATGAGTTATTTATGGGGGTACTTTTCTGGGGGTAGTTATCCGCCATCCCAACAAGATATTTTACAAAGTAAATCAGTTATATTCAAAACTGGGGTTTTTGAAGATACAGATTATATATATATTTGTATCAAGTTTGCTAAACTAAATGTATTTGTTTGTATGTATAGTGTTTTGCATGATTAAAGTACAAATAACTGATTTTAGGGGAAAACCGTCCACCTTCAAAATTTTTATAAATTGACCCTCTAAGTTTGCGGAGCTTCCTTAATTGTAATTTAGTTTTTGTGGTACGTAGTTTTCTACAATAGAAGTGTGTCAAAATTCGATAAATAAGACCAAGCAAATTATCGTACTGTTATTTTAGGGTTTTTTCATAAACGAAACGTCGAAGTATGATTGAATTGGATTTATATAGGATACACTTCGTTACTGAATCGTTGATTGCAAAGGAAAAATATATAGAGTAGAGATAAAAATACAAAGTTTTCATATTAGATTTACAAACTTAATTTCATATATGTATATATGTATATATATATCCTAATTATTAAAACGTTAAAACTGAGAAAGCAATAACACATTAGAGACATTGCTGTACTATGAACACTTGACACTTGCCACAACACTCCGTGGCGGCAGTTGCACCAACTACCCTCATTACACCGACACAACCTCCCTTAACTGGGGGACATTGTAACTTGAGCCAAAGTGGTCCGAGACATAAAACTCACTTGGTGAGCTGTGACTGTTGTATGACTTTTAAATTTACTCTTCTCTTATAAGTAAATGACACGGCCTAAAATAAAAGGTTTTATCTCCTATGGCACGGGGTGGCGCTTTAGAATTGAGCCTTTCCCTGTACATTCTTCTTTCATGTTTCTCGATATGGAGTAACGATATATTTCACCATATTCAGCTTAGCTAAATCTAAACTGCTGGCACATTTTTAAGTTATAGTGTATAATTTAAATGTAATACAAAAAATGTATATAGTACTAGTAAAATGTATGCTAAATCATTACAATCTCTCCATCATTACAAAAATGTCAATCAAACACATACAGACAGATGTTAAACGGGGATAAAGTTAGTAAAAAACATTCTCAACACCATGTTATGTTACATTTTATGTGTAGTGTAGAAATATATAAAGCCAATGTACCTTGGACGTGATATCCTGGTGTCATACTTTTGACAGGTTTTTAAATAGTTTTATGAATTTATAAATGTCGTTAAGTACTTTCACCTTTTTTTACGAGGAACAAGGGAAACTCACGTTTTCACAAATTGAACAAGATTGATCCCTTCCTAAAATTTAACAGCACACTTGTAAAATCTTATAATATTAATAACTCACTACACTCATGAACCATGTAAGGAGCTTTCAATTAATTTTTGAATTAAAGGAAATTCACATTATGTAATTGTACTTATAAACATAATATTACCTACAGGACAGGTGATAGAAGATATACCATTACTCAAACCCATCTGTGCCTCTAATCCCCATCAGCTGATCAAAGGTTATAACGCGCTTGCTGTAACTTATCGAGACTTACCTAAATTATATTACCATCGACTATAGATACTGAAGCATACGTAGTCAATGGTACTGCCAAGTTTCAACCAATACCTGTGCCTTCTACTAAGTCGAGTTAAAACGCAGTTTTAAATTTACTTTTCAAGCAGTTATTTCCGAGCTTTATATTTATCAAGCCTGAAAATAAAAATAATAAGTGTCATTGATATAAAGTATTTAAATAACTAAAATTTCTGTTTATTTACACAGTAAACAGCTAAGAGACTGTACCTGTTGTTATCTGACTTAACAACAGGTTTAAATCATTTTAAACATGTAAAGTAGAATAATACAGTAAGAATAGGCCTACCTTATTTATAATGATTGTTTTAATCATTCATAGATCTTTTTCCTATATAATCTTTAATTTTATTTTAAACGTTGACACAGGGTGATTTTTTTAACTAAATCCATTATTTGAAAGTGACAACTGCGAATATTTGTCATATCTAAAACCTTGACTATTGCCTTTGACACATACTAATAACTGTTGTAGGTTTTAATTAGAAATTATAATTTGTGCAGGCTAAAATAACCACCTTTAGGATGTATGTAAATAGATTCAGCTAATTTAAAAACCATATATATAATAAAATTTAATAACTTGAAAACAGCAAAACATAAGCAATATATTATAACACTAAAAACAGCAGAAGGAGAGTTTTTACTAATCTTAAACAGTAACTTTTAGTACTAGTAAATTGGTTTGCGTTTAAAATTAAAAAATTAAAACGTCCTGTGCAATACCTCGATTTCCATTATATACATTGCAAGAACTTGTTATATATAACAAATAATAAAATTGACATAAGTAAACAGAACATAAGACGCCATTATATTTTAAAGACATTTTGTAAACAAAAACACAAATCATATGGCACAGCATAAATATATAATTTAAATATTCAAGAGAAACTAAAGATTTATCAGACCAAATGAGCCGTATGATTAAGTTCGTTATGCTTGTAAAAATTGCTTTAAATCGATTTTCTTATCAAGATTTATTAGACAAAAAACGTATGATTATTCTTGTTATGCTTGTTAAAATTGGTTTAAATCGATTCTCATGTCAAGTTGTAAGCAAATTTTAACTACTTCCATCACGACATAGTAATGAGTACAGCCAATATATTTTCAGCCCAGGCATCTTATGCACACAGAGACTTTTGCTGACAACAACATCAGGGTCTAATTTCATACCTCGCAGTCAGCTGAGTTAGGTTGCCTTTTCAACAACCGAAGGTTGTCATAGTAACTCACCTCTAACTCTTCATTTGTTAATTATCTGAATGGCGAAGATGTAGTATTTATGTAACGTTAAAATCCAATGTCATAGTTAAATCACTATTACATAATTAATAAAATATTATAATCTATGTATATATATATGTATATATGTCTATGTATATGTATATGTATATATATATATATATATATATATATATATTTGCGAAAGGAAAAATATAGTAAACTCTTGTATTAAGTGGGTTTCTCAAGCTATTAACCATGAAGGCTGAATCTTGGAATATTAATAGAAAATAAGGTTTACCTTTATTTTCCCTAAAAGTTACCTTAAGTTTAAAAGAACTTATGATCAGTTTTTATTTATTATCATAAAAGAATACTTCATAATGCTGTTTAAGTGGAAGATTTTGAAATAATAATAACTGATCTTCAATCAATGGGCCACACATTAAATATAATACTATTATCACCTCATCGCCTCCTTATCACCTCATCGCCTTCTTATCACCTCATCACCCCCTTATCACCTCATCGCCTTCTTATCACCTCATCACCCCCTTATCACCTCATCGCCTTCTTATCACCTCATCACCCCCTTATCACCTCATCGCCTTCTTATCACCTCATCACCCCCTTATCACCTCATCGCCTTCTTATCACCTCATCACCCCCTTATCACCTCATCGCCTTCTTATCACCTCATCACCCCCTTATCACCTCATCGCCTTCTTATCACCTCATCACCCCCTTATCACCTCATCGCCTTCTTATCACCTCATCACCCCCTTATCACCTCATCGCCTTCTTATCACCTCATCACCCCCTTATCACCTCATCGCCTTCTTATCACCTCATCACCCCCTTATCACCTCATCGCCTTCTTATCACCTCATCACCCCCTTATCACCTCATCGCCTTCTTATCACCTCATCACCCCCTTATCACCTCATCGCCTTCTTATCACCTCATCACCCCCTTATCACCTCATCGCCTTCTTATCACCTCATCACCCCCTTATCTCCTCATTGCACTTCTTCTGGTTGAAGTCGCGCCCCACAATCTGAGGATTGGTGAGCTAAATTATAAAACTGTAAGCATGAGTTAAAGAAATATAATAAGAATACAAATTGTATTATCTATTTATATAACAAATATTTTTTAACATTTTGAATTCCTAAATAGTTACAATTGTATTAAATTTTTGTATGTGGCATGTAGAGGTACAAAACGTATTGATAATAACTCAATGGAAATTGTATTTTTCTTAGAGAAAAACACCGTTATGAAGAATCGGAGTAGAAAATCTAAATATATACAGTTTTTAAATATATTGTAGCTCGAATTCACAAAACTTAAAAGAAGGTTTTGATGCCAAAGGTTCGTTCCTGAAGAACCGTAGGAAATAAAACCTTTTATTTTAGGCCGCGTCCTTTACTTGTAAGAGGACAGGGCATTTAAAAGTCATACAACAGTCACAGCTCACCAAGTGAGTTTTATGTCTCGGACCACTTTGGCTCAAGTTACAATGTCCCCCAGTTAAGGGAGGTTGTGTCGGTGTAATGGGGGTAGTTGGTGCAACTGCCACCGCGGAGTGTTGTGGCAAGTGTCAAGTGTTCATAGTACCAGCAATGTCTCTAATGTGTGATTGCTTTCTCAGTTTTAACGTTTTAATAATTAGGAAATATAGGCAAATTAAAATGTGTAAATATAATATGAAACCATTGCCAATTCATCTCCACTGATTTACTGTTCCATTGAAGTTAAAGGTTTCATAACAAAGTGTATTCTACTATGTACCAAATAAAAACAAGTTCATTGTGTTGTTCATGAAAAAAACTTAAAATAATAGTCAGTTCGATAATCGTCTTGGTCTAGTTACCGAAACATTGAAAAATTCTATTTTAGAAAAATACTATAAAAGCTAATTGATAATTAAGGAAACACAAAAACTTTAGGGTATTAGAAGGTCAATTTATACAAAATTTGGAGTTAGAGAGGTTTTTCCTTAAAAAGCCATTATTAATTTTTCAATCACGCATAACACATGCAAACACATTTAGCAGACTTGATCAAATATATACTTCTACCATTCAACAACCGCAATGTTAAAAATATAAAAGAGTTATTTAATTTGAACATTTATTTGTTTACGGTGCATTGTCCAATTTCATCTAACCCTTAAGTCACAGGTATAAATTACGACAGATTACTTTTACTTAATCTGTTAACAAATGAAATTTACTGTTATACCAACTGAACGAAGTGGACAGATTTTACAGGCATATACGTACTATCAATATTTTAGAAAAGAGTAGTTTTATGTTCTGAGTGAAGTGAAGAAACGCTTTTATAAAAACTCAATTTAAAAAAAGTATTAAACGGGTGAATTTAAAATTAATTCTGTTACAATCAATATGTTATAACACGTAAGATTTATAACACAAAATGTTATATTTATATGAAAAAGAGTAATACGTAAGGTTAACCAGATTGTATGTGATAGGAAATGTTTGTTTGTAAAGGCAAGATACACCCGGGGTTGGCAAGCGTGGTGTCGTATTGACTCAGAGTTGCCCAAAGTGGTGTCAAAGTTACAACTCGTTTAGTTAAGCCCTCTTTGTCGCGGTGACATGTTTGATCATTCAATTACTTACCTCGAAACTGCGGTTGAGGTAAATATGATGTGTGGTTGGGGATAAAATTTGGGTATTTTCCCACTATGGTCGGAAATGAGTAAAGAGTAAATTTTGATAAGATTATCTTTCGAGTTTATGAAATATTTCACTATGCTATATATTTCTAGGCAAAATATTTCTTAGGCAACCTTGTACCATATTTGGATTTTTGGTATTAATTTTCCAATCATTTATTAAATTATATCAGTTAAGAAGCTAAAAAAACCACGAATGGTCATATTAAATAATTTCATGAGGGAACAAGATAGTTATAACCAGTAGAAACAAGTTGTTAGATAATCCTAGTTATAACCAGTAGAAACAAGATGTTAGATAATGCTAGTTCAGCAAATTAAATCAGGAAAACCAAGATGGTGGAATTAAGAAGCTAGGTGGGGGTTAACCCTTCTTTTGCCAAATGTAAGTAGACCCATCATTCGTGTGGCAGCTCCCTGGTCGTGAACCCACGTCTCCTGGTCGACATCACCAGACTTCCCTTCACCTGAAGGTACCCTCAACTTTATATTATATAATTTGTCATTTCAGGAAATTAGTAATAAGTCTTGTCTTTAGTGTAACAAAGTTTATTTATTCAATGTGCATTTCAGCATATTAGGACATGGCATTCGTTGGTATAAAATAATTGTAACAAAGTATTAAAGTCAATTAAATGGGGAAATAGTAAAGTAAATTTTGTCTTATGTAAAATCAGATTACTACAGCAAAGACTGTGCTGTTTTGTTAATAGGGCTGACGAGAACCGATGAGAAACGACTAGAATGGACTCAAATCGACGGTTCCTTTGTTTTCCTAAAACCTTTTAATAATGTAGAAATTTAAAGTATTTGGGGTAAATTCAAGTTAATATTTTAAATTAGACTCAATTCAATTCAGATTTTAAATTCAAAAATGTACAGTATGCTCAGTAGGGTAAAGTTTTTTTTCATATGTATGTGAGAAATGTTAATTTTAGTTTTTATTAAATAAACCACAATTTGGACAATAAATGCAGAAATAATTATTTTAAGTTAAATCCTTAACGCTAAGTTTGTGCCGTGCCAGTGCTGTAAAATTATAGTAAAAATGGTTGAAGGTATTAAAGCACTGGGGTTGAAGGTAAAGTTGTTATCTAATAGTGTGTTAGGCAGATTTTTTGAGATTTTAAAATAATTAGGTAACAACGACGGTACAACCTATATATCCTAGGCAAAAAATACCTTTTCTTTCTTGAGCCTATGAATTATTTACGGTGTAATCAGTTAACACAACAATTTTAAGCTGAATAAAATTAAATGTTTTCTAAAATATTATTACCACCCAAAATGGTCTTCCTAGAGTATTTAAATGGTCGTAAAAATAATTGTAATTAGATTTATTAATTTTATTTAAATTTAATTATTATTATTATTACAATTATTTAACAAAATGTTATAATTTAAATAAATTTAAATTACTGGCCTTTGACAACAACTGCTATTATGGGCCAATAGGTCCCTGATAAGAGCCCAGGGATTGCGTCTAATTTACTGGCGCTGCAAAACACACCCAAGATAACATCGTTACGCAGTTAATATGGGGATTAAACTGGGAAATAAGTGCATTGGCAGTAGGGTAGAATGGAGTGTTCTGGCTCAGGAGGGACAGGAGGGACCCCCCCCCCCCCCCGAGGTCTCGTCTGTGACACTTTGCGAATTTTTTTTGCGAATTTTTTTTTTGCGAATTTTTTTTTTTTTGCGAATACTAACCTAACCTAACCTAACCTAACCTAACCTAACCTAACCTAACCTAACCTAACCTAACCTAACCAATCCTAACCTAACCTAACCTAACCTAACCTAACCTAACCTAACCTAACGTAACGTAACGTAACCTAACCTCGGATCAGATTTCTGATTGCAGATTCTTGTTCGTCTAATCGAGCCGAGAAATTTGAGTACCCACAACGTACATTTGGACGATGTAGGGGGGGGGGGCTATCTCGGTTACCATAAGTCGGATTTGAATTCTGATTGCAGATTCTTGTTCGTCTAGTCGAGCCGAGTCATTTGAGTACCCACATCGTACACTTTGGATGATGTTTACAAAAAAGGGGCCCGCACCACACTTTTGACCTTTTTTTTTGCATTTTTGGAATCTCCTCGTCAAGCCGAGTATTCTCAGTACCCACATGACATACTTTGGATAATTAATACAAGAGTTGATCAGGGTAACGCTACAACCAACAGAGCTAGCCCATCAGCGCTTGCGGTCAATTGAACTACCAGTGAATGCAAATTTTGAGGAGAATATAATTGCAATGCTTTGAACATATACTGCAAAGGGGGGTGTATCGATACACCCCCCTTCAAGTACTCTGCACCGAGGCAGACGTTCACACAAATAAGCGTCGCGTCCAGTCTACTGTCTGGGAATGCGGATGTTGTAATTTGATACCTCGACTGGAGGGTGCAGGTGTTCACACAAAAAACCGACAAGTCGAGACCTGTCTGGGAATGCGGATGCTGTAATTTGATACCTCGACGGGAAGACGGCTGACCCTTCTAGGAACCCATAGTAGACCGCTCATATCGAGTTCCATTAGAGCAGGGTGGTCTTTACCCAAGACAGCGGTTGAGAGTTTTTGCCCCGACCTTCTCCGAAATCCATTAGTGGGGAGAGTCACCCACATCACCAGCCCTCCTTCAGTTCAGTTCGAGAGTTCAGTGCGTGAAGACGTGTTAGTCCGATCCTGTTCCGTTCTACGCGATTTGTGTTAGTTGTTGATTGTCATCATTTGCGATTTGCGTAAAGCACCTTTGAACTATTTAAAACGTACGTGTTGTGCTGTACCCAAGACAGCGGTTGAGAGTCTTTGCCCCGACCTTCTCCGAAATCCATTAGTTGGGAGAGTCACCCACATCACCAGCCCTCCTTCAGTTCAGTTCGAGAGTTCAGTGCGTGAAGACGTGTTAGTCCGATCCTGTTCCGTTCTACGCGATTTGTGTTAGTTGTTGATTGTCATCATTTGCGATTTGCGTAAAGCACCTTTGAACTATTTAAAACGTACGTGTTGTGCTGTACCCAAGACAGCGGTTGAGAGTCTTTGCCCCGACCTTCTCTGAAATCCATTAGTGGGGAGAGTCACCCACATCACCAGCCCTCCTTCAGTTCAGTTCGAGAGTTCAGTGCGTGAAGACGTGTTAGTCCGATCCTGTTCCGTTCTACGCGATTTGTGTTAGTTGTTGATTGTCATCATTTGCGATTTGCGTAAAGCACCTTTGAACTATTTAAAACGTACGTGTTGTGCTGTATTGTTTGTGATTATCAAAACTTATAATCCATATTAAAGATGAACGCCACACACGTTTGTACCATTTGTGGTTGTATTTTCGTGCGTAGAAACAATTTGGTGAAACACCACATCAGATTCCACGGCTTGAGACCACAACTACCACCACCAACACCAACGCAGCAAGGTACGTTTTTTGCGTTGCATTATTGTTTTAATCAGACCTAAATGTTAGTAATATAGGAATACGCTATGCAATATAACCGCAGAGTGATACAATTATTCTTATTTAACGGCTTTAACTATTTATCGCGAATAGAGAACTCTTTGTTTTTTAAATTTAAAATTACATGACTATATCAATATAATTTAATTTTAATAACTTATGTTATTGCTCGCCCCATCAAGTCAAGTCATCAGAGTACCACATTACATACTTTTTAAAAAAAAAGGTAGGTGTTAAACATTTCACAATCTAATCGTTTTGTGCGTTTGCAGATGGAGAAGCTGCATGTCGAGCCACATTCGTAGACCGGGGAGCTTTAGAGCGTCACATGGAAGCGAACCACCGAGTCATTCCACCCCGGCAGGTGATTGATGCTCCGCAGACGACTGCCTATGTCAATCAACACTCCGTTGAAGGTGAGAATCCACATTAAAATAACTTTTTCCCCTTGAAACTAATTACCTTTTTTATAATTATTTAACTAGGTACCTGAAGAAGAAGAATGAGACCGTGACAACTGGTGTACTATTGATTTAATTGCTAGGGGGGGAGATTTTCGCTCCCCCTAAAACATAATGCTTCTTTAGGGTTGGCGCAGCTCAATATTGCAGCTACATCCTTAGCTGTGAACCCAGGTTCATCAATGTAGACACACAGTACAGAAGATTACATTCCCTGTTTCAAAATTGATATTTTGATTTAACAAACTTAACTTTGAAATGTGATTCTCGAGAGAGGGGAATTTGTATCTTTAGTTATCCTAATTTGTTTTTATTTTTATTTTCAGATGAAGGACCGGGTCCTGGCCGCCACACCTGCCATGAATGCGGTCGCCGTTTCCGTCGTGAAAAACACCTGCGTCGACATGTGGATTCGGTACACAGCAGAGTCCGCAGGTTCATATGCGGCACATGCGGCGTCGAATTCAAGAGGGAAGACAACCTGCGTCGACACACCATGCAATTTCACGGCAATGGTCAAGAACGAAGATTCCCTTGCGCATACTGCGGTCAGGAGTTCAACCAGCTGTTCAACAAGGACCATCATGAGCGGTTCTCTTGCCCGATCATGAAGGACCTGATCCTGAACCAAGTGGCTATGATACAGGACGAACCCCAGCCAGGTCCGAGCGCGGAGCCACAACCCGGAACGAGCACACACCAACAACCCGATGATGTTGAGATGACTGGAGCAGGACAGTCAAGCCCCGTATTCTCACTCATTCAACGGGGTTTCCGCAACCGCCTCCTAACCTACCGTCTGCAGCGACCGATGGAGAATCTCGTCACAATCGGAGAAGTGATGGCGTTGTTGATTGTGAGCCTTACGGAGTTGCTTGAGATCACCTTGGCGAAACACCGCAGCATAAAGGTCAACTTGAAGCTGGAGTGTGAGTTCAAAAATGTGCACAACAACACCTGCCTGCGCAACTTCAAGACGAATATGACTCCGCTGACGGTGACCTCGGACCTGAACCATTACATTTCAACAGCTTTTACGAAGCTTATCAGAGAGAAGGCTGAGTGTGATCATATCGGCTCCGGGTGGACATACCTTCGCGTTCGTGATTTGGAGGTCGGTATCAACGAGTACACTCCTCTAGGTGAAGATGGTCGAGCTTGGCTCCCACTGCCTACGTCTCTGGAGAACACCAAAGCAGTCGTCAACGTATCGAACACCGATGAGCGGTGTTTTATGTATGCAGTCCTGGGAAAGTTTGTTCAAGAGAACCCCGATAGACCGGCAATGTACACCGACGATATCATCGCCCGATACGATTGGACCGGCCTTCAATTCCCCGTTGCTCTGAAGAGTATCAAGGCGTTTGAGCGGACAAACAACATCAGCATCAACGTCTATGGTATTGATCGCACGTGCGTGGGTCAGAAACCTAACGGACAACCAAAGTACCAGAACACCGTCTTTCCCTTGAAGATTTGTAGGCAGGAGCGTGAAGACCATTGTGACATTTTGTACGTGACAACGGACGGTGATAGTCACTACGCCTACATCAAAGACCTTGGCCGACTGATCCGTCCCCAACTCACAGCGCGTGTAGACAGGATATTCATCTGTAAGCGGTGCTTCGCGCACTTTGACAACCGTCCGAACAAGCTCGGTCTGACGGGTGCTCAGCGTCTGGAGGAGCACAGGCGATACTGCTCCGCTTCAGCCCCTATTCGCATGGATACGCCGAGAAAGACTGAAATCAAATTCAGCCATCCAGAGTTCACCCGACGCGAGCGTTTCACCATCTACGCGGACTTTGAGTGTGCTCTACTGCCGACCGCGGAGATGGATGAACAAGTCGACGAGCCGCGCGGAGGAGTAGCCACCCACATCCACATCCCATATGCCTTTGCGTACCAGATCATCGACTCGTACGGACTTGAAGAGTTTGAGCCTCGAGTCTACTTCGGGGATGATGCGTCAAAGACATTTATGGAGATGTTGAAAACTGATGTTGAGCGATTGTGGAACTTCCTGTACGAAGCAAGAAATCTGCGCCCTGTCCTGACCCCAGCGGAAACGATGCAGTACAACTCGACAGCGAATTGCTACCTCTGTGGATCGCCATTTTCAAGAGAAGACCCAAAGGTTCGTGATCACAACCACGCGCCGCCCTACGAGTTCCGTGGCGCTGCGCACAGATCATGTAACCTACGCTACAGGGAGCAGCGAGTAGTCAACTGCTACTTCCACAACCTCTCCAACTACGACGCTCACTTCATAGTGCGGGAGTTGGCGGTCGACCCTGGTGATGTTGAGGTGTTGGCTCACACGGAAGAGCGGTACATCGCTTTCACGAAGCGGTTCCTGTTCGACCGAGCAGCGGCACCGGTTGGGATGCCAGGGCGTGGAAAAAGACAGCCAGGATTCAGAGTCAGGTTCCTCGACACCTACAGGTTCCTGGCTTTGAGCCTCGCCAGCCTCGCAGCCGCACTTCCACCAGCTCAACTCTTGGAGACGAGGAAGAGATTCCCCGAAGACCACCTCTTCGATCTAGTCCGTAGGAAAGGCGTGTTCCCGTACAACTTTGTAACGTCGAACGCCGTTTTGGAAGATACTACGGAACTGCCTCTGCAGCGAGATTTCCACAACGACCTGACCCTGGAGGACATCACGGATGCAGACTACGAGCATGCTCGCAACGTGTGGGAAACCTTCGGTTTAAAAATGGTATAATCATAATGCGCACGCCGACATTAAGGTACAGATTTTTTTTGTGTATAATCAGCAACAAACCTAACTTAACAGAGCATGACTTAACCTATCGTTGCCTAACGCAACGTGTCTGTGGACTTTGGTGGTTAGATCGTCGGCGGTGGTGTCATCGTCCTCCTCCTCAGTCTACAACCAACATTCGCACAAGATGGATGGTTTATGCAGAGTACCGCGTAAAAATTCCGCATCTCCAATTATTGTGGATTTTCAATGTTTCAAGGACAACGCAAATGACTACATTCTGAAGGAAGTGTGCGTCTTGGAATTGGTCAGTGGAACACTGCTAATGCATCATATCGCCAAACCACCATTCAGTCGAGATTTCCTATCACAAGAGAAACTGCGTGAAAGCTATTGGCTCACAAAACACTGTCACGGATTGGAATGGGACCAAGGTGATATCTGGTATCATGTGCTAGAGGAAAAGTTACGCGCATGTATCGCCAAACGACCGATTGTCTACGTCAAAGGTGCTGAGAAAAAAGAGTTTGTACGATGCAATTTCATCACGGATCACTGTACTACTAATGTCATGGATATCAGCGATATTGGCTGCGGATCACTATCGTCAATCAACAGTCTACTATCAACAAACGCAGTGCGATGTCGCCACCACAGAACAGCTCACACACGATGCGCTCTAGCCAATTGCATCACATTACGCAGTTGGTTACATCTAAGTACAAATATCGCTGACGCTGATGATTACGCCGACGATGGTGAGAGTGATACCAGTTCCTGCTTTTGTTTTGCTACTAGTACTACTACTCCTACTACTGACTGTGGCGTCGACACAGTAGAATGAATACCTTAGAGATACAAAAGTGTATGGCTAAACTGCCCGTACAGAATGTTGGTGTCTATGCTGCGGATCAATTGCCCCATTATATTTCACCATCTACTGCTATGATTGTGAACACTGATCCACACAATGAAGACGGCACTCACTGGGTCGCATTCTACCTTAACAAAGGAGGAGGAATAATTGAATTCTTTGACAGCTACGGTCAACCACCACATCTTCAATTCTACCAAGGATTCCTGAGACGCAACGCTCGTCGCTACCTGTACAACGAGCATCGCCTTCAAAGTGACAACACTCTGGTCTGCGGTCAATACTGCCTTGTATTCCTGTACTGTCGCACCCACTACGGCATGAAGATGAAGGACTTTGTGCAGCTCTTTGAACACTCTTCTGTCGGCCACAACGACGCACTGATCAGAAGACTCTTTGCAAAAATGTATACCAATTGAGTTTTGAAATTTTGCATTTGTTTTTTATCAATAAACTAGTTGTGTACTCAGAATAAAAAAAGAAACATTCTTATTATTTACCATCCTCGCCTCCTTTACCCCACAGTGGGGCAGATCAATCATACAATGACATTAGCAGGTGCATTCTAGTCTTCAACAATTCCTGTAGTATGGAGGAGCGAAAATCTCCCCCCTAAGCCATTATGTGTTAGGGGGAGCGAAAATCTCCCCCCTGGTAATTAAATCAATTGAACAACAGTTGTCAACTACCTGAGGTCTCATAGGTCTATCCCACTTTTGGGGTAGACCTAACGTACAATTATAGGTCTGCCCAAAATTGGGACAGACCTATCATACAATGATTGTGAAGTAGCATTCATATCTGAACCTGGTTTATATGAATTAACATATTCCTGAATAATTTTTTTTTTTTTACTTTAGTATCTTAAGACTATGTGAGGGGAGAAAAAATAAGACGAATGTATATACGAACAATTTGGCTATTTATTTACACACCTTATAGATATTTTACATCGAGTATGTGCTCCTGAACATTTGTGTTTGGCTAGCAAAAATGAGACTCGACACAAACTAATGACTAGAAAAAGGAGCACATTTCTAAGTTTTACGAGACTCGATACAAACTACTGACTAGATTTTTCAAAATAATATACAAGTCATGTCAGGGTCTTTGGTAATATGACACAACCACTCAACGCTCCTCATCCTCCGCCTCTTCATCGTCTTGCGGGATGTCTTCGGGCTGAGGTGGAACGTCAATATGCCCCCAAGGCAGTGTATTTACACCGTCCGGAAGGATGTAACGTTTGTCGTCGTTACAGCTCAAGGATAGCTTGTCGACTTGAACTGTGAAGACACGGTGGTTTCGGGACTGGAACCTGGTGTTGATGGTTCTCTTCAACACGCCGTTGAAGAGGCATTCCCGATAGTCGTCAGAGGTTAGATTGTGTTTTACAACACCTCTAGCGACTCCCTTGGCGCGCTTCACCGTCATGACCTGCAACTCGTCATCTTCAGTCCTCTCCTCGAACTCGACTATATTCATGAAGTATAGTTTCGAGCGAAGACCGAGGTACTCGAGCAGCGGAAGTCCGTTCGCTTCATCCTTAAACTTTCCGATGACTTTGGCGTTTATGGGGCTGTAGCAGGGATGGTTTTGGGGGTACGCACTGGTGTCGAAATCATCCAGATGCTCCAACATGTCCTTATAAACATCTTCAGTCTGGATGTCGAACACGAAGCTGTCAGTGTCCATGTAGTCAACCTTCAGACGATCGCCGTAGCGGTTCTTCATCTTTCGAAGGAAGTCGTACATGAGCCACTTGCTCAGATCGAGGACACACATTCCGACGTAGAGCGGTTTGTCCAGGATGATATTGACTTTCGACATGTGGACAATGGCGACGTCATCGTTGAAGTAGGTTCGGTCCAGGAAGTTTGACTTGGCCACGTACTTCCTGAACATCTCCGGCGTACACACCAGTTTAGAGTTCATTCGCTTGCGAACATTCTCGATCGTCTTGCCAAAGACCGCATTGTTCATAAGCTTGAAAAAGTCTTGCTCAAACTTGGTCTTGGCCTTCTTCCTCAGTTCGGTGTTCATTAGGATGTAGCTCTCTAACCACCGAGACTGTCGGAACGAGATGACGCGATGCACGTTCGCAAGCTCCAGTCCGTTTTCCAGCGCCTGTTGTAAGATTCTGTAATGACAGATGTAGTTCTTCTTGTCATCCAGAGTCGTAACGAGCTTCTTGAATTTCCCTCCTGGCGGACGTTTGGTCTCGCAGCAGTACGGGAGATCCTTGTGAAGGTCGTGCAGGTGGGCGGGGTAGCGAAGGTCAACTTCCAAGACATAGCCCGTGGGTCCTTCGGGGTCCAACGATGCAATATCCAGGGACGCGATCTCCTCGCGGCTGAGCCATTGGAAGTCTCCCTGTGGAAGACACTGGGACATGGCCCAACCGTAAAGGTTGTTGGTGTCCAAGTATAGCAGGTGATTCGTTGGCTCTTCAGGTCGTCGATCTTCAGGGCGACATCCATCATGGTTGGCCTTGGCGTGTCTGGTGATCGCCTGGGAAATACCTCCTCTGATGCCTTGCTCGAAGAAGAGGTACATATCAAAGTCCTGTATTGTATCAAGCTCCACTCGACAGGTCCTTAACATGACATCCCAGGCGTATGACGGTAGGGTGTAGTAGTGCGCAGGGTCTAGTTCGTATTCAGCCATCGACGTGTCCCTGAAGCGTTCAAAGACGTCAGTCAACAGCGCAATGTCACAGCGCAGGTACTTCTCGGCGTAGTCCTTGAGGTTCCTACAACCGAAGGTTTCCCACACGTTGCGAGCATGCTCGTAGTCTGCATCCGTGATGTCCTCCAGGGTCAGGTCGTTGTGGAAATCTCGCTGCAGAGGCAGTTCCGTAGTATCTTCCAAAACGGCGTTCGACGTTACAAAGTTGTACGGGAACACGCCTTTCCTACGGACTAGATCGAAGAGGTGGTCTTCGGGGAATCTCTTCCTCGTCTCCAAGAGTTGAGCTGGTGGAAGTGCGGCTGCGAGGCTGGCGAGGCTCAAAGCCAGGAACCTGTAGGTGTCGAGGAACCTGACTCTGAATCCTGGCTGTCTTTTTCCACGCCCTGGCATCCCAACCGGTGCCGCTGCTCGGTCGAACAGGAACCGCTTCGTGAAAGCGATGTACCGCTCTTCCGTGTGAGCCAACACCTCAACATCACCAGGGTCGACCGCCAACTCCCGCACTATGAAGTGAGCGTCGTAGTTGGAGAGGTTGTGGAAGTAGCAGTTGACTACTCGCTGCTCCCTGTAGCGTAGGTTACATGATCTGTGCGCAGCGCCACGGAACTCGTAGGGCGGCGCGTGGTTGTGATCACGAACCTTTGGGTCTTCTCTTGAAAATGGCGATCCACAGAGGTAGCAATTCGCTGTCGAGTTGTACTGCATCGTTTCCGCTGGGGTCAGGACAGGGCGCAGATTTCTTGCTTCGTACAGGAAGTTCCACAATCGCTCAACATCAGTTTTCAACATCTCCATAAATGTCTTTGACGCATCATCCCCGAAGTAGACTCGAGGCTCAAACTCTTCAAGTCCGTACGAGTCGATGATCTGGTACGCAAAGGCATATGGGATGTGGATGTGGGTGGCTACTCCTCCGCGCGGCTCGTCGACTTGTTCATCCATCTCCGCGGTCGGCAGTAGAGCACACTCAAAGTCCGCGTAGATGGTGAAACGCTCGCGTCGGGTGAACTCTGGATGGCTGAATTTGATTTCAGTCTTTCTCGGCGTATCCATGCGAATAGGGGCTGAAGCGGAGCAGTATCGCCTGTGCTCCTCCAGACGCTGAGCACCCGTCAGACCGAGCTTGTTCGGACGGTTGTCAAAGTGCGCGAAGCACCGCTTACAGATGAATATCCTGTCTACACGCGCTGTGAGTTGGGGACGGATCAGTCGGCCAAGGTCTTTGATGTAGGCGTAGTGACTATCACCGTCCGTTGTCACGTACAAAATGTCACAATGGTCTTCACGCTCCTGCCTACAAATCTTCAAGGGAAAGACGGTGTTCTGGTACTTTGGTTGTCCGTTAGGTTTCTGACCCACGCACGTGCGATCAATACCATAGACGTTGATGCTGATGTTGTTTGTCCGCTCAAACGCCTTGATACTCTTCAGAGCAACGGGGAATTGAAGGCCGGTCCAATCGTATCGGGCGATGATATCGTCGGTGTACATTGCCGGTCTATCGGGGTTCTCTTGAACAAACTTTCCCAGGACTGCATACATAAAACACCGCTCATCGGTGTTCGATACGTTGACGACTGCTTTGGTGTTCTCCAGAGACGTAGGCAGTGGGAGCCAAGCTCGACCATCTTCACCTAGAGGAGTGTACTCGTTGATACCGACCTCCAAATCACGAACGCGAAGGTATGTCCACCCGGAGCCGATATGATCACACTCAGCCTTTTCTCTGATAAGCTTCGCAAAAGCTGTTGAAATGTAATGGTTCAGGTCCGAGGTCACCGTCAGCGGAGTCATCTTCGTCTTGAAGTTGCGCAGGCAGGTGTTGTTGTGCACATTTTTGAACTCACACTCCAGCTTCAAGTTGACCTTTATGCTGCGGTGTTTCGCCAAGGTGATCTCAAGCAACTCCGTAAGGCTCACAATCAACAACGCCATCACTTCTCCGATTGTGACGAGATTCTCCATCGGTCGCTGCAGACGGTAGGTTAGGAGGCGGTTGCGGAAACCCCGTTGAATGAGTGAGAATACGGGGCTTGACTGTCCTGCTCCAGTCATCTCAACATCATCGGGTTGTTGGTGTGTGCTCGTTCCGGGTTGTGGCTCCGCGCTCGGACCTGGCTGGGGTTCGTCCTGTATCATAGCCACTTGGTTCAGGATCAGGTCCTTCATGATCGGGCAAGAGAACCGCTCATGATGGTCCTTGTTGAACAGCTGGTTGAACTCCTGACCGCAGTATGCGCAAGGGAATCTTCGTTCTTGACCATTGCCGTGAAATTGCATGGTGTGTCGACGCAGGTTGTCTTCCCTCTTGAATTCGACGCCGCATGTGCCGCATATGAACCTGCGGACTCTGCTGTGTACCGAATCCACATGTCGACGCAGGTGTTTTTCACGACGGAAACGGCGACCACATTCATGGCAGGTGTGGCGGCCAGGACCCGGTCCTTCATCTGAAAATAAAAATAAAAACAAATTAGGATAACTAAAGATACAAATTCCCCTCTCTCGAGAATCACATTTCAAAGTTAAGTTTGTTAAATCAAAATATCAATTTTGAAACAGGGAATGTAATCTTCTGTACTGTGTGTCTACATTGATGAACCTGGGTTCACAGCTAAGGATGTAGCTGCAATATTGAGCTGCGCCAACCCTAAAGAAGCATTATGTTTTAGGGGGAGCGAAAATCTCCCCCCCTAGCAATTAAATCAATAGTACACCAGTTGTCACGGTCTCATTCTTCTTCTTCAGGTACCTAGTTAAATAATTATAAAAAAGGTAATTAGTTTCAAGGGGAAAAAGTTATTTTAATGTGGATTCTCACCTTCAACGGAGTGTTGATTGACATAGGCAGTCGTCTGCGGAGCATCAATCACCTGCCGGGGTGGAATGACTCGGTGGTTCGCTTCCATGTGACGCTCTAAAGCTCCCCGGTCTACGAATGTGGCTCGACATGCAGCTTCTCCATCTGCAAACGCACAAAACGATTAGATTGTGAAATGTTTAACACCTACCTTTTTTTTTAAAGTATGTAATGTGGTACTCTGATGACTTGACTTGATGGGGCGAGCAATAACATAAGTTATTAAAATTAAATTATATTGATATAGTCATGTAATTTTAAATTTAAAAAACAAAGAGTTCTCTATTCGCGATAAATAGTTAAAGCCGTTAAATAAGAATAATTGTATCACTCTGCGGTTATATTGCATAGCGTATTCCTATATTACTAACATTTAGGTCTGATTAAAACAATAATGCAACGCAAAAAACGTACCTTGCTGCGTTGGTGTTGGTGGTGGTAGTTGTGGTCTCAAGCCGTGGAATCTGATGTGGTGTTTCACCAAATTGTTTCTACGCACGAAAATACAACCACAAATGGTACAAACGTGTGTGGCGTTCATCTTTAATATGGATTATAAGTTTTGATAATCACAAACAATACAGCACAACACGTACGTTTTAAATAGTTCAAAGGTGCTTTACGCAAATCGCAAATGATGACAATCAACAACTAACACAAATCGCGTAGAACGGAACAGGATCGGACTAACACGTCTTCACGCACTGAACTCTCGAACTGAACTGAAGGAGGGCTGGTGATGTGGGTGACTCTCCCCAGTAATGGATTTCGGAGAAGGTCGGGGCAAAGACTCTCAACCGCTGTCTTGGGTACAGCACAACACGTACGTTTTAAATAGTTCAAAGGTGCTTTACGCAAATCGCAAATGATGACAATCAACAA
Source organism: Allygus modestus (assembly GCA_963675035.1). Lineage (NCBI taxonomy): Eukaryota > Metazoa > Arthropoda > Insecta > Hemiptera > Cicadellidae > Allygus > Allygus modestus. Next base: position 134,593,442 of record OY776114.1, read on the forward strand.
CTAACACAAATCGCGTAGAACGGAACAGGATCGGACTAACACGTCTTCACGCACTGAACTCTCGAACTGAACTGAAGGAGGGCTGGTGATGTGGGTGACTCTCCCCACTAATGGATTTCGGAGAAGGTCGGGGCAAAGACTCTCAACCGCTGTCTTGGGTACAGCACAACACGTACGTTTTAAATAGTTCAAAGGTGCTTTACGCAAATCGCAAATGATGACAATCAACAACTAACACAAATCGCGTAGAACGGAACAGGATCGGACTAACACGTCTTCACGCACTGAACTCTCGAACTGAACTGAAGGAGGGCTGGTGATGTGGGTGACTCTCCCCACTAATGGATTTCGGAGAAGGTCGGGGCAAAAACTCTCAACCGCTGTCTTGGGTAAAGACCACCCTGCTCTAATGGAACTCGATATGAGCGGTCTACTATGGGTTCCTAGAAGGGTCAGCCGTCTTCCCGTCGAGGTATCAAATTACAGCATCCGCATTCCCAGACAGGTCTCGACTTGTCGGTTTTTTGTGTGAACACCTGCACCCTCCAGTCGAGGTATCAAATTACAACATCCGCATTCCCAGACAGTAGACTGGACGCGACGCTTATTTGTGTGAACGTCTGCCTCGGTGCAGAGTACTTGAAGGGGGGTGTATCGATACACCCCCCTTTGCAGTATATGTTCAAAGCATTGCAATTATATTCTCCTCAAAATTTGCATTCACTGGTAGTTCAATTGACCGCAAGCGCTGATGGGCTAGCTCTGTTGGTTGTAGCGTTACCCTGATCAACTCTTGTATTAATTATCCAAAGTATGTCATGTGGGTACTGAGAATACTCGGCTTGACGAGGAGATTCCAAAAATGCAAAAAAAAAAAGGTCAAAAGTGTGGTGCGGGCCCCTTTTTTGTAAACATCATCCAAAGTGTACGATGTGGGTACTCAAATGACTCGGCTCGACTAGACGAACAAGAATCTGCAATCAGAATTCAAATCCGACTTATGGTAACCGAGATAGCCCCCCCCCCTACATCGTCCAAATGTACCTTGTGGGTATGCAAATTTCTCGGCTCGATTAGACGAACAAGAATCTGCAATCAGAATTCAAATCCGACTTATGGTAACCGACATAGCCCCCCCCCTACATCGTCCAAATGTACGTTGTGGGTACTCAAATTTCTCGGCTCGATTAGACGAACAAGAATCTGCAATCAGAAATCTGATCCGAGGTTAGGTTACGTTACGTTACGTTAGGTTAGGTTAGGTTAGGTTAGGTTAGGTTAGGTTAGGTTAGGTTAGGTTAGGTTAGGTTAGGTTAGGTTAGGTTAGGTTAGGTTAGGTTAGGTTAGGTTAGGTTAGGTTAGTATTCGCAAAAAAAAAAATTCGCAAAAAAAAAATTCGCAAAAAAAAATTCGCAAAGTGTCACAGACGAGACCTCGGGGGGGGGGGGGTCCCTCCTGTCCCTCCTGAGCCAGAACACTCCATTCTACCCTACTATTGGCAAAAATGTAATGTAAAGAAATTCACTAAACATACATTCATTGTTTTGTAATAAATCTCTACATATTATTTCCTGCAGTAATTAATTTTTATAATGAGAACCCTGCCGTAATTTTGAACCATTTTCTAAGATTTAGTTATCAAAAAATATGATAATGAAATATGAAATGAAGAGACGAGGACTTCATTGAAGGAAACCTGAAAACGCTTACTGACAATGACAAATGTGTTAATGCCTGGTAAATAAAATAGTTGAATTTTGAAAACAGAAAATATTGTTCGTTTCCTTTAATTAATCCGGTAGCTAAATATATAAAAAGATGTCGGTATGCAGTATTTTAAGTTTTTATAAAAGTTTGGGTGAGAAATGTTTTTAATTTACATAATAAAACATACAAATTAACACAACCTTGTATTATCCGAGGAATACACTAGTTGTGAGTTGTATTCTTGTGGTTATCCTGACTATTTCAAACGATGAATATCGGTTTATCATCTATTAAATAAAAGTGAGTGGCCATGATAATGGCTTAGAAGCTTTGAAGACCCATGGGATGGAGCCCTATGGGAATTTCTAAAAACCCTTATCTGTTTCCTATGTAATGTAAAGTGTTTTCATTTAAAATGTTGTACTAGCAGTGTAGATGAGTTGTCTTTATATATATATATACGTTTACATTAATACTCATTTAACAAAATGTGTTAACAAAGAGAACATAAACACGCTTAATTGATGGAATATTCATAAATGATTACATAAAAAATGTTATGAAATAACATCAAGGAAAAAAGTAACTGACTAAAAAAGTATGAAATGAAAGGCTCCTTACAATGACTTTATCCTTTATTTGCTAGGTTTTTGCTCAAAAATGGGATTTGGACGAAAAAAATATTATCTAAAAACGGAACTCACAACAGCTGGATTTGGGGTCTGTATAGTCAGGTAGCCGTTTTTTGTCTTGTCTAGTCACCAAAATATATTTTGACATACCACCATGCAGGTATATTTTCTTAAATTCAAATGCGTGCAATTGTTGAATGGACTAACTAAGCTATCGCCACTGAAAACCTAATACAAAGAATGTAAGCGTTTCTCAAAATTTTAGAAAATTTAATTAGCCTAACGGACTTGTTGTTGTTGTTGTTATTGGCGGATTAGGAAACCCCAGCTTTGCTGCTAGTCACCTCTTCCACAAGCGGGAATATTGCGAAGGTTACCGGAAAGATAGGATATAGCAGGAAAGGAAAGGGTGGGAAGGGACGGCAGCCAAATCGACCCCTCAGAAGGCCAATTCCCGTGCCCCTGTGACAGCTGGGATGAGGCTCTCAACAGGGGACCCTCATTTTGCGCTCCAGCAGGTCAACTCAACTGACAGGGTATCCATGTACAACAGCCAGGGACCATTCATTCTCAGGTTGGCAGGAGGGACCAAACCCGGAGACTCTGTCCCTAGCCGCTGCAAATGGAGGGACCAAAGGTGAAAGGGAAGTTAGTCATAATGGACAGCCAAAAGACTTACCATATGTAATGACAACTTCATTTGCTGTACCCAATGTCAGCCTCAAAACTGGTATAGACCAGTCTTAAGGCAGTCCTGGGACCCTAACGGACTTAAAAAGTAATTAATTAATTTCATCGGGAAACACTCAATATATCATAAGCATATACAATTTAAGACTTGAAGAAGTCACCCGTTTTAAGAAGTCGCCAGTTCATATGCCTAGGTGGCCATACCAGTTTGGCAGTTTGGGATTTGGTTTGATTTCCCCTAAAATTAATTAAATTAATATCTATTTAGCTCCCCAAATAAATAAAATCCCGTGTAATTCCCATTTAGTCATAACTAGTTTATATTTTATAAAATAGACGATATATTTATAACGTTTATAAAAAATAAATTCTCATTTATATTTGTTTGCAGCTATGTTAAACCAGCCAACCGATGCCTCAAGTACACTTTGGCCCAAGTTACAACGACTCTCAACGACGAGAGGCAATGCAGTTTGCTCACATGCAACGAGTGCAGTTAGTGCAACTGTCCCCAAGTGGCAGCGGCAAGTGCATCGCACTGGGGGCGTTATGTGTTATGTGCTCAACAACCTAGATAAAACTACTGTCAGTAACGCATAACGTTTCTACCTCTAGCACTTTAAACAGGGATGTTCTATTAAAGCGTGTTCTGAAAATATAATTTGAGGATCAAAATAAGGTAAAAACTTACCTTACAAAAGTTCGAATATGTGTCTCTTTCACAAACGTTATATCACTTTTAGAATATTTTACTTTGATACTTGTAGTTAGCAGATCATATTTTATCCTAAATATTTACTTAGATGTAAGGTTTAAATTAAATATATCCTATTAATTTGAGCATATTTTCAAAAAGTAATCCTTGTTATGCGAAAGTGACAATACTTACTGTATCTGAATTAGCTTCCATATGACACTCTATAAGTTTTCATTAATGACGCGTGATGAACTTTGTGGTAATCTTTTTAACTAATCAAAGAAACGAACAAATTGTCAAGCAAACGTTTAAAAACGCTCTTCAGCTTACATTTAAATGCAACCTAAAAATTTATAAAAATCCTCCATAAAAATATAGGTTAAGAAAAAATGCTAATTGATTGAATAGGACTAAGTCGTATTGCGTTGGATACTAATTGACAGATAATTACTTGGTTGAAGCTACAATGGTAGGTCTACATATACTGTTCAGTAGTGTGTAAATTTTAGTCACATTTGAATGTGCTGGTAATTTAAAAGGTGGGTTCAAAAGTCATATTAACCATTTTTAAAATCATTGCTGAAACGTAACCTTTATTAAAAAGCAAATGTGTTATGTGTAATTTAAACATGAACTGGAGCACCTATTGCTCGAAATTGAGAAAACCTCGGTGTAAGCTTAGGAAACCTAGAATTAAACTTATTAATTTCAAAAACACTAAATCCATGATACACCACAATGTTCTTAGTTAGATACCAGCCATTAAGGATTCACTAGAGCACATGTTTAGGATTAACTATCTTTTATCAGTATTTAGACAAAGAAACACGTCTAGTCTTAACCAGCTTAAAGATAACTAAAACGTTTGACTGTATTTGTAATGTTTACAATTTACAACAAAGACGTATCACTATACTATGTAAAATATACAAATATAGTATTACTATGCTTTCATTTGGTACCGCATGTAAATCGGTCCTGTTGAAGTCCCAAACAAGCTGGCTAAAGAACTGGAAAAATTTGAAATGTTACCCTATGTAAAATGCCATGTAATAAAATAATACTAATTCTAGTTTTTCGACTATTTAATAAAAACATTTTGAAAATAAGTAAAAACCTGCAAATATTTTAAACTTTCATTTAGACAAACCGCTTGCAAGTCAGTCCAGTGGGAGGCTCATACGAACTGTACAAATAATACATTTGAACAGTTTTAATCGTATGTATTTAGAACTGCTCATATATTTTAAGTACATGTATAAGGGTAAATATTTTACAGAAAAATTTGTTTCACTGAGTTTTTAACATTAAATCTGTATTTTTACAAGCAATACCAGTTTCAAAGTTTACAATACGTTATGAAGAGGATTACCGCATGTCCATTTAATGGGGAACTTAAGTGTAAGCCACAATAGAAACATTTTCGATCGTCTGTGGACAAAATCGGCAGATACCATGTGTTCAAATGTGTTACCAGATACTCCGTTCAAAAACCCACAGTTGCATCTGTGGCCCTGGTGTATCAGGTATCAGTGAAACTCCAGAATTACAATTTAGGTAATGTATTTCAAAGTGCAAATGAACATCTTAAAAAATTAACTGTCACTTAAAAAGAGATTAAGCAGTGAGCCAGTAAACTTGAAAGAAAATTAGATATTTAAGTTAGAGTTATTAAGATTTGGAAATGGATTACTAAAAAATACTTAAAAAATATCTGTTTTGAGATGATAAAAGACAAATATATTTATTTTCAAACACACTTAAAGTTACGATACACAAAAAAAATTTTGTTTGTTCTACTAATTTCCGAATCACTATTATCGCTTTGGTTATCCTAGATATGAAAAGGAAACCCAAAAAATGGACTTTAAAATTGAGTAGTTTTTGTTTATAGCCATCCATTTTGAGACGTGATAAATAATTATTGCATAGTAACAGTATTAATAAATTTGATTACACTAACTGCCGCCTACAACGAGGAGCGCTGGTACCGCCAATGTTATGAATACTTTAATGATAAGTCAACATTTATGTCTTAAGAACTCTTAACTTAGCATTACTTACAGGACATTTGGAAATTGTATTGGCTATAAACCTGATTACCTACAGTTATTTGTTTTATGAAACACGTAATAATGGTACCATAATGGGTCTCACTCGACATAATGTCGACTTCGACTCTGTAGAGTTTGGTGAATGTCAAGTTTCCCGGAGTTCCGGAGAGAGAAAAGCTTTAGATTTAAATTGTAGAGTATAGTAATCAAATTGCAATACTGCATATTCTATTACGAAACATAAAACCCATAAACCTTACATTTATGTAATTAACCACGAGTCAGACTGAGGAAATGCCAAATGTTCTAAGGAAGACCAAAACAACGGAATCGCTCGAGGTACGTTCAAGTACTCGGCTTTATATATAAATGTAGAAACTATTCAGTTGCCCTGACCATTTGTGCGTTTTAATCCCAAAATGTTAAAACCAGCATATTATGTTTAAAATTAGCTTGACATCCAAACGTTATATGATATTATTTGTTTATTAATACTACCACAAACTATTTTATGAAGACAATAGAAAGAGCGATACACTTTTTTATATACACTCTTACAGGGTTTAAATATCTACAGATTTACATAAGAAATCTTACATAAATATTGTGTATAAATTATAACATTTAAGTAAAATTGTAACGTGTAAAATACTACAAGTAAATTAAGTACGGGTAACTCATTTACGTGCTACCGGTACTCGAGGTGGTTTAGAAAAATATTCCTACAAACAAGTCCAACTAGAGCGAATTAGAGGCTTGATCTATTAGTTGGAGTGGTTTTAATAAAACAGTTATCACGGTTAAAACAAAATTGTTGGGTTTGTTCCGATAATATATTTAACACGGTTAAAATGCGTGTAATGTGTTTCCAGTGTCCTTATGTAAATATTTTCCGGACAGCACGAAAATCGCTTGGACAACTCACAAAATTTCATGTTAATTGTGCAAGAAGAAAAATAATCATAGGGTGGATGATAATATATAAAATGAAAAATAAATATACAAAACATGAATAGGATGAATAGACAATATTAACAAATAAACGAAGCTCAAGAAACATCCGACTACTGAAGTAAACCAAATAAACACACGACTTGGAGAAGAAAACACGACATAATTAACAGTATTTAGAGGGGAAGAGATAAAAACATGACAACCAAAAAGACGGTTAAGGCTTGATTATTATTCCTCAGCTAGTTAATGCCACGTAAACATAATCATAACAGGCCAAAGAGAGTTAAACAAGTTAAGAGGGTTTAAGACAATCACTAAACTGTTTTAAGCGAGTTGTACATTGTGCCTCAACAAATTGGAAAGGCTTCTTAACACTTACTTATTTACAAAATTATACTTTGCATAACAGGAAATAAATTTGTATCAACCAACATTACAAACCGTTAACTAAATAAATGGCACCTTATTAATCTACGGTTAAAACAGTTATTACTTGTCCATTTTAAAGACGATATTGAAGGAATGGACAGAGTGAACAATAAAGTGTACTTACAATTGTTGAATATTTCAGAGTTCCAATACATACATTTTTAAAAGAGCTTTATTAAAATCGTTTAAAAGGGGTGCTCAGTTGAATTTTTGTTTTCTAATATATGTTTAAATATATCAAATTTTGAGTTACACGGTACAATATTTTTTTCATGAAATATTTTTCTTTTGTAATTGAATAGATGAAAAATTTAATGATTACAAAATAACAAGGGGTTAAAACTGGCAATAATGGTATGCACATATATTTTTAATCTATACATATCCTACAATAACAAATTAAATAATATTAGGACAAACGTTTAAATCTATACACATGTTAAACACTAATAAATAAAAAAAACTATAAACTGTAAGTAAGTTAGTAATTATATAAAAATAAGAATTTGACTTCATAAATAGTATTTAATGCAACTGAACTTGCTAAATTTAGCAATATACCCATTTAAGATGTTTAACAGCTAACAAACATTTTATAATGTCTCTTTGCATGTTATGAATTATTTACCACATCTTATAACATTTATATAATGATATTAACTGTAAAAAAATGTTGTCTTTGAATTCTAAAATATTTTAGTAATGACAATTATGACAGCGATAGTTACTTCCCAAAATATGTACTCATAATGTAATATAATATAGGTTTATATGATGCCACTTGTTACAACAGAACATTGGTAAATGGATGAATCCTCTGATAAAATACCTACTACACGTGGACAAACCACTAGAGGACAAACCAACTTGTGGACCAACTCCAACTCGTAGGCAGGACCGTGGTCCTTGTCTTGAGGTTCCTAGGCAAGAGCTCGCGACAGTATATTCTGAGGGTCGACTCCACTACAACTAATGCTGGACCATTAGTGCATTATAACTATTGTTACATGCAAGACATTGCCAAACACGAAAACGCAAGAAACAAACAACAATGTAATCTCGACCGAGAGAATAAGCCAGGCAACCGGCGCAGTCACGTGACAGCCCGACCAACAAAACTCCTGGAAACCGCGAAATCGCCCCATTCCTCGTAACTTGACCGCGTGCTTCACTTCGTTCTTCAAAATTAAATCGCTACTTTAAACTCTCTCAAAATTCGTCGATTTGTTTGCGGGTGCACCCCACCAACGTAATTCTATTTCGCGAATTATTAACGGGAAAGTATAAACGCGCGATTTAAATTAAATTCAATTCGGTAACTTTAAACAAATCTTGTGAGCACATTTCTTTTCAAAATTCAGGTCGAGTCAGGCATAAGTTGGGCAAAGGTAACAATTAAAGGGGATTAGTAATTTATTTAAAGTGCAAAATCATTTATCGTTATTTAGCTTATAGTGTGTTATTATTGTACATCAAATGTCTACGTAAGTAACTAGATTTAATATTGTAATTTTAGTACTTGGTCACAGTTTCTATAACATTGTAGTATATCATTGTTGACGGATATTGTATTTAAATCTTATTTGTTATATTGTTAATTCTCATATCTTTATTCACTGTTAATTCTTGAAATTTTATTGTTATATTTTTAAAACACTGTGAAATAATCTGGTGTGAACTCATCCCTTAGGAATCATATTGAAACATACAGGAAATTCAGTATTTAAAATTAAAATTGTTTAAATTGAGTATATTGTAAAGAATTATTGTAAGGGCTGTAAATCGTGCCAGTAAATTAAATCAAATCTGAATATCAAAGGATTCATGAGTTTGGTTGATTTTACAAAATAAATAATATGCACAAATAAGCAGATAGTAGGACACTCTTATGTCATCTTCGATCTAGTTAATGCTGTGAGTACATCAAATGGATTAGTGGCAATTGTTGAAGGCTAGAGTACTGGAGGTTAGGTGGAGATAGTGTACATTATATTAAATTCCCAGGAACTCGCTTGCGGCAGTGCCACGTGCCAGTAAGTATTATTCTATACCCTGTTATGTCCATATCTCACTGCTGACTCACATTGTGTAATTTACTAAAGTGCAATTAAACTCTTCAATAATAAGTAAATAGTAAGGCCTTAAAATCCGCCAAACGATTGAATAACCTAACTTAAAGTAATTATAATTCAAGATCACCCTTTATGGCTCTTTGTTCCTCCAAAGGACATGTGACAAACTTATACTTAATAAACTGATTTCCTTCAACTATTGTTCTCATTGAAAGCAACCCACACATATTCAGAGATCCACGAAGGTTTCCCGGGCCCAGCAGCCTTCCACATCTCTGTATTAGATTTTAAGTAAGTGAGTTAATTAAGATAAAGAGTTACATTTTAGTAGTTGTCAGCTAAGAGGGTATATATAAAGCTATTTTTCATAACAAGTGGTAGCGAGCTATCAACTGAATTGTGGGTTGCCAGAAACAGAAACGTGACCAAGTTATTGTTATTTAGTTTTAATCTATTTTTCTGTGATTCTTAGACATATTTAATTTAATTTATTTAAGTTGAACTATTTGATTTATAATGCTTCATGGACGTCAATATGTCACAACAGCTAGGGATCGGGCAACGAGAATTCAATCACGTAATCTAAGAATTCCAAATGTAGATGGATCCACCCCAGTTGTGATTAATATTGAACCCCAGTCGCAGGCCGTAAATAATGTAGATATACCACAATCTCCCGCAGCGCCACGTGGTAGTTTAGAAGACAGGTTACACAGCGCGAACTTAATGCCTCGCCAATTTGCACCGCGCGGGAATTCAACGCATCTAAGGCAAACTCTGTCGAACGAACCGGAATCAGATCTTCTTATCACGCGTGATTTTACAGGCCAACACTTGGACACACTTTCAACAACTGATCGCACCGTGGTAATAGAATTAGTTCGTAAATTACAGCCTTGTTCGGGAGAGGATGAAGCCCATCTGATACATTTTTTGAAGCAAGTTAACACAATTTTTCAAATAGTTCGTTTTGGGCACTATGACGTCATGAAGTTAATTTTGCCACAGACTCAAGCACTTCTTTTCGAGATTTGGTCACAGGGATTAGAATTAAATTACACATGGGACAATTTGCACTTTTCAATATTAACAGCCTTTTTTCCTGGCTTACAGTTAGAACGAGTGACAAACAGGTTTGTAAAGCGACTACAGGGACCTCAGGAATCTTTTTCGAGTTTTGTTAATGATATTATCTCCTCCGCTACAGCATTACAGTGTAATTTCCAGGATAGTTATTTAATAGAGGTAATACTTTCAAACATGAATCCGCGCATGCGCAGTAGCTTCACATTCCAGAACAAGCCCCAAACAATTTGGGAATTGAGATCTTTGGCGAACTCAGTGAATGCGTCGATTCAGGCGGACAAATTTTATTTTCACACCTTCCCTGAGAAGCAACAAGCGACCGCTGTCACTTCAGGAAGTCAACAGCAGTTTGCGCAGCGACCCCCTATCAAATGTTTCACATGTGGGGAACTTGGACACATCGCACGCAATTGTAGACAGGGAAACGCGAGAGGCAATTTGGCGTGGAGGTAGTTGAATTGCCGCAGATTAACACCTCTATTTCTGCTACTCCTTTGAATTTCTCCTTGCAGCTACCGACAGTCAAGTTTTTTATTCCACAATGTTTAATGACAGATGCACTCATAGATTCAGGATCGACAAACTGTTTAATAGACCAGAATTTTTTTCAAAATATCAAGTCATCACCAGGTGTCAAGGAAATTATTAAAACAAGTATGTCAGTTAAATCAATAAATGGACAAAGCGCTACAGTTAGGAAAATAGTTAAGCTTCACTTCAAGATAGGTCATTTCTCTTGGACATTTGATTTTTTTGCAGTAAATTCGCTACCTTTCCCGATTATTTTAGGGGTTAACTTCATGCAGAAATCACAAATGAACTTAGATTTTTCCAGTAATACCATAAGATTTAACTTCAATAGTAATGTCAATCTTCCAATGAAAGATATTTTTGTCAAGCAATCACAACCCAGTAATTCTTTATTTTTGGAGTTATCGGAAGCAAATAAAGCACATTCACATCAAACAGAAGAATTTTTACAGAAATTAAAAAGTGATTTTCCCTCTGTTATAACTAAGCGCATCGGTCAAGCGAAGGTTGCTCCTTATCATATCAGCTGTTTGCCAACCAAACCAGTTTGTTCCCCTCCCTACCCCTTGCCCCCGGACAGGTTAGCGGCGATGAGACAGATCACAGACGACTTACTGAATAATAAGGTTATTAGGAAATCAACAAGTATGCACTGTGCCCCAGCATTTCTCGTTTCTAAAGCTGATAAAAATAAATACCGACTTGTTTGTAATTATAAGAGAATAAATGAATTTATTTCCTATGATGCTCACCCGCTACCTACCTTAAATTCAGCATTTGAATTTTTAAGTAAAGCCAAGTACTTCACATCACTGGACATGAATAATGCCTTTTTTCAAATCCCATTAGATTCTCCATCAAGACAGTATACAGCATTTTGTACTCCGTATGGTTTATTTGAATTCAACACAGTTCCACAAGGTTTAAAAATAGGATCCCAAGCCCTTACTAGAATCATGGATGAAATATTAGGAGATTTTAAATTCAAGTTTGTCTTCAATTTTTTAGATGACTGTTTAATTTATAGTGAAGATTGGGAAACTCATAAACAGCATGTAACACAAGTTTTAAATAAATTCAAGGAGTACAACATTACCATAAATCCCGAGAAAATAAAGCTAGGCCACACTTCAATTAAATATTTGGGACACATTATTTCAAACCGGACACTTTCCTTAGATCCCGACCGCATAGCACCTATCCTGCAATATCCTAGACCACGTAATTTGAAACAGCTTCAAAGATTTTTAGGATGCGTCAATTTTTATTCCCGTTTTATTAAGGATTTTTCTAAGATCGCACTACCATTAAATAACCTCAGGAAGAAGAACGTAAAATTTCAATGGACAACAGTACACCAGGAAGCTTTTGACAAACTAAAAAATTCTCTAGCAACATCGACAACGCTTGCATTGCCGGATTTTGAGCGAAAATATGTTATAACGTGCGATGCTTGTGATGAGGCAATCTCGGCAGTCTTACAAATGCGAGACGGGGACAATCTTTTACCAGTTCACTTCGCTTCACGCACTTTAAGCGAAACAGAACGCAAGTACCCGATGCACAAAAAAGAATTTTTAGCTTGTTTGTATGGAGTAGAGAAGTTTAGGCCATATTTAAATAGCAAATTTACATTACAAACCGACAACTCAGCAGTAATGTATATTTTGAAGGCTAATAAACAAGTTAGTAGTCAGTTATCCAGGTGGCAACTAAGGTTATCAGAATTTGATTTTGAAATAGAGAATATTAGGGGCAAGTTAAATGTTGTAGCAGATGCACTATGTAGGGTCTTCAAGGGTGATACGGACAAAAACGTTAAAATCACCGAAGATTCCGCATGTTGTACTCTGCAATTATTTCCAGAATTATTCACTTCAATTAGGGAGAAACAGGCTCAGGACACAGAACTTAGTTTAATTATTTCAGACTTGAGAAATAGAATTCCAGTTAAGGACTATTCATTGCGCAACAATATTTTATACTTTGGTAAACAGGGCAGAAAGAGTAAAATTGTAGTACCACAGTCCATGCACACTTTTATTGTTAAATATTTTCATGAGAACCCTATGTTTGCACATGCGGGCATAGCCAAAACAATCAATCACATACAGAAGCAATTTATTTGGAAAGGCATGATACAGTTTATTAGGAATTTTGTTAGGCAGTGTGAACAATGTCAACTCTCAAAACCGGCACAGAATCAGAAAATAGGTCAGTTAAGTTCCAACATTCCCACAAATTGTAACGAGCAATGGTTTTGCGACTTTGTTGGACCATTACAACGGACGCAGCGAGGTAACGAATCAATTTTTGTTTTGGTAGATAATTTCTCAAAATATTGTTTTTTATACCCAGTTAGGAAACAAACGTCAGACTCTGCTATAAATGTTCTTCGAAACAACATTTTTGCTCAACATGGCCTTCCGCAACGATTAATTACAGATAACGCCTCCATTTTCAGATCACAGAAATTTTTTTCATTTCTTTTTGGTTTAGGAATTAAGCATATCACAACCTCCCCATATAGACCTCAGGCTAATGTCGCGGAACGAGTCAACAGGAACTTAGTCACAGCTTTAAGAATTTTTCACAACCAGAACCACAAATCTTGGGATATTTATTTGCCATATTTAATGCTTGCCTTTAATTCCGCTGCTCATGAAGCAACAAAGTTCACTCCAGCAAGTATTTTCTTGGGCAGAGAGCTAACACATCCGTTACAATTTCTTTGGAACTTGGAAGCCGGAAACACAAATAAGCCGAATTTAGACACAGTATTTCAGAATCTCACTAGGGCACATAATAGGACAAAATTGCGATACGACAGAAATCGAACTCCATCTACCTTCGTAATAGGCGATAAAGTCGTGTTGTATAAGCATTCCCTTAGTAACAAAGACAAGAAGATAACAGCGAAACTTAATCACAAGTGGAAGGGTCCTTATACAATAACTCGACTTACTTCACCAGTTAATGTTGAGATAAGCTTGGACAGTGGTCCAACTCACAAACAGATTGTAAATGTTGATCAAATAAAAAAGTTTTTTCCTTCAACGTAATTAATTGATTTCATTTTTAGCACTTAAACTGTTGTGACCAATTGACCTTATATTTAAGCTTCATTTTGTAAACCCATATTATAACAGATTCTCATGTGTGGGAGACTCTCATCTGAGCAGAGCAGCGAGACATTGGCACCTGTCACCCTCAACCATCATCACTATCTCTGGGGCGACGACACATACAATAGTCACGGAGGTGCGCAGATCCACTGCACATCTACAACCAACTTGTATCCTGCTCATCGGCACGAATGACGTGAAACGCAACATCCCTCACACAGTCTCCACGCACAACATCAAGACAATATGCAACATCTTAACTTATTCAGGAAGGACAGTTTTTATTTTGACAGTGCCACAAACTCTTTTCAACAGTGAATCTAACAAGAAAATTAAGAAATTAAACCACTTCATTCAATCTTTAAACTCAAAATCGAATATTTTTATCCTCAACCTACAAACAATTTTTTCTGGTCACAACATCACAACATTGATTGAACATTTTTATCGCAACGGCAGGAAAGATGGAATTCACCTAAATCACAAAGCTTTTTTTCTAATTATGAACGAAGTACAGTTTAAGTTAAGTGCAACGCAACACAATGGACTTAGTTACAACATCGCTCTGGACAGTTAAATTTCACCAAGTTTTAGGGGTGAGTCTTCGACCGAAGTGGAACTTACAGGTATCATCGCCGTAAGAGTCCACCACCTCTACTGCTATTGAAATTGAATTGTCAAATGTACCTTTAGTATTAAGCGCTCCTCATTTTCTGGAATTTTTAATTTTTGTGGTAGGAAATTTTTTTTAGATCAGGGTTGGACAAAAATTAAAAAGCTTTTAGGGGGGGAAAATTGTTACATGCAAGACATTGCCAAACACGAAAACGCAAGAAACAAACAACAATGTAATCTCGACCGAGAGAATAAGCCAGGCAACCGGCGCAGTCACGTGACAGCCCGACCAACAAAACTCCTGGAAACCGCGAAATCGCCCCATTCCTCGTAACTTGACCGCGTGCTTCACTTCGTTCTTCAAAATTAAATCGCTACTTTAAACTCTCTCAAAATTCGTCGATTTGTTTGCGGGTGCACCCCACCAACGTAATTCTATTTCGCGAATTATTAACGGGAAAGTATAAACGCGCGATTTAAATTAAATTCAATTCGGTAACTTTAAACAAATCTTGTGAGCACATTTCTTTTCAAAATTCAGGTCGAGTCAGGCATAAGTTGGGCAAAGGTAACAATTAAAGGGGATTAGTAATTTATTTAAAGTGCAAAATCATTTATCGTTATTTAGCTTATAGTGTGTTATTATTGTACATCAAATGTCTACGTAAGTAACTAGATTTAATATTGTAATTTTAGTACTTGGTCACAGTTTCTATAACATTGTAGTATATCATTGTTGACGGATATTGTATTTAAATCTTATTTGTTATATTGTTAATTCTCATATCTTTATTCACTGTTAATTCTTGAAATTTTATTGTTATATTTTTAAAACACTGTGAAATAATCTGGTGTGAACTCATCCCTTAGGAATCATATTGAAACATACAGGAAATTCAGTATTTAAAATTAAAATTGTTTAAATTGAGTATATTGTAAAGAATTATTGTAAGGGCTGTAAATCGTGCCAGTAAATTAAATCAAATCTGAATATCAAAGGATTCATGAGTTTGGTTGATTTTACAAAATAAATAATATGCACAAATAAGCAGATAGTAGGACACTCTTATGTCATCTTCGATCTAGTTAATGCTGTGAGTACATCAAATGGATTAGTGGCAATTGTTGAAGGCTAGAGTACTGGAGGTTAGGTGGAGATAGTGTACATTATATTAAATTCCCAGGAACTCGCTTGCGGCAGTGCCACGTGCCAGTAAGTATTATTCTATACCCTGTTATGTCCATATCTCACTGCTGACTCACATTGTGTAATTTACTAAAGTGCAATTAAACTCTTCAATAATAAGTAAATAGTAAGGCCTTAAAATCCGCCAAACGATTGAATAACCTAACTTAAAGTAATTATAATTCAAGATCACCCTTTATGGCTCTTTGTTCCTCCAAAGGACATGTGACAAACTTATACTTAATAAACTGATTTCCTTCAACTATTGTTCTCATTGAAAGCAACCCACACATATTCAGAGATCCACGAAGGTTTCCCGGGCCCAGCAGCCTTCCACATCTCTGTATTAGATTTTAAGTAAGTGAGTTAATTAAGATAAAGAGTTACATTTTAGTAGTTGTCAGCTAAGAGGGTATATATAAAGCTATTTTTCATAACACTATAAGTATGTCTTCTCTGGATTACCTCCAAAACGTAATTTTAGTTTGTCTCTCAAAATGTAAACTACAGAAACCACCTTTTTCATATTTGCTCATAAAGCGTTACAGTAGCTTTACTAAAGGTAGATTTAATTCATGCGTTTATAAAAAACACAGCAATAAGTAATATTTATAAAATGGATGATACTACTTATTGGATAGTTTGGTATATGTTTAACATCAATGTATGATTCAAGAGACTAATATATTACACTAATTTATGGAAAACAACCTGTTGTAGACACGGCAGAAAATTGCACAATTGGATTAATAAATCCCATATGGGTGTTGTTTTACCTTATTCCTTTGCTTGTATATGCCAGTCGAGGCATTTTGTCAATCTTTCAAAGTCATTGTGGGGTCCCGGGGGGAATCGAACCAGTGACCTCTTGCACCAAAATCCAAGACGCTAACAGTTAGTCTAGCGAACAGCTCTAATATGTTTACTAAATTATAATTGAAACACCAATGTTTAACTTTAGTCCATCCCAAAAATCGTCTACGTTTTTTTATTGTAACATCGATCTTCCATAAACGTTGTATGCACTAACTTCATAAGACTGTGACATTGCTCAGTAAAATAGGTTTATCAACCATACTTTAATCTTAGTTTGAAAAAGATGGAACCTCTGTAGTTGAAAATGATTAAATTAATTAAACCTCCACTTTGTAAACAACATCCAAAACTTACAGTAATTATAACTGCGTAAGTTGTTGTCCCAAAATAAATTTATTGTCATCATTCTATCCAACTGAAATATCATAAAAGCTCAGGGATGTGACACGCGTGAGAGCTGTATTTTGACGAGAGCCACGTCTCGCTCACATCACGGCCCAGACACGTGTGTCGGCCTCAACAAACAATACACGTGTGATTGCCACCGTGGCAGCAAACAAGTGTTCATCCGCCAGACTGATCCTCTAGTGGTTTGCCATTACATCGCTCGTTGGTGTTTGATAGTACTCGCTGCGACCAGAAAGTGTTTTTTTTAGCGAATTTCCCATAAAGGGAAGAAGCTATTACCGTAGTCGGCATGATAACTTTTCGTTTTAAGGTCCCCAGACCCCAAAAACACCATTCGTTCAAAACTGTATATATATATATATATATATATATATATATATATATATATATATATATATGTGTGTGTGTGTGTGTGTGTGTGTGTGTGTGTGTGTGTGTGTGTGTGTCTGTGAGCACGATAACTCTCGTAAAAATTATCCGATTTTCATAATTTAGTATAAACGAGCTAAGCAACATTTATGACTTAAAGTTCGAAAACCAGCCAGATCGCTCCATCCGAAGGGGTATTTTGGGGTTTTGTACCCCAAAAATGGGTTTTTTGAATTTTTTACATATCATTTTTGAAATAGTCAAATTTTGGTTTTTACCACTGGATTCAGCTTAAAAAACATCCAATTTGATATTTTGATAATTTTTCTACGCCAATTGATTACCGAGATATTGAAAGTGCTAAACACAGTACGGTCTAATGTTATTCTTATAGAGGAAAAGACAAATGGTATATCTTGCTTATTTATGAACGTATACTGACGAAACTTGGTATATGGCTTCATCTGGTTGTGGGCTATTGATATTTGCTAAAAAGGTTTTGCCAAAGGCTCCCGTAGCATCAAACCTGCGTACTCAGCCTCATGTAATTCTTATGGATAATAATTAAATGCTATGTCTCTCTTATTTATAAATGAATACTAACTGGTATATGACTCCACCTAGTTGAGTTATATTGATATTAGAATAAAAACCCATTTTTTTGTGTTAGTTGATGTAGCAAACCTGCGCACTCAGCCCCAATGTTATTCTTATGGAGAATAATTAAAATTGTACATGTCGCTTATTTGTGAATATATTTTTATGAAACTTAGTAAGTGGTTTTATGTAAGATTAAGATATTTATACCTCCATTGGAAATTCGCTGAGTATGCAGGTTTGCTGCGACGGGGGTATTTACGTAAAAGGTTTCCAAAATATATCTTAGGGTTTGACAACTAAAAATACACTATTACATCTCACTATGACGTCGCGCAAAATTTGATAATGTTATGATAATGGAAGAGTATAATCTGTTACGAGTTTGTGTCCAAAATAAAATTGTAATGGGTAATAAAACGTCAATAGGAAAACATCTTTTGAAGTGTTGTAAGACGAGTAATTACATCTCTTTCTACATCAAAGTGCAGTTTTAATGTAGGAGTATGTGTGTTAATGAGTTTTAATACCCATTAGGTGTTTATAGTCTAACTAATATTGCAGTTTCGTTCTCAAGAAAAGCAATATTGTACCTTAGAACTTTCCAAGATATACTGTGTTCGACTCTTAGACTAAATAACCAACTACAAAACAATTAGTTTAAATTTACGCATTTACAAAAGTTTGATACAAATTATTAAAGTTATCCAAATGCATACATTTATCCTGCTCAACTTACTACTTATCTTATCATGAGAAAACTTCACCACTCAAGGCAAATATCTCTTGAACAGAACTTGCAGGATAAATGGGGAGTTTCCATGACGTGGGCTTACATATAATTTGCATAAAACCGATAAGACGGCGAAATATAAAACAGCGAAATAATAATCAAGACAGAACACAGGTTTGAAGTATTAGTAAACCTTATTGTTGGTAAAGAAGAATAAAAAATAAATAAATAAAAGTTTATTAATGTAAATTTACTTTGTATAGTTAGTCCTTCGAAATTTGTACAAGCGATGTATAATTTGTATTTTTTTAATCACTACTAGTTTAGAAATGATACTTACAAAATAAACGCTTGATAACATTAATTTTGCAACCATTAAAGAGTAACTTTACAAAGTTATAATAATTTGATATATTTGACACACTGTTTATAAGTTCCATCGATTATTTGACAGCAACAATTCTTAATATATTTAATACCTTCGCTATCCCTGTTAGACCAATCTTTTATAACTATCAAATAATAGATTATTGAAACTATTAATACCATGGGATTTACTGTTCAACGAGTTCAGTTATGTTCTCGCAAACTGCCTCGTAACAATAACATAAAATCAAACGCCAGGGGCTGACGCCTTAGACGGTTAGGTTTTCACTAAGTATTATAGTTAATGTGTTCGGATCAGGTTGAAGAATTTTCATCTTATGAGATTTTACAAATAAATTAAATTTGAGAGGGTTCGTTTGGTCAGGTTTAGCTATCCAAAGATTTTAGTCCACCATAACATAGTATGAATGCTAATTATTCATTGAATATTATACACCTTTGAAGTTCAAAAATGCCTAATTCTATTGTGACTTGGTAAAGTTCTCATGACTGTTGTTAACACATTGTATTAAATTGTAAGGAAA
Organism: Allygus modestus; assembly: GCA_963675035.1. Taxonomy (NCBI): domain Eukaryota; kingdom Metazoa; phylum Arthropoda; class Insecta; order Hemiptera; family Cicadellidae; genus Allygus; species Allygus modestus. The sequence goes on from OY776114.1 coordinate 134,613,054, forward strand.
TTAGTTTTTAACCTCAAGCTTTGCGTTTATAAAATGTAAATTGCTACTTTTGTATTACCTTATATTTGTCTTAATGTTTTATATTTACTTTTCTCAAATACGAACTTTTCATAGATGACTAATTTGCTCAATAATTCCATTAATTAATTTTGTTACAAACTGTATTTAATTCGTCTAACTACTTAGCAGCCTTAAAGATAATAACCTAAAACCAAATTAATTTTAAGAATTACGTTTTATTAGCTTCACCCGGGGATTTTCTTGTCTACTACTCGTTTATATGCAACGTTTCCAAAGATATCAAATCTCAGATTGGTTTCCAAACATTGTAAATACAAATTTCCCTGAACCAAACCTGATAAAACCATATAAACCAAATTTCATTTTACTTAGATAATACTAATTTTCGTGTAGACATTGAAGCATTAGTGAACAGTGGTAGCAGTGGGGTGTAATTTATATAACTTGTCAAAACGATTGCATCTGAACTATGTGTTATGTTAGTAGCATTTATTTATTAACATATTTTTTTTAAATAAGTAGGAGGAACATGCTCTATATTACAAACAAAATGTAGCAAATTTCATACCATTTCAAATTTGTTTATTCACTAAAAACAACCAGTTTAATATAAAATAAATATTGAGGAAAACACGGTGCATGCCAAAAGTTGGATATAATGCACATTATAAACTTCTTAATAAATCAACCTCTGAAACAACTATATTCACGTTACAATGACAAATAAAAATCAGTTACGTCCAACTTAAAGAACATTACAACTAGTGTGTCTTCCTAACAGGAGTGAATTTCCAAAATTAAAAACTAAAAACACTATCCTTTATTTTACGACTTCATTTATTACGAATTTTAACGAGAAAATGCTATGATTAATTGTAATTATAAGTTATCGATACATATTATCAGAGACAACATGTGTCTAGATACATTAGTTGATATCCTAATTTATTCTAATGTTATGGAGCATTGAGATCGTCAATGTCAACAATTCGGTTAGCATATCTCAATGTTACATCTACAACTGTGTATTCTACTAATAATGACATTCGTCAATGTCGCCTCCAACTGACAATCTTCAGATAAGTCACTTATTTCCCGTGCTGTAATGGATCTCCATTTTAATTTTATTTCAGAATACACGGAGAGCCTTTATTCCTACTCTTATCTTAAGAGTTAATCCAAAATAAATTTTTTCTCTCATTGTTAATTAGATCAGTAAATAAAATATAAAACCCTGAAGTCCTTATTATCAACAAAGAGAGCTTTTGGAGAGTTTGTTAAATCTCTAGAAAATGGATACTGCAGTTAATAAATGTTTATACTTCAATATAAATAAAATTATACCGGTACAATTAACCACAGAGGAAGTTTTTTCAAATATATAATAATAAAATTCAAGAGATTGTAGTCAACGGTAATTTAACTGAACATTTAAGTATTTTACTGTTTAATTCTAAACATTTGATGCACACTACTTCCGAATCGAAACTAATGATTTCACAGTTAATGAATTTATAAGGTAGAGAAACAATTGTTAAGAGTTTAAGAGAAATATTATTTTAAGAGGTTAAGAGAAATATACTGTTAATAAAACTTCAAAGCAATCAGTCTGTGTTATGAAACTGTAAATTTAAGTGACTGGAAAACGTGTTAGTGATGTTCTGCTCAAGTCCTGCGTCGATGAATTTATAAGGTTTTTCTTCCTTTAGTTATTTAAAAATTAAAATGTTACAGTAACCGATTGAAATTCAAGTTAGTATAGCAAACCTACCAAGCAAGTTAGTGTAGTTAGTGTCTCCTTCGTCAGTTATTGGTTAAACAATAACATCAATATATTTATTTCATTTATTATTTGATGTAATTTACTTTATCATTTGTTTTATTTGATAAAACTACATAGTTTATTCATTTTAAAATTGTATACAGTAATGTATGTGATAATATAAATCTAAACGACAGATATCGCGAACCCCAATACACATTAACCATAAGTATGGCAACTAAAGTTTTTCCAAAATATGCAAAGAGTTAAATATTTTAAGGGTTGATACCGAACACAAAAAAATAGTTGTTAGATATTGGAAATATAGTGCACTAGTTGTGTACACTTATTTGGCTGTAGCTCATTGTCGGCTAATGAATGAGGTGCTGGTGTTGGCTAAACTAAATATACAATTTATAAAAGTTATTTGCTACTGAAAATGACAGCAGTTGCAGATTGTTGTTATCCTCCAAATACACGGCTACATCCAATAATAATTGACTTATCAACTTTTACTGGTTATGTGCTTTATCGTTTTAAGGTGTCCTATCTGAATAAAAGTGAAGTTAACTTTTCATATTCCATTGTAAAAAAAAGAAAAATCTTAAAATGATGTACTACAATGAACATGCCATGTAGTGGGATTACAACTCTATCTACAATTCTTTGATTAAAACCATTTAGTCAAGCAGATTAATGAAAACATGTGGACATGCCAGACAGAAGCACCAATTTCGGTTTAAGTACTAGTAATATCATAAGCCTTGAGTTTTGAGTAGGATCCACCCAATTCCACCACCTACATGGCGTCCATCTTGAAATATACAGGCCCCAAATAGCAAAGACATGATTTTAAACCAAGGTTTTTAAGGTTTATATAATTTTAAATAAGTATATTTAAAAAAATACTAAACTAATAATAATGTAGTTCAAAATGTTATCAGAATAAATTTTAAAATATGTAAAAAAATAATATTGATATCGAGGAAAATATAATTTTAATTGTTATGGAAGTAAGTTTTAAAACGTGTTAATCACTTATGTTTACATCAGTAGAAAATAATTTAAAATTATTTTAAATCAATTTAAAAATGTATTATGATTTGATGTTGGCATAATTGGCCAAATTAATATAAATTAATATATAAATATGTTTTAAAATAACTTCGGAAAATAGAACGAAATTATATTAAATAACATTTAAAAAAGTTGGAAACTGATGTTGGCATAGCTGAACCAAAATAATATAAAATAATAATTAAATAAGTCATGACATATGTTCAAACTGATGCTAACACAACAGAATGAAATGATACCAATTAACATTGAATAGCAGGTAGAGTATTCATTGTCATGCTACCTGAAAAAAGGACTTTTTAGAACTTCCATCGATAAGATTAGAAAAAACTAGAAGTAGCCACATGTTTATGAAAATAAGATTATTCAATAGATTGTCTGAAAAAGCTTGGTATGTTACATTGAATAGATTTAAATCTGTTTTGAAAAAATGGTTGTACAGTATAAGAAAGCATTTTAGACCATTGATGAGTACTTGCCCCGTGATATTAGTTGTTTAAGATTTTAGCATTGTTCTTGTTGTTATTGTTAGGATATTTGTCATAATTTACTGTTGATCTTTTAACTAATATATTGTACGGTGCTGAATTATAATTTAGAATCCGATATAGTAAAGTGGTTGGTACTGACATAAACATTCACTAGGTACCGGTAGGCTAGATGAAATTTTCACAAAATGATTGCAAGGCTTAATAATTCAATAAGCTGTGCAAAGCTTATGGTATTTTTGTGTAGGAATAAAATATATAAAAGTATTGATGTTAGTGAAATTGAAATTAAAATTTTACTTCCCAAGCTAAAGTTAGGCTAGTGATTATTATCTAATAACAACCAAAGAACTCTCTAATCAATTGTGTAGACCTAGGCCTACCATTTAAAACTGTCTTTAGGACCGCCTAAGATTGATCTGTATCAGTTAGTGTTATTTTGTACGATGAACTGTAAATAGGCATATGTGGACAGTACAATAAGCGTCCACAAAAACAATCGAATATAAAATATCGGATTATCATTATTGATGTACCGATAACCATATTCCCATTTTATTGTTATTGTGTTTAATACACAATCACAAAGCGTTTTACTTTACAGTGTTCTGTGGTTAGCCTGAACACTGTGATAAACTAACCCAACCTAACTCCACTGAGCACTGTTTTGTGATGTTTTGGTTGTTTTAATTTTGTTTTCAATATTCTCATCTGTAATATCGATGTAACTACCATAAGTTAGTGGTTCGATATTTTATAGGTATTGGTTTGTTTTGGTGGACACTTATTGTACTGCACCCCGGCAAACAATTAAGTTAACGGTTCAAATAGAGAGTACAGTTTCCATAGATCCGTTACAATGGTTGTTCCTGGCAACAAATGTTTACGTATTAGTGGAACCCACCATATGTTATCTGAAGACATTCCACATCTTTGAGACCGAACGTAAACATAAACTTAAATAATCGATATACCATACCGTAAAACCGGCTAGACCCGGACAGGGGATCTTGACCCGGACACGTTGTAGATATTTGTAAACATAAAAATTTCTAAACTAACCTGCAAAGTTGTTAAGCTAAGCAGTCGTTCGTTATACATTTGTTTAGAGCAAAACCCACTCTAAACAGCTGTAAAGGTTGTAACTGCTTACGATGGGTTTTATGTTTTAGTTTTCATGTTTACCGACTGATGACTTTTCGTAAAAATAAAATATATGTCTAAGACATTTAATTTTCGTCATGATTGTCCGATTATTTTCGTGAAGGCGTATTCTTAGGGTGCAGTTCCGTATCTGTCCTACCATACTGTCGAATGAAAATTTCGAAGTTTAAACAATCGATGTATATATGAAATAATTCAACTTTATTCGATTTTTAATAATCATGTGTTTTTAATCATTATTAATTGAAATTGTTTATTAACATTTAATTATAAAGTAAATAAAAATGAAAGTAGAAAATCTATGAGATTGTGTTAATTTTAGATATTTATTAAAAAATGTATTTAATTCAATTTAAAATTGTGTTGGTTTTTACAAGATTCTCATCCTAGCTTGATAATTTAATTGTGTTGTCCTGTTTATTCCTTATTATTATTAGGTGCTCGTAATTATTTCGAGCTTTGAGAATTTTAGTTTTGCCACTTTGAAGTTTTAATTGTTGTTTTGTACAAAAATAAAACTTTCCTCTGGTAGGCCTAATAATTAATTTACTATCTTCATGTGAACATAGTAAATAAATTAAACCGGCCCTTTCTGTAAGGTTTAGATGGAATTAGTTATGCTTCTATAAGCTGATTATGAAATTTAATTCATTTAATTTTTTTAAGTGAAAATAATACAGGGGTATCATTCTACAACATTTTATTATGTTGGACAAGTTTTGTTTGTGGTGCTGGACCTTTTTACCGGGGTCCCAGTATGTTCTCCACCCGTGTCCGGAAGGGAGAGGGAGCTGCGGGGATTTCTGGCTGCCCGCCCGCCTGCTGCTTCGGAAGAACAGCCCAGACACCTTGTCCGGACCTGATTTCTGCTAATCGGCCTACCTAGGCGAACAGTTGCCTAGCCACCTACCTGCTCACCAACTGCCGCCTACTGCAAGTCCATCACCTTTTGTTATTTGTATTTGTGTGACATAAACCGTTAAAATATTTAAAGATTTAGTGCTGTTGACTAATTTTAAGCAAATTCCATTCTATGATGCAACGTGGAGCCCTGTTAAATAAAAAAAAAATTAAATTCAATGTCTCATTGAAGTTGTGCACAACCTGAAAACTTAATATTTTCTTACGAATCCATTTATTAGTTATTTTATTGACTTCACACAGTATATGTTTTTGGCGTTTAATTTAAAGCTTTTAGAAAAATCTTGATTTAGAATTAATATTTGTTTGCTCTGATTTTTATGTAATTATATCCTAGTTACTCAACTTATTAAATTTGTAAGGTTATTGCCACTTGGTTGCTGGATTCAACTAAAGATAAACTTAATGCAGAAACTATTTGGAAGTTGCAGACTTCAGCTGGATCAATACCTTATAATTTTGTATTTAGAAATTTTCAGTTTTCATTAGTTTACACATTCGTTTTTTTTTTTCAATTTACACCATATTCTACAACCATTTGAAATCAATGTTAACAGAGTTTTAATTTTAATTGTTTCTTACACTTGCGCTCACATTATGTTACTACTTAACTTATAATGATTGTTATTTTAATATTGAATTTTCTTTATGTGTTGTACCGGTAATATGGTTTCATATAAAAATTGTGAATCTGAGGAGAGTGTCATTCCAGTTAATATTGTTGAATGATTCTTATAGGGCACTTGCTGGGATATTCCTTGTTCTACTTCAGTTGTGCTTTGTTATTGATCAATATATTCTTTTAGTGCCTCTCAACAGTGTGTTTCTTTCTTGACCCGTCCCGTTATTTTTTAAATATAAATTAATTAAAAAAATAATGTTATACATTAATTGTGTAAATGTTATTATCAGTTTGATATAATGTAAAACTTGTGATAACATAAAAAAGACGAGTTATGAAATATTGTATAACTGGTGTTGACATAAAAAAGTGAGTTACCATTATTTAAAAACTTGTTTGGCATATCTTAAAACTATCATTAACATTGGAAAAAGAGGGAGTAGCATAATTGAAAATAGTTTTGTTTAAGTTTTAATATATTTAGATATTATTTCTAACATAACTTTAACATGTTTATATATACGTTTGACATATTTTAAAAATATTTTTAACATAACTTTAACAGGTTTCAATATTATTTTGACATATTTTGATATTATTTCTAACATATCTTTAACATGTATTAATATTAGTTTGGCATATTTTAAAATTAATGTTAAAACTAATATTAACATTGAAAAAAATGGGAATAGCGTCATTTTAATTTAAGTTTAACACGAGTTTAGCACAAGTTTTAACATATTTCCAAAAGACTTTTTTGCTGCTTGGGGGATGAGTCAGACCATACTTGTCCAGCATGTATAACGGGAGAGCGGTTTGGTGTAAAGACATCAAAGACAATTCTTCCCACCTAAAACGCTTATGGGCAATCTAATAAAAATATTGTCATTAAAATCTATGTCCAGGGTGCTCCAAAACTGAAGGTCACGGGTTCGAATCTCAACATTTTCTTTTGGGAACATAGGACACAAACTACATAATTTTAAAGGTCTCAATAAATGAAACGTTTTGGCGATATCAGAATTCACTTAACTTTATTAGTTCCAAAATGGCGGAAATTTTTTGTAAACAATTTAAATTTACAGAATACCCTTTATTTCCTAAACCACTATACAATCAGTTTTTTCTATTAAAATTTCTTACTCGTACTAAACTCAGCTTTTCTCTGGTATGGCACATGACAGCCTTTTTCAAAATAATTAGTATTTAATAAAGTTGTGTTATTTAAATAGTTAAATGCCTAAAATTCTACAAAGGTCAAATTGTAGCGTACTGTCAAACAGCTTTTTGCGTGTCCACATCCAAATAACATGTTGCATTAATCTGCCTAACTAATTTCTTTCTTTGCTAGAATATCTGTAATGGTAAAAAACAACAATATTAACTATCATAAGAATAATAATTTAAACTTAATGTTGAAGTTGTTGGGATGTAACTCAGTATTATTTACGTCTTTTAAGGCTGCAAATCTTTGATTTATGGAAACAATTCTGCATTACTGTAAACTGAGGTGGAAAGATCTTTTATGCACACAAGTCAAATACCCAGCCTGAAATGTTAAACATTCTCCACGCTTTCGGACTATAACTTGGGAACTGTTTACTACGAGTGCATTGCATCAGGATAGGCATTCCTTATACATGAGTCTTCAGGACTCACTCCTTTCTAGCCGACAGAAAAAGAGCTAACCCGAGTCTCGGTCTTGGTCTGTCTTCTATAAGGACGGTGCCTCGTGCCGTGTGCCCCGTGCTTGGTGCCTCGTGCCGTGTGCTACGTGCTTGGTGCCTCGTGCCGTGTGCCCCGTGCTTGGTGCCTCGTGCCTCATGTACTAACCGTGGCATGATGTCGCAGTTGCGTCTCTCCATCATATTAAAGTAGATGGAATTTACCGATAGAACACCAATATGTCTCGTAGCCTTCAGGTGTGGCCTTTCCCAACACGGGCAGCGAAAGAAACTGTACACTTTCTTTAAAAGTCATATAGCTTTTAAAATAATTAATGGTCTCTACTTAGGAATAAAAATATACTGAAACAAACATGTAATCAAAATGTTTTACTAATTTTTACACATTTTTCTCTTAAGTGAAATCTTTTATGGGCATATGAATGTTATACGCACACAATTCGTTTATAAATTTTAGTTATTCACACAACACATTGAATCTCAAGAATAAAATAACACAAAAAGTTATTTTTCAAAGCTCTTTCTATAGGTATCTTCAGCCTTATAGTAATTAATTAACGTATGGATAATGTATGGTTATTGTGAAGTAGAAAACGAAACCTTTCACTGAATGATCAAGCAATCACACCAAATACACCGCGAAGTTTAAAAATCATGTTATTACTTTATACAGATTTAGTTAAATTTTAAAATGTTGAAATTTTTAACAAAGCGTATAACGAAGTACCAACAAAAAGTATAAAAAAAGTTTTTAAATATGACAAAAGTATAAAAATGCTTTAAATTATACATTTTTTGCCATGAAAGTCCCTTCTAAGTTAAGTGGGTGTAAATGTTTTGAAAGCTGTTGATGACAAGTTCTGTGTTTCGCTTGAACAACTTCTAAACCGTTTGATATTTGGAAAATTACTCTTAAAAGTAACAGAGCCCCAATTTGTATTTACAACTGATTGACACTTATTTTATAAAATAAGAAATAGTTTACAAATTATATATAAATATGCATTTATTTTCACTGTTGGTTTTTTTAGAGCACCAATGACCTTTTCGTCTTAAAAAAGGAGGCATAACCCCTTTTTAAACAACTGTGTGGACTATTAAAAAGGTTGAAATACCTGGTTGTCGAGTGATTCTATGTAATCCAATTTATTAGATTACGATCGTCTCGGTAACACGTTCCCTTCTTCAGATCTTTAGAACATTAATCTCCATTCATATCCAGGTCGTCAAAACGATAAATAATATTGAACAACGCATTCATTTTTTCAATGGAACGGACATTTCAACTGAGCAGTGCGCGTCTGTGGCCTCATTTTAATATGTTTTAAAATTAATGTTAGTTTCTTTCAATGTGCGTTTTCCAAAGTTTTTGACCATTTTGACGACCTCGATATGTGTGAAGATTGATGTTCTGAAGATCTGAAGCAGGGAACATGTTTCCGAAACGATCGTAATCTAATAAATTGGATTACATAGAATCACTCGTCAACCAGGTATTTAGCCTTTGTAATAGTTAGAAACGTGATTCAGCTACTAATAACAAATGAAACTGTGTGGAGCCAACGATTCTGTATTACCTAAAACAAAGTATTCAGGGGGTTATTTATAACAAATGTGCATATGAAGATTTCGCATTTGCATGCTATCGTCTTTTACTTTTTATATTTAGTAAATATAAAGTAATTTATTGATTAATATTGGGCTAGAGGGAGAAAGTATGTGGCAGTTTACTGATACAGTTTGTTTTATGGCAATATAGATGGTTAGTAACAACCTTAATTGTATTTCCCAAGACCGCCCAGTTTGCCAGTTAAATTTAGAGGCGAATTTGGTTTTCCCTAATGCTTGCACGTGACCATATATCATACTAGGACCTACTAGCTTATCAAGGACAAGTTTATAGTAAAAGGGTTCAATATTGCCAATTATTTCAATATTTTAATCAAGAGTTTTATAAAGTAATAGGGGTATATAAGAAGATATCCCTTGACAATATTTAATCTAAATATGTTTTATATTTTAATCCAATTATCTAAATAAATTGTTTTTTTTATTTGCAATTTGTTAAACAATGTACAACGGGTTGTACCCACTCACTGCAATACCCTCATATGGGTACATTTCAACAATGGCAAAGTGAAAATTACTAAATTTAATAAAATGTATACTTTTATTAAATTACTTTGATTTATTCACTGTATATTTTTTAATATAATAAAATGTATAATGCATAAAAATATTTAATTAAAAATCTTGAACCAGATTATGGAAATCCTATTTACGATTTAAAACAATACATACTACATACTACAATACTTATTAATTCGTTCATTTAAAAAAATCATAAAATTCATAAAAAATCATAAAAAAAGACTAGCAGTAGTGTAAAAGTTTTATAAAAATTCCTCTTTTGGAATTCTCATTACGTTTAGCATAAAAATAAATTTGTTAATAAATTGATGTTTTTGATGTATGCTTATTTCTTTGAATATTAAACTATACATAATTGTTACTATACACTATGTAACTGGTCAGTAAAATACGATCCCATGTCGTCACATTTGTCCTTTAAAAGTTGTTCAAAAGAAGAGCAAGGTAGCATGGCGAATGTTAAAGAGAAATGTTAAATTAGTCTATGAAGTCAGTTTGGCTTTTACAACTGTCAAGGAAACAAGAAAATAGTAAGGAAATGGACAGTAATTAATTGAGAAATTGAAACTAACAACTGTCCGGTTTTATTGGTGCACATTGTACCAAGATAATGGTACACATTTACAAGATTGAATGTTGTTTTAATTTTTAATGAACTGTGAGTAAAATTCTAGTTTATTAGACAGTAATTTAATTTCCATAGTCTAACTTTAACCTACAAATTAAGTATTTTTAAACTTTAAAAGGTTTAGTTATATGTGTATATTTGTTATATTGAGCAATATCTGTAAAGTGCATATGGTTGAAAGTACTTGAAATTTGAACTTTCGTTATAAAATTACCTACCAATCATAACGGGTTGATATGATATAAACAAATGAAAAAAGTATATAAAGAACCTATTACACCTAAGGCGGAGAAACCACTCCCACAGAAGTAGGCAAAAGGTGTTCGGAAGTAGATCCCCTTCCAAAGTGACAGCGAGATTCACTTTGTTCAAGTTACTTGTATTTGCACTCAAGCTTTCCTTTCGAACCTTTAACTGTAATTTAGGATTTTAGTAAAAATAAGTTGTACTAATATAACAGATGTTTTACAAACATATTACTAAGGCTTCTTAAAACAATGATACAAAAGTTGTGAATTATTTGTTAATAGGGTATTGTTGAAAGGTGGTATATGTTGGGTTATACCTATTATAAGGTCTCCAACTACCTACAGTGTAAGAGTGTATGTATTTATAGAAGTTAAGTTTTAATAAAATTATATAGCAAATTTCACGTTTTCTTGTACAATGTTAGAGGACAAATGCAATAGATGGAGATAAAGAAACTACAGAACTAACCTTTTACTAGGAATTAGAAAATGTATCCAAAAGATACCTCGTAGTCCGTGTAGGCCTAGTAGTCTGGTTATGTATACAAACTATACGCATACCATATGGCTGAGCAGACAAAGTTTGGATCATTGTGCCAACTTTCACATACCTAATGCATATTTTAATAAATAAAATAGTGCAAACATGTAATAACACGTTCATTAGTTCCCCTCCCGAGATTAGTATCAACATATTGATCTGATCAAATTTATAAATTAGACAAACGTTTATTTATGAATTATTTATAATTAAAAACACGCAATATCCTATAACTGACCGACAAACTATACTTCTTCTGTGTAACTTTGACTTAACAGCTGGCTATGTCTGCTCTATGTCATCTTGACTGAAAGCTGGCTATACTTCTTATGTGTCACCTTGACCTAACAGCTGGCTATGGTTGCTCTGTGTCATCTAGACTTGACAGCTGGCTATACTTCCTATGTGTCTCACCTCATTTGTGTCACCTGAACTAACAGCCTACTCCATGTCAAATAGCTTCAAAGGCTTTAATAGACCATATTGCATCAATACTACTCTAATATCTTTTTATTACAGAAAACGTCATGATGTATTCAGTCACAAATTTGTAAAATTGCGTAGGCCTAATCACATTTTAGAAAGATTTTTTATTTTTTTTTAACACCGTGAGAGCGTTGGTTAATCTTTTAGTCAGAAATTAATTTTAGATGAACAAAATATATTTAAGAGGGTTTTGAAGAAAAATCAAAATTAATGGAGTAAATTATTAGTAGATTTTCAACCTGTTACAAGCTGTGACCTGGTCAGACTATCGTCAGGAAAATATTAGAGTAAGGCACGGTCGCTTGTATTAAATCATTTAACAACAGCCTGGCAGCCTTCAGAATATTGACTTCAAAGAAGAACCGCAGCATGGACTTCATATTTATTTCTTATCATTTTCATAAATGTACCCTTGCATTGTATTTTAGTTATTGTAAAATAAATTCACCGTCAAAATTGTACTTTTGATACATTATTTACACTAAATAATTCGTTATATAGTGTTACTATTACTAAATGTAACAACTGTAAAAGAAAAATATAGGATATAAATTCATAAATAAGTACATTGATATATCAACGTGTTTGGTACATAATTTACAGTATAGGAATCCTACGAAACCCAAAATCCGTTTATTGTGAAGCCGACATTTAAAAAACTAAATAAAGATTGTTTTTAAAACGGTTTAACAGACTGATTATAGTACATTTGGTATGACTGTTTATTTTTATTTTTTATTTTGTTTTTGTTTTAAACCTCAACTGCCCGTCACCTTAGGCCATTAACCTGCGCATGAACTAAGGCAGCGAGGTATTAACGTAACGGCATTAGTCACGTGGGCGAGTCAGAGTTGACCGCTCATGATCTTGCAGGAACACACAGGGATTTGATCAAGACGTAATTATAGTAACATAAATAGTCCAATATAATGCTATCCATAAAAAATATTAAAACACCACAAGGGTTTTTATATTGTTTAGCTGTGTAATTTGTGAATTAGTGATCCAAATATAAACAAAATGCTTTTATTTCAATAAAGTCATTATCATTGTTTTTGTCTAATTTATATAAAGCGTCTAAGAATAGTAAGGGGAATCCAGTAATTTGTGTGAAGGGGAAAATATACAACTAAATACTAATTGACAAATTAATCAACTGAGGTTGATGATTCAACAGCCGCAAAACGTGATCTAAACTTTATTTTGCAGCACGACGAGTCACGTGACCGGTTACGTGACCTCCTACCCCTCACGCCCCACCACTACATTATCAGTTACTGTTCTATGTTTACATAAATGTAAAGAATTAGATTATTTATAATTATATTGGTATAAAGTGTATTGTGTTTTAACGAATAAGTTACATATTTGTAAAGGCATTATATGTTAAACAGCTAGTTAATTTATAGATATAGGCGTCTACTAGTGACTTGTAGGGCATATAGCCACTAATACTTGATTTTTCGTATATTTGGATATTCTATTTGTTGAATACATGATGAGGAAAATAATCAATATGGAAGTATGAATACACATGCATGTTTTCGTTTCAAAATAAACAAAGCAGAACCTGAAACATGTTATAAACTAGATGATAAAAAGGCTTCGCCCCGCGAATGATTTTTAAAAAACTTTGACAGGTGTGTGTGCTGCATTCTGTGGTTATCTCGTGGAACTACAACAAATCAAGATCAGTTGTTTGTATTTTCATCAGCTCAAACAAAAATGAATGATGTCCACTTTGAAAAATGAATACATGGGAATTTTGAACCCCCGTGGGGCAAAGCCCTATAGGGGTTTCTTATCTTTAATATGCCTTAATCAGGACTATCAAGTTCCTCTCTGCCAAATTTCAGTTTAACCAGTCCAACCGTTATAGCGTGATTGAACCACAAATACCTAAACAAATAAACTTACAACTTTACAAACTTTCACATTTATAATATTAGTAGGACATTATAACCGACCCATTTTAAAGTTAATACATTTTTGGTTGTAATTGAAGGATATATAGGACATATTGGTAAGATATCGGGTTCAGATGGATCTATCCTCTTATAATCTTCTATGCATGTTCCAGGTAATAGCCTTTTAGGTTTAATGGTAGCTTCATAAACCGTGCAAAGGCACATTTATTATATTTCCTAAATTTTATCCTTACACAATCATACAGTAGGATATGAATAACTGTATGTACAATTAATAGAGATAACAGTGATGGCTGTTGAAGTATACTGTATAGAAGAATGTATCAGTGATAAGATCGATTATTTATACGCTTTGCATTTTATTGTGAGAGCTTAATCAACCACAACTTTGTATTATACTGTAAGAAATCTTAATTTATTAATATAATAATTTCAGTTAGTCCTTTAAAATATATATTTCGGTGCCCTTCTTCAGTTAGGAGTATGGCCTACCAAGCTTAACAGTATATGAGTACTCATCCACAAGAGTTCGTTGAGACTCTTTAAAACTGTTTAGTACTCATATCTCACAGGGTGACAACACTTTTATTGTTTGTTGGCTTTATGTCGTGCATGGACATTACACAAATGGTAATAATTTTGTTTTAGTTTATCCTTCGTTTGATTATAAATATGACTTGACTTACATGCACGTATTAACTACTTTTGTTAATAATGTGCTCGATTGGGCTCTATCGTAAAATCATACTACTTTAACAACAACAACAAAAACAACGTAAGTAGTCAACAAAGTCATACGTAGAAAAATCAGATATTGTTAAACTAGAAATTCTTTTGTTTTGAAATAGTGTCATTGTGAATACTAGTATTGGTTTAATCCATTATTATTCGTCATACCCTCCTGTAATCAGAGCAAAACATACAGACATCCTTAATTGTTTCATTGTATTTCAACTTATTCTTGATAAACATGTAAATAGTAATAACCTAAAGAGATATTAAGATACGTCATAAATGAGGTAATACATTAACACATTTTCACCCTACTAAGAACCTAATAAGGCTGTAAACCTGGCAAATTTTCATTAAGGAGATGTTTATTAGGCGTAAAACTGCAAATGTAAAATATTAATGACGAGAGAAGAAGCTAATGGATCATAAACCTCGCTGCTAAGTGTCGTATTAAACCTCGCTTATCATAAATGACGTTCGTATTTGGAAAATTAAACCAGCTTTATAAGAATCCCTCAAATATTTATTTCAATAAATAGGGTTCAACACAAATCAACTAGTGGTTATTAATATGTAAAAACAAAAAGAAACTAAAATAACTAGCTATTGTTGTGCCCTGATTCACCCGCGAAAACACAGTTACCAGTTGTTAATGCTGTATTCTGTGGTTATCCTTCTAAACTAATTTGAATAATGAATATCTGTTTGAGTTATAATTTAAATAAATTAAAGTAAATGAACGTAACAATAACACATGAACTTTGAAGAACCGTGGGTTGGAGCAGTTTTGGAATTGAGTTGTATGCATTGTTTAGTGGTTCCTGCATTAGAAAAAGAGAATAGACACCAAATGTTGTGATTATAAGAGTGAAGGTTTAGCCTGAGGGGTTGATCGGGTTTTCGTTGTTATAGATCTTTCGATTGATGTCTACTTGAACGTAAAACGAAAAGGGATAGTCTTTATAAAAATTTGTTTACTTAAAATGTGTAAAAATAATAACGGTTAACGTATTTTATGTATTGAAAGAATTAAATATCCTGATCGTGCTGATAAATAAAAATACATCGGTTTATACATTATCCGTATATTAACTGTAAAATCTTGATAACTTAAAAAAATAAATTCGTAAATATTTGTATATAGTATCACTGTTATTTATTTATAAACAAGTATCATCTCATAAATTAGTTGTTGGGTTTAATGTTATGGTTTTTATTTTAATAGCCACCTGTTTATTACACATGAACTACATCGTTAACCTTTTAATGTAATTTATAAAAAATCTTACGTGTTACAAAAAAACTTAGTCCAAATCCTTTACAAAAAGTATTACTTCATAGATATACTAATAGTTCGTTAATTTAAAATTTAATAAATACCTAACGTTCTATAACAACTAGATAAAAACTGGTTATATGATTTAACTAAGTTGCAATACGAGTTCAAATGTTAAACTCGTGGTATAACACAACAAATTAAAAAAAATAAAAGGAGTGATTTTATTAAAAATAACCTAAAATGAAGAGCAAACTTGTTTTAAGTTAAAACAAATTAATATTTTTTAAACAACATAAAAAAATGAATATTTTTACCCTATCTGCATCAAATGTTGGATTTTAATTTATAATACTACTTGAGATTTATTTACCTAAAATTTACCAGAAATATAAGGCTCTTATCCCACCTTTATCCCGTGTTGCCACTTAAAAGTTAACTTAACCCTGTTGTGGCCAAACAGGAAACGTTTATGCTTTACGACCGTCTCGCTGTTGTTACAGTACCGTGGCTTAGTTACGGGATGCCACGTGCCTGATGGTGTATACACACCTGTAGTTTGATGTGTTACCAGGATAGATAACCCCTGATCAATAGTATATTCAACGCATTTTACTAAAAAAACAATATCACTCGCAGAGTATAAGAATATAATAATAAACAAACTGTCTATCCATTTAACATTACTTTTATGTACTTATCACCATAAGATCACAGAAAAAGGAAATACCCCCGTCGTCACAGCAAACCTGCATACTCATCGAATTTCCAAGTTCCTTCAATATACATTCATAAATAAGCGATATATGTAATTTTAATTATTCTCCATAAGAATAACATGGAAGCTGAGTAAGCAGGTTTGCTGTAACAAGGAACAAAAAAATGGGTTTTTATACAAATATCAATAGATCTCAACTAGGAAAAGTTACATACCAAGTTTTATTAATTTATGTTCATAATTAAGGGAGATATATTAGTTTACTTTTTCTCCAAAGAATAACAAGGGGGCAGAGTACGCAGGTTTGGGTACGGGAACTATCGGTAAAAATTGTGATTTTGTGCAAATAATAATATACCACAACCAGATGAAGCCATATACCACGTTTTGTCGGGTTACGTTCATAAATAAGCGAGATATAACATATATTTTATTATCCATAAGAAGAACATTGGAAAACGTACTGTGTTTACCACTTTTAATATCTCTGTAACTAACTGACGTAGAGAAATGATCAAAAAACCAAATTGTGTGTTCTTTAAAGCTGAACTTAATGGTGAAAACTAATATTTGACTTTTAAAAATATTACATGTAAATACTTCATAAAACCCATTTTTGGGGTACAAAACCACCCAAAAATACCACTTCTGATCGGTTGATCTGTCTGGTTTTCGAACTTACAGTCACAAATGTTGCTTTATACGATTGTACCAAATTTCATCAAAATCGGGCTTTTTTTACGAGAGTTATCGTGCTATTTAGTTTATATTACAGTATTTAGTTTAGTGCTATTTACAATTTCGAACTAATTGTGTTTTTGGGGTTCGGGGACCTCAAAACAAAAAGTTATCATGGTCTCAGGCCTAGGTCTTACCATGCCGACTACGGTAATAGCTTCTTCCCTATGAGGGAAATTCGCTAATAGTTTAGTTATCATAATTTGGGCAGCTGTCGGTGAAAGTCTTCAAGTCCAATTTGCACTCTGCGTTCTTTTCATTACCAACATTCTTTTGTGCTTCGTTATATCTAGAATACATTGGGAATTAGCGATTAAGTGGATTAAGATGGATTATTATTATTAAGTGTTGCTTTAGTAATGGGCTTGGCTCTTCTGAGGCCCACCATAAAAATTAAAGCGCCGAGTAGTAGACAACGAGGACGACACCCCTAGACACTAGCACCAACACTAGCACCAACGTCGTCAGTTGCACCAACTACAGTCATTACACTGTCTGCACAGTTGCACTAAGTGTACTCGTTACATTGTCTGCACAGCTCTCAACACTTTATTGGGTGTCATTGTATCTTGAAACAGTTTAGGTCTTAACGGTTATCGTGGTACTGTTAGAATTAAACACATTTATATATAGATAGTGTTTGTGAAGGATTATAGTTTTAAATAGGAATATATTGAATTTTACGTGATGAATTGGAAGTGTCCCACCACAAATGGATTGATTTCGGTTTCGATAATTATATGAATTCCAGGGTCAATTTAATATATAAAATTTAACAAACAATATATAGATTATCAAATATATCTATATATTGAAGTTAATAAGGTAATAAGCAAACTATCAGTGCTTTAAAGTGCATGAACATATAAAACAGAATAAATCTGCTCTCTTCTAGTAATTTTTACTTTCCCATTCTAACATGTTTGCATAAATATTGTTCAAGATATAAGACATAATGTGGCAGTTTAATGAAAGAATTTATGTTCCAAGGTCTGTGATTTTCTACGTTTCAGCTATATGTGTGCAACATTAGGCAAAATAATGTATTGTCATTTTAAAATTATCTTTTGTTGGGTTGGTTAGCATATTATCACATCCTAATATTAGTATGATACTTCAGTAATATTGTTTTCATAGTATAAATTAAACGTTTTAAATTCCTGGATTACAAGTTTTGGTGGGAAAAAATTGTATTTATTCTAGAATATTGTTGTAATAGACCTGAATTTATTTTATGTCTTGTCTACGCTTTTCCAGTGGCAAACGTTTTAATATGTTAGAGGTGTCAGAGGTTGTGGTAAAAATATTTCAAAGTGATATGTTCAACCCTAGAATCGAACCCTTGACCTCTAGTACCGAAATAAAAGTCTAGTCCTATTCCCCAAAAGCTCTGTTACGGCAATAAATTCTGCCCCTAGGTTGATTTCTGACGGCCTTCGTGCTATCAGGCGTGCCGATAGAAGAGTCCATCACCTTCACACTCCAATCTGGACTTTATCATTTGAATAATTACTGTTTTTATTTACTTTTTCATTCATTTTGTTGTTATTTCTAGTTTATTGTTGTTATCCATCCATTAATTTCTCGTTGTCATTGATTTATTATTGTATTATAGTTATTATTGTTGTTGTAGTTATGATTCATCAGATCACTGTTTTTGTCTTTACTTTGTTACCGAATGTGTATTATTAATGACATTGAAATTATTACTGCACTTCTTTGTAACATTGTTATCGCACTTGTTGTAGTTTTTTCTAGTTCAAAATGTATGTTTCTTGTTCAGAGCCGTCTACTCTTTGAACCTCTATAAAGTTTTTTTTTGTTTTTTTTTTTTACTGAGGAATAAATCTAATGAATACTAATTAAAGACACTCAATGCATATTATACTGACGTGAGACTTGCTTATAAACTGATATTTTGATTGTAATTATAAGAAAACCATGTGTTAGTCGAAATGCAATATAAAAGCGACTCTGTTCTTGTTTACAGTTTAATTTCACACCTCACAGGAGGCTGAATTTGCAATTGCAGCCAGGCCTATTTTGTTTGAAACCACATTTAGATAAAGCTATAAAGTTGAGGAAAAAACCTACTCAAATGTTCACATAAATAAAACTTTTATATATATATATATATATATATATATATATATATATATATATATAACTATCATATTAATCATTTAGCAAGTCCTTTACACAATTATGGGCCGAATGAAAGGGAGTCGGACGATGTACTAGTAATAAAATAACGACACACTAATTTTCGAACTCCTTTCAAATTCAGGACAAAACCAGAAAACCTAAATCTGGCATTCCGAATAAAAACCAGATTTTGAAATGTTGTATCAGTATCTCATTCTAAATCAATATTATGTACATAGATATCCTGAAATGTTTGTAGTAAGTAAGAATACTCTTGCACTGTACCTTTCATGACCATTTATGACAACCTATTCGTTAAATAAACTTTAAACTATTCCTCCTTTTATCAGATTAATAAGACACACTTTTGTTGAATAAACTTGTAACTCTTCTTGCTTTTACTATATTGATTTAAATGAAAAATAACTTCACGGGAGAAAGCTTTATTGATATTAATTTCGTATTAGTATAGTTACCGAGTATAAGATAACCTTACAGTAATAATGCACTTTGGTAATGTTTACTATGAATTTTGTAAAGAAAATGTTATAACTCGTCTTACATTAGGTGCGCTTTGGGAATGATTTTACTGTTAAAAAAATCGCAAAGTACTACTCCTAAATTTTTAGATCATTTCCATTATACGGTAAGTTGTAATATGGAAACTGTTCCAGAATACATCCGGGTATGTAATTAACAAGCCGCTATTAAATCAATGAGTCTGTCAGGCGAGAAGCACTTCAAAGGGATTAAGAGGTTCTGTAAACAACTGCGATGACAAAGGCGGAGGAATATTACCACCTGCTCGCGACTGTGTTTGCAGTATAAATAGTCGTGATCCTTGTAAAGCACGAGTGAACCTAATTTAGTCAACCACTGTATTAAGGAGAAGCTACTTAGGTGGCGTATTAAGTGGGAGATGCTAAGGTGGCGTACTAAGGTGCATATTAAGATGAAACTATTAAGGTAGCGTATTGATGTGGAGCTACTGTAAGGTAGCGAATTAAGAAGTAGCTGTTGTACTTTTTACACGACCGTCGTGTATACTATGTTCACAACATTCAAGGAACAAAATCGGCGTTCAAATTTTGGCTGTAGATAACAAATCCTACAACTATTATTAACTAAAATCCCCAAGCATTTTTTAAATGTGCATTTTGACCATCATCAACTTTTAAGATAATTGTACTGTACACCAATACACGATACGTAGTTCAATGATAATCATGTCCGTACTTAATATTGTAACAGATAAAATCAAATATACGTTGGGTTCAAAGAACTCAATGCATCAATAGTCGATGTTAAAACGTAAAATTTAACCCTTTATAATTAATTGGTCCCTTGAAAATGAATTCGACGAAAACATGTAACGCAATTAAACAAGTTCAACAAACGACAAAAAGCCGGTTAATTGAAATGTCACATTCATTTGCGTTGGCCGGATTAAAGACGGTGATTGAAGTCTGGCAACACTGATTGCGAATAAAACACTGACAACTTCCATTAGCCTAGTTTCAAAATAAAAAAACCTTTTTTTTAATAAAAATGGTATATACTTGCAGTATTTACAATTTACTATTCTGTTATAACGTACTATAGTATAATATTATGGTATTATTGTTAAATAATTTAAGTAAATTAGGTTTACGTGTTTATGGCATATTTAAGTGTTTTGTAATTACCTTTAAATTACTATAGGAAATCCATGAATAAAACTCATCCAAATTCATTTAACTCATTTCTGGAAAAATGTAAATTACTAATTATTTTCTGGCAGTCTTTTTACAGAAATATAATTTTTACAAGCTACAATTTCTATGTCAACAATATACAATTAAATTGGGTGTTTTAACACAATGAAAAAAACGCCTTATACTGGTTTAATACATTTTCTTTTTTACATTTTTAAGAAGATGATGTTGGAAAGTGTAACTTAATTTAAACCGTGAAATAAGTATGTAACAATAATAACGAAACAAGTAAATATATTTTATCATTTTTTCTTTGAGAAAAAGTTGTAAACCTGGTAGACCTTTTAAACTTGGAGCGGCAAAATGTATAAAACTTAATGTATAATAAATGTATAAATATAATATAAATATAAATGTATAAAACTTAGTTTTCAAATAAAGTGGAGTCGTTGGAGTGCAATGCAGGGAATGTTTATAACAGCTTAGAAAATATTTTCCACTCTCTTAACTTTCAAATGAGTTCACTGGCTCGGATTTATAATCTTAAATAATAGTAGAGATGGATTTATATCTGCATTTGCCATGTTTTACCTTCAAATGTTTTTCAATGGAAACGAACTTAAATTATTGACGGAACGAAGGTAAGGAGTCTATGTATTAGCAGAGACAATGATTCGTTGTCCGTCAGTGTGTGGGTGTGTGTGTTCGTAATGCAATAACGTGTAAACGGCTGCACGGATAGTTTTCAGATTATACACAATCATTTTCCAGTACACTTTCTTGCTGTTGTGGTAGAATTTGATATTATATCAACAGCTGTAAAATGTAAAATTCAATAAATAACTGTTTACGCTACCAATTCAAAAATGTATCACATTCGTTTAGCTGTTTTTTAATAACTAATTCTAAAAGTTGTAAAATGTCCATAAGGTAAAGCATTGGACAAAAATTACCTTTAGTAAAGTGCGAGATGCTAATAAAATATTGTTTTGTAATGACAAAAAAAACTTACAAATTATCCTATTTATAGGTTTTATGATTAATAATTTTAGTACTATCCGTTTAACATGAGTTAATTCAATACATCAAAAGTTTTTGAAATTTGTAGATTAAAAAACTAATACCAGTTTTTATAAATAAAGATAACATTGTTCTATAATGTGAGTAAGTTAATAGTGTATCCACTAGATTGCAGCAGCCATTTATTTCGTATTTACTTCTGTCAACTGCGTTTTTTTAGCGAATTTCACCTATAGGGAAGAAGCGATTACCGTAGGTCTCACGGTAAGATTTAAGCCCGAGACCGTGAAATTTTTTTTGTTGGTCCCCAGATGACTAAAACACTATTCTTCAAATTTATACATATATATGTGTGTGTGTGTGTGTGTGTGTGTGTGTGTGTGTGTGTGTGTGTGTGTGTGTGTCCGTGAATGCGATAACTTGAGTAAAAAACGTCCGATTTCGATGAAATTTGGCTCAAATGTGTAAATTAACATTTATGACTTTAAGTTCGAAAACCAGAAAAATCGGGCCATGGGAAGGGGGGTTTATGGGGGTTTAAAATTTTCCAAAAATCAGTTTTTTGCATTTTTTACCTTAACATTTTTAAAACACTTAATTTTGGTTTAGACCATGTTGTAGAGCTTAAAAAAACAAATAATATGGTATTTTGAATTATTAAGCTAGGTGAAGTGGTTGCGGAGAAAATCCAAAAAAACCTGCTCATAAAATCTCCTATGTTAGTCTTATGGGAAAAAGGTTTTTGGCTTTTCCTAAGTTAATTTTAATGTAAACTTCACATTTGCTTTAACAAATCAACTCAGCTCCACAAAAAAATCATTTTGGTGTTTAAATTGTGATTCTACGTCCAACCGTTGCAGAGATATTCAAAGTGCTAAACACAGTCCGTTGTCCAATGTTATCCTTATGGAGAATAAATAAAATTTGATATCTCCATTATTATTGAATGTATATTGATGAAACTTGGCACGTGGGGTCACGTAGTACTGGTATATTGATATTTGCACAAACAATTGATTTTTTGTTGATTATCCCCGTAGCAGCGAACCTGCGTACTCAGAAGGAGAATAAGTAAAATGTGATGACTCCCTTAATTATGAACATAAATTAATAAAACTTGGTATGTGGCCTCACCTTGTTGAGTTATATTGATATTTGCATAAAAACTATTTTTTTTAGTTTCTTGTTGCAGCAAACCTGCTTACTCATCTCCCATGTTATTCTTATGGAGAATAAATAAAATGTTATATAGTGCTTACTTATGATTGAATATTGATTAAACTTGGTATGTGGCTTCACCTAGTTAAATTATATTTATATTTGCATAAAAACCAATTGTTTGTGTTCCTTGTTTCAGCAAACCTATGTACTCATCACCAATGCTATTCTTAAGGAGAATAATTAAAATTGTATATATCGCTTATATATGAATATATTTTTATGAAACTTGGTATGCGGCTTTATATGGTATTAAGACATATATTATGAATTGGAAATTCGCTGAGTACGCAGGTTTGCTGCGACAGGGGTATTTTAGTTTATGATATTTAAATACTTCCGGTATAGCAAACCTGCGCACTCAGCTAATTTACAGTACAAAAGTAGAGGCATACGTCACTGCATAGGCAACTTACTGCGTTATCTTTTGTTGAATAATTTGCAACTCTAATCAACTTAATTACCATTTTTTCGTCCTTCACCAGAGATACTGGATTAACTGCGTCAATTTTTTAATACTACAAGCGACTTATTAATGATACTGTACATACATCACACATTAAACATAAATATATACCTATACATGAGTAGGCAGGTGTATTGGTGGAGGATTGTAAGGCCTAACTTTCGAAACTGTCTTCCATGTATTCCTTTAGTGAGTAGTAGGCTGATTGAGTGAGCGGTTCCTTCATGACCCTTACAAACTGCTTCTCTTCCATATTCCTTTTGCAGTCAGGCAATTTGTTGAAGATTCTCCATGCCATTACTGGAAAACCGTGCTGCGTCCCCATAAGGCGATACCTGGGTATATCAACTTTGCTCCTCCTACGAGTGTTATGATAGCGAACATCCCCCTCTGGTTGCCAGTACCCTCAAGTTCTTTTTCACATGTACAAGTGAGAATAAGATATACTGACTATGGACGGTGAGCACTCTTAACCTTCTAAAAATTGGCATACAATGTTCAAACTTGGCACTAGATATTATGACTCGCAATGCAGCTTTCTGCACCTTTAGTACTGCATCACAGCTTGGAGCATGACCCCATAGCAGTGTGCCTTTGTTCAAATGCCTGTGGAACAAGCAATAGTCAATGTTCATAAGGTAAGGTTAACTGAGCCCGTGCTTCAACCTGCGCAGCAGAAACACCACCCTAGATAACTTTTTGCAACTTTTTTGAATGTGATAATGCCAATTCAGCCTCTTATCAATAGTGAACCCGATAGTTTTACTTGGCAGGTGGGGGTGAGAGCCTGAGAACGACCCAGAGTGCATATCATAGTTTCGGTCTTCTCTACGTTAAGCTGGAGCTTATTAATATTAAACCATTGCTCGGCAGAAGCAAGGTCTTCCAGAGCCGCCTCCTCGATTTCCTTCACAGAGGACCCGCCTAACATCAGGGTGGTATCGTCTGCGTACAACAATGCTTCATCGCAGCTTCTAAAGCCATTTACCAGCATTACAAACAACAACGGGCCAACCCCCGTTGGCATAACCGGCATAACCCCTTGGCCTCCGTGCATAACCGGCAACTCACTGGACATGGCGCCGCCCACTACCACCACCTCCTTTCTCTCATCCAAATACGAGCTCAGTGTAGACATAGCTGTGCCTCTCACTCTATAGGATTTCAGTTTTTTCAAGAAGAATATCATGGGGGACAACGTCAAATTCTTTACTTAAACCCAGCAATGTGGTAGCCAGGGATTCATCCTGTTCAAAAGCACTAATTATTCTCTCCACCAATCGCATCACTGCGGTTGTGGTCAAACGTCCCCTTCTAAAACCATGTTGGGCGTCAGATATCAGATTGCTGTGATTCTAGGGGACAACCAGCTGATCATGCATGATCTTCTCAATAACCATAGATA
Source organism: Allygus modestus (assembly GCA_963675035.1). Taxonomy (NCBI): domain Eukaryota; kingdom Metazoa; phylum Arthropoda; class Insecta; order Hemiptera; family Cicadellidae; genus Allygus; species Allygus modestus. Next base: position 134,638,188 of record OY776114.1, read on the forward strand.
TCACAGGGACAATTGCAATAGGGCGATAACTACTTATCAAGGTACGATCACCCTTCTTATAAACAGGTATGACTCTAGCAACCTTTAATCTTTCCGGAAAAACACCCCGGTCAAGGCACGTGTTGATGTTAAAAGTCAATAGGCCAGCAATGTTATTTATTACACTCGTTAGAAGCTGCGTACTCATAGCATAAATATCCTTGCTTGCCGAGGAGCGGAAATTGTCTACTATGGAAACAACCTCATCAGGTGTAACTTGTCTCCAAGTACATAAATCACGTTCAACCGTGACTGTCACTCCATCCTTGCATCCTTGGCACACGCGCCAACAGGAGGGATGTTGTTAACAATATTGTTAACTGCCCCCACAAAGAAACCGTTTATCTCATCCGGACTACCTGTGCAAGAAAAATGTACAGGCCTTTTTCGTTGACCATTAGCTATAATCCACGCAGCCTTACAAGGGTTGGGCGCCTCCCTAATAAACTTTTCAATTGCTGCTTTTTTCGCTTCTGAAACCATACGCCTGTACATTCTTTTATCTATTATTTACTCACTATAATTGTGGTTCCTGGCTTCCACAGAGTGTGCATTCTTATATCTGTAGTGAAATGAAAGACGCAAATCTCATAACAAATGTGCTCCTTTATTCCTAACCCAGGAAACTTCTCCTAACAAAAACAAACAAAATAATTATTTTTAGGTTACCTAGCAACCACTATGAAACAACTGTTTTTAAATTATTTTCAAACTCTGGACGCCGCATCAGCCCCCCGCGGAGACCGGAGGTCTGGGAGACGGAAACGCACTTGCCGAAAGGCACGGGAGGTCCTGGCAGGGCTCGAGACGGCGGTGCAGTTTGAGGAGGCTCGAAAGGTGTCCATGAAGGCTGGTTTCACCCGATCTAGGCTGACCCGTTTCTCCAATCCATTGACTAAGATCGTGATGGTCTTCTCGTCTCGGCGAACGACGGTATGCGGGCCCGTATATGGTGACTCGAGGGAACGTCTTATCCTGTCTTCCCGTAGGAAAACATGTCCGCATGACGGGAGCTCTTGGAAGACAAACGGGTTCTGTGTGTTATGCCGTGACGCCGGAACGAGGCGGAGCTGTGACATTTGCTGTCGCAGGCGGGCGACGAAGTTGCTAACATCGCCGGTCGACCGTGGTACGGGCAACGGTGCGATAAACTCCGCTGGCAAGCGTAAGGGTTCCCCGTAGACAAGCTCGGCTGGGGAGGTTCGGAGGTCCTCTTTGACAACACTGCGCAAACCAAGCAAAACGAGTGGTAAGGCGTCCACCCACGTTAGGTGGGCGTGGCAACGGAGAGCCGCCTCCAGCTGACGGTGAAAACATTCGACCATCCCGTTTGAGCACAGGTGATAACCACAGGTGCGACACCTGGTGATGCCGAAAGTCTTGCCTAGGGCCCGGAAAAGCTGGGATTCAAACTGTTAGCCCTGGTCAGTGGTGATGCAGACGGGGGCCCCGAATCGTGAAATCCAGCAGCGTAGAAATGCGTCGGCGACTTCATCGGCGGTTTTCGTAAATAATGGCCAAACTTCGGGCCACCTGGTAAATCTGTCGACAGCAGTGAGGCAGTATCGGTACCCCTTAGCATGGCTAAACGGGCCAATGATATCGCGATGTATGTGTTGAAAACGGGAAGATGGCGTTACGAAGGTGCCGGTAGGGGTGTGGACGTGACGGGAAACCTTGTTTCGTTGACAGTTCAGGCAGCTTCGTGTCCAGGCCCGGCAATCTTGCTGAACACGAGGCCAGACAAAACGTTGTGACACAAGTTTGGCAGTAGTGCGGGTGCCTGGGTGGCTAAGGTTGTGGCAAGCGCCGAAAACTTGACGACGCATGGAGGCAGGCACATAAGGGCGTGGTTGGGCTGTACTGGTGTCACAATATAGGAACACATCGGAACCAGGAATACGAATAGTCTCCAGGTGCAGGGCCGACTCACGGTTTAGTAGGTCGCGAAGTTCAGCATCATTTTCTTGAGCGGTTGCGAGGGCGAATAAATCGACAGAGTAACTATCCGGGTCGGCTGCAGTGACGGAGTCTACGCGGCTCATCGTGTCGGCCACTATGTTGCCGGAGCCACTGATATGACGAATGTCTGTGGTGAATTGCGCGATGAAGGAAAGCTGATTTAATTGTACTGGGGGTAGCTTCTCACGAGTTTGTTGGAAGGCAAATGTGAGGGGTTTGTGATCAGTGAAAATGATGCAGTGCTGCGTCTCGAGTATGTGCCGATAATGTTGAACGGCGAGATAAACAGCGTGCAATTCCCTGTAGTAGGCTGGCCAGCGCAGTTCTCTGGGCGTAAGTTTCCGGTAAAACAAAGCCAGGGGTTGCCAAGCGTTGTCGACGAACTGTTGAAGGCACGCACCTACTGAGTGGGCACTCGCATCAGTGAAGAGGCCGAGAGTCGCAGACGGCTCCGGGTGAGCTAACAAAACGGCATTGGCGAGGCTGTCTTTGCAGGCTTGGAACGCGAGCTCCAATTCGGATGTCCAGGGGAAAGGTTGATTTCCTCGCAGACCAGATCGTGCCGTGTTGAGGAGTGCTTGGTATTCTGCGGCATGAGGTACGAAACGACGATAAAAGTTAATCATGCCGAGGACACGGGAGACGCCCTTCACAGTGGATGGTTTGGGGTATGCACGGAGGTCAGAGACGCGATCTGGAAGAGGCCGTGTGCCCTGAGCGGATACCTCATAGCCGAGAAAAGAGACCTTGTCCACACCGAAGATGCTTTTTTTGACATTGAGCAGAATGCCATACTGGTCAAGTCGTTCGAACAGGGAGCGTAGGTGGCGGCAATGGTCCTCTGGAGATTTCGAAAACACTAAGATATCGTCAATGTACGCGAAACAGAAATCGAGGCCAGTCAAAATTTCGTCTATGAAGCGCTGAAAGGTCTGTCCAGCGTTGCGGAGGCCAAAGGTCATGAAGGGGAATTCGAAAAGACCGAAAGGAGTAGTAATGGCCGTTTTCGAAATGTCTGCTGGATTGACTGGGATTTGATTGTACGCCTTAACAAGGTCGATGGTGGAGAAGATGGTCGAGCCGCGAAGATTGTTCCCGAAGTCGTGAATATGACGCACCGGGTATTTGTCGGGAATAGTCCTCGCATTGAGCGCCCTGTAGTCGCCGCAGGGACGCCAGCTGTCAGGCTTCTTGGGTACCATATGGAGAGGCGATGACCAAGGCCCATCAGAGCGGCGTGCAATGCCCTCTCGCATCATGGTTTCGAACGCTGCTGTGGCGATGCGGAGACGGTCTGGGGCTAAACGACGAGGGCGACTCGAGACAGGAGGTCCTGGGGTAGTACGGATATAATGGACAGTGCGATGTTTGACCTGATGCTCCATCCCTCTAGGTCGAGTGAGGTGGGGAAATTCAGCTAAGATGCCGGTGAAGACGGAAGACACAGCCGGTCGGATGAGTTTCACGCTGGGCTGGTTAGTAGTGCAGCGCGTGCAGTGGGTGGAGATACCGGTCGTGGAGTCAAGTAGGCGATTGTGAGCGCAGTCCACCAACAGTTCATAGTGGGCCAAGAAGTCTGAACCTATGATTGGGACGGATACATCAGCGATAGTGAAAGACCAGGTGTGTTTGCGGGCGAGACCGAGGTCTATGGTTAACAGCACCGTGCCATAGGTTTTTATTTTGGAGTTGTTGGCTGCCTGCAGATCGTAATGGGCGTCAAGATGATGTCCTGGAAGGAGTCTGCAAGGATAGCAGCTCAAGTCAGAGCCGGTGTCTGCAAGGAGGTGTATCCTACTGACCCTGTCGAGTAGGAAGACGCGGCTATGAATCGTAGTTTGGCACCCGACCGCCGCTAATGTCGGTTGCCGTTGGAGTTTGACGAAAAGGTGCAGGGAGCCGAGCACTTCCTGGCCTGACGACCGAACTTTCGGTGATACCAGCACACACCGGAGTAGTCGGACGTCGTAGAGTCAGCAGATGAGCGTCTCCGAGTAGGTGGCGTCTGACTGCGGTGTTGGGAGCGACGGGACAGAGTTTGAAGCGTGGACTGAATGGAGTCAAACTGTCGAGCAAGGTCATCTATACGTGATGATGTCGAGTCAGTAGAGGAGTCGGTGGCAACGGTCGCTGATGTAGAAGCAGTAGCGGGAACAATTACCCGATTGACGGCAGGATTGTGTGATGCGACGGAAGCGAATTGAGCCGGCACGGCTGGCGTCACTTCTAAAATGTTGTCAGCGATGGAGCCAAGTCGGTCCATGGTGATGGTGGGATCAATCATATGTGGTTGGATGATTGCCTGGACATGTGAGGGTAAACGCTGTGTCCAAAGCGTACGCAAAATGAAGTCAGGCACAGCGCCGGATAAAGAGCGGAGATGGCGGAGGAACTGTGACGGTGTGCGATCTCCAAGTTCCTCACCGGTTAATAGTTGACGGACACGCTGCTGCTCGGATACGCTGACGCGTCTGATGAGTTCATCCTTAAGAGTCGTGTACGGTGCGTCTGCGGGTGGTGTCCGAATGATGTCCGCGATCTCCTGTGCCCCTTGCGCGTCAAGCTGACCGATGATGTAGGTGAATTTGGAGACTTCGTCGACTACATTGTGAAACCGGAACAGTGCCTCTACCTGAGCAAACCACAGCCGTGGGTCGTTGCTAAAAAACGGGGGCAACTTTATGGTAGCACGATTTTGTGGATGTAGCTGAACCATATTTTGCTGCAGATGGGTGATGGCGGCTTGTTGTTGTTGTGTGATAGCGAACAAGCCTTGCAAAGCTTCGTGAAGGTGAGCGATGTTGCCGGCGTCGTCCTGTGGCTGTTGAATCGGTGGCTGTTGATGGTCATTATTTGGCTTTGGCTGCTGTTGTGGTTGTTGTTCCTCGGCCGCTTGTCAATGTCCCTCGCGAGTAAGAACCATCGTTTAATCACGTCGGGGTCACCAAATGTAGTGAAATGAAAGACGCAAATCTCATAACAAATGTGCTCCTTTATTCCTAACCCAGGAAACTTCTCCTAACAAAAACAAACAAAATAATTATTTTTAGGTTACCTAGCAACCACTATGAAACAACTGTTTTTAAATTATTTTCAAACTCTGGACGCCGCATATCTATCGTTTAATGCAATTGCGAGTACTCTAAATTGTTTGAGCCGAGGACTATACCAGTCTTTAACCACAGGACTGTCAGAGCGAGCCTTAGACTTAGGCATCTTGGTACTATTTACATTCCTTGGCTTTTTCTTAGTTTTCAAGGGAAAACAATGCTTAAACTCATTGAGCAACATGTCAAAAAATGGTCAAACATATTGAGTATATTTACACCACAGAAACGTATGTTTCAAGGAATATTCTTAAGAGCATTCTGAAAACGAGATATTGAGCTATTATTGACAGTCCGGTAGGTAAATACATAATTCTTATGCCAAGTAAGAGGTGTATCTATTACGGAAGAGATGCAAACTCTCACTGTAACAGCCTGGTGGTCCGCCACCACAGGATCCTCCATGAACGTCTGGCAGTCCTCTGGATCGAAGTTTATCGCAGCACTATCAAGGCAGGGTTCTCCTCTTGTGGGCTGGAAGTTGGTTAGGTAGAACCCATGAGATTTGAGCAGGTTGATGAGACTGAGAGCTTCAGGTGTACCAAAGCTTAGGTGTACATTTAGGTCGCAACCAAAGATGACTCTCAAATTATTACGTCTACTAATAAAATCCTGACACTCATCTAAAAGTTTCAAAAGACTGTCCGTAATAGCAGCAGGGGAGTGATATACAGTAAGAATCAAAGTGGACCTATCACAAAGTTCAATACTGGACACATCAACAATTTGTTACACACACAAATTTTCTAATTCTAGCTTTTTACACTTAAAGATACTATTTACATATATTGCGATAACCCCATTTTTCTTCTGAGTTCTACCAAAAGCAGTAACTATGGTTTTGTTCCCCAATGCGATGCAAGATTGCGTTTCAAAGATATGCAACCAATATTCACTAACACAGAGTATGTCAGGGTTTATAAATTCATCAAAAAGTACTAATAAATCCCATTTTGTCCAAATACATTTTGTACATAACAAAGGACACACTAATATTGTCACTAGGGGGCCGCGACGGTGGAAGGCCTAGGCCTAACTCTGTGCTCCCAACTTGGATGTTTGACCTCAAAAACGTTTCTCCCCGGAAGGAGCAAGCTGTTGTTCAGTCAGTTTCAATCCTGGGAAAAGAAACTTGCTCACCAAAATTCCCTTAAGCCAGGCCTCAGAACTCAAAATCCTATCTTTACACTCCAATGGAACCCTAACTTTAAAGGACTTGTATCCTGGAATCATGGTACGTAACTCCTCTCCTATTGCCGTTATATTACCACAAACACTCTTCACGTGGTCTACAATATTGTCCGACGTGACACTAGTCGCCAATCGCGAGACAAAAATCCAAGAAAATATTTCCACAGCAGTGACGCTAGTTATTGCACCACTAGAGTTCCGAGATCCAACTACTACTTGGTGGTTTTGCGATCGATCCGGGTTAGTAATTTTCTTTCCCGAAAAAAGAATTTACATTATCTCGCCTTTTTGTAACCCAGTATTCCACGATTCTATTCTACCGTCATTCTTAGAAGTCAAATTTAACGTTAAATCACAATTGTCCGTCTCTTTATCACGTATTGCAGCAAAATCACTCGCACAGCCATTTTCTTTTTGTGCTTTTAAAGTGGACTAGTCCACCATCGAGTCCTTCACTGCCTCCGCAATACCATTTCCAACCTCATTCAGTGTTTTTCCAACCCGTCTTTGAATTTAATTTGATACTGCAGGAGCAGGCTTGAGGGTCCCGCATGTAGCCACTCCCGTTTTCCTCGGATTTCTATTCACTCTATGTGTCTTATTCTCTTTAAAGCCAGCTTCACCGACAGAAACAGTGACGTCACCAGTGCCCTCAGGATCTTGGAGTTTTGATGATGTAGTGACGTCATATTTCATATGGATGTCATTATTTATTTTTTCTGAAGCAATGATTCTACGTTCTAACATAAGAAAATTAGTGTTCAGTACATTAATTTCAACAATAATTATGCTGAGTGAAGGTTTATCACTTACGTCCAGCGATCTTCTAATCCTTATTAGATCACGTCGTGTTTCGATCAAGTCCTTTACCTCACCTTTGCACGCCTCACAGTACCAAATCAAATAAAATAAAATCAAAATCATTTTATTGCCATTAGACTATATACATAACATAGACAACAAGTCACAATTTGTTACATTGTGTAACAGCTTAAAATAATATCAATAACCATTCAGAAATAATAACTAAAAACATTTGAAATTAAATTACAAAATTGTCATTGAAAAAATCATGGACACTGTAATATTCCTTATTTATGATAAAACTCTTTGTCTGACGTCTAAATTTAGTAACATCTGATTCACATCAACGCCAAACCACAAGATATATCTTAGTTCTGGTTCAACATTCTTACTCGTTTTAAAATCAGCGTTACTCTTATATGGTACATGACAGTACTTAAAACAAAATACAAAAAATTATTTTCTTGAATATGTTTATGTGCCCAAAATCCAAAAATTCAAATATTAACGTATGTCATCTTAAAGGTCTTGAAAATCCTAGCAACTTCCTAATTTACACAAAAACTTTCTAACTTAACGGAGCAAAACCTAACCTAACAACGAGGTATGACTGACGATGTTTCATATTTCTATGCACAAACCTAACTTAAGGGAGCATGACCTAACCTAATGACGAGATACGACTGAGCCGCCACCGCCGCCGCTGGAGTTAACCTATGCTCAAACCTAACCTAACCATGCACAACGTCGTCTGTATCGACGAGATATGGCTGACAACGTCTCCTATGTCTATGTACAAACCTAACTCAACAGCGACCGTGCGCAACCAGGATGTTCTAGAACATTCTAATAGCTTCTAGAACTGTCTGAACAATTGATCTTGAGGGAAAACCCAAGGTAATTAACACGATACAAAATTCTCGCGGTTAATTTTAGACGGATGACGGATTTTCCATGGACTTTCCGGGCTGTCCACGACTTTGAGAGAAACCCAAAGGTGATCCATGCCACACACCGAAAAACGGGAACACTGGGTGGTGTTCTACAGCTCAAGAGGACCGTACCGATTACTTTGGCAGTTACGGTAGATCACCATACCAGACAGACTATCAAAAGTTCCTGAGGCGCAACTCGTGCAGCCACTACGTCTACAATATATATCGGCTGCAAGTCTTCGATGCTTCTATTTGCGGTCACTATTTTCTCACTCACCTTTACTGCCGAGCGGCTCTTGGCATGTCACTCAGCGACTACTTGCAGCTCTACGATTCGGCCACTCCTTCAGTCAACGATGCTTTGGTCTGCAGTCTGTTTGACTCAATATTATCATTCTGTTTAAATCTTGAATACCTCCGGTATTGTTTTGCAATGCCGACATAAAGGGCAACGATTTTTTTATATTTATCAACAACGTATCACAACACGTGTATGCAGTTTACTTCAAACGCTGTTAGTGCCAGTCACCATAACACCGTACACCATAATGCACATTGTAACTTCATCCATCTCCTCTTCGTCATCCCGCTCCCCAGGCCTCTTCTTCTCCCATGGGCATTGCCGGGATGTCCTTATGCCCCCACGGCAAGGTGTTCATGCCGTCAGTGAGGATGTATCACTTATCATCTGCAGTGGTCAAGGACAGCTTACACACGTGAACCGTGTAAACGCGTTGCAGGTGAGACAGACTGGAAACAGGTGTTGATGGTGTACTTCAACACCCCGCCGAACAGGTAGTCTCTGTAGTCGTCGGTGGTGAGGATGTTCTTAAAAACCCCCCTTGGCCTTCTTGGTGGTCTTGAAGTGGTCTTCCTCATTGCCATCCACTATGTCCATGAAGTAGAGTTTGGAGCGGAGACAGAGGTATTCAAGAAGCGATTGGCCGTTGGCTTCGTCCTTGAATTTTACAATGACCTTGGCGTTGACGGGGTTGTAGCAGGGGTGGTCCTTGGGGTATTTGCTGGTGTAAAAATCGTCCAGGTGCTCCAACATCTCCCTGTAGATATCCTCGGACGTGATGTCAAACGAAAAGCTGTCTGTATCCATGTAGTCGACCTTAAGGCGGTCGCCATAGCGGTTCTTCCTTTTCCGCAGAAAGTCGTACATGAGCCACTTTCTCAGCTCGAGAACGCACATGCCGACGTACACTGGCGTCTCCAGAACGATGTTCACCTTGGCGAGATAAATGAGGGCTACGTCTTCCGAGCAGTACGTACAGTCCAAGAAGTTGGACTTGGATACGTATTTCGTGAACCTCTCCGGGGTGCACACGAGCTTGACATTGATGTGCTTGCGAACGTTCTCAATCGCATTATTCATCAGTTTGAAGTAGTCTTGTACATATTTGGTCTTGGCCTTCTTCCTTAGCTCGGTGTTCATGTGGATGTACGGCTCGAGCCATCGAGACTGGCGAAACGAGACCGCTTGATGCACGGTCACAAGCTCCAGCTCATTTTCCACGTCTATTGGAGGATCCTGTAAAATGACAGATGTAATGATGTTTGTCATCCAGGGTGGTAAGTAGTTTGGGAGACTTCCCAGTCGGCGGACGCTTCGTCTTGCAGCAGTAGGGAAGATCCTTGTATAGATCTTGAAGGTGGTCGGGGTTGTGGAGGGCCACCTCGAGGATGTAGCCCCGTTAGGCTTTTGTGTCCAGTGTTGCAATGTCCAAGGAATCGATCTCCTCACGGCTTAGCCCCTATAATTCTCTGGTGAGCAGACACTGGGACATGGCCCAACCGTAGAGGTTGTTCAAATCCAGGTACATGAGGTGGTTTTGGGGCAACGGTCTTCCGGGCGACACTGGTCGTGGTTGGCCTTGGCGTAGTGGGTGATTGCGTAGGAGATACCTCCTCGGATGCCTTGCTCCATGAAGAGGTACATGTCAAAGTCCTGCAGCGTGTCCAGCTCCAAATCGCAGGTCTTGAGCATGACGCCTATGGCGGATGAGGGGAGGGTGTAGTAATGGACCGGATCCAGCCCATACTCGGCCAATACGTATCCCTGAACTGCTCGAATACGTCCGTCAACAGCGCAATGACGCAGCGCAGGTACGTTTCAGCACAGTCCTTCAGGTTGCGACAGTTGAAGGCTTGCCACACGTTGAGGGCTTGCTTGTACTCAGCGTCCTTAATGTCCTCCCGTGCGAGACTGTTTTTGAATGCCTCCTTGGATGGTAACTCCCCGGTGGTGTACAACGTATTGTATGACGTCACAAAGTCGTAGGGGAACACGCCTTTACAGCGCACAAGGTCGAAGAGCTAGTCTTTGGGGAAACGCTTTCTGGTCTCTCGTATCTTGTCGGTGGGAAGGCCCACTGCAAGACTGACCAGGCTCAATGATAGGAACCTGTAGCTCTCTAAGAACCTAACTGTGAATCAGGTCCGTCGCACCCGCGGATTGTCCCCAGGCTGACCGAACTGGAATCGCTTTGTGAAGGCAATATTCCGCTCTTGTGAGCCAACACCTCCACATCAGCAGTGTCCAGCGCTAACACTCGCACTCTGAAGTGAGCTTCATAGTTGGACAGGTTGTGGAAGAAGTAATTTATTACGCGCTGCACCCTGTACCACAGGTTGCACGACTGGTGCACCGCTCTGCGGAACTCGTACGGTGGGGCGTGGTTGTGATCTCGCACCTTGGGATCCTCCTCAGTGAACTCCTTATTGCAGAGGTAGCAATAGTTTATTGCAAAGTAGTCGTTCATCTGCTCTCGAATCAAAAAAGCCTGCAGAACTTTCACGCTGAACAGGATCTCCCACATCATCGCCACGTCCATTATCAGCCTTTCCATAAACCCCTTGGATGTATCGTCTTCAAAGTAGACTCGAAGTTCAAACTCCTCTTGTGCCAGCGAGTCGGGGTTCTGATAGGCGAAGTCGTATGGGACTTGTATATTGATGGGCCTGACGCCTGTCGGCAATTCTGCCGCATCCCTATCCTCAACCGGCTGAAGAGCGCACTCAAAGTCCGTGTAGATGCAGAACCGCTCTTGTCGAGAGAACTAGGGATGAGAGAACTGGATCTTCTTCTTCTTGGGTATGTCCCTTGGGCTTTGGGATGATCCTTAGCGTAGCATGAGCGTCTGTGCTCCTCCAAATACTAAGTGCCCATCAGGCTGAGCTTGTTGGGATGGTTGTCGAAGTAGGTGAAGCATCGCTTAAAGAGGTAGATCCTGCGCCCGAAATCAGTGAACTGGGGACAAACCAGCCGGCTCAGGTCCCTGATATATATGTAGTGGCTGCCACCTTTCGTTGTCACGCACAACAGGTCACTGTGGTCTTAACGCTCTCGCCTGCAGATCTTCAACTGATACACCTTGTCCTTGAACTCTGGCGTTCCATTGAGATGTCTGCCCACCATCGCGCGCTCGATCCCTTACACATTCATGCTGATGGCGTTCTTGCGCTCAAAGGTCTTTATGTCCTTCAGAGCCATGGAGAAGCGCAGGCCGGCCCGGTCGTACGGGTTGATGATGTCCAAGGTGTACTGTGCAGTTCTCTTCGGGTCCTGGGGGCGAACTTGGCTAGGATGGGGTCCATGAAGCAAATGTCGACAGCGTTATGGACATTGACAACAACGTGGGTATCAGCGATGGCCTCCCATCGGAATATTCCGGTGTATATCTCGTTCACACGGATCTCCATATTGCGTATGTGCAGGTACGTCCAGCCACTGCCAACGAACTTGCACTGCTCCTTCTGGTTGATGAGCTTGCTAAATGATGTCGACAAGAAATCATTAAAGTCAGATGCCTCGGTCAACGGGACGTTAACGTTTTGAAATTGCGTACGTAGGTGGTCCCGTGTATGTTGATAAACTCGCACTCCAGGATCATGTTCACCTTGATGCTGAGATTCCTATTCCTACCATCGGTCAACAGATCGAAAACCTCCTGGAACAAGAAGACCATCACTTCCTCGACGTTCAACAAGATGTCCATTGGTCGGGATAGCCGGTAGGCGAGAAGGCGTGTTCGTAAGACTCGCTGTACGAGCTGAAGCGTGGGCAGAGGCGCGCCAGCACCCACGATCTCGTCTTCGCTGGGTTGAGGCTCAGTGCTGGGTCCTGGGCGAGGCTGCAGCTCAGTGCTGGGTTTCGGGCGAGGCTCGGTGCTGGGTCCGGGTTTAGGCTCCTCTTCCATCGGCATTCGGTTCCAGATTAGATCTCTCATAACGCTGCAGTTGAATTGCTCATGTTGGTTCTTATTGAACTACCGGCTGAACCTCTGGTCACAGTACGCACAAGAGAAACTACGTTCTCCTCCGTCACCGTGAACTTGTTCGGTGTGTTGACTATATTGTCACGCCTCGTGAACGCTACACCGCACAAGTTGCACAGGAAACGATGGTTTTGGTTGTGGATAGAATCCAAATGCCGTTCGTGGTAAGATAAATACAAATAATTACCTGGAAACGTAGGCTTTAATAACTTAAAACACTAACATTGCAGAATTAGGAATGAATAATATTTCGAAAAAATATGAATTGCTTCAACTTAACAAACAGCTGTGTTTATACACATGATAAATTATCACATTCTCCTCCAACAAATGTTTTGGGCAGTACATAATCCTGGAAGCGAGCTGGCATCCGGCGATCACGTTGGGGTCGTTTTGGTCTTTGTTTTTCTTGAATAGTTGAAGGACTTGCTTCTTCTTCTTCTCGGATTTCGTTTTGCATTTCACTTTATATTTCAACAAGGTTTGCTCCTTCTTCTTGGGGTTGTTGTTGAGGTTTACTTTTATCATCTTTAGTTAGGTTAATGTTACTCCTTGGAGCTATGTGATGCAAAGACACAGTCGTTTCAGTGTTGTCTTTCCTTCGTACAAGAGCATACTCAGGATTTGGTTTGATCAATTCTGCTTCTTCCACTAAATCGTCATACTTACTTGGGCAGACATTTTACTTAACCAGAACTGTTCCTGAATTTACCAACCAAGAAGGCAGTGTCGAACCATTAAATGTTCGCCGGGGATAAGCAGATATAAATCTCTCATGAGGGGTAAAGTTTGTTGCAGTACACAAAAGAGATCGGTTAGAATTCAGAGCCTCACTTAGAACAGATTCCCAATGAGAGATCGGAATCTGCTTACCTTTAAGAGCGAGGGTAACATTCTTCCAGATGATACTATTATAACTCTCTACTTGGCCATTTCCTCTGGGATTGTATGGTGAAGAGACTAGTTGCGACTCTGTTAGAGTGAAGAAATTAATTTAATTCTTGAGACAAAATGAAGAGCTCCAGTCAGAGTGAATGAAGGCAAGAAGACCAAATATTGTGAATACCTCAGTAAGGCATTTAATCACTGTAGAGGAAGTAAGATCCGGACAGGCAAAGGCAAACGGAAAACGAGAATATTCATCGACTATAGTGAGAATATAGTGATTACGAGTGTTAGAAGGGACAGGGCCTTTGAAGTCAATATTCAGTCGCTCCATGGGAGCCATTGCTTTAATAAGATGACTTTGAATTTTAAAAAAACTGGAGCTTGATCTCTGCTCAAACAGGGCATTCAGACGTCATCCTTCTGACCTCTTCAAGAGAGTAGGGTAAGTTCTTTGTTCTTAACCAGTGAAACATTCTGGTTACCCCTGGATGGCACATCATCTCATGAAGCTGGTATAACTTATTATTATTATTGGTTGCTCCACACGCACGAGACAACATGTCTGCGTCACATTTTGAGATCCCGGGTGGTAAACAATTTAAAAGTCATAGGGGGATAACTCTAGCCTCCATCTTATTATTTTATCATTTTTTCTTGTTCGATTTTTTTTATTAAAAATAAATGTTAGTGTCTGTTGATCTGTTACGAGTTTGAATGATTTTCCCAATAGGAACACTCTCCACTTACGAAGCGCTTCCCTAATATCAGCAGCCTGTTTTTCAACAGTGAAGTGGAATTTCTCACTATTTGTCAATGTACGGGAAAAGAAAGCGACAGGTCTATTATCTTGGCTAAGTGTGGCCGCAAGGGCAAAGTCTGAGGAGTCTGCTTCTACAACAAGAGGATAATCATGTGTTATGGTTGTGATGAGAGCATTTGCAATATCTTTTTTAATTGTTTGGAAGTTATTTAAGACTTCAGTGGGTAAGGGGAAAGTACTGCATTTCGTAAGTCTGTGAATTTTACCAGAGAAATGGGGAATCCATTTAGAGTAATAATAAAAGCAACCAAGAACACGTTTAAGTGAACCTCGGTCACTGGGAGCTGGCAAGTCAAGCATAGGTTGCATTCAATCGGGATCAGGCTTGATTGTTCTAAAACTTATTTGGTGGCCAAGAATTTTCACAGAATCTTTGGAAAACATACATTTTGACTCTTTAATGAACAAACCATATTTCTTGGCACATACCATAAACTTGTTGAGATTCGTGACATGGTCAGCTTGAGTTTCTCCACAGATTGTTATGTCATCTAGATAGGCGAATGTTGCGCGTAAGTGTTCATCAGGAATTATTTTGTCAATTAATCGTTGAAAACAAGCGACACCATTGGTCACACCGAAGGTTATTCTGGTAAACTCATAGAGCTTTGCACAAGCTTAAAAATCAGTAAACATTCTTTCCTCCTGTGAAATCGTAATCTGATGATAGGCGGACTTTAGGTCGATAGTAGAAAATACCTTATAACCAGAAATTGTTTGAACCAAAGTAACAATATTAGGTAGAGGGTAGGCATCCAACAGTGTGAATTTATTTATTGTTTGGGAGCAGTCAACCACCAGTCTCTTTTTGTGGTTTTGACTCTTAGTAACCAGTACTTGAGCACGCCAAGGCGCATTGCTCTCCTCAATATTAACATTGTCCAGTTATTAAAATTATGTTAAGATAAATACAAATAATTAAATGAAAACGTAGGCTTTTAATAACTTAAACCACTAACATTGCAGAATTAGGAATGAACAATAGTTTGTAAAAATATAAATTGCTTCAACTGAACACACAGCTGTATTTATACACATGATAAATCATCACACCGTTCTAGGTTGACTCTGCAACGGAAACGACGACTGCATTCTCGACACGCGTGGTATTTGGAGCCACGACCTTCATCTGAAGCTTGTAGCGGAGGGGTGGGTCCACCGTGGGTGTTGATCATGTGACGTTAGAGGATGTCTCTGCGGCTCATAGTGTTACCACATACGACGCACATTCGATGCTGCTGTCTCTCACCGTGGTCACTGGTAACGTGTCGTGTCAAATCTTATCTACACTTGAAGACGCGATTGCAGTCGGGGCAGCATTTAGTAGCATCCATCTGGAATAACGATGTTTGTCAGTGCTATGTGATAAACACTAACGCAGCACTGAACTAGCACGTCCGCACACTAACCTTCAAACACTCAAACTGAATGAAATAAGCTGTATCGATCGGTTATATAACGTAGCTACGTACCGTACAGAAGACTTCCCTCCAGTTGAGAGAGAGTCTTTAAGCCAGGTTGTCAACAAGTTGTTTACCCACGAAGTGACATAATCACCTCCGGGCGAGGTCCGTCACCAACAAGTTTCGACAGGATGACGTGATCGCCTCCAGGTGGGTGATTAAGGCGGTAAAAAATTCTCGGAATCGCGGCTGGATGACGTTGGGGGATTTTCCATGCCCGGTAAACAAGTTACATCGCAGTGTTCGCTAATGAGCGGCCATTATCACTAATGAGTAAACGGCCCCGAGTGGTAAGCCTTAGCGAACAGGTAAACAACGGAATGTTTCTGGGTGATGACGTCATGGGGGAGGGGTTATGATGTCGGGAGTGGGGGGGTCAATGGTCCAAGGGTTAAGGCCAGGGGGCACCACCGCCGTACGTCTTCTGCTGCCTCATTATCGGCTATAGCCCCCTACTAACAAAAAATGCACTTTCGTTAACATTGAAACAAAAAATAACCTGTACGATCAACGTCAATATTTATGATGACGATCAAAAATAAACAGTGCTATGACATTTTGGTTTGCCAAAAAGATTTAATTTTGATAAAAGTGACTTGCATAACTAAGAATAAACGCGGGATTGGAGGAAGTTCCATTTTAAAAATCGTCATTTTCTTCTGATGATCTTTTAAGAAAGGTTTTCATTGGTTTACCTCTTAATATGCACGGCAGTCAGGAAAGTATGAGTCAACACAAAACGTGAATAAGTCCATTAAGACGGTTCGCTGCAACTTGCTACTTATCTCGTCATGACCAAACTTTGCCACTTGCGGTTATTAACACTTTGAGCGAACTTTTGTGACAAATTGAGAAACTCCCATAGCTTACATTCATCTCAAGTTTCCTTATAAATTAAAGTGTGAATTTAAAATTTGTTCAAACTTCGGGATGAAGTAGGAGTGCTACTAGGTGATAAACATACAGACTGGACTTTATTATTAAGTTTTATTTGTTTAAAATAAAAAATTAAGTAGGAAACTGATTAAAATGAAATGATAATTCTGGAAAATATTGGGGGGGGAGACATGAAATAATGTCTCATGTTTCCTTTCTTTTGTGAAGTATTGTTTTGGAACCAATTATTATAAGTTAACCCCAAATCCATATTTATCATATTTTTTAGTTTAAAATTTGTAGAAATGTTTGGCAGTTATAAAAGTATCAGGTAGAAATAAATGCAATAACAAATGACCTCTACAGAAAATAATTCATACAATTTTTAATGTTTATTTTTTGCATTTCCTAGATGTAAATTCTGAATGAGTATGTATATGGAGTTATTCAAATATTATAACCTAACACTCAAACAACTTGCAAAAAATACTTTTTCTGTGTTGAACCTATGGATTACTCTCGCTTTTGACTGTGTAATCAGATAACACAAAAACATTAATTTAAATAAAATAATTTTTTTCTAAAATATGATTACCACCTACAATGGTCCTCAAAGAGGATTTAAATAGAATGCATTGATAAAAACCGGTATTATGCACCATTAGGTCCCTGATAAGGGCCCAGGGATTGCGACTAATTCGATGGCGCTACAAAACACACCCAAGATAACATTGGTAAGCGGGTAATATTGGGATTAAACTGAGAAATAAGTGCATTGGCAGCAATGTAAAGTAAAGGAATTTACTTAACATATACACTGTTTAGGTAATAAATCCTTACATTTTATATTCTAAGGTAATTAATCTTTCTAAAGAGAACCCCACGGTCATATTAACCATTACTAAGATTGTGGTATAACAATATACCCCTGATTCGTAGTTGGCGTAATTATGTTTTGTGGGTTTTGTTTTAGTGCACAAATATTCTTGCTTGCTTTCGACATATTTATCTGGTGTTGCCTATTTTCAGGCAATTCAAACTGTGACTAAGCTGAATATAGAACTATCTAATGGAATCAACTTCTTGTATTTCTTCATGGTTTCTGCATCAGCAAAAATCTTCAGCCATCTCACGTTGCATAGCTGCAGCTTGTCAGGCTGAACCGCGAAATTTAGACGAATTAATATTTCATTCATAGTATTTTAACTAATGGAACACGAATTTACTAGCAATATAATTTTAAAAGTGTGAAATTTAAATAAACATATGATTAATCAAAATAGATTTAATTCATTGAATATTTTTTATTAAGAGTGGAAAAGACTTTGATTCATTTTTTGAATCCGTTCTATAAAGGAAATAGTATATTTTTGTGAACTAAAATTGTACAAAAAGAGCTAATTTTATTCCATCTCTTCCTTTATACTGCCCAAAATAAAAATATAAAAGCTGCATTAACTTTAGTTGTTTTATTTACGTTTAAATAACTTACACAGTTTAGTACCAGGTGTACGCTCATTCCTCGCGTATAAGGATAATCGAAACACATAATCAAACTTCAATCGAGTCTCATAACAAATTCAAGATCTGATTTGAGTACTGTAATCTCTTTAGTCTGTTTCAAAATGACTGTTTTTGTCAGATCACATGTTTAATACTGATGCTTGATTGTCACTATTTGATTACTGTTTATTAGTGAATTTCCTTTGGAAAGTGAACTATTAGCATGACCCGCACGGTGAAACTTAAGCCCGGGACCACCATAGAAGTTCCTAACGTGACCCCCTGAACACGTTTTGGGGGGTCGTTCAAAATTATATATATATATATATATATATATATATATATATATATATGTGTGTGTATGCACTCTAGCGGTTGCATTTTTTGCCCGATTTACTTCAAATTTGGTAGGGACGTTCCTTTCCTGAAATCAGTTGGACAAGTTCGTTGGGCAAAAGAATCGTAAAAGTCCAAACCCATTTTTTGGGGATTAATCTTTCAAATTTCGAGTTTTTGGGCCCAAAAAGGGTCTAAAAAGCCCCAAATGTAAAATTAATGCATGTAAAAAGATGGAAATTAGTGAGACGAAAGTTTTAAGCCCTCTCTCGTCATTCTAGCATAAATCTTTACCGAGTTATTAAAGAAAGTGTTTCGACTAAACACAGTACGTTGTCTTATGGGGGTTTTACACTAGAAAAGCCTGCTACTCCTTTGTTAGAGTACTTTTATCATCCCCAGCAACCTCACGCCTACTTTCAAGCCTGACTGGACCTTCTCCTTACATTATAATGCGCAAAATTGTATTCCCAGCGTTGCAGGTAAATGAAACCAGGAGCATCAGAACAGCCAAAAAATCAATGTTTTCAGATTTCAATAAAAATTGGAATACTAGTATGTTTTTACACTAATTTTAAGATTTAAAAGTTTTTATGTGGAAATTCACTTCCCTCACGTCAGCGTGCTGCGTGCGAACTCGTTTTCACATTTTTCCAGTTTACTGTGTTTGAATATGAGTTGTGATGGTGTGATAGGATTTTACAATAAGGTTCATTTTCTAGTTATTGTGTCTTATATCTTACAAGTAACATCATCAGAATACATTCCGGTATCATTTAACTGTCTCCAGAATCCGGGTTTTACGTTTATATAGCTATGGTAATAGTCACTTCTCCTCGAAAAACCACTTATCGCAATAGCTCTGTGGGTAACGCACTGGCGCTCAGAGCGAGAGGTCGCAGGATTGGATCCCGTCGCAGATCTAACCTTTTATCTGTAGAAAAATATCCATACATTTATCACTTTTTTTTATCAAAGGAAATGTTGTATAAATCCGTAAATCTATTTAATTTTAAAATAAATTGTAGGTTTCAGGCATGGTTTGTTCTTAGGATTGGCATGGGCGCGTTATCACGCCATGCACTCGCGTTATTATATGCACAGAGTATTTTGGACTAGGCAGTGACTTTAGCAGTGTGATAAATTTAACTCTTAAGAAAACAGCGAGTTTCCTAAATGAACTAATGTTAGGATTTCTATAGGCCTAGTCAAAATATCCTTAAGGATTAACAATAAGTCGTCAGGTCTAGTTATTTAGATGACAAAATTAGATTTCAATATGTCGTTTCAAAAGCCTAGGCTATCATGAAATTAAATGCTATAAACATGGGTTGGTCCAAGACCGTCATGAAACTTCTAAAATGGCAAGTAGCCTAAGTGTACAGCCCTACATTTTATAGCAATAGGTCCAAGTGTATGATGAAAACAGCTCACTATAATCCAATACTAGGATCAAATCATTTCAGATAACCGTAAAAAAGGCTTAGTTTGGTTAAAATAGTTTAAAGCTTTTATTTCGGTTTGCTACAACATTTCTGGTAATGTTTTTAAAGTATTTTACAACAGTTGCATTACCAGTTTAATGTCGGCTTACTCATACTGTAATCCAACCCTACGCTATGTAAAATCATTCAAGATAACCTTACGAAAAAGGCTGTTTGGATAGTAAGAAATATGCAAGATGTGATTTCAGTTAGAAAAAACATATTTTTAGTGACATAATGAAATACCCCCGCAGCAGAAAACCTGCGCACTCAGCGAATTTCCAATGCATATACATGTATACTAGGTATATGCTCCTATTCCCCCTCACCTGGGCCCACATTAATACTTCGACCAGCCTACCATATTCCAGCTTATTGTTGAATCTAGTAGGCATATATTAGGTGAAGAACCAAAATGTATTAGCCCTGAAAAAGAACTACTTACCACATAAACATTCCTCTCAGAATAGTCATTGTGTACAAATTTGTCTTTGAATTCTGTATTTTTAATTTGAAGAGGATATAAATAGGCTATAGGCAATAGGCATATATTTGAACAATTCTTTAAAGCCCACTTACTTCTGGCATTCACAATCTACCAATGCACAACTTCAGTCACTGTAACTTTTGAGAACCAGGCAATAATTATGGGTCAAATTATTGCCAGGGAAAACTAGTACAGTATCCGGTAAGACCTAGGCCAAATGTGAAAGTATTCTCGTTGGTAGAAATCTGAACAAACATTATCATATTTGTAACGTGTCGCAGATTAATTGACTACAATTAACTTACCAAACTTCACCTAGGCCCACATTAATACTTAAACTTGTCTACACATCCCAGTTCGTTGTAGAGTCTAGTAAATTAGGTGAAATAACCACAATTTATACACCCTGAAAAAGAACTACTTACAACATATAAACATACCTCTCAGAATAACCATTGTTTAAAATTTGTCTTTGAATACAGTAGAGTTAAGTTTAAGAGAATACAAAAGGGGTAACCCCAGGGCTCTGAGGGGTGGGATATTTCCGGTTAAGAGCCCTGGGGTTATCATAGTAGGCTATGGGCACAAAATTTGAATAAGTCTTTAAAGCCCTCTTACATCGAACCTACTAAGGCATAACTGTAGTCAATGTTACTTTCAATAATCTGCCATTGCCTTCCTTATTACCAAACATTAATGTAATGCAAAAATCGCAAATTAATATAGCTATGAAACTATGTTAGGATAACACTAACCTGTGACTGTTTTATTACTTTATACGATATATGATATTATAATTTTCTTATTACTTATGAGTTTATTTTACTAACTCTTGACTAATTATTTGCTCGGATGTGATCGGGAAATGTGGATATAAAAGTGACGTTATCTGGTCGGTGACAATGGCTACCATGTGCTGAGCCTAGCTTGTCTTCACAATAATGAGTATAGCTACCTACAAAATTCACTAGGCTATTTAAATATAGCTCACAAATGCTCTTACTTGACTTATCAATAAATATATTTCTACCTATGGTCTTCTTTGGTTTATTGTAGTGAGTAGAATGTGTTCTATAATTAATCTGGATATCAACAGAAGGTAGGTGTACAATTTTCTAAAATGTCTTTTAACTATTTAAATGAAATACAAGTTACAGAGGAACAATATAATATTTATTTATCTAATATTAACAATTGTGTTTTAAAAGTTATCAATCAAAGGGGATTTACAAATAATCTACAATTCTGGGGAAAGTTACAGTGAGTGGCCTAGGCTAGAAGATGGATGGCAATAATACATGTAGGCTTAAGACTAAAATGTTCATATTTTGATTCTAAATGGGGTTCTTTTATAAATGAGGGCTCTTTTTCTCAGGGGGGAAGTATCGTGCTGACTTGAATAACGTTGAAATTATAGGTGAAAGAATATTTAGTCCAATTAGGCTTATGTTGTTTACAAATTGCAACAATGATAAATTTTGGTGTTGTCCAAAAGGAAAGTCCAATAGTTTTCACTGAATTTACTGATGATTAAAATACTCAAATTAAATTTAGAAAAGATAGTTCAATGTAATCATATACTCTTGATGTTAATTTAAATATCAGAACATTAAACTTGTTCTATTAAATGTCTGTATTCTTTCAAGTCCCTAATAGAATACACAATGGAAGTGGTTTACCAATCAGCTTACAATGTTCTTCGCTCAATACCAATTTTGGGGATAAAACAAAGAAAAGGAAGTGAATTTAAAATGGTATTATACTGAGCAATGAGTCCCTAATAAATGAGCACTAAGCAATTCAAAACTTAGGCCATACTGGGTGAATTTAAATAGGAGCAATGTCCTGCACAAATTTTAGGTCTTAACACTATGGCATCTGGAACAAGAAGGAAGATCTAGCAGAGATGAGGTCTGGAGGAAACATGGTCCATTGTTGAAAGCACATGGTACACACATATGTTAACTCTGGTCACTCTAATTTAGATTCCTTAAGGACTATTTTTGAAAAGTATGTTATATTAAATTTTAATTCTATTGCAATCCTCTCACATAAATTATATCTAAAATATTATTATTGGCAAGCATATTAAATTAAGTGAGTAGGCTATTAGATGTGGATAGGCTGTGAATAATTATTGGTGGTTAACTAATGAAATACATATTATTTTACAATTGCACAGATAAATAAACATTAAATACATAGAGGGGAATGATTTTCTGAGGAGTGGTGGTAAGGATGATTATTATTGGGCATGAACATAGGGTAATTAATACAAATAACACATTTATGGGAAATTAATTAACACATTGATAAGGGAAACTTAAATATAAAATAGCACATAATAGGAAAATTATCACTAAATAATGAATGGATGACATGTAATACTATAATTATCTCCTCAGAAATCTGTATGATATGGAATTAAAGCCAGATTTCGCTCAAGTATGAAATGGAATACATGAATTATTTAGTATGAAACATATTTACAGCTAGTTATGAGGTACATTAAATGATTGATGTTGGTTGGTGATAGTACACTTCTTATTCTAAATTTACATAAACATAGGAACAATACATAACTGGGGAAATATCGGATGAGGGATTAGGATAGTTCATGACCGGACACAAGGGGAATTGGGATTAAGGGAACATTTAATATGACAATTGTTTATTGGTATGGGGATGAAATTCTTCATTTGCATAACAACACTTTTGGTTTTTACATTGTTTATCACAAGGGCAAAATCACTGTTTATAATCATCGCATTTATTAAATAAGTAGGTATTCAACACTGTTTTGGGGAATAATCACACTGTTCACACTTGGGGAAATATGGGAAGGGTACGCACTCGCGGTTAAGGTTCATGACGAACTCCTCATTTAGAAAATTATTACACTTGATGATATGATGATGATGAACTATTTACATTGTTTTTAAGAGTTTATGTTGTCAGGGTCTTCACCACTATTTACAGTATCCTCTTCTACTATGGGTTCTATGTATCTTTTTAATGCAGATATGTGGTATGGTCCAAATGAGATGTCTTCGTTCTCTCTGGTTTCATGAAAAGTAGATTTTCCTAATATTTGCTTAATGATGAATGGTCCTTCGTAAACCTCGAAAAGTTTTGCAGTTTCTCCATAAATAGCTCGGGGAAAACATGTTTATACTTATTTAATAACTGACTTAAAATTGTTTGTTCTTCTTTCTTGATGTAATCATTTGATGTTAAAGATGTATTAATTTCTTCTTGTGTCAATGTGCTGTCGTTTAGTGGATTTGTTTGTAACTCATTGAAGTTGTGTGCTGTGCTATCATATTTATCATATATTAAATCATCATTGTACTCATCGTACATCATATTATCAAAATTATTATTCATATTATTATTTGGCCTATGGCTATTATTAACTATTATTTGACATAACTGTCCTTCATGATGACACATATTAAACTTCATTGTAAGATTATCATTATTGATTTTCATATTTATTTCATTTGTGTTGAAATTCAAATCCATTTTGAGGGCAGATAGGACATCGACTCCGAAAATTATAGGTTTTATTAAGTGTGGTACTAACAAATATTCAGTTAGCATCGTATGTTTATCAATGGTGGTGGGAACATATATTGTACGGGAAACACGTTTAGATCTTTCTCCAACAGCTGTCTTGATAACGGTATTATTCACTGGTAATTCTTCAAATGGTTGTAGTTTTATCTTATTTTCATTGAACCAAGCTTCCGCTATACAAGTTACTGAAGAACATGCTGATATTATTTAATGTTATATTGATTTCTGGACAGTCAATTTGTGTATAGTTTGAATTGACATCGTTTTCGTATTCATCTTCTAGGAGGAAATTCTTATCACATATTATATTATTAGTCTGCATGAGATTTATAGAATGGTTAATAGTTTGACCGAGGATATTGTAAGTAGGCGCTGTATTCAATGGGTGATCACTAGACAACATAACCCTTTCTCGGCCGTGGTTTACAGCGCCGAGTCGTTTCCCTGTCTCGTTGGAGACGATGACGAACGTGGACTAGCATTATTATTACTTGAGTGTGGACTCATCGGAGGTGCAGTCGGTGCATTAGGTGGGTTAGGATTTTGCCTAAATATCGCACAGAGTTGGTTCTGTTCGCTGGTAGGGTGGTTGCGATCGTGTTTGTAATTTTGATCATAATTCCTTTGATGATATTGGTCACGCTGGTATGGTTTGTTATCATGATGGCTTCTCTGATATTGTTGGTGGTTGTTACTATTATTATTCCGATAATTCTGTTGGTTTCTGTATGAAGAGTTATTCGGAGTATATTTGTTTTGCTGATAGTTATGGTACGTATTCATCTTTGGTTGATAGGCTCGTTGGTTGGCATATCTATCATTGTAATTTTGTTGGTTTTGGGTAGTCGGGCTGGCTGGTCTGCTGCTTTGTTGGTTATTATGGCTCCTAGCTTTCTTTGGTCCGTCCTTAATGTCTTACTTTTGTAATAATCTCTCAATCGCTCGGATTGTGGTGATGTTTTGGACACTAATACTGTCTTGTATTATCGAGTCAAATCGTTCTGCCATGAGCGTAACAATCTCCTCCTCACTCAAACTAGGCGTAATAGACTGTAGTCATAATACTCGTTCTGTTAAGTATTCCGTTCGGCTTAATGTCCCGTTGGGTCTATATTTCTCCGACTCGATCTTAGCTTAGATTCCGCGTTGGACTGCTTGACTCCAATATTTTAGTTCAAATTCTTTTGCAAATCATTCCCAATCGGTGATCTCAGTTTTTATTAGTTGTAACCATCGGGATGCAGGTCCTTCAAATGATGTTTCTAGCAGGTCTTTTAAATACTCAGTTGAATCGCAACATTGGTTTCGTTCGATGCCTCGTTCATAGTATCGTCTTAGTTTGTATAGGTACTCATTTGGGTTGCCGCTACGTCCATTAAATTTTGGCATTAGTCGGTCATTAGCTTCGCTACCATTGCAGATTACTTTAATTTGTCCTGTCTTCCGCTTAGTTGATTGGATTATTTCAGGTTGGTCACTTCGGCTTCACACTTATTTAGGTTTTGGTTTAGGGTTTGGATTTCGAGTTGTTGTGCTTCAATTAATTTTGTCTGCAGTGTAATTTTAGGTATGACTTCATTTTGTAGTGCCGTTAAGTTTGTTTTAGAGTTACGCTCATTATCCAGTTGTGTTTTGGTTGTTAGTTCATCTATTTTCTGATCGAAATTTTGCTTATGTTCTTCAAGTTGAGATTTAACAGTAGAGATGATATTATCCTGACATTGTTTGTTTTCGAGTTTAGAAGCGATTTGTTGTTGTGAAATGCTGTCTATTACAAACTGTCTCATTTGAGTCTGGGAGTTTTCGATTCTGAGCATTAGTTTATCATTTAATTTAGCGGTTTCTTCGGCTTGTGTATTTTGTGTAAGTTTAATAGCGTTAATTTCTAGTCTAATTTCAATTTTATTTTCCCTAGTTTCTTGTATCTGCGACTCAAATGCGTTCCTACAGGCTTGAATTTCTTGCTGGGTTTCATTAATTTTATGACTGAAGATTTGGGTTAGTTCAGTTTTTGTTTCTCGTATTTCAGATTCGATTTTAGCACTAGTTTGTTCGATTTTCGTATTAGTTTGTTCAATTTTGTTTCCTAAATTGGTCATGAGGTTAACTAGCATGTTTATGTCGATTGCGGGTGTTGGTATAATTGGATTTACAGTATTTAATTCGCTAGTCGTATCGTCCGTGTGCGTGTCTGTCATAGGACGCAATGAATGGATAGCCGACTCAGTGAATGGGTTGCCGGTACGCTCTCGTTCATTCGAATCAATGAATACGGTTCGGGAAACTTCGGGCATGTCCGTCAGCGCTCGGGTCGGTTGACTGGGATCGCTTCGCTCAGATGACGAATAAGTAGTTTTATCGTCTACGGGCAGACTGAGGGAGAAATCTTGCGTCGAGGCTGCGATATCGGTGCTCTCTGATTGGTTGTTGGGGTCCGTGTACGTTTGGCGGTCTGTGGTTTTGAATGCTTCTTCTTGGTTTTGTCCAACATGGCGGCTGCTCGATTCGTCGTCGCTCGACATGGCGTCTGGTACCGGGTAGTTGCGTGTCTTTCGTAAATTATACTTGTTTTCGGCCATTGTGAGTTCGTTTTAGTTATAACGTGCGAGATTATTAAATATGCGATATTGTTATACACAGTTATTATTGGTGGGGAGGGGAACGATTACGGGAAATTAATATTAAATACGACAATCTTATTCTAGGCTTATTCTAGTTGAGGATTGAAATATTTATCACTCGTTATTCAAACCAGTACGTTGGGTCGCCAAATTCTTATGATTTTCTTATTACTTATGAGTTTATTTTACTAACTCTTGACTAATTATTTGCTCGGATGTGATCGGGAAATGTGGATATAAAAGTGACGTTATCTGGTCGGTGACAATGGCTACCATGTGCTGAGCCTAGCTTGTCTTCACAATAATGAGTATTGCTACCTACAGAATTCACTAGGCTATTTAAATATAGCTCACAAATGCTCTTACTTGACTTATCAATAAATATATTTCTACCTATGGTCTTTTTTGGTTTATTGTAGTGAGTAGAATGTGTTCTATAATTAATCTGGATATCAACAGAAGGTAGGTGTACAGTTTTCTAAAATGTCTTTTAACTATTTAAATGAAATACAAGTTACAGAGGAACAATATAATATTTATTTATCTAATAACAACAATTGTGTTTTAAAAGTTATCAATCAAAGGGGATTTACGAATAATCTACAATTCTGGGGAAAGTTACAGTGAGTGGCCTAGGCTAGAAGATGGATGGCAATAATACATGTAGGCTTAAGACTAAAATGTTCATATTTTGATTCTAAATGGGGTTCTTTTATAAATGAGGGCTCTTTTTCTCAGGGGGGAAGTATCGTGCTGACTTGAATAACGTTGAAATTATAGGTGAAAGAATATTTAGTCCAATTAGGCTTATGTTGTTTACAAATTGCAACAATGATAAATTTTGGTGTTGTCCAAAAGGAAAGTCCAATAGTTTTCACTGAATTTACTGATGATTAAAATACTCAAATTAAATTTAGAAAAGATAGTTCAATGTAATCATATACTCTTGATGTTAATTTAAATATCAGAACATTAAACTTGTTCTATTAAATGTCTGTATTCTTTCAATTCCCTAATAGAATACACAATGGAAGTGGTTTACCAATCAGCTTACAATGTTCTTCGCTCAATACCAATTTTGGGGATAAAACAAAGAAAAGGGAGTGAATTTAAAATGGTATTATACTGAGCAATGAGTCCCTAATAAATGAGCACTAATCAATTCAAAACTTAGGCCATACTGGGTGAATTTAAATAGGAGCAATGTCCTGCACAAATTTTAGGTCTTAACACTATGGCATCTGGAACAAGAAGGAAGATCTAGCAGAGATGAGGTCTGGAGGAAACATGGTCCATTGTTGAAAGCACATGGTACACACATATGTTAACTCTGGTCACTCTAATTTAGATTCCTTAAGGACTATTTTTGAAAAGTATGTTATATTAAATTTTAATTCTATTGCAATCCTCTCACATAAATTATATCTAAAATATTATTATTGGCAAGCATATTAAATTAAGTGAGTAGGCTATTAGATGTGGATAGGCTGTGAATAATTATTGGTGGTTAACTAATGAAATACATATTATTTTACAATTGCACAGATAAATAAACATTAAATACATAGAGGGGAATGATTTTCTGAGGAGTGGTGGTAAGGATGATTATTATTGGGCATGAACATAGGGTAATTAATACAAATAACACATTTATGGGAAATTAATTAACACATTGATAAGGGAAACTTAAATATAAAATAGCACATAATAGGAAAATTATCACTAAATAATGAATGGATGACATGTAATACTATAATGAGTTGAAAAACAAAATTTAAGTTTTGCCAAAATCCAAAATGTTATTTGAAAACATGACATGACAGCTGATTTAAAAAAAAAAATTATTACGAAAAACAATAACAACAAATGGCGTTTTTCCATTGGCACCAAACACTTCCGATTTAACCAAAATTACTGACACTACGAAGACAAGATATCAGCACTTACATATCTCACGCACAACATTTTTTTCAAATTATAACTACAATTAGGCTATATTGACACGTTACTGCTACTTACGAGGTAAATTTGTACATAAAAATGAAAGTTAAGAATCTCCTCTTTTAATTTATTGTCAGGATCACAATGAAGAAAAGTTAAATATGAAACTATGTTTACTATAACTAACCTATGAATAAACTACCTAGGCGCTTAAAAAATCGAAATGTAGTAGGTTATAAATCTACATCTCTTACTGAAATAGGCCTCATAAAGTTTTAAGTAACAATTTT
Source organism: Allygus modestus (assembly GCA_963675035.1). Classification (NCBI taxonomy): domain Eukaryota; kingdom Metazoa; phylum Arthropoda; class Insecta; order Hemiptera; family Cicadellidae; genus Allygus; species Allygus modestus. The sequence goes on from OY776114.1 coordinate 134,666,797, forward strand.
AACCCACAGCGTAGGCATAGAAATAAATACGCCACTAACAAGTAATAGAGCTAACCCAAACTTACAATACTACTTACTAGAAATTATATCTTAAAAATCAAGCCATTCTATTGTAAAAAGAGTCAGTTTGGAATTTTTGTATGATAGGCTATTAGAATTTTTCAAAGCTGTAGATCTATTGAACCATAGTTTACATCGTACCGTACCTTACATAGGCTAAAGTCATAACCGAGTAGACACAGACTGTGTAGCCTTTCCATATGGCCTACAACTTCTATTATATCGTATAAGAGTAGAGGAGAACCCAGAAAGAGGGGCCGTAATCGGCACTTTTTTCCCATGTTATTCTTATGGGGAGCCGTTTTTGCGCCGACACCAGCTCCCGCCTTACACAAGTTTCCTTGTTAGCCTGTACTAATGTCCAACCCTTGCCTATATTAAATATATTTTCCCAATCCCCATCCCTCCTCTATATTTTTTTAAAATTAATTTTCAAATTCAGGCTAAAAAACTATCTTTAGTGTTTATGGTCCGATTTGTCTGCAATTTGGATATGTTATTGTCCTAGGCAAGTGTTTTAATAAATTCCACTTACATTTCCCAAATTCACTATAACGGTCAAATTAAAAAATATTTTTGGAAAAATACTATAGTGCCAATTGCCACCTTCTTTATTAACTGTCCGATTTGTCTTCAATTTGGATATGTTATTGTCCTAGGCAAGTGGTTTAATAAATTCCACTTACATATCCCAAATTCACTATTACGGTCAAATTAAAAAATATTTTTGAAAAATACTGCCAATTGCCAACTTCTTTATTTACTGTCCGATTTATTTAAAATTTGGATATGCTATTGACCTAGGCAAGTGTTTTAATAAATTTCACTTACATTTCCCAAATTCACTATTACGGTCAAATTAAAAAATATTTTTGAAAAATACTGCCAATTGCCAACTTCTTTATTTACTGTCCGATTTATTTAAAATTTGGATACGTTATTGTCCTAGGCAAGTGTTTTAATAAATTCCACTTACATATCCCAAATTCACTATTACGGTCAAATTAAAAAATATTTTTGAAAAATACTGCCAATTGCCAACTTCTTTATTTACTGTCCGATTTGTTTAAAATTTAGATATGTTATTGTTGTAGGCTAGTGTATATGCACCATCCACATTTTACAAATATTGCGGTTAAATTTTAAAAAAATTGGAAAAATACTGCCAATTGGCAACTTCTTTATTTATGGTCTGATTTGTTTAAAATTTATATATGTCATTATTCTAGGCTAGTGTATATGTACCATCCACATTTGACAAATTAACTATAATGGTCAAATTTAAAAAATATTTTGAAAAATATACTAACAATTTCAAACTTCTTTACTTACTGTCTGATTTATTTTCGGATATGTTATAGCTCTTATATAGGTAACAAGACCACACTACCACACGTTCCACTACCCCCTATAATACAGTATTTTGTCTTTTTTGTTTGTTTATTTTGCTGCAATCCCAAAACTGACTTTGCTGTTTATTGTCCGATTTGCCTACACTTTGGATATTGTCCTAAGCATTTATTGTCTGATTTATTTTTGGATATGTTATAGCCCCCAACTATTATATCTAAAATTACAATATTATTTCCACTTATAATACAGTTGATGTGTTGTTTGTTTTGCCGCAACCTAAAAACTAACATTGGTATTTGTGTTTTTACAAAACTATATTTTGTAAATTACTACCAATAACTCCTTTATTTACTTTTCAACTTGTTATATCCCCTTATATCTAAATTTACCGTATATTATTTACCTTTTAGTGCTGTTTTGTCGTAACCAAACTTTGGATATGACTGCAATATATTACTGGCCATTGCATAAGTAAATACCCCATTTCCAAATTCACTATTACGGTTGGATTAAAAAAAATAAATACAAGCTTATTATATACATCCAGCTGATAAGTAATATATATCTACAAAATATTTATGGTCAGAACTGCCTAAATTTTGGATATGTTTTAAGCCAATGCGATAGCAAAAAATAAATTTTTAAAACCCAAAACAACTAAACACAAAACACTAATCTCTCTTTGTGTTTGTTTGGAGTAGTCTTTATTTTATCCAACTTAATTTTAATTTTGTAGTTAAAATCAAACTTCCCACATTCTAGCTCCCTTTCCAGCCAGTGGTTGGAGACATAAAGGTTACGAATATTTTCAAACTGTACAATATATCTTTTTCTACCCCTATGTTGGACTTGTTTAATAGCGCTTATTAATAATTCCGCACCATATTCCAAATCCTCCAGTCTACTACATTCTTTAAATTTAACATTGCCTTTAATATCTTGCATCTCTATGTCTTCTTGTCCAACATCATCCCACTCATTGTTACGGAAACTTAGGTTTTCTATTTTTGGAAAGGAATTGCCATAAAATGTTGCGGTTCCGTTAGTGTTAAAGCTTGCAAGTGGCTCGTTGGTAGGTAGATAAATAATGTCCAAATCACCACTGTATGGCAACACGCTATAACCTTGCCTATTCTTATTTATCTCTATAAATACAGTTTTACAGACACCTTTAACATAGTATACACCCCTCCGTCCATCCTTTTCTGCCAACACTCCCACAAACTTGTTGTTTACTACAAACGCATACACTATATAATGTCCATAATGCTCTAGATCCTCCCAACGTCGCAGGAAGTAATCTTTTAATTTATCCTCTCTTTCCCTTCTTTCTTGTTCTTTAGCCAACTGTGCTTTGTATTCCTCTGCAACAGTATTTTCCACATATTCCAATTTACGCTTATTACTGTCAATGTCTTCTAATTCCAATTTCCTCTTTTTGGAACAACTCTCTAAGAAAGGCTTGGAAAGTGGCTCTATTTCTTTAATAGTGTATGGGTACAGTTTATTGGTCCGGCTTCTTAAAACGTAGGGAGTAAGGTTAGGACTTTCCACTAAGCCTAATTCTTCTAAATTGATGTGTTTAGGTATAGTGGAGAGAGGTGTATTTGATTTTGTAAAACATGTGCCCCCAGATTTGATGTAACACTTATGCTTTACACTTATGGCATCAGGAAACTCCTCTATTACCTCTACATAGTTAGTTGGTAAACAGTTAAAGCTAAATGCAGATAGAGCATACTTTATTAACTTTTCCCTTTGTGTACTATCTTTTGGCAGTTTTAGTTGTACTCCAGTTATCTTCTTCGTATTACTATTACCCCAATATGCGTATTGTAATAAATCGTTAAACACTAAACAACAACTGTTTTGTAATTATTTGTAATTAGAATAATCAGCTGACGTGCAAAAATTGTTTACTCACATCATATTTTCTGGTGAATATTTTTTAAATTTAAGAATTAATTTTTAAGTAAGTGAATATTGCTGTATACTAATTAATACATTTAAGTACATCCTGGTTATTAATAATTAAAAATCAATTGCCTTATATTTTACTAGACATTATATAGTGAACAAGAGTACCTATAACCTCAAAAAAACCATTAAAGTTCAAATTAGGTACAATGAACAAATTTTCTCCAATAATAAGAACACGTTCACAAAAGATCAAAGAAGAATCTAACATTGTAGACAATTCAACCGAAGTAAATGTTATAAAACATGTAAAAATCAATCCATCATCCAATCCAATTAACCATTTTGAAGCTAAAGGTGTTGATAACATACAACATTGTTCAGTAAATGTAAGCACTCAAACTGATGAACTTTACCAACCAATGACTTGTTTACTGGATAAAATCGAATGGTTAACTTATCAAAAGGATAACTTAATGAGAAAATTAGTCGATTTACAGGTAGATCTAGAAAGTTCAAATTATGAAATAAACTACTTAAAAAGGCAACTTAGTAATCTGATTGATAAAGATAACACAAAGAGTATCAATGATAATGATCATTCACTTAGCACTATAAAGCACTGTGATACGTATGATTGTAATTCCACACTTAGGGCAGCAAACGATGCCAAAATCCAAACGATCATGGGGAATGATAATCTATTTGAAGAAATAAAAGACAGATTTCAAAATCTTAAAAATAAAATGGATCAAGGTAATCAGCTATCCCATCAAAAGAAAAAAGATAAAGAAGATAGTTCTTGGGAAAAAATCAAACAAAAAACAAAAGGAAATCCTACAAGATCTGTTAAAGATCACTCTTTTGTATCCAATAATAGATATGAATTATTGAATAGTATTGACTGTGAAGAGATTCAAGATAGATCTCAACCAGTTAATCGTCCAAATATGTATCTAAATAGTAAAAAAAACAGAACATGTCATGTAAATAACGTTAATATCAAACAAATTAAACAAACGGGAGAGGTTAAAATGGCAGATAGAAAGAACAAAACACCTCTTTCACTCTATACTGATAGTCAGGGAAGAGGTTTATCTCAACAAATTAATGAATTATGCGGAGAGCATTATTGTGAAAGCACTGTGATGCCCAATGCAGTTAGTGAACAAGTGTTTAAAAGCGCCTCAAATAATTTTCATGAAAATGTTGTATTATTAAGTGGCTCAAATGATTCCTTGAAAAGATCATTAAAATATGTGTATACAAATCTTGAAGAAAACATTAAGAATTTAAATTCAAAGAAAATATACATTTCAACAATTCCACAACGATATGATTTAGGGATTAGTCATCCTCATCACGCTGATATTGAATTGGCAAATCATTATATAAAAGAAATAGCAGTTCGTCAAGGTATTAATGTAATTGATTTTAATATACTAAAAAGACACCATTTTACAAAACATGGATTGCACCTAAATCGTTATGGCAAAATTAAACTAGCCAATTCAATATTTAAGTTAATTGAAAAAGATATTCCATCTAATCGAAAACTTGAACCAAAAACGTACTATTCCTGACACAAAAAATCACTGCAAGGAATATCAGGTTGAAAAAGATTTTGTTAAAAATAACAAATTTACGTTTAAAGTTTTACATCAAAATGTCCAAACACTCTCAAATAAAATTGCTTCAATATCGATTTTTCTAGAGGAGGAAGACCCAGATATTTTTTGTATTTCTGATCATGACATAAAGAAAGAGAACATAATGAGAATTAATCTTAAAGGTTATAAACTAGCTTCATATCATTGCAGGGAAGCATCTAAATTCGGTGGAGTATGTATTTTCATAAAAAAAGACATTAAATACAATAGCATAAATTTATCTTCAGTAACTATTGATAAAGATTTTGAAGTATGTGGAATTAAGACCAAACTAAATGGATTATCACTGGCTATCATTTGCCTCTATAGATCTCCTGGTAATATTAACACTTTTTTCGATAATCTTGAAGCAGCACTATCAAATATTATAACATCGAATAACAAAAAATTTATAATTTGTGGTGATTATAACATTGACTCTCTCGGTAGGGATAAAAAAAGTTTTGATAGTTTAACGAATTTATTCAAAACTTATGGAATTTATCTAACAATTAACATTCCAACTAGAATCACAACCAAATCAATTTCAAGTATTGACAACATTGCTACAAATTATGAGCCAAAGGATATACAATCAGTAGATGTAATAGATTCTGCCGTATCAGATCACATGGGACAATCAATAACAATAAAATGTAGTTCAAATAAAGACAATACACCTAAATATATTTATAAAAGGGAATTCAATGAAACCAATATTGGAAATTTTAAATCGTGCATGAACGAAGCATCGTGGGATGTAGTATATAATGCTTTAACCGTCAATGATCAGTTTAATGCATTCCATAATATATTTAAACATAATTTTGATACTTGTTTTCCAATAACACGTAAAAAAGAACGGAAAAGTGCAAAACTAACTTGGATAACCAAAGGAATAAAAATATCAAGACAACATATAAAGTCATTATATTCAAGAAGGATATTTGATAAATCCACTGAATTCGGTAATTATTTAAAATTATACCAACAAATCTATAACAATGTACTGAAAGCAGCTAAAATAAAATACTACTCAATTTCTATCAAAAAAGCCATCAACAAACCAAGAAAAATATGGTCAATTATTAACCAAGAAGTTGGTGACAACAATGAATCTGATAATACAGAGATTTTTACCTTAATGGATGGTAGTAAATTATCTGACCCTCAACTAATTGCAGAAAACATTAACGAATACTTCTACAATATTATTCCAAATATGTTCAAGGAAAAAGGTCTAAAGACTCCTTCTCCTCTTTATATTTGTGACAACTCTCCTAACCACTCCTTGTCATGTTTCCTTGAGGTTACAGTTGTTGAAGTTGAATCTGTTATAAGGAACCTTAGCAACTCCTTGACCACTGGCCCAGACGATATTCCTTCTCTTGTTATCAAACATAGTGCCCCGTCCATTGTTCACCCTCTAACATTTATATTGAATAATTCATTTTTATCAGGCATTTTTCCAGAACAATTGAAGCTCTCTAAAATAGTACCAATAATAAAAAACAAAAAAGAAGGATTTAAAATTAATAATATACGTCCAATTGCTTTGACCACAATTTTTTCTAAAATATTTGAAAAAATTGTTCACAACCAAATGACAAACTATATTATAGAAAACTCAATAATAAACCCAAATCAATTTGGATTTCAAAGAAACAAATCTACGATTGATGCGATATACAAACTAGTAACAAATGTAATGGCAAACATTGATACAGATCTTCCATCTCTTAGTATATTTCTTGATTTATCCCGTGCTTTTGATAGTGTTAATCATAATAGACTACTTGATAAAATTCGATTGATGGGATTTAACAGGTCAGCGCTTGGATGGATAAAATCATTTCTAACAGGACGAAAACATTTCACAGAACTAAAGAATAGAAAACATCCAACAAAATCAAGAATATCATCTGATATAATTCATGGAGTACCACAAGGTTCTACTTTAGGGCCATTATTTTTCATTATCTACATGAATGATCTACCATCCGTCATAGATAAAGGAGAAGTAATACTTTTTGCAGATGATACAACTCTCAATATTATCGAAAGTTCTAACAAACAATTAGAGATCTCTTCTTTTGTTCAAATTTCTAAAATGGAACAATGGTTTACAGAAAACAGTTTGATAGTAAATGATTTGAAATCCTCAGCTTTACAATATAATAAAAAATTTAATAATGAAACAATTCAACTTGTTCAACTTGCCAACTCTACGATACCACTGGCAACTGAGTATAAATTTCTTGGATTAACATTACAACCAAATCTTTCATGGTTATCTCACATTGATAAAATTTGCAAAAAAATCAGTTCAGGAATCTTTTTGATAAAATGTTTTTCTAAATGCTGCACTCTAGACATAAATAAAATGGTATATTATGCTTATATCCATTCACATTTATCATATGGACTAATTATATGGGGTTCAAGCCCAAATGCCAAAATTGTATTTAAAATGCAGAAAAAAGCTATAAGAACACTTTGTCAGGTCTCAAGAAGAACATCATGCAAACAACTATTCAAACAATTAAATATTCTAACATTATCGTCAATTTTTATATTACAAGCAGCAAGTTTTGTACATTTGAACCTTGATAAATTTTCCTTCAGAAGACAAATTCATAATTATAACACGAGAAATATCAACCATATAGACTTGCCACATCCAAATTCAACATTCCGACAAAGATGCTCAGACTACATATCAATCAAAATTTACAACAAAATTCCTTCAGAAATAAAATCTTTAAGTAACATAAGACAATTCAAAAATAAATTAAAGCAATACCTTATCGTTAAATGTCCATACAAAATTGAAGATTTTTTAAATGAAAACAACAATGAAAATGTAATATAAATTTAAAATCAAAATGTTGTGTTTCAAGATTGGACGAAGATTATTTTGCAAGATTCAAGGATTTAAATAATCAAAATTCTATCAGTTATTATTAGCATTACATACTCTGTTAATGTAATTTAGTCTTAACCCGAATTTAATTATGGCAATTAAGATACTTACCAATAAAGAAATAAAGAAATAAAGAAATTGATTGGCAACTTTCACCCACATCTTATGCAGAGGTACAGCATAGAATGGAGCATTTTGAAAGTACCGTTTGTTGTCTTCTATTAGACTTAAACAATCTCTTAAAGGTTCAAACCCTTTACCAAAACCTCTACAATAGTTATAGATTGTTGCCTCTAACCTTGTTATTCCATTCTCTCTAGCTAGTTTAGACGAGAACGTTTCTTTTAGTCTCGCATCTGGACAGTTTACAAAGTTTATTATATGGTTTCCTATACTTTTAATTACTCCAGGGCTTGTAATCTGGCATATAAATTTATTATACATTTTTACCCTGCTATTTACATTAAACCATGTTAAACAGTCTTTACTAACATTATCTACAATAACATTATATCCATTCTTGTACGCCCCTTGGTAGCAAAAGTTAAAGTTTTCTGTAAGATATTGGCACATTTCCTCTTTATTAAATATTCCAGCCAAATCTAGTGTTATATCAAAATCCATAAGATAGTACATTTCTTTTTCCAGATCTTGCAGTATCTTTGGAAGATCTTCCAACAAATCCTTAATTTTAACATTTGCAAGCTCTATTTTATAGGGAATTGCTATCATCATACTTTTGTTTAATTTGGTCAATATCTTTCTTTATTATTTGTAACACACCCTCGCTTTGGACCCCAGAGGACCTCTCCAAGGAGAATGGTAGTTTGGCCACAACACCATGTCGAGCTAAAGAGAACTTTTTAAATATTCCTCGTAAGTAGCTATTAAACGAGCCACATATTTCCTTCTGAACTTTAAATTTATTCCGAACGTCCCCATCACAATCCGTAACATTGGTTATCTTAACTAACATTATGTTATCACAAAACGCATCCGTTATAGATGTTAAGTTATTTAATTTTGTTTCGCCCTCGCAATAGTTTATATTACCTATGTCTGTAAGATGGTTATTATTACGTAGATTTTCTAATAACAACCATATACCGAATCTTTCGTTAGTAGGTTTAATACAATTTCCCAATAAATGGCTAACAGAGTACATTTCTTTTATACAAAAAAAAGTAGCGGAAACATGTAAACAGGACAGATTACACTATAGGTATATATGTGTTGTAAATATATGGATATTGTATATAAACATAGGCGAGCGGTAAGTGTAACATGTAAGTGGACACCTAGACCCATACGGAATACCCACTATTAATATAATTCCAAATTCGACTAAATAAGTTTATAGTCTCAATATAATTAACTTTATAACTAACGGTGCCATCCCGCATTAGTACCCAAATTGTCGAAATTCTATAACTGTCTATTCTTAGTCCTTGTATTAGGTTTTGTACTATTAAACCCTACATTCTTATCCTGTGCAGTAGAGTAATATATGTATTTAATACAGATACGCACATTCTACAAGACCTGTACATCTGTTGTATAAGCAGCAGAATAGACGTCTCACCCATTGTGTTGTTGTAAGTAAAACATAAATGTAAATTGTGCTGGATACAACCGGCCAGATATTAGACAGGAAATGTGTTGGAAGTGTATTGCCAAATAGTAAGACAAACACCACATAGTGCAGCATGTAAGCAATCCATTACTATTTAGACAAATATCAGTCAGTATTGGTACAAAATCCGATATATTAGCCAAACCCACAATCAAACTTGGAAAACAAACAGTAAAAAATAAATATTATAGTAACAGAAATAGTAAGAGTATAACGACATAGTAATATTTAAAGTTTATAAAAGAACACAAATGCAGAGACAAAATAACACACTCCAACACATTTGGACACAGGCACAGATACTGGTTTACAGCCATTTAACACAACTTTACAGGTTCTGTCAACTGACACAAAAATAGTTTGTAAATTGTGTAAGAAATATATGTAATATAAACAAATTGAACACAATCATAACATTTTGAGGACACAATGTTTGGACTGGGTTTGGCTAATATATCGGATTTTGTACCAATACTGACTGATATTTGTCTAAATAGTAATGGATTGCTTACATGCTGCACTATGTTGTGTTTGTCTTACTATTTGGCAATACACTTCCAACACATTTCCTGTCTAATATCTGGCCGGTTGTATCCAGCACAATTTACATTTATGTTTTACTTACAACAACACAATGGGTGAGACGTCTATTCTGCTGCTTATACAACAGATGTACAGGTCTTGTAGAATGCGCGTATCTGTATTAAATACATATATTACTCTACTGCACAGGATAAGAATGTAGGGTTTAATAGTACAAAACCTAATACAAGGACTAAGAATAGACAGTTATAGAATTTCGACAATTTGGGTACTAATGCGGGATGGCACCGTTAGTTAATATGTTAATTATATTGAGACTATAAACTTATTTAGTCGAATTTGGAATTATATTAATAGTGGGTATTCCGTATGGGTCTAGGTGTCCACTTACATGTTACACTTACCGCTCGCCTATGTTTATATACAATATCCATATATTTACAACACATATATACCTATAGTGTAATCTGTCCTGTTTACATGTTTCCGCTACTTTTTTTTGTATAAAAGAAATGTACTCTGTTAGCCATTTATTGGGAAATTGTATTAAACCTACTAACGAAAGATTCGGTATATGGTTTTTATTAGAAAATCTACGTAATAATAACCTTCTTACAGACATAGGTAATATAAACTATTGCGAGAGCGAAACAAAATTAAATAACTTAACATCTATAACGGATGCGTTTTGTGATAACATAATGTTAGTTAAGATAACCAATGTTACGGATTGTGATGGGGACGTTCGGAATAAATTTAAAGTTCAGAAGGAAATATGTGGCTCGTTTAATAGCTACTTACGAGGAATATTTAAAAAGTTCTCTTTAGCTCGACATGGTGTTGTGGCCAAACTACCATTCTCCTTGGAGAGGTCCTCTGGGGTCCAAAGCGAGGGTGTGTTACAAATAATAAAGAAAGATATTGACCAAATTAAACAAAAGTATGATGATAGCAATTCCCTATAAAATAGAGCTTGCAAATGTTAAAATTAAGGATTTGTTGGAAGATCTTCCAAAGATACTGCAAGATCTGGAAAAAGAAATGTACTATCTTATGGATTTTGATATAACACTAGATTTGGCTGGAATATTTAATAAAGAGGAAATGTGCCAATATCTTACAGAAAACTTTAACTTTTGCTACCAAGGGGCGTACAAGAATGGATATAATGTTATTGTAGATAATGTTAGTAAAGACTGTTTAACATGGTTTAATGTAAATAGCAGGGTAAAAATGTATAATAAATTTATATGCCAGATTACAAGCCCTGGAGTAATTAAAAGTATAGGAAACCATATAATAAACTTTGTAAACTGTCCAGATGCGAGACTAAAAGAAACGTTCTCGTCTAAACTAGCTAGAGAGAATGGAATAACAAGGTTAGAGGCAACAATCTATAACTATTGTAGAGGTTTTGGTAAAGGGTTTGAACCTTTAAGAGATTGTTTAAGTCTAATAGAAGACAACAAACGGTACTTTCAAAATGCTCCATTCTATGCTGTACCTCTGCATAAGATGTGGGTGAAAGTTGCCAATCAATTACAAAACAGTTGTTGTTTAGTGTTTAACGATTTATTACAATACGCATATTGGGGTAATAGTAATACGAAGAAGATAACTGGAGTACAACTAAAACTGCCAAAAGATAGTACACAAAGGGAAAAGTTAATAAAGTATGCTCTATCTGCATTTAGCTTTAACTGTTTACCAACTAACTATGTAGAGGTAATAGAGGAGTTTTCTGATGCCATAAGTGTAAAGCATAAGTGTTACATCAAATCTGGGGGCACATGTTTTACAAAATCAAATACACCTCTCTCCACTATACCTAAACACATCAATTTAGAAGAATTAGGCTTAGTGGAAAGTCCTAACCTTACTCCCTACGTTTTAAGAAGCCGGACCAATAAACTGTACCCATACACTATTAAAGAAATAGAGCCACTTTCCAAGCCTTTCTTAGAGAGTTGTTCCAAAAAGAGGAAATTGGAATTAGAAGACATTGACAGTAATAAGCGTAAATTGGAATATGTGGAAAATACTGTTGCAGAGGAATACAAAGCACAGTTGGCTAAAGAACAAGAAAGAAGGGAAAGAGAGGATAAATTAAAAGATTACTTCCTGCGACGTTGGGAGGATCTAGAGCATTATGGACATTATATAGTGTATGCGTTTGTAGTAAACAACAAGTTTGTGGGAGTGTTGGCAGAAAAGGATGGACGGAGGGGTGTATACTATGTTAAAGGTGTCTGTAAAACTGTATTTATAGAGATAAATAAGAATAGGCAAGGTTATAGCGTGTTGCCATACAGTGGTGATTTGGACATTATTTATCTACCTACCAACGAGCCACTTGCAAGCTTTAACACTAACGGAACCGCAACATTTTATGGCAATTCCTTTCCAAAAATAGAAAACCTAAGTTTCCGTAACAATGAGTGGGATGATGTTGGACAAGAAGACATAGAGATGCAAGATATTAAAGGCAATGTTAAATTTAAAGAATGTAGTAGACTGGAGGATTTGGAATATGGTGCGGAATTATTAATAAGCGCTATTAAACAAGTCCAACATAGGGGTAGAAAAAGATATATTGTACAGTTTGAAAATATTCGTAACCTTTATGTCTCCAACCACTGGCTGGAAAGGGAGCTAGAATGTGGGAAGTTTGATTTTAACTACAAAATTAAAATTAAGTTGGATAAAATAAAGACTACTCCAAACAAACACAAAGAAAGATTAGTGTTTTGTGTTTAGTTGTTTTGGGTTTTAAAAATTTATTTTTTGCTATCGCATTGGCTTAAAACATATCCAAAATTTAGGCAGTTCTGACCATAAATATTTTGTAGATATATATTACTTATCAGCTGGATGTATATAATAAGCTTGTATTTATTTTTTTTAATCCAACCGTAATAGTGAATTTGGAAATGGGGTATTTACTTATGCAATGGCCAGTAATATATTGCTGTCATATCCAAAGTTTGGTTACGACAAAACAGCACTAAAAGGTAAATAATATACGGTAAATTTAGATATAAGGGGATATAACAAGTTGAAAAGTAAATAAAGGAGTTATTGGTAGTAATTTACAAAATATAGTTTTGTAAAAACACAAATACCAATGTTAGTTTTTAGGTTGCGGCAAAACAAACAACACATCAACTGTATTATAGGTGGAAATAATATTGTAATTTTAGATATAATAGTTGGGGACTATAACATATCCAAAAATAAATCAGACAATAAATGCTTAGGACAATATCCAAAGTGTAGGCAAATCGGACAATAAACAGCAAAGTCAGTTTTGGGATTACAGCAAAATAAACAAACAAAAAAGACAAAATACTGTATTATAGGGGGTAGTGGAACGTGTGGTAGTGTGGTCTTGTTACCTATATAAGAGCTATAGCATATCCGAAAATAAATCAGACAGTAAGTAAAGAAGTTTGAAATTGTTAGTATATTTTTCAAAATATTTTTTAAATTTGACCATTATAGTTAATTTGTCAAATGTGGATGGTACATATACACTAGCCTAGAATAATGACATATATAAATTTTAAACAAATCAGACCATAAATAAAGAAGTTGCCAATTGGCAGTATTTTTCCAATTTTTTAAAATTTAACCGCAATATTTGTAAAATGTGGATGGTGCATATACACTAGCCTACAACAATAACATATCTAAATTTTAAACAAATCGGACAGTAAATAAAGAAGTTGGCAATTGGCAGTATTTTTCAAAAATATTTTTTAATTTGACCGTAATAGTGAATTTGGGATATGTAAGTGGAATTTATTAAAACACTTGCCTAGGACAATAACATATCCAAATTTAAAATAAATCGGACAGTAAATAAAGAAGTTGGCAATTGGCAGTATTTTTCAAAAATATTTTTTAATTTGACCGTAATAGTGAATTTGGGAAATGTAAGTGAAATTTATTAAAACACTTGCCTAGGTCAATAGCATATCCAAATTTTAAATAAATCGGACAGTAAATAAAGAAGTTGGCAATTGGCAGTATTTTTCAAAAATATTTTTTAATTTGACCGTAATAGTGAATTTGGGATATGTAAGTGGAATTTATTAAAACACTTGCCTAGGACAATAACATATCCAAATTTAAAATAAATCGGACAGTAAATAAAGAAGTTGGCAATTGGCAGTATTTTTCAAAAATATTTTTTAATTTGACCGTAATAGTGAATTTGGGAAATGTAAGTGAAATTTATTAAAACACTTGCCTAGGTCAATAGCATATCCAAATTTTAAATAAATCGGACAGTAAATAAAGAAGTTGGCAATTGGCAGTATTTTTCAAAAATATTTTTTAATTTGACCGTAATAGTGAATTTGGGATATGTAAGTGGAATTTATTAAACCACTTGCCTAGGACAATAACATATCCAAATTGAAGACAAATCGGACAGTTAATAAAGAAGGTGGCAATTGGCACTATAGTATTTTTCCAAAAATATTTTTTAATTTGACCGTTATAGTGAATTTGGGAAATGTAAGTGGAATTTATTAAAACACTTGCCTAGGACAATAACATATCCAAATTGCAGACAAATCGGACCATAAACACTAAAGATAGTTTTTTAGCCTGAATTTGAAAATTAATTTTAAAAAATATAGAGGAGGGATGGGGATTGGGAAAATATATTTAATATAGGCAAGGGTTGGACATTAGTACAGGCTAACAAGGAAACTTGTGTAAGGCGGGAGCTGGTGTCGGCGCAAAAACGGCTCCCCATAAGAATAACATGGGAAAAAAGTGCAGATTACGGCCCCTCTTTCTAGGTTCTCCTCTACTTATAAGTACTTTCACTATAATACTGAATACATAATTTTGATTTTTTTTAAACGAATAAATGTGGAATGATTCTATTAACAATTATTTATTCAAAACTCATTTATTTAAAAACGCCATTAACTGAACTACTGAACACCGGACTGACCGGCCACTGCCGGCCATGAGACCACAGACTACAGACGACTTATCAGTTGTTTTGTTTTGGTCAGCTGCTATTGTCAACATCCGGCCGTAGTCTGTTCGACTGCAAAATCAGTTTAGCGACTCTTTGCTTACCACCTACTGCCCAACCCAAGACACATCTGAATATTTCCGGAAAATGAAAAAATATAAATATACCAAAATAATAATCCAATTATAGTTTTTACCACCCTTTTTACAATTAAGAGCAATCCTGAAAATTTCAAAGCAATTCATTAAACCCTTAAAAAAAGTTAGCGTAACAAGAGAGTGACTAAACACGAGTATGAAGGACTCAACTCGCTTCATCCAATTAATGCCACATAAAGCCCCATACCAAGTTTCATCATAAACGAGTTCGCACGCAGGGCAATGACGTGAGGCAAGTGAATTTTCACATACAACACTTTTAAAACTCAAAATAAGTGTAAAAACATACATTTATTCCAATTTTATTGAAATCTGAAAACATTGATTTTTTGGCTGTTCTGACGCTCTTGGTTTCATTTATCTGCAATGCTAGGAATACATTTTTGCTCATTATAAGGTTGTGAGAATGTTCAGTCAGGCCTTAAAGTAGGCGCCAATTTGCTGGGGGTGATTCAAATACACCAACAAATGAATAAAGTTATTGTACTGTGTTTAGCCGATATACATTTTCTTTATTAACTCGGTAAACATTTATACTAGATTGTCGAGAGAGGGCTAAAAACTTTCGCTTTACTAATTCCCATCTTAATACATGCATTGATTTTAGGTCCAGGGCTTTTCTGACCATTCTTGGGCCCAAAAAACCGAAGTTTTAAAAATAATTCCCAAAAAAAGGGTTTAGAGTTTTTCGATTGTATGCCCAACGAACTTGTCCATTTGATTATAGAAAGGAACGTCCCTACCAAATTTGAAGTAAATCGGACAAAAAATGTGACCGATAGAGTGCATACATATATATATGTATATATATATATATATATATATATATATATATATATATATATATATATCAGTTTGAACGATCCCCCAAAACGTGTACAGGGGGTCACGTTAGGAACTTCTATGGTGGTTCCGGGCCTTTATCCGGGACCTTTATTGGTCCATAATAGCAGTTTTTATCAAAGGCCAAAAATTTAAATTAATTTAAATTATTAAATTTTGTTAATAGTGTTCATAATTAAATTTGAATAAAATTAATAAATTTAATACAATTTATTTTAAGGCCATTTAAATACTCTAGGGAGACCATTTTGGGTGGTAATAATATTTTAGAAAACATTTAATATTATTCAGCTTAAAATTGCTGTGTTAACTGATTACACAGACAATAATTCATAGGCTCAAGAAATAAATGGTATTTTTTGCCTAGGAAGTATAGGTTGCCTAGAAATATATTGCCTAGTGAAATATTTCATAAATCGGAAGATAATCTTATAAAAATTTACTCTTTACTCATTTCCAACTATAGTGGGAAACCACCCAAAATGTTTTCCCCAACCACACATCATATTTATTTGAGTATTTTGGAAAGGGAATTTACGGATCAACAATCTATTCACTTATTTTATATCCGGCTACATATTACATTATAACTGTTGAGAAATATTTCATAAACCCGAAAGATAATCTAATCAAAATTTACTCTTTACTCATTTTCAAACATAGTGTGAAAATTCCCAAAATGTATTTCCCCATCAAGTCACATTTACCTGCATGAACCGCAGTTTTGAGGTAAGTAATTAAATGATCAAACATTTCACCGCGACAGAGAGGGCTTAACTAAACGATTTGTAACTTTGACATCACATTGGGCAACTCTGAGTCAATACGACTCCACGCTTGCCAATCCCGGGTGTATCTTGCCTTTACTAACAAACATTTCCTATCACATACAATCTGGTTAACCTTAAATATTATTCTTTTTTCTATAATAATGTCACTTTGTGTTATAAGTCTTACGTGTCCTAATATATTGATTGTGACAGAGTTCATTTAAAATTTATCCGTTTAATACTTTTTTAAATTGAGTTTTAATATAATAAAAGCGTTTCTTCACTTCACTCAGAACATAAAAATACTCTTTTCAAAAATATTTATAGTACTATATGACTGTAAAATATGTCCACTTCGTTCAATTGGAATAACAGTAAATTTTATATGTTAACAAATTAACTAAAATTAATCTGTCGTAATTTATACCTGTGACTTAAGAGTTAGATGAAATTGGACAATGCACCGTAAAAAAATAAATGTACAAATTAAATAACTCTTTTATATCTTTAACATTGGGGTTTTGAATGGTAGAAGTATATATTTGATCAAGTCTGCTAAATTTGTTCGCATGTGTTATGCGTGATTGAAGAAGAAATAATGGCTTTTTAAGGGATAACCTCCCTAGCTCCAAATTTTGTATAAATTGACCTTCTAATACCCTAAAGTTTGTGTGTTTCCTTAATTATTAATTAGCTTTTATAGTAGTTTTCTAAAATAGAAGTTTTCAATGTTTCGGTAACTAGAACAAGACAATTATCGAACTGACTATTATTTTAAGTTTTTTCATGAACAACGCAATGAACTTGTTTTTATTTGGTACATAGTAGAATGCACTTTGTTATGAAACCTTTAACTTCAATGGAACAGTAAATCAGTGGAGATGAATTGGCAATGGTTTCATATTATATTTACACATTTTAATTTGCCTATATTTCCTAATTATTAAAACGTTAAAACTGAGAAAGCAATAACACATTAGAGACATTGCTGGTACTACGAACACTTGACACTTGCCACAACACTCCGTGGCGGCAGTTGCACCAACTACCCTCATTACACCGACACGACCTCCCTTAACTGGGGGACATTGTAACTTGAGCCAAAGTGGTCCGAGACATAAAACTCACTTGGTGTGCTGTGACTGTTGTATGACTTTTAAATTGACTCTTTACTTACAAGTAGAGAACACGGCCTTAAGTAAAAGGTTTTATTTCCTGTGGTTCTTCAGGAACGAACCTTTGGCATCAAAAGCTTCTTTTATGTTTTGTGAATTCGAGTAACGATTTATTTCAAAACTGTATAAATTTTTTGTAGAAACATAATGGTGATATTCTCCAAGATAAATACTTTTTCCATTGAGTTATTATAAATATAGTAGAACGTTTTGTACCTCCATATGCCACGTACACAAATTTAATACAATTTTAACTATTTAGGAATTAAAATGTTCAAACATATTTGTTATATAAGTAGATAATACAATTTGCATTCTTATTATATTTCTTTAACTCATGCTTACGGTTTTATAATTTAGTTCACCGGTCCTCAGACTGTGGGGCGCGACCTCCCCAAGGGGTGCGATGAGGTTATAAGGAGGCGATGATATGATGAGAAGACGATGATTTAATAAGGAGGCGATGAGGTGATAATAATATTATATTTAATGTGTGGCCCATTGATTGGAGCTTTATTATTTCAAAATATTCCACTAAAACAGCATTATGAAGTATTATTTTCAGATAATAAATAATAACTAATCATTAGTTCATTTAAAATTATTTACATTTTTTTTAGATAACTTTTAGGGGAAATAAGGGTAAACACAACACTCGGGTTATAGCAATGACTAGCAGGCTATAATATTTCTTGAGGTTTAGAAGTGGTCTTAAAAATAAAAGAACTAAATAAAATCTTCTTGTATT
This sequence comes from Allygus modestus, assembly GCA_963675035.1. NCBI lineage: Eukaryota > Metazoa > Arthropoda > Insecta > Hemiptera > Cicadellidae > Allygus > Allygus modestus. The sequence goes on from OY776114.1 coordinate 134,685,565, forward strand.
TATTTAAATAAACAAATTAAAAGTCTTTCTTCTCAAATAAAATGATTAATAAATTCAAAATAAAATTAAACTTGGTTTTGCTTATCACTTCAATGTTTCAAAATAAAGGTTAACTGTTCGATTTTTGATATTACTGAACTTTAACAATAATTATTCTTCTATCTGTATTTTAACAGTCTGGTTTTTTAGTTTATCTTCAAGCCAAGTATCAAAAAGAATAAAGAAAGAAAGAAACGCTTCGAACCCTGAAAAAGAAATAATTGTTTTACAGACTGTTCCCCTTTTTGAAAAACAACAAATGAGAAAAGGAGCAATGATTTAAATTAAGACTCTAAATTTTAAAACAACTTTGTACCTTCAAATCAGAAGAAATTCACGTTTCGCTGGGTAGACTCACAACAAACTCACGACACCAAAGGTATACGTAAAATGCCGTAGCCCCCCAGCGACCGTTAATATATAAGCTTAGCTTAGAAAGTTCTCGAACCCGGGTACGCCGGCCGTCACGTGACCCGGCTCCAGTTCCTTCAGGCCAAGCAACAATTTAAATCATTGTCTCCAACTCTTTCCGACATCCTCGAACAAGAAAATCGCGACCTTGCCCAGACTTGCAAAACCAAGTAGCACCAGCAATTCTTATTTGCAATTTGTCAGCAATTATTTACAAAACTTCTTTTATATTACATACATTATTTCTTCTTTACATCTCATAAATACAGTAGTATATTAAATATATAGTGTTTCATTGGCAATTGGGACGCTATAGGGCTCAGATGGGTTTCCCCATCTTATTTTCTATGAATCTTCCAAGATTCAGCCTTCATGGTTGATAGCTTCCACCTCGTTCAATTGGAATAACAGTAAATTTTATATGTTAACAGCTCAAGACAAGAATTTACCATCTTTTCCTTTCGCAAATATATATATATATTATAATACTTTATTCATGATGTATTACTGATTTAACGATGACAACGGATTTTGGACATTATATAAATATTACAGCTTCACCATTCAAATAATGTATTAACAAATGAAGAGTTAGAGGTGAGTTACTAAGACATCCTTCCGTTTTTTTAATAAGGCGACCTAACTCAGCTGACCGCGAGGTGTGAAATTAGAACCTGATGATGATGTCAGCATGAGTCTCAATGCTACTCAACTTTAAATAAAAACTTTAAATATTGTAATTTTATCTTCTATGTAATTTAGTTTGAGTACAAAATTGAAATCGGCTGAACAATCGAAGATGTTGGGAAAAACTATGATTAGTGTTACTACTTTTAACATAAATACCATAAATAAAATTTTTTAAATCGATTAAAATGAAACAATTGCCGTGGTAACGATTTCTACATAATTTTGAAAACCCTAGGAAACGTATTTTATGAATTTGTAGCTTACTTTAAAGTAGCCTACACTTAATAAAAGTCATCTTTTTCATTTCACCATTGGGTTCATCAGTGACCACAAGATTTTGTTAGGAGCTGTTATTCTGAGAGGAGCTATCGTTGCAGGAGCGTGGTGGTGGAGGAGGCGTCCGTCGGGAGGAGAGGCAGTGGAGGAGGTGGAGTCTGTGGAGAGCGCCGAGTCGTCGGTGTATGAGATGCCGTGGGTGCCGAGCTGTGTGTGTGGCCAACGATATTGGAGTAGTCAGACAACGCGTCACAGGAGGAGGTGGAGGTGGCTGCCTTCGATTATTGAAAGTCGAGGATCAAGATAAAATATCAAAGTGTAGAGAGTTGGAAAATAGAGAATGTGAATGCAAAATAGGCGCTGGAAGAGGAGGAAATGGATGCGGCAACCCTCTGCCGAAATCCAGCAGCCTCTGACAAAATAGGTTGTAACGAGCCAGCGGAGAAGGGAAGGTGGCTGTCACCAAATAAAAAAATGATATGAAAAAGAATATGGAGTAAAAAAAGAGGTGCTGGAAGAGGATGACGGATCAAACCCTGCGGCAACCCTCTGCCGAAATCCAGCAGCCTCTGACAAAATAAGTTGTAACGAGCCAGCGGAGAAGGGAAGGTGGCTGTCACCAAATAAAAAAATGATATGAAAAAGAATATGGAGTAAAAAAAGAGGTGCTGGAAGAGGATGACGGATCAAACCCTGCGGCAACCCTCTGCCGAAATCCAGCAGCCTCTGACAAAATAAGTTGTAACGAGCCAGCGGAGAAGGGAAGGTGGCTGTCACCAAATAAAAAAATGATATGAAAAAGAATATGGAGTAAAAAAAGAGGTGCTGGAAGAGGATGACGGATCAAACCCTGCGGCAACCCTCTGCCGAAATCCAGCAGCCTCAACTGAAGAAGGATGCAGAACACTACTTGCCGATTAGTGAAAAATACTTAGAGCGAAGATGTCTAAAAGCACCCTTATGAACCATAGCATGATGGAAATGTGACTCCCACGTGAAAGTTAAGTCGGAAAATTATCAACTATAAAGCTTTGTGTTTAATACGATAGTTTGTATATTGAAATGCATGTCTTAAAATAACTTGTTTGTTATTTTTTATAAAACTAATCAACAGAATTCAAGAAAACTATAAAAGTCTTGAACGTAATTATTTTCCTATTTATTGGTGAGGTGAATTTATAATTAATTGAAATGAAAATGTTAATTCAGCCAAAAATAAGTTTAGGAAAAGTAATGGATACAATTCCGGGTAACTTTAGCGGGAAGTTTAATTTAGGGGGGGTAGCTTTCTGGGAGTAGCTTTCTAGGGGTTTCTAGGGGGGAGGGGATTTCTAGGGGATTTCTGGGGATAGCTCTTGGGGGAGACTTTTCTGGGGATAGATTTCTGGGGTTAGATTTGTTGGGTTAGTTCAATGGGGCTTGTACTCTGGAATGGTTTTCTGGGGGTAGATTTCCGGGATCCGAACTGTTGAGTTAATTATTTAAGTGTTAATGTGATTGCAATTTGATAAAATGATAATGTTTTGGAAGAAGAGTTCCAGTCATGGGCCTACTTTAATGTGGCTACAGGCCCTGCCCCGCCGTTCGTGACGTCAAAATGACAGGGGCGTTTATCATTGGGGTGCTTTCTGGGGGTAGTATTCCGGCGACTCGTCCAATTTTACTCTTACTCTCAAGTCACAAGTTTAACTTAATCCATGCATAACTGCAAATCTTTACTTAAAGACGTAACATATAATACCCCCGTCGCAGCAAACCTGCGTACTCAGTGAATTTCCAATGCATATTAATGTGACTCACTACTACATAGAGCTATTTACCAAGTTTCACAAAAATACATCCATAAATAAGTGATATATAGCATTTTATTTATTCTCTATAAGAATAATATTAGGGTTGAGGACGCAGGTTTGCTGCAACGAGGAGATAAATAATGTGTTTTTTTTGCAATTATCAATACAACTGAACCAGGTGAAGCTACATACCAAGTTCTCTTAATGTAGGTTCATAATTAAGGGAGATATACAACTTTACTTATTCTCCATATGAATAACATGGGGGCCGAGTATGCAGGTTTGCTGCTACGGGGACTATCAACAAAAAACTTGTTTTTTGTGGTAATATCAATATACCACAACCAGTTGAAGCCACATACCAAGTTTCATCACAAGAGGTTAGGTATTTGTTGACCATTATGATGGGCTTATGTCCCGAAACATGTAGTCTTAAAAATAAAAATAAAGAAATTCCTTAAGGGTACTCAGTTGAAAAATGTTTCATTTGATTATTAATATATACAGATATATAAATTTGAACGAATAGTGTTTTTGGCATCTGGGGACCTCAAAACTAAAAGTTATCATGTTCTCGGGCTTAAGTCTTACCATGCCACCTACGGTAATAGCTTCTTCCCTATGGGGGAAATTCGCTAAAATGTATTCTTATTTGAATTCATTGCTGCCTGAATGACTTTATAGTATTTACGTAGTATAAATATTTTTTTAAAGAGTGATTTTATGTTCTGGGTGAAATGAAAAAAGGATTTTATAATATTTAAGTTGGATATTTATAAAAGTGCTAAACGGAAAATTATCTGTCATAAGGATGAAAAAAAAACAATTTTCTGTCCCAATCAATACGTTAGGATATGGATATGAATTACATTTATTTGTATAAGGACTAATAATCCAATACGTAAGGTTAACCAGATTGTACGTGATAGGACGTTTTTGTTTAAAAGCAAAATATACCCGGTATTAGCAAGCGTGGAGTCGTATTGACTCAGAGTTTGCCCAAAGTGGTGTCAAAGTTACAACTCGTTTACTTAAGCCTCTCTGTCGCGGTGACTTGTTTGATCATTCAATTACTTACCTCGAAACTGCGGTTGATGCAGGGAAATACTATTTGAGTTCAGGTACATATGATGGGTCTTTTCACAATATGGTTGGAAATGAGTAAAGTTTAAATTATGATAAGATTATCTTTCGGTTCGTGATACATTTTTTAACTATTATAATGTAATATGTAGATGGATATAAAATAAATAGATTATTGATCCGCAAAGTCCCTGTGCAAAATATTCAGAGGTGTTACAACTACAAAGTGTTATATATTATAGATTAAACAAAACTTAGACTACGAGCAAGTCCTGCCGCAGGTTGAGGACCATATTTATGGTACTTTTAAAATATAATTAAATAACACGTTGACATATGAGTAGGAAATATGATATAAGTTAGAGATTATTGTTGGTTATTTAATAGTAAACACCAATTGACTAACTGTTTGGAAAAAAAGCCAGTCCTAAAGTGTGTAAGTTATTTAAAAGAAGAAAAATAAATAAATACCCCTGTTGCAGCAAATCTGCATACTCAGCGAATTTCCAATGAATATATAAAAATACGCACATTAAAACACTTAACAGGATTCATAAGAAATATATTATCAAACAAGCGATATTTAAAATATTAATTATTCTCCATAAGAATAACATTGGGGATGATTATGCAGGTTTGCTGCAACAAGGAACACAAAATAATGGGTTTTGATGCAAATATCAATAGAACTTATCTTAGTGAAGTCACATACCAAGTTTCATCCATATACATTCATAAATAAGCAATATATAACATTTTAATTATTTTCCATAAGAATAACATGGGGACCAAGTACCTAGGTTTGCTGCTACGGGAACCATAGGCGAAAAATTGTTTTTTGTGCAAACAACCATGAACCACAACCAGATGAAGCCATATACCAAATTTCGTCAGTTTATGTTCATAAATAAGCGAGATATACAATTTTTCTTTTTCTCCATAAGAATAACATTAGACAACGTACTGTGTTTAGCACTTTCAATATCTCAGTAACCAATTGACGTAGAGCAATGATTAAAATACCAAATTATTTGTTTTTTATGCTGAATTCAATGGTAAAAATTAAAATTTGATTTAAATAAACATTACATGTGGAAACCCCAAAAACCCATTTTTGGGGTACAAAACCCCCTAAAAACCCCCCTTCGGATTGTGCGATTCGTCTGGTTTTCGAACTCGTTCAAATAAATTGTGCTTTACACATTTGTACCAAATATTATTAAGATCGGACCTTTTTTACGAGAGTTATCGTGCTTACGGACACACACACACACACACACACACACATATATATATATATATATATATATATATATATATATAAAAATTTGAACGAATGGTGTTTTTGGCATCTGGGGACCTCAAAATGAAAAGTTATCATGGTCTCGGGCTTAAGTCTTACCATGAGACCTACGGTAATAGCTTCTTCCCTGTAGGGGAAATTCGCTAAAACCGAAAATAATACAGCATTTTCAGTTTTATTTTGAGCAGCGTAAATGAAAAGATATACTTAAATTCGTTCTAAATATAAAACTGTATAGGCCTAGTTATAAAAAAATTTTATTTTCTTCATTAAACTAAAAAAATTAGTCACTTACACTGTAATAAGAAAACATACACCGAATTAAATAGATTTTAATTAAACTACACAAAACATTGTATCAAAGTCTTTACCACTATAAATGGAAATAATTAAATCTTTTTTGATTTAGCATATTTTTATTTAAATTTAAAATCTTCTAAATTATACTGTAGGTGAATTCGTGATCTATTAATTTCAATAATGATGATATTAATAATAATAGTAATAATATAATGTTTGTCTCAATTTCATAATTAGGACTGACGCCTGGCCTTGGGGGTGCAAAATGAAGCACCTATGCATTGTACAAGACGGCGTGCAAGGCGGAATTGAGTAAAAGTAGTATATGCTGCAATGCAGGCGGAAAATCCCGGCCGCTAACAACACAACGACAGCGGGTAAATTCAGCTCTGAACCGAGTTGACTGGCTAAACTGAAGCAAGCATTGTCGCTTGTGCAGAAACCAAGAGGAATACGGAAAGTTCAGTTCATTAGTTTTTTCCACAATTAGTGAACTGCAATTTGTGTAGACGCCCGCGGTCATTAGTTACATATTTTGTTACTAGAGTGCAGCACCAATCAATTCCCGTTATAGGCTACTGCAGATAGAATAAAATTACTACCTCAATGGGTTAATCAGTTTCAAATGCTTGATAGTGGGCAATTACACATAACAATTTTGAAAGGTAATTGACTACTAATAAAGCAGCTATGAATAGTTGTTCACCAAGTACTATGACAAAACACACAGATTATAGTAACGCTAAGTACGAATCAGGGGTAATTTGCGATACCTCAATATTAGTAAGGGGTAAAAAATGACGGTGCAGTTCTCTTTACAAATATTAATTACCGTAGGATATAAAATGTAAGGGTTTATTGCCCAAAAAGTGTATTTCTTTACTTAAATTGTTGCCAATGCACTTATTCCTAGTTTAATCCCCATATTACACGCGTACCGATGTTATCTTGCGTGTGCTTTGCAGCGGCAGTAAATTATTCGTAATCCCTGGGCCCTTATCAGGGACCTAATGGTGCATAATAGCGGTTTTTATCAAAGGCTTTCGTATAAACACTATAGGAAAATCATTTTGGTAATAATATTTTAGAAACTTTTTTCATTTAGCTTAACGTTTTCTTTGTTATCTGAATACACTGTCAGATTGGAGCATTCGTATTTTTAACACAGCAAACATATTTATTTCAAGTTTTTTAAAGTTAAGTTATAATATGTTCTTATCTAGATGTTCATAATTTACATCTAGGAAAACAAGGAATTTTCAATATTATCATATGAAACAATTGTTTACCGGAAATTATTCGTCTTCCTTTTAAAACGTTAAAAAGTAAAATATTTTAGAGGAAAAATTACTTTCTTTCTGCTACGAACTATCCAGGTTCTTTTGCCCCGTTGTTGTTCCATTATTTATGGTCTATTTGAAAAAGAAATACTTACAGCGTAAAAAAAATAAACAGAAGTTTAAGATTTATAAAATTTAAATATTATAAGTATAATAAGTATTAATAAGTAAGTATTATAAGTATAATGTAAATATTATATTGTATATGATGTAATCGTGCATCTTTTAAACATTTTACGTCGCTTTGTTTGGTACTCATAATTTCACATTCAAACGTCTTAAAAAAACAAAGACGTATTGTTAGTATTGTTTTAACAAGATAAAATTAAATACCTTTTTGTACTAAAACAATGTATTCTTTTGTAAAATTATTAGTATAAGAACTATTAAAGATAACTTAGAAATATTACGTCCAAAAACAAACTCTTATTTTGATACTAACCTCAATTAAATATTATTTTCAAGTTAAGACAACCTGTGCTTTACTCTACTCAAACACTTAGTTCATCAGCAGTTTATCCTTTGAACGACTACGCACTACCACACTGATAAATTGTGAGCCGTAATAGACTATTAAACTAAATACAACCATAATCTCTTTACATAAACATAAATACTAACATTAAGTTAGTAAACTTTCTCTATTAGGTCATGACACCCTTTTTAAAAGTCAGATTACCTACTCTAATTAAAATTTACCGTTATATTGTAATAGAAATGTTTAATAATCTATACTTTAAAGACATTTGAGCCCTTATATAATGGTTTTGGTGGTATATTTTATTTCAGCCAATTCAGATTTTTCTTTATTGTTTCATAAAGCCCACGGAAAGAAGTAACCTGAAAAGGGTAGCTTTTGAGACAAAAAACTATGCAAAAACTTTCATGAACTACCCATTTGCATAGGATATTGGACTGGAATTCTCGTTTCATTTCAATATTGCACATGGTCAACCACTTTATCAATTTATTAAATATAGCTCCTAATTAATTTTTATTAACCCTAAAATACAACATAATTAAGAAAATCCACTCAATTACATAATTTTGGTTAAGTTTTAATGATTGTTAAAAATCTATAAATTAATATACTTAAATTTAATTTCCTATTTCGTTTTGAGTATTACTTACGCATTACGTATTTTTAGTAAGGCTACAATTACAGTATTTTTACTAGTGATACAATATTTATAACATTGCATTTAATCATCAATATGATTTGGCTCATTCAGCTACGTCAACGTTGCAGTTATTAATGTCTTTTATTATAGTTCAGTGGTTGAATGACTTATACATCCACTGAAACAGTTCAAAGTGAAAGTTAAAAATTCCTTATTAATCATAAAATACATCATATAATAGTGGTGTGCATAAATAATTTAAACAATAATAATTGTTGATGGTTGTCTACTTTTTAAAATATTTTCCTGCGTTTTACTAAAAAAAAAAACTAGTTCTACAGAGTACAGTTATTAAGTTTATTATTAAGAAATTGTCTGTTAAATTATTAATGTTAAGTAGAAAGTTGACTTTAATCTAATATTTAAAACAAGTAAACAATAAAATTTCCATCTTAAACAGCTTAAACCGATAGTGATTAGTTATTACACTGCCTTATTTTGAGTGATGTAAATAAATGCCGAAGTATAAAGCCGAAGTTTTGAGTGCCGAAGTATAAATATTGAAGCGTTGGTACAGTACAATGGTTTAACTGAAATTGTGTGTACAACGTTATATGTTTAAATTTAGACATTTTGAGTTTCGAAGTATTTTCCCTCAGTTGTTGTAGTATTCTACATTTAATTAAATGAAAAACTACTTTTATATTTTTCTCCGGGATCGATTTAGTTAGTTACAAATGTGTTATTTATCCTCTGGGAAAACTATTTCGTCTGTAATCTGTTAGATATACCTGACATGAGACACCCTGTATATAGGTAGCAGTAGGTATAAATCAGAAGAAATTCAGATTATAAAGTTTTATAAACAACAATTTAAAAAAGTGTTTGGTCAGATTGCAGCACATGTTTCTATATAACATGAACAAATATATTACCAATGGAATGTGATCAAAAGTGGCAAACCGCATTAATAAGTATAAATAAACATAATTTAAGTTCGTCTCCATTCAAAGAGAACTGAATATGGCAAACATATAAATCCATCTCTAGTATAATTTAAGATTATCAATCCGAGCCAGTGAACTCACTTGAAAGTTAAGAGAGTGGAAAATATTTGCTAAGTTGTTATAAACAATCCCTGCATTGCACTCCAACGACTCCACTTTATTTGCAAACAACATTTTATAAATTTTAACTCACCAAGTTTAAATAGTCTGCTAGGTTTACAACTTTTTCTCAGCAAAAAAATTATATAAAACATATTTACTTGTTATTATTGTTCATACTTATTTCACGTTTTAAATTAAGTTACACTTTACAACATCATCTTAATACATTTATTCATTAAAATGTATTAAATCAGTATATGGCGATTTATTTTCACTGTGTTAAAACACCCTAATTTAATTGTATATTGTTGACAAAGAAATTGTAGCTTATATAAATAGTATTTCTGCAAAAAGACAGTCTGAAAATAATCGGTAATTTATATTTTCCAGAAGGGTCAAATGAGATCAATGAATTTGGATTAGTCTTATTCATGGATTTTCTACAGTAATTTAAAGGTAATTACACAACGCTTAAATATGCCATTGACACATAAACCTAATTTACTTAAATCATTTAACAGCAATACCAGAATATTATACTATAGTACGTTATACCAGAATAGTAAATTGTAAATACTGCAAGTATATACCTTTTTTATTAGACAAAACGTTTTTTATTTTGAAACTAGGTTAATGGAAGTTGTCAGTGTTTTATTTGTAATCAGTGTTGCCAGACTTCAATCACCGTATTTAACCCGGCCAATGCAAATGAACGTTACATTTAAATTAACCGGCTTTCTATCGTTTGTTAAACTTGTTTAATTGCGTTATAGATTTTCTTCGAATTCATTTTTAAGGGACCAATTAATTATAAAAGGTTAAATTTTACGTTTTAACATCAACTATTGATGCATTGAGTTTTTTGGACCCAACGTATATTTGATTTTATATGTTTCAATCTTAAGTACGGACATGATTATCATTGAATTACGTATCGTGTATTGGTGTACAGTACAATTATCTTAAAAGTTGATTATGGTCAAAATGCATATTTAAAAAATGCTTGGATTTTTAGTTAATAATAGTAGTAGGATTTGTTATTCACAGCCAAAATGTGAATGCCGATTTTTTTCCTTGAATGTTGGGAGACTGACAGTCTGCTCTTGTCCTTGGCCGGCCACACATGGGAAATAGAGTGTAAACTAATTGAAAATTGTTTAAATGTTTAATGTTTCTATGTGTATACAAGTTTGTGTTTAGTGTTGAAATGTTTTTAAACTCAAGACGATGACAGTATTTTATTCTGTCATACTGATAGATTTGATTTAAATGGGAATGGGACAAAACTAGTCCCAAAACTAGTAATCTTATAAACTAGTGGATTGATGACGACAAGGTATGAAACCTTATTTTTTAGGTCATACAATCAATCCAGGAGGCAAATAGCAAGAATACCTTTTGTTGTCTTCTATTAGGCTTAAACAATCTCTTAAAGGTTCAAACCCTTTACCAAAACCTCTACAATAGTTATAGATTGTTGCCTCTAACCTTGTTATTCCATTCTCTCTTGCTAGTTTAGACGAAAATATTTCTTTTAATTTCGCATCTGGACAATTAACAAAGTTTATTATATGGTTTCCTATAGTTTTAACTACTCCAGGGATTGTAATCTAGCATATAAATTTATTATATATTTTCACCCTGCTAACACATTTAAACCAAAAAACCCACATTCTGCTATTAAACTAAGTTAAACAATCTTTACTAATATAGAAGATATTATCTACGATAACCTTATGAACATCCTTATACTCCCCATGGTGACGAAAGTCGAAGTTTTCTGTTAGATTTTGGCAAATTTCCTCTTTATTAAATATTCCAGCCAAATCTAGTGTTATATCGAAATCCATTAGATATTACATTTCTTTTTCTAGATATTGCAGTATCTTGGGAAGGTCTTCCAACAAATTATTAATTTTAACATTTGCAAGCTCTATTTTGTATGGAATTTTCAGCCTTTTTTATTTACGTTTAAATAACCTGCACACTTTAGTACTAGTGTTTTTACCATTATGTCACTTAAAATATGTTTTTTTCTAACGGAAATCACATCTTGCACATTTCTTACTTATACGTCAACGTGATATTGAATCAGACTGTAAAAAACCATAAATATCGTCCCTAACCTCCGGTAGGATTGTCCCGTATCAACTGTAAGTAAACGTGTTTGATTTGTTTCTTAGAGCGCGATGCACCTCTAAGTATTTTGGAAAGGGAGTTTACGGATCACCAATCTATTTATTTATTTTATATCCGACATATAACATTACATTATTATTATGTCTACATATGACATTATAACTGTTGAGAAATATTTCATTAACCCGAAATATAATCTAATCTAAATTTACTCTTTACTCATTTCCAACCATGGTGTGAAAATACCCAAAATATATTCCCCCAGCGCAAGTAACATTTACCTACATAAACCGCAGTTTCGAGGTAAGTAATTAAATGTCAAACATGTCACTGCGACAGAGAGGGCTTAAGTAAACGAGTTGTAACTTTGACACCACTTTGGGCAACTCTGAGTCAATACGTCACCACGCTTGCCAATCTCGGGTGTATCTTGCCTTTACAAACAAATATTTCCTATCACATACTGTCTGGAATAATTTTAGTATTAGATTTTTACTTATGTGTATAAATATGCCTTTTTACGTTATAAGTCTTATATACTCTAACATATTTATTGTGACAGACTTGATTTGTAATTTTTCCGTTTAACACTTTTCTAAAAATTCTGTTTTATATTATGAAAGCATTTCTTCATTTCACTCACTATAGAAAAATACCCTTTTCTAAAATATTTATAGTACTGTATAACTATAAAGTTATTCACTGCATTTAATTTGAACAACTGTAGATTTGTGGTATGGTAAGAGGTTTAAAATTAAATTATTTCATCATAGTTAAGTTAAGCCTAAGATTTGAGAATAAGAGAATATTTGGCAATGCGCCGTGCACAAAAATTATACAAATTAAATTGCTCCATTTCTTCTTTAACACTGGGGTTGTTGAAAATAAAAAAGTATATATGTGACAAAAGTTCCCTTTCCAAAATACTCAGAGGTGCATTGCGCTACTAAGTGGCAAACAGAAACAAATCAAACAACACTTTGACTTACGGTTGATACGGGCAAATCCTACCGGCGCGGTTGTTGGGGACCATGTTTATGCTATTTTTAAAATCTGATTCAATAACACGTTGACGTATAAGTGGGAAATATACAACATGAGGTTTCGGTTAGAAAAAAAATGTAGGGGACATAATGGACGGATATCTATTGACCAACTGTCTGGAAAAAATGCCCGTACTAAAGTGTGTATGTTATTTAACCGTAAATAAAACAACTAAAGATAATTCAGCTTTTATATTTTTATTTTGGGGAGTATAAAGGAAGAAATGGAATTATGTAAGCTCTTTTTGTGCAATTTTAGTTCACAAAAATATATAATTTCCTTCATAGAACGGTTTAATAAAATTAATCAAAGTCTTTTACACTCTAAACAGAAAATATTCCCTGAATTAAATCTATTTTGATTAAGCATATGTTTATTCAAATTTCACACTTTTAAACTTATAGTGCTAGTAAATTCGTGTTCCATTAGTTCAAATAATATGAATACAATATCAATTCGTCTCAATTTCGCGGTTCGGCCTGACAAGCTGCAGGTGTGCAACGTGAGATGGCTGAATATTTTTGCTGGTGCAGAAACCAAGATTAAATACAACAGGTTTATTCCATCAGATAGTTCCATATTCAGCTTAATCACAGTTTTAATTGTCTGAAAATAGGCAACACCAGATAAATATGTCGAAATCAAGTAAGAATATTTGTACACTAAAACAAAACCCTCAAAACATAATCGGGCCAACTACGAATCAGGAGAATTTTGTGATACCACAATCTTAGTAATGATTAACATGACCGTGCGGTTCTCTTTAGAAAGATGAATTACTTTAGGATATAAAATGTAAGGATTTAATACCTGAACAGTTTTTATGTTTAGTAAATTCCTTTACTTTACATTGCTGCCAATGCACTTATTTCTCAGTTTAATACCCATATTACCCGCGTACCGATGTTATCTTGGGTGTGTTTTGTAGCGCCAGCAAATTATTCGCAATCCCTGGGCCCTTATCAGGGACCTAATGGTGCATAATAGTGGTTTTTATCAATGCATTTCATTTAAATCCTATACGAAGACCATTTTAGGTGGTAATAATATTTCAGAATTCATTTATTTTTATTTACCTTAATGTTTTTTCAGTTATCTGATAACACAGTCTAATGGGAGCGTAATCCATAGGTTCAACACAGAAAAAGTATTTTTTGCAAGTTTTTTGAGTGTTAGATTATAAAGCATAACTACATATACATACTCACTCATAATTTACATCTAGGAAATGCAAAAAATAAAAATATTAAACATTTTATGAATTATTTTCTGTAGAGCTCATTTGTTATTGCATTTATTTCTACCTGATACTTTTATAACTGCCAAACATTTCTACAAACTGTAAACTAAAAATATTATAAATATGGATCTGGGGTTAACTCATAATAATTGGTTTGCTTTTTTATATTACTTCATTGAACAAAGGAAACATGAGACATGATTTCACACCCCCTCCCGATATTTTCCAGAATTATTATATCATTTTAATCAGTTTCCTATTTTATTTTTATTTTAAACAAATACAACTTAATAATAAAGTACAGTCTGTATGTTTATCACCTAGTAGCACTCCCGTTATGCCGAAATCATAACAAATGTTAAATTCACACTTTAATAATTTATAAAGAAACTTGAGATGAATGTAAGCTATGGGAGTTTCTCAATTTGTCACAAAAGTTCGCTTAAAGTGTTAATAACCGCAAGTGGCAAAGTTTGGTCATGACGAGATAAGTAGCAAGTTGCAGCGAACCGTCTTAATGGATTTATTCACGTTTTGTGTTGACACATACTTTCCTGACTGCCGAGCATATTAAGAGCTAAACCAATGAAAACCATTCTTAAAACATCAGAAGAAACTGACGATTTAAAAAAAATGGAACTGCCTCAAAATCCGCGTTTATTCTTAGTTATGCAAATCACTTTTATCCAACCGGAATTTGTTTGGCAAAGCAAAATGTCATAGCAATGTTTATTATTGATCGTCATAATAAATATTAACGTTGATCGGACGTATTTTTTTGTTTCAATGCCATCGAAACTTTTTGCTGTTGTTCAGATCATATTGCAAAGGCTTTCAAATGCGTTGTGATGTTCAAACATTATTTTGAGAACAAATAGTTTCTTGAGTAGCATAATACGTGTTTATTTATTTATTTATCCAACGGTAATAACCATTTGCAAATTAGCTTACAAAATGCGAATCAATACAACTAAATAAGCAATTCATACAACTAAGAACATTATTTGAAAATTAATGATGAAACAATTGATTTAAAATACAGTTCAGCTCAATAAATATACAAAAAATAAACAAAACAATATACAAAATCTCACAACAATAATAAATGCATGATATTAGGTAATTAGTAATAATAATAACTGCAACTTAACTTGTGACTTAACAGGCAAACGATTAACTACAATAGAAAATAAATAACAAGCACACATTTACAGGAAACTCATTGATTCAGTATATATACAGAACAGTAGTATTACGTAGACATACTAATATATCAATATAAAAAGTTTTTACAATTAACGGGATAAAATAAAACTTCGTCTCACAACCCTACACATATTTACAATTATACTGTACTTACATACAAGACGGTAAATATACAAAAAGATGGTACAAGGCGATCGATTTCAACCAGTCACACCGGTCACCATCAGGCCCAATCAGCGAATGACAGAAACAAGACGGCGTACAGCGTATATACTATTGGCTACCGAAAGGACCGGAAATGAATTGCGAAAAGTACCACCAGTGTCAAAGTTGACTTTTCCATTAATCAATTTATTTCTATCCTTACATCTTTCCTTAAAAATAAGCAATTCCTCCTATGCATTCATTTTATTTACTTTCTTACAAATCTGTAGAATACTTAACTTGTCTTCTAATGTTCCCAATGTTTGGCCATTTTTTAGGAGGTGCTTTGCACCATTTTATCTCTCCGGCTTGGCTAAAACAAGGTTGTCTCATTTATAATTACACTAACGTTTTTGGCAGCTTTTTAAGTCAAATTTCAAGCCGAGATGTCAGTTAAAACACCTCTATTTAAATTAAATTTTAACAATAACCCAAAAAAATTTAAGTAAATTTTTATCTCTAAAAGTCACGTCGCTACCGCATGGATTAATCGATAGCCATAATGAGATTACTAAACAAAATATTACTAAAATATCCTCAAAAGGACATAACTAAACACTTTGTTCATAATTATAACAAATAATACATACTATCATCCCACTAACGTTTTGTTATAAGGTAGTGTTAATCCAGTTGAATAGCAGGGCTTCTTCTCAAATTCAAATTTAACATTTGTAGTGTTAAATAATTTATACTTCAATTTTAAACCAACGTATAACAATTATAATAGTATTTTTCATTCCAATGAATTCAAATTATTCTTTATTTTTCGATAAAGCCATAGAAAGATGCAATCTAAAAAGGGTAGGTTTTGAGACAAAAACTCAGCAAACACTTTCATAAACTACCCCTTTACAATGGATATTGGACTTGAATTTTCGCTTCATTACAATATTGCACATGGCCAACCCCTTTTACAATTTAGTAAATATAGCTTTAAAGTAATCACTGTTCACCTTAAAATACAGCATATTTAATTATATCCACACAGTTAAATAGTTCAGGAGAGTTTTAAGTTTTGATGACTAGTAAAAATATAAAAATTAAAATAGGTAAATTTAATTTCCTATTCCGTTTTGAGTATTACTTACTGTATTACCGTATCTACCTGAAAGTTACTACAGTTTTATTACTAATGATATAACATAGACCATGTAACATTAAATTTAACCATTAATATGATTTCGCTCATTCAGCTACGTCGCAGTTGCAGTTATCAGTGATTACAGTTCAGTGATTAAATGTTTAAGCCATCCGGCAATATAGTTACAAATTCAAAGTCAAAAATTCCTTATGAATCATAATATACCGGGTGTCCCACGAAGAGGTCGCTATTTTTGAATTAATATACCAGACGTATCGAACACGCTACGAACTTGAAACTCTTCAGTTACCAATAAATACATATGTAGAGTTTCATTTGATTCTGATTAATCAGAACAAAATGGCGGAACATCAAAATGATGGTGCGTTTTCGTTAAAGTAAATTTATTTGCAAAACCATTTCAAATTAATTCTTGATTTTGTACAATGTTATTAAGTACTAAATCAAATTAAAGAAATTAATGAGGTAAGAAATTAGTAAATCATAAATGAAATTAATTTGATTCATAACCCTTCATTCGAACTGATGTCCAACAATTGCTATGCACTGATGGAAACGAAACAAAAATGAGTCATAAGAGTTTTTGAAAAATTGCCGAGGTATCAACAACAGTTCCTCTTCAATCAACCTCATTAATTCATCGTTTGTCGCAATGTCCTATGGAGCTTATTGAAGGAAAAGATTTATTCTCACAAAATTTCGACGGATGATGAATTAATGAGGTTGATCGAAGAGGAACTGTTGTTGATACCTCAGCAAATTTTCAAAACGCTTATGACTCATTTTTGTTTCGTTTCCATCAGTACATAGCGATTTATGGACATCAGTTCGAATGAAGGGTTATGAATCAAATCAATTTCATTTATGATTTACCACTTTCTTATCTCTTTAAATTCTTTAATTTAATTTAGTACTTAATAACATTGTAAAAAATCAAGAATTAATTTGAAATGGTTTTGCAAGTAAAATTACTTTAACGAAAACGCACCATTATTTTGATTTTTCGCCATTTTGTTCTGATTAATCAGAATCAAATGAGAGTCGGAGGCATCTTTTTACATTTGTATTTATTATAACTGTAAAGTTTCAAGTTTGTAGCGTGTTCGATACTTCTGGTATATTAATTCAAAAATAGCGACCTCTTCAAGGGACACCCGGTATATCATAGTACAAGGAATAGTGTCAGAAATAAATAAACAGGATAAATAAACTACGTCTCACAACACAACAAAGTATATGTAAACTTATACTGTACTTACATATAAGACGGTAAATATAAAAAAGATAGTACAAGGCGATCGCTTTCAACCAGTCACACCGGTCATCCTAAGGCCCAATCAAAATAGTAAATAATGAAAACTAAATAAACTAGAGCAGTATTGTCTGCAAAGGTTATCACCCTTCCCTTAAAAGTGACATTACATAAATCGTTTATATAAACTAAAAAGAGTGTTCATGCTCCTAGAACCGACCCCTGTGGTACCCCAAATTTAATTTAACCAATTTGACTTACTACACCCCCTACTTTTACACACTATTTTCTCGTTGTTAAGTAATTTTTAAACCATTTTTGTACAACTACTCTTAATCCGCAACTATACAGCTTCCGCAACAATATTTCATAACTATCGTATCAAAAGCTTTAGTAGGCCTACTATCCAAAAACAACCCACTCATTTTTTACCATTGTTTAACCCATCACAATTTTTCAAGAATTATTTTTTTCAAGAATTATGAAAGAGGATTTTCAGTGCTCAAATTTTCTCTGAATCCAAATTGATTGCTACTGAAATATGTATAGGTATATATTTATATTTAATGTGTGATGGATGTATAGTATCATTAATAAGTCGCTTCTAGTACTAAAAATTGACGCAGTTAATCCTGTATCCCTGGTCAAGAACGAAGAACTGGTAATTAAGGGGATTAGCTGTACAAATTCTTCAACAAAAGATAACACAGTAAGTTGCCTATGCAGTGACGTATGCCTCTATTTTTGTATTGTAAATTATCTGAGTACGCAGGTTTGCTATGCCGGAGGTATTTAATATCATAAACTAAAATAAAAACACAGTTGATAGAAATAAATACGAAATAAATGGCTGCTGCAATCTAGCGGATACACTTACTCACATAATAGAACAACCTTATCTTTATTTATAAAAACTGGTATTAGGTTTTTAATCGAAAAATTTCAAAAACTTTTGATGTATTGAATTAACATATGTTAAACGGATAGTACTATAATTATTTAATCATAAAACATATAAATAGGATAGTTTGTAAGTATTTGTTTTTGTCCGAAACAATATTTTATTATCATCTCGCACTTTACTAAAGGTAATTTTTGTCCAATGAAAATTTTACCTATGGACATTTTAAAACTTTTAAAAGTTAGTTATTAAAAACAGCTAAACGAATGTGATCCATTATTGAACTGGTAGCGTAAACAGTTATTTATTGAATTTTACATTTTACAGCTGTTTATATAACATCAAATTCTAACACAACAGCAAGAAAGTGTACTGGATAATGACTGTGTATAATCTGAAAACGATCCGTGCAGCCGTTTACACATTATTGCATAACGAACACACACACCCACACACTGACGGACAACGAATCATTGTCTGCTAATACATAGACTCCTTCACTTCGTTCCGTCAATAATTTAAGTTCGTTTCCATTGAAAAACATTTGAAGGTATAATATAGCAAATCCAGATATAAATCCATCTCTCCTATAATTTAAGATTATCAATCCGAGCCAGTGAACTCACTTGAAAGTTAAGAGAGTGGAAAATATTTGCTAAGCTGTTATAAACAATCCCTGCATTGCACTCCAATGACTCCACTTTATTTGCAAACTAAGTTTTATAAATTTTGCCGCACCAAGTTTATAAAGTCTGCTAGGTTTACAACTTTTTCTCAACGAAAAAATGATAAAATATATTTACTTGTTTCGTGATTATTGTTACATACTTATTTCAAATTTTAAATTAAGTTTCACTTTCCAACGTCATCTTAATACATTTTCTTAATGAAAATGTGTTAAATCAGTATAAGGCGTTTTATTTACATTGTGTTAAAACACCCTAATTTAACTGTATATTGTTGACATAGAAATTCTAGCTTTTACAAATTATATTTCTGCAAAAAGACCGTCAGAAAATAATCAGTAATTTATATTTTTTCAGAAAGGTCAATTGAGATAAATGAATTTAGATGAGTGTTATTCATAGATTTTCTACAGCAATTTAAAGATAATTACAGAACGCTTAAATATGCCATAAAGACATAAACCTAATTTACTTAAATTATTTAACAATAATACCAGAATATTATACTATAGTACGTTATACCATAATAGTAATTTATAACTACTGCAAGTATATACCTTTTTTATTAAACAAAACCTTTTTATTTTGAAACTTATAGGCTAATGGAAGTTGTCAGTTGTTTTATTTGTAATCAGTGTTGCCAGACTTCAATCACCGTCTTTAATCTGGCCAACGCAAATGAATGTGGCATTTCAATTAACCGGCTTTCTGTCGTTTGTTGAACTTGTTTAATTGCGTTACATGTTTTCGTCGAATTCATTTTCAAGGGACCAATTAATTATAAAGGGTTAAATTTTACCCTGAATTGTGTATCGTGTATTGGTGTACAGTACAACTATCTTAAAAGTTGATGATGGTCAAACTGCATATTTAAAAATGCTTGGGGTTTTTAGTTAATAATAGTTGTAGGATTTTTATCCACAGCCAAAATGTGAATGCCGATTTTTATCCTTGAATTTTGTGACCATAATATTCACGACGGTCGTGTAAAAAGGAAAACAGCTACTTCTTAATTCGCTACCTTACAGTAGATTCACGTTAATAGGCTACCTTAATAGGTTCATCTTAATATTCACCGTAGTACGGTAGCTTAGTAGCCCCACATAATACCTCATCTGGGTAGCTCCTCCTTAATACGGTGGTTGACTAAATGAGGTTCAGACTCGTGCTTTACAAGGATCACGACTATTTATACTGCCAACACAGTCGCGAGCAGGTGGTAATATTCCTCCGTCTTTGTTATCGTAGTTGCTTACAGAACCTCTTAATCCCTTTGAAGTGCTTCTCGCCTGGCAGACTCATTGAATTTATGCCAGAATTAGGTTTCTGATTTTGTCCTGAATTTGAAAGGAGTTCGAAAATTAGTGTGTGGTTATTTTATTACTGGGACATCGTCCGACTCCCTTTCATTTGGCCCATGATTGTGAAAAGGACTTGCTAACTTATTAATGTGACATTTATATATATATATATATATATATATATATATATATATAATAAAAACAGTTTTATTTATTGTTAACATTTGAGTAGATTTTTCATTAACTTTATAGCTTTATCGAAATGTGGTTTCAAACAAAATAGGCGTGGCTGCAACTGAAAATTCAGCCACCTGTGAGGTGTGAAATTAAAATCTAAACAAGAACAGAGTTTCTTTTATATTGCCTTTCCACTAACACATGGGTGTTTTAATAATTCCGATAAAAATGTCAGTATATAAGCAAGCCTCACGTCAGAATATTATGCATTGGGTAACCTAGCCTAACGGTTAGCGGCTTTTGTTATTATTTATTTACTCCTCAGAAAAAAACAAACAAAAAACACTTTATAGAGGTACAAATAGTAAACGGCTCTGAACAAGAAATTTACATTTTTAAATAGAAAAAATACAACAAGTGCGATAACAATGTTACAAAGAAGTGCAGTAACAATTTCAATGCCATTAATAATACACATTTCGTAACAAAGTAAAGACAAATACAGTGATCTGATGAATCATAACTTCAACAACAATAATACAATAATAAATCAATGACAACAAGAAATCAATGGATGGATAATAACAATAAAATAGAGAATAATAACAAAATTAATTAAAAAGTACATAACAACTGTGATTATTCAAATGATAAAGTCCAGATAGGAGTGTGAAGGTGATGGACTCTTCGGGAAGGTGCAGCGGCACGCCTGATAGCACGAAGGCCGTCAGAAATCAACCGAGGGGCAGAATTTATTGCCGTAACAGAGCTTTCGGGGAATAGGACTAAACTTTTATTTCGGTGCAAAAGGTCAAGGATTCGATTCTAGGGTTGAACATATAACTTTGAAAGATTTTTACCACAATCTCTAACACCTCTAACCTCTTAAAACTTTTGTTACTGGAACAGCGTAAACAAGAAAAAAATAAATACAGGTCTAAAACAAAAATATTCTAAAATAATTACAAATGTTTTCACCCTAAACATGTAATCCAGGAATTTAAAATGTTTAATTTATACCATGAAACCAATACAATATTACTCATGTTAGTTCATGATATGCTAACCAACCCAACACAATATAATATTTAAACAGACAATTCATTATTTTGCCTAACGTTGCACACATATAGCTGAAATGTAGAAAATTACAGACCTTGGAACATAAATTCTTTCATTAAACTGCTACATTATGTCTTATATCTTAAACCATATTTATGAAAACATGTTAGAATGGGAAAGTAACAATTACTAGAAGAGAGCAGATTTATTCTGTTTCAAATGTTCATGCACTTTAAAGCCCTGATAGTTTGCTTATTACCTTATTAACTTCAATATATAGATATATTTCATAATCTATATATTTTTTTGTTAAATTGTATATATTAAATTGACCCCAGAATTCATATAATTATCGAAACCGAAATCAATCCATTTGTGGTGGGACACTTCCAATTCATCAGGTGAAATTCAATATATTCCTATTTAAAGCTATAATCCTTCACAAACACTATATATAAAGATGTTTAATGCTAACAGTACCACGATAACCGTTAAGACCTAAACTGTTTCAAGATACAATGACACCCAATAAAGTGTTGAGAGCTGTGCAGACAATGTAACGAGTACACTTAGTGCAACTGTGCAGACAGTGTAATGACTGTAGTTGGTGCAACTGACGACGTTGGTGCTAGTGTCTAGGCGTGTCGTCCTCGTTGTCTACTACTCGGCGCTTTAATTTTTATGGTGGGCCTCACAAGAGCCAAGCCCATCACTAAAGCAACACTTAATAATAATAATCCATCTTAATCCACTTAATCGCTAATTCCCAATGTATTCTAGATATAACGAAGCACAAAATAATGTTGGTAATGAAAAAGAACGCAGAGTACAAATTGGACTTGAAGTCTTCCACCGACATCTGCCCAAATTATGATATGACATTTTACAAAAGGTAAATAAAAATGAATGAACATGAAACTAATAAACATATGAATAACAATGTTTAATATTACAAAATAATATGTCATATGATTATTTTTGTCACGACTGTGTAAATGGATTTATAATAAGGCAAGAAACAAAATAAAACTACATTTAATATACCAAAAAGTAATTTAGAATCGTATAACTCCATCTATATGTATGTTCAATACTCAATTCTCAATTCCAAATACAAAAGTTTTATTGAAGGCATTGATGAAACGGAAAGACAGTATTCAAACTCAATTTAAATAATTGGGGAAAAGGAAAATGAGAATAATGATTTCATTATCTCATTATGATTTCAAAAGATTAGAACGTTACAAAATATTAAAAATGTATTTGGGTAAAATTATTAGCCTAACTTGGCTCATTATGCAAGGGTATTTAACATATTCATTTGTTCATAACTTAATACAAATATTATAAATATATATAACAAAGCGATGTATATTGTATACGTTTAAGGAGCATTTTAAATATAAAGACTTGACATATTTATCATGAAATATACAACCAAGAAAGTATAATGAAATGCAAGTTGTTATACCACGAGTTTAACATTTGAACACGTATTACAACTTAGTTAAATCATAAAACCAGTTTTTATCTAGTTCTTATAGAACGTTAGTATTTATTAAATTTGACATTTACGAAATATTAGTATTTCTATGTACCAATACTTTTTATAAAGGATTTTGACTAAGGGTTTATTTTATTACGTATGATTTTTTATAAATTACAATAAAAGATAAACGATGTAGTTCATATTAAATTAACATTTGGCTTTTAAAATAAAAACCATAACATTAAATCCACCTAACAATTTTGAGATGATACTTGTTTACAAATAAATAACAGTGATACTGTATACAAATATTAACAAATTTATTTTTTTAAGTTATCAATATTTTACAGCTTATATACGCATAATATAAAAACCAATATATATGTTTTCCCTTATCAGTACGATCAGCAAATTTAATTCTTTCAATATATAGAATACGTTAACTGTTATTATTTTTACACATTTTATGTAAACAATTTTTTTATAAAGGCGTCCCCTTTTCATTTTACGTTCAAGTAGACATCTATCGAAAGATCTATAAAAACGAAAACCCGATCAACCCCTCAGGCTAAACCTTCACACAACATTTGGTGTCTATTCTCTTTTTCTAATGCAGGTAACCACTAAACAATGCATACAAATAAATTCCAAAACGGCTCCAACCCACGGGTCTTCAAAGTTCATGTGTTATTGCTACGTTCATTTACTTAAATTTATTTAAATTATGACTCAAAAAGATATTCATTATTCAAATTAGTTTAGATGGATAACCACAGAATACAGCATTAACAACTGGTAACTGGTGTTTTCCCGGGTGAATCAGGGTACAACAATAGCTAGTTATTTTGGTTTCTTTTTGTTTTTACATATTAATAACCACCAGTATAATATTAGTTGATTTGTGTTGAACCCTATTGATAGAAATAAATATTTGCGGGATTCTTATAAAACTGGTTTAATTTTCTAAATATGTACGTCATTTATGATAAGCGAGGTTCAATACGACACTTAGCAGCGAGGTTTATGATCCATTAGCTTCTTCTCTCGTCATTAATGATTTTATATTAGCAGTTTTACGCCTAATAAACATTTCCTTAATGAAAATCTTCCAGGTTTACAGCTTTATTAGGTTCTTAGTAGGGTGCAAATGTGTTAATGTATTACCTCATTTATGACGTATCTTAATATCTCTTTAGGTTATTACTATTTACATGGTTATAAAGAATAAGTTGAAATACAATGAAACAATTAAGGATGTCTGTATTTTTTGCTCTGATTACAGGAGGGTGTTACGAATAATAATGGATAAAACCAATACTAGTAAATACACAATTACTAGTATACTAGACACAATTTCAAAACAAAAAAATTACAAGTTTAACAATATCTGATTTTTATACGTATGACTTGTTGACTACTTACGTTGTTTTTGTTGTTGTTGTTGTTGTTGTTAAAAGAGTACGATTTTAGGATAGAGCCCAATAGAATATATTATCAACAAAATGAGTTAATCCGTGGATGTAAGTCAAGTCATATCTAAAATCAAACGAAGGATAAACTAAAACAAAATTATTACCATTTGTGTAATTTACATGCACGACATAAAGCCAACAAACAATAAAAGTGTTGTACCCTGTGAGATATGAGTACTAAACAGTTTTAAAGAGTCACAACGAACTCTTGTGGATGAGTACTCATATACTGTTGAGCTTGGTAGGCCATACTCCTAACTGATGAAGGGCACCGAAATATATATTTTAAAGGACTAACTGAAATTATTATATTAATAAATTAAGATTTCTTACAGTATAATACAAAGTTGTGGTTGATTAAGCTCTCACAATAAAATGCAAAGCGTATAAATAATCGATCTTATCATTGATACATTCTTCTATACAGTATACTTCAACAACCATCACTGTTATCTCTATTATTTGTACATACAGTTATTGACATCCTACTGTATGATTGTGTAAGGATAAAATTTAGGAAATATAATAAATGTGCCTTTGCACGGTTTATGAAGCTACCATTAAACCTAAAAGGCTATTACCTGGAACATGCATAGAAGATTATAAGAGGATAGATCCATCTGAACCCGATATCTTACCAATATGTCCTATATATCCTTCAATTACAACCAAAAATGTATTAACTTTAAAATGGGTCGGTTATAATGTCCTACTAATATTATAAATGTGAAAGTTTGTAAAGTTGTAAGTTTATTTGTTTAGGTATTTGTGGTTCAATCACGCTATAACGGTTGGACTGGTTAAACTGAAATTTGGCAGAGAGGAACTTGATAGTCCTGATTAAGGCATATTAAAGATAAGAAACCCCTATAGGGCTTTGCCCCACGGGGGTTCAAAATTCCCATGTATTCATTTTTCAAAGTGGACATCATTCATTTTTGTTTGAGCTGATGAAAATACAAACAACTGATCTTGATTTGTTGTAGTTCCACGAGATAACCACAGAATGCAGCACACACACCTGTCAAAGTTTTTTAAAAATCATTCGCGGGGCGAAGCCTTTTTATCATCTAGTTTATAACATGTTTCAGGTTCTGCTTTGTTTATTTTGAAACGAAAACATGCATGCGTATTCATACTTCCATATTGATTATTTTCCTCATCATGTATTCAGCAAATAGAATATCCACATATACAGAAAATCAAGTACAGTATTAGGGGTTTTGTGACCTACAAGTCACTAGTAGAGGCCTATATCTATAAATTAACTAGCTGTTTAACATATAATGCCTTTACAAATATCTAACTTATTCGTTAAAACACAATACACTTTATACTAATATAATTATGAATAATCTAATCCTTTACATTTATGTAAACATAGAACAGTAACACTGATGGTGTAGTGGTGGGGCGTTAGGGGTAGGAGGTCACGTAACCGGTCACGTGACTCGTTGTGCTGCAAAATAAAGTTTAGATCACGTTTTGCGGCTGTTGAATCATCAACCTCAGTTGATAAATTGTCAATTAGTATTTAGTTGTATATTTCCCCCTTCAAACAAATTACTGGATTCCCCTTACTATTCTTAGACGCTTTATATAAATTAGACAAAAACAATGATGATGACTTTATTGAAATAAAAGCTTTTGTTTATATTTGGATCACTAATTCACAAGTTACACAGCTAAAAAAATATAAAAACCCTTGTGGTGTTTAAATTTTGTTTAATGGATAGCATTATATTGGATTATTTATGTTACTATAATTACGTCTTGATCAAATCACCTGTGTGTTTCTGCAAGATCATGAGCGGTCACCTCTGACTTGCCCATGTGACTAATGCCGTTACGGTAATACCTCGCTGTCTTAGTTCACGCACAGGTTAATGGCCTATGGTGATGGGCAGTTGAGGTTTAAAACAAAAACAAAATAAAAAATATAAATAAACAGTCATACCAAATGTACTATAATCAGTCTATTAAACCGTTTTAAAAACAATCATTATTTAGTTTTTAAAATGTCGGCTTCACAATGAACAGACTTTGGGGTTCGAAGGATTCTTATACTGTGAATTATGTACCAAACAAGTTGATATATCAATGAACTTCTTTATGACTTTATATTTTTCTTTTACTGTAGTTACATTTAGTAATAGTAACGCTATATAACAAATATGAAGTCTATGCTGCGGTTTGTCTTTTAAGTCAATCTTCTGTAGGCTGCTTGGGTGTTGTTAAATGATTTAATACAAGCGATCATGCCTTACTCTAATATTTTCCTGATGATAGTCTGTTCAGGTTACAGCTAGTAACAGGATAATAATCTACTACAGTTTTACTCCATTAACTTTTATTTTTCTTCAAATCCCTCTTAACTATATTTTTTCATCTAAAATTAATTATTGACTACAAGATAAACCAACGTTCACACGGTGTTTTAAAAAAATCTTAAGAAAGTGTGATAAGGCCTACGCAATGTTACAAATTTGGGGCTGAATACATCATGACGTTTTCTGTAATAAAAAAATATAAGGGTAATATTGATGCAATATGGTCTAATAAAGTCTTTAAGCTATTTCACTCGGAGTAGACATAGCCTGCTGTTCGTTCAGGTGACACAAAGGAGGTGAAGCCAGCTGATAAGTCAAGGTGACACTTAGGAAGTATAGCCAGCTTTCAAGTCAAGATGACACAGAGCAAGCATAGCCAGCTGTTAGGTCAAGGTGGCACATAGAAAGTTTAGCCAGCTGTCAAGTCAAGATGACACAGAGCAGCCATAGCCAGCTGTTAAGTCAAGGTGACACAGAAGAAGCATAGATAGCTTTTCGGTCAGTTATAAGATATTGTGAGTTTTTAATAATAAGTAGTTCATAAATAAACGTTTGTTTAATTTATAAATTTGATCAAATAAATTCATTTGATATGTTCATCCTAATCTCGGCAGGCGAAACTAATGAACGTGTTATTACATGTTTTGCACTATTTTATTTATTAAAATATGCATTAGCTATGTAAAAGTTAGCTCTATGATCCAAAATTTATCTGCTCAGCCAGATTATGGTATGCGTATAGTTTGTATACATAACCAGAATATTAGGCCTACACGAACTACGAGGTATTTTTAGGATACATTTTCTAATTCCTAGTAAAAGGTTAGTTCTGTAGTTTCTTTATCTCCATCTATTGCATTTGTCCTCTAACATTGTACAAGAAAACGTGAAATTCGCTATATAATTTTATTAATACTTAACTTCTATAAATATATACACACACTATAGTACATACATACATATACATTACACTATAGATAGTTAGAGATCTTATAATAGGTATAACCCAACATATACCACCTTTCAACAATACCCTATTAACAAATAATTCACAACTTTTGTATCATTGTTTTAAGGAGCCATAATCATATGTTTCTTCAACATCTGTTATATTAGTACAACTTATTTTTACTAAAATCCTAAATTACAGTTAAAGGTTCGAAAGGAAAGCTTGAGTGCAAATACAAGTAACTTGAACAAAGTGAATCTCGCTGTCACTTTGGAAGGGGATCTACTTCCGAACACCTTTTGCCTACTTCTGTGTGAGTGGTTTCTCCCCCTTAGGTGTAATAGGTTCTTTATATACTTTTTTAATTTGTTTATATCATATCAACCCGTTATGATTGGTAGGTAATTTTATAACGAAAGTTCAAAATTCAAGTACTTTCAGCCATATGCACTTTACAGATATTGCTCAATATAACAAATATACAAATGTAACTAAACCTTTTAAAGTTTAAAAATACTTAATTTTTTGGTTAAAGTTAGACGTATGGAAATTGAATTATTGCCTAATACACTAGCGTTTTACTTACAGTTCATTAAAAATTCAAACAACATTCAATCTTGTAATTTCTTGTACAATGTGCTCCAGTAAAACCGGGCAGTTGTTAGTTTCCATTACTCAATTAATTACTGTCCATTTCCTTACTATTTTCTTGTTACCTCGACAGTTTACTACGAAACAGTTACTACGAAAGCCAAACTAACTTCATAGACTAAATTAATCCACTTTAACATTCTGCTCTTCTTTTGAACAACTTTCAAACGACAAATGTGACGTCACATGATCATATTTTATTGGCTAGTTTAACGTTCAAGGAAATAAGCATACAACAAAAACATCAATTTATTAACAAATTTATTTGTTTGCTAAACGTTATGAGAATGCCAAAAGAGAATTTTTTATAAAAGTTTTACACTGCTGCTAGTCCCTTTATATGATTTTTTATTTTAATTAATTAATAATAGTAAGTATTGTTTTAAATCGTAAATAAGATTACCATAATCTGGTTCAAGATTTTTAATTAAATTCAAAATACTTTATTTTTAGCGAATTTCCCCTATAGGGAAGAAGGTATTACCGTAGGTCTCATGGTAAGACTTAAGCCCGAGACCATGATAACCCCCAGATGCCAAAAACACCATTCGTTCAAATTTGTATATATATATATATAAATTAAATAAAAACAATAACCAGAGTACCCTCTTTTTTTAAACATTTTGTATTACTGACACGTGTTTCGACACTTAGGTCATGTTCACAGTGTACAAGTAAAATAACCTAAAAATTATTAGCTAAAATACAAATATTGTCAGTAATACAAAATGTTTCAAAAAAGAGGGTACTCTGGTAATTGTTTTTATTTAATTTTTATAATAAAAGTAGCCCTAATTTGTGAACTTCAATTTGAATCAATATATATATGTGTGTGTGTGTGTGTGTGTGTGTGTGTGTGTCCGTAAGCACAATAACTCTCGTAAAAAAGATCCGATCTTACTGAAATTTGGTACAAACGTGTAAAGTACCATTTATTTGAACGAGTTCGAAAACCAGACGAATCGCACCATCCAAAGGGGGGTTTGGGGAGGTTTTGTACCCCAAAAATGTTTTTTTTGGGTTTCTACATGTAACTTTCATTAAAATACAATTTTAATTTTCACCATTGAATTCAGCATAAAAAAAAACAATTTGGTATCTTGATCATTGCTCTACGTCAATTGGTTACTGAGATATTGAATGTGCTAAACACAGTACGTTGTCTAATGTTATTCTTATGGAGAAAAAGAAAAATTGTATATCTCGCTTATTTATGAACATAAACTGACGAAATTTGGTATACGGCTTCATCTGGTTGTGTTTTATTGTTGTTTGCACAAAAAAAAACAATTTTTCGCCTATGGTTCACGTAGCAGCAAACCTAGGTAATCGGTCCCCATGTTATTCTTATGGAAAATAATTAAAATGTTATATATCGCTTATTTATGAATGTATATGGATGAAACTTGGTATGTGACTTCACTTAGCTGAGTTCTATTGATATTTTCATAAAAACCCATTATTTTGTGTTCCTTGTTGCAGCAAACCTGCTTACTCATCCCCAACGTTATTCTTATGGAGAAACATTAATATTTTAAATATCGCTTGTTTGTGAATATATTTCTTATGAATCTAGTTAAGTGGCTTAATGTGTTATGTTATAATTCATTGAAAATTCGCTGAGTATGCAGGTTTGCTGCGACGGGTGTATTATAACAATATACATTTTATTATATTAAAAAACATATAGTGAATAAGTCAAAGTAATTTAATAAAAGTATACATTTTATTAAATTTAGTTATTTTCCCTTTGCATTGTTGAAATGTGAATATGATCGGATGCCTGTGAGTGTGTTCGACCCGTTGTACATTGTATAACACATTTTAAATTGAAAAATTATTTATTTAGATATATTAAATTAAAAGGAAAAACATATTTAGATGAAATATTGCCAAGGGAACATCTTCTTATACATTACTACCCCTATTACTTTATAAAACTCTTGGTTAAAATATTGAAATAATTGACAATATTGAACCCTTTTACTATAAACTTGTCCTTGATAAGTTAGTAGTCCCTAGTATGATGTATGGTCACGTGCAAGCATCAGGAAAAACCAAGTCCGCTTGTAAATTTAACTGGCGAACTGGGCGGTCTTGGGAAATACAATTAAGGTTGTCACTAACCAACTATATTGCCGTAAAACAAACTGTATCAGTAAACTGCCACATACTTTCTCCCTCTAGCCCAATATTAATCAATAAATTACTTTATATTTACTAAATATAAAAAATAAAAGACATGCAAATGCGAAATCTTCATATTCACATTTTTCATAAATAACCCCCCGAATACTTTGTTTTAGGTAATACAGAATCGTTGGCTCCACACAGTTTCATTTTTTATTAGTAGCTGAATCACGTTTCTAACTATTAAAAAGGTTAAAACACCTGGTTGTGGAGTGATTCTATGTAATCCAATTTATTAGATTACGATCGTTTCGGGAACATGTTCTCTGCTTCAGATCTTCAGAACATCAATCTTCACTCATATCTAGGTCGTCAAAATGGTCAGAAACATTGAAAAATGCTCATTGAAAGAAACTAACGTTTAATTTAAAAAATATTAAAATGTGGTCACAGACGCGCACTGCTCGGTTGACATGACCGATTCATTGAAAAAACAATGCGTTTTTCAATGTTTCTTTACCGTTTTGTTGACCTCGAGATGAGTGAAGATTAATTTTCTAAGTATCTTAAGAAGGGAAAATGTTCCCGAAACGATCGTAATCTAATAAATTGGATTACATAAAATCACTTGACAACCAGGTATTTTAACCTTTTTAATAGTCAACGCTGTTGTTTAAAAAGGGGATATGTCTCCTTTTTTAAGACGAAATGGTCATTGGTGCTCTAAAAAACCAGCAGTGACAATAAATGCATATTTATATATAATTTGTAAACTATTTCTTATTTTATAAAAGCAGTATCAATCAGGTGTAAATACAAATTGGTGCCGTGTTACTCTTAAGAGTAATTTTCCAAATATCAAACAGTTTAGAAGTTGTTCAAGCGAAACACAGAACTTGTCATCAACAGCTTTCAAAACGTTTACACCCACTTAACTTAGAAGGGACTTTCATGGCAAAAACTGTATAATTTAAAGAATTGTTTATACTTTTTTTATATTTAACAACTTTTTTACACTTTTTGTTATTTTTATTGGTATTATTCCTTCGTTTTACGTTTTGTTAAAAATTTTACCATTTTAAAATTTTAACTGAATTTGTATAAAGTAATAACATGATTTTTAAACTTCGCGGTGTATTTGGTGTGAATGCTTGATCATTCAGTGGAAGGTTTAGTTTTTCTACTACACAAGAACCATACATTATCCATACGTAAAGCAATTACCATAAGGATGTAGATATTTATAGAGAGCTTTTACAAAAACCTATTTGTGTTATTTTATTCTTGAGATTCAATGTGTTGTGTGAATAACTAAAATTTATAAACGAATTGTGTGCGTATAACATTCATATGTCTACGAAAAATTTCACTTTAGAGAAAAATATGTACAAATTAGTTAAAACTTTGAATACATGTTTATCTCAGTATATTTTTATTCCTAAGAAGAGAGCATTTATTGTTTTAAAAGATAAATCACTTAAAAGTGTACAGTTTCTTTCGCAGCCCGCGTTGGGAGACACCTGAAGGCTACAAGACATCTTGGTGTTCTATCGGTAAATTCCATCTACTTGAATATGAATATGACGGAGAGACGCAACTGGGACCTCGTGCCACGGTTAGTACATGAGGCACGAGGCACCAAGCACGGGTACATGGCACGAGGCACCAAGCACGGGTACATGGCACGAGGCACCAAGCACGGGGCACACGGCACGAGGCACCAAGCACGGGGCACACGGCACGAGGCACCAAGCACGGGGCACACGGCACGAGGCACCAAGCACGAGGCACCAAGCACGGGCACACGGCACGAGGCACCAAGCACGGGGCACACGGCACGAGGCACCAAGCACGGGGCACTCGGTACGAAGCACCAAGCACGGGGCCCACGGCACGAGGCACCAAGCACGGGGCACTCGGCACGAGACACCAAGCACGGGGCACACGGCACGAGGCATCGTCCTTATAGAAGACAGACCAAGACCTAGACTCGGGTTAGCTCTTTTTCTAGCCGGGTTAGCTCTTTTTCTGTCGGCTAGAAAGGAGTGAGTCCTGAAGACTCATGTATAAAGAATGCCTATCCTGATGCAATAATATACAGTTCCCATGTTATAGTCCGATAGCGTGGAGAATGTTTAACATTTCAGGCTGGGTATTTGACTTGTGTGCATAAAAGATCTTTCCACCTCAGTTTACAGTAATGCAGAATTGTTTCCATAATTCAAAGATTTGCAGCCTTAAAAGTCGTAAATAATACTGAGTTACATCCCAACAACCTCAACATTAAGTTTGAATTATTATTATTACGATAGTTAATACTGTTTTTTTTTTACCATTATAGATTTTCTAGCAAATAAAGCAATTAGTTAGGCAGATTAATTCAACATGTTATTTGGATGTGAACATGCAAAAAGCACGCGTTTTTTTAAATTGGCAAAAAACATAACCTTCTAAAGTGGCTACAGAGTTTATGCAAGAGTTATGCAAATTTACATGAATTACTTATGGGAAGATTATGTTTTTTGCTGATTGCAGAAAAAAGAGTTACATGGTTGGTGAGTATTAGAAATTTGTTACGTTTTACAAGACCTTTTCATTGGTATGCTTTTTGACAGTACGCTACAATTTGACCTTTGTAGAATTTTAGGCATTTAACTGTTTAAATAACACAACTTTATTAAATACTAATTATTTTCAAAAAGGCTGTCATGTGGCATACCAGAGAAAAGCTGAGTTTAGTACGAGTAAGAAATGTGAATAGAAAAAAACTGTTTGTGTAGGGGTTTATAAAATAAAAGGTATTCTGTAAATTTAAATATTTTACACAAAAATTGCCGCCATTTCGGAACTAATAAAGTTAAGTGAATTCTGATTTCGCCAAAACGTTTATTTTATTGAGACCTTTAAAATTATGTATTATGTGTCCTATATTCATAAAAGAAAATGTTGAGATTCGAACCTGTGACCTTCAGTTTTGGAGCACTCTGGACATACATTTTAATGACAATATTTTTATTAGATTGCCCATATGTGTTTTAGGTGAGAAGAATTTCCATTAATGACTTTACACCAAACCGCTCTCCCGCTATACATGCATGCTATACAAGTATGGTCTGACTCATCCCCCAATCAACAAAAAAGTCTTTTGGAAATATGTTAAAACTTGTGTTAAACTCGTATTAAACTTAAATTAAAATAATGCTATTCCTATTTACTTCAATTTTAATATTAGTTTTAACATCCATTTTAAAATATGCCAAACTAATATTAAAACATGTTAAAGTTTGTTAAAAATATTTTTAAAATATGTCAAACTAATATTAAAACATGTTAAAATTATGATTTGGGTTTACAATTGATTAAAGATAATGTTGAAAACATGAAGTCATTTCAATATCAGTTTTAATATTATTTTAAATAAATGTTACAAAACTCGTTCAAAATAATAGAAACAATATTTTAAAATAATTTTAAAATTGTATTAATATAATTTTAAGTTATTTCAATTATAAAATTTGATGTTTTTTTAACATTAGCCTATATTAAATAATTTAAAATCATTGTTTGGTCGAGCAAATATTATGAAGAAATCAAGAATGAAAATAAGTTTAACATTAGTTTCAAAATAATTTCAAATAATTTTGAAACAATTTTAACATATATTTAAATTAGTTTCAAAATAACTTTAAAATATTAATTTAAATTGTTTATATATTGCTTTAAAATTAAATTAAATAACTTTTTACTAACTCAATTAAAAATCCTAACTAAACCTTTAAAAATTATTTTAAAATTTGTTTAAATATAAGAATATGAAATGTTTAAAATTATTAATATTGTTTTTTTCAGTGATTAAAAGTTAATAAGAAAAATGGATTTCTTAGCAAAGAAGTACTGTATTAGTTTAAAAATTGTTTATCTTGACCTAAAATGAGTTGATGAAATAATTCGTTTTCAGCCTAAAAAAACTTACATAAATGAACATTTCATTTCCCTTCCCGTTATCTGTTGCGATATCAGTCGTTTAGATTTATATTATCACATGCATTACTATATACAATTTTATAATAAATAAATTATGTAGTTTTGTCAAATAAATCAAACTTTATTGATGTTATTGTTCAACCAATACTTGACGAAGGAGACACTAACTACACTAACTTGCTTGGTAGGTTTGCTACACTAACTTGAATTTAAACCAGTTATTGTAACCTTTTTTATTTTTAAATAACTAAAGGAGAACAAAGCTTATAAATCCATCGACGCAGGAATTGAGTAGAACATCACTAACACGTTTTCCAGTCACTTCAATTTATAGAGTTTCATAACACAGACTGATTGCTTTGAAGTTTTATTAACAGTATATTAAACTCTTAATAATTGTTTATTTGCCTTATGAATTCATCAAACTGTGAAATCATTAGTTTCGTTTCGGAAGTAGTGTGCATAAAATGTTTAGAAATAAACAGTAAAATACATAAATGTTCAGAAATTACCGTTGACTACAATCTCTTAAATTTTATTATTATATAGTTGAAAAACTTCCTCGGTGGTTAATTGTACCGGTATAATTTTATTTAATTATTAAATTGATTAGTAAGAATTATAAACATTTATTAACTGCAATCTAAATTTTCTAGAGATCTAACAAACTCTCCAAAAGCTCTCTCTGTTGATAAAGGACTTTAGGGTTTTTATATTTTTACTTATGTTTTATTTAAAATTCTACTTAACAATGAGGGAAAAAATAATTTCGGATTAACTCTCAAGATAAGAGTAGGACTAAAGGCTCTCCGTGTATTCTGAAGTAAAATTAAAATGGGGATCCATTACAGCACGGGAAATAAGTGACTTATCTGAAGATATTCAGTTGGAGGCGACATTGACCAATGTCATTATTAGTAGAATACAGAGTTGTAGATGTAACATTGAGCTATGTTAACCGAATTGTTGACATTGACGATCTCAATGCTCCATAACATTAGAATACATTAGGATATCAACTAATGTATGTAGACACATGTTGTCTCTGATAATATGTATCGATAACACATAAATTACAACTAATCATAGCATTTTCTCGTTAAAATTCGTAATAAATGAAGTCGTAAAATCAAGGATAGTGTTTTTAGTTTTTAATTTTGGAAATTCGCTCCTGTTAGGAAGACACACTAGTTGTAATGTTCTTTAAGTTGGACTAACTGATTTTTATTTGTCATTGTAACGTGAATATACTTGTTTTAGAGGTTGATTTATTAAGAAGTTTATAATGTGCATTATATTCAACTTTTGGCATGCACGTGTTTTCCTCAATATTTATTTTATATCAAATTGGTTGTTTTTAGTGAATAATCAAATTAGAAATAGTATGAAATTTGCTAAATTTATTTGGAATATAGAGCATGTTCCTCCTACTTATTTTTAAAGAATATGCTAATAAATAAATGCTACTAATATAAAACATGGTTCAGATGCAATCGTTTTGACAAGTTCTTTAAATTACACCCTACTGCTACCACTGTTCACTAATGCTTTAATGTCTACTCAAAAATTAGTATTATCTAAGTAAAATGTAATTTGGTTTATATGGTTTTATCAGGTTTGGTTTAGGGAAATTTGTATTTACAATGTTTGGAAACCAACCTGAGATTTGATATCTTTGGAAACGTTGCATAAAAACGAGTAGTAGACAAGAAACTCCCCCGGTGAAGCTAGTAAAACGTAATTCTTAAAATAAATTTAGTTTTAGGTTATTATCTTGAAGGGTGCTAAGTAGTTAGACGATTTAAATATAGTTTGTAACAAAATAAATTCATGCAATTTATTAAGCAAATTATCCATCCCTGGAAAGTTTGTATTTGAGAAAAGTAAATATAAAATATTAATATAAATATAAGGTAATAAAAAAGTAGCAATTTAAATTTTATAAACGCAAAGCTTGAGGTTCAAAACTATTTTCCTTACAATTTAATAAAATATAGTCACAACAGTCCCGAGAACTTTACTAAGTCATCACAATGGAATGCATTTTTGAACTTCAAAGGTATATAATATTCAATGAATAATTAGCATTCATACTATGTTATAGTGTCCTAAAATCTTTGGATAGCTAAAGCTGACCAAACGAACGCTCTTAAATTTCATTTCTTTGTAAAATCTCTCACAAGATGAATATTCTTCAACCTGATCCGAAAACATTAACCTCAATACTTAGTGAAAACCTAACCGTCTAAGGCGTCAGCCCCTGGCGTTTGATTGTATGTTATTGTTACGAGGCAGTTTGCGAGAACATAACTGAACTCGTTAAACAGTAAATCCCATGGTATTTAATAGTTGCTATAATCTATTATTTGATAGTTATAGAAGATTGGTCTAACAGGGATAGCGAAGGTATTAAATATCTTAAGAATTGTTGCTGTCAATAATCGATGGAACTTGTAAACAGTTTGTCAAATATATCAAATCATTTGTTTGCAGTATTAGGTCTATAAATCTGTAAGGTTACTTTTTAATGGTTGCAAAATTAATTTTATCAAGCGTTTATTTTGTAAGTATCATTTCTAAACTAGTAGTGATTAAAAAATACCAATTATACATCGCTTGTACAAATTTCGAAGGACTAACTATACAAAGTAAATTTACGTTAATAAACTTTTATTTATTTATTTTTCTTTACAAACAATAATGTTTACTAATATTTCAAACCTGCGTTCCGTCTTGATTATTATTTCGCTGTTTTATATTCCTCCGTCTTATCGGTTTTATGCAGATTATATGTAAAGCCCACGTTATGGAAACTCCCCATTTATCCTGCAAGTTCTGTTCAAGAGACATTTGCCTTGAGTGGTGAAGTTTTCCTACGATAAGATAAGTAGCAAGTTGAGCAGGATAAATGTATGCAATTGGATCACTTTAATAATTTGTATCAAACTTTAGCAAACGTGTACATTTCGACAAATTATTTTTTACTTTTGTATTTTAAATAGGATAAATAAACTACGTTTCTTAACATTACAAAATATATTGACTAGGTGTAATGACTGTACTTACATACCAGACGGTAAATTTACACAAACGATAGTACAAGCCAATATAACGTTATCGTTTGTCTACATTTACCGTTTTGTATGTAAATACAGTTATGCAGTGTAAGTGAACATATATTTTCTAATGTTGAGAGGCGTGGTTTATGTATTTTTTTAAATATTAACAACAAGTATCAACCTATTCAATAAATAATCGTTTGGATATTTTGTCTAAGAGTTAACCACATAAACCAACAATACCAAACCATAACATTTGACCAAAACCACATGCCTTACCATATTGGAAAGTTCTAAGACACATTTTTGCTTTTCTTGAGAACAAAACTGCAATAAAAGTCAGACTATAAACACCTAATAGGTATTAAAACACATTAACAAACATAATCCTAAATAAAACTGCACTTGGATGTAACTATAACTCGTCTTATAACTCTTCAAACACGTTTTAAGACGACATATTAACGTTTTAAGACGACATATTAACGTTTTATTATTAATAAAAATTTTAATTTGGACGCAAAACTCGTAACAAATTATAAGCTTCCACTATCATAAGATTATCAAATTTAGTGCGACGTCATA
The DNA here is from genome assembly GCA_963675035.1 of Allygus modestus. NCBI lineage: Eukaryota > Metazoa > Arthropoda > Insecta > Hemiptera > Cicadellidae > Allygus > Allygus modestus. Next base: position 134,723,996 of record OY776114.1, read on the forward strand.
GTAAGAGTGTGTATTTTTAGTTGCCAACCCCCTAAGAGATATTTTGCGAACCTTTTTCGTGTCAAACAAAACACTTTCTGGTCGCAGCGAGTACTATCAAACACCATCGAGCGATATAATGACAAACCACTAGAGGATCAGTCTGGCGGATGAACACTTGTTTGCTGCCACGGTGGCAATCACACGTGTATTGTTTGTTGAGGCCGACACACGTGTCTGGGCCGTGATGTGAGCGAGACGTGGCTCTCGTCAAAATACAGCTCTCACGCGTCACATCCCTGAGCTTTTATGATATTTCAGTTGGATAGAATGATGACAATAAATTTATTTTGGGACACAACTTACGCAATTATAATTACTATTGGTCTAGGGTGTCGATTACAAAGTGGAGGTTTAATTAATTTCATCATTTTCAACTACAGAGGTTCCATCTTTTTCATACTAAGATTAAAGTATGATAGATAAACCCATTTCACTGAGCAATGTCACAGTCTTATGAAGTTAGTGCATACAACGTTTATGGAAGATCGATGTTACAATAAAAACACGTAGACGATGTTTAGAATGGACTAAAGCTAAACATTGGTGTTTATATTATAATTTAGTAAACATATTAGAGCTGTTCGCTAGACTAACTGTTAGCGTCTTGGATTTCGTTGCAAGAGGCCACTGGTTCGATTCCCCCCGGGACCCTACTATGACTTAGAGATTGACAAAATGCCTCGACTGGCGTAAACAAGCAAAGGAATAAGTTGCACCAACACCCACATGGGATTTATTAATCCAACTATGCGATTTTCTGCCATGTCTACACCAGGGGTTTTTGCCATTTTGGCATTGTTATTTGAACTATAATATAAAGTAGTATAATATATTAGTTTCTTGAAACATACATTGTTATTAAATATGTGCCAAACACTACCCAATAAGAGTGGGTCACTATCATCCATTTTATAAATATTAGTTATTGCTGTGTTTTTTTATAAACGCATGAATTAAATCTACCTTTAGTAATGCTACTGTAACGCTTTATGAACAAATATGAAAAAGGAGGTCTCTGTAGTTTACATTTTGAGAGACAAACTAAAATTCCGTTTTGGAGGTAATCCATAGAAGACATACTTATAGTTATATTGCACTAATGGTCCAGAATTAGTTGTGGTGGAGTCGACCCTCAGAATATACTGTCGTGAGCTCTTGCCTAGTAACCTCAAGACAAGGACCACGGTCCTGCCTACGAGTTGGAGTTGGTCCACAAGTTGGTTTGTCCTCTAGTGGTTTGTCCAAGAGTTGGACCACTTGTAGCAGGTGTTGTATCAGAGGAATCGTCCATTAACCTGTGTTCTGTTGTAACAAGTAACATTATGTAAACCTATATTATATTACATTATGAGTACATATTTCGGGAAGTAAGTATCGCTGTTATAATTGTCATTACTAAAATATTTTAGGATACAAAGACAACAGGTGTTATTAGCCTTTCGAATTTGTTGAGGCACAATGTACAATTCACCTAAACCAGTTTAGTGATTGTCTTACACCCTCTCAACTTGCGAGAAACTCTCTTTGGCCTGTTATGATTATGTTTACGTGGCATTAACTATCTGCGGCATAATAATCAAGCCATACCCGTCTTTTTGGTTGTCAATTTTTTATCTCTTCCCCTCTAAAAGTAGGGGGCATTGGATGGTTCAAAACCAGCACAGGCGAAGTGAGGACGCGAGGACGCGAGGACGTCCCCCCCCCCCCCCGGATGACCTTGACCTTGACCCACAAGGTCACCCCCGAGGGCACCCCCCCCCCCATGACGTCATCCCCCCCCCATGACCCCCCCCCCCCGGATGACCTTGACCCACAAGGTCACCCCCGAGGGCACCCCCCCCCCAATGACGTCATCCCCCCCCCATGACATCCCCCCCCGACCTTCCCCATAGCCAAGCTCGGACCCCCCCCCCCCGTTTGCAACATTTTTCATGATGAGGAAAAACTTTCAAAAATTAATAACTAGCCTATTTACTCACCGATTCCCACGGGACTTTTTCCAGAATGTAGGCCTATCCCAGAGGAAGCGAATGACGTAAGAACCCCATAGATCCGCCATTAAACAAGGCCGCTATTAATTTTTAAACGCGTTTTCCTTATGGGATCTCAGCTGTTTACCGGCCGATTTTGATGAAATTTCACCACATGTAGGGCGGCGGCCTAAGTAAACCATCCCTTAAAGAAAATTGAGAATCCACCGTTAAACGGGCCCGCTATTAATTTTTAAACGCGTTTTCCTCATGAGATCTTGGCTGTTTACTCATCAGCGGTCTTCCAGACCCATCATGATGGTTCAAAACCAGCAACGGCGCGGTGAGGATGCAAGCCCCCCCCCCCCGTGAGCGACTCCGCGGAGTCACGTGTCAAGGCGCGTGCTAGGGCCTACGTGACCGGCCGGGGTTGTTTACTCATTAGCGACTTTCCCTCACTCCTCCGGCGAGGCCTCCTCCCGACCGGAGTGTTATTTATAAGCGCGTCCTCGAGGGTTTCATCAGTTTGTCTTTGGAGCTCTTACTGCGCGAACGAAGTATTGCCGTCTCCGAGATACACTTTACAACCTGTGCTTGTGCGACTGTGTGGAGTTTTCTCTTTGGATATCTTAAAATGTAAGTAACATTTAATTTATCTTTTCATCAGCCGATTTACCAATGCTCTAAATCCCAATTAGCTAAAATTAATATTTAATATTTTATATATCACAGTGGAAAATAAAATTTGGCTTTGCTTAGTAGAATTATAGACGAGATTAAAATCACCATGTGCGAGCGAAACAAAGATAAAGACGTGTAACAGTGTTAGGAATGTCATAGGAGCTATTCTTGTAATTTATTTCTGTCTACTATTAGAAGGGTACTGTTACCAAGCCCCGATGTACTGTATAGATACCCGATGTTGCAGATGGCTGTTCCTCGTATGTGTGAGGTCTGCGGTCGCTTCTTCGCTGGAACCCTGGCTCGTCACACGGCAGCCGCTCACAGGGACCGCCATTTCGACTGCAACGTCTGCGGGCGACGCTTCGGGCGAAGCGACAACCTGCGACGCCACCTCGCAGCAGTTCATCCTCCCACTCCTCACGATCAAGCGCCAGGTATGGTTTTAGGTTAAATAGGAAACCACCAGTAGATTTGTTAAGCACTTCTCCAATATCCTCATACACAGTTCCTCACCCTTGTATTACTGGACTCAAACTGGTGATTGAGATGAGGAAGAGGTCACCAGTCCTCTATGCAGTTCCTCACGATCAAGCGTTAGGCACGGTTTTTACGTTAAACAAGAAACCAGTACTAATGACTTGTTTTCGAGAGTAAACGGCTTTAGCCGAGTAAACAGATTCAAGTAGTAAACAAGGGGCTGCCAGCCTCCGTTCAGTTCCTCACCCTTGTATTACTGGACTCAAACTGGCGATTGAGATGAGGAAGAGGTCGCCAGTCCTCTATGCAGTTCCTCACGATCAAGCGTTAGGCACGGTTTTTACGTTAAAAAGGAAACCAGTACTAATGGCTTGTTTTCGAGAGTAAACGGCTTTAGCCGAGTAAACAGATTCAAGTAGTAAACAAGGGGCTGTCAGCCTCCGTTCAGTTCCTCACCCTTGTATTACTGGGCTCAAACTGACGTTCGAGAGGAGGAAGAGGTCGCCAGGCCTCTATGCAATTCCTCACCCTTGTATATATTGGGCTCAAACTGGCGAACGAGGTGAGGAAGAGGTCGCCAGTTCCTCACCCTCGTGTTTATCGAGGTAACTAATAGAACTTGTTTTTCCTGTTCGCAGGCCGTCCATGCCCGTTATGCTCCGTCGCCCTGGCGAGCCCCGAGGATCTTCACCACCACATGGAAGCGGTCCACGGTGCGATCCCGTCAGCTTCGACCTCCTCCTCCGCAACGCCACCTGTCAGAGACCCACGGCCCGAGTGTAACGCGTGCGGGCGACGATTCGACCGCGAGGACCTGCTCCGGCGCCACGTGCAGCTGGTGCACGCCAACGGGGTCCGCTGTCCCGAGTGCGGCGCCCTTTTCCGCAGGGCCGCGTACCTCCAGCAGCACGTGGCAAGCGCTCACCGCGGCATGAGGTTCGCGTGCGCCTACTGCGACCGAGGCTTCACCCGGCGCTACAACCGGGACCAGCACGAGGCCCACAACTGCCCCATCGTGAGGAACCTCGTTGTGGACGAGATGCCGCACCTACCCGTCCTGTCACCCGAGCCCCGGCCCGGCCGCGAGCCCCAGCCTGGACCCAGCCGCGAGCCCCAGCCTGGACCCAGCCGCGAGCCCCAGCCTGGACCCAGCCGCGAGCCTCGACCCAGCCGCGAGCCCCAGCCCGGACCAAGCACGGCACCTGATGGGATGGTGGGTGGCGGACTACCCACGTTCCGCACCATTCAACGGGGTTTCCGCGGACGCCTCCTGACCTTCGGCCTGTCCCGGCCCATGGAGGACTTCTTGACCGTGGAGGACGTGCTGGTGCTGCTGTTCGACAGCGTCCTGGAACTGTTGGCTGACGTCAGGACCCGACACCCAAACACCAAGGTCAACATGTTCCTGGAGTGTGAATTCGCCAACGTTCACGGAGCCACCTGTCTGCGGGCCTTCAAGACGAAGAACGTGCCTCTCACCGCCGCGTCCAACTTGGAGGACTTCCTGTCAGCGTCCTTCCACAAGCTGGAGGAAGAGAAGGAGCAGTGCCTGCTAGTGGGCAGCGGGTGGAGCTATCTCCGGATACGCGACCTGGAGATTCGCGTCAATCTCTACACCCCGTTGGGAGAACGCGGAGCCCGGTTCGTCCAGCTTCCCAAGACCATCTGCGAGACGCGCGCCGTCATCAACGTGCACAACCTCGATGACATGTGCTTCGCGTATGCCATCCTAGCCAAGTTCGTCGCGCAACACCCGGAGAGGCCCACATCGTACACACCGGACGTCATGGCACGCTACGACTGGGTCGGCCTACGCTTCCCCGTAGCCGTGAAGGACATCAAAGTCTTTGAGAGGAGGAACCCCATCAGCGTCAATGTGTACGGGATCGAGCGCGCCATGGTGGGGAGACGCCCCGACGGATCGCCAAAGTTCCAGGACCGCGTGTTCCCGCTGAAGATCTGCAAGCGGGAGTTGGAGGATCACCGGGACTTGCTGTACGTGACCACCGGCGGGGACAGTCACTACGCCTACATCACAAACATGAGTAGGCTTGTGCGACACCAGCTGACGTCCCACGTCAACGCCATCCACGTGTGTAAGCGATGCTTCGCTTACTTTGACAACCGGCCTAACAAGCTGCAGCTGTCCGGTGCCGAGCGCCTGGAGGAGCACATGCGATACTGCACCGCCAAGGCCCCCCTCCGCTTGGACTTGCCGAAGAAGCAGCAGATCCGCTTCACCCACCCCGAGTACACTCGGCGCGAGCGCTTTTGCGTTTATGCCGACTTCGAGTGTGCTCTGCAACCCGTCGCCGCTGACCCTGCGGAAGCACCGCCCGGCACGAGGCCCCTGCAACTGCACGTCCCGTACGCCTTCGCCTATCAGATTGTGGACTCGCTCGGTTTGGAGGAGTTTGAGCCCCGCGTCTACTTCGGGGCTGACGCGTCCAAGGTCTTCATGGAGAGGCTGAAGATAGACGTGCTGGCGCTGTGGGAGTTCCTATTCAGCATGAGAGCTCTGCACCCTTCTCTGACCCGGCAGGAGATGGACGAGTACCTGGCAGCGACTCACTGCTACCTCTGCGGGAAGGAGTTCACGGACCAGGACGTTAAGGTGCGGGACCACAATCACGCCCCACCCTACGAGTTCCGAGGAGCCGCACACCGCTCGTGCAACCTCAGGTACCGGGAGCAGCGACACATCAACTGCTACTTCCACAACCTATCCAACTACGACGCCCACTTCGTAGTGCGCGAGCTGGCCATCGACCCCGGTGACGTGGACGTGTTGGCCCACACGGAGGAGCGGTACATCGCCTTTACCAAGCGATTCCACTTTGGTCAGCCTGGGGACAACCAACGTCAGAGCAGTTTCGCGGTGCGCTTCCTAGACACCTACAGGTTCCTGTCCATGAGCCTGGCCAACCTGGCGGCAGGACTTCCCACGGACAGGATGCGTGAGACGAGGAAGCGCTTCCCCGACGACCGGCTGTTCGACCTGGTGCGTAGGAAGGGCGTGTTCCCCTACGACTTCGTTACGTCCTACGACATGCTGTATAGGACCAGGGAGTTACCGCCCAAGGAGGCGTTCAGGAACTCCATGACCCTGGAGGACATCAAGGACGAGGAGTACGAGCACGCCCTCAACGTGTGGCGAGCCTTCGAGTGTCAGCACCTCAAGGACTACGCGGACAAGTACCTGCGATGCGACATCGCCCTGCTCACCGATGTCTTTGAGCAGTTCCGCGACACCTCGCTGGCAGAGTACGGGCTGGACCCCGCCCACTACTACACCCTGCCGTCCTACGCGTGGGACGTGATCCTCAAGACCTGCGGTGTGGAGCTGGACACGCTGCAGGACTTTGACATGTACCTGTTTGTGGAGCAGGGGATCCGAGGAGGCATCTCACAGGCCATCACCCGCTACGCCAAGGCCAACCACGACAGGTGCCCGGACTACCACCCCGACGAGCCCACGCGCTTCCTCCTGTACCTGGACGCAAACAATCTGTACGGCTGGGCCATGTCCCAGTGCCTGCCGACCGGAGACTTCGAGTGGCTCAGCCGTGAAGAAATACAGGCGTTGGACATTGCGGCGCTGGACGCAGAGGCCGATCGAGGCTACATCTTGGAGGGGGACCTCCACTACCCCGCGCGCCTACACGACCTGCACAAGGACCTTCCCTACTGCTGCGAGACGAAGCGTCCGCCAACAGGGAAGTTCCCCAAACTGTTGACGACCCTGGACGACAAGACGCACTACATCTGTCACTACAGGGTCTTGCAGCAGGCGCTGCAAAACGGGTTGGAGCTGGTCGCGGTACATCGGGCGATCTCCTTTCGCCAGTCGCGGTGGTTGGAACCGTACATCCTGATGAACACGGAGCTGCGGAAGAGGGCCAAGACGAAGTTTGAACAGGACTTCTTCAAGCTCATGAACAACGCGGTCTTTGGCAAGACCATTGAGAATGTACGGAAGCGCCTCAACGTGAAGCTGGTGTGCACCCCGGAGAAGTTTTCCAAGTACGTCGCCAGATCCAACTTCCTGGACCGGACGTACTACACGGAGGACGTGGCCCTGGTGCATCTGTCCAAGGTCAACATCGTGTTGGACAAGCCCGTCTACGTAGGCATGACAGTCCTGGAGCTGAGCAAGTGGCTCATGTACGAGTTCCTGCGCAAGATGAAGGAGCGCTACGGTGACCGCCTCACCGTGGACTATATGGACACGGACAGCTTCGTCTTTGACATCGTGTCCCAGGACGTCTATGCTGAGATGAAGGAACACCTGGACGACTTTGACACCAGCGGCTATCCGAGGTCTCACCCCTGCTACAGCCCCGTCAACGCCAAGGTCATTGGAAAGTTTAAGGACGAGTGCAACGGCCTGTCCTTATTCGAGTACCTCGGCCTGCGGTCCAAGCTGTACTTTATGGACATCGAGGACGCAGCGACAGGCGGCAGCAAGGCTCTCAAGCGGGCCAAGGGGGTGGCTAAGGGCGTTGTCAAGAACGTCCTCACCCCCGACGACTACAGAGAGTGCCTGTTTGAGGGGGTCCAAAAGCGCACCACCAACGTCCGCTTCCAGTCCCACTTACACCGGGTCTACACCGTGGAAGTGGACAAGCTGAGCCTCAGCCCGACTGATGACAAGCGGTGTGTCCTCCCCGACGGCATCCACACTCTGCCGTGGGGACACAAGGACGTCCCGCCGCTACCAGCCAGGAGAGGAGATCGACGGATGGAGGTGGATGGTGAGGAGGAGGAGGGGCAGCCCCAGGATGAAGACGAGGAAGAGGAATTCCCAGTTTAGTTTTAATATTAATTTTAAGAAAAATTTGTAAATAGTATTTGTAAGAAAATATAATAGCTTTATGTACAGCACGAACCTGAGTTGTTTATTTCCTCCCCTTTGCTCACTCAAAAGCCGGTAGGCTCAGAAAAACTAAAGTGAAAGGCGTTATGGGCCGTTTGGCCCGAGCCGTGCAGCTTAAAAAGCCCCCGCCAACCGGGAGCGGTTGGCGGCGCGTGTCGGGGGATGGCCCTGAAGGAGTTGCCCAGGAAGGAGTTGCTAAGTGGTTTGCTGACGCTCAAGGTTGCACCCTCGAATTACTCAGCGGTTTGCTGATGTCCGAGGGGCCTCGTGACGCGCCCTCTTTGGCGACCTTCACTGCCGCTTGGCGGGGGCTCAGCCAGTGACACGCGCCGCTGGTATATAAACCTGAGGTCCAGCCCCGCTGCCTCAGTTTTGCTAATTTTTTTAAATTTAGTAAGGAGAAAGGAGAAATGAAAACACAAGCTTTATCATTATGAGGCATGTATTGTACAGTAATAAGGTTACATACACATACTACAAAAACCTTACAAATTAGTTTTAAGCGAATATGGAGTGGAAGAGCCTGCGGACCAGAGCGTCGTTGGCGGCGGGAGCGGCAGGGTCGAAGAGCTGGACGTAGTCGCTGAGTGACGTGCGGAGAACAGCCCGACAGTACAGGTAAGTGAGGCAGTAGTAGCCGCAAACAGAAGTATCGTAGCCCTGGAGTCGATACCTGTTGTAGACGTAGTGGCGGTGATGAGGATTGCGCCTCAGGAACATTTGAAAGTCGGCCTGGTATGGCGGCCTTCCGTAGCTGTCCAGGTACTCGAGTCTGTCCTCTTCCGAGCAGTAAAACGCCACCCAGTGTTCGCCTCCCTCGGTGTGTGCTACCGTGTTGGACACGATGGCGGTGAGAGGCTTGACCGGCACGTCCGGTAGTTGGTCAGAGGCGTAGACCGCAACGTTCCTCAGTCCGGGGATCCTCACCAGGCATTCTCTGATCTGGACGGTATTCATCGTGGGCGGAAGCAGCACAGGCAGCTCGAGGTGGACGGGTCTGGACTGTCGTTAGCCACGAGCCAGTCCCGCAATACTATGCAGTTATGAAGGGCGCAACGGTTGTGGGAGCTCTTATGGTGGCGACAGCGCAGAGTCCGGTAGGTGGGCGCACCGTTGAGCGACCCGCAGCCCAGATCCTCCATGTCCTGAGCGGTGGTGGCGGCGGGCTCGGTTATGAGGTGGCGTTGTACAAAGTCCCTCTTCTGCGATCCTTTGACGTAGACCAGGGGGCGGTGGATGAGGCAGGAGCGCAGCTTGTCCAGCAGGGCGACGTACGCGATGTCCCCCTGGTCCCACTCCAAGCCGTGGCAGTGGCGAGTGACCCAGACGCTCTCGCGCTGTTTCTCGGAAGTCAGGAGGTCCTTACTGAAGGGTGGGCGGGCGATGTGATGTAGGAGCAGCGTGCCGGTAGTCACGTCCACCACGCAAACCTCTTTCAGTAGAAAGTCATTATCACTGTCTTTAAAACACTGCATATCCATCACCACGCTTCCGTGATGACAGCGCGCTGGCGGCGGCTCGTTGTAGATCGGTGGCGGCACGTCCATCCCGTACGGCTGACTGAACTCGACTGAGCGCTGGCGGGAGCGCGCCTAGCGGGAAAACCTTGGGTGCGCGCGCCGCCATCACGGTTCGCGGTAACCTTGAGCGCGCGGCAACTCGTTTACCCGCCAAAGTCGACTGTGACGTTGCGGTGACGGTCCACCTCCACGACGTTGTCCAACTCGGCATACACTATGCAGTTGAACGCCTCCGCCAAGGCTTCGGAGAACCCAATCTCTATGCGCAGGTTACCGTTGCGCACCAGGTTCCAGTGGCTGGATTGAGAGGCCGCCATATCGGGTGTCAGATCAAACGCCATCAGGCAGTATCCATAGGGGTATTCGTTGCGACTGACTTCGTTACCACAGTCTGAGAAATTGATGCCGGTGCCGGTGTACAGCGTGTGGTAGGCGAGCACGCACAACTCCTTACCGAACGTGTAATCCGGTTGAAGCGGCTTACATGGTACTTGCTCACCATCTATGTACAGCGCGAAGAAGTTCACGTGGCTGTGGGTGAAGTTGAACGGGTTGTTCTTGTAGTCCCCGTTGAACGCCTGATTGCTGACCAGGCCAACTATAATGCGTTTTGGCAGTTGACCCAGAAACACACTGTCCAGAGTCTTGCTGCTAATACCGGAGGGTAGCGTGAAGGATTTGACTTCCACGCGCGTAATGGGATATTTGGCTGTGCCCGACTCCAGCGTCCTGCTGTGAGCCAACAGCACGCTCGGGTTGATCTTACAGCGGCGCATAAACAGGTTGACTTCGGCGATGTCCACTTTGTAGTCTGTCACGGTTTTAGACATGATGGAGAATGAGTTCTTTGACCTGATCAGGCGAAAGCGCATCTCCACGCCGTTTAACATGAACTTCTCCTGGTTGCACAGGTCAACGTGCAGATGTCCGACCATGTCCGCGTACCGGCTGGCCTTGACAAACTCCCTCCGGTTCTTGAGCCCGGCATTATCCTCCTCAGTATTGTCCATGTACCCGGCATAGTCCTCGTAGAACAACTCCGCGGTGAGGTGCGATGTCTTGGCATCACCGCCATAGGACAACAGGTTCTCCAGGTAGGCGCGATAGGCGTACGTGTTGTTCTGAGGAGACACCAGTTTGTTGTTCAGGTACAGGTCCACTTGACTGAACAGCGAGTGCAGCCAGTTGTTAATCGGACCCACCTCTTTTATCGCTTGATCACCCGTTACAGCGCCTCCACTAGCCGTTCTAATGGTAGCCTTCACATGCAGTAGCGTCTGTGACAGATCCGTGTACTCGTCCCCGTGACCCGGAACTATGAACTCAACGGGCGAGTCGTCTGTCAGGGAGGAGATGGGCTTGTACTGCACCCATTTACCGCTCTCTATACTGGTCTGCGTGGGCGGTAGCGAGAACAGGTCCAACTCGGTCTTGACACACTCGCACGACTTCTGATGTAGAAACGCCATTATCCAAAAATGTCCTTCACGGTACTCTCGCTCTTCTTGCTTCTCCTCTTCTTAGCGACACGTTTTGTGGGCTTCCTCTTGGGGGCAGCGCTCTTCTTCCTCGCTCCGAGGAGTTTCGCTAGAGACTGAGGAGTAACCTGCTGTACACGCCTCCTCTTATAGGCACCACCACCGCTCAGCACGCGATCCAGTTTTTCATCGGCCCTGCGTTTCAGCGACCCGGTAAACTGTCTGAGTCGAGCGTTGGCTGCGACTCGGGGGTTGGCTGTGCCCGCCGCCACGTCGCCCAAGAAGCCCACACCGGACCTCAGCGCCTCCTTGCCCAGCGCCGATGCGCCGGATCTGATCAACGGGACCACTGTACGCATCAGCCCGCCTAGGAAACTGCCGATGCCGTGTCCGCGTTGGAAAGCGGCTCCTCTGAATACGGAGGATACGCCATGGCCCGCCTGCTGGTGGCGGTAATACGCCAGATAGGGATCGCTCGGATTCATTGCCGCTGCCTCTCTTTCCTGAAATGAAGCTTCATGCACGTGGTCCCGAAGTGGAATGGCAAGTGTCGCCCTTGGTTGTCCCTTAAATCGATTTCCACGCTCTCGAATGAGGTTTTAATCACCGGCACGTAGTGCGGGTCTATTATATACACTGTCGTGTTGGCACCGTACGTGTAATTCCTGATGTCGATGTTGAGGATCTTCAGTAGTGGCGCCACAGCGTCGCCCACCAGTTGGGGTTCCACCAGGTCGCAATACACGTACATGTGTGATGGTAGACCGGCGAAGAGGTTAGTCGGCCTCACGGACCTGTGACGCTTGACGATATCCGTATCCACCTCGTAGCCAAACTGTAGCGCCAAACTGGGGCTCAGTTTGAGGCTCTGAACGGCTGAAGACGTCGACATCAATTCCACCCTGGAGGACCTCTCGTCATATGAGAAGGTGCACAGGTTACTCTTCATTTGAGGGTGGTTGTTGATTGCGTGCACGAGTTCCTCGGTACTACTGTAATTGCCCGGCTCCACTTTGATTAACAACTTGTCCACCACGGCCAACCCGCCTTTCGAGTCCCTCATTCCCAGCACTAGTTTGATGTAGGTTCCCTCACCGACGGTCAGAAAAGAGAAGGGGTAGTGCGCCTCCGCCAGAGCGACCTCCCACTCACCGTCTGACAGATCAACGGTCGAGGGTAGATGGGTCGTGTAGTTTGTCACCATGTTGTTGGGATAGTACTTCATTGAACTGTTACTGGGCAACGTCAGGTAAAACTGGTCGTGCCTCGTCATCGCAGCTGTTGCACTTCAGATGCAGGTACCCACGAGTTGAAGTCCTCTCCGTAACCGACCCACTTGACTAGGTAGCGCTTACTGGAGCCTCGCCCTTTAGTGTCCAGTATTTTATCTATTTGGTACAGGCGGTCCGGGGCCATCGTTACCTTTTGCATCTCATGCTCGTAGAAGCGCCCTTCCAGCGGCGTCCCGTTCAGGTCTCGCAGCACGTACAATGGTAGAGGATGCGACCCGTATACGTGATCCACCACAAACAGCTCTTTACTCCAGTTGGTCTCATAACCTTTGGCGAACGTGCCCTTCTCCTTGGCTATGCGCACCGTGTCACCAGGCTCGAACCTGGGCTTGTGTCGCCGGATCGCCTTTCCATACATGTGACGCCACACCTTGTACACCGTTTGACCATCGCCGCTGTCCGTGTCCACAGGTCGTAGGCCACCCAGGCTCTTGTGCGGGCTGCGGTTGTAGGCGTCCACAAGCCTGTCCAACACGTCCACGTAGCGATACGTGTTTTTGTAGGTCAGGTAGCGCCACATGCGGTTCTTGAGCGTGCGGTTGACTCGCTCCACCACCGCCGCCTTCACGTCGGGGTTCTGCGTGGTGAAGTAGTTGACACCGTGACTCTTGAACACTCGCTTGGTCGCGGCCCCGGTGAACTCCGTCCCCTTGTCGGTCTGTAGGCAGCGAGGAGTCGCCTCAGCGAATATCCTCTCGAACGCAGCAGCCACCTCAGGCCCGCTTTTCCTCTTCAGCGGTACCGCGAACAGCCGCTTACTGAATACGTCTATCACAGTCAGCAGGTAGTTGACTCCGTCGTTGTACCGGCTCAGGCCGCGCATGTCGTTCAGGTCCGCCTGCCACAGCTCCCGAGGCCCGAACACGACGTAGCGGTTGCGGGGAAACCGCTTGCGCGCCGGCTTGTGCAGCGTGTAGGTGTCCTGGGTGCGCAGCCAGTCGGCTACCCTACGTTTCGGTAGGCGCGCGGCTCTGGCCAGGGCAGTCACCCCGCCGAGGGAACCGGGCTGGCTCGGGTCGTAGTACAACTTCTCCATTACGGTGGGAACGGCTCCCAGTTGTCCAATGACGATTCCCGGTCGGGTTCCTCGGTTATTATCCTTCTCCTGGCTGCTGGAGGTCGCGGTCTCAGACGGTCCAGTATCGGTGTCAACCTCGGTGAGAGGGGTGTTGAGGAGGCTGTCGTGTCTCCCCAGGGGCTCGATGCCGAGTCCAGCCCAACGCCTAAGTAACGCAACGCCGTGGGATTGCTCACGTATTCTTTGGGCACGTTCATGTCCTTCAAGGCGGCCATCACTTGATGCCAGCCGGTAGGCAATCGGTCCGCCCTTCGCGCTCTCACTATGCTGTGCGCGATGTCCACTATATTGGAATCGGGGATCTTCACCTTGTCCACGTACACCGCCCCACTGGCGTCCCAGGAGATGGGGCTGCCTTGACGGGTCATGAATCGCAACAAGTTGCGCGCCACCGACCTGTAGATTTTTGAGAACGATTCCACAATGTCCTCCTCCGCCGAGGCGCTAGACTCACGCTTCATCTGACTCGGACCTCCCGTCGCTTCCTCCTCCCTCTCCTCACCCTCGATGATTGACAGACCTATGGGTTGACGTTTAGCCGCGGAAAAGTGCAGGAACCGCTGTAACACCTGCTGATATTGTTTCCATTTCTCCGTATCGTCCAGCCGCTTGTCGCTCAATATGCGATGCATCTCAGCGTCCAGGCTGGCTGGCTTATTGGCGCTACCTGCTCCTCCTCTTGGTCCTGGTCCCGGTCCTTCTTGCAATCTCTCGATGAGCTCCTGCGGTACAACCACCATTTTCCTAGCGTACTCCATGTCCGATTAGCTTCTGCGCTAGAATGGGCAGAACAGCGTTCAACAGCAGAGGTAGGAAGATCCCTCCGCCCCGTTGGACGAGGTAGTGTCGTTTCTTGGTCCAACCCTCGCCGCGTTTCACCAGCCGTCTGAGCGCCTGTTTGTGTTTGCTCAATTTGCGTTTGAGGCAGGGAGAAAGCGGTACGTTTCCGCGTAGCACGTTATACGCGCACTCGCACAATGACTTGATGCGACTCTTGTCGCACGCTTTTAACAGGGCTTTGCGTTCTTTGGGCGTAGCGTGTATTAGGGCCCTCAGCAGCGCCGCGTCCTTCTTCACGCGGTGTGACATGATGACTGACGCTGGCGCGCGCTCGGCCTATTTATCACTTCTTCTTGGGCAGGTACACGTAGTTCACCGGGTCGTCTGGGAAAATGGCTGAACGTACGCGCATCTCCTCGGGCGTAGACTGTTTCAAGTCTATGAGTAGATAGGCGTGCGGATCACGCGTAGCGTCCGCGTAAGCCTCCTCCACAAATTTGGGGTTCTCCGGGTATACTTGACGGGCCAGGTGTTTGATCTGAGCGCGGTCCCTGGGATTCTTGAAGCACACAATGTAGTGGGCGTTCAGCGATATGTCGCGCTGGCCCTTACCCTGATGAAACAGGTTTTGCGTGATGAAGAACACGCTCAGGTTGCGGTGGTGTGAGCCCTTGGTGAACAGGTCCGCTACGCCGGGGCCAGCCTCACGCATCATGTCATCTACGATGACTAGGGCGGGCTCGCTACCGTCATAGTCGTCCAGGTCTGGTAGGCCGGCTACGTAGCGCACGGCAGAGTCCGCACGGCTCTTACCACCGCCACTGCCATAGTGCCAAGTGATGCGGGCGAACCGCGTATCGCACATGTGGTCGGCGTGCTCTATGAAGCGAGCCACGAAGTGCGACTTGCCGCTGCCTGAGGGCCCAGCCACGATGGCGGTGAACGGATGTTTCCACCTCAAGTCCATGGCGTCTACTGACTGCCATGCACCACCACCTCGGCTCTTAAAACTAAATTCTTTTCTCGCTTTTTTTTTTATTTTTTATTTTTTTATATTGAAGGAAATAAGGGAATAAGGAATACCATTTATTTATACAAATTCTAGGAGAGGACTTTTACTGCCTAGAGAGCTGCTCCTCTTCACAAGGCTCATCCTCGGCCTCACGCCAACGTTATACTGCGTGATGGTGTTATCGTCCAGGACTGCAAGGTACCGCCGGGGCATGTAAATCCGGATCGGGTCGTCGCCGACAAGACCCTCCAAGGTGGCCATCACCGCCTCACCATATGGTGTGTCCACTCGCTCAAACGAGCGAATGGGATACACCACGTTCTCCTGTAGGTCTATGATGCGGGTGTAACCCGCGGCCTTGCAGCTGTTGAGGGCTGTCCTGAGGTCCATCTTCTGGTCCGTGTTGAGCATGTCACAGCGGCTGGATGCAGAATGACCGGCTCTCGCCACCGAGTCGCCTTTTGTAGGCAACTGCGGAGGAGGTGCAGTGATGAAAACACCAACTGGCGGAGTGGAGGAGGAGTGGAGGAGGAGTGGAGGAGGAGTGGAGGAGGAGTGGAGGAGGAGTGGAGGAGGAGTGGAGGAGGAGTGGAGGAGGAGTGGAGGAGTGGAGGAGGAGTGGAGAGATGGTGGAGTGGAGGAGTGGTGAGGTTGGATATGTATCTTGAGGAACACGCTCATTCGCCTTATTACGTTATTTATTTTTTTATTTTATTTTTACAATAGTATACAATAAGGAAAAGTAGGAAAGGGAAGGATCGAATTACTTAATTTATTTCATTTATTTTTTCATCTTTTCCGCTTTTCAGGGATGGCGACAGCAGTGGCGGTGGAAACGCACCGATCCGCGATCTTCCTCCAGGTAGGCAGCGGACTGACGGTCCTGACGATTCCGTCAAATCTAGGCTCTCCCGTCTCGCTGTTGGTCAACCATAGGTTCTGCAGCCTAGTCAGCAGATCCGTCAGAATCATGCAGATCTCGTCGTCCCGCTGCTCGTCCAAATACAAGCCGCAGGCCCAAGTCGAGCGACCTCCTTGGAAAACGTTCATCTTCAGAAGGACGTTGCCATTGTTGGTCGGGTTCTTCACCGTATACTGACGCTCGCCCGCGGTCCAACTCAGTGTAGGGGAATCACCAGGCACTTCTTTATTCGCGGTCCACCCGCCGTTTGACTTCCTCTTTTTAGCCGTCCTCTGTTGTTGCTGTGGCGGTATGGGGGTGGCAGCGTTGGCGTTCTCTTCGTTGATCGCGTTCCACTCCTCCATAAAACAGCGGATTGTTCGATCCACTTCAACCGCGTTGCTCATGCCGCTGCTGTGACCGCTCGTGAAGAAGTCTCGGACGAAACTGAGACCGTGCGCCGTCGGACCTAGGGTCTATTGCACTCCTCCAGAGGCGCTCACGCCCGCCCTCTCAAACCAGGTGATGTCGGGGGGGGGGGGTCAGGTGAATCCTCATGCCAAGCTTTGTCGCGAGGCAGATATATCCTCACACCAGTTGATCGGGGGGGGGGGGGGCACGCCCGATCTGTTTTGAGGAAATTTCTGACTGTTGTTGTTGTTTATCTAGGGAAAATTCTGACTGTTTATTTGTGCAATCGTCCCGCCGCCACCGTCGTCAGTCTCTCCGCAACCGCCCGACACTATGTACCCCTGCCCCTACTGTTCAAGACGCTGCAGCCGCACAGACAACCTGCTCCGACACGCGCGGAGATTTCACGGTCATGCGCCGCTGTATGACTGTTCCGTCTGCGGATCGGCCTTTCAAAGTCTGGCTGAGGCGAGGAGACACACACGAACGCACGAGGTGGCTGAGGTACGGGCGATTCTACCCACCTCGACTCCGCCCGAGCCGCAGCGACCCCCGCCGCCGCCTTACCCCTTTGTGGACGTCGCCACCGCTCCCGTTGAGGACGCCACCGCCCTTCCCCGATACCCTGAGGAAATGCGGAGGCTGGAGGAGCAAAGCGAACTCCTCCTAGCGCAATTAGAAAATGTAATTGCGGAAAAATTCGATAATAAATATACCTTTAAACCCTTTCCTTAATTACCTCTTCTATGATAAAATACACATTATAAAACTAAAAGAAATAATAGAAACGAAAGCGAGGTTTACCCTCAAGGACTCGCTTATAAATAACAGCTAATGAGGTCGCTAATGAGTCGAGGTCGCTGATGAGTAAACAGCCCCGGGCAGTCACGTAGGCCCTAGCACGCACCTCGACACGTGACTCCGCGGAGCCGCTCACCGGGGGGGGGGGGGGGGGGGTACTTGCATCCTCACCGCGCCTTTGCTGGTTTTGAACCATCGTGATGGGTCTGGAAGACCGCTGATGAGTAAACAGCCAAGATCTCATGAGGAAAACGCGTTTAAAAATTAATAGCGGGCCCGTTTAACGGTGGATTCTCAATTTTCTTTAAGGGATGGTTTACTTAGGCCGCCGCCCTACATGTGGTGAAATTTCATCAAAATCGGCCGGTAAACAGCTGAGATCCCATAAGGAAAACGCGTTTAAAAATTAATAGCGGCCTTGTTTAATGGCGGATCTATGGGGTTCTTACGTCATTCGCTTCCTCTGGGATAGGCCTACATTCTGGAAAAAGTCCCGTGGGAATCGGTGAGTAAATAGGCTAGTTATTAATTTTTGAAAGTTTTTTCCTCATCACGAAAAATGTTGCAAACGGGGGGGGGGGTCCGAGCTTGGCTATGGGGAAGGTCGGGGGGGGGGATGTCATGGGGGGGGGATGACGTCATTGGGGGGGGGTGCCCTCGGGGGTGACCTTGTGGGTCAAGGTCATCCGGGGGGGGGGGATGACGTCATGGGGGGGGGGGTGCCCTCGGGGGTGACCTTGTGGGTCAAGGTCAAGGTCATCCGGGGGGGGGGGGGGGACGTCCTCGCGTCCTCGCGTCCTCACTTCGCCTGTGCTGGTTTTGAACCATCCAATGCCCCCTACTTCTAAATACTGTTAATTATGTCGTGTTTTCTTCTCCAAGTCTTGGGTTTATTTGGTTTACTTCAGTAGTCGGGTGTTTCTTGAGCTTCGTCGTTTATTTGTTAATATTCTCTATTCATACCGTTCATGTTTCGTCTATTTATTTTTAATTTTATATATTATCATCCATCCTATGATTATTTTTCTTCTTGTACAAATAACATTAATTATTGTGAGTTGTCTAAACGATTTGCATGCTATCCGGAAAATATTTACATAAGGACACTGGAAACACATTACACGCATTTTAACCGTGTTAAATATATTATCGGAACAAACCCAACAATTTTGTTTTAACCGTGATAACTGTTTTATCAAAACAACCCCAATTAATAGATCAAGGCTCTAATTCGCTCTGGTTGGATTTATTTGTCGGAATATTTTTCTAAACCACCTCGAGTACCGGTATCCGGAAATGAGTTAACCGCACTTAATTTACTTGTAGCATTTTACACGTTACAATTTTACTTAAATATTATAATTTAAACACAATATTTTCATAACATGTTCTTATGTAAATCTGTAGATATTTAAACCCTGTCAGTAGGGGACAATAGCCGATTCAAAACCAGCAAAGGCGCAGTGAGGATGCGAGGAATCAAGGTCACCCCCCCCCCCCCCCCCCCCCGATGACGTCACACCCCCCCCCGGTGACATCACCCCCCCACCGGTCACGTGACTTGGTGTAAACCTAACATAAGCTTCTTACATCTGTTTTTATTATATATTTGTTTCTGTTTGTTTTTTGTTTTTTTCTTTTTAGTTTATTAATTTAATATTATAAAAATAATATTTAATAAAAATATGAATATAACAGCTTATTGAAGCTGAAACCCCCGGTAGCTTACCACAGCCGAAAAACCATTCACCAGGAAGCCGTTAACCCTCTCCTTTACAAGGTCCAGCTCCACAGGCACATTGGCGGTAAACCACCGGGGGAAAAAGTGAACTCTTCCGTCCTCCTCGACACAGCCGAGGCGGAGGATTATAAATCCATTATGCATTTCGTCTTCAATCTTCTGAAACGCAACGGCCACAGTGTAGGGGCAGCACAAGACATATGTGACGTCCGACATGATGCTCTGTTAGTTGTCGACAAGAAAATGAGGGTTTGGCTAATACACAAGCTATTTCTGCGTTGTAAACAAGTGGAACGTTCCAGAAGCTTCACCGCTCAGTGGAAAGCCCTCTACAAATCAGTCAACGACGTAAACAAGCTATTATTGTATTGACTGCTTTCTCACCCTTGTGGAATAACCCCATGCGTCATTACTACATGGTCACTCAACAGTTGTTTGTGAGCTCAGTCTAGTGTTGGCTTTTGCGATGGAGAAACATAACCCACCATCTCTCGCTCAACTGTCGACGATAGCTATTAGACACAATAGATGTTCATTATATAAGGGGTTAGGTGCTTTACCGGTATCCATTCAGCGATACATCGCTTCTTGCTTGAAGGGCAGTGTGCGACGCTATGTGCCGGTGCTTCCTAGAGGTGTAGAGGACGAGCGTGTTAGAGAGCTGTATAGGAAGTATGACCATAGATTAAGCATACTCCTAAGGAGATCACCCATCGTAATGGGACAAGCGTACACGGTCTGCTTGTACGTCCAAGGCGACGGCGGAGCTAGTTCGGAACGTCTACGCTGCCGCGCTGCTGTCGCTGCCCTTCCCCTCTCCCCCTTCGGCCGCGCGCCCATCCTAACAGCCCCTCCGCTAACCCCTCTTAAATCTCCCATCTCCCAACCCCCAACACACACACTCCGCTGAGTGCACCGACCGAAGCCCGTTACCACGTCCCGCCACCGCCAACAGCCGAGGCACCTCGCCGAGGTGGTGTACTGCCTGAAACTGCCGCAAGCGTCTTTCGATTTTCATAGGAATGTCATGACCCATTCACATTACAATGTTATATTATTATACGCTAGTTATTAACAGGTGAAGACTGAGAAAGAATATGTTCGACCTTGCCTTATAAATCTGATTAATGATTATATTGATTGTTTTTGAGTTTTCTCAATAAATTTAATTTATTTTTTATATTTTTTATATTTTGCGAACCATAAATTTGAACTTTGGTAGTTGCAACATATTTTAATAATAGATGCTGTTTTTTTTTTCAAAGCAAGTACCGAGTCCAAAGTGGTTGTGAAATCACTGTGATTTATGAAAGTCAAAAATTTATGAAATCTTAATAATCTCAGATCTAAATTCACTGTTCCTTAATTATGTCAGCATTGTTGTTCACTGTTTCCTGCTTCATTCCTCATAAGCAATAAGCATAAATTAGTTGTGGTCCAGAAATGTCAAGAAGTCTTTACCATTTATCAGGGGCGGATCCAGGGAGTCACGTTGGGGGGGGAAATGCCGGGGATTTTGGGGGGTATGGAATACTCTTCAGGCTCAGGGGTGGGGGGTCCGGGATTCCATCCCCGGAAATTTGTTAAAAATTCCATATCAATAATTTTATTGGCCGTAAAAAATAGCCGAACGCGTTTTATTGACCAAATTGTGCGTTATCGGCCTAAAAAGACGACTGTATAGAATTCATGGACCAAAATCAGAAATTGTACCTTTTATTTCGGATAAAAATGACAATTTGACCGCATTTCATGGTCGCCGTAACTTTTAGACCAAAAACGACCAATGAACGTAGTTTATCGGCCAAAAATACCGCAATAGTTTATACTCAAACCGCAATTCAAAGGCCAACCGCCAGCGGAAGTATCAAAGTATGTTATCGTCGAAAACAAAGATTTTACCGAGACTAACATCGAAACAAATTTTATCAGCCGAGATACGGCGATTTTAAAAGACACCCGAGATACATATTATTGGCCTAAAATAGCAATATATTCTAATTTAGCCGTCTAAAACGTCAATCGGACCACATTTTTTAGCCTGAAAACGGTCAAACTGTGTTATTAGAAAAATTTACCGATCGGGTGTGTGTTATCAACCAAAATCGATAATGTTATCGGCAATTTTACAGCAAAATTGCTAGCCAAAATACGACCACAAAGTTTGTTATCGGCTGAAAATTGAGTACCAACCTTATTTAATGCCGGAAATGTACTTATTCGCTAAAAACGGCAATCGGACCGCATTTTCTCGGTAAAAAACAAAGCCGGGTCGTGTTTTATATACAAAAGCGAAGTCCGAAACGCATTTTACCGGGCAAAATCAGATATTTGGCCGTGTTTTATCGGTAAAAACATAAATTTTGCCACAACTTGGTGGTCAAAAACACCAAAATGAGTGAATTTTTTAAGTATAATGGAATGGACCACGTTTTATTGGCCTCAAGTGGCAAGCGAGCTGCATATTATCCACGGAAATAGCAATATAGCCTTGTTTTAGCGCCCGAAAAAAGCAATTGACCGACAAACCCCTTTTGCGATTTGTAGGGCAAAAACATTGACCCCAAAAAATTTAAGGGCCGCATTTTATCGGCCGAAAAAGTCTGCGTTTTACAGAAAAAAATTGTTTAAACAAAATAGGCAGTTCCACTTCATTCTATTTGCCGAAAACAACCGTTTTCCTAGCATTTTAAAGTCCGAAATCGACGGTCGCAACTTGTTTATTGACCGAAAATGACGACCGAGCTTCAATATATGCCAAAAATCACAATCTAACTGTGATTTATCATAAAAATTGACAATCGGACCACATTTCCCCAACGAAAAATAAAGCCGGATTCCGTTTTATAGGCCCGAACGACAACTAACTGGAACGTATTTTTTACGAATACAGTCGGTGATTCGACCCCAATCTATCACCAAAGAACGCCTATTTTTCCGCATCGGATGGATCAAAAACAGGAATTTACTTGCATTTAATGGCCCGAAATGACGATCGGCAACGTTTTTTATTGTCTGAAAATGACAACCAAAACTTTTCTTATTGACTGGGAACGACAGCGAGGTAGAAAACATGTCGGGATAGACCAAAATTCGGTACGGCTGGGCTCAAGGTCACATCTTAAAGTGTAGGATTCGGCGGTCGCAGCCGCAGCGCTCAGTACAGCGTCTTATAGGTTATTGGCGACGCGTCCTCAGTTAAATGAGGTTTACGGCACAAGGGATTTTTTTTATAGTAAAATGGTTTTTGGAATCGAATTACTGAATAAATTCTTTATCTTTTGGTACTAAATTAAAATGTATTTAACCTCTAATTATGACGTAAAAACACGTGTAAGTTTCAATATTAGCATACAAATCTCGATTTTCACGTACTCAACCTGGATTTTCATCGAAATTAATTAATTAACGACTCAATGACTCCCATATTTTATTTAATCGATACATGAGTCAACTCTTTTCGTGAAAATAACTATATAATAACAATTGTACGGCTTTTAAAGAGGCTTAGATTTGAATTTTGACACAACAAATTTGATTCCATACCATCGCATTTATAGCTTTGGTAGAAAAGTTTATTCAAAATTAAGTATCTTTCGTATTCGAGTTCCTTGACATGTTCCTCAACTTTTAACGCCAATATGATTTTTATAGGATTGGTTATTACAGTATTGGCTGATGTAGAGGCTTAGTTCTGAGTTTCGACGTAAAACCATAAGTTCATTCATAATTTCGATTAAATATTTAGCTACACATATTTACTTACGACTTTGTATTTCATTTCTCCGATCTATTCCTTATTTATTCACACAAAATCAAATTATAAGTCTATTTGAATAGTTGTTAGGGAGGTATAACTTAAGTTTCTGTAAACAGATGTTGATTCTCTTCTATTTCAATGTTCACAATTAAAATCATAAAATGTGACCATAAAATTAAGGATGATAAACCTGAAAACATGTAAAATTTAAATACAATCTAATTTAACGATGTAATAAATAACTGCTAGAACTAGAAGGAAACATTTTTAAGTGATACAAATTTTAAAGAGAGAAGGGTTTAAATAAAAGGCAAAATTATGTTTAGATAAAATCCAATACATATCGAGGTTATGACTCCTGTATTTTAACTTAGAAAATGGACAAATCAAATATTTAGTAAGGAATTTTTGCTTCACAACCACGTTATAACAAAACAAATATGTTTATTCTTGCATAACATTTTACTATGTACAACAAATAAGTCTCATATTATTTTTCATTTAATTTAATTACATATTCGTTTATAATATTTAATATGCAATTTTTAATCATGATTCAGATTAGATCTCGATAAATGTTTTTTTATCATAATTGAAAGCTGTGTTAAGTAACAATAACCTCAATATAATATGGAGTCAAATATATATTTATATAATTACTTTTTATAAAAATCTAAGTAAAATGAGAAGCGATTATTCTGATGTGGTAGTACGGCCGGCGACGGCGTGGGGCCGTGGTCGACGACGACGGCGGCGCGCGTAGAACTGAACATAGCCGTAATTCATATCGGATTATTGAAGAAGCTAGAAGCTCTATCGAAAATTTTTTCGAATAAATTTTGAAGATCAACTAATTAGCTACAACTTTCTTGCTGGAAGTTTAATTTTACCTCAGGAATAAAAAACTTTCTCGCTTACTGACTTTTTTATATCATGTTCTTACAACCTTCTAATATTTTAATTATTACAAATTACACATAATTTAAAACTAAAATATATTGATACCGTTAGATGCGGACATTCATGCAGAAAAGAAATATATAAGTTTCATTGTAGTTGTATTATTATTAAGAGGTATAGGAGCGTGTAAACGACAACGGGCTCACCGCTCGGGATTACTCAGATTTGCCGTGTCCTGCACTTTGGGTCTAGCCTCTAGCCTGACAATGCGCGGACCGTTTTCTGTCCATTTGACGAGCTCTCCATGGTTTTTACCTCCCTGGGGAACGACAACCGAGCCGCATGAACGAGAATGGCCGAAAAAGACGTTTTCAAACTAAATTAACGAATTTTCACCGAAATTCCTGTGAACTCTCTGTAGTAGTATTACAGAAGGCATATGAATCTGACTGACGACGCATCAATCAGACGACAAGTCGAGATGATGCTGCCGGGCAGACGTAGCACTGAAATTGAACCAATTGTAGATAATTTTGACTTATTTTCATATGTGGAATCAAATTCTGCGAATCACACCACGCTTTTTTGTGACACCCTGTATATATTTTTTGAATTACACATATTTGCCTGATTAAAATTAATTTTATTTTTATTATATAGGTAGTCATGAATTCCTTTCATGAAACGTGACAAAAGTGTTTTTAAATAACCCTTAGGCCTATATACGCCATACCAATTTTAAGCAGATACATTTACTTGATATTTTGTAATAATCGTTTAAATTTGAGATTTACTCATACATTGTAAAAAAAACACCGATATTTTACACTGTTTTTCCTTATATAAATTTAAAAAAGCAATGGAAAGATTTGAAACTCCGTAATATAAAATTTGAGAATATTTCCGTTCATTTGATAGGTCTCTCGTTAAAATCGGACTGGCCGTTTCGTAGGTGTTTCAAACCTGTATAATTTCTTAATGTTTCTCAATTTTTTTCAAAAAGAACATAAATTTTATTTGAACTTAATAAAGGTTTTCAAAGTTAATTACTCAAATCACAGAAATTACTTTATTTATTTTAATAATTTTAAATTTTCGCGGAGTTTTTTTAGCCGGTAAAAGTCCGGCAATACTCTCGAATACGGATTTTTGAGTGTCCATGAGGATACTCTCCGCCCCGACGAAATTAAAAGGAAAAAAATAATAAATTGTGAAAAAGAATTAAGTGGGATTTTAATAAGGAAATATTGTATGTTATGAATTCACTGAATCATTGGTAATGAAATATCGGTTATACATACTATACACCTATTACACTAATTTGTAATTATAACTGTAAGAGTATTTTCACAAGCGAACGTAGAACATTTATCAAGGAAGAAGCCGCTTTACGATTTGACGAAAGGAAGGCACGAAGGCACTGTGGCTGGTGGCTGGCGGACACCCTGCGAGTGCGAGCGAGCCACGGCACTACGGCAGTGTCGCGTCGGCGGCGCCTATCTTTCTCACTCCCTCTCTCTCTATCGCACAAGTACTCCCGCTCTCTCTCGCACA
The DNA here is from genome assembly GCA_963675035.1 of Allygus modestus. Lineage (NCBI taxonomy): Eukaryota > Metazoa > Arthropoda > Insecta > Hemiptera > Cicadellidae > Allygus > Allygus modestus. The sequence goes on from OY776114.1 coordinate 134,749,273, forward strand.
CGGATGTCGTATCCCCTCCTAGCCCGCGGATCGTTGGTTCCTCACGTGGCCACGAGCTGCGCCACTGCGCTGATGCCGTCGGCACTAATTCTATGCTAGTACTAGAAAATCACGCAGGAGCACGCCACTGTTCACCCGTCTTCGTCTGACAACCTGCCCATGCAATATCTCCTAAGGAGTATGCTTAATCTATGGTATGACCGACATATAGTGTATCAGTGGAGGCGTTGTGATGATAGAAACCATTACTGTGGTAACCTGTTATACGAGGTACCAAATAAGACCATGACAGTGTTTCGTTGTATAGACAGTGAAGAACATTACAAGTGTTTCTGCTGTGGGTGGAGTGCATGGGAGTGTAATTGGTGGAGTAATGACAATTACTTGACCTTCCTACGAATGACAATGGATACTTCGACGGTGAGTGAGGGGTCCCAGCACTCCGGATACTTATATTTTTTAAATAAAGTTGTATATCCTTACCCCTTTTCCATAAAAAGAAAACCTACTAATTATCTAAGTCTTAACTTTAACAGCAAAGGCACAGTGAGGATGCGAGGGATGACGTCAGCCCCCCCGTGACGTCAACCCCCCCATGACGTCAGCCCCCCTCCGTGACGTCAGCCCCCCTCCGTGACGTCAGCCCCCCCGATATAATTATATTCAGGATAATATTCTTTATTTTATTTAGAAAAAGTTATACCCTAACCTACCCTCCGTTTACTATAACCCTCACATATACTGGAGGATTAGTTTCTCGAAGAAGCCAAACTATGGCGTTGCGGCATGAGATGTGAGTCGGTACCAAACTCAAGTCTCCCAGGTCAGCCCTAAGTTGCCGACACTTGTGTGGGGCCAACGGTCTTTCTAACAAAAGTCAACATGTAATTTACCGAGGAAGTACCTCGTATAATAATATACTGTTTGTAGAAATACCTCCGCGTCTATTGAATCCACTTCTGCTATTGTGGAATTGATATAGAATGGCTTTTTTACTGGGTAGGATCCTACCGGCTCTGAAATCATCGTGAATAAATTAACCATGGTGTACCGCTTGCCAGTAATGCTAGAAGGAGACTGGCGAGTAGGACTGAAGGTGTAAACAACTCGGAGGGCAACTCGGAGGAAACCTCCATGACGTCACAGTCAGTTTACTCGTAAACAACTCGGAGGAAACCACCATGACGTCATCTTCATGCCTACGTGACCGCCACAGTCAGTTTCCTCATTAGCGGTTCCAGCGGAAAGTCCCTCGGCGTCAACAACTAGTGTACTTATGCGCGCTATCCACCCGTATTGCTTCAGTGTCTAGTGGCAGTTCGTACCGTGAGGACGTAGGTGCCTTCCATGGTGACTATTTGTGCGACTGTGTGGAGCGTTCTCTTTGAATATCTTAAAATGTAAGTAACATGTAATTCACTTTCTTGTTGTTTCATTAGTCGATTTACCAATGCTCTAAATCCTAATTAGCTAAAACTAATATTTAATGTTTTGCATATCTCAGTACACTGAGTCTTGTCCTTGTTTCTTTTCAGATGGAGATGAGTGAAACTGTAATGACCTTGGAACAGTTGTGTTTTATAACGATTAAAATTAATGAACCAAATTTTAAAAGCAAAATAGACTCACTTCCACTCCTTTTCAAAAACTGTTTGAGTGAAATAAAATTTGGTTTTGCTTTTAAATCGAAATTCCGAGTGCCTAGTGGAATTAGAGACGAGGGTGAAATCGCTATGTGTGAGCGTAACAAAGACGCTGTACCAGTGTTGGGAATGTCATAGCAGCGATTCTTGCCATTTATTTCTTTCCAATATTATTAAAAGGGTTGGACTCGCCTCGTTCCCAGGGGTACCGCTACCAAAGTGTTTTTGCTGTGACAACTGTGCCTTTGTGGCGGACGGGGAATACAGATACCCGATGTTTTTGTAGATGGCTGTTCCTCGTATGTGTGAGGTCTGTGGCCGCGTCTTCGCGAACGCTGGAAACCTGACCCGTCACACAGCATCCGCCCACAACGACCGCCATTACAAGTGTCATGTCTGCGGCAGATGCTTCGGGCGAAGCGACAACCTACAACGCCACCTCGCCGCAGTTCATCCTCCTACTCCTCACGACCAAGCGCCAGGTACAGTTTTATATTAAATAAGAAACCGCCAGTAGATCTGTTAAGCATGCCTTCTTCTCCGATATCCTCATCCATGACGTCATGGTGCGTCCGTGGACTTTGATAACTAATGACCTGTTTTTGAGAGAGTAAACGGCTTTAGCCGAGTAAACAGATTCGAGTAGTAAACAAGGGGCTGTCAGCCCTCTGTGTAGTTCCTCACCCTTGTATTGGGCTCAGGTAAACTGGCGATTGAGATGAGGAAATAAGATATCGCCAGTCCTCTATGTAGTTCCTCACCCTTGTGTTTATCGGGTAACTAATAGGACATGTTTTCCTGTTCACAGGTTGTCCATGCCCGTTGTGTGCTCTACCCCTGGCGAGCCCCGAGGATCTGCGCCACCACATGGAAGCGGTCCACGGTGCGAGCCCGTCAGCTTCGACCTCCTCCTCTTCCTCCTCCGCTGCAACGCCACCCACCAGAGATCTACGGCCCGAGTGCGACGCGTGCGGGCGGTGGTTTGCCCACGAGGACTTGCTCCGGCGTCACGTGCAGCTGGTGCACGCCAACGAGGTCCGCTGTCCTGAGTGTGGCGCTCTGTTCCGCAAGGCCGCGTACCTCCAGCGACACATGGCGAGCGCTCACCGCGGCAGGAGGTTTGAGTGCGCCTACTGCAACCGAGGCTTCACTCGGCGCTACAACCGGGGCCAGCACGAGGCTCACAACTGTCCCGTCGTGAGGAACCTCGTTTTGGACGAGATGCCACGACTGCCCGTCCTGTCACCCGAGCCGCGCCCAGGACCCAGCTACGAGCCTCAGCCCGGACCCAGCAGCGAGCCTCGGCCCGGACCCAGCACGGCACCTGAAGGGATGGTGGGCGGAGGACTGCCAACGTTCCGCACCATCCAACGGGCGTTCCGTGGACGACTCATGACCTTCGGTCTGTCCCGGCCCATGGAGGACTTCTTGACCATTGACGACGCGCTGGTGTTGCTTTTTGACAGCGTCCTGAAACTGCTGGCTGACGTCAGGACCCGACACCCGAACATCAAGGTCAACATGTTCCTGGAGTGCGAATTCGCCAACATCCACGGGACCACCTGCCTGCGAGCCTTCAAGACAAAGAACGTGCCTCTTACAGCCGCGTCCATCTTGGAGGATTTCCTGTCGGCTTCCTTCAACAAGCTGGTGGAAGAGAAGGAGCAGTGCCTACTAGTGGGCAGCGGGTGGAGCTATCTCCGTATACGTGACTTGGAGATCCGCGTCAACCTCTACACACCGTTGGGAGATCGCGGAGCCCGGTTCATCCAGCTTCCCAGGGCCATCTGCGAGACGCGCGCTGTCATCAACGTGCACAACGTCGATGACATGTGCTTCGCATACGCTATCCTGGCCAAGTTCGTCGCGCAACACCCGGAGAGGCCTGCAGCGTATACACCGGACATAATGGCTCGCTACGATTGGGTTGGCTTACGCTTCCCCGTGGCTGTGAAGGATATCAAAGCCTTTGAGAGGAAGAACGCCATCAGCGTGAACGTATACGGGATCGAGCGTGCCATGGTGGGGAGACGCCCCGACGGATCGCCAAAGTTCCAGGACCGCGTGTTCCCACTGAAGATATGTAAGCGGGAGTTGCAGGATCACCGGAACCTGTTGTACGTGACTACCGGCGGGGACAGTCACTACGCCTACATCGCGAACGTCAGCAGACTAGTGCGTCCTCAGATAACGTCTCACGGTCACACTATCCACGTGTGCAAGCGATGTTTCGCTTACTTTGACAATCAGCCTAACAAGCTGGAACTGTCCGGTGCCGAGCGTCTGGAGGAGCACATGCGATACTGCACCGCCAAGGCCCCCCTCCAATTGGATATGTCTCAGAAGCAGCGGATCCGCTTCACCCACCCCGAGTACACTCGGCGCGAGCGCTTTTGCGTTTACACGGACTTCGAGTGTGCTCTGCAGCCCGTCGCTGTTGACCCGGTGGAAGCGCCGCCCGGCACGTGGCCCCTGCAAATGCACGTCCCATACGCCTTCGCCTGCCAGATCGTGGACTCGCTCGGCCTGGAGGAGTTTGAGCCCCGCGTCTACTTCGGGGCTGACGCGTCCAAGGTTTTCATGGAAAGGCTGAAGATGGACATGCTGGCGCTGTGGGACTTCCTGACTAACATGGTCCTACTGCAGCCCGTCTTGAACGACCAGGAGATGCGCCAGTTAATCGCGGCTACCGTCTGCTACCTCTGCGGGAAGGAGTTCACGGACCAGGACGTCAAGGTGTGGGACCACAACCACGCCCCGCCTTACGAGTTCCGAGGAGCCGCTCACCGCTCGTGCAACCTCAGGTAACGGGAGCAGCGACACATCAACTGCTACTTCCACAACCTGTCCAACTACGACGCCCACTTCGTAGTGCGCGAGCTGGCCATCGACCCTGGCGACGTGGACGTGTTGGCACAGACGGAGGAGCGGTACATCGCTTTTACCAAGCGATTCCACTTCGGTCAACCCGGAGTTGACCCGCAACGGAGCAGCTTCGCGGTGCGCTTCCTGGACACGTAAAGGTTCCTGTCCATGAGCCTGGCCAGCCTCGCCGCGGGACTTCCCACGGACAGGATGCGCGAGACGAGGAAGTGCTTCCCCGACGACCGGCTGTTCGACCTGGTGCGCAGGAAGGGCGTGTTCCCCTACGACTTCGTGACGTCCTACGACACGTTGTACAGGACCAGGGAGCTGCCACCTAAGGAGGCGTTCAGGAACTCCATGACCCTGGAGGACATCAAGGACGAGGAGTACGAGCACGCCCTGAACGTGTGGCGAGCCTTCGAGTGTCGCAACCTCAAGGACTACGCTGACAAGTACCTGCGATGCGACATCACCCTGCTCACCGATGTCTTTGAGCAGATCCGCGATACGTCGCAGGCAGAGTACGGGCTGGACCCCACCCACTACTACACCCTGCCATCTTACGCTTGGGACGTGATGCTCAAGACCTGCGGCGTTGAGCTGGACACGTTGCAGGACTTCGACATGTACCTGTTTGTGGAGCAGGGGATCCGGGAAGGCATCTCTCAGGCTATCACCTGCTACGCCAAGGCCAACCACGACAGGTGCCCGGACTACCGCCCGGACGATCCCACGCGCTCCCTCCTGTACCTGGACGCCAACAACCTCTACGGCTGGGCCATGTCCCAGTGTCTGCCGACCGGAGACTTCCAGTGGCTCAGCCGTGAGGAAATCCAGGCGTTGGACATTGCGGCGCTGGACGCAGAGGCCGAACGAGGCTACATCTTGGAGGTGGACCTCCACTACCCCGCGCGCCTACACGACCTGCACAAAGACCTTCCCTACTGCTGCGAGACGAAGCGTCCGCCAATAGGGAACTTCCCCAAACTGTTGACGACCCTGGACGACAAGGCGCACTACGTCTGCCATTACAGGGTCTTGCAGCAGGCGCTGCAAAACGGATTGGAGCTGGTCGCGGTGAATCGAGCGTTCTCGTTTCGCCAGTCACGGTGGTTGGAACCGTACATCCTCATGAACACCGAGCTGCGGAAGAAGGTCAAAACGAAGTTTGAACAGGACTTCTTCAAGCTCATGAATAACGCGGTCTTCGGTAAAACCATCGAGAATGTACGGAAGCGCCTCAACGTCAAGCTGGTGTGTACCCCGGAGAAGTTTTCCAAGTACGTTGCCAGATCCAACTTCCTGGACCAAACGTACAACACGGAGGACGTGGCCCTGGTGCATCTGTCCAAAGTCAACATCGTGTTGGACAAGCCCGTCTACGTAGGCATGTCAGTCCTGGAGCTGAGCAAGTGGCTCATGTACGAGTTCCTGCGCAAGATGAAGGAGCGCTACGGTGACCGCCTCACCGTAGACTACATGGACACGGACAGCTTCGTCTTTGACATCCTGTCCCAGGATGTCTACGCCGAGATGAAGGAGCACCTGGCAGACTTTGACACCAGCGGCTACCCGAGGTCCCACCCCTGCTACAGCCCCGTCAACGCCAAGGTCATCGGAAAGTTTAAGGACGAGTGTAACGGCCTGTCCTTATTCGAGTACCTCGGCCTGCGATCCAAGCTGTATTTCATGGACATCGAGGACGCAGCGACAGGCGGCAGTAAGGCTCTCAAGTGAGCCAAGGGGGTGGGGAAGGGCGTTGTCAAGAACGTCCTTACCCCCGACGACTACAGAGAGTGCTTATTTAACGGGGTCAAAAGCACACCACCAACGTCCGCTTTCAGTCCCACTTGCACCGAGTCTACACGGTGCAGGTGGACAAGCTAAGTCTTAACTCCGCTGATGACAAGCGGCTCGTCCTCCCCGACAAAATCCACACTCTTCCGTGGGGACACAAAGACATCCCGGTGCAGCTAGCCAGGAGGAGAGGGGAACAGTCGCAACGGATGGAGGTGGATGGCGAGGAAGAGGAGGAGGGACAGCGCCAGTCCGAAGACGAGGAAGAAGACTTCCCTGTCTAGAAATATTTATGTATATTAATTATAAGATAAATTTGTAAATAGTATTTGTAAGAAATTATACAGTAACGGTTTTATGTACAGCATGAACCCGAGTTGTTTATTTCCTCCCTTTGCTCATTCAAAAGTCACAAGCCGTTAGGCTCAGAAAAACTCAAGTGTGAGAGAAAGGCGTTATGGGCCGTTTGGCCCGAGCCGCGCAGCTTAAAAAGCCCCCGCCAACTGGGAGCGGTTGGCGGCGCGTGTCGGGGACGGCCCTGAAGGAGTTGCCCAGCGGTCTGCTGATGTCCGAGGGGTCACCCTCGAGTTAGGCAGCGGCTTGCTGATGTCCGAGGGGTCTCGCGCCCTCTTTGGCGGCCTTCACTGCCGCTTGGTGGGGGCTCAGCCAGTGACACACGCCGCTGGTATATAAACCTGAGGTCCAGCCCCGCTGCCTCACTTTTGCTAATTTATTTTTTTTAATTTATTAAGGAGAAAGGAGATATGAGAACACAAGCTTTATCATTATGAGGCATGTATTTTACAGTAATAAGGTTACTTACTATAAAAAACCTTACAAACTAGTTTTAAGCGAATATGGAGTGGAAGAGCCTGCGGACCAGAGCGTCGTTGATGGCGGGAGCGGTAGGGTTGAAGAGCTGGACGTAGTCGCTGAGTGACATGTGGAGAACAGCCCGGCAGTACAGGTAAGTTAGGCAGTAGTAGCCGCAAACAGAAGTATCATAGCCCTGGAGCCGATACCTGTTGTAGATGTAGTGGCGGTGATGATGATTGCGCCTCAGGAACCTTTGAAAGTCGGCCTGGTATGGCGGCCTCCCGTTGCTGTCCAAGTACTCGAGTCTGTCCTCTTCCGAGCAGTAAAACGCCACCCAGTGTTCGCCTCCCTCGGTGTGTGCTACCGTGTTGGACACGATGGCGGTGAGAGGCTTGACCGGCGCGTCCGGTAGTTGGTCAGAGGCGTAGACCGCGACGTTCCTCAGTCCGGGGATCCTCGCCAGGCATTCTCTGATTTGGACGGTATTCATCGTGGACGGAAGCAGCACAGGCAGCTTGAGGCGGATGGGTCCGGCTTGTCGTTAGACACGAGCCAGTCCCGCAAGACGATGCAGTTATGAAGGGCGCAACGGTTGTGGGAGCTCTTATGGTGGCGACAGCGCAGGGTCTGATAAGCGGGCGGACCGTTGAGCGACCCGCAGCCCAAATCCTCCATGTCCTGAGCGGTGGTGGCGGCGAGCTCGGTTATGAGGTGGCGTTGTACAAAGTCCCTCTTCTGCGATCCTTTGACGTAGACCAAGGGGCGGTGGATGAGGCAGGAGCGCAGCTTGTCCAGCAGGGCGACATACGCGATGTCTCCCTGGTCCCACTCCAAGCCGTGGCAGTGGCGTGTAAGCCAGACGCTCTCGCGCTGTTTCTCGGAAATCAGGAGGTCCTTGCTGAAGGGCGGGGTGGCGATGTGATGTAGGAGCAGTGTGCCGGTAGTCACGTCCACCACGCAGACCTCTTTCAGTAGAGAGTCGTTGTCGCTGTCCTTGAAACACTGCATGTCCATCACCACGCTTCCGTGATGACAGCGCGCTGGCAGTGGCTCGTTGTAGATTGGTGGCGGCACGTCCATCTCGTACGGTTGTCCAAACTGATCTTAGCGCGCGCCGCTGATCTGAGTGCGCTGCTGTCGGGCGACCTTGGACTCGCGCGAATACGCACCGCCATCACCTAACGGTCCGCACGGTGGCCTTGAGTGCAGCAACTCGTTTACCCGCCAAAGTCCACCATCACCTAACGGTCCTTACGGTGGTCTTGAGCGCAGCAACTCCTTTACCCGCCAAAGTCAACAGTCACGTTGCGGTTGCGATCCACTTCCACTACATTGTCCAACTCAGCATACACTACGCAGTTGACCGCCTCCGTCAAGGCTTCGGCAAATCCGATCTCTATGCGCAGATTGCCGTTGCGCACCAGGTTCCAGTGGCTCGCTTGACCAGCCGACAGGTCAGGCGTCAAGTCGAACGCCATCACCGTGCAACCGTACATGAATTGGGAGCGGTCAACATCATTACCGCAGTTCGAGTAATGGATGCCGGTGCCACTGAACAGCGTGTGATATTCGAGCACGCACAACTCTTGGCCTACGGAGTAATCCGGTTGCAGCGGTTTGCCAGGCACTTGCTCACAGTCCACGTACAGCGCGAAGAAATTCGTCTTGTAATGATGAAAATTTAACGGGTTCTTCTTGTAGTCTCCGTTGAACGCCTGGTTGTTCACCAGCCCGACTATGACTCGTTTCGGCAGTTGGCCGAGGAACACACTGTCCATAGTCTTGCCGCGGATGCCGCTCGGCAACGTGACGGTTTTCACTTCCACGCGGGTGATTGGGTATTTGGCTGGGCCGGTCTCCAGCGTCCTGTTGTGCGCCAACAGCACGCTGGGATTGATCTTGCAGCGGCGCATGAACAGGCTGACATCGCTGATCGCCACCTTGTAGTCGGTGATGGTTTTGGACATGATGGCGAATGAGTCGCGTGATCTGATCAGACGGAACCGCATCTCGACACCATTCAGCATGAACTTGTCCTGGTTGCACAGATCGACGTGCAGATGTCCCACCATGTCCACCAAGTGGCTGCCCACGATCCACGTCCGCCGCGTTACGAGCCCCACGTTTCCCTCCTCGCAATCGCCCATCTTAGCGGTGGAATCCTCCATGAACAGATCCGCGGTGAGATGTGTGCTCTTGGCGTCCTGGCCGTAGGTCAACAGGTTCTCCAGGTAGGCGCGATAGGCGTACGTGTTGTTTTGCGGCAACACGAGTTTGTTGTTGAGGTACAGGTCCACTTGACTGAACAGCGAGTGGAGCCAGTTGTTCACCGGGCCGACCTGTTTGATTGTATCCTCCCCCGTCAACGCGGCCCCAGCGGCCGTTTTGATGGTCGCCTTCACATAAAGTAACGTCTGCGACGGATCGGTGTATTCGTCTCCATGACCGGGCACTACGAACTCTATAGGCGAATCATCCGTCAGCGACGAGACCGGCTTGTAGCAGACCCATTTGCTGCTCTCGATACTGGTCTGCGTCGGGGGCAGAGAGAACAGGTCCAACTCGGTCTTGACGCACTCGCACGATCTCTGATGTATAAACGACATTATCCAAAAATGTCCTTCGCGGTACTCCTGCTCTTCTTACGTCGCACAACGGTCTTGCTTCTCCTCTTCTTAGCGACGCGTCTTGTGGGCTTGCTTTTCCTCTTGGGCACAGCGCTCTTCCTCGCTCCAAGGAGTTCAGCCAGAGACTGAGGAGTGACCCGTTGTACACGCCTCTTCTTATAGGTGCCGGAACCGCCACCGCTCAGCAAGCGATCCAATTTATCATCGGCCCTGCGTTTCAGCGACCCGGTAAACTGTCTGAGCCGGGCGTTGGCCGCGACACGGGGGTCGGCTGTACCCGCCGCCAAGTCGCCCAAGAAGCCTACACCAGACCTCAGCCCCTCCTTGCCCAGCGCCGATGCGCCGGATTTGATTAACGGGACCACTGTACGCATCAGCCCGCCCAGGAAACTGCCGATACCATGACCGCGTTGGAAAGCGGCTCCTCTGAATACGGAGGACACTCCGTGTCCCGACTGCTGTTGGCGGTAGTACGCCAGGTAGGGGTCGTTCGGGTTCATTGCTGCTCTCTGCGCAGGTGAAGCTTCATGCACGTAGTCCCGAAGCGGAATGGCAGGTGGGCAGGTGTTGTCCGACGCTGTCCCTTAAATCGATTTCCACGCCATCGAAATAGCTCTTCATCAACGGCACGTAGTGAGGGTCGGTGAAGTGCACGGTGGTACTTGCGCCGTAGGTGTAGCTTTTAGCGTCAATGTTCACAATCTTCAACAAGGGCGCTACCGTGTCGCCTACTAGCTGGGGTTCCACCAGGTCGCAGTACACGTACATGTGCGAAGGGATCCCGGCCAGTAAGTTGGGTGGTCTTATAGCTTTTTTATGTTTGATCAAATTCACGTTGTGCACGTCGTATCCCAACTGTAATGCTAGAGTGGGGCTAAATTCCAGTTGCACCACAGTCTGGTCCATCGAGATCAATTCCACCCTCCCGGTCTCCTTGTCGTACTCAAACTAGCATTGGTGCAGGTCCAGTTTTGGAATGGCGTTGATGGATCTAATCAGTTCATCGATGTCTTTATAGTTTCCGGCTTCCACCTTTACAGCGGTCAGTGCAAGCTTGTCAGTGTCATCCTTAGTGTAGAGATACACGCGCGCGTCCTCCCCCACTGTGACAAACGAGCACGGGTAATGGGCCTCGACTAAAGCGACTTCAATTCACCATCACCACCCAATCGCATGACTGACGGTAGATGGGTGATGTAGTTAGCCACGGTGTTGTTTGGATAATAGTCCATGGAGCTGTTGCTGGGCAACGTCAGGTACAGCTGTCAGCGCTTTGTCGTCATAGCAGCTGTCTCACTTCGGATGCAGGTACCCACGAGTTGAAGTCCTCTCCGTACCCGACCCACTTGACCAATTAGCGCTTACTGCGGCCTCGTCCTTTGGTGTCCAGTATTTTATCTATTTGGTACAGGCGGTCCGGGGCGACCGTCACCTTTTGCATCTCGTGCTCGTAGAAGCGCCCTTCCAGCGGCGTGCCGTTAAGGTCGCGCAACACGTACAGGGGCAGGGGAAGCGACCCGTATACGAGGTCCACCACGAACAGCTCCTTGCTCCAATTGGTCTCATAACCTTTAGCGAACGTACCCTTCTCCTTGGCTATGCGCACCGTGTCGCCCGGCTCGAACCTGGGCTTGTGCCGCCGGATCGCCTTTCCGTACATGTGACGCAACGCCTTGTACAAAGTTTGAAAATCGCCGCTGTCCACGTCCACAGGCCGCAGTCCGCCACCCAGGCTCTTGTGCGGGCTGCGGTTGTAGTCCACAAGCCTGTCCAACACGTCCACGTAGCGATACGTGTTCTTGTAGGTCAGGTAGCGCCACATGCGGGTCTTGAGCGTGCGGTTGGCTCGCTCCACCACCGCCGCCTTCACGTTGGGGTTCTGCGTAGTGACATACGTGACGCCGTGACTCTTGAACACTCGCTTGGTAGCGGCCCCAGTGAACTTCGTCCCCTTGTCGGTCTGCAGGCAGCGGGGCGTCGCCTCAGAGAATATTCTCTCGAACGCAGCGGCTACTTCGGGCCCGCTTTTCCTCCTTAGCGGTACCGCGAACAGCCGCTTGCTGAACACGTCGATCACAGTCAGCAGGTAGTTGACTCCGTCGTTGTACTGGCTCAGGCCGCGCATGTCGTTCAGGTCCGCCTGCCACAGCTCCCGAGGCCCAAACACGACGTAGCGGTTGCGGGGAAACTTCTTGCGCGCGGGCTTGTGCAGCGTGTACGCGTCCTGGGTGCGCAGCCAGTCGGCTACCCGGCGTTTCGGTAGGCGCGCGGCTCTGGTCAGAGCAGCCACCCCGCCAAGGGAGCCGGGCTGGCTCGGGTCATAGTACAACTTCTCCATTACGGTGAGAACAGCTCCCAGTTGTCCAATGACGATTCCTGGTCGGGTTCCTCGGTTATTATCCTTCTCCTGGCCGTTGGAGGTCGCGGTCTCAGGCGGTCTAGCATCGGCGTCAACCTCGGTGACAGGGGTGTCGACGAGGCCGTCATGTCTCTCCAGGGGCTCGATGCCGAGTCCAGCCCCACGCCTAGGTAACGCAACGCAGTGGGATTGTTCACGTATTCTTTGGGCACGTTCATGTCCTTCAAGGCGGTCATCACTTGATGCCAGCCGGTAGGTAATCGGTCCGCCCTTCGCGCTCTCACTATGCTGTGCGTGATGTCCACTATATTGGAATCAGGTATCTTCACCTTGTCCACGTACACCGCCCCACTGGCGTCCCAGGTGATGGGGCTGCCTTGCCAGGTCATGAATCGCGACAAATTGTGCGCCACCGGCCTGAAGATTTTTGAGAACGATTCCACAATGTCCTCCGCCGAGGCGCTAGACTCGCGTTTCATCCGACTCGGACCTCCCGCCGCTTCCTCCTCCCTCTCCTCGCCCTTGATGATTGTAAGACCTATGGGTTGACGCTTAGCCGCAGAAAAGTGCAGGAACCACTGTAACACCTGCTGATATTGTTTCCATTTCTCCGTATCGTCCAGCCGCTTGTCGCTCAATATGCGATGCATCTCAGCGTCCAGGCTGGCTGGCTTATTGGCGCTACCTGCTCCTCCTCTTGGTCCTGGTCCCGGTCCTTCTCGCAATCTCTCGATGAGCTCCTGTGGTACAACCACCATTTTCCTAGCGTACTCCATGTCCGATTAGCTTCTGCGCTAGAACGGGCAAAACAGCGTTCAACAGCAGGGGTAGGAGGATCCCTCCGCCCCGTTGGACGAGGTAGTGCCGCTTCTTGGCCTAACCCTCGCCGCGTTTCACCAGCCGTCTGAGCGCCTGTTTATGCTTGCTCAATTTATGTTTGAGGCAGGGGGAAAGCGGTACGTTTCCGCGTAGCACGTTATACGCGCACTCACACAACGACTTGATGCGACTCTTGTCACACGCTTTTAACAGGGCCTTGCGTTCTTTAGGCGTAGCGTGTATTAGGGCTCTCAGCAGCGCCGCGTCATTCTTCACGTGGTGTGACATGATGACTGACGCTGGCGCGCGCTCGGTCTATTTATCACTTCTCCTTGGGCAGGTACACGTAGTTTACCGGGTCGTCTGGAATTATGGCTGAACGTACGCGCATCTCTTCAGGTGTAGACTGTTTCAGGTCTATGAGCAAGTAGGCGTGCGAGTCGCGCGTGGCGTCTGCGTAAGCCTCCTCCACGAATTTGGGGTTTTCCGGATATACTTGACGGGCCAGGTGTTTGATCTGAGCGCGGTCCCTGGGATTCTTAAAACACACTATGTAATAAGCGTTCAGCGATATGTCGCGCTGGCCCCTGTCCTGGTGAAACAGGTTTTGCGTGATGAAGAACACGCTCATGTTGCGGTGGTGCGAGCCCTTGGTGAACAGGTTCACCACGCCGGGACCAGCCTCGCGCATCATGTCATCGACGATGGCCAGGGCGGGCTCGCTACCGTCGTAGTCGTCCAGGTTTGGCAGGCCGGCTACGTAGCGCCCGGCAGAGTCCGCACGGCTCTTGCCACCACCACCACCACTGCCATAGTGCCAAGTGATACGGGCGAACCACGTATCGCACATGTGGTCGGCGTGCTCTATGAAGCGAGCCACGAAGTGCGACTTGCCGCTGCCCGAGGGCCCGGCCACGATGGCGGTGAACGGGTGTTTCCACCTCAAGTCCATGGCGTCTACTGACTGCCATGCACCGCCACCTCGGCTCTTAAAACTAAATTCTTTTCTTGCTTTTTTTTATTTGATTTATTTTTAATTTTTTTTAACATTGAAGGGAAATAAGGGAATAAGGAATACCATTTATTTATGTATACAAATTCGAGGAGAGGACTTTTACTGCCTGGAGAGCTGCTCCTCTTCACAAGGCTCATCCTCGGCCTCACGCCAACGTTATACTGCGTGATGGTGTTATCGTCCAGGACTGCAAGGTACCGCCGAGGCATGTAAATGCGAATCGGATCATCACCGACAAGACCCTCCAAGGTGGCCATCACCGCCTCGCCGTACGGTGTGTCCACTCGCTCAAACGAGCAAATGGGATACACCACGTTCTCCTGTAGGTCTACGATGCGGGTGTAACCCGCGGCCTTGCAGCTGTTGAGGGCTGTCCTGAGGTCCATCTTCTGGTCCGTGTTAAGCATGACACAGCAGCTGGATGCAGAATGACTGACTCTTGCTGCCGAGTCGCCTTTTATTGGCGGTGTCTACGTGCCGACTCACGCGTATCAACAACATGATGACATATTTACTCGCTCAATTCCAGGAAGGGTGATGTAATGGAAAGCTTTACTGCGTAAACAAGTGGATCGTTCTAGAAGCGTCTCGGTTATCAACTGTTTAGTGGAAGTTTCCACGCTCAATTCCAGGAAGGGTGACGTAATGGGAAGCTTTACTGCGTAAACAAGTGGATTGTTCTAGAAGCATCTCGGTTATCAACTGCTTAGTGGAAGTTTCCACGCTCTCTCGTTTACTGGGTAGCGCGCCTGGAGTGTGCGCTCCTCTTGGTTTTCCCTGAGATGACGCAATCGGTCTTTTGCCAGGTGGGTAGAGGAGTAGCGGTCCTAGTGATTCCGTCGTATCTTGACTCTCCCGTCTCGCTATTTGCCAGCCATAGGTTTTGCAATCTGGATAGCAGGTCTTCTAGACATATGCAGATTTCATCGTTTCGCTCCTCGTCCAAGTACAAGCCGCAACTGAACGTGGGGCGACCTCCTTTGAACACATTCATCTTCAACAGTACATTACCGCTGTTGGTAGGGTTCTTCACAGTGTACTGATATCCGCCAGCGGACCAGCACAGTGTTGGGGAATCGATAGGCACTTCCTTCCTCTTTACAGTCCACCCATCGAGCTTTTTCTTCTTTGACGCACATCCCTGCTGTATTGGCGGTGCGTTGGCATTCTCATCGTTCATTGCGATCAGCTCCTCTAGGAAGGAGCGGATCGTTTGGTCCACTTCAGCTGCACTGACTCCGTTTCCGTTCATGGTGACGTCTCAAACAACACTGAAGTCGCGCGCGCGGCTTTGCCTCGGTTTTATACCCAGGTTGCACGCTTCAGCGAACCTTATAGAAGCTTCCAGAAACGTGAGAGGTGCTCTATCGCTGACGTCAGGGGGGGCTGACGTCAGGGGGGGTGAGGTACGCATCCTCACTCCACCTTTGCTAGTTTTATTGGGGTGGGGATGGGATAGGGTTATGGATTGGGTAGGACAGAGGGTTATGGGTTAGGACAGGGTTTTGGGTTAGGACAGGGTTAAGGATAACCGGTTTGGGGTTTAACCGGTTATTGTCCAGTTCTTCTATAGTTTTCCTGGACGTCCAACACCGCCATTCCGCCTTGGTTCAGAGTGGACTGCAGCTCTTGCAGAACCTCGTCCCACTGCGCCGGGTTGAAACGACGGGAGGACATCACGGGACTGGCTGGACCCCACCGCCCCGGCCTGAGGAAGATGTTCTCACCTCTCCTCATCGCCTCCTCGACTCGCCTCCTCGTGGGAGTAAGGTACTCCGGTCCAAGCAGAAGGTAGCGGCAGATGTTGGGGACATTAACATAGACTTCTGCAGTAGGAACATCCATTATGGAAGCGGCTCTGGTCAAGACTGACTCGAATGTGTGCTTTCACCCGGGGGTTGTTGACACCTCTGGAGTCCAAGAATTACCGCTTTCCAATGTCGCTTTCACCTGCTGTTGACACCTCTGCTTGAGGGTCGTGCATGGCTGTGCTGAAGGTCGGGGGGGTCGAGCTTGGCTGTGCTGAAGGGGGGTCGAGCTTGGCTGTGCTGAAGGGGGTTTCGAGCTTGGCTGTGCTGACCCCTTCGAGAAGCTTCTAGAACAATTCCAAGGATTACCGCTTTCACCCCGGGGTTGTTGACACCTCTGGAGTCTAAATATTGCCGCTTTCCAATGTCGCTTTCACCCGCTGTTGTTGACACCTCTGTAGCCGGACCATCATTCCTTCCCTGACCGCCGAACCATCACCATGTTCCCCTGCCCGCGCTGCCCTTCCACCTTCTCCCGCAAGGACCACCTCACCCGCCACCTCCACTCCACACATGGTGAAGGAGGTGAATCCTATCACTGTCCCGTCTGCGGAAAGGAGTTCCGCAGGGGGGACAAGTTGAGGATTCACCTCCTCACGCATGCCTCCACCTCATCCACCTCGCAGTCCACCGTCTCCACACCGTCCACCTCATCCGCCCCGCAACCGACCCTCATCATAGTTCCACCTCCGTCCGCCTCCACCTCGACCCAGACCGCCACCGAAGATGTTTCGGTGGCCATTCAGGTCGGGGTGGAAACGTCTGAAAGTTCCACCCAGACGTCAGTCGTCGAGCGTCCCGTATGTAAGTATCGTAGGGACGGGTTAGGGACGGGTTAGGGCCTTGATGGTTCACGCTCTAGACAGTATTACTAATTACTGACTTCTCCCTTACAGGCGCTGTCCGCCCTCAGGTGCACCAGAACCAGAGATGGCTGCAGGACGAGGTGCGGCAGCTGCTGCGGGACAGACAGCAGCGGGAGGCCAGAAGGCGGGAGCAGGAGGAAGCCCGACAACGCCTCCTGCAGGAGCTGGAGGAGGAAGCGCAGCGGCGACGTCAGGAGGAGGAAGAGGCCGCTGCCAACGACTCCAGCTCCGATGTTGAGCTGATATCTGACGACGATGGGTGGGACTGAATAAATAAACATAAAGCAAACCCTTATCCCCTCCCTATCCTTTTTCATTTATGTAATATTAAATAAAGAATAAAAAAAACAACAAAACAACAAAACAAATATATAATAAAACAGATGGAAGAAGCTTATGTTAGGTTTACGCCAGGTCACGTGACCGGCGGGGGGGGGGTCGTGCTTGACTATGCTGAAGGTCGGGGGGGTCGTGCTTGGCTATGCTGAAGGTCGGGGGGTTGACGTCATCTGGGGGGGTGACGTCATGTGGGGAGGTGACCTTTATTCCTCGCATCCTCACTGCGCCTTTGCTGGTTTTGAATCGGCTATTGCCCTCTACTCTTGTCAGAGTGTACATAAAAAAGTGTATCGCTCTTTCTATTGTCTTCATTAAAATAGTTTGTGGTAGTATTAATAAACAAATAATATCATATAACGTTTGGATGTCAAGCTAATTTTAAACATAATATGCTGGTTTTAAAATTTTGGGATTAAAACGTAAAAATGGCCAGGGCAACTGAATAGTTTCTACATTTATATATAAAGCCGAGTACTTGAACGAACCTCGTGCGATTCCGTTGTTTTGTTCTTCCATAGAACATTTGGCCATTCCTCAGTCTGACTCGTGGTCAATTACATAAATGTAAGGTTCATGGGTTTTCTGTTTCGTAATAGAATATGCAGCATTGCAATTTGATTACTATACTCTAATATACAATTTAAATCTAAAGCTTTCCTTTCTCCGGAACTCCGGGAAACTTGACATTCACCAAACTCTGCAAAGTCGAAGTCCACATTATGTCGAGTGAGACCCATTACGGTACCATTATTACGTGTTTCGTACAACAAATAATTGTAGGTAATGAGGTTTATAGCCAGTACAATTTTCAAATGTCCTGTAAGTAATGCTAAGTTAAGAGTTCTTAAGACGTAAATGTTGACTTATCATTAAAGTGTTCATAACATTGGCGGCACCAGCGCTCCTGGTTGTAGGCGGCAGTTAGTGTAATCATATTCATTAATACTGTTAATATGCAATTATTTATCACGTCTCAAATTGGATGGTTATAAATAAAAACTACTCAATTTTAAAGTCCATTTATTGGATTTCCTGTACATATCTAGGATAACCAAAGCGATAACAGTGGTTCGGAAATTAGTAGGACAAACAAACACAATTTGTTGTGTATCGTAACGTTATGTGTGTTTGAAAAGAAATATATTTGTCTTTTATTATCTCAAAACAGATGTTTTTAAGTATTTTTTTAGTAGTCCACTTCCAAATCTTAATAACTCTAACTTAAATATGTAATTTTCTTTCAAGTTTACTGGCACACTGCTTAATCTCTTTTTAAGTGACAGTTAATTTTTTAAGATGTTCATTTGAACTTTGAAATACATTACCTCAGTTTTAATTCTGGAGTTTCACTCATGATACCTGATACACCAGGGCCACAGATGCAACTGTGGGTTTTTGAACGGAGTATTTCACACGTGGTATCTGCCGATTTTGTCCACAGATGATCGAAAATGTTTCTATTGTGGCTTACACTTATGTTCCCCATTAAATGGACATGAGGTGTTCCTCTTGATAACGTATTGTAGACGTTTGAAACTGGTATTGCTTGTAAAAATACAGAGTTAATGTTAAAAACACAGTGAAACCAATTTTTCTATAAAATATTTATCCTTATACATGTACTTAAAACATATGTGCAGTTTTAAATACATACGTTTAAAACTGTCAAAATGTATTATTTGGACAGTTCGTATGAGCCTCCCACTGGACCGACTTGCAAGCGGTTTGTCCAAATGAAAGTTTAAAATATTTGCAGGTTTTTACTTATTTTCAAAATGTTTTTAATAAATAGTCGAAAACCCAGAATTAGTATTATTTTATTATATGGCATTTGACATGGGCTAACATTTCAAATTTTTCCAGTTATTTAGCCGGCTTGTTTGGGACTTCAACAGGACCGATTTACATGCGGTACCAAATGAAAGCATAGTAATCCTATATTTGCATATTTTACATAGTATATTGATACATCTCCGTTGTAGATTTTAAAAATTACAAATATTTTCAAACTGTTGTTTGTTGTCTTTTAGCTGATTAAGACTAGATGTGTTCTGTGTCTGAATACTGATAAAAGGTAGTTAATCCTAAACATGTTCTTTAGTGAATCCTTAATGGCTGGTATCTAACTAAGAACATTGTGGTGTATTATGGATTTAGTGTATTTTACATTAATAAGTTTCTAGGTTTCCTAAGCTTACACGGAGGTTTTCTCGATTTCGAGCAATCGGTGCTCTAGTTTATTTTTAATTTACACATCACATATGTGCTTCTTAATAAAGGTTACGTTACTGCAATGCTATTAAAAATGGTTGATATTACTTTTTAACCCCCCTTTTAAATTACCAGCACTTTCAACTGTGTCTAATATGTACTCACTATTAAACAATATATATCTAGGCCTACTCCAGGAGCGAATCTGTCAATTAGTATTTAGCGCAATACGACTTAGTCCTATTCAATCAATTAGCATTTTTTCTTAACCTATATTTTTATGGAGGATTTTTATAAATTCTTAGGTTTTATTTAAATGTAAGCTGAAGAACGTTTTTAAACGTTTACTTCAAAATTTGTTCGTTTCTTTGATTAGTTAATAATGATTACCTCAAAGTTCATCACGTGTCATTAATGAAAACTTACAGAGTGTCTTGTGGAAGCCAATTCAGATACATTAAGTATTGCAGCCTAATATAGATTTATGTTTGCATAATAAGGTTTACATTCAAAATAAATCTGCTCAAATTAAGAGGATATATATTATTTAAGATAATGTATGGTCTGTTAACTTAAATTATCAAGGTAATAACCTAAACGATATAACTTTTGTGATAGAGACACTCATTACAATACAAAAGCATGTTGATCTTATCTTTATCCTCAAATTCTATATTCACGCTTTAATAGAACATCCCTGTTTAAAGTGCTAGAGGTAGAAACGTTATGCGTTACTGACTATAGTTTTATCTAGGTTGTTGAGCACATAACACATAACGCCTCCAGTGCGATGCACTTGCCGCTGCCACTTGGGGACAGTTGCACTAACTGCACTCGTTGCATGTGAGCAAACTGCATTGCCTCTCGTCGTTGAGAGTCGTTGTAACTTGGGCCAAAGTGTACTTGAGGCATCGGTTGGCTGGTTTACCATAGCTGCAAACAAATATAAATGAGAATTATTTTTTTATAAACGTTATAAATATATCGTCTATTTTATAACAGATGAACTAGTTATGACTAAATGGGACTTAAATACGCCTTTTCTTCATTCGGGGAACTTAAAAAAATATTTAATTTATTTTAGGGGAAATCAGACCAAATCCCAAACTGGTATGGCCACCTAGGCATACAAACTGGCGACTTCTTAAAACTGGTGACTTCTTCAACAAGTCTTAAATTGTATATGCTTATGATGTATTGAGTGTTTCCCGATGAAATTAATTAATTAATTCTTAAGTCTATTAGGCTAGTTCAATTTTCTTAAATTGTGAGAAACGCTTACATTCTTTGTATTAGGTTTTTCAGTGGCGATAGCTTAGTTAGTTATAATCAACAATTCCAAGCATTTTAATTAAATAAAATATACCTGCATGGTAGTCTGTCAAAATACATTTTGGTTACAAGATAAGACAAAATACAGCTACCTGACTATACAGATCCTAAATAGTTGTAGGTCCAGCTGTAGTGAGTTTCGGTTTTAGATAATAATTCTCTCCGTCCACATCCCATTTTTAAGTAAATAAAATATAAAGTCATTGTAAGGAGACTTACATTTCATACTTTTGTCCTTGAAGTTATTTTATAACATTTATTATGTAATCATTTATAAACATTTAATCAATTAAGCGAGCTTATGTTCTCTTATTTAACACATATTGTTAAATAAATATTAATATAAACGTATATATAAAGTAAACTTATCTACACTAAGATAGCACAACATTGTGTATGCAAACGCGTTCTATTACGTAGAAAACGAATAATAGTTTTAAGAAATTCCCATAGGGCTCCATCCCATGGGTCTTCAAAGCTTTTAAGCTATTATCACAGGCAGTCACATTTATTTAATAGATGATAACTTAAACCGATATTCATAATTTGAAATAGTTAAGAAGGATAACCACAAGAATACAACTCACAACTAGTGTATTCCTCGGCTAATGCAAGGTATTGCACCTCGCTAATATTCTATGCGCATACATTAAGCTGTGTTTATTCATGCTAACTACGAACAATTATACATTACATGTTTGTATTAATGGACACTATTCAATTAAATTTAACGCTTACGGTTCCAGATGTTTAAACATGGGAATTATATTACTATCACTAAATTAAAGATTTTTAGTCTATTTCACAAAAACAACAAAAAGGTTAAAACGAAAATCTTGTTTAGCATCAGAAAATTCCATACATTGAAATGGTCTCATGCGATGTAAATTGTGTTAATATATAATTCTTTCCTTTTGTACAACATTTAATTTTGTAAGTAATTAATTGCAAAGAAGCGTGTTGAAGTTATTGAGGCACATTGTATAACTCACTTAAAACAGTTTAATGGGTGTCTTACACCCGTTACACTTGTGAGAAATTCCCTTTGGCCTGTCATGATTATATTTCTGTATCGCTAAATTTGTGTGGCATAATAACGGAGCCTCAACTTCCTTATAAGTTTGCCATGTTTTTCATCTGTTAATGTTCTTCTGTTCTTCTTAAAAACATCGATTATGTTTCGTTGTATGAATAAAAAGTGATAGGAATTAATTATAGATTGTCTAATGTATTAAAACCAACTTATGAACCTCATTTTCTTAAAAAAATATTCTTTTTCAACGCTTTTAGCGAATTTCCCCTATAGGGAAGAAGCTAGTACCGTAGTCGGCATGGTAAGACCTAGGCCCGGGACCATGATAACTTTTCGTTTTGAGATCCCCAGACCCCAAAAACACCATTCGTTCGAAACTGTATATATATATATATGTCCGTGAGCACGATAACTCTCGTAAATATTATCCGATTTTGATGAAATTTGGTATAAACGTGTAAAGCAACATTTATGACTTTAAGTTCGAAAACCAGCCAGATCGCTCCATCCAAGGGGTATTTTGGGGGGGTTTTGTACCCCAAAAATGGGTTTTTCAAATTTTGTATATATAATTTTGGAAATAGTCAAATTTTAGTTTTTTTCCATTGGATTCAACTTAAAAAAACACACAATTTGGTATTTTGATCATTTCTCTACGTCAATTAGTTACCGAGATATTGAAAGTGCTAAACACAGTACGTTGTCTAATGTTATTCTTATGGAGGAAAAGAAAAATTTTATATCTCGCTTATTTATGCACGTATACTGACGAAACTTGGTATACGGCTTCATCTGGTTGTGGACCATTGATATTTGCTCAAAACAACAATTTTTTTCCAAAGGCTCCCGTAGCAGCAAACCTGCGTACTCAGCCCATGTTATTCTTATGGAGAATAAGTAACGTGTTATCTCCCTTAATAATGAAAATAAATTAATGAAATTTGGTATGTCACTTTACCTACATGAGTTATATTGATATTTGTATAAAACCCCATTTGTTGTGTTCCTTGCTTCAGCAAACCTGCATACTCAGCCGCCATGTTATTCTTATGTAGAATAGTTAAAATGTCATAAATCGTTTCTTTATGAATGTATATTGATGAAACTTGGTATGTGGCTTTATGTGGTATTAAGATACATATATATGCATTGGAAATTCGCTGAGTACGCAGGTTTGCTGCTACGGGGGTATTATTTTTAGTATTAGCGAATTTACTCTACAGAAATTAACCTATTACCGTAAGGGACCATTATATGGCCCGGGACAGTTATAACTTTTCCATTAAGGGCCCCAGATACCACAATCAAATTTATATTTCCTAATGTGATTCTTATGGAGAATAAGTTCTAAAGAAATTATTAGGTGACTAGTTGATGTACCCGTTCTTCACACGTTGTATAGAAAGTTTGAGATCTTGAAACACCTGTCCTTGCTTCTGCTCTTTATGCTGTCAAATTAAAGTACCCACAGCTGTTCGCATTAGAGTTTCTGCACGTTTACTTTCTTCTGAAATATAAACATTGAAACTTAAGACGTTCACGGGGCTTTGCCCGAGGGGATTTTAAGGAAGTGAATAGGCCTATGTGTTCACGGGTTCAAGATCTACTTTTGTGTAAAGTTTCAGCCCAGTCGGTTCAGTAGTTTTTGCGTTTACCCGGAACATCAGACAAACAGACAGACATACAGAACCCACCTCTTCTTTATAATATTATAGATAGGATATATAGATAGATGTACAAATGTGTAAAAACACAGATATGACTTCAAAAGTAAAAAAACCAGGTAAATCGCATTTTCCGAAAAGCGGTTTGAGGGTTTTATACCCCGAAATGGGAATTGTATTTTGTTCATAGGCACAGACACTTTTAAAATATATAACTTTAATTTTCACCATTGACTTTTGCTTGAAAAATAAATAATAATTTAGTACCTTGAATCATTGCTCCATTTATTGCCAATGGGTTTCTGATCTGTTGATAGTACACACTGCAGTGCGTTGCCCAATGTTATTCTTAAAGGGAACGTGTCAAATTTTAATTTTTTTTTTGTAATACCACCCTTATTTATGATCATCTGTCGATGAAACATGGTATGTAGTTTCAACAGTTGTAGTTTCTGGGTATTTATACACAATTTATTTTGTTCCCGTAGCAGCAAACCTGGTTCTCAGTATAGCCCTCATGTTATTCTTTGGAGAATAAGTACTAAAATAATGATTAGTTAGTATAATCGGTTGATAAAAGGCAGAGGCTACGTACACGTTCGACGTGAGCCGCTACTGTTCACGTCCGTTCCAAATTATGCACCGTACGTTAATTTTCCTGTGATTTTTCAAACAAATTGAGAGCCAGAAAACCTCCTAACCTAATCTAACGTAACGTAACGTAACCTAACCTAACCTAACGTAATGTAACCTAACCTAACCTAACCTAACCTAACCTAAGCGGTAGCAAAGTGAATTTGCCCTTACATTGGACGTGTGCGTAGTCACTTCGTTGATAAAACTTGGTATGTGACTTCATATAGTTGTAATCCATTGATATTTGAATAAATCCACTACTTTGGTATTCCCCATTGTACCTGCGTACTCAGGTCTTATTTTATTCTTATTGAAGATAATTTTTTTATATATAACTTATTTATGATAGTGAATCGATAAGTATTTTTGGAAATGGATCCAATGGATCCAAAGTATTTTTTTATCCATTGAAGTACACAGGTTTTGGGGGTGTTTAGATTTTTATTTATTTAAAATACATGTCATATTGAAACAAATTCCTTGTAGACATTTTAATCTGTCAAATTCTGCCTAACCTCCACCTTAATCTATAACATAATATAGCTTTATCGGTACTCACCTATATCCTGAATTTTAATATACAGTGATAATAACTGTGAACATTGACGACCACACCGTGCCAAACACATAGATAGCTGTAGGGTCCAGACTTCATCTATGAACATATGGTATCGTTTGCCAAGTCCGTAAACTGTCGCAGTTAAGTTTAACTTTGTATGCAACCTGAGCCAGACACATTGTACTCTGGCCTAATTGGAAAATGTTCGCCCGCAGTTTAGTTTTTGGCGCAAAGCGCTACTGCTTTATTCTATGTAATGAACGAATACATTTTAGAGGTCTATATCAAAGTCAAATCTAAATATATATAACAAAGTGGTGTTAGTTAAAAATTTTATAACTCAAGAACGGCTGAACGGATTTAAATTAATTTTTGCACACGGATAGTTTTTACTGTGAAGGATACATAGGTTACCGAAAAGTGTGAAGGGCTCTGCCCCTTTGGCTTTTAAATTTTACATGTTATTCCTTATGGGAACATGTTTTTACCGTTTTCTGCTTTTAATTAATAAACAGATAGTGTTTCGATAAAACAGCTGTTTTTGAAAAAACTTTTAAAAGTTTACATGTTATTCCTTATGGGAACATGTGTTTATTAGGAGTATATCTAAACATACTTGAAAGGAAAAATATATGTTCATTATGGAAAAAAACCTACTTGAATGGCAACTCTCATAATGGAAATAAAAAACTACTTGAATGGCAAATCAAACTCTTTTTTCGATAGGCGAGTGAGCGTAGCGAACGAACTCATCCGGGAGGCGAGTGAGCGAAGCGAACATGCTCATACTGAAAACGAGTTCGCACGCTGCACGCTGACGTGAGGGAAGTGAATTTCCACATAACAACTTTTAAAACCCAAAATCAATGTGAAATCATACATTTATTCCAATTTTTATTGAAATCTGAAAACATTGATTTTTTTTGGCTGTTCTGATGCTCCTGGTTTCATTTACCTGCAAAGCTGGGAATACAATTTTGCGCGTTACAATGTTAGGAGAAGGTCCAGACAGGCTTGAAAGTTGAGTTGCTGGGGATGATAAAAGTACTGTAACAAAGGAATAACAGGCTTTTCTAGTGTAAAAACCTCATAAGACAACGTACTGTATTTAGTCGAAACACATTAACTTGGTAAATATTTATGCTAGAATGACTAGATAGGGCTTACAACTTTCGCCTCACTAATTCCCATCTTTTCACATGCACCAATTTTACATCTGGGGCTTTTCTGGCCCTTTTTGGGCCCAAAAACTCGAAATTTCAAAGATTAATTCCCAAAAAAGGGCTTTAGAGTTTTCCGATTGTTTTTCCCAACGAACTTGTCCAACTGATTACAGAAAGGAACGTCCCTACCAAATTTGAAGTAAATCGGACAAAAAATGTGATCGCTAGAGTACAAACACACACATACGGATAACCGACCAACACATACACACAACACATACGGATAATATATGTATATATTATATACATATATATAATTTTGAACGACCCCACAAAACGTGTTCAGGGGGTCGCGTTAGGAACTTCTATGGTGGTCCCGGACTTAAGTTTCACTGTGCGGGTCATGCCAATAGTTACTTTCCAAAGGAAAATCACTATTGAACGAGTATTTGACATAAAACAAATTCAATGACATTAGGACAGGACATCGTCTGTCGGGCCAGCTAGTTCCTATTATAAATGAATTGCCTTAATTATATTTATGTGGGCTTCCGGCTAAAATTATTATAATTCATATCCACTATAATAATCTTTAATAAAACAGGTGACTAACCTTTATCCGTTTCGATTCTTACGTGAATCACTGATACGGTGACTCGAGTTTCGGTCTCACGGGACTATTTTCAAACCTTAGTCAAACTTCTTAATTACTTCATGCGAAGGTTATACTCTAAGATTTTTCCACAAGTGAATAACATTTATACACACAAAAGTCACCACATATGTACAGTTTGGCCGGCCGCCAAATTATGAATAAAATTATCTTTACTCTTCGTCACTACATTTTACATAAATTTATTATAAAAAATAGAAAAACTGAGAAACTATATGTATTATTTACTTGAATGTATTAATTCAAGCTTTTTTTATGTAATTTTAACGTATATACTAAGATATAATAGCCTTCCAATATTTCCTTCGACATGTTCAATCTACTGTTCCGATCGAATTAAGATTGTCACAGAAAAGCAGCTGAAGGCACAAAAGTCGTTGAATGTCACAAAAGGGCCTTCTATACACTATACATTAGGACTAGAAGAATATTACTTGTCTATTTTAATTCATCGTTATTTTAAATTGACGCTGTAACTTTCTCTAAGAAACTGTAAAAATAGTTTATTATTCTTATTTTGTAAAAGGTCCATCCCGATACTTTGGTGCTAAACAGCGCTCAGATACAAGGAATCGAGTACTAAAATAAAATACAAACTAGTTCGCACGCAGCACGCTGACGTGAGGGAAGTGAATTTCCACATAAAAACTTGTAAAATTCAAAATAAGTGTAAAACCATACATTTGTCCAATTTTTATTGAAATCTGAAAACATTGATTTTTTGGCTGTTCTGATACTCCTGGTTTCATTTACTTGCAAAGCTGGGAATACAATTTTGCGCATTATAAGGTTAGGAGAAGGTCCAGACAGACTTGAAAGTAGGTGTGAGGTTGCTGGGGATGATAAAAGTACTCTAACAAGGGAATAACAGGCTTTTCTAGTATAAAACCCCCATAAGACTGTGTTTAGTCGATACACATTTTCTTTAATAACTCGGTAAATGTTTATACTAGAATGACGAGAGAGGGCTTAAAACTTTCGTCACTCTAATTCCTATCTTTTTACATGCACTGATTTTAAATCTGGGGCTTTTATGACCCTTTTTGGGCCCAACAACTCGAAATTTGAAAGATAATCCCCAAAAAATGGGGTTTAGAGTTTTCCGATTGTTTTGCCCAACGAACTTGCCCAACTGATTATAGAAAGGAACGTCCCTACCAGATTTGAAGTAAATCGGACAAAAATGCGACCACTAGAGTACAAACACACACATATATATATAGTCTATATATATATATATATACAATTTTGAACGACCCCCCAAAACGTGTTCAGGGGGTCACGTTAGGAACTTCTATGGTAGTCCCGGGCTTAAGTTTCACCGTGCGGGTCATGCTAATAGTTCACTTTCCAAAGGAAATTAACTAATAACAATAAATAATGTATATTATACTAAATGGAATGAGTTTCTATGATATAAAGTTGGAGTTTTTCTCACGTCTGATATGAAAAACTAAAACAGAGTTTTATCAAAAAACTCGTATAATTAGGCCTACTTGGATGAGTACAAATGTAAATTATAACAAAGTTGCACTTATACATTGCTTAATATTCCCTACAAACTATTTTTACATTTAAACATTGTAAATTCCGTTATAATCTTTTTTCCTTAAATCTTTTTAATCTGGGCTGAATTAAATAAACGAGGTTACACAATATATTTAGATTATTTACCAACTTGTTGGCATATAAACTCTACATTGTCCCTCTTACCTTTCTAATATAGGAAGTTGTATCATGTGACCTGCCATAGTATTCTTTATTTTCCTTGTATCATTGCGGCTTTTCCTACCTTAAACCTTGTTAAATATTGGATTTTGAGATATATTCATTAATTCTAATAAATACTATATTTTCTGTATATACTGGGTAATATAAACAAGTACAACATAACTTAAATTAACAAATTCAATGTCTAAATTTGAGTTTAGTTAGCTGTGATGTATTTCCTATTTCATCCAACATTAATGAGGCTTATAGAAGCAATACCTAGCGTTTTGCTTGTGTATTAGAATATCTTTCATCCCGTTAGTCTGATTGGCTGGTTTATAGTGTCTAATAAAATAATGTATCCTATGTAAACGTTCCTGTAGGTTTAATGTTGTCTTCTGTTTTTCACCATAAATTTCGTAATGAAGATTATATTTGTACTACAATATTACGTAATATGCAGCCTTGAGTCAGTTCTCAAGACACTACATTCCATTAGGAAATGGCATAAACAGAACAGCTTTCATATACGTACAGAATTCATAAGAAAATAAGTCAGGTAGAAAATACGCTAGGATGTGATTTCCCGTTCCACTAGCTATTTTCTATGCTATAATCTTTATCTTTAAAACTGTAACAGTTTTAAGCATCAAACAGTTTGAATATCAATAAATCAGAGACTAAAGGTTTGATCTCGTTTTACAAAAAAGCAAACGAGTAACAAATGATTACTTTCAAAATTAAATTCAGATACAATACTTTCTTTTTATGAATGATCCAACACTTTCTCGTCAATTTATGACCAAAAGCACATTTAAAACAGTCTGCAACGTATGCTACACTAAATGATGAACGTCAACTATTTAAACTTTAATGATAGCTCCTCATTAAAGTGTACTTGACATCGACGCACTAGCCCTCCTCGTTAAAGGTGGCAGTTAGTGTAATTATACTAATTAATGCAGCTGCTTCATATTTATTTATCAAGTATCGATATTGGAAATTTTAAACATGTGTTACATCATTTTGAAGTGCATTTATGTCGATTCATCTACATTATCCACAAACAAATTTGAAAAGAAAAGAAGAGACATTAACAGTAAGATTCCTATTGGTCATCTAGCAA
This sequence comes from Allygus modestus, assembly GCA_963675035.1. Lineage (NCBI taxonomy): Eukaryota > Metazoa > Arthropoda > Insecta > Hemiptera > Cicadellidae > Allygus > Allygus modestus. The sequence goes on from OY776114.1 coordinate 134,778,334, forward strand.
AGATGAATATTAAAATTGACAATATTCGTATCGTACCTATTATAAATAATACTAAAAACGACCATTAACTAATTTTTATCAAGCTTACTCGCTCACTGTCTGGCGTTTTACTAAGATAAAACTTACTATTTAACTAACTGAGTTTAATAACACACTACCAACATCCCTAAAACCTGATACACCAGAACCACAGATGCGACTGTGGCCTTAATGGAATATTTCGCACATGGCAGCCACTGATTTTGGTAGCAATATTGTCCACTAATCAATGAATATGTTTCCGCTGTGAACTCTGTTTATTCTCTCTCGTGTCCAAACAAGTGCTTCATGGAACTGCTGGATAATGGCTTTGTTGTAAACTTTTCGAATCTGCTTTTTACCGTAAAATAAATTATGTTAGGAAACTGACACTTTCTTCCGTTTAAAAACCCTCAGTATACCTATGTACAGCTGAGATTTTGTTTAAAACTTTTTTTGAGAATAAAACATTTTATTAAAAGTTTAAGGTTTTCTTGAGTTTTTGAAGCTTTTAAATTTTTATCAGTTTCAATTCCGATCCCATATTTTCCCATAAATGTGGGTGGGGTAATTTTTCTGGAGACATTGAATCTAAAAACCAATAAATTAAGATCAAAATCATTAGAGCCACTTGGTTTTTCAGACTTTTTAGGGAGTTTAGGGGGAAATTTACATTTCAAAATAAAAAATCTCTGTAAATGGAAACACTCCGAGAGTGTATGGTGGCGTTGTAATTACGTTCAAAATTGCATTAAAATCGGGCCATCGGTGGGACATTTATGTACGTATACATCCAAACAGATTAAAAGACGTCACTCCGAAATAGCTCACTTTTGGAATTGGGGAGTACCAAAATTAATACTTCCACCAATAACACAAATTTAAAAATTTTTAGAATGGAGAAAATTAAAATACGAAACTAAAGTAAAAACTATGTAAAAATAAATGACATTGGGACCATTAGTAAAATTGTATTTACACTTCAACAATACCATTAATTCTGAATAAATTAAAGTTTTGGTACATTTTCTAAATGTTACCTTAGCAGGTTGCAAGTGCAAATTTTATTTAAACGTTGTATCATACTCTTGTTGTATTTTTAACAATAATTTTTACGATTACTCATTAGTCCAAATAAACTCTCAGTCTCTTACATTTTTTAAAGTGTCATTACCCAATGAGTATGATGATTATACCGGGTGTTCAAGAAGTCTGAAAACCCATTAATATTGATTTTATTAATAAACGTAGAACAATGAAACTCTAGGATGACGTTCTCACTGTAGTTACTGACTTTTTGGCCATTTTAACTTTTTTCTTTCGCTTTGGGGGGACGTCCTGTGGAGGAGGTATAACAAATCTTAAATGTAAGCATAGGTCGAATTATACCTCATTTTAATGGCCTTTGTTAGAGAAACACATTGCCGCAATTCCGACTGAAAAAGGACCATTCGTTTGGAAATGGCAGCCTCTCAAAGTTTGTTTGATTTTAATGCTAATGCAAATAACGTTCTTGGTAGAACTAATTACTTGCTAATTCAGATTATTGATAGCCAGGACATAAAAATTATTTTTCAAAGATTAAAATATCAGATTATTTAGTTCTTGCGGCCTTCTTAACTTTACTTTTTTTATAATTCTTATCTTCCAAAGTAAGTAATTTAAACATAAACAACTGACATACTGTTCAATTTTATTTATAATGATAACTGTCCCCAATTACATCTATGCACTCCTAACGTTTTTAAACAATTAATTCGACCATTACTGATATTTCCTATCCCTCCACACTCCAGCTGTGAAATGCTCAAAGTTAAAACAATAAAATAACCAACACGGTTGAGTATTCACTTCTGCCTCTTAATCTCCGTAACGTAAAATTAACAAACTTTGAGAGACTGCTATTCCCAAACGAATGGTTCTGCTTCAGTCGGGATTGCGGCAATGTGTTCCTCTAAAACAGATCTTTAAAATGAGGTATAACTCGACCTATGCTTACATTTAAGATTTCCTTGACTTCCTTCACAGGATGTCCCCCCAAAGCGAAAAAAGACAGTTAAAATGACCAAAAAGTCAGTAACTACAGTGATAACGTAATCCTAGAGTTTCATTGTTCTATGTTTATTTATAAAATCAATAATAAGGGGATTCCATACTTTTTGAACACCCGGTATGTAATTACTAATAGAATAACTCTCAATCACTTCATATTACCTAAAAGTTGTAAGTTGCGGTGATACAGCAAATTATTCCTTATTTCTTCGTTAAAACTGTGTAACGGTTTCGGACCTCAGGGATCCATTTTTAAGATTGATAACAATCTAAAAGATGAAAGGAACGATTTGTATATTGATGTGAAGCTTGATAATGAACCCCTTAGGATCCAATGCATCGGTTGTTTCGCCCAAAAATAAGGACCACTTGACAGTCTCACCAGGTATATGAAACCCTTTTGGTAATATTTATTTAAATTTAGTTTTCAATTAGGGAATTGGAGTTTTAAGTAGAACCAGTATTAACAGCTAAATAAAATAACAATTTATGTTTGACCATTAATTGTCTATAGTTAGTAACTAAACTATTTCATTATAATCACAGAGAGACGAGTTTACAAACGCCAGAACAGAAGGTTGTTTAATTGAAATGTCACGGTAATTTGTGTTTGTCGGAGTTGGTAAAAATTAACACTGATGTAACAACATTGACCTGTGATCACAGAGAATCCCTAGTTTAGAACTTCCTCATACAAATTTGAAGGAATGAATTACAAATTTTATTTTCATTATAAATTAAACATAAGCTTCGTTTAGGAGGTTAAATTTAATAAAATTATTAAAATAGTCAACGTTTATTCTTTAACCAATTAGTATGTAATATGTTATATACAAACAACATATTAAACATTTTATGTGGATGGTGACTGATTGCAAATTAATCTATAAAACCCAATTCTAGTACCAAATTACTTTACAATTTAAGTAATCGTGGGTTATAGTTTTGTGATAATTAAATGTTCATTTTTGAGAATTGAATCGTCTTGACAGTGTGATAGTTTCATATTGAAGAAGACTGAATTATACTTGAGATGTCACCTTTCTCGAGCTATTTCCTCAATTATAAATGTGTGTATAAGGTTTTCAAATAATCCAGAATGCCAGTTCTCAGTTTAGTTCGTTTGACATTTTGATTTTCTAGGTAACTGGGACATCTAAGTTACTATTCTCGATTGTAGTTCCTATGTCTAGTTAGTTATCCTGAGAAATAAAATTCTCACAAAGAGTATTGTAGGGTAATGTAATGTGGGTTTACTGCTCTTGTTATTAGTGAATTTCCTTAGGAAAGTGAACTATTAGCATGACCCGCACGGTGAAACTTAAGCCCGGGACTACCATAGAAGTTCCTAACGTGACCCCCTGAACACGTTTTGGGGGGTCGTTCAAAATTTTATATATATATATATATATAAACGCTAGAGTGTTTGCACTCTAGCGGTCGCATTTTTTGTCCGATCAACTTAAAATTTACTTTTATCATCCCCAGCTACCTCACGCCTACTGTCAAGCCTGACTGGACCTTCTCCTAACATTATAATGCGCAAAATTGTATTCTCAGCTTTGCAGGCAAATGAAACCAGGAGCATCAGAACAGCCAAAAAATCAATGTTTTCAGATTTCAATAAAAATTGGAATACAAGTATGTTTTTACACTAATTTTAAGTTTTAAAAGTTTTTATGTGGAAATTCACTTCCCTCACGTCAGCGTGCTGCGTGCGAACTCGTTTTAATATTGGCCTAGTATTGTCTCGGATCTTACCTATTATTTTGTTATTTCAGTTTATTTTTTATTTTTTTATTTTTTATTTATATACAGTGTGTAAAATATCTTATTGTTTATCGACTGTTTTACGTTTTACAGAACCAAATTCTGTTTTAGTATGCAGTTCTACAAAAATTATTCCCCAATTTAGTATTTTTCTAAAAACATGATTTGTCGGTAGGCCTACTTCACGCATTTAAATTATTTCTACTTAACTACTCATCAGACCAGCTTATTTCCATGTATCAACATTTAAAACCGGATTTGATATAACGGAGAAGTTCTCTTGAAAGAATATTTTGATGTCTTATTCAAAATGATTCTATTTTACTATCATATTTAATTTGTTTAAATTTCTGTACTGATTTGTATTTGTATACAATATGTGTTTGATAACACGCCAAAATTATGCTGTATTATTGTTTTTATTATTGAAATTCATAGATTGTCAGTTACATTGAAGAATAGTAACAATACAAATAAATATACCTATTATATTGTGCGTAACAGACTACTAGAGCGTTAACAACATACTGTACGTTCAGTAACAGAGCATCGCCATTGTCTCTGGCCAACAATAACACCGCGCGCCGTGTCAACGTGGGAACGCGGCACATGTGGATGGTTCTGTCACGGTGTCTGTTTACTCTACAGTCCCTCTTACTCTCTCTTTCTCTTTTTCCTTCCCTCTTTGGGATTCACCTTCAAATAGCACAAAATAACTGCATTAAATATGATCATATTATAACCGTTTACAATCAGTTAGAATGGTTGAAGTTAAACCAATCTACATTTATAAAAAAGGATGTTGGTTTGTTTGTTTGTATATATATTTGAAGTTTATGGACTCGGATACCGTTGGACCGTTTGCCATGAAACTTGGTATATATATATATATATATATATATATATATATATATATATATATATATATATATATATGTAAAATTTCACGGAGAAGGTTTTTAAGCCATCCATTTTGTCCTAACTCAATTGTGTTCCTCCCAAGAGACCCAAAATGGTTTCCATGTAAACCTTTTGGAAAGATATTGTTGTTTACATAAAAGCTAATGACATGTTTACTTGAACAGGTGATCTTGGTGATATTGGTTTTAGTTGGTAATAGACAAAGGCATGACAACGTCTGCCGGGTAACAGCTAGTATAGAATATATCAATTATTACTATCATATTGCTTCACAAGGTCATTCATGCTAAAATTGCATACATTTGAATTATATTACATGAGAAGGTGCTTCGAAACTCTCTATTCCAATTCAAAGAACAGTAATGTTTAATGAATATTTCTGTGCCACTTGTATAAAATGGATCGTCTCCCCAGAACCAATCAGGACTGAACAAAATTACAATACATTCTATAAATTGGTAAATAATTAAATTGTTCCTGAATGAGGGATCTTTTACCAAGAGTTAATTATTTTTCTAATATCAATTAGTGGCTGTAAATTTGTAAAAACATATAACAGTTTTAAGCAGTAATTTAGACATAATAAGGAATAAAATGTAACGTTCAATTGATTAATTACAAGTTGTTTTTTTTAATTGTTGTGTTACTGAGTTTGCGCGATTCAGTACAAATTCAAAAGTTAAGCAACACAGTGTGAGTTTTTAGTTGGAAATTTGGGTTGAATTAAATTAATTAAGCTAAAACACGTATGACATGAACCGAATAAAATTTTTGACTTTTATGTTAACAACAACATGATAACTCTAAGGGCCAGTAGTGCGGAGCCCAATATTGCAAGACGATCAGCTGTTTTTATTTAATTTTAAAACTGAAATCTGGTGAGCAAGGCGAGCACTTCGGCCAAGATAATGAATATAAAATATTTGTTTATTTCTAATACATTATTCCGTCTAATATATGTTTATTTAGAATTAAGAGAAACAAAAAACATTCCGTTAAAATTAAGAGAAACAAAAAAAATAGAGATTGCGTGATAAGTTTTTTACCGAGGCACTTATATGTATGAACATATATTAAGAGGGTTAAATGGGTGTGGGACTTGCAGTTTTCTCATAAGTTTACAAATCAAATTGATATTAAAATAGATTGGCCGACCTAGAAACTAAATATTTGCACACATATTAACTATTTTTCCCTGTGGGATAGTATTTTTATTTTGTCGTGGTTATATCAACACTAAAATATTCCTTTAAAAAGAATATAGCAATAATAATAGTTAATAGTTCATACCTTTTAATTAACACTTTAAACAAATGTCTCGTAGATCGGCATAACTTAATTTCAAGCCTCAAATATCGTTATTTTTTTAATTTAGTTGAACCAAAATAATTACAAAAATTACTATTTTAAACAAGATTACATAATTGCATATGGGTGACCCAATATTTCAACAATTTAAATGAATGAAGAAAAATGTGAATTTAAAATTATTTTACTTACCAATCAAGGCGTGGCATTTACGTTTCCATGACAAAAGGCTTGTAAAATATAATTAGTCCGAGCTACAAACCCTCTCATAAGTTAAGTGGATGGAAAACGTTTTAGTAAACTGTTGTGGACAACTTCGGGATTGTGCTTCAACAACTTCGAAACGCTTCTTCACACTTAATTATTCCCTGAACAATATTTTAAGCTCTAAAACTAACTTTCACAAATTTTCATAGCATCTCTTTATTTGTCTAAATGCATATAAATTAGTAGTAGTAGAATATTTATTCTACTACTACTGCTACTATATAGTACATATAGTCTACTACTAAATTTTTAGCAGTGGACTATATGTATTAGTAGTAGTAGTATGCATTGTGGTAGTATGTAGTAGTAGTAGTATTTATTCTACTTTTATTTATTTAATACTACACACGAATAAATAGATGTTATTGACACTTTGAGAAACTGTTTTAAAGCTTGAAATATTGTTCATTGAATAATTAAGTGTGAAGAAGCGGTATGAAATCTAACGTGAGAATGTTTGTACTGTTTAAAAAGTATACACAATTGTCACGTTAGTTTCTATTAAAATAATTTGAAAAAGTGATCTTTAATATTTTATTATAAAATGTTCCTCCATATTTTTTAACTTGGTGATGTACTATGTTAAGTATATTAATCAACTATACCCAAATGTTACAATCGCTAACAATAGCATGAACTGCGAATGTTGCACTATCGTGTTTAAAAAAGATATACTTTTTTATTTTCATACCTTTTAATTTATTCACTTTGTATATAATATTATTTAAGGATAGTTTATACTAAGCTAAATTGTTGTTGGTAACAATGTCTAACATCTTGTATACCTGTATACATGAGTAGGGGGCCATAGCCGATTCAAAACCAGCACAGGCGAAAGTGAGGATGTGAGGATGCAAGGTCACCCCCCCCCCCTCCACCCCCCTGGTGAGCGGCTCCGCGGAGTCACATGTCGAGGCGCGTGCTAGGGCCTACGTGACCGCCCGGGGCTGTTTACTCATCAGCGACCTTCTAGACCCCTCACCACTCCCTCAAAAGAAATAAAAATAAAAGTTTACTTATAAAACTCGAACATCCCCCCCCCCCCGGTGAGCGGCTCCGCGGAGTCACATGTCGAGGTGCGTGCTAGGGCCTACGTGACTGCCCGGGGCTGTTTACTCATCAGCGACCTCGACTCATTAGCGACCTCATTAGCTGTTATTTATAAGCGAGTCCTTGAGGGTTTCACCAGAAACCTCGCTTTCGTTTCTATTATTTCTTTTAGTTTTATAATGTGTATTTTATCATAGAAGAGGTAATTAAGGAAAGGGTTTAAAGGTATATTTATTATCGAATTTTTCCGCAATTACATTTTCTAATTGCGCTAGGAGGAGTTCGCTTTGCTCCTCCAGCCTCCGCATTTCCTCATCCATCTGCGCGGTTGCGGCGGTGTCCTCCTCAGGGTATCGGGGAAGGGCGGTGGCGTCCTCAACGGGAGCGGTGGCGACGTCCACAAAGGGGTAAGGCGGCGGCGGGGGTCGCTGCGGCTCGGGTGGAGTCGAGGTGGGTAGAATCGCCCGTACCTCAGCCGCCTCGTGCGTTCGTGCGTGTCTCCTCGCCTCAGACAGACTTTGAAAGGCCGATCCGCAGACGGAACAGTCATACAGCGGCGCATGACCGTGAAACCTCCGCGCGTGTCGGAGCAGGTTGTCTGTGCGGCTGCAGCGTCTTGAACAGTAGGGGCAGAGGTACATAGTGTCGGGCGGTTGCGGAGAGACTGACGACGGTGGCGGCGGGACGATTGCACAAATAAACAGTCAGAATTTTCCCTAGATAAACAACAACAACAGTCGGAAATTTCCTCAAAACAGATCGGGCGTGCCCCCCCCCCCCCGAGATCAACTGGTGTGAGGATATATCTGCCTCGCGACAAAGCTTGGCATGAGGATTCACCTGACACCACCCCCCCCCCCCCCGACATCACCTGGTTTGAGAGGGCGGGCGTGAGCGCCTCTGGAGGAGTGCAATAGACCCTAGGTCCGACGGCGCACGGTCTCAGTTTCGTCCGAGACTTCTTCACGAGCGGTCACAGCAGCGGCATGAGCAACGCGATTGAAGTGGATCGAACAATCCGCTGTTTTATGGAGGAGTGGAACGCGATCAACGAAGAGAACGCCAACGCTGCCACCCCCATACCGCCACAGCAACAACAGAGGACGGCTAAAAAGAGGAAGTCCAACGGCGGGTGGACCGCGAATAAAGAAGTGCCTGGTGATTCCCCTACACTGAGTTGGACCGCGGGCGAGCGTCAGTATACGGTGAAGAACCCGACCAACAATGGCAACGTCCTTCTGAAGATGAACGTTTTCCAAGGAGGTCGCTCGACTTGGGCCTGCGGCTTGTATTTGGACGAGCAGCGGGACGACGAGATCTGCATGATTCTGACGGATCTGCTGACTAGGCTGCAGAACCTATGGTTGACCAACAGCGAGACGGGAGAGCCTAGATTCGACGGAATCGTCAGGACCGTCAGTCCGCTGCCTACCTGGAGGAAGATCGCGGATCGGTGCGTTTCCACCGCCACTGCTGTCGCCATCCCTGAAAAGCGGAAAAAGATGAAAAAATAAATGAAATAAATTAAGTAATTCGATCCTTCCCTTTCCTACTTTTCCTTATTGTATACTATTGTAAAAATAAAATAAAAAAAAAAAATAAATAACGTAATAAGGCGAATGAGCGTGTTCCTCAAGATACATATCCAACCTCACCACTCCTCCACTCCACCATCTCTCCACTCCTCCTCCACTCCTCCACTCCTCCTCCACTCCTCCTCCACTCCTCCTCCACTCCTCCTCCTCCACTCCTCCTCCACTCCTCCTCCACTCCGCCAGTTGGTGTTTTCATCACTGCACCTCCTCAGCAGTTGCCTACAAAAGGCGACTCGGTGGCGAGAGCCGGTCATTCTGCATCCAGCCGCTGTGACATGCTCAATACGGACCAGAAGATGGACCTCAGGACAGCCCTCAACAGCTGCAAGGCCGCGGGTTACACCCGCATCATAGACCTACAGGAGAACGTGGTGTATCCCATTCGCTCGTTTGAGCGAGTGGACACACCATATGGCGAGGCGGTGATGGCCACCTTGGAGGGTCTTGTCGGCGACGACCCGATCCGGATTTACATGCCCCGGCGGTACCTTGCAGTCCTGGACGATAACACCATCACGCAGTATAACGTTGGCGTGAGGCCGAGGATGAGCCTTGTGAAGAGGAGCAGCTCTCTAGGCAGTAAAAGTCCTCTCCTAGAATTTGTATAAATAAATGGTATTCCTTATTCCCTTATTTCCTTCAATATAAAAAAAATATAAAAAAAAAGCGAGAAAAGAATTTAGTTTTAAGAGCCGAGGTGGTGGTGCATGGCAGTCAGTAGACGCCATGGACTTGAGGTGGAAACACCCGTTCACCGCCATCGTGGCTGGGCCCTCAGGCAGCGGCAAGTCGCACTTCGTGGCTCGCTTCATAGAGCACGCCGACCACATGTGCGATACGCGGTTCGCCCGCATCACTTGGCACTATGGCAGTGGCGGTGGTAAGAGCCGTGCGGACTCTGCCGTGCGCTACGTAGCCGGCCTACCAGACCTGGACGACTATGACGGTAGCGAGCCCACCCTGGTCATCATCGACGACATGATGCGCGAGGCCGGCCCCGGCGTGGCGGACCTGTTTACCAAGGGCTCACACCACCGCAACATGAGCGTGTTCTTCATCACGCAAAACCTGTTTCATCAGGGCAAGGGCCAGCGCGACATATCGCTGAACGCCCACTACATTGTGTGCTTCAAGAATCCCAGGGACCGCGCTCAGATCAAACACCTGGCCCGTCAAGTATACCCGGAGAACCCCAAATTTGTGGAGGAGGCTTACGCGGACGCCACGCGTGATCCGCACGCCTACCTGCTAATAGATCTGAAACAGTCTACGCCCGAGGAGATGCGCGTACGTTCAGCCATTTTCCCAGACGACCCGGTGAACTACGTGTATCTGCCCAAGAAAAAGTGATAAATAGGCCGAGCGCGCGCCAGCGTCAGTCATCATGTCACACCGCGTGAAGAAGGACGCGGCGCTGCTGAGGGCCCTAATACACGCTACGCCCAAAGAACGCAAGGCCCTGTTAAAAGCGTGCAACAAGAGTCGCATCAAGTCATTGTGCGAGTGCGCGTATAACGTGCTACGCGGAAACGTACCGCTTTCTCCCTGCCTCAAACGCAAATTGAGCAAACACAAACAGGCGCTCAGACGGCTGGTGAAACGCGGCGAGGGTTGGACCAAGAAGCGACACTATCTCGTCCAACGGGGCGGAGGGATCTTCCTACCTCTGCTGTTGAACGCTGTTCTGCCCATTCTAGCGCAGAAGCTAATCGGACATGGAGTACGCTAGGAAAATGGTGGTTGTACCGCAGGAGCTCATCGAGAGATTGCGAGAAGGACCGGGGCCAAGAGGAGGAGCAGGTAGCGCCAATAAGCCAGCCAGCCTGGACGCTGAGATGCATCGCATATTGAGCGACAAGCAGCTGGACGATACGGAGAAATGGAAACAATATCAGCAGGTGTTACAGCGGTTCCTGCACTTTTCCGCGGCTAAACGTCAACCCATAGGTCTGTCAATCATCGAGGGTGAGGAGAGGGAGGAGGAAGCGACGGGAGGTCCGAGTCAGATGAAGCGCGAGTCTAGCGCCTCGGCGGAGGAGGACATTGTGGAATCGTTCTCAAAAATCTACAGGTCGGTGGCGCGCAACTTGTTGCGATTCATGACCCGTCAAGGCAGCCCCATCTCCTGGGACGCCAGTGGGGCGGTGTACGTGGACAAGGTGAAGATCCCTGATTCCAATATAGTGGACATCGCGCACAGCATAGTGAGAGCGCGAAGGGCGGACCGATTGCCTACCGGCTGGCATCAAGTGATGGCCGCCTTGAAGGAGATGAACGTGCCTAAAGAATACGTGAGCAATCCCACGGCGTTGCGTTACTTAGGCGTTGGGCTGGACTCGGCATCGAGCCCCTGGGGAGACACGACAGCCTCCTCAACACCCCTGTCACCGAGGTTGACACCGATACTGGACCGCCTGAGACCGCGACCTCCAGCAGCCAGGAGAAGGATAATAACCGAGGAACCCGACCGGGAATCGTCATTGGACAACTGGGAGCCGTTCTCACCGTAATGGAGAAGTTGTACTACGACCCGAGCCAGCCCGGTTCCCTCGGCGGGGTGGCCGCCCTGGCCAGAGCCGCGCGCCTACCGAAACGTAGGGTAGCCGACTGGCTGCGCACCCAGGACACCTACACGCTGCACAAGCCGGCGCGCAAGCGGTTTCCTCGCAACCGCTACGTCGTGTTCGGGCCTCGGGAGCTGTGGCAGGCGGACCTGAACGACATGCGCGGTCTGAGCCGGTACAACGACGGAGTCAACTACCTGCTGACTGTGATAGACGTGTTCAGTAAGCGGTTGTTCGCGGTACCGCTGAAGAGGAAAAGCGGGCCCGAGGTGGCTGCAGCGTTCGAGAGGATATTCTCCGAGGCAACTCCTCGTTGCCTTCAGACCGACAAGGGGACGGAGTTCACCGGGGCCGCGACCAAGCGAGTGTTCAAGAGACACGGTGTCAACTACTTCACCACGCAGAACCCCGACGTGAAGGCGGCGGTGGTGGAGCGAGTCAACCGCACGCTCAAGACCCGCATGTGGCGCTACCTAACCTACAAAAACACGTATCGCTACGTGGACGTGTTGGACAGGCTTGTGGACGCCTACAACCGCAGCCCGCACAAGAGCCTGGGTGGCCTACGACCCGTGGACGCGGACAGCGGCGATGGTCAAACGGTGTACAAGGTGTGGCGTCACATGTATGGAAAGGCGATCCGGCGACACAAGCCCAGGTTCGAGCCGGGCGACACGGTGCGCATAGCCAAGGAGAAGGGCACGTTCGCCAAAGGTTACGAGACCAACTGGAGTAAGGAGCTGTTTGTGGTAGACCACGTATACGGGTCACATCCTCTGCCATTGTACGTGCTGCGCGACCTGAACGGGACGCCGCTGGAAGGGCGCTTCTACGAGCACGAGATGCAAAAGGTGACGATCGCCCCGGACCGCCTGTATCAAATAGATAAAATACTGGACACCGAGGGGCGAGGCTCCAGTAAGCGCTACCTAGTCAAGTGGGCCGGTTACGGAGAGGACTTCAACTCGTGGGTACCCGCATCTGAAGTGCAACAGCTGCGATGACGAGGCACAACCAGTTTTACCTGACGTTGCCCAGTAACAGTTCAATGAAGTACTATCCCAACAACATGGTGACAAACTACACGACCCATCTACCCTCGACCGTTGATCTGTCTGACGGCGAGTGGGAGGTCGCTCTGGCGGAGGCGCACTACCCCTTCTCTTTTCTAACCGTCGGTGAGGGAACCTACATCAAACTAGTGCTGGGAATGAGGGACTCGAAAGGCGGGTTGGCCGTGGTGGACAAGTTGTTAATCAAAGTGGAGCCGGGCAATTACAGTAGTACCGAGGAACTCGTGCACGCAATCAACAACCACCCTCAAATGAAGAGTAACCTGTGCACCTTCTCGTATGACGAGAGGTCCTCCAGGGTGGAATTGATGTCGACGTCTTCAGCCGTTCAGAGCCTCAAACTGAGCCCCAGTTTGGCGCTACAGTTTGGCTACGAGGTGGATACGGATATCGTCAAGCGTCACAGGTCCGTGAGGCCGACTAACCTCTTTGCCGGTCTACCATCACACATGTACGTGTATTGCGACCTGGTGGAACCCCAACTGGTGGGCGACGCTGTGGCGCCACTACTGAAGATCCTCAACATCGACATCAGGAATTACACGTACGGTGCCAACACGACAGTGTATATAATAGACCCGCACTACGTGCCGGTGATTAAAACCTCATTCGAGAGCGTGGAAATCGATTTAAGGGACAACCAAGGGCGACACTTGCCATTCCACTTCGGGACCACGTGCATGAAGCTTCATTTCAGGAAAGAGAGGCAGCGGCAATGAATCCGAGCGATCCCTATCTGGCGTATTACCGCCACCAGCAGGCGGGCCATGGCGTATCCTCCGTATTCAGAGGAGCCGCTTTCCAACGCGGACACGGCATCGGCAGTTTCCTAGGCGGGCTGATGCGTACAGTGGTCCCGTTGATCAGATCCGGCGCATCGGCGCTGGGCAAGGAGGCGCTGAGGTCCGGTGTGGGCTTCTTGGGCGACGTGGCGGCGGGCACAGCCAACCCCCGAGTCGCAGCCAACGCTCGACTCAGACAGTTTACCAGGTCGCTGAAACGCAGGGCTGATGAAAAACTGGATCGCGTGCTGAGCGGTGGTGGTGCCTATAAGAAGAGGCGTGTACAGCAGGTTACTCCTCAGTCTCTAGCGAAACTCCTCGGAGCGAGGAAGAAGAGCGCTGCCCCCAAGAGGAAGCCCACAAAACGTGTCGCTAAGAAGAGGAGAAGCAAGAAGAGCAAGAGTACCGTGAAGGACATTTTTGGATAATGGCGTTTCTACATCAGAAGTCGTGCGAGTGTGTCAAGACCGAGTTGGACCTGTTCTCGCTACCGTCCACGCAGACCGGTATAGAGAGTGGTAAATGGGTGCAGTACAAGCCCATCTCCTCCCTGACAGACGACTCACCCGTTGAGTTCATAGTTCCGGGTCATGGGGACGAGTACACGGATCTGTCACAGACGCTACTGCATGTGAAGGCTACCATTAGAACGGCTAATGGAGGCGCTGTAACGGGTGATCAAGCGATAAAAGAGGTGGGTCCGATTAACAACTGGCTGCACTCGCTGTTCAGTCAAGTGGACCTGTACCTGAACAACAAACTGGTGTCTCCTCAGAACAACACGTACGCCTATCGCGCCTACCTGGAGAACCTGTTGTCCTATGGCGGTGATGCCAAGACATCGCACCTCACCGCGGAGTTGTTCTACGAGGACTATGCCGGGTACATGGACAATACTGAGGAGGATAATGCCGGGCTCAAGAACCGGAGGGAGTTTGTCAAGGCCAGCCGGTACGCGGACATGGTCGGACATCTGCACGTTGACCTGTGCAACCAGGAGAAGTTCATGTTAAACGGTGTGGAGATGCGCTTTCGCCTGATCAGGTCAAAGAACTCATTCTCCATCATGTCCAAAACCGTGACAGACTATAAAGTGGACATCGCCGAAGTCAACCTGTTTATGCGCCGCTGTAAGATCAACCCGAGCTGCTGTTGGCTCACAGCAGGACGCTAGAGTCGGGCACAGCCAAATATCCCATTACGCGCGTGGAAGTGAAATCCTTCACACTACCCTCCGGTATCAGCAGCAAGACTCTGGACAGTGTGTTTCTGGGTCAACTGCCGAAACGCGTTATAGTTGGCCTGGTCAGCAATCAGGCGTTCAACGGGGACTACAAGAAGAACCCGTTCAACTTCACCCACAGCCACGTGAACTTCTTCGCGCTGTACATAGACGGTGAGCAAGTGCCATGTAAGCCGCTTCAACCGGATTACACGTTCGGTCAGGAGTTGTGCGTGCTCGCCTACCACACGCTGTACACCGGCACCGGCATCAATTTCTCAGACTGCGGTAACGAAGTCAGTCGCAACGAATACCCCTACGGATACTGCCTGATGGCGTTTGATCTGACACCCGATATGGCGGCCTCTCAATCCAGCCACTGGAACCTGGTGCGCAACGGTAACCTGCGCATAGAGATTGGGTTCTCCGAAGCCTTGGCGGAGGCGTTCAACTGCATAGTGTACGCCGAGTTGGACAACGTCGTGGAGGTGGACCGTCATCGCAACGTCACAGTCGACTTTGGCGGGTAAACGAGTTGCCGCGCGCTCAAGGTCACCGCGAACCGTTAGGTGATGGCGGCGCGCGCACCCAAGGTTTTCCCGCTAGGCGCGCTCCCGCCAGCGCTCAGTCGAGTTCAGTCAGCCGTACGGGATGGACGTGCCGCCACCGATCTACAACGAGCCGCCGCCAGCGCGCTGTCATCACGGAAGCGTGGTGATGGATATGCAGTGTTTTAAAGACAGTGATAATGACTTTCTACTGAAAGAGGTTTGCGTGGTGGACGTGACTACCGGCACGCTGCTCCTACATCACATCGCCCGCCCGCCCTTCAGCAAGGACCTCCTGACTTCCGAGAAACAGCGCACGAGCGTCTGGGTCACTCGCCACTGCCACGGCTTGGAGTGGGACCAGGGGGACATCGCGTACGTCGCCTTGCTGGACAAGCTGCGCTCCTGCCTCATCCACCGCCCTTTGGTCTACGTCAAAGGATCGCAGAAGAGGGACTTTGTACAACGCCACCTCATAACCGAGCCTGCCGCCACCACCGCTCAGGACATGGAGGATCTGGGCTGCGGGTCGCTCAACGGTCCGCCCACCTACCGGACCCTGCGCTGTCGCCACCATAAGAGCTCCCACAACCGTTGCGCCCTTCATAACTGCATAGTATTGCGGGACTGGCTCGTGGCTAACGACACACTGGACTCGTCCACCTCGAGCTGCCTGTGTTGCTTCCGTCCACGATGAATACCGTCCAGATCAGAGAATGCCTGGTGAGGATCCCCGGACTGAGGAACGTTGCGGTCTACGCCTCTGACCAACTACCGGACGTGCCAGTCAAGCCTCTCACCGCCATCGTGTCCAACACGGTAGCACACACCGAGGGAGGCGAACACTGGGTGGCGTTTTACTGCTCGGAAGAGGACAGACTCGAGTACCTGGACAGCTACGGAAGGCCGCCATACCAGGCCGACTTTCAAATGTTCCTGAGGCGCAATCCTCATCACCGCCACTATGTCTACAACAGGTATCGACTCCAGGGCTACGATACCTCTGTTTGCGGCTACTACTGCCTCACTTACCTGTACTGCCGGGCTGTTCTCCGCACGTCACTCAGCGACTACGTCCAGCTCTTCGACCCTGCCGCTCCCGCCGCCAACGACGCTCTGGTCCTCAGGCTCTTCCACTCCATATTCGCTTAAAACTAATTTGTAAGGTTTTTGTAGTATGTGTATGTAACCTTATTACTGTACAATACATGCCTCATAATGATAAAGCTTGTGTTTTCATTTCTCCTTTCTCCTTACTAAATTTAAAAAAATTAGCAAAACTGAGGCAGCGGGGCTGGACCTCAGGTTTATATACCAGCGGCGCGTGTCACTGGCTGAGCCCCCGCCAAGCGGCAGTGAAGGTCGCCAAAGAGGGCGCGTCACGAGACCCCTCGGACATCAGCAAACCGCTGAGTAATTCGAGGGTGCAACCTTGAGCGTCAGCAAACCACTTAGCAACTCCTTCCTGGGCAACTCCTTCAGGGTCGTCCCCGACACGCGCCGCCAACCGCTCCCGGTTGGCGGGGGCTTTTTAAGCTGCACGGCTCGGGCCAAACGGCCCATAACGCCTTTCACTTTAGTTTTTCTGAGCCTACCGGCTTTTGAGTGAGCAAAGGGGAGGAAATAAACAACTCAGGTTCGTGCTGTACATAAAGCTATTATATTTTCTTACAAATACTATTTACAAATTTTTCTTAAAATTAATATTAAAACTAAACTGGGAATCCCTCTTCCTCGTCTTCATCCTGGGGCTGCCCCTCCTCCTCCTCACCATCCACCTCCATCCGTCGATCTCCTCTCCTGGCTGGTAGCGGCGGGACGTCCTTGTGTCCCCACGGCAGAGTGTGGATGCCGTCGGGGAGGACGCACCGCTTGTCGTCGGTCGGGCTGAGGCTCAGCTTGTCCACTTCCACGGTGTAGACCCGGTGCAAGTGGGACTGGAAGCGGACGTTGGTGGTGCGCTTTTGGACCCCCTCAAACAGGCACTCTCTGTAGTCGTCGGGGGTGAGGACGTTCTTGACAACGCCCTTCGCCACCCCCTTGGCCCGCTTGAGAGCCTTGCTGCCGCCTGTCGCCGCGTCCTCAATGTCCATAAAGTATAATTTGGACCGCAGGCCGAGGTACTCGAATAAGGACAGGCCGTTGCACTCGTCCTTAAACTTTCCAATGACCTTGGCGTTGACGGGGCTGTAGCAGGGGTGGGACCTCGGATAGCCGCTGGTGTCGAAGTCGTCCAGGTGTTCCTTCATCTCGGCGTAGACGTCCTGGGACACGATGTCAAAGACAAAGCTGTCTGTGTCCATGTAGTCCACGGTGAGGCGGTCACCGTAGCGCTCCTTCATCTTGCGCAGGAACTCGTACATGAGCCACTTGCTCAGCTCCAGGACTGTCATGCCTACGTAGACGGGCTTGTCCAACACGATGTTGACCTTGGACAGATGCACCAGGGCCACGTCCTCCGTGTAGTACGTCCGGTCCAGGAAGTTGGATCTGGCGACGTACTTGGAAAACTTCTCCGGGGTGCACACCAGCTTCACGTTGAGGCGCTTCCGTACATTCTCGATGGTCTTGCCAAAGACCGCGTTGTTCATGAGCTTGAAGAAGTCCTGTTCAAACTTCGTCTTGGCCCTCTTCCGCAGCTCCGTGTTCATCAGGATGTACGGTTCCAACCACCGCGACTGGCGAAACGAGATCGCCCGATGCACCGCGACCAGCTCCAATCCGTTTTGCAGCGCCTGCTGCAAGACCCTGTAGTGACAGATGTAGTGCGTCTTGTCGTCCAGGGTCGTCAACAGTTTGGGGAACTTCCCTGTTGGCGGACGCTTCGTCTCGCAGCAGTAGGGAAGGTCCTTGTGCAGGTCGTGTAGGCGCGCGGGGTAGTGGAGGTCCACCTCCAAGATGTAGCCTCGATCGGCCTCTGCGTCCAGCGCCGCAATGTCCAACGCCTGGATTTCCTCACGGCTGAGCCACTCGAAGTCTCCGGTCGGCAGGCACTGGGACATGGCCCAGCCGTACAGGTTGTTTGCGTCCAGGTACAGGAGGAAGCGCGTGGGCTCGTCGGGGTGGTAGTCCGGGCACCTGTCGTGGTTGGCCTTGGCGTAGCGGGTGATGGCCTGTGAGATGCCTCCTCGGATCCCCTGCTCCACAAACAGGTACATGTCAAAGTCCTGCAGCGTGTCCAGCTCCACACCGCAGGTCTTGAGCATCACGTCCCACGCGTAGGACGGCAGGGTGTAGTAGTGGGCGGGGTCCAGCCCGTACTCTGCCAGCGAGGTGTCGCGGAACTGCTCAAAGACATCGGTGAGCAGGGCGATGTCGCATCGCAGGTACTTGTCCGCGTAGTCCTTGAGGTGCCGACACTCGAAGGCTCGCCACACGTTGAGGGCGTGCTCGTACTCCTCGTCCTTGATGTCCTCCAGGGTCATGGAGTTCCTGAACGCCTCCTTGGGCGGCAACTCCCTGGTCCTATACAGCATGTCGTAGGACGTAACGAAGTCGTAGGGGAACACGCCCTTCCTACGCACCAGGTCGAACAGCCGGTCGTCGGGGAAGCGCTTCCTCGTCTCACGCATCCTGTCCGTGGGAAGTCCCGCCGCCAGGTTGGCCAGGCTCATGGACAGGAACCTGTAGGTGTCCAGGAAGCGCACCGCGAAACTGCTCTGACGTTGGTTGTCCCCAGGCTGACCAAAGTGAAACCGCTTGGTAAAGGCGATGTAGCGCTCTTCGGTGTGCGCCAGCACGTCCACATCACCGGGGTCGATGGCCAGCTCCCGCACTACGAAGTGGGCGTCGTAGTTGGACAGGTTGTGAAAGTAGCAGTTGATGTGTCGCTGCTCCCGGTACCTGAGGTTGCACGAGCGGTGAGCGGCTCCTCGGAACTCGTAAGGCGGGGCGTGGTTGTGGTCCCGCACCTTAACGTCCTGGTCCGTGAACTCCTTCCCGCAAAGGTAGCAGTGAGTCGCCGCCAGGTACTCGTCCATCTCCTGCTGGGTCAGAGAAGGGTGTAGAGCTCTCGTGCTGAATAGGAACTCCCACAGCGTCAGCACGTCCATCTTCAACCTTTCCATGAAGACCTTGGACGCGTCAGCTCCGAAGTAGACGCGGGGCTCAAACTCCTCCAGACTGAGCGAGTCCACAATCTGATAGGCGAAGGCGTATGGGACGTGCAGTTGCAGAGGCCTCGTGCCGGACGGTGCTTCCGCAGGGTCAGCTGCGACGGGCTGCAGAGCACACTCAAAGTCGGCGTAGACGCAAAAGCGCTCGCGCCGAGTGTACTCGGGGTGGACGAAGCGGATCTGCTGCTTCTTCGGTAAGTCCAAGCGGAGGGGAGCCTTGGCGTAGCAGTATCGCATGTGCTCCTCCAGACGCTCGGCACCGGACAGTTGCAGCTTGTTGGGCTGGTTGTCAAAGTGAGCGAAGCATCGCTTACACACGTGGATGGCGTGACCGTGAGACGTCAGCTGGTGTCGCACAAGCCTGCTGACGTTCGCGATGTAGGCGTAGTGACTGTCCCCGCCGGTGGTCACGTACAGCAGGTCCCGGTGATCCTCCAACTCCCGCTTGCAGATCTTCAGCGGGAACACCCGGTCCTGGAACTTTGGCGATCCGTCGGGGCGTCTCCCCACCATGGCGCGCTCGATCCCATACACATTGACGCTGATGGCGTTCCTCCTCTCAAAGACCTTGATGTCCTTCACAGCCACGGGGAAGCGTAGGCCGGTCCAATCATAGTGAGCCATGACGTCCGGTGTGTACGATGTGGGTCTCTCCGGGTGTCGCGCGACGAACTTGGCCAGGACGGCATACGCGAAGCACATGTCATCGAGGTTGCGCACGTTGATGACGGCGCGCGTCTCGCAGATGGTCTTGGGAAGCTGGACGAACCGGGCTCCGCGTTCTCCCAACGGGGTGTAGAGATTGACGCGGATCTCCAGGTCGCGTATCCGGAGATAGCTCCACCCGCTGCCCACTAGGAGGCACTGCTCCTTCTCTTCCTCCAGCTTGTGGAAGGACGCCGACAGGAAGTCCTCCAAATTGGACGCGGCGGTGAGAGGCACGTTCTTCGTCTTGAAGGCTCGCAGACAGGTGGCTCCGTGGACGTTGGAGAATTCGCACTCCAGGAACATGTTGACCTTGATGTTTGGGTGTCGGGTCCTGACGTCAGCCAGCAGTTCCAGGACGCTGTCGAACAGCAGCACCAGCGCGTCCTCCACGGACAAGAAGTCCTCCATGGGCCGGGACAGACCGAAGGTCAGGAGGCGTCCGCGGAACCCCCGTTGGATGGTGCGGAACGCGGGCAGTCCCCCACCCACCATCCCGGCAGGTGCCGTGCTCGGTTCGGGCTGGGGCTCACGGCTGGGTCGAGGCTCGCGGCTGGGTCCGGGCTGGGGCTCGTGGCTGGGTCCGGGCTGGGGCTCGTGGCTGGGTCGAGGCTCGTGGCTGGGTCCGGGCTGGGGCTCGTGGCTGGGTCGAGGCTCACGACCGGGCCGGGGCTCGGGTGATAGGACGGGCAGGTGCGGCATCTCGTCCACAACGAGGTTCCTCACGACGGGGCAGTTTTCAGCCTCGTGCTTGTCCCGGTTGTAGCGCCGGGTGAAGCCTCGGTCGCAGTAGGCGCACGCGAACCTCATGCCGCGGTGGGCGCACGCCACGTGCTGCTGGAGATAAGCGGCCCTGCGGAAAAGGGCGCCGCACTCGGGACAGCGGACCCTGTTGGCGTGCACCAGCTGCACGTGACGCCGGAGCAGGTCCTCGCGGGCGAATCGCCGCCCGCACGCGTTGCACTCGGGCCGTGGGTCTCTGAGGGGTGGCATTGCGGTGGAGGAGGTCGAAGCCGGCGGGATCGCACCGTGGACCGCTTCCATGTGGTGGTGAAGATCCTCGGGGCTCGCCAGGGCGACGGAGCACAACAGGCATGGACGGCCTGCGAACAGGAAAACAAGTCCTATTAGTTACCTCGATAAACATGAGGGTGAGGAACTGGCGACCTCTTCCTCATCTCGTTCACCAGTTTGAGCCCAGTATAAACAAGGGTGAGGAATTGCACAGAGGCCTGGCGACCTCTTCCTCATCTCGAACGTCAGTTTGAGCCTAGTAATACAAGGGTGAGGAACTGACCATAGGCTGACAGCCCCTTGTTTACTACTTGAATCTGTTTACTCGACTAAAGCCGTTTACTCTCTCGAAAACAAATCATTAGTACTGACGGTTTCTTGTTTAACGTAAAAACCGTGTCTGACGCTTGATCGTGAGGTACTGCACAGAGGACTGGCGACCTCTTCCTCATCTCAATTGCCAGTTTGAGCCCAGTATATACAAGGGTGAGGAATTGCACAGAGGCCTGACGACCTCTTCCTCATCTTGAACGCCAGTTTGAGCCCAGTAATACAAGGGTGAGGAACTGAACAGAGGCTGGCAGCCCCTTGTTTACTACTTGAATCTGTTTACTCGGCTAAAGCCGTTTACTCTCTCTCAAAAACAAGTCATTAGTACTGACGGTTTCTTGTTTAACGTAAAAAACCGTGCCTGACGCTTGATCGTGAGGAACTGCATATAGGACTGGCGACCTCAGTAGTGTGGGTTTGCCGGTTTTGCGCCGGAAGTGACGTCACATCCGGTCAGTGACCGGATGCGCTGAGTGAAAAAATACGTCATCTGAGGCTGAGCCAGTGACGTAGGCGGTTTTGTGACGAAATGAGTAAAAGTTCAAAGTTCAAGGTCACGGTGAAGTTTTTTTAAAAAAATCTACCTCGCACTCGTAAAACGATTGTGATTCGATAGTTAATCGATAATAAATATCGAATGAAACAATCGAATGAAGCAATCGAATGATACGAGTGCGAGGTAGTACAATTACAAATATTACTTTATTTTATTAACAATAAGTCATATTACAAATATTACTTTATTTTATTTACAATAATTCATGTTTACAATAGTTCCCCGTTGTTGGTTGTCATCGATGTTGTTGATCCGGACGAGTTGCGGCCATCACTTTGCTTTCTGAAGAAAGACGGTAGATACTTCGTTCCCTGCGCAGAGTCCATGTTGTGTTTTTGACACCTATCTGTTCTGTTAGGTGTTTGCATTTCATTGCTGTCAGGAAGAAAGAATACGTGACGTCAATGAAATAGAAACATCTATCAGACCTTGAGTGAAATGATATTGTTATTTTGTGAAGAGCGTCTCGGAGAGCTCGATGTTCACCGGTCGAGAGCCGGAGGTGTACTGACTATTCGCTAGCTAGCGTTTTTGGTATCAAACAAAATGGTGGGGGTAAAAGTGTAGTAGAACGAAGCAGATGGTGGACAGCAGATGGGCGGCGGCAGGTGGCAGGCGGCAGGTGGCAAGTGTGCGGCAGATGGTAGTCCCCCACTACACCAGTCCCCCACTACACCAGTCTCCCCACCAAGTTTTACATCGCACAATAACTAGTTTACATGTGTTAGTTAGGGTTTAGCTCTTAGACTGTCAAGACCTTACCTCCGTAACTAAAAACCTCAATAATGTTTGCGCTTCAACGCTGTATAAGTATAACAGCTACTATGATCTAAACCGGTGCATGTATTCATATGGTTCTTTTTGCGTAGCAAACAACTGGTTAAAAGTGTTTCAACCTCAATTATTCTTCGACGAAACCGCTCATTGTCCACTAAAAGTGTAGACCTTCTGTCTTCATCGTCAGGGAAGTAGAAAGTAGTGTCAAGGGGACTACTGAAGGTCACCTTCCTCATGTTCCTGTAAAACTGCGACATTTTTCAGACCGTCTAGGTAGATGTTCATACGACAAGAGCTGGAAGAATAATGATGTAGCGTTATCGTGTATAATATGCATCTACCCCCACCACAACGTTACCTTGTCCTTCAAACCATCGTTTTTACGCCACGGATGCTATACTGTTGGTTAGATTTAAATTTAAATTGCACCTACTTGTTCGCCTTGTCAAGCTGCGTAATTGAAGTACCCACATGTTAGACCTTGAACCAAAAACAAAGAAGTTATTTAGGTTTGTCCTTGAAAATAGTTGTTTTTTCGCTGTTGCTGCTATACCCTTTGTTGGATCTGAATTCTGTTTGCACCAACTTGTTCGTCTGATCAATCCGCGTAATTTGAGTACCCACTTAATATATTTTAAACCGTAAATAAAGAAGTTATTTAGGCTTGCCCTTGAAAATAGTTGTTTTTCGCTGTTGCTGCTATACCCTTTGTCGGATCTGAATTCTGTTTGCGCCAACTTGTTCGTCTGATCAATCCGCGTAATTTGAGTACCCACATGACATACTTTGCACAAACTGTGTACCCCCCCCCCCTCCCCCCCCCCTTTTTTGGGTCATGTTCAAGGTCAAGGTCAAGGTCAAGGACCTTGGGACTTAGAAATTTTCACAAAGTGGGCTGCACACAAACATAAGACTAATAGTCTCCTGCCTATGTACAGGCCAAGTCCCTAACTTGAAATGCTTA
Organism: Allygus modestus; assembly: GCA_963675035.1. NCBI lineage: Eukaryota > Metazoa > Arthropoda > Insecta > Hemiptera > Cicadellidae > Allygus > Allygus modestus. The sequence goes on from OY776114.1 coordinate 134,801,965, forward strand.
GGGTGGTCCTGAAAAGGACCGTTTGTGGAGGGAGGGTGGGATGGTAAGGGATTTTACTTTACAGTCCACTTCACTCTACTCTCTTCTTTTACCAAGGACAAGGTCTGTTTGTATGACACTTCTGGTGGTGCCGGAATTGATCGTGGCAATTCCACCTCAAAGAGAACTTCACCGGCAGTTAAGTAGTAGGTGCTTCCGTTCTTCAGCACCGCTCTGTACGGGAAGTTTCTTCTCAAATGTTTGAATTTTGTTTTGGTAACTGCAATGGGAGATACCAATTCGTCTTCCGTCAAGGTCTTCATCTTCTGCAACACGTCCAGATGATCCCGTGTGGCAGAGTGTCGTTCCGTTGTTGATGAAGAAGTCGAACCAGAAGAACCTTGTTTGTAGTAAAGAGGGTGGTTTTTAAAATCCCTCTTTAGCCTCATTCTGAGGGAAGAAGGTTGTTTAAATCCGCTTGTCTTCGGAGCTGTCTTCTTCAAGGATTCCTTAATCCTTTTCAGTTTCTCGTTGGTTATCGGCGAAGTCATTTTGTAAGAAGAGAGAGAGCGAGAGCTGTGAAGTGTACCAGTCAATGGTTGAAGCTGGAATGAGGTGGCGGAAGGAGTAAATCGAGTCGCAAGGTAAAACCTTGCCCTATCCATATATGGTTAGAAAGCTGAGACAGGTTCTAGAACCGGTCCCCCCCCCCCCCCTTCCTCAAGGTCTCCCCCCTCAAGGTCTCCCCCCCCCCCTTTGGGTCATGTTCAAGGTCACCCCCCCCCCTTTTTTGGGTCATGTTCAAGGTCACCCCCCCCCCCTGTGACGTAACATCCCCCCCCCCCCGTGACGTAACATCCCCCCTTCCGCTTCGGTGACGTCACTTTGCCTTTATAAGCGGGAGCAGTCCGCGGTCTCTTCGCAGTAGCTTGCCGCCCTTTACTGACCAACGTCCGACTGGGTTGCATTCTGCTGCAGCGTAGGTCTGTTAAGTGTGCGTTGGGCCCGACGCGCAATTAACAGATCCGCGCCCTTGCATGTGTTTGTTAGTTTGTTATGCATGGTAGATTGTTAGATTAACGCTTGTAGTTTGCTAGTAAATGTAGTTAGTGTTTGTAATTAATGTTTGTGTTGGTGTTGGTGTTTGAAGTGTTTTATTTACTAATATGTACCTTCCCTACAGCTCCCTTTTCTTATGGATATTGATCCAAACTGGGTAAAGTGTCCCTATTTTTATCCGTGGGGTTTAACTTGTAAATATAAAATCGGTCCTTGTAATCCTACCTTGGTCGAAACTTGGGTTCGCAGTAGATTGGCGCCCGTTACTGACCCACGTCCGACTGGGTTCCAGTGTGCTGTTGACCTTTGTACAACCGACCTTGGTTTGATCCTTGAAAAATAACTTGTAAATATAAAATCGGTCCTTGTAATTCTACCTTGGTCAAAACTTGGGTTCGCAGTAGATTGGCGCCCGTTACTGACCCACGTCCGACTGGGTTCCAATTTGCTGTTGACCTTTGTACAACCGACCTTGGTTGATCTTTGAAAAATAAACTTTAACTTTAACTGTTCAATTTGTTTAAATATTTGCGGGTAAAGTCTTTATTTTTGTTTCAAAGTAACATGTTTCTCCTCCTTTCCTAACCCCTGACAAATAGGTTCGGCCCTGAAAACCGGACTTGTCAATACGGCCATGTAAACCGGTTGACATTACCTTTCTTAGCCTGAGAAACTGTTGTGATTTTTTCTTTTTTGGGTTTTTTCTTTATTTTTCGTTATTAAAATCATTGCTTGTAATTCCCTGTCCCCTAATACAGAGCGGGGAATAGAGCACCAATTTGTGCTCTATTCCCCGCTTTGGCAACAAGTTCAGATGACCTTGACCCACTGACAGGACTTATAAACTTTTGTCTGGTTACATATAGAAAGATTAATATTTTAAACCATAGCCTATCTCCATCCCCCCCCCCTTCCACTTATATTGGGTATAAAAGAGGCTTCCCATCACTGGTAAGATCATTCTGCTGCTTGTGCTTGCTCACACTCAGAACTATGGAGTCACACCCGATATCACTGCCGACTTCTGCATCACCCTCGACCTCTGCATCACCCTCGACTTCTGCATCACCCTCGACTTCGGCTGCTGGTTCAATTCTTCGTCAGGCTCTTTTAATGGCCCTGATCATCCCTGAAAAGACAACTTCACCACCCATCATGGATCGTTCAACATCTCGCTCACGTTCAACTTCTCCTTCACCATCATCCTCAAGATCAAGGTCTTCGTCGAGCTCCTCCTCGTCATCCACCTCGAGATCAAGGCCTTCGTCGAGCTCCTCCTCCTCATCATCTACCTCGAGATCAAGGTCTTCTTCGAGCTCCTCCTTATCACCCACCTCAAGATCAAGCTCCACCTCAAGCTCTAAAATATTTACAAGACCCCCAATTGAAATTCCACCTTCCACTAGTTCAACCAGACCTTCAGTAATTTGCACAAATATTCAATCTCCTTCAGAGAAATTCAATCAATTAAAGTCATTGCATAGGAGGTGCATACGTCCTGCACAACTATGTAATTATGTGTTCAAAAAAGGTGCAAAGAAAGGCGAACGCTGTGCAAAACAGTGTACTTTAAATGAAGAACTGTGCAATCTTCATTTAAAAAATACCGCTTCTCCTTCTTCACCACATCCGACAGTGAAACCAGCTAAGACTCGGATTAATAGGCTAGCTAAAAACAAACAATACGTCTTTGTAAAAATAATGGGATTCCTGAAGGTCATGTTAAAATGTGGAGACCGTCTTTACATTTTAAGATTACCTAAAGGCATGCGTCATCCCAAAAACCCTACGAAAAAGCACTATCTAATCCGAGGCGATTCAGGAACCACTGTGTGGAGAAAATTGTAAAAAAAAAAAAAAAAACATTCTTTCCAAATTAAATAAAGTTTTTTCCAAATTAAAAAAAAAGTGTGGACAACCTATTTACAATTTGTAGCATATGCTGCAGAGTGTAAATAGGTTGTCCACACCTTTTTTTACAATGTTACAACGACCTTGACCTAGATAACGGACTTAGATATTTTACACTAAGTCAAAGATAAAACTTAAAAGGAAAAAAAGGAGAAATATTATACTGGAGGGGGAAATGTTTTATATACTGCAACAGCGTGGTAAAAATCATCATATCGCTATGGAAGCTGTAGGTGTAAACACTTGGCTTGTTCCTTCTGAGCTTGCTTTGTCAGAAGCATTTCTCACTATCCTTGCTTTTGAGTATCGAGGGATTAACTTAAAAGTAGAGATGGAGCTTAGGCCGTTACACAGAAATGATGTGTATTGTGTTTTGATGATATGGCAATCACCTTCCAACATGGAAATTTTCCATTTTATCAAATCATTGTACAATGAATGTTGTGTAAAACGGATAACTATAACCCTTGTTTGATCTTAGAGCTATCTTGCGTTTCTTAAAAAGTAAAATAGCAAAGGTAAATCCTTTGCTATTTTACAAAACAGTTTACTTGACCTTGACCCAGTTAACGAACTTGGAATATATCAATGTGCACTTTATATCGTCGCGACAATAGTGTAACCCCCCCCCCTCCCCCCCCCCACCTCCCTTTACCTCCCACCACGGATCGTCGGCTATAAAAGCGGGGGCTGACCGCAGAGGTCTCACAGTCTCAGGCTGACAGCCTAGCTAGCTGTTCGCCTTAGCTGTCTGTAATAGCATCTTTAGTATATAGGTGGTACCCCTGTATACTAAAGATTCTACCTTAGCATATTAGTATGTTATGCATGTTAGTTTGTTAGATTATAGCTTGTAGTTTGCTGCTAGAAAATGTAGTTAGTGTTGGTGTTTGTAATTATTTGTGGTGTTGGTCTTTGAAGTGTTTTATTTACTAATGAAATATGTACTTTTCTTTCACGCTTTAAAACTGATCTTGGTCAAAACTTTGGTTCGCAGTTGCCTGGCGCCCGTTACTGACCAACGTCCGACTGGGTTTCAGGATGTTGTTGACCTTTGTAAAACCGACCTTGGTTGGTATGTCCTTTTCTTACACGCTATAACTAACCTTGGTCAAAACTTTGGTTCACAGTTGCCTGACGCCCGTTACTGACCAACGTCCGACTGGGTTTCAGGATGCTGTTGACCTTTGTAAAACCGACCTTGGTTGGTCTTTGTAAAATTAACTTTAACTGATCAGTATGTTTCTCATCCTTTTCCTAACCCCTTACAAAAAGGTATGGCACGAAAACCGACCTTTGTCAATACGGCCATGCAAACCGGTTGACATTACCCATCTTACCCTCGAGAAACTTTTGCAAATACTCCCTGCAAACTATCTGTAACTTCCTTTTGTTTGGATAAATTAATAAAAGGTTCTGTTATCAGGTTTATTGCCTATAACTGTGACCTTTCTTCAAAATTCACTTCCCTAATACAGAGCGGGGAATAGAGCAGTTTGTGGTCCAAGTGAGAATCACTTACTGCTCTATTCCCCGTTTTGGCAACATGTTCAGATGACCTTGACCCACTTCGGGACATAGAAAATCTTTGTTTGGTAAGATATTGGAAAATGTATTTATTTCTTGCGGTCAAAGTGAAACCGCTTACTGCTCTATTCCCCGTTTTGGCAATATGTTTAAGTGACCGTGACCCACTGACGAGACTTGGAAAAAATTTGCGGATAGTAATTGTTAAATAACATATCCTTTCCCTATCACTTACACCCCCCCCCCCCACCATCTAAATCCTTTGACTTTAATAGTGGGGGTAAACATATATAAGGCGTACAGCTTTAGAGTATAGTTATTCAGCTATGAATAGCCCAGCAGAGTTGATGCAGCCTACAACATCGACGCAGCCTACAACATCGATGCAGCCTACAACAAATAACAAGGAAAAGAATGATGAGGCAAGAAGAAGGAATGCTAGAGAAAGAGGAAGGATTAAAAAAATAAATCAAACATATAAGTTATTACAATCAAAATTACCGTTTATGGATAAAAAAAGTTCAAGGCATGCCATTTTGATACAGGCGATAAAATACATTAATGCGTTAGAAACGTTGTTAGAAGGTGCATCACTTCAACAAGATCTTCCTGAAGACCTTCTAGCATTCGTAATTGACTAAAGATGTTTTGGAAATACTGAACGGGGGGAAAACAGAACGGGGAATAGATCAGTTTGCGGTCAAAGTGAGAATCGCTTACTGCTCTATTCCCCGTTCTGGTAATAAGTTAAAACGACCTTGACCTACTTACAGGACTTAAACATCCTTGTTTCATAAACATTGTTACATATATTTGATACAATAATACCCATTTCTTATCACTAGTTACCCCCACCACTTAAATCGGGGAATATAAAAAGAGATTTCTCATCAGTGCTTATCTCATTCTGCTACTTGTGTTAGCACTAGAATATATAGCAGCTATGTCACCAAAGGATAATATATTTCCTTCTGCAAAATCAATCGTAGGAATTATAAAACATATTGTGATTGAAAGTGAGGATGAAAATGAAGACGAATTGGAAGATTTTGAATTATTAAGTGATATGGATGCAATGGAAGATTTTGAATTATTAAGTGATATAAACAGTGATGATCTTGAAGCAGGATATATGGAACAAATTGAACCGTTAAGTGACGGGGAATCTGAAACCTATAGAATCTATCAGCATCTTCTCTGTTCTGAAGAAATACATGATGAAACTCCAACCACTAGTAGTAGTAGTTTGGATGGGTTATTTTTAGATAGTGCACGAGGGGTATATCATATTCGTCGACGACTATTTCTTTCCGATGCTTCTGATACAACTGATTCCGATTCATCAAATGAGTCTGATTAAGTGTTGTCTTTTTCTTGTCAACTGACAAACTTTAAATACATAGCGGGGAATAGATCAGTTTGTAGTCAAAGTGAGAACTACTTACTGGTCTATTCCCCGTTTTGGTAATATCGTTGTATAACCTTGACCCAGTTACAAGACAGAAAATATTTACCAGCTTTCAATTTTTTTTTTTTTTGCTTTTTTTTTGTTTAGAAAAAGTGGGGGTAACTTATAAATTTAATGGTGGGGGAACGTCTATTTAATGCCGATGCAACAGTGTATATTTATCATATCGGCATGATGAACCCACCAGGAAACTCCGTTTGCTACAGCTTTCCCCTCATCGATATCGATGATGTGATAAAACTTACATCAATAACAAAACGGTTTGAACTCGAAAGGCGACTCATAAAAGTCGACGTAATTCCACAAGATCTTCGTTCTGCAATGTTGACCATCGAATATGTTAAAGATGAATCTACAACTGAAGATCCCTATTGTTTTATGAAATTTTTAGTTGATCGAGATGCAATGTGTACAATCCGACTTCACATCCGAGTTTAAAATCTATCAAATGTTCCTGTTGGAGAAAATTGTCTTAGTTAAATACAGAGCGGGGAATAGATCAGTCTATGGTTTGATATGAAATCATTTACTGCTCTATTCCCCGTTTTGGCAAATATGTTCAATGACCTTGACCTAAATACAGAACTTTGTAGCCTTCAGCTACAATAGTAAATATAAAATGCAAAAAAATAGTAAACTTAACGTAATACGTACCCCCACCACTTTTGCTAGGGTATAAATAGAGGGGCATTTGCAGTGTTGTTCATTATTGCCTTGACCTTTGTGGAGATCGCACCTACATTATGCATCGCTGCGATATTTGCAAGTCTTCATTTAAGGATGAATTTCTTTTAATGATTCATAATGAACTGAAACATAACAACAACCAAGATGAAAAATATGAAGAAGAAGAATTGAAAGAAATAGATCAAATGTTAGCTCAACACCAACATTCCAGACCAACTGTAATTCAATATGCACCATCAACATCGACTTCTACCTCTGCTCTGTCTACACTTCACCTTCCTTCAACATCATCAGCTGCATCGACTTCTACGCCTGCTCTGTCTACACTTCATCGTCCTTCAACATCATCAGCTGCATCGAGTTCTACGCATGCTCTGTCTACACTTCACCGTCCTTCAGCATCAACAGCAGTAAATGTAGAACTACATGCCCGAGCACTTCCGGGTAATGTAGTAACCCACTTTAAAATTGACAATGCAAAATTACAACTCGAAGAATTTTTAAATAACGCAAAAGGATTGGTAAGTAAAACTCTGCAAAATGAATTAAAAAGATTAAATTTTATTAAATTTGGCCTATTACTAGATGGTTTATTTACAAACATTCAGAATGAAACTTCACCGAGAGGGTTTTTAACAAAAAACCGAACTATTATGTTTTCGTCAGATATTGATTCAATCGTATCTGAATGTTTTGAAGAGCTAATGACAAAAATACAAGAACATGAAGGAAGAGGCTCTGGATGGAGTTTGTTAAGCATCACAGGGCTAGACTTAAGAGTACACAAACACGGCTATGGAATTCGAGGAAGTAGCTACATCCCTCTACCAACAAAGATTAGAAATACCTTATCCTGCGTCAACGTACAAAATCAAGATACTGAGTGTTTTAAATATGCCATGTTGGCCAAATATGTAACAATTCATCCGGAAAGACCAAGTCACTATTATGAAGAAGTACAACATAGATATAATTTTCAAGGGATGACTTACCCTGTTGCTATAACAGACGTTTCAAAATTTGAAAAACAAAATCCTTCAGCTTCTGTCAACCTATTCGGATTGGATTCGTCAAACAATGTGTACCCCTTGCGTATAACACCAAATGAGCGCAGAGATCATACCGATTTGTTATTGATTACTAAAGGCGATATTTCACACTTTGTGTATATCAAAAAATTTGAAAGTCTTGTTTCTAAACAATTATCTAAGCATGAAAAAAAGATGACAATTTGCAAAAGATGTTTTTGTCATGTAGGCAAACCATTAAAAAGGGGAGGTTCAGAATGGTTAGTAGAACATCAAAGGTTATGTAATGGAAACTATGAGGTTAGAGTTAAATTGCCACATCCCAGCAGAGCGCAGATAAAATTTGATAAAGTAATACAACAATACCGTGTACCTGTTGCTGTATACGCTGATTTTGAAGCGTCTTTACTTCCGCTCGAACATCAAGAAGAGAACGTAACAAGAAGGAGCAAATACCAGCAGCACACACCAAACAGCTATTGTTTAATAGTAAAGTCCACGCTTTCTGAAGATAATCTTTGTAAATATGAACTGTCGTCTACGCCGAAAATTTATCGTGGTGAAGAAGCAGCTCGACACTTTGTCGATGATTTATATAACATAGCTGAAAAGGTGGAAGAAATGTATAGAAATGTGTTACCGATGACACCTATGACTGAAGGTGAACTTCAACAACATGATTCAGCAACAACATGTTATCTGTGTACTAACACCTTTACACCGGATAATGTTAAAGTGCGAGACCATGATCATCTTACAGGAGCTTACAGAGGTGCAGCCTGTAACTCTTGCAACTTAAACTACAAACTTCCAAATTTTATCCCCGTTGTTTTACATAATCTTAGTGGATACGACTCTCACTTTATAATCCCGGAATTAGGGAGAGATAATGGAGCAATAGATGTCTTGGCAACAACCATGGAAAAATTTATCAGCTTTTCTAAAAAAATCGGCAATATAAAACTTAGATTCATTGATTCCTATAGATTTATGCCTTTCAGCCTTATGAAATTATCAGAAAATTTAAGAAGAGAAGATTTGATCGAAACAAGCAAAATTGTACCAAACAGTAAAATGAATTTGGTTCTTCGAAAAGGAGTATTCCCATATGATTACATAGATGGACTGCATAGATTTGATGAAACATCACTACCTCCACCAGAACACTTCAAAAACAAACTTAATGATTCGGAAATATCACTTGAGGACTATCAACACGCACGTCGAGTATGGAACGAGTTAGATATGAAGACCTTAGGAGATTACTCGGACTTTTATGTCAAACTAGATGTAACTCTTCTTTGTGATGTAATGGAAGAATTCCGAAACACCTGTTTTGCTGCATACGGTTTGGACCCTCTACATTCGTATACTTCACCAGGATTAGCTTGGCAAGCCATGTTAAAAGAAACAAAATGCAAACTCCAACTTTTAACAGACATTGACATGGTTTTAGTGGTTGAAGCTGGAGTAAGAGGCGGATTGACCCAAAGTGTTACCAGACATGTCAAAGCCAACAACAAATACCTTCCCGATTACGATGAAACCAAACCGTCAACCTATTTAGGATATTTCGATGCAAATAATTTGTACGGATGGGCAATGTCAAACCCACTTCCTTTTGATAACTTTAAATGGATTAATCCCGACTCTATTGGCGATATTTTACAAATTCCGAAACATGGTGACACTGGATATATTTTGGATTGCGATTTTGAATACCCAGAAAATTTACATGATCTTCATTATGACCTTCCACTTCTTGCTAAAACAGAAATTTCACCAATTGGAAAACACCCCAAATTAATGATGACATTAAATAATAAACAACGCTACGTGGCTCACTTTTGGGTGGTTCAACAAGCTATCGAATTAGGACTACGTCTAACAAAAATTAATAGAGTTTTGGAATTTTCTCAATCATGCTGGTTGAAACCCTACATTGATTCAAATACCATCAGAAGAGCAGCAGCTACATCAGACTTTCAAAAAGATTTTTTTAAATTAATGAATAATGCGATATTTGGAAAAACATTGGAAAACAAAAGAAGACACAAAAATGTTAAACTTGTTACCGACGCAAAAAAATTACAGAAACTAGTACAGCAGCCAAATTTTGGAACATCTATAATTATTAATGAAAAACTTGTAGCAGTGTCCATGAAGAAGACGAGTGTGAAGATGGATCGTCCTTTGTATATAGGCATGTCAATCTTGGACATCTCAAAAACACACATGTACGATTTTCACTACAACAAAATGGTGGCGTTCTACGGAAGAGAAAATATATCTATTACATATATGGACACTGACGCTTTCATATATCGCATAGTAACATTGGACATGTATAAAGATTTACGTACATTTATTTACAAGAACGATTTTGATTTCTCCGATTATCCAAAAGATCATCCAAACTACGACAATGACAGACACAAAAAAGTACTAGGCAAATTCAAGGATGAGGCTAATGGTGTTCTGCTTGAAGAGATTGTTGCACTGATGTCTAAACTATATTCTTTGAAACTCTATAATGAAAAAGAAGAAGAAAAGAAGAATAGCTATATTAAGAAAGCTAAAGGTGTAAAGAGTTTATATTTAAAAAAGAAAGTGCATTTTGAACACTACAAGCAATGCTTATTTGAAGATAACATCATTACAGCTAAATTCAACACCATCAGAAGTTTTAACCATCAGCTGTACAGCGTAACTGAAGTTAAAAAGGCGCTATCCTGTAATGACGACAAAAGACAAACCCTTCCAGACAAAATCAACACATTGCCATTCGGCCACTACTCCCTCAACCCTATTGACGAGTAACCTTTTCATCGTCCTAGATCCTTGATCCTTTTCCTTTCCGTAAAAAAAGGGGAAACACAGCAATGTTAAGCTGTGTTTCCCCTTTTTTACACAAGTTTTGAATGACCTTGAACTATATGTATATATAAGGAGATTTATACCAACGAATATTTAATACCATATCAGCTGCCTTCGTGAAACCATCATGTCAGACCTGAAGGAGAAGATTATTAATGAACTACACAAACCTGCAAGAATAAAGTTTCCAAGAAGAAATACTGTTATAAAAGGGATAAATGATCTATATCAAGCGGATCTAATTGAAATGCGACCGCATAGCAGAATAAACAAAGGATTTAAATATATACTCACAATTATTAATTGTTTTACAAAAGTTGCAGACGCTTTGCCTCTAAAGGACAAGACTGGTAAAAGTGTAACAGAAGCCATGGAAATAGCCATAAAAAGAGATAAAAACAAAATTAAACATTTACAAACTGATGATGGAACAGAATACTTTAATACAAACTTTGCACAGTTAATGAATAAATATAAAATAAATCATTATTCTACAAATTCAGAGAAAAAAGCAGCTATTGTAGAAAGATTCAATAGAACCTTGAAAGGAGCACTGTATAAACAATTTTCAAAAAGAGGTTCTTACGTATGGTATGATGTTTTACCACAATTAATAAATGATTATAACAACAGGTTTCATAGAACTATTGGTATGAAACCTAACAAAGTAAATAGAAGAAATGCAAAAGATGTATTAAAACGCATAAAGAAAAATACAAAGCCTAAAGTAGAAAAAATGCAGCCAAGAAAATTTAATGTAAGTGATAAAGTACGGATTAGTAAATATAAGGGAGTGTTTACCAAGAAATACCTTCCCAATTGGACGAATGAAGTTTTTACAGTGTATAAAGTGCAACCGACTGTACCTGAAACGTATATTCTAAAAGATAACAAAGGAGATTTGTTGCAAGGTGCATTTTATGGACATGAAATGTTAAAGTCAACAGTAGGTGATGTATATCTTGTTGAAAAAGTGTTACAAAGAAAAAAGGACGCAGTTAAAGTGCGGTGGTTAGGGTTTAACAAAACTGAGGATTCATGGATACCTATAAAGGACTTGGTTTAATGCAAGCAACTCATTTCATCGTTAACCTTTGAGCAGGATGGAGATTATTCACCATAAAGATCGATTCAATATTAATAACATAGATGATTTAACTGTGGATAACGTTAAAATCAACAATGGTAAACACGGCAGTTTACTTCCAAACACTGTTCGATGTATAGTAAGTGGCCCCTCAAACTGCGGAAAGACCAATGTTGTCTTTAATTTGATCACTAATCCGCAGGGATTAAGGTTTAATAACCTATATATTTTTTCAAAGTCTCTACATCAACCAAAGTATCAATTGCTGGATAAAATCCTATCTGATGTGTCTGATGTTAATTTTTACAAATTTAACGCTAGTGATAGCATTATGCAACCAAACGAAGCGAAACCGTATTCTGTATTTATATTTGACGATGTATCTTGTGAAAATCAGGATACTATTAGAAACTACTTTGCCATGGGAAGACATAATAACATCGACAGCATATATATAGGACAAACTTATAGCAAAATCCCAAAACAACTTATCAGAGATAATGCAAATATTCTAATTGTATTCAAACAAGATGATACTAACCTAAAACATATATATAACGACCATGTGAATGCGGATATGCCATTTGAAAAGTTTAAAGAGCTTTGCGGAAAAGCATGGGCGGAAAATTATGGATTTTTGGTTATTATGAAAGATCAAGCTATAAAAGATGGTCGTTATAGAATAGGTTTTGATAAATTCGTTTTAATACACTGATTAGCGGTATTACTGTACAAGTCGTCAAGGTGTGAAGATGGTTAACCAGGAAAAGCTATTAAAGGAAATAAAATCACTTAGTGATTCTATTAGACAAAAAAACCGAGCTTTAAAATCAGGTATAAATGAAAGAGAGCAATTTTTAGAAACAACATTCAAACCTGTTACTGAACCTTTAAAGCGATTAGCACAAAATATGGAAAAACCTTCAATTCGCTTCGAAGGAGACAAAATGCTACCAATTTCCAAATATGAAGAAGAATTTCAGAATGATGAAAGTTCTGACCAGTTACAAACATCTGAAGAAAGCGACGAGTATGAAGAAAGCGGAGATATAGGAGATTTAAGGGAAAAGAACATTGCAGGAGATACAAGTACAGAAGATACAAGTGCGGAAGATACAAGAGCAGAAGAAGAGGATATCAACCCATCCAACTTAAGCAAATTAGGCACAGATATTATGTTTAAAGGAGCACTTGGAAGAAAATATACATTAAAAATGTTACATGGCACACATGCTAATCGAAATTATCATACATATGGAGCTAGAATAGAGGATAAAGGATTAATGATTGGAGATAGAAAGTTAGATATAAACGAAAATGATGATATAGTTATTGGTGATAAGAAATATAAAGGTACAACAGGTTTGTTTGAACTCATCTTTAAAAATAATCCTGGTAAATATACTAAAAAGGATTTACAGTTGTTTAAAAATATACTAGAGTATACAAATGCACATAGAAAAAAATATTCCAAAGACCTATCTATTCATAGAAACAGGTCAATAAAATACACAAACATTATATCTAGTCTTTTCCCCTCGAAATCAAATAAAGCTCCAATTAAAAGAAGAGCTTTATCTTCTGCTGAATTAAATGTTTTGCATAAAAAAAGAAAAACAACTGATCCTACTACATCTGGAAGGGGATTATTAAAAAATTTGTATAAAACCAATATAATATATTACAACGATATAAATAAGTTAGTTGATCGAATGAGGTTATTACATGAAGCTATGGAAGCCGGGCACACTGGTTTAGAAAACGAATGGGTAGCTTTGGTTGATGAACTGCGAAAACGAGAAATAATTGTTCAGTAGACGTATATATATATATAGTAAGAACCTAAACGATAGCGATTCAGTTACATCATGAGTGTGGACAAGTTTGGACGGTATTCCGAGTTTGGAGTAAAATCTGGATATAGTGAAAAAAGAGCTGGGTTTCCGTTAACACCTGATGGTAATTATAATTTTGAAGGAAAAGTAATTCAAAATGTTGGTGATCCGCTTTTGTCTTCTGATGCGGTTACGGTACAATATATGGATAAAAGAACCCCGATTGTACACGAAGACCATTGGGGATTTTCCGGTAAAAGGTTAAGCAATATAAAACATCCCATTTATGATGGTGAAGCAGTAAATTTAGCGACTTTAAAATTGTTAACGATTTACAAAAAGAATGAAACTGATACAAGCTATGATGTAAAAAAATTAAAATTGTCAAATGTAGGTGATTGTGAGCAGGATGGAGACGCTGTAAATAAGAAAATATTTGATATAGTACACAAGAAATGGACTACAGAATATGAAAAACATATGGAAAGGTTTGGTGCAGCTTTATTTAATTATATCCATCGGGCTTCAGGAAGAGCTGTAGCTTCAGATGTTGACAGCCACAATTATTTAGACTGGAAAAAGATACACAATCCAGAAAAACCTAATCAATTAGATAAACCGTCTGAGCCTTCTAAAGTCAAGACATTAGGAAAGGGGGATAAAGTGAATGTAATTAATGAACCAACAGAAAACGATGAAGATTATATAAGAGAAAAAAGAATTTAAATACCCATGATAAGGGATAAAGCATCAGTCATATTCGAGAGATAATACAGAGAGGATGATGGAATCCAATATTACTGCGTGGAGTTTAATATCTCAAGAGCCGAGATTTCCCCAAGGAGTGCTGACAGATGGTTTTGTTCAACGGTTTGATAGATATATGGATTGGGAACAACTTTCCATACACTACCTCTTCACAATGACTATGTTAAGAATTTATTTTCACAGAGTTAACTGGATTCATATTTTACAAAGACAACAGTTTTCAGAAGACTTCCTTGTAGAGATGACATCAAATTTTAATAACTGTTGGGAAGTAATAAGTAAATATCAAAATCTCTCTGAAAATTACATTGACAATTTTAAAGATAAACTAGACTGGAATGTGTTATTTAATTACCAACGATTAAGTGGCAAGTTTCTAAGGGAACATAACAACTATTTAGATTTTATTCATTTTACCGAAAACAACGATACCATCACCAGCGGAGAAACATTTAAAACATCTTCAATTACACCTTATTTCTATTTTTACTACTTTTATTTATTATGTCTACATTTAATTAATTAATCCATTTCTATATAATAAATGGATTTTAAACAGTATATATAATACAAGAAGCCAAGACTAATATTACATTCATTGTAAAACATTTATAGAGTGCACCTACTGATTGTAAGTTTGGCTATAAATAGTCATGCCGAGGGCTAAACGCATCAGTCATAATCGAGAGAGATTACAGAGAGGAAGGGGAATAGCATCAACAGCATTTTCTCTATTAAGTAAACCGGTTGGAGCTATAGTTAACAAGGCGATTGATTTATTACCTGTGGAATTACATTTACCTGGAGGATATCAATATTGTGGTCCTGGAACCAAATTAGAGAAACGGCTTGCTAGAGGAGATCCTGGAATAAATAAGCTTGATCAGGCCTGTAAACAGCACGATATAGCGTATTCCAAATTTGGTGATACAAAAAATAGATCAATAGCGGATAGAGCACTTTCTGAGAAAGCTTGGCAAAGAGTAAAATCTAGTGACGCGAGTATTGGTGAAAAAGCAGCGTCTTTAGCAGTAACAGCAGCAATGAAAGCAAAAACTACGTTTGGAGGAGGAAAGAGAAGAAGGCGTGGGAAAAGACCCGCTAAGAAACAAGGAGGTAATATCAGAAGAAAACGTCGATCTACTAGTGGTAAAGGTAAAAAGAAACCAACAATATGGTCAATGATAAAAAAGGGAGGAGGACTATACCTAAGACCGTATCGTGTGTATTAAATAAGAAAGAGCAATTAATAATTAAAAACAAAGAATTAACCAATGAAGAACTGATTACATATGCTTCTTGTTTGAAAATCCCATTTTTTAGAGGAGTATTTATGAAAGATGAATTACCGGTTAAAATGTGGAAAAATGAGACTGGTATAGTAAATTTGGATAATAGTGAAGGATTAGGCACTCATTGGGTGTGTTACAAGAAACTTGGTGAAACGATTTATTATTTCGACAGTTTTGGAAACCTTCCACCACCGAAAGAACTTCAACAATACTTTCGTGCGGCAGAAAATGTTTTTTACAATTATACAAGAAAACAACCTGATGATACATCCATTTGCGGTCATTTATGTTTAGACTTTTTAGCTAAAAGTGTTAGTCAACTTTAAGATGTCTTCGTATACAGTGTCATTAACCGGTAACTCATGTACTTTGCGCAGTATTCTGTTTCCAGCGCTACGTTTGCAAAAAGGAAGACTATGGGAAGCCGCATTATTGGATTTAACAACATATAACTCTATTCCAAACGTTAGTGAAGGAATTAATAACAAAATACATTATTACAAGACAAAAGATAATAAAGGAAAATATTCAGCTTTGGAAGAATTCAGTTTACCAACAGGAGCTTATGAAATTGATAATATAAATGAAGTTATACAAAAACATATGGGAAAAGAAAATATAACGATAAAAGGCAATAACAATACAATGAAAGCCGAAATTACTTCTAAGTATTATATTGATTTTGGCCAAGAACGTTCAATTGGTAGTTTATTGGGGTTTTCTAAGGAAACAAAGGTATTAGAACCTAATACAACTCATTCTGGGAATAGAACTGTGACGATCATCAAAGTAAACAGCATAGACATTACATGTAACATTATACAAGGATCCTACAGAGATGGAGAAAATCGGCATATATTACACACATTCTACCCATCAGTCGCACCGGGTTTCAAGATAGTAGAAAAGCCTCAAAACCTTGTGTACCTACCGTTAAACACCAGTTTCATTTCAGACATCGTGCTGAACATAGTGGATCAAGACGGAAACCTTATTGACTTTCGAGGAGAAGCTATTACTGTAAGAATACATATAAAATCATCCGCTTAGATAATGGGGTTATCATTTAAAAAGAGAGAGCCAACCAGCAAAGAGGTCAGTAGCTCATCAGCTGTAGAAGGATTAACAAGTGACAACATTCGTTTTCTAGAAGAAATTGGATTAAAGGTCATTAACAATGGATATACTGGATATAGCGCAGGGCCCAACATTCGACGAGACCTTATGGGAAAAGGAATATCACACGCACAACCCTTACGCTTCGTCCAAATTAAACAATAACGATGAAATTAGGATTCCTATACAACAACAAGACATTTATACTCTTCCATGCGAAAGTTATTTATATATTGAAGGAAAAGTAACAAAAGCTGACGGTACTGTTGGAACCACTGTTCCGTTCATAAATAATCCTATGACATTTTTGTTTGACGAGATTAGATATGAAATTTCAGGAGTTACAGTAGATTCAACAAAAAAGGTTGGAATTTCCAGTACCTTAAAAGGATTAGCGTCTTTAACACCAAATGAGAAGAATCTGTTAGCTGTTGCAGGATGGGTTGCACCAGACAAAAGTATAATTACTCCTGACGCTTCGGGAAACTTTGATTTTTACGTACCTTTAAGATTACTTTTAGGATTTGCTGAAGATTACAGAAGAATAATAATAAATGTAAAACAAGAACTAGTTTTATTAAGGTCATCAAACGATAATGATATTATTAAAGCATCTGCTGGAACAACTGAAGCCAATTTAGACTGGAAACTAACATTAGACAAGATTGTTTGGAGAGTACCACATGTGCGACTAAATGATGAACACAGGATTACATTATTAAGAAAGTTAAAATCAGATCGAGACATTGTAATGCCATTCAGAAGCTGGGAGTTTCATGAATACCCCGTTTTACCTTCAACACAACGGCATACATGGACTGTAAAAACTTCTACTCATTTGGAAAAAGCGAGATATGTAATCTTTGGATTACAAACAAAGAAAAAAAGTATATTAACTGAAAATGCTGGTGAATTTGACCATTGTAAATTAACAAACTGTAAAGTGTTCCTGAATTCACAATTCTTTCCCTACGACAACTTTAATATCTCTTTTGATAAAAAAAGGTACAGTGTTTTATACGATATGTACGCTAGGTTCCAAAATTCATATTACGGCAAAACAAACACACCTCTACTATCTCCCGTACAGTTTGAATCGAAAGCTCCGATTGTTGTAATTGATTGCTCCAAACAAAACGAATCTGTAAAATCGTCTAGTGTTGATATAAAGATAGAAATGGAATTTCAAGAAAACGTACCTGCAAATACATCTGCGTATTGTTTAATTTTGCACGATAAAATTGTTACATACACACCGTTGACTGGTATCGTAAAGACGGTATTGTAAAACGTTGTACCACCACCGGCACCGCCACTGTCGCTAACCTATAAATAGCGGAGCAACAATGCAGGTCTTCAGTTGATCGTCTATCGTCGCATGGGCAACATCTTCTACAAAATGAGTTCTCCATCTGTTGTACAAGGTGATGCAGAAATAGCACCGTTATTGGAACGTGATAATACCAGCGAAGCAGAAATTATCAAGGAAATAACTGCATTTTTAAAGTTTGGTAAAAGAGATAGAGAGGAGGAAAGTAATGCAGACCCATCAAAGGTAGTACCAAAAAGGAAGAAGAAAGTTGAAGAAAATATTCCTCCTCACATTTTAACTGAAGTGTTTTTGCGAATCTTTTACCCCATCTCAGCATGCATCAGTAAAAGTGTATCAGTTGGATTGATAAAGTCATTGGATTATTCCCCTACAGTAATTCTACACCATGGAACAAAAAAGGTTTTATTTTCGCAAAATGCTTGGGAGTCATTTTTGAAACATGTACATTTAATAGAATGTTATTTAACTAACAGTTTGTGTGGAAGAAAAACACATATTCGACTTTTGGATTGTGACAATGAAATCGATATTGTTAAACATCGCGGACAACTACAAGTGCGAATTAGAGACTTGACTCAACATGAAAATAAGATTCTACTGTCACGTGAAGAATTCTACGTTTTAAACTACGCAACAGAACCTATTACAAGGTACATGAGACAGTTGGTATTTGCAAGCGCTATTATTAAAGAATATTTGGTCGATACTTTGGAAAAACAACCTGATAGCACCATCGTGTACGGACCTGTGGATACATCTATTTTTAATAGAATACCTCATGAAGTTTGCATGTGGAGAAAGTTAAAGGATTTTGAACCACTTGTAGAAATCGCTACAGAAGCTACAGAAGAAACAACACAGGAAGAAGAAACGAAGAAACAAGAAGAAGAAGAAAACGAAACACAAGAAGAAGAAGAAGTTAAAAAAGACTAAAGTTTGACTTAGTAAAGAAGAACACACGTGGGGTAGGCCTATTGGGGACGGTGCCCACGTTAAATATACACCAACGCGCCTGCAACTGTACGGCCTGGTATTTAACCTACCGTGGTGTGGAAAACAGTTTAGTTGATCGTTAGGTGTCATGATGAGCGGAGGGGATGAAGAAGTGAGTGTAAAGCCTTGTGTAATAGAATTTCAAGCATTTCGAAATAATGATGATAGGTTTATTATCAAGGAATTAGTAATTTTAGACTTGCTTACATTTGTAGTTTACCCATTCACGTTTGAAGCTCCTTTTTCTTTTAACAACCTTAACGCCAAAGCAAAAAGTACAAACAAATGGATAACAAACTACTTTCATCACATACATTGGTATGAAGGGTTTATAAGCTACAGTAATCTGCACAGTATTATGTTTAACTTTCGCAAACAATATTCACATATATACACAAGAGGATTAGAAAAAAAGAACTGGATAAAAAAGTACACGCACGGTGATGTTTTCGATATAACTATCGGTAAGGACTTTAACATTAATCTCGGTAATATTTGTGTTGCTGCAAAAGATCCTAAACACGGACAATCAAACTGCGCATTGCACAACGCATATCGTTTGGCTGCTTACTTGGAACAAACGCAGAAATGTGGTGGGGGTAGCGAAGAACCGGAATGTGGTGGGGGTAGCAGGGCCTATAAATACGAGGAGCCAACACCGCTCCGGCACGAGTATTATTCGAGACTCCGAAGAGGCAACATCACAGAAGACATCGCAACCACCACTGACGAAGATGGCATCACAACAGTTTCTACAAACACTGGTTGATCAATTCAACACTTATTCAAAATCCGACCTTCTGCTAACTAAAAAGTGTTCAGAATTAAAAGAACAAAAACACTACATTATTCATAACATCAAGAAAGTGGAAACCACACATGGAGAAGCAATTCTAGTTTCATTGAGCGAAGGACCTTTCACTCCAGGAGATGAGCCGAAGTTTCAAGTATTTCTTCCAAAACGATTTGTTCAACTGCTACAAAATGAAGATTTGCGAGATATTCAACCGGGGACGTTGTATTTGGTATCACACGGTGTAAGCGGCAACAACTCTACGGAACTCACTCTGCACCTCACGCATCCTTGTACATAATGTCTCTGTTTGTATTTTTTTTGTTTGTATTTCTAGTCATCAATATTAGACTTAAGCTTATTGTATTGTAAGATGTTTGTTTAATAAAGAAAATATAAAAAAAAAGAAATAAAACAGCAACACAGCAGTATATTATTTTATATACTGCTGTGTTGCTTTTTTTTTAAAATTTCAAATGGATGACCTTGAACTTTCATTCAGGGTTAACTTATGAAGAGGTATAAAAGAGAGGGAGCAGTGAAGTTAGTCTCAGTCTTGTCTAACACACGCTGCAGCTAACATGTCGGTGCCACCTATGAACAATTTATTTTTCGATAACAATTTGAAGACATATTGTTGCGAGTTACAATGTTTTAAAATACCAGGCGATCAAGTTGACGGGAAAGCTTGTCGTAAGTGCAAGTGTTTCAGCTATTGCATATGTAGATGTAAAACGTATCAAATGAACCGACAAGATAAAATACAAGAATTACGCCGAAGGATTGCATTACTGTGGCGGCGAATGTAGTAGCAACCATCTGCCTCGCACCACCTGCCGCCTGCCATCTGCTGTCCGCCATCTTCTCCGCCCCACCACACTTTTACCCCCACCATTTCGTTTCATACCAGAACGCTAGCTAGCGAATAGTCAGTACACCTCCGGCTCTCGACTGGTGAACATCGAGTGCTCTTCACAAACGTAAAACATTATATTAAAATGTCCATTAAAATTAGGTGTATTCATTATGACTCTATTCATCTTGCGACTTACCAAGACCTCGAGGTGTTTAGTGAAGAGTTAAGACTTCTTATTGCGTCCGGTTACGATTTATCTTTGGAACTTTACGCATCAAAAAACAACATGGACTCTGCGCAGGGAACGAAGTATCTACCGTCTTTCTTCAAAAAGCAAAGTGATGGCCGCAACTCGTCCGGATCAACAACATCGATGACAACCAACAACGGGGAACTATTGTAAACATGAATTATTGTAAATAAAATAAAGTAATATTTGTAATATGACTTATTGTTAATAAAATAAAGTAATATTTGTAATTGTACTACCTCGCACTCGTATCATTCGATTGCTTCATTCGATTGTTTCATTCGATATTTATTATCGATTAACTATCGAATCACAATCGTTTTACGAGTGCGAGGTAGATTTTTTTAAAAAAACTTCACCGTGACCTTGAACTTTGAACTTTTACTCATTTCGTCACAAAACCGCCTACGTCACTGGCTCAGCCTCAGATGACGTATTTTTTCACTCAGCGCATCCGGTCACTGACCGGATGTGACGTCACTTCCGGCGCAAAACCGGCAAACCCACACTACTGACCTCTTCCTCATCTCAATCGTCAGTTTGAGTCCAGTAATACAAGGGTGAGGAACTGTGGATGAGGATATCGGAGAAATGCTTAACAAATCTACTGGCGGTTTCCTATTTAACCTAAAACCGTACCTGGCGCTTGGTCGTGAGGAGTGGGAGGATGAACTGCTGCGAGGTGGCGTCGCAGGTTGTCGCTTCGCCTGAAGCGTCGCCCGCAGACGTCGCAGTCGAAATGGCGGTCCCTGTGAGCGGCTGCCGTGTGACGAGCCAGGTTTCCAGCGTTCGCGAAGACGCGACCGCAGACCTCACACATACGAGGAACAGCCATCTGCAACATAGTAGCCCTTCTAATAGTAGACAGAAATAAATTACAAGAATAGCTCCTATAACATTCCTAACACTGTTACACACCTTTATCTTTGTTTCGCTCGCACATGGCGATTTTAATCTCGTCTATAATTCTACTAAGCAAAACCAAATTTTATTTTCCACTGTGATATATAAAATATTAAATATTAATTTTAGCTAATTGGGATTTAGAGCATTGGTAAATCGGCTGATGAAAAGATAAATTAAATGTTACTTACATTTTAAGATATCCAAAGAGAAAACTCCACACAGTCGCACAAGCACAGGTTGTAAAGTGTATCTCGGAGACAGCAATACTTCGTCCGCGCAGTAAGAGCTCCAAAGACAAACTGATGAAACCCTCGAGGACGCGCTTATAAATAACACTCCGGTCGGGAGGAGGTCTCGCCGGAGGAGTGAGGGAAAGTCGCTAATGAGTAAACAACCCCGGGCGGTCACGTAGGCCCTAGCACGCGCCTCGACACGTGACTCCGCGGAGCCGCTCATCGGGGGGGGGGGACTTGCATCCTCACCGTGCCTTTGCTGGTTTTGAACCATCGTGATGGGTCTGGAAGACCGCTGATGAGTAAACAGCCAAGATCTCATGAGGAAAACGCGTTTAAAAATTAATAGTGGGCCTGTTTAACGGTGGATTCTCAATTTTCTTTAAGGGATGGTTTACTTAGGCCGTCGCCCGGCATGTGGTGAAGTTTCGTCAAAATCGGTCGGTAAACAGCTGAGATCCCATAAGGAAAACGCGGTTATAAATTAATAGCGGGCCTGTTTAACGGGGGATTTTCAATTTTCTTTAAAGGATGGTTTACTTAGGCCGCCACCCGACATGTGGTGAAATTTCATCAAAATCGGTCGGTAAACAGCTGAGATCCCATAAGGAAAACGCGTTTAAAAATTAATAGCGACCTTGTTTAATGGCGGATCTATGGGGTTCTTATGTCATTCGCTTCCTCTGGGATAGGCCTACATTCTGGAAAAAGTCCCGTGGGAATCGGTGAGTAAATAGGCTAGTTATTAATTTTTGAAAGTTTTTTTCCTCATCACGAAAAATGTTGCAGACGGGGGGGGGGTCCGAGCTTGGCTATGGGGAAGGTCGGGGGGGGGATGACGTCATGGGGGGGGCCCTCGAGGGTGACCTTGGGGTCAAGGTCAAGGTCGGGGGGGGATGACGTCATGGGGGGGGGGTGACCTTGCATCCTCACATCCTCACTTTCGCCTGTGCTGGTTTTGAATCGGCTATGGCCCCCTACTTACATGTAAGCACCTCACTCAATACAGCCCATCTTACGACACCAATACAGCTCGTTAAAGAGCTGTTGACAAAAGCCTGGTGCATTTTTAATGAAGCCAGCCCATTCCCCATCAACCTGAACTGTATTTACATCACAATGTGGGTTCCATCACTTGACTTAGGTGGTGAAGATAACTTTGAAAATAGGGGTTACTCTAACCCTTGGTTCCCGGAAATAGGTATTTTCAGATTTATGTACGGTTTAATTTGGAATTGGACATATTCGAAGAATATTAAAATCACTAATAACTCACCAATATACTTCCATATTTGCCTCTTTCATCTCTATGTACTTAAAAAATGTTATATTGATTATTAAAGATTTGTTTGGACATTACTTATCACCTCTTCAGTTTAAAAACTACATTACGTTTCGGAAACAACCTGTTATCAAGTGAGCCCTACCTTATTACATTAAAAACTACAGAACTAGCATAAATTGTTATGTTATAAATTACAAGGTTTATTTTGAAAAACGTCACATTAACTTTACAACAACGCATTGTTTGGTGACTGTTCAGCCGTTCTATTACGGGAGAATAGTGGTGACGTACAATACTCATACAGCAATCAGTATCGTTACGTTCGAGTAACAATAATTAAGAAAATTACATCTATAACAATACAGACAATAAACTGTACGTAAATAAATTATTAATTATTTTCAAGAAACATATATTTTCAACACAAACCGGTTTTATAAAAAAATCCCCAATTGATTAAAAGTTATGGATGAGTATAAATAACATTTATGAACTCGCCACTGCTTTTAGAAGTTTTATTTTTACTTGTTGAGTAAAATTTAAGTATGAGTTTGTTGAATTATTCAAATTAGAACAAACACTGCAAGATAATAACTTTTACAAAGTGTTACGTCTCTTGTGAAAAATGTACCACCTCAGGCTCTAAATATTCAAAACAAATAATTTCAATCATTTTGTAAAATAATTTACGTTCCTTTTATAGTACAAAGATAGCTGAAATAGTTTTAAACGGATCTGCGTGAAACATTTTTGAGCTGATAGGGGGGTAAACGCAGACCCCCACAACATTTTCAAGCTACACAAATAAACAGATAGATGAGTGAGGGTAGAAGGCTATTACACTACACTCAATACACAAATGTTAGTAAACGTAGTGATGGGCTAGTTTTATAGCAGTGATAACCGTTACTGACACTTAAATTATTTATTTTTTCGCACCAATTATATTTAACTCTCTGATATTTGATGAATCGTGTGTCAACAATAGTTAAAAAGTACCTAACAGTTTCGGAAAAACCTCCCCTACGAACCAAACGTAAATATGTTAAATTTTAGGTTAGGGTAAGTTCGGGAGAGATGCCACACATTTTCAAAAACCATTATTCTAAAGTACATGGTGCACACAATTATAAATAAATAGTTGTTATGTTAACACAATAAAATGTATTAAGTGGGTAATGGGTTATTATTAAATTAAAAACTGTATATTAAGTAGAAAAAATTTATTTCTAAAACTTTGCACTGTGGCATCTCACCCCATGGTGTCAGGGGTGATGCCACACCCTTCGGGAGAGACGCCGCACCTCTTAAAATCGTAAACAAAAAATTACAATACCAGTAAAAACATTGTTAATAAGAGTATTTAATCACTTTTTTTTTTAGGTATATAAAAGAGCTAAAAATATATATTTTGCATATAGAAAAAGATCTTTAAATATTGTAAACAAAATTTTGTCAAATTAAAATAATAATAATTGGACAATATTTAGTCTTTTTTCTTTCTATTCTGACGACCACAATCGACACAAAATTCTTCAAAAATAGTGCAGTCTTCATGAAGCCATCTCTTGCATGTTGCACAACGCAACCAATCACATTTCTTGGAAGTTGAAGAGTAGTTTTCATCGCATTCCTTGCACATATCCAACAGTTTGTCAACTTCATTAGTTTCCATTTTACTCTTCTTACAGCTCTTAGGGACCTTTATTTCACCAAACAAATTCCTTTTCTTATTTTCCGATTGTTTAGCTCGTTGTTCTTTTTTTTCTTTGTTCTCTATTAGACTGTCACGATTCGATTTGGATGTCAGAAGTAGTGCACCTTTACTTGCCTTTTTAACTTCTTTCATTCTGGGAACAGGCGAAATTTCGTGGAGAATTTTTGTTGGCGTTTCCGGTTGAAGTTGTGACCCATTTTGGCTGGTAGATGGCTGTGGATCAGATTGAAGCTGAGTAGTGACGGATGTTGTCGGCCTTAGTTTTTTTGGACGTGGCTCCCTTGGGATTATGGCCTCTGCAGAAGGTGTTGTAGAAGGTTCCTTTATTATATTGTCAGAAACCGAGAAAAAATGGTCTGGGATTGCTTCTCTGTCGAGGGGAAAAATCCCTGTCGACTTGAAACCAATGGTGCCATTTCCAACAGATGCAGATCGGTTCCACGCTTTGCAGATTAAGGGTCCCACCTGATATCTAGTAAGTCTTCTACCAATATTTTGTTCTACCCAAGTGTTGCTCTCAGTTTTAAAGTAGGCCTTAAAAGGGGCAAAGAAAGATTTATCGAGAGGCTGCAAAGCGTGGGTTGTGTGTGGCGGAAGGCAAATCAGTGAGATGTCATTCTCGTCGGCAAGCTCTAAAAGAGCGATGGAAGACACGTGTGAGCAATGACCGTCCAGGATTAAAATATTTCTTCCCGGAGCCTTTCTGGGAATGAAAATGTCCTTAAACCAGTTGTAAAAGAGGTCAGTGTTTATGTACGCAGATTTTGGATTCATAAACACGTTTGATCCAGGAGGCAGACCGTCTCGAAATTCAGCTTTTAAATTTTTGCCTTTCAATATGATAACTGGTGGTAGAAATCTGCCCTCAGCTGAGCAGCAAACAACCATACTAACGGTTTCACCCTTTTCCGCTGTTGTAATTTTATGGACAACCTTGGCACCTTTTTTTGCTACCATATGCCCAACTTTGTTGATCAGTTGAACTCCTGATTCATCGACATTGAATATATTTTGGGGCTTTTTCTCGAGTTGGTATTCTTTAAGCTCCTTTTCTAAAATGTCATAAAACTTGGTTGTTGCCTCTCTGGTCAGCCCCATACCTCTAGCCATAGAAAGTCCTTCTGCTTTTCGAATGGTTAAAGTAGGGTTTCTTCTAAGGAATGACCAAAGCCAATCATATCCTGCAAGTTTTGTTTCTCTGTTAAAACGGTGGTCTATCTTCAACGCTTCAGCGAACTCGAATGCCAAACGTCTAACAGTAGTTCTATCAGGACAGAATCCAGCATCACACAGCCTGTTGATATGTTTCACAAGCCGCTCTTCATTTTCGGGCCCAAGAATGCCTAAAAAACCCATTAAAAATTAGTGCACAACAATTTTTTTTCAAATTGTGCACCATGGACAATACTTAATACCCAAACATAAACCAATACATTAAAACAATACCTAGTAAATGCAAAATTGCTTAGGCAAATTAAAACTGGCTGTTGTTTCACACTTACAAGATGGCCCAAGTGAAGTTGACGTAGTATTGTTTGATGCTATTCGCCTTTTTATGGTTCTAGCAGGGACACCATAATAGCGTTCGGCCTCCCTCAACCCTATTTCTCCGGCTTGGTATCTAGTTATGGCCTCATTTAGTTGTTCGATGGTCCACTTTCCTCGTGGTTTAACACCAGGCTTCCTTTTGTAACGTGTTGGCATTGTAACTGTAAGTTATTAAAAAATATCAGTAACGATAAAAATAAAAATGTAAATTTGTGACTAACATTTTACATGATTTAAACTGCAAATTATCGTAAAAACATGTTTTTTAAATTATTAAACACGTTTCGTTGCTTGGTTTATTCGTGTAGTAAAAATTTATAACATCAAATTATGACAGTAAGTTATCTTTATTATAATAATTCAGAATAACAAGTGCGGCATGTAACCCTGACTCGGAGTGTGGCGTTTCTCCCATTTAGTACGGGTGAGACGCCACACCCTCCCTCTTGCCGCCATTAGCAGCAAACAAACCAAAAACCGACTCATAACCTTACTAGAGATCTCTTTGTTTACTATCCATTCGACTTCATTAGAATATTTAAAATATTGGCTCTTAATAAATCCAAAAGTGAAGATTAAGAAAAACTTTAGAGTGTGTAATGCGAGTCTTACCTTCGATATTAGCCTGTAGTCAGTAAAATATTCTCCACAATCACATAAAAACAGTTTTCCTATCAACACAGACGTCCAACTGAGTAGCCGGGCTGGTCTGCGCTACGATCTAGCGGTTGTCTTATGAACTACAAGGGGTGTGGCATCTCTCCCGAGTGTGGCGTCTCTCCCGGACTTACCCTAATCACCTGCAATTAAACAGCTATATTAAACAAATTATTTATTGTTATTTGTTAACACCATCTCCGAGTAACCCTGAAGTGGGGTACGCCATACTCTCAATACTATCGTTATCTCTTTCTGTCAGAGTGAGATCTATAGATCACACTATTATAATACTGCAAACATAATTATGAGTCAGATGGAATCGCAGGTCGAGCTACAAATTATATTTGTCTATGTACGAGTAAAACTGTCTCGGTATTAAAATAGTAGTACCTAGACAAATCTACTTTGTAGCTGACCAACAGTTCAATCTGACTCATTACTACGGTTGAAGTGTTATCAAACCACTGATGACCAGTGTTGGGATCGAATGCAGGAACGCACAGACCAAGTCAATATACCCATGTTGCACAATCTAGTCTATACTATGGTCTATACAAAACAAGAAACATAGTTAACAAAGAGAAGTGAGAGAATAAATTACGGGTGTTGGCTTCGCCATGTATTCAAAATAAAAAGTAATTTTCTCACTGAAATTTACAAAAAAAAAATTAAATAAAAAGCTTTTAGATCCATATTATAATTTTATTTGTTATTTATTTCCTAATATATTATGAACAAGGATCGTTTGTTACAATTGGCAAAACAAATTTAACGGAATATAATAGCCATTTTAAACCTTTGCATTAAGTTTCGTAAATTTAAAAACTATTTAATTTGTTTAATTATACTTTTCATGAACTGTATTTTATTAAAACGTAAATTTTTGATCTTTTAAAGGGACTTCACCTATAGTTACATGAACTGAATTTAACATTATATTAACAACATCGGAATATTAGTCGTGGTTGTATCGTAGATCGTAAATGAAAAATAGGGTTTTTATAGATTTTTATTGATCTATTAAATAGTTCTAAAGGTAATCTAATGGAGTTTATTTAAAAGTTCAGATAATGTTTAACTTAAACTAATGTAAGTAGGATTCAGGATAATAATGAAAATAATGACATTACTTCCTTCACATAAATTTACAGAAAGTACAGAGTGAAAATAAAGCAATCAAAATACGCAATCCAACTGTTTGTGTTAGGATAAACAATCAACAATCTGTTCAAGAACCAAGAGTAAATTAAACTATTTAATTTTGTAAACCACAATATTATATCTGTTAATTTTGATTTAAGCCAAAGTGGAGCTTTGCATACTCATCAATATTATTACGTTGGTACTATTATGAAGAGCGTAAGCAACGGAAGTTTCTCAATTTGTCAGGAAAGATTCCTTCAAGTGTTATTAACCCTCCAGTGGGAAAGTTTGTCCAAGACGAGATAAGTAGCAAGTTGGACTTATCTGGATGGATTATAGATTTTATTTCGAACAGAGTTTTGCCATCAAAATGTGCTTCAAGATACAAAACAATCCTTAAAGCTCGGATAAGAACTCATTGTAAAGATAAGAAACCTTATCCAAAGACACATGTCAAAAGATTTATATCTTCTGTCTATTCAAACTCACATTTAAATATACAGATTTAAAACTATTACTTCAATGAGTATTGCAAAAAACACATAGAAATACAACGTAAGTAACTTTGCCCTCAAAATGTGTTTCAAGATGCCATTTAGCTTGGATAGGAACTCATTCTAAAGATAAGAAGCCTTGCCCAAAGACACATAAAGCATATGATTTAGTTACTCAAACTCATATTTAAATTCACAAATTAAAAACAAATACTTCATCCATGATGATTGTAAACTACTCATAGAAATACAGGGCAGGAAGCAGGTAAATTAGTTAAATGTAAATAACTAACTAGTATCTTTTATCAAAACTGTGTTCAAGATAAGTTTCAAAATACTTTTCCCTGCTGTATCTTTAAGACAGTTTCTAAATGTAGTTGTGACTAGTTAAAATATTTGAACTAAATAGTACAACAATATGTGAGTCTAAAGGATTTAAAACTTGTTATGGATTTTAAAACTTAAACAGACTAGAGGAGGGGAGAACATATGCCTAGGGTTTATGTTAAATTTATTCATATTGCCTCCTGGATTGAAAATCGACTTGAAGTAATAGGTTAACATACCTTATCCGTCGTCAATCCAAAATCACTGTAGATGACTAGTTTCGGGACTGCTGTCCCATTTTCAAATCTACACATCGAAACAGCAGTCATGAAACTAATTACCTACTAGTGATTTTGGATTGACGATGGATAAGGTACGTTAACCTATTACTTAAAGCTTATATTAAATAAAAATAATTATATTTTATCACACTACTCTCTGACGCATGAGATATAAGTTTGAGGTTGGAAATGGCAATCAAAGGACGGAACAAGACACCGTGAGAGAGAGAGAGAGAGAGAGAGAGGGAGAGAGAGGGGGGGGTTTCGCAAACAAGCGGTGACTCCGACACCACATTTGTCAAACCTATTCCTTTGTCAAAACGGGCTCCCTATTTCCACAACTGTAGAGTTCGTTTTTACCAAAAATATTCTCTGTCTTTACGGTGAAAATGTACATTTAATTTTTAAATTTGTCTTCTACTTTTTTGTATATCGAGCCATAGATTTGTTAAGATTTACTTTAACTAATTTTGAGAAAGGTCAAAACCCACAATAATGTGCGCATCCCGAAAATGTAACCCAATTTAAGTATAACACTAACCATTAGGCTAGTAATCAAAGGGTAGAACGGTCTGACGGACTGTCACAAGATTTCATATTTTTAAAGATGTATTATGGTACCTGATGTGAAGAAAATAATATATATAGTTGATAATCCATACATATTGGTACTGTGCCTAAATTTCATGAAGTATTTTTGTGTCTTGGTAGTCTGCTGCTGTATTTAATTGTTAAACATTTAAACAACCCAACAGTAAGGAACGGTTTCTCATGTCGAGTCGGTAACAGTAACGGTTTCTCACATAGATTCAGTAAAAGTAACGGTTTCTCACATCGATTCAGTAAAAGTAACGGTTTCTCGCATCGAGTCAGTAAAAGTAATGGTTTCAATAATCAAGAATCTTCATTGCCATTGGTCGAGTGCAGGACATGAAATAGGCATAGTCAACATTTCTTAAAACTAGCGAAATCTAAACAATTGAGCTATTAGGCAGTACATTTTAAAACATTTGATTCTAAGAATTATTTTAAAGGATAAAAGGGGTGGTCGACAAGCCATGAATAAACCTTAGTCTTGAAACAATTGAGTCATAGCCTGTCGAAGAGAATCAGGCAGCTTATTATAAAATTTCACATAGTTAATTTTGAAAGAATTACCTGTATGGGCGAGCCTGTGGTGACAAATATCCTGTGTACTTTTGCAGTGTTGTGTGACAAAATCTTGCCTGGTGTGAAATTCATTCAACCAGTAAGCCAATACATAATAAATGTCGCTTCAAGCCGGTAAAAGTAACGGTTTCTCGCATCGAGTCAGTAAAGGTAAAGGTTTCTCGCATCCATACAGTAAACGTAACCGTTTCTTGAATCGATACAGTAAACGTAACGGTTTCTCACATAGAGACATTAAAAATAACGATTTCTCGCATCGAGACGGTAAACATAACAGTTTCTTTAATCGGGGCAGTAAACATAACGGTTTCTTGCAACGAGACAGTAAACGTAACGGTTTCTTGCAACGAGACAGTAAAGGTAACAGTTTCCCCAACGAAGCTGGATGTGCTAACACTTGTCGCACTTGCACTAACTGGTCTCATTCTCATTACCTGAGTACATTCTGTTCAGCCCCACTTGCCAGCCGTAACTGTAACTTGGACCTAAGTGGCTTTGGGACAGTGTCCTCAAAAGTGCAGCCGTTAAGGCGACTTCCGGTGGGTTTTAAAAGCCTTGCCGCTATTTAAGGTTGTTTCCGTAAAACAAATATTTGCACTGCCTATTATGATTTACAACTTTCTAAAAAGAAGATCGAAGTTTGTTTAGATTTATTGGCTATTTACCTCTAACTATTCAACTATGATTATGTTGGTTTAACACATGTTTAATTTTAACTACAAACATTTTTAAAAACAACTTGTGGTAAAGTAATATTATGTTATTCTTTGGCCACCAAATATTTCATTACTGTACTCAGTCAAATATGTATGCCGTCCACACAATGCATGATTCGATATCTTAATCAAAGCTTCTCATGTTTCAAATTATCTTCCATTGGGTTCATAATTACAACTCTTGTTATAGGTGGCTTGTAATAATTTAACTATAATAACAACTTGAACATTATGTTAAAAATAATGTCTCTATGAATCTTTTTAAAATAAATAAACGGTTAGTTAATTTTTTAATCACTTTTACTACAGTCCATTTAAATAAGCCTTAGTTTACCCTAAACATTTAATATATTGTTTAAACAGTTGCAATCTACCCAGCTGATTTTAGGATATAATATCTTAAATTAAAATTTCCAGAATAAACTCAAAAGAACTATTACTCCATCAAAATAAATATACACGAATGAAATATATGTTGGTGATCTTTTATTTTATTCTGACGTTTAAGGAAACTTACTAGCTCACATTGGCAAACTAAATTACCAATTTATTGATTTCTGGTTATTAATGCTTTTCCAGTCCCAACTGATTTGTTATTATTTCAACAGAAAGTATTTTTCAACAATGTCAGCAGGAAAACGAGGTTGCTTCAGAGGTTGTCTAGATATACAATGAAACATTTTAACGGAGCACTAAAGTCTGAGGAGAAAATATCTTTTTAGTGCCTCTAGAAAACAAAACGAACGTACCCTGAAAATTTCAAGACTTTCGCCTTAATAGTTGTTGCTGCTCGTTTATTATACATAAATCGGTCAAGCCGTTTCATATGTTTAAGTAAAATTCCATGTTGCATACAACTATGTGGTTTAAACACGAGAAAAAACTAAATAAGCCGCTCATGGAGCTACAAAGATAGCTAGAAGTTTGTCAATAAGTAAACCGAACATCGTTCAGAGTAAGATATTGGCAAAGTTGGCTCGAGACAGCTGTTGGTTCGGGTCTGCTACAAATCAAATCTGAAAACTTGAGTCAAATATATTTCAAATTTATACGTTTTTAATACTAAAACCCATTTATATTAGGGGTACTTAGGAGAGTACTCTTTATTGGCTTTTAAATTTTTTGGAGTTTTATTGTGTAGTTCTTACCATAAATTTCTTAAAATTGAGAACATACCAATTTTAGGGATGCGCAAGTTACCAATGAATCTTAACAATATAAACTAGTTTGGACGCAGCACACTGACGTGAGCATACCGAATTTTCGCTTGAAAAATTAAAAAAATCAAATACTTTGTTAAAAATAAGCTATTTTTAATTTTTTGGGGAAATTGGAAACATTTGGCTATTCTGATACTCTACTTATCTGCAATGTTGGGATGTGGTTGGGGTTAAAAGTAAGTAGTCTTACAGGAATCCTTCGTTTTCAGAGTGAATGTGGCTAAAGTAAATAATTCCAAATATTCACTGGGAATCACTTCCAATTTACCGTAATTCTCCGAATGTATATTTAGGGAGCGGACATTTTCAGTGTACAACTGGATATAATAAGAGTGCTCTGAACCCTAAACTATATAGTATCTTCAGCATCCCCCAATGTAATATTTTCTGTTGTATTAGGTTAGGTCGGATGTATTTTGTTAACCTTTATATCAAATAAAATTATATTTTTGTTTTATGTAAGCCATTAGTATTGATTCCACCCTACGAATAAGTATTATCAACTTTAAACTAATTAAACAACTTAATCTATTCTTCATAACATTTAATCAATTTAAATTCTACTACTTTGTTTCAACTAGCTACACTTGTTCATTTGTAGATGGTGATTTGTCAAGATTCAGATTTGTTCAGATGTTTACAAGTTACTCATATTTAACGCTTGCTATGCTGTGGTAATGTAGAAGTAGGATTAACGAGTAAATTAAACTCAACTAAACTGTTTCAATAACTATAAATATAAATATAATGACAACTAACTACCAAGGTTGCATCAACGATTTGCAGACGTATTTTAGAACTTTTGATTCCCAAAATTGGTGTTGACTCACAGTCATAAACTTATCTTTAAGATCAGCAAGAAAAATAATTACTACCTGTCCAATAAAATATATGCACTGAACTTGTTTTATTAATAAATATAAAACGTCGTGCTGCTGTTCCAATTTCTCTCCGATGACTTTCTATCTATAGTTATAAGTTGTCAAAAATATGTTTGATTCTACTTTCTTACTAACACAACAAACATCATTAACACTATTATTTCATCTTATTTGTTTCAGGTCAATAGCCGTTAATCAATTATTGTTATATGCGTTTTTCTTCGTAGAAACGTTAAACTTTACGTTATAAGTGCCTCCAAAATTATGCTCAATAGGGTTGGGTATTGGGTTTTCTTTGAAACGATTCATAGATTAAACCAATGATTTTTGCAGCGAGTTATATAATATAGTTTGATCCAATCAATTACTTAAAAGAAAGTACATTAAAACAATTTAATTATATCCATCGCAATCCAATTTTATCAAACTTCAGAATGCTAATTAATTAAAACTAGTAGGTGCCCACCGAAATTTGACGGATACAATATTAAGGCCGAGGGTACCCTTTAGGATCCATCACCAACAGTTAAATACTTGACTTAAAATATCACAAATTAGGAAAATACACTTTTATATTTGGCACAATACAGCTAACAAGTCAGATTACTAAAAACAAACACTAAAAAAATAAGTTAATTTTTAAAGCATATTTTATGTTGGCATTGATGTTTACCATACACGAAAATTAATTAAAAGCTTTATGAGCTGATCAGCTGTCTAATGAAAATCACCGAGTTGGGATTTTAATCAGCTGTTTATTTAGACAAATCATACCATTATCCCACCAAAACGATTTTTAGATATTTACATTTTGCATCATTTAACAAAAATAAAAGGAAAAAAACTTTAAATCTGACAATTTTGGGGAGTATCGGAAGGTTCCAGCTTACGATGGGTACAATTTCCATGGCCACACGTTGCCTGGTATTCTCAAACTAAGACCAAGTTACTTCCAAAATATTATTCCATTTAAATAACATGGAGAATTTTTTTGGAATATCAATATTTTAAAACTTAAAGCGTATTTTTGAGTTTTAAATCTTTCTGTTAATCAGCAATGTAAAAACTTTAAAATAACCCATCGATTGTCCAAATCGGTTGAGAAATAACGACGCAGTGGGACGAAAACGAAATTCCTTAGCAAATTAATATATAATATAGTTGTTCGTGAAATTTATAAAAACTAAATCTTATTGATGATACACTTGAGCTGCGATATATCGACAGAGTCTTTGGGCCAAACTATTAGCGTCTTACTATGGTTGAAGAGGTCAGCGGTTCGAATCCCGGGATGTTCATTATTGAATGGGTTTGGACCGCTTCCCCTAAAAACAATTAGTAATACTTCTAACAAAATGTCTTTGACATAGATATACGAACAATAAAATAAAATATTGACACATCCTAATTACTTGTGATTAAACGGTGTTTCCTAAATTACTCATGTGGATGGAATTTGTTTATTGCAAAGCTGGTTAATCAAGATTTGTACTACTAATTACATATATTGTTTCTAATTAGCAGTATTGTTAGCAGTATTGTTGGTTATTATCAAAAAAATAAATAAATCTTGAAGAGTTTAGCTTGCTGTGTGTTGAAGATGTAATGTCATAGACTGGTAACCCTCCCAAACTGTAAGACCCAGGTCAAATTGGTGTAGGACATTTGTATAGTGCTTAGTAATTTTTTTTAACATGAACAAGTTGTTTTTAAACTAAAACTAAATTTAATTTCTCTTAATAAGGAAACCTATGTAATGATATTGATGGAAATACACAGACAATGTTGCAAAAATTGATAAAAACCCTAACCATAACAATAATTCACGTTTAAATGAAAACCGGACATAACATTCTAAATTGGAAAGATAATCCCTTTGGCAGGCATTCTAGGAAAATTGGACCATGCAATGAATAAAACATCAATACAGAGAATCTGGCTGAGACATCTTAGAACGTCGTGTTCTCTGCCATCCAATCTCTGCTATATCCTGCTGCTAATCAAATATCTTGCCTACAAACTCGCGTCGTATTAGGTTTTCTATTACTTTTATCTTCAATTTAGGGTAAATCACATAAAATGAACAGATAAAAGTAAAACTCACACTTACATGTCTTAAATGAATGTAATTCTAGTAACAGAGATCGTTCGAATATAAATTTTTAATGTTTCAACGAAAACATTATATTCATTAAGTTAAAAGCTTAATTAGGCCTAGGTTTTTAAAACTGTCTATCAATTTCAATGAGAGATAACAGGTTTAAAGTTAGTGTAATAAATATACAGCATGTTCCCGAACTCTCAACGGACACATAAGGAACTTTTTATAGGTTTAAAACACACCAAAATTATTATACAAACATAGGGCCTATCTCGCTTTATTTCCCGTCTGAATGTGTTTTCCAATCAATACATCATTTCTAAGGAGTAGCTGGAGACACAGAATTTAAACCTAGAATGGGTATTATGCTGGTTTAGGGCTAAGTTGTGTTTTATCCGACGATTCTAGAGTTTACCGTTCCAAAATGGCGTGTTTTCATTATGTTAAATGTTAATATCTGAAAACGGCATTATTGTTAATTTTACCTATAGTTTTTAAAGAAGAAATTTAAAGTTTTAATCCAAAAAAATATCATCTAAAGAATGTAAATTCTCATTCAACCCGTAGCTGTGAAATCCAAATTTGTATAAGTAAAAAGCATGAAAATCTGGTGAAAACGACAAGAATTTACCACACTTTTATTTCAAACAACCTCAATTTTTGAAGTCGGTTGATAAGCAGTTATACAACTATAGATTGAATGATTTTTAAATTCCTTACCCCATATGATTCTACTTTAAATTTCAAATTTCTTTAATAATATAGATAATTATTCAGTAATATGCTGTTGTCAAGATTTTATAATATTTAAATGACCCCCATCTTGTAACGATAAAAGATAGAAAAGTCAAATTCAATACCAAATTATCAATAAACAAATATAACACTGGTGCCGAGTTTTAAATCATTACTTGAAGTAGTCCCTAAAATGGAATGTATTGATTAATAAATACACACACAGATAGAAAGCTGAGATAGATATCACCTTTGTTTATGTCACATTTTTGTTGCCTCAAGAATAAGTTCGTGAAAATTCCCAAGTGATTTTGGAAACACGCTGTATGTAGCATATTGCCGAGCCAGGTTAGTGTATATTGTGACGACAACACTCAATCAGTCCCAGCCTTTTATCGTCGTTTCTCCGTTATTTTGTCAGTATACAATGTGTAAGACAGACAGTGGTTTTAATTCCTTTATATTATTTATAACTAGATGTTTAAGCTTAGGATGGTAAAACTTTTTTTAGAATTGGGTTGTGAAAAAGGGTTTTTACATCGTGGTATATATTTTCCCGTTTTACTATATTTAGCTATATAATTTACTCTTCTTTATTTTTACACCTAGCAATAATGGGTTTACAATATCCAATACAATATTCTATACGACTAAAAAGAACTGCTAATCACAAAATCTAGACTTATATCACTAAGTCTTTGGATTATTTAAAACTGTTATATTAGGATCCGTTCTATTAATGTTTTATACTGAATGTAAATATTGTACTCAATGAAGTATTTTACAACAACTTATATAATTTATTATTCTTAGATACTAAAAATAATGTCTGATTTGGACTTAACAATAACATTTATTTCTATTAAATCTATAAAATAACTTAAATTACTAAATTCAATAAAAGATTTCAGATTTATTTAAAATATTTACTCCAAAAATCTAGTATTATCGTAAAAAAGAACCATTTTAAAGTAGTAAATTTTGATTTCATAAAACCAATAAACGGTTATACGTATGAATTCAAATATGTATGCCTATTTAAATGATTTTGTCGAGAAAACAATAATTTAAACAAATATGTTTAAATGTCAGTATGAGGATACAAAGTTAAATTAAACTCTAGAACCCCTCACTCATGGTTCAAGGGATGTAAACCACTTACAGAAAATAAGACAAAGTCTGAGGTGGATTTTCTGCTTAAACTTTCGATGCGATCCAACTTGATTCAAGTTACTTGTATTTGCACTCACGTTTGCCTCATAAGGGAAATTGACATTTGATTTGAACCTTCTCGCCTTGGAGTATAAGACTCAACCATTCAGAAAATTGGCAGTCTCACAAAAAAATATTAAACGTATTGATATTATGGATTTCACATACTAAATAAATAGTGCCACCAAGGTGGATTTCAAGTATTATAGTAAATAGATTTTTCATAGGAATATAAAATTCAAATACTACAAATGTCTTCAAAATTTATGTGTCAAATTAAAAGGGACAATACATAGATTTTCCAACTTTTCTCAGAATTTACGTTTGTTCTTAGAGCTACGCCCCACAGCCCTTCAAAAGTTGAAATTATATTATGATTGAAATTGAACATTTGACAGATTTTGAAGGTACAGAAACAAGATCAGCTGTTTAAGCTAACTTATGGAATGGCATCACAATTTAAACTGCTCGATTCGAACAGCTTGATTTGCTAGTGTAATTTAATTTAACGATTTTATTTAGTTTGTAATATTAGGAGAACATTCATTGGATAACTAACATTCGTACTTTATTTCCTCACCGAGATCTTTCATTTAAGTATTTAGTTGACGGGTGATGGACAGTTTTTTTTTCAAAATTTGCTAGTACGGTTTGGCTAGTATATAGATATACTTCTAAATTGGTTCATAACCTCAAATAAGACCTTCACAAATTAATTTCATCCAACATTTTCTTTCAAAACTATAATTAACTTGTACAACAATCAATGAAGATTTGTTATCATAGCATTTGATTTTTTATTTAACTGGGTGTAAGCAAAAACCATGATCCTACGGCAAAGACGGAAAGCCAATTAATTGAAATGTCAGTAATTCGAGTCCGTTGAGTTAGCACAGGAAGGATGACGATTAATTAAACAACCTTCGTCTCGCCTCTGCTGGTTGCTTCCGGAGAGATTAAAACATGTGGAATAAACTTTTATTCTGTTTGAAAAATATGAAATGTGTTTAAATTCCTAGTTAAAACACTCATGTCTTCCATTAAAGCCAACAAAACTGTATACAGGGCGAGCCAGACCACTCGTCCAGCATGTATAACGGGAGAACGGTTTGGTAAAAAGCCATCAAATAAAATTCTTCCTAAATAAAACTCATATGGGCAATCTATTAAAAATATTTTCATAAAATTTATGTAAAGGTGTTCCAAATCAGAAGGTCACAGGTTCAAATCTTAACATTTTCATACGTTAACATAGGAAAAATTATACACAATTTTAACGGTCAAGTTAAAATAGTTATTTTGGCGAAAACAGAATTCACTTATATTTATTTGTTCCAACGTGGTGGCTATTTTTTTGTTATTTTTTCTGTTATTCTGTATAATTACATTTACGGAATACTTTGTATTTTTTAAACCACTTCTTGTTTTTTCCGATCCAAATTTCTTACTCGTGATAATCTCATCTTTACTCTGGTATGCTACATGATAGGCTTTAATCACATAAATTTATATTTCATTCTACCAGTTTTTTTATGTTTATATGTCAAAAACGTCAATCGGTAGCGATGTCAAAAATCATACATTTTAAAGTATTGTAAAACCTAGCAACTTTCTAATTTACACCAGCCATGTATCTCTTTTAGTTTTCGTAATGAGCAAAAAGCATTATTTTCCTAAATGAAATGCATGTTAATTGTACATCGACATATTAAATAATAGTGGCCATAATTCATGCAAGGGTTGCACAAATTATGTACCATTATCGTTACCATTATGTAGGTGTTAGGAGGTAAACCATATTACACTTTATTAGAATATGATTACTATGTATAATATAACATAGTATAATCAAACATACAGTCAATCATCAATAACAAACAGTATAATCAAACATACAGTCAATCATCAATAACAAACAGTATAATCAAACATACAGTCAATCATCAATAACAAACAGTATAATTAAACATACAGTCAATCATCAATAACAAACAGTATAATCAAACATACAGTCAATTATCAACAACAAACAGTATAATCAAACATACAGTCAATCATCAATAACAAACAGTATAATCAAACATCTAACAAACATACTTTATAAACTCGAGAAGTGAGTGAAAACGTTTTTGTTTAAAAATAATAAAAGTTCAACTTAAACGTTCCAGTGTAATTCAAAATCAAATACCAAACAATGACAGAATTGCATTAGCTGACAATAATAATAAAAATATTAATTATTAATAAAATGTACTGTACGTGTACACAGATTAGCTTTTATCTTTTCCATGCTACTCACTATTTAATTATTAAAAAAAATAATAATAATAATAACTGGTAGTTAACGCAATACGTGAAATATACATTATTGCATTCTTAACATTAATTGTCAATTAATCAACTTTACTCAGCCGTTAAGAAACTTATTTAATTTATGTTCAGAAACTGTCAAATTACGAGAGTCAGAGCCAATTAATAGAAAGGACGACGCTTCCAGTCCTTTGAGAGCAAACAGGAAGTGTGACAATTAATCGAGCTGCCTCAGGAATCCGGGTGAACACTTCCTGTCAAAGGATATTAACCCATGACGTAGATAATGTTCAGCAAGAAAACATGTAACAAATCTATAAAGTCTTTGAAAAGATTACAGGTTTTGTTACTGCTTTCTAACAAATTTCTTTTTAATTACTTTTTTATGTGGAACTATGAAATCATTTCAATTTTTTAATTGAAAATCGTTTTATTTCATAACATATACACAAGTACAACAGTGTAGCAGTACAGTTTCACAAGTAATATGAAAACACATTAAGCTAAAATACCCCCGTCGCAGCAAACCTGCGTACTCAGTGAATTTCCGATGCACATTTTTATCTTAATTCTTAATATTACATAAAGCCAAGTTTCATAACAATATATTAACAAATAAGCGATATTTTAATTATTCTCCATAAGAGGAACATGGAGGATGAGTACGCAGGTTTGCTGCAACAAGGAGCACAACAAATGGGGTTTTTATGCAAGTATCAGTATACTCAACAAGAGGTGAATCTACATACCAAATTTGATTAATAGGTGTACGCTCATTCTTCCCGTAAGAGGATGAACGAAGACTGAATTTTTAAAGATATGTAGGCAGGTACTGGATTGGTAACACTCTTCTGTTATCCGTTTTAACTCCACAACAGCAAGAACAGATAATTAATAAACCAAACATTTTACTAATGGAATGGTAACACCATTCCCATATCCGTTTTAACTCCACAACGGCAAGAACAGATAATTTAGGACTAATGTAAATAAAAAATACTACTGACTACTGGAGTGGTAACACCCTTCTCATATCCGTTTTAACACGACAGTACCTGGGGGGCCCAGCTTTGCTCGGGGGAGGGCCAATCAGTCAGTTTAGATGACTAGGAGTAATATTTCATCACTTTCCCCTACTGATAATCAGATTTGTGTAACTCATTTGCCTCTTTTCTACATTTTTAAGGTTCCTCCAGTTGCTATTTATAGCTCAATGTCCTTTTCATTTATTTTACTACTATATATATATAATCTTCACTCAAATCTTTAAATCTCTGTTCTCAGGAAACCACATGTTAATAATCATAAAAAACATGAGTATTACTTTGACAGTTCCCTGGTTGATTATGAACAGCTGATAAAATTCTTTTGTGTTGATTTAAAACTCCATAAGCCCAATGTTAATTTTTTAACTTTTTTTATTTATTTTTTTTTACATTATTTGATTTTTCCTGGGGATGAGACCTGTCTAGAACTTATTTTTATCCCAGAAATTAGTTATTTTGAACATTTGAAGGAAATCGTTGGAGCCGTTTTTGAGATTAGTGTCGCAAGCAAGTAAACATACAAGCAAACCTTACTCATATTAGAGTATATGATACCTGGGGGCCGAACTTTGCTCGGGGGAAGGCCAGTCAGTTTGTTTAGATGACTTGGAGCTTATTTCACCACTTCCCCCTACTGATAATCAGATTTGTATAACTCATTTGCCTCTTTTCTACATTTTTAAGGTCACTCCAGTTGTTATTTATAGCTCAATATCCCTTTGATTTATTTTACTACTCTATGTATGTAATCTTCTCTCAAATATTTTAATCTCTGCTCTCAGGAAACCACATGTTAATAATCATAAACAACATGAGTTCCATGTGGTTCCATAAAATCAGATAATAAATCCTTTGAATGAAGATTACATGTAGAGTGGTCATATCCAGAATGACTCAAAGGTGCATTATAATAACAACTGTTGTGACCTCAAAAATGCTCGTTAGTAGGGTACATGGTGAAAAACAACTCCAAGTCAGAAACAAGATTGACCTTTCCCTAGCAAAGCTCAGTCCCAGGTAGTACTTAAACTATATGACTATAACTTTGAGAGTTCGCTGAAAGATTTTGATCAGCTGTTATGACTCGTTTGCTTTTATTTTAATCTCCAAAAGCCCAATGTGATTTTTTCAATTTTCCATAGCGGCTTTTTACATTATTTGATTTTTTTGGGGGATGGGACATGTCTAGAACTTATTTTTAACCCAGATATCAGGTTTTACAACACAAGTAGTTGGAAGGACACATTAGTTATTTTTCAAGTAAATCGTTGGAGCCGTTTTTGAGATAAGAGTTGCAAGCAATCAACCAAGCAAGCGAGCATGCAAACCTTACTCATATTATAGTGTAGCATAGGATTGAGTCAAAATAATTCAGCATTTGTATTGATTGACTATAACATATTTTTACTCTTAGGCACATAGAATGTACACGAGACAGGGACAATGATTCTGGATTTCTAGCATGTTTAAAGTTCTGCATACAGACGGCCAGGGCTGAATTCAGGGTCTGTACAGGCTCTGGTCTACACCATGAATGCAAGTGCGGGCCCTTACCAGCCCGGCCAACTTTCCTGCTTGATTTATATAATATAACCTACGCTTATATCAGGCTCTACAGATGGCGTTGTGCAATTACTTAAATTTCAAATTGCTAAAATCCGTATTGCTGCCTAGTGTATATTAACGTTGTCATGGCAAGACATTATTAAGTGATTTTCATTATCTAAATACATAAAACAAAGTCGGGATTGTATGTTAGTTATTTAGTTTCATCAAACAGCTGTTATAAGGATGATATCTAAACATCCTTGAAAAGCATATCAACATATTTTTATTATAGACATAATAAATCTATTTGAATAGCAACTCATTTTCAATACCGAAGCAAGCTCTATATAAACATAGGCAAGTGAGCGTAGCTAACGAGCTCATCTTGAAAAAGAACGAGAATCTTTGACATAAAACAAATTCAGTGACATTAGGACAGAATAATGTCTGTCTGACCAGCTAGTAGTACTCAACCCGAACGCTGGCCGAACTCCCGAACGCTTACCCAAGGATCATCTTTCCTCCATAAATTTAACAAGGCAACTTTTAAAGCCAGCGAGGCGGAGCTCTAAGGTCGGGGTTAAAAGAAAATAACAACAATTTTTTGTATAATTGAAAATTTTCTAAAATTACTAAAAAAGGTGTAAATAATAACAAAGAAAATTTTCCTATGCGGTGGAGGTCTATGGTTGAGTACGGCGGCGTATCAAACGTGGGGACATCTTTCAGGAGATGCTGCTTTAACAAAATAAATCCAACGAATCATACGTTAAAATTAAAAGTTGGGAGTGATAGTAAAGGCAGAGCCCTGAGGGAAGAACAAAGAGGTATCCATAATATTTTGGTACCCAACAACGTAGTATATAGGTCTGGAGCAGTTTTGAGGAGCCGCTTTCGAAATCTTTGGATTTTTTATTTGGTGGTTTATATTAGGTTTCTAATAAAATATACCACCTGATTTTTTAGAAAAATTTGGGTTCAGAAATTACAGGGCTTAAGAGATCCCAAACTTCAGTTTTTTACCTTTCATAGTACCACAAACTTTAAATATTTTTAGCAGGTTTCAACAGTTTTATCTCATTGCCATAAAAAGCTCTAAAAGATGAAAAATTAATACTCCAATCCACACACGGTTAAATTAGTATTTCGTTAGTAGGCTATTCGGCTAATGGTTGTGGAGAATATTTCAATTTCCATTCAGCAGTAAACTAAGTATATTGTCTGATGTTATTCTTATAAGAAATAAAAAACATATATCTCTTGTATACTTATTAATTTTATTAAAACTTGGTGTGTTAGCATTGACCAATAGAGAATATTCGTCCCAGGACAACCTTAAAACTGGTCTATACCAGTTTGGATGCTGACATTGGGTACAGCAAATGAAATTGTCATTACATATGAAGTTTTTTGGATGTCCATTATGACAAACTTCCCTTTCACCTTTGGTTCCTCCACTTGCAGCGGCTCGGGGCGGAAACTCAGGGGTTGGTCCCCAACCTGAGAATGTATGGTCCCTGGCTGTTTTAC
Source organism: Allygus modestus (assembly GCA_963675035.1). Lineage (NCBI taxonomy): Eukaryota > Metazoa > Arthropoda > Insecta > Hemiptera > Cicadellidae > Allygus > Allygus modestus. The sequence goes on from OY776114.1 coordinate 134,845,887, forward strand.
ATGGATACCCCATCCGTTGAGTTGGCCAGTTGGAGGGCAGAGCGGGTCCACATTGAGCCTGATCACAGCTGCCACAAGGCACGGGAGTTGGTACTCTGAAAGGCCAATTTGGCTGCCTGTCCCATCCCACCCTTTCCTTTCCTGCTATATCCTAACCTTCTGGTAACCTGCGCAAAATTCCCGCTTATGGAAAACGTGCCTATAGCAGCTATGCTGGGGTTTCCTAATCTAGTAACAATGAATAGAGAATATGCGGAATAAGTTTCCATCCAACCCTGGAGGGTGAGGTGGAGCAATTAACCTCTTAAAACCACTGTGTGTACCTAGCAAATTAGATTAAACTGATTGCGTTTATTTGGTCACATGTCCTAGCTCCTGTTCACGCTTTTTTAAGACTCGGCCAATGACTAATATATTTTTGGTACCGGATGGGTTTCGACGAGTTTTAAATATATAACCTGAGAGAAAAGTTGCCAATAATTATTAGACCTATTAATTTCCAGCTCCAAAATCAGGGGGTTAAACATACAGAAATATACTTGTTTTAAACCCATTTAATGTAAAAAAAGGTATTCAATGATTTATTTATATAACAGTATTTTATAAAATTCATACCTTAAATTTAAAAATGTTTACATCATTAATATATGTTAGTTTGAATTTAAATACACAAGCTACTGAAATCGCAGCACGAGAGATTTAAAAGCAAAATCCAACATCTACATTAATGACAATTTTTCAGGAGGGCAATCTGTCTACATCGTAATTAGTTGAACAATGTAGACGGTTGGGATTACGGAGTTTTGGACATCTTGATTGTTTATGAAAATCAATATTAACCACAGAAAATGCAAACAAATATAAACTGTAACCAGACTATTTTACTGACCGGTAGATTACAAAACGTTAATCCCATGTCATTAGGTGACAGTGAGGCTTATTTGGTACATTACATGTAATAAAGATAGTTTGCACGTATGATAGTTTAGTAAGTCTGCCATCAAGTAATTTGTTCACAATGTAAAGAAACTACTATAGGTCTACAACACGCTTGATTATCAATCACAGTCAGTCGTGTTACAGAGTTATACTGTCCCAGTAATTCAAAAATTCCAAAACCTATTGTATTAATTTATCATCACTAGTCCAAACACTTAGCTTTTACATCGATGTTATCCAGTAAAAAATAAACTGATAATAAATCTAAATAGATACAAGCATTGTTTTAAACACAACAAAACACTATTAATTTACATAACACTCACATTTTAAACTATTTCGAAATAAAAAAATTGATGGAACAAAACATAACCAAATCCATAGTTTTGGTTATGTTTACATTTGAGTAATTTATAAACAAATATGCAGTGTTTCCACTCTACGGTAAAAATATGCCACGCACTGATACAAAAAATCCCACTTTATCCCAGACTCTCCCTTATAGTATCCCTCGTCATATCCCACACTTTCCCACTGATTTGTTAAACATTGCAACACAATTAATGTTAAATATTATATGATTATTGAATAATGTATTAGTACAATATTTATACCGTTAGATAGAGCTTATTTAGATCTACTAATTACCTATAGGTATTTTACATTTTAGTACCTCACAGGATTTTGAGCAATGCGACATAGGTTAAATGATACGGTGAATTAACTAAATTAAATAATTTATTTACGTGAGAGGTACTAATATTTTTAATGGTAGTACTAAAGAGTACGAAGTAGGTACTAAATAATGGCAAATAGTTTGCTTGTTAATTCCAACATGGCTCGGCCAGCGAAATTGACATGATTCAGTGTTCGTTCTGTGAGTTTATAAAATCATAATAGGTGCGGACAGCGAGGTTAAAAATGGGAAACCCCGCAACTGCCAGTACGGCGAGAAAATCCACTAGAAGTGCTACTGCTAAGGTGCTCTGGTCGTAAGTTGTAAGTAAACTAGCAGACGTAATGCCGATTTCAAAAAAATCCCACTTTATCCCACAATCCCATTTTATTCCACAAGCAGTCAAAATATCCCATATAGGGGATAAAAATCCCTCAAGTGAAACACAGACAAATCCCAGCTGACATTTTAAAGACAACCATAGTCAATAGCTTACTACGAAAACCAATTCAACTACTGAATATCAAACACCAAAATTAGTTTTAATAATTATTAATAATCCAAAATAAAATACAAATGCTGTGTTAAAACATCCCTTTGGTATCCCAAATGACTCCTTCAAAATTTCATTAAGAAATGTTTTACAGTTATTTAGTATTTCGATAACACACCCACACACACACACACACACACACACACACACACACACACCCACACACGGCCACTGAAACTTCTTCATCAATACAGTGATTCACTTCGTTCATCAATATGATTACTATGTATAATATAACATAGTATAATCAAACATACAGTCAATCATCAATAACAAACAGTATAATCAAACATACAGTCAATCATCAATAACAAACAGTATAATCAAACATACAGTCAATCATCAATAACAAACAGTATAATCAAACATACAGTCAATCATCAATAACAAACAGTATAATCAAACATACAGTCAATTATCAACAACAAACAGTATAATCAAACATACAGTCAATCATCAATAACAAACAGTATAATCAAACATCTAACAAACATACTTTATAAACTCGAGAAGTGAGTGAAAACGTTTTTGTTTAAAAATAATAAAAGTTCAACTTAAACGTTCCAGTGTAATTCAAAATCAAATACCAAACAATGACAGAATTGCATTAGCTGACAATAATAATAAAAATATTAATTATTAATAAAATGTACTGTACGTGTACACAGATTAGCTTTTATCTTTTCCATGCTACTCACTATTTAATTATTAAAAAAAATAATAATAATAATAACTGGTAGTTAACGCAATACGTGAAATATACATTATTGCATTCTTAACATTAATTGTCAATTAATCAACTTTACTCAGCCGTTAAGAAACTTATTTAATTTATGTTCAGAAACTGTCAAATTACGAGAGTCAGAGCCAATTAATAGAAAGGACGACGCTTCCAGTCCTTTGAGAGCAAACAGGAAGTGTGACAATTAATCGAGCTGCCTCAGGAATCCGGGTGAACACTTCCTGTCAAAGGATATTAACCCATGACGTAGATAATGTTCAGCAAGAAAACATGTAACAAATCTATAAAGTCTTTGAAAAGATTACAGGTTTTGTTACAGCTTTCTAACGAATTTCTTTTTAATTACTTTTTTATGTGGAACTATGAAATCATTTCAATTTTTTAATTGAAAATCGTTTTATTTCATAACATATACACAAGTACAACAGTGTAGCAGTACAGTTTCACAAGTAATATGAAAACATATTAAGCTAAAATACCCCCGTCGCAGCAAACCTGCGTACTCAGCGAATTTCCGATGCACATTTTTATCTTAATTCTTAATATTACATAAAGCCAAGTTTCATAACAATATATTAACAAATAAGCGATATTTTAATTATTCTCCATAAGAGGAACATGGAGGATGAGTACGCAGGTTTGCTGCAACAAGGAGCACAACAAATGGGGTTTTTATGCAAGTATCAGTATACTCAACAAGAGGTGAATCTACATACCAAATTTGATTAATTTATGTCATAATTAAGGGAGAAATAAGATTTGACTTATTCTCCACTACCTGTGTACCCGCCCTTCGTAAGGGTTGTATATAAATGGTAAATTAACTCAAGCAAATAACAATCCATATTATTTTACAATATTAAAATTTTACACGTTTAATGTACAATTAAATCAAAGTTAACGAAATATACTGGCAGATAGTTTGAGTATTGTTGCTAAGTCGAGGAACTCTGTCGGTTAGTAAACGGCGCCCGCGTTTCGGTACACGCAACACTTCGGATTCGCCTTTAGAAATAAAAGAACTCAAGTACAAAAAATATAAAAATATTAGGGAGGGGGGGAGAGGGCATAAATATAAAATTGGGGGGGGGAAAAATATAAAATCGGGGGGGGGCAAAAAAATTTAAAATTTGAGGAGGGGCAAAAATATAAAATCGGGGGTGGGGCAAAAATAAAAATCCCGGGGAAGCAAAAATATAAAAAACGGGGGGGCAAAATTATAAAATGGGATGGACATAAAATAAAAATATAAAGTCAAAGAGGGGGGGGCAAAATATTAAATCGGGGGAGGGGCAAAAGTAAAAATCGCGGGGGAGCAAACATATAAAATTGGGGGGACAAAATATAAAATATAAAATCGGGGGGGACGAAAAAAAAATCGGGGGAGGCAAAAAAATATAAGATTGGGGGGCAAAATATAAAGTCGGGGTTGGGGCAAAAATATAAAATGGGGGGACTAAATAAAAATATAAAATCGAATTGGGGGGAGCAAAACATAAAATCGAAGGTGGGGCAAAAATAGAAATCAGGGGGGAGCAAAAATATATAATCGGGGGGGGGGCACAGCAAGTATCGGTAAAAATTGTTTTTTGTGCAAATAAGAATAGCCCACAACCAGATGAAGCCACATTAATATTTGTTCATTAATAAGCGAAATATAAAATTGTACTTACTTTCCATAAGATTAACATTGGACAACGTACTTTGTTTAGCACTTTTAATATCTCGGTAACCAATTTACGTAGAGCGATGATCAAAATGCCAAATTGTTTGGTTTTTTTAAGCTAAATTTAATTGTCTAAACAAAAGTTTGGGTTTAAAAATAAATACATGTAAAAAGTTCAAAAAAACAATTTTTGGGGTACAAAGCCCCCCCAAAACCCCCTTTGAAATAGAGCGACCTGTCTGGTTCTCGAACTCATGAAAATAGATCCTGCCTTACACGTATGTACCAAATTTCATCAAGATCGGACCATTTTTACGAAAGTTATCGTGCCAACGGACACCGATATATATATATATAATAATTATATATATAGGTTATATATATATATATATATATGAATTTGAACTATTGGTGTTTTTGGCATCTGGGGGCCTCAAAACGAAAAGTTATCATGGTCTCGGGCTTAAGTCTTACCATGAAACCTACGGTAAAAGCTTCTTCCCTTTAGGGGAAATTTGCTAAAACAAAACTTATTGCTAGAAAACTATATATTTCCAGTTATGAAATAGATTAGACAAATCCCCAAGGCAAGCCTGTTTCGGATAACCGTCACTTTTAAAACATAGTAATTTACATAGAGACTTGGAGATTCAGTTGTGCCTTAATCACAAAATATTAATAAACTAATCCTATACTCTAATATGAGTAAGGTTTGCTTGCTTGCTTGTTTGCGACACTTATCTCAAAAACGGCTCCAACGATTTTCTTCAAATGTTCGAAATAACTAATTTCCGGGATAAAAATAAGTTCTAGACAGGCCTCGTCCCCAGCAAAAATCAAATAATGTAAAAAACTAAAATGAAAAGTTAAAAAAATTAACATTGGGCTTATGGAGTTTCAAATCAAAACAAAATAATTGTAACAGCTGTTCATAATCAACCAGGGAACTATCAAAGTAATACTCATGTTGTTTATTATTATTAACATGTGGTTTCCTGAGAGCAGAGATTAAAAGATTTGAGTGAAGATTACATATATAGAATAGTAAAATAATTAAAAGGGGCATTGAGCTATAAATAACAACTGGAGTGACCTTAAAAAGGTAGAAAAGAGGCAAATTAGTTATACAAATCTGATTATCAGTAGGGGGAAGTAATGAAATATTACTCCAAGTCATCTAAAAAAACTGACTGGTCTTCCCCCGAGCTAAGCTCGGACCCCCAGGTACTATGATTAATATGTGTTCTTTAATTACTGTGAACCGCGTGATACTGTTTAAGAATGCAGTAAAAATACGAGTTGCGGATAAATAGAAGGTTTTACTAATTACTAAATAAAAAACGTAACTCCTAATTCCTAGCATAAGCTTCCTTGCTCTTACTGCGGATAATACATTATTTATTAATTTACTGGACGAATACAAGCATTAATAATACTGTGGCACTCATTGCTGAGTGGTTCGAGTACTGGTTTACCACCCAAATGTCCCGGGTTCAAGTCCTGGTATGTTTGAAACTCAGACTGTCACTGTGCTTCGGAAGGTATTTTAAGCCCTTGATCCCGGCTACGTAGGTAGGTAGGCCTTCAATAGCCATGCAATAGGCACGAGTGTGTCCTGAATACTGTGACAACAGACCAGCCAGACTCTGCCTGAAGGTTACATGAACATTTAGTTTACTGGGAATAGTTTTTAAAAAGTTCTTTGACATTTGTTTGTATATAAAAATTATCTCTAATTTATGAAACTTTCCTCCACCACTCAACCTAACTGAACAGAAATAAAATTCGTCATGTGCCTCCCAAGTGTTTTTGGCATTTAATAGTAACAATCAGCTATTTTTAACGAATTTCCCCTATAGGGAAGAAGCTATTACCGTAGGTCTCATGGTAAGACTTAAGCCCGAGACCATGATAACTTTTCATTTTGAGGTCCCCAGATGACAAAAACACCATTCGTTCAAATTTATATATATATATATATGTGTGTGTGTGTGTGTGTGTGTGTGTGTGTGTGTGTGTGTGTGTGTGTGTGTGTGTTTGTGTGTGTGTGTGTGTGTGTGTGTGTGTGTGTGTGTGTGTGTGTGTGTGTGTCCGTAAGCACGATAACTCTCGTAAAAAGGTCCGATCTTAATGCAATTTGGTACAAATGTGTAAAGTACCATTTATTTGAACGAGTTCGAAAACCAGATGAATCGCACCGTCCGAAGGGGGGTTTTGTACCCCAAAAATGAGTTTTCAAATGTAATTTTAATTTAAATCAAATTGCAATTTACACCATTGAATTCAGCTTAAAAAACAAACAATTTGATATTTTGATCATTGCTCTACGTCAATTGGTTACCGAGATATTGAAAGTGCTAAACACAGTACGTTGTCTAATGTTATTCTTATGGAGAAAAATAAAAATTGTATATCTCGCTTATTTATGAACATAAACTGGTGAAATTTGGTATATGGCTTGATCTGGTTATTATTTATTGTTGTTTGCACAAAAAACAATTTTTCACCTATGGTTCCTGTAGCAGCAAACCTAGGTACTTGGTCCCCATGTTATTCTTATGGAAAATACTTGAAATGTTATATATCGCTTATTTATGAATGTATATGGATGAAACTTGGTATGTGACTTCACTAAGATGAGTTCTATTGATATTTGCATAAAAACCCATTATTTTGTGTGCCTTGTAGCAGCAAACCTGCGTACTCATCCCCAATGTTATTCTTATAGAGAATAATTAATATTTCAAATACCGCTTGTTTGTGAATATATTTCTTATGAATAATAAGTGTTTTAATGTGTTATGTTATATATTCATTGGAAATTCGCTGAGTATGCAGGTTTGCTGCGACGGGGGTATTATTATACTTTTAAATACTTAGATACAACGTTAAAATGTAAACAAATCATACACAATTCATTACATGTATTACAAAAAGGTAGATACATATAAATACAACATTATTTAGTATATGTATACTTGTGAACAACTTTAAACAAATTTCAATTATAAGTTAAATAAATTTTTCTACTGGCCATCTTCGTTTCAAATATTCGTATAATTCAACTCTAATAGTTTTAGGCTAGTAAAATAAAATGTATGAGGGTTACGATGGGCACAGCTAAATAGTAACGCTAGCCGGAGTGAATTTGTCGTGACGCTATAAGTATTAGGGAACGATTGGTAAGGACAATTAAAATAACAGTTTATTAAAAAACCTTTAGAATTATTCTATTTAAAACTTTACTCGCCCGTAATAATACCAATTCGGATACAATAAGTTATTACAATATATTACTCTATTGGATGTCGAAATGTAGGGATTGGAATGAGCCACAGTGTGTTGGCATTAAATCTCTATTGTACCAAATCTGTTCCCGATAAAATCGTGTCTTATGATGGTATCCAGTTTGCATCCCTTAAAGAGAAATAAGATTGTGAACTGCGCTTAGTAAAGAGGAGTTACTATGAAACCACACAGTATTGTAATAAAGTACTTTGAAGGTTAAGAATAATATGTAATATTGTCCAAAAGTACAATACTACACCTCGTAGACTGCGGATAACTGATGTTGTAGACACCGACTTGAGAATATTAATTCGTTTGATGAATTTATTACTCCTGATTGATTTGGGTTGCTGTTGATAGTAATAAATATGCATTTAAAATCAAAGGATCCTTTTTTATGGTGATTTTTTATTTCTTTTTCTCTTTCCGTCTGACATGTTTCGGCAATGATGCACTCTCATTTTGTGAGGTTATATTGAGTTTAAAATGGTTTAAATGTAGAAATTTTATGTTAGTCAGAAAATAAAATAAATTTAAGATCTACATAAAAAGGTTGCTTCGTTTTAAAATGTTAATAGTACCATTAATATAATTTAATCTAAGATATGCCGTTCTACGGTGACACTTCTTCTTAATTAAATATTGTTATTTCATTTAAACAATTTTATTTTCACTGTTTGATATGATCAATACTTGATTCCAAGAAAATAACCCAATGTTTCATTTCAGATTAAGACATTTCGAAGGATTGTGTCCATTTAATTTTCCACCATCTTTTATCCGCAATTATTTTCCGTAAGCATCGTCACATTAAGACTGTCACAGTTGTCTATGGTTTCATAAACATTTTTTTGAGAAAGATAATCACAAATTATCTTTAAATTGCACCAATCATGAAAGTGAGAGAACCATAAACTTCCACCCTACCTAAATCTGTTGTTAAGTTTGGAAAATATTCATTAGGTAAGGACTGATTTTTGTTGTATAATATTTTACTTCAAGTAATTTCCTTTTGTTTTTATTTTAAATCTTTGCAAAAACTCAATACTTGTACCGATTGGCATTATAGCTCTGAACAACTAATAAAACTGCAGTCAGGGTCTATGCGAATATCTACAAAAAAATTTAGCTTATTAGTTATGTTTTTAAGGATAAATTGCAAAATATTTCGTCGTACAACTCGACATGAAATAATTGTCAGGACATGATTCAAAACATTTTCACCACCGTTCTTTAAAACAGAGATCAAAGTATACAAATTCTGATTGGGGATGTATTTAGTTGGTATTCATAGGTAGAAGACTTCCAAATTTAACTTCCTTTTGTCAACTAAGCCCCAGACATAGAGTCGGTGATATTGAAGTATTTAAAATCGTGATAGCTCAAACTTTCTCACCGTAATGTAATTCAAAGAAACCTTTGGTAAGTAAAAGAAATCATGAACATAATTGAGCGTTTTCATTATCTTATGAAGTGTTGTTCAACAACAATAACAAAGGACCGCCACATTAAACAGTGACAATAATTGGAGTTTCTTCACAAACAAATGTATGTATGTAAGAAATATTACCAATTCAAATCAATAACTATCGACAGACAATTGAGACTATATTCAGACTATATTCATGGTCAATTGAGTGGATTTTAGTTAAATCATATAACGTAAAAACGATTTTATTAACCCAAGCTACAAGATAAATATATGTTAATAGTAAAAGTCCAGGTTTTTACTATCAACAATTTATGGAAAACCAATTTCTTTTTAATTTAGTTATAAAACAAGTAAAAAAATTGAAGACTATGTTCAATTTAAGACTTAGAAAATTTTTAATTATTCTTATTTTATAATTTGCGGAACAAACCAATAAATATTCTTAAATAGTAAAATAGTATTTAATCCAATTAATTTTCTTGCAGCTACAAGTATGTATTTTATAACTGCAAAGGAACTGTTACCCAATATAAATTCTATTTGCTAATAAACTCTTAAAAATATATTTTACCGTTAGAAAACCAGAGTCGCATGCAAGAATGCCCCTTTATACCGACTTTATACAGACTTTTCGCCTCGCAAAATTGTCAATTCGTCACAAGCACTCACTTTTTCCTAAAAAGTTTTAAATTTACGGAACACAATGGGTGATTAATAATCTCAGCAGGAAAGCGCCAAAGTTGAGGTAATTGTTTGGCGTGTTTTTGACGGCGGGATCAACAGCTGTGATGGGAATTCCTGCAATGAATATTGGGAGTTATGGTCAGTAGTGGTGAGCGTATCGTGTATCCGCGGAGTATTCTGTTAGTTCAACATGTGCATAATTACCGTAATGTTTACTTAATAGCTTTTAAGATGCAATAAAGCGTTTCAAGATATCTTTAAATGTGCTTATTTTTTGATGGTAAGGCCAAAACTACAAACAAAATAAAGCTATAAAGTGTATTAAAGTTTTTTTTTACCAAATTACCTTTCTAACTGAAAATTATAAAACAGAAAGTTATAAAATATGTTTAAAACTTAATTTATAGTTCGCAAAACCTTCCGAGCAAACGACAGGAGATGTGGTTCATCCTCCAATTTATATTCTGTCTCTGAAACCAGGAGACAATAATTTTTACAAGACTGGACCCAGTTATAATCATAAGATGTAGGAAAATGCAAGGAATATTAAAATGAGAAAAAACAGCATCGTGCTTATCTATGTCTCTGTAACATCCAAATGAACCTACTCCAGGTAATAAGACTGTGTTAGGCAGCATATATTAATAATGTTAAATAGGTAATGGAATTTGTGGAGTTGTTAGATTTTCACTTAAAAATCGCCAAACACTCTAAAACTTAGTCGCATTCGATAAAACTGTGCTTATATTTCAGATAAAGCCAGGTTTGTTAGACACATTTTCCTTTGGGTTTTGGCAATTGCGTTATTGAACATTTTCTTACATTGTTCGTTTTTAATTTCCAGTATTGGTGATATACAAAGCGTTATTTCGCTTTGAGTAAGAAACAAATGTTAAAGCTTTTGAAAGGCTGGTGTGCAGATGTGCCCTTCGATCGTTTTTGTTGAAGCTTATCGAACTGTTGAGCTTATGTTTATAGAAATTATTTTCTGCACATTTACTATGTATAGGGGGATAAATTAAAAATATTGTATTACAATTTGTCATTCTTTTTCATTCAACTCAAACGTAAATATCTTGTGTCGAGCCATATCCAGAATTGTTAAGTGGAGAAAACTAAAGTAACTTGCAATGGTGCTTGAGTAAATCCTCCAAATTTTAAATGAATTATGACCAAAACTGTTTTTTATCACTGAGGAAAGAAGCAGCTTACAACGAAATTCAAAATATATGTGATTGATGTATAGCAAATGAAGGTATCGTAGCATGTTGCTATCCATTATGACTAGCTTCACATTAAAATTTATCCTTCCATGTTGAATACATCTTATTTGGCTAAGAAAAGCTATCAAATTTACATTTAATTTAGGAAACCTTAGCCTTTTTCAATTTGGCATTTTTGTTTCACTACAACTAAAATATATTTGGTTTAAAATGTTTTGCTGCCACGTGGATATTATAAGAAAAGGTTAGTCCGATATTGGATTTTACATTTATTTAACTCTTGTGTTATTTTGGTTCTCAAATAACCTTGACACATAGAGTACACCATGGTAGTGTCAACTCACCGGTAATTGACGAGATATAATGTGGCATACATATCAGGCCCGAGGCAGAGTGATCACGAGGCGATCAGAGTTGATGACGAGATGATCTGGAGAGACGCCTTCATAGTGCCATGTCTCGGGTTCGACAACTTGCTTAAACCTCTTAAGATACTTTCTTTGACCTTAATTTTACAATGAGGTATTCAACTTCTTTAGTTCATACTTTACCGCTTCAATTATCATTTGTTGAAGTAAGGGTACGCATAAAAAAACTGATTATCGTCAAAGGATAGTAAATTGTAGATGCATTGTAGATTTTAGATAAGATAGAACACATTTTTACTTTCTCCCCCTATACATAGTATATGGAGAAAGTATTGTTTTCGTCAAAATTTTCGAATTTGAGTTGTTAGTGGAAATATTCGTTTTGGTGCTCCCTGAACCCATAAAAGTGGTTTTTACGTGATGTCTGTCTGTGTGTGTGTGTGTGTGTCCGTGTGTGTGTGTGTGTGTGTGTGTGTCTGTGTGGATGTGTACAGAGCTAGAGCCCTAACCAATGGGCCGATTTTTATGAAATTTGGTATGTAGGTACTAATCCACGATATCTCCAGGCGTTTTTTTCATTTTTTTGAATTTTTGATTTTAAGGGTAATTATCCCCCCAAAAACCACCAAAAATCATGAAAAATCAAAATTTCTCAAAAACGGCTCTAACGATTTTGATTACACTTTGGTCGTTTGTAGAACTTTAGTTTTCCAAGAAAATGACACCACCCGCATGTCTGTAAAAATGCGGGTTCAGAAATTACAGGACTTAAAACATTAAAAATTCTGTCAGGAAAGTATGTGTCAGTTTCCTGATACCGTTTATTATTTATTAAGTCACGTTTTCATCCCGTATAATGTAAGGTATATTTTATCCTTGTATAGTTTTATTTATTACTGATATAAAATGTTACGTAGGGGGTAATATATTAACCATTAATACAATGATAAGTGCTCCAGGATGGATTTCACACTGTAGTGACCAGTTGAAAGGTCGATATTAGGTAAAGTAAATAAACGGTATCAGGAAACTGACACATACTTTCTCCCTTTTAGTCCAACTTTAATGAATAAATTACTTTTTATTTACCAAATATAGAATACAAAGCACCGTCGAATGTACAGAAAATCTTGTAAACAAGTTGTTTTAAAAAACATCCACCCAAATCCCTGCTTTGGAGGCACTACAGAATCCATTGCTACACTCGTGGTTTTAAGAGGGGAAATGCCCCCTATTCCCCCCCCCAGGGATATTAAGGGGCAACATATTTCAAATTTCCACTGTTGGCCAATGCTAACTTGACAAGCATATCAAGTTTGAATGAAATTTATCAGTATATAAGAGAGAAATAGTAATTTTTGTATTCCCCATAAGAATAACATTGGACAACGTACTGCGTTTACTGCAAAATTAAAATTCCAATTTTCTCCGCAACCAGCAATCGTAGAATAGTAATTCAAAATACTAAATTATTTAGTTTTTTGAGCTCTTTTTAATGGTGAATAGTAATATTTTGTTATATTTATGTATTTTTAAGAAAAATCAAAAAAACTGAATTTTTAATGTTTTAAGTCCTGTAATTTCTGAACCCGCATTTTTACAGACATGCGGGTGGTGTCATTTTCTTGGAAAACTAAAGTTCTACAAACGACCAAAGTTTAATCAAAATCGTTAGAGCCGTTTTTGAGAAATTTTGAATTTTCATGATTTTTGGTGGTTTTTGGGGGGATAATTACCCTTAAAATCAAAAATTCAAAAAAATGAAAAAAATGCCTGGAGATATCGTGGATTAGTACCTACATACCAAATTTCATAAAAATCGGCCCATTGGTTAGGGCTCTAGCTCTGTACACATCCACACAGACACACACACACACACACGGACACACACACACACACACACAGACAGACATCACGTAAAAACCACTTTTATGGGTTCAGGGAGCACCAAAACGAATATTTCCACTAACAACTCAAATTCGAAAATTTTGACGAAAACAATACTTTCTCCATATACTATGTATAGGGGGAGAAAGTAATATCAGGAAACTGACACATACTTTCTCCCTTTTAGTCCAACTTTAATGAATAAATTACTTTTTATTTACCAAATATAGAATACAAAGCACCGTCGAATGTACAGAAAATCTTGTAAACAAGTTGTTTTAAAAAACATCCACCCAAATCCCTGCTTTGGAGGCACTACAGAATCCATTGCTACACTCGTGGTTTTAAGAGGGGAAATGCCCCCTATTCCCCCCCCAGGGATATTAAGGGGCAACATATTTCAAATTTCCACTGTTGGCCAATGCTAACTTGACAAGCATATCAAGTTTGAATGAAATTTATCAGTATATAAGAGAGAAATAGTAATTTTTGTATTCCCCATAAGAATAACATTGGACAACGTACTGCGTTTACTGCAAAATTAAAATTCCAATTTTCTCCGCAACCAGCAATCGTAGAATAGTAATTCAAAATACTAAATTATTTAGTTTTTTGAGCTCTTTTTAATGGTGAATAGTAATATTTTGTTATATTTATGTATTTTTAAGAAAAATCAAAAAAACTGAATTTTTAATGTTTTAAGTCCTGTAATTTCTGAACCCGCATTTTTACAGACATGCGGGTGGTGTCATTTTCTTGGAAAACTAAAGTTCTACAAACGACCAAAGTTTAATCAAAATCGTTAGAGCCGTTTTTGAGAAATTTTGAATTTTCATGATTTTTGGTGGTTTTTGGGGGGATAATTACCCTTAAAATCAAAAATTCAAAAAAATGAAAAAAATGCCTGGAGATATCGTGGATTAGTACCTACATACCAAATTTCATAAAAATCGGCCCATTGGTTAGGGCTCTAGATCTGTACACATCCACACAGACACACACACACACACACGGACACACACACACACACACACAGACAGACATCACGTAAAAACCACTTTTATGGGTTCAGGGAGCACCAAAACGAATATTTCCACTAACAACTCAAATTCGAAAATTTTGACGAAAACAATACTTTCTCCATATACTATGTATAGGGGGAGAAAGTAATATCAGGAAACTGACACATACTTTCTCCCTTTTAGTCCAACTTTAATGAATAAATTACTTTTTATTTACCAAATATAGAATACAAAGCACCGTCGAATGTACAGAAAATCTTGTAAACAAGTTGTTTTAAAAAACATCCACCCAAATCCCTGCTTTGGAGGCACTACAGAATCCATTGCTACACTCGTGGTTTTAAGAGGGGAAATGCCCCCTATTCCCCCCCCAGGGATATTAAGGGGCAACATATTTCAAATTTCCACTGTTGGCCAATGCTAACTTGACAAGCATATCAAGTTTGAATGAAATTTATCAGTATATAAGAGAGAAATAGTAATTTTTGTATTCCCCATAAGAATAACATTGGACAACGTACTGCGTTTACTGCAAAATTAAAATTCCAATTTTCTCCGCAACCAGCAATCGTAGAATAGTAATTCAAAATACTAAATTATTTAGTTTTTGAGCTCTTTTTAATGGTGAATAGTAATATTTTGTTATATTTATGTATTTTTAAGAAAAATCAAAAAAACTGAATTTTTAATGTTTTAAGTCCTGTAATTTCTGAACCCGCATTTTTACAGACATGCGGGTGGTGTCATTTTCTTGGAAAACTAAAGTTCTACAAACGACCAAAGTTTAATCAAAATCGTTAGAGCCGTTTTTGAGAAATTTTGAATTTTCATGATTTTTGGTGGTTTTTGGGGGGATAATTACCCTTAAAATCAAAAATTCAAAAAAATGAAAAAAATGCCTGGAGATATCGTGGATTAGTACTTACATACCAAATTACATAAAAATCGGCCCATTGGTTAGGGCTCTAGCTCTGTACACATCCAAACAGACACACACACACACACACACAGACACACACACACACACACACACAGACAGACATCACGTAAAAACCACTTTTATGGGTTCAGGGAGCACCAAAACGAATATTTCCACTAACAACTCAAATTCGAAAATTTTGACGAAAACAACACTTTCTCCATATACTATGTATAGGGGGAGAAAGTAATATCAGGAAACTGACACATACTTTCTCCCTTTTAGTCCAACTTTAATGAATAAATTACTTTTTATTTACCAAATATAGAATACAAAGCACCGTCGAATGTACAGAAAATCTTTTAAACAAGTTGTTTTAAAAAACATCCACCCAAATCCCTGCTTTGGAGGCACTACAGAATCCATTGCTACACTCGTGGTTTTAAGAGGGGAAATGCCCCCTATTCCCCCCCCAGGGATATTAAGGGGCAACATATTTCAAATTTCCACTGTTGGCCAATGCTAACTTGACAAGCATATCAAGTTTGAATGAAATTTATCAGTATATAAGAGAGAAATAGTAATTTTTGTATTCCACATAAGAATAACATTGGACAACGTACTGCGTTTACTGCAAAATTAAAATTCCAATTTTCTCCGCAACCAGCAATCGTAGAATAGTAATTCAAAATACTAAATTATTTAGTTTTTTGAGCTCTTTTTAATGGTGAATAGTAATATTTTGTTATATTTATGTATTTTTAAGAAAAATCAAAAAAACTGAATTTTTAATGTTTTAAGTCCTGTAATTTCTGAACCCGCATTTTTACAGACATGCGGGTGGTGTCATTTTCTTGGAAAACTAAATTTGGTTTAAAATGTTTTGCTGCCACGTGGATATTATAAGAAAAGGTTAGTCCGATATTGGATTTTACATTTATTTAACTCTTGTGTTATTTTGGTTCTCAAATAACCTTGACACATAGAGTACACCATGGTAGTGTCAACTCACCGGTAATTGACGAGATATAATGTGGCATACATATCAGGCCCGAGGCAGAGTGATCACGAGGCGATCAGAGTTGATGACGAGATGATCTGGAGAGACGCCTTCATAGTGCCATGTCTCGGGTTCGACAACTTGCTTAAACCCCTTAAGATACTTTCTTTGACCTTAATTTTACAATGAGGTATTCAACTTCTTTAGTTCATACTTTACCGCTTCAATTATCATTTGTTGAAGTAAGGGTACGCATAAAAAAACTGATTATCGTCAAAGGATAGTAAATTGTAGATGCATTGTAGATTTTAGATAAGATAGAACACATTTTTACTTTCTCCCCCTATACATAGTATATGGAGAAAGTATTGTTTTCGTCAAAATTTTCGAATTTGAGTTGTTAGTGGAAATATTCGTTTTGGTGCTCCCTGAACCCATAAAAGTGGTTTTTACGTGATGTCTGTCTGTGTGTGTGTGTGTGTGTGTCCGTGTGTGTGTGTGTGTGTGTGTGTGTGTGTCTGTGTGGATGTGTACAGAGCTAGAGCCCTAACCAATGGGCCGATTTTTATGAAATTTGGTATGTAGGTACTAATCCACGATATCTCCAGGCGTTTTTTTCATTTTTTTGAATTTTTGATTTTAAGGGTAATTATCCCCCCAAAAACCACCAAAAATCATGAAAATTCAAAATTTCTCAAAAACGGCTCTAACGATTTTGATTAAACTTTGGTCGTTTGTAGAACTTTAGTTTTCCAAGAAAATGACACCACCCGCATGTCTGTAAAAATGCGGGTTCAGAAATTACAGGACTTAAAACATTAAAAATTCTGTCAGGAAAGTATGTGTCAGTTTCCTGATAACGTTTATTATTTATTAAGTCACGTTTTCATCCCGTATAATGTAAGGTATATTTTATCCTTGTATAGTTTTATTTATTACTGATATAAAATGTTACGTAGGGGGTAATATATTAACCATTAATACAATGATAAGTGCTCCAGGATGGATTTCACACTGTAGTGACCAGTTGAAAGGTCGATATTAGGTAAAGTAAATAAACGGTATCAGGAAACTGACACATACTTTCTCCCTTTTAGTCCAACTTTAATGAATAAATTACTTTTTATTTACCAAATATAGAATACAAAGCACCGTCGAATGTACAGAAAATCTTGTAAACAAGTTGTTTTAAAAAACATCCACCCAAATCCCTGCTTTGGAGGCACTACAGAATCCATTGCTACACTCGTGGTTTTAAGAGGGGAAATGCCCCCTATTCCCCCCCCAGGGATATTAAGGGGCAACATATTTCAAATTTCCACTGTTGGCCAATGCTAACTTGACAAGCATATCAAGTTTGAATGAAATTTATCAGTATATAAGAGAGAAATAGTAATTTTTGTATTCCCCATAAGAATAACATTGGACAACGTACTGCGTTTACTGCAAAATTAAAATTCCAATTTTCTCCGCAACCAGCAATCGTAGAATAGTAATTCAAAATACTAAATTATTTAGTTTTTTGAGCTCTTTTTAATGGTGAATAGTAATATTTTGTTATATTTATGTATTTTTAAGAAAAATCAAAAAAACTTAATTTTTAATGTTTTAAGTCCTGTAATTTCTGAACCCGCATTTTTACAGACATGCGGGTGGTGTCATTTTCTTGGAAAACTAAAGTTCTACAAACGACCAAAGTTTAATCAAAATCGTTAGAGCCGTTTTTGAGAAATTTTGAATTTTCATGATTTTTGGTGGTTTTTGGGGGGATAAATACCCTTAAAATCAAAAATTCAAAAAAATGAAAAAAATGCCTGGAGATATCGTGGATTAGTACCTACATACCAAATTTCATTAAAATCAGCCCATTGGTTAGGGCTCTAGCTCTGTACACATCCACACAGACACACACACACACACACGGACACACACACACACACACACAGACAGACATCACGTAAAAACCACTTTTATGGGTTCAGGGAGCACCAAAACGAATATTTCCACTAACAACTCAAATTCGAAAATTTTGACGAAAACAATACTTTCTCCATTTACTATGTATAGGGGGAGAAAGTAATATCAGGAAACTGACACATACTTTCTCCCTTTTAGTCCAACTTTAATGAATAAATTACTTTTTATTTACCAAATATAGAATACAAAGCACCGTCGAATGTACAGAAAATCTTTTAAACAAGTTGTTTTAAAAAACATCCACCCAAATCCCTGCTTTGGAGGCACTACAGAATCCATTGCTACACTCGTGGTTTTAAGAGGGGAAATGCCCCCTATTCCCCCCCCAGGGATATTAAGGGGCAACATATTTCAAATTTCCACTGTTGGCCAATGCTAACTTGACAAGCATATCAAGTTTGAATGAAATTTATCAGTATATAAGAGAGAAATAGTAATTTTTGTATTCCCCATAAGAATAACATTGGACAACGTACTGCGTTTACTGCAAAATTAAAATTCCAATTTTCTCCGCAACCAGCAATCGTAGAATAGTAATTCAAAATACTAAATTATTTAGTTTTTTGAGCTCTTTTTAATGGTGAATAGTAATATTTTGTTATATTTATGTATTTTTAAGAAAAATCAAAAAAACTGAATTTTTAATGTTTTAAGTCCTGTAATTTCTGAACCCGCATTTTTACAGACATGCGGGTGGTGTCATTTTCTTGGAAAACTAAATTTGGTTTAAAATGTTTTGCTGCCACGTGGATATTATAAGAAAAGGTTAGTCCGATATTGGATTTTACATTTATTTAACTCTTGTGTTATTTTGGTTCTCAAATAACCTTGACACATAGAGTACACCATGGTAGTGTCAACTCACCGGTAATTGACGAGATATAATGTGGCATACATATCAGGCCCGAGGCAGAGTGATCACGAGGCGATCAGAGTTGATGACGAGATGATCTGGAGAGACGCCTTCATAGTGCCATGTCTCGGGTTCGACAACTTGCTTAAACCTCTTAAGATACTTTCTTTGACCTTAATTTTACAATGAGGTATTCAACTTCTTTGGTTCATACTTTACCGCTTCAATTATCATTTGTTGAAGTAAGGGTACGCATAAAAAAACTGATTATCGTCAAAGGATAGTAAATTGTAGATGCATTGTAGATTTTAGATAAGATAGAACACATTTTTACTTTCTCCCCCTATACATAGTATATGGAGAAAGTATTGTTTTCGTCAAAATTTTCGAATTTGAGTTGTTAGTGGAAATATTCGTTTTGGTGCTCCCTGAACCCATAAAAGTGGTTTTTACGTGATGTCTGTCTGTGTGTGTGTGTGTGTGTGTCCGTGTGTGTGTGTGTGTGTGTCTGTGTGGATGTGTACAGAGCTAGAGCCCTAACCAATGGGCCGATTTTTATGAAATTTGGTATGTAGGTACTAATCCACGATATCTCCAGGTGTTTTTTTCATTTTTTTGAATTTTTGATTTTAAGGGTAATTATCCCCCCAAAAACCACCAAAAATCATGAAAATTCAAAATTTCTCAAAAACGGCTCTAACGATTTTGATTAAACTTTGGTCGTTTGTAGAACTTTAGTTTTCCAAGAAAATGACACCACCCGCATGTCTGTAAAAATGCGGGTTCAGAAATTACAGGACTTAAAACATTAAAAATTCTGTCAGGAAAGTATGTGTCAGTTTCCTGATAACGTTTATTATTTATTAAGTCACGTTTTCATCCCGTATAATGTAAGGTATATTTTATCCTTGTATAGTTTTATTTATTACTGATATAAAATGTTACGTAGGGGGTAATATATTAACCATTAATACAATGATAAGTGCTCCAGGATGGATTTCACACTGTAGTGACCAGTTGAAAGGTCGATATTAGGTAAAGTAAATAAACGGTATCAGGAAACTGACACATACTTTCTCCCTTTTAGTCCAACTTTAATGAATAAATTACTTTTTATTTACCAAATATAGAATACAAAGCACCGTCGAATGTACAGAAAATCTTGTAAACAAGTTGTTTTAAAAAACATCCACCCAAATCCCTGCTTTGGAGGCACTACAGAATCCATTGCTACACTCGTGGTTTTAAGAGGGGAAATGCCCCCTATTCCCCCCCCAGGGATATTAAGGGGCAACATATTTCAAATTTCCACTGTTGGCCAATGCTAACTTGACAAGCATATCAAGTTTGAATGAAATTTATCAGTATATAAGAGAGAAATAGTAATTTTTGTATTCCCCATAAGAATAACATTGGACAACGTACTGCGTTTACTGCAAAATTAAAATTCCAATTTTCTCCGCAACCAGCAATCGTAGAATAGTAATTCAAAATACTAAATTATTTAGTTTTTTGAGCTCTTTTTAATGGTGAATAGTAATATTTTGTTATATTTATGTATTTTTAAGAAAAATCAAAAAAACTTAATTTTTAATGTTTTAAGTCCTGTAATTTCTGAACCCGCATTTTTACAGACATGCGGGTGGTGTCATTTTCTTGGAAAACTAAAGTTCTACAAACGACCAAAGTTTAATCAAAATCGTTAGAGCCGTTTTTGAGAAATTTTGAATTTTCATGATTTTTGGTGGTTTTTGGGGGGATAAATACCCTTAAAATCAAAAATTCAAAAAAATGAAAAAAATGCCTGGAGATATCGTGGATTAGTACCTACATACCAAATTTCATTAAAATCAGCCCATTGGTTAGGGCTCTAGCTCTGTACACATCCACACAGACACACACACACACACACGGACACACACACACACACACACAGACAGACATCACGTAAAAACCACTTTTATGGGTTCAGGGAGCACCAAAACGAATATTTCCACTAACAACTCAAATTCGAAAATTTTGACGAAAACAATACTTTCTCCATTTACTATGTATAGGGGGAGAAAGTAATATCAGGAAACTGACACATACTTTCTCCCTTTTAGTCCAACTTTAATGAATAAATTACTTTTTATTTACCAAATATAGAATACAAAGCACCGTCGAATGTACAGAAAATCTTTTAAACAAGTTGTTTTAAAAAACATCCACCCAAATCCCTGCTTTGGAGGCACTACAGAATCCATTGCTACACTCGTGGTTTTAAGAGGGGAAATGCCCCCTATTCCCCCCCCAGGGATATTAAGGGGCAACATATTTCAAATTTCCACTGTTGGCCAATGCTAACTTGACAAGCATATCAAGTTTGAATGAAATTTATCAGTATATAAGAGAGAAATAGTAATTTTTGTATTCCCCATAAGAATAACATTGGACAACGTACTGCGTTTACTGCAAAATTAAAATTCCAATTTTCTCCGCAACCAGCAATCGTAGAATAGTAATTCAAAATACTAAATTATTTAGTTTTTTGAGCTCTTTTTAATGGTGAATAGTAATATTTTGTTATATTTATGTATTTTTAAGAAAAATCAAAAAAACTGAATTTTTAATGTTTTAAGTCCTGTAATTTCTGAACCCGCATTTTTACAGACATGCGGGTGGTGTCATTTTCTTGGAAAACTAAATTTGGTTTAAAATGTTTTGCTGCCACGTGGATATTATAAGAAAAGGTTAGTCCGATATTGGATTTTACATTTATTTAACTCTTGTGTTATTTTGGTTCTCAAATAACCTTGACACATAGAGTACACCATGGTAGTGTCAACTCACCGGTAATTGACGAGATATAATGTGGCATACATATCAGGCCCGAGGCAGAGTGATCACGAGGCGATCAGAGTTGATGACGAGATGATCTGGAGAGACGCCTTCATAGTGCCATGTCTCGGGTTCGACAACTTGCTTAAACCTCTTAAGATACTTTCTTTGACCTTAATTTTACAATGAGGTATTCAACTTCTTTAGTTCATACTTTACCGCTTCAATTATCATTTGTTGAAGTAAGGGTACGCATAAAAAAACTGATTATCGTCAAAGGATAGTAAATTGTAGATGCATTGTAGATTTTAGATAAGATAGAACACATTTTTACTTTCTCCCCCTATACATAGTATATGGAGAAAGTATTGTTTTCGTCAAAATTTTCGAATTTGAGTTGTTAGTGGAAATATTCGTTTTGGTGCTCCCTGAACCCATAAAAGTGGTTTTTACGTGATGTCTGTCTGTGTGTGTGTGTGTGTGTGTCCGTGTGTGTGTGTGTGTGTGTCTGTGTGGATGTGTACAGAGCTAGAGCCCTAACCAATGGGCCGATTTTTATGAAATTTGGTATGTAGGTACTAATCCACGATATCTCCAGGTGTTTTTTTCATTTTTTTGAATTTTTGATTTTAAGGGTAATTATCCCCCCAAAAACCACCAAAAATCATGAAAATTCAAAATTTCTCAAAAACGGCTCTAACGATTTTGATTAAACTTTGGTCGTTTGTAGAACTTTAGTTTTCCAAGAAAATGACACCACCCGCATGTCTGTAAAAATGCGGGTTCAGAAATTACAGGACTTAAAACATTAAAAATTCAGTTTTTTTGATTTTTCTTAAAAATACATAAATATAACAAAATATTACTATTCACCATTAAAAAGAGCTCAAAAAACTAAATAATTTAGTATTTTGAATTACTATTCTACGATTGCTGGTTGCGGAGAAAATTGGAATTTTAATTTTGCAGTAAACGCAGTACGTTGTCCAATGTTATTCTTATGGGGAATACAAAAATTACTATTTCTCTCTTATATACTGATAAATTTCATTCAAACTTGATATGCTTGTCAAGTTAGCATTGGCCAACAGTGGAAATTTGAAATATGTTTCCTCTTAATATCCCTGGGGGGGGGAATAGGGGGCATTTCCCCTCTTAAAACCACGAGTGTAGCAATGGATTCTGTAGTGCCTCCAAAGCAGGGATTTGGGTGGATGTTTTTTAAAACAACTTGTTTACAAGATTTTCTGTACATTTGACGGTGCTTTGTATTCTATATTTGGTAAATAAAAAGTAATTTATTCATTAAAGTTGGACTAAAAGGGAGAAAGTATGTGTCAGTTTCCTGATACCGTTTATTATTTATTAAGTCACGTTTTCATCCCGTATAATGTAAGGTATATTTGATCCTTGTATAGTTTTATTTATTACTGATATAAAATGTTACGTAGGGGGTAATATATTAACCATTAATACAATGATAAGTGCTCCAGGATGGATTTCACACTGTCGTGACCAGTTGAAAGGTCGATATTAGGTAAAGTAAATAAACGGTATCAGGAAACTGACACATACTTTCTCCCTTTTAGTCCAACTTTAATGAATAAATTACTTTTTATTTACCAAATATAGAATACAAAGCACCGTCGAATGTACAGAAAATCTTGTAAACAAGTTGTTTTAAAAAACATCCACCCAAATCCCTGCTTTGGAGGCACTACAGAATCCATTGCTACACTCGTGGTTTTAAGAGGGGAAATGCCCCCTATTCCCCCCCCCAGGGATATTAAGGGGCAACATATTTCAAATTTCCACTGTTGGCCAATGCTAACTTGACAAGCATATCAAGTTTGAATGAAATTTATCAGTATATAAGAGAGAAATAGTAATTTTTGTATTCCCCATAAGAATAACATTGGACAACGTACTGCGTTTACTGCAAAATTAAAATTCCAATTTTCTCCGCAACCAGCAATCGTAGAATAGTAATTCAAAATACTAAATTATTTAGTTTTTTGAGCTCTTTTTAATGGTGAATAGTAATATTTTGTTATATTTATGTATTTTTAATAAAAATCAAAAAAACTGAATTTTTAATGTTTTAAGTCCTGTAATTTCTGAACCCGCATTTTTACAGACATGCGGGTGGTGTCATTTTCTTGGAAAACTAAAGTTCTACAAACGACCAAAGTTTAATCAAAATCGTTAGAGCCGTTTTTGAGAAATTTTGAATTTTCATGATTTTTGGTGGTTTTTGGGGGGATAATTACCCTTAAAATCAAAAATTCAAAAAAATGAAAAAAACACCTGGAGATATCGTGGATTAGTACCTACATACCAAATTTCATAAAAATCGGCCCATTGGTTAGGGCTCTAGCTCTGTACACATCCACACAGACACACACACACACACACACACGGACACACACACACACACACACAGACAGACATCACGTAAAAACCACTTTTATGGGTTCAGGGAGCACCAAAACGAATATTTCCACTAACAACTCAAATTCGAAAATTTTGACGAAAACAATACTTTCTCCATATACTATGTATAGGGGGAGAAAGTAATATCAGGAAACTGACACATACTTTCTCCCTTTTAGTCCAACTTTAATGAATAAATTACTTTTTATTTACCAAATATAGAATACAAAGCACCGTCGAATGTACAGAAAATCTTGTAAACAAGTTGTTTTAAAAAACATCCACCCAAATCCCTGCTTTGGAGGCACTACAGAATCCATTGCTACACTCGTGGTTTTAAGAGGGGAAATGCCCCCTATTCCCCCCCCAGGGATATTAAGGGGCAACATATTTCAAATTTCCACTGTTGGCCAATGCTAACTTGACAAGCATATCAAGTTTGAATGAAATTTATCAGTATATAAGAGAGAAATAGTAATTTTTGTATTCCCCATAAGAATAACATTGGACAACGTACTGCGTTTACTGCAAAATTAAAACTCCAATTTTCTCCGCAACCAGCAATCGTAGAATAGTAATTCAAAATACTAAATTATTTAGTTTTTTGAGCTCTTTTTAATGGTGAATAGTAATATTTTGTTATATTTATGTATTTTTAAGAAAAATCAAAAAAACTGAATTTTTAATGTTTTAAGTCCTGTAATTTCTGAACCCGCATTTTTACAGACATGCGGGTGGTGTCATTTTCTTGGAAAACTAAATTTGGTTTAAAATGTTTTGCTGCCACGTGGATATTATAAGAAAAGGTTAGTCCGATATTGGATTTTACATTTATTTAACTCTTGTGTTATTTTGGTTCTCAAATAACCTTGACACATAGAGTACACCATGGTAGTGTCAACTCACCGGTAATTGACGAGATATAATGTGGCATACATATCAGGCCCGAGGCAGAGTGATCACGAGGCGATCAGAGTTGATGACGAGATGATCTGGAGAGACGCCTTCATAGTGCCATGTCTCGGGTTCGACAACTTGCTTAAACCTCTTAAGATACTTTCTTTGACCTTAATTTTACAATGAGGTATTCAACTTCTTTAGTTCATACTTTACCGCTTCAATTATCATTTGTTGAAGTAAGGGTACGCATAAAAAAACTGATTATCGTCAAAGGATAGTAAATTGTAGATGCATTGTAGATTTTAGATAAGATAGAACACATTTTTACTTTCTCCCCCTATACATAGTATATGGAGAAAGTATTGTTTTCGTCAAAATTTTCGAATTTGAGTTGTTAGTGGAAATATTCGTTTTGGTGCTCCCTGAACCCATAAAAGTGGTTTTTACGTGATGTCTGTCTGTGTGTGTGTGTGTGTGTGTCCGTGTGTGTGTGTGTGTGTGTGTGTCTGTGTGGATGTGTACAGAGCTAGAGCCCTAACCAATGGGCCGGTTTTTATGAAATTTGGTATGTAGGTACTAATCCACGATATCTCCAGGTGTTTTTTTCATTTTTTTGAATTTTTGATTTTAAGGGTAATTATCCCCCCCAAAAACCACCAAAAATCATGAAAAATCAAAATTTCTCAAAAACGGCTCTAACGATTTTGATTAAACTTTGGTCGTTTGTAGAACTTTAGTTTTCCAAGAAAATGACACCACCTGCATGTCTGTAAAAATGCGGGTTCAGAAATTACAGGACATAAAACATTAAAAATTCAGTTTTTTTGATTTTTCTTAAAAATACATAAATATAACAAAATATTACTATTCACCATTAAAAAGAGCTCAAAAAACTAAATAATTTAGTATTTTGAATTACTATTCTACGATTGCTGGTTGCGGAGAAAATTGGAATTTTAATTTTGCAGAAAACGCAGTACGTTGTCCAATGTTATTCTTATGGGGAATACAAAAATTACTATTTCTCTCTTATATACTGATAAATTTCATTCAAACTTGATATGCTTGTCAAGTTAGCATTGGCCAACAGTGGAAATTTGAAATATGTTGCCCCTTAATATCCCTGGGGGGGGAATAGGGGGCATTTCCCCTCTTAAAACCACGAGTGTAGCAATGGATTCTGTAGTGCCTCCAAAGCAGGGATTTGGGTGGATGTTTTTTAAAACAACTTGTTTACAAGATTTTCTGTACATTCGACGGTGCTTTGTATTCTATATTTGGTAAATAAAAAGTAATTTATTCATTAAAGTTGGACTAAAAGGGAGAAAGTATGTGTCAGTTAGAGCCGTTTTTGAGAAATTTTGAATTTTCATGATTTTTGGTGGTTTTTGGGGGGATAATTACCCTTAAAATCAAAAATTCAAAAAAATGAAAAAAACGCCTGGAGATATCGTGGATTAGTACCTACATACCAAATTTCATAAAAATCGGCCCATTGGTTAGGGCTCTAGCTCTGTACACATCCACACAGACACACACACACACACACGGACACACACACACACACACACAGACAGACATCACGTAAAAACCACTTTTATGGGTTCAGGGAGCACCAAAACGAATATTTCCACTAACAACTCAAATTCGAAAATTTTGACGAAAACAATACTTTCTCCATATACTATGTATAGGGGGAGAAAGTAATATCAGGAAACTGACACATACTTTCTCCCTTTTAGTCCAACTTTAATGAATAAATTACTTTTTATTTACCAAATATAGAATACAAAGCACCGTCGAATGTACAGAAAATCTTGTAAACAAGTTGTTTTAAAAAACATCCACCCAAATCCCTGCTTTGGAGGCACTACAGAATCCATTGCTACACTCGTGGTTTTAAGAGGGGAAATGCCCCCTATTCCCCCCCCAGGGATATTAAGGGGCAACATATTTCAAATTTCCACTGTTGGCCAATGCTAACTTGACAAGCATATCAAGTTTGAATGAAATTTATCAGTATATAAGAGAGAAATAGTAATTTTTGTATTCCCCATAAGAATAACATTGGACAACGTACTGCGTTTACTGCAAAATTAAAATTCCAATTTTCTCCGCAACCAGCAATCGTAGAATAGTAATTCAAAATACTAAATTATTTAGTTTTTTGAGCTCTTTTTAATGGTGAATAGTAATGTTTTTTTATAGTTATGTATTTTTAAGAAAAATCAAAAAAACTGAATTTTTAATGTTTTAAGTCCTGTAATTTCTGAACCCGCATTTTTACAGACATGCGGGTGGTGTCATTTTCTTGGAAAACTAAAGTTCTACAAACGACCAAAGTTTAATCAAAATCGTTAGAGCCGTTTTTGAGAAATTTTGATTTTTCATGATTTTTGGTGGTTTTTGGGGGGATAATTACCCTTAAAATCAAAAATTCAAAAAAATGAAAAAAACGCCTGGAGATATCGTGGATTAGTACCTACATACCAAATTTCATAAAAATCGGCCCATTGGTTAGGGCTCTAGCTCTGTACACATCCACACAGACACACACACACACACACGGACACACGCACACACACACACACAGACAGACATCACGTAAAAACCACTTTTATGGGTTCAGGGAGCACCAAAACGAATATTTCCACTAACAACTCAAATTCGAAAATTTTGACGAAAACAATACTTTCTCCATATACTATGTATAGGGGGAGAAAGTAAAAATAAAGATATCATAGCATGTGGCTACCCATTGTGACAAGCTTCCTATTCACCTCGGCTCCTCGTTTGTAGACAGCTGGGGATAGAACGTCTCCCCAATATAGTGGTCCGTAGTTGAACATCATGGATACCTCATCCCGTCCCGCCTCATCCATCCCTGCTAGTTTTAGCGAATTTCCCCTATAGGGAAGAAGCTATTACCGTAGTCGGCATGGTAAGACCTAGGCCCGGGACCATGATAACTTTTCGTTTTGAGGTCCCCAGACCCCAAAAACACCATTCGTTCGATACTGTATATATATATATATATATATATATATATATATATATATGTGTGTGTGTGTGTGTGTGTGTGTGTGTCCGTGAGCACGATAACTCTCGTAAAAATTATCCGATTTTGATGAAGTTTGGTATAAACGTGTAAAGCAACATTTATGACTTTAAGTTCGAAAACCAGCCAGATCGCTTTATCCGAAGGAGTATTTTGGGGGGGTTTTGTACCCCAAAAATGGGTTTTTTGAACTTTTTACACATAATTTTGGAAATAGTCAAATTTTAGTTTTTCCCATTGGATTCAGCTTAAAAAAAACACACAATTTCGTATTTTGATCATTTCTCTACGCCAATTGGTTACCGATATATTGAAAGTGCTAAACACAGTACGTTGTCTAATGTTATTCTTATGGAGGAAAATACAAATTTTATATCTCGCTTATTTATGAACATATACTGACGAAACTTTGTATATGGCTTCATCTGGTTGTGGACCATTGATATTTGCTCAAAAACAATTTTTTCGCCAAAGGCTCCCGTAGCAGCAAACCTGCGTACTCAGCCCCATGTTATTCTTATGGAGAATAAGTAACGTGTTATCTCCCTTAATTATGAAAATAAATTAATGAAATTTGGTATGTGACTTCACCTAGTTGAGTTATATTGATATTAGCATAAAACCCCATTTTTTGTGTTCCTTGCTTCAGCAAACCTGCATACTCAGCCGCCATGTTATTCTTATGGAGAATAATTAAAATGTCATAAATCGTTTATTTATGAATGTATATTGATGAAACTTGGTATGTAGCTTTATGTGGTATTAAGATAAATATAAATGCATTGGAAATTCGCTGAGTACGCAGGTTTGCTGCTACGGGGGTATTTTAATTTTTTTTTCCGGTGACCTGCGCAAAATTCTCTCATAGAAAACTAGCGGCTCTACCAGTGTTTCGTAATCCACCAATCTAACATTTACTAAGGCATTTATATTAGACTAGGAGTAAAAAGAACAGGTGAGAAGTACGGGAACGTGATTCTTACAGCAGTATTAAACAAAGCATATTTTAATAGGTAAACCTAGACCCGCAATAAGTAATAAATTGGTTAAATTTATATTTTATCAAGATATTAATTCAAAAAAAGTAATATTTGCATACTTGTGAATTTGTTTAATATATTTTAATTTATAATAGCAACAATTTTATATTCAAACTCATAGTTTATTTCTAGCAAATCTAAATTATGTTTGGAGCTTTCATTTTGCTTGAACAGTTCAACACTGAATTATTTACACCAACAAACGTTCTAACACAAACGGCAAATTGTCTTTTTAATGAAGGTATTTGTCGATTCTGCAATTGAAATCAGAGTAATATTTCAAAACGTCGACATTTGTTTCTCGACAGAGCGATCAAGGTTGTTTATCACTTAATGATCTCCTTTGTTATAAAAATATTCCTGAGCCAACTTTTCCAATTTTTTAAAGGATAGGTTTAAACTTCATTTTTTTAACACTATTTTTTTTTATTACTTCACTTCATTAGAACATAGAACCCTTCATAGAACACTTCATTTTTTTACGATTATATTATAATACAGAGTATCTCAAAAAGGACTTTACAACTTTGAAAATTCATATAAATTTAACGAAACAAGGTACAGAGCTGGTTTTGGTGTTGTTTTAAAGGAAAATACTTCAAGTTTTTTTACCTTAAACTAAAGATGCTCGATGTGGCTTCCGTTGGTTATCCTGCAGATATCTAATCGGTAGTCGATTTCTTCCCAGACTCGCACTAGCATTTCACGTGTAACTTGCTCAGCGGCAGTGTTAATTCTTGCTCTAAGTTCAGGTAGAGTGGCCGGCAAAGGAGGTTCGTACACCATATTTTTTATGAAACCCCAGAAGAAAAAGTCTAGCGGTGTCAGGTCTGGGGAACGGGGGGGGGGGGCATGCAATTGGCGCATCACGGCCAATCCATTTACCTGGAAAGCGGTCATTGAGAAAATCCCGGACGTTAGTCAGATAGTGTGGTGCAACAATTGTTGATACCACAGATCGATGAGGATGACCGAGAACGACATGTTTACTTCATGCAAGATGGCGCACCACCACACTATCTGACTGACGTCCGGGATTTTCTCAATGACCGCTTTCCAGGTAAATGGATTGGCCGTGATGCGCCAATTGCATGGCCCCCCCGTTCCCCAGACCTAACACCGCTAGACTTTTTCTTCTGGGGTTTCATAAAAGATATGGTGTACGAACCTCCTTTGCCGGCCACTCTACCTGAACTTAGAGCAAGAATTAACGCTGCCACTGAGCAAGTTACACGTGAAATGCTAGTGTGAGTCTGGGAAGAAATCGACTACCGATTAGATGTCTGCAGGATAACCAACGGAAGCCACATCGAGCATCTTTAGTTTAAGTTAAAAAAACTTGAAGTGTTTTCCTTTAAAACAACACCAAACCCAGCTCTCTACCTTGTTTCGTTAAATTTATATGAATTTTCAAAGTTGTAAAGTCCTTTTTGAAACACCTTGTATAATATTTTAAATCCATATTTAAATTTACAAATAACAAACCGCTACATCACTTTAATCTATAGCATACATAGTTTCGTAATGAGGAGAAAAACTTTAAAAACCTCATTTTTTGAAAATCGCTTTACTTTTAATATACTTTGACCATACGTGTGTTGAATTAAATAAACTATGTCATGAGAACTATTTGATATTTTATCTTCAAATTTTTTATTTCTATAAACACGTTTTTGTACTAGTTTTAAGATGTTATCCGATTAATGCGTTTCGAAATACCAACCATGATAGTATTAAAGCTATATATCTTAAAAACAAACAAATATAAAACATTCCTTTGATTTAAACTCAGCGTGAATAATTATATTTTTATATTTCGTAGTGTGAATTTACGTCTACACTCAATTCAACACTCTATCAACAAAAATTTATATTTTAAACACATAACAACTTACGTCTAATTCTATAAAACCTGTAACAAGATTGTAATCATAATTTCTAATTGTTTATGTAATTATGAAAAAGATAACATTTTTAGAAATAGCATACTTAGCATTAATTTAATTCATAAAATGTCAATTACCGTACTCAGGAACAAATTAAAAGATTGTTTAGCCTATTATTTTAAATTGAAAAGGATAGTCCAAGAAGAGAAAACAGATACAAATTACTTTGAAGTTGATTATTAAGATGTATTCGTAGTAAAATAGTCTAAATATTGACAAACCATGCCAAAAATATTTGAAATTATATCAAAACATCGTAGGAATGAACATTTGAATTTTATTTAATCATAAATCTCTATTTTTAATGCAGTAAACACAATCACACTTTTCTGTGTTTGTAACACCTTGATACGTCTCTCATGTAGTCTAAGTATTCCTTTTCTTTGGCATATTTTTTTTATTTATTACGTGTTGGTGTACACCATTACCTGTTTGAAAATACGTCAATTTCAACCCCTTAAACTTTGAATTTTAAATTAAAATTTAGTCCCTCTTTTCCTTAAGATAATCCCTCAACAACAAAAGCAAATATATCATTTGAACATTTATCTTAAAATTGTTAACAAATAATGTAATTTAACAAATAAACATTTTAGAATGATGTTTTTTGTCAAGGAATTTTTTGTAAAACTGCCAATAGGCCTGTGGAACAATCAACAGATCCTTGAGGAACCTTAACTGCATCAGATATGGGCGGTGGTAAATGATAAACTGTTGTTAATTCAGTATTGTTCATGGAACCATTTACTGTTGTTAAATGGTAAATGGTAAATTGTGGTATATAGGCTCGTTTAAAATGTCTTCTGCCAGCTGGGATCAAAACTGCAACCCCATCTTCCTTCTGAGGCCAGCTAGCTGTGGCAGACTTTGAAAGAACTACTGTATTTACAAAGCATAAATGTAATCACTTTGAATGTTGACAATTTTGTATTTAATCTTCTAACGAAATAAATATAATAACAATAAATAAATAACATTAACATGTATAAATAGATCACATAAAAATAGCGCATTTCCTATAGTTTATTACTGCATTATTTGGCCATTATCAGTGTTTGTTTGGACCTGTTCATCTTCTTCGCCTTCCTTCTCCGTGGTTTCCTCTTCCTCTGTTTTTCCATCTTCTACCTTTTCGCCTTCTTCGTTCGCAACAATCTGCTGCTTCACCGGCTCCGCTGCCTCAACTTCAGGTGCTTCTATGACGAGGTTTTGCCCCACGTTTTGTTCCTGAACTACACTTCCAGACTCCGGTCTATCGCCGTCCACCTTGTCCGTAAACCCTCCTGAGACCAAGACCCCTCCCAGGGCCCCCAAGAACGCCCCGTGGTGGCTGTGGTGGCTGTGGTGGCTGTGGTGGCTGTGGTGGCTGTATTGGTACCCCGGGCCAAGCAGCCCCCCGTGGGGCGCGCAGTACGGGATTTGGGAGTTGGTGGGAATGCAGTTCTTCGCTATCAGGGTGGCTGTCACCCGCGTGTCTAGCACCTTCTCCACCTTGGTCACCCAGAGGGTCTTGGTCTTGTAGTGGGTGACGGGGTTGCGCTGGATCAATTGTTGGACCATGTTCAACGGAGACAACCCGCTGTTCTCGGCTGGGGCGGACTCCTCGTCGTCCCGTGGCTGGTCGTCCTTTTCCTTGACAGCGTCTTCTACCTTGATAGGAGGGGTCAGACGGACCCAGCGACCACTTCGCTCCCCTTCCTCAGAGAAGTCCCTCGCCTCGGCTAGGTCCTCTGCTTCCAGCGATACGGGGTCGGCAGGCTCAGAAGGCGCTGGGGAGGCGTCGCTGATGTATTCGTCGCCCAAAATACGGGTAGGCCTAAAATATAAAAATTAATTTAAACAATTTGGTTTTCTTGTACAATTATTCAAGCAATTGTTTTTTTTACATTTGTAAAAACTTGTGGTATCTTTATATATTTTTACTGAACGGTCTATTTTACGGTGCTCCATACGGGAGAGACTTTTCATAAAAACATTCAAAACCAATAATTGAGCCATAATTTTGAAAATAAACTTCACTGCCTAAATGAAAAATAAACAAGGAATTTAAATTGATAACAATGCCAAATAATGGGTGATTCCCACTTATTTATTTTTCAACGTTTTCATCTTACAGTGACAAGTTCAACTATTTCAAATCAAATTTTTCAATGCACAAGCTGTGCATGAGTAATTTTAGTATTACTTTTAAAGTTTGTTTAACTTTTTTTCATCCAATAAATATCGACTGAGTGTAATTATGTTCCAGCTGTAGCTTCTATGAATTAATAATCAAAAACTTATAAAATGCATAAATCGTAATTCGTTATAAGTATAAATGAACTAACCTTATCTGTACCATTGATTTGACATCCTTCTGTACCATCCAAAACTATTCGTCATGTCTGTAGACTTGAAACTATTTAAAGAACTCACGATGCATAACTTAAGGTATGATGCATAATGTTAACATCTATTTAGGAAAAAACAAAGATGACAACTAAGGCTTTTAGAGACCAAATGGCAATTCTTGATCTATTGCTGTAACATAAATGTGAGCTTATGTAAAAAGATTGCAATAAGGTAAAAAATATAACACAGATTTATATTTTAATATAAATAAAATATTAGCTACAGAACGCTAGACATTCTTAGGTAATGAACAACATTTTCACCTGGTATGCAAATCAATGAAAAATGGCCAAGTAATGGATATTTTCTATTGATTTGCATACCAGGTAAAATGAGTTTGAAAATTAGTTTTATTCGACAAAAGCCCAGCGTGTAACAACCTTTTATGGAACTATTCCAGTATTTGCCAAGGAAAGATGAAAACCCAGAAAGACTGGCCAGGGATTTGAACCCTAGACCTCCCTAATGTATGAATGGTTAAATCCTAGTCTTACTCGAGGTCGATGTAGTCGCCCGCCACCGCCGTGGCAGTGGGGGATATCAGCTGAGGAGCGGCCGTCGGCTGTATGGCGGAGTCCTGCACACCCTCACGGTTCTGCACCCCCTCGGACACCTCCCCCTCCTTCCACCCCTCGTGGGGGTTGTACGGCAAGCAGGGAGGCGTCACCTTGTACACCGTCATACACACCGGGTGGACTGTCACCTTGTCTGTTACCTGCAATTACATTACACTGTAGACGCAGTCCCTGTGTAGTCTTCTCTGTAGGTTAGTCTTTATCAATAGTCCCACGCTGTACTCCCCTGCAATAAATATCGATGTGTGGTGTATGAACTGTATACAATAAGTAATAGAAGAAAACTCAGGCAAATGATCTCGCAGTCTTGAAAGACTAATAAATTAAGACTGATAAGCTCTAAAAAAAGCTGAATACATGCTATCATAAAAAGTCGTGAGAATATTAAACGTAAGCATAAGTTAAAACATATAATTTTCAGCTATGGGTTGGATAAGAAAATTGCCACAAATTCAAGATCTAACTGAAAACTCAGTCGAAAATAGAAAGCTAAACTTTGAATTCAACTGTTGTATCATATCGGACATATTAATTCAATTCAATTCAATTTATTGATTTTCCCACGTGGGATACACAAATGCAATATTTCCGACAAATTAATAAAAATAATATTTATTCCGTGACAATGTTTACCAATGCGCCGGAGTTTATACAAATAATGTTATGGCGAAATACCAAGTAAGGGGAAGCATGAGTTCTGTCTTCCTCTTCCTGGCGGGGCACACCCCTTTTTGGGAACCATTCCGGAATTTGCCTAAGTGAGACGAGAAACCCTACAAACTCATCTCAGGTTTGGAATGAAACCCGAGAAAAAAAAAACTAAATCAGCTACTATAAAATAGAGACTTACCTCCACAAACACAGTTTTAGTAGCACATATAGTCTCCCTGGTGAACTGTGGCAAGGACGGTAATGGTGGGAGTGGCGGTAGAGCTGGAAGATGTGGCAGTTCCAAAGTAGGCAGGGGTGGCAGTGAGGGGAGGTGAGGAAGGTTATCAGGGTGGAGGGGGTGGTCCGGTCTGTTGTGAGGGTGCAGGGGATGGTCGGCGGGGTGGGGGATGCCAAAGAGCAACGGAGGCCTTGTGGGTTTCGGCGGCTTGAGCGGTTCTTTCTCAGGTGCTGGAGCCTCCTCCTTGTCCGTTTCAGACTGAGAGTGGTCCTGATCCTCTAAGGAGACGTCATCTTTGGCAGTTTCCTTTTTAGAGTCCTCTTTAGTGACCCTGGAGCCGAACAGGCTCGGTAGGCTGAGGCTGACCGCGTCATGGAGGAGTAGACACACCAGTAGCGCCGCCACCAGAGAGAGCCGTGGCGTCATCTGAAACCGGGAGGGAGCCACTCAGATTGGGACTCTTACTATGAGATCGAATACTTGAAAACAAACTGTATAGTAAGTAATAGAATTTCCTATGCGCAGCTTCCGCAACCCGTTTTGAGAAGCAAGAATAGTAAATAGTTAAATAGTAAACAAAATAATGGCAGTCCGTAGTTAGATATAATCCGTATAATAACTGTTTATTTTATTTAATTTAATTAAGAAAAAACACATGAGACAAACCAAATAAAACTCTCTTCCATATGAATAACATGGGGACTTGGAAGTCCCGTGGAGCAGAGCCCTAAGTACTAAATCGAAAATCGAATGCCAGTTTGCACAACTGCACACCTAGATGTGCGTGTTAACGTCTAATATGTGGGGGTAAATCTTGAAACAAAAAGCCTTATTGTTTATAAATTTTGTATGTAACGTCTTGATAATATAGATAGATGTTAGTGATACTTTGGGTAGCATTGAAATGTGTGCAACTGTCCTAATGCTTTACATGAATACGTAAGTGCAATGTTCGTTATTTCTGAAGTGATTTAAACTATTGACAAATTAACAATTTGCAGTTAACTGTATTTGAGCACAGGTTTTTAACTATCGCTATTTTAATCCAAAGAGTTCGGCCTGCCATGTAAGCTTAATTTATCTCTATAAGAGTTGCATGGGGAAAACCGTTGATACGTTAAACATTTCTTAAATAGCAATCACTATTTTGAGGAAGTAATACGATAGACTCAAAATTATTTATGTGTTGAAAACTATTGGGTCCCAAGGTAAGTTATGGAAAATCGAAGGGATATTCAAAGTAATAAATGTAACGTCTAGGAATGGCCTTGCTCCGAATCGGGCAACAAATTCCTCGTATTACTATTGGCACGATATATGAAGACCCATTTTCGGATTCTGCATGATATTACATTTATTGGCACGTTACATGAAGACCCATTTTTGGATTCTGCATTGATATTACATTAATACTAACAGGATTCTGTTAAATAATTAATTTTGTATTTAGAGCTTATTAAAGGTATCACCACTGTTTTTTCTTTAAACGTTGTGGTTAAAACTATTAAAAACGCCATAACAGATTTGTTTCGGTCAGAACCTCCAACAAATATTTTTGAATGAGCAGCTGGTTGTTTGGGAGGGCAAAATAAAATTAGTAAGACAGACGTAGTTGGTTTGAAGAGTCTTGTTAGCTCAGTTTCAAAATACTTTGGACAAGTTATAAAGTATTTACTTTTGTCCTATTTTTGTGATAAAAACTTGATTTATGGTCACTTTACCTGACAATCAAAAATAGGACGTCGATCTCTTTTAGTTACTACTAGTGAATAACGGCTGCGAATGGAAATGGCATATTAACCATATGTTACCCTGTAGAGGGGGAAGATTGATAGATGTATTCACATTCGTGTCTTTCTGTTTGTAATTTATTGTCACCTGTTATTATTTATTTTTATAGTTCATTAAGAGTTTATTAAACTTAGAAACTTCTGTTTATTTAATTTATTTCAATAAACCATTAAGATGTAGTGTACGTAGTATACTTGTAGTAGATGTATATGTTCTTTAGTACTATACGAGGATTGAAATCATGTCATATATACTATGAACGAACTTTCAGCTAAGACGTTTTATCAAAGATTTAAAATCCAGTTAACATTCTCATCATCCATTCATGACACGTAAATGCTGTCCAGACGTTTAAATTCCATATGAGACTACCAAAACCTAGACATCAATGTTGAATTGTACTATACCCAAGCTCTGAATGATGAATGAGTTTTCAACATCTTCCTCAATATTGAACACAGTTAATTATATATCATTGAAAATATTTTGCATGATCAAATTTTAATATAGTTTACACCATTAAACTATTTACCGTCACAACTCCCTATCTAAAATTTGGGCACAGCCTTTAAAATTCAAAATCAAGTCAGTTCGAATCCCCCAAGATGAAGTAACAAAAGAAGGAACTATATAACCGTAAAATTTGCAAGTGCATCTCCCTTAAGCCCCCACGTTCCACATTGCCAGTAGTGGGGGTTCAACCCTCTGGTGAGTCGACCAGACATGCTAATGGGGATGACGTCATCAACTCAAACGACACCTCCTCTTGATGGGGGCTCATTCTGGTAACACTAAACTAAGATTTTACTCGGTTCACTTAATTATACCATCGGCATTATTTCCTTGATTATATTCAACTCTTTTAGATGTTGGTCTTTTTTAATTTAGATGCTTGGTTCATGTTTATTAATATAATGATTACGTCTGATTTATATTTTCAGTCAGTCAGTCTGATTTATATTTGGTTTGGTCATTCATTTAAGATAGTGGACTATACGTCGAATTTGGACTTGCAACAGCAAATTGTAAACTCTGCACGATGGTTTGCTGTGCATAAAATGAGTGTGGCAGTGTAACTTATGAACTTATTACCATTATTAACTTTTATAAAAAATTTTACTCAATCCAAAATTAACAAAATTTTGCGAAAAGTTTTTAGATAATGAATATACGGTTTCCTGAAAACAAGGAAGAGAAAAAACCCTGGGGTTTTTGAAGAGAAAAAATAACTAGCACAACAATCTAATGTTGGCTTTTTCATTACTAACATTTTTAAATACTAATTGTTGTAGAATTATTTTTTTCAGTTTTTATCAGGAACAGTAGATCCTGATATACTGATCCGGATATATGGTTTTTAGCCATATAACGTCAACACAGTGACTTTCCTGTCATTATATGTTTATCTTTAATGTGTTATTTATTTGTTAAATAGTTAAAAGTAAAAGATTTCTTATAACAGATAATTTTAAAATTAATTTTTGTTAATATTTGAATCGCTTAAATTTGGAGTGTTACTATTGTACTGTATATTGTACCTGAGTATTGTGTTACTACTTCATTTATTAATGAAAGGTCGGAGATATTAATATTCAACTACAATGCCTGAAAAGCACAAGCGATATTTTTAAACAGCCTACAACTTTATACAGGGATTCCGATGTTTAATAATCGATACAATTGTATCGTATCATATTCTGAATGAAGATATCAACATTTGTGAGCAAGATGTGGATATAGCTTGTTTAAACGTTTGCCGTATTTTTAATCAAACGTTTACAAAAGAGATTAGCGATTTACAAGTGTTTGATAGGGTGTGGTGTAAAAATAACTGCAATACTAATCATTTGTTTTATAATTAACACATTTTTAGCTCTCAACGGGTTAAACGTCTGGACATTATTAACGTGTCATGCATGGATGATGAGAATGTTGACTGGATTTTAAATCTTGGATGAAACGTCTTAGCTGAAAGTTCGTTCATAGTATATCTGACATGATTGCAATCCTCATATACTACATGTACTACAAGTATACTACATATACTACAAGTATACTACATCTTAATGGTCTATTGAAATAAATTAAATAAACAGAAGTTTCTAAGTTTACTGAACTCTTAATGAACTATACAAATAAATAATAACAGGTGACAATAAATTACAAACATTAGAAACACACGAATGTGAATACATCTATCAATCTTCCCCCTCTACAGGGTAACATATGGTTGGTATGCCATTTCCATTCGCAGCCGTTATTCATTAGTATTAACTAAAAGAGATCGACGTCCTATTTTTGATTGTCAAGTAAAGTAACCATAAATCACGTTTCTATAACAAAAATAGGACAAAAGTAAATACTTTATAACTTGTCCAAAGTATTTTGAAACTGAGCTAACATGACACTTAAAACCAACTACACTTGTCTTACTAATTTTATTTTGCTCTCCCAAACAACCAGCTGCTCATTCAAAAACATTGTTTGAAGGTTCCAGCCGAAACAAATCTGTTATGGCGTTTACAATAGTTTAAAGAAATAAAAAACCAGTGGTGATACCTTTTATCAGAGTAAACTTTAAATAAAAAAATAATTATTTATCAGAATCCTGTTGGTATTAATGTAATGAATCCATTAGGAGTAACAAACACGTGAAAAGCATTTACACGTATCGCTTGTGTGCGGAAGGATCGCTTCTGTGGGACTATTTCAAATCTTTATATTACAATTACCCCACGATATGATACAAATAATTACAGACAAGATTGGCGAAGCCTTCGTTTCCAATATTAAATACACTTACTTTGTTTCTAGTTATCACTTTTAGTAAAACCTACTCTTCAAGGAAGACTTAAATTTAAATACCCCCGTAGCAGCAAACCTGCATACTCAGCGAATTTCCAATGCATATTAATTTATCTTAATACCACATAAAGCCACATACCAAGTTTCATCAATATACATTCATAAATAAACGATTTATGACATTTTAATTATTCTCCATAAGAATAACATGGCGGCTGAGTATGCAGGTTTGCTGAAATAAGGAACACTAAAAATGGGCTTTTATAAAAATATCATTATAACTCAACTAGGTAAAGCCACATACCAAGTTCTATTAATTTATGTTCATAATTAAAGGAGATAACACGTTAATTATTCTCCATAAGAATAACATGGGACTGAGTATGCAGGTTTGCTGCTACGGGAACTATCGGGCAAAAAATGGGTTTTTGTGCAAATATCAATTGACCACAATGAAATGAAGCAATATACCAAGTTTCGTCAGGATAAGTTGATAAATAAGCGAGATATACAATTGTTCTTATCCTCCATAAGAATAACATTGGACAACGTACTGTGTTTAGCACTTTCAATATCTCAGTAACCAATTGACGTAGAGCAATGATTAAAACATCAAATTGTGCGTCTTTTTAAGCTGATTCTAATGGGAAAAATACAATTTTACTTTTTCAAAAATTTTAAGTAAAAAACTCAAAAAACCCATTTTTGGGGTACAAAACCCCCCCAAATTACCCCTTCGGATAGGTCGATCCGTCTGGTTTTCGAACTTAAAGTCGTAAATGCTACTTTACACGTTTGTACTAAATTTCATCAAAATCGGATAATTTTTACGAGAGTTATCGCACCCACGGACATATATATATATATATATATATATATACAGTTTCGAACGAATGGTGTTTTTGGGGTCTGGGGACCTCAAAACGAAAAGTTATCATGGTCCCGGGCCTAGGTCTTACCATGCCGACTACAGTAATAGCTTCTTCCCTATAGGGGAAATTCGCTAAAACCAATATAACCTTATTTCTAACAAAACAAAAAAGCGTACAAGAAATTGCAATTTTTAACTTTAAACACCTTCTGTCTTTGACGGACGTTTCTATCATTTCCAATTGAATACTCGTCAATACCTGACAAAGATTTTTCTCACTAATCAACTTTTTAATTTCGTCCAACACAATGGATTACAGTTGATCGCAGCAGGAGATTGCGAAAGTTTGGGTAATTATTTGGCGTGTTTTGGACATTGTGATCGCCGCTGGGACATTTACAGTTTAATATTATTTATATTGCAAAACAGTAATAATTATCGGTTCCATCATTATGGTTAAATCCTTTCAGGCTATAGGAAATCTAAAAAAAACTACCTATCAAGAATCTAACAACCAAGGAGTCAAATTTTCGGCAGTCAATTTGTTATCAAATTCATCTAAAACTGGTTACCATTAACATTAAGTGGATTAAGGGCCTACAATGCTACGAGGGGATCAAAACATGTGCAGAGCTGAAGCACCTGGTGTTGAAAAAGGTGATTCGGACAGCAGGCAATATACTTTCCTTGCTTTTAATAATACTTGTATTTTTTTCTTAGAGATAGTCAGTTTATTTTAACTCACAGTGTTGTGTTTAATATCATGTAAATTAACCTGTTCCAGATAAAAGTGAAGAAACCCTGCCGGTGTTAAATGCAGTTAGTCGTCTATCAATAGGTACTATGCTTATTAGTACAGCGGATTAGCTAATATATTTCAACATACTGTGCACTTTTTGATAAAAGCACCAAATTTGGCAAAGAGGTGGACCAATGTAATATGAATAAATTTGGATGTGGAGCCATCGGCCAACCACCCCCTGGCGGCCGTGTTTGGATGTGGATCCAGCGGCCAACCACCCCCTGGCGGCCGTGTTTGGATGTGGATCCAGCGGCCAACCACCCCCTGGCGGCCAACCCCCCCCCTGGCGGCCAACCCCCCCCCTGGCGGCCGTGGCCAGAGTTTTCAAATCGTGGTTCGAATCTCAACATTTTCTTAACATAGGAAAATTATCCATCGTTTTAAAGTTCTCGTTAAAAAAACATGTTGGCGAAAACAGAATTCACTTACCTTTATCCGTTTCAAAATGGCGGTCATTCTTGCGTTAAATATTGATAGTTACGGAATACTCTGTATTTTCTAAATCATAATGCTTATCTTTGTTCCGATTCATATTTCTTACTCGTGATAAACTCAGCTTTACGCTGGTATGATACATGTCAGGCTTTCTTGAAAAAACCAAAATTTCAATTAAATAGTTTTTTAAGCTTATATATGTCCAAAAATCCGAAAATTCAGATGATAACGTATGTCAGAAAGCATACAATTGAAAAGGTCTTTTGAAATAATAGCAACTTTCTAATTTACACCAACATTGTATCTTCTTTTGTAAAACAGTAAAAATATTATTTATCCCTTATTAAATGCATGTTAATTTGCATAATACTTGCAAGTATTCCATGGCCACATTCATTTAATGTGTTTAATGTACAATTAACATTGTTGTTACATTGGCCCACCTCTGAGCCAAATTTGGCGCTTTTATCAAAAAGTACACAATATGTTGAAATATACTAGCTAAATTGCCACTTTATATAGGGAGTTAATTCCCTTTCACAAATAAGTCAGTAAAGCACGTATTTAAATAATATGTCATAAATTAAACCCCTTGGCACTCATATTAAGCTACTACGAGAGATTCAATAGATTTGGTAGAAGAAAGTATAAGACAACATACTGTGTTTAGCAAATATGCATTTTAAACAGTCCTGCGCAACCAGTTATCGTACAATGTTGATTCGAAAAAGAAGTTTTTAGTATTAAATTAAGAAGAAATATTTAGGTAAAGTAATAATATACTAAGATAAATTGAAAATCTGTTCATTTGCTGGGTAATAATTCAAAAGACATTATAATTCTGTTACAGCGAAAAGTTAATTTAAGCTACAAAACATTTCTACAATTTATGAGCCATTTCGTATAACAGTGATGTGAGCTTCATAGTTAAACAAATCCAATATTGTGGCAAAAGTTGTCTTCGCACAAGTAGAGTTTGAATAGCGGACTTTCAGGTTAAATTTTCCAGCAAAAATATTCCTCCTTGAAATTTTCCCAGTCGCCAACCTTAATTTCCTTGGCTTATAGTAGAACTACCTTTTCGTTACTTAAAAATCGCAGTAGATATAAAAGTATTTTCCTCCTTAACCTTTCATCGAGTTGTTAAGCTTGTAACAAACACTTTTCATGAACAAAGTTTTTAATTTTACTTATCACAATGGGTGATTAACAATCTCAGCAGAAAATCTATCAGCTGGCGATGATTGTTTGTCGTGTTTTTGACACTGCGATCAGCCAATTCCCGCCCGAATATTACGCACTCTTACCGTATTGTTGGTTCTATAGTTTATGATTTATTATGTCATCGCTATGTAACTATGTATATCGCTAATGTTTCTTTTAACGCCGCTGTATATCCATGTATATCGCTAATGTTTGTTTTATCGCTGCTGTATAACTATGAATATCGCTATTGTTTCTTTTATCGTTGCTGCATAACTATGTATATCGCTAATGTTTCTCTTATCGCCGCTGTATATCCATGTATACCGCTAATGTTAATTTTATCGCTGCTGTATAACTATGAATATCGCTATTGTTTCTTTTATCGTTGCTGCATAACTATGTATATCGCTAATGTTTCTCTTATCGCCGCTGTATATCCATGTATATCGCTATTGTTTATTTTATCGCTGCTGCATAACTATGTATATCGCTATTGTTTCTTTTATCGTTGCTGCATAACTATGTATATCGCTAATGTTTCTCTTATCGCCGCTGTATATCCATGTATATCGTTAATGTTTATTTTATCGCTGCTGCATAACTATGTATATCGCTAATGTTTCTTTTAACGCCGCTGTATATCCATGTATATCGCTAATGTTTATTTTATCGCTGCTGCATAACTATGTATATCACTATTGTTTCTTTTATCGTTGCTGCATAACTATGTATATCGCTAATGTTTCTCTTATCGCCGCTGTATATCCATGTATATCGCTAATGTTTATTTTATCGCTGCTGTATAACTATGAATATCGCTATTGTTTCTTTTATCGTTGCTGCATAACTATGTATATCGCTAATGTTTCTCTTATCGCCGCTGTATGTCCATGTATATCGTTAATGTTTATTTTATCGCTGCTGCATAACTATGTATATCGCTAATGTTTCTTTTAACGCCACTGTATATCCATGTATATCGCTAATGTTTATTTTATCGCTGCTGTATAGCTATGTATATCGCTATTGTTTCTTTTACCGCCGCTGTACTTCTTTGTATATTACTAATGTTTTT
Organism: Allygus modestus; assembly: GCA_963675035.1. Classification (NCBI taxonomy): domain Eukaryota; kingdom Metazoa; phylum Arthropoda; class Insecta; order Hemiptera; family Cicadellidae; genus Allygus; species Allygus modestus. Next base: position 134,890,153 of record OY776114.1, read on the forward strand.
TATTGCCGCTCAATACAATTAGGGCCTATGTGCATGATTTCCCGCGGCAGAATCTAACGACGACACCATGCAATTGCAATTATTATGCGGATGTTGAGCTAGGGATTAAATGTGTGAAAACCGCAACTTATTTTCCGGAAATAATCGTTTGGGATTTCCTATTAAATAATTGCATGACTAGCATGACACGTGTTGCTATTATCAAACAAAATACATTAAACTACGTCTAACAACACCACACAGTAGCCTATAATTACACTTATTCTGTACTTCCGTAAACTACTGTAAATATACAAATATGATGTTCTAGACATTTTCCTATTGGCTTGCAAAAAAGTATGAGTTTTTAAAATTATAAACATGACCTTTCTTGATATCGGATATAATTTGTCTGATAGAATCTATATTATTAGAAGAATTTCTTGATTTTTGTTCGGCGATTTTTTACCTCTAAAACTATTATTTTATATACATATTTGGTATCAATCGAAAGCTCTTAACCTCTATATGTGCCTTTTGGGGTTTTCATAAACTCTCGACCACGGGGCTTTGCCCTACGATCTCTCAAAGTTTTAATGTTAATCTTATGGAGTTATATTTTATTTGGTTATTCAGCTGATTGTAATTTAAGTCTTTATTTTTTATATACTAATGCGATAAACATATTTTTTTATTTCTGAGCCGATTTTAACGATGGAGTTGCCAAAATATTCCTCCTGATTCGTAGTTGTTCATAACGGTTTTCATTTTTGGATATTATTATTCTGGAGTGCACGGGCAACTCTAAAAGTTCGCTTTTGCCTATAATATTAACATAGGGAATAATTTTACTTGATTTGCAGTTGTTAATAAATTATGGACAGGTTATTAGCAATACCAGATTTTACAGGCTACAAATCTATTTATCTATATAAATAAAATAAGTTAATTTTCTACATCGCTTGAGCAGTGAAATGATGTATGCAACGGAGATATTTAAATTTTTGTTAAAATTTGTTTGTTCCGTCTGATTGTTTATAAACAAAATTGTTTCTGCGTTTCACAAAAAAAGACTATACTCAATGAAATAAAATATTTTGCCCATTTTCGTAGGAGGAATCCTTTTGGCTGTTTTAGCGAATTTCCCCTTTAGGGAAGAAGCTATTACCGTAGGTGGCATGGTAAGAATTAAGCCCGAGACCATGATAACTTTTCGTTTTGAGGTCCCCAGATGCCAAAAAGACTATTCGTTCAAATTTATATATATATATGTATAAATATATATATATATATGTGTGTGTGTGTGTGTGTGTGTGTGTGTGTGTGTGTGTGTGTGTGTGTGTGTGTGTGTGTCCGTTACCGCGGTAACTTTTGAAAGAAACACCCGATTTTGATTAAATTTGGCACAAATATGGAGAGTAGCATTTATGACTTAGTTCGACAACCAGATCGATCGCACTATGGTAAGGGGGTTTTATAGGGGTTTACAATTTTCCGAAAATCGGTTTTTGCAAATTTGACCCTAAAATGTTAAAAACACTCAACTTTAGTTATCGCCATTTTATAGAGCTTAAACAAAACAAATAATTTAGTATTTTGAATCATTAACCTAGGTTAAGTGGTTTCGGAGAAAATCCAAAAAAACGTGTCCCATGTTAATCTTATGGGAAAAAGGTTTTTAGATAAAGGTTTCTCAGATAGTTTTACTAAAAACTTCACATTTCTGTTCATTACTGTGTTTAGCTCAACAAAAAACAACATTTTGGTGTTTTAATCGTTGTTCTACGTCCAACCGTTGCAGAGATATTCAAAGTGCTATACACAGTACTTTGTCCAATGTTATCCTTATGGAGAATAAATAAAATTCGATATCTCGATTATTTATGAATGTATATTGATGAAACTTGGTACGTGGCTTCAACTAGTTATGGTATATTGATATTAGCACAAAAAACAAGTTTTTTGTTGATAGTCCCCGTAGCAGCAAACCTGCATACTCGGCCCCCATGTTATTCATATTGAGAATAAGTAAAGTTTTATATCTCCCTTAATTATGAACCTACATTAAGAGAACTTGGTATGTAGCTTCAACCTGGTTCAGTTGTATTGATAATTGCAAAAAAACACATTACTTATATTCCTCGTTGTAGCAAACCTGCATCCTCAACCCTAATGTTATTCTTATGGAGAATAAATAAAATGCTATATATCACTTATTTATGGATGTATTTTGTGAAACTTGGTAAATAGCTCTATGTAGTAGTGAGTCACATATATATGCATTGGAAATTCGCTGAGTACGCAGGTTTGCTGTGACGGGGGTATTAAATCATAGTACGTCATTAGGGTTATGCCTCAAAGTCCGGCACAACTAGTAAGTCGATCTTAGGGTACAGGTTACTCAACCATTCATTACAGAATGCACCATATTTGTGCTAATGAGCATTTGGTCAGCTAATTATATTTTATCACAGAACAGAGAAAACACGTCTGCTTTACTACTCTACAAAGGTATACTAGTCCATATAAAATAATGGCACGGCAATGAATCCTTTGGCTACAGAACACGTAAGCCCTTGCAACATGGTATTTAAAGTTTAGTTTGTCTAGGTAGCCAATGTGACTATAATACCGAATATTTTACATTTTTAAATCCACCCTCAATAATTCCAAAAACTACAGGAGGTATTGAGCAGATCTTTGGGAGAAGAAGAGTCCATCCCCCCAAAAAAAGTTATGGGTTTATTCCCGTTCCAATGAGGCTCAGCCCAACGACCTTCAACATTTCCACGTTATTTATATCCTTACTAGACCGATTGAGCAAATATTTGGAGGAAAGACTACAGGCAATGAACTATAGTCAGAAACAAGCTTATACTTCCTATCCTGTATGCCCTTTAGGACTTATCTGCTCCGTTAACGTTTTCAATTTTAATTTAATCATCACAAACGTTACCAGTTGACTGAACCGATTGAGCATACATTTGTTAGGATAGTTAATACATCAGACTAAAAACCTCTGCCTACTCCTGCTCCAAAAACGCTTTACGTTGGAACTATCAAATTTATGGGCTAATAAATGGCTTCTAATCATTCCTCATCCATGGAAAAATATAATATTGTATAGAAATATATTTGAAAAAAACTAACATTGGGGTTATGGTTAGATTTGTGAATAAAAAAGAATCAACAGCTGTTGAAAAGCAACTACTTAATTGTAAAAATGAGTTCACACGCAGCACGCTGACGTGAGGGAAGTGAATTTCCACATAAAAACTTGTAAAACTCAAAATCAGTGTAAAAACGTACATGTATTCCAATTTTGATTGAAATCTGAAAACATTGATTTTTTTGCTGTTCTGATGCTCCTGGTTTCATTTACCTGCAAAGCTGGGAATACAATTTTGCGCATTATAATGTTAGGAGAAGGTCCAGGCAGGCTTGAAAGTCGGAGTGAGTTGCTTGGGATGATAAAAGTACTCTAACAAAGGAATAACAGGCTTTTCTAGTGTAAAACCCCCATAAGACAACGTACTGTGTTTAGTCGAAACACATTTTCTTTAATAACTCGGTAAATATTTATGCTAGAATGACTAGAGAGAGCTTATAACTTTCGCCTCACTAATTCCCATCTTTTTACATGCAATAATTTTACATCCGGGGCTATTTTGACCCTTTTTGGGCCCAAAAACTCGAAATTTGAAAGATTAATCCCCAAAAAGGGTTTAGAGTTTTCCGATTGTTTTGCCCAACGAACTTGTCCAACTGATTACAGAAAGGAACGTCCCTACCAAATTTGAAGTTAATTGGACAAAAAATGCGACCGCTAGAGTGCCTGCACATATATATATATATACATACATATATTATATATATATATGCACATATATATACAATTTTGAACGACCCCCCAAAACGTGTTCAGGGGGTCACGTTAGGAACTTCTATGGTGGTCCCGGGCTTAAGTTTCACCGTGCGGGACATGCTAATAGTTCACTTTCCAAAGGAAATTCACTAATAACACTCACTTGGTAAAGTATTATGTGATTTTTTTAGAATAGAGATTAAAACCAATGTGTGCATAACTTTAAATATACATTATTAGGTAATGTATAAATTGCGAGAACCATACAAACTGAAGATTGAATATAAAACGTACATGCCCAAAATGAAAATAAACTAGCAAATAAGCTAAGCAAATACGCTCACCTTGGAGAGGAACCGTGAATATAAGTACTCTAGGCATTTTTAAAAACTGATTGGCTTTTCGAGCAAAGCTCGGTTCCCCAGATGCTTTAAAATATGTAACAAACTTCTCCAACTCCATTGTACTGTGATCGCGAGCGAAGCCGCGATGAGCTACTATAGTACTTTGTTTTAAATATATTAAGAATATATCAGATATCTTTTCATATTTTTCATTTCAAATTTCCTTGAAAACTAACTAAAATTTTAATAATAAACCTTGTACCACTTAGTGAGACTAAAACAAATAGCATAATAAATGTTATAAATAAATGCTTTATAAATATTTATCAGTTTAATTTTCGTATTATGGCATCAACTTGGTTTGTGAGATCCTCTCTCAGAGGTTGAGCTTTGCAGGTTTTTTAACATATTTCAGACATTTAATCTTTTTTTATTTGATAATTTTAAGATAATACATAATGTTTTTTACAAAAACAAAAGTTACAAAATCAACCCGGAAAATTTTTGATGTTTTATGAGCGAATATTTAAAGAAGTGGATCAAAAGCGTACACGACTTAAAAGTGCTGATTTTATTTTATAGAATTAGTCAAATCTAAAACGGTTAAGTCTAGACAACGAACAGAATGTCACCCGGGCAGCGACAAACAAAATTGGATCCGTTGTTTCCAACGTCAAAAACAGCGAAACAATTTCTCAAACTGTAACAATACCTGCTGAGAACATTAATCACCCATTGTAAACTGTAAAATTATGTTCAACGAGGCGTTGTTTAGTATTAAAACCTCTTGATTGAAACAGAATTGTATATGTTTAAATGATTTTTATATAGAAACAGTGGCTGTGGATATTAGAAAATTTTCGTTTTAGGGGCACAGAACAAAAGAAATACGATTTCCACAAATGTTATTGTTTGTTTGTGGGTACCGGTAGTTGCACATCATTCATATCAAAATGCCATCTGCTGGATTTTCGATGGATTCAATAAACTGTATACAAATAACATCCATTTAAACCAAGTATCAATCAAGTAAGATGATATACTCGATTGGTTACAACCTCAGTAGGCCTATAGTCTACAGCACACATATGTTACTTTTAAATGAACCTAAAGATTATTATAATTTTCAGTTGTGTAATTCATAAATGTCAAAACACTACTTGGTAATAAACAAACTTTTTAAAATTACAGTTTCGCTTAAACAAAACATAAGACACCACTTTAAGAAAATACTTTTGTTCTTATTATTATATCAATGTTTTCGGGAGAAATCTAGAAGTTTGTGATTATAACGCCCCTTGTTGTTCTTAATTAGCAATTCATTGAATTTAATTCTAAAAGTGTATTCAAATTCAATATATATATATATATATATATATATATATATATATATATATATATATATATATATATATATATATTTATTGATCGTAATCTCAGTTTAATTTTACTCAGCAGTGTGGTGACTAACCTCTAGCCACTTAAGCCCGCCTAGATGTCTTGTCTACAGCTAATTATGGGTAATTGACAAGATGCAAATGTGGTTGTACGGATCAGAAGGGGGGGGGGAAGATGAGGTGTTCAAAGGTAATAACTGGGTGAATCCCCCTCAACATACTACTCTTAATCTTATAAAGTAAATTTAACACTTTCATACCGTGATTACCTTTTTTAAAAGTGCATGGAGGAACGAACTTTGCTCTGGGAAGGTCAGTTTGTTTAAATGACTTGGGAGTAATTTTTCACCACGTCCCAACCAACGGGGACGGGGACGGGGGTTTCTACTGAATTGCTTAACTAATTTGCCCCTTTCGGCATTTTTAAGGTCACTCCAGTTGTTATTATAGCTCAAATAGTATTACTAGTAGGTCAGTATATTCAGATAGAATTTTTATTTTATATGCACATTGGATTCAGTTTGGATATGACCACTCTGTTATATAATCTTCATACAATTTTTTTTATTTTTTTAAAACCTCAACTGCCCGTCACCATAGGCAATTGACCTGTGCAGCGAGGTACCGTAACGGCATTAGTCACATGGCCAGGCCAGTGGTGATCGCTCATAATCTTATAAGAGTCGGCCGGGACTGGGATCTAACTGGCCACGTCTGACGGAACGGCCGGTTTTAGTCAGAACAATGTAAACAATGGTTTTAGTAAAACGATGGTTTAGTCACTGTTCTCAGGTAACCAGATGTTAACACTTAAACTACGTATTCCTTTGACAGTTCACTGATTGATTATAAACACTTGTTATGGTTCTTTCGTTATTATTTTAAACTCCAAACTATGATAATTTGTTAACTTAGAAAATTTTGTTTTCACAATATTCGATTTTCCTGGGGATGTGACCTGTCTATAACTTATTTTTATCCCAGAAATTGGTTAATTACAACATTTAAAGGAAATCGTTGGGTTTTTGAGATCAAAATTACAACCAACCAAACAAGCAAGCAAGTAAACGTTACTAATAGACTATTAAAGTGTGGGATTGAATATTTAACATATCCTAAATATTGCATATTTTGTTTTAAATTGTATTATTTGGTGTCTACAAATGCACTAGTTATCCATACATACTATTGCAAAAGGAAGTTTATATTTGTCTGCCGTCGTGTACTTTCAGTTTTAAAGCTACAAGACTTTTGATTGTGCTGAAATGTTGCATGAATGTAGTTAATATTTGGGGCTCCGGATGGGCCTACTCGCGTTTTACATATCCTTTGGACTTAGTGCTACAAGTCTTCAAATTTCAAATGTTATTCCTACGAACATTGTATTATTTATTGATTATCATGGTAAGAATAAGTAACATTTGACAATTTGTTGTTAATTTTCAGATATCTCTGCGAAATCCACGTGCAAAGATCGAGTCACCTTCTAGTTTGCAATATTAACAACGTGTTAAGTAGCCATATAAATTAGAATTATATAAAATTAGGACGTTTTCTGTAAAAATAAGAAATGTAAGACATTCCAGCAAAATACAAAACTCAGACCTGGCAGTAAGTTGTAAGGTTTAAGTTATTACTATAATTAATTAATGGTATTACATTCTTCGGCAGAGTTAACCTGAACCCTTTTCATGGCCTACGTGATGATGGGTGATGACCGTCAGGCGACTTAAAAACACGTTGCCAACTTAAAACTATCTTGTACTCTTCTACAACCCTTAGTCCAGCTCGATTCTCGAATTTTATCCTTCTTAAAATAAATCTCAGTTCTGTTATAACAAGACCTTTGTCAAACCAAAAACGTGCCTTTTTCTTTAACAAATTTTTAAACCTACAATGTTTTCACGATATAAATCAATTTATAACTTTTAATAAACTATGCAATCCCCAAACTATATTTATTATATATTTTTGTAACATATTAAAGTCGAAACTCCCAAATTCTACCTCGCATTTGACAAATGTGCATTCGTCAGAAAACAATTTAAAATTAGAATATAATTAACGCAGCAATTAAATAAAAACGAATGTGTTGGCGTATATTTTAGGTTTGCCCGGCAATTAGAAGACCCCTCCTGCAACTGGGATACTACTGTCCAATCATTAGTAATGGAAAATCCGTATTGGTTCAAGCGTTTTGGCTGATTAAACCCAGCACTTGTACTGGTTTTGCCCATTTAGCGATTTTACCTACTACTTTTCCTGCTAAACATTACAATTTGATTAGGTATATTCAAATTAAAATCTGGAAAATCAGTTATATACAGCGAGCGCACTGAACGATTTCTACTACCAGATAATATCTTAATATAGGAATATTTAATTATTTTGGGGCAGAATTGCTTTAATCAGTATTGTGTTCTGGTGCATTAATAGTGGTCATTAAGAAGGGGCTCCAATCTCGAAACTTTTGGTGTTTCTACCTGTATCTCCCATAAGGATAATGTTAACCTTGAAAGTCCGACCCTCCTCAACTAACTATCTGATCTCGTTGATGCATGGCTCGTTTCAAAGATCCAAAACATGCCCAGTGGTTTCAGTGAGCGAAATGGCAATATCACAAATAATATTTGTTCTGTAAAATTCCAAAATGTTCAATATTTACGACCATTTTATGGATAAATTATTTATAAAATAAAAATTATACTAACTGAAATAGCTCTGTATTTTTTGTCGTTAAAATTTACCACGGATTAACGATTTCGGATAATCCGTTGAGGAGGGACGAGCTTCACATTGGCCCTAAGGAATAGGTAGGGAGGGACCAGTGATCGTAGCCTCCTCTTAACATTATAGAATGTATGAAAGCTGTAGTATATTGTCAGAACTAGTTAAGTTATTAATCCGTAAATATTTCCGTATTTGTTCCCAAAAAAAGATGTTAACTTTCCTAGTAACTATAAAGCATGTACTACAAATTTATACTTTATCCTAATCATAATTCAAATTGTTATTTGTTATTTCCCACTAATGGTATTTATATTACTCAGTTTTTCGTTTTTCATCATAACTAAAACAAATCTGAGGATTATAATATGATTTAAGATACATAGAGGTGCTGACAGAACCCTTAGAGAACGTTCATGTCACCACTGATTGTTGAGTTATGGTTACATACTATTATCCCACAAAATTTAACCTACAAATTATTGAAGCCTGTACTTACGTTGAGAGAGCAGTTTCGCCCGACTAAACTCGGGGTGAAGGGTGGCGCCGCTTAAGTACGAGATATTTTGGGCTCTAACGGTACGCTAGCGAGACCCTCGTCATGACTAAGGATTTGGAAACTTATCATGGGGCATATTTTAGTGGTGGTTTCTGACCGATGCTATTGACAGATCTCATGAATTAAACTATTAACGCTTTTCGTTTAACTGATACAAACAAGGGAAAAGTTTAGTTAATCTATTTTTAAAACGATAATTAGTAGTTCATTTTCAGATGTATTTCGTTTCCATTGGGTAAATATAACGTTATGGCACATCTAATTCCGAAGACGGTTTTAGTTAATCAAGTTTTGTTTATTTTATCTGATCGTTGTTTGTTATTTGGTTTATTTTGAAGTAAACGAACCTCCAAAGTGGCTATGCCTTGGAGGCCCTACATTTTCTCCACATTATTTTAAATGCACGTACAGAGTATAAAAGTAAATGTAATTTGAATATAGTATGTTTAAAATTAAAATTCCATGTAAATAGTTGTTGTGAATTAGTTAAACTGTGTTAATTTGTTATTTCCCGTTTATTTCTAGAGCCAGTCATAAGGACACTGATATATAATATGACAATTAGAGTAGCGAACTTTTGTTTGTTTTAAAGATATACCAATTATTTTTATTTTGAGGAATAAGTCGCTAAATATTAATTTGAGTGCATATTGTATCATGTAAAATTGAAGAAAACAAATAATTCTTATTCTTAAAAACTGTGTAATGCATATTATCAAATGGAGATTTCAAATCTTTAACGTGTCAAACCCTTAATATATATGCATATCAAAATGTTCGTTAGGATGTTTCAAAATCCCTTTAAGGTTTCTTCTCATTTGCCACCATTTTTCAATATGCATTATGGCATTTTATTTGGTAAGGTAAGTCTAAGAAGCTCTTCAATTTCTCCACGGTATACAGCACACAGGTTTCTCGCTGTCTATGAATCTACCCGGAGTACCCGGTGCAACTGGAATCATCAGGCTAGTTCTGTTTGCACTGGCTTCCAGGGGCAACTGAGAAGACACTTAAAAAATGGTTCTTACTATTGTTTTTATCTTTGACAACATAATTTTGCTTCAACCATAAAACCAGGGCACCTAGAAAACAGGGCACAGTGCAAAAAATATTTTTAGTAATTTTAATCACTGGGAAGGTACTTATTGATCAATGAATGAAATTTACATAATAAGTGCTTTTCTAGTAAGCACCTAATTCAATCCCCAAGTTTCCTTCAAGTTTTATAAAATTGTTTTACTACTTAACTTAGTTTCAAATTCATTATCACTCATATTATCAATCAATCTAGCGGTTATTGATACAGTGGTCTTTAAAGAAATCACTAGATTCGGAGTTTGTATTCTCTGTGTAAAGCATGTGACAGGAAGCTAAAAAAATGGTTTATTTGTATTTGCGTTCCGCAAATAGACTGAAAGTACTGGATTGTTTTAGATAAACCAACCCCTTAATACTCTTATCATTCAGTTATACTAAATAAGAAACATACCCAGTTTGACTCGGCTACCCTTTGGCAAGGTAGCAAGAAAGTCATTTGTTAACTCACGTGAGTTCATTAGTTTAAAAATCTACCGCCTACCCGTGACAAATGCTTGCATGGTGCCAGCCGCGTGTTGGACTGCTTGTGTGACTTGTGAAGGCTGTGCTCTCAGTTGGCTCTGTTTTGTGTTGGACTGGGATTTCCATATGTATAATCCTACTAAAAACTGGGCCACACTCGTGAATATGTTGAGTTTTGTTTTTTAACCTGAACACGATTATATTAAGAATAAAGGTAAAAGTGTTCGACAAAACTAAAATATACTACATATCTAAGGTGAATATTTTGGAAATGTTTAGTTGGCTTTCACAAGTAATTTGGACTTATTCTTTCGACGAGTTTATTGAAATAAATTTTTAACAAATTATAAAAATTTATTACACCTAAATTCCTTAATAAATAAGACTTTTATTAATTTTAAATTTGTGACCAAGTAAAAGTTTTATAAATAAACCTGGTCTTTTAGGGAAACATCGTTATAATACAAAGTTTACTCGAAATTTGACTAACTAAAAACAATATTGTTTCCTTATAAAATCGCTTGGCGGAAAAAATATATGAATATAAAACATGTAAAAACATCTTTCAATGTCCGTATTACTTCAATCGAATCAATAAATATGCAGATAAATTTCTAAAAGTAGTCTTAATTTAATTTCCAATTAAACTGTAAAATCGACAAAGAAAACTCTATAAATATCTTAGCTAATTACATGCTATAGAAATTATTATTGAAATTCAAGAAGACGGAGCACTTAAATCTTCACCAAATTATGGACGAAACGGTTTCAGTAAAGCACACGTACAACAATCCTTTTTTCGTCATAAATAACTAAATAAAAATCAGGCAAGTAAATTTATTATTGCAATCAGGCAAACATACGAGTGTAATATGTACAGCAAAAGATAAATTTATATTTACAAACTCAATATTATAGATGAAATATTTACTTAGATTAATTCCCTTAAACTATTGTCATTTGTCTTTCTCTTTTACCCCTTGTGTTGCCTTTCGTATCAACTTCTGACCAACCGCAAAGCTGAGGAATTGCAAAGCGTTCTATGTCATTTTTAACGGTCATTCCCTCAACATCATATTAATATTTCTTGTATTAAGGTGAAAGGTCCTAATGTTCAGTACAGTACGTTTGATACAGATAGTCTCTGTAGTGAACCACAAATTTCTTATAGAAAAACTTTACCATCTTGGCATTAAGGGAAGAGCAAATGACTGGGTTTCTTCTTTCCTCACTGGTAGAACTCAAAATGTCGAGATCTCATACATCAAAAAGGGCAGGCTTCTGTATAAACATCAGTCCAATGAAGTTGTTAATTATGGGGAGCCCCAAGGATCGGTCCTTGGACCGATCCTCCTTTTGTTATACATAAACGATATTGCCTGCAGTGTCCCTGGCGTCGATCTGTGTTTGTTTGTAGACGACACTTCTTTCAGTGTACCGAACAAGTGAAAAAGCAGTCTTGAAATTTATCTGTTCATCAAAAGTTGTCAGCTGTTACAATGGTTCAACGATAACAATATCCGTGTGAATGCTGAGAAAACACAATTTTTCGATTTCAAGCTAAAGATCCCTGATGATGGACTTGCTACATCCTGTGTAGTTATTGACAATATTGAAATTGAGTCTTATCCCAAACTAAATTTGTACATCTAATTATTGATTCACGCCTGAATTTTTCCGCACAATTTGATAAGGTGTGAAAAAAATAAGTCTTTTCATCCTCTGGAGGCTCAAGTTATTTGCTAACAGAGAAATTTTGTTTTCTGTTTATTATGGATGCTTTCTTCCTCATCTAACATTTGGAGTTAAAAACTCCAAATTAATTGTTAATTAATTGTGGGTTTTTGGGGAGTGAAAGTACAGGGAGATTTTTCGTTTTCAGAAGAAGGCCTTGCGGTTGATTTCCGTTATGAAAACTCATGCAGAGGTGTTTTCAGATCTAAAAATCTTTTAACATTCCCCTGTTTGTATATCCTTGATTGTTTAACCTTTTTGGCTAAGAATCAGCACATTTATCATTACAGAAACTCCAAACAGTGAAGTCTTCGAGAAAACTCTTTGCTCTCCATTCCATTTAAAAGAACCTCAAAGTATGAATAGCAAATATATCCTTATTCAATCAAATTATTCAACTCCCTTCCGATTCACCTTAGGCAAGAATCAGACGTTGGCAAGTTTAGATCGAGGTTCAAAGTTCTCCTCCTGGAAAGGGAATACTATAGTATACAAGACTATATTAATGACAAAATATGTTAGAAGTTTATTCTTTTATTACTGAGCAGATTATGTGAACTGTTTTATTTAATATACTATTATGTTGTTAGTGTACTACTATGCAAATATTATAAGAATGAGTATTTATGACCTGACCTATTGTCAATGCTATATAGATATATGATGACAGTAAATTATCTGATTTGATTTCCTCGATGCCTTCAGCTATTATGATTTCCAATCCACAGTGTAATTCACGTTGTTGTCTTGTTAAATTATTTATCACTGTTGCATGTTTTTGCTTGCTTGCTGAACTTTATGGATGTTTACTCTGCATGTGTAAATAATCTAATAGTCCTAATTAGTACCTTAATATTGCAAAATAAGTTTTAGGCATTTCCAAGTATTTAAATATTGGTAATTGATCTATACAGGGTGGGGTTTAAATAAGTCCCCTGATTTTTCTTAATTTCTTGAGATATCGACTCCAGACCACCACCGATCATTGTTAATCAACTTATATTTAATTTTGACTTAGCTCATATTTTTGGCCGCCATCTTGGACCAGCCATATTAGATTAAAACATAGTTTTTCAAATGTAAAGGTGGGATTGTGACCCATCATATAGAACTACTTTTATACGGTGAACATAATGCCACAATCCCTTTTTTAAATTATTATTCGTTCTTAAGATATTGGTGATTATTTTAAATTAATTTGTATGAGAATTTTAAATGCCCCAACCTTAAACATACCCGTATTCTCGTCATTAAATCAAATAATGACCATTAACTGCTACCGATCATTGTTGAGGGGCATTTACTTCATTTTTAACAAATTAAAATTGTCGGCCGCCATTTTGGAATGAGATTTTGTGATGGTTTTTGGGGATTTTTTCAAATCTAAAGGTGACCAATCATTACCAACTGTTTTTCCGCGCTGAAACCTATGTCACAAACCGTTTTTAAATATCACCTTTCGTTCCCATGGTATTGAAAGATTCTTTGTTAATATTTCAATAATATCATGAAATCGAAACGTGATGTTTAAAAGCGGATTCCGGCATTGGTTTCATTGTGGAAAAATGATCACCTTTAGATTTAAAAAATCTCCAAAAACCATCTAAAAATCTTATTCCAAAATGGCGGCCGACAATTTTAATTTGTTAAAAATTAGCAAATTCAATCAATCAAACAATCAATCCCACCTTTACGCGTTTAAAAAACAATATTTGAATCCAATATGGCGGATCCAAGATGGCGGCAAAAAGTATGAGCTAAGTCAAAATGAAGTATAAGTTGATCAACAATGATCGGTAGTGGTCCGGAGTCGATATCTCAAGAAATAAAGGTCATTTAAAAAAGGATATCTCATTTTAGCGAATTTCCCCTATAAGGAAGAAGCTATTACCGTAGTCGGCATGGTAAGACCTAGGCCCGGGACCATGATAACTTTTCGTTTTGAGGTCCCCAGACCCCAAAAACACCATTCGTTCGATACTGTATATATATATATATATATATATATATATATATATATATATATATATATATATATATATATATATATGTGTTTCCGTGAGCACGATAACTCTCGTAAAAATGATCCGATTTTGACGAAATTTGGTATAAACATGTAAAGCAGCATTTATGACTTTAAGTTCGAAAACCAGACAGATCGACCTATCCGAAGGGGTATTTTGGGGGGGTTTTGTACCCCAAAAATGGGTTTTTTGAATTTTTTACATATAATTTTTGAAAAAAACAAATTTTAGTTTTGACCATTCGATTCAGCTTAAAAAAACACACAATTTGGTATTTCGATCATTCCTCTACGTCAATTGGTTACCGAGATATTGAAAGTGCTAAACACAGTACGTTGTCTAATGTTATTCTTATGGAGGAAAAGAAAATTTTTTTATCTCGCTTATTTATGAACGTATACTGACGGAACTTGGTATACAGCTTCATCTCATTGAGGTCTATTGATATTTGCTCCAAAAAATTGTTTTTCCATAATTCTCCCGTTGCAGCAAACCTGCGTACTCAGCCCCCATGTTATTCTTATGGATATTAATTAAATGCTCTGTCTCCCTTAATTATGAACATAAATGAATAAAAACTGGTATACGACTTCACCTAGTTGAGTTATATTGATATTAGCATAAAAACCCATTTTTTGTGTTCCTTGTTGCAGCAAACCTGCGTACTCAGCCCCAATGTTATTCTTATGGAGAATAATTAAAATTGTATATATATCGCTTATTTGTGAATATATTTTTATGAAACTTGGTAAGTGGCTTTATGTAGTATTAAGACATTTATATCTCCATTGGAAATTCTCTGAGTATGCAGGTTTGCTGCGACGGGGGTATTTAAACTCACTCTGTATACAAAATCCGAACAACTTCCTAGCCATTCATATATTTTGATATTCAATACACCTCGACATGAATATCCGTGTTTCTGTACTGTAGTGGGGTGTATTTTATCTCCTCCTTCTCTTGTTGGTTTATATGTATATTTAAATAAATATATTTTGAATTATGTACTAGCGTAATTCCATTCTCCGTACGGGAATCTCGGAGGCACAGGGTCAGATGTTTTGAACTGTTTACATTATAGTCAGCTGTTTGACTAAATAAAATATTACTCCATAAGGTTCATTGGAACTTTAAGCGCCAATGAGGCGGAGCCTTGAAGTTGGATGTTTTTCAAACCCCCAAAAGGCACATCTAGAGGGTAAGAGCTTTTGATTGATACCAAATATTAATATAAAATAATATTAGAGGTTCGCTTTAGAGGTAGAAAATTCTCGAAAAAAAATCAAGAAATTATTTGTTAATACAAATATTTTATAAGTAATTTGTAAAATTTGTGCGGTTTGTCGCTTATAGTATGTCAGCTAACTCACTTTAAATCTTCGAAAGCATACTAGTCTTAAGTACTTATCGCTCTTATGCATATTTAATTTCACAGTTTATTATCATTTTCTTGAATATTAAATATTATAAAACATTTATGAATAATGTAAAAAATTGTGAAACCGATGTTACAATATTTTGTCCATACAGTAGTTATAGCGCGTGACTGTGACCCACAAGGTCACTGGGTTCGATTCCCGCCAATCACTATTGGCTATTTCCTATTGGCCCAGTAGTTCGGAACCACCTTTATGCAATAGGTTCCCCTACAGTCCCCGAGGGGAGGATCTGTCACTGTAATAGAGATCAACCTCTATAAGAAGTTCAAGTTCAAATTATTTATTTAGCATGTTGACAAATATTACAATGCATACGCCAAGTCATGGTTACAAATCATAAAATAAAATCTGTTGTTACAATGGGCAATAGGTACATAAAAACTAATTACTTATTCTATCTTATACAACAAGTAAATGCGGTTTTCTATCAGCTAGAAAATCTTGCACACTATAAAAAGCCTTATCAATTAGTAAGCTTTTTATTTGCCTTCTAGACCTACTATAGTCTTGTTCTACCTTTACGTTCAGGGGCAGACCTTTACATACAGTTTCACCGCGGAGTACTTTAAATGCTTTTGGAAAAAAGAGGTGAAGTGTGATGGTATACTCATTATGCGTCTAGGTTTACCTCTGGTACTATAACTATGAATAGGGAACAACTGTTGAAAGAGGAAGAAGTTTTTGTGAAGAATTGAAAAATTGCCTACCTTTAAATAAATTTGCTTTATAATCTATTTATTCGTTTTGATTTAAAACCAAAGAACACAATAGTTTTAACAAATTATACTATTTTAAGTATTATAACACAACCAACCTGTATTGAGTACAACATATTTTTAGAAACTCGATAGAGATTGAGGGATATTTTTTAGCAAACTAGGAATAAAGTGAGATTTATTGACGAACCCTGTGTGTATATTTTACCGCGATGAGGAAACACTGACCAGAAGCCCTGTGATAAATAAATTAATACATCAAGGCGATATCGTTCTACCTAACAGTGTAATCGTTTAGCGAGTGAGGCGTAACAGCCAAATCAACATCGATGTTCCACTCACGTTTAGCGTGCTGGTGTCAAAATCTCGGGGCGACCATAATCATCGGGATGCAAATGTGACGGTCATTCGGCCCAGACGTGATGATTGCCGGGCGACAAGGGGCTCACAGTCGGCACTGGTCTTGGAAGCTTTAAATTCAACTGCAGAAATCTACATTTGTAAATACCACGCGAGACTTGGATTTGTGCCAAAATGTTACAAAAGTAATTGTAATGAAACTTGTAAATTTTGTTCTAAGTGTCCATTCACTGAAACATTCTGAATAATGATGATATTGAGAAACAGCATTTAAGCTAATTAAACTGTAAGGAGAAATATTTATGCACACTATTCTTCCTAATTCTTATTTCTAGATATTTTTCTAACAGTTATCGATCAGTCAAGTGATGAAGTTATTACTGGCGTATAAAACATGAATTTTCTGATGAAACTTTACAGTAAATTTAAAAGTGCAAGAAGAAGCTACGACGAAAATAATCAAATCATTGTAGATAAGGAGGCTTTATTCAAACAAGCTTTTAATTCAATAAAGAACATTTTGATTTACAGTATTTTCAAGTATTTTTATAAGTTAAAAAACTGTTTTAGGGAAGGATAACAAAAATATTTTTGGTTTGGAAAACAATATTTGGAAGAGTTTTGTATGGCGAATAACGAATTATATGGAAATATAAATTACTACCTGGGGGCCAAGCTTTGTTGGAGGAATCACATGTTGGTGTTTATCACGTGAGTGTTATTATAACAGCTCATTGGTTGTTTTTGTCAGCTGTTACTGTTAAAGGGCCTTCAAAGAACGTAAGACCTTCTTGGTTATGATTTAAAATTTCTTATTCCAAATTAAACAACTTAAATTATTTTCCAGAGTTTTTCTTAACATTCCTGGAGTTAAGAATTTCCAGTCGATTTCTAAGGTCCATAAACTAAACTCCTAATTTCTAAGTTTGAGCAAAATTCTTCCGAGGTATTCCAAGGTATATTTTGCGAACACACATAAGTTGCTTGTTTACGGGCATAGGATATTATTATCTGAGGCGATTTGATGTTTTGCCACGTGCGTGTTACTTTGACAGGTAACTGGATGTTTTAACCAGTTGTTACAGTTATTTACATATTCACAATATTCCTGCTTTTTGTTCACTCATTTCCTGAAGTTAATACTTAACCGATTTTGATGATTCTTTTTTTATTTAAAAGATAATTTCAAGTTCTAAGTCGCTTTGAAGCCAGGTTTTCGATTTAGGCCCAGGACTCTGCCCCACGGGACTTCCAAGTTCCCATGTTATTTATATGAAGGAGAGTTTTATTTGGTTTATGTCACATGTGTTTTTTCTTAATTCAATAAACAGCTGTTATATATTGTTTTCGAACATTTTTGCGGGAGAGCAGCTCGTTTTGTTATTATTTGAAATTCCACAAGTCAAACATAAACTATTTTGTAATTGTCATGGGGTTTTACAGAAATACTTGAGTGTTCCTAGTTTGAAGAATTTTGCTAATCAATTTCTGAGGCCCAAACACTCTTTTTTCCAATTTTTAGCAAAAACATATTCTGAGATCCTGTTTGCACACAAACATACTAGAATCTGACATATCTTTCCTAGGTAGATTACCATACATGCTTTTGTATTAAAAACAAATAATTCTCGACATTATTTTGGGTAAAAAGTTCCAGATGCATTGTTTTATTTTAAAAATTCGGTTAAAATTATTCTGGATTATGTGAGAATCCGAGTATATTAACAGTTTATAAACAATATAAACAAAACTATACACATGTCTTACTTTTGCGAAAAATCTATCCTCCGTTCAGGTTTTCCCTAACCTTGTAAATTTTATAATGAAAATGTTTTTATTTTTAAACCTGCAAATAGCCATTGAATGTAATTAAATTTACCTAAGATATTAAGATTAATTAATGGGTCTGGAACACGTTATATAACATGAATGGGTTAAAGTACATCTTCGTTATATGTTTAAAGAATTTTGAATTTCAGAACACAATAATTTTAATCAGTTAACAAACTGGGCGATTCCAAGAAAAGCGATTTCCAACTTCTCAAGATTTCATGTCATTCGATTTTGTCCAAGATATAGTTGAAAGAATTCATCCAATAAATAAATTGAATATATATCTCAATCAGCTAAAAAACTGGGTGATTCCAAAAAAAACAATTTCTAACTTCTCTAGATTTCATAGCATTCGATTTTGTGCGTTATAATTGAAAGATTTGATCTAACAAAATTCTGAATATATCTTATTAGTTATATATTTTCTTCTCCAATGCATTATCTTAATCTCTAAAAACGCACTTGTGAGTGGCCTCTAACTTACTCTGAGTATGAATGCTGCATAGAAAGGGTTATACAAACTCAAGAATACAATGTATTGCAATATTAATGATATTCATCAAGAGAGGTATTTACAGTACGGACATGACTTGATGGTATTTACAGTACGGTGAGGGTAAGGTTGCCACCACCACCAGCCTTCCTCCCTTCCTTTCTTTTGTTTCACCGGACAAGGTGATTTGATTTTGTTTTATTGCAAAATGTTATCGAGCAGATAGTTTGACACCATTCAATTTAATTAATGGTTTCTTGGTTTGCTTTGACCATAATCAGAGTGTGAACAGTGGTGGGAGTAACTTTCAAACTTAATTCCAGCATACTTGATAATGTATGCAAAATAATTTTAACTTTATGATTTGACTTTAACTTTTACTTGTTTTCTTTGAAATTATTTTTATTTTTATTACTGTTGAGTATTTACATTATCTGAGAAGAATATTGCTTTATTGAATTTACTGAAGAGAAACGTCGCTTTTTTCTGTATATGTTTCACGTTTCATCGCCGAAATCACAATAATATGCTCCTCAGAAGTTGTAGGATTTCGTTTATAGAATTACTCTCATATGAATTAAGGTTGTTTAAAAGAAAATTAATAACGGATAAATTAAACAATTATATAGTTTTAGTTAATATTTAAAAACGAAGGGCATCAGAAGTAAAATATTTACATTACCTTTATTTATATAATATAGAAGACTTACTTTATGGTAGTTATTAAAAATTAAAAATAACAACATAAATCGGATTTTCATAAAATCTGCAACAGCATTAATGAGATATCAAAAATTTAAATATCAAGAGTGTTTGATTTTTTAGTTGAAATAGAGAAAAATAACTGAAGAAAGTCTATAGTTTTAACTCGTTAGTGACCAAATTGGTTAGACACATCTTTAAAAAATGGTGGTCTAAGAATGTAATTAGAACGTATTTTGCTTTTAACGATTTCACATTCAAAATTGTTCTACTTATTTGGCATTTCCAGCAAAGGGCGGCGAGGTATTAAGTGCTGGAGCTTTGTTCGTTCAATTTTGTCGCCATCGAAGAGTTAATTAACTGGTGTTAATTAGTTCCCGCTGAACTGCTTCACTCATCAATACTTGTATCGTGACACGTTTCTGATAGCGAAGTTGACGATAAACTTCTACCTGCTGCGATATAACTTGAAAGCAGAAAGGCTTTCAAAGAAAATGTTTGCGAAATTGGTATTATTTTACTAAAAGTATAAATTATTGTAATTATTCGACGTTTTAAAGTGAAATAGTGATAATACAGTGATTTTCATTTAAATATTTTCATTTTTACCATGTTGTTTAAAGATATTTTGGAAAAGTATTGTCTACAAATCGTTGCGTAATGCACGGGTAATTAAGTTGTGTTTTACGTTGTTCGACTATAATTATTATGGTTTGGTTTTATGATAAAGACTCAAATTTTTGCAAATTACTAATCTGATTCCTCTAAATAATTTCCACGTTTCCTTAACAACCGCTTTTCTTTCTGCTTTCACAAAGACTAAATATAAATATTTACCTGTATCTTAAGTTGTATATGGCCCCAGACATTACTAAAGGCCAAAGAATGATTGAGTACATTGTTCTTTGTTGAGCTGATAGCCAGTAACCGCTTTTGTGACTTATTCCAGTTACAAAAAATTGTTTTAACAAATGAATATTTTTTTAATGTAAATCCTGTGTCTGTGGTGGGGCCGGCCTATACCTTCATTTTTGGGACCTTCATTTCAGTTTTAAGAAAAAATATTATGCTGTTTTATCGTATTTACGGCTGATATTATGCAGTTGAGACCCAAATATACATGATTTGATTGCTATTAAGTCTGATATTTCATTGGCCTATTGTATTTCCCGGCAGTTAGCATACGGTTCTAATGCAATAATGACTGATAAAACTTGACTCAATCGTCATTGCCGGCCGATATTACATGGTTAGGTCGTCTTAACGGCCTACTAAACGGAGTCTGATTGCCCTTCGGCCAAGATATACATTCCAGTTGTCATTTAAAATTGCAAATTGCACGGTTTAATCGTCATTGCCGGCCAAATTAGAGATATTAGTTGTCCTGTTGCTTGAATCCGAGCAAGTTTGTACCCAACGAAAGGTTACTTCAGTTGTAAACAAATATAAAAAAACATCTGATATTAAAACTAATAATAACAACGTACTTTCAATCCACAGTGAAAGCACTATAACCTGGTTTCGGCGCTCAATTGCGCCATGATCACGTAAGTGTCAATTTTTAAACTTGCATTTTTCAGTCGAGACGATGCCGTTAAAAGTTCTCACTCTTACTGTACTGTCGCGGCTACCGACATGAGGACTCTGACATTGCCAGTGTCAGATAGGGATCCCGTCCATGAGTTCAATAAATTTAGTAATGTTTTCGTGTGTGACCGTGTTTTATGTCTTTGTGTCTGAGAACTTTTAATGACGTCGTCTCGACTGAAAAATGCAAGTTTAAAAATTGACACCTACGTGATTATGGCGCAATTGAGCGCCAAAACCAGGTTGTAGTGTTTTCACTGCTGATTGAACTGCTGACAAAAGGTAATTTAAAACCATTTAATAGTCATTAAAGTTCAGGGGCAATAATCCAAAAATGAATAAACGTACTTTCATTCAACACGTAGTTTAGACTTCCGCCGTCGAATAGCGTCACTGTTCCAAGAATTTAGCCCTTTACTGTATTTAAGTGATGACCTTTCTTACAATTCTGAGACATATTGGCAAATCTACGTAAAATACCTTTAATTTGACATCTCAAACGTTAAAATCCGTCCAGGCGTTATTGAGTTATGACTGTGAAGAAAAAACCCCCAAGCGTATTAATACATAGGTCCATCACGAATAGGCAGGAAAAATGGCATTTCAACCATCCCTGGCCTCATCATTGGTCCTGGATGTGGGGCAATGTCCTTGCTTTAGTTACCATCTTGTTGTCACACTTTACTGCCTCCGTGCTGAGAACAATCTTCCGAAGGTGGAATCATTGTATGTCTCAACATTGGTTTGTTATTATCAACTGATAGATCATGAACGAGACATTTTGAAACTTCAGTCACGTAAGGATGTGTTTCTAAACTTTTCGTCAGCCGCATTCGAAATGGTTTGGCGAGGTGTTCTTGATATTTTGACTTGTTTTCATTCTTCTTAATATGAATAACTTCAAAATCTGATAACGACAATATTTAATACTGAATGACATAAGATGGCATGCCCGTAGTACATATTATGCTGTTAAATAAAATATGTTTTGGGTTTTATTTATACAGTATCAATAACAATATTTACTATAAGCTACACATAATGTAATGCAATTGAAGGTAAGAATTTGCTTTTCGCTTGAGACCCAGCATGTCACTAATAACTGTCATAACTGAAATGTCACTTAATTTAGTTCTATTTAAACATTGTTTACCGAATTACCTCCTTTAAATCGCTTTCAATATGCCCAATTAGAATTTCGTTTCCGGACCAACGTCACACCACTTTCTACGATGAGCTTAAACAACTTTTTGATTATCATATTACGTGTTGTTATCACTTACGGGATGTAATAAAAGACGTCTTACAACACTTAAGAATATATTTACACCTATACTGATTCACATACAGACGGTAAACATATATAAAAGATGGTACAAGAACTGACCTATTCGGTCAGTTTATTGTCCTGATGATGACCGGTGTGACTGGTCGAAATCGATAGCCTTGTACCATCTTTTTAGCGAATTTCCCCTATAGGGAAGAAGCAATTACCGTAGGTCTCATGGTAAGACTTAAGCCCGAGACCATGATGACTTTTTGTTTTGAGGTCCCCAGATGCCAAAAACACTATTCGTTCGAATTTATATATATATATACATATATATATATATATATATATATATATATATATGTATAGGCCCTATGTGTCCGTTAACACGATAACTTGAGTAAAATACCCCCGTCGCAGCAAACCTGCGTACTCAGCGAATTTCCAAAGCACAATATATGTCTTAATACCACATAAAGCCGCAAATCAAGTTTCATAAAAATATATTCACATATAAGCGATTTTAATTATTCTCCATAAGAATAACATTGGCAATGAGTATGTAGGTTTGCTGAAACAATGAACAGAAACAATTGGTTGCTATGCAAATATAAATATAATTTAACTAGGCGAAGCCACATACTAAGTTTCATCAATATTCAATCATAAATAAGCGCTATATAACATTCTGGTTATTCTCCATAAGAATAACATAGGGGCTGAGAAAGCAGGTTTGCTGCAACAAGGAACAGAAAAATGTGTTTTTATATAATTATCAATATAACTCAACCAAGTGAAGCTACATACCAAGTTTTATTAATTTATTTTCATAATTAAAGGAGTCATTACATTTTAATTATTCTCCATAAGAATAACATGGGGCTGAGTACGCAGGTTTGCTGCTACGGGAATAATCAACAAAAAATCAATTTTTTGTGCATATATCAATATACCAGTACTACGTGAAGCCAAATACCAAGTTTCATCAACATACATTCATAAATAATCGAGATATCAAATTTTATTTATTCTCCGTAAGGATAACATTGGACAACGTACTGTGTTTAGCACTTTGAATATCTCTGCAACGGTTGGGCGTAGAATCACAATTTAAACACCGAAATGATTGTTTTGTGGAACTGAACAGATTGGTAAAAGCAAATATGAATTTTACATTAAAATAAACTGAGGAAAAGCCAAAAACCTTTTTCCCATAAGATTAACATGGGAGATTTTATGAGCAGGGTTTTTGGATTTTCTCCGCAACCACTTAACCTAGGTTAATAATTCAAAATACTAAATTATTTGTTTTTTTAAGCTCTATAACATGATCAAACCCAAAATTAAGTTTTTTAAAAATTGTAGGGTGAAAAGTGGAAAAAACTGATTTTTGGAAAATTTAAAACCCCCATAAACCCCCCTTCCTATGATCCGATTTTTCTGGTTTTCGAACTTAAAGTCATGAATGTCATTTTACACATTTGAGCCAAATTTCATAAAAATCGGACGTTTTCTACTCAAGTTCTCGTGTTAACGGACACACACACACATATATATATATATATATATATATATATATATATATATATATATACATATATATAAATTTGAACGAATAGTGTTTTTGGCATCTGGGGACCTCAAAACAAAAAGTTATCATGGCCTTGGGCTTAAGTACCATGAGACCTACGGTAATAGCTTCTTCCCTATAGGGGAAATTCGCTAAAACATCCGATTTTGATGAAATTTGGCTCAAACGTGTAAAGCGACATTCATGACTTGTTCGGAAACTTGTTTCGGAAGTTTGGAAACCAGAAAAATCGGACCATGGGAAGGGGGGTTTATGGGGGTTTTAAATTTGTCAAAAATCAGTTTTTTACATTTTTCACCCTAAAATTTGTAAAAAACTTAATTTTGGTTTTGACCATGTTATAGAGCTTCAAAAACAAATAATATGGTATTTTGAATTATTAACCTAGGTTAAGTGATTGCGGAGAAAATCCAGAAAACCTACTGATAAAATCTCCCATGTTATGGGAAAAATGTTTTTGGATTTTCCTCTGTTTATTTTAATGTAAACTTCACATTTGCTTTTACCAATCTGTTCAGTTCCACAAAACAATCATTTTGGTGTTTAAATTGTGAGTCTACGCCCAACCGTAGCAGAGATATTCAAAGTGCTAAACACAGTACGTTGTCCAATGTTATCCTTATGGAGAATAAATAAAATTTGATATCTCAATTATTTATGAATGTATGTTCATTAAATTTGGTATGTGGCTTCACGTAGTACTGGTATATTGATATTTGCACAACAAATTGATTTTTTGTTGATTATTCCCGTAGCAGCAAACCTGCGTACTCAGCCCCCATGTTATTCTTATGGAGAATAAGTAAAATGTAATGACTCCCTTCATTATGAACGTAAATTAATAAAATTTGGTATTTAGCTTCACTTGGTTAAGTTATATTGATAATTATATAAAAACCCATTTTTTGTTCCTTGTTGCAGCAAACCTACTTTCTCAGCCCCCATGTTATTCTTATGGAGAATAACTAGAATGTTATAAAGCGCTTATTTATGAGTGAATATTGATGGAGCTTGGTATTTGGTTTCGCCTAGTTAAATTCTATTTATATTTGCATAAAACCAATTGTTTGTGTTCCTTGTTTCAGCAAACCTTCGTACTCATTACCAATGTTATTCTTATAGAGAATAATTAAAATCGCTTATATGTGAATATATTTTTATGAAACTAGGTATGCGGCTTTATGTGGTAGTAAGACATATATTATGCACTGGAAATTCGCTGAGTACGCAGGTTTGCTGCGACGGGGGTATTCATATTTTCCGTCTGTATGTGAATCAGTATAAGTGTAAATATATTCTTAAGTGTTGTAAGACGTATTTTATTACATCCCGTAAGATGAGCTTAACAAATTTGTATGAACAGAATTTAATAAATAATCTATCTTCACATCACAGATAGTAACAAATTAACTTCATCTTCATGACTAAGTGCAAAGCAATGGCATAGCAACTAAAATATTATAATTTGTTTAAATTAGTGTGGATTTCACATGAATTAATATAATAATACCCGTAGAAATTATATTTACAGACACTTGAAAGTGACATCTAGCGTTTCCCGTCCGACATTGTTCCGATTTTAGATTTCGTTTGAACACCTGCAACCTCGAATGGTTGACCCATAAAGTCACTTTCTATTGTAGGTGAATCCGCTTTCTCACAATAAAATTCTAGAGTAGATTACAGAACCAGAAACAAAATGGAAGTTATTCCAAATTAACTGGGACATTGTGTTGTCCCGACCACCTAGGTGAAAGTGGACTATAGCTCATAAACTGTAACACTGAATATTTTCTAAGGGTTTACCTTTTAGATTTTTGTCGTCCCGACGTCCTAGGTGAAAGTGTAATACAGCTTATAAACTATAATACTGTACATTTACTAAGGTAATAAGTTTACTTCCTGACTGAATGTTTCACTATGAGAATAAATACAGTTATATTTCAACTACTCTTCTCTTTGCCTGACAGACCAGCCAATTGTAGACCATATGTAGTTATTTTGTTCATTTTATCAAACACAATAGTCAATAAAAAATAATGTTTAAATGTAAAAATATTTAATTTTAAAATGTACAAACTGTTAATTTATTTTATGATAACTTAAGAGAAAGATTTTAGGTATTTAAGAAGTATTTATCCGTTGCTTTTCCATGTGATCTTACGTTCGTAATTTAGGTGCTGCTAGTATTTAAAATTAATAAATTAAAAGAAACTTGGGTTGCGTGAAAATGTTATTTTCACGCAAAGTATTTTTTTTATAAAGAGTTTTATTCTGTCTTCCAAATCTAAATGTTTTTACTACCTAAGAAATAACCGGTTTATTGAATCTCATTATATGTGCATAAATGTAAATATTCCTGGAGCGTGAGGTGATCCACTTTAATCGATGACGATATCAGCTATGCAAAGAAGCTATCAGTTTTGTATGCGTCACCGTTACATGAATCAAAGCTTGTGTTTGAAAATTACACATTATCAAAGCAAATAATTTATTAAATTAACTTGTTTACAAAAAAATAGGTTAAACGTTTTGTGGTTTAGATCTGAACAAACCCGTTGACATTAAATTTCTAATCCATGATTTTATTTATTATATTTATGAACTGTATTGGGACCAATTGATACAACTATTAAGACTGCGCAAAATGGCGGTGTGCTAATAGTAGATATTGTACGATCATGTTAATGTGTTCTCCTATGGATTGATGAGATAGGACTTGGACTTCGACAGAAATCCAACAAATTGTAGGGCATAGTTGGGGGACGATTTGAGGTGAAAATAACAGGAATCCGCTTCTTCGTGGTCCTTTGCAGTCCGTCTTTCACCCCCCCCTCACTTTCTACATCTAGATATACCATACCAGAGATTTCTACACAATGTGACGTGATGTATATGAGTACTAAAATTGGATGTCCCAAACCCCTATTAAATAATATGATTGTTAATCTGGTCCAGATTCCACCTTGCACCTAGGATGCTCCTCTATTGCATAGGTAATTTAAAACTTTTAAAGGAAAATGAATTAAGGAGATTCGTACGTATGGATAAAAAGTGTTTCGAAATTTAATTAAATGTCTTGGTAAAATTGGAAATGTTAAATATAGTGATAGAAAGCTCCATTAACGATCATGATCATGATCATGATCATGATCAGATTGAAATTGTTAACGCTAGATCTGCATTTATACATAACTAGCTAATCCAGCTGCACGAACTCGAACAGTTTAAATTGTGGTGCCATTCCAGAAGTTATCTCAGCTAGAACCCTCGAAACCTAGAAGCCTTCGGAAGCCTTATCTCATTCGCCCTACACTTGATTTTTGTTATTTTCTTTTTGTTATGCCTATCCCTCGGATATTCTGTTTGTTTACAATCTGACTAGTTCGGATTTTTACTTTCTAAGTTTTTGAGACTCTAGTGCTTTTCAGGATTTTTTTTATATGATAATTCATTTTGTCAAATATGGAAGAAGTACAATGAAATAAATAAATAATAAAAACCGATTTTATCCTCACTTGAAATTTGATTAAAAGGTGTATAATTTTATAGTTAAATTTTAACTAATTAATTATTGTTTTGTAATATTTATCTGAATCTACATTTTATCCACTAAGGATGTTTCTGTTGTTGATGACTGTTGCACTCTTCCTCACGCTCAGACGTTAGTCTTGTGAGAAATATTTTCCATGTAAAAATTGTTGTAAATATTGTAAAATTGTATATAATTTTGGAATAAATGTCTTGAATCTAGAATCTTAAAACAGCTGATCTTGGTTCTGTTCTGTGTTTAGTTACCAACAGCTGTCAAATGCTCAATTTCAATGATTTCTGTTTTTCTATTGCAACTGTTGAGGGCTGAGGGGCGTAGTCCTAAGAACGAACGCGAATTCTGAGGGAATCCGGTAAATCTACACACTATTGCCTTTAATTTTACACATAAATATTGTAAATCTGGTCAGTAGTTACTGAGAACTTAGCCGTTTACCGGTTACTTCGTAGTTTCAACTGTGTGTTAATATACACGATCACGAACAAATGTTTTCTTTATATCCTCGCACTAATTTTACTTTCCTTAAGTAAAACAGCTAAGATTTAAAATAATCTATACAAAGAATGTAAATTTAAATTTAACGCCTTGGAACGTGGCACGAGTCAGTTTTATTTAGCACCTGACGTTTATTTTTACACCAAAAACCTTTATTTCTGAGCTTAATCGAGAAAGGAACAAACAGAAAATAAAATCGCGAAACCGCTGAACTGGAAGGACACTAACGAACTGAGAACTGACCATTGTCAGAATTCGTTAAGGCATTGCTGGAAAAGTTTCGGCCACTCGGACCACTCCGTCTGGGATTAGGAAGGATTTAGTTGAGAACATTATACAAACGGTTGGAGCAGGTTACAGATTATGCTCGTAAAACATAAAATAATGGTAAGTTTTACTCTGTACGGTGAATACATTATACATTAATAATTAAAATGTCAGTACTAATTACAAGATTTGATTCGTAAAAAGTTTAAGGAAGGTAATTAAGCACGAATTCGATTATCATAAGCCAGAAAATAGATTGGACTGGACTGTTTCTATTTAATTTTTCCCTATTAATGGTTAAAAATAAGTGGAACCCCTTGCCATTTAAATAATCGTATATTTAAGTTTTGCGATTTAATGTAATGTGTATTTTAAGTGTTACTTTTTCATTTCAATCATAGTGACACCTCATTTAAAAGATATAAAAAGTAGTTTATGCCAATCTCTTGCCAACACGGAGTGATTATGACATTCCGATGATAAAACCTGGTTCTCTAAGACATCTCAACATTATTTGAGCATTGTTTAAAGTCTGATTGAGTAATAATAATTCTATTAAGTCATCCAAATTCTTCAAACCATAATGTGTCATTGCTGTTGAGCAGTTCTTTTATTTACAATATTTATCAACCGTTGTTAAATGTTCAATCAATTTCTTTGCTATTGTTCTATAATATTACTATTTGAACTTTGGAAGTCCTGATGAAGGTGGGTGATTTTCGAAACTCTAGATGACTTTTGATTTATACGAAACGTTTCCAAATTATAGTTTTAGAGATCTAAAACTGGAGAACATAAATCAAGAGATTCTTTTAATCTTCAAGTAATATAGATATATAGATAGCGTATGAAAATGAGCTGTCATAAAGTCCTGAACAAAATCAGAACGTAAAATAAAGCAAGAATTGTAATCGGGGTAACATGCTCTCATTTTTCCCCCATAAGAGGCCAACAAGTAATCTCCTTACAGTACTTAATATAGAAATTTGGGAATCGTTAGTCTTAAATGTATTATTGAATAACCCTGTCCATCCCTGCACAGAATCTAGCACCTAGTACTAGAATCTAGCACCTACCACCTAGTACCCAGTACATAGCATCAAGAACCAATTACCTAGCACCTTCCACCTAGTACCCAGTACATAGCATTAAGAACAAAGAACCTAGCACCTACCACCTAGTACCCAGTACATAGCATCAAGAACCAAGAACCTAGCACCTTCCACCTAGTACCCAGTACATAGCATCAAGAACAAAGAACCTAGCACCTTCCACCTAGTACCCAGTACATAGCATCAAGAACCAAGAACCTAGCACCTTCCACCTAGTACCCAGTACATAGCATCAAGAACAAAGAACCTAGCACCTACCACCTAGTACCCAGTACATAGCATCAAGAACCAATAACCTAGCACCTTCCACCTAGTACCCAGTACATAGCATCAAGAACCAAGAACCTAGCACCTACCACCTAGTACCCAGTACATAGCATCAAGAACCAAGAACCTAGCACCTTCCACCTAGTACCCAGTACATAGGCATCAATAACAAAGAACCTAGCACCTTCCACCTAGTACCCAGTACATAGCATCAAGAACCAATAACCTAGCACCTTCCACCTAGTACCCAGTACATAGTATCAAGAACCAAGAACCTAGCACCTACCACCTAGTACCCAGTACATAGCATCAAGAACCAAGAACCTAGCACCTTCCACCTAGTACCCAGTACATAGCATCAAGAACAAAGAACCTAGCACCTTCCACCTAGTACCCAGTACATAGCATCAAGAACCAAGAACCTAGCACCTTCCACCTAGTACCCAGTACATAGCATCAAGAACCAAGAACTTAGCACCTTCCACCTAGTACCCAGTACATACCATCAAGAACCAAGAACCTAGCACCTTCCACCTAGTACCCAGTACATAGCATCAAGAACCAAGAACCTAGCACCTTCCACCTAGTACCCAGTACATAGCATCAAGAACCAAGAACCTAGCACCTACCACCTAGTACCCAGTACATAGCATCAAGAACCAAGAACCTAGCACCTTCCACCTAGTACCCAGTACATAGGCATCAAGAACAAAGAACCTAGCACCTTCCACCTAGTACCCAGTACATAGCATCAAGAACCAATAACCTAGCACCTTCCACCTAGTACCCAGTACATAGTATCAAGAACCAAGAACCTAGCACCTACCACCTAGTACCCAGTACATAGCATCAAGAACCAAGAACCTAGCACCTTCCACCTAGTACCCAGTACATACCATCAAGAACCAAGAACCTAGCACCTTCCACCTAGTACCCAGTACATAGCATCAAGAACCAAGAACCTAGCACCTTCCACCTAGTACCCAGTACATAGCATCAAGAACAAAGAACCTAGCACCTTCCACCTAGTACCCAGTACATAGCATCAAGAACCAAGAACCTAGAACCGTCCACCTAGTACCCAGTGCATAGCATCAAGAACCAAGAACCTAGCACCTCCCACCTAGTACCCAGTACATAGCATCAAGAACCAAGAACCTAGCACCTTCCACCAACAACTTAGTACCCAGTACATAGCATCAAGTACCAAGAACCTAGCACCTTCCACCAACCACTTAGTACCCAGTACCAATATCCCACCACTCAGCACCTAGCCTCCAGCCCCAACAACCATCACCCAGCACCTACCACCCAGAACCAAAATCCCAGCACCTAGCACCTAGCACCCAGCACGTACCTCCCAGGACCAAAACCTATGGCCCAGAACCTTGCACCAAGAACCAATAACCAAGCACCTACCACCTAGTACCCAGTTCCAATCCCAGCACCCTGCACCCATCATCCATCATCCATCATCCATAACCTAGCATCCATCTTACAGCTCCTAGCACCAAGTACCCAGTACCCAGAACCTCGTACCTGCCACCTGCCACCTGCCACCTAGTAGCTAGCACCCATCGCCCAGCACCCAGCACCTCCAGCGGCGGAGAGGAGTGGGTCACGTGACGCCGCAGCTTTTGCCGCACGCCGCGACCGCACCGCAGTGTGAACGTTGCCGCAGGTGCGACCGCACGTGTGCGACTGTGGTTCAGGTGTTGGTGCGGTATGGGTCCGTTACTTGGGCTGTAAGTGACCCGCGTAGTGCCACGGTCAAGTTGACGATATTGTGATTACAACTGTCCGACTTATCACAGTTCAGTTATCTGACTAGCTACAAGAGAAAATCAAGGTAGATAATATTTGCTGTGTGAATTTGTTTAGTAATTAACGTATATTCATTATACTATAGAATACCTAGCTATTTGTTTTTATGAAACTTGAATAATCATGTCTCATGCAATTTACTCTTTGCATTTAAATGTGCGAACAGAGATGCATTGCGGTCTTATGTAAGTGGGATAGACAGAACGTAAATAAGGTTTTTTTTAATTTATTTTTTTTAACTTTTATGTAATTGGAAAGTAAAAAACAAAAATAAAAGTCTAAGAACATTTAAGTATGAATAATTATAATTAATTCAAATGATGAGATTAATGAAAAACAGGAGATTTGTAAATTACTGCAGAAGGGTATGAGATGTTTGCGTTTTATTTAGTTGTGGTGACGTTTATTATTCTGTATATTGAACTATATTATGTATTATTATGTAATATTGTGTAATATTTTGATAACTTATTTCATTAAAAGGTGAGCAACTTTAAGTTTTCATAAGGTATTAATTTTGTTTTAATATTTTAATATTAAAGGTAGTGTTCTAAAGTATTAAGCTATTCTTTAGGTATAAGGCTTTTGCATAAGTACTTGAAATAATTTGTAAAACCCAAGATTGTAATTTTAAGGTGCTTTCTTATTAAATTTGAGTGTAGTAAGACCTTAGTAATGTTAAATGTGATTAACAAAATTATTCCTTTCCTTTTTTTAGTTTGTACTTTACGTTTGCTTTGGTTACTTTTAACTTAATTTTTTTTTGCTGCATTTCATGCCTGCAACTTGAATAAACTTTGAGCGCAAGTCGAATAGCATCAGTAGTAATGTAGTAATGCAATGAAATCACCATCGCCACGAAAATGAATTTTAAAAGATCGGGAGATAAAGTATAAATTTATATTGTCTAAAATGCCTAACTTTTTTAAAATTTTAATACCTAACCAGTAAAAACGGTACATGGCTGCATTTTGCATATCTTACAATGTTTGTACTTTCCTGTTATATCATTACTACTTTATTTTACCCACACTATATCAATTTCAAAACGTTCTTACATAAATAATTTATTTTTAGCTGCTTTTCTGCTCGTAGCTTGTTTTTTTATCAGTGATTTCAATTTATCTTAAATAACTCAAAACTAAATTTTATCAATTTAAATATTACTGTTTGTGTAAAGTGCTTATTTTAGCTTTAGAACATTTTATTTAATTTTCCTCACAACATTTTAAAATAGTACCAAGGAGGTAAATAACCCATAAGGAGGTACAGGTAAGGAGGTAAGGAGGTATATTTGACTTTCGTTGTTTGTTCAAAAATATTTTTCCGAGATCTAATATTTTAATTACTTCTCATATTGAGGAAATTTATCTTTTTTCGGCAGAATTGCAAAATGTTTTCTAGAGAATTTTTAAACGTGAGTCAGGACAATCTCTCTTCAACTTTACAATCTAAAAGGGATTTTCGTGTGGGACCATTTAAATAATCAACTCTCATGTGATCGCACATACTTATAAGGGACTGCAGCGCATATAGAAGGGGGGGTTAGTGAGAAAAGAAGACCGTTTAAGATTGTAAACCTTAAATTTCCTAATTCTCTAGGGTCAATGCTTCGGCTTGGCAGTTCGGCAGTTCCGCTGCAGTGTGCTGTGATGATCCGCAATCAGGCGCAAATAATGGCATAACAAACCCGCGTTTACAGGGGCCTTGGGCGACACGTCGCGGCGTCGCATTGGGGGGGGGGGAGGGGGGCTACTACCAACACCATGCGAGGGCCTTATCACGAACCTTGAGACGTTTCTGACGTAAAGGGCCTGATAGGGAATTGATAGGATTAATGACGGTAACCTGTTCTTTACACGGAAATTCCGTAGTGAAATTTGATTAGGTAGGTTTAATGTGACAAAATAAACTTTGTGGTGAAGGTTGAAACGAGTTATTCCCAAGATTATCTGTAGGACCTTAACGGACTATGCTGCGGAGCATTAATAATGTAATGTAGTTAATATTTAACCCTCGGAAATTAAAATGACTATTGAATTTGATCAAATTTGGTGAAGCCATTGTTTAATGTTTTTGTAAAGCGAATTGTCGACGGTCCATTGTTGGGTGAAGAACAAAATCAATTAGATCAATTAAATATAAACTTTATAGAATGTTTCAGTTTGTTTATATTAGTTTGGAATATGTAGTTTTATTTTGAGGTATCCTAAAATATGTATGTTTCTTGACCAATTTATATAAAGTGGGCAAATTTCAAATTCGTGTTCTGTTTGAAATTAAACTGTTCATTAACAGTTTTATTTATAGTTAACTATAGTTTGAACATAAATGTAGTTGAGTGTGTTAAATTTATCCACTATTAATATTTTTAAACAAATTTATTCAAGTTCTAGTAGAAACCTCTTTTATCGCAAAAAATGTTTCAGCCTACAAACCTACATTTAAAATTGCATACATCATAATACATTTCATTTTACACTCCCAACATATGTGTAAAGTTTGAAAGCAATCGTGTAGGCCTTATAAGTTATTGCTTCACAAACACACGGACCCACACGCACACTCTACCGGACAAGAGTTATTCTCTCAAGTGATCCACAGATCACTCAGTACGCTCGTCAACACAAACATTCAAGATTCACATCAACAACCACAAAAACACATTTCATCTGACCTTATAGATTTCTATATCTTGAGGCGACTAGGTTGACATTATTTATTTTCGTAAATCTCCTGTTCAAAACAAGACGTAAAACTGTCGCAAAAACAAGGAACTGTACGATACACTGGCAGTGTTGGGAACTTCTGTTGTAAGACTGTTACAATATTAACCACATAATGAGCTCGTGGGGTAATGCTTCTGTGAGGTTGCACGGTCGGAGCCTTGCATCAGGTGTGCTGTGTTTCAGGGAAATGGTAAACGAAACTGTTGCAAATAAATTACAGTACAGTGCAGGGGATAGAGACAGAGCCGTGCTCCGTGATATTTGATTAGTTTTAGTAAGTGAAAATGCAATAAATTCGCTTCGCTTATTTTCTTATTTTCCGTATGTTAGCCACTCTCCAATTAATATTATAACTCAATGTTTCTTCAGGTAGTATTTCTTATGCCATTTGATTCATTTTTAGTACGTACACTCTATATGAAATCGTCAATCAATGGTTCTGGTCATTGTTTTCAAGAAAAATTACTTGTTGATACTTTATAATGTTTTAGTATGACTTTGACAGTCATTGGTTATTTACACACATATGATTATTTGAAACTCCTTAAGCCTAATGTTAAAATGGATAATCTTCCAATTTTAAATCATCACATACATCAATTATTAAAATTTAATTTATTTTAACTATTTAACTAATTAAAATAAATTAAATTTTATTGATTGATGTATGTGTTAATTTAAAATTAAAATCAATAAGAAGAGCTGTACAAGATAATCTTCCATTTTTTTTAACAATGAGTTTTCCTGGTAATCGATTTTTGAGTTCCAAAATCCACTGATCCAAAAGTTTAAGATAAATCCTTCGCTATATTTCCCGAGATTGTTTAAACAAAGCAACAATCAGACATTACTCGAATAATAGCATAATATACAGTAGTTTCCTCCAAAATAGCATTTTCAATAACAAAAATATCCATTGTAAGTTAAAGATTTGGATAGCTTAGCTTAGAAGCTCAACCTTAATTATCTTACTACTTTGTTTATACTTTAATCATAAATAAAGTAATAAGATAACTTATACGACTACGACGTATTTACTCTCTCATCACAAATGTAACCAGACGCTTACCATTATCTGTTTGACGTTACATGCAGTAAGTGTTGCGTTTTACCTGATCCAACGAGATCCACGAGAGGTAGGAATGATTTGATTACTTCCGCAAGAAGATAAAAAGTCGAATTTCCAGTCAAAAGTGTTTCGGCGGCAGCAGAACAGGTTCGCTGATGAGGCAGTCGTCAGTGGGTCAGCGAGGGGGCGACGCCGCTGCCTCCACTGTTCCCGTTCTACAAAATATCTGAATATAGGGGAATTGTTCTTACTTAGTGCCTGTAACGCTAGCTAACTCCATAGTATTAGCTAGGCACAAAGTGTAACAATATCTACTGTAACTCAAAGTATGACTATTTACAGTTTTTCTTGTTTTGTATACGAAACGACATCTAAGTTAGCATACTACTAGTTACGGAGTTGACCTGCATACTGTTCGTTATCTGAAGCTCAAGACACCAAGTTGAAGTTTCGAATTTAATGTATTCTTTAGAAAAATAAACAATTTTAAGCTATTTAGAGTGGCAGTCCGGGTATTTCCGCTACTTTACACCTTGGTAACTCGAATTGTTCGAATACTATTTTTACTTCCTGATCAACGTTCAGAAAACCTTCAGAAAACCTTCAGAAAACGTTTGCTAACGTAAGCAGATTTGTATGAATTAAATTATCGATTACCTCTTTTAGTACTAACATTTGCATAAATTATGGCGACAATTTTCACAATGATAGTATAGTTAAACTGATTTTTACTGGCCATAATATTAATATCCACCTGAAGAGAGTTTTACGGTATTTTTGTTATTTGTTTAGAAAACCCCACAATTGCCCGCCCCACTACCCAACAGGCCTGGCAGCTAACTTAAGACAGTGAGGTCCAGTAACGGCATTAATCACTTGGGCAAGTCAGTGGTGACCGCTCGTGGAAAATTGTCACAGCAGTCGCTAGACTAAATGACAGAGACTGGCAGTTTGCTGACGGTATGAGCAAATTGTAAACAAGCGGCACGTTTGGTCCAGCCAAGAAGGTCTACTGTTGTTTGGATACAACACTAATCAACGAAATTGCGAGCCGTTTGCTGCTATTGTCTGGAGAGGCAAATAACTAACCGCTAAAATCGAACTAGTCAACAAAGTGAATCAAATTCATGGTTTGAAAATTATTAAACTTGCATCAATAATTTGCTCATAGTTTAT
Organism: Allygus modestus; assembly: GCA_963675035.1. Classification (NCBI taxonomy): domain Eukaryota; kingdom Metazoa; phylum Arthropoda; class Insecta; order Hemiptera; family Cicadellidae; genus Allygus; species Allygus modestus. Next base: position 134,926,825 of record OY776114.1, read on the forward strand.
AGTTTTTCATGGAAAGAGTAAATAGATAAATCAAAAGAACCGAATTAATTTGTTCTAACTTTTATCAGCCTACTACTTTTACGAGTAAATTCACTTAGATGAGTAAAACAATCAATTAGTTGAGCAGTTCAGAGAACGAGAAATTTCTCCAACCTGACAAAATCACCGGTTCGCTTTTTGGACGAAACTCGTTAATCAGTGTTACAGCCATAGTCAGTATTGCCAATAGACCTCTTTGGGTCCATAAATTATTGTAATGTGACTAGGATACGATAAGTGATTGAAATGAATAGTACACTCGTGTGTCCAGCTTACGTGTCTCTTACCCTCCTTTTATTTGTATAGCTATTAAAAGTACGGTAATCAAATGTTTTTTTTAATTTTAATAAAATAAACGTAAGAGTGAAACTACCCGATAACGACTGCAGTTAAAGTACAGTAATCCACAATAAAACTCGGGAGCTGCTGTAAAACCCCTCGCAAATTAATGGTTTGTCGTAAATTGCTAAAATGCACTAACTGTTATCTTACATTTTGATAACAACTGTTATTAGCAACCCCATAGTCACCGCAAGGGTTGTTGGATACGGTCCATAAACACAGTGCCATGCTCTTGGTTTAGGGGTTGCGCGGGTGGGGTGTTATCTATTCCATATGATGAATAGTCCTTTGTTTAGTGCTTTTAAAAACATTGCATATATTTTAAAAAGAGAAAAATTGGCATCGAATAATATTCGGTAGAGTAGTACAGGAAACGTACAACAAATATACTCAACCTGTAGAAAGTCATTAACGTAATAATTTTACATAAATTACTCTTTAAAAACACATTCGAAATTTGAAAAATGAAAACCTCAAAAATGGAATAAAGTATAAAGGCATAAGAAATGCATGCTTAAATTCAATTACTAGCAATATGTACTTGGGTACAATACTTTTACGACTGGGACTAACTAATGGTGTTGTATAATTACAAATTTCGTTGGTCACGTAATAAGTGCAACATACATAAATACATACATCACTCGTTGTCCCAATTGACCACATAACAGTGGACCAACTGCCATGAGTGGCTGGCTATCAGTTGATCGACATGTTAGTTGGTCGCAGGGTCAGTTGGTCAAATTTTTAAAAATAAATAATAAAATTAAATAAACAGCGCCCACCAGTTGATCAATATCCTAGTTGCTCGTAGAGTCACTTGTCAGAGACGTTGTATTAATTGTAAACAAATGTTTACATTTTAGGTCACAAAACAAACTTTACATTTGAACATTTATTCGAATCCAGTATGGTAGATCCAAGATGGCAGCCTAAAGTTTTGACTTGAAAACATTTATGTCTGGCGTTTTTTCGTACTTATCCCCCAAGTATATGCATATGTGGTTTCTTTTGATTCCAAAATTCATACGTTTTAAAAACCACCAATGCCTTCTCATGATGTAAAAATGAAAAATGGAACTCCTCCTAAAATACGTAAAGCTTTTCCTTGCCCCTATGTCCTTCGCCTAACGCCCCCTCCCAATTTACGAGTTAGGTTTCCGGCCATACATGTTTTCTCTCTTTTAGCAAATTTCCCCAATAGGGAAGAAGCTATTACAGTAGGTGGTATGGTAAGATTTAAGCCCAAGACCATGATAACTTTTCGTTTTGAGGTCCCCGATGCCAAAAACACTATTAGTTCAAATTTATATATATGTGTGTGTGTGTATGTGTGTGTGTGTGTGTGTGTGTGTGTGTGTGTGTGTGTGTGTGTGTGTGTGTGTGTGTGTGTGTGTGTCCGTTACTGCGATAACTTTTGAAAGAACCACCCGATTTTGATGGAATTAGGCACAAATGTGGAAAGTAGCATTTATGACTTTAAGTTCGAAAACCAGATCGATCGGACTATAGGAAGGGGGTTTAATGGGGGTTTACAATTTTCCAAAAATCACCATAAAATTCACAATTTTGTTTTTTGCAAATTTCACCCCAAAATGTTAAAGACTCTCAGTTTTAGTTATAGCCATTTTATAGAGCTTAAAAAAAAATAATTTAGTATTTTGAATCATTGACCTAGGTTAAGTGGTTGCGGAGGAAAAACCGTGTCCCGTGTTAATCTTATGGGAAACAGGTTATTAGATTTTTCTCAAATAATTTTACTAAAAACTTCACATTTATTTTCATTAATATGTTTAGCTCAACAAAACAAACATTTTGACGTTTTAATTGTTGTTCTACGTCCAACCGTTGCAGAGATATTCAAAGTGCGTAAGTGAGTATTGGACAGTACGTTGTCCAATGTTATCCTTATGGAGAATAAATAAAATTTGATATCTCGATTAATTATGAATGTATATTGATGAAACTTGGTATATGGCTTCAACTAGTTGTGGTATATTAATATTAGCACAAAAAAAGTTTTTTGTTGATAGCCCCCGTAGCAGCAAACCTGCATACTCGGCCCCATGTTATTCATATGGAAAATAAGTAAAGTTATATATCTCCCTTAATTATGAACCTAAATTAATAGAACTTGGTATGTAGCTTCACGTGGTACAGTTATATTGATAATTGCAAAAAAACACACATTACTTATCTTCCTCGTAGCAGCAAACCTGCGTCTTCAACCCTAATGTTATTCTTATGGAGAATAAATAAAATGTTATATATCACTTGTTTATGAATGTACTTTTGTGAAACTTGGTAATTGGCTTTATGTAGTAGTGAGACATATACTACATGCATTGGAAATTCGCTAAGTACGCAGGTTTGCTGCGAGGGGGGTATTTACTGTCCTGATTGTTTCCATTAACTTACTCTTCTATAATCTTACTAGTTAACATTTTAGGCTTCTAAACCAAACATTTACGAATTGTGCGCTCGTAATTTTTAACCAAGCCCTTCCAAACACTGAACATTAATTGTGATGCGAACAGATATAGGAATTATCAGCTGTTTGAGCAACTGAGTCAACAGAACAATCCCAGGACCATTTGTAGACTACAAACAGGAACTTGGTGTCTAGTGAAACCGTCTGAACATGAGTGTAAATAATATACTTAAGTTGTTTAGTTTATTATATTTTTTAATCAATTTTGTCAACAAGTTTTCGTCCAAAGTAAAGTCAATTGTGCTAGCTCGATGCAACGCCAGTAAGAATTATAAAATAACTTTCGCTAGATACAACACTTGGTCTCTATTAAAAATGTTACCAACAATGTAAAATATAATTTTGCGAAACATGAAATGGGCTGAATCCATAGAAGGATATTTTTGGAAACTATAAATTGCATTCAACTATATCCTTGTATTCCCATAAATATTTTACCTTCATGAGTTGTAAAAAAGTACGCTCTATGAGAAGGCCGAAGACCTTAAGAAAAAATCATCGGGCTAATTTTAAATTAAGATTTACTATTTAATATTCACTCTCGTCGCAACGTAATGATTTGCTTAAACTACATTTTAATGAGCTTGGTTTTAAACAATCATTATTGATTAACACTGTATAACTATTTCGTCTTGTAAACGATCAATTACAGCTGAATGAAAAATAATTCAAAATCTTAAAATATAACAGGGTTCTGATATTGAAGTAAAATAATGTAATGCCGTTGGCTAAACCAAAAATAATAATTTAGTTTGGGCGAATTTATCTGTTCTTGGAAAAACTTTGAATATAGAAAGTTAAAATGTTAATAAGTATTATTTTGTTACTTGGACAATATTATAAAAAACAACCAAGTAAAAATCATGTACTCTCAATTCAATTTACGAATTAATTTTAAACTTAAGCACCTTTGTACCTAAACGTTTCTCCTCGACTCTCGTGAAAGATAGTAACTTTTGGTAACTGATCCAAGAAAGAACCGAGTGTAAAAACTGGTTTGAAGGTAAAAAAAGACTTTATTTAAAATTATATCTTCAGAGGATTACGTAATCACTAAATTTAAATGCAAAAAAACAATGATAAAATACATTTGATAAAATACTGGAATAATAAATTCAAATTGCTGGAATTCAAAATAAATATTTTATTTTGGGATTACCCAACTCATTAGGGTCTTATTAGTTTATCTTGTGATGATATTCCATAAGTTAGCCTAAAACAGTGCACTTACTGCTGAACCATGTGTTTTAGTATCAACAGCTGTTAAATTAGCTTTTAGGCCGGGTGCACACTGCCGACCATCGCAGCCGCGTGTGTGAACCACAGTTCTCGGAAAAGTTGTGTCACTATCGCAGCCCCAGTCAAGTCCTGTTTGCAACAATGGAAGTCGCGTCTACTGGTGCACACTGCCGACGCGATCAGTCACGGCAAACTGTAGCAAACTGCAGCGACTGATCGTGTCGGCAGTGTGCACCACTAGGCGCAGCTTCCATTGTTGCAATCGGGGCTTGACTGGGGCTGCGATAGTGGCTCGACTTTTCCGAGAATTGTGGTTCCTGCTTGTTACTGCGATAGTCGGCAGTGTGCACCCGGCCTTATTCTTACAGGACCGGCGAGAGTAGCTAATGTAGCTATTCTCGCTGGCCCTGTTAATCTTACACTAGCTGGCCCGACAGACGTTGTCCTCCTAAAGTCATTGAATTTGTTTTCTGTCAAATGCTCGTCTATTTTCAAGATGAGCTCGTTCGCTACGCTCACTAGCCTATGTTTATACAGTGCTAACTTCGGCATCGAAAAAAGAGTTGGAGTTGCCATTCAAGTAGATTTGTTATTTCCATAATGAACATATGTTTATGCCTTTCAAGTATGTTTAGATATAATCCTTGTAAACAGCTGTTTGGTGAAACTAACTGAACTTTGATGAAATCAATGGGAACTTTGAAGGCCAGTGGGACAGAGCCCTTAGGTCGGATAAAACATTTTTTTTTATAAAAACCTTGTACTGACAATAACGAACGTAACAAAATAAGAATTATTCATTTTGGTGCTTTCATTCTTAAGTTATGGCGTGACCAATGGAAACGGGGATTCATTTTTATATATTAAGAAGGTTTTTTTAACACTGGCATTTGAGGGACTAGGGTACTAAGCCCTAAGGGTGAATATTTGTCCAATACTCCAAAAGACACATCTAGATGCTATAAGAGGTGGGTTCTAAATAACCCATAGGTGATCATTTAAGACGTAATAATTTCACCATTTGCATCCCCATAAAAATTGGCTAATTCTTTTAATAGATATATAACATCCTCAGACCTAGCTGGCACAATGGTATATATCTCTGTAACACCTAACATAACACCACTGTGTGATAACGCTATCACCTCTGTGTCAAGTTTCCTTGACCTCAAATCGCTTGCTTTGTGATGTGGTGCAAAATCTTTTTACCAAGAAAATTCGGACACATATAAACCTTTTATGTACTAGGATTGCATGGGGAAGATTTCTTATTGAATATATTTTAGAAGAAGATAAAAGCGCCTCTCATGTTATATGAAAGCCAAAAGCAACTTATACGAGTATTAAACCAAATGTATTTTTGGACTTTCTCCCTTTTCCTTACCACCTTGTTTATAGGAAAAATAAATCAGTAATTTTGTTCAAAGAAAGATTTATTGTGCACCATTGATTTTGTTTAATCTTAAAAAAATAATAAAACTAATGTTCTATAGCAGTGAGTGGCCTGTGTTGTATATTCGCTTGTATGAACCACTTATATAACGGGGTTCCAAAATTAGTGGTTTTATTCAAGTGCGTTATTTATTCAGAACTGTGCCGTAAATTCCTAGTACATATTTTCCTTCTGTCCAGTAACATAGAAGATTAGGATTGTGAATCCCGTCAGCGAGTGAAAGTACTCGTCAAAATCGGAATCGAGCGATGTAGATTTGGGTCAGTGTATTCTTGGCGCTACTCTATCAATAATAGTTCAAGAGGAAAACTTAATTCCTCAAAATTGGTGAGTATCTTGTACCGTACACGGACAAAAACTTCTGACTTTTGTGATATAACGTTTCAACACCTATCATTAGTATGCACCGGATTAAAAACCTGTTTAACTTTTACAAATTATGTAATGTAGATAATGTAGGTAGTAGGTCGACCAGTACGTCGAGTCTCAACATCATCTAGATAGGCTTTGTTAGAGGCTGTATGGAAGCCAATTTGATACAGATATACAGATTATTCATTTTGTATCAACCTTTGCTCGGTTTCGAGCAAAGTTTTTCCTATAAATGACAAAATGTTTTATTTTTTCAGTTGATAAAATAAGTTTGGGTTTTAGTCATGGGACTTGTTTGGTAGCCAAGACAATATAGAAATACAAGCTCTTATGTCAACTTTGTATCAACCTTTTGCTTGATTTCGAGAAAAATGTTTCCTAGACATCAAAAATTTATACTTTTTTAGTTTTCGCTAAAAATAGTTATAAAAGACGTTTTAAATGGTAAAACAAGTTAGAGTTTTAGTCCCATACACACCACCGTAATGCACCGCAAAATTCCCAAACCTTCCAATACTGCATAAATTTACAATTCTGATAAATTTTTCAAGTTTTATATTATTTCACCAAAATTATTCGATACATCAATAGATTGTTAACTGAAAAGGGAAGCCCTGTGGGAAGTGAGTGCGAGCAACAATAGACAACAGCTGATGATCGGATAAAGCTCTACACCCTGGCAACAAACAATGGCCCCTCACACAATCCCGTGGCAGTAGGCGTTGGAACTGTGGGCCTTCATAAATAAGTCAGCACCAAACATAACAAACTGACTTTTATAACAATTCGAACAATTCTTAAATCCTAATTTATTATTTCGTAAGGAAAATGGTGAACTTGTGACTTTGTGCAGGTTCTGCCTGTCGTTTGACCTAGGTGGCTGAACCGTGACTTATTAATAGAAAATTAGGGAAGAACCCATTTGAGCCCTTTCAGCTATTTATACAGGAACCATATTTCTTTTGAAGTTTTATTTGCTTCGTGAAAAAATCCTAAAACTATAATACGATAACCGTACTTAAAGTTAACAAGTTCGCACGCAGCACGCTGACGTGAGGGAAGTGAATTTCCACATAAAAACTTTTAAAAATCAAAATCAGTGTAAAAACATACATTTGTCCAATTTTTATTGAAATCTGAAAACATTGATTTTTTTGCTGTTCTGATACTCCTGGTTTCATTTACTTGCAAAGCTGGGAATACAATTTTACGCATTGTAAGGTTAGGAGAAGGTCCAGACAGGCTTGAAAGTAGGCGTGAGGTTGCTGGGGATAATAAAAGTACTTTAACAAAGGAATAACAGGCTTTTCCAGTGTAAAACCCCCATAAGACAACGTACTGTGTTTAGCCGATACACACTTTCTTTAATAACTTGGTAAATATTTATGCTAGAATGACGAGAGAGGGCTTAACACTTTTGCCTCTCTAATTCCCAACTTTTTACATGCATTAACTTTACATTTGGGGCTATTCTGACCCTTTTTGGGCCCAAAAACTCGAAATTTGAAAGATTAACTCCCAAAAAATGGGTATAGAGTTTTTTGATTGTTTTGACCAACGAACTTGTCCAACAGATTATAGAAAGGAACGTCCCTACCAAATTTGAAGTAAATCGGACAAAAAATGTGACCGCTAGAGTGCATACACACACATTTATATATATATTCACTTAACCAAAACCAAGGGGGGGGATATATATACGACCCCCCAAAACGTGTTCAGGGGGTCACGTTAGGAACTTCTATGGTGGTCTCGGGCTTAAGTTTCACCGTGCGGGTCATGCTAATAGTTCACTTTCCAAAGGAAATTCACTAATAACAAACCATGACCTTTATTTATCATACGAGAACGTTGGTTTTGTAAGACGAATTGTATATTGGCTACAACAGAACAAAACAGATTATATTTTGTTTCGGAAATTATTATGACACCCGATTTATTTACCACCAATGATTGAGAACACATTTTAAACTTTATGTTTTCCCAGTCAGAGTTGGCAATTGACTGCAATATTTTTTTTTAAATAATATAAACTCACAATTATCAATAATGAATTTAATAAGAAAAACTGTTTAGATGTTTTTGATACATTTAATTCAATACCGTGTTCATTGTTATAAATAAATTATTATTATTAATATAAATTGCAATAATAAATAATAAAATTTGTTTTCTTTAGATTATTGTTTGGATAGTTGCGCAGAGTCTCTCGATTTAAAGGACTTGATGAACTTCTCGTGCCACGGATTTGTGTAACGCTATCTGTTGTCGCCATTTGTATGGTAAATTTTATCTCCCATCCCTGATATCGTTACCTGAATTACTTTTAAATAAAAATACATTCACCTCTACAAAATATTTGTCTTGAGCCATAAAATATATCGGCCCCTACCAGTTAGTGTCTCAGCGTATAACAACGAGTAGGTATACCTTTAATGTTACAATGTTTATCTTAGTCCATTCTGTATTTTTCTTACAGTCTTTCCATCTCCAACGTTCTTTCCCATGGGGCTTAGAGCTCGAAATTCAGCAAAGCTGTTTATTGGTCTTTGTTTAATTAAGTGTTACTTAAGTGAGAAGGTTACACAAGACAGTTGCTAATACTACTCTCATGCTGTAATTAATTAGGTTTTCCGTGAATTACACAGTGTATTTGGCGTCTAAACAGCGGACATACGGTTCGTCATGATATAATTAAGTTGCTTGCATCTACTCTTTCTGTTAGTCTTAACCACGAGCTGTTGTGTAAGTAATAATTACTTACTAGAGTTGCTCAAGTGCAGATTGCGCATTGAAACACCTGATTTGAGTTAAATTAATTTTTCACTATAAGATTGTGCCACCAGTACGTTGACAAACAAACAAGTGAGAATTATTAAGGGAGAATATTAACATTACTAATACCTTATGAACTCTTCAATGACCAAAGTTAAAGCATGTGTTCCGCAGGACTCGTTCTTTCCCCCTTCCCTTCACAGTTACAATCAATGACCTACCTCGTAATATACTAAATAAATTGTAATAATTAAATTGTGTAACTTATGCAGATGACACGATAATTTTGGCAGCTGATAAAGTATCCATCTCTCACAAATTTCCAATGAAAGTAAATTGAGATTTCTCACACTCTAAAATTATTGATTTAGCCGGTAAAACGTCTGGGTATTCGCACTGAATTGCGCTATCATTAATCTATACTTTTGCAATGTTCTTGTTTATACCAAAACTAATTCACATGAATTTCATGCTAGTTAGGAAATACACCAGCATAATACAAGAAGAACAGAAACATTGGAGACTCCAATGTAAGTACAGTGTTAACATATTTTGTAGTGTTGTGATACTGTATAAAGTTTATTTTATCCTGATTTACTGTAACAACATATCATGCTACTCAAGAAATTATGTATTTAGTTTAACAATACCGCGACAAATTCAGTTAGGAAGTGTTGGAGGAGTTCCAGTCACAAAGAACCCAACTTATCTAAATAACAACAAATTTGTATAACACCTTATTCCTCTCTTATTTTAAATAAGACTAGCAAATCCAGCTGTTCGAATTCGAGCAAATACGCTTCTGTTAATTTAAATTGTGATTTCAGTCCGGAAGTTAGCTTAAAACAGCTAATCTTGATTCTGTACTGTGTTTTATTACCTTCAACAGCTGTCAAATGCTCAATTTAATTAATTAATGTTCTTCCATAAGATTAACATTGCAACTTTGAAGGCCTGTGGGGCGCAGCCCTGAGATACGATGTAAATTTTAATTATTTTCTGCAAACCTACGCATCTAGATCCTTCCATGGATACTTCTATCATAATAATCAGTCCAGTGATTTCTGAAATCTCAGCATAACACAAAATCTGCTTGTGTATTAAATATTATGATAAGATTTATTTCACTGAAAGGAGGTGGCTTGATTATAATAGTCCCCAAACAAATCGTCTACTCCACAAATCAGTTTCGAAGGCAATTCACATTCAGGTCGTCCATTTCCGCCGACTGACACTTGGATATCCGGTCATCGGGCCTGTATCACGTGGGGACAATACCGATCCATATATCTGGTCAGAATATATCATCAAGTTTAACAAAATGGAGAATTTTCAATTTGTGTTACCTCACAGGATTTTACCCTAAATAATAACAACTGATGGAGTTTATTATCATATTTTTACGTAGATTCAGCAATATGATATTAGGCCTAAATTTGTTGAAACGTCGTTGTTTGAAAGTAAATTTGAAATATTGTTTAAAGAGATTCATGAGGCTTAAAGAATTGTAGATAGACTTTGACGGTAATAATTAAACACAATAGTGTATAAATAAACATGATTATTTTAAAAATTATCGGTCCATTATTGTATAAAATCTATGGGATTTACCTAAAAACATTTTGTTGAATGCAGAGTAATATTCATGCGTGTAAATATACTAGAATTGATAGTAATATTCTAATACAATACACACCAGCAAGGGGTTTGATAGGTGGTTTTGTAATTTAAAAAACCAGTCGCATGTTAAATTAAGCTACAATGAGTTGAATAAGAATGAGAAGATTGGCCAGCAAACACATTGTCGTTCGGTCTTTTCTTACTATCCGCTGTTAAATATTATAAATCCGCCCACTCTTGAAATATTCAGAATTTCATACACCTTCTCAGTTAAATGTTTTAATCCTCTACAAAACTGAACTTTATGAGATCTGCTTAGTCTATTTTTACAATTTCAGACTTAATAGTGTACCTAGAGGTAGCCTTTTATTATTAACTCCAAATGAGGGTATAACTAACTGTAACATGCAAATTCTTCCAAATGTTTGCACAAAAATCAATAAATTCTTGAATGGTTCTTGACAAATTAATTTCAAATATCATAGTGGCGACGACCACAGTGAACATATTTATATTTATAAGTAACAATAGTTCATAATCTGAGACATTCTAACACACAGGATGAAGGTAACATTTAAGATATGAAACTGGATTGTTCCTGGGCCTTTCTAGACCTCAGCAGCTTTCCTAAGAGCTGCTTCATTAGTATTATAACTACAATTTTTTTCGGATTCCTTATTAGAACTGCGGCTTAAAATAGCAACACATACACAAAGACAATGTTTAGTGAAAGGGTCCTTCTAGACCACATCAGCCCCCTCACGGTTCCTTGCAAATAATGATTTACAAGGGAATAAAAGCATTCTTTGAGAATGCTAGGATTATTAAAGAACTCGCACCAACCAGAATGGTCCGCAGGAGTCGAAGGAACCAGTTCGGTGGGAACCGCGGCCGTGGCGATGTCAAGGTCAAGGCCGCGTCTCAAGGTCACGCTGATGATGCGGGCCTGCAGAATCTGATGTTTACATCACCTTGCTGACACAGCTGCTACTTTGGCTCTGTACCAACTACACTCTTCACTCGTGTTGACTACTTCGACCAATAATACGTGTTAATGATTTTATACGTTTCTTTTTAAAAGTGGATTCCAGTTGCGAAACATTTGACGTTTCTACCTGCCTCCCCCATAAGCAGTTAGACCAGCTGGCTGGAGCTTCCTCTTAATAGGGTGTTCCATTCACGAAACATTTAGCGTTTCTACCTGCCTCCCCCATAAGCAGTTAGACCCGCTGACTGGAGCTTCCTCTTAAGAGGGTGTTCCATTCACGAAACATTTGGCGTTTCTACCTGCCTCCCCCATAAGCAGATAGACCCGCTGGCTGGAGCTTCCTCTTAAGAGGGTGTTCCAGTTACGAAAGATTTGGCGTTTCTACCTGCCTCCCCCATAAGCAGTTAGACCCGCTGGCTTGAGCTTGTTCTTGAGAGGGTGTTCCAATTACGAAACATTTGGTGTTTCTACCTGCCTCCCCCATAAGCAGTTAGACCAGCTGGCTGGAGCTTCCTCTTAATAGGATGTTCCAGTTGCGAAACATTTGGCGTTTCTACCTGCCTCCCCCATAAGCGGTTAGACCCGCTGGCTTGAGCTTGTTCTCAAGAGGGTGTTCCAATTACGAAACATTTGGTGTTTCTACCTGCCTCCCCCATAAGCAGTTAGACCAGCTGGCTGGAGCTTCCTCCTAAGAGGGTGTTCCAGTTGCGAAACATTTGACGTTTCTACCTGCCTCCCCCATAAGCAGTTAGACCCGCTGACTGGAGCTTCCTCTTAAGAGGGTGTTCCATTCACGAAACATTTGGCGTTTCTACCTGCCTCCCCCATAAGCAGTTAGACCCGCTTACTGGAGCTTCCTCTTAAGAGGGTGTTCCATTCACGAAACATTTGGCGTTTCTACCTGCCTCCCCCATAAGCAGTTAGACCCGCTGGCTGGAGCTTCCTCTTAAGAGGGTGTTCCATTCACGAAACATTTGGCGTTTCTACCTGCCTCCCCCATAAGCAGTTAGACCCGCTGGCTGGAGCTTTCTGTTGAGAGGGTGTTCCAGTTACGAAACTTTTCGGGTTTCTACTCACTTCCCCATAATTTTCTCAAATAATTATCTTTCAACGAAATTCCAAAATTTTCAATATTAACGATTTTTTATGGCCGAACTATTTGTGATAACAATGTTCTGCTCACTTAAATCGCTAGGCATGTTTTTTTATATAATTCAAATTAACTATAAATCAACGATTTTAGAAATCCGTTTAGGAGGGACGGGCTTTGATAATTAGGCCTCTCGCAATTCACCTTATGCGAGAAGCAGGTATACTCTGTTGACTGGAGCCTCCTCTCAAGGAAACAGCATAGATGAGAATGGTTTTTTGCACACTCTTAATCGTTGTATGTTTACGAGATTAGTTGTACTAATCATGAATATAGAACTAAATAGTCAAAATATCCTAAAACATGCCCTACTGTAACACAAAGTGGAACAATAGTAAATTTTACTTTGAGTTTTACACATGTTCATGTAACATGTGTTTTAGGTTCCTTTTTTTCAAAGAAAGTCATAAAAATAGATAAATGTAGGTATTTTTACAGCACGCGGGTTCAAATCATCTCTTATTATAAATCAAAAGGCATTCTTACTGAGAGTAGCCAAGCGATATAAACAAACTAAAATTACTTCCTTACATTTTGTCTTAGAACTCAGCTTTTATAATTTAAATCATACGTATTTAATTCAAATTGTTCTAGCTGAACTGTAGAAACTCATAGTTTTCCAGCGTACATATACAATTCTTATAATAGTTTTTAATAAATAAATCAAATTCCGACATCAAAGCTTTCATGAAATGTTAACAGTTTACTAGCTTCAGATTTTGCGAACAGCAAGAGGAAATTAGTGATAAATTAACATCAGTCGGAGGGACGACGGAAGAACAGTGTCGCGTTTAATCGGCCGATTGTCCCAATCAAAGTTGCGCCGAGTCCATCAATTCGGGGACATCGGACAGTGATGGACGAGCCTTAGGAAGAAACTTGCTGGCTCACTGGCACTGAGCTATTAGGAGTTCTCGATCCTCGACTATCCTCGAGTACGACCGGAGACAAGTTTCCCTGTGGATTTGATTGTCCAAATTACTATGAAAATCTTATATTTTTCAGAAAGTTTGTTGTCGTTCGTGAATGGATCTTATATAATTAAGTTACCCATAAGTAACCATCTTATGGATTTAATGAAAAACCCGAGTAGATTGTTTTTAACTATTTTAAATGTTGCGTTGATAATTTATTAAATCACATAATTCTATGCATTTTTGTCAATACTCGGGTAGTAGTTATTTAGTTAATAATCTGTCTAAAATGCATTACACTCTTTCATCATCAAATGTTCACTGTAGTTTTTCATTCACTTTGTTTATTTTATGTCACGGAACTATAAATAAACCATAAATTAATTGTAACGAAAATTGGAGGTGTTTTTACAACCCTATATTCAAGCGAGGGCTGATATAATTTTCAAGTTTGACTTGCAGACAAATATAAATTAAAACAAATAATGTTTACGCTCTTTTTTGTTAGAATTACTTTTTACAAGTGGTTGTTTCATAATTTAGTTTACTGTACCCAAGTGGGGCTGAACAGATATCTCCTCATAGTTCAATCCATTACACCATACATCCATTACTTCCCTACTGTAACTCGTTTTCCAGTGTATTATGAGGATAATTGGGATTGTTTCATGATAATTCGTATTGACGTTATTGGAGAATTGACTGACGCACACAAAATTATAGTATCTCCAAAAAATATACATTTATTTTTTTAATTCAACTACCGTACTAAACATTTTTGTTTGAGTTGTTATAAACCAAAGCAGATTGATTGTCCCTCCATCATTTCAAAAATATTACTGTTTTATTCCTTAGTTTTTCTGTAATACGTGCCAAACAAATCGTTTTTTAAACGATTCCGAAAGCTAATAAACTTTATGATATTTTTCTGCCCTGAAAGCTGTAAAATGTAATTGTCCAATTCAAGCTCACTGGAATGAAATCTGAGCTTATCAAGGAAACTAATCAGACTCTGCTTGCCCGTCACTAATCGACTTGCAGATTAAGAAAATTAAAATCAGCTGACCGGAAGGACTAAAGTAGTGGAAAGCAGTCGTGGTCGTGGCTGCGGCTATCTGTGTCAGAGCAGACCGTAACGTAGCAGGTGGGGAGCCCTGGGGGGACCTGCTATACGAGTAGCACTGTAGGTGAAGGGCAGAGACGCAACTGTACAAACGATCACTTTCCAGAACTGGTTACAACCTATACAGGTTTACAAATAGTTTGTCACTGGGTTAACCTTAGTTGTGGTCGAATTGTAGACTGTCTTAATATACTACCGTGATACAGAACACTGCCGTTACAAATAGGTTTTATCCACAAGCGTAATTTCAGTATTTTTATTGTAGGGGCAAAACATAGTCGTGATCGTAATTATTGTGACTTTTCATATATTACAATAATATGTTCTCCAAATCATTGGGAAGGGGGGCACCAAAATATTGGTAGAATGGTCCAATCACTTAGACCTACCATTGAAACAATTACACGATAAATTTCCATACAAGTTAAGTAACGTGACTAGTCTACAATCAGCCATTATTTTATTCAGGGAAAACTATATGCAAATAAATACCCCATCGCAGCAAACCTGCGTACTCAGCGAATTTCAAATGCGTATGTATGTGTCTCAATGCAGTGGCGGATTTAGGGGAGGGGGTCATAGGGATCATGACCCCCCAAAATTTCTCGAAAATATAAATAAATGGCTGTTTAACAATGTAATTTCTTGTAATAAGTTGTCAGATAGCCTATAAATGCGTTTTAGAGTCTTATAATTCACCAAAATTTTCCGGGGAAGGGCCCCTGGACCCACCGCTGTCCTGGGGGGTATTCCATGGATAATGTATAGTCAGTCGAAAGTACTGCAGAAAGTGCCTTGCTGAGGGATTTTCCGGACCCCGTCAGGAAGACAGTGTTGTGTCGCTACCAGGCTACTGAACGTGAGTTTGTCTTAAATATTAGTGAATAATTCCCCCCAGACCCCCCGGTGACCCCCCCAAATTTCACCCTAAATCCGCCCCTGTCTCAATGATACATAGAGCCACTTACCTAGTTTCACAATAATAAATTCTTAAATAAGTGATATGTAGAATTTTATTTATTCTCCATAAGAATAACATTAGGGCTGAGTACGTAGGTTTGCTGCAACGGGGAATATAAAAACATGTTTTTTCCGCAATTATCAAAATAACTAAACCAGGTGAAGCTACATACCAATTTTTATTAATTTAGGTTGATAACTAAGGGAGATATAAAACTTTACTTATTCTCCAAATGAATAGCAAGGGAGGCGAGTGTGCAGGTTTTCTGCTAGGGGTAAATCAACAAAAATCTTATTTTTGTGAAAATATTAATATACCACAACTAGTTGAAGCCACATACCAAGTTTCATCAATATACATTCATAAATAATCGAGATATCAAATTTTATTTATTCTCTATAAGGATAACATTGGACAACGGACTGTGTTTAGCACTTTGAATATCTCTGCAACTTAAAACAAAAATTAAAACACCAAAATGATTGTTTTGTAGAGCTAAACTTATTTGTAAAAAAAATGTGAAGTTTTTAGAAAAATTATTTGATCAAAATCTAAAAACCCTTTTTCCCATAAGATTAACATGGGGAATTTTATGATCGCATTTTTTTACTTTTCTCCACAAACACTTAACCTAGGTTAACATACTAAATTATTTGTTTTTTAAGCTCTATAAAATGGCTATAACCAAAATTCAGTGATTTAGCGAATTTCCCCTCTAGGGAAGAAGATATTACCGTAGGTGGCATGGAAAGACTTAAGCCCGAGACCATAACTTTTTGTTTTGTGGTCCCCAGATGCCAAAAACAATATTCGTTAAAATTGATATATATATAATCTCATATATAATATATACAAATTTTAGGATAAAAAGTTCAAATACTGATTTTTGGAAAATTTAAAACCCCCATAAAACCCTCTTCCCATATTCCGATTAATCTGGTTTTCAAAGTTAAAGTCATAAATTTTACTCTTCACATTTGTGCCAGATTTCATCAAAATTTGGCATTTCTTTCAAAAGTTATCGAGGTAACGGACACATACATATATATATTTACTAATAGTATTTTTGACATCTGGGAACCTCAAAACGAAAAGTTATCATGGTCTCGGCTTAAGTCTTACCATGCTACCTACCTACGGTAATAGCTTCTTCCCTATAGGGGAAATTCGCAAAATCTAAAGTTCATCGGATTTGTGGATGTTTTGCGTTTATTGTTGACTAAATTTAACCCTTTCAATTTGTATGTCACCTATGAAAATTCAATTTTGAAATTATTTAGGTACTATTTCAAACTCTAGACACATTACTCGGGATATTTAAACGTTGTCATCGGTTATCTGACTTAGCCCTCGATTTGGCCAAGTAGCAGTAATTAAATATTGTTGCAGACATGCTCAGTACTAAATATAATTCACCAACTAAACAAAGCTAACTTAACTAAACTAAAAATCACAGCTTACATAAACCTAATTTGGTAAATTCTAATATTTACAAAAACCTCAAAAGCATTAAATTTCATGCAGGAATTATAACAAAGTTATACTACAAAAGCTATCCCAGCAAGTAATTGTTCAGTCATAGGGGAAGCTTATAAAAAAATAAATCATCATAAACAATTCGTAAAAGAGCAATACTTTGACTCAAAACGAATATAAAACTTTCTAAACACATTCGAATTAAAAAATATCGACCTAAATCCTACATATATTTTAAGTTTCAAATAAATCTAACATCTTAAGCAGTTATAATTCCAAACACTCAGTTTTTAAGTCTTCTCTGGCTCGATTCTGACTAGATAATCAATTATTAACGTGCTTTATCTTATATTTTATCTCTAAGCCACATCAACAGTGCCCTGCTCATCTGTCCGCCGTTCATTGTCACCGTGCCTAGGGAACCACTGTAGGCCATTGTTAATGTTTACATTATGCGCACTCAGTGATAAGCAGCTATCTCTATTCATAAATTACCGCTCTTCCTCACACCATATCACTGTACCCGGTAAACCAAACTGCTTGTAGCTGATGCTCGAAATGTAACAACATGTTTATAAACTCAGATTAAAGATTAATAAGCAATTATACTTCTTATTTTCAATCGTGGTTGGTTATCGTCGTAGAAATGTCTTGTTCCGTTCCAGATGCTCAACTGACATTCCACTCATTATGTTATATTATACCCTCACAAGTTGGATCCAGAGTACCTGTGAAATTGTGAAGTTTTGTAATAGCTGTAAACACATGATGCTGATTTATTCCATTATTTATGGAATAATACGGAATAAATCATATTTATGGAATAACGAGATCGCACGCAGCACGCTGACGTGAGGGAAGTGAATTTCCATACACAAAACTTTTAAAACTCAAACCCAGTGTAAAAACATACATTTATGCCAATTTTATTGAAATCTGAAATCATTGATTTTTTGGCTGTTCTGATGCTCCTGGTTTAATTTACGTGCAATGTAAGGAATACAATTTTGCGCATTATAAGGTTAGGAGAAGGTCCTACAGGCTTAAAAGTAGGCGCGAGGTGGCTGGGGATGAAAACAAATACACCAAATAATGAATAGCATGCTTTTCTAATGTAAAAACCCCATAAGACAACGTACTGTGTTTAGCCGATATATATTTTCTTCAATAACTCGGTAAATATTTATGCTAGAATGACGAGAGAGGGCTTAGAACTTTTGCTTCACTAATTCCCATCTTAATACATGCATTAATTGTACGTCCGGGGCTTTTCTGACCCTTTTTGGGCCCAAAAACTCAAAATTTGAAAGAATAATCCCCAAAAAAGGGGTTTAGAGTTTTCCGATTGTTTTGCCCAACAAACTTGTCCAACTGATTATGGAAAGGAACGTCCCTACCAAATTTTAAGTAAATCGGACAAAAAATGCGACCGCTAGAGTGCATACACACATATATATACATATATATATATATATATATATATATATATATATATATATATATTTTGAACGACACCCCAAAACATGTTCAGGGGGTCATGTTAGGAACTTCTATGGTGGTCCCGGGCTTAAGTTTCACCGTGCGGGTCATGCTAATAGTTCACTTTTCCATAGAAATTTCACTAAAAAGGTGGGTTCACTATTTGGTTTTTATATAAATAAATATTCATACAAGGTATCTAGAATTTGCATACGCTTTTATCCGTAGAACTATTCGGGATGGCAGGATATATTATTATTACGTTTTTCTTACTAGAAAGTATTTCCAAAAGTAACTGACACAATGAGTAACTAATACATGATACACACTAATGTCATATTTCCTAAACAAAATATTTAGCTAGGTAAATTCAGTATTTTTCCAAACATGTTGGGGGTTTTTTCAAAATTTGTTTGCATAAAATCTTTTAATAAATCTAATTTTAGTTTTCACCATTGCATTCAGCTTAAAAAACGAACAATTTGGTGTTTTGATCATTTCTCCACTTCATTTGGTAACAGAGATATTGAAAGTGCTACACACAGTACGTTGTCCAATGTTATTCTTACATAAAAAAATAACAATGTTATATCTCACTTATGTATGAGCATATACTGACGAAACTTTGTATATGGTTTCATCTGGTTGTCGTCTATAGCTACTTGCACCCAAAAGACCAATATTTTGCCGATGGTTCCCGTAGCATCAAACCTGCGTACTCAGCCCCCATGTTATTCATTTGGAGAGTTAGTAAAATTTTAAGCCTCTAGTAATCATTAATATAAATTAATATAACTTGGTTTGTAGCTTACCTAGTTGAGTATATTAATATTTAATATTTGTATAAAAAGCCATAATTTGTGTTCCTCGTTGCAGCAAACCTGCGTACTCGGTCCCAATTTTATTCTTATGGAGAATAATTGAAAGGTTATAAATCGCTGATTTATTTATGGATTCGGATGAAACTTTGTTATGTGGCTTCACCTTGTTGTGGACTGTTGACAATTGCATAAAAGCCTAATATTTTCTGTTCCTTGTTGCAGCAAACCTCAGTACCCAGCCTCATGTTATTCTTATGGAGGGTAGTTAAAATTTTGTATACCGCTCGTTTGTGAATATATAATATATAGCTTTGAATCTTGATAAGTGGCTTCATATAGTGTATTAGCGAATTTCCCCTATAGGGAAGAAGCTATTACCTTAGTCGGCATGGTAAGACCTAGGCCCGGGACCATGATAACTTTTCGTTTTGAGGTCCCCAGATGCCAAAAACACCATTCGTTCAAATGTGTATATATATATATATGTGTGTGTGTGTGTGTGTGTGTGTGTGTGTGTGTGTGTGTGTGTGTGTGTGTGTGTGTGTGTGTGTGTGTGTGTGTGTGTGTGTGTGTGTGTGTGTGTGTGAGCACGATAACTCTCGTAAAAATAATCCAATTTTGACGAAATTTGGCATGAACGTGTAAAGCAGCATTTATGACTTTAAGTTCGAAAACCAGACAGATCGACCTATCCAAAGGGGTATTTTGGGGGGTTTTGTACCACAAAAATGTTTATTTTTTTATTTATTTGCATATAATTTTTGAAAAATTTAAATTTTGGGTTTTCCAATGGAATCAGCTTAAATATACGCACAATTTGGTGTTTTTATCATTGCTCTACGTCAAATGGTTACAGAGATATTGAAAGTGCTAATCACAGTACGTTGTCCAATGTTATTCTTATGAAGAATAAGAAAAATTGTATATCTCGCTTATAAGTGAATTTCCTTTGGAAAGTGAACTATTAGCATGACCTTCACGGTGAAACTTAAGCCCGGGACCACCATAGACGTTCCTAATGTGACCCCCTGAACACGTTTTGGGGGGTCATTCAAAATTTTATATATATATATAGACATATATATATGTGTGTTTGCACTCTAGCGGTCGCATTTTTTTCCCATTTACTTCAAATTTGGTAAGGACGTTCCTTTCTGTAATCAGTTGGACAAGTTTGTTGGGCAAAACAATTGGAAAACTTGAAACACTTTTTTTGGGGATTTATCTTTCAAATTTTGAGTTTTTGGGCCCAAAAAGGGTCATAAAAGCCCCAGATGTAAAATCAATGCATGTAAAAAGATGGGAATTAGAGAGGCGAAAGTTTTAAGCCCTCTCACGTCATTCTAGCATAAATATTTACCGAGTTATTAAAGAAAATGTATATCGACTAAACACAGTACGTTGTCTTATGGGGGTTTTACACTAGAAAAGCCTGTTATTCCTTTGTTAGAGTACTTTTATCATCCCCAGTAACCTCACGCCTACTTTCAAGCATGTCTGGACCTTCTCCTAACTTTATAATGCGCAAAACTGTATTCCCAGCTTTGCAAGTAAATGAAACCAGGAGTATCAGACCAGCCAAAAAAATCAATGTTTTCAGATTTCAATAAAAATTGGACAAATGTATGTTTTTACACTTATTTTGAGTTTTACAAGTTTTTATGTGGAAATTCACTTCCCTCACGTCAGCGTGCTGCGTGCGAACTCGTTTATCAACTTATCCTGATGAAACTTGGTATATTGCTTCAAATCATTGTGGTCTATTGATATTTGCACTAAAGAACATTTTTTGGCCGATAGTTCCCGTAGCTGCAAACCTGCGTCCTCAGCCCCATGTTTTTCTTTTGGAGAATAAGTAACGTGTTATCTCCCTTAATTATGAACATAAACTAATACAATTTGGCATGTGGCTTTACTTACTTGGGTTATATTGATATTTCTATTATACCCCATTTGTTGTGTTCCTTGCTTCAGCAAACCTGCATACTCATCCCCCATGTTATTCTTATGGAGAATAATTAAAATGTCATAAATCGTTTATTTATGAATATGTATTTATGAAACTCGGTATGTGGCTTTATTTGGTATTAATATACATATATATGCATTGGAAATTCGCTGAGTACGCATGTTTGCTGCTACAGGGGTGTATATATATATATATATATATATATATATATGCATTGGAAATTTGCTGAGTGTGCAGGTTTGCTGCGACGGGAGTATTAAAGATGTCCTATTGTTTTATTTTGCTGAATGAGAATAAATTACAAAACTGGTAATTGAGAAATTCAACTAATAACAAAACTCTAATAAAACCTGACATGAACAACGTTAAGTTACCTATCAGACGGCCGGATTGTTTAACATAATCCTGCCCCGGGTTTTATCTGTCTCGGTATCGCCATCGCAGTTCCCATCAGTCTGTTGACACTGATGGATGGCTGTAAGACGATGCTACCCCGATGGGATCAATGTCCCTGTAAACGGCCCCTCGCCGTCCAACGGGAGAATGAGACTGTTGTCATTTACGAGTACAGTGGCCTAGCTTTAATTGCTTCACGGTCTAGGTTTTGTCCTTTGCCTGCAGACACTAAGCAAACATAAGACCATCTACTAATGATTGCTAAGTATAGTTAATTGCCCTTTTGTACCTTTTATGTAAAAGGTCTATTAAGTTTTTAAGTTTAATCACATATATAAGTCTCTTGTTACTTTCTCCCCTATTCGTCGTATACGGAGAAAGTATTGCCATAGATTAAGCATACTCCTTATGCTTAATCTATGGTATTGCTTTAATCCAAATTTTTAGTAATTGGTGGTAATATTTGCTTTGGTGCTCACTGAACACGAAAATGTGGTTTTTGAGGTGATGTCTGACTTCCCGCCCGTCTGTATGTGTACAGTCCTAGAGAATGGCGTGTTTTTGTAACATTTGGTATATTTACTAATCCACGTTATCGGCAGGTAGTTATTTATTGGTTTTTTAGGATAATTTTGATCTAAATACCGCTAGCATTTTGTTGTTGTTAAAAGTTGGTGGTTTGTAGTGCTTTATGTGTTTGACAAAAATACACTACCCGAATTTCTGGTTAAATTTGAGTTGAGGAACTTAACGACTCAAAACACGTTCTTAAAACTGCAACTAACAGAATAGATTTGTTTAATAGTTAGAATATTGATACCACAGAAAACTCATTCTCAAAAATTACCAGTTATCGTCCTGTTTTCATTATGCCTTATACTTATTTGTATTTTGATCATTAAACTTTAGAGTTACTTATGGACAACTGATCCCCTTTTAAATACCGCCTGACTGAAGGAGGACTGGTTTCTGGTGTTATGTGATATTGTAGGTCGAGGTTTCACGTATGTATTACCTGTGTTGTAATAACACTTGCTGCAAAAAGAAATGATATGCGGATTGATTACAGTCTTTGATAATTTAATTCATAACTCTTTCGAAAAATACTGTAACTTAATGGAATTTACCTAAAATTATTAATTTTATACTGAAGCAAATATGAATACTTTTTATCAGTGTATGTAAGCAATATAATGGCTGATTATTTTACTATACATCAATTTATGCATTAATGCATGGTCAATTAGTCATAGCTAAAACTGAATAAATATGATTCTCCTGTGTTTTCTTTAGAGTCATCTGTGCTATTTTTTCAAACTTTTGAGAATTTTTGAGTTAGCTCTTTGCCTAAGTGTTGTTCAATTTATTTATTTAGTTTTAGGTGATGCATGTTGTATTTATTGTAAATATTTAATGGCAAATATATCTTGAATCTTGAAATCATAAATCATAAATATTTGTATTGTCATTGTGGCACTATGTACATGCATTTGACAAAGTCAAAGAAATCAGAAAGAATCTGACACAATACTATGTTACTGATATCACAGAACGGATTACTAAACTTAAATCATACTTATGGCCTAATTTAAAAAGCTGAAAAGTGTTATCACAGAAATTATTAACCTATACAATAACAGCTGTAAATATCTCATAAATTTAATAAATTAACAAACAGGCTACATGCAGGTTTGTACGGCGCGGCGACAATTACATAGGCCTACTAAATTTAAACTAGAAACATAAGTAGAGAACAATGCATAATGAAAATTAGGTTTTAAATTATGAACATGCAATTTACAATCTTTCCACTTAAGATACGCTGGTCATAACAGTAGAGATCCCCCTAAAATAATAGTTGTAAAAGATACTAAAAATGTACAGTTAAGTATTAAGTTCTGATTTAATTTAACCTGTTCACGTCTGGGAGACCAGTCATATGGCAGATGCTTGAATATGGTGTTTAAAATAGTTTACTGAAGTAAATTCCTACTGTACCCAGTTTTAAGCATTTTACTTATAATAATAGTATATACAATATGATATGTAAATAGTAATTGACATTTTACTATTCCCTTTTATTATTTATAATATAAATCCACAATTTTAATCTGTACGGAAAGAAGAATAAAAACTGCCCAGACAAATACAAAGAGAGTTTTTTGCTCCATAAATCACGTGACAGGCTCTATCTCGAACGCCATTGGTCGGCAACGTCACGTGACTAATGACGTCACTGTCGGGACCCGCGATACCGCCACATTTACACATTGCCTTTTGTAATCTGTTTGTGAGTTATTTTCCCAAATCAAGCCACCGCTGTGTGTAGATTTTCAATGGTAATTCACCCCAATTTACGGCTCTGATTGGCCACGGATGTGTGATTTATGCATCAGCGTTGTTACCCTTGCTAGTTATGTTTTTCCAGAACAACAAATATTTTTGGCTGAAAATATTTTAACATTTGCAAACATGTTTTGAAATATTGTTTGATGCTTTTGATTTTGCTAGTTGTCTCTCTTTTAAGAAGACAAATCTAACAACATTCATAAGAATTAAAAACAAATAGATTTCCTATTTCTTAACCATTTCCAAGAGCCTAAAACTCTAAAATGATTATGGAAAAGAAACAAAACAAATACAAATACAATGTTTTTGATTTGATTATGATACAAATTCCAGAACATTTTGGAAAATTATTTCACAAATTATCAAAAGATAATATTCTATTCGCAACTATAAATCGTTTATATCATCTCATTAGTTGTTCCAGTTTTTAGGAATTGTAGATAAAAAATGACTGGTTGGATAAAAACTAGTTACGACAAAATATCAGTTATTTCACGCAATTACGTAACAGTTCCCTACGTATCGGTGACAAGTAACAGGTTGACCTAGACCTTCCCCTTGCTGCTTGTCGATGCGTAGTCGTAACCCGTCCGGCCTTCCCGGCCCACGAGCAATGCGTTACCTTGCCTTCTGGTATGCCGCAGACCCTATTGAAACGAATGAGCGTAGTCAATTTGTTCTATACGTAAATAAACGGAGCGTAGCGAACTGTTATCCGTGAAAACAAGAAGAATGAGAGCGGCGAATTGGCTAGAAATTAGCAACCGATGTTGAGTAACTGGAGCCTGATAAATCACTTAGGATTATCAACTGGAAAATTTACATATAAATTCAATTTCTTGTTATTACCACTCGAAACTATTATAGACTGTCTTGCACATGAACTTTTTATTTAACTTTTTATTCATCGGTATTTGTGTTAGGTTTGAATGATAGATCATTTAAAAGAGGCAGAATATAAGCGTGATGTGCATATAATGTATTACTGTAATACGTTATTTCAAAATACCCACATCTATACTTATTTAATAGGCGAGCAGGTTTTTTGTGACAATCACTCCTCCTAAACTACTGAACGGATTTTTATATTTTTGGTGTCATTGGAAAGAGCCTAACGTGACGTTGTGCAGGAAACTTTTTTTATAGAGAAATAATTTGTAAGTGAGGCCCTGGGGCCCCTTAAAGTTGGTTTTTTCCCATAAGCTTAGCATTGGGAAATAACTATAAGTTTTAAGCAATCACCTGGATATAGTAAACACAGATAACATACAGCACAGCAGGCTATGCTGGATTTGGAACGGTAACACAATATTTATACGGGAATGTCAGTGTAAAATTACGTTGTGATCACGAGCGAAGCCGTGACAGGCTACTAGTAGTATAAAACCTGTGGACTCAGCGAATTTCCAATGCATATATACCACATAAAGAGTAAAGTTTATCTTAATACCAGATAAAGCCACATACCAAGTTTCAGCAATATACATTCATAAATAAAAGATTTATGACATTTTAATTATTATCCATAAGAATAACATGGCGGCTGAGTATGCAGGTTTGCTGAAACAAGGAACACAAAATATGTGTTTTATACAAATATCAATATAACTCAACTAAGTAAAGCCACATACCAAGTTTTATTAATTTATGTTCATAGTTAACGGATATAACATTTTAATTATTCTCCATAAGAACAACATGGCGGCTGAGTACGAAGGTTTTCTGCTACGGAGGTATAAGCAACAAAATATTGTTTTGTGCAAATATCAATAGACCACAAACATACGAAGTCATATACCAAGTTTCGTTAGGATAAGTTGATAAATAAGCGACATATACAATTTTTCTTATTTTCCATAAGAATTTTCATTGGAAAACGTACTGTGTTTAGCAATTTCAATATCTCTCCAACCAATTGACGTAAATCAATGATAAAACGCCAAATTGTTTGTTTTTTCAGCTGAATTCAGTGATGAAAAATAAAATTTGACTTACGGTACTAAAATATTGTTTGTAAAAAACTGAAAAAAAACATTTTCGGGGTACAAAACCCTCCCAAAATAACCCTTTTGGATGGAGCGATCTGACTCGTTTTTGAACTTTAAAGTCATAAATGTTGCTTTTCATGTTTATACCAAATTTCATCAAAATCGGACCATTTTTACAAGCGTTTTCGCCAGGGTCTGATTAACCATTAGGCTGACTAGGCTGCAACCTAGGGCGCCAGTCAGCCAAGGGGCGCCATAAGGGCTCAACATTTTTTTTAATAATATTAAAAGTGCGGAGATAAATTGGCTAGAGGGAATTTTAGTTCCGCGCGCCCTTTCCCGTCGCTTCGCCACACCTGCTGTATTCTCAGTTTGACACTTTGACAGAAGGTTAGTTTAGTTGTTCTTAAGCTCGTGATTAGCTCGAAAAAATAATCCCGTTTTTCGGCTGGAATTTATTTTATCTCGAGATTATTTCGGGACGGGATTATATCCTCGAAACGGTTATCTGCGGTGAGACCGTCTTTTACGGCCATGATTAGGCAGTGCGACTGTCATTTACGGCCGATACAGCGTAGTGCGTTCGTTAATCTTAGCATATATCACGTAGTGCGATCGTCAATTACGCTATGATTACGCAATGGGGTCGTCATTTAGGTCGAAATCATGTGGTCTGGTAGTATGTTCCGGTGGATAGCGGCGCAATCGTATCATTATTTTATTAAAATTATAAAATTCGATCCGATCGTCATTTATGACCTAGGGCATACGTTGCGATCATCAATTACGGCAACTTATCACGTGGTTAGGTCATCTACTACGTTTTGGTGCATGGTCCGGTCGTCTTTTACGGCCGCAATGGGACCCATTATTCCCTATAAGGGTAAATTCGCTACAAACGAACATAAAATTTTTTTAAGTCGCTTCGGTTCAAGGAGTCACGGGTTCATATCCCGATGTGTACACAACAATTTGAGGGGTTTGGATCGCTTTCCTTAAAGGCTTTTGTGTGCTCTATTAGTTAAAATGTCGTTGGTGTTAAAATACAACACCTCTAAATATTAGTTAAATACCTGCATGTATTTGAAAAGTGCTGATAAACTACCCTTAACAAAATTCATAACCTAATATTGGTTATTTATTCAAGTTATTATTTGTTTTTTGTATTTTTATTATTTTAAGTAATTATACTAAGTGAAACATAAAGTATTAAGTCGAACATTGAGACAGATCGCGAACAACTCCACGAGAAGCAGTTCCGACTTGGAACAAAAACTGTAACCGAATTAAACTGATCCGTCAATCAAGTTAGCGAACTTGCAGAGCTGAGATCCCAGAAGCGATCCTCATTTGATGATTTATGTAGGTAGTTAAATGGAGTCGAACTGCAACTAATCGTCTAATTACCAACTTCAAATCGCTGCCAAAGTGGAAGCTGGATCACTAGAGTTCACGTCACATTTTGTATCAGAACATTTACAATTTATTTTCTTTGATAGAGAATTCCAAACGCGGTTTGTCACTGGAAGCATTTAAAACTACATATATTTCGGTTACATGTTAAGTTATTTTAAAATAAACCGTCTGTTGAGTCTAGTTTACACGTCACTAGTCTCAATCAACGCACACGACACTGACACCTAAGGTGTCGTAGGTGTGTTGTAGTATTTATTAGTGAATTTCCTTTGGAAAGTAAACTATTAGCATGACCCGCACGGTGAGACTTAAGCCCGGGACCACCTTAGAAGTTCCTAAAGTGACCCCCTCAACACGTTTTGAGGGGTCGTTTAAAATTGTATATATATATATGTGTGTGTGTGTGTGTTTGCACTCTATCGGTCGCATTTTTTTCCGATTTACTTCAAATTTGGTAAGGACGTTCCTTTCTGTAATCAGTTGGACAAGTTTGTTGGGAAAAACAATTGGAAAACTTGAAACACTTTTTTTGGGGATTAATCTTTCAAATTTCGAGTTTTTGGGCCCAAAAAGGGTCATAAAAGCCCCAGATGTAAAATCATTGCATGTAAAAAGATGAGAATTAGAGAGGCGAAAGTTTTAAGCCCTCTCTCGTCATTCTAGCATAAATATTTACCGAGTTATTAAAGAAAATGTGTATCGACTAAACACAGTACGTTGTCTTATGGGGGTTTTACACTAGAAAAGCCTGTTATTCCTTTGTTAGAGTATTTTTAACATCCTCAGCAACCTCACGCCTACTTTCAAGCCTGTCTGTACCTTCTCCTAACCTTGTAATGCGCAACAATGTATTCCCAGCTTTGAAAGTAAATTAAACCAGGAGCATCAGAACAGCCAAAAATCAAAGTTTTCAGATTTCAATAAAAATTGGACAAATGTATGTTTTTACACTTATTTTGAATTTTAAGAGTTTTTATGTGGAAATTCACTTCCCTCACGTCAGCGTGCTGCGTGCGAACTCGTTAAAATTTACAAATTAGATGATAATGTAACCGGAGAAAAGCTAAATTTAGCATAGTTTTGAAAACTGTTGCCAAAGACTTAGTGATAGCACTTGATAAATCTATCGAAACCTAAAATTAACTGTAACAAACACAACTAGAAGAAGTGCAGAGGTTTCTTAATTGTATCACAAATATTAAGTAGTTTATACAGAGTGTATACGGTCAGGGGAAGTCAGGAAATGGAAATTCGACGACGTATTTCGAAAGTTGGTCAGGGGAGTTTTACAGAAGGGTCGGGGAAAGTCAGGGAAAAGTCGGGGAAATATAAAATTGAAAATCTGTAGAAACCCTGTTATAATATATCATACGATATGTTATGTAATACTATATTCAAACTTACCATTTATTGGTAGCAGTACACTATAGGTGTCAATTTTGTTCATATATGTGATACCGATTTCGAATTATTTGCAATCCAACTTCAGTCCCAATCATCCTAGTCTAGCACCAAAGCGCACATTCGTGGTTGTCGATATAAAAGTATACTATTATATTATGCACAAATTTATACATATATCACACTCTTGAACTAACTCGTATGTCAATTTGATTTCGATTGTCTGGACGCTGTTAAATGGTGATCATTATCATCACAACTAATAATGATTTCATCGAATAGAATAAATATATTTAGTATTGAAAAATTAATGATTAGTTAAAAAAGATGGAGGCATATATATGTTTAAGTTTTTCAACTCGCATTGTGATAACTAAATATATTTGACTTTATTTTTTGTATTTAACATAAAAAGGTTGCCGTTGCACGGGAAACATAAGACAGAGCTCTTTGAACAATCACAACTCGATCTACAAGTTCAACTCTAACTTGTTCCAAACAACATTTAACTTCATCCCTTTCTAAACATAATTTAAACAGATCTAAGACTTGTTTCGAAGTAGGCAAACGTGGATTCGATGAGAAGTCCCATCAATTGGAACAAGTTTGAGTGCTTGACGAACAGAGTTTCTCACACAGATCGACCCGTCTTGGTTGAAGCTTTGGTTGACGTAAAGGTGAAAGATTCCCCCCCCCCCACTACTATCCTCTCCCCCTCCACGGGCCTGGTCGAGTATATAGTCCCATTCTAGAAGGGTCTATAGTCTATAGTGTCCGTAGACCGTAGACCGTAGAGAAGGAGGGGGAGTTCGGAGAGAGGAACTTACTTTTATTGCTTCCCGCTTTGTCATATTTGGCATTATCTGTACAAATAATGTGTTCTCTTTATACAATGAATATTTTGTCCACAGATGGGCGGGGTGTGGTGCAAGGCGGACAAGGGCCAGCGCTCCTACAGCCCGAAACAACCCTTCAATACCACCATATCAAGGTGGACCGACAGTGTAAGTAACGAGTTAATATCGTTCCTATTACAGAACTAAATACCCCCGTTTCAGCAAACCTGCGTACTCAGCGAATTTTCAATGCATATACTTATAATATACATGTATATGAATTTAAACGAGTGGTTTTTTGGCATCTTGGGGCCTCAAAACGAAAATTTATCATGGTCTCAGGCTTAAGTCTTACCATGAGACCTACGGTAATAGCTTCTTCCCTATAGAGGAAATTCGCTAAAAACAGACCACTTGGGAACCAAACTAAAGGAATAACTTAAAACAGTAACAAAAATAACTTAACAGGTGCGAATGATTTTCTGCTTCATGAGCTAAGGTCGATGTGTAATCATAGATTAAGAATACCACAACATATGTATGTTTAATCTATGGTGGAATTCAGTGATAGCTGAAGTCTGGGGCGACGGGGAGGGAATAGTGATTGAATAAGGGGTGATAAAAACAAGGTGTTTATAGTCAGCGACCACGGGAATAACGTGGTCCAGTGTTACATGTTAATTTTAAAATAAATTAATATAATTTAAACAACAGTGCCTTGGAACCGAGCATTAATCGGGGAAGGTCAGTCGGTTTGTTTAAACGACTTGGGGTTATTTTCCACTACGTCCATATATGTGTGTCTTAATAGCGCATAAATACGTTTACCAAGTTACTTTTCATAAATAATCAATATATAACATTTTAATTATTCTCCATAAGAATAACATGGGGGATGAGTACGCAGGTTTGCTGCAACCAGGAACACAAAATATTTTTTTTATGCAAATATCAATAGAACTCAACTAGGTGATGCCACATACCAAGTTTTATTAATTTATGTTCATAATTAAGGGATGCATAATATTTTACTTTTTTCCTTAACAATAACATGAGGGCTGAGTACGCAGGTTTGCTGCTACGAGAACCATAGTTGAACAATTGGTTTTTGGTTCATATAACAACAGACTAAAACCAGATGAAGCCATATGTCGAGTTTCATACGTTCATAAATAAGCGAGATGTAAAATTGTTCTTATTCTCCATAAGAATAACATTGGATAACGTACTGTGTTTAGCACTTGTATCTCTAGAACCAATTGACGTAGATCAATGATCAAAACACCAAATGTTGTGTTTTTTAAAGTTGAATCCAGTGGTGAAATCTAAAATTTGAATAGTTTTAAATATTATATAAACAAATTCAAAAACCCATTTTTTGTATACAAACACCCCCCCCCCAATACCTCTTCGGATATCTCGATCTGTCTGGTTTTCAACGGATATATATATATATATATATATATATATATGTATATATATATACATATATATATACAGTTTTGAACTAATTGTGTTTTTGGTATCTGGGGACCTCAAAACGAAACGTTATCATGGACCCGGGCCTAGGTCTTACCATGCCGACTATGGTTATAGCTTCTTCCCTAAAGATGAAATTCTCTAAAAGTATATAAATAAATAATATTTTTATCAATCGCTCTTTACAATATTCAGGATTTGTGTTTCGTAGAAATAATAAAATTAGTTCTTGGGGCCGAGCTTTTATCGGGAAAGGTCAGTCAGTTTGTTTAGGTAACTCGTAGTAATTTTTCTCCATGCCCCTCTATTGACGAGCAGATTTGGTCAACAGCCTCTTTTCTACATGTTTAAGATCACTCTAGTTGTTATTATAGCTCAATGTCTCTTCAGGTAGTATTTTTACTATGCACATTTTATTAATTTGTAATATGATCACTCTATATGTAATATTCATTCAATGGTTTTAGTAAATGTTTAGGTGGATTTAAAATAAAATAACATGGGGTTTCTCTACTTATTCAGGTTTTGTATGTATTTCATTCAGTAGTATTACAGAGCAAGTCGGTTCATTCAACTGCCACCAGCAAGCACTGGCGCTGATAGCATTTATAATTTTCTTTATCAAACGTAGTACTATTTAAACTAAGGTAACGTAATATAACCTAAGCTATT
Source organism: Allygus modestus (assembly GCA_963675035.1). NCBI lineage: Eukaryota > Metazoa > Arthropoda > Insecta > Hemiptera > Cicadellidae > Allygus > Allygus modestus. Next base: position 134,958,574 of record OY776114.1, read on the forward strand.
TAAAAGTATAAGGCTAAAGTAGCTGAATTCTGGCGATTGCTTAGGAAGATTTAAGAGGGGGTTCCAGTCACTAAATATTTGGCGTGTCTAAGATTTAAGAGGTGGCTCCAGTCACTAAACATTTGGCGTGTCTAAGATTTAAGAGGGGGCTCCAGTCACTAAATATTTGGCGTGTCTAAGATTTAAGAGGGGGCTCCAGTCACTAAACATTTGGTGTGTTTAAGATTTAAGAGGGGGCTCCAGTCACTAAACATTTGGCGTGTCTAAGATTTAAGAGGTGGCTCCAGTCACTAAACATTTGGCGTGTCTAAGATTTAAGAGGTGGCTCCAGTCACTAAACATTTGGCGTGTCTAAGATTTAAGAGTGGGCTCCAGTCACTAAATATTTGGCGTGTCTAAGATTTAAGAGGGGGCTCCAGTCACTAAATATTTGGCGTGTCTAAGATTTAAGAGGTGGCTCCAGTCACTAAACATTTGGCGTGTCTAAGATTTAAGAGGTGGCTCCAGTCACTAAACATTTGGCGTGTCTAAGATTTAAGAGTGGGCTCCAGTCACTAAATATTTGGCGTGTCTAAGATTTAAGAGGGGGCTCCAGTCACTAAATATTTGGCGTGTCTAAGATTTAAGAGGTGGCTCCAGTCACTAAACATTTGGCGTGTCTAAGATTTAAGAGGCTCCAGTCACTAAATATGTGGCGTGTCTTCCCCATAAGGTCAATGTTGACTTTCAAAGTCTGTCTCTCAATGGATTATCCGAAATTGTTCATTTATCCTTCATTTTTATAGCAAACAAATACTTATTGATCTCAGTGAATTATATCTTGATATCATAGATAATTATAATTACTAGCGACCGCCCAATGGTTGAAATTCAACCAAATATTATTTGACGAATAATGGCTGTTTGTATGAATATTTTAAACCATTATCCTGCATTACCAGCTAAACAAATTCATTTGAACCAGTGTCATGATGCTTAACTTCATGAATAATAAAATAAATTAGTATACTATTTAGCGAGTCCGTTGCTCTCTCCCTCCCTCACCCCCCACCCCTTTCCTCACCACCAAGTTTGGCTGACGTCCACTTCGACCGGCGGTTGGAGTCCCTAGAAAACAGTTCACGTCGTCCGGGGGACAGGTTGTATAAAAAAGGTCATTATCAGGTCAACATCGGTGGTGCGAAAACCTTCCACTCCGCCCGCGGCGCTAGTAATATTTATTTAACTCTTTGTATCTCATTCATTGTTACTTATTAAAAATTGTGTAGTCCTGTACTTTGATGTACAAAATGAGACTTACATATTTATCATTTATATTTTATACACACATATTAGTGACACATGAACTATTTTAATATATAATACGAGTATTTCCCCATGTTGTTTCATAGTAAACGTTACAAAAATGTATTTAAACTAAAAATAAATCTGCCAAACAACTTACTTAGTTTTAAATCGGCGTCACTGTGCCTACTTAAATGACAGAAATATTTTAAAATTATTAAGTTTATACCCCCTTTCAAATTAATCAATTGCCCGTAATGCATTACATGATAAACCTTCGAAATAAAAAGTTTTGGTAGCTAAAATAACTGGACTTGTTTGCTAAACTATTAAATGGGTTTATACATTTGAATCTTTGAAAAGGCGACGAAATTATTAAAACAATATTGTTACACATAGCTTTATTCACTACGTTTTCTTGGAGGGAGCCCATCTTTATGTAAAGATTTCTTCATAGTATTAAAAGTGAGTTTAACGCTATCGTTGATGCGGATCGAATTATAAACATTTTGACGTCTTAACTATAATAAAACCTGAATTCCTTAACAAGGATAAAAGAGCCCTCTAAAAAGATGGTTTCAAACCGCAATAGTTATAGAGGTTATTAGCACTTATGAGCATTACGATAAAGAGGCATTCATAAGTACTTAAATATGTTATCAGGTGAGTAGTTAAATATAACATGCAACCAATTGCAACTAAGTTGCCACAGCCCGCTGGGGCGGGAGAGGTACGGGGTGACGCGGACGAAGTGGAAGGTTTTCGTACCACCGATGAAGACCTTATAATGACCATTTGTTATACAACCTGTCCCCCGGACGAAGTGAACTGTTTTCGAGGGACAGCCCAACCGCCGGACGAAGTGGAATACAGGCCCAAGTTTAATATTGTTAATGTGGAGTTAAAACTGATAACAGAAGGGCGTTACAATTTTAGAAGTCAGTAGAATTTGTTATTTACATTACGCCTGAAACATCTGTTCTTGCTGTTTTGCTAGCATTTTTTATATTAACAGCTGTCAAATATAGAATTACTACTCAATCAATTGCTGTTCTTCCATAAGATTAACATTGCAACTTTAAAAGCCTGTGGGGCGAAGCCCTGAGGGCTGATATAAATTATAATAAGTTTCTGCTCGTCTACAGGAAAATACCGTTCTAACGGTATGCATGAATTTCAACTATGATGCACTCAAGCTGAGAAAAAATGAGGGACGGTTTTGTGCTTGCCTATTAATATAAAGATTGTTTGTGATATCAACATTTTTGTTCGATAAAACTCCAATATATTCATTATTTACGATTTTGTTATGGGTGTACTATTTGCGATATGAATATTCTGTTCACTGAAGTCACTAGGTTCTTTTTTTTATTATTTTTTCATATAAAATGACAACACATGAATCAACATTTCGAATAACCCGTTGAGGATGGAAGTGAGGTCTCACAACACTGCGAAATGTATTTACACTTATAGTGTGCATACATGCAATACAGGAAATATACTAAATAAACGGTATCAGGAAACTGACACACACTTTCTCCCTTATAGCCCAACTTTAATGAATAAATTACTTTTTAGCGAATTTCCCCTATAGGGAAGAAGCTATTACCGTAGGTCTCATGGTAAGACTTAAGCCCGAGACCATGACAACTTTTTGTTTTGAGGTCCCCAGATGCCAAAAACACTATTCGTTCAAATTTATATATATATGTATATAAATATATATATATATGTGTGTGTGTGTCCGTTAACACGATAACTTGAGTAAAAAACGTCCGATTTTGATGAAATTTGGCTCAAATGTGTAAAATGACATTCATGACTTTAAGTTCGAAAACCAGAAAAATCGGACCATGGGAAGAGGGGTTTATGGGGGTTTTAAATTTTCCAAAAATCAGTTTTTTGCATTTTTCACCCTAAAATTTTTAAAAAACTTAATTTTGGTTTTGACCATGTTATAGAGCTTAAAAAACAAATAATTTAGTATTTTGAATTATTAACCTAGGTTAAGTGGTTGCGGAGAAAATCCAAAAAAACCTGCTCATAAAATCTCCCATGTTAATCTTATGGGAAAAAGGTTTTTGGCTTTTCCTCAGTTTTTTTTAATGTAAACTTCACATTTGCTTTTACCAATATGTTCAGTTCCACAAAACAATCATTTTGGTGTTTAAATTGTGATTATACGCCCAACCGTTGCAGAGATATTCGAAGTGCTAAACACAGTGCGTTGTCCAATGTTATCCTTATGGAGAATAAATAAAATTTGATATCTCGATTATTTATAAATGTATGTTGATGAAACTTGGTATGTGGCTTCAAGTAGTACTGGTATATTGACATTTGCACAAAAAATTGATTTTTTGTTGATTATTCCCGTAGCAGCAAACCTCCGTACTCAGCCCCCATGTTATTCTTATGGAGAATAAGTAAACCGTACTGACTCCCTTAATTATGAACATAAATTAATAAAACTTGGTATGTAGCTTCACTTGGGTGAGTTATATTGATAATTATATAAAACCCCATTTTTCTGTTCCTCGTTGCAGCAAACCTGCTTTCTCAGCCCCCATGTTATTCTTATGGAGAATAACTAGAATGTCATATATCGCTTATTTATGATTGAATATCGATGAAACTTAGTATGTGGCTTTGCCTAGTTAAATTCTATTTATATTTGCATAAAACCAATTGTTTCTGTTCCTTGTTTCAGCAAACCTACATACTCATTACCAATGTTATTCTTATGGAGAATAATTAAAATCGCTTATATGTGAATATATTTTTATGAAACTTGGTTTGCAGCTTTATGTGGAATTTAGACAAATATTATGCATTGGAAATTCGCTGAGTCCGCAGGTTTGCTGCGACGGGGGTATTAATTTACTAAATATAGAATACAAAGAACGGACGAATGTACAGAAAATCTTGTAAACAAGTTATTTTCAAAAATATCCACCTAAATCCCTGTTTAGGAGGCACTACAGAATCCATCGCTACAAATGTGGTTTTAAGAGGGGAAATGTCCCCTATTCCCCCCGCAGGGTTATTAAGGGGAAACATATTTCGAATTTCCTCTGTTGGTCATTGCTAACTTGACAAGCATAACAAGTTTGGACGAAATTGATCAATAAATAATAGAGAAATAGTAATTTTTGTATTCCCCATAAAAATAACATTGGACAACGTACTGCGTTTACCGCAAAATGGAAATTTAAATTTTCTCCGCAACCAGTTATCGTAGAATAGTAATTCAAAATACTAAATTATTTAGTTTTTTAAGTTCTTTTTAATGGGGAATAGTAATATTTTTTATATTTATGTTTTTTATGAAAAATCTAAAAAACTGAATTTTTTTTATTTTAAGTTTTGTAATTTATGAACTCGAATTTTTACAGAAATGCAGATTTTGTCATTTTGTTGGAAAACAAAGTTCTACAAACGACTAAAGTTTAATCAAAATCGTTAAGGCCGTTTTTGATCAATCTTGATTTTTCATGTTTTTTGCGGTTTTTGGGGGATAATTACCCTTAAAAATAAAAAATTCCAAAAAATGATAAAAATGACTGGAGATATTGTGGATTAGTACCTACATACCAAATTTCATAAAAATCAGACCATTGGTTAGGGCTGTAGCTCTGTACACATCCATACAGACAGACAGACAGACAGATAGACAGATAGACAGACACACAGACATCACGTAAAAATCACTTTTTTGGGTTCAGGGAGCACCAAAACGAATATTTCCACTAACAACTCAAATTCGAAAATTTTGACGAAAATAATACTTTCTCCAAATACTACGTATAAGGGGGATAAAGTAAAAAGACAACCATTCAACCATCGCATCGGTCATGTTCATCATCAGGCTCAACCGGAGAGTACTTTTTTTACAATAACTTGAATTGATTTAATTCGCTTTTAATATAAAAATCAAGGAAGTCTTTAGTAACGTTCGTTTTCATGAAGGCTCTGATTGTGAATAAAGGTGCATACCTACGTGAACTAAGTCTGTATTTTATCACAACAATTGTTTATCACAAGAATAAGAATAAAACAACTTTATTTTCTCAATACATAATACAGTACATTCAGTTACATAAAATGATCTACCAAAGCAAATAACTAGTTAAATAGCTGGGGAAATAAATAGGGCCTCAAAGGCAATGCCTGATTTGAGGTTCCATCAATTTAGCATTTACCTATTTCATATCATAAGAATTAGAACACTAACCCAAACTAAATATAATCCAATGCTAAATATAACACGGTAACGCGGCACAATCACATCTACCCTACGCCATCTCCGGCGAGCGCGGTGGTGTGCGGCAGTGTGCATATTGTAACACCCACACGGCAACAACAGTAATTACGTTAATTAGACCTCCATATGAGAAAGCAGAGAGCGTTCCATTATAGAGGGCCAATTACCCTCACTTTGTTTCTAAACTCACAATTAAAACGGGTCAAATAACACCCGAGGGAAAATAGGGGCGTTGACGGTTTGGAGAATGGATTGTTATTTATTTGTCTTGCTCGTCACTCAGTGTGGTTTCTGTTGGTGATCTTCCACATTTGCGTTATTAAATTACGTACGAAAATGGGTCTAGCTTTAATATACTTGTCAAATTGTCACACATGACCTAACTTCTTGGGTTTAATTCTAATGTAAAACTCTCCATGAAAATTGTTTATGAGTACTATATCGATTACAATATTTTTAATAATAAACCCGGAAATTACCTTGAAGTTGTCACCAAAAGCTTTTATTTTATCTTGTATAATATAATGAGGATTGGTTGGTTACCACTTCGGACTGAACATCGTTGAAAGATCTTTAACCTCCCTTTACCAATTTATATTATGTGGAACTCTCTTCTACAAGAGGTCAATGCAACCTTTACAGAGTTGGAAGTATTTTCCTCTATGACTCTGTCCCATTTGATTTGAACTTCCAGAAAATTTAAAATTAGCATCTTGTTTTTTCCCAACGAGCTTAATACATCTAGAGCTCTCATACACTTGTTACTCTTCAATAAAAAGTGAAGCCTACTTGGTGGTCGCCATTTTTCTCTCTGACCCACCTTTCTCATGGCAACATAACTAACCACAAACTATACAAATGATGTAATCTGCAATTGATGTCCAGCCGTTTACCATTCAGAAAACAATACAAAACCAAATAAAATACAAAACGCCACTGACGTAAACAATGAAGAAGAAATAAAGAACAATAAAAGGTTTTCCTGAACACCATATATTTTTATATTAAAGTGTTTTTAGATTAAATAATGTTAATCGTTAATGAATAATATAACGCTAGCATAACCAAATAGTTTCTTCTAAATTACATATTTTATGTCAAACTTAAATCCAGTATGTTTGCTGGGAATCATTATTCTTTGTGGTTTGTTTACAAAAATAACCTTCAGTAAGGCTTCACTTTTTCATTCCATACGAGAGCTCTAGATGTATTAAATTCTTAATATTTCCCAAATAAAATATGAGATTCAATCCTTAAACGTCGCCGTCGTGAAGGAATTTTCTTCTATTATACAACCAAACCTTCACCCAGGCTGGCATTAACCCAGTCCCACATAGAGTCCTCTGCACATCAGCTGACAATGACAGGTTGGCCAACGTAACATATGATTAGCATGAAACCTACAATGCTGCCAACACAACAGCTGGTGCGAAGTTGTCACCGCCCAGCTGACATAGACATACTGGTGGTAATGACAGCTGGGCAACGATTAGGTGTAAACCTACGCCCGCCCAGCTGACATAGACATACTGGTGGTAATGACAGCTGGGCAACGATTAGGTGTAAACCTACGCCAAAATAGTTATTTCAGTAATTTATTTAACTAATTCACGGCTACACGGCTAAACTTTTAACCAGGATCAGAGGCTTTAATTTGAATAAGGCAGCTCTAATAATGTTTATTTTCAATCAATCGTGTAAAGAACACGAGAAGATTGTTTTAGGGTCTTAAACCCCTGTTGTTGAAGGGCGGGTTTTATGAAAGGAATTTACTGTTATTATTATCTTATTATTATTTTGTAAACCTTTTAGACCACATACAGTTAAATAGCAGTCGTTCCGCTTACGATCTATAAAATTACAATTGGTAATTAGACTTTTTAATGACCCTGGCTAAAGAATCAGTCAGTAACAAAGATATAAAATGCATCTCAACCATCCTACACTCATAATTCAATCATATTCGCCATAAAATACGCCCTATTTGCTTCGACGTCCTATTATATAAAGTGATTGTAATTCTTTTTAATATTTAGCTAATTAATAAATTTTAGTACGCATAGAGTTATTTACCTACGTTAATGTTAATTTTGCTGAAAGATAAAGATATTCCAAATGTGGAGCTGTGCAAAACTATAGTGTTTTACAGTTGTCTGTGCTCACACATTTACATGGAACCGAGATCGAACATTTACTCTTAAATAGTGTAGATCAGGAGTACCTAAGAAGCTAGACGAATCCGTTCAATAACTAGAAATTAATTGTAACATTTATCTACATTTAATTCATATTTTAATGATAGTGCAATATTATTCTGAAAAAAATACATTTACATTGAACACTCACTTATAAATAGTGTAGATCAGGTGTGCATAAGAAGCTAAACAAATATCTTTATAATAACGTCATACTTAGTAGCAATTGTAATATCCATCCATATTAAAACTATATTTGATGCAGATTTATTCTGATAAAGTAATATATTACCGTTTTATTATTTAATAAAAATATTATATGTTGTAATAAGGATGGAACATGGATGATAAGAAGGTAATATCTATACAGCATTGTCTCAACTTAAGTATCAGCATTCTCTTCAAACAACATACTCAATAATGACATCAACCAATCGATATGATGATGACTTCCACTTCTGCCAAATACCTAATACCCAATACCGTTGACCCCGTTCGTCCAAGTGGAACTATTTGGCTCGTGCCAGAATTATGATTGGTCTCGAGTTGTAGACCCACTTTCCGTGATCCAAATAGCGACATTCGCCGCGGACGACACCCATCGCCGGTCGTCGCTGGCAATGGCTATGGTCACCCGGGGCGGTGTGGCACTCCGGGAGAAAGCAGTACAGAGGATTGTACTTACCTGCAACCCAGATAGGTATTCCGGGAAACATTGCTTGCATGGAACTCAGAATAATTGCATATTCTTCGGAGGTGGGGAAAGTCATTCAAGGGTGTTACCGCTATTTCAGGCTTTCCGTACTTTTGCCAATGGATGAAGCGATTTGTGTTATATCGTTTGGCTGTGTTACTGCAAGTGGTCGAGATGATAATTTTCGTATCCTTGGCTTCTCTACTGTAATGGAAGCTGTGTGATCGTAAGAGTAGAGTACCTTAACCCTCTTTTGCCTAAACAGTCGTACAGTCAAACGTCTTCAGTGTGGCAATCAAAATTCTGAATACTTAATGACTGAAGAAACTATTACCTGTATAACACTCTTTAGTTGTTTAGACTACTTTTTGTCTAAGCGTGTTACCGGTAGTGCTAATCTCCTTGCTGACATGATGGAGAAACGAGAGTAATTGCAAAACTGCACAACATTTAAACACAAAAAGTACTTAAAGCTACTTAAATACGTATAGTATTACTTTAACACGGTCTTTCCGAATAAAATATAGGAATCAAATATCCCACAGATATTGAAAGTTATTATTTTTGTCAACATATTAAAATGTAGCCCATAAATTGCAAAATATGAAGTTCGTTAATATTACGGGAGACGTACAGTCTTGGATAGTTTAAATTATACAATAAATCTTCAGCAACGTAGTCTCCATATTTACTAATAACCTGCTATTAGTAGACTGATGAGGACCAGAATTATTTGAGAACCGATGTGTTTGACAAATATGTTCATAATGGTCAAATAAAGTTACGGAACTCAAACTTGTGAGTGTCCCGAACATGATCTGTGTGTGGATCTACCGTAGTAGTGAGAGTTGACGGGTCACGGACAGCAATTCTATTGTTCATCCGCAACACGAGTTCTTATGTCCTTCACTTAAAATTACTATTTCTTTACATATTCCTAACATTTGCTTTAGCGGAAAACCCTATGCAACTCGGCAAACCCTTTGGAAATAAACTGTGAATATATAGGTGAAGGCTCAAATGAAAGGTCTTTCCGAAGGTACTCTCAAGTTTTTCTAAAATGTGGCTTGCATGGGAGTAATTGTAAAAAATTATCGTACATAATTAGCGACAAATAAATATCTAAAGAAAATTTGCTATAAAAGGTCAACACATCAGCCACATATTTAGGCCTAAATAAACAATCGTACACCATCCATATGCTCTTTAAAAACGTTTTTAGTATAGTGAAAATTAATAATTTTAACATCATCTTTGTTGGAGGTTTGTAAACTCCATAGTAAGATGAAATTAGTAAATGAATAATAAGCCATATTATCTTTGCAAATGGGTTTGAGCACATTTGTACACGGATTTATTTCTACACGATATTACTAAAAATTGTGTGATTAGCAAAATTTAGTTTTTAAACCAATAAAAAAATATAAAAAATAACATTAAATTTAAATGTAAATTTGATGGGTTTGGACCGCTTTCCCTTAAAGGCGTTTGTATTGTTCTCTTAACATGAATGCCATTGGCATTGACATAAATATCCCCGTTGCAGTAAACCTGCGTACTCAGCGAATTTCCAATGTCTTAATGCCACATAAAGCCGCATACCAAGTTTCATAAAAATATATTCACAAATAAGCGATAAATACAATTTTAATTATTCCTCATTAGAATAACATTGGGGATGAGTACGCAGGTTTGCTGCAACAAGGAACACAAAATAGTGGATTTGTATGCAAATATCAATAGAACTCATCTAAGTTAAGTAACATACCAAGTTTCATTCACATGCATTTATAAATAAGCGATATATAACATTATAATTATTCTCCATAAGAATAACATTGGGGACCGAGTGCCTAGGTTTGCTGCTACGGGAACCATACGTGAAAATTTTTTTTGTGCAAACAACTACACACTACAACCAGATGAAGCCATATACCAAGTTTCATCTGTTTATATTCATAAATAAGCGAAATATAAAATTTGTATTTTCCTATATAAGAATAGCATTAGACAACGTACTGTGTTTAGCAGTTGCAATATCTCAGAAACCAATTGATAGAGCAATGATCAAAATACCAAAATTTTGTTAAGCTGAATTCAATGGTATAAATTAAAATTAGGTTTCAATAAAAATTACATGAGAAAACCCCCAAAAAATTTTTGGGGTACAAACCCCCCCCAAACCCCCCCCCCCCAAACCCCCCTTTGGATGGTGCGATTCGTCTGGTTTTCAAACTCGTTCAAATAAATGGTACTTTACACATTTTTAATAAATTTCATTAAGATCGGAGCTTTTTTACACTAGTTGTCGTGCTTACGGACACACACACACATATACATATACATATATCAAAATTGAACTAATTGTATTTTTGGCATCTGGGGACCACAAAACAAAAAGCTTTCATGGTCTCGGGCTTAAGTCTTACCATGAGACCTACGGTAATAGCTTCTTCCCTATAGGGGAAATTCGCAAAAAAATGTTGCTTTGAGATGTAGAATCTTTAATTGGTAAGGGTAATCAACTGTTAATCAGCTTACATTAGTTAAGAATAAAAAAATAATAAATACTTTATACGTCTAGCTCAAAGTCATTACCAATTTTATTAGTAAAGCCAAGGAGTTGCACAAGTTAAAAGAGTATCAGATATGGTTTATCACTGGTTTAGAGCGCTGTTACTGCTTTATATCTCTTGTAATCTGGCTCAGTGCTCGTAACACTAACTAAAAACAGTATAATCAAACAGCCTCTTGTTACAGCAAAATCAAATTGTATTCAGACATTAAAACGCATCGAGGTTTGTTTCGATCAAAATTGCCTTGCTGAATACTTTTCCTTACATAATTCTTTCTTATGAGTCCCTACACAAGCATTATTTCACTTTTTATTTATTTTTGTTTTGACTAGTTTATTCCTGGGCATTGTTATGAATGTAGTGTTGTATTTATTTATTCGAAATAAATTGCTTGTTATCAATCTAATGGTAGTTATTAAATCGCAACATTTGTTCCTGGCGCTCGAATCCGAGCAACTTTGTACCCAACGAAAGGTTACTTCAGTTGTAAACAAACATAACAAAACACGTGATATTAAAACGGATGATAACAACGTACTTTCAATTAACACGTAGTTTAGACTTCCGCCGTTGGATAGCGACACTATTCCGAAAATTCAGTCCTTTACTGTATTTAAGTGACACCCTTTCTTAAAATTCTGAGTCGTATTGGCTAATCTAGGTAAGAACCCCTTTTAATTTGATACCTCAAACGTTAAAACGGAATATAACAGCTGAGAATAATGTGGTTAACTTACTCTTACTTTAAACTTTCAATAAAAATGTAGTTGAGACTTCCGCCGTCGGGTAGCGCCACTGTTCCGAAAATTCAGCTCTTTACTGTAGTTAAGTGATGCCCTTTCTTAAAATTCTGAGACGTATTGGCAAATCTACGTAAAAATACCTTTAATTTGGCACCTCAGATGTTAAAATCCGTCCAGCCGTTATCGAGTTATAACTGTGAGGAAAAAACCCAGCGTATTAAATAGATAAATTCCTAACGTTAACCAATTACACAATTAAATAGTTTTTTACGTATTAAGAGCGTAAAGTAGGATTTTATTACTTGAGAGAAATCTGTCTTTCGAAATTTTCCGAAAGAGATAAACACAATTTGTCCTATATCAGCAATTTTGGATACCACATAGCATACACAAAATCACTTTCATCAATTTTGGCTGAATTAAGGTTAAACAACAAGCAGTCACCTTGAGCGAACGGAAAAAAAGGCGCAGTGAGCGAAGAAGACTTTTTCGTTCACTGCAGTTTTACGATGTTTTTAGATCGTAAAGAAACACTTTAGGTTCAGTTATAGGACAAATGGTTTGCATATACAGTACATATGTTCTTTGTTATTTCTAGTAGTGGCCCCCACCCACAAGTTGTACATAATTTGGTGGGGCCAGGACTTTGTAAACCATTGACATCAATAATTGAATTGAACTGTAGTTTAGCAAGATGATAAATTGTAGCTGAGATAAAAGGTTTTGTACCAAACATAAGTTTTTTTATTTAAAAAAGTTAAAAACTTGACGTTATGAACAAAGTACAAATTCTTTTTAAGTAATTTAAAGTAAGTTCTAATTACAAACAGTTGGATACAAACTGTCGTCCCACAGAACAAACCTCGGAACTTCAGTGGCTTCTAGTTTGCCGTTGTAAACAAGTTGGAACAGCAAGTTATATAAGGTGTCATCTTTTGTAAGCTTGTAAGTGACTTGTTAGGGCAAATTATCGCCTTTGACGCGGCGCGAGGAAGCACCAACAAAGCTGCGTTAGAGCTGTTAGAGCCGCTCTGAGATAATTAGCTCATCGTTAGCCTTGTCTCAGGCCGGACGTTGGGGCACCTTGAGCGGCGAATGGTGGCGAAGTCGCCTTTAGCTATGAAACAGCGCAAGTTTTAGGTCAGGAAAGTTTACCTTTTATGCACGGAGAAAAATGATATATAAGTACGTAATGGTAAAACAATTTTACCATTATTAATTGATTTTTAATAAATTTAAAGAATTGATAAATAGGTACCTTATGTAAGGAATATCTTACGTATGTAACCATTTTAGCGAATTTCCCCTATAGGGAAGAAGCTATTACCGTAGTCAGCATGGTAAGACCAAGGCCCGGGACCATGATAACTTTTCGTTTTGAGGTCCCCAGACCCCAAAAACACCATTCGTTCGAAACTGTATATATATATATATATATATTTATGTCCGTGGGTGCGATAAATGTCGTAAAAAAGGCAAGATTTTGATGAAATTTGGTATAAACATGTAAAACAACATTTATGACTTTAAGTTCGAAAACCAGTCATATCGCAATATCTAAAGGGGTATTTTGAGGGGTTTTGTACCCCAAAAATGGGTTTTTTGAACTTTTTACATATAATTTTTTAATTTTAATTTTCACCATTGGATTCAGCTTAAAAAAACAATTTGGTATTTTAATCATTCCTCTACGTTAGTCGGTTACCGAGATATTGAAAGTGCTAAACAGAGTACTTGTATAATGTTATTCTTATGGAGAATAAGAAAATTATTATATCTCGCTTCTTTATGAACGTATACTGACGAAACTTGGTATAGGGCTTTATCTGGTTGTGCACTATTGATATTTGCTCAAAAACAATATTTTGCTAAAGGTAGCAGCAAACCTGCGTACTCAGCCCCCATGTTATTCTTATGGAGAAAAATTCAAATGCTATGTCTCCCTTAATTATGAACATAAATTATTAAAACCTAGTATATAACTTCACCTAGTTGAGTAATACAGTATTGATATTTGACTAAACACCCATTTTTTTGTTCCTTGTTGCAGCAAACCTGCGTACTCATCCCCCATGTTATTCTTATGGAGATTAATCAAAATGGTATATATCGCTTATTTATGAATGTATATTGATGAAACTATAGGTATGTGGCTTCACATAGTTGAGTTATTGATATTTGCATAGAAGCTAATTGTTTATGTTCCTTGTTTCAGCAAACCTATGTACTCATCCCCTATGTTATTCTTATGGAGAATAATTAAAATGGTATATATCGCTTATTTGTGAATATATTTTGATCGAACTTGGTATGCGGTTTTATGTGATATTAAGACATATTTTATGCATTGGAAATTCGCTGAGTACGCAGGTTTGCTGCGACGTGGGTATTTGATTGTATGTTGGTTGCAATTTTATTTTAGGATGAGACATCTCTTGTACTACCACGGAGAAGAAATAATCAGAGGTACTATCGCATAATACGTGGGTTGGGTATCCGGTAAAAGACACGGGGGGAAGTGCGGGGCTGGATGTACATTGTGTTGTTATTCTACTACTTCCGTGGTCCTCAGCTCAAGCGTAACGATTTTCCTTTAAAATTTACCCTCTATGTGAAACGCACTTTTATAGAGGTGGAAAAATGCTTTACGCACACAGTGTGCCAGCTTGTGGAGTTGGACTCATACCAGACGCGGGCTGCCCACTGAAATGCCTCCTCTACTCTTTTGGACTCTAACCTGGTAACGTGGGAAGTGTTAACCACATTATATCAAGCTAGGCCTCCTATAGGCGTACCCCCATAAAGCTAACTCCATCCTGTTGTGAAAACCTAGTCCGCGTTCCAGTCTAGATATGTCTTCTTTGCACGGAGGGTGCCCTGGATTAGCCGTGACACGCAGTCCCAGTTGCCTTTATCCTCCATTATCTTCTGCAGACCGTGACCACCAACAACCCACCAAGCTGGGTTGTGTAGCCTCCAGATTGGATTTCCCCAAAGCGGGCAGCGGAAGAATGTGTGTTCCGCGTCATGAGGAATGCCCGGGCAATATATGCAATTCAGTGAATTGGTCTTGCCTACCGTGTAGAAGTTTTGTTGAAATCTATTGTACTACGCTATTTGCTATTACAGTTATGTTTTTTTCACTGGATCATTTGTTGATGCTAAACTTTTTAAACGGTTGATGCCAGTTGAGATAAGGAAGGCAGTATTGGTTCTTAGACTTGGCTAACGAATTTGAATTTTCACTGTATCATTATAAAGTACAAGGGACGTAACTTGAGTTCATGTTTTATTAAACACAATGTTATATTGATACGACAGTAAAACACAACACAAGAAGACAGGTAATTCAAGGGGATCAACAAATATAAAAACCCTTCTGAAATTAAAACACTTACTATTAAATTATAGATTTATAAAGGTGAGTGTACATCGGACACACGTGCGACCTACGTATTTTACAATTTTGTATTTTTTCCGTATATTCAATATGTTTCGTATTCTACTGTACAGTATTTACAAAGGAAATTAGAGTTTTGATAACTTAATTTCAAATAACCTACAACTACGAAAACAGTGCAAAAAATTGACGCTCTTACAATAATATGTTTTATTTTCCACAAAAATTGTCTATTTCTGTTTATTTGTTCCAGGTGCGTCAGGCCTACCGTAAACCAAAACACCACCATCGACCTCCAAGACCACCTCAAAAACCGGCTAGGTACTGCATTTGACTAAACGTCACAGTTTCTTAAAATTAAACTATTTTACATTACATTTTCTTACTTTAGCAAATGTTTATCAACAAATGCGAATCACATATTAAACGTAACCATTAACGGTAACATTGAAACCGCAGAAGTGTCTTACATACTTTGAATAATCATGATGCGACTGAGAATTGAGGGAGTATGTCAGTGTTAGAATACATGTTTTAATGCGTTTTAAGATTCTCAACCTAAGCCTTATAATAATTTCGAGTATTGTAACGTCACTCCTCAAGCAGTTCTAAGTGACTACCGGAATATTGCAATACCTTAGGTAATACAGGTATTTTACAATCCCTTAAAGTTGAGTATATTGAGTTCTGGAATATAATCGCTATTGAAGAGCCGAAATACGTATTGGTTTAAAATAATTTAAAATTAAAACATTCACCCATGTTTTTAAAAATTTGTATATTTTGTGAGGCCTTCCGCCAGCATCGTTAGACGAACTCACAAACAAGTTCGTCATACATCATCAAACGTACTCACAAACTTGTTTGTGAGTTCGTCTGACGATTCCAGCGTTGTTGGTGAAAGGCCTCACAAAATATACCAATTTTTAAAAATATTGGTGAATGCTTCAATTTTAAATTATTGTTACTGTTATATATTAAACACTTACTAGTAAACCGGTCGCGGCTTCGCTCGCGATTATCATTTATAAATATTGTGTTACCGTTCCAAAGCCAACATGGCCTGCTGATTAACTGTGTTTACTCTATCCAGCTGATTGCTTAAAACTTATAGTTAAGCCCAATGTTAAGCTTATGGGGAAAAAACTCAACTTTAAAGGGCCCCAGGGCCTCACTCACAAATTATTTCTCTATAAAAAAAGTTTCCTGCACAACTTCACGTTAGGCTCTTTCCAATGACACCAAAAACATGAAAATCGGTTCAGTAGTTTAGGAGGAGTGATTTTCACAAAAAACCTGCTCGCCTATTAAATGAGTATAGATGAGGTGATGGAAGTTTTTCCTATAAGGCTGTTACTTTGTTATTACAACAATAATTGTTCAAAATACTAGACTTTTTAAAATTCTTATAAAAAGAGTAGTAAATAATAATGATAAATTACGCGTTGTCTTTATGATATGTAGCATACAATTGTATAGTTTAACGTGCATTATTTTTATTTACTCGGTAATTTTGATTCCAATAACTGCTAGTGATAACTAGCGGTTAGCAACTAGCTATTGTTTCCCGTGCTTTAATGGCTATATAAAGTGTTAATTTCCTCCTGCAGAATAACCTTGACAAACGTTTATGAAAGTTACTTTCTTCACGTATCATTTTCAATATTTAAAAAACTGTTCTTTGACATAATTATTAAATACGTTCACATAAAAACATGGACTGCAGACCTGTGATTTTATTATACTGCTTAAAAAATAAGCAATCTATGACATAAGATTTTTTCAAACTTTATACAATACCCCCGTTGCAGAAAACCTGCATACTCAGCGAATTTCCAATGAATATATAACATAACACATTAAAAAACTTAACAGGATTCATAAGAAATATATTCACAAACAAGCGATATTTAAAATATTAATTATTCTCCATAAGAATAACATTGTGGATGAGTACGCAGGTTTGCTGCAACAAGGCACACAAAATTATGGGTTTTTATGCAAATATCAATAGAAGTCATCTTAGTGAAGTCACATACCAAGTTTCATCCATATACATTCATAAATAAGCGATATATAACATTTTAAACATTTTCCATAAGAATAACATGGGGACCACGTACCTAGGTTTGCTGCTACAGGAGCCATAAGCGAAAAAATGTTTTTTTGTGCTAACAACAATAAACCACAACCAGATCAAGCCATATACCAAATTTCGCCAGTTTATGTTCATAAATAAACGAGATATGCAATTTTTCTTTTTCTCCATAAGAATAACATTAGACAACGTACTGCGTTTAGCACTTCCAATATCTCGGTAACCAATTGACGTAGAGCAATGATCAAAATACCAAATTGTTTGTTTTTTTAATCTGAATTCAATGGTATAAAATAAAATTTGATTTAAATTAAAATTACATGTGAAAACCCCAAAAAACACATTTTTGGGGTACAAAACCCCCCAAAAACCCCCCTTCGGATGGTGCGATTCATCTGGTTTTCGAACTCGTTCAAATAAATGGTACTTTAAACATTTGTACCAAATTTCATTAAGATCGGACCTTTTTTACGAGAGTTATCGTGCTTACGGACACATATATATATTTATAAATATATAAATAAATATTTATATTGCATTCATTTGTTAGGGCTACTAATATAATAATAATCAAATGAAACATTTTTCAACTGAGTACCCTTAAGGAATTTCTTTATTTTTATTTTTATTTTTAAGACTACATGTTTCGGGACATAAGCCCATCATCATGGTCAACAAATACCTAACCTAGTTTTATGATATTAAAAATATTACAAAAACAGACATATGAGGAAATTACTTAGCAGATGTTTCACTTTGATGAACAAGTTTTTTATCTATATCTATTCTCATTTTCCTTAGCTTTTCAAATATTGGATTACTTGTATTAATTTGAGTATTTAGTAATTCTTGAGGCATTTCTTTGTGAGCGATAAAGATATTCAATTCTTCTGCTGAGTTAATTTTCTCACCTTTGGACATATAGTTTATTATCTTTAAATTCTCGTCTATGTTCTTATAACTATGGTTTGTTGTCAGGAGATGTTCAGCAAAATTGGATTTCATTGAGGTTTTGTTATTGCTTCTTAGTGCTTGTATATGTTCCTTAAACCTTGACTGAAATGATCTACCTGTCTGTCTAATGTAAAATTTGTTGCAATCTGAGCATTGAATTTTGTAAAGTCCGGATTGAGTATAATCATTCTTTCTTCTGGAATCTTTTTGAGAGTATTTGTCAATCATTTTAAATGTGTTGTTTCGGGTGTTATAGCTTAAAGTTAAGTCGGTTCTTTCAAACGTCCTGCGAATAGCTTTGTTAATCTTAGTATTATATGGAACCTTTATAAAACGTTTCTGATGGTTTTCGTTTGATGTGTTGATGTTTTTAGCTTTTTTCTTTTTGATGTTCCTAATCATTTTATCAACAATTTCATGTTTGTAACCATTCTTTTGTGCTAGGTATTTAATCACATTTCTTTCTTTATTATATTCATTCTTATTAAGAGGCACATTTAATAATCGATTCACCATTGAGCGTAATCCAGCCATTTTATACTTCCACGGGTGATTTGACGCTGAAGGAATTAATAGGTCTGTTTGAGTGGCTTTCCTATATATATTAAAGTTGTGGTGATTATTTTGATTAGAAATTGTCAGATCTAAGAAATTTATACTATCTTTTTGTACCTCTTTTGTGAATTTGATTCTTTCTGATAGTGAATTAAGGAAAGTCAAAAGTTCGTGACCCTCAGTTTCGTTACCTTGAAATAGACAAAGTACATCATCGACGTATCTATACCAATATATAATCTTGTTCATTGAAGGGTTTGATTCGTTTAATATTTTATTGGTTTCCAGATGATGTATGTAGATATCAGAAAGTAGTCCTGAGAGAGGTGATCCCATTGCCAATCCATCTTCTTGTTGGTAAAAGGTCGACTTAAATTCAAAATAGTTTTGATTGGTGCATATTTTTGTGAGTTTAATTAAATCCTTAATGCTCTGATGACTAAGTGTGTTATTTTTCTTTAGATCTTCTTCTAATATTCTGACTGTTTCATCAGGAGGAATGTTTGTGTACATGTCTTTTATATCGAATGATATGAATATGCAATCATCTGGAATATTTATATCTTTGATTTGGTTAACTAGATCTACAGTGCTTTTTACTGAGTAATTATTTTCCCATATTAAGCTATTCTTAATTTTATTGTTTAAAAACTTACATAGGTTGTAAGTTGGAGCTGTTTGAAAGTTAACTACGGGCCTCATCGGAATATCAGGTTTGTGGGTTTTAGGTTGTCCTTTAAGCTTTGGGGCTCTTGGATTTATAACTTTAAGTTGATATTGTTCATCTTTCGGTATCGTTTTGCAGCTCGTTATTATACTATTAGTTTTCTTTGAAAATTCTTTTGTTGGATCTTTTGATAGTATTTTAAAACTATTATTATCGATAAATTGTTGTACTTTGTTCTCGTAGTCTTCTTTATTGATAATAACTGTAGTATTTCCTTTGTCTGCTTTACAAATTATTGCATCATTATCTTTTAATTTATTTGCTATGGAATTTATAAGTTTCATATCTTGTTTTGATTTGTTAATAATGGATGGTTTCTTTATTTCCAATTTTATTTTGTTGAGTTCATGAATAAATGCATGTTTTTATTTTTATTTTATTTGTATACATATATACAAATTTGAACGAATGGTGTTTTTGGCATCTGGGGACCTCAAAATGAAAAGTTATCATGGTATCGGGCTTAAGTCTTACCATGAGACCTACGGTAATAGCTTCTTCCCTATAGGGGAAATTCGCTAAAAATAGGATCCGTACGTAGACGATTTGATGACCAGTTAATAATCAAAGGGTTGAGAAAAACGTTACTCCCTCTCCTGTTAATATACTGTTTATTGACACAGCCATCCAAGATCAACATCAACGCAATGTAATGATGTTTTATGATTTGCTATGATAAAATATTGCAGTAAAAAACAAATCAAATGACATTGACCAATGACATAAGCAAGAGAGAATTGTGGTGGGGTGAATTTCCCCTAACACCTTTGTTTATTACCTGGCCATCAAGTCGTTACTCTACAGGATGCAGAAGTAGCTATAAATATATACACGAATTGTTTAAAATATATATTAAAGTAATTAATTATATGATTTGATGTTTTGATATTTATTAAAGTGTATTAAAACAAGCTTTATGCAAGGAAGCAACTTTAACTGTATAGGTTTTGATAATCTTGTGTTTCGTAATTCCAGGAGCAACGACCGACTGACCATCAGCGCCCCGACGCTGGTGAGGGAGGCGTCGTCGGATGGCTGGAGGACGGCGACGTTGATCGTTCCAGAGACCCAGGCGGCGCCGGTGCCTCCGCCGAGGAAGAAGCGGAAGAGGAACGTCGACCTGAGCCGATCAGCGGTGTCCATGGACGACCTTAACCGAGGGTCGTCAGACTGTCTGAGCAAATCGACCATCTCCCTTCCCGACAAGTGTTCTTCGGACACTCTGGATTCTCGAAGTTCGTCTTCCACCTTGGTCGTCACTCCCATCCTAGAGTCTCGGATAGACCACGGCAGTGTTGGGAAGAATGAAGAGAACAAAGAAAACATAAAGAACAATCTAGAACATAAAATAGAAGAGGAAGATGAAGAGGAAGAGGAAGAGGAAGACGAGGACGTTGCGGATCAACCTGAGATTATACCATTCGAAAAGGAAACTTTGTTTACTTCCAGGACTCTCTTACATTCAAATTTAGGGTATGTAGATAAATTGTCGGCGATATCGGAAGTGTCGGCCGAGAGTGGTTTTGACGACAAGACAGACATTCTCAAGAACAGCGAGGGATCTGGGAGTGTGACCAGTGTGGATAGCGTGCCGAGAGAGACGGGACTGAACATTCTGGCTCACATACACGACATAAACAACGTCAGTCAGATAAAAGAGAATGTAGACCTGAGGGAGAAAACCGCTGTTAGCAAAAAGGAATGGTTGCAAAACATTCTTAAGGTAGATCCCGAGCCGTATTTTATGTCGAGGGATGCGAGTAAGGAATACAGGAGAGGGTCGGATGGTACTACGATACCCGGAATATCAGCCACCGTTACCGGACAACCCAACTCGCTGCCGAGTCATTTGCACCTCATGAACCAAGAAACACAAACATTTGCGGTGGAAATTGTAAATAAACCCTCCCCTTCCACCCCTGAAGTGTACCCCCACCCCGAAAACGACGCAAACCATTCCGTCTTGTTGGATATAATCCAAAAAGATGTAGAGGCGGAAAGAGAAACGAATACTCCGAACTTTCTGGATCACAGAGAGGAATCGATATTTTTGACAAACACTAAAACTAACATAATCTACAAATCTTTGTCGTCCGACAAACTAACTGATGACTATGACAGTAGTTACTCGGATCTAAGGGCCAAAACTATTCCAAGACTGTCGGACCCTGTCAATGAGAGACACAACTCAGCGGGAGGGGATAATCAGCTCAACTCAACTTCCAAGAGCTACCTGAGTGATTACTCCTTTCAAACTCCTAAACTTGTCGAGTCCGACTCCGGACTGAACAGTCTAATGGAAGACAAACGGTCTAATGTCGTTTCTTCGTTTGATTTTAAAGAAATTAAGAGCAGTAAAAATTACGTAATGAATTTACAAAGTTTAAACTCGTCTAGTAAAGGACCTTTTGATGTTGTTGTAAATGGTGTGGTAGACTCGCTTTCAAACGGTAGTAGTAGTGGGATAGGCTCGGAGGAAAGTAAACACAACGATAAACCAAATTCTAAAGAAACTTTAGCGAAAAAAGACTCGATATCGTCCAGTCGGAAGTCTTCAATAACAGATTCTCTCCACGAGTTCGAAATGTCTATTTACGACATGTTGAAAGAGTCGAAGAAAAATGAAAACAGCTCTGACGAAGAGGACTCTTTGAAAACTGCAAAGTAGTTAACAAATAACAACACAAGACTGCGAGAGTATAATGCCAAATCATTAAACCAAGTTAATTGTTACTGTTAGTAAATAAGCTTAAGTTAGTCGGTGCTTAAACTAGTCTGTATAAAGTAATATTTAAATTATGTAACAATCCCTTGTAATTTTAATTGTACATAATCCGAATGTAAAAAGTTTAATTAATTTACATACCACTTAAATAAATGCATTTGTAAGTAACGTATTTGAGTAATAAGTTACGAAATTGTTGAAAATAATAAACTGTTCGGGAAGTGTGTAATATACTTTTTCTTGTTTCTTTTTCCTCTCCACTTTGAACAAACTGTAAAAGGACGGAGACTTCGTACTGCCTTCTCCTCCCCCATGAATTAATTCTAAACTCAGCACTGCCTCCACTGGAATGCCAGGTACGTTTAAGTCTCGAGTGGGTTTTTTTAAATTTTTACCCAAAAAGTATAATTTGTTGCCTCCTGCTATTGAAACAATGTTCTTACTTTCAAGTTAAAATGCAGTAAAAGAGTGGTTTTATTTTTCAAGGATATTATTATCTTATTTGTTAATACTTATGAAATCGCAATGCAAATGTTTTTACAAGGGTCAGTTTATAAAACAGCTTACATTTTTAACTGCAAATCACCTTGAAGATAAAATAGTTATTTATTTTATTTTTCTAAGAGAAAAATACGATAGTAAGCAAAGTGTTCGTTTTGAAAATAATATTGTTCTACAAATCCCTACATTGAAGTAACACCAAAATTGTGTCACGATTATTGTGAACTCGTTATAGAATAATTAGCTCAGACCTTCGACTCAATTCTGATTACCAAATGTCCTCCTTTTTAAAATCTTAAAAGTTACACATAACTGAAAAAAATCGTGGGACACATTGGAAGAGGGAGCTTTACGTAAGGCTCGGACTGTCCCCCGTGTTACGGTAGAAGTCCACTGTCTGATTTGCCAGTAGTCCCTAACCATTTTTATTTGATTAGCAATCGCTATTATGAGAAGAGACTATGTTTAAATTTGTTTTGGTTCTGTTTGAGTCTGCAATTCCAAACTATCAAATAAGATCTATATTCATTGTAACTTGTCCAAACATTAACTTGACAACTTGCATTGATCTATGTTCATAGGAGATAATAGAACAGCCTTACATAGGTAAAATAACTACCTAGTTATCACTAGTTAAACGGCCGTATCCAAATTCTCCAATGGTTTGAGGGTCGGTCAAGACATCTAAATTCACCAACCCCGAAACAGGTAGAAAATCCAGGCCGGCAAAACATCCAGATTCACCAATTTCGGGAATCCGCTTGTTACCGAATACATAACTAAACTCATTGGTGAAATAGGTTAAGGAATGCATACTTCGGTTAGGTCTCGTTCCTTGCAGTTATTATCGCTGCAGTTCCTAAAATGAACTTTTCTGTTTAAAGTGCATTACTAAATACCCCCGTCGCAGCAAACCTGCGTACTCAGCGAATTTCCTATGCATGAATATATTTCTTACTACGAAGTTTCATAAAAATACATAAATAACTAAGTGAAATATAGCATTTTATTTATTCTCCATAAGAATAACATTAGGGCTGAGAACGCAGGTTTGCTGCAACAAGGAAGATGAAAATATGTTTATTTTTTGCAATTATCAATATAACTCAACCAGGTGAAGCTACATTCCAAGTTGTAATGATTTATGTTCATAATTAAGGGAGATATAAAGCTTTACGTATTCTCCATAAGAATAACATTAGGGATGAGGATGCAGGTTTGCTGCTAAGAGGATAATCAACAAAATATAAATTGTTGTGCAAATATCAATATACCAGTACTAGGTGAAGCCACATACAAAGTTTCATCAATATTCATTCATTAATAATAGAGATATAAAATTTTAAATATTCTCCATAAGGATAACATTGGACAACGTACTGTGTTTAGCACTTTGAATTACTCGGCAACGGTTGGACGTAGAATCACAATTTAAACACCAAAATGATTGTTTTGTAGAGCTAAACTGATTGGTAAAATTAAACGTGAAGTTTACAGTAAAATTAATTGAGGAAAAGTAAAAAACCATTTTCCCATAAGATTAGCATGGGAGATTTTATGAACACGTTTTTTTGGATTTTGTCCGCAACCACTTAACCTAGGTTAATGATTCAAAATACCAAATTATTTGTTTTTTAAGCTCTACAAAATAGCTAAAACTAAAATTGAGTGTTTTTGAAATTGTAGGGGGAAAAATTCAAAAAACTGATTTTTGAACAATTTAAAACCCCCATAAAACCCCCTTCCCATAGTCCGATCAATCTGGTTTTCGAACTTAAAGTCATAAATGTTACTCTACACATTTGTGCAAAGTTTCATCAAAATCGGGCGTTCTTTCAAAAGTTATCGCAGTAACGGACACATATATATATACATATAGATATATATATATACATATATATAAATTTGAACGAATGGTGTTTTTGGCATCTGGGGGCCTCAAAACAAAAAGTTATCATGGTCTTGGGCTTAAGTCTTACCATGCCACCTACGGTAATAGCTTCTTCCCTATAGGGGAAATTCGCTAAAAAAGTGGTCATCAAAAATATTATAAAAATAAATGTAACAGAATGTTTGATACACTAGTTATAGGTAAATAATATAACGTTGGCATAAGTTTACTCTTTTAATTGAACCAAAGAGCCAAAATTTCCGGCTAAAACACAGAAACGCGGATTCATGACAAGACTCTTATCTTAAAACCACAAAATTAAATTAGACTGGAAGGGAAGGATTGTTGAATTGGTGCTAATTCATGCGGGAAATAAACAAACACAAGGCCCTTGGGTCAGAAACCCGACTAGGCAAAAGTTGGTGAATTTGGATGAATTGACGGCCTGGTTTGGTTTTTGGTTTTGGTTTTTCTACCTGTTTTGGGTTTTGCCTGACCTTTCGACCATTGGTGAATTTGAATACAGCCAGTTAAACACATTATTATCTATTATTTACTACATAGTGAATTCTAGAGGTACATTATTGCAAAACATTACCCAAAAATGAACACTTCAATACCCAAGAAAGTGTTGTTTTGTATCGTCTGTAAATTCCGTTCTAAAAATTAGACAAATGATTTTATTGCTCAGAATGAGCAAAACAGGTTTCTACAAAAATAGTCCTAAAGCTTTGGAGATTTTAACTTAAAGCTTGACGGCTTATTCTTGCTAAAAGCTAAATCGTCATTGATTTTAACATAGCCTATCTCTTAATTTCCGTTTTAGATTTTCAAAGCATTTTAAATATCGGAATGTTTTCAAAATTATTAGACACCAAACAACTGCAAATTTTATACCGGAAAAGATTGCATATAGATTTCAACGATCTCACAACCCATAGATACGTTATTGCTTTTTAAAATTAAATTATGCTCACTTTTGTGATTTTCAAACAACTTACCACTATTTTTTTTAACTCAATAACTTAGCTATCGGTTGTGTATTTTTAAAATTGTCATGCAGCCTACGGAATAAAATGTTCAGTGTTTCTTATACAAAGATTTTTTATAAATTTGCAGCTTTTTAGATATTTAGCTTTGCAAATTTAAAATTACCAACATTTTGAAATGGTGAAAACTATTAACGGCAAATTCAATGTCAAACTATCTTTAAATATGAATAAAACATGTGCCAAGTTTCAAGACAAAATCTCAGCTGGTTCCTAAGATATTACCTTTATTTACCAAATACCCTCGTCGCAGCAAACCTGCGTACTCAGCGAATTTCCGATGCACATTTTTGTCTTAACACTACATAAAGCCGCTTACCAACTTTCATAAAAATGTATTAACAAATAAGCGATATTTTAATTATTCTACATAAGAATAACATTGGGGATGAGTATGTAGGTTTGCTGACACAATTTTTATGCAAATATCAATACAATTCAACTAGGTGAAGCCACATACCAAGTTTTATCAATATTCATTCATGAATAAGCGATATATAACATTTGAATCATTCTCTATAAGAATAACATGGGGGCTGAGTAAGCAGGTTTGCTGAAAAAGGAACGCAAAATATGGGTTTTCATTCAAATATCAATATAAATCAACTAGGTGAAGCCACATACCAAGTTTCATCAATCTACGAAAAAGTTTCATAAATAAGCGATTACTACCATATTTTAATTTTTCTCCATAACATGGGGGATGAGTACGCAGGTTTGCTGCAAAAACGAGCACAACAAATGGATGTTTATGCAAGTATCAGTATAACTCAACAATAGGTGAATCTACATACCAAATGTTATTAATTTATGTCGTAATTAAGGGAGACATAAGATTTGACTTATTCTCCATAAGAATAACATGGGGGCTGAGTACGCAGGTTTGCTGCTACAGGAAGTATTGGTAAAAATTGTTTTTTGTGCAAATAAAAATAGACCACGACCAGATGAAGCCACATACCAAGTTTCATTACTATTTCTTCATTAATCAGCGAGATATAAAATTTTACTTACTCTCCATAAGATTAACATTGGACAACGTACTTTGTTTAGCACTTTTAATATCTCGGTAACCAATTGACGTAGAGCGATGATCAAAACACCATTTTTGTTAAGCTAAATTTAATGGTCTAAACAACAAATTACCTGTCTGGTTCTCGAACTCATGAAAATAGATCCTGCCTTACATGTTTGTACCAAATTTCATCAAGAGCAGACAATTTTTACAAAAGTTATCGTGCCTACGGACACGGGAATCTGGGGGCCTCAAAACGAAAATTTATCTTGGTCTCGGGCTTAAGTCTTACCATGAGACCTAAGGTCCCTATAGTTCTTCCCTATAGGGGAAATTCGCTAATACACTTGCAACCGGCAGACGGAGGGTAAACAGTGCCTTGTTTTTAGCATCTTTTTCTCTTATTTTGACCCATACAACTTGACCCAAACAATTTTTTTAACTGTCTTTTCAGGCACCTTTATGTAGAGTATTTAACTTTGTATTGTCAGTATCATATATGTGGATTGTGTTCGCTAATTTATTTTTAAATGTTGCCAGTAAACATATTAGTTGCTAACAAGTATTTTAAGATCATTGACCTGTAGACCATCGGACCATTGGACTTGGAAGTAAAATAGCTCCTTAGATCATGGACGAGTCAAGAGCGAGCATCAAGACTAAATCAAGGAAAGTATTTAAATAACTTGTAAAGATAGATTGCAAACATACCCCGAGGGGTATTTGAAAAGGAATCGTTATTTATTTATAAACAACATCTTAATATTTAATTCCAGAAGTGAATCGGTCCCTACAAAAATTCTCGAGCTAGGAAGAAGATAAGATAGCCTATGCCAATTAATTTTAAAGCTTCAGGGTCGAGGACTGTGGGAAATATATCAGAAATGTCAAAAATTACCTGGGGTGTGCCCCACTGATTTTCTTATGGAAATATCCCTACAGTGTCTTTATTAACAATCAAAAAACTATCAGCTGTGATTATTTAAAGTGTGATCCAAGCTTCTGCTTTGATTGTGTGTTATCATGTGTTCATATAGCTTCCCTAGATATGTATTAGCGAATTTCCCCTATAGGGAAGAAGCTATTACCGTAGGTCTCATGTAGTCTCATAAGTCCGAGACCATGATAACTTTTCATTTTGAGGTCCCCAGATGCCAAAAACACCATTCGTTCAAATTTTTATATATGTATATATATATATATATATATTTATATATATATATATTTTTATATATATATATATATATGTGTCCGTAAGCACGATAACTCTCGTAAAAAAGGTCCGATCTTAATGAAATTTGGTACAAATGTGTAAAGTACCATTTATTTGAACGAGTTCGAAAACCAGATGAATCGCACCATCTGAAGGGGGGTTTTTGGGGGGTTTTGTACCCCAAAAATGTGTTTTTTGGGTTTTTTACATGTAATTTTAATTTAAATCAAATTTTAATTTATACCATTAAATTCAGCTTAAAAAACAAACAATTTGGTATTTTGATCATTGCTCTACGTCAATTGGTTACCGAGATATTGAAAGTGCTAAACACAGTACGTTGTCTAATGTTATTCTTATGGAGAAAAAGAAAAATTGTATATCTCGCTTATTTATGAACGTAAACTGGCAAAATTTGGTATATGGCTTTATTTGGTTGTGGTCTATTGATATTTGCACAAAAATCCATTTTTTTCCCAATAGTTCCCGTAGCAGCAAACCTGCATACTCAGCCCCATGTTATTCTTATGGAGAATAATTAACGTGTTATCTCCTTTAATTATGAACATAAATTAATAGAACTTGGTATGTGGCTTTACCTAGTTGAGTTATAATGATATTTGTATAAAAGCCCATTTTTAGTGTTCCTTATTTCAGCAAACCTGCATACTCAGCCGCCATGTTATTCTTATGGAGAATAATTAAAATGTCATAAATCGTTTATTTATGAATGTATATTGATGAAACTTGGTATGTGGCTTTATGTGGTATTAAGATGAATGAATATGCATTGGAAATTCGCTGAGTATGCAGGTTTGCTGCTACGGGGGTATTTTCCTTAGCATGCAAACGCAAACAGTATATTAAAATATAACTAGATTAGACCGCATGAAAATGGTCAGATGGTTAATTGCCCATATGATTGCCCATATGGTTGATTGCCCCCCTCACCCCCTCTCATCCAACACTGTTGCTATACGAATTTCACAAACAATGAATCAGTCTGCTTGTTTTGTTTTACGGTGTGTACGATAAGAATGGATTTCAAAACAGACGACAGGTATACTTTTCCATATGTTTCATTAGACCAGAGTGATTTGGCAACAATGAATTAACTTCCAAAGTGGCTTGTAGGGGCTATAGTCTCTAAAGATTGATTTTTTTAAAGTCAATATTCTATTTTAATTTACTGTTTGCATGCTAAAGAAAATAAGTCTTTAGTTCTTAATGAACACTTAACACAAAAACCAAATTTTATGGGCTATAGCCCCTACAAGTTAAAACGTTAAACATTTAAGTTAAGTTAGAAGAGAAAATGATTCGTTTTGTGGGTATGTTAATTAGGTAACTATTGGTCAGCAAGCAATCAATCAATAATTCCTTTATTACTCTTTAAAACCTCTTCAATCATTGGCATGAGTTATTTAAAATGTGTACAATTCAATAATGTTCTTGATAAAACAACAAGAAATTCTAAATTACAAATCACTGGTAACACAAGTCTGATTACCAAAAAACATGACGCATATGATAATCTATCCCCTGAAAACGAAATATTTTCTAAATTTTCAATCCAAGATTGCGAACGAGCA
The DNA here is from genome assembly GCA_963675035.1 of Allygus modestus. NCBI lineage: Eukaryota > Metazoa > Arthropoda > Insecta > Hemiptera > Cicadellidae > Allygus > Allygus modestus. Next base: position 134,988,053 of record OY776114.1, read on the forward strand.
AATTGGACTCGTTTCCTTATTAACTGAGATAAAGATAAAATAGGGATTATAAAGGCTACACAGAATGTAATAGGTAAATATAGCCAATGTGAGGTGATTTTTGCGGATTTTATCCTGAAGAAAGTCTGCCCCTCAAACTCTTGAATTTTGAATCTAAGTATACAATGGTTTATATGCAATATTTATATTTAAAGGAAGGACCATACGAAGGTTGCAGAGGAAAACCAACAGAGTAAAAAAATACCCCCGTAGCAGCAAACCTGCATACTCAGCGAATTTCCAATGCATATTAATTTATCTTAATCCACATAAAGCCACGTACCAAGTTTCATCAATATACATTCATAAATAAACGATTTATGACATTTTAATTATTCTCCATAAGAATAACATGGCGGCTGAGTATGCAGGTTTGCTGAAATAAGGAACACTAAAAATGGGCTTTTATACAAATATCATTATAACTCAACTAGGTAAAGCCACATACCAAGTTCTATTAATTTATGTTCATAATTAAAGGAGATAACACGTTAATTATTCTCCATAAGAATAACATGGGGCTGAGTATGCAGGTTTGCTGCTACGGGAACTATCGGGCAAAAAATGGGTTTTTGTGCAAATATCAATAGACCACAACCAAATAAAGCCATATACCAAATTTTGCCAGTTTACGTTCATAAATAAGCGAGATATACAATTTTTCTTTTTCTCCATAAGAATAACATTAGACAACGTACTGTGTTTAGCACTTTCAATATCTCGGTAACCAATTGACGTAGAGCAATGATCAAAATACCAAATTGTTTGTTTTTTTAAGTTGAATTTAATGGTATAAATTAAAATTTGATTTAAATTAAAATTACATGTGAAAACCCCAAAAAACACATTTTCGGGGTACAAAACCCCTCAAAAACCCCCCTTCGGATGGTGCGATTCATCTGGTTTTCCAACTCGTTCAAATAAATGGTACTTTACACATTTGTACCAAATTTCATTAAGATCGGACCTTTTTTACGAGAGTTATCGTGCTTACGGACACATATTATTATATATATATATATATAATATATATATATATAATTATATATATTATATATATAAATAAATATATATATATATATACATATATAAAAATTTGAACGAATGGTGTTGGCATCTGGGGACCTCAAAATGAAAAGTTATCATGGTCTCGGGCTTAAGTCTTACCATGAGACCTACGGTAATAGCTTCTTCCCTATAGGGGAAATTCGCTAAAAATAAAATTCAACATTTCTGTGGCAATTGATTGCTCAGAGTCTATATTTTAAAATGAAAAAATACCCAGAGGAACAACCAACTCAGTCACGAATTATAGCACAGAACATAAAAGTACCACAGGGGAAAAACTCAGTCCAGCTGGACAGTGAAACAAACAACTGAGTCCATTACAGGTGGTACTTGCGCATGCGCAAACAGCTGCTGCTCTCAGAATTCATAAATCAGATCTTTATTGTCATCCGACTTTTAAAAGCATTGACAAACGTCTTAAACAAAAAACATTGACATAGAAAATATAACTAATTCATAGCACAATAAAAAGGTAAAAAACAATAATTACTTATTTTCAATAAAATACTCAGTGTTATTGTTAGGTGTTATGCTGTCTGCTTTTGTGTGACTGTGTTCTCTAATCTTCAGGTTTTCTAATTTGTTTTTATAATACGTGTTTTTGAAATAGTTAAGTATGATCGACAGTGAATTTCAAAATAGTGGTAAAGATGATAGCGAATGAACAAAACACAATGAAAAACAACTAAGTCCGTACAATGTTAATTTTTTTAAATAAATAAAATAACATGCAACTCAGTTTTTATTACTGTTTCCTTTGTAACATAGTCAAAAATAACCAATGAACTTAAATATGACAGATTTAAATGGAAAATTAACTCTCACTGAACAAAGAGTATGTTTCAAACTTTGATTTTCTTCTTCTGAAAAAACTTCGTTCTGTGACTCTGTTGGTCTTTCCCCTGCTGTTAGGGTTCATTTACGCTACAGATCGTTGACACATATATTTGGTCGTCCAAATACTATTAAATAGGTTCGTTGTGCCAATGATCTGTAGTGTTAGTGAGCTGTCCCCTCCCCTGCACCCTGTTGGATGTTTCAATTATTTTTTTGGGCGATAGCTTCAGGAATTTCCGTGGGCTGCCCGGTCCTGCAAGAACACCTTGACCTACTGGCCTGTATTGCCCCACCTAAACTTAACAAGTTTTTTTCTTGCTCTAATAAAAATATGTAAATCACGGCAAACTAGCTTACTGTGAATGCAATTAACACGTATAATGGTTTCAACTTGCAGGGGAGTACTATATTATCTTTGAACATTTCACCTATTTAAAATTATTTGTAAACGTGTAGGCCCTATATAGGACAACATCTTTTGTACGATTATTAACTAAAATTATGTGTTTCATTGACATAAATAATAAAACATATCTATAAGACCATTTTAGCGAATTTCCCCTATAGGGAAGAAGCTATTACCGTAGGTCTCATGGTAAGACTTAAGCCCCAGACCATGATAACTTTTTGTTTTGAGGTCCCCAGATGCCAAAAACACTATTCGTTCAAATTTATATATATATATATATATATATATATATATATATATGTGTGTGTGTGTGTCCGTTACCGCGATAACTTTTGAAAGAAACACCCGATTTTGATGAAATTTGGCACAAATGTGGAGAGTAGCATTTATGACTTTAAGTTCGAAAACCAGATCGATCGCACTATGGGAAGGGGGTTTATGGGGGTTTACAATTTTCCAAAAATTGGTTTTTTGCAAATTTGACCCCAAAATGTCAAAAACACTCAATTTTGGTTATAGCCATTCTATAGAGCTTAAAAAACAAATAATTTAGTATTTTTAATCATTAACCTAGGTTAAGTGGTTGCGGAGAAAATCCAAAAAAACGTGTCCCATGTTAATCTTACGGGAAAAAGGTTTTTAGATTTTCTCAGATAATTTTAGTAAAAACTTCACATTTCTGTTTATTAATGTGTTTAGCTCAAGAAAACAATCATTTTGGTGTTTTAATCGTTGTTCTACGTCCAACCGTTGCAGAGATATTCAAAGTGCTAAACACAGTACGTTGTCCAATGTTATCCTTATGGAGAATAAATGAAATTCTATATCTCGATTATTTTTGAATGTATATTGATGAAACTTGGTATGTGGCTTCAACTAGTTGTGGTATATTGATATTAGCACAAAAACAAGTTTTTTGTTAATAGTCCTCGTAGCAGCAAACCTGCATACTCGGCCCCCATGTTATTTATATGGAGAATAAGTAAAGTTGTATATCTCCCTTAATTATGAACCTAAATTAATAAAACTTGGTATATAGCTTCACCTGGTTCAGTTATATTGATAATTGCAAAAAAAAAACATATTACTTATCTTCCTCGTTGCAGCAAACCTGCGTCCTCAACCCTAATGTTATTCTTATGGTGAATAAATAAAATGCTATATATCACTTATTTATGGATGTATTTTTGTGAAACTTGGTAAGTAGCTCTATGTAGTAGTGAGTCACATATATATGCATTGGAAATTCGCTGAGTACGCAGGTTTGCTGCGACGGGGGTATTTTTAAATTATTTTTTCTGGGAAAGTTTTTATCTAATCTGGGAAGTTATTTACGCTGCATCTAGGGAAATCTGGCTATCCAGCTGGTGAGTGTGTCCTTTATATGGTGATGGGACAAACTACTGATTTTAATCGTCCGATGAATCATCCGATGGTTGTTCATTCATCCGATGGCTTTCAGATGGATGATTCATCGGATGGTTTCTCATACATAGTGGGGGGGATCTGGGGGGCCTATTTTTGAATTGGGTGAGTGGTGAGTAGGTGAGTAAGTCACTAAAACCACTCTTTTTTATTTTCAGATCAACAGATAAAAGTACAGATATTATTTAGGTACCTGTTCGGTTATCCAACCACACAAAATTTATATTTATATTTCAATGAATGTTTATATTTAACATTGATAGATTTACTATAGATAGATATTTTTACTGAATCAGACACCAACTCAACCATTTCTACTCCCCAAGCAAAACGGCGCTGGTGGCTGACTGAAAATGGGTGAGTTGACCGGAAATAGACGTCTTCTTTTTCATGTTAGAAGGAAATGACAGAAGGAATCAATATAGTAAACTGCCTAACTAGGTTTTGTTTACTTTCCAATACAAAATGTGTAAATACAGTTGAACAACGTATAATTTAATATTAAAATGCGCTCAAAAAGTAAGTAAGTGTTTAAAAATATACCAATTGATTCAGGGGCGGATCTAGGAATTTGGTGAGGGGGGGCGCAATTGAGATTTTTTTCTCACTAAACGATAACGTCCCGCAGCAACGGGAGGCAGTTGTTAGCACCATAGACTAACTAGCACTCGCTAAATTCAATTAAATCATGATGCTAATAAATAAAACACCACGTTGTAACACTTATTTCGCAATGAAATGTGTAATATTGATGTATTCCACTGATACAATAAACAGTAGGTACATAAATATACACATTTTTTACAACTACTACCTCAAAAAACAACAATTTTATACCGATGTATTTACTTTCACGCACTACTAAAGGCTAAACCAAAGCACACAAAATGGCTAAGGTAGAACGTAAGGTTTCAGAAAAGAAGAAGATTGAGGAAGACTGCAGGATCGGTGCTGCGGTGTGTGCCACTAGGGCAACCAAATGCGATAGTCCGGTGCTGTGGTGCGTTACCTTAGGGATGCTCGGCACAAGCCCCTAGGCCGGTGATGCGGTGTGTTCCCCTAGGGTTGCCGAAGGCAACAGTCTGGTGCTGAGGTGCGTTACCCTAGGGGGATGCTCTCTCCTGGCCGGTGCCTGGCCTAGGGGTTGGGGGCTAGAACCCAACTCTATTAACGCCTATTGCCAAACACAACTTACTATATGTAAGATAAAGGCACCCGCCAGGAGAGAGCATCCCCTAGGGTAACGCACCTCAGCAACAGACTATTGCCTTTGGTTGCCCTAGTGGCACACACCGCACCACCGGCCTAGGGGCTTGGGCCGAGCATTCCTAAGGTAACGCACCTCAGCACCAGACTATTGCCTTTGGCTGCCCTAGGGGAACACACTGCAGCACCGGCCTAGAGGCTTGGGCCGAGCATTCCTAAGGTAACGCACCACAGGACCAGACTATTGCCTTTGGTTGCCCTTGGCGCACACACCGCAGCACCGGCCTAGGGGCTTGGGCCGAGCATTCCTAAGGTAACGCACCTCAGCACCAGACTATTGCCTTTGGCTGCCCTAGTGGCACACACCGCAGCACCGATCCTGCAGTCTTCCTCAATCTTCTTCTTTTCTGAATCCTTTGCGGTCTACCTTAGCCATTTTGTGTGCATTGGTTTATCCTTTAGTTGTGCGTGAAAGTAAATACATCGGTATAAATCTTTTGTTTATTGAGGTAGTAGTTGTATAAAATGAGTATATTGATGTACCTACTGTTTATTGTACCAGTAGAATACATCAATATTACACATTTCATTGCGAAATAAGTGTTACAATGTAGTGTTTTATTTATTAGCATCATGATTGAATTGAATTTAGCGAGTACTAACAACTGCCTCCCATTGCTGCGGGACGTTAACGTTTATTGAGAAAAAAATCTCAAGTGCGCCCCCCCAACAAATTCCTAGATCCGCTTTTATTAGAACTACGTGGAGAATCCCGCCTCTTTTGTTATCAGACGGGCCCATTAGGTTTTTAGTCTAGTAAAGATACATAGTCGATACTATTACCATTAATTACACATTTTCTGAGTCCAAGGGGGGGCGCGCCCCCCGCGCCCCCTGGCTGGATCCGCCACTGAATTGATTTAGCTAAAGCAACATAAGGTTTATAAATTTGTATATTGGTCGATGTTTACATTTGGCTTTTTGATTTGACATAAGTCATTGTCAATTCATTTCTCACGTGGTGAATTTAAACAATGCTAAAATCAGTTGGTAGGTAAGTTGACTGACTCGCCACTCACCCGTTTCAAAAATAGCAGGGCCGGATTTAAGCATAGGCTACAGAGGCGCTTAGCTTCTTAACACAAAAATTCTTAAGAGGCGCTTAGCTTCTTAACACAAAAATTCTTATGGTCCAAAAAATATCCGTCCAGGATTGAATTTTGACATCCAACAGACGCGCCCCCCCTTGGACTCAGAAAATGTGTAATTAATGGTAATAGTATCGACTATGTATCTTTACTAGACTAAAAACCTAATGGGCCCGTCTGATAACAAAAGAGGCGGGATTCTCCACGTAGTTCTAATAAAAGCGGATCTAGGAATTTGTTGGGGGGGCGCACTTGAGATTTTTTTCTCAATAAACGATAACGTCCCGCAGCAATGGGAGGCAGTTGTTAGTACTCGCTAAATTCAATTCAATCATGATGCTAATAAATAAAACACTACATTGTAACACTTATTTCGCAATGAAATGTGTAATATTGATGTATTCTACTGGTACAATAAACAGTAGGTACATCAATATACTCATTTTATACAACTACTACCTCAATAAACAAAAGATTTATACCGATGTATTTACTTTCACGCACAACTAAAGGATAAACCAATGCACACAAAATGGCTAAGGTAGACCGCAAAGGATTCAGAAAAGAAGAAGATTGAGGAAGACTGCAGGATCGGTGCTGCGGTGTGTGCCACTAGGGCAGCCAAAGGCAATAGTCTGGTGCTGAGGTGCGTTACCTTAGGAATGCTCGGCTCAAGCCCCTAGGCCGGTGCTGCGGTGTGTTCCCCTAGGGCAGCCAAAGGCAATAGTCTGGTGCTGAGGTGCGTTACCTTAGGAATGCTCGGCCCAAGCCCCTAGGCCGGTGCTGCGGTGTGTGCGCCAAGGGCAACCAAAGGCAATAGTCTGGTCCTGTGGTGCGTTACCTTAGGAATGCTCGGCCCAAGCCTCTAGGCCGGTGCTGCAGTGTGTTCCCCTAGGGCAGCCAAAGGCAATAGTCTGGTGCTGAGGTGCGTTACCTTAGGAATGCTCGGCCCAAGCCCCTAGGCCGGTGGTGCGGTGTGTGCCACTAGGGCAACCAAAGGCAATAGTCTGTTGCTGAGGTGCGTTACCCTAGGGGATGCTCTCTCCTGGCCGGTGCCTTTACCTTACATATAGTAAGTTTTGTTTGGCAATAGGCGTTAATAGAGTTGGGTTCTAGCCCCCAACCCCTAGGCCAGGCACCGGCCAGGAGAGAGCATCCCCCTAGGGTAACGCACCTCAGCACCATACACACCTTGCCTTCGGCAACCCTAGGGGAACACACCGCATCACCGGCCTAGGGGCTTGTGCCGAGCATCCCTAAGGTAACGCACCACAGCACCGGACTATCGCCTTTGGTTGCCCTAGTGGCACACACCGCAGCACCGATCCTGCAGTCTTCCTCAATCTTCTTCTTTTCTGAAACCTTACGTTCTACCTTAGCCATTTTGTGTGCTTTGGTTTAGCCTTTAGTAGTGCGTGAAAGTAAATACATCGGTATAAAATTGTTGTTTTTTGAGGTAGTAGTTGTAAAAAATGTGTATATTTATGTACCTACTGTTTATTGTATCAGTGGAATACATCAATATTACACATTTCATTGCGAAATAAGTGTTACAACGTGGTGTTTTATTTATTAGCATCATGATTTAATTGAATTTAGCGAGTGCTAGTTAGTCTATGGTGCTAACAACTGCCTCCCGTTGCTGCGGGACGTTATCGTTTAGTGAGAAAAAAATCTCAATTGCGCCCCCCCTCACCAAATTCCTAGATCCGCCCCTGCCCGGGCCCCCAATCACTTCGTGGCAGCCCTGTCCATTGGACGTCCCTGTGTAATGTATTAGCGATGATATCAACCAACCTGGGAAAGCAGAGTATGAGATAGGGGTGTTTAAATTCAATCTCAAAATCAAATTTAAAAATAAATAAAAACATAACATTCATCCAAAGGACCCATCCCAATACCTCCTGTCTAGGGAGGTATTTCCCATCCCCAAAAGTTGTATCCCTCTTTAGTGGTATGAATTACTAAACCAGATTAAATAAAGATACAATTTACATAAGTAAGTGACATTTGTGACCAACACAGGGCCGGATTTAAGATAGGCTGCATAGGGCAACACAAAGAACCACATTCAAGACCGTGATACAAGCAAATAACAGCACCAATAACATGGACTTGGACGGCAAGAAGGGCCCGCACTACTGGTTGATTCTAGGGGCCCACAGCTCTTACATCCGTCTACAACACATTTAATTTACTTGGTAATTTAACAATTTAATTTACATTTAATTGTTACTGATTTGCGATAAAAGATAAATAATTCAAGGCAACTCGACAGAAGATCTAACTTAAGTATAAAAATTAAAAAACAAGTGAGATACAGGTTCATGATGTAATACCAAAGTCAACCAATTACCTAATAAGAAGTGAAATAGTTACAATGAAATTTATAACGTACATAGCTGAACTAAGACTGACAGGCGAGAATCTTGTTTTAGCAGCACACGTAGTGTGTTTATATAGTAACTGTACTGTATAATTCGTCCTTCTGTGTCAGTTGTTGTCTACCAGCTGATTTCGTAAACCAGTTACTTCTAACAGTTGTTACGTACGTCTACAGCTCTGTTCAACAACTCATCTATATCATCTATCTACAAAAAATCTTAACCCCACTCCACACCCCTCCTCGTCCCCTCAGTTTCAGATTTCAGATCAGCTAGACAGATCAACATTGCGGTGTTCACTATGTTTCTTTCTTTTATTAAAAATATTAGATTTTTCATGAGTTGATGGTGCCACTGAACCGTTAATTTCCTAATTTCCTGGTTATTTAGCTATCAGTTCCAGTTGCACACAATGATAAGGTTATTCCTACCACGAAACCAGCTGTGTGGTTTTGTTTGCAATGTTACATAAATATCAGTATGTCATATTTGAAGTTTTGTATTGAATAACCTTACAACTACTAAAACTAATATTATATTCTGATATTCTGCTAAACTTACCTAATTATTTGTAAACATGGCCCTGAAGAAAGTACGTGGAACTATGGAACGAATGTTTGACAAGAATCTAACAGATTTAGTCAGAGGAATCAGGAATAATAAAGATAATGAGGTAAGTTTTTACTTAAAGCTTCAATTTTGTAAACGATCTTACAATTATTAGAACAGAAGCTTGTAAGTAACTTTTATTTTATTCAATTATATGACAACTCCAACAACAGTGATGTAAAGTTAAGAAGTGTTGTTAGGACTCATTGGACAGTTTTGCTTTATATAGGCAATGTAGGCTATGCCTCCACATGCAAAACACTGTAGGCCTAGTCTAAGGTATAAACCTCAAAACATTGAGGTCGAAACTAAGTCTAGGCCCAATGAAAATTTGCTTAAATAGGCTCACCGTATCAAGTTACAGTTTCTAATAAGACACTTACGACATGTCACCCTGTAGACCATACTGCAATCCTAGCAAGTGTCCAGATCATAGGCGTAATTTTGGGGGGGCTGTTGCCCCCCCAATAATTGGGAGAACATATTATTATAATATATGAAAAGTCACAATAATCACGATCACAACTATGTTTGCCTCTCCAATCAAAATACTGAAATTACGCTTATGGTCCAGATAATAGGGAGCTAGTGCAAATCTTTGTATGCCTAACACATTATTCCTAAGACCTAGGTTTACGTTTGAGTGAAGTTAGGTTAACAAAATAAAGAAATAATATAGGCCTAGGTTAGTTTATTTGGGTAAGTTTGTAATGTTTATTTAATAATATTGTTAATAAAATATTAATGTTGATCGGCTGGTTGAGTTGACGGGTAGTCTGATGTGGCCCATAAGTTTTAAGTAAAGAATAACTTACAGTATTTCATTTGTTAATTTAGTCATTTGATAGCTTTGGATTTTTTATTACAATCGATAGTCATAATATCGGTCTAATAAATTGTATATAATTAGCTACCTATAACCAATTGTTGATATTTTACAGATTTTAACATTTTTATTTGTAATCAACATTTCAGATCTAACATTGAATTACAAGATGATATGAACAGTGTTTAAATTGACTTCATAGTGTAGGACTAGTCCCAAAAAATCCACAATATCATGTCGCCTTATGTGGATATATAAGTCGGGCCTATAAGGTGACCGGACGTTCCGTTTTCGGCCCGGTATGTTTTTGGTAGCGAAGTAACTTATGTTCCGGCGTCCCCATGATCCCTGTGGGGACAGCTAAATGTCCCACTTTATTAGTTTGACATGAAAATAATACTCATTGATTTTATAAAACCAAATTTTTCTCAAATATAAAACTTCCGTTAACAGCCTTATTATTACAGCCTTTATTACAAACTCTTTGAAACAAAACAAAACTTACCGTGCTTTAACACTTTTTTCTAAGCTATTAAACTAGTTGAGCTAAAGCACTCTATGCCTGGTACCAATGTACCAGTGGAGAGAGTTTTCACTGTCATGAATCATTTCTGGACTCAAAAAAGTCATAGTTAAAAGTAAGTGGCATGATGTTACTAAAAAGTAAAATGAGTTTAAGCTGGGTTTGGTTGTATAATAAGATATTCAAGTAAATTAATAGTTAATGAAAGCTGTTCACTCCTCTGACAAGTATCAGTAACTTTGTATGGTATTTTCTTTTGTTCGTTAAGTTTTATAATGGGAACAGTTTGGGATTTGTTCTAAACAATTTTGGTCTAAGGTAACAAGACCTAACTTAAGGTTTGTATTTGTGCAATCCAAGGTTAGGCCTAATAGTTATGGCCCTATTTCTTCTGTAGGTTATCTAGTAAAATGTGAATGGTGGACCTTGGTCCTATACGTTTTTATTTATTTGATGGTAAAACCTTCAAATCAAATCTCTTTATTTCAGAAACTTCCGAGAACATCGGTAGCATTACAAGCATCAGACAAGATTTCTTAATATAAAAAACAATGATATAGGTTATAAGACAATATAATATATCACAGCCTTAACCCTACATCACTCAGTCAATACAATGATTACAATAATCAACAAATAGGTTAAATAATCTTACAATGTTAAAAAATATCTTACTAAGCCTATTCTGTAGGCCTAATGTAAGTTTGGCACTATTGCATAAAACTCACTTATGTCATATATAGGATTGTAAAGTAAAAATTTCTTAAGCTTATTTTCTAAAGGACTATGTTGGAGATCACGAACTCTCTTGGGTAAAGTATTGAACAATTTGACACATACATGAATAAAACTGTTGTGTTCTATAATAGATACAGTAACCTATTATTAAATCACTCTTTCCCCTTGTAATTATGGTACACGTTTTGTTCATTGAATTTATTGTAATTATTTTTAACAAAATTTAGGTAGTTAAAAATATACAAAGCAGGAAGAGTCATTATTTGAAGCTCTCTAAAATATTCCCTGCAGTGTGCCCTAAAAGGTAAACCACACAACAACCTTATAGCCTTTTTTTGAAGTCTAAACAACTTGTCATTTTAAGTTTTTTACCCCCACATTATTGTTCAATAAGCCAAATGACTATGGATGTGAGCAAAATAAACTATTTTCAATACATCCATACTAACAATCGGCCTCAACTTTCTCAACATAAACATACCTTTACTTAATTTACTACAGATCTTATCAATATGATTAGTCCAGTTTAGTTTAGAATCTAAATTAAACCTTTCAGTGCTAAACTTCTGAAAGAAGTAGTTGAATCTGTGATGTTTTTAAATTTTTTAAATGTCTTGAACGCCTGAACAGTCAAAATGAATAAAAATGTGCTTCCGCTGGACACACACACAGTAAAGAATTGGTAAAAAGTAGCAAAACACCTGTTCAGATGCGCAACTCACAAAGAACCCACCCATCCCGTCAGCTTGGACCCGAGCCCTCCACCGTTTACTTAAGGTCCGCCCTCCCCTTCAACTCTGCCACAGACAGGTGAACTCTCCATGAGTTGCACATAAAAACCACCGACTGTGACGGGATTCGAACCCTCGATCCAAGTGTTATCCCCGGCCGGGAAGGTAACGCCTTAGACCGCACAGCCACTGATCAGACTATCAGCGGTTGTGGACCTGTTACCTCCTTCGTACGTCCCGTAGACCCAGAGGCATGGGACCCGTCATAATTAACTACCGGTATCTCTTAGGTTGTCGAAGACCGACGTTGTCCAATCAGGTGCTATAAGGTGAGGTATTAGTGCTTTGGAATGTCTCAATGAAAATGAAAAAGAAAAGGAAAAAAGGACCGGTTCAGGAAGAAGTCAGAAAAAATATAGAAATCAGGAAAATTGTGGCAGGTATAGACCAGGCGGTATTAGAGCCTAGGCACTGGATGAGGTAGTTCAGTTTGTGTGCCAGGTTTCACTACATGTCAGACTCAGACTGCAGACTAAGCGCCTAATGGTACAATCGCTTATGAAGCAGTAACAGTGTTTATTGATAACAGATTTAAAAGCCGATATATCGGTCCATAGCACTGAAAGGGTTAAAACCCAGAAAATTACACTAGTTCCTTCCCCTGCAGTCTACTCTTTTTACAACAAGAACATATTCAGGTGAACAAAATCAATTCTAATATCTTAACAAATCAATACAGCCAGGCCTAGTTGAACAATGGTGATTAAATTTATATACGTTAAACATATTAGGCCTAAATAACAAGCAATTAATAGTATAGGGCCTAATACAATAACATCAACACTCATTGAACTATCAATACAATAACATAGGCTACATAAAATGTAATAACGAGATAAACTCTTTACAATGAAATATCAATGGTTCCTCATAATTCTAACAAGATTTAGTTAATTAGTAACAAGTAACAATTGAAGATATATACATGCACTACAATAACAAGAGAAGAAAATCAAGCTTCCACCTCATAGACGGTTGGGAGATGCCTCTTGATCATAGGAATATTCATCCAAAAAAATTAAAATATCACGTAGAAGTAGATTTTCTTTGCGCTGAGTTCGAGCCATATGGCTGTTTCTGCTCATACACTGTTCCATGGTGTTGTCTGGCGAACACATCTGTGGACCTTGTACCAGTAAGAGTGTGAAAGTCGACAAGCTCCAGGAGGGCGGGACAGTCAATTAATCCATTTACATCAATTATACCTCTTCGTAGCTCCAAAGATGGAAGATGAAGGTGTGCAACAATTGTGTTGACTGGTACATCTAAGAAGCGGTAGTTGATACGCAAACCCACCAATCGGAGGAATCTCGTCTGAATTTTGTTGGTATGCTCAACAAGATATCTTTGGTGAGAAAACCACTGAGGAGAAGTTGAGATGAGGTCGAACAAAAGCCATACTATAGAGGACTTTCAAAGCAAGCAGCAGACTGACGAATAAAACGTGACAATCGAAATATGAGGCAAAGATTTTTTTGGACAAGCACAAGCACGCATAACATGAGGTTCAGAGCTAAGGGACGAGGATAGGGTGACTCCAAGGTCTTTGACGTTCACTCGTGAGGCTAGTCCCATAAAGTTTGTTTGAAAATATGATAATTAGGGGTTTTGTTTTTGTGGTTGATAATGCAAGTGCACTTATCCGAGTTCAGCTTCACACCATTTGCCCTGCTAAAATTCTCCACCAAAATTAAATTATCCTGGAGAGAAATGTAGTCTTCAGCAGAGGAGATGGATAAATACAACTTTACGTGACCGGCAAACAGGAGATGTTGACTTTTCACAATTTGAGAAAGGTCGTTCACAAAGATGTTAAACAGAATAGGGCCGAGATGGGAGCCTTGGGGCCCCCTGGAAGTGGCAGTGAAGACCCTTGATGTTTCAGAGCCATACTTGACAATTAGTTGACGGTCTTGAAGATAGATTTTGAACCAGAGCAGAAACTGCCCGTGAACACCACAGGACTCCAACTTTTTTGACCAATAAAGAGTGTCAGACGTGGTCAAACACCTTCGAAAAGTCAAGGAATATTACATCGACTTGCTTCCTTTCCTTTGAAGGTGTGACAATATATGATTGGAGTACGACCAGATTCAACGAGGTAAATCTTCCAGGCATAAAACCATGTTGATTTGAAGACAAAGAGCTCTTTAGAAAGGGGAAAACTCTTGACAGTTTGAGTTCTCAAAATACTTTTGAGATAGTTGGCTGTATAGCAGTTGGCCTAAAGTATTGATCCTGTAGTTATTGTTATTTCATAGCATACATAACAATTTCAAACCATAAAAAGAGATAGAGTAGATTGACAGTTTGTCATACCGACAGTTTTAACCTAACCCAACAGTTATAATGCGCTGACAATCCCACTGTTAATGTAATGAGAGAGCAATCAACGAACAATAATAGTAACTTAATAGCTGTAGTAGAAGAAAGTCGCTCTCTTAACTCCTTTGAGTTACCCTTTATTTTTATATTTTATTTCAGTAGGAAAGTTAAATGTAATCTATTTTGTACATGGAAGTTCATAAAGGAATATGTGATATCTAGGCTACCTAAAAATAATTAATCTAGCCTACTACACTGTACTTAATACAACCATTAGTTGATGAACAGGGATACCTAGCTTGAAATGTGGAGGATTCAAAAGAGTTGCTCTCTGTTGTGGTCCTTTAATCATTATTTGTGATGGAATTATACTGATAGTACGTATTGAAACTTAGTGAGCAGAAATCAACTTTTAAGTTGGCATAAACTTATATCCCATTACTCTTAACTAGTTGCATGCCTAGGCCTAACTTTTCGTAAATATACAAAGGGATTCAATTCTTATAAATGTGACATATTATCGCTCTAATCATCTAAACTATTTTAGTCCTTTTTTTTGTGTATCTACGTCAGTGGCATTTTTGCTAGGGAACGATCCAAACCCTGGTCTTGTTACTATCTCTAAGGTTGACCTGTTCTTAGAAAGCATCATTAATTAATATCCCAATGACAAATGGTAGGTGGGTCCAGTTTCAAACCTTCTCAAAACTGGATCCCATTATTTGTTAGTGAAGAGTTTTTAATATATTTTGGTTCTTATTTGATATAGGTATTGGTCTAGAATCAAAACTATTTTGATATATTTCTTATTTCCATGTCTTTTACAGGCCAAGTATATTGCTCAGTGTATTGAGGAGATAAAGCAAGAGTTACGACAGGACAATCTCGCTGTCAAAGCAACTGCTGTAGCAAAATTGACCTATGTAAGTAATATTTTGTTGTTAAAATACAAGGTCCATAGGTGATTTGAATCTTTTAAGCCCTATCTGAAACAGAATTTTCCATAAACAACTAAACTTTCATTGAAATCGTGAGAGCCATTTTTGAGAAATTTGTATTTTTTATGCTTTCGGCGGTTTTGGGGGGATAATAACCCTTCAAAATAAAAAAATATGAAAAAAACGCTTGGAGATATTATGGATTTGTGGAGATGCAAAATGTTATGAACATGGGGCCATATGTGTGGTCTCTATGTCAGTAAACATCTATAGGTACAGAAGACATACCGACAGGCTATATATATATAGGGTATTACAAAAAAGGTACACTGGCTATATATTTTCGGATTCTATACGTAAAAAAATGTAGATTGACATTTTTCGAAATTTTGCTCCGTTTAGCACCAGTCTGTTTGTGTACTAAATTAATTTAGTTTACTAAATTTGTAATAATTTGTTTACTAAATTTAGTATATCTTTTGAACCATTAAAGATAATGCTTTGAAACTTGGAATACTTCATGCTTATGCTTAATGATGTTTTGGTATTGAATTTAAAGTTTCTATCTTTCACCGTTAAAAATGGCAGGCATTTTTGTTTTTCAAAGCTAAATATCTTAAAAACCTTAATAATTACCAAAAACCTGTAAGGACCCAAAAAGTTTTGTCTCTTCGTCCCAAAAATAATTGTGTAAGGATTGTATCAATAGGATTATAAATAATTGAGAAATTGTGATATATGTAAGTTAAACATGCTTTTTTGCCATTTCTGGACTAAAACATCATGTTTGAACTAATAAAAATCACAATTTCTCAGTTATTTATAATCCTATTGTTGCAATTTTTATACCATTATTTTTGGGACAAAAAGACAAAACTTTTTGGACATAGTCCTCTCAGGTTTTATGGCCACTCTGTGTGGCCACGCCATTTTCCTTGTCAGCCCGGCAGCCATTTTGGCCCTCTGCTCATACCAGCTTGTATTTATTTTTATGATCGTAGCCTCAATTGTGATATTAGAGGGTATATTGGGTGGTTATGAAAACTCTTTGTATACTTTAGTTTTATTTTATATTTAATTTCGGTTTATTGCCAAACCAAACATGCTTAACTATTATTCATTTACTTTTAAAATACAAATATGTAATAATGAGTCAATATCAGTCTTATGTTCTAAAACGCTTTCAAAATCAATTAAGCCGTTTTCAAGCACATCACAGATTTCATCAGAACATAAATATTCATCCAGTTTAAATTAATAACACTAATAATCACAATTAAAATTCATAAAAACAAAGGATCACATGTGAAAAAACAGCACAACAAAAGAGGTTATTTTTTAGGCTTAGGCAGTAGTAAAGAAAAACTTAATCACAGTTCAGGATTCATGCTGGGACATTACATAAGTTTATTTAGTTCCCCACCAGATTACAAAAGCAAACAGACAAGTCAAGGTAGATTTTAAGTCATTTGTTAATGTGGCCACTCACAGTGGCCATGCGAATATGTGTGGAATTTCATACTGGCCACTGAAAGTAGCCATACGAGCTGTGAGGAATAATTCAGCAGAAACAAACTCCAGCTGATAAGGAAATGGCGGCGGCCACTGACAGTTGCCTTACGGCCCCAGAGGAACATTCTAAAAGACCCTTCCTGAACACCAAAGGGATCAATGAAGGTATGCCGAGTGCATATTTAACATGTTCTTATAGAGGAATCAATTTAACATGGCCACTCTACTCTACAATGCTCTCTCAAAACTCAAAATAATCTATAGGCCCTTCAAAAATAATAATTTATTGAGTAGCGTCATGCTGGTGTATTGTGAGAAGAGCAATGTTGTATCTCTGTTTACTATTTATACTAAACGTGTTTGACACTTTACTTTGCTACGTGTACTGTTTCAGTTGCAAATGCTGGGATATGACATGAGTTGGGCAGGCTTCAACATCATTGAAGTAATGAGCTCGTCGAAGTTTACGTATAAACGCATTGGCTATTTGGCATCTTCACAGTGTTTCCATGCTGACACTGAGGTCAGTAAGCAATGGTTATTGTTTTGTTTATTTTAGTTTACAAGTTGATACCAGTTAAGCTTGTTATTGCAGTAGGGAGATGATTGTCCTAACTGGTCGAGGGTCATTGAGATAGTAACAATTAAATCTTTTGAAATTCTACCGCAAAGCTAAGAATAACTGGATGTAGGGGTATATGTGTATATTTGCTATACCGAATCAGTGGCGGATCCAAGGGGGGGGGGGGGCGATCGCCCCCCTTCAAGCTCAGAAATGTTTGTTATTTACTGTATAAAAATAGTGCAGTTATTTAATTTGCAGCTGGTTAAATGTGTTGCGATTAATTCTTTATCGCCAATCCAATTTATGCATTGCCTACCATGGGTTATTTTTCTAAACGGTCTGTATGCATACTAAAGTTGTGGAACCAAGCATAAACAGTTAGTGGGAGTGATAATTTTGTTCTGGTGACACCTGACAGTTGGCTGCAGTGACGCGATGACGCACTGCCCTTACCTTCTTTTTTTACCCGCGAAACCTCCGTCACGTGCATGGGTGTGGGTGCCGGAAAACCGGGTAAACGCCAAGTTTAATGTTGTGTAGTGTGCATTCTGTTGTGAGTGTCAATGTGTCAATCAGATCTCAGATACAACAGGGGTAGCTCGAGTGAGCGGGGCGGTTAGGTGCAGGCGAGTGGTGTGTACGTGACGTTACCATGAAAACGGGAGTTTGACTGCGCATCCACTGTGTCCACGTGATAGTAGTCATCATACCCTTACACTGCTCATTAACGCTGTTCTGCCTTTTCTGTCTTAGTTCAGTTCACTTTAGTGCATGTTGAGTTTTAACTGTTATTTTTAATATTTGGTTGCTTTTGATATTACAAATATTATTTGTATCAGTAAAAATGGAGGGGGTGGTATTCCACCGCTAAGATCGCTCCTCCCTGACTTAAAGCTGGATCCGCCACTGTACTGAATACAGTAAGTAAATGTTAACATCAAGTGGATATACAGTACGAACAAGTAAGTTAATTTGGTTTCATCTTAGTGTAAATTGAATTCCCCATTCGCACAGGCGAGATCTGAATTAACTGTTAGCGCTCGGTAATAGGCATTTCGCGTAATTTGCTATGTTGAAAATTGGTTAGTCAATTTTCTTTTGTATATTATAGAGTCACATGGTTAGCACCTAAGTCACAGTGACCATATTTTCTTATTGTTATGAGACCCAGGAGTTTTTGAGAGAGGAGATAAGGGTAAAAAGTAAATTCCCACACATCCTCCAAAAAAACGAGGTCCATCCCTTCTATTGATTTTTATTAAAATGGAATGGTATGACTCAACGGAAAAATGAGTTTGCACGCAGCTCTATAACGTGAGGGAAGTTAATTTCCACATAAAAACTTTAAAAATCAAAATCAGTTTTAAAACATACATTTATTCCAATTATTATCAAAGTCTGAAAAAAATATTTTGGTGGCTGCTCTGATGCTTCTGGTTCCATTTACCTGCAATGCTGTGAATACAATATTGCACATTATAATGTTAGGAGAATGTCCAGTCAGGATTGAAAGTAGGCGTGAGGTTGCTGGGGATGATAAAAATCCCCATGGCAGAACAACGGGCGATAGTGCGACATTGTCGCTGAAAGAAAGCGAGGGCTGCAGAAAGATCGGCCACATAAAATTACTGCTGCATACAAATCAAGAATATCTTACTAGAGTTATTGGTGCAGAAAAATTATCCATTCTGCAAACAAAAACTATCGAGAATCATATGAATTCATGTAAACGTAATAAGCTATTGTAACCTCATAGCTGCGCAGTCTATTTTTAGAGGCAGAATACGATCAGCGAGTGTAGACAACAGTTCCTTGTAGAATGAATGAGCTCTTGCTGTCTGGTAGTGAGCAATGTCTGATACCTATCATATCGTTCCGCAATATTATCATATGACAAGATGCGATACAATATTTTGATGATATATTTGGGAAGCGATATATATTGTCCATTTTGATATTTAAAATTGCCTCGGCACTTAAAATAGAGAAATCTTACTTATAATGTTTTTGAGTGCTCGTTTTGGAATCAAGACACATTATATAAGGGAAAATTGTATTATGTGAACGACACAGTGTGCCAAAAACAATACAGTTAGTTTTACCGTACCCTATACAAGCCTGATATGATTTGGCAATACGATATTTAACCGATATGATATTTAAAGAGAATCAACGTGTTTATAGTGCCACTGCACAACGCTCGGATAGGTCACGTGATCGTGCGGCTCCAATCAGTGACACTAATACATCGTGTTTCTGATACTGCTACTACCAACCAACCAATGATCATTAGCATTGTGGAGCGCTATTGCCTGTAGTTTGGTTAATATTGTTGTGGAGCATCAATGAGATATTGGCCTCATCCGGTGAGCGGGTTATTTGATCAGTTTACTTATAAAGATTATTCTAAAAATTTCAAAACCATAACGCGAGGCATAACCCGGCATTGTCCGTTAAATATAAGTCTGCTACGGGCAAAAATATCGGAACTTACTTACAATTCAGGGTTCTCGGCGAAAAGACCTCAAATATATGAAAGTCACGAAAGAAGTAAATATCTAACGTATCACTAGCAAAAACCGGCCCTTTTTTAAAAATATGGCTTTCTAGGCTACCACAACCATTTCAAGCCAGTTTCAAAAAGTAAACTAACTTTATGTCTCAAGTGGCAATATCAAAAGTTGTTAGGAGAAAACAAGAAGACCTAAATATTTGATGGCCTTGTTTTAAGTGTTAGGGAATAATCAAGTACAATACATTTATACAACTTAGGGATGTGACTTGGGTCATTTCTATATTAGAAAAAAATCTGCTTAAGAACTATACAAATATTTATTTGTTGGTTCTAAAGAGCCAACTGTGTCTCCAAGTATATTATTTAAAAAATATATTTATTTTATACAGCACATTATGCCTTGAATCTAGTCTAAAAATGAATTTAGAAGTAGTGCTTATTTTGGACTGGTTATTTATACTGTACTGTACTAGCTGATTAATATTATAGTCTATTATTATTAACACTACATAGTCTAAGGCTATACAACATTGTTGTAATTTTTGCAATTCAATTAATTTTCTTTTGGGTTGCCAAAAAGAGAATTAATTGGAGAGTTTTCCAATATGGATGGTTTATTTAAATAATTTTTTTAGTTACTAGGTTTTTACAAGTGGCTTTATATGATTCCAATGGCTGCGGTAGGCGCATGAAAAATCGTGTTAGGCTTGCAGAAAGTTTTGGGATTTTACATATTCTGTTGCAGAAAGAATTAAAACATTCAGCCTTGGGGATAAAAATTCACCAACAAATGAATAACATGCTTTTATAATGAACAACCCCCTTAAGACAACGTAGGTACAGTGTTTAGTCGATGTACATTTTCTTTAATACCTCGGTAAATATTTGTTCTAGAATGATAGAGGGCTTAAAACTTTTGCCTCACTAATTTAGGTGCATCTTTTTACATGCATTAACTTTACATTCGGGTCTTTTCTGACCCTCTTTGGGCCCAAAAACCCGATATTTGAAAGATTAATCCCCAAAAAAGGGGGTTAGAGTTTTCAGATTGTTTTGCCCAACAAACTTGTCAAATAGATTATAGAAAGTAACGTCTCTACCAAATTTTAAGTAAATCGGACAAAAAAATTTGACCGCTAGAGTGCAATCACACATACATATATCATTTTGAACGACACCCCAAAATGTGTTCAGGGGGTCTTGTTGGGAACTTCTATGGTGAACCTGGGCTTAAGTTTCACCATGCGGGTCATGCTAATAGTTCACTTTTCTATAGGAAATTCACTAATAAATCTAGACCTCCTGGCATGCCTTTTCATGCATTTTGTTTTTAAGGAATCTGTTATAAATGAGTGTCAATTTACTTTGGATACTGACGTTAGTTCGCTTTCTGTGTCGATAGTTGCTGATGCTGACAACCAACATGATCAGGAAGGACCTCAACAGTCAGAACCAGTATGATGCAGGCCTCGCCCTCTCCGCTTTGTCATGCTTCATCAGTCCAGACCTGGCTCGCGATCTGGCTAACGACATCATGACTCTGGTACAGTAATCAGTCAATCAATCAATCAGTATGGCAGTAAAAACTAGCTTAAAAAGAAGAGATTGGCACCAAATTCTGAACTTACACTAGCACTTCTTGTGACCTAAGGGTGAATTTCCATATACGTGGAAAAGTCTGGGGTTCCAGGTAAAACAAACCCAGTCATGGTTCATTTTTAAAATGACTTTTAACATGTTTATGATAGTGTTTGTATTCCTGATATGCAGAAAGTGAACCAAAATAATTCAATGAATATTGTCAAATAGGCCAGCCGGTCTGTCTCTAAAATTATACAGGGTCCCCACCCAACCGTGAAAACCGTGAAACCTTGAATAAGCCGTCAATTTCGTATACCGTGAAAAAACCTGGAATAAGCCGTGAATTTTGATATCAAACCTTAAAAATATATCAAACTTGAAAAACAATAAAAAATATCTTATCAGAAAATATCACATTTGTTTTCAGGTAGGGAAATGTACAACAGAATTATTACCGTTGTTAGTACGTTGTAAATATGGTGAATACCGCGTCGTCTGCCTACTTGCAGATTGCAGCTGTGCAGATGATTTAAGATAGTGATGTGCGATACGGCGATACGATACGTATCGGAGCCAGATATCGTATAGGCCGTATTGTATCGGTGCTGTGTATCGCGATACGCGTATCGTATCGCTTAACATATTGTGCATAAACGATACGACGTATATTGTATTATACACTGCAGTTAAAAATACGGCCATCGAGGTATTTCCACTGGTTTTAATTGTAGTACCACAGAAAGAAGACTTTTGAAGAATTCTTGTCAGATATAAATATAACCACATTGTTTTACAGCCAAGAAAATAATATCGAAATATCGTCTCTATGTGCCGATACAAAATCGAGTATCGTTTTAGGTGATACGATACGTATCGTTTCAAAAATATCGTGACAAAATATCGTATCGTCCCTAGCGTATCGCGATATTCTGATACGATATGATACGTATCGCACATCACTAATTTAAGATTGGTTCTGGTTTCCACGGTGCAAAGGAACTCGGGCCGACTCGGGCGACAGTTGTTAAGTTGCTGGTGTTTTTTTCACTGTCAGCTGACTGCTGACTGACACTTGTGTAAGACCGTTTAAGTGTTTTCATTACTGTATGTCATTTGCCTATTGTTTTGTATTAGTCGGTGACAGTAGACAACTACTGTATCCTAGACTGTTAACTATACAATAGTGATGGGCGATTCGCGAACGAAACGTTCAAGTCGAACAAATTATCGAGTGAATCAGATGAATCATGATTCAACTTTCAAAAGAACCGATTCGTGGCGCGAATCAACTCTGGTAAATATGCCTCGGTTATGTTGCTCGGTTTCGTCCGCGAATCGGTGTAGACCATCGTGGTTCGCGATTCAATTGCGTTTCCGCTGAGAAATGGTTAGGGGGGAAGTTGAAGCGGAAAGAAGGGGAGGGAGACGGACAAGAGGAGAGATCGCTAAACGCAGTCTCATTGGTTTGCGTATGCGCGGCAAACGTTTTGTGAAATCCCACAATTCCATACAAATCTATTTTTTTGACCTCTCTTTCTTTACAATATCATATCTGCTGGTGCTGATTCAATTGGACTATCGGTTCACGAACCGATGGTTGTTATGTCATTCAGCTAACTTTGAGTATCAGCTAATCCGTCTAAACGCTTGCTTATTGGTTCTTTAAGGAGTTTGTGGCTGCGCAATAATAATTTATGATGTTCGATAGTCAAATTTCATTGCATCACTTGGACTATTGGTTCGCATATCGCATATTGGAGTCGTAACATAACAGGACGGCCAAATAATCTATAACAACCGATTCGTTTACATTATACGGCGAGGACAGATAATGAATCAAAACGAAAGAAATGAATCGGTTCAAATTTCGATTCTTTTGAATCGAGTGATTCAAATGAATCGGTTCGCTAGGAAGAATCGCACTGCCCATCACTACTATACAACTGTCGCGTCAGTAACTCACCCATTCCGTTTACACGGTGCTTACTCAGCGTTGCCACTTCGAGAGAAATTACCCTTGCCGGTGATAATTTTGAACTTCGAGGGTAAAAAGGGGTAATTTTACTAAAGCCTTTAAAAATATACAAATTTATATTATCCTCTGTTATACACTTATTATACATTCATTGATGTTTATTTATGATTAAATTAGGCCTACTACATTTCTCTACTTTATCGACCCTTCCGATTTTCGTGACTCTGACGAATACTCACAAACTCCATGACAGAAATCAAGCTTGAGTAAGGATTACATGTACAGTGATTGTCTCATGTTAAAAACGTGCAAGAGCCACGAGTGCCAGGACGACAAGAAGTCCGTTAAGTTGCAGTAATGTCTGGAAGTTTTAACGTCAACCAGATAATAAATAACAAAAATAGAAAATGGGGATTATTGTCACCTGTCTCCGCCTACCTAATCCTAGCAGTTGATAGACTGAAATATAGACAGCGTTAGCTGTTTTATAATTGACGTTTAAGGCTGTAAACAAAATTGCATCAGCTGTTAATCATTTATATACTGTGATTTTTTAAGCAGTAAAATAAATTCTGAGAAAAATCCGTTATATATCGCATGAAAAAATTGAGACAAAAACTGGCTGGCGTGTGCAACTTCTATTTTCATTCTTTATTCTAAACTTTAAAATTAATTATACGTCAGTGACATCTATAGGTGGCTCCTCAAACCTATCAAATTTCAAGCACATTTCCTTTATTTCATTAGCACTCTTTACCAAATACAGGAGTTTAGATTTTGAGGGTAATTTTGATGAGGATCGAGGGTAATTCGGGAAAAAGTGATTGGCAACACTGAGCGAAGTAGAAATCACCAGCGACTGATAGACTGATGACATAAGAAACTCGAAAATAGTTCTTATTTTTTAAAAGGTTCACTTGGGATGTATGATATGGTTTTATGGTTCTGTGACATCGTAATTGGAATGTTTTAACTAGTATTTGACCGCTGCGCTGCGTCTGCGTTGTTGTTTTGCAACCAGTATAGGTTATGTTTTTTAATATTTTGACCGTGAAATTGACAATTTTTAGACCTTGAAAACCGTGAAAAACCCATGAATTTGATCATTAAGTTTGAGTGGGAACCCTGTTATAATAGCGGCCAGATAAATTGCCAGTTGAGGGCGTGGTTTACCAGGCTGTCAACCGAGAACAGCCAATAGTAAGCGTGCTACATTGCCAAAACTCCACACCAGCTGATCGGAATAACATTCGAGTCATATTTTTCTATAGCAAAATGACAACAGTGACAGCGTACAGCCATGCTATAGGCTACAGCCCAACTGTCAATATATTTGTCCGCTATTACAAGTCCAAGCGATTAAGTTCTTCTAATACTTTTTAATATTTAACACGTGTGAATTTGTTTACAGCTGACATCGACAAAGCCGTATTTGAGAAAGAAAGCTGTGCTCATGATGTACAAAGTGTTCTTGAGATTTCCTGAAGCACTGCGGCCTGCTTTTCCTCGGCTGAAGGAAAAACTGGAAGATCCTGATTCAGGTTAGTTAGAATAACATGTGATTAAATACATTGCAAATACAGAAATGGTATTATTAAATAATTGTAACAATAATATTAGTATAAGCACAGAAATCTATAAAACACGGCTAACTGGAATAGGAGAAGGGTTGTGCTCCTGTGGCAGCGCCACGAGTCTGGTTGCCGTGAGGAATAATTTGGGTCACTGATAGGGATGGCAGCGATTGAAACTGAATGCACCCCCTCTGGGCGACCTAGCACCACTAGCGTTTAAAGAGGTCTGTGACCGAACTTATCGCTTTAAACGCAACTGGCGTTAACTTGGTAGTCAGCCTTCAATAGTGTTTTCTAGTTTCCTGTGGTTTCAGTTTATGACTGTGATAAAGATATTTAGAGGTACATTTACACTGGCAAAATAGTGCTGAAGACTTTCCCGAGTCACATAACACATCACACACTTAGATGGTCACATCTAAACACTGAGTGTTAAAATACGTTTTTAAACCCTAAGTTTTATTTCCGCTGTGAGAAGATTTGCAAGCAATTGTGTACATCACAGGTTAATAGAAGGTGCTACCTCAGCACAGTTTCATGTCGTTGCTTTCAGTACAAATTTGCACAATTCATTATACATTTTATAGTCGGTTTATCTTTTAAACTGGCTTAGGTATTATCATAAGTAGACTTTGCTCGTAGCACTATGTCCACAAAAATATAACCGTTATTGATTAAAAATATTCATTATTTTAGAGTTCATCAAAATGTTGGCTCTACTAATGTATCTTTCAACTGACTAGGAGTTCAGTCTGCAGCAGTCAATGTTGTTTGTGAATTGGCAAGGAAGAACCCAAAAAACTACCTCAGTCTTGCTCCCGTCTTCTTCAAACTGATGACTACATCGACGAACAACTGGATGCTCATCAAAATAATCAAACTGGTCAGTACACTGATTTAATTTACAACTATTATTTATTATATTGCCGATCAGTATTTTTAGGCGCTAACTGATAAGTGATGTAGGCCTTTGCTTAAATAAATGTAAAATTTTGTATTCTTTTTTAACACCCATGGGTACTGCCAAACTGACTCGCTGATGAGTCAAGACTTATTAATGAATTTTCTTAATGGATTCCTGTTTTGAATATTTTGGGAAAGAGATGGAGATTGTGGTAAGGGGAACAGCTTCCCCCACTCCAGCATTACTCAGAGAGAAAGTTAACCAATCACAGTCCTAAAACACTTACCATTGGCTAAAAAAATTGTTTTTAATATAACTGTTCATCACAGTTGTTACAGCTGATTGCTTACATATAATTATTACGTTAAGTTTAGAGATGTGCGAGTACAGTTTTTTAAGTCGAGTCGAGTAAGTGGCAAAAGATTTGAATCTCGAGTTCGAGTCTAGTATACAAATAACAAAAAACACATAGGTTGAGTTGAATTGTATCAAAACCAATTGTATAGGGTTCCATTTATAAATGTTGTTATTAAAATATACTTTTCTAGTCACTATGACCTGTATAATAAATGGATTCCTGCTTCATTGGAAAAGGGTAAAGTACATTTATCTGAAAATAAATCAGACCAAAGTAATTGCATAACATTTTGCCATGAAGATAAAATACTTTTAAATCTTTTGGTATTAAGGTTGTTATAGCCTATATGGTGTTAATTAACAGTTTCATTAAAAAATAATCACAGTTTTTTATTTAATTTCCTCCTTTTTATTTATCCTATGTTTTATATATTATGTTCAGGCCTAAACTACATCTTTCTACGAATGAAGAAAATAAAATTACATTTAGGCCTATAAGTTAAAATAAACTTTATTTTAATATTTAAAAGGCCTAATACATGGTAAAACATGGCCTTCTTACTTTCTACACAAAATGTATTTACTAACATATCTTAGCGTTAATTTTAACACTAATAGTCCTAATAAGAACAAACAGCTAGTAACAACATGAAGATATGTTTGAAAGTGTCTGGCAAATCAATTGATAAAATTGAAGCCATGTCTAAAATAGAGTTTTAAAATATTACAAATTATTTAAAAAATCATGAATGAAACGTAAACAAGGCCAAAACAAATCACTTGTCTTTAAAAACAGCTCAATGCCAAAGGACAGTTGAGCCTAAAATTAATGGATTGACTCAATTTCAATTATTATGGAACAAAAAACAAGCACAAACTTCTTATGCTTACCTATTAGATTTCATTAGAGATATGTTTTGGATATATTACTTTGAAAAATGACAAGGTTAGGTTAATCTAAAAGTGGACTATACATACAACTCAATCTGAAGGTCTTGTATATCCTCCATTTTGGTGTAAAGAGTAACACACATTTATAAGCCACAACTTACTTATTTATTAATAAAACACTAAAATCCACATTACAACTCTAAACACCTCAAATGCGTTCACACTCAATTTGAATTTACAGACGACGCGCGGCCGCGGACGACCCTTGGTAGCGCGGGTAAACGGCGGGAGTAAACTCGCTCGAAACCTCCGAGTTTCAGTATAACCTCGAGTTTCAGTGCCAAACTCGACTTGAACTCAAAATTTTGAGTACCCGCACGTGTCTAGTTAAGTTTAACAGTTCCATAGGAGTATTGTTTCCATATGTCTGTTTCTTTTTACTCTTGAGGTTAATTGTATTTGTTATCACAATGATGTTTCCGTTTGGGATGTATTATAGCTGGTAACATTTGAGAGTAACAGAGAGGAGAGTAGATAAGGAAGATGGAAAAAGTTGATTTATTTACAACCCATGTTTTGTTGTTTTATTTAAAAGACTATATCAAACAAGAGTAAAGAAGTCAAATCAGATCATTGACACTACTTTAACGGGGGAAAGATATGGTTGAAGAAACTATAATTGGGTGTTTAGACAATTATATACTTCATTTGAAATATTCTGCAGTGTTATTTCAGTTTCTAAATACATTTTTTTTTCGGATTATAAAATTGTTGAGACAGTCTTCAAAGAAAGTTGATGGTGAAAGTGCTATAAACAATATCTTGAAATATCTAGAAAGGATTCATGTAATGTGCTATCATGCTATAAACAATATCTAGAAAGGATTCATGTAATATGCTATCAGTGTGGTGCATGTTTTCCTCTATTTCCCTTTAAATCTTTCTTTCAAAGCTTCTGTAACTAGCGAAGACCTATCACTCCAATCCTCATCGTGCACACGGGATCTTCCTTCGTTTTCTCAATTTTCTCGCCGAAGACTCATTTGTTTGCACTTTTACAGTAAACTCTCTTTTGGTGTTTGACAACAAATTTCAATAGTCTGAACAATTTTTATTCAGAAAACAAATAACACTGTGGATTTCACCTTCGGCGGGGTTCTTGATTGATGCCGCTATTTTTAATAGCTGTTGAAACAATATGCGTAACCGCTGATCAACGAGACTCGGCTCACACATTGGCGAGGAGGTGTGTGGACTGCCGCTCATGCAGTTGCAGTGATGGAGGAGCTGTGCTCGGTGTATCGCAAACGTTCCTTACTTTGTGGATGACCCTTGTAAATTATCCTAAACCAATGGGATGATAAGAGGTGTCTACTAAAAAAAATCCACAAAAAGCCAGAACTAAATATAACAGGTGTACATTATCCAAAATAAACAAAATAAAAACCAAGAAAGTGTTTCTGTTTGTGAAGGCCAGTAAATCAGTGTTTTTCAGTTTGGAGTGTTAACAATGATAGAACCTCGCATTGGCAGGAAGCTGACTCAACCGTTGATAGAGTTGATCTGCAGGTAAAGTTGTGTAGTCACGGTTCACCAGTAGTATGATCCTCCTATATGTTGCAGTTTGGAGCGTTGACCCCCTTAGAACCTCGGCTTGGTAAAAAACTGATAGAACCCCTCACCAACCTCATCCACAGGTAAAATCACACTCCTCTTGTATACAATAGTTTGTTGCTAACATTTCCCCTTTGAGCCGTTATTTAGAAAATATACTATTTCGTTAGGTTATTATGTGGTATTTAAATTATTGAACTTGGGAAAATTATACATGTGTATCACTATATTCCCTATTTTATGTTTGGCTTTTATGTGAGTGTTTAGTCCACTTTTATTCTTATGTAACATACATTGTTGAAAGGTGCCCATAGACTTGGAAGGTATTGGGAGGTGAAGTAAATAGGTTTTGAATCAGGGAAAACATAGAAAATTGTGAACATAAATCAATAAAACTTGAACATAAATTTATAATAACCTGGTTGAGTTGTATTGATAATTGCAATAAAACATATTTCTTATCTTCCTCGTTGCAGCAAACCTGCGTACTCAGCCCTAATGTTATTCTTATGGAGAATAAATAAAGTTCTATAAATCACTTATTTATGAACGTATTTTTGTGAACCTTGGTAAGTAGCTCTATGTAGTAGTGAGACACATAAATATGCATTGGAAATTCACTGAGTATGCAGGTTTGCTGCGAGGGGGGTATTGGACAATATTATGATTTTTGTTGTCATTTACAGCCAAAATTAGGCGGTAAGGTGATTTCTAGATGATTCCATGTGTAGCGTGTTCAGTTCCTGCCAAAATTGGTTGTGTTTTATAACCAATTCATATTTCTCGTTGCAATTTTTGGTTAACTTTACATAGTGCGTTCGTTTTTCGCGGTCTTTACCCCACGATTTGGCAGTTAGTGATCTTCTGGAGATTGGCGGGAGATACTCGTTCGAACTTTCAAGTATTTTTCAAAACTTTGAGTAATTAAATATTTGAATATTCGAATACTCGCACACTCCTAATTCTGAGTAACAAGATCCTGTGTTGATTGAACAATGTGAGGCTGATTTATCTAGGGATCTAAGGTCAACACACGGCCGTTCTCATGTGTGCTCGGCAGCTCTCAGGGCTGGTCGGCTGCAAACGAGCGCTGCAATTGCGTGTGCTACGAGGTCAATATTATATTGATAGTTATTTTACAAATTTAAATTCGTTGTCAATTTTATACAATATTACGTACATGTTTTTTATACTTGATTGTATTGATTACAGCACCTCTGCAATGTCGCTGCTCTATGAGTGTATCAACACAGTCATCGCAGGTAATATATAACCATGATTGTCATTAAATACATTTAGTTGCTCTTTTAACATTATGAGCAATGTACTGTTTTTTATTTTGTAAAGATGTGTTGTGTTATTGATTTAATTTGTTTAAGGTAGATGTTCAGTTCTTGTTCCTATAGGCATGCTGTATAGAGTATAAATGTAATTAAGTGTGTGGTGTTGACCAATAGCAACCTACTACATTCATTTACCACAGGTTACAAAAGCTAATTTTTGTAATTCAGTATTTTATTCCATTGAAGAATTCACAGTAAAGGAATCAAATCAAATCAACAAATAAAAGTTGTTAATCATTTTAAATACGATATGTAAGACAATGTGCTCTATTTTATTTTGCAGGACTCAAAATTGCCATAACATAGTATAACCAAAAGTGACTATTACAATTGTAAATACAATTTTTTAGTTAGTTGAGATACTAAATCAAATTAGTAGGGATGGGCGAGTAGTGTTTTTTTAAGTCGAGTCGAGTATTGAACTAATCTACTTGAGTATCGAGTAGTTCTTTAAAAAGTAAAAAAACAAATTTTATTTTTTATGGGAAAAAATGTTTTTTTACATATTAAACTTTAATTATGAACAAAATATTTTATTGAATTATTAATGTTATTATTTATTTTATTTTACCTTGAATGAATAATGGTTTAAATTTATATATATATATACACACTGATAGGTATATTGTTTTCAACAACCATAACAAGCAAAAGACAGATATTACAAATATACATCCATACAAAGATTATGGGTTGGTTTACCAAAACCAGAACAGTTTAACAAGAAAGTAATTAAAAATATTTAACTTCTAGACAGGTAAACATAAACAGTTAGTTGTGGGGAGCTTGGGTTCCAAGGTATAGTTTTGTTCACTTTGTGAGTTTGAGTAGAGAGCAGTAGCTCACTTGACACCTGTCATTGTCTCTGTGGGTTTACTAAACAAGTTCTTAAAATATTGATAGTAAATGTGCCGAAGAAATTCAAAAGAGATATTGTAATGTCACAAGCTTATTGATTGTATTGCTTTGTAAGACAAAACTAACAACAAACCTAAAATTGTACATAAACAAATTGTCGTTCTACTGAGAAGATACAATATCAATAATAGAAAATAAAACAAGATAACTTAAAGATCTTTGGGGTAAAGAGATAAAGGAAAATAAAAATGCAACCTTTAAATACTATAGATTACAAATATAATCTGTTGAAATAAAACAATAAAAATATCAAATGAAAATGTTACTCCATCAAAAATAATATAGTACATTTTTGAGGAATTCCATGTAAAACTAAAATATAAATAAAGAAAGTAATTTAAGTACAGGCTAACTAAAATGTTAAATGGAAAGCATGCCATATGGTTAGCAGCGTAAATCATGATGGGGAAAAACCTTTATGAACCCCCCCCCCCCAGGAAATCAGGGACCAAAGAAATAATGTTAGGCAGCCGACTGATTTATTGCTTTTAACCGGACCCCACCCCGTCTTGTCTTCCATCCTTACCTCCAAGGTCAGATTTTTGGGTAAACGGCGGGAGTATCTATGCCATTTTCAACTACTCGACTCGAATTTTCGAGTAGTCTCTAATACTCGCTCGGCCTTTGAGTATTAGAAAATACTCGACAGGTACTCAATTACTCTCCCACCCCTACAAATTAGATTCATTTGGAAAAGCTCTAGGCTGTGATAATTTGGTGAGTTGGGAAAAGGATAGACAGTTAGCTTACCTGAAGAGAATAAAACAGGTGTAGCACAGAAGAAATATATAAAAATATACAAAAACACTTGATATTTCGTCTACATCAGACGAGAAGAGACTGAGGTAGGAAATGGCTGCTTGTAAACTAGTCCTTAAGTCAGTGTTGCCACAACACACAAACACCACTAACATTAACCTATATGTACACTAATACTGGATTTTGGTATACATCAAATTAGGGTATTTTTATTTTAGTATAACATTGTGAATATTATGGTATTTTACATAGAAATGTAAATAGTAAAATATTGACTCTATTCATTGTATATTTGTACAAGTATTGAATAAAGATTATGATTCATTGATACTAATTGCCCATGAGCAGTTTGCGCATTAAAACATCTTTGCCCAATTATATTCTTTAAAATCTCATTCATAAACTTATTATCAGCTGTTTTGAGTTAGTCAGACTTGTCGCCAGAAGATTTTCTCACCAGTTTCTTGACAAGTAAATCAGTTAAAATCATCCATTAAACTATAAATTTTTATGATTTGCTTATTTTTTATATTTATCTAGCGATTAAAATCATCCATTAAACTATAATTTTTATGATTTGCTTATTTTTTACATTTAGCGATGAAGGTAATCCTCAAAATGATGGCTCAGTTTAGGGAAGATATCGACAAAAAAACACACGTGAGAAATAATATGTCAGGATTTATAACTAAGAAAAAATGTAATAAGAATCAAAAACTATTTAAAATGTGTAAGTAATTGTTGGCTTTATTTAAAATTGAAGGCTAACATAATATAAAAATACCTCTGGCATTGTACAAGTACATCTGGCTCTGGCTCTTGACAGAATACCTTGACATCGGAACTTGCTGACCAGGCAAAATCCTAAGGGAAAATGAAAAACCTTCCTTCAAGGTGCTTGAGGAGATTCTTCTTCTACTAATATCAGATGAGTACATGCCAAAGATTTAGCTGCAGCATAGAACTCTTAATACACCTGGAATGCTAGCGCAGTGGAGTTTTTGATGCGAAAAACGGTCCTTCCCCCTCCACTTCTTGGGCAACTTCATCAACTGAGCGATTTCTGCCGGAAAATATTTTAATGTGCGCACTCATTAACACGCTCCTCCATCGCACAGGGATCACCGGATTGTAAATCAACTTGTATATTTCTTATCTGGAAGAATTGAGGATTCCAACGGAGTTAACAACGTTCAGATCTGTTTGTTAACATATTTATAAAAATACAAAATATAATCAGCTAGTCAAATTGAAACATGAAAAAGTTATTAAGCGTGAACTTTTTTATTTTTGAGGTAGAAACAAACTTCAAGCGAGACAAATTTTGGAAATGAGTTGAATATCAACTTTTATTCAAAACCTTTTTTATACAGTCTATAGTTTTCTTACATTTAAAGGTTAAACGCGCGCTTTCAATATCGCCACCGCCGCCGCACGCCGATGAAACACTCCAATGAAAGTAAATCGTGCGACATTCATAAATTTGTAAACAGTGCAATAAATTACTTTGGTGGCAACCTTTTTTGTTCCCATCCGATCACCTCCCTGATGATGATCGGCATGAGTTACAGCTTGTGAACAAGATTTGCTATTTGTTTTTCAAAGTACGATGCCATGATTTAGCTCGGACTCGATCCATGGAAGAAAATAAAGCATCAGTGGGCCTAAGGCATATATTGAATAAGTTAATTTTATTTAATCACATTTAAGATGTCTAAGAGCAACTGTATAGTCTTATATTGTAATAAAATATAATTTAAAATTGGGTTTCAAATTCATTTTGAATATTAACCTGTTCCCTGTGTCATTTTACATGCTACCGTATATGTTGGTTCCACTTGTGATTCAGTTTATTTAATATAAAACAGCGGCAATGAAATAAATATCTACTTCCAAAATAAAAACAAGATTGGCTACCATAGACCACTTACTGCCTGTAAAATAATAAGTCATAGTTCAGCTTGTTAATACAATCAAATTCATGTGGGATAAAAATTGTGGATCAACTAATTATCTACAACTTTTCCGCTGGAATTTTCTTTTTAACCCCAAAACAAAAAAGTTTACGCTTAGAGACTTTTTCGTGTCACACTTTTAAAACACTAAATAGTTTTCATTACCACAAATAAATTACCAAACTACAAGAAGTTTATACTGTTAGATTCCGAAGTTCATGCAGATAAATAATATATACACTTTATTGTAATTACATGAATAAGGCGAGGCGCAAAAGCGTGAAAACGATAGGGCGCACAATGCTGAAATCCACTGAGCGACCGTGAGTGCCATTGAAGGGGTGGGGGTAAAGACCGATTTCTTGACACAGCCCGAGCGTTCCAGGTGTATTAATAGAGTTCTATGAGCTGCAGAGATACATAGGTCAACTCTTTTAGCTCTTAAAAATTGTATGGGAGAGTGGCATTGAACTTGTTTACCATTTTGCTTTATTTTCTTTGGTGACAATTTTCTAATTATTAATTTCTTCCAGTTCTCATCTCCATATCTTCGGGAATGCCCAATCACAGCGCTTCTATACAGGTAAAGATGCATTATAACCTCTAAAATGTATACACATCCTGTACCCTCTATTTGTATTTGTTCATAGTTTTGCCAATGTGGATGTTACAAATAGTTTATTGGGAACATAAGAAATATATATTTTAGCAAATAGCTTTTGCAAATTTGTTGCAAATATATATTTCAGTTAATGTCCTTTTTGGGAGGCACTTTTTCCCAGGCCTCAATTTTGAATGCTCAATATCATGTGAAAAATTGACACCACTTGTGCAATTATGAAATCAAAACTTGTTTACATGAAATGAATATTAGAAATTATGCCTGAAATTTGATCTTGCACCAACAATTTTTTTTTAAACCAACACTATGCTGATGAACTGCATACACATATTTTGTTTGTTTTAGCTTTGCGTGCAGAAGCTACGAATACTGATTGAAGACTCAGACCAAAACCGTAAGTCACTTTTTTAAGTTCATTGATAAAATATTTTAACAAGTTATTTAATAATTAAACTAAAGAATAAAACTCCATTTCCACGTATCGTAGTATACAGTCAACTCCCCTTCTCTAAACATAAATTTTATTTTTATTTATCCCCTTCTCTAAACATAAATAGAGCAATAATAACAATTTATTTTGCTAAATTTTCTCCAGAATCATATTTAATTTACTTTATTTATCAGGATAAATACTATACAAACAATTTAAACAATTTAAACACAACATAATTTGAGTCTGTCATCTCGCTAATGAGCCGTGGGCACGTGATGGGGAGCGATGACCTTGACACTGCTCTAGACACTGCACCTGGCTAGGCAATGCAACGGACGGTCGGACGCGGACGTCTAAAAATAGAAACATTTCACAACAATCACCCTTCCCGCCACTGGTCACCCTCACTGGTTTTTCCCTCAGTGCAGAATTAATTAGCATACTGTTCGGTGTAGTTTAGAGTGTTCAGTATTTAGAGATCTTTAACCTATTAAATATTATTCAGCATTTTGGATAGTATTTACTGCTATCAGCCATTGCTATTATTAACTATTATTATCTTGATTGTTTGTAGATTTTATCACCATTTAAAGATTTACAAAAGTATTTAATTTATATAAATATATCATTTCTTTATTAGCATGATACGTGTTGTTACAACTAAAAAGGATAAGTAAAATAGTCTTACAACACTATAAAGTATATTTACACTTATACTGTACTTACATACAAGACGGTAAAATATACACAAAAGATGGTACAAGGTGATCGATTTTAACCAGTTCACTGGTCATCATCAGGCCCAACCAGAGAATGACAGAAACAATATGGCGAACAGCTTATATACTATTGGCTACCGGAAGTTCCGGGAACAAGTTGTGATAAATACCACCAGAGTCATAGTTGACCTGTTCATTTAACTATAAAACGTATTTTATTTATCCTGTTTATAAATATATCGAAAATGGCATCAAAACATAATGTTGTAGTATAAAAATATTAATAAACCTTTATTATATTTGTAATATTTCAATTTATTGAATCCTTTTGTTTTAACCGTGGTTTTGGGTTATCCCTGACCCTCCAACCGGTCATTACCCTAGATAATCGGGAGTTGATTGTATAACCTCCATTGTCAAATGGCTACAAATTTGGATAAGTGGAATCGAAAATACTATTAATATAACCCTTATATAGCAAGTTTTATTTGTTGTGTTAGACCCAATGAATAACTTGACACAACCTGGTGTAGTGGTTAGAGCATGTGATTTTGGTCATTGTGGAATTACGTTTGAACCTGGCCACTCACCAATGACTATTAGCTAAGTAATGATGCTGTCTGTTGGCTCAGAATCGAGACTAGGTTTGTATTGGTAAAAACTCCTGGATCTTGTATAGGAGACGGGTATTGGTTTACCCAACTAACGTTCAAGGGGCATGCAATAAGCTTTGGTTGACAAGTGAGGACCTCTGAGTCCGTCCCTTCAGCAGCAACAACAGTACAATAAGCTATAGGTCCACCTATCTAGTATACAAGTGGATGGGTTTCTGATGCAAGGAAAACTATCTCTAAAGTAAAATCTACCTCCTCTAAGAGCCATACGAATTTTATTGTGTTTGAAACAATACTGTTAGATGCAATAGCATACATTAATCCAAATCCTTTTCCATATCTTTACTTTTTTTGATTGAAAGACTCTCAGTTAGTCATTATAAATCTTCAATAACATTAACATTGTTAATTATTGTAAGTTTTGAGCTTAGCACTATTTACGGGTTAGTCGAGTGTTGAGGTCATACTTTGTGATGTTACCAGATCTGTTGTTTGGTGTTTCAGTGAAGTACCT
This sequence comes from Allygus modestus, assembly GCA_963675035.1. Taxonomy (NCBI): domain Eukaryota; kingdom Metazoa; phylum Arthropoda; class Insecta; order Hemiptera; family Cicadellidae; genus Allygus; species Allygus modestus. The sequence goes on from OY776114.1 coordinate 135,024,684, forward strand.
GGGGCTGCTGGCGATGTCCAAGATCCTCAAGTCCCACCCCAAGTCCGTCCAGTCCCACAAGGACCTTGTGATGCAGTGTCTCGATGACAAGGACGAGTCCATTAGGCTCCGGGCCTTGGATCTCCTCTACGGAATGGTAAGTATCTGTGTTTGGAGTCCCGGGCGTTTCTCTGATTCTTTTACTATCCACTTGCGTTTTGGATTCGAATTTTTGTTGCATAATTAGTATGTTAAAAATGGTACATGTCCTTAATTGTACATGTGGCTATTTCATCATAAGTTTTTGAACTTAATGTCTGCAAATGTTTTTGTTTGAATACCTGATTGGAATCAATACTTTTACGAGGTTCATGTCGTAGTAAATGAGGATATGAGTATTTTATTTCTTGACAAATGAGTTGATGCGTACGTATTAATCGTTTAAGAATTCAATAAGGTTTTTTACAATTTAGGAGCTCCCATGATGGTTAATATCAAGCCTTTCGTTGTTGTTTTTGAAAGTTTTCTCTAATTTTGTGTTTAAGGTTTTTATCCCAGAAAAAGTTCTAGACAAACAGAAAAAGTTGTTCGCTCTTAATTATAAAGTACTACATTTTAATCCCTGTTATATAAACATTAGGAGCATTATTTTTTCTTAATTGTAAGGAGTATTGTTTTAAACTTGCTAATACAGTTTATAGATTTGTTAAACAGCCTAAACAATTATTTTATTATTTTATTGTTAATGTATACTTAAAACCAAAAATGAAACCTCCAGGTTGGATTTTACCTTCAGTGTCAATCCCAATAAAACTCACATTGTTCTATAATGTTGTCGTAAATTATTAGGGGTGTGCGAGTAGTGATTTTTTTATTCGAGTCGAGTAGTACCAATTATTTTCGAGTTTCGAGTATTTTCGAGCGAGTATTTGCCATCAGTTGGTAGATTAAAATAGTGTGTAAAGGGATTTGGATACCACTCTAGATTTGATAATCTAAACATGATTTCTAACTAATCATGGCCAGTACAACCAAACTGGATTATGTATTGACAAACAAAACACGGTTTGACATTCGATTTCGCCCGATAAAACACGGTCCGGTTGTCATTTGGCCAATATTACCTGGTCCAGACATTGCTTATAATCAATATTAGATGACGAAATCGTTAGTTACGGCCGATATTAAGTGGCCCGGTCGCCACTTTTGCCGATATTATGTATACTGTCATCATTTACGGCCAAAATTAAGCGGTCTGATCGTCATTTTCGGCCGATTTTTCGTGATGCGTTTGCCTTTTGCGGCCGTTACTACGCGTTTTGGCCGGTCGCAATCGTTTGCGATCGTCATTTTTGGCCGATTTTACGTGATGCGATCGCCTTTTGCGGCCGTTACTACGCGTTTTGGGCGGTCGAAATCGTTAGCGATCGTCATTTTCGGCCGATTTTACTTGATACAATCGCCTTTTGCGGCCGTCACTACGCGTTTTGGCCGGTCAAAATCGTTAGCGATCGTCATTTCCGGCCGATTTTACGCGATGCGATCGCCTTTTGCGGCCGTTACTACGCGTTTTGGCCGGTCGCAATCGTTAGCGATCGTCCGGAAATCGGCGGGAAATACTCGCTCGAACTTTCGAGTAGTTTTCAAAACTTCGAGTCGAGTTCGAGTATTAAAATACTCGGCTGAAAACTCGAAGTTTCGAGTACTCGCACACCCCTATAAATTATAAATCTTTATTTTGACTAAGTCAACGTCAATGGTGTATTCTACAATTTTGATAGGGAATGGACCAAATCCTGGGTTTTTACTACCTAACACTGACCTTTGTAAACCATCATTATTTAATTGCCCAATGCAAAAAAGTGATAGCTGGGCCAAAATCGATCCTTTAGAATAATTTTCCGATTTTGTGTAAGACCGATCTGGCAAACCTCAATACACTCTAACCAGTACAGTACCCAGCTTCTCTCAAACGATTTCAATCACAAACTATAGTTTTATTGGGCCTTTCAAGTAAAACTATTGTGTTCAGTACAAATTGAAAAACATTTGTAGGGCTTCAGAATTATTGTTATAAATTAGAGAAAACCGAACATTTATTTTTTCATGGTATCTATAATTTGTTTATCTCAGGTATCTAAAAAGACTCTCGTGGAAATAGTGAAGAAACTGATGGTTCACATGGACAAGGCTGAGGGAACAACTTACCGAGACGAGTTGCTGTCCAAAATCATAGACATTTGCTCCCAGAACAACTATCAGTATATAACTAATTTTGAGTGGTGAGTTGAAAGAAAAAGCTTCCTATCAATTTTCAAAGTTATATATTTAATTTATAGTTTGGCACTCGTTATATAAGTTTAAATCATTTAAAAAGAACTAATTTTGAAAATGAAGTTATGGAAGCCAGGTTTAGGCAATTTGCAGGTGATTCAGGCTTTGGGCTACAGCTGAGCTGAAATGCGATATTATTTTAGGTGCTTATTATTTTAAACAAAATCACGATAACAATAGATTGTTCCCTTGCAAAACTCAGAACATTTTAGGAGAAGTTTTAAATTTGATGTAAAAAGCCGAATGAGATTCACCCACCCAATCACATTAGAGTTTATTTGCAGTAAATACAAATATTTAGTCTCAGCACCTGCGAGTGCATTTATTCAATCGTCGGCATCAAACGTGTTAACCCATTGGCGTAGAATCACCTCATGGTTCCATGGTAACTTGTCATTTTTAAAACCTAGTAATTATGTTTTAAAATGGACTAGTGGCATATTTTAATTTAAATATTGTTTTCTTTCAGTTTAAAGGGTCCTAGAGCACACACATAGTAAATATAAGTAAAAAGTAGCAAAATCAGTGTTGACCATTTACAACTCACAAATAACTAGCCAACCCCATCAACCTCCAAGCAAGCCTGCCACATTTATTTTACCTGGGCTTCTTACCAACGTTACTACAGATTGGTTAACTCATTGAGAGCTGCACGACTTGTCAGTTTTGGTCAAAGCGGGAATCAAACATGGAAACTTTGTAAGAACACCTAGCCAAGGTGTTTCTACGATTTAGTCCACTCGGCTATCACGACCAGTAGCCTAGAGGCATTGTATAGGCTAGTAGTCGGTTCTTTCCCTCTAGTGGACAGAACCATAGCTGCAGTCATTAGTTAAAAATTGTGCTTCTAGAATGCAGCACCAAATTGGAGTCCGTGGTAGGTTATCGTGAATAGAATAAAACTAGAGGCTTAAAGGGGCTGTAGCCCCTAACCTTGCTCCAATACTCTGCCTCATCTGATTCTTTTACTCCTTACATGCTAAGGAAAATAAAACAATACAAGTAGGAATGCATATCAGTTTGTAAACAAAGCAAACACTCAACCACATGCTTTAATATAAACAAAGTAGACGTTTTAAAATCCGCATTCTAGTTAAATGGGAATTATTTTATTTCGTAACAAATTTTTGGTATATAATTAAGAAAAATGGATAATTTCTCCCAAAATGTCCTGTCAAGCTCTTTAAAATGAGACCTCTCCCAGTTTTCTACAAGCTCTCGTTCACTCACAGTTTCATTGTCAAATTTGGGCTTATGGAATTAGATATACAGATTACGAATTAAATGGATTAATATTCAATATTTTTAAGGGAAAGCAACAAAACCTGAATTTAGGTCGCTGTACCGACAGTGGTAACCTAAACTGGATATACAGGCCGCACTTATATTGCATCTGTTTGTGGCAGGTATGTGAGTGTGCTGGTGGAGCTGACGCGCATGGAAGGCACACAGCACGGGCCGCTAGTGGCCACGCAGATGCTGGACGTGGCTATCAGAGTGCAGGCCATCCGCGGCTACGCGGTGCAACAGATGGCGCTGCTGCTGGAGAACGCACACCTGCTGACACAGCCGGGCTCAAAGATGGCCGACGTGTTGTACGCGGCAGCCTGGATCGCGGGGGAGTTCGCTCCGTAAGTCATCAGTTTCACGCGTTTAGTTCAAAATGAGGTTTTATGTACGTTTGACAACATGTAAGAATCTGAATGATTTCAAGTGCAAAGAAATGAGTATCATTGAAATAAATTTATCATACAATATCTTAAATGTGTTATAATGATCTATGATTTACATTATTAACCCCTTCACTATCGGCTGTCACACTCACTGTGATACAGAGGTTCTTCACTGTCGGTAGGGAGTGTGTTAAAGTAGTCTCAAATATTTAAAGATTTCAAATAATAACAAATTTCAAAGTGTAACATCAAAGTCTAATTAATTAAAATTTGTTTAGCAAAATCATATTGGGAAGAAGTTGATACCAGTGGTTTGGTAGGGTAGGCAAGACCAAGGCAGTATAATAGACGCCTCTTAACTGTCCTCGCTTCATCCGCCCATCGGATTAACCCACTCTTTCCAGACAATAGCTCACGTCCGCCGCCACAGCCGTCGTACCGATACTGTACTGTAAAAACATTAAGGTCACAACCAGTCAATCATATGCTTCCTTAGTTAGTCAAGCTTATCTTTGTAGATATTTTTGGTATCTATTTTGAAACTGACTCTTTTTAAGTGTTATAATTGTTAGTGCTTAATATGACAACTCCCAGATGTTATTATTTTTAACTAGGGGTGTGCGAGTAGTGATTTTTTTAATCGAGTCGAGTAGTGCCAATTATTTTCGAGTTTCGAGTATTTTCGAGTGAGTACTTGCCATCAGTTGGTAGTTTAAAATAGTGTAATGGGATTTGGATACCACCCTAGATTTGATAATCTAAACATATACATTCTAACTAATACATGAGTAACAATACAACATTTTGGCCAGTACAATCAAACTGGATTACATATTGACAAACAAAACACGGTTTGACATTCGTTTCCGGCCGGCAAAACAGGGCCCGGTTGTCATTTAGCCAATTTCACCTGGTCCAGACATCTCTTATAATCAATATTAAATGACAAAATCGTTAGTTACGGTCGAAATTACGCGGTCCGATTGTCATTTTCGGCCGATTTTACATTATACGATCGCCTTTTGCGGCCGTTACGATGCGTTTTGGTTGGTCGCAATCATTGGCGGTCATCATTTTCGGCCGATTTTATGTGGTACGATTGCCTTTTGCAGCCGTTGCTACGCGTTTTGGCCGGTCTCAATCGTTCGCGGTCGTAATTTTCGGCCGATTTTACATGATGCGGCCGTTACTATGCGTTTGGGCCGGTCGTTAGCGATCGTCCGGAAATCGGCGGGAAATACTCGCTCGAACTTTCGAGTAGTTTTCAAAACTTCGAGTCAAGTTCGAGTATTAAAATACTCGGCCGAAAACTCGAAGTTTTGAGTACTCGCACACCCCTAGTTTTAACTGGCCTTATAGTTATCCGACCAAGGGTTCGGCCCCATAGAGTGCGGTTAAGAGGGCATCTACTGTACTTTATTTTATGAGGAGTCTTGACAACAAACTGTTCTCCATTAGGAATCTTCTGTAATAAGTGCCATATGATACTTAATTTTACTTAGGCCTACTCGCAAAACAAGACAATCTTGGCTTCTATAGAGAGTTTTGGTTTTATGATAGATTCTACTCATTAAACATTTGTTTGAAAGATATTTAAGTATTTTAATTTTCCTAGGGAGCTGACAGATCCAGAAAGTACGCTACAAGCCATGCTGAGTGGGAGAGTGAGCGCTCTGCCAGGTCACATTCAAGCTGTCTATGTGCAGAACATACTCAAAGTGTTCTCCATAATACTGGGGCAGTCTGATGTGGATAAGGCCATCAAGGTGGGTCCTATAACTTCTATAGTGGTAACTTCTTCAGTGTGGTATTTTCACTGTAAATTTCTTGCAGTAGAGCTGCTCATATCCAACCTCGGCATAACCGACCGTTCGCCATGCTTTCCCCACCGCAGCGTTTCGTCATAGCCGAGCCAGACCTGTCCCAATTTAAAAAGTCACTAACAATTGCTTTCCTTCATAACAACAAGCGAGCTTTTCTGATCATGGTTTTTATGATGTTATGAGTGTGTTTTACTTTATAGTATCAATTTTTATTCTTCTAACCTTTAATGTTTGATCCTCTGATTATCTGACCCTTTTCATTTTCCGACCATGTCTTGGTCCCTTAGGAGTCAGATATGAGGGTTTATACTGTAACTTCAAACTTGATGTATCTGTCCTCCGCTTTCTTGGTCAAGAGTTTTAGCACTGATTCCTCATGTTATTGAATGACGACTTAAAACCTCATGCTTTATGCAGTAAACCGAAAATAACAGTGGTACTAAAATGGAGTCCTATTGTTCACCTCCAATTACTTTTGCAAGGATGATAATTATCCTTGACACCCATTTTTACTGGCAGGCTTTCAAGATTGTATCCAACAAACTGAGAGCAATTCCATCAACCTCATAGAATCGTAAGACCTTTCTATGTAGCAATGCTAACCTGGAGGTGCAGGGAGGTATTTTCACTCTGCGATGTTAGCAGGAGTGTGATCAAGTTGCTGAAAGATTGCAGTAGTATGCGAGTAACAAAAATCTTGAGGTATTTTCACTCTGTGATGTTGGCAGGAGTGCGATTGAGTGACTGTAGGGCAGCGGTATGTGAGACACAAATCCTGAGGTATTTTCACTGTGCGGTGTTGACAGGAGTGCGACCGGGTGGCTGAAGGGCTGCAGCAGTATGTGAGCAGTGCAGACCTGGAGGTCCAGGAGAGAGCCAGCAGTGCCGTTCAGTTGCTGCAGGTGGTCCGCAGCCGGCTGGAGGGTGAAGCAGACATCGAACAGCTGGCTGTGGATATTGCCGCACTTTTCAGCGGAGAACTCAATCCAGTTGCCCCAAAGGCTCAGAAGAAAGTGCAGATTCCTGAAGGGTATGTTGAAATGTATAGTTTAAGGAGTCCTAGTGCACACACACAATAATGATAAGTAAAACGTAACAAAATCAGTGTTGACTATGTGCAACTCACAAAGAATTAATCAATCCTGTCAACTTACAAACAAGCCTGCCACTGTTTATTTTACTTGGGCCCTCCTACCAACGTTGCCACAGATCGGTTAATCAAATGAGAGTTGCACGAATGGTCAGTTTTGGTCGTGATCAAACACACGAACGTCGTAAAAACACCTGGGCCAAGGTGTTTCTACGATTTAGTCCACTGGGCTATTATGACCAGTAGCCCAGAGGCATTATATAGGTTAATAGGCAGTCCGCGTCCCTAGCGGACAGAACCGTACCTGCCTGATGTCATTAAGTACAGATTTTGCTACAAGAGTGCAGCACCAATAGGAGTACATTGTAGGCTATCGTGAATAGACGCTAGCTACCATCAAATGTGCTCTTAGGTACACTATTTTTGTGACTGGGGATTGTTCGTGCTAAAATATAGTAACAAATTTTGTTGGTCGTTTAATCAGATAATAATATTTTTAAATCCGCCATATTGGATTCAAAATGGATCAGTGGTTATTTGCAATAACAATAGCTCAGTTGGCTTAAACAGATTTTGATATTTTTGTTTGTTTAAAAGAGGACATGTTTAAAATCTTAGTCCAAATATAAAAAAGTGAAATATCCAATCAAAATCAAACCAATTTTCAAAACTCCATGATTTTCCCCTCAATTAATATTTTCCTGGTGCTTTTTTAATAATTTTTCTAATTTAGATGGTCTATTTGTACCCTTAAGAGTATAATGGAGTGTAACTATTTTGATATTTGCCCAAGGACTTAACGTTTGATTATAACAATTATAACTAGTTCTTTAGTAAAAATACAAATTAATACTGCACTTGCTTCGGATAAGACAATTTTGGTTGTAACTGTCTTGGTTTTCCAAAATTTTCCACGTTTTCTAGTCTGGACTTGGACGCTTGGATAAACGAGCCTCCACCTCCCTCGTCCGACTCTGAAGAGGAAGAAGAAGCAGAGGCCACCAACCCTGTTGCTGACATATTTGTAAAAACGTCAGAGCCCAAGAGCAATCCAGAACCGACTGAAGAACAACTTAAAAAGGTTTGACACAGTGTTGAGCTTGATAATCTGTCTATTGAATCATTCTTTTTTACCAATAACAAAAACTCCAGAAAGTCTTGAAGATGTAATATTTTATACCTGGCTTATCTATGAATTATATATTATGTTACTTGGTCAAATGCTGCATTTGGCTATGGTTTTATGGATTTGGTAAAATAATTGTTTATCAAAAATGTTTAATTTGTAAATTGATTTGCTTTGAATGTGTTAAACTTATACTCAGTATAAAGAGATGGCCTTTTTGAACTGCTGAATGCACAGGTTTGCTATGGGAGTATTTAAATTTGAAGCTAAAACATTTTATGCTAAAAAATAGTTCTCTTATTATAAATTTTGGGGAGAGATGATCCTGTTCCACTTCTGTACTAAAACAAATGGCCACTCCCGCCCATTGAATGGAAGACACTTGCTATACTTGTCTTTTTGTTACAGAAGATTTCCTAATTTTAGATTGTTAGAAAAATTATAACAAGATGTTGCAAGTATTATCTACTTAATAAATATACAAAAATAGAAGTATTTTAATTATTTTAAAGTTTAAATTAGTTTACTCGATTTGTAATTTATTCTAAAGTGTTCCTTTTGTTGTAGATGAGAGAAGCAAGGAAGATAGAACAATCAATGAATCCTCACTACCTTAAAGTGAGTGACCCGGTCACTGACATTCCTGTGGCACCAATCGATCTTCAAGTCCCACTGAAAATTTCAGGTCTGTATGTAATTAAAATGAAAATGAATATATACAGGAAACCACTTGGTGTGTTGTATTGATTCACCTGTTTTTTTTTGTTGTAAAAATAAAAAAACGGGACTTGTACAGTTAGGTTTGATTTTCCAAACTTGAAGAATCAGGATTTTGGGTTATCTAAAATGGTTATCCATTGGACAAATAACTTAATGTTGGAATTAAAGCAGAGTACAATACAATAATGCACATGTATTTCTCTAGGCCTTACTTATCAAAATAAAAAAACCCAAAAGAAAACAAAGAAGCGCAAGAAGAAGAAAAGCTCAAGTCAAGCAGAAGATCACACTTCGGATGAGGAGAGCATAGAAACACCACCAGTAGAGGTTTGTTTGAATTTAGTTTGACTTTTAATTCATGTTAAAATAAGCTTGATTTTAAAAAATTCCCTTTAAAAAATTCTTAAAAGCTCTTCATCACATATTTATACATCGAAGTAGGACTACTTATGAAGTTTTAATGTTGTTCCTTATGGAAATACACAGACAACTGCAATAATTATATAGTAATATATGGTGATAGCAAAATAAATATTACTTGTCTGCTGACCGTAAGACAAGCCAAGATTGACCATTTGAATTAACATGGTAGTTGAAATTGCATTGTTAACCTACTTAATTTTTCCTTGAAAAGAATGTTTTCTTAAGAATACCACATTTTGGTTAGGTAGTATAGTTGTTAGCAGCCTAGCTTCATAATCTGAAGTTCCCTAGAACGATCCTGAGCAAAATCAGAAAATGTGAAGGTTCAATATTGGACCCAGCTGGTCTTTGTCAGCAACAAGCCTACAATCAAATAAGCAATTTTCTTTTAAAAAATACTCGTTAAAACTTCCCTTCAAATTTTAATTCTATAGCGCAGTCTGCAACTGTTTCGGGTACCCACTTGTGTACTACATCCTGCTTGAAGTCACTTCTCCGAGTGGAAACAAATCCATGAATCTTAACTTATTACGCTTGTGTTGCATAAAGATTTGAGTGTTTACTGTGATTTATTCCTTAGGTGAACCGTGGGGCGGGGGAGATGCCGGAGGGGGCGCAGGAGTCGGACGGGGGCGACAGCGACGGCCGGGATCACGATGACCCTCACCGCGCACTGGACATCAATCTCGACGAGTGAGTTGTTTGGCTGTCGATTAAGTTGAGGACAAATGGAAAATTAGCATTGGTTGGATTGCTGAATTAAAAAATAAGCAAAAACCACTTTTGTTAAATTGCATTCCCTGTCCATTTACAACTGTAATTTCAACTAATAACATATTAAAAAATACTTTATGTTGTTGATATTAATCTATATTTTAATTTTCTACACAGTAACTCAAACATTTATAATAGGGATGAGTTGATTCCAAATTTTTCAATTCCGATTCCGGTTCCAATTCTTACAAATCGAATCTCGATCCCGATTCCATCGATTCCTAATAACAGTTGAAATAGCAAAGTAATAAATTATTAGACAATAAGTTAGTCAATAATTGGTTTTTGATTTAATAAATTAGAGACAATCGGTTGTCGATTATTTTTCATTAATAAAATAAAATATACTTATAAAAGTAAATAATAAAACAGATAAGTTGAATTGCATGTATTTTTCATATCATTTTTATGCTTTAAGTTACATAAAGCTCCCATGATATTTTTTGAAATTTGATAGTTGTGTTATAAAACAATCACTTTGGATGTTTACTATTCTTGACCGATAAAAATTCATTTCTAATGTTAAATTTAGGATTTTAAATTTTCTATACAAATTACAGTGCAAAATCTGTTTAAAAAAAATTATTTTTTAATGATGGCAGATCAAAGTTTATAAATATACAGTAATTTTAAATTCCTACTTAAAATAATTTGAATAACAATATATGTTAAGATGTCTAGCAGTCGACAAATTTCGGAAAGTGGAGAATTTGAATAGAAAGAAAGAAAATGTCGGGAAAGAAGGAAATCAACATAGATAAGTTTGAATAGTTGGGAAAATAATGAAACTGATAAACAGTGATTACATTATCCATATCTCTTGAACGGAAAGTCACACAACTTTGATTTACATTTTATTTTACTTGTGGTAATCAGACGAAAAAATGAGCCGTCATTTGTCTTTGTACGACAATTAGTTTCGGTTTTAGCATTTTGGACTAGGAACTTTTATCTCTTGAATAAATTACCGGACCCTCGGCCGTAAACCGAACAATATTAGATCAACCATTAAGAATGGAACAGCAAAATTGGGTCGCTCGGTGACTCGGACCACTAGCTTTGTTTACTTATCTGTTTTCCTAATTCTCATACATCCATAAATAGAAATGTCAATTCTACTTTCGTGTTAGTTGAGAGTTATTTTGGGACTAAAAGGGAACTGATTAGTTGTCGGGAGGAGTCTTTTTTCAACCACTTATTTTGTTAAACGATTTTTACCTCTGTTTGTTCTCCCACGCTGTTTTTTTTTTTGTACCGACGGCCTGGAATCGATAGAACTGGAATCGACTTTGGACCATCTATTCTCGATTCTGATTCTAAGCCTGAGAATCGGTGGAACCGAGAATCGACAATTGGAATCGACTCATCCCTAATTTATTATATATATATTGGAAAATATATAGAAAATAAGAAAAACGTGACGGCGGTAACATGTCTCTGACCATGGGTCACCAACAACTCTTGCTGTTTTAAACTTGAATTCGGCCGAGAATTAAATTAAATAAAATTAATTGACATTTAATAAAATAACATTTAATTAAGAATTAAATAAAATAACTGGACATTTTATATCATCTCAAAATGTCTAATTTGTTGTTAATTACTTCAATTAAGTTGGTTTATTAACGATAATAAGATCGCAAGTGTTCAAACTACGGTCTTGACTATTAGGCGTGATGCCGGTAACAACTCGTTTCTTAGCAGACTGTAAGTTCCCGTCATGCTCTAGCGGCGATTTGACGAACTCGCAATAGTGTCATGGCTGCCATTGTGCAATTATTACGTTCGCCCGAGGCTCTGCTATTAAATTAAGATTAGAAAAAGAAATTTAGACATGAGAAGTTCCTTGCGTATGGTTTTAGTGCGTAATAGCGGTAACACAAATTCTAATACATCAAATAGTAGACAAATAGTAGTAATATTGTCAATGTAGACAATTACAATGACGACATTTATTTACATATTTAGTAGACTGGTTCAACATAACCTAACTTGATGAGGATAGGCGTTAGACTTATCGTTGCATTTAGGGATGTGTCAGTTGTTAAAGTGAGTTGTCGGTTTTACCGGTTTTTACAAAAAAACCGAAACCGAGAACTATTCAATTCAATTCAAAATATCTTTATTCATCTTTTATGTACATAAATACATTGAATAGCGTCAGTACAGTATATTATGTAGGTCCTATAACAAGTATTGTTTAAAATAAAATAACACACTACATAGCAAATACACCAATTCCAATTCCACTCCATTATTCCAGAGTATTTACATGCTTAAATATTCCTCAATGGAGTACAGCCTCAATCCCATAATGTATTGTTTTAATTTTATTTTAAAAGTGGTCTGGTTTGGTTCATTCTTTAATAAGCTTGGTAGTTTACCCAGAAACTTATTTCCCATATAAGATGATTTTTGTTTATATAATTCTAATCTGTGGTGATTTCTAATCATTTCAAATTTTCTCCTAGTATTATAGACATGAGGCTCAGTTTTTTTGTCTTCACTAACATTGGTCTTTACATACAAAATTAGCTCATAAATATATAACCCATATACTGTTAATATTCCCAAATTACTAAATTCATCTTTAACACTGATTTCACTTTTCAATTTTAACATTATTCTTATTGCTTTTTTCTGCATTTTTATTATTTTGTCCTAGGGGTGTGTGAGTAGTGATTTTTTTAATCGAGTCGAGTCGAGTAGTGCCAATTATTTTCAAGTTTCGAGTATTTTCGAGCGAGTATTTGCCATCAGTTGGTAGTTTAAATTAGTGTAATGGGATTTGGATACCACCCTAGATTTGATAATATAAACATGGTTTCTAACTAATACATAAGTAGCAATACAAAGTTTTGGCCAGTACAAACAAACTGGATTACTTACTGACAAACAAAACACGGTTTGACATTCGTTTCCGGCCAACGAAACAGGGCCCAGTTGTCATTTGGCCAATTTCACCTGGTCCAGACATCGCTTATAATCAATATTTAATGACAAAATCTTTAGTTACGGCCAAAATTACGCGGTCCGATCGTCATTTTTGTCGATTTTACGCGATGCGGTCGTTTCACTACGCGTTTTGGCCGGTCGCAATCGTTCGCGGTCGTCATTTTTGGACGATTTTACGTGATGCGATCGCCTTTTGCAGCCGTTACTACGCGTTTTGGCCGGTCGCAATCGTTCGCGGTCGTCATTTTCAGCCAATTTTACGTGATGCGATCGCCTTTTGCGGCCGTTACTACGCGTTTTGGCCGGTTGCAATCGTTAGCGATCGTCCCGAAATCGGCGGGAAATACTCGCTCGAACTTTCGAGTAGTTTTCAAAACTTCGAGTTGAGTTCGAGTATTAAAATACTCGGCCGAAAACTCAAAGTTTCGAGTACACTCGCACACCCCTGCCGAGAACCGATGGTCTAATGTCGGTTTCGGTTTTTCACTGTCAGTAAGTGCTCGTATTGCAAATAAGCATTTGTTGTATAAAAATATCGAATGACAAGCTAAACAACGTTTAACGAAATAATTTGAATTTGAATTTGAATTTAATAAGTGCTCGTATTGCAAATAAGCATTTGTTGTATAAAAATATCGAATGACAAGCTAAACAACGTTTAACGAAATAAGTGGTTGAAATAAGACTACTCCTGACAACTAATCACTTCCTTTCCAGTCCCAAAATAACTCTCAACTAACACGAAAGTAGAATTGACAGGAGTTCTATTTATGGATGTACGAGAATGAGGAAAACAGATGAGTAAACAAAGCTAGTGGCCCGAGTCGCCGAGCGACCCTACATTTTTTGTCCCTTTCTTAATGGCTGGTCTATTGTTCGGTTTCCGGCCGAGGGTCTCCGTAATTTATTTAAGAGATAACAGTTCCTAATCCAAAATGCTAAAACCGAAACTAATTGTCATACAAATACAAATGACGGCTAATTTTTTCGTCTGATTACCACAAATAAAATAAAATGCCAACCAAAGTTGTGTGATTTTCAGTTCAAGAGATATGGATAATACAATCGCTGTTTATCAGTTTTATTATTTTCCCGATTGTTCGAACGTTTCTATGTTGATTTCCTTCTTTCCCGACATATTATTTCTTTCTTCTTTCTATTCAAATTCTTCACTTTCCCAACTTTTTCGACTGCTAGACGTCTTAAAATATATTGTTATTCAATTTATTTAAAGTAGGAATTTAAAATTACAGTATATTTAATAGGGGTGTGCAAGTACTCAAAACTTTTAGTTTTCGGCCGAGTATTTTAATACTCGAACTCGACTCGACGTTTTGAAAAATACTCGAAAGTTCGAGCAAATATTTCCCGCTGATTTCCAGACGATTGCTAACGATTGCGACTAGCCAAAACATGGATAACGGCCCCAAAAAGCGATCGCATCTCGTGAAATCGGCGGAAAATGTCTTTCGCTAAAAATTGCAACTGGCCAAAACGCGTAGTAACGGCCGCAAAAGGTGATCGCATTACGTGAAATAGGCCGAAAATGACGATCGGTAATGATTGCGACCGGCCAAAACGCGTAGTAACAGCCACAAATGGCGATCGCATCACATAAAATCGGCCAAAAATTACGATCGGTCCATGTAATTTCGGCCATAAATGACGACGGAAAACATAATATCGGCAAAAGTGGCGACCGGGCCACTTGGTCTATTGTTCGGTTTCCGGCCGAGGGTCTCCGTAATTTATTTAACAGATAACAGTTCCTAATCCAAAATGCTAAAACCGAAACTAATTGTCATACAAAGACAAATGACGGCTAATTTTTTCGTCTGATTACCACAAATAAAATAAAATGCCAACCAAAGTTGTGTGATTTTCAGTTCAAGAGATATAGATAATACAATCGCTGTTTATCAGTTTTATTATTTTCCCGACTATTCGAACGTTTCTATGTCGATTTCCTTCTTTCCCGACATATTATTTCTTTCTTCTTTCTATTCAAATTCTCCACTTTCCCAACTTTTTCGACTGCTAGACGTCTTAAAATATATTGTTATTCAATTTATTTATAGTAGGAATTTAAAATTACAGTATATTTAATAGGGGTGTGCAAGTACTCGAAACTTTTAGTTTTCGGCCGAGTATTTTAATACTCGAACTCGACTCGACGTTTTGAAAAATACTCGAAAGTTCGAGCAAATATTTCCCGCTGATTTCCAGACGTTTGCTAACGATTGCGACTGGCCAAAACATGGATAACGGCCCCAAAAAGTGATCGCATCTCGTGAAATCGGCGGAAAATGTCTTTCGCTAAAAATTGCAACTGGCCAAAACGCGTAGTAACGGCCGCAAAAGGCGATCGCATTACGTGAAATAGGCCGAAAATGACGATCGGTAACGATTGCGACCGGCCAAAACGCGTAGTAACAGCCGCAAAAGGCGATCGCATCACATAAAATCGGCCAAAAATTACGATCGGTCCGTGTAATTTCGGCCATAAATGACGACGGAAAACATAATATCGGCAAAAGTGGCGACCGGGCCACTTAGTATCGGCCATAACTAACGATTTTGTCATCTAATATTGATTATAGGAGATGTATGGACCAGGTGATATTGGCCAAATGACAACTGGACATTGTTTTATCGGCCGGAAACGAATGTCAAACCGCGTTTTGTTTGTCATTACATAATCCAGTTTGATTGTACTGGCTAAAACTTTGTATTGCTACTCATGTATTAGTTAGAAACCCTGTTTAGATTATCAAATCTTATGTGGTATTCAAATCCCATTACTCTATTTTAAACTACCAACTGATGGCAAATACTCGCTCGAAAATACTCTAAACTCTAAAATAATTGGCACTACTCGACTCGATTAAAAAATCACTACTCGCACACCCCTAAAATTTAAAAACGTTGATCTACAATCATTAAAATTATTTTTTTTATTTTGCTTTCTAATTCGTATACAAAATTTAAAATCCTAAATTTAACATTACAAATGAATTATTATCGGTCAAGAATAGTAAACATCCGAAGTGATTGTTTTATAACACAACAAACCAATTTCAAAAAATATCATGGGAGATTTATGTAACTTAAAGCATAAACATTATATGAAAAATAAACATGCAATTCAACTTATTTTTTTGTTATTATTTACTTTTATAAGTTTATTTTATTAATGAGAAATAATCACAAACTGATTGTCTCTAATTTATTAAATGAAAACCAATTACTGACTAACTTATTGTCTTTAAATAACTTATCGATGGAATCGGAATCGAGAATCGATTTGTAAGAAACGGAACCGGAATCGGAATAAAAAAAATTGGAATCGACTCATCCCTAACTTAAACCTTAACATCTTAACAAAGGTTTAAGTTAAAGATTATTTAGACTACGTTATTGCCCTAGGCTAACTTATTATTTGGCTAAACAAGGTTTTAAGCCTAGGTGATTAATTAATTTGTAATGGCCCATAATATTTAATTTAAATTAATTTAATTTGTCTTTGATTGATTACCTGTGAATTTTTAACCAACTCTCCTGCCTATTGCCTCTGCAGCAGTATTTATGTAAACCAGTGAAACAAAGTATGAAATAGGGATTGATGGGTCCCGGTATATAATCAATTAAAGTTTTTGTTTAGGCAGAATTTCAGAATCTAGGTAGAAACTTAAATTTAAAGAATGGACAAGACAGTTGTTAGGTAAGTTCATTGAAAAGTAACTGAAACTGACATCCGTTTTTTTTTTAAAACCGAACCGAAACAGAACCGATAAAAAATGCAACCGACCCATCCCTAGTTGCATTTAATACCGATTGGTGACGGCGGAAACCGTGACAGGGGTCGTTTTTATACGATTTTTGCGATACTGCTATCACACATAAGACCTAATAAACAATTAGTTAATTATAAGTTAATTTTTCGGTATTATAAATGAACTGATGTTTATTAAACTAATTCTGATTTGAAGTTTATTATTTCTTTGTTACAAAAACCTTTATTGTTTAGGATCTAAGCTTTATTTTTTGGCTTTAAATAAAATCAACTTTATCAATTTACATGTTTTATTGCTAACTTTTATCATTATTATTTAGTTGTTTTCCTAGAATTTAAAGAGAATTACTTGTATTTTTATTATTATATGTTTTACAAATGAATAAACAGATGTGTGGTAGGAGGTAGGTAACAGCCATGAAGTGGGATGTGACAGAGGTAACCCTTGTGACGGGAGGTAAAATATTCTTTTTAATTCTTATTAATTAAATATAGTGATTGAAGTGCTAAATACATATATTAATTTAAATTACGATCAAGGTTTTATGCAGTGATATTGTTGCATTAGCAAAATTATTTTTTTATACACAGCAGAAAAGGAAAATCATGTTAAAAAATCCTATTTTTGATTTTTAACATTTATAAACACAATTTGTGGTTATATACTATATCAAACAGATCTGAAATTTATTACTCATAAACTTACACCATGTACTAATAATTTTATAGGTTTACCATAGATTTTATGTCACTGCTTTGTAATGAATTAGATTAAAATAGATGTGTTACCTCCATCACACAAATTTGTGTTTTTTCTCTCTAAAACATCGTTAAATTTAATATCACAATCCATCTTGTGCGGACATTATATGTTTTTCATTCTACATATAATAAAGTTCAACAAATTATAATAACTCATCACATCAAAGAATTTTTTTTTTAGATTGCCTTTGGCAAATTTACCCCGTTAATATTTTGACCCTTTTTGAAACCATTGGCTTCTTTAACAGTGGGTAGCATGGCACTCTCAAATCCAGTGGCTAATCTTTATTTTTTCATCATATATACTAATTTGTATTTATCATAAAAATATTGAGTAATACTTAAGGCCATAAACAATTGTTAACCCTGCATCGGGCGCTAAGCGGAGGTTTCATCCGTGTCTTTTTTATTTTGTAAATAAAAAGACGTTATCATGGTGTCGGCAGCCTACCCGGCAGTGTACCTCACGCGCCTCTTTCTAGGAACTAGACACAATACCCAATTCGTCTGTACCGCTACCAACGTCAGTGTGAGCTGTAACTTCGTTGAGTACTGGACGAAACCTCCGTGTGCGCCCGACAGCGATTTGTTTTTCCGGAGGAAAAGTCCGTGTGCGCCCGATTATGTTGTAGTTTAGTCATGTTTCCATGTAGTTGTGTATTGTGATCAGACATTTATTTTTTGTAAAATCGAAATGGAATCTGAAGAAGAGAGGATCGCAAGACTGTTAGCAAGTGTTGAAAGAGAAGAACAATATGAAACTGTAACTAGACCAACTGGGGCATTTGTTCATGAGTTGTTTGAAGAAGAAGTGCGACAGGAACATCCCGACGAGGAGGAACATCCCGACGAGGAGGAACAGCCCGACGAGGAGGAACAGCCCGACCAGGAGGAACAATCCGAGGAGGAGGTGAATGCTGGAGAGGATGTGCAAGACGAGGAAGTACCGGGTGAGCAACAAACTAATTTACATTCTGATTTTGATGACCTGGAAAATATTCCATTGAAGACTCGATTAACTGAAAATATTATTACTAGATTAAATGGAAAAGAGGCTTACATTAGCAAAGACAGGAAAACTCTTTGGGATGTACACCCTCCCGGAAACACACAGATTAGAACTCCAATGAGGAATATAATTAGAGTAAGAGTTGGATGTGTAACTAGAAGTGCTAAAAATGCTGTAACTCCAATAGAGGTGTGAAATCTTTTTTTCACAGGTACAATGATCAATGATATCACAGGTTACACCAACACGTATATCAACGAAAACAGACATAAGTTTTCGAGGGAAAGGGATGCCAAAACAACAGCCCCAATTGAAATAAAAGCAGTTATTGGGGTTTTATATATGGCAGGTGTTTTGAAAAGTAGCCACGCCATTTTAGAAGATCTGTGTCAAACCGATGGGACAGGGGTTGAGTATTTTAGATGTACCATGTCAATTAAACGGTTGAAGTTCTTACTACGTTGTCTGAGATTTGATGACATTCTTACAAGAACAGACAGAACTGAATTTGATAAACTCGCTCCTATTAGGGATTTATTCAATGATTTCATACAGAAATGCCAAGAAAACTTCAATGTCAGTGAGTTTGTCACTGTAGACGAGATGTTGGAGGCATTCCGAGGTAGATGTGGGTTCCGGCAATTTATAAAGTCTAAACCAGCAAAATATGGCATAAAAGTCTACGCTGCAGTGTGTGCTAAAACATTTTATACTCTGAACATGGAAGTATATGTTGGAAAACAGCCAGAAGGGCCTTTTTCTGTAGATAATTCGGGTAAACAAGTTGTTTGTCGGATGATTGAACCAATCTCAGGAACAGGCCGCAATGTCACCGTTGACAACTTTTTTGCATCAATACCTCTTTGCGACGAACTACAGTCGAACCATAACCTTACCCTTGTTGGGACGTTGAGAAAAAATAAAAGGGAAATCCCATGTACGTTTCTCGAAACCAAAGAACGGCCAGTTGGAAGTAGTTCATTTGCATTTAAGAACAACTGTACCATGGTCTCATATAAGGCAAAAAAAAACAAAGATGTTATTCTCATATCCACTATGCATAACGATGATGCTGTAGATTCAACAGACGGAAGTCCAACTTTTGGAAAGCCAGAAATGATACTTTTCTATAATTGCAGTAAGGGTGGAGTTGACACCGTCGATCATTATAAGGTACTCTACTCCACTGCCAGAATTTGCAATCGATGGTCTATGAGGCTATTTTATACGCTACTTGATGTTGCGGCACTCAATAGCTTTATTGTATTGAAGAAAAATCTGCTACAACCAGAAATGAAGAGAAGAGATTTTTTGAAGCAGTTAGTTTTCTCCTTGTCTAAAGATTACGCACAGTACAGACTAAGCCACAGGAATATTCCAAAACAACTGAAAATAAGAATGTGTGAGATAATGGGCATCGACCAACCCAATCATCAGCGTGCGCCTCCCGATGACAACGTCACATCAGGTCGATGCTGTCTCTGTGACTGGAAGAAAAACCGTCCATCGAAAACAAGATGTACGCAATGCAAGTTTTTCATTTGCCGTGAACATTCGTCTGTGAGATGTGTTGGGTGTGCTGAAGAGGAAATGGAGTACAGCAGTGATGACTCATAAGGCTTTTTTTTTTTGTTGGAAGCAGCCCCTAATTTTCATATTGCCCTTTGTTTAGGTTTTTTTTATGAAACAACATTTAAAGGGATTGCGTAAAGTAAACATTTGTGCCATCATGTGAACATGTAATCCGACGTATATGTTACAATAATTCAGACTATTTCAGTATGTATACTTTACTGTTTGGGAAACAAGTGGATATTTCCTTTCTTTGTAAATACAACACTTTTAGGTTTATTCTTTTATAATTATGTATTTTGTTTCAATTGTTTTATAATTATATGTTTTATATACACTTCTAGCTCAGTGTGTCATAATACTACCTGTAATTACTTATAAGAATTCATTTTAACTTTTAGCGTTTTGTCGTATTTATGTTATTACACACCTACCTTATGTCGTAAGAGAATACACATTTTACAAATAAATTTGTTAAAATATTAACAGTTCTTAAAATTCGTTTTTTTTTAATAATAACAGTTCATTTGTAACAAGAGAAACAAATTTGTGCCTAAAATTATAAAATAAAGTATATTTCTAATGTATGTGTCTTTTTTTTTAAACCTGGAGGAAACCTCCTTGAGCGCCCGATAGTGTTTTAAATTGTGAGCGCCCGATGGAGGGTTAACATTTATTTGATTAAAAGAAAATGCTATGCTATAGATGAAAATATTTTTAAAATCTGCCACTTTGGAGTATACTGCGTTTTAATATTTTGGTTATTATTATTACTACACATTTTTGAAATATTCATGATAAATGGATTAAAAAACTACTTGAAGGTCAGTCAATTGCATAAGTTGCTAAACTGATTAATTGCTTTCAATATAAATAAAAATATCAATTTAAAACAGACAAACAGCAAAAACTAAAATTTGGTAAGTAGGCCCCTACCATTATTTCATATATTGGGAAGATATATTACCAATAATACAAAGTAAAATAAGATAACTTTAAAATCCCAACTATATATTATGATGTGAAGGTAAAGAAAATTATAAATTAAACCTTTAAATACAGAAGATTAAAATTATTATACTATTTTTAAATTCAAAATTGTAATCCATAAAAATAATACAGTACATTTATTTAAACATAAGTAACATGTAAAACTGCAATATAAATAAAGTAATTCAAGTATAGAGATAACCTGTTCATTTGGCTACCTCTCCTTTAAGAAAGTTAACTATTAAACTCATCAAAATACAAATTTAGTTTGTTGTAGATAATATTTAGATATATTTTCTAAAACCACACTAGATAATCTATCATATAATAGTTATCTGTTTGTAACAATTTCACAATACAATAAAACAATTACAAATTTATGCTACCATTTAAAATTTAAAAAATTTGAATTTATAAAATCAGTTTAATTTGTATTCATAATGGAGAAAGAACGTGATCAAAAGATAAGTATTCCTTTTCTCACTCAAGGAAAGATGTTGGACAGACAACTGATGTATTGCTAATGACCGGACCATAGTCTAAACCTTTCTTATCTCTAGGTCAGGTTTTTTGCCCATCCCGACCCAAGCCCTCCCCGCTCCCCTCGCCCACCTTTCTTATATCTTCATTCTCGTATAGCTATAAATAACACCTGTCAACTCTCTTTTCATATTATTTGAGACGAGTTTTGGGTCTTATTTTTCCCTAAAGGAAATGACTAGCTATCAACAGGAGTCTCATTTCAATCACTTATTTTGTTGAACATTGTTCAGCTTATCTCTGTTTATTATGACGCAGTAAACTGTACCATACCGAACCGGGGTTATGTTCTGCACCGAACCGATGACGGTAATTAGTTTTGTACCGTACCGATACCATTTTTTCGGTGCACCGCAGACCCCTAAATACAATGTACACACAATTTTACATGGTTCATGATGTTGTTTGTTACTATTTATTAATTCTGGTAATTTCGCTCAATCAACTTTACAACATTACAACAACTGAACAAATCAAATAATACATCATTTCACAATAGGTATAACCGCAGCTAATTACAAATGAGTTTACATAAAATTTGGAAAAGAATGAATTTAGACTTAATTTAATGAGGAACGACGCGACGCGCCTACATTACTGGAGGTTCATGGCACAACTCCATTGCTGAAGCGGCCGCTGCGTCTTAGGCGACGGGGCTCAGCCAATCACAGCGCATGGCCTGGTTTGCCACTAGTGCTGAAGCTTGCATTTTGACAGCAAGGCGCGTCCATTATGTCTCTTTTCAGTTAGAAAACTTTGTACTCATTTTATAATGCAAATACTTGAATTCGATTTCTGGGCTGTTTTAAGGGATTTTAAATGGTTGGTGGTCTTCCTAATTATTGTACTGATTTATTAATCAGTATACTTTAAATAAATTACGCCAAATATGGTATTACTAATATTTAATAATGCAAACAAAATGTTGCTGAATCCTCAGATTACAGCCGCTGATGCAAAATTTGGGGGTGGGTCATTACAAAAGCTTGCCAATTCTTTGTTTGCCCCTCCATATATAATAACAATTCTTAAAACAAAGCGTGCCCTCTAAGTGAGTTATTCGTTTTAATCTTCATTTGAAAATTCTTAGTATTTAGTTTTTAATACCAAGTTAAATGATTTAGTCCTACCCCTACTTGTGTTAACAAATATCGTGGTGCTAAGCTAGGATCTTACTGAGCTACATTCGCTGGTAACATATTCTCTACAGAATAATTTTTACCATTTGGTATACGTATTTAATGGTCATTCATGTGTTTCCAGGCCACTTAGGGAAGAAGAGAGGCTGCCAGTTCTAGAACACAGGTTTACGAATACTCCTAACCCTTCAAAGTCTCGCCAGTCAAAGAAGAAAGAAAAGGTAAGTAAACTAACATAGTATTAGTAAAAGTCACCTGGCTTTTTTATTACTATCAGAGAAATAAACCATTTCTACCATAATAAATTTTCCAGTTCACATTATAGTATTTTTATTATAATGACATTTTACAATTTGCTTAGTAATTTAATGAAAGTTTCAGGCTTTTATGGTTCTCATTAAGGAAATATTGTCCTCTTGAAGAGCTTTTATAGGGTTTGCATTGAAATTGTAATATTAGAGCGCAAAAAGATAATGTTCTCCGTCTTCTTAATAAAAGAGTATTATAATTGTAATTTTTACTTGTTTTGTTGTTCTTGGAAATATAAATCTTTTAACTTGTTTTATCTCTGGAAACTTTTACCTAAACATCATCAACTTCTCACATGGTATAAATATGTATTATAAGGATCTTTGTCCGACTGTGAAGCCGAGAAAACTCTTTTCAAAGACTAAGAAAGTCTGGCTTAAGGTAAAATACCCCCCGTCGCAGCAAACCTGCGTACTCAGCGAATTTCCAATGCATTTATATGTTTCTCACTAGTACATAAAGCCACTTACCAAGTTTGACAAAAATACATTCATAAATAAGTGATTTATAACATTTTATTTGTTCCCCATAAGAATAACATTAGGACTGAGTACGCAGGTTTGCTGCAACGAGGAAGATAAGAAATGGGTTTTTATGCAATTATCAATATAACTGAACCAGGTAAAGCTACTTACCATTTTTCATTAATTTATGTTCATAATTAAGGGAGATATAAAACTTTACTTATTCTCCATAAGAATAACATTAGGGCTGAGTATGCAGGTTAGCTGCTACGGGGACAACCAAGAAAAAATTTATTTTTTGGCGCAAATATCAATATACCAGTACAACATGAAGCCACATACCAAATTTCATCAAAATACATTCATAAATAATCAAGATATCAAATTTTATTTATTCTCCATAAGGATAACATTGGACAACGTACTGTGTTTAGCACTTTGAATATCTCTGCAACGGTTTGACGTAGAATCACAATTTAAACACCAAAATGATTGTTTTGTAGAGCTGAAGTGATTGGTAAAATAAAATGTCAAGTTTAAAGTAAAATTAACTGAGGAAAAGTCAAAAACCTTTTTCCCATAAGATTAACATGGGAGATTTTATGAGCATGTTTTTTGGATTTTTTCCGCAACCACTTAACCTTGGTTAATAATTCAAAATACCATATTATTTGTTTTTTTAAGCTCTATAACATGGTTAAAACCAAAATTAAGTGTTTTAAAAATTTTAGGGGGAAAAATGCAAAAAACTGATTTTTGGAAAATTTAAAACCCCCATAAACCCCCCCCCTTCCCATGGTCCGATTTTTCTGGTTTTCGAACTTAAAGTCATAAATGTCAGTTTACACATTTGAGCCAAATTTCATCGAAATCGGACGTTTTTTACTCAAGTTATCGCATTCACGGACACATATATAGATATATATATATATATAAATTTGAACAAATAGTGTTTTGGACATCTGGGGACCTCAAAACAAAAAGTTATCATGGTCTCGGGCTTAAGTCTTACCATGAGACCTACGGTAATAGCTTCTTCCCTATAGGGGAAATTCGCTAAAAGTGCAAATTCAGAAAGTCAACATAACATTTGCTGATCTTCCAGCATTCATTTTTTTATTCTATCCCATTAAGTTCCTATATTAATATTTCAAAATAACCAACATTCATACTTGATGTAATTTGAGATTTATAATAGCATAACAATAAACTGGAATTTTCTTAACTCTGATATGACAAATCTGGACATTTTAGGGGTTTGAGTTGAAGATCGCTTTTAGCGAATTTCCCCTATAGGGAAGAAGCTATTACCGTAGTCGGCATGGTAAGACCTAGGCCCGGGACCATGATAACTTTTCGTTTTGAGGTCCCCAGACCCCAAAAACACCATTCGTTCGAAACTGTATATATATATATATATATATATATATATATATATATATATATATATATATATATATATATATATATGTGTGTGTGTGTGTCCGTGAGCACGATAACTCTCGTAAAAATTATCCGATTTTGATGAAATTTGGTATAAACTTGTAAAGCAACATTTATGACTTTAAGTTCGAAAACCAGCCAGATCGCTCTATCCGAAGGGGTATTTTGGGGGGGTTTTGTACCCCAAAAATGGGTTTTTCGAATTTTGTATATATAATTTTGGAAATAGTCAAATTTTAGTTTTTCCCATTGGATTCAGCTTAAA
Source organism: Allygus modestus (assembly GCA_963675035.1). Lineage (NCBI taxonomy): Eukaryota > Metazoa > Arthropoda > Insecta > Hemiptera > Cicadellidae > Allygus > Allygus modestus. Next base: position 135,049,867 of record OY776114.1, read on the forward strand.
AAAACACACAATTTGGTATTTTGATAATTTCTCTACGTCAATTGGTTACCGAGATATTGAAAGTGCTAAACACAGTACGTTGTCTAATGTTATTCTTATGGAGGAAAATAAAAATTTTATATCTCCCTTATTTATGAACGTATACTGACGAAACTTGGTATACGGCTTCATCTGGTTGTGGACCATTGATATTTGCTCAAAAAAACAATTTTTTACCAAAGGCTCCCGTAGCAGCAAACCTGCGTACTCAGCCCCATGTTATTCTTATGGAGAATAAGTAACGTGTTATCTGCCTTCATTATGAAAATAAATTAATGAAATTTGGTATGTGGCTTTACCTACATGAGTTATACTGATATTTGTATAAAACCCCATTTTTTGTGTTCCTTGCTTCAGCAAACCTGCATACTCAGCTGTCATGTTATTCTTATAGAGAATAATTAAAATGTCAAATCGTTTATTTATGAATGTATTATATTGATGAAAGTTGGTATGTGGCTTTATGTAGTATTAAGTATGTATGTATGTATGTATGTATGTAGGTATGTATGTATATATATGCATTGGAAATTCGCTGAGTACGCAGGTTTGCTGCTACGGGGGTATTTTAGTTTTAAATGATTTGTTTTTATTCAGGTGAGGTTGAGGTAACAGTTAACCAACCTTGTTTCCTATGTTGTGCCAAACTTTGTCCTTAATTTTAAACAACAGTTTTTGCTTTCCAGTTCTTGTAGAAGGAATCCCAAACCCCATCGGTACAGATCGATGACACACACACAAGCACCGATCATTTACTTACGATAACTCGCAGAAACCATGTTAGGTTGTGAGCCTTAGTGCAGGTTATAGGATTTAGTGTGTGGCTCATCGAGTGTTGTTAAGTGAACGTTTTCAAAAAATAAAAATCCTGTTTCAGGAAGTGCCTTCAATGCTGTTGTTCAATGACGAGTACCAAGAAGTTCCATCCACGTCTAGTCATAAAACCAAAAAAACCAAATCAAAGAAAAATCTAGAAAAAAGTGAAAAACCAAAAAAGCAAAAACACACGTCATCGAAGAGTGAGTAAATTTTCTTTTCCTACAGTTACCTAACAATGTACATGTTCTCTCACTGATTTGAGAAAGCAAAGTGGCCAATTCGCTCATCAGTGAGACAATGTTAACATTGTCTCACTCTAATTACTTTTTTTTTTTTTTTTTTTCTAATTACTTTGTCTCACTCCAGATTTGCAACGTGAAGGCACGAAATAGTGAGCGTGTAACATGCAGACAAGGTCGTATGCGCGCGAAATACGTTGGCAGCACTGGCTGTAAATCAGCTGGTCAGCTGTTGTACTGTTGTATTTGTCACAACACTTCCGGTCACGGCAGAAGCCACCATTTCATTGATTTGCCATTTGTAAACATTGAAGGTGGTTTTGCTGTCGCAAAATGGACGTTAATGACGATTTTAGTAATAATAGTTCACCAGAAGAATCTTGTACTCCAGAAGAATTAAAAAATGTGACGAGGAATGTCCACATGAAATCTTCTTCCAGAGAAATCAAAACATAAATATGAAAAAAGGAAAAATATGTTACGTTTCTTTACCAATTTATTTGTTTTATGGTAACTGTAGGAAAAATATAATGTGCAACTCGAGTGCAAAGTGCAATCGCCTCACTCGAGAAACCATTCCTCACTCGCATACGGCTCGTGAGTAAGGATTTCTCTCGAGTGAGGCAATTGCTCACTTTGCTCACTAGTTGCACAAATAACTAATGTTATAACAAATTCACATGTTGTTCTCACATCTTTTTTTACAATAATGAGACATTTTGTCACATCTACCAATTCTTCATGTAGATTATGTCAATACAAATTAAAAATGATTATCTTAAATTCATAAATTATAAATGTTTTATGAAACAAAACCAAATATTTTTGACTTTTTGATTAAACCAAGAAATTTATCTAATAGATGTTAAATTAACAGTTGAATAATATCTTCATCATTTTGAGTAGATTACCTTTTGTACTTATTTCATTTTAATTCAGGCCATCCGCCTTTTCTATACATCCAGAACACATCCTTTTGAACCACGAAACTTCCTCAGACAGTATAATGTAAGATTGACTATTTCAGTCATTCATACTCGGAGGTTTAATGTAATGCCCTGAGAGCCTAATATTTCAGAGTAAAGCACACGTTTAGAAAGCTAATTAATAGACTAAATATATAGTGGACTAAATATAGTTTAGTTCTCATAAAACAAATGACTATTCTATAAAATTGTTCTGCGTACCAGCATTTCCTTTCATTAATTGGTCATCTTCACAATGTATATCTGTTCTTAAATATTTACAGCGAAAAAAGATAAGAAAAGACACAGAGGGGATGAGGAACTAGTGAAGCTGAAAGAAGGATACGAAGAGGCTCTGGGAATATCAACCCCCTCCAAGGAAATATTCTGTATACCCAACAAACCTCTGATTTCCAGGCTAGCCTACAACAAAGTGTTGACCGTGGTAAGCAAAATTTGTAATTTCCAATGTGTAATATGTTAATCAGCTGAAGTATTACATCTGTTGTTATTTTGAGATGCAAAATTGGTATGGCAGTATTGTTAAAACTGATTATGAAATATTGATAATCTTTTCACAACTATCCAGGGAATCCTATCAGTGGTTAATTGAAACTTGTACTTACCATGCAAGAGTGGTACAGATGGCGATCACAGCACTGTCACACGACTGTACGCATCTTCACTTTCTTCTGCTACTTTGCGCATCCCCGCCAAATGTTTTTTATCTTCTGTTATTCCTCCATCACAACATCTTGGTTGATTCAACCAATAGGAAAACTTGCTGAACTTGTTTACCAAATATGACAAGGCTGAGGCACACCTTGATTTGATGTTCCATAGTCGTACCTTAGGATTTTGCCCAAAAACATTTTTTTATCTTACTTTTGAGGAACATGAGGATCTTGTGCTAGAAGCATAATTTAGATTCAAATTCAAATCAGCGTTTGCTTGGTGTTGGCTCACAGACTCTACAAACCACATCATTTAAAACCACATTATGTTTTTGTCGCAGGACTATGAAGTGTGTGCGCAGGATGATCGTTCGGACATTGGTCTTTACGTTTGTTTGGGGCTCAATCTGGCCAACCACAGCTCAGCGATCATGAGGGACTTTGAAATCACCCTGTCACAGTCCCAGGATATCAAATTTGTTACTGAGGTCAGTTAGTTTGTTTCTATTGGTGAGGTCATTGCTAGTTTAAAGTTTAGTGTTTAAAATATTTTCTAGGCTATAAGTTTCTATTACACATATTTATCTCACGGAAAGCAATATTGTCCTTCAGCCAAATATATGAATAAGCTAAGTAAATTTGGAGCGAATGCTTCCAGCAGTTAAAGATGAACCAGGGGAATTAGTGAAATGATTTTATACTACATCGAAAGAACTAAATTAAAAGCTGAGTAAATAAACCTGGCTTGTGAGTCTTGTAGATTAATTCAAGAAGTTCACCGCTTAAAGTAGAGAACGACGGAGATTAATCAAGAAGTTCACCGCTTAAAGTAGAGAACGACGGAGATTAATCAAGAAGTTCACCGCTTAAAGTAGAGAACGACGGAGATTAATCAAGAAGAATTAATTAAAAATACTCTATTAATGTTTGACATAGGGTATTTCATCTTATTTCACTAAATTTGAAATTAACTATGCAATTGAAAATTAAATTCCTCTGTTAAATTTAATTTGAAACTTATTATCTTCATCTTAATACTGTTTCACTTAAATTACCATTGTGTTATATAACTGATTCCAACTTAAAATTGGGAAACAGTTCTATATAAATTTTCTTATTACTTACTGTTAATTTTAATTTGTTCAAATAAGCAAAAAATAATACGGTACCTAATTTAACTTTTTTTCAACATTATCTGTTTACAGAGTGGGCAAGATGATTTAAGTAGAAAGCTGCATATCCAAGTTAACGGAAACAGCAGTGAGACTGCTCAGTTACTTGTGGAAGTCTCAGATGTGACCAGTCCCCACAAAGTTAGAGGGACACTGACTTACGTTCATCAGGTGAGAATGACTTATTTTTATTTATTGTGAGTATCCCTTAAAGAACAATTTGAATGCTAATGTGTTTACACCTTTACTTTTTTGAAGGAACACGTAAGGTTAAGTCGCTTCAGCTAACAGTGTCTTCTTTATCACTGTCTTGAACTCGCTCTTGAGAACTAGGCTAATCAGTAACTAGTTTCTTTGTTGTGTTTGTTTTTTTTTTCATTGGGGTATACATTTAAACCAAAATCGATCAGTTGAAAATTAAATGAAAATAGTGACAATAGGTGTTACCTCATACCATCCATTAGTTAAGGATAAATGCCTCTTGCAAAGGCTTCGCCTTTAATTGATGTATGATTTTAAATTTAGTTTTGTCGATTTCATTTCCAGCTTCAAGATGGCAGTGCAGTACAAGATAAGGTTGACTTCTGGCTCAACGTCGGGGTAACAGCTTTTCTGACGGACACCAAGATCAGCCAAGATGCATACTCCAGTCTGCTATCTGGGGGGCAGCTGTCAAATCAGAAAAGTATAACTTTACGTCCAGTCATGGCCAGGGATTTCCCTCAGGTACTGGTTGCTATTTGGCATATTTAACATATTAAGCTCATAGACCACTTGATCCTTATAATATTGTGTGGATACCATGTCGGTCCATACTTTGGTTCAGTTCTATAGCTCATGAATTAAATTTTGTGGAGACTGGAGTCTAGCACAGTTGCAAGAATTTGTTAACTCAAACCTAGGAAATTCTGAAAAAATTAGGCTATAGTAAAATGTATAATGTAATAGATGAAAATACTTCTTGGCTTTCAAAATAGTTTTATTTTTTCTGAATATAAATGTAAAACACTAAAATGCCATTCATCCTTCTTTTTCAACCCATTTTTCTAGGTACCGTTTCTCTATGTCCCAAAGGTCTTAAGTTCTCTTGTTTGTGACCTATTAACAAACTTCAACAGGTTTCATTTGTTTACCAATGTCTTCAACATCTTCAAACTATGTTCGGCAATACTGTCAAACAGCAGACCAGTTATTGTCATACGATCGTCATCATAGTCATATGATGAGTTACATTATTTCTTAAGCATTTGTCCCTGTCTATTTCACGCAAAGTTAACAACACAGACACAGACAAAAAAAAATTAATTTCAGATTTAATTTCCACCATTCACCTTAATCACGTCAAGCACAACTTAAGTTGTTGCCTTAAGCACAACTTAAGTTGTTGATGGTTTTATAGGTTTTTGACACAGCGGTTACTTGTTTCCAAACCCCGTATTTGTTTGGCATATTTAAAATGATGAGTAAGTATTTTGTGGAATAAGAGTATTTATTACCCTTTCAACCATGAGTCACGGTGTTGTGTAGATGGTGAGCCTGGTGTGCTCCAAGTGTCGGCTGGCCGTCGTTGAGCAGGTGGACCAGGCAGCGTCCCTATATGGCTCCTCCCTCTCCGGCCACCAGGTCTGTCTCCTCGTCAAGTCCGACCCCTCCCAGCTCACCGTCCAGGCCAAGAGCTCCTCTGAGTCGCTGCTACAAGCGCTCCTCGCTGACATTCAGGCTATCTTCTCCACCTGATCGCCAGCAGATTGATAAACAGCAGCGGGTTTGTGACTTGAAGTCCCAATTGTTTCCAAAATTAAGTAAATGATTTTGATCTTTGGGTTTGTGCAGGGCAATATGATTAATATAAATATTAAAACGGTTTTTGAGCTTTTCCATCATTGCATGTCCAAATATTTTGTTCTCACTATGGGGAAATTAATATGGGAATCATCTACAGTTATGGTTGATTTTATCTTAATTTATGCCTTGTGCACCACCTGATTGTACACAGTTTGAGGAAGTGCCAGGTATGAACTAAGGAGAACCCAACATTATCTTTCTCACAGTGGAAATGAAATGTTTAGATTGAAACAGAAAGTAATCCCCAAACACTGTTTAAAAAGAAATATTTTTTATTTTCCAATTTGTTAGATTATTTATTTGTTTAATCAATTAGTAAGGACATTTATTGGCTTATAATGTAATTAGGTATCGAATGCCTTTTGTTCTTAATCTAAACTTATTTTTTAGAATCCAAATTTTTGTTCTTAATCTAAACTTATTTTTTAGAATCCAAATTTATAAACAGAGATTATATAGATAAATATAAAACACATAATTTCTTTATTGTGTTGAAATGATTTAATCATTTGTGCTGCACATTTACATGTAGGCCTGAATATAAAAGTACATAAAATTATTACTTCAATATTGAATATGTTTAATTTTATTCATAAAAGTAGTTCGGTTGAAAATAGGCAAGGAGTCATTGCTACATGAACCTGTGCTAGGCTCAAAATGGATTTGCATTTGTAAGTGTACTTATAAGTAATAAGGATGAGATTATTAGTTTTTACTTGTTTAAATATTTCATTAGTTCCACTCTAGCTTGTGCGCCTTTACAAGGAAAGCCTAAAGACTAATTTAAAATCGTCAAGGAATTGTGGCTTCAAGTTCTGTAACCTACTGACAATTATCTGTAATTCTTATATTTATAATGAGGGATAACTTCCACCATGTTTGAAATGTACTGTTGACTCATGTCCAATATAGGTAGAGGAAATGTTATTTATGAATAACTCATTCCAATATTTTATGAGGTGTACGTTTCTGTCATGTTTGCGGTACGTATATATATTTGCATAAAATCCTGTACATAATTAAATGCTTGATTTATTGCCTTCAGGTTTAATAATTTGTTTCTTTTGTTATTGTATGTATTCTATTCCCAATATTATATAGATTTATATTAGTATAAAATGTGTCTTAACCTAATGTGTATATAGGAAAAATTTAATTTTTTTAAATAAATTTATTGATTTAAAAAATGAATTATTTTGTTAGATTGGTGTTAATTTATGATTTGTGAATCACTTAAAATATCTGCAGATGATACAGTTGGAAATTATCATATAATCATATTTTAGTGGTGATGAGTCGATTCCAGGATTTCTCAATTCCGATTCTAAAATTTGGACTTTTATTGTTGGTTCATTACCAATTCCAGGGCAGATTTATATAAGGAAACAATACAGCATATTACAATTACAAATTTATTTTAATTTTAATGTTTATGCTAGCTGTCAATGGATATAGGCCCTACTACACATACTAAATTGATAGGAAAGCATGAAAACAATTAACTATTAGTACATAATTCCACTTTAGGCCTGTTAAAAAAAATTGTTGGAAAAGTATTGAAAAAAGATTGCATATGATTGAAAATGCACTATCTCCATTCACTTTAGAAAAAAGAACCAAACATTACTTTTTTCTTTTGGTCATCATAGACTAGGCTTTTAAAGGATTTATTTGAAAAACTTAATCCTTCGAAACTTGGCAAAAGTAACACATAAGAATCCACACTTAATAACAACAGTGGGACCAAAGTCCTAATGTTGTTGAAAGAGGCTTCAATAATGAGTAGGCCTACTGTATTTTAAATTGTAATAGTGGGGTTGTGATACATAAAAAATACCCCCGTAGCAGCAAAGCTGCATGTTCAGCATATTTCCAATGCATATATATGTATCTTAATACCACATAAAGCCACATACCATGTTTCATCAATATACATTCATAAATAAACGATTTATGACATTTTCATTATTCTATATAAGAATAACATGGCGGCGAGTATGGAGGTTTGCTGAAACAAGGAACACAAAAAATGGGTTTTTATACAAATATCAATGCATCTCAACTGGGTAAAGCCACATACCAAGTTTTATTAATTTATGTTCATAGTTAACAGAGATAACATTTTACTTATCCTCCTTAAGAATAAAATGGGAGCTGAGTAGGTAGGTTTACTGCTACAGGAATTATCGGCAAAACAATTGTTTTATGTGCAGATATCAATAGACCACAACAATATGAAGCTATATACCAAGTTTCGTCAGGATACGTTGATAAATAAGTGAGATATACAATTTTCTTATTCTCCTCAAGAATAACATTGGACAACGTACTGTGTTTAGCACTTTCAATATCTCTGTAACCAATTGACGTAGAGAAATTATCAAAACACCGAATGTTTTTTGTTCAAGCTTAATTCAATGGTGAAAAATAAAATTTGATTTACTAAAATATTATATGTAAAAAACTCAAAAGCCCATTTTCGGGGTATAAACCCCCTCCCCCAAAGTACCTCTTTGGATGGAGCGATCTGGATTTTTGTACCAAATTTCATCAAAATTGACTATTTTTACAGGAGTTATCGCACCCACGGACACACACATATATATATTTATGTGTTCACATTATTAACATGAAATGTCCATTCAGTACTAATCTGAAACGAGCTAGACCGTTCTGTTTTAAAGTAAGTTGTTTGTCACCTCATCAGTGAATATTTATTATTAAATATTAGGGGTGTGCAGGTATTCGAACTTCGAGCTTTTTCAAGCCGAATATTGCGGTATATGGCTCGGCTCGAGATTTGCAAAAATATTTGAAGTTCGAGTCGAATATTTAAAATGCCGACTAGTGAAAAGAGTCGTCTACAAAAGTAAATTTAAAGCAAACACTTTACAGAATCAATGTTCGAATTCTCGTAGTTTGCGTCGGTGGAGTTCAGTAACAAATATAATTCAGCAATGCTAATGCTTTCGGTCCTTCGTTTAAAAAAATAACCTAACTATTAAAAGTACTGTAATATTCTGCCGACCTGATTAACCAACGCAATGGAGCTACTTTCTCTACGCTCAATCACATCAAGTGGACTTTTCACACTATTCTGTTTGCAGTGCAGTGTTGCTGTTGCTCAGTTGAGTTGTGCAATATTTCGCAGTTAATAATAATTAATAAAACAATCTTACTGCTCCAAAAAAAGTACCCCAGCAAAAAACTAAAATCCATGAAAATACTTTTCTTAACTGTTGCATCGGTACAGTCTTTTCTACAACTTACAACTTCGTACATTACACAATAATTATATTCCCTAGAGTCTGAAATTACGTCAGGCAACAATGTTAGCGTACCCACTTTTCAAACTGTATGAAGACATTGAGTGAAGATGGTTATAATTTAATAATGATTTAATGTGACCAAAAGCTAGGGACAAGGTTGTAGGTGTAGAACGCCTAATAATCATGACGTGTGCAGCCGAAATAGTATCCTCCAAAAATTGGATTGTTAACAAATCTTCAGTTGACGGTAGAATCTAAAGTACTTTGAGATAAAGCGAATATAAATACAACTGTAATCACACTGTAGTTGTTAAAGTTAACAATAATTAGTGTCACATCAATGTTGTAATAATTTACACTTCAAAATCACTAATTGCAAGGTTTACAAAATCTAAGGATTTTATAACAATTCTGAATGGTTACGTAACGCATGATTATAATACCGGTGGTCATATTATTTAAAAGATTGATTATATTCTATGTACGCATGATCAAGGGCATGATGCGATCAGAATGGCACAGTGTTTTATTACGCTACGCTACAGCTGTGCGATTAAAATCATATTGTTTGAATTTGTGAATAAACGTCAGTAGACAGCATATCATTTTGTATGCTATCAATTGTATGCTATCAAATTGTTAAAGCAGTGATGGAAGAAGAATGCATTGAAGATCCTATTCCATCTTCTGCTTCTAAAACCTTCTGTTTTAGAAGTAGACATAATAGGTTATGTCTATTAGGTAATAGGTTAGAGACAAGCTAGGCCTACGATTATTGGATAACTTATTTCTGTGAGTACAAAGACTGGTTTAACTAAGTTATATTTATAAAATGATAACCTAAAATTTACTATTTACAAACAGTTGAATGATAGATAGGCTACTGGGTTTTGGCAATTCCCTAGGCTAGGGCCTAAGTGTTGTCACATGGAGAGTACATATTGACATATAATCCGTTTATTATGGCTATCAATAAATGCGGTAATAACTGCATTAGTTAACCTGTGGGCTTATCATCTAGTTAATAAAATGTTGTTCTCTTCCTTTATACTTTTTTTCCTATGTACTGTATCTGCTTTATATTGAAAGAAAAATTGTTCGTTACTATCAACACGTGGTCTCAATAAATTTCCCTTTTTAGTAGCCTACTTATTTTGTTATTTTCCCACTGTAGGCAATTTGAATGAAGGCATAATGAATATAGAAGAAGTGAATGAATGATGACAAATATTGCAAGTTATAAATTATTTTATATTACCATAATGAATCAAATTTTTGTTCTTTTAAACATAATATAAATAAAGAATACACATAGGCCTAATAAAAAATGCTCAAAGCTCGAGAACTTTTAAAAAATTCTGCCCGGCTTGGCTCGAGTCAGAAAGTCACTTCCGCCATAGCACCCCTAGAGAAAATTCCCATCAAAAAAGCTTGGATCGAGAAAGTTTGAAGCTCGAGAACTTAGAAAAAAGCTCGGCTTGGCTCGGCTCGAGCCAGAAATCACTATTCGCACACCCCTATTAAATATTCACTTGTGCCATATTTTGAGGATCTTTTGTAACTTTTACAGTCAAAAAGTAATGGTTTTATTTTGGTTGTAAGGTAAAACAGAAAATTTGTATACATTTTATTTAGGGTTGAGTCGATTCTCGATTCCACCGATTCTCAGGCTTAGAATCAGAATCGAGAATCGATGGCCCAAAGTTGATTCCGTGTTTAGTCCTCAACCTGAGAGTGAATGGTCCCTGGCTGTTGTACATGGATACCCTGTCAGTTGAGTTGGCCAGTTGGAGGGCAGAATGCGGGTCCCCTGTTTGAGCCTTATCCCTGCTGTCACAGGGGCACAAACTTTAATACAAAATTCAGAACCCTAAATTGAACATTAACATTACAAATGTATTTTTATCGGTAAAGAATAGTTAACATCCAAAGTGATTGTTTTATAAATCAAGAAAACCAATTTTAAAAAATATCATAGGAGATTTATGTAACAAAGCATAACAATTATATGAAAAATAAACATGCAATTCAACTTAGTTTTTTATTTTTTTATTTTTATCTATATTTCTAAGTTTGTTTTATTTTATTAATGAAAAATAATCACCAACTGATTGTTTCAATTTATTATATAAAAATCAATTACTGACTAACTTATTATTTTTATTCATTTTTAAAACATTACTTTGCTATTTCACCTATTATTAGGAATCGATTTGTAAGAATCGGAACCGGAACCGGAATCGAAAAAAATTGTCAATCGACTCATCTCTAATTTTAGTGTTTGGTAAGAAAATGCCACATAAATGTCTAATTTAACATAAGAATCTATTTAGAGTCACAAAACACAAGGAATTGAGTATCGGCGATTTTTCGATACGACCGGAATGGATCGGATTCGGCCCATTCCTATATTTCTATTTATTAAATCAAAATTATTACTGGAGGGCTTTCATAATGGCTTTGATAAAAATGTGATCTATTTGCCTATAGATTTTTCATTCATGTTATTTGTTTGTTTTAAATATTTAATCACAATTAATATTGTACTCAGTGGCAGCCTAAGAATGCTCTGGCATCTGACATATAAATTGTTTAAACAGAGAGCTACAAAGATAACATTTCATGAAAAAAAACATTCCAAGCATATAAAATAGTTGTTCAGTTAATCACCAAATATACAGTAATTGAAAAGGTTTTCATTCAAATCCATAGCAATTGCTGGAATATGTAAAATAAATTTGCTCTTGAAGTACCGGTACCGGTAGCTCAGAAACAGTCACCACATTGTAACTGAATATCATAAAATCTGTGCAATAGATTATGTTGGAAACATTAAAGTTCACGCCTTGAATTGAAGTTAAATTTGTATTAATATCTCATATAAGTAAATGAACTACTTGAGATAAACCTAGAGATTTAACTCCGGAGATACATTTAGGTTAATCCCACCCACTTGTTGCTTTGACAAGGTATTAAACAATCTGTCGATCACATTGTTATTTTTTCCAAACTTGTGTAACAAATCATGGCATCAGACAGGCATTATCAACATTTGTTTGAGGATTTTAAAATCAAAATTATCAGACAGACTATTGTAATTGTAGCTTAGGAAAGAGTAGTCAACTAAAACTAGTTTATTTTTTTCAAAGAGGAAGGATAAATTAGATAAATTTATTATCTAATATAGCATTTTGTTCAAAGAATATATTGGAGGAATTAATTGTTAAATTGAGACCTACTGTGTGGTAGTTTAAGGTTAAGTCTCACTTTACATCTCTTGCCCGACAATATACATAATTGTTCTGTTTTTGATAATTAAAAGACTATGTAGATTAAAAACAGTAGTAAGCCTGTGTTCATTGTTTTTTGTTGGTATTTGGTAATTTATTTAGTGGTATTTTTTTAATAAACAGCTCAGGTTTATTTTGGTATAGATATTTACTTGTTAATCATGCTACATCATTCTTGAGTACTATTGAACGATTTTATTCTTTTAATTTTTCTTTGGCTATCTTTATCCTGATCTTTATTTTTAAACTCTTTATGAATGGTAAAATAAACTTATATTCTTCAACACCGATTTTAAAATACAATTAACAATTTTAAATTTAGATATATTGTTTGTAACATGTCAATATGTTTGTTATTGTATTTCCTATAATATTACAAAATTCCAAAACATGACAAATTTGAGTCTTCATCTCAATAACCTTCCAGGTTCCATGGTTAATTTGGTTAATTCATCAGGCATTACCCAAGCGAATGTTCATTGACCAAGAAAGTTCATTATATTCAAACACAATCAAGTTTGTTATTGTATTTCCTATAATATTACAAAATTCCAAAACATGACAAATTTGAGTCTTCATCTCAATAACCTTCCAGGTTCCATGGTTAATTTGGTTAATTCGTCAGGCATTACCCAAGCGAATGTTCATTGACCAAGAAAGTTCATTATATTCAAACACAATCAATCTCTCATTCAACTTGTGAAACAAATGTGTGTTTAAGCTAATTTGTTCTTATGAAAAAATTTGGGAAATCAAATCCACCATACTTGAAGATTTAAAAAAAATACTACTACAATTGGGATATTTACAAAACTAGTTCATCTAAAACCAATAAAACCGCTAACCGAATTTTTTTAAACAACTCGTTAGAACAAAAAACTAAATTCTTTGACCTTAGGAATGTCCACTCTGTGCAAATTACTTTCCTAATCACCTTCTGTTCTTCTGTATTTATCATATATTGAAAACATCTCTACTCTTGTGCAATTGATATGTTATGTTAACTATTCTATTTCATTGATTGAAGACTATGATTATTATTGAAATTGTTATTTATACATAATAAATGAATTTTGTTTTATAACTATGTTCTTCATTTTGGTAACATCAACATCCTCAGTATTTGACGCCGGAAGTCCTAAACATTATGGTGTTAGTTATCGTTTGCAATAATTTAATGACATAATTCTTTATATTACCAACCAGAGATAAATAATATTTTCTGAGTATATGAAAGAAAGAAATATATATATATATGAAATAAGTCAGGCAACAAAACATACTTGTTTATATGTATACGTAACAGAATACACAAAAAAACAGAATACACAAAAAAACACAAACAATGGCCTGGTTATGGTTTTTTTTTTTATAAATACATCACAAACTGATTTATATTCCTTTTGTAATTGTGCTATAACTTAGCTTGTGTTTTGATCTTTATAATTGAGAAGTTTTTGTAGTTTTCACATATTTTACATACATTAAATATATTTGTATATATAGGTAAATTGTTATTAATATCTCAGTGTTTTATTTTCCCACATTACCTTAGGATTAGGTTTAAAATGATTTATTATTGTTTTACATTATAGACAATAGTTATTTCACTTTACGTTTACATACACCAGCAATGCTGGAGAAACAGGTGACAGGTGAAATTGTCAGGCTAACATATACAAAACTAATTAACTGTACATGAAGTAAAATTGTCTGTGCTTACAGGGAGTCAAACTAAAATATCACTTAAATAAGCATTGACACTATAATAGGCTTTATTTATTAAGAACTTTGAGGTTTCTCTTTTCAACATTTCAATGTATTCAATTGATTTTAAAAAATCAGGCAATCTGTTATAACATTTTTTGTCTTAGGTACTGTGGCAGTTTTTCTAATGAAGTGAGACAGTGGATGGGCAGCTGGAAATTTCCTCGATGTCATGTTAAATAGTAATGCTGATGGTTTTCATTCATGACAAAATTTAAGATTTATTTTTATGATCATCAAACTGTGTAAAATGTACAGTGTTGGCATTGTTAATATTTTCAATTCTTTAAATAATGTTTTACATGAGCTTCTTGAATTTGAATAACTACCCCAAAATTATATTCCATATTGCAATAATTATAATGTGTGGTACACAATCATTTTGGTTTTTAAGTCAGCAACATTTTGTAGAACTGACATTTGAAAGCAGACTGTATTCAGTTTCTTTGCCAAAATTTGGATATATTCATCCCATTTTAAATTAGTTTGTACTTGCATTCCCAAAGATTTTGTACAGTTCATCTGCTTTATAATTTCCCCTTCAAAGTCAATTTGTAAATCAAAATTTGTCCTGTTTCGTGAGGTTTTAAATTGAACTATTTGAGTTTGGGAACGATTTAGCTTAAGACCATTTGCTGTGAACCATTTATTAGTGAATTTCCTTTGGAAAGTGAACTATTAGCATGACCCGCACGGTGAAACTTAAGCCCGGGACCACCATAGAAGTTCCTAACGTGACCCCCTGAACACGTTTTGGGGGGTCGTTCAAAATTTTATATATATATATATATATATATATATATATATATATGTGTATGCACTCTAGCGGTCACATTTTTTGTCCGATTTACTTCAAATTTGGTAGGGACGTTCCTTTCTATAATCTGTTGGACAAGTTTGTTGGGCAAAACAATCGGAAAACTCTAAACCCATTTTTTGGAGATTAATCTTTTAAATTTCGAGTTTTTGGGCCCAAAAAGGGTCAGAAAAGCCCCAAATGTAAAATTAATGCATTTACAAAGGTGGGAATTAGAAAGGCGAAAGTTTTAAGCCCTCTCTCGTCATTCTAGCATAAATATTTACCGAGTTATTAAAGAAAATGTGTATCGGCTAAACACAGTACGTTGTCTTATGGGGGTTTTACACTAGAAAAGCCTGTCATTCCTTTGTTAGAGTACTTTTATTACCCCCAGCAACCTCACGCCTACTTTCAAGCCTGTCTGGACCTTCTCCTAAACTTATAATGCGCAAAATTGTATTCCCAGCTTTGCAAGTAAATGAAACCAGGAGTATCAGAACAGTCAAAAAATCAAAGTTTTTAGATTTCGATAACAATTTGACAAATGTATGTTTTTACACTGGTTTTGAGTTTTAAAAGTTTTTATGTGGAAATTCACTTCCCTCACGTCAGCGTGCTGCGTGCAAACTCGTTTAATTCTTTGAAAGCATTATTTATTGAGTTTTATAAACTGTTAGGATCGTTGGCTTTAAGTATGGCTGTGGTATCATCGGCATAAAGAATAAGTTTGCTATTTAAATTGGAAGGTAGGTCATTTATACAGGGTCATCGAAAAGGAATGACCATATTAGAAAAATTGACTACTTCGAGTAGGATGAACGTATCGAGGCGAATATGGTATCAAATTGAAGAGGAGGGTTGGGAGTTTTTGTTTTTAAAATTGGTAGTAGTCGTCGCGTTGTGTTGATGGGTCATCGGCCTTGATGCCAAAAATAGCGTTGTCCGTCATTGTCCCTGTCTAGCAAGTACGAGGTAGACCACGGAGCAGAAAGCCCAGTGTGTGCTTTGGTTTACAGAGCTGAAAAATTAATTGTGCATGTTCATAGTAATTTTAGACAAACTTATGGTTGTTGTGATGCACCAGACAATAAATCCATTCTTATTGGCTGCCATCGCTACTGTTGCTCCATCATACAAGGCGAGAAATAGAATATCGTTTCGATGTCTGCCGCACTACTATTAGTGCACATATTGAAACTTATTAAGAGACATAAAAAAACTCCAAACTTTCCTTTTTATTTTAAGACCATATTCGGCTCAATATGTTCATCCTACTCGAAGTAGTAAGTTTTTCTAATATGGTCATTCTTTTTCAATGACCCTGTATAAATCAAAAACAAAAGAGGTCCTAATATAGACCCTTGGGGGACACCACAAGAGCTTTCTTCCCAATTAGAATAATTGAAAGTATTGTTTTTGAAAATAACTGTTCTATTAAATATTTTAGTTAAGTAAGATGTTATCCATTTTAAAGCATTAGTATCAGAGATTCCTTTGCTACATTTCTAATCCAGAGCTGTTGTGTAAAAAAGTAATACATACTATAAAATAGTATAATGTATGTATGATATATGAAAAGTACAAACAATCAGCTGGAAAATGTAAAAAGACAAGTTAGGATTGCAAAGGGACAGAGAAATATTCGTTTTTATATAGAGGTAATGATTTTTAGAATAATTAAAGCAAAATTAGACTTTATTACAAATGTATATAACACAGTTATAAACTTTGTACAATGTATACCATAGGTACACAATCACACAGGTAGAATAATCAAACCAAACACTAAACAAATAACAGATGCAGCACTTATACAGTTATTATTGAACAAATTTCAAAACTTTTCCCCTTATTTCAACAGCATTTTTCTGAAGTTTTAAAATGTATACCATTTCTTATAGTAACTGCATAATATTAAGTGCAAGCATCAGGATTGTATCTGCAGACAACTCCATACAAATCGTTTTCAGCTTCCTTACTCTCCGTTTTGTTGAATACCTGAAAAAGAGAACAGTATACAACACTTTTCCATGTACATTCATTTACATCAATATTTTTTACTTTTGATTTTTAACTTTTTCCATTTAATTATTTCTTAATCATAGATGTTAGTAATTTTTTCCAAAATAAATGTTATAACAGCTTTTCCAATTGGTTAGCTACCAAAAATACCAAAAAGCTGAGGAAAAGCAACTGCTCTTTCTTTTGAAAATAAAATAAACAAAAATCGGTTCAAGAATACCCTTAGTACTGTATCTCTTTTTTTGAAATCAGAAAAATTATTGGAATAAAATTAATTGTATCTCTACCAGGGCACATACAAATCAAAAACCTTTAACAGACACACATAATTTAAGAGAGTTACGAAACCTTGAGAGTTGCTCATGATTCTACAATACTTCCAAAAACTCTAGACTTTAAAATATCCTCAAAATCAAACTCAAATATCCTCAAAAGAAAACTTAACTGCCAAAACCAACTACATCTACAAAAAGCACAATACTCCTGCTCACTACGTAAATTTGCAATAACAGAAAACGGCAATTCGGCAACTCAAGTGTTGCCTCAAAAGAAAGACTTGGAGAAGAATACACAAATACAGGGTGTTCAGAAAAAACGTTCTAATAATTTAGGATGTTATTGTACATATAGCAATATAGTTCCTATGAACATATGTCCTAAAACGTATAGTTTTCCGTCTAAATGTCTGTATGTGTTTTTTACAAAATTTTATCATAACCTTTTAAAAACTTGAGGTACAGTATCAACTTCAAACTTGGTACATGGATGATGACTAATAGGACCTAATTTGGTACGGAGTATCAAGTTTCTACTTTGTTCCAATTCAAAATTATATTTTTTTTTTCAAAATTTAATATCTCAAAAACCATAATATTTAAGAGAAATCGGTAAGAATCAAAAAAGTTGTGTAATTTTGTCCTAAAAATAATAATATAAAGATTTTAATCACAGGATTTTAAATATCTGAGAAAATGATTTTTATAAGTTAAAACATGCTTTTTGCCATTTCTGGGACTAAAACATTATGTTTTAACTTATACAAATCAAATTTTCTCAGTTATTTAAAATTTTATAGTTAAAATCTTCATAACATTATTATTGAACAAAATGACACAACTTTTTTGATTCTTACCAATTTCTCTTAAATATTATGGTTTTTGAGATATTAAGCTTTGAAAAAAAAAAACGGCTGCCATTTTAAATTGGTACAAAGTAAAAACTTGATACCACGTACCTAATTAGGCCCTATTAGTTATCAAACATGTACCAAGTTTGAAGTTGATACCGTTAAGTGTTTAAAAATTTAGGTTAAATTTTGTAAAAATCACATACAGACAGATGTAGGGAAAACTATACATTTTAAGATATATGTTCATAGGAACTTTTTTGCTCATTTGTATATGTACAGTAACATCCTAAATTATTGAAATGTTTTTTTTCTGAACACCCTGTATAAGTAAGGTTGACTTACATCGTTGAAGACAATGGTAGGCACGTAATCCAGGGCAGGTTTCAAGGCGGCAGTCCTGTTCCCGTAGTGTTCAAGCAGTCTGTCTCCCCTCCCGTTCTCAAAGCACCTCATCATCCTTGGATAGTTCACCGTAGTCTGACTTGCACACTGTTACAATTCCCAAGGACCTCATCATTTTACACATATAAATGATATTAATAATTTACAATTGGTTTTGGAAGAGCGCCAGCATTGACTATACATAGCCAATGGCGCCAGGCAATCATATATGTAAGAGGTTCACCGATTTTTGGAGGTCGTCTTCAACTTTATAGCTTAAGGCATAACCCATGTAGCACAGACGGTTGGGGTAACATTGGCAAACTATGGGGGGTCTCGCAGTCCCGCAGTAGGCTAACGATAGAAAAGTCACCTCTTTAACGTGTTGACTGCTGAAAAGACATGCATATTGCTTCGTAAAATGCTAAAATGTAATTTATTAAAATTTCACTTATTTTAGTTATGAAATGATGAATCTTGGTGCCAAAGGCCGTAAAAAGCCAAAAATAGTCATCAGCGACCATTTTGAAAATGTGGGCGTTCAAACGCCCAGTGCGCACCCAGAAACTCTCTCCTCTGTTGGTTCGCTGTAAATAAGGTCTGTGATCCTTTGTAACAAGTTACTCACAAAATTTCCATAACATAAAGATTAAAGCACACAAAGTAAGCTAAAAAGTCATACAAATTGATCAACAACTTATAAAAAAGGCGGATGCCATCCAATTTGTAACTAAAAATTATTTACATCCCGACCAATCCTCCCGAATCTGTCCAACAATTACTTGTTGTACTCATCAAAACAGAATTGAACACAGAGTCCTGGTTGACCGTCACATTCCAAATATTGCCACATAAAAGAAAAACGAAATCCACATAATCCAAAACCTAAAAAAAACATAAAATAAAACCTTCCAAAATTATATGTGGTCAACATAACTCAAACTGTGACGACAACATGGTCTACCTGCTAAAACTGCACTAGGCACACTGAGCACATAACAACACAACTGCACAATGGGCTATTCAGCGCCCACGCGCATCTGGGGTGCTACCGCTGTGGACGTTAAACATGTTAAACCATAAACCAACAAACCACCATCCAACACTGGCCCATTGGTTATGAGATAGCGTGAATAAGTATATTTAAAAAAACCGTAGCAGCAAACCTGCGTACTCAGCGAATTTGCAATGCATATATATGTATCTTAATACCACATAAAGCCACATACCAAGTTTCATCAATATACATTCATAAATAAACGATTTATGACATTTCAATTATTCTCTATAAGAATAACATGGCGGCTGAGTATGCAGGTTTACTGAAGCAAGGAATCCAAAAACTGGAGTTTCATACAAATATCAATATAACTCGGGTAGTTAAAGCCACATACCAAATTGTATCAATTTATGTTCATATTTAAGGGAGATAACATGTTACTTATTCTCCATAAGTATAGCATGGGGGCTGAGTATGCATAGGTTTGCTGCTACGGGAACTATCGGCCAAAAAATGTTTTTTAGTACAAATATCGATAGACCACAACGATATGAAGCAATATACCTAGTTTCATCAGGATAAGTTAATAAATCAGAGAGATATACAATTTCTCGTATTCCCCTTAAGAATAACATTGGACAACGTACTGCGTTTAGCACTTTCAATATCTCTGTAACCATTTGACGTAGAGCAATGATCAAAACACCAAATTGTGCGTCTTTTTAAGCTGATTCCAGTGAAACAAACTAAAATTTAATTTTTCCAAAATTATATGCAAACAACTCAAAAAAACCAATTTCGGGATATAAACCCCCCCCCAAAATACCCCTTCGGATAGGTTTACCTGTCTGGTTTTCGAACTTAAACTCATAAATGCTGCTTTACACGTTTATACAAAATTTCGTCGAAATCTGATTATTGTTACGAGATTTATCGTGCTCACGGACACATTTATATATATTACATATATATATATATATATATATATATATATATATATATATATACAGTTTTGAACGAATGGTGTTTTTGGCATCTGGGGGCCTCAAAACAAAAAGTTATCATGGTCCCGGGCCTAGGTCTTACTATGCCAACTACGGTAACAGCCTCGTCCCTATAGGGGAAATTCGCTAAAAGCACGATTGTTCCTTTTAAATTGTTTAGTTAACCAATATAGATTAGTAGGATTTTAATTTCAAAAATATTTTGCTGGTATCTAAAAGTGAGCAAATTAGTCTATGACTTGCAGGAGTAGATCCAAACTTTAATGTTGTGTGTTTAATTTGTTTTATTTTATTCTTATTCCTGGTTTTAGTTATTCAGCTAATCTGCAAATGGTATTAATGTGTTAGTTATTTTAGAATAGATTATCACTTGAATCTCTTTTAAGTCTTTAAAACTAGTCATTAATTCACTTTGACATCTAGCAGGGATCTTCTTTACTTAAATTTGAATGTAAAATAAATTGAATGTTTTATAAAATATTTTTATTATGAAAATGTTAATATATAATACCCCCCGGCGCAGCAAACCTGCATACTCAGCAAATTTCCAATGGAGATATAAATGTCTTGATACTACATAAAGCCACTGACCAAGTTTCATACAAATATATTCATAAACAAGTGGGTATATACAATTTTAATTATTCTCCATAAGAATAACATTGGGGCTGAGTACGCAGGTTTTCTGCAACAAGGAACTCAAAAAATGGGCTTCTATGCTAATATCAATATAACACAACCAGGTGAAGTCTTATACCAGTTATTATTAATTTATATTGATAATTAAGGGAGACATAGCATTTAATTAACCTCCATAAGAATAACATGGGGGTTGAGCGTGTCGGGATTAATAACAGAGCTGTCAGATCACGATGGGCAAGCTTTGGAAATTTGCAATTTTATGAATAACTCCCAAAATAATAAAGCAATTTAAAAAAAAACTAGAAAGTTTTCAGAAGAAAACTTAAGCTTATTTTATAAGTTTTTAGAGAAAGAAAACTGGAATGATGTATTTATGGCTCCTGTGGATAAAAGATATGAAATTTTTAATAATTCTTTAATGTATTACTTTAATTTATGTTTTGAAAAAAAGGAGGTAAAAATTATCAATAATCAAAAATCTTGGATGAGTGCAGAAATTAAAGCTGAAAAACAAAAAAATATTCAGATGAGCCATACTGCAAGAAAAACTCGGGATGAAAGTCTTTTTTCAAAGGTGAGAGAGAGTAAGAAGGTTTTAAATAAAAGGATTATTGAAACTAAAAAGCAATTCTAGTAATGTAAATAAAACCACTTGGAACATAATTAATGGTGAGGTATCAAACAAAAGCAAGGCACCAACTGATGATATTAATTTAGAATTAGGAGGTAAAATGATAACTGATCCAAATCATATCGCCAATCTATTTAATGATTATTTCACCGATGTCATAGATACAATGTGCAAAACACAGTCATTGAATAATGAACTAGATATTAATTGTGCCTCAGAAAATGATTTTTTTAATATTAAAACGTTTAAATGTACTCCTGTAGAGGAAAAAGAAATTCAAAGCATTTTTAATTCACTCAAAAACAAAATGTCAAGTGGGTATGACGAAATTCCAGTTAAGGTATTAAGGCATGTAGGTGACACCTTGTTGAAACCTCTTGCACATTTAGTAAATTCCTCTTTTGTTTCTGGCTTATTTCCAAACCAACTGAAAATTTCAAAAGTAATCCCATTACATAAAAAGGGTGAGGTTACAGAAATCTCCAATTACCGACTTGTTTCCCTTCTACCATGTATATCAAAAATATATGAGGAGGCAATGCACACTAGATTAGTAGAGTTTTTAGAGGAACATAACTTATTTGATAATTCACAGCACGGGTTTAGAAAAGGTAGGTCTGTAATAACAGCAGCAGTTGATTTCCTTGAATCTATTATAGAATCCATTGATAAGAACGAAAATGTATTAGGAATTTATATGGATCTCTCAAAGGCTTTTGACAGTGTATGCCATTTAACTTTGTTAAAAAAACTGAAAGCACTTGGTATTAAAGGGAGTAGTCTAAAATGGTTTGACTCCTATTTATATGGGCGAAGTCAATTTGTTGAAATAAAATCAAATAATAATAATTTGTTTAGTACAATAAATTCATTAAAACGTAACATTAAGTGGGGTGTACCTCAAGGTTCAATATTAGGCCCAATTTTATTTCTATGTTATTTAAAAGATATGCACCATTTTATTGTACACCCTAAAAAATGTAAATTATGCCTGTATGCTGATGATACAAATTTAAAAGTGTCTGGGAAAACAGTGGATGACTTAGAAATATCAGCATTCATAGAACTAGAAAATATAAAACAATTTCTTTAACAAAATAACCTTTTTCTAAATACATCAAAAAGAAATGTTATGACATTCTCTGCTAAAAATAGAAAAAATTATCCTCAACCTAATTTAGAAATGGATTCAGAGCCAATAGGAAAAATTTCCCAGGCAAAGTTTTTGGGGCTTCATGTAGATGAACATTTAAATTGGAATTTTCATGTTGAAAATTTGTTAAAAAAACTCAGTTCAGGATTGTATGCATTGAAACGGATGTCATATTTGTGTGATTTAGATGCACTCAAAAAAATATATTTTGCCCATATTCATTCACATATATGTTATGGTATAGCATTATATGGTGCCACTTCCAAACTTAATTTAAATAAAATTTTAATCGTACAAAAAAGAGCGATAAGAATTATATTACACCTAAAGTTTGATGATTCTGTAAAATTGTATTTTAAAGACCTGAATATTTTAACAGTTTATGGAGCATACACATATGAAACAATATGTCTTGCGAGAGAAGAAAATATAAGAATAGAGCCTTTAGAAATTCATAACTATAACACTAGGTTCAAAAGAAATATTGTAACCTCACGCCATCAACACAAATTAGAATTTTATAAGAAAAAACCAACTTATGCAGGATATTTATTTTTTAGAAAATTGCCTTCAAGCTTAAAGAATGAAAATAATACTAAATTGTTTAAAACCAAATTAAAAAGATTTTTAATAGAGAAGTCATTATATTCAATTGAGGAATACTTTAACTGATTATCTTGTAATGGGACCAACTTAATGTATTTTTGAATTCTGGTTTTGAATTTTCGACTCTGAAAAGTAGTTATAATATTTATGTTTGTATTTGAAATAGATAGGCTAAGTCTTGACACTATTTATTATTGTACAACTGTGCATGTATTTTGTAAAATAAAGATGTTTTGATTTGATTTGATTTGATTTGAGTACGCAGGTTTGCTGCTACGGGAGCCTTTTTCAAAAAATTGTTTTTTCGAGCAAATATCAATTGACCACAACCAGATGAAGCCTTATACCAAGTTTCGTCAGTATTCGTTCATAGATAAACGAGATATAAAATTTTTCCTTTCCTCCATAAGAATAACATTAGACAACGTACTGTGTTTAGCACTTTCAATATCTCGGTAACCAATTGACACAGAGGAATGATCAAAATACCAAATTGTGTATTTTTTAAGCTGAATCCAATGGTAGAAACCAATCATCGACTTTTTCAAAAATTATATATAACAAATTCAAAAAAAACATTTTTGGGGTACAAACCCCCCCCCAAAAATACCCCTTTGGATGGAGCGATATGGTTGGTTTTCGAACTTAAAGTCATAAATGTTGCTTTATATGTTTACAACAAATTTCATCAAAATCGGATCATTTTTACGAGAGTTATCGTGCTCACGGACATGTATATATATATATCTACAGTTTCGAACAAATGGTGTTTTTGGGGTCTAGGGACCTCAAAACGAAAAGTTATCATGGTCCCGGGCCTAGGTCTTACCATGCCGACTACGGTAATAGCTTCTTCCCAATAGGGGAAATTCGCTAAAAATGAATGCCTAATTCCCTTGGTCACGCCATCACTTGAGAATGAGTGTACCAAATTGAATAATTCTTTTTTTGCTGTGTTCGTTAATGTCAGAACAAGGTTCTTATAAAAGAAAATTTTTAATCCGATCTAAGGGCTCTATCCCACAGGCCTTCAAAGTTCCCATTGATTTTATCAAAGTTCTGTTAGTTACACCAAACAGCTGTAAACATACTTGAAAGGCACGAACATATGTTCATTATAGAAATAAAAAAAACTACTTGAATGGCAACAACTCAAACTCATTTTTCGGTAGGCGAGTAAGTGTAGCAAACGACCTAATCCGGGAGGCGAGTGAGCTTAGCAAACGAGCTCATCTTGACAATGAACGAGTATTTGACATAAAACAAATTCAATTACATTAGGACAGGACAACATGTGTCGGGCCATCTAGTATTTTATAAAACATTATATTGCAATCCCAAGTAGCACAACACATTCCATGTATTTAGACAATATAGAACCAACTTTGCTTCAAGGATGTAATTTTGGTTGGCCCTATACTGCTTGAAAAGCAGTTGAGCTGTTGTTGGCTTGTATTGGAAACTCCAACCACGACCCAACGGTCCCACTGTTGTCTGTTAATACATGGTTTGTGCTATAACTTGAGAACGACAGATTACGTCATTCATTCATTGTTGCGGATTTGGAAACCCCAGCATAGCTGCTAGGCATGTCTTCCACAAGTGAGAATATTGCTCTGGTTACCGGAAGGATAGGATATAGCAGGAAAGGAAAGAGTGGGATGGGACGGCAGCCAAATCGACCCTTCAGAGGGCCAACTCCCGGGCCCCTGTGACAGCTGGGATGAGGCTTTCAAACAGGGGACCCACATTCTGCCCTCCAACTGGTCAACTCAACTGACAGGGTATCCATGTACAACAGCCAGGGACCATCCATTCTCAGGATTGGGGACCAAACCCGACGATTCTGTCCCTAGCCGCTGCAAATGGAGGGACCAAAGGTGAAAGGGAAGTTTGTCATAATGGACAGCCAAAAGACTAACCATATGTAATGACAAATTCATTTGCTGTACCCAATGCCAGCCTCAAAAATGGTACAGACCAGTTTTAAGGTAGTCCTGGGACGGACAGATTACAATTAATCTCTAAATTTGTTAAAATAAATTTATGCAACAATTTGTTAACAATTTGTAGCATTATCGATATTGATGATGATCCGTAGATAGATTTGTATTATATACACCTGAGTATAACTGTGTATTAGAAATGTATTTCCTGCTTGCGAAATATTTTTCTATCTGGAAGCTCTTACACCTTAATTCTGGAACCAAACAATAACGAGTTTGCACGCAGCACGATGGTTGTGTGGGAAGTGAATTTCCACATAAACAGCTTTTAATAATCCAAATCAGTGTTAAAACATACATTTATTCCAATTTTTATCGAAATCTGAAAATATTTATTTTTTGGCTGTTCTGAAGCTCCTGGTTCTATTTACATGCAATGCTGGGAATAGAATGATGCACATTATAAGGTTAGGAGAAGGTCCAGGCCCAGGATTGAAAGTAGGCGCGAGGTTGCTGGGGAGGCTAAGAAGTCACCAACAACATTTGTTGGTGTCTTTTTATCACAGGCTTTTTCATCATACTGCTTCGAAACGGCTGTTTTAAATACATGCGTTGCGGGGGTTGTATTAGGGGGGGATGTTTTGCCCAAGGGCAAAAAAGAATCAGCTGGTGTCGAGGTGATCAGCTGTTTGGTTTTGTCGTTTATACCGTTTGCAGTAAAACCACAAACTTCTGTACATCGATTGTATCGTCGAGAGTAGTAATTAATAGTAATAGATTATTTTATCGATTGTAATTAATTGTTGAATTATTGTCGGTTTAATGATAGTCCACAGCATTCGATTTATCAATCGTTATAGTTAGTTAACCTAACACCAACACAAACGAAACAGACAATAGTTGATTACATCTGTAACAGCTTTTTGTTTTGCATAGCAAGCACAAGATGGAATCCATTTTGGAAGCATTTAGATTTGTGAAGTAGTTAGCTTGATATTTTGTGCAGTATGACGAAAAATATAGTTCATCACATGGGCTAAAAGTGGCTTTTTGATCCTCGCTCATTTTCTGACCTCGGCTTCGCCTCGGACGTTAAAATTGAGCTTGTATCGAAAAGCATCGCTATTGGCCCTAGTCATGAAAAACCCCCATAAGACAATGTACTGTGTTTAGTCAATATATATTTTCTTTCATAACTCGGTAAATATTTGTGCTAGAATGATGATAGAGGGCTTAAAACTTTCGCCTCATTAATTCCCATCTTTTTACATGCATTAATTTTACATCCGGGTCTTTTCGGACTCTTTTTGGGCCCAAAAACTCTAAATTTGAAAGATTAATCCCCGAAAAAGGATCAGAAATTTCCGATTGTTTAGCCCAACGGACTTATCTAACTGATTATAGAAAGGAATGTCCCTTCAAAATTTGAAGTAAATCGGACAAAAAAATTACGACTGCTAGAGTGCAAACACATATATATATATATATATATATATATATATATATATATATAAAATTTTGAATGACCCCCACCCCAAATCGTGTTCAGGGGGCCATGTTATGAACTTCTATGGTGGTCCTGGGCTTAAGTTTCACAGTGCGGGTCATGCTAATAGTTCACTTTTCCATAGGAGATTTACTAATTAAGTTTAAATTGATAAGCTATTGATGCATTCATTTTTAACAAGAATAGGTTACAAGAATAGGTTCATGACATAATTATGTCTTAAATATCATTGCATTTAGGTAGACAAGCTTACCTTGTGTGCAGCTTTTATTTGGTCATCTGCATTCATGGTACAATATATGAAATTGATGAGTTTCAAGTAGTGAGGTTTCTTGGGATGTTTGACTTGCCTGTCAATGGCACAAGCGTTCAGTTTGTTGCCCAAGCACTCCTTGGGGCCGTGCTGGCATGTAAACTCATAGTGAGAAGTCTCCTGTTATAGAAAACATCATCATCAATTACGGTTTAAATAAGTTTAAACAATAACCCCTGAGATTGTAGTAAGATACATCTTGAAGGGTATGAGTATAGTATGTTTGTGAAACATGTAAGAAGATACTATATCTCAAAAGAGTTTATTTTAGGACACAGTTCAATTTTCAACATTACTCACTATATATGAATTCATAAATATGCACTTATCTGCCTGAAAAGTGTTTATATAGATTAGTGATATCGTTTTACTATAAATTAAATTCACTGTTAGTAATCCACAAGCTCTATATCACTTAGTGATGCTTATAAAGAACAATTTAGATAGATTCAAAATTCTAATCTAAAAAGCTAAAGGGATGTAAACAACACATTGACTCCATTATTAAATATAACAATGGTCTTTTTATTTAATATCCTGATTAAGATTCATGGGAGCAAAAGAATAATGTTAAAACACCTCTGGCTGTCAAAAATATATACGAGTTCACACGCAGCAAGCTGACATGAGGGAAGTGAATTTCCACATAACAACATGTAAAACTCAAAATCAGTGTAAAAACATCCATTTGTCCAATTTTTATTGAAATCTGAAAACATTGTTTTTTTGGCTGTTCTGATACTCCTGGTTTCATTTACTTGCAAAGCTGGGAATACAATTTTACGCATTATAAGGTTAGGAGAAGGTCCAGACAGGCTTGAAAGTAGGCCTGAGGTTTCTGGGGATAATAAAAGTACTCTAACAAAGGAATAACAGGCTTTTCTAGTGTAAAACTCCCATAAGACAACGTACTGTGTTTAGCCGATACACATTTTCTTTAATAACTCGGTAAATATTTATGCTAGAATGACGAGAGAGAGCTTAAAACTTTCGCCATTCTAATTCCCATCTTTTAACATGGATTAATTTTACATATGGGGCTTTTCCGACCCTTTTTGGGCCCAAAAACTCAAAATTTGAAAGGTTAATCCCCAAAAAATGGGTTTAGAGTTTTCCGATTGTTTTGCCCAACGAACTTAACCAACAGGTTATAGAAAGGAACGTCCCTACCAAATTTGAAGTAAATCGGACAAAAAATGTGACCGCTAGAGTGCATACACATATATATATATATATATATATATATATATATATATATATATATATATATATATATATATATATATATATATATATATATATGCCTCTATATATATATAAAATTTTGAACGACCCCCCAAAACGTGTTCAGGGGGTCACGTTAGGAACTTCTATGGTGGTCCCGGGCTTAAGTTTCACCGTGCGGGTCATGCTAATATTTCACTTTCCAAAGGAAATTCACTAACAAGGCCTCCATATCTCATGTAGATTGGGAATATTCGTGGAGAGTGAAAAACATTTGTTTGTGCTGCATCCTATGGAGAAACTGATAAATGTTTATGTCTAACATTCTCACACTTTTACAGTCATATGACCAAATAAAATCGTCACCTTCATAAATAAACATTGAAATTTTTATGGCCGAGGTGATAAAACCCAAAGGGAATCAGGGATTTTATTTTAATTTTGATTCATCTAACGAACATTTTTATATGCAATATGCTGAGGTTTTCTTAATGATAACACCTTCAAATTTGGTATGGCAGATTTTCCATTTGATTATATGTAGTTTACAGTTATAGTTTTAAATATACATTTTTAGTAGTTTTTAGGATATAAACCAGGGAAGATATTACCAAGGGAGTACACTACTTATTTCATATTAAAGTTCCTATAGTGGACTTATCACGTATAGGCGAATTTTGCCCATAAAAGTCTGATATTAATTTTTAGAGCCAAGAAAGCTTTAGCTAAGTACCTGGCATGTTTTTTGAGTAGGTACCGTTTTTGTATTCTGCCATTGTAGTGCTACAGTTGGCATTCTTGCATGCTGCTCTGTGTACCTGCATCTATTAGCAAGAAAGGGATGCAAAAATTGAATGGATTTTCATTTGTTTGTGAGAATTCAAGGCGCCGCCAATTGCAGTTGCATCCCAGGCTTGCCAATAAGTGTAGGTCCTCAGCGCAGCATGTAGGAATGCCAACCGCAGCGATGCAACGGTGG
Source organism: Allygus modestus (assembly GCA_963675035.1). Taxonomy (NCBI): domain Eukaryota; kingdom Metazoa; phylum Arthropoda; class Insecta; order Hemiptera; family Cicadellidae; genus Allygus; species Allygus modestus. The sequence goes on from OY776114.1 coordinate 135,079,282, forward strand.
AATTCAAAAACGGTACTTACTTTAAAAAACATGCCTCGTTCAATGATTTTTAGAGACAGGTCTAGTTTGTTGCATGTCTCTTAAAAAAACCATATTTTAAACTGTTATTAACCTTTTTAGGATTGACTGTTGTTATTTGATGCTAGTAGCTGAAGCAAGTGACCTAAAAACATCAGTCCACTACTTTAGTTTCTTAAGCAGAGATAAAGTAATTGTATGAATGTACAAAAGTACAGTTGTTACCACCTTAGTCCTGAACATGGATATTAGAATAACTTGTACATAAATTGTCCGGGCAATTTTGAAACACTGTCATGTTCAAATAATAAATTTAAGACATGTTAAATCTTGTGGATTTTACTTTTATCATCCAGGAAATTTTAGAGGTATCCAATATTTTGTGTTAACTTGCAGCAGATTTTCCACATTTTATTTCTCAATTTAAATCAAATATTTGTATTATTTATATACGAATGAGATGCGTCCAGAAAGTAAGTTCCTTTTGGTAATGAAAATAAAACAAAGACAGATGCAAGAAAACTATTTATTGTACTAAATTCTACAACTCTTACTCTATCTTTTAACCCCTGTGATTTTTTAGGCATTTCTCGTACCGTGACACAAAACATTTCAGACCATCCTTTGCACAGCTGTATACTCAGTTCTAATGAAATCATTCCTTGTTGCATCTGAAGTTTCTATGGTGATCAGCACTTCAACAACGATGATGAGCTCATGAGAATCAGGTTTATCACAGGTTGAAGTAATAGGGCAAAGGTGTATGAGTAGGGCATACAAAAACTTGTTCCACGGCACAAAAAATGCGTCAAAAATCACAGGGGTTATGTCAAAAGATATAGTAAGAGTTGTAGAATTAAGTACAATAAATAGTTTCCTGCATCTGTCTTTGATTTATTTTTATTACCAAATGGAATTTCCTTTGTGGACGTATCTCGTATTTGTTCATAAAATCTAACTTAATATCTAGTTCTACTTCACCTTAGCTTTACCAAATGGAACAAGATCTATGAGGAGCCAGTCAGGGTATTGGTTGAACGCCCCCATGAGCGAAGTCAGTTGGTTTTGTATGAACTTGATGGAGTCCGGGCAGTAGGTTTCATAGTACACCGTGATCTTCAGTGTGTCCTGTAATACAAACATTCTATTACCGTAAGTGTAACAGGTTGTTCTTAGATTTCTTTCTTGGTTGGTTTATATTTTCTTAACAGTTCAGATTAATAAAGCGAGAGAAAATTTCTCTAATAAAATTAAACTCAAAAAAGTACCCCATAAGGCTCTGAATATTTATTGTACCGGCACGTTAAATGAATGTTTAAAACGTCAAATTAATGTCAGATCAATTTGAAAAACCATGTTTCGTGTCCATTAAATTGTCTTCAAAGCTTAGTCAATAGATTGCTGATTAAGCCTAGCGCGCACTGGGCGGCACAGCACGGACGGCATTTTTAAGGGGGGGTGCGCGCACTAGCCACGGACGGACGGGACAACCGCACATCCGCAAGGCTCCGGTCTACCCCTTCTGTGCAGCGCTAGGAAAGGGTTTGAAAGTCTTTACAGCTCCTAATAAAGTTAAACCCATCCCTTTAATTAAAGTTAAAGTATAATATTAAATACCCCCGTTGCAGCAAACCTGAGTCCTCATCGAATTTCCAATGCATAATATTTGTCTTAATACCACATAAAGCCGCATACCAAGTTTCATAAAAATATATTCACATATATAAGCGATTTTAATTATTCTCCATAAGAATAACATTGGTAATGAGTACGTAAGTTTGCAAAACAAGGAATACAAACAATTGGTTTTTATGCAAATATAAATAGAATTTAACTAGGCGAAGCCACATACCAAGTTTCATAAATATTCAATCATAAATAAGTGCTATATAACATTTTAGCTATTCTCCATAAGAATAACATGGGAGATGAGTAAGCAGGTTTACTGCAACAAGGAACAAAAAAGTGTTTTTATGCAATTATCAATATATCTCAACCAAGTGAAGCTACATACCAAGTTTTATTAATTTATGTTCATAATTAAGGGAGTCTTTACATTTTACTTATTCTCCATAAGAATAAAATGGGGGCTGATTACGCATGCAGGTTTGCTGCTACGGGAATAATCAACAAAATATCAATTTTTTGTGCAAATATCAAAATACCAGGACAACGTGAAGCCACATACAAAGTTTCATTAACATACATTCATAAATAATTGAGATATCAAATTTTATTTATTCTCCATAAGAATAACGTTGGACAACGTACTGTGTTTAGCACTTTGAATATCTCTGCAACGGTTGGGTGTAGAATCACAACTTAAACAACAAAATGATTGCTTTGTGGAACTGAACAGATTGGTAAAAGCAAATGTGAAGTTTACATTAAAATGAACTGAGGAAAAGCCTTTTTCCCATAAGATTAACATGGGAGATTTTAAGAGTAGGTTTTTTTAGATTTTCTCCGCAACCCCTTAACATAGCTTAACATAGGTTAACATTTTTTACATTCTAACTTACACTAAATCACACATTACAGAATTCAGTGATAGGCACACCATCCATCATCACAACACCAGAAACAGGAACAAAATTGATCTTCCGCAACACAGGCTGGCCAAATCAGGTAACTCTTTCAAATTCAGTTGTGTGAAATTTTTTAATAAGTTTCCTCATTCAGCTCGACATGTTTCCACAAACAGGTTTAAGTCAATCAATGGCTCATCGCCAATCCTTTTTATGGAATTGAGGAATTTATGGAATGTAAACAGTACATGACCTTTTAAGGTATGTAGGTCTAGCTAGAAGCTTATTTAATTTAGTTTTAAGAACTTTTGTTTACCTTATTAGTTATAAGAACACTGCTGACGTGTCCTATCTCTGTTTTGTAACGGACTAATGGAAATAAAGATTACTGATTACTGATTACTGATAGGTTAATAATTCAAAATACTATATTATTTGTTTTTTAAAGCTCTATAACACGGTCAAAACCAAAATTAAGTTTTTAAAAAATTGTAGGGTGAAAAATGCAAAAAACTTATTTTTTGAAAATTTTAAACCCCCCTTCCCATTGTGCGATTTTTCTGGTTTTCGAACTTAAAGTCATGAATGTCATTTTACACATTTGAGCCAAATTTCATTGAAATCGGACTTTTTTACTCAAGTCAATTTATCACATTCACAGACACACACACACACACACACACACACACACACACACATATATATATATATATTTATTTATATATATATATAAATTTGAACGAATAGTGTTTTTGTCATCTGGGGACCTCAAAACAAAAAATTATCATGGTCTCGGGCCATGGGTCTTTATTTATTTCTTTATTGGTAAAGTATCTTAATTGCCATAATTAAATTATGGTTAAGACTAAATTACATTAACAGAGTATGTAATACCATTGATTTTGAATACAGAATTCTGTAGGATGTATAATCAATGGTAATACTAATAATAACTGAAAGAATTTTGATTATTTAAATCCTTGAATCTTACAAAATAATCTTCATCCAATCTTGAAACACAACATTTTGATTTTAAATTGTAGGTCATGGGTCTTACCATGAGACCTAAGGTAATAGCTTCTTCCCTATAGGGGAATTCGCTTAAAGGAAAGTATTATCTACAAATATACTTTTTTAATCTATTTAACTGAGTTGCATTTACAATAAGGCCTTTTAAATATACAAAAATTACCTTTTTCAAACTACAAAAACTTAAGACAGTATTTTTAAATTCTAAAAAAGATCATGAGTAGAATTAACTTTCTTTTACCAAATCCCGTTTATAGTATATCGATAACATAATTATCATAGTAGGGTAGACCGGAGCCTTAATGGCAGTCTGCGAGCTATACTCTGAGAGTACACATTACGGATACAGATCAGGATAAGTGGTGATGGTTACTTTAATTTTGGCAGAAGATGAAGAAACTTGAAGGAAAAAGTAAAGATTTTAAAATTAGCGCCGATCTGTTCCCTTATGTTTCCAATATTCCGGATGTCGCATGAAGTATAGTTCTGGATATCTGTCCACAAGCACAATCAACTTAGACACATGCATCTGCAATTTAGACTTGTTGATAACTGCACTGCGATCAGTGGAGAACGGCGAAAGTCCCGTACCGCCCGCCCGGTCGGTGCGCGGATCATCGGTACGGCCGGTGCGGCAGCTCGGAAATATCCTGAAGTTCAGTCTCCCGGACTTTTTAACAAACGGCGGAAGGTGCTGGTCCTCCGTTGCTGGCCGTCCTGCCGTAGTGGGCGCACTCACATTACATTCAATGTTATTTACTTTTAAAAATTGACGTGACTGCCGTCTATCCGTGCCGTGCCACCCTAATGCGCGCTAGGCTTTACATAGTCCCGTCGCAGCAAACCTGCATCGTATACTCAGCAAATTTCCAATGGAGATATAAATGTCTTAATACTACATAAAGCCACTTACCAAGTTTCATAAAAATATATTCACAAATAAGCGATATTAATTCCAATTAATAAGCAATTAATTTTATTTATTCTCCATAAGAATAACATTGGGGCTGAGTACGCAGGTTTGCTGCAACAAGGAACAACAAAAATGGGTTTTATGCTAATATCAATAAAACTCAACTAGGTGAAGTTGTTTACCAGTTTTTAATCATTTATGTTCATAATTAAGGGAGACATAGCATTTAATTATTCCCCCTAAGAATAACATGGGGGCTGAGTACGCAGGTTTGCTGCTACGGGAGCCTTTGGCAAAAAAAATTTTTTTGAACAAATAACAATAGAACACAACCAGATGAAGCCGTATACCAAGTTTCGTCAGTATACGTTCATAAATAAGCGAGATATAAAATTTTTCTTTTCCTCCATAAGAGTAACATTAGACAACGTACTGTGTTTAGCACTTTCAATATCTCGGTAACCAGTTGACATAGAGGAATGATCAAAATACCAAATTGTGTGTTAAGCTGAATCCAACGGTAAAAACTAATATTTTACTATTTCAAAAATTATATTTAAATAAACGGTATCAGAAAACTGACACATACTTTCTCTCCCTTTTGGCCTAACTTTAATAAAAAAAATTAATTTTTATTTACTAAATGTAGAATATAAAGTAAGGTTGAATGTACAGAAAATATTCTAAATAAGTTTTTTTCAAATATATCCACCCTAATCCCCTTTATGGAGACACTACAGTATCCTTTGCTACACACAGTGGTTAAAAGAGGGGAAATGCCCCTCATCCCCCCCCCACAGGGTTAAGTGGAAACATATTTCGAACATCCTTTTTTTTCAAGGGCGAACTTAACCTGTTTATCAAGTTTTAATTAAATTGATCAGTAAATAAGAGAGAAATAGTAATTTTTTTATTTTCCATAAGAATAACATTGGACAACGCACCGTGTTTACCGCAAAATGAAAATTTAAATTTTTTCCGCAACCAGCAATTGTAGAAGAGTAATTCAAAATACTAATTTATTCAGTTTTTTAAGCTCTTTTTAATGGTGAATAGTAGTATTTTTTAACATGAAAAATAAAAAAACAGAAGTTTTTATGTTTTGATTCCTGTAATTTCTGAACCCAAATTTTCGCAGAAATGCGGGTGGTGTCATTTTGTTGGGAAAGTAAAGCTTTACAAGTGACTAAAGTTTAATTAAAATCGTTTTAGCCGTTTTTGAGAAATTTGGATTTGTTATGTTTTTTGGCGGTTTTGGGGGGATAATTACCCTTAAAAATCAAAAATTCAAAACATGAAAAAATGCCTGGAGATATTGTGGATTAGAACCTACATACCAAAATTCATAAAAATCAGAGTATTGGTTAGGGCTCTAGCTCTGTACACATCCACACAGACACACACACACACACACACACTCGGACACACACACACACACACACAGACAGACATCACGTAAAAACCACTTTTTTGGGTTCAGGGAGCACCAAAACAAATATTTCCACTAACAACTCAAATTCAACAATTTTGAAGAAAACAATACTTTCTCCATATACTACATATAGGGGGAGAAAGTAAAAATTAAAAAAAAAACATTCTTGTGGTACAAGACTCCCCCAAAATACCCCTTCGGATGGAGCGATCTGGCTGGATTTCGAACTTTAAGTCATAAATTTGCTTAACACGTTTATACCAAATGTCATCAAAATCAGATCATTTTTATGAATTATCATGCTCACGGACACACACACACACACACATATATATATATATATATATATACAGTTTCAAACAAATGGCGTTTTCGGGGTCTGGGGACCTCAAAACGAAAAGTTGTCCATGGGCTTTCAAAGTACCGATGTTATTTGATGTTTGTTGTTTACTAAATTATTCTCAACACAGAATGCAGCTTGCAAAAGTGTTTTATTATTTAACACAATTACAAGTCATTAAACATTTAACAAGTCTACGGTGGTATTTGCTTGTACACCACTAAAAAAATGAGTAACTCATTAAGAAACAATATTGTTGGTCAAAAATCTCATTAAATGTGTCTTCTCCAAAATCAATTTCTGTAAATCAACCAAAACAATAATTCTATACATAAATATAAAACAAAAAACAACACAAAATATATTATCACTTACTTTCTGCTGTGACATTTCAACAAATCCTAGCAGGAGGCTAAAAAACATAAAACTCTCCTTATTGAACCTGCAACATTTGTAACATATTAAATATGTGCAAAGGATATTAGTAATATGTTTAAATATATATAAGGGGCTTATTTCAAATACTTTGATAGTTGTTAAGCGTTACGAATATTTTATATGAAACCCAAAAATTCATTTTCCTATAACTGCACCTAAAGTGTGATTCTAAAACACATTGTAAAACACTTATTTTTTGTTTAGAGAGTGAAAAAGTCTTTTTCACCTGCTGAAGTAGTAATAAACAGCTGATTCACTGTTGATTTGGACCAAGCTAACTGACTCTGTGTTTGTAACCTCAATCTCATAAGATCAGCCAAAGTGGATGAAAGTGAATTTTTGTATGTTTGTAGTAAATCTTGTCTATGTAATTAGAGTGTAAAATATCTTTGTCGCTTTTGACAAATTACCAGTTTCCTCTCAAGCAACCAAGACCTACTTTACGCTCTTAATAAATAAAACTATTTTGAAGTTGTAACTTTAATTTATTTCACCATGTAAACATAGGTTTGCACAAAAAAGCCGTTTAAATTGGTCCTCATTAAGACGAGAAGGTTATAAATATTCACTTTCAGATATATGGCTTATTTTACCTCTCCATATTTGTTTTATAACACACCTCACATTTACCTAAAGAAATTTTATAAAATTGGATTTCTAATGCAGAGAGTGTGTTTGTAAAAAGCTAACAAAATTGTTTTAATGATTTTCTCTAAGCTAGTAAACAAATTCAGTAAAGTAAGAATATCACCTATCACCAACTTAATAAACTTCTTTTAAGCAGTGATTAATTATAACTAAACAGCTTTCTAAATCAAACTTTCAAGAGATTATACTTACATGTTTTCTTGTCTTTCACCTAAAGTTTGTTATTTGAACTGTCTATCGAACTGAATAAAGTGGGTCAAACAAATTTCGTAGGATTAGTTTACTACATATTCACAATCAGGTACATTTGACATTATCTTTGGTAAGAAAAGAAGTCTCAAGAACCTATCAATCTCTTGAGAATAACCCAATCCAGATATGTATTCTAAGATAAGGGGAAATCCAATCCAGTTTATAAATGTCAGCCATTGTGAAAAAAGATAAATTAATTTAGGGAAGTCAGAGTCATATTAAAGGAAAGGGGACTGAGAGCAGAAGCCAAAATTCAGGGTTTAAAAGTTTCCGGCGGAGGATATATATAACAGCCCCCTAACTCGCCCCTGCTAACCACGGCTTTTTTTAGTTTAAATACAGCCTTATTCGTAGCAACAAATAACCAAATGTGTACTGAAAGCTTATTTGCAATAAATAACCATACATAAAAATACACCTTTTATATGAATAGATAGTGATTATTTGTTCCAGTATCGATATAATGTGTGTAACATTCAAGAATAATAAGTAAAACATTTTATCTAGTATAAACACCATAGTGTTTATATATTGTGTCGATATATCGATCATCGGGATTATAGATTAAAACTTAAATAAAATATCAAGATGAAGAAAATAAAGTTTCTTGAGCTGCCACGAGCTAAGACCAGGCGTCTCACGGGCAGGAAGTTTCAGGTTGCTGACATCCTGGTATTGTAACAAGTATTAAATATCTCCATGGGAAAATCACACGCTGAAAAACCCAGCATGCTGAGCAGTAAGGTTCACTCACCGAAGGTCAGTAACTCTTGCAGAATTACTAACAAGTTAGTGTCAACCAATGGCAAGCGATCGACGAGATGACAAATAGAACGATTAGCCGGTAGGTGGAGTCAACAGGTAGTTGGGAAAAAAATTAATAGTAAGGGTTGATTTTAGAGGGATGGAAGAACTTAGAACATAGGTTAGGCCTGAATCATCAAAGAAAGATGGAAGAGGTTTAACGGGAGGACCATGGGACTGTGGAGGAGGAAAGACGTCCTGGCGGCCTGAATTGAGTAGGGTCATAAGTTTGCGAAAGGATGCGTAAAATTTGCCACCTTTCGGCTCCTGGACGTTAAGCCACTTCAATCCTCAGCTCTTCACTACCCTTCATCACGAACTTCAAATCACCCGAGAGGACCATCAAATCAACACCATCAGAGAAGAGGGCCGAACCGACACGACCTAAGGCGAGGGACGGCTACCGACCAAGGACATCGGGAGGACCACTTCAAGTATGGAGAGACCACTGTGAGGACACCCCAAGACCATCACTGATAGATGAAGCGATGCAGAGAAGTCACTTGTCCATCCCGGAAACACGGCCAGTGTATGTACAGAGTCCTAACTAAGGTCCTCGGAAACATTGGTATATCAAATATGTGTATTATTGATGTGCACAGTAACGGTGAGTAAAATAATGTTAAATTAATACAATTGAGATAGAGATAAAGTTCAAATAAATATCATATCAATATTATTTAAAATATAAAGTTCAAATAAAATAATAAACAAAATAATGAAATTATAAAATCCTTACAAATAGGAAAATTTAAAGTGAAGGTTTCTAAAGGTTAAAGTGTACAAATAATAACATCACCCAATAAATATACAACTTATGTTTATGTAAATACAATTTATAGATTTTAATAAGATTTTAAGAATGTAAACCCCGTTTATGCTTTAGTAATTTTGAGTATTCACGATGTAACGTTTATATAAATAAAATATTCAAGGTTTTAACGTATTTAAGGAATTAAAATAATGTAAGGTAAATAAGAGACGACATATGAGATAGACTTGTCATCTGTAGAGGGCATTAAATTAAATTCATATATTAATTCAGTTAATTAGTGTTTATGCCAGGAAATTTGTGGGGTAGTTTTGATTTTTTCCATTTGGTATGTTTTTTGGGGTGCTGAATCAGAATCTGAGGTTTGCTAACAAAAATTCTTGACGCAACTTTGACAAAAATGAGAAAAATATGAAAAAATTGTATTTTTTGTAGTTTTTGGCTTATAACTCAGAAATTATCAACTTTTCGTAAATAACCTATATTATTAAAATTAAAGTACACAAAATTTTCTACAAAATGTACCCCTTAGGTATTAATCTCTGATGAACCGTTTAGGCTCCAGAGCTATTTTAAAAATTGAGCATTTTATATAAAATATAAAACCACTTTTCCATCTGCAACTGTGCAATACATCTTGAACAGCTGCAAATTTAATATCAGCTGTTGTTATTATTATTATTGTTATTCAAATAAATAAATAAACCAGCTAAGTAGGTTATATTTTCTAGTGGTATGAAAAATGGCTTTTGACGTGTGTTTTATTTGTAATAAAGAGTTGTATAATGATGTAGAGAATGTGACAACAGTGCGCGAAAAAGGGTTGAAAACATTTATTGAGTCAAGTAAAAAGAGGAAGGACGGTAAACATGTCAAACTTTGTAAAATATCTGCAGTAAAGGTCCATGAGCAATGTCGTAAAAACTATAATAATGAAAGAATGATTGCTTCTCACTTAAAGAGGACGAATCAAGGTACTGAACATGTTCAAAGGCGTTCTTCTGAGGCACATTTTAGTTTTAAGACTCATTGCTTTCTGTGCGGCCTCGTAATTACTCCTGAGTTTTTGGAAGAACAAAGGAAAAAGAGAGGCAACCGCAATGTAGTATATAAAGCTCGAGTTTTAAAAGCAAAGGAAACTATAACAAAGAGAGCAGAAGAACGTGGTGATGAATACGGACAATCTATAATAAAACGTCTTTTACCTATTTCAGATTTGGTGGCCTCTAGTGGTCAGTATCATACTTTGTGTTTGATAAAACTGTACAATCGTCCCAAAACTCAAGAGAAGAGAAAAAGTGGGCCATTTTCCAATGACGTGGAAGAAGCAATGGAAGATATTTACAATTATCTTGAAAACAGTTATGGCGAGTGCCAGTTTTCTCTCGGGGAGTTAATAGGCCAGATCAAGAGTGGTTATCGGCCTGATAATAAGACAGTAAAAGCTCATCTGAACCAAAGATATGGAAGCGGTATTATAATTTCTAATGCTCCAGATAAGAAGACCACAGTATGTTTTGCAAACACAGGATATAAAATTTTGAATGATGTTTGGTACCAACAGGCATCGAAAAATGAACAGGAGGAAAGACTCCGTGTTGTTAAGACGGCTGCTGCAATAATAGTTGAGGATATCCGTAGCCAGGTTTATGAGACAGCAGTACCCCCCACCTGACAGTTTTTTGGAAGGAAATGAGGGCTCTTATCCCTGAAACTCTCGGTACATTATTCATGGAGACAGTTGTTCTACACAAAAAACGTGGGGACCATGATATAAGAAGGAGGAAGAGTACAGCGCTATCACATAGTATTTTAGCAGCAGTGAGGCCCAGATCATTTGTCTCACCACTTCTCGTAGGGCTGGCGGTGTTCTTGTATAAGAAATAGGGCTCAAGAAAGTTGGTTGACGTGGTTTCTTCATTGGGGTTTTGTTCGTCTTATTCTGAAGCTACTCGTATGGAAGCATCAGCAATCAACAGTGATCCACTGAAAGTTAACCAGCCATGCTTTTCACAACAGGTGTACGATAATGCTGATTTCAATGTACATACTATTGACGGATACAACACCTTCCACGTCATGGGTGGAATTTCCTGTATTGCACCAAAAAAAGCAGTGGTCACTAACCAATCCATCCCACGATTGAAAATTATAGGCCTACCCCCTCCTGAGGTTCCGGGAAGTTTCGGAGCTCTTCCAGTGATCCATTTTGAAGGGTTAAAGCCTGAAGGTTTAGCAGATATCAAGATACTAGACCTCAAGGATGTTTATAAAGGTATTAAGGATATTTATAAACAAAATGAAACTATACTTCCATCCGTGTCTGACCTTCTGTGGCTCTATGGAAAAAGTAAAGATATTCCTGGCCTCAAAGAATGGAATGGATTTATGGAAGATGTTACCAGAGACCTACCATACGAACGTACGTTTTTAATATTCCAGCCATTTATCAATGCTCCTCCAAGTAATTATGACACAATACTCACAGCATTATTGACCGGAGTAGAAAGAACTAAATCATTAAACCAAGTTATCTGTTTGATTACTTTCGACCAACCCCTATACCTTAAAGCGCGAGACATTCTTGCTAGCCGTCCAAATGATCCTGCTTTGTCAAATGTAGTTATAAGACTTGGCGGGTTTCATTTACTGATACCCTTTATGGGGGCAATGGGCTATATTATGCAAGGAAGTGGATTGGCTGAACTTTTCGGTACTGTTTATGCGGCAAACTCAACGGAAAAAAATCATGTCTGGCCACGCCTGTGCGAGGGCAGTAAGAGCTCATATGATGGCTCATAGAGCTTTGGCCGATACAGTTATCAAGTCGATGAATCTTCCATCAGAAAAGGAGGATTATTTGAAATAAATCTTGTTCAACATGGATAGAACAGTGATTCTGTCTAGTGATGTGAAAGAAATCGTGAAAGACTTGCAGAAAGATTTCAAAGCCAAACTTCAACTGCTAGCGGAACAAGGTCCCACTGCCAAGCTCTGGGTTGTATATTTTGAAATGGTGACTTTGATTAAGCAATTTATTGAAGCAGGAAGAAGCGGAAACTGGGATCTACACCTCCAAACTGTATATGAAATGATTCCTTTCTTTCACGCTAGTGGTCATAATCACTATGCAAAATGTAGCTATCTTTACCTACAGGACATGCGTACATTGAAAACTTCAATGCCGCTTACAGAATACAAACTTTTCACCACCAAGGGATGTTTCACCGTTCGCAGGAGTGATAAGCTATGGTGTGGCACTTGGAGTGATATGGCAATCGAACAATCAATAAAGATGAGTGGTGGTCTTACTCATGGCCGTGGAGTAACTGCAGGCGTGGTAACAAGGTGGACACAGGGGATGACAGCACTGCATAATGTTTGCCAAGGGATTCAACATTTCACTGGCGTTGAACTCATAACGTTAGAACAACACTGTGACAGTATAGACACGATGCAAAATCGAGACAACAATGACACACTTAAATGTCTGAATTGGTTCCGTGAGCATCCACCTTTCCCAGAGATTACTGATTTAATATCATTAAGCACAGGTGTTTTCGCTGATGGACGGATAAACTGCCACTTGTCGAAGGAGATGGGCATGAAAGGTATACAGCGCATTGTTGGTAGTGATTTTCAAAACGTTAAATTCAAACAAAGTGAAACAGTGCAGCCTCTTGCAGTTACGAACAGCTCTATTCGAATACTAGGCAGAGATGTAGTCATCAATCCTATCACTCTTTTCCAACGAATACCAATCAAGAAACACTCAGATGAAGAGCTGCGTGAGTTTTTATGCTATGAACTCACTCCCTTCCCACTCTCTCTTTTTGATGAGCATGGAATGAGGAACGGAACAAAATCGAGCTTATACAAGGCTTTTGCATCAGCTGAAGATATTGACTTAATGGGTACAAAATATGTCATAGATGGTGGGTTTTTGTTACACCGGGTTAAATGGCACCATGGCCAGACATACGCAGATATTTGCAAAAGATATGTATCATATGTCAAGTCAAACTTCAAATCAAATGCCGTCGTCATTTTTGATGGCTACCCTGATGAAGGTTGCAAAAGCACCAAGCGATAGAGCGAATGAGAAGGGCACAAAGAAAACAATCTTCTGCAATATCATTCACAAAATCAATGGTGCCCACTGTATCTCAGGAGAGTTTTCTTGCAAACTCTAAGAACAAGAATAGGTTGATTTCTATGCTCATGGAAAGTTTTTGTGAAGAAAAAATTTACTATCAGCAAGCTTTGGAGGACGCTGATGTCCTGATAATCACAACAGCTTTTGAGTTGTCCACAACAAATGAGAATGTAATAGTAGTGGGGCAAGATGTTGATCTTTTGGTGATTTTGATTGGCTTGTTTAGCCCTGATACAAAGAATGTCTTCTTTTTGAAACCAGGAAAGGGAAAGGTGCCTCAAACAATGTACCATCCTCATCTTGTTATAGGCAAAACTCTATCTGAACACATTTTGTTCTTGCATACAATGAGTGGTTGTGACACCACCTCTGCTCTTTTTAATCAGAGGAAACTAAAATTTCTAAAAATCTTAAAGAAGAACAATGACTTACAGAAAATTGTTAGTGCTTTCAAAGACCCTCATGCACACCAGGATGAGATTGCTCAGGTAGGAAACAAGTTTCTTATGGCTGGCTTATTACTGGTTTTATACAGTAAAAAACATGAGACTAGTTTAAATGACTTAAGATATACAGTCATAACGTACCTTCGGCTTACAAAACTAAATCCAACATTGCCTCACTGCCCCCCAGCGAAGCAGCTTCAAGACAACACTCTCTTAGAGTTTACTTTCAGGTGCAGCAGTGGTTATCAAGTCAAACCACAAACAACCAGCAACAAAGGGACCCGAATGAGTGGGGGTGGAAAAAAAATTAGTATTGGTCTCGTACCAGTGCCAACCACTCTGAGCCCTGCACCGGACTCGATACTCCGGCACATTTCATACAAATGTAAAAAGGGGTGCCTACGCAATTGTGGATGTAGAAAGACAGGCCTTCGTTCCTCCCCAATCTGCATGTGTGGAGGGCTGTTTGAAAACGTTGATCCCCCGGAAGACGATGTTGACATTGATGAAGATGAATCCGAAGAAAGAGACGGAGAACATACTGGAAGTACACGCTTAGACTGTACAGAAAGTAATTATAATTTCAAACTCACTTGTTTATTTTTCCTTATTTATTTATTTATTAAATTCTCTCAAAATTTAAATGCTTAGCAACAGTATATGACTACATAACATGTTAGTATTTACGGATATCTTAATATCACATCATCACGTACATACGTATATCACATGATTGAAAGTTTGCTATTATTTTAATTTTGGTTTTACTTAAGATGTGTAGAACGGTTTTTTACTAATACAATTTTTATGGAAAATAATATTTTATGGAAATATTTCATGGAAAATGTGCTCAGAAAAAAATCACTGAGTATGCAGGTTTGCTACAACGAGGGTATTTTGAATCATTTACTTAGGGTTTTTATATTTTTCACATATTTTAGATATGGTGGAACTTTTTGAACATTTGAAGTAGACATATTTGTGGTGGAAGAAGGAATGTCTGGACCCTTGTAAATTTCTTTGATTTTCAGAGGAATTCCGATTTATATTCCGAAAGATAGCACCATCGAGGTTAATAAATATATCTGTAGACATAGACATAGAGCTCTCGTCCGGGGTAAAAAAATAAAGACTACGACATGGTCGACCACTTTTCCCGTCTGCTCCCATGGTAACCAATCAGATCCTCTCTTCACTAGTAGGCCTAATATGTTTGTCAGCTGCTTAATATAATGTAAATTCTGAAGAGAGGATTTGATTAGTTACCTGAAGAAAATTGAGGTCAAAATGAAGGCTTCAATTTTTTCCCCAAACGAGAGCTTTAAACCTCGGAAAACCCTCAACAGTTTGGTATTATTGTGCTAATTTTTCAACTACTGTTCACTGACTATATGCAGTCATAATGAGATCGGGGAAAAATACTAAATTAGAAGTAATAACTAAAAAACTAAATCTCGCTCTCAATCATTTTAGGTTGGAGAATTTGTTCTATTGTGTCGTTCCCGTATAGTAGTGAAATAACTATTTAAAATTGGTGTATTGGCAACACTGCTTGATTTGTCGTCTGTTGTGTTGCAGGCGGATGCGGATTGTCTGTACTGTGTTGACTCGAGTCTGCCGCTGAAACTGACGTTTGCTTTCAGGTGACATTTCTGCTGTCTGTTTCCTCGCCCAGTTATTAAAACTATAATAAAAACAAACAAAAACACTTAAAATGTGTCTACTTATCAAATCAATTTCAATTTAGCCTATTCACTTAGCAATTTAATTTATTATGTATAATTCCTCACCCCTCCGCCAGAGGGGGGCGTAATTTTCCCACTGGCACCTCCAAAGATGAAACCTTGCGCACGCCTTTGGTGTATACATTTATTTTATTACTAAGTTTTATAAATAAAACAAATAGACAGATTGACTAGTTCAAGCAACCTTGTCACACAATGTATATATATATATATTTTTTTATTGAAACTATTTGGTGTAATGATTAACGAAGCATAGTATCAGACGACATTGGCGAAGATTTTGTTGTTCATGGATTATAACATCTAAATTGCCAGATATGCTATTGTAATCGCTGCTAGTATTAGAATTGGAACCTGAAAATTAAATCAGCTAACAAGTGTATTTTCCTGTCCGTCTGATGTGGTTAATTTTCTGATTATCTTTTGGTTGTTTGAGACAGTAACTGTTAGAATAAGTTAGCGGAATTAATTATGAAACAATAAATTTTCCTTAAAGACTTTTTGGAAAGAATTGGTTATTGAAAAAAAATTGAGACTCATTGTATTATAAATTCAGTCAAGGACACGTGTCACTTTACATCTTGTCAGACAATATCCAGAAATTTTCTGTTATTGGTATAAAAAATTTAACAAAAATACTAAACTGTATTATACTTGTAGACTAAAATATAGAAAGCCTGTGCTCAATATAACTATTTATTTTAATTGTTTTGTAATTTATTTATTAGTATATTTATTTTAATAAACTGCTTCGGTTTATAATATCATATATTATTTTTTTATCATTTTGGAAAGCCAAAATATGCTATCAATACTATGATCGAAGTCCTTGAACTTTTCTTCTGCTATATATATTCCATATTCTTTTTTTTCTTAAACTCTTGATGAATTAAATCAAATTTTAGATTCTACGCTGATTTTGAATTTTAAGATTTTTTTATGACTTATCGTTACGATTTTTGTTTTCATCCCTCTAATAATAAAAATTCCAAAATTTATAAAAACTTACCTTACTTCATATTACTAACCTTTCAAGTTTAAATATTGATTGTCTAGAATGTATTGTCTAGGGGTAATTTGATCAAAATAATAATCCAAATAAATTTGCATTGACTAAGAGCACATAAAATCAATAATACATGAGAGTAAAAAACTAAAAAATACTATCACAAAAATAAAATAGAATATAGAATCACTGGGACTTTTACAATACGAGTGCATCCAAAGTTAATTAATAGTTTATGTTAACTCACTAAAAGAAAAACATCGAAACAATTCTATAACAAACAAAAAAACAAGTTGCCTTGAACTTTTTACACTCCGTGAAAATTGATATCCTGATTACCTGTTCATTAGTAATGATGGGGACAAGCCATTGGGGCAATTCGGCGTTGGGGCAACGGTAGTGTCTCGCTGAGTCCCGTTTAACGGAATCAATCAAACGCAAGCCCGCCGCAACGATCAGAGCCAATCAGGTGTTAGCTCACCAAAGCACCTGTCAGACGAGGCTTTCAGGGGTGCATAGCGGCTTTTAGCGGGTTGCGCTATAAAATTTTATTTGGGGGGATTTTTCGATTTTAGCGGGGAAATTTGATTTTTGGGGGAATTTTTAAAATACCTTCTTTTAAATTAAAAAGAATGTGATTTGTACAAAATGTGACAAACGACTTTTATTTGGTTTACGAAATAGCATTTAGAATTTATTTTATGTGAACACTATAACATCTGATTTTGGTTAGGTCTCTCTGTTCAACATCGTCATGTATCGCGTAGTAATATTTGTTCTGCAGACGGCTGTATGAATTGTTTGGTTTAACACATGACAACTTTAGTTGATCAACTTCCCAACATCATTATTGCATTTCCCTATATCTTATATGTGTAATTCCCTGCATAAATATTTTGTGTAGTAGCATTTTATGTTTCAATATGAGACATTTTATATACACAATAAAAGTAAGAAGCTAGTTAGCTAGTTAGAAGTAGCTGTTCAGTATTAAATTTAACTAACACATTGCAATCAATTGAAGGTTATCTTTAAAATAGTTCCTGGAAACAGGGGCTTACTCGGGAGGGGGGATATATATTCCCCCCTAAAAATCTGAACAAATTAAAGGAAAATTATTTACACTTCTTATTTCAAGTAATTAAAATTTATAGCAGTAACATGAACTCATTAGCTCATTGTAAAATTTTCCAAAAGTTCGTCATGATTTTGTACAATGCTAATTTGTGAGTTGGTAAACCTGTATGTCAACGGTTTGTCTTAAACAACTCTTGATGGTGGCTTTTGTTTTATAAAGCATTAAGGTATTATGGTTTCTCAGTTTAAATACGTTGGATTTCTATTTTAGGTTGTTGTTCTCAAATTATTTTTGTTTTTATTACATTAAAATGTACTTGATCCTTTGCAAATTTTAAGTGCGGGTTGATTGAGAAAGCTATGTTTGCCTCTGACGATCGTCGTACACTCACCGATTGCTATTAGGGAACTATGTTTAAATCAATAACTACTATTATAAAAATAAGGTGGTGTCTGTCTGCCTGTCAATTGTTCCATCACTCTAAGACCACTGGACCAATTCTGGTGAAGTTTTGCATAAATAGCAATGAATACAGAGTCTTGTAATGTTGATTTGACAATCATATTTAACATGGTAACTGCTAATATTAACATATTGTTAAGTGCAAGCATCAGGATTGTATCTGCAAACAACTTCATACAAATGTTTTTCAACTTCTCTACTCTCTGTTTTGTTATAGACCTGAAAAATAAGAAATAAAACCGTTATTACAGTAATTAAATTAACTGTGTTTAAAGCCTTAAAAATTACCCCCGTTGCAGCAAACCTTTGTACTCAGCGAATTTCCAATTAATATATATGACTTAATAATACATTAAACCACTTACCAGGATTCATAAGAAATATATTCACAAATATGCGATATTTAGAATATGAATTATTCTCCAAAAGAATAACATTACAAATAGTAAAAGCAAAGCACCCTGAATGTAGGGAAGGTTTCTTTCCTACACTCGTAATCTGAAGCAATGATTACACAAATATTGTCTGAAGCTACATCATGTAAACAGGTGAAACATGTTATAAAATAAAATACCACAGTGGAACCTCGATAACTTAAACCTCAATGACTCGAATTCCTTGATACATCAAAGTTTTGTCATTCCCCTTGAACTTGCCTACCTAATGCTATGTTACTTTAGCTCTAAATGTCAAAGGGTTCAAATTCAAATTATTTATTGACTCATAACATCTTACAAATGTACAATGTATACAGACAGGAGTTTCGTCATAAGCTAGGAGTTACCATACTAAATATAGTTACTAAAACAAAAATTACAACTTAATTTAAAAATTACAACAATATTTTAACTGAACAAGAAAGATACATCCAGATTCAAATGTGAGCTGTGAATTCCAGCTGGTTTGTATTACATGGTGATTAATTTATCCGACTTATTAGAAAAGTTTCTTGTCAAGTTAGTTTCAATTCAGAAACTATCCATAGAAAATTCCTCAATATTATAATATGATTAAGGGTTAGCAGAGACCACCTTGCTAGAAGCCTACAGTTCATTGATTTTCAGCTAAATTGAAATCGATGCGTAGTTGGTCAGAACTGACTTTGTTTCTAATGAGGAGGGGTTTGTTTGGCGCAGGCAATAAGAAGTGATTAAAAAAGACTGGTAAACAGACAGGAAGTGGTCAAACGGGCAAAACTTCACCAAATTACTGAACTGTGAGTCATAGTTTGTTTTTCTACTCTACATGTTCATTGAAGGATTTTTTTAAATTATTTACTACATTAATCAATAAGCTTTTCAGAATATTTCCGGGCTTATTTTAGCCATTTAAAACTGTTCAAATCTTTTAATTTTAATAATTACTAGCGGACCCGTTGCAGCTTCGCCCCCACATAAACTATGATAGTTGTGTGTGCTGCATTCTGTGGTCAGCCCGTGGAACTAATACGAATCAAGATCAGCTGCTTGAATTTTCATCAGCTCAAACCAAAGTGAATGTCCATAAGGAATGCGTGGTAAGTTTGGGACCCAGCAGGGCGGAACACAGGGGGAATTTTGTAATACCGTTTCCTAGCAAGTACCTAGGGTCAAAGAGAAACCTATATGTCAAATTTCAACTCTGTACGCCTTATAGTTATGGAGATTTCATGATAGGTCAGTCAATCAGTGGTATTTGGATTTTAATAGTAAAATTATTACGGTATGATTAGTTTTGATACAAAGTATAAAATGATGATCCATATATTGCGTTACCGTGACCCTCAATAAGTTGAAGTCAGTGGGAAATCACCTTGATAAGTCGAACTCGATATTTAAAAATATTCTATAACTTGAATTTTTCCTTTCCTCCTGAGGTTCGAGTTATTGAGATTCCACTGTATTTACAACGATTTTCACAACATCAACATTTTGTTTACTTGCTGAGGAAATCACTTACGCAAAATGTAATCAAACAGTCTTTTATATATTTTAATTTTAAGATGGTACTTTAAAAATTTAACCTCCATCTGTACTTTTACAATTCTTTTTATGTCTGCTGTCTAGATGGTGATTTACACTAAATAAATAGTAATATTATTTGGATTTATTTCATATAAGTTTTAGAATAAATAATGTACAATCAGGTTTTACATAAAAAATATAACATTGTTATAAACTTTGTACAGTATAAATATAAAACATAAATATAAGTATTACACAGATAGGTTGAATAATCTTATCTAACAAAGTAAGTTAATATACATGCTGCGCTGTTTTAATTTGTCATGAAATAAATCACAAAAACCTTCGTAGTCTACTATTTCTACAGCACTTTCTGACATTATAAAATTATTGGACAATCCGATTTAACATGGTAACTGCCTAATATTAACATATTGTTAAGTGCAAGCATCAGGATTGTATCTGCAAACAACTTCATACAAATGTTTTTCAGCTTCTCTACTCTCTGTTTTGTTATAGACCTGAAAAATAAATATAAAACAGTTATTAATTAAATTAACTGTGTTTAAACCTTAAAAATTAAATTGCATTTTAATTTCTTTTCTTGTAATATTTTTAGTGAGAAATTTTAACGATACATTTACAAATGGTATTTACAAACTTTTTCATAAAGAAGAAGGAAATTATTGAGCACAGACAATTCTTGTAACATTAAGAATACCCCCGTCGCAGCAAACCTGCGTACTCAGCGAATTTCCAATGAATATATATGACTTAATAATACATTAAACCACTTACCAGGATGCATAAGAAATATGTTCACAAATAAGCGATATTTAGAATATGAATTATTCTCTATAAGAATAACATTGAGGATGAGTATACAGGTTTGCTGCCACAAGGAACAAAAAATGATGGGTTTTTATGAAAACATCAATAGAACTCATCTAAATGAAGTCACATACCATGTTTCATTCATATACATTCATAAATAAGGGATATATAACATTTTAATTACTCTCC
This sequence comes from Allygus modestus, assembly GCA_963675035.1. Taxonomy (NCBI): domain Eukaryota; kingdom Metazoa; phylum Arthropoda; class Insecta; order Hemiptera; family Cicadellidae; genus Allygus; species Allygus modestus. The sequence goes on from OY776114.1 coordinate 135,100,315, forward strand.
ATAAGAATAACATATGGAGACCAAGTACCTAGGTTTGATGCTATGGGAACCATAGGCGAACAATTGGATTTTTGTGCAAACAACAATAAACCACAACCAGATGAAGCCATATACCAAGTTTTGTCAGTTTATGTTTATAAATAAGTAAGGTATAAATTTATCTTTTTCTCCATAAGAATAACATTAGACAACAAACTGTGTTTAGCACTTATCTCAGTAACCAATTGACGTAGAGCTGAGGTTAAAATACCAAATTGTTTTTTTTAAGCTGAATTCAATGGTGAAAATTAAATTTTGATTTAAATAAAAATTCATGTGAAAACCCCCCCAAAAAAACCATTTTTTGGGTATGGTGCGATTCGACTGGTTTTCGAACTCGTTCAAATAAATGGTACTTTACACGTTTGTGCCAAATTGCATAGATCTGACCTTTTTTACAAGAGTTATCGTGCTTACAGACACTTTATATATATATATATATATATATATACATATATACAAATTTGAACGAATGGTGTTTTTGACATCTGGGGACCTCAAAATGAAAAGTTATCATGGTCTTGGGCTTAACCCATTAATTTTATTCGATTCGCAATAGCCTATATGGGATTTGATTGGTGCTGCACTCTAGTAGCAAAATATGTAAGTAATGACTGCGGGCGACTACTGTTCTAGCCGCTAGGGACGCGGACTGACTGAAAAACCTTAATATCGCCGCTAAGCCCTTGGTCGTGTTAGCTGAGTTGGCTACGTCATGGAAACGCCTTGGCCAGGTGGTGATACGATGTTCGTGGGTTCGATTCCCACACACGGCCAAAACTGACCAGTCGTCAAAACTGACGAATCACACCATCCAAAAGGGGGTTTTGGGGGTTTTGTATCCCAAAAATGGGGTTTTTGGCGTTTTCACATGCAATTTTTATTTTAATAACATTTTTATTTTTGCCACTGAATTCAGCTTAAAAAAAATCAATTTGGTATTTTGATCATTGCTCTACGTCAATTGGTTACTGGGATATTGAAAGTGCTAAACACAGTACATTGACTAATGTTATTTTTATGGAGAAAAAGAAAATTTGTATATCTCGCTTATTTATGACCATAAACTGACGAAACTTGGTATATGGCTTCATCTGGTTGTGGTTTATTGTTGTTTGCACAAAAAACTAATTTTTCGCTTATGGTTCCTGTAGCATTAAACCTAGGTACTCGGTCCCCATGTTATTCTTACGGAAAATAATTAAAATTTTATATATCGCTTATTTATGAATGTATATGGATGAAATTTGGTATGTAACTTAACTTGATGATTTCTATTGATATTTGCATAAAAACTCATTATTTTGTTTTCCTTGTTGCAGCAAACTTGCGTACTCAACCCCAATGTTATTCTTATGGAGAATAATTAATATTTTAAATTCGCTTATTTGTGAATATATTTCTTATGAATCTTGTTAAATGGCTTAATGTGTTATGTACTCATTGGAAATTCGCTGAGTATGCAGGATTGCTGCAACGGGGGTATTTTAAACTTGGTAGCACCGGCTGGTTATACTTTTTGCAAGTTTAACCATCATACACAAAAAACATAATAACACAATCAGTATGGAAGTGTGTGTGAAAGTGAAAGAAAATATTGAAATGCATAAGAAGAGTAAATACACTGTGTTTTTATCATTAAAAGATAAGGAAAAGGCAACTGATGTGCATACAAACACATGAAAGAAGAGCAATTAATTTAAACTGGCTTAAGAAGTCTCTTAGCAATTTTGTTGTAACCAGACAAATTATTAGAATAAAATTAATCGAGCCATTGTCAGAACACATAAAAAATCAAAAGCATATTGAACAGATCAAAAGATTTAACAGATTTAAAATAAAAAGCTTTAATGATTTGCATATTTCTACAGTACTGATAATCTTCCCAACTACTACAGACCTTAAAAAATCCTCAACATTTTTAAGACAACCTTGGCCGCCAACAACATCTACCTACGTACAAAAACTAACAAACTATACCACACCTAATATATACTCACTATGTGGATTCGCATAACTATAAACACTGGAACACCCGCTAAGGCGGGTGGCGAGACTCGAAAGCGGTCCGGCGAGCCAGGCACCCGCCATATTGTGAAGGGGCAAGAGACGCCGAGTACCCTAATGCGCTCTGGGCTCACGTGTGGGAAAGGTTGCTTGGCCGAGTGCCAAGCAACCTTTTATTGACAATTTTCATTTTTTTCACACTATTATTAAGACTAATCATTCAATTAAAATAATCTTTATTCATGAAATCTGTACAATTATGAATACAACTGTTATATGAAATCATACAAATGTAGAATGGCATCATCTTAAAATAAGTTATAAGTAAACAAAAATAATAACTAATACTAAGAGGAATCTAAAGTAAGCTCATCACTGCTCTTTCAACAATGCTCTTTCTACTAAAAATCTTTTTAAACACCTTTTGAATTTTATATTACTCTCTATTGACAACAAATCTTTAGGCAGTTTTTTTAAGAATCTTATGCCCGCAGAGCTTGGCTTTTTAAAATATAATTCCGTTGAGTGTTTCCTCTGTAGCCAGCTGAATTTTATTTCTTGTATTATAATTATGGCTAGATCCTAATTTGAGCAACCTGTCACCATTATACCTTACAAACATGACTGTTTCCAAAATATATAGACCATATATTGTTAGTATCCCTAATTGAGAGAACAATTATTTTACAGAATCTTTACTATTTAAATTCATAATTATTCTTCTTTTTTTTTTTTTGAAGCCGTAACATTGTCAGCAGATTTTTGTTACTAGTTGTCCCATACAACACAACTCCAAAAGATATGTGAGAATGTATGTGAGCATAGTAATAGTTTTTAATGTTTCTAGTGAACAATATCTAACTTAATGGTGAGGTCTTGTTCTGCATATAACTGCACTTCCACATATAAGAAAGACAGTGGAATATCATTTTACGGGAAAGTTAAAAATTAAATAAAACCATAAGGTATTGTTGATTCAGCCATCAAATACTAATACACACTATTATAATTTGTTTAATACTGTAGGGTTGGATTTAATGTAGTTTATTACAGTTCTGTAGTTGCAGTAGTTAGTTTTACTATGAATTTATATTTATTACAGTTTAAGTTCCTCAAATTTTTATTTCTCTGTGCGGTGAAACTTAACAGCTCAGTTTTGGACATTATATTACATATTATTCCAAATGTAGGGCAATAATTAATTTTGGTCAGTGAATAGGTAGGAAGTAAAGTAACAGTAAAGAAGTGCTTAGTTTATATTTACAGTACTTTGTACTATACATTTTTTTTAGCTTCCCAAAAGACCATTTCAAATTTATGTACTCGTTACTGTCGGTGAGAGTAAAGAAGACCCCTGGAATTTTTCCTACACAAAAATTGCAGGCACTACCATATGGTCACTAATCTAGGGCTTTATGCGGCATTCATTGTTACCATTAGGTAAGTTCCTGCTGAAACCATGATACTGTGACAAAACTTACTTACATTGCGTTTTGAGACATAAGAACCATAGAACTATAAACATGTAACACTCACAAGGGGTCTTCTTTACTCTTTACTCTGACTATAGTTTAGTCACCCATTGGAATGACCACCCAAAATGTGACCACTTTAGTTTGTAGGAAGATTGTAGGAAGTGTTTTTAAGTATCACAAGACTAAAAAAGGTTTTGGGGAAGATTGGTACAAATATTGGTAAAAACTCTGAACTCTATTGAACTAACAGAACTAACATTGGTAAAAATAACAGATGGAAATGTTTTTACAGCATAATGTGTCACAGTTTTGCTAAGCAAAAGACGAGCGCAGTCATAAAAAATAAATTAAGAGTAAGACAAAAGCTTAATAAGATTTTTCAGTTTAGTGCTATTGCTTACATGTACTTTAATAAAGCATTTAAAAATAAATTTAAGGTTTTCTTTGTATTTTATCCCTGACATATTCCTCATTAGCTAATTAATAGTACTTTATGACACAGCTAACAAAAGTAAACATTCATATGAGATCAACGTATTAAAGAAACTGTCATACTAAAACGTTCCAATAACAAACGTAACGTAACGTTTGCCAGGCAAAGAATACTGTAAAATGGGTTTGAGTAATATGTCTATTGCAGTAAATATATCAAAAAAAATTAATTAGAACTAGTTTTGAGTGTAGTTGAGACAATATTCTTTTGCTTTTCGCCAAAAATTATAGTTTGTATATTTTTTAATATGAAAATATGAAATATTATTATTAAACTACTGTATATATTTTAAAGTTTAGTATTATATGAGGATATGTACAGTAGAAAAATAATAAGATTATATCTTGTTTATTTTTAGACGTTTCATCACAAGACATGTTTACACAATAAATATTCCAAGATTTATAGTAAAATGACGATAGTGCATTTTTTGTCCCTTATTATTATTTTTATAACGGATAATTTATTATCTGTGACATGAAATTATTGGTAAAAAAACATTATTATGCAAAAAATAAATGCAAAAGGTAACTTCATTACTTAAATTAAGGTTTAAAAAATCAAATAACAACTGTGAGAGACGAATCTCTATACAGACGCAATGCACACCGCCCGGCTTCTGCCCCGAATCAAGATGGCGACTGGCCAGCCGGTGGACCGTTTTCGGAGCAAGCAGTGCGCGTTCCAGTGTTTATATAGTTCGATGGTGTCCAGTATCATCTCAAAAGAAAGATGTGGAGAAGAAGATACCCACATCATTAAAGAATATGAAAAATAGGATATGTATTTCTAAGTAAGGGTGACTCTAGCAGATCAATTGACTCATATCATTAAAGAACATGGAGAGTTTTACATGTGTTTATATACGTAATGTTGACTCACATCATTGAAGACTATGGTAGGCACCCAGTCCAGGGGGGGTTTCAAGGCAGCAGTCCTGTTCCCGTAGTGTTCCAGGAGGCTGTCTCCTGTTCCGTCCACAAAGCACCTGATCATCCTTGAATAGTTCACCGCGGTCTGACGTGCGCACTGTAAGCATTATAATAATTTCTTAATTATTTGGGCAACACCCACCTTAAATCAAATAAAGCTTCGATCCTTGGTCAATCTTGTTACACAAACTGGATCTATATATACACCATCGTCGTCCCAATGATCATTAATCCTTGATCACTGATGGACACCATGTCATTTTGATCAAGAACTGTTAAATTTTCCAACAACCACATAATTTTACTTATATAAATTAAATTAATATAAATGTTGACTTCAAATTGTTAGCTTATTGGATAACTATAACTTGAGGTTGTAATTAAAAGAATTACAGTTAATTTAAATTTCTCATCAATAAATTTAAATATTAGTGCTTGAAAAATACATTAACTAATGTCAACTGGTTTCATTTTCAATTTTGATTAAAATAGCTTTATTTGTACTATCGATCCTCTAAAACTATTATCATGATTAAGACATATTTATTATTATTATAAATAGTTTATTCTAATGTGACTTTTTGGGATTTGGAAAATATCAACCTTGAGGGTTACATCCTTCTGGCTTCTTAAAAATGTACTTATTACTCTAGTTGACCAGTTGGAGGGCAGAATACGGGTCCTCTGTTTGAGAGCCTCATCCCAGCTATCACAGGGGCACGGGAGTTGGCCCTCTGAAGGGTCGATTTGGCTGCTGTCCCATCCAACCCTTTCCTGCTATATTCTATCTTTACGGTAACCTGCGCAATATACCTGCTTATAGAAGATGTGACTAGCAGCTATGCTGGGGTTTCCTAATCCGCAACAATGATGAATGATGATGAACTTATTCCTCATCTGGAGTTTTATTGTTCATAGAATGGTCAACCAACGAGGTAAATATATATAGAGGTCTCGGTCTGGGGTAAAAAGCTGCAGCCTACATGCATGCTGACCGCCATTTTGAACCTCTGTCAACTCTGTTTTATGGCACCCAAAATAGTAACCAATCGAATCCTATCTTCACAAGTTATATTTGTCTTAGCAAAGTTAACTAGTCTTTGGCAAGATGTTTTGTTTACAAAAATATCCTTCAGTGAGGCTTCACTTTTTTAAAGCGAAACGAGACCTCTATGTATATTTACCTCGTTGTGGTCAACAAGCGAAATCCAGTGAATCAACGCAAACAATAATCATCATATACAACGGTACCAAACTTATCTATATTCAGCTAAAATTTACCTCTAGACCATGTTTGAATAATTTACGGTCTGCCTACCGGCAAAACTGCAACAGCTTTGCGTCACTTGGGAATATTCATGTCTTTATAACACACTTTTGAGGGAAAGATATGGGTCTAAGTAATGTGTTATATAATAAAACGAATGTTTGGAATCTCTCATTTAGTTATAAATGGCATAAATATTTTACTCCATATATCAAATGTTAAGATATAATCGTTTTTGTTTCAATGTAATAAAGGCGAGAGAGGCAAAATTTGCCTCTTGCAATCGAAACACTGGTTTTCATGGCTTTGAAAACTAAGTTATATTTTTCTAGCCTGTTTTTTTGTCAGTCCGCAAGATCTTCCTTATTCCTTTATCAAATTCCATGATTTAACCCAACATTACAGTACAACACATTTATTTTTTACTAGCAAAAATGTCTTAATCTCATAGTTTAAACATATTATATTACAAAACTATAAGAAACTAACTGCCATTGTATCCGGGAATGAAACCTGTGTTGTGTGCTGCATTCTGTGGTCAACCCGTGGAGCTACGATGAATCATGATCAGCTGTTTGAATTTTTAACAGCTCAAACCAAAGTGAATGTCCATAAGAATAACACTGGATTGGAAATTTGACTACTCGTGGGGCAGAGCCCTATGGGAGTTTTTTAAATCCATTTTATCTTATTTATTTTCATCCATTCGTGGGTGTAGGTGTAGAGAGTTTTGGCCAGAGGGATGATCCATTTTTTATTTATAGATATAGAGATAAAATTAAGTTGATAAACACTGTGATTTCTAGTTTAAACTGTAAGAATCAGGATTTTCAAAAATTACAGTTAAATAAAAATAGCATCCAAAAAAAATTTACCTTATATGCCGCTTTCATTTGGTCATCTGCATTCATGGTACAATATATGAAATTGATGAGTTTCAAGTAGTGAGGTTTCTTGGGATGTTTGACTTGCCTGTCAATGGCACAAGCGTTCAGTTTGTTGCCCAAGCACTCCTTGGGGCCGTACTGGCATGTAAACTCATAGTGAGAAGTCTCCTGTTATAGAAAACATCATCATCAATTACGGTTTAAATAAGTTTAAACAACGAGTTCGCACGCAGCACGCTGACGTGAGGGAAGTGAATTTCCACATACAAAACTTTTAAAACTCAAAACCAGTGTAAAAACATACATTTATTCCAATTTTATCAAAATCTGAAAACATTGAGTTTTTGGCTATTCTGATGCTCCTGGTATCATTTACCTGCAATGCTAGGAATACAATTTTGCGCATTATAAGGTTAAGAGAAGGTCCAGTCAGGCTTGAAAGTAGGCGCGAGGTTGCTGGGGATGATACAAATACACCAACAAATGAATAACATGCTTTTCTAATGTAAAAACCCCATAAGACAACGTACTGTGTTTAGCCGATGTACATTTTCTTTAATAACTCGGTAAATATTTATGCTAGAATGACGAGAGAGGGCTTAAAACTTTCGCTTCACAAATTCCCATCTTAATATAATCATTAATTTTAAGTCCGGGGCTTTTCTGACTCTTTTTGGGTCCAAAACCTCAAAATTTTAAAGAATAATCCCCAAAAAAGGGGTTTAGAGTTTTCCGATTGTTTTTGAACAAACTTACCCAACTGATTATAAAATGAAACGTCCCTACAAAATTTGAAGTAAATCGGACAAAAAATGTGACCGCTAGAGTGCAAACTCATATATATCATATATGTATAACATTTTGAACGACCCCCCAAACCTTGTTCAGGGGGTCACGTTAGGAACTTCTATGGTGGTCCCGGGCTTAAGTTTCTCCGTGCGGGTCATGCTAATAGTTCTCTTTTCCAGAGGAAATTCACTAATAACTCCTGAGATTGTAATAAGATACATCTTGATGTGAGTAAGAAGATACTAGGCTATCCAAAGAGCTTATTTAAGGAAAGAGTTTCATTTCCAATGTTTTGGCAATACATTTGTAAATATACTTATCTGAAAATTCAAGTATTTATTATGATATAAATTTACCATAAGTTAAATTATCTGTAAGCTACAAGCTCCACATTGCTTATAGTGATTATAAAGAACAACATCAAGCAAGTTCATACATGATATAAAAGTATCATCATAATAAAAGTTCTTAGCTCATATAATGTATTATGAATTTTGCCCATCAAAAACTCATATTTATTTTTAGAGCCAATAAATCGTTAGTTAAGTACAATAATGTTTTCAGAGAAAAATATGGTTTGTGACTTATCTTTTTTTTAAACAGTTTTAATATGTAAACAAAATTTTAAACTTTCATTGATGTTTTTGGGATGATTCCAAATAATATTTTTGAGTAGATTTTGTTATTTGAAGCTGGTTGCTGAAGCAAGCATCCTAGACCTAGAAGCATCGACCACCAGTTTAGTTTCATAGTTAGAGATAAAGTAATTGTGTGGATATACAAAAAGGTAGTTTTTTACCTCATTTAAATATCAAGATAGCTATTTGAATACCTTATTCTCCAGTTATCGTGACATTGTTGGTATACTAGTTATGTTTTTTTACTAGTTACCATCACCAATAATGAATTTTAAACAAAGAACACTTGTCATGGGCAACTAGTAAGTTTAAGACACATTAGATCTGTTGAGTCAAACTTTGAATAACCCGGGAATAAGGTTTAGTGGTAGCAACAGATTTTTCCACATTTATTTCTTGCTAGCAATTAAATCTGGTTATGTTTATGTTTGTTCATAAAGACAAAAATACCCTGTACTTTAGCAAAGCCAAATGGAACAAGATCTATGAGGAGCCAGTCAGGGTATTGGTTGAACTCCCCCATGAGCGAAGTCAGTTGGTTTTGTATGAACTTGATGGAGTCCGGGCAGTAGGTTTCATAGTACACTGTGATCTTCAGTGTGTCCTGTAATACAAATAGTCAATTAGTTGGTATTTCTTTCTTAGAATGTTAGAATTCTTTGTTTGTCTTAGTTTCCTTAATAGTTCAATCTGGTTTAGCGAAACAAAACTTTACCAAAAACGTAAATTTCAAACTAGTATAAATATGTTGGGTAAGAGATTTCTTTAATATCTTAAGTTTACATTTTTCTTCACTTAACGATGTTTTTAATTATCCCTAAATTAACTTAAATGATTGTATGATTAAAATTAAATTTATCATATTTTCATTAGAGAACTTTAATGATATTCAAAGATATTTTGCGACCATCAGGAATCGTTGTCGAAAATCAATTCTGTGTCAACTGAATCATTTTCAAAACTAAGACAATTGATAACTGATTCCATAATCTAAAGTTATATTATTACTCAATTATTCCAAATATGCGCTTGCTACTTTATTATAATCAATTTTGTCTTTAGTGTGTTCAAAGATTTTCTCCATTTCGACCAATATGATATCAGGAGGAAATCCTTTCCCCAGAAGTGTATTTTTTGGAGTTTGGAAAATATAAACTCCGTAGGTTTTCACATAAACTCCGTAGGTTTTCACATAAACTCCGTAGGTTTTCACATAAACTCCGCAGGTTTTCACATAAACTCCGTAGGTTTTCACAGTTCGGAAGTTGAATTTTTGGGGTTATTTTATTTTATCAGACTTAAACAAAAGTGCAAATCAAAGCAAAAATCTCCTTTATCCGTCATTGTACTTGTACAAGAATAAAGTTACAAACTTACTGTAATCTAGATTACAACTAACAATCTAAGAGTTGCAAACTTACTATCTAAAGTATTTTATAAACAAATACTTATCAAAAGCAATGACTACATAAACAACATTGTAGTTTATGTAGTCACTGTCAAAAGGATACAGTGTTTTCCCCAGATAGTGTGTATTAGTATATTCAGAGATTGTATCTTGCAAAAGTGTATTATAATTAATCAAAATAACAGATCATCTATTATATTATTATCGCGCTAGATGCAAACTTTATGAAAAATAAAAGGATGTTTGTTTTAAAATTTACCCCACGATATTATACACTAAAACGCACATCTAGAAGTGAAGATGTGCAAACTAGCTTTAGATTTTTTATTTAGACCTCAGGGCTCTGCCCCATGGGACTTCCAAGTCCCATGTTATTTATATGGAGGAGAGTTTTATTTGGTTTATGTCACATGTGTTTTTCCTTAATTGAATTCAATTAAATAAACAGCTGTTATAAAGATTATAAGTTTACGAGTAACTACAGACTGCCTTTTTTTTCTTACTATTCTCGCTTCTTAAAATGGGATGCTCAAGGTGCGCATAGGAAATTCTAGGTAAACATTTAATGATTAACAAGTCAATGGTTTTTGCTTTTAATTATTAAAAGAAACCGAGTCAGTCAAAAATCACATTATAGTTTCTGTTACCTGAAAACCAATCCTGTAAATCAACGCAAATTAAAAATATATTCTATACATACATAACAAAAAACTCGTAATACAACATCACTTACTTTCTGCTGAGATATTTGAATAAATACTAGCAGGAAGCTAAAAGTCATAAAACTCTCTTTATTGAACCTGCAACATTTGTTTCATGTTAATATGAACAAAAAGGTTATTAAAATTTGTTAAAACTATTCAAAGACATTTTAAAATTGCATTTATAATATGAGAGTTCTCTATAGCGGTTTAAGCTTAATAAATTGTGCTCAAATCATCACAATCAGACATTTGGACAAACAAATTATGGAATATGCAATTCCTCAATACTTTTTTTAAAAATTGGCACAACCAAAATTCAAAACATTGATTAAGACCTTTCTCTTGCACAACCCTTCGTACAAAACTGAGGATTTGTTTGTTTTAATCTTACAGTATTTTTTTTGTTTTTTGTTTTACTAGTATTCAGTATTTTATAAAATGTTTGTGTTCTGTGTAATTTATTTTATAAAGCAAGCTGGATGATGTAACCAATGCATCTTACTACTGACAAATAGAGAAACAAAATTTTTTTTGAGTTTTAAAAGTCCTCAGAACTAGTGAAAAAATTGAGTAAAGAAAGATCATCTCTTGAGGCTCAAAACCCCGTATTTTCAATGTTTAAACAAAATCAATATGCGGGATTCTAAGATCCAGTTTGTTTTCAGTCATTTCTCAGATAAGAGCATAGGATGAAAGATCAGTTGTGTATAATCGAGCATAAAAATCCTGATTGTAAAAAAATATATCTTATTACTCAAATGAGAACAATAATGTTATTTCGACCCTAATGCGTACTATTTAACAACCCTTAGCTCAACAGAAATTATACTTACATATTTTATTGTATTTTACCAAAAGTTTGTCCTTTGAAATCTCTACCAGACAGAATGAAGTGTGTGAAACAAATTTCATCGGATTAGTTTGCTGGGTATCTATTCACAATCATCAATTGCATTTGACATTATCTTTGATAAGAAAAGAATAGTCTCAAGAACCTATCAATCTCATGCAGAAAAACAAATGCAGTATTTAAACATAATTCTCAGGGTAATTTACAGTTACATCTAGAATTCATCACATAAAAGGAGAAAAGGAGAATGAATATAAATTTAATTTAAAACTTGAGAGAGCACATTAAGGGGTGGTATGTTGCTAATATTTCATAGCCTACTCTGTGGCTGACAGCCGTGCCACCTCACGCTCCCAATTCCCAATTCTATAAAGAAAAAAAAACTTGATTTGGTTAAACAAATTGTAAGCCCCATCTGAACGACAAATACACTTCATTTTCATAGAGTTGAGAGTGGAATTTTAGTTATTACTTTTTTCGAGTGCGGGCTGAATGCAAAAATGGTCCTGACAGGTCAGAAAGGATGATCTTGGCACATCAGTGACACTTAAAACAACCTCTGTCTTGATTGTGTTGCAGCACAACTTAGATTAACACTGGCTTAAAATATGTCTCAGAAACATACTAAGCAACCAAATTATTGTTAAAATAAAAGACTGTATCTGCAATTTTTTCATAAATTTAGTGGGACACTAAAAACAAAAGGCAGCACAATAAATAGAATTAATATGAAGTATTTAAATTATTAATAACCTAACATAAAAGAGGATCATAATATATGAAGCAATATATTATGGTAGCCTACAATATTTTACTATAATTGTAACAAAATACTGAATATTGTCAAAAGTAAGTACTAATGGTTTTAACTGATAAAATATACAAAATGTGGAAACTTGCTATCTTTAAATGTATCTTAAATACTAAAATTTGTAACACAAGTTATTTATACTGGATGATTAAGTTTCTATTAATTAAATAAATAAATAACGCTTTTAGTAGTTTCATTCTTAATTCACTTTTCATTTTTATCTAAATGCTTCGATGCCACTTTGGACATCTCATGTCCAAAATAAAAAATAATAAACGGTATCAGGAAACTGACACATACTTTCTCCCTTCTAGTCCAACTTTAATGAATAAATAACTTTTTATTTACTAAATATAGAATACAAAGCACGGTCGAATGTACAGAAAATCTTGTAAACAAGTTGTTTTAAAAAACATCCACCCAAATCCCTGCTTTGGAGGCACTACAGAATCCATTGCTGCACTCGTGGTTTTAAGAGGGGAAATGCCCCCTATTCCCCCCCAGGGTTATTAAGGGGCAACATATTTAGAATTTCCTCTGTTGGTCAATACTAACTTGACAAGCATATCAAGTTTGAATGAAATTGATCAGTAAATAAGAGAGAAATAGTATTTTTTTTTTATTCCCCATAAGAATAACATGGGTATACAACGTACTGCGTTTACCGCAAAATGAAAATTTCAATTTTCTCCGAAACCAGCAATCGTAGAATAGTAATTCAAAATACTAAATTATTCAGTTTTTTGAGCTCTTTTTAATGGTGAATAGTAGTATTTTTGTATGTTTATGTCTTTTTATGAAAAATCCAAAAAACTGAATTTTTGATGTTTTAAGTCCTGTAATTTCTGAACCGGAATTTTTACAGGAATGCGGGTGGTGCCATTTTGTTGTAAAACTAAAGATCTACAAACGACTAAAGTTTAATCAAAATCGTTAGAGCCGTTTTTGAGAAATTTGGATTTTTCATGTTTTTTGGCGGTTTTGGGGGGATAATTACCCTTAAAAATCAAAAATTCAAAAAAATGAAAAAAATGCCTGGAGATATTGTGGATTAGCACCTACATGCCAAATTTCATAAAAATCGGCCCATTGGTTAAGGCTCTAGCTCTGTACACATCCACACAGACACACACACACACACACACACACACGGACACACACACACACACACACACACACACACAGACAGACATCACGTAAAAACCACTTTTTTGGGTTCAGGGAGCACCAAAACGAATATTTCCACTAACAACTCGAATTCGAAAATTTTGACGAAAACAATACTTTCTCCATATACTATGTATAAGGGGAGAAAGTAAAAATGTGAAGTATGTAAGGATGAAGCTGCCCAAAATTAGGAATTATAACAATGGTTTACTTAAGTTTAAGGATTGAAATATACTATTTTATTTTATTTTAAATATTTTTTTTATTACCTATAGTGTAAACCTTGTAAAAAAAATGTATATAATTAAAAATTGATTTGCGGGACTAGTAATTTATACAGAACCGCACGTGGCTGAACACACGTGGGAAACACAAGGGAGCCTGAGAACGTAGCTTGCACTAGCAAAAGTTTCAAATATACAATGGGAAACAATAACACGAGTTCGCACGCAGCACGCTGACGTGAGGGAAGTGAATTTCCACAAAAAAACTTTTAAAACTCAAAATCAGTGTAAAAACATACATTTGTCAAATTTTTATTGAAATCTGAAAACATTGATTTTTTGGCTGTTCTGATACTCCTGGTTTCATTTGCTTGCAAAGCTGGAAATACAATTTTACGCATTATAAGGTTAGGAGAAGGTCCAGACAGGCTTGAAAGTAGGCGTGAGGTTGCTGGGGAAAATGAAAGTACTTTAACAAAGGAATAACAGGCTTTTCTAGTGTAAAACCCCCATAAGACAACGTACTGTGTTTAGCCGATACACATTTTCTTTAATAACTCGGTAAATATTTATGCTAGAATGACGAGAGAGGTCTTAAAACTTTCCCCTCTCTAATTCCCATCTTTTTACATGCATTAATTTTACATCTGGGGCTTTTCTGACCCTTTTTGGGCCCAAAAACTCTAAATTTGAAAGATCAATCCTCAAAAAATGGCTTTAGAGTTTTTCGATTGTTTTGCCCAACGAACTTGTCCAACAAATTATAGAAAGGAACGTCCCTACCAAATTTGAAGTAAATCGGACAAAAAATGTGACCGCTAGAGTGCATACACACACATATATATATATACACATATATATATATATAAAATTTTGAACGACCCCCCAAAACGTGTTCAGGGGGTCACGTTAGGAACTTCTATGGTGGTCCCGGGCTTAAGTTTCACCGTGCGGGTCATGCTAATAGTTCACTTTCCAAAGGAAATTCACTAAAAACGTATCGAATAGAAGGATAAACACTTCGTGGGAAAGTTGCATGCCTAGAAATCAAAGAACTTACCAACTGGCAGTATCAGCATTCAAAAATGGCGTATTTCCGCTGACAGTTGATCAGCCAATCAAATAGTAGTGGCGTGGCTAATCGTCACCCCGATTGGTTAATAGATTATGGGATGGACATAATCTGGGGGAAAAACATGAACAGAGAGAGGGAACTAAAAAGGAGGGAGGAAGGAAGATGAGGGAAGGAAGTCATTCTTGGGAGAGTTAGGAAAGGAGCAGGGACATCTGGGGGACGAGTATTAAGCCGCCCTTAGAGTTCCACAACGACTGTCACCGAGTTTCACACAGACGAGCACAGATTCCTCATCACTAGCCACCATCCCAGCCGAGAGAGTCCAGGACGGGAAGTTGACGGAAGACCACCGACACAGACCTCCCGAGACGTTCGAGCGGAGCCACCCCTGCGGGACGAGCGACCCCGAACTTCGGTCGAGCGAGGGCCCCGGCACTACCCCGGACCAGGACACCGCGGACCCGTGCGAAGAGGCGAGGGCCACCCCCAACAGCGAGCCCGGCAGACAGCGGACCATGGACAACCCCAGAGAGCTACACCGCAGCCAGGGCAGAGAACCTCTTGGGGCAGGACCACTTTGGGACTTACGGTATGTGGAATATCGTCAGACTTGTGCACAGAAAGTTAGGCTCTATTTCCCGAAAATTTAATCAAAGTTAATAAAAGCTAAAATAACGGTACAAGCTCCTTTTGAGTAATAAAACATAATCAAATTTATTGTGGTAATCAATTAAGGTTTGCCTGAAATGAAGAAAAACGTTAAGTAAAGAGTCTTAATAGACAGTAAGTGAAAATAAGCGTTAAAAACGTGAAGTAATCCAAGAATAATAGGTTTAGGGCCCTATGTAAATATAATTAAGGAATTTTCAATAAATAAGTGTTGTATTTAATTTTGATTTGGGAATGTTTAAATAATTAACATTTGTGTAAGAACCCTAATTTGGGAAAGAGTGCGGACCCAAGTCCTTGTTATAGGATATTCCCTAGTAGAAGGGTTGTCCTTTTGTGTGTATTTTGTGTGTCATATAGTAGAGTAGATTTTGTGGGAACGTTATAAATTAGATTTAGATTTTAGACTTGAAGATTTGTTTTATGAGGATCCACTTTATTAGTTAATTACGTGCTGGAGGGACGATGTATTTTGTCTATTGTTTGTAATCTATATGAACTTTATTTAGCTTTTTCTGTGCATCCATTATATTATAAGCATGTATACAGATTTTAAAGTGTGTAATTATACAGTGTATATCTTTTATCTGTGTTTGCTCAATATTCAATCCTAGAGTCTCTCTCTCAGGCTAAGCGAGTATATAATTGGTGGACCAGTCAGCTCGAAGTTTATTACCTTTTTCGAATAAGCAAATAATTTTACAATAGTAAAATTTAAAAATATAGTAGTCTTCAGGGTTCCCAAACAGTGAAAAAACTCCATTGTCATTAACAACAAATCTCTGTAGTAATTTAACAAAAGATGATTTGTAAAAATAATATTTTTAGCATTCCACTTCAGTAAAGCAGAGGGATCCAAACTGAGATATATTATAGCTATAATTATTTAATTGAACTTTCAACTGCCCTGATTTGCAAATAGTATTTATGATTCATATATTTTTCAGAAAGTGATAACTTCTGACTTGCTTATTTTTACTTAAAGTTGGCAACAGTGGTTATGTTGGATTTATGCTCCAAAAGAACCAATGTTAAACAGAGATATCTCGTTTATGATCAAAATATTATGGATAATATATTAAATTAACCGTTTCGCTAAATTATAAAGACTTTTTTGTGAGCAGCTTTTTAAATAAGTAAATAAATATATATAGATTTACTGTCTTCCTTAGCAATCCGTTTTCTTAATGGAAAACGGATTGCTGAGGTAAGACAGTAAATCTATATAAATTTAAGCAATCCAGAGGCTAAGATGCAGAGGTAAATAAATGTATAAAAATATTCAAAAACAAAATTTTGTTGTGCTTTTCTATCAGATCTTTTATTTTGTTTGTAAAGTTCTTCAAAAACAAAATATAAAATGTAATCAAATTTGAAACAAACATTTTTTCAAAACATTTGTTTAAATAGTTACAAAAATATGGTTTTAAGTGAGCAGATGTCAAACACAAATTGACAGTGAAATTTTCACTGAACTCCAGTGTCTGCTTAAGAATAAAATTACTAGTCCTTAAACATTTGCTAATACTCCAGAATACATAAAAGGTAAGAGTCTCATAGAATTTTAGTGGAATCATATGGACTGTCACATTTTATCAATCTTGAGATTGGACTTGTTTGGGAAAATAAAAATAACATATGAGAGTGCATTTATTACTTTTATTTTAAATAAACTATACAAATAAATAAATATTATATATATATATATATATATGTTGTAAATATGAAACTTATAGTGTAATAGTAGCTTAAAGGTTTCAAAAGTGCTTGTATACGAGGGTCATCCAGAAAGTAAAGAACGTTTGCTTACTACACCTAGCACAGCTCCCCCATCATTGCGATTGCGAGTGTGGCAATCCACTCAACTCCCCACCAAAATATGAGCCGAGTCTCGTTGCTGTACGGTCACGCGTCTTATTTCTACAGCGATCTAAAATGGCTGTGGCAAACGAAAATCCCGCCAAATATGAGATACGCATGGTTATTGAGTTTATGAGAGTTAAAACATGAACAGACCATAGACATTTTTAGAATAATACCAAAAATGGTTTATTGTGAAAGTGCAAACAAGCCTTCAAGTCGAGTCTTCAGGGGAAAAAAGTTTGTAAGAGGTTTAATGAAAGAAAACCCATTTTGCACGACGAGGATCGGAGTGGCAGGTCATTGCTCGCTGAAGATGATTTGAAAGAAAGGCTTGAGGGAAACAGCTGCTAAAATCTTAGCTCATTACATCAATTTTAAGATCTTGTTTTTTTTCCTTTCAACATTAAGTTTCTTTGGTGTTTTTCTAAAAATGTCTATGGTCTCAACATTTTCCAACTCAGAAACTGAATAAAACTGCGTGTCTCATATTTGGCGGGAATTTTGATTGCTGCTGCCATTTTGAATCGCTGTAGAAATAGCACACGTGACCCCACAGCAACGAGACTCGGCTTATACTTTGGTGGGGAGGTGAGTGGACTGCCACATTCACAATCACGGTGATGGGGGAGCTGTGCTAGGTACAGTAAGCAAATGTTCTTTACTTCCTGGATGACACTCGTATATTTTATCAGATTAAGAACAAGTAACTTAAAAGTAATAGAGTCAAGAGGGGCGCCTACTTTGTCAGAGGATTGAGTTCGTAGGACTGAGACATTGTTGTGATCTCAGTTACACGGTTTTTTAAATTTTCTAAACTGGAAAAACACATAATAGCTAAAACTTATAAAGTTGTTATAAGTATAATACAACTGTTACTTAAAGAACATCATGGGATATAAGGATATTTCCTGGTTCGATAGGCCCAGAACTGTCCTTGCTCTATTTCCTGCCGATGTTCCTGCTTCCTCATGTTCCAAACGTTGGTCATAGCCCGGAAGGTTATGAAGTACACAACTTCAAAGAGACTCAGCACGCTGATGCCCAAGAAAAGACTCAGGATCCCTCCGATGCTAGCTGGTCAATACACACTGGGTTATTACATTTTATGAATTCTTTCAAGGTTTCTCTTAAAGTGAAAAAACACAATGATAGTTTATAGTTAAAAATATTTATTTTAACAGTTGTTTATTTAAATTAATTCAATTATTAAAATAAAACATGTGTAACAAAAATCCAATAACATATTTCCCTGTAAGATTAACATGGGAACTTTGAGGACCAGTGAGGGAGAGCTCTGAGTTTTGAAGGAAAAATCAGTTTTTTTCAATCTTCTAGAAGAAAAGCCCCTTAATTTTAAACTCCTCAATTGTCAAATCAATCATAAAACTAAAACGTAATCAAATAAAATCCTTTGATCCTTTCCAACCAAAAATTTACAATCATGTTTTTTTCGTGTTTGACAGGTCAAACAACTCCTTAGGGGATTAAGGAGTAAGATTTATTTCATATAGAGAATGATATGATCCGAGTAGCAAACCTACGTAAATTTTACCATCTTAACATTAATAATAATTAAAGAATATAATCTTACCAACATATGCAGCAGAACCCATTAAAGCTGTCCGTTTTGTTTTGTTTAAATATTTCTTTTTCACTGCAATAGCCATCAGAGATATTGCCGTTGTACTGAAATTTAAGGAAATAACTTTTATTTTCTAACCACAAAATATAATTTTTAATTTGTATATGACCTTTTTTTAGATAAAACATGTCTATAATTCAGTAGTTCATAATTTAAAGTAGTCTTATAAGAGTGTAATTTTTAATAAAATTAATCGTTTTTATAAAATATTTTTGTACAAGTTTCCTTACAGAAACAGATATTAATTATCCATATACCTAATTACTTTATATTTAAGTCTTTATATTTTATTTACTTATTGATGACGGAATGAATGAAGGAATCTATGTATTAGCAGAGACAATGATTCATTGTCCGTCGACCGTCAGCGTGTGTTTGTGGATGTATGTGTTCGTAATGCAATAACGTAAAAACGGCTGCACGGATCATACTCAGATTTTACACGATTGTTTTCCAGTAGATTTTACGCTTCCAGTTCAAAAATGAAACAAATTAGTTAATCCGTTTTTTATTAACTAACATTTAAAAGTTGTAAAGTTTCCATAAGGTAAAGCATTGGATACAAATTTCTGCTTGTAAAATACGAGATAGTAATATAAAATTGTTTTTTAATTACAAGAAACTACCAACAAATGGTCCTATTTATATTTTTTATGATTAAATAAATAAAGTACTGTCCGTTTAACATGAGTTTTTTTTCCAATTTATCAAAGATTTTTGAAGTTTTTAGATTATAAAACGAATAAAACTATTTTTTAAAAATTAAGATAACGTTATCGTGTAATGTGAGTAAGTTAATAGTTTATTCGCTAGATTGCAGCAGCCAATTATTTTTTGCTTACTTCTGCCAGCTGTGTTCTTTTGTCAGTTTATGAAATTTAAATATCCCCTTCAAAACAAACCTGCGTACTTGGCTAATTTCCAATTACAAAATATACCTCACCGCACATTAAAATAGCAGTAACTTATCTTCTACCATTTCTGAGTTGGGCATCCCATCAAGTGAATATTTGAGCATACTCCTAGTTTACTTACTTTATTATTAATTACTTATAGCAATTATTTCAATTATGTACTCTTTTAGTGTATGTTTGGGACCAATCAAATCAGATCAGATTCAAATCAGATTTTAATTAAATTAGTGACAAATATGACAACGGAGAAAACAATATGACATATATTTGCACAAAGTCAGACTCACCATACCAAAAGTAATTTAATGTTATGCATGTCTGTGAATATAAAACAGATAAGTATACAAACTCTTACTTTTGTCTGAAGATAAACTTACTGAGTTTGAAAGGCGTAACCAAAGTTAAAATAACATTATTAACTGGATTATTAGAAGGTTAAATTATCTTACTTGAGATCAATTCGGCCGGGCACAGTTGCAAAGGTGGAGTTGATGGAGAAACGCCAAGGCCGCCAGTGCGTTTCTGCCACAAAGTCTATCTCGTTGCAGGAGGGAAGACACAGGCAGTTGGCGTTTCCTTTCAGCTTCATTTCTTGCTTGATCATCTGACCTTTAACAATGTTAAAATTTATAAAGCACTAGCTGATTGATACCCCTCTCAGCTTCGCTTGCTATCACTATATAACATGAATAAAATGTATGTTAATCACATTAGTAGAATATATTTTAAATTTTTGTGATTTAGGCTACTATGATTTATTTATGGTTGATTATGGTGAACAACCTATTTTTCTGTCCTGCCAAGTTTTAGTTGGTCCAGTCAATACTTTTGGTCTATAAAAGATTATCATGGGAATTTTGAAGGCCAGAGGAAGCAGAGCCCCAAAGAAATGGAATAGACTTATGAATGATTTTCGGGTATTACCTTTACATGTCGGCTCGAATGGTCAAATCGTGCAGACTAACAAACACAGCAATACTTATATTGGTGGAGCTTTATACTATATACAATGCAATTAAGATATTATTTAAACAAATTGGTTGAGCTTCAATTATAATTTTCCACGCACATGTGTTCAATGTTTCACTACCACTCACCTTTGCTTGATAGCTTAGTATGCCATTAATCCTCCTAACAAACATCAGCGCAATCAGTTTAAAGTTGGAGTGTGATCGAGCTACAAACCAACTCACAAACTTCCAGCTTTATAATATTAGTATGATTAATATTATTTACATAGATTATAAAATAAAGGTTTTGGATTTAGATTTAAGCTAATGTACAAGTTACTTAACGTTTTTTAGTGGTACACTTTAATGTCAAATTTAGTTTAACTTTGACTTACTTTGACTTTTTTCCACACAGGATAATCTGTTTTGTCCACAGACAGGCATTGAAAGATTCCCTGAAACATATTTCATAAAATCTAGTGACAATATTAAACACTCAAAACATTCTAGGGTTTTCATTAAACATGGTTTCAACGTGTTAAGAGATAATTTTCTATGTAAAATCTAATCTATATGTCACATATTGTGAAATACCACCCATTTCAGTTTTTTCTTGTGATTTGAACCTGAGACCTACAAAAACTATGGTATAACATTTGTTCATGGATAAAATGCAGTGTTGCTGAAATATTTCTCTTATTTTTTCTGTTTAATAAAACAATAGGCCTAATACAATTTTATATTTTTCATCACTATCTACGTGAACATGAGAACCCCCAAAAATAATGTCAATACCGGGTACTACATATTTTAAAGCATAAATTTAACTTTTAATATAACAAGTCTCTTCATTTTAATGTCATTAAAATCGGGTATAAAACATTTTTTTTAGCTTTCTAACTATTACTGAAAAATAAAGAACCGAAATATAAGATCCACTTATAGGGATTATTGTCACCTCACTCAGCCTAAATTCCTAATAGAAGGTTGGCCAAAAGATAGATGGTGCTAGCCGCTTTATAACTGGTTCTTGTAACTGTAAACAAAATTTAATCAGCTGCTAATGATTTTTACTGTGATTTGTTAAACAGTCTAAGAACTTCTAAGAAAAATCCATTAGATCTTGCATTAAAAAGGAGACAAAAAACTCTCTTCCAGCTTCTATTTTTCTTCTATGATGGATTACAGATTATTTTGTTTGGGTAATCTTAATTTAATTCCTATGTCTCATGATTAAATCTTCATCCTGTGCATATATTTATTTATGTGTCTGTTAAATCGATAACTCTTATTAAAATGGTTTGATCTCAACAACATTTGTTCCAGATATGTAAAAAGGCATTCATTTGAACGAGTTCAAAATCCAAACAGATCACACAACATTTTAAAGTGTATGTTAAGAGAAATTATATATTGTTTTGGTTATTATATTATTTCAATGTGTATAAATGTTTGCCAAAAATATTAATTTTACCCAAAAATTAATTCAATCAAAAATATGTTTATTAGGTACTGATACCAAAGAAAATTTAAAAAAATTCAAATTGACACTTGTTTCTATTATACAGTGAATTTTATAGTATTTAAACTGTATACTAAGTTTTTTTTATAAATTGTTGGATATTTCCGCATATCATCTGTGAACTGAAATATGAAAGGCTGATCCTCTTACCATGCATTAAATACAAATCATTACAGATTTAACCATCTAAAGTCTGAGAATGGATGAGAGGTCCACCAACATGAACGTACATACGTTGTACACCCATCAGTCTACTACAATTGTAAAACTATTTCCTAATTCTTATGCAATTCTACTAACAACATAGGCAATCGTTATTAGTTTTCTCAAATATAATAAACATAGATTTTTAAGAATAAGGGATGACATTCCTGATGAGATGAGAATACAAAAAACACCTTGGGTACCTTTTTTGCACTTTTCACTTACCAAAACAAAATCTATATAAATAAAGCAGAGTTCTTGTCTGTGTGTGGATCGCTGTACGGCTAAACTACAAGGAGTTGATGCATGACATTTTTAGGGTAGGTTCCTTTAGGTTACAGCTGTTGTACCTGACTCTCACTTTCCTCTAAATCCTCTAGGGCTACTCCCCGTGGGTCATACAAAATTCCAATGTTAATCAAATGAGTCCATACGGTTACAGTTTTCTGCTATTTATTTAATGTTATTCAAATAAACAGCTGACATTAGTAATTTACTTTTTTATCTACATTTATACCCGGGTGAAACCGGTATAATCAGCTAGTATTCAATAAAAGCATTGACTATAAATACTAACGTAGACTTCTCATTGCCATTATAAAATGTGTCCCTAGTTTTGTGTATGCCAGGATTGAAAGAGGTTGTTGTTTAGTTTACACCAATCACCAACAGAGTACACTGCTGTCAACTATTACTTATCCTCTCAAGGAGGGGATAATACAACAGTTGGTGTGTCAGGAAGCAAACATAAGTTGATTATAACTTGCTTTCTGGGGTGGAAATATTTTAAAAGTTAACATAAATAACTAAAATAAATAGTTGATAGCAGCACAATCTGTTGGTGACCTAATCAAACTACTTCAATTTTAAATTCTAGCATACACTAAAAAGTGGGACAGCTGGACCATATGGATGGGATGTCTCCTTCAGTATTTATAGTCAATGATAAAAGTCTTCAACATATCTGGTAACCTATTCCTCAAAACTCCAATTCCAATCAAATATTGTTTTATGCAACGTACTCGGATGACTCAGAAGAACGCATCCACAGTTGACAAATGTGTTGTTGGAGTCACACTCCCTCTCACAGTTTCGCTGAGTGTAGATGTGGAAGAAACGTAGGTACCGCTCCTTCTCAAAGTAGCACCCCCTCTTGAGAGGGTTCCACACCTTTACAACATCGTCAGTGCCTATAAATAGAGAAAAATATATATATCTGGGACAAAAATACAAAATTACAAAAGTTATATACAAAATTTCAAGAGTTCAAGGGCACCAACCAGGACATAACAAATTGATTTTGATGTTTTGTTAGATATCTAAATAGGATTACGAATATTGAAATTGTGCAAAAACAAGAGGATTTAATTATAAATACTTACTCGTTACAACAGGGGTTATGAATACCATAACTCGATAATTTGTTGTTAGAAAAATATTGCTGTGAACTCTCCAAGGTATTTCTGCTGGATTGTGAAAATATATCTGAAAAAAAACAAGAATCATCGCATCGTCATCATCAATACATTTTAAAAGCTTATGACACAAGTGATGGAAAAATGGTATTTTTTCTATGGTCTAGTTTATGGTGGAAAATTACAAAAATTAAAGGTAAAAATATTGCAAAACAGCTGATTAAGAGGAAACTCACCAAGAATCCACTCATCCCAGCTTCAACCCTTGTCCTCCTTGAATCCGTCTCCAGACAATTAAACCCTTGCTACAGGAGGACTTAGTTTCGCTAATTTCTTGAGATGATACCACTTCCCAATCATCAACCTTTTGCCATCTTTGTATCTACTCCACTCCCTAGACCATTGATTCCCAAACCTTTTTCACCTGCAGCATATTATAATAATACCCCCGTCGCAGCAAACCTGCATACTCAGCGAATTTCCAATGAATATATAACATAACACATTAAAAAACTTAACAGGATTCATAATAAATATATTCACAAACAAGCAATATTTAAAATATTAATTAATCTCCATAAGAATAACATTGGGGATAACATTTAAACTGTCAAAGAACTGTACATTACTATCTCCACAGAATGTAGCACAAACAAATGCTTTACGCTCACTATGACCTAGCCGGATGAGTACGCAGGTTTGCTGCAACAAGGCACACAAAATAATGGGTTTTTATGCAAATATCAATATAACTCATCTTAGTGAAGTCACATACAAAGTTTCATTAATATACATTCATAAATAAGGGATATATAACATTTTAATTATTTTCCATAAGAATAACATAGGGACCAAGTACCTAGGTTTGCTGCTACAGGAACCATAGGCGAAAAATTGTTTTTTTGTGCAAACAACAATAAACCATAACCAGATGAAACCATATACCAAATTTTGTCAGTTAATGTTCATAAATAAGCGAGATATACAATTTTTCTTTTTCTCCATAAGAATAACATTAGACAACGTACTGTGTTTAGCACTTTCAATATCTCGGTAACCAATTACGTAGAACAATGATCAAATTACCAAATTGCTAGTTTTTTTTAAGCTGAATTCAATGGTCAAAATTAAAATTTGATTTAAATCAAAATTACATGTCAAAACCCCAAAAAACACATTTTTGGGGTACAAAACCCCCCCAAAACCCCCTTTGAATGGTGCGATTCATCTGGTTTTCGAACTCGTTCAAATAAATGGTACTTCACACATTTGTACCAAATTTCATTAAGATTGGACCTTTTTTACGAGAGTTATCGTGCTTACGGACACATATATATATATATATATATATATATATATATATATAAAACCTCAAAATGAAAAGTTATCATGGTCTCGGGCTTAAGTCTTACCATGAAACCTACGGTAATAGCTTCTTCCCTATAGGGGAAATTCGCTAAAAAGCAAATAGCTGCAGCACACCTATTACTCGGTTTTAGCGAATTTCCCCTATAGGGAAGAAGCTATTACCGTAGGTCTCATGGTAAGACTTAAGCCCGAGACCATGATAACTTTTCGTTCTGAGGTCCCCAGATGCCAAAAACACCATTCGTTCAAATTTTTATATGTATATATATATATGTGTGAAACTTTTATTCGATTCACCGATGTGATTATTTTATTTTATTAATTTTTAATACATATATATATATATATATATATGTGTGTCCGTAAGCACGATAACTCTCGTAAAAAAAGTCCGATCTTAATAAAATTTGGTACAAATATGTAAAGTACCATTTATTTGAACGAGTTCGAAAACCAGACAAATCGCACCATCTGAAGGGGGTTTTTTGGGGGGTTTTGTACCCCAAAAAAGGTTTTTTTGGGTTTTCACATGTAATTTTGCTTTAAATCAAATTTTAATTTATACCATTAAATTCAGCTTAAAAAAACAAACAATTTGGTATTTTGATCATTGCTCTACGTCAATTGGTTACTGAGATATTACAAGTGCTAAACACAGTATGTTGTCCAATGTTATTCTTATGGAGAAAAAGAAAAATTTTATATCTCGGTTATTTATGAACATATACTGACGAAACTTGGTATATCGCTTCATCTGGTTGTGGTTTGTTGATGTTTGAACAAAAAACCAATTTTTCGCCTATGGTTCCCGAAGCAGCAAACCTAGGTACTCGGTCCCCATGTTATTCTTATGGAGAATAATAAAAATGTTATATATCGCTTATTTATGAATGTATATGGATGAAACTTGGTATGTGACTTGACTTAGATGAGTTCTATTGATATTTGTATAAAAATCCATTATATTTTGTTCCTTTTTGGAGCAAACCTCCGTACTCATCCCTAATGTTATTCTTATGAAGAATAATGAATATTTTAAATATCGCTTATTTATGAATATATTTCTTATGAATTCTGGTAAGAAGCTTAATGTATTATTAAGACATATATATTCATTGGAAATTTGCTGAGTACACAGGTTTGCTGCGACGGGGGTATTTCATCTATTACCTTTATTTCTCTCTGTCCCACGGCACACCTGGCTGGCCTCACACACAGAACACAGTTTGGGAATCTCTGACCTAGACGATGATTAACTATTATAGTTTTACCAATAAATCACCATTTGAGGCTCTAATTGGTTAACAAAAAATAACCCACAACATGAACCCAAATACATGGTGTCTAATGTAATCTTATATATTACATATTTGATTGCAGACATCCGTCCTCCATGTAATACTTCCAACCTGATAGTACTTGTACGTATAAAATTCTACATACAAAATGATATTCTAAATTCCAAACATGTAACTCATCCGCTTGGTATCAACGATCTTAAATGTTGAGACTGTTCCTCACTGTCCCTACTAACTTTGGATATTTGAAAATGTTGTTAGGAAATGACCTTACAAATTAATTGTTTTTCATGATTACCAATAGGGTAATAAGATGTTACCGAAAATGCCTTCTCCTTGAAGCTGCACTCAGGGTCGTAATCGTCATCTCTCACACTCAGCATATACTTGGTGCTGCTGGCGAACCCGTTACCCCACAGTCTGAGCGGTAGAGCGTCGTAACGCTCAGTCTGATAGCCCAGATCCGGCGACCACATCGCACGGTCAACCTTGTCACCATACAGCCCATAGTGTTTGTACCTTCACATGGTCAGAAGAGGAAGTTAATCGAGTAACAGAAGATAGGAGTTCAACATCATCATCATCATCATCAGAAGGGGCGGACATAGGTCCCAAGGCACATCAGCCACACTGGGCTTATTGCGCACCCCCGAAAAAGAAGAAATGAGAAGGTTTCAGTACTGCCATTGCGAGGGCTTATGAAAAGCCGTAATTAGCGGTGTAAATAGGGTAAATTCAAACTAACGGGCCATAAAGATAGGAGTTAACTTTATAGAAGTATCGGCATAAATAGATCTTAGAAATTCACAAGATTATACCCAAATTAAACCAGTCAGTTTATAAAAGGTTTGAAAACTATTATTCACAAATTTACTTGTAAAATAATTTTATAATTCTTGAATTTTTAACAATAAAATTTCAATATTATTTATATTTTTCTACCACAATGTATTTAAAAAGATTTAAAATGCTAAATTGTATGTAATCAGAGGGAAAATCTGTCATGCCAAATTTGAACGTGTTATCCCCCCAAACCTCTAATGTTGCACATAAACGTGTTCCTTTCAACTCCTTCACGTGGGTAAATTCAGAAAATGTATTAACATTTCCTCAGGGCTTCGCCCCTTTGGCCTTAAAAGCTTGTATGTTTATCTGTAGCAGATGATGATTTTATTTTGTCAAGTGATTATATAAATGTAATAGTTGTAAAAATTCATTACTATCTCCACAGAATGTAGCACAAACAAATGCTTTACGCTCTCTATGAACATTAATATTCCCGATGTAATCGGGCTTGTGTGGCCTGATCAGTTTAAAATTGATATCTAGTAAAGGCAGTATTTTTCATGTTTTATTATTTTTTGCATTTTTAGTTTTATCATTACTATTTTGCTTGGCTAAAAGATGCTGTGGGATCTGAATTTTCCTCCCTTGCATGCGTAACAATTTTTCATGGACTATATTGTCAAAATAATTCAGTTTTATACGTCAACATTTATCATCCTCATAGAACACACAATTGTTTTGCTACCTGGTGCTTACATTTATGCTTATACAGATTGTCCACTGAAGACATATTCTAGTAAACTTAAACAAAATATTATTTTTAGGGATTTCTATCAGAGAAATGAATTTAGTACACCTCTTTCTTAAAAATAACCAAAATAAAACAGTAATCTACCTTATTACATTCACTCTGATAACGACATCAAAAGTTGTTACAATTCACTTACACATTGAGGAATTCAGATCTGAGGAAAGCGTTGAGTGGTAGCATGTTGTGGGCGAAGCAGATGGACGAGGGGGTGATGATCGTCTGTAGGTGGGCCAGGAGCGGCTCTATGGTCTTGTGCATCCTGGTCACAGACACAAACACGTGTCGCATGTCTGGCAGGTAGTGCTGCGGAAACGGGGAATCACATTTATTTTAATAGCGAATTTCCTAAGTGAGTTATTAGCATGACCCGCATAGTGAAACTTAAGCACGAGATCATGTAGAAGTCCCTAACGTGACCCCCTGATCACGTATTGGGGGGTGATAACAATTATATATTTCATATGTGTGTGTGTGTGTGTGTGTGTTTGCACTCTAGAGCTCACATTTTTTGTTTGACTTACTTCACATTTGGTAGGGACATTCCTTTCTATAATTAGTTACTTATTTTTAATCGTTGGGCAAAATAACCAAAAAACTTGACCCCTTTTTTGGAGTATTTCATTTTTTAAATTGTGAGTTTTTGGGTTAAGAAAGGAAAAAAAAATTAAAAATAATGCATATTATATTATAGGACATAACAATCCAAAATGTTTAAGACTTCCCTCATCATTGTAGCATAAATATTTACCGAGTTATTAAAGAAAATGTAAATTTGCTAAACACAGTATGTTGTCTTATAGAGATTTTATATTGGAAAAGGCTGTTTTTCATATCTTGATGTAGTTTTTTCACCCCCAATACCCCACTACTAACCTTATAATGCACAACACTGCCATCCCGAAGATGCATTTAAATAAAACCAGGAGCATCAGAAAAGCAAAAAATCAAATGTTTTCCATTTTCTAAAAAATTGGCACCAGTGTTTCTTTAAACCTGTTGTCTGATCTTTTTTAGTTTTTAATGCTGAAATTCGCTTCCATTACATCAGCATGCTGCATGCCACTGGCTTACATTACAGACATCGCCAACCAGGATGAAGTGCAGAGAGGGGTAAAGGTGAGTCTGAAGCTTTTCCTCCCACCACTCTTCAATATGGATCCCGTCAAGTAAGACAGCAGATACCGGATGCTTCTAATAACTACTCTGACTGCTTTTGACAAATCCAACAGGAGGAAGGGATAAAGGAGCCAAACACCCCATAGTTAACATAGCACTTAAGGTTGTGAAAATGTTTGCACCATTATTTTT
The DNA here is from genome assembly GCA_963675035.1 of Allygus modestus. Lineage (NCBI taxonomy): Eukaryota > Metazoa > Arthropoda > Insecta > Hemiptera > Cicadellidae > Allygus > Allygus modestus. The sequence continues at coordinate 135,129,831 of OY776114.1, forward strand.
GTACCATTTTTGTCAAAATGTTATCATTGTAAACCTTATGCAAGGTTAAGAAATCAACATTACAACAGAAACCTCTGTAACTAAGATTTTCACAATGTTTATAACAACCTAATGTAAACCATGTCATTATAACCTTAGTGATGGCAGGCTTTCAGGGTGGCAGATTTCCCTCAGGAAATTCGTAAATTCTAAAATTGCACATATTATGCTGGTGAAAAAATCTGTGAAAATTAAAAGGTTTGTGTTTTTACTTTTTCCTTATTATACATAGGAGAAAGTATTGTTTTTGTCAACATTTTTGAATTTGAGTTGTTAGTGGAAATACTTGTTTTGGTGCTCCCTGAATCCAAAAAAGTGATTTATACTTGATGTATGTGTGTCTGTCTGTATGGATGTGTACAGAGCTAGAGCTCTAACCAATGGTAAGGTTTTTATGAAATTTGGTATGTAGGTACTAATCCCAGTGTTTTTTCATTTATTTGCATTTTTTATTTTTAAGGGTAATTATCCCCCAAAAACTGCCAAAAAACATGAAAAATCAAAATTTCTCAAAAAAGGCTCAAACGATTTTAATTAAACTTTAGTTCTTTGTAGTGCTTTAGTTTTCCAACAAAATTACACCACCCGCATTTCTGTAAAAATTTGGGTTCAGACATTTCAGGGCTTAAAGCATAAAAAATTTGGTTTTTTGGATTTTTCATAAATAACATAAATGTAAAAAATATTACTATTCACCATTAAAAGAGCTCAAAAAACTAAATAATTTAGTAATTTGAATTACTATCCTGCGATTGGTGGTTGCGGGGAAAATTGAAATTTTCATTTTGCGGTAAACACAGTATCTTGTCCAATGTTATTTATTCTTATGGGGAATACAAACGTTACTATTTATCTCTTATTTATTGATCAATTTCGTTCAAACTTTATATGCTTGTCAAGTTAGCATTGACCAACAGAGGAAATTCAAAATGTGTTGCCCCTTAATAACCTGGGGGGGAATAGGGGGCATTTCCCCTCTAAAAACCACGTGTGTAGCAATGGATTCTGTAGTGCCTCCAAAACAGGGGTGGGTGTTTTTGAAAACAACTTGTTTACAAGATTTTCTGTACATTCGACCGTGCTTTGAATTCTATATTTAGTAAATAAAAAGTAGCCTAATTTATTCATTAAAATTGGGCTAAAAGGGAGAACGTATGTGTCAGTTTCCTGATACCGTTTATTTAAGTTTCTGATAACAACTTTTTTTAAGAAAATATAATGATTCCATTTTAATGAAAGTAGAGCAGCTGTGCTCTTTTATTTTATTTCAAAATTGAATTCAGGTGATCAGAGCTTACAAGCCCACCTTTAATACTATGACTCACGTAGAGACATCTTTTCTCAAACTGGAGCAGAACAAATGTCCTACATATTTTCAATTATCTACAGACAGTAAAAAGTGTTCTATCATAGTGGAAGCAGTTTAATTGTTGATACTGTGCACATATATTTCATTTATGAGAGAGGCCTCTTCATAGCAACTTTTCCCTTGACCTACTTGTTCATATCGAAAATAACTACATCATACCCCAACACTACTCTTGTTGGGAAAGCAAACCCTCGTTTTCCTGGTATGAGAAACATGTTCACTGAGCGAGGATGTTTGATGTAATGTTTGACAAACTTGACAATCTTGAATGTTTTACTCTTGGGTTCCCATCCAGTTTCAACATAAACCTTTCTCTACGTGGGTTGTAAAGTCACTACATTATGCTCACTTTATTATATTTGCCAAAGAAAAATTATTGGCTTTGCCTGTACTCGTACTTTTAAAAGAGGAAATTTAATTGAACCGTTAATTATTTGCTGGCCTCTCTGAGAATATGTTTCCCTTGATTGTCGTTATCATTTATACAGGGTGAGTTTCTACTTGCTACATTAACTTCGCAAGTGAGTTCTACTCACTAAAAGGAACAACAATTGTCCTATAGACCCATGTCCGATTATCAACCGTTTGGCCGTAACTGGGAATTTTGCATTTTATATAACTTACTTGACTTGGCCTTATTAATTGAGCTATACAATTGTAACCCATTATTCTACCCAATTTCACTTAACACCAATAGAAAAAGCATTAACCCTCTAGGTGTCGCATCAAAAAACCTGAAATGTTACGCCATTTTTTTAACTTTTGCAGAATTTTATATAAAATGCTATAAAAAAATAAAATGTTGATATATTGGTAAACAAGTATACATTTTCTTAGAGAGCAGAAAATGGAATATCTTTTAATATAAAATTTGTTGGCCTAAATGTATGGTATAACAGTCCGGCTTGGGTTCAAATCTAGACAACCCAATAAACGAAACTTATTTTTTATGTTACGAGACCAGTAGAATATATTCAGACAGCCATAATCAAAAATCCAAGATATACATTTTGTTCAAAATTTAATAAGGAAAAAGAAAATATACATATATACATATGTATATATTATATATATATATATATATATACACATATATATATATATAATACACAACAACGTAACCTCCCATTACAGCATTCCTATTGAAAACATAACTAAACAGCTGATTAAAAACAGCTGCAAAAGTATTAGTTCGCAAAAGGGCGAACATTATTAGTTGCCATGAAGCCCAGACGTTGCCGATCACTTTGGTATAATGGATAGTTCGAAACGACCGATCATCAACGAGATATACACGCTAAACTGGATGTCTGCAAAGTCGACTGAAATCAGTCGATTAACACTCGAGCGTCAGAAAAAGTCGACTGAAATCAGTCGATTGACACTTAGAGGGTTAAATTTGCAATAAATCTGAGGTTTTACAAAAAGATTTTCATTTGAAAACACCAGGTTGTAACAGAAATAAAGTAAAAATACCCCCGTCGCAGCAAACCTGCGTACTCAGCGAATTTCCAATGCATAATATATGTCTTAATACCACATAAAGCCACATACCAAGTTTCATACAAATACATTCAAATATAAGCGATTTTAATTATTCTCTATAAGAATAACACTGGTAAAGAGTACGTAGGTTTGCTGAAAAAAGGAACACAAACTGTTGGTTATTATGCAAATATAAATAGAATTTAACTAGGCGAAGTCACATACCAAGTTTCATCAATATTCAATCGTGAATAAGCGCTATATAACATTTTAGTTATTCTCCATAAGAATATCATGGGGGATGAGTAAGCAGGTTTGCTGCAACAAGGAACAAAAAAAATGGGTTTTTATGCAATTATCAATTTAACTCAACCAAGTGAAGCTACATACCAAGTTTTATTAATTTATGTTCATAATTAAGGGAGTCATTACATTTTACTTATTCTCCATAAGAATAACATGGGGGCTGAGTACGCAGGATTGCTGCTAAGGGAATAATCAACAAAAATCAATTTTTTGTGCAAATATCAATATACCAGAACTACGTGAAGCCACATACCAAGTTTCATCATCATACATTCATAAATAATCGAGATATCAAATTTTATTTATTCTCCATAAGGATAACATTGGACAAAGTACTGTATTTAGTACTTTGAATATCTCTGCAACGGTTGGGCGTAGAATCACAATTTAAACACCAAAATGATTGTTTTGTTGAACTGAACAGATTGGTAAAAGCAAATGTGAAGTTTACATTAAAATAAACTGAGTAAAAGCGAAAAAACCTTTTTCCCATAAGATTAACATGGGAGATTTTATGAGTAGGTTTTTTTTTATTTTCTCCGCAACCACTTAACCTAGGTTAATAATTTAAAATACCATATTATTTGTTTATTTTAAGCTCTATAACATGGTCAAAACCAAAATTAAGTTTTTTAAAATTTTTAGGATGAAAAATGCAAAAAACTGATTTTTGGAAAATTTAAAACCCCCATAAACCCCTCTTCCCATAGTCCGATTTTTCTGGTTTTCGAACTTAAAGTCATGAACGTCATTTTACACATTTGAGCCAAATTTCATCAAAATCGGACGTTTTTTACTCAAGTTATCGCATTCACGGACACACACATATATATATATATATATACATATATATACATATATATAAATTTGAACGAATAGTGTTTTTGGCATCTGGGGACCTCAAAACAAAAAGTTATCATGGTCTCGGGCTTAAGTCTTACCATGAGACCTACGGTAATAGCTTCTTCCCTGTAGGGGAAATTCGCTAATACTCTATTAATAAAAATACTCTAATAACTTTGTCAACTAGCTGAACGTCCAAAAGTACTTAAATCCGTTAATTTCAATGAAAGAATAAATAGTATAGTAACAAGGTTTTAATTAATTATTTAGGTAGTTCTACTGTATTTTTGACTAACAACACCTTATTAATAGCACATAATTTTAAAGGTTATTAAATAAGGAAGTTTTTCATTTAACTTGACATCACACAGCATAACTTTTAGGTGATAAAATGGGGCCTTGAAATTGAAATAAAATATTATTTAAGAGTATTTTTACTTTATTTTTGTTACAACCTGGTGTTTTCAAACACATATCCTTTTGTAAAACCTCAGACTTATTGCAAATTTAATGCTTTTTCTATTGGTGTTAAGTGGAATTGGGCAGAATAACGGGTTACAATTTTATAGCTAAATTAATAAGGCCAAGTCAAGTAAGTTATAAAAAATTCAAAATTCCCAATTACAGCCAAACGGTTGATAATCGGGCATGGGTCTACAGGACAATTTTTGTTCCTTTTAGTGAGAAGAATTTACTGGTGAAGTTAATGTAGCGAGTAGAAACTCACCCTGTATTTTAAGAAGTGGAATATGACATGACATATTATCTAATGAATATAATAAATATATGACTAAACTCCAATCTAGACACGATAATCCAAATGATTTCAAGATGTTACATCCTGTTTTTTAATAATAATCCATAAACAAATCAATATGCAAAAGTTTAACATCGGAACGTAGAAAACCTGCAAGGCAGGGCTTTAACCCTTTAAGTGACAAGCTAGTGAATGTGATTTAATCCTTGATGTTTTATTGATTTTTTTAAATATGTTAAATGTCTGAACACTTAAAATTGTAAAAAGATGCTTCTGGTAGACACACACATACACCATAAGGCTAGGTCAAATGTAGCAAATGCTCCCCGGCCTTCAACTCTGTCATGGACAGGTGAACTCTCCATGAGTTGCACATAAAAACCACCAATTGAGACGGGATTCAAACTCTCGATACAAGCACTAGCCCCTGGCTGGGGGAGTAGTGCCTTAGATAGCTCAGCCAACCTGATCGGCCCGTAGTTGTATCAGTTCGTGAGGTATATGCTGTAGACGTATCACGAGGTAGTTCCTTTTGTCTCTACCAAGTTACCACATAGTGCAGACACAGAGCTCCCAACAGTACAATTGTTTATACTGTAATTAACAGAATTTTTATGAGTCAGATTAAAAAACTGGAATATAGGTCCTTGACATTCAAAGGGTTAAGGGATTTTTAAATGTGAGCACACCAGTACTTATACCATATATATTTTTCTATATTTCTGCAAAATTTCTACAACTGCTCAATTGCTTCAGAAGTTTTTGCATGAAAACGAAACAGAGATGATGGCAGTTAACACCTTCCTTTTATAATAGTATTGATAAACATCTAAGATCTGTCAGTGAGATTTTATACACATAAATGTGACTTTTCCTCTGTTAAAGTCATGGTATTGTACGTAGGACTTGATGGTCAGTAAAATCAGGGCTGCCATGAGAGGGGGGGGGGAAACGGGGCACTTTGACACAGGCACCCGAATTTCAGGGGCCCACAAGGTTCCCGGCGAAAGAAAATAGGGGTCTCTGGGGCCCAACAAAATGTTTGCCTCAGGTCCACAATCGCCTTGTACCAGGCCTGTCAGTAAGGAATCAGGGAGGTGTGGAAAGTATTTATTGTTTTACTTTTTATGCAACATAATTGACAAGGCTACATCATAATTTGAAATTCATCATGTTGTAGCCCCCTGAACTGTAGTATAATAACAAATTGAGTTACATACCTCCATCAGCAGTCAAAAATTAGTATAATTTGGACTGCTGACGGAGGTGTGTAACTCAATCTGTCCTTACACAATAAACTGTTAAATTAACAAGGTGATAAGGTCACCTGCGTTAGTCTCAGATAAATATGATCATTATTAGTATCAGATTGATTTATTCTATACATTTATATTCAGTGGTTATTTTCTATTATAAATTAGTGTGATTTAAATTGGGTAAAGATAAACTAAATTATCCTATATAATAATAGCATGTATTGGCGACGTGTAACCTCCTATTCAGAGTAAAAACGTAGAACGGTCAGGTTGGAGTCAGTAGATTTACGTTAACCCAAGGATAATGAAAAAAATACGATATCATAAATTTACTCAGTTATAAGTTTGCTATTAGCAAAAAACTCTGTTTTTTTGGCCTTTTTTCGCCTTTTTTCGCCATCCCGATGTATAAGGAATGTGTAACCAGCACCTATTCAGAGAAAACTACTGAAGGTAAAGAGGCCAGGTTGGTGTCAATAGATTTCCCTTAGGCCAAGGATGATGGAAAAAATATGACATCCTAAATTTACTCGATTATATGTTTGCAATGGCAAAAAGCAATGGTTTCTTTTGGCCATTTTTATGATAATTTTGTTTACCGAGCCATGTGTTCCTTACTTTTCATCCAAATTCAATGCAACAGCTGAGTAAAGTTAAGGTCGTTTTTGTAAACAAAGCAGAACTATTCTTAATGAAATTTAGGTAAATAATTTGACTGATTGAAATTTACAAACAATAAGGAACAAAAATTCTATGCTGAATGGGAATGGAGATTATAATCTGTACCTATAAAAGGCAAAGCCCTCACTCACTGACTCACTCACTCATCACGAATTCTCCTACTTCCCATTTACCTAGAAAGTTGAAATTTTGTACACTGATTCTTCAGGTATTATATGTCCCAGGACAACCTTAAAACTGGTCTATACCAGTTTTGAGGATGACATTGGGTACAGCAAATGAAGTTGTCATTACATATGGTAAGTCTTTTGGCTGTCCATTATGACGAGCTTCCCTTTCACCTTTGGTTCCTTCATTTGCACCAGCTGGGGACGGAAACTCCGGGTTTGGTCCCCAACTTGAGAATGTGGTCCCTTGTTGTTGTACATGGATACCCTGTCAGTGGAGTAGGCCAGTAGGAGGGCAGAGCGGGTCTGCCTGTTTGAGCCTGATCATAGCTGTCACAGGAGCAGAAGTTTGCCCTCTGAAGGTCAATTTGGCTGCCTGCCCCATCTCACCCTTTCCTTTCCTGCTATATCCTTTCCTTCCAGTATCTGCACAAAATTCCCGCTTGTGGAAGACGTGCCTAGCAGCCAATGCTGGGGTTTCCTAATCAGCAATAACATAGGCATTTTATAGGGAAACTAAATAGTTTTTATCCTGATCTGACCTTAGGGGGGCCAGACACCCCGACAAAGCTCCCATGTAGTATTCCTTATGGACATTAATTTTTGTTTGAGCTGTTGAAAATACAAACAGCTGATCTTGATTCGTAGTAGTTCCATGGTATAACCACAGAATGCAGCACACACAACTGTCATAGTTTTTTATAAATCATTTGCGGGGCGAGGCCTGCTGGTAACAGCTAGTACAGTACTGTATAAAAGTGTCAGCAAAAATCAATTCAGATTTATGTTTTTTATATTTTTGTGTGTTATATTTTATATTTCTATTTCAGGTATTTTTTTCGTTTACTCTTGTGCAAAATTGTATCACTGACCCCATCAGCATAAATCGTTGGGCCAACGAAACATTAAAACCAACGAGTATTGCAACGAGTTGGGCCAACGAGTATTGGAAAATGGTCGGCGGAAACATGGCCAACGGTTGGGCATGTCGCAAGGCGCGAGGTTGGCCCATTGATGGATTAACCAACCATTATCCAACAATGCCAACCTATACCCAACAAAATGCCAACAGTTTATAATTTTTTATTTAAATGCTTATTTTAACTTTAAAAAGCATAATTTCTCCAACTGAATTGTTTGGTAAACCAATAATAGAAATTTAGTAGCAAAAATTTCAGATCTTGATCGGGTCTTGAACCTACAACCTTTGAGTTAATGAACACTCGCCTTAACCCCCACGGCTATTCAGACTCATAAAAATTGATGGTTGGACTGAGATATAAAAATTACCAATATAGTCTGTACCTACACGACTTATACTATATACATTTGTTTTATTCTTCTAAGATTGGATAATACTTTTTCGTTTTATTCCTTCTAAGCGAATATACTCGTGCAAATCACTGTTATAAAAGTAGGAACAAATTAATTTGATTTATGTATCTATGAAATATGAAAAACTATAAGAAAATTAATCCTATACTCTAATATGAGTAAGGTTTGCTTGCTTGCTTGTTTGTTTGTTTGCTTGCTTGCGACACAGATCTCAAAAATGGCTCCAACGATTTCCTTCAAATGTTCGAAATAACTAATTTCTGGGATAAAAATAAGTTCTAGACAGGCCTCATCCCCAGGAAAAATCAAATAATGTAAAAAAACTAAAATGAAAAGTTAAAAAAATTAACACTGGGCTTATGGAGTTTCAAATCAAAAGAAATTGTAACAGCTGTTCATAATCAACCAGAAAACTGTCAAAGTAATACTCATGTTGTTTATGATTATTAACATGTGGTTTCCTGAGAGCAGAGATTAAAAGATTTGAGTGAAGGTTACATATATAGAGTAGTAACATAAATCAAAGAGACATTGAGCTATAAATAACAACTGGAGTGACCTTTAAAATGTAGAAAAGAGGCAAATGAGATATACAACACTGATTATCAGTAGGGGGAAGTGGTGAAATATACTCCAAGTTATCTAAACAAACTGACTGGCCTTCCCCCGAGCAAAGCTCAGCCCCCCAGGTACTATATATTAATATAATTATAATAATAAAAATGTAATGTTAACAAATATATATATATATATATATATATATTAATATAATAATATATATATATATATATTAATAATAAAATAGTATGGTTGGATTTGCCAACGCAGACTATCCAATGATTAGTTTGTTGGCCCAACCGCGGTAATGCCAACCGACCATTATCCAACCACTTCTAACCATGCCAACCATTCCCCATCGTTGGCCCAACGATTTGTGCTGATGGGGGATAATCGAACCAGAAGTAGATGATTTTCCTTTGATAAATCCTGGGTCTCAGGAAATATGACAGCAGGGTGGCATTCTAACGGTTCACAGTTGGAACTGTGGTTTTTTAGGTAGTTTTATAATTTTGTGTTAAACTGAATCAAAAGCTTTTTGTAAACAATGATTATAGCCATTATACTCTCTAAAGTGTGATTTGTATATGAGTATATAAACAAACATGATTAAAGACACTAAGACTCAAATGCAATTAAAAATAGGATGGGGTAATGTTATATATATGTTGATGTTAAAAATGCAAAGGTGTTGTTGGTTAACCACACAAGGTTTGTGAAGGTTAAGACGATTGATATAATCCAGTAAACTATATTTCAGTTACATATTTTAACTCCAAAATTCCGATTTGGGTTTTTTATCTAAAAATTTTGTTTGATTTTGATTTTATATGCTATACTTGATGAAATTGGGTAGAACTGGATGAAACTCGGTAAAAAATTGTAATACAGAAAACTAAGGACTACGAAACTATCATATTGGCATTGAATACATACATATTTATCCATACAGTTTAGCTAATTATGTCTTTTTGTTGGTCTGTCTTTAGATAGATTGTATGTTAGCAGACGAAATACAATTAAATGTTGATAAATATGTAGAATATATTTATCTCTTAGTTGTAAAAACAGTGAAAGTATTTAGGTTAATTGTCATTAAAAATGTGAGCCCGATAAACAAACTTTTAAACATTTAATAATATTTAACTAAAGTTGTTACTAAAAAAAATTAGCTAGCAATGTCCAAAGCTATACTAACAACAATGTTTAAACTAAACCATTGAAAATCCTTTTTGGGCTATTTTTCTAGCAGGCATTAAGTCTTTTGTAAAAAGGCACTTTTTTCATTTTGACGCGTTCTAATGAATATTTTAATATGCAGTATGTCTTATTACAACAACACCATTAAATTTTGCATAGCGGATTCCCATTTTATTACATGCAGTTCAAAATTATTGTTTTAAATATAAATTGTAAAGAGCAAATTTGTAAGCCACTAAATTTATTTCATAACTAATGAACAATATTTCTTTATTTTTGAAGGCCATAATTTTTGACGGGCTAATAACAGCTAGTTATGTTAATAAAATTTTTCTGTAACAAAGTGTTATGTGAACAATACATTTTTTTATAAAAAATTGACAGCAATAAAATTAAATGTGAAGATGAAGTATCTATATGACCTTACTTTAATCACATGAGCGATTGATTCCTCATCCAAGTAGTCTGATTTTCCATCAATGTTGCCACAAAGACTGCGAACTACATCAAACCTGGCCGCCCTGCAACACACAAAACAACTGTGAGAAAATAAATATAAGTCTATAGTTTCTATAAGTAACAAAATAAAGTACATTTCGGCAATGGCTAAAATAACATTTGTGGGTGGTGGATTTGAGTTTTAACCCATATAAAAAATGTGTAAGTATATCAATCAATCAATCAATCAATCAATAGCATTTAGCGAATTTCCCCTATAGGGAAGAAGCTATTACCGTAGGTCTCATGGTAAGACTTAAGCCCGAGACCATGATAATTTTTTTTTTAAGGTCCCCAGATGCCAAAAACACTATTCGTTCAAATTTATATATATGTATATTAGTGATGTGACAAAACCAAAACTCGAATCTCAAAACCACCAAAACTTTGGAAAAGTTTCGGTTTCGAGATTCGATCGGCGAGTTTTGAGAATCAAAACTCAAAACTGCCGAGATTTTTTGTGTCATTGTTGTTTTTTTAACAGAAATCACGCCCGAGTATTGATTAATAATGTGAAGGTCAAAAGCCTACTGTCATCGGTCCTCTACCTTCACCTTTTGTGGATTATTGATTTTTTATTTGTGAAAGAACAACTCTAACCAAAGTTTATAATTAAGCTACAAATAATTGGTTCACTAGTAGTTCTGAAACTAATATTTTTCTAGGATACTTCGAGAATGGCAGTAAGTTAACTGGTTTATTTGGAGTAACTGGATTTATTTTTCATAACCATACCCAGGCAAGTAAATAGGGTTTCGCGATTTGAGTTTTGAGATTTGAGATTCGATTTTGTAAGTTTCGGTTTCGGTTTCGAGATTCAAAATTTCTGGTTTTGACCATCACTAATGTATATATATATCTATATATATCCGTTAACATCCGTTATATATCCATATGTGTCCGTTAACATGATAACTTGAGTAAAAAACGTTCGATTTTGATGAAATTTGGCTCAAATGTGTATAATGACATTCATAACTTTAAGTTCGAAAACCAGAAAAATCGGACTATGGGAAGGGGGTTTTAAATTTTCCAAAACTCAGATTTTTGCATTTTTCACCCTAAAATTTTTTAAATCTTAATTTTGGTTTTGACAATGTTATAGAGCTTAAAAAAACAATTAATATAGTATTTTGAATTATTAACCTAGTTTAAGTGGTTGCGGAGAAAATCCAAAAAACCTACTCATAAAATCTCTCATGTTAATCTTATGGGAAAAAGGTTTTTGGCTTTTCCTCAGTTTATTTTAATATAAACTTCACATTTGTTTTTACCAATCTGTTCAGTTCCACAAAACAATCATTTTGATGTGTAAATTGTGATTCTACGCCTTAAGGTTGCAGAGATATTCAAAGTGCTAGACACAATACGTTGTCCAATGTTACCCTTATGGAGAATAAATAAAATTTGATATCTCGATTATTTATGAATGTATGTTGATGAAAACATACATTCATCAACAGAGAAATACACGCTTGGTATTTCTGACACGCTTGGTGTAGACACGCTTGGTATGTGGCTTCAAGTAGTACTGGTTTATTGATATTTGCACAAACAATTTATTTTTTGTTGATTATTCCCGTAGCAGCAAACCTGCGTACTCAGCCCCCATGTTATTCTTATAGAGAATAAGTCAAATGTAATGACTCCCTTAATTATAAACATAAATTAATAAAACTTGGTATGTAGCTTCACTTTGTTGAGTTATATTGCTAATTATATAAAAACCCATTTTTTTGTTCCTTGTTGCAGCAAACGCTTTCTCAGCCCCATGTTATTTTAATGGAGAATAATTAGAATGATATAGCGCTTATTTAAGATTTAATATTGATAAAACTTGGTATGTGGCTTCGCCTAGTTAAATTCTATTTATATTTGCATAAAAACCAATTGTTTGTATTCCTTGTTTCAGCAATCCTACGTACTCATAACCAATGTTATTGATGTGGTGAATAATTTAAATCACTTATATGTGAATATATTTTTATGAAACTTGGTATGCGGCTTTATGTGGCATTAAGACATATATTAGGCATTGGAAATTCACTGAGTACGCAGGTTTTCTGCGACGGGGGTATTTATTTTTCCATTAAAACAAACAAAAAACAAAAAGACATAACATTAATTTTCTTGGAAATATTCCCCACAAAGGCAAAGCCTGTGCATGGGGAATGAGTTCAAACAGTCAGTCCATGTATTTTCTCCGAAGAACATAGTCACTGTCACTTATGACTAATAATGGAATAACATGTTTTTTAAATACATATACTAGCTGGCCCGACAGATGTTGTCCTGTCCTAATGTCATTGAATTTGTTTTATGTCCAATACTCATTCATTTTCAATATGAGCTCGTTCGCTACACTCACTCTTTTGAAAAAAGGGTTTTAGTTGCCATTCAAGTAGTTTTTTATTTCCATTATGATAGTTGCCATTCAAGTAGTTTTTTATTTCCATATGAACAAATATTTATGTCTTTCAAGGATGTTTAGCTACACTCCTAATATAAAACTATGATAGTGTAATTTTTTAAATGCCATGTTTGGACAAATACACTGTTTACAAAAACAGCTGTTTTATCAAAACATTACCTGCTTATTAATTAAATGCAGAAAATTATAAACACATGTTCCCATAAGCAATAACATGTAAACTTTAAAAGCCAAAGGGGCAGAGCATTTCACATTTTCTGGGGTAAAAAGTATCCTTTGTGTTAGTCCAGGTAATAAACTAACCATGTGCAAAACTTCATTTAAATCCGTTCAGCCATTATTGAGTTATAAAATTTTTAATTAACACCACTTTGTTTTATATATTAAAGCTTATATATAGCACAAATAAATACCCCCGTCGCAGCAAACCTGCGTACTCAGCGAATTTCCAATGCATAATATTTGTCTTAATACCACATAAAGCCGCATACCAAGTTTCATAAAAATATATTCACATATAAGCGATTATAATTATTATCCATAAGAATAACATTGGTAATGAGTACGTAGGTTTGCTTAAACAAGGAACATAAACAATTGGTTTTTATGCAAATATAAATATAATTTAACTAGGCGAAGCCACATACCAAGTTTCATCAATATTCAATCATAAATAAGCGCTATATAACATATTAGTTATTCTCCATAAGAATAACATGGGGGCTGAGTAAGCAGGTTTGCTGCAACAAGGAACAAAAAAAGGGTTTTTATGCAATTATCAATTTAACTCAACCAAGTGAAGCTACATACCAAGTTTTATTAATTTATGTTCATAAGGGAGTCATTACATTTTACTTATTCTCCATAAGAATAACATGGGGGCTGTGTATGCAGGTTTGCTGCTACAGGAATAATAAAAAAAATCAAATTTTTTGTGCAAATATCAATATACCAGTACTACGTGAAGCCACATACCAAGTTTTATCAACATACATTCATAAATAATCGAGATATCAAATGTTATTTATTCTCCATAAGGATAACATTGGACAACGTACTGTGTTTAGCACTTTGAATATCTCTGCAACGGTTGGGCGTAGAATCACAATTTAAACACCAATATGATCGTTTTGTGGAACTGAACAGATTGGTAAGAGCAAATGTGAAGTTTACATTAAAATAAACTGAGGAAAAGCCAAAATTCTTTTTCCCATAAGATTAACATGGGAGATTTTATGAGTAGGTTTTTTGGATTTTCTCCGCAACCACTTAACCTAGGTTAATAATTCAAAATACTATATTATTTGTTTTTTTTTAAGCTCCATAACATGGTCAAAACCAAAATTAAGTTGTTCCAAAATTTTAGGGTGAAAAATGCAAAAAACTGATTTTTGAAAAATTTGAAACCCCCATAAATCCCCCTTCCCATGGTCCGATTTTTCTGGTTTTCGAACTTAAAGTCATGAATGTCATTTTACACATTTGAGCCAAATTTCATCGAAATCAGACGTTTTTTACTCAAGTTATCGCATTCACGGACACACACATATATATATATATATATATATATATACATATATATATATACATATATATATATATAGATATATATACATATATAAATTTGAACGAATAGTGTTTTTGTCATCTGGGGACGTCAAAACAAAAAATTATCATGGTCTCGGGCTTAAGTCTTACTATGAGACCTACGGTAATAGCTTCTTCCCTATAGGGGTAATTCGCTAAAACCACAGAAAATTTATAGTTAAAATTAAAATGCAGAAAAAAATGCATGTGTGCACAATGATCCACAACTCAAATGATTAGGTTATCAGTAGTTAGAGCAAGACAGGGAGAGAGAGAGAGAGAGAGAGAGAGTTTACATGTGTAACTAACCGGGACCTACGATAACTAACGGGCCTGCATACATTTATGGTCACGTGACTCTCTGCGGCCGACTTGCAGCTTTTAATACCATTTAAAGCATTCCAAAAACCTGACCTTCCACCAGTATTTCCCACCTCTTCGACACAGAAATCGGAAAATAAATAAGTTTTGTCTATCATTCTAAACTGTATTAAAATATTAATACAGTGACACCAATGTCGTACTATTTTTCAAAATATAAAATAGACTTTTCGGTCAAATCACTTGTCCTTTATCATCTCTATGATACGCTAATGTGTTTTTTGTAAGGAGTACTTCTCCGAAATTTCTGAACCGGTTTTGATGGTTTAGGAATCAACAGAATTCCTTCAATTTTTAGTAATACAGAGTTGAATCAATTTTGTATACTAACGTTCTGATGGGCACAGGTCGGCCTCAAAGTTGGTTTTTTCAACCATCAACCGTGATTACATCAAAAGCAGAAAACTTACTAGGTATACAATGCAGTTGTCTGCTTGCAATATTGAGTGGAGCGAGTATTTATTTAAGCAATAATTTTCAGAAATGTATCGACGAATCGATTTTTCCCTTGGATACGGTGCGTCGTCCAAGATTTGCACCTCCTCTCCGTAAACGTGGCATTTCATTCACGTACAATGGTAAACAAACCACTAAAATAAACAAAACAAGAATTTCACAGAAAACTACTGTATTTACAAACAGGTGATAGTAACAGTCTGCATTTAAATTTGATCCTTATAACAGCTGTATAATCAACACACAGTAAACAAACCAAATAAAATATTTCTCCTATTAAAATAACATGGTAACTTTAAAGGGCCGTAGGGCAGAACCCTTATGTCCGATTTGGACCATTTAAGATTTATACCTTCCCATAGATGGTTACTATGACCGAGCAAAATTTCGTGAGGATCACTCCAGCCGTTCAGGAGGAGTATGTGTAAATAAAAAGCCAGGGTGTAGTATAGGAGCTCCGCTCGCTTTTCTCGCCCCGCTCAAAAAATCCTAAATGAGCCAATTAAGGGAGTATAAATTGTTTAAATGGTAAGCTAAGTGTAAACAAATCTTAAAGTAAAAGTATATGTAAATATATTCACTAGTCTAAAAACTTGTGTTTATCGATATGTGTAAAACATATCTATCGAATGTGAAAATGCCTAGAACTGTAAGGTATCAGAATTAAAAACTAGAGTGTTAGAACCAATAAAAATACTCCAATTATTGGATATAAATGTTACTCAGAAATAGGTTAAGGTAATATTGTAAAAAATAAATGAATAGAATAATTAGTTACATAGTGTAATTGATGTCACGCTCTCTGTAGAACGCATCAACATCCACCTTTGAATGGGAGATGTGGCTGGAAGTGCATACGGTGATGGCAGGGGAGGGAATGGTCCAACTAGAGGTAGCATGAGTCTCCACAGACATGACCACAGCGGTGGCGTAGTAGTTGGAACTGACCAAGGCCACGAAGTACCAGCAGCTGGAGTATGTCACCACGAGAGCCAGGGCCCAGAACACTCTAAACAACCAATGTAGTTCATTAGAACGTGTCTCCACAGACATGACCACAGCGATGGCGTAGTGCTCGGAACTGACCAAGGCCACGAAGTACCAGCAGCTGGAGTATGTCACCACTAGAGCCAGGGCCCAGAACACTCTAAAATACCACGTCGCAGCAAACCTGCATACTCAGCGAATTTCCAATGAATTATAACATAACACACTAAGCCTCTTAACAGGATTCATAAGAAATATATTCACAAACAAGCGATATTTAAAATATTAATTATTCTCCATAAGAATAATGTTGGGGATGAGTACGCAGGTTTGCTGCAACAAGGAACACAAAATAATGGGGTTTTATGCAAAATATCACTAGAACTCAGCTAAGTGAAGTCACATACCAAGTTTCATCCATATACATTCATAAATAAGCGATATATATAACACTTTAATTATTTTCCATAAGAGTAACATGGGGACCGAGTACCTAGGTTTGTTACTACGGGAACCATAGGTGAAAAATTGTTTTTTTGTACAAACAACAATAAACCACAACCATATGAAGCTATATACCAAATTTCGTCAGTTTATGTTCATAAATAAGCGAGATATACAATTTATCTTTTTCTCCATAAGAATAACATTAGACAACGTACTGTGTTTAGCACTTTCAATATCTCAGTAACCAATTGACGTAGAGCAATGATCAAGATACCAAATTGTTTGTTTTTTTATGCTGAATTCAATGGTGAAAATTAAAATTTGATTTTAATAAAGATTACATGTGGAAACCCCAAAAAACCCATTTTTGGGGTACAAAACCCCCCCAAAACCCCCCTTCGGATAGTGCGATTCGTCTGGTTTTCGAACTCGTTCAAATAAATGGGACTTTACACGTTTGTACCAAATTTCATTAAGATCGGACTTTTTTTTCGAAAGTTATTGAGCTTACGGACACATATATATATATATATATAAAAATTTGAACGAATGGTGTTTTTGGCATCTGGGGACCTCAAAATGAAAAGTTATCATAGTCTCGGGCTTAAGTCTTACCATGAGACCTACGGTAATAGCTTCTTCCCTATAGGGGAAATTCGCTAAAACCAATGTATTTCATTAGAACGTGTCTCCACAGACATGACCACAGCGGTGGCGTAGTAGTCGGAACTGACTAAGGCCACTAAGTAACAGCAGCTGGAGTATGTCACCACCAGAGCCAGGGCCCAGAACACTCTAAACAACCAATGTAGTTCATTAGAATAACGTGTCTCCACAGACATGACCACAGGGGTGGCGTAGTAGACGGAACTGACCAAGGCCACGAAGTACCAGCAGCTGGAGTATGTCACCACCAGAGCCAGGGCCCAGAACACTCTAAACAACCAATGTAGTTCATTAGAACGTGTCTCCACAGACATGACCACAGCGATGGCGTAGTGGTCGGAACTGACCAAGGCCACGAAGTACCAGCAGCTGGAGTATGTCACCACCAGAGCCAGGGCCCAGAACACTCTAAACAACCAATGTAGTTCATTAGAATAACGTGTCTCCACAGACATGACCACAGGGATGGCGTAGTAGTCGGAACTGACCAAGGCCACGAAGTACCAGCAGCTGGAGTATGTCACCACCAGAGCCAGGGCCCAGAACACTCTAAACAACCAATGTAGTTCATTAGAACGTGTCTCCACAGACATGACCACAGCGATGGCGTAGTGGTCGGAACTGACCAAGGCCACGAGGTACCAGCAGCTGGAGTATGTCAACACCAGAGCCAGGGCCCGGAACACTCTAAACAACCAATGTAGTTCATTAGAATAACGTGTCTCCACAGACATGACCACAGCGATGGCGTAGTAGACGGAACTGACCAAGGCCACGAAGTACCAGCAGCTGGAGTATGTCACCACCAGAGCCAGAGCCCAGAACACTCTAAACAACCAATGTAGTTCATTAGAACGTGTCTCCACAGACATGACCACAGCGGTGGCGTAGTGGTCGGAACTGACCAAGGCCACGAAGTACCAGCAGCTGGAATATGTCACCACCAGAGCCAGGGCCCAGAACACTCTAAACAACCAATGTAGTTCATTAGAATGTGTCTCCAAAGACATGACCAAAGGGATGTCGTAGTAGTTGGAACTGACCAAGGCCACGAATTACTAGCAGATGGAGTATGTCACCACCATAGTCAGGGCCCAGAAGACTCTAAACAACCAATGTAGTTCATTAGAACATGTCTCCACAGAAATGACCACAGGGGTGACGTAGTCGTCGGAACTGACCAAGGCCACGAAGTACCAGCTGCTGGAGTATGTCACAACCAGAGCCACGCCCAGAACACTCTAAACAACCAACGTAGTTCATTAGAACATGTCTCCACAGAAATGACCACAGGGGTGACGTAGTAGTCGGAACTGACCAAGGCCACGAAGTACCAGCAGCTGGAGTATGTCACCACCAGAGCCACGCCCAGAACACTCTAAACAACCAACGTAGTTCATTAGAACATGTCTCCACAGAAATGACCACAGGGGTGACGTAGTAGTCGGAACTGACCAAGGCCACGAAGTACCAGCTGCTGGAGTATGTCACCACCAGAGCCATGCCCAGAACACTCTAAACAACCAACGTAGTTCATTAGAACATGTCTCCACAGAAATGACCACAGGGGTGACGTAGTAGTCGGAACTGACCAAGGCCACGAAGTACCAGCAGCTGGAGTATGTCACCACCAGAGCCATGCCCAGAACACTCTAAACAACCAACGTAGTTCATTAGAACATGTCTCCACAGAAATGACCACAGGGGTGACGTAGTAGTCGGAACTGACCAAGGCCACGAAGTACCAGCTGCTGGAGTATGTCACCACCAGAGCCATGCCCAGAACACTCTAAACAACCAACGTAGTTCATTAGAACATGTCTCCACAGAAATGACCACAGGGGTGACGTAGTAGTCGGAACTGACCAAGGCCACGAAGTACCAGCTGCTGGAGTATGTCACAACCAGAGCCACGCCCAGAACACTCTAAACAACCAACGTAGTTCATTAGAACATGTCTCCACAGAAATGACCACAGGGGTGACGTAGTAGTCGGAACTGACCAAGGCCACAAAGTACCAGCAGCTGGAGTATGTCACCACCAGAGCCACGCCCAGAACACTCTAAACAACCAACGTAGTTCATTAGAACATGTCTCCACAGAAATGACCACAGGGGTGACGTAGTAGTCGGAACTGACCAAGGCCACGAAGTACCAGCTGCTGGAGTATGTCACCACCAGAGCCATGCCCAGAACACTCTAAACAACCAACGTAGTTCATTAGAACATGTCTCCACAGAAATGACCACAGGGGTGACGTAGTAGTCGGAACTGACCAAGGCCACGAAGTACCAGCAGCTGGAGTATGTCACCACCAGAGCCACGCCCAGAACACTCTAAACAACCAACGTAGTTCATTAGAACATGTCTCCACAGAAATGACCACAGGGGTGACGTAGTCGTCGGAACTGACCAAGGCCACGAAGTACCAGCTGCTGGAGTATGTCACAACCAGAGCCACGCCCAGAACACTCTAAACAACCAACGTAGTTCATTAGAACATGTCTCCACAGAAATGACCACAGGGGTGACGTAGTAGTCGGAACTGACCAAGGCCACGAAGTACCAGCAGCTGGAGTATGTCACCACCAGAGCCACGCCCAGAACACTCTAAACAACCGACGTAGTTCATTAGAACATGTCTCCACAGAAATGACCACAGGGGTGACGTAGTAGTCGGAACTGACCAAGGCCACGAAGTACCAGCTGCTGGAGTATGTCACCACCAGAGCCATGCCCAGAACACTCTAAACAACCAACGTAGTTCATTAGAACATGTCTCCACAGAAATGACCACAGGGGTGACGTAGTAGTCGGAACTGACCAAGGCCACGAAGTACCAGCAGCTGGAGTATGTCACCACCAGAGCCATGCCCAGAACACTCTAAACAACCAACGTAGTTCATTAGAACATGTCTCCACAGAAATGACCACAGGGGTGACGTAGTAGTCGGAACTGACCAAGGCCACGAAGTACCAGCTGCTGGAGTATGTCACCACCAGAGCCATGCCCAGAACACTCTAAACAACCAACGTAGTTCATTAGAACATGTCTCCACAGAAATGACCACAGGGGTGACGTAGTAGTCGGAACTGACCAAGGCCACGAAGTACCAGCTGCTGGAGTATGTCACAACCAGAGCCACGCCCAGAACACTCTAAACAACCAACGTAGTTCATTAGAACATGTCTCCACAGAAATGACCACAGGGGTGACGTAGTAGTCGGAACTGACCAAGGCCACGAAGTACCAGCAGCTGGAGTATGTCACCACCAGAGCCACGCCCAGAACACTCTAAACAACCAACGTAGTTCATTAGAACATGTCTCCACAGAAATGACCACAGGGGTGACGTAGTAGTCGGAACTGACCAAGGCCACGAAGTACCAGCTGCTGGAGTATGTCACCACCAGAGCCATGCCCAGAACACTCTAAACAACCAACGTAGTTCATTAGAACATGTCTCCACAGAAATGACCACAGGGGTGACGTAGTAGTCGGAACTGACCAAGGCCACGAAGTACCAGCAGCTGGAGTATGTCACCACCAGAGCCACGCCCAGAACACTCTAAACAACCAACGTAGTTCATTAGAACATGTCTCCACAGAAATGACCACAGGGGTGACGTAGTAGTCGGAACTGACCAAGGCCACGAAGTACCAGCAGCTGGAGTATGTCACCACCAGAGCCACGCCCAGAACACTCTAAACAACCAATGTAGTTCATTAGAACGTGTCTCCACAGACATGAGCACAGGGATGGCGTAGTAGTCGGAACTGACCAAGGCCACGAAGTACCAGCAGCTGGAGTATGTCACCACCAGAGCCAGGACCCAGAACACTCTAAACAACCAATGTAGTTCATTAGAACGTGTCTCCACAGACATGACCACAGCGATGGCGTAGTGGTCGGAACTGACCAAGGCCACGAGGTACCAGCAGCTGGAGTATGTCAACACCAGAGCCAGGGCCCGGAACACTCTAAACAACCAATGTAGTTCATTAGAATAACGTGTCTCCACAGACATGACCACAGCGATGGCGTAGTAGACGGAACTGACCAAGGCCACGAAGTACCAGCAGCTGGAGTATGTCACCACCAGAGCCAGAGCCCAGAACACTCTAAACAACCAATGTAGTTCATTAGAACGTGTCTCCACAGACATGACAACAGCGGTGGCGTAGCAGACGGAACTGAACAAGGCCACGAAGTACCAGCAGCTGGAATATGTCACCACCAGAGCCAGGGCCCAGAACACTCTAAACAACCAATGTAGTTCATTAGAATGTGTCTCCAAAGACATGACCAAAGGGATGTCGTAGTAGTTGGACCTGACCAAGGCCACGAATTACTAGCAGATGGAGTATGTCACCACCATAGTCAGGGCCCAGAAGACTCTAAACAACCAATGTAGTTCATTAGAACATGTCTCCACAGAAATGACCACAGGGGTGACGTAGTAGTCGGAACTGACCAAGGCCACGAAGTACCAGCAGCTGGAATATGTCACCACCAGAGCCAGGGCCCAGAACACTCTAAACAACCAATGTAGTTCATAAGAACGTGTCTCCACAGATATGACCACAGGGATGGCGTAGTAGTTGGAACTGACCAAGGACACGAAGTACCAGCAGCTGGAGTATGTCACCACCAGAGCCAAGGCCCAGAACACTCTAAACAACCAATGTAGTTCATTAGAACATGTCTCCACAGAAATGACCACAGGGGTGACGTAGTAGTCGGAACTGACCAAGGCCACGAAGTACCAGCTGCTGGAGTATGTCACAACCAGAGCCACGCCCAGAACACTCTAAACAACCAACGTAGTTCATTAGAACATGTCTCCACAGAAATGACCACAGGGGTGACGTAGTAGTCGGAACTGACCAAGGCCACGAAGTACCAGCAGCTGGAGTATGTCACCACCAGAGCCACGCCCAGAACACTCTAAACAACCAACGTAGTTCATTAGAACATGTCTCCACAGAAATGACCACAGGGGTGACGTAGTAGTCGGAACTGACCAAGGCCACGAAGTACCAGCAGCTGGAGTATGTCACCACCAGAGCCACGCCCAGAACACTCTAAACAACCAACGTAGTTCATTAGAACATGTCTCCACAGAAATGACCACAGGGGTGACGTAGTAGTCGGAACTGACCAAGGACACGAAGTACCAGCAGCTGGAGTATGTCACCACCAGAGCCAGGGCCCAGAACACTCTAAACAACCAATGTAGTTCATTAGAACATGTCTCCACAGAAATGACCACAGGGGTGACGTAGTAGTCGGAACTGACCAAGGCCACGAAGTAAGAGCAGCTGGAGTATGTCACCACGAGAGCCAGGTCCCAGAACACTCTAAACAACCTATGTAGTTCATTAGAACATGTCTCCACAGACATAACCAAAGGGGTGACGTAGTAGTTGGAACTGACCAAGGCCACGAAGTACCAGCAGCTGGAGTATGTCACAACCAGAGCCACGCCCAGAACACTCTAAACAACCAACGTAGTTCATTAGAACGTGTCTCCACAGACATGACCACAGCGGTGGCGTACTAGTCGGAACTGACCAAGGCCACGAAGTAAGAGCAGCTGGAGTATGTCACCACGAGAGCCAGGTCCCAGAACACTCTAAACAACCTATGTAGTTCATTAGAACATGTCTCCACAGACATAACCAAAGGGGTGACGTAGTAGTTGGAACTGACCAAGGCCACGAAGTACCAGCAGCTGGAGTATGTCACCACAAGAGCCAGAGCCCAGAACACTCTAAACAACCAATGTAGTTCATTAGAACGTGTCTCCACAGACATGACCACAGCGGTGGCGTAGCAGACGGAACTGACCAAGGCCACGAAGTACCAGCAGCTGGAATATGTCACCACCAGAGACAGGGCCCAGAACACTCTAAACAACCAATGTAGTTCATTAGAAAGTGTCTCCAAAGACATGACCACAGGGATGGCGTAGTAGTTGGAACTGACCAAGGTCACGAAGTACCAGCAGCTGGAGTATGTCACCACGAGAGCCAGGGCCCAGAACACTCTAAACAACCAATGTAGTTCATTAGAACATGTCTCCACAGACATGACCACAGCGGTGGCGTAGTGGTCGGAACTGACCAAGGCCACGAAGTACCAGCAGCTGGAGTATGTCACCACGAGAGCCAGGGCCCAGAACACTCTAAACAACCAATGTAGTTCATTAGAACATGTCTCCACAGATATGACCACAGGGGTGACGTAGTAGTCGGAACTGACTAAGGCCACGAAGTACCAGCTGCTGGAGTATGTCACCACGAGAGCCAGGGCCCAGAACACTCTAAACAACCAATGTAGTTCATTAGAACATGTCTCCACAGACATGACCACAGCGGTGGCGTAGTGGTCGGAACTGACCAAGGCCACGAAGTACCAGCAGCTGGAGTATGTCACAACCAGAGCCACGCCCAGAACACTCTAAACAACCAACGTAGTTCATTAGAACGTGTCTCCACAGACATAACCACAGCGGTGGCGTACTAGTCGGAACTGACCAAGGCCACGAAGTAAGAGCAGCTGGAGTATGTCACCACGAGAGCCAGGTCCCAGAACACTCTAAACAACCTATGTAGTTCATTAGAACATGTCTCCACAGACATAACCAAAGGGGTGACGTAGTAGTTGGAACTGACCAAGGCCACGAAGTACCAGCAGCTGGAGTATGTCACCACAAGAGCCAGAGCCCAGAACACTCTAAACAACCAATGTAGTTCATTAGAACGTGTCTCCACAGACATGACCACAGCGGTGGCGTAGCAGACGGAACTGACCAAGGCCACGAAGTACCAGCAGCTGGAATATGTCACCACCAGAGACAGGGCCCAGAACACTCTAAACAACCAATGAAGTTCATTAGAAAGTGTCTCCAAAGACATGACCACAGGGATGGCGTAGTAGTTGGAACTGACCAAGGTCACGAAGTACCAGCAGCTGGAGTATGTCACCACGAGAGCCAGGGCCCAGAACACTCTAAACAACCAATGTAGTTCATTAGAACATGTCTCCACAGACATGACCACAGCGGTGGCGTAGTGGTCGGAACTGACCAAGGCCACGAAGTACCAGCAGCTGGAGTATGTCACCACGAGAGCCAGGGCCCAGAACACTCTAAACAACCAATGTAGTTCATTAGAACATGTCTCCACAGATATGACCACAGGGGTGACGTAGTAGTCGGAACTGACTAAGGCCACGAAGTACCAGCTGCTGGAGTATGTCACCACGAGAGCCAGGGCCCAGAACACTCTAAACAACCAATGTAGTTCATTAGAACATGTCTCCACAGACATGACCACAGCGGTGGCGTAGTGGTCGGAACTGACCAAGGCCACGAAGTACCAGCAGCTGGAGTATGTCACCACGAGAGCCAGGGCCCAGAACACTCTAAACAACCAATGTAGTTCATTAGAACATGTCTCCACAGATATGACCACAGGGGTGACGTAGTAGTCGGAACTGACTAAGGCCACGAAGTACCAGCTGCTGGAGTATGTCACCACGAGAGCCAGGGCCCAGAACACTCTAAACAACCAATGTAGTTCATTAGAACATGTCTCCACAGACATGACCACAGCGGTGGCGTAGTGGTCGGAACTGACCAAGGCCACGAAGTAAGAGCAGCTGGAGTATGTCACCACGAGAGCCAGGGCCCAGAACACTCTAAACAACCAATGTAGTTCATTAGAACGTGTCTCCACAGACATGACCACAGCGATGGCGTAGTGGTCGGAACTGACCAAGGCCACGCGTAGTACCAGCGGCTGGAGTATGTCACCACCAGAGCCAGAGCCAAGAACACTCTAAACAACCAATGTAGTTCATTAGAACGTGTCTCCACAGATATGACCACAGGGGTGACGTAGTAGTCGGAACTGACCAAGGCCACGAAGTAAGAGCAGCTGGAGTATGTCACCACGAGAGCCAGGGCCCAGAACACTCTAAACAACCAATGTAGTTCATTAGAACGTGTCTCCACAGACATGACCACAGCGATGGCGTAGTGGTCGGAACTGACCAAGGCCACGAAGTACCAGCAGCTAGAGTATGTCACCACCAGAGCCAGGGCCCAGAACACTCTAAACAACCAATGTAGTTCATTAGAACATGTCTCCACAGATATGACCACAGGGGTGACGTAGTAGTCGGAACTGACCAAGGCCACGAAGTAAGAGCAGCTGGAGTATGTCACCACGAGAGCCAGGGCCCAGAACACTCTAAACAACCAATGTAGTTCATTAGAACGTGTCTCCACAGACATGACCACAGCGATGGCGTAGTGGTCGGAACTGACCAAGGCCACGAAGTACCAGCAGCTAGAGTATGTCACCACCAGAGCCAGGGCCCAGAACACTCTAAACAACCAATGTAGTTCATTAGAACGTGTCTCCACAGACATGACCACAGCGATGGCGTAGTGGTCGGAACTGACCAAGGCCACGCGTAGTACCAGCGGCTGGAGTATGTCACCACCAGAGCCAGAGCCAAGAACACTCTAAACAACCAATGTAGTTCATTAGAACGTGTCTCCACAGATATGACCACAGGGATGGCTTAGTAGTCGGAACTCACCAAGGCCACGAAGCACTAGCAGCTGGAGTATGTCACCACCAGTGCCAGGGCCCAGAACACTCTAGAACTAATGTACTTCATTAGAACGTGTCTCCATAGACATTACCACAGGGGTGGCGTAGTAGTCGGAACTGACCAAGGCCACGAAGTACCAGCAGCTGGAGTATGTCAGCACGAGAGCCAGGGTCCAGAACACTCTAAACAACCAATGTAGTTCATTAAAAAGTGTCTCCACAGACATGACCACAGGGATTACCTTCTATTCGGAACTGACCAAGGCAACGAAGTACCAGCAGCTGGAGTATGTCACCACCACAGCCAGGGCCCAGAACACTTTAAACAACCAATGTAGTTCATTAGAACATGTCTTCACAGAAAAGACCACGGCGGTGGCGTAGTAGTCGGAGCTGACCAAGGCCACGAAGTACCAGCTGCTGGAGGATGTCACCACCAGAGCCACGCCCAGAACACTTTAAACAACCAATGTAGTTCATTAGAACGTGTCTCCACACACATGACCACAGCGGTGGCGTAGCAGACGGAACTGACCAAGGCCACGAAGTACCAGCAGCTGGAATATGTCACCACCAGAGCCAGGGCCCAGAACACTTTAAACAACCAATGTAGTTCATTAGAACGTGTCTCCACACACATGACCACAGCGGTGGCGTAGCAGACGGAACTGACCAAGGCCACGAAGTACCAGCAGCTGGAATATGTCACCACCAGAGCCAGGGCCCAGAACACTCTAAACAACCAATGTAGTTCATTAGAACGTGTATCCAAAGAGATGACTACAGGGATGGCGTAGTAGTTGGAACTGACCAAGGTCACGAAGTACTAGCAGCTGGAGTATGTCACCACCAGAGCCAGGGCCCAGAACACCCTATACAACCAATGTAGTTCATTAGAACTTGTCTCCACAGACATGACCACAGCGGTGGCGTAGTAGTCGGAACTGACCAAGGCCACGAAGTACCAGCAGCTGGAGTATGTCACCACCAGAGCCAAGGCCCAGAACACTCTAAACAACCAATGTAGTTCATTAGAACGTGTCTCCACAGATATGACCACAGGGATGGCGTAGTAGTTGGAACTGACCAAGGTCACGAAGTACTAGCAGCTGGAATATGTCACCACCAGAGCCAGGGCCCAGAACACTTTAAACAACCAATGTAGTTCATTAGAACGTGTTTCCACACACATGACCACAGCGGTGGCGTAGCAGACGGAACTGACCAAGGCCACGAAGTACCAGCAGCTGGAATATGTCACCACCAGAGCCAGGGCCCAGAACACTTTAAACAACCAATGTAGTTCATTAGAACATGTCTTCACAGAAAAGACCACGGCGGTGGCGTAGTAGTCGGAGCTGACCAAGGCCACGAAGTACCAGCTGCTGGAGGATGTCACCACCAGAGCCACGCCCAGAACACTCTAAACAACCAATGTAGTTCATTAGAACGTGTCTCCACAGACATAACCACAGCGGTGGCGTACTAGTCGGAACTGACCAAGGCCACGAAGTACGAGCAGCTGGAGTATGTCACCACGAGAGCCAGGGCCCAGAACACTCTAAACAACCAATGTAGTTCATTAGAACATGTCTCCAAAGACATGACCACAGGGGTGACGTAGTCGTCGGAACTGACCAAGGCCACGAAGTACCAGCGGCTGGAGTATGTCACCACCAGAGCCAGGGCCCAGAACACTCTAAACAACCAATGTAGTTCATTAGAACGTGTCTCCACAGATATGACCACAGGGATGGCTTAGTAGTCGGAACTGACCAAGGCCACGAAGTACCAGCAGCTGGAGTATGTCACCACTACAGCAAGGGCACAGAACACTCTAAACAACCAATGTAGTTCATTAGAATGTGTCTCCAAAGACATGACCACAGGGATGTCGTAGTAGTTGGAACTGACTAAGGCCACGAATTACTAGCAGATGGAGTATGTCACCACCATAGTCAGGGCCCAGAAGACTCTAAACAACCAATGAAGTTCATAAGAACGTGTTTCCACAGATATGACCACAGGGATGGCGTAGTAGTTGGAACTGACCAAGGTCACGAAGTACTAGCAGCTGGAATATGTCACCACCAGAGCCAGGGCCCAGAACACTTTAAACAACCAATGTAGTTCATTAGAACGTGTCTCCACACACATGACAACAGCGGTGGCGTAGCAGACGGAACTGACCAAGGCCACGAAGTACCAGCAGCTGGAATATGTCACCACCAGAGCCAGGGCCCAGAACACTCTAAACAACCAATGTAGTTCATTAGAACGTGTCTCCAAAGACATGACTACAGGGATGGCGTAGTAGTTGGAACTGACCAAGGTCACGAAGTACTAGCAGCTGGAGTATGTCACCACCAGAGCCAGGGCCCAGAACACCCTATACAACCAATGTAGTTCATTAGAACGTGGCTCCACAGACATGACCACAGCGGTGGTGTAGTAGTCGGAACTGACCAAGGCCACGAAGTACCAGTGCTGGAGTATGTCACCACCAGAGCCAAGGCCCAGAACACTCTAAACAACCAATGTAGTTCATTAGAACATGTCTTCACAGAAATGACCACGGCAGTGGCGTAGTAGTCGGAGCTGACCAAGGTCACGAAGTACCAGCTGCTGGAGGATGTCACCACCAGAGCCACGCCCAGAACACTCTAAACAACCAATGTAGTTCATTAGAACATGTCTCCACAGACATGACCACAGGGGTGACGTAGTCGTCGGACCTGACCAAGGCCACGAAGTACCAGCGGCTGGAGTATGTCACCACCAGAGCCAGGGCCCAGAACACTCTAAACAACCAATGTAGTTCATTAGAACATGTCTCCACAGACATGACCACAGGGGTGACGTAGTCGTCGGACCTGACCAAGGCCACGAAGTACCAGCGGCTGGAGTATGTCAACACCAGAGCCAGGGCCCAGAACACTCTAAACAACCAATGTAGTTCATTAGAACGTGTCTCCACAGATATGACCACAGGGATGGCTTAGTAGTCGGAACTGACCAAGGCCACGAAGTACCAGCAGCTGGAGTATGTCACCACCACAGCGAGGGCCCAGAACACTCTGAACAACCAATGTAGTTCATTAGAATGTGTCTCCAAAGACATGACCACAGGGATGTCGTTGTAGTTGGAACTGACCAAGGCCACGAATTACTAGCAGACGGAGTATGTCACCACCATAGTCAGGGCCCAGAAGACTCTAAACAACCAATGTAGTTCATAAGAACGTGTCTCCACAGATATGACCACAGGGATGG
The DNA here is from genome assembly GCA_963675035.1 of Allygus modestus. Taxonomy (NCBI): domain Eukaryota; kingdom Metazoa; phylum Arthropoda; class Insecta; order Hemiptera; family Cicadellidae; genus Allygus; species Allygus modestus. The sequence goes on from OY776114.1 coordinate 135,159,183, forward strand.
CGTAGTAGTTGGAACTGACCAAGGTCACGAAGTACTAGCAGCTGGAGTATGTCACCACCAGAGCCAGGGCCCAGAACACCGTAAACAACAAATGTAGTTCATTAGAACGTGTCTCCAAAGATATGACCACAGGGATGGCGTAGTAGTTGGAACTGACCAAGGTCACGAAGTACTAGCAGCTGGAGTATGTCACCACCAGAGCCAGGGCCCAGAACACCCTATACAACCAATGTAGTTCATTAGAACGTGTCTCCACAGACATGACCACAGCGGTGGCGTACTAGTCGGAACTGACCAAGGCCACGAAGTACGAGCAGCTGGATTATGTCACCACGAGAGCCAGGGCCCAGAACACTCTAAACAACCTATGTAGTTCATTAGAACATGTCTCCACAGACATAACCACAGGGGTGACGTAGTAGTTGGAACTGACCAAGGCCACGAAGTACCAGCAGCTGGAGTATGTCACCACCAGTGCCAGGGCCCAGAACACTCTTAACAACCAATGTAGTTCATTAGAACATGTCTCCACAGACATGACCACAGGGGTGACGTAGTAGTCGGAACTGACTAAGGCCACGAAGTACTAGCAGCTGGAGTATGTCACCACCAGAGCCAGGGCCCAGAACACCCTATACAACCAATGTAGTTCATTAGAACGTGTCTCCACAGACATGACCACAGCGGTGGCGTACTAGTCGGAACTGACCAAGGCCACGAAGTACCAGCAGCTGGAGTATGTCACCACCAGTGCCAGGGCCCAGAACACTCTTAACAACCAATGTAGTTCATTAGAACATGTCTCCACAGACATGACCACAGGGGTGACGTAGTAGTCGGAACTGACTAAGGCCACGAAGTACCAGCAGCTGGAGTATGTCACCACCAGTGCCTGGGCCCAGAACACTCTTAACAACCAATGTAGTTCATTAGAACATGTCTCCACAGACATGACCACAGGGGTGACGTAGTAGTCGGAACTGACTAAGGCCACGAAGTACCAGCAGCTGGAGTATGTCACCACGAGAGCCAGGGTCCAGAAGACTCTAAACAACCAATGTAGTTCATAAGAACGTGTCTCCACAGATATGACCACAGGGATGGCGTAGTAGTTGGAACTGACCAAGGTCACGAAGTACTAGCAGCTGGAGTATGTCACCACCAGAGCCAGGGCCCAGAACACCGTAAACAACAAATGTAGTTCATTAGAACGTGTCTCCAAAGACATGACCACAGGGATGGCGTAGTAGTTGGAACTGACCAAGGTCACGAAGTACTAGCAGCTGGAGTATGTCACCACCAGAGCCAGGGCCCAGAACACCCTATACAACCAATGTAGTTCATTAGAACGTGTCTCCACAGACATGACCACAGCGGTGGCGTACTAGTCGGAACTGACCAAGGCCACGAAGTACGAGCAGCTGGATTATGTCACCACGAGAGCCAGGGCCCAGAACACTCTAAACAACCTATGTAGTTCATTAGAACGTGTCTCCACAGACATAACCACAGGGGTGACGTAGTAGTTGGAACTGACCAAGGCCACGAAGTACCAGCAGCTGGAGTATGTCACCACCAGTGCCAGGGCCCAGAACACTCTAAACAACCGATGTAGTTCATTAGAACATGTCTCCACAGACATGACCACAGGGGTGACGTAGTAGTCGGAACTGACTAAGGCCACGAAGTACCAGCAGCTGGAGTATGTCACCACGAGAGCCAGGGCCCAGAACACTCTAAACAACCTATGTAGTTCATTAGAACATGTCTCCACAGACATAACCACAGGGGTGACGTAGTAGTTGGAACTGACCAAGGCCACGAAGTACCAGCAGCTGGAGTATGTCACCACCAGAGCCAGGGCCCAGAACACTCTAAACAACCTATGTAGTTCATTAGAACATGTCTCCACAGACATAACCACAGGGTTGACGTAGTAGTTGGAACTGACCAAGGCCACGAAGTACCAGCAGCTGGAGTATGTCACCACCAGTGCCAGGGCCCAGAACACTCTAAACAACCGATGTAGTTCATTAGAACATGTCTCCACAGACATGACCACAGGGGTGACGTAGTAGTCGGAACTGACTAAGGCCACGAAGTACCAGCAGCTGGAGTATGTCACCACCAGTGCCTGGGCCCAGAACACTCTTAACAACCAATGTAGTTCATTAGAACATGTCTCCACAGACATGACCACAGGGGTGACGTAGTAGTCGGAACTGACTAAGGCCACGAAGTACCAGCAGCTGGAGTATGTCACCACGAGAGCCAGGGCCCAGAAGACTCTAAACAACCAATGTAGTTCATAAGAACGTGTCTCCACAGATATGACCACAGGGATGGCGTAGTAGTTGGAACTGACCAAGGTCACGAAGTACTAGCAGCTGGAGTATGTCACCACCAGAGCCAGGGCCCAGAACACCGTAAACAACAAATGTAGTTCATTAGAACGTGTCTCCAAAGACATGACCACAGGGATGGCGTAGTAGTTGGAACTGACCAAGGTCACGAAGTACTAGCAGCTGGAGTATGTCACCACCAGAGCCAGGGCCCAGAACACCCTATACAACCAATGTAGTTCATTAGAACGTGTCTCCACAGACATGACCACAGCGGTGGCGTACTAGTCGGAACTGACCAAGGCCACGAAGTACGAGCAGCTGGATTATGTCACCACGAGAGCCAGGGCCCAGAACACTCTAAACAACCTATGTAGTTCATTAGAACGTGTCTCCAAAGACATAACCACAGGGGTGACGTAGTAGTCGGAACTGACTAAGGCCACGAAGTACCAGCAGCTGGAGTATGTCACCACGAGAGCCAGGGCCCAGAAGACTCTAAACAACCAATGTAGTTCATAAGAACGTGTCTCCACAGATATGACCACAGGGATGGCGTAGTAGTTGGAACTGACCAAGGTCACGAAGTACTAGCAGCTGGAGTATGTCACCACCATAGTCAGGGCCCAGAAGACTCTAAACAACAAATGTAGTTCATTAGAACGTGTCTCCAAAGACATGACCACAGGGATGGCGTAGTAGTTGGAACTGACCAAGGTCACGAAGTACTAGCAGCTGGAGTATGTCACCACCAGAGCCAGGGCCCAGAACACCCTATACAACCAATGTAGTTCATTAGAACGTGTCTCCACAGACATGACCACAGCGGTGGCGTACTAGTCGGAACTGACCAAGGCCACGAAGTACGAGCAGCTGGATTATGTCACCACGAGAGCCAGGGCCCAGAACACTCTAAACAACCTATGTAGTTCATTAGAACGTGTCTCCACAGACATAACCACAGGGGTGACGTAGTAGTTGGAACTTGCAACATTTCATAGATTTGATATATTTAAGTTTACCATATAATAAATAAACCCCACATTAATGTATAATAGGCCTACCTAGGTAATAATAAGGCTCACTAATTCATTCATGTAAACTGCTTCAAATTATTTAATTTTATTTATTTTTCAAAATTGATCTCATTCCAAATTTAATTTTATATAGTGAAAGTGTTTAAAACAAGTGACAGTGTCTACAAGAACTTCAGGAACATATGGCAGTGACTAACATTATTGAGAATCATGTGGTACAATTTAAAAAAAGAAAAGGGTTTCCAAAAGTATAATGGCCAAGTGTTAGCTTTTTGTGGGTATCTACCCAAAATTAACATTTTTCCCTATAAAAAGTGTAGTGGAATACACCATCCACTCTTTTATTATGTAAGAAGAGTCACTGGCAAAGTTTTATCCCATTTTGCAAGGCCAAGAAGAAATGCCAGTGATGAACAATTTAAAACTATGGTGAGACCCTTCCAACTTACATTGTAGATTGCAGCAACATATAATTGATGTCCAATTTTCAAGTCTAACATCATTTCTAGCATTTTGGAATACTTTAAAGTAAACTAAACACATCAACCTCAAGATTAATTCTCTGGACTTATATTTTTATTAATTAATTTTTCAACAGACTAAAGTTTCAAGGCTTAGCCTATTTATTTCCTCAAGACTGAAAGAAGCCAATAACAGTGTATTACAAACTTTTGATTTCTGAGATCCTCATTGGCAAAACTTACAATGTGTCAAAATTCATATCATAACCAAACATTCATTTAAAATAAAAGATATTTTATTAAGACAAGAACAGACAGTCATTCTTGCCGCACGAGTTCCCCCCCTGCAGATCCTATAAACATTGTGTAAACCCTGAGCACTTCATGTATCAAATAATAATTATCTTATAGTAAAGTTAATCCTCTATATTTATGTGCCATAATTTGTGAATCCCTATTTTGTAACATGAAATGTCTACTTCATTAATAAATCCATTCATTGTATTGTAAACCAGTTTTATTATTTGTAGTATAAACAGCCATTAATTATTGTCATGATCACGAAATGGAAGAATTAATTAAGCCAAGAACAGCTGTTAGGTTATCTATGTAGCGAAACCTGGAACTGAAATCAAATACAGTAAAATAGGAAAGTCAAAGTAAAAAGGTAAACAAATAAATATCCCTCTATCTATCTATTGTTTATACATATGTTCACACTTATATTAAGCAAACAAGGTGTGTGTTTTGCAAACTGACCAAGGCCACGAAGTACCAGCAGCTGGAGTATGTCACCACCAGTGCCAGGGCCCAGAACACTCTTAACAACCAATGTAGTTCATTAGAACATGTCTCCACAGACATGACCACAGGGGTGACGTAGTAGTCGGAACTGACTAAGGCCACGAAGTACCAGCAGCTGGAGTATGTCACCACGAGAGCCAGGGCCCAGAACACTCTAAACAACCAATGTAGTTCATTAGAACATGTCTCCACAGACATGACCACAGGGGTGACGTAGTAGTCGGAACTGACCAAGGTCACGAAGTACTAGCAGCTGGAGTATGTCACCACCAGAACCAGGGCCCAGAACACCGTAAACAACAAATGTAGTTCATTAGAACGTGTCTCCAAAGACATGACCACAGGGATGGCGTAGTAGTTGGAACTGACCAAGGTCACGAAGTACTAGCAGCTGGAGTATGTCACCACCAGAGCCAGGGCCCAGAACACCCTATACAACCAATGTAGTTCATTAGAACGTGTCTCCACAGACATGACCACAGCGGTGGCGTACTAGTCGGAACTGACCAAGGCCACGAAGTACGAGCAGCTGGATTATGTCACCACGAGAGCCAGGGCCCAGAACACTCTAAACAACCTATGTAGTTCATTAGAACGTGTCTCCACAGACATAACCACAGGGGTGACGTAGTAGTTGGAACTGACCAAGGCCACGAAGTACCAGCAGCTGGAGTATGTCACCACCAGTGCCAGGGCCCAGAACACTCTTAACAACCAATGTAGTTCATTAGAACATGTCTCCACAGACATGACCACAGGGGTGACGTAGTAGTCGGAACTGACCAAGGCCACGAAGTACCAGCAGCTGGAGTATGTCACCACCAGAGCCAGGGCCCAGAACACTCTAAACAACCTATGTAGTTCATTAGAACATGTCTCCACAGACATAACCACAGGGGTGACGTAGTAGTTGGAACTGACCAAGGCCACGAAGTACCAGCAGCTGGAGTATGTCACCACCAGTGCCAGGGCCCAGAACACTCTTAACAACCAATGTAGTTCATTAGAACATGTCTCCACAGACATGACCACAGGGGTGACGTAGTAGTTGGAACTGACCAAGGCCACGAAGTACCAGCAGCTGGAGTATGTCACCACCAGTGCCAGGGCCCAGAACACTCTAAACAACCGATGTAGTTCATTAGAACATGTCTCCACAGACATGACCACAGGGGTGACGTAGTAGTCGGAACTGACTAAGGCCACGAAGTACCAGCAGCTGGAGTATGTCACCACCAGAGCCAGGGCCCAGAACACCGTAAACAACAAATGTAGTTCATTAGAACGTGTCTCCAAAGACATGACCACAGGGATGGCGTAGTAGTTGGAACTGACCAAGGTCACGAAGTACTAGCAGCTGGAGTATGTCACCACCAGAGCCAGAGCCCAGAACACCCTATACAACCAATGTAGTTCATTAGAACGTGTCTCCACAGACATGACCACAGCGGTGGCGTACTAGTCGGAACTGACCAAGGCCACGAAGTACGAGCAGCTGGATTATGTCACCACGAGAGCCAGGGCCCAGAACACTCTAAACAACCTATGTAGTTCATTAGAACGTGTCTCCACAGACATAACCACAGGGGTGACGTAGTAGTTGGAACTGACCAAGGCCACGAAGTACCAGCAGCTGGAGTATGTCACCACCAGTGCCAGGGCCCAGAACACTCTTAACAACCAATGTAGTTCATTAGAACATGTCTCCACAGACATAACCACAGGGGTGACGTAGTAGTTGGAACTGACCAAGGCCACGAAGTACCAGCAGCTGGAGTATGTCACCACCAGTGCCAGGGCCCAGAACACTCTTAACAACCAATGTAGTTCATTAGAACATGTCTCCACAGACATGACCACAGGGGTGACGTAGTAGTTGGAACTGACCAAGGCCACGAAGTACCAGCAGCTGGAGTATGTCACCACCAGTGCCAGGGCCCAGAACACTCTTAACAACCAATGTAGTTCATTAGAACATGTCTCCACAGACATGACCACAGGGGTGACGTAGTAGTCGGAACTGACCAAGGCCACGAAGTACCAGCAGCTGGAGTATGTCACCACCAGAGCCAGGGCCCAGAACACTCTAAACAACCTTTGTAGTTCATTAGAGCATGTCTCCACAGACATAACCACAGGGGTGACGTAGTAGTTGGAACTGACCAAGGCCACGAAGTACCAGCAGCTGGAGTATGTCACCACCAGTGCCAGGGCCCAGAACACTCTAAACAACCGATGTAGTTCATTAGAACATGTCTCCACAGACATGACCACAGGGGTGACGTAGTAGTCGGAACTGACTAAGGCCACGAAGTACCAGCAGCTGGAGTATGTCACCACGAGAGCCAGGGCCCAGAACACTCTAAACAACCTATGTAGTTCATTAGAACATGTCTCCACAGACATAACCACAGGGGTGACGTAGTAGTTGGAACTGACCAAGGCCACGAAGTACCAGCAGCTGGAGTATGTCACCACCAGAGCCAGAGCCCAGAACACTCTAAACAACCTATGTAGTTCATTAGAACATGTCTCCACAGACATAACCACAGGGTTGACGTAGTAGTTGGAACTGACCAAGGCCACGAAGTACCAGCAGCTGGAGTATGTCACCACCAGTGCCAGGGCCCAGAACACTCTTAACAACCAATGTAGTTCATTAGAACATGTCTCCACAGACATGACCACAGGGGTGACGTAGTAGTCGGAACTGACTAAGGCCACGAAGTACCAGCAGTTGGAGTATGTCACCACGACAGCCAGGGCCCAGAACACTCTAAACAACCAATGTAGTTCATTAGAACATGTCTCCACAGACATGACCACAGGGGTGACGTAGTAGTCGGAACTGACCAAGGTCACGAAGTACTAGCAGCTGGAGTATGTCACCACCAGAGCCAGGGCCCAGAACACCGTAAACAACAAATGTAGTTCATTAGAACGTGTCTCCAAAGACATGACCACAGGGATGGCGTAGTAGTTGGAACTGACCAAGGTCACGAAGTACTAGCAGCTGGAGTATGTCACCACCAGAGCCAGGGCCCAGAACACCCTATACAACCAATGTAGTTCATTAGAACGTGTCTCCACAGACATGACCACAGCGGTGGCGTACTAGTCGGAACTGACCAAGGCCACGAAGTACCAGCAGCTGGAGTATGTCACCACCAGAGCCAGGGCCCAGAACACTCTAAACAACCTATGTAGTTCATTAGAACATGTCTCCACAGACATAACCACAGGGGTGACGTAGTAGTTGGAACTGACCAAGGCCAACGAAGTACCAGCAGCTGGAGTATGTCACCACCAGTGCCAGGGCCCAGAACACTCTAAACAACCGATGTAGTTCATTAGAACATGTCTCCACAGACATGACCACAGGGGTGACGTAGTAGTCGGAACTGACTAAGGCCACGAAGTACCAGCAGCTGGAGTATGTCACCACGAGAGCCAGGGCCCAGAACACTCTAAACAACCTATGTAGTTCATTAGAACATGTCTCCACAGACATAACCACAGGGGTGACGTAGTAGTTGGAACTGACCAAGGCCACGAAGTACCAGCAGCTGGAGTATGTCACCACCAGAGCCAGGGCCCAGAACACTCTAAACAACCTATGTAGTTCATTAGAACATGTCTCCACAGACATAACCACAGGGGTGACGTAGTAGTTGGAACTGACCAAGGCCACGAAGTACCAGCAGCTGGAGTATGTCACCACCAGTGCCAGGGCCCAGAACACTCTAAACAACCGATGTAGTTCATTAGAACATGTCTCCACAGACATGACCACAGGGGTGACGTAGTAGTCGGAACTGACTAAGGCCACGAAGTACCAGCAGCTGGAGTATGTCACCACGAGAGCCAGGGCCCAGAAGACTCTAAACAACCAATGTAGTTCATAAGAACGTGTCTCCACAGATATGACCACAGGGATGGCGTAGTAGTTGGAACTGACCAAGGTCACGAAGTACTAGCAGCTGGAGTATGTCACCACCAGAGCCAGGGCCCAGAACACCGTAAACAACAAATGTAGTTCATTAGAACGTGTCTCCACAGACATGACCACAGCGGTGGCGTACTAGTCGGAACTGACCAAGGCCACGAAGTACGAGCAGCTGGATTATGTCACCACGAGAGCCAGGGCCCAGAACACTCTAAACAACCTATGTAGTTCATAAGAACATGTCTCCACAGACATAACCACAGGGGTGACGTAGTAGTTGGAACTGACCAAGGCCACGAAGTACCAGCAGCTGGAGTATGTCACCACCAGTGCCAGGGCCCAGAACACTCTTAACAACCAATGTAGTTCATTAGAACATGTCTCCACAGACATGACCACAGGGGTGACGTAGTAGTCGGAACTGACTAAGGCCACGAAGTACCAGCAGCTGGAGTATGTCACCACGAGAGCCAGGGCCCAGAACACTCTAAACAACCAATGTAGTTCATTAGAACATGTCTCCACAGACATGACCACAGGGATGGCGTAGTAGTTGGAACTGACCAAGGCCACGAAGTACCAGCAGCTGGAGTATGTCACCACGAGAGCCAGGGCCCAGAACACTCTAAACAACCAATGTAGTTCATTAGAACATGTCTCCACAGACATGACCACAGGGGTGGCGTAGTAGTCGGAACTGACTAAGGCCACGAAGTACCAGCAGCTGGAGTATGTCACCACGAGAGCCAGGGCCCAGAACACTCTAAACAACCAATGTAGTTCATTAGAACATGTCTCCACAGACATGACCACAGGGGTGACGTAGTAGTCGGAACTGACTAAGGCCACGAAGTACCAGCAGCTGGAGTATGTCACCACGAGAGCCAGGGCCCAGAACACTCTAAACAACCAATGTAGTTCATTAGAACATGTCTCCACAGACATGACCACAGGGGTGACGTAGTAGTCGGAACTGACTAAGGCCACGAAGTACCAGCAGCTGGAGTATGTCACCACGAGAGCCAGGGCCCAGAACACTCTAAACAACCTATGTAGTTCATTAGAACATGTCTACACAGACATAACCACAGGGGTGACGTAGTAGTTGGAACTGACCAAGGCCACGAAGTACCAGCAGCTGGAGTATGTCACCACGAGAGCCAGGGCCCAGAACACTCTAAACAACCAATGTAGTTCATTAGAACATGTCTCCACAGACATGACCACAGGGGTGACGTAGTAGTCGGAACTGACTAAGGCCACGAAGTACCAGCAGCTGGAGTATGTCACCACGAGAGCCAGGGCCCAGAACACTCTAAACAACCTATGTAGTTCATTAGAACATGTCTACACAGACATAACCACAGGGGTGACGTAGTAGTCGGAACTGACCAAGGCCACGAAGTACCAGCAGCTGGAGTATGTCACCACCAGTGCCAGGGCCCAGAACACTCTAAACAACCAATGTAGTTCATTAGAACATGTCTCCACAGACATAACCACAGGGATTACCTTCTAGTCGGAACTGACCAAGGCAACGAAGTACCAGCAGCTGGAGTATGTCACCACCAGAGCCAGGGCCCAGAACACTTTAAACAACCAATGTAGTTCATTAGAACGTGTCTCCACACACATGACCACAGCGGTGGCGTAGTAGTCGGAACTGACCAAGGCCACGAAGTACCAGCAGCTGGAGTATGTCACCACCAGAGCCAAGGCCCAGAACACTCTAAACAACCAATGTAGTTCATTAGAACATGTCTTCACAGACATGACCACAGGGGTGACGTACTAGTTGAAACTGACCAAGGCCACGAAGTACCAGCAGCTGGAGTATGTCACCACCAGTGCCAGGGCCCAGAACACTCTTAACAACCAATGTAGTTCATTAGAACATGTCTCCACAGACATGACCACAGGGGTGACGTAGTAGTCGGAACTGACCAAGGCCACGAAGTACCAGCAGCTGGAGTATGTCACCACCAGAGCCAGGGCCCAGAACAATCTAAACAACCTATGTAGTTCATTAGAACATGTCTCCACAGACATAACCACAGGGGTGACGTAGTAGTTGGAACAGACCAAGGCCACGAAGTACCAGCAGCTGGAGTATGTCACCACCAGTGCCAGGGCCCAGAACACTCTAAACAACCGATGTAGTTCATTAGAACATGTCTCCACAGACATGACCACAGGGGTGACGTAGTAGTCGGAACTGACTAAGGCCACGAAGTACCAGCAGCTGGAGTATGTCACCACGAGAGCCAGGGCCCAGAACACTCTAAACAACCTATGTAGTTCATTAGAACATGTCTCCACAGACATAACCACAGGGGTGACGTAGTAGTTGGAACTGACCAAGGCCACGAAGTACCAGCAGCTGGAGTATGTCACCACCAGAGCCAGGGCCCAGAACACTCTAAACAACCTATGTAGTTCATTAGAACATGTCTCCACAGACATAACCACAGGGGTGACGTAGTAGTTGGAACTGACCAAGGCCACGAAGTACCAGCAGCTGGAGTATGTCACCACCAGTGCCAGGGCCCAGAACACTCTAAACAACCGATGTAGTTCATTAGAACATGTCTCCACAGACATGACCACAGGGGTGACGTAGTAGTCGGAACTGACTAAGGCCACGAAGTACCAGCAGCTGGAGTATGTCACCACGAGAGCCAGGGCCCAGAAGACTCTAAACAACCAATGTAGTTCATAAGAACGTGTCTCCACAGATATGACCACAGGGATGGCGTAGTAGTTGGAACTGACCAAGGTCACGAAGTACTAGCAGCTGGAGTATGTCACCACCAGAGCCAGGGCCCAGAACACCGTAAACAACAAATGTAGTTCATTAGAACGTGTCTCCAAAGACATGACCACAGGGATGGCGTAGTAGTTGGAACTGACCAAGGTCACGAAGTACTAGCAGCTGGAGTATGTCACCACAAGAGCCAGGGCCCAGAACACCCTATACAACCAATGTAGTTCATTAGAACGTGTCTCCACAGACATGACCACAGCGGTGGCGTACTAGTCGGAACTGACCAAGGCCACGAAGTACGAGCAGCTGGATTATGTCACCACGAGAGCCAGGGCCCAGAACACTCTAAACAACCTATGTAGTTCATTAGAACATGTCTCCACAGACATAACCACAGGGGTGACGTAGTAGTTGGAACTGACCAAGGCCACGAAGTACCAGCAGCTGGAGTATGTCACCACCAGTGCCAGGGCCCAGAACACTCTTAACAACCAATGTAGTTCATTAGAACATGTCTCCACAGACATGACCACAGGGGTGACGTAGTAGTCGGAACTGACTAAGGCCACGAAGTACCAGCAGCTGGAGTATGTCACCACGAGAGCCAGGGCCCAGAACACTCTAAACAACCAATGTAGTTCATTAGAACATGTCTCCACAGACATGACCACAGGGATGGCGTAGTAGTTGGAACTGACCAAGGCCACGAAGTACCAGCAGCTGGAGTATGTCACCACGAGAGCCAGGGCCCAGAACACTCTAAACAACCAATGTAGTTCATTAGAACATGTCTCCACAGACATGACCACAGGGGTGGCGTAGTAGTCGGAACTGACTAAGGCCACGAAGTACCAGCAGCTGGAGTATGTCACCACGAGAGCCAGGGCCCAGAACACTCTAAACAACCAATGTAGTTCATTAGAACATGTCTCCACAGACATGACCACAGGGGTGACGTAGTAGTCGGAACTGACTAAGGCCACGAAGTACCAGCAGCTGGAGTATGTCACCACGAGAGCCAGGGCCCAGAACACTCTAAACAACCAATGTAGTTCATTAGAACATGTCTCCACAGACATGACCACAGGGGTGACGTAGTAGTCGGAACTGACTAAGGCCACGAAGTACCAGCAGCTGGAGTATGTCACCACGAGAGCCAGGGCCCAGAACACTCTAAACAACCTATGTAGTTCATTAGAACATGTCTACACAGACATAACCACAGGGGTGACGTAGTAGTTGGAACTGACCAAGGCCACGAAGTACCAGCAGCTGGAGTATGTCACCACGAGAGCCAGGGCCCAGAACACTCTAAACAACCAATGTAGTTCATTAGAACATGTCTCCACAGACATGACCACAGGGGTGACGTAGTAGTCGGAACTGACTAAGGCCACGAAGTACCAGCAGCTGGAGTATGTCACCACGAGAGCCAGGGCCCAGAACACTCTAAACAACCTATGTAGTTCATTAGAACATGTCTACACAGACATAACCACAGGGGTGACGTAGTAGTCGGAACTGACCAAGGCCACGAAGTACCAGCAGCTGGAGTATGTCACCACCAGTGCCAGGGCCCAGAACACTCTAAACAACCAATGTAGTTCATTAGAACATGTCTCCACAGACATAACCACAGGGATTACCTTCTAGTCGGAACTGACCAAGGCAACGAAGTACCAGCAGCTGGAGTATGTCACCACCAGAGCCAGGGCCCAGAACACTTTAAACAACCAATGTAGTTCATTAGAACGTGTCTCCACACACATGACCACAGCGGTGGCGTAGTAGTCGGAACTGACCAAGGCCACGAAGTACCAGCAGCTGGAGTATGTCACCACCAGAGCCAAGGCCCAGAACACTCTAAACAACCAATGTAGTTCATTAGAACATGTCTTCACAGACATGACCACAGGGGTGACGTACTAGTTGAAACTGACCAAGGCCACGAAGTACCAGCAGCTGGAGTATGTCACCACCAGTGCCAGGGCCCAGAACACTCTTAACAACCAATGTAGTTCATTAGAACATGTCTCCACAGACATGACCACAGGGGTGACGTAGTAGTCGGAACTGACCAAGGCCACGAAGTACCAGCAGCTGGAGTATGTCACCACCAGAGCCAGGGCCCAGAACACTCTAAACAACCTATGTAGTTCATTAGAACATGTCTCCACAGACATAACCACAGGGGTGACGTAGTAGTTGGAACTGACCAAGGCCACGAAGTACCAGCAGCTGGAGTATGTCACCACCAGTGCCAGGGCCCAGAACACTCTAAACAACCGATGTAGTTCATTAGAACATGTCTCCACAGACATGACCACAGGGGTGACGTAGTAGTCGGAACTGACTAAGGCCACGAAGTACCAGCAGCTGGAGTATGTCACCACGAGAGCCAGGGCCCAGAACACTCTAAACAACCTATGTAGTTCATTAGAACATGTCTCCACAGACATAACCACAGGGGTGACGTAGTAGTTGAAACTGACCAAGGCCACGAAGTACCAGCAGCTGGAGTATGTCACCACCAGAGCCAGGGCCCAGAACACTCTAAACAACCTATGTAGTTCATTAGAACATGTCTCCACAGACATAACCACAGGGGTGACGTAGTAGTTGGAACTGACCAAGGCCACGAAGTACCAGCAGCTGGAGTATGTCACCACCAGTGCCAGGGCCCAGAACACTCTAAACAACCGATGTAGTTCATTAGAACATGTCTCCACAGACATGACCACAGGGGTGACGTAGTAGTCGGAACTGACTAAGGCCACGAAGTACCAGCAGCTGGAGTATGTCACCACGAGAGCCAGGGCCCAGAAGACTCTAAACAACCAATGTAGTTCATAAGAACGTGTCTCCACAGACATGACCACAGGGATGGCGTAGTAGTTGGAACTGACCAAGGTCACGAAGTACTAGCAGCTGGAGTATGTCACCACCAGAGCCAGGGCCCAGAACACCGTAAACAACAAATGTAGTTCATTAGAACGTGTCTCCAAAGACATGACCACAGGGATGGCGTAGTAGTTGGAACTGACCAAGGTCACGAAGTACTAGCAGCTGGAGTATGTCACCACCAGAGCCAGGGCCCAGAACACCCTATACAACCAATGTAGTTCATTAGAACGTGTCTCCACAGACATGACCACAGCGGTGGCGTACTAGTCGGAACTGACCAAGGCCACGAAGTACGAGCAGCTGGATTATGTCACCACGAGAGCCAGGGCCCAGAACATTCTAAACAACCTATGTAGTTCATTAGAACATGTCTCCACAGACATAACCACAGGGGTGACGTAGTAGTTGGAACTGACCAAGGCCACGAAGTACCAGCAGCTGGAGTATGTCACCACCAGTGCCAGGGCCCAGAACACTCTTAACAACCAATGTAGTTCATTAGAACATGTCTCCACAGACATGACCACAGGGGTGACGTAGTAGTCGGAACTGACTAATGCCACGAAGTACCAGCAGCTGGAGTATGTCACCACGAGAGCCAGGGCCCAGAACACTCTAAACAACCAATGTAGTTCATTAGAACATGTCTCCACAGACATGACCACAGGGATGGCGTAGTAGTTGGAACTGACCAAGGCCACGAAGTACCAGCAGCTGGAGTATGTCACCACCAGAGCCAGGGCCCAGAACACTCTAAACAACCAATGTAGTTCATTAGAACATGTCTCCACAGACATGACCACAGGGGTGGCGTAGTAGTCGGAACTGACTAAGGCCACGAAGTACCAGCAGCTGGAGTATGTCACCACGAGAGCCAGGGCCCAGAACACTCTAAACAACCAATGTAGTTCATTAGAACATGTCTCCACAGACATGACCACAGGGGTGACGTAGTAGTCGGAACTGACTAAGGCCACGAAGTACCAGCAGCTGGAGTATGTCACCACGAGAGCCAGGGCCCAGAACACTCTAAACAACCAATGTAGTTCATTAGAACATGTCTCCACAGACATGACCACAGGGGTGACGTAGTAGTCGGAACTGACTAAGGCCACGAAGTACCAGCAGCTGGAGTATGTCACCACGAGAGCCAGGGCCCAGAACACTCTAAACAACCTATGTAGTTCATTAGAACATATCTACACAGACATAACCACAGGGGTGACGTAGTAGTTGGAACTGACCAAGGCCACAAAGTACCAGCAGCTGGAGTATGTCACCACGAGAGCCAGGGCCCAGAACACTCTAAACAACCAATGTAGTTCATTAGAACATGTCTCCACAGACATGACCACAGGGGTGACGTAGTAGTCGGAACTGACTAAGGCCACGAAGTACCAGCAGCTGGAGTATGTCACCACGAGAGCCAGGGCCCAGAACACTCTAAACAACCTATGTAGTTCATTAGAACATGTCTACACAGACATAACCACAGGGGTGACGTAGTAGTCGGAACTGACCAAGGCCACGAAGTACCAGCAGCTGGAGTATGTCACCACCAGTGCCAGGGCCCAGAACACTCTAAACAACCAATGTAGTTCATTAGAACATGTCTCCACAGACATAACCACAGGGATTACCTTCTAGTCGGAACTGACCAAGGCAACGAAGTACCAGCAGCTGGAGTATGTCACCACCAGAGCCAGGGCCCAGAACACTTTAAACAACCAATGTAGTTCATTAGAACGTGTCTCCACACACATGACCACAGCGGTGGCGTAGTAGTCGGAACTGACCAAGGCCACGAAGTACCAGCAGCTGGAGTATGTCACCACCAGAGCCAAGGCCCAGAACACTCTAAACAACCAATGTAGTTCATTAGAACATGTCTTCACAGAAATGACCACGGCGGTGGAGTAGTAGTCGGAGCTGACCAAGGCCACGAAGTACCAGCTGCTGGAGGATGTCACCACCAGAGCCACGCCCAGAACACTCTAAAAAACCAATGTAGTTCATTAGAACGTGTCTCCACAGATATGACTACAGCGGTGGCGTACTAGTCGGAACTGACCAAGGCCACGAAGTACGAGCAGCTGGAGTATGTCACCACGAGAGCCAGGGCCCAGAACACTCTAAACAACCAATGTAGTTCATTAGAACATGTCTCCACAGACATAACCACAGGGGTGACGTAGTAGTCGGAACTGACCATGGCCACGAAGTACCAGCGGCTGGAGTATGTCACCACCAGAGCCAGGGCCCAGAACACTCTAAACAACCAATGTAGTTCATTAGAACGTGTCTCCACAGATATGACCACAGGGATGGCTTAGTAGTCGGAACTGACCAATGCCACGAAGTACCAGCTGCTGGAGGATGTCACCACCAGAGCCAGGGCCCAGAACACTCTAAACAACCAATGTAGTTCATTAGAACGTGTCTTCACAGAAATGACCACGGCGGTGGAGTAGTAGTCGGAGCTGACCAAGGCCACGAAGTACCAGCTGCTGGAGGATGTCACCACCAGAGCCACGCCCAGAACACTCTAAAAAACCAATGTAGTTCATTAGAACGTGTCTCCACAGACATAACCACAGCGGTGGCGTACTAGTCGGAACTGACCAAGGCCACGAAGTACGAGCAGCTGGAGTATGTCACCACGAGAGCCAGGGCCCAGAACACTCTAAACAACCAATGTAGTTCATTAGAACGTGTCTTCACAGAAATGACCACGGCGGTGGAGTAGTAGTCGGAGCTGACCAAGGCCACGAAGTACCAGCTGCTGGAGGATGTCACCACCAGAGCCACGCCCAGAACACTCTAAAAAACCAATGTAGTTCATTAGAACGTGTCTCCACAGACATAACCACAGGGGTGACGTAGTAGTCGGAACTGACCATGGCCACGAAGTACCAGCAGCTGGAATATGTCACCACCAGAGCCAGGGCCCAGAACACTCTAAACAACCAATGTAGTTCATTAGAACATGTCTCCACAGACATAACCACAGCGGTGGCGTAGCAGACGGAACTGACCAAGGCCACGAAGTACCAGCAGCTGGAATATGTCACCACCAGAGCCAGGGCCCAGAACACTCTAAACAACCAATGTAGTTCATTAGAACATGTCTCCACAGACATAACCACAGCGGTGGCGTAGCAGACGGAACTGACCAAGGCCACGAAGTACCAGCAGCTGGAATATGTCACCACCAGAGCCAGGGCCCAGAACACTCTAAACAACCAATGTAGTTCATTAGAACGTGTCTCCACAGACATAACCACAGGGGTGACGTAGTCGTCGGAACTGACCATGGCCACGAAGTACCAGCGGCTGGAGTATGTCACCACCAGAGCCAGGGCCCAGAACACTCTAAACAACCAATGTAGTTCATTAGAACGTGTCTTCACAGAAATGACCACGGCGGTGGAGTAGTAGTCGGAGCTGACCAAGGCCACGAAGTACCAGCTGCTGGAGGATGTCACCACCAGAGCCACGCCTAGAACACTCTAAAAAACCAATGTAGTTCATTAGAACGTGTCTCCACAGACATAACCACAGCGGTGGCGTACTAGTCGGAACTGACCAAGGCCACGAAGTACGAGCAGCTGGAGTATGTCACCACGAGAGCCAGGGCCCAGAACACTCTAAACAACCAATGTAGTTCATTAGAACGTGTCTTCACAGAAATGACCACGGCGGTGGAGTAGTAGTCGGAGCTGACCAAGGCCACGAAGTACCAGCTGCTGGAGGATGTCACCACCAGAGCCACGCCCAGAACACTCTAAAAAACCAATGTAGTTCATTAATACGTGTCTCCACAGACATAACCACAGCGGTGGCGTACTAGTCGGAACTGACCAAGGCCACGAAGTACGAGCAGCTGGAGTATGTCACCACGAGAGCCAGGGCCCAGAACACTCTAAACAACCAATGTAGTTCATTAGAACGTGTCTCCACAGACATAACCACAGCGGTGGCGTACTAGTCGGAACTGACCAAGGCCACGAAGTACGAGCAGCTGGAGTATGTCACCACGAGAGCCAGGGTCCAGAACACTCTAAACAACCAATGTAGTTCATTAGAACATGTCTCCACAGACATGACCACAGGGGTGACGTAGTCGTCGGAACTGACCATGGCCACGAAGTACCAGCGGCTGGAGTATGTCACAACAAGAGCCAGGGCCCAGAACACTCTAAACAACCAATGTAGTTCATTAGAACGTGTCTCCACAGATATGACCACAGGGATGGCTTAGTAGTCGGAACTGACCAATGCCACGAAGTACCAGCAGATGGAGTATGTCACTACTACAGCCAGGGCCCAGAACACTCTAAACAACCAATGTAGTTCATTAGAATGTGTCTCCAAAGACATGACCACAGGGATGTCGTAGTAGTTGGAACTGACCAAGGCCACGAATTACTAGCAGATGGAGTATGTAACCACCATAGTCAGGGCCCAGAAGACTCTAAACAACCAATGTAGTTCATAAGAACGTGTCTCCACAGATATGACCACAGGGATGGCGTAGTAGTTGGAACTTACCAAGGTCACGAAGTACTAGCAGCTGGAGTATGTCACCACCAGAGCCAGGGCCCAGAACACCGTAAACAACCAATTTAGTTCATTAGAACGTGTCTCCACAGACATGACCACAGGGATGGCGTAGTAGTTGGAACTGACCAAGGTCACGAAGTACTAGCAGCTGGAATATGTCACCACCAGAGCCAGGGCCCAGAACACTTTAAACAACCAATGTAGTTCATTAGAACGTGTCTCCACACACATGACAACAGCGGTGGCGTAGCAGACGGAACTGACCAAGGTCACGAAGTACTAGCAGCTGGAATATGTCACCACCAGAGCCAGGGCCCAGAACACTTTAAACAACCAATGTAGTTCATTAGAACGTGTCTCCACACACATGACAACAGCGGTGGCGTAGCAGACGGAACTGACCAAGGTCACGAAGTACCAGCAGCTGGAATATGTCACCACCAGAGCCAGGGCCCAGAACACTCTAAACAACCAATGTAGTTCATTAGAACGTGTCTCCACACACATGACCACAGCGGTGGCGTAGCAGACGGAACTGACCAAGGCCACGAA
Organism: Allygus modestus; assembly: GCA_963675035.1. Classification (NCBI taxonomy): domain Eukaryota; kingdom Metazoa; phylum Arthropoda; class Insecta; order Hemiptera; family Cicadellidae; genus Allygus; species Allygus modestus. The sequence goes on from OY776114.1 coordinate 135,178,556, forward strand.
GTACCAGCAGCTGGAATATGTCACCACCAGAGCCAGGGCCCAGAACACTCTAAACAACCAATGTAGTTCATTAGAACGTGTCTCCAAAGACATGACTACAGGGATGGCGTAGTAGTTGGAACTGACCAAGGTCACGAAGTACTAGCAGCTGGAGTATGTAACCACCAGAGCCAGGGCCCAGAACACCCTATACAACCAATGTAGTTCATTAGAACGTGGCTCCACAGACATGACCACAGCGGTGGCGTAGTAGTCGGAACTGGCCAAGGCCACGAAGTACCAGTGCTGGAGTATGTCACCACCAGAGGCAAGGCCCAGAACACTCTAAACAACCAATGTAGTTCATTAGAACATGTCTTCACAGAAATGACCACGGCGGTGGCGTAGTGGTCGGAGCTGACCAAGGTCACGAAGTACCAGCTGCTGGAGGATGTCACCACCAGAGCCACGCCCAGATCACTCTAAACAACCAATGTAGTTTATTAGAACGTGTCTCCACAGACATAACCACAGCGGTGGCGTAGTGGTCGGAACTGACCAAGGCCACGAAGTATCAGCAGCTGGAATATGTCACCACCAGAGCCAGGGCCCAGAACACTCTTAACAACCAATGTAGTTCATTAGAACATGTCTCCACAGACATGACCACAGCGTTGGCGTAGTAGTCGGAACTGACCAAGGCCACGAAGTACCAGCAGCTGGAGGATGTCACCACCAGAGCCACGCCCAGAACACTCTAAAAAACCATTGTAGTTCATTAGAACGTGTCTCCACAGACATAACCACAGCGGTGGCGTACTAGTCGGAACTGACCAAGGCCACGAAGTACGAGCAGCTGGAGTATGTCACCACGAGAGCCAGGGCCCAGAACACTCTAAACAACCAATGTAGTTCATTAGAACGTGTCTCCACAGACATAACCACAGCGGTGGCGTACTAGTCGGAACTGACCAAGGCCACGAAGTACGAGCAGCTGGAGTATGTCACCACGAGAGCCAGGGCCCAGAACACTCTAAACAACCAATGTATTTCATTAGAACGTGTCTCCACAGATATGACCACAGGGATGGCTTAGTAGTCGGAACTGACCAAGGCCACGAAGTACCAGCAGCTGGAGTATGTCACCACCAGTGCCAGGGCCCAGAACACTCTTAACAACCAATGTAGTTCATTAGAACGTGTCTCCACACACATGACCACAGCGGTGGCGTAGCAGACGGAACTGACCAAGGCCACGAAGTACCAGCAGCTGGAGTATGTCACCACCACAGCCAGGGCCCAGAACACTCTAAACAACCAATGTAGTTCATTAGAACGTGTCTCCACACACATGACCACAGCGGTGGCGTAGCAGACGGAACTGACCAAGGCCACGAAGTACCAGCAGCTGGAGTATGTCACCACCACAGCCAGGGCCCAGAACACTCTAAACAACCAATGTAGTTCATTAGAACATGTCTCCACACACATGACCACAGCGGAGGCGTAGCAGACGGAACTGACCAAGGCCACGAAGTACCAGCAGCTGGAGTATGTCACCACCACAGCCAGGGCCCAGAACACTCTAAACAACCAATGTAGTTCATTAGAATGTGTCTCCAAAGACATGACCACAGGGATGTCGTAGTAGTTGGAACTGACAAAGGCCACGAATTACTAGCAGACGGAGTATGTCACCACCATAGTCAGGGCCCAGAAGACTCTAAACAACCAATGTAGTTCATAAGAACGTGTCTCCACAGATATGACCACAGGGATGGCGTAGTAGTTGGAACTGACCAAGGTCACGAAGTACTAGCAGCTGGAGTATGTCACCACCAGAGCCAGGGCCCAGAACACCATAAACAACCAATGTAGTTCATTAGAACGTGTCTCCACAGACATGTCCACAACGGTGGCATAGTAGTCGGAACTGACCAAGGCCACGAAGTATCAGCAGCTGGAGTATGTCACCACCAGAGCCAAGGCCCAGAACACTCTAAACAACCAATGTAGTTCATTTGAACATGTCTCCACAGAAATGACCACAGCGGTGGCGTAGTAGTCGGAGCTGACCAAGGCCACGAAGTACCAGCTGCTGGAGTATGTCACAACCAGAGCCACGCCCAGAACACTCTAAACAACCAACGTAGTTCATTAGAACGTTTCTCCACAGACATGACCACAGCGGTGGCGTACTAGTCGGAACTGACCAAGGCCACGAAGTAAGAGCAGCTGGAGTATGTCACCACGAGAGCCAGGGCCCAGAACACTCTAAACAACCAATGTAGTTCATTAGAACATGTCTCCACAGACATAACCACAGGGGTGACGTAGTAGTCGGAACTGACCAAGGCCACGAAATACCAGCAGCTGGAGTATGTCACCACCAGGGCCAAGGCCCAGAACACTCTAAACAACCAATGCAGTTCATTAGAACATGTCTCCACAGAAATGACCACAGCGGTGGCATAGTAGTCGGAACTGACCAAGGCCACGAAGTACCAGCAGCTGGAGTATGTCACCACCAGAGCCAAGGCCCAGAACACTCTAAACAACCAATGTAGTTCATTAGAACATGTCTCCACAGAAATGACCACAGCGGTGGCGTAGTAGTTGGAACTGAACAAAGCCACGAAGTACCAGCAGCTGGAATATGTCACCACCAGAGCCAGGGCCCAGAACACTCTAAACAACCAATGTAGTTCATTAGAACGTGACTCCAAAGACATGACCACAGGGATGGCGTAGTAGTTGGAACTGACCAAGGTCACGAAGTACTAGCAGCTGGAGTATGTCACCACCAGAGCCAGGGCCCGGAACACCCTATACAACCAATGTAGTTCATTAGAACGTATCTCCACAGACATGACCACAGCGGTGGCGTACTAGTCGGAACTGACCAAGGCCACGAAGTACGAGCAGCTGGATTATGTCACCACGAGAGCCAGGGCCCAGAACACTCTAAACAACCAATGTAGTTCATTAGAACATGTCTCCACAGATATGACCACAGGGGTGACGTAGTAGTCGGAACTGACCAAGGCCACGAAGTACCAGCAGCTGGAGTATGTCACCACCAGAGACAGGGCCCAGAACACTCTAAACAACCAATGCAGTTCATTAGAACGTGTCTCCACAGACATGACCACAGCGATGGCGTAGTGGTCGGAACTGACCAAGGCCACGCGTAGTACCAGCGGCTGGAGTATGTCACCACCAGAGCCAGGGCCCAGAACACTCTAAACAACCAATGTAGTTCATTAGAACGTGTCTCCACAGATATGACCACAGGGATGGCTTAGTAGTCGGAACTCACCAAGGCCACGAAGCACTAGCAGCTGGAGTATGTCACCACCAGTGCCAGGGCCCAGAAAACTCTAGAACTAATGTACTTCATTAGAACGTGTCTCCACAGACATTACCACAGGGGTGGCGTAGTAGTCGTAACTGACCAAGGCCACGAAGTAACAGCAGCTGGAGTATGTCACCACCAGAGACAGGGCCCAGAACACTCTAAACAACCAATGTAGTTCATTAGAACGTGTCTCCACAGACATGACCACAGGGATGGCCTTCTAGTCGGAACTGACCAAGGCCACGAAGTACCAGCTGCTGGAGTATGTCACCACCAGAGCCACGCCCAGAACACTCTAAACAACCAATGTAGTTCATTAGAACGTGTCTCCACAGACATGACTACAGCGGTGGCGTACTAGTCGGAACTGACCAAGGCCAAAAAGTACGAGCAGCTGGAGTATGTCACCACGAGAGCCAGGGCCCAGAACACTCTAAACAACCAATGTAGTTCATTAGAACATGTCTCCACAGACATGACCACAGGGGTGACGTAGTAGTCGGAACTGACCAAGGCCACGAAGTACCAGTGGCTGGAGTATGTCACCACCAGAGCCAGGGCCCAGAACACTCTAAACAACCAATGTAGTTCATAAGAACGTGTCTCTACAGATATGATCACAGGGATGGCTTAGTAGTCGGAACTGACCAAGGCCACGAAGTACCAGCAGCTGGAGTATGTCACCACCACAGCCAGGGCCCAGAACACTCTAAACAACCAATTTAGTTCATTAGAACGTGTCTCCACAGATATGACCACAGCGGTGGCCTACTAGTCGGAACTGACCAAGGCCACGAAGCACTAGCAGCTGGAGTATTTCACCACCAGTGCCAGGGCCCAGAACACTTTAGAACTAATGTACTTCATTAGAACGTGTCTCCACAGACATTACCACAGGGATGGCCTTCTAGTCGGAACTGCCCAAGGCCACGAAGTACCAGCAGCTGGAGTATGTCACCACGAGAGCCAGGGCCCAGAACACTCTAAACAACCAATGTAGTTCATTAAAACGTGTCTCCACAGACATGACCACAGGGATTGCCTTCTAGTCGGAACTGACCAAGGCAACGAAGTACCAGCAGCTGGAGTATGTCACCACCAGAGCCAGGGCCCAGAACACTTTAAACAACCAATGTAGTTGTAACAGTATTATTTTTTCGCTGGAATATTTTATTCTGAGTTCATTTTGTTTGGTTATCTTACGGAAACAAGGCAAAGTAATTTTGTTTACAGATTGACCGAGCAGTCGGCGGCACTCTCTCTCTCTCTCTCTTCTTGCTCGAGCGCTCGCTCTCTCTCGTTTCCACCTCCAGTCCCGCGCGTCGAGTGGGACAGTAGGGGAAGTAGGGGAACCGGCGCATGCGCACTGGCCACCCCTGGGCGAGTGCCGCTGCGGCGTCTGGGCAGCTCACTTCTACTCCGACCATCGAACGAAGCACACACGACAGGCACCCACCCGCTATTCGTACTTGTATTCGTAAAATTGGGCTCCCGTAGTCTTCGACGTTAAGACGGTAGGCCTAGTTGCTTTACTATTTGTGCTAACAAGTACAATTTTATTTTATTTGCATTAGTTTATTTTTCGATTTGATTACCCAGCCTTTTGAGTTGCTGTCAAAGCAACCTGGGACCGGACGAAACCTGCCCGGCAGTGTGCGCTGAACGATATTCCTGCCGAGATTCGACCTTTGAATCTGACTAGACAGTCAGATTACTTTCCCAGTCTTACGCGTTGCTGTTAAAGCAACCTGGGAATCTAATCCTTTAACTTTGGATTCGAGTGATATAGTTTTTTTTTAAAGCGTAATTATTATTATTTTGGTTTCATACTTGTTTGATCCTGTCCCAGTTTCGTTGAGTTGCTGTCAAAGCAACCTGGGATAATCGTTTTCCCGGGGTGATACTATAAGCGATTTTCGTATTTAAATCTGCGTCGCCAACCACGGTTTGAATTCGGTAACCCGGAATTATTTTGAGTTGCTGTCAAAGCAACCTGGGACCGTCGACGCTCGGGGTTACATGAAGCGATAAGATAGTTCAGACAGGATTCGACATGTATCCGGTAAGTTATTTGTAGTTTAAATCCCAGTTTCGTTAAGTTGCCGTCCCAGGCAACCTGGGATTATAATTTATTAACGGTTTGCACAGTTGTGAATTATTTAGAAAATGTTTTACTATGGTTGATCAATAAGATTGTACCTATACCGCTGAGTTTCTGTTTCAAGCAACCGCGGAACATTGAAATTCGTAATTGAACGAAGAGTTATCTTAGTTTAAATCTGATTTGACGTTTTGGTTTTATGCTTGATAGTTTCGTTAAGTTGCCGACCCAGGCAACCTGAGATAAGGGTCAATCAGTACTGTAGGATAATTTAGGCCGAGCTTAAATTGAATTTTAACTTTTGGCCGTATGTTGACTTTTCCTTGCTCAGTATCACCGAGTTGCTGTAATAGGCAACCGGGGTTTTGACTGAAGTTCTGTTTAGGCTAAGAAAACAAAACTTTCGTGTGCCTGAGTGTCGTATTTTCGATTTTACCCAGATTTTCCAGTATACGTGTTGCTGATCCAAGCAACCTGGAAAATATCGTTTGACCTGCTGTCTTGAGAATAACATTGTAAATTTTCGTAACGGCTAAACGATACACTCTCAGAATTTGTGTGCAATTGCCTTTGCAGGCAACCTGGGAGTCAAAATTGGCTGGTTAAAGACCTTTGGCTGTGATGAACGTAAGATATGCCACGGAGGCAATCTTGTTGAACTGAGCCAACTCTAAATTTCGTGTATTTGCTGCGATAAGAATCCTGGCCTCCGTTGAGTTGTCCCCAAATAAATTTAATATGTTGGCGGTATTGTTTACATCCCAAAAATAACGTCACATATTTGGCGCCCGAACAGGGACACGACAAAGTACAGGAAATTTAGTACGAAGTTGAAGTCGGAACTTTGGATACCTGGCTCTCACCCAGGAGGCTCGGGTTCGATTCCCGGTACCGGAACCAAAATATGTGACGTTATTTTCGGGATGTAAACAATACCGCCAACATATTAAATTTATTTGGGGACAACTCAACGGAGGCCAGGATTCTTATCGCAGCAAATACACGAAATTTAGAGTTGGCTCAGTTCAACAAGATTGCCTCCGTGGCATATCTTACGTTCATCACAGCCAAAGGTCTTTAACCAGCCAATTTTGACTCCCAGGTTGCCTGCAACGGCAACTGCACACAAATTCTGAGAGTGTATCGTTTAGCCGTTACGAAAATTTACAATGTTATTCTCAAGACAGCAGGTCAAACGATATTTTCCAGGTTGCTTGGATCAGCAACACGTATACTGGAAAATCTGGGTAAAATCGAAAATACGACACTCAGGCACACGAAAGTTTTGTTTTCTTAGCCTAAACAGAACTTCAGTCAAAACCCCGGTTGCCTATTACAGCAACTCGGTGATACTGAGCAAGGAAAAGTCAACATACGGCCAAAAGTTAAAATTCAATTTAAGCTCGGCCTAAGTTATCCTACAGTACTGATTGACCCTTATCTCAGGTTGCCTGGGTCGGCAACTTAACGAAACTGGGACAGGATCAAATCAAGCATAAAACCAAAACGTCAAATCAGATTTAAACTAAGATAACTCTTCGTTCAATTACGAATTTCAATGTTCCGCGGTTGCTTGAAACAGAAACTCAGCGGTATAGGTACAATCTTATTGATCAATCATAGTAAAACATTTTCTAAATAATTCACAACTGTGCAAACCGTTAATAAATTATAATCCCAGGTTGCCTGGGACGGCAACTTAACGAAACTGGGATTTAAACTACAAATAACTTACCGGATACATGTCGAATCCTGTCTGAACTATCTTATCGCTTCATGTAACCCCGAGCGTCGACGGTCCCAGGTTGCTTTGACAGCAGCTCAAAATAATTCCGGGTTACCGAATTCAAACCGTGGTTGGCGACGCAGATTTAAATACGAAAATCGCTTATAGTATCACCCCGGGAAAACGATTATCCCAGGTTGCTTTGACAGCAACTCAACGAAACTGGGACAGGATCAAACAAGTATGAAACCAAAATAATAATAATTACGCTTTAAAAAAAAACTATATCACTCGAATCCAAAGTTAAAGGATTAGATTCCCAGGTTGCTTTAACAGCAACGCGTAAGACTGGGAAAGTAATCTGACTGTCTAGTCAGATTCAAAGGTCGAATCTCGGCAGGAATATCGTTCAGCGCACACTGCCGGGCAGGTTTCGTCCGGTCCCAGGTTGCTTTGACAGCAACTCAAAAGGCTGGGTAATCAAATCGAAAAATAAACTAATGCAAATAAAATAAAATTGTACTTGTTAGCACAAATAATAAAGCAACTAGGCCTACCGTCGTAACGTCGAAGACTACGGGAGCCCAATTTTACGAATACAAGTACGAATAGCGGGTGGGTGCCTGTCGTGTGTGCTTCGTTCGATGGTCGGAGTAGAAGTGAGCTGCCCAGACGCCGCAGCGGCACTCGCCCAGGGGTGGCCAGTGCGCATGCGCCCTACTTCCCCTACTGTCCCCACTCGACGCGCGGGACTGGAGGGGGAAACGAGAGAGAGCGAGCGCTCGAGCAAGAAGAGAGAGAGAGAGAGAGAGTGCCGCCGACTGCTCGGTCAATCTGTAAACAAAACTACTTTGCCTTGTTTCCGTAAGATAACCAAACAAAACGAACTCAGAATAAAATATTCCAGCGAAAAAATAATACTGTTACATAGTTCATTAGAACGTGTCTCCACAGACATGACCACAGGGGTGGCGTAGTAGTCGAAACTGACCAAGGCCACGAAGTACTAGCAGCTGTAGCATGTCACCCCCAGTGCCTTGGCCCAGAACACTCTAGAACCAATATACTTCATTAGAACGTGTCTCAACAGACATGACCACAGGGGTGGCGTAGCAGTCGGAACTGACCAAGGCCACGCGAAGTACCAGCGGCTGGAGTATATCACCACCAGTGCCTGGGGTCCAGAACAATCTAGACGTACTATATTAATATGTAAACTAATCTATGTATATTAATTAATATGTAATATGTAATCTGATGCATATCTTTACAATCATGACTACAGAAAATGTAGTCATGAGACTATTTTTATTATATTGGCAATGATCCAACTGTGATTATACTTTATAATCAATTCTAAATATGAAGTCATTCTACAACTTTTGTATTGTATTTTTTATTTTTATCACTTTTACTTTCTCCCCCCATACGTAGTATATGGAGAAAGTATTGTTTTCGTCAGAATTTTCGAATTTGAGTTGTTAGTGGAAATATTCCTTTTGGTGCTCCCTGAACCCAAAAAAGTGGTTTTTACGTGATATCTGCCTGTGTGTGTGTGTGTGTGTGTGTGTGTGTGTGTGTGTGTGTGTGTGTGTGTGTGTGCGTGTGCGTGTGCGTGTGCGTGTGCGTGTGCGTGTGCGTGTGCGTGTGCGTGTGTGTGTGTGTGTGTGTGTGTGTGTGTGTGTGTGTGTGTGTGTGGTGTGTGGTGTGTGGTGTGTGGTGTGTGGTGTGTGGTGTGTGGTGTGTGGTGTGTGGTGTGTGGTGTGTGGTGTGTGGTGTGTGGTGTGTGGTGTGTGGTGTGTGGTGTGTGGTGTGTGGTGTGTGGTGTGTGGTGTGTGGTGTGTGGTGTGTGGTGTGTGTGTGTGTGTGTGTGTGTGTGTGTGTGTGTGTGTGTGTGTGTGTGTGTGTGTGTGTGTGTGTGTGTGTGTGTGTGTTCAAGTTCAAGTTCAAGTTCAAGTTCAAAGCTCTTTATTTCCAAAATATACAGAAATACATACAATTTAACCTCCCAATGCACCTCATAGGGCGCGCGCGGGAGTAAGTTGGCTATATATTCACAATTCTTCAACACTCATTCATTGTCCATTTCTTTTTCTTCATGCTTCTTGTAGATACAAAACCATATTACAAAGTATCAACAAACAGTGGAGAAACACAATTGCAAAATAACAATGCAGCAATAAAATAACAGATATTAAACATGCAAAATAAACAACTATAAATAGACTATGAATGAATAACGAGCGATTTAACAAGGCAACAACAAGCAGTACACTTAAATGTACAATAATAAAGCAGTAACAAGCAATTTTAATTGACATGCAATAACAGTAGATAAATAGAATAACGCGTAATTATGCGAGGCATCATCAAACAGTAGAAAAAGTTAACATTCAATAAAAGTGCAGTACCAAAACAGATATTAAACATGCAAGGACATGCAAATAAATTATATAAATACAATAATACATACAAATACCTTCAGAAGGAAGACAATTAATTAGCATTACAAAAAGATACAAAGTGTGACACATGTTTCAAACAATATTTCTAACAAAATGGGTAACTTTAATTTTAACTTTATGCTTTTTCTCATACATCACTTCATTACCAAAAAACCTCACAAAGTCATTAAACAGGTTTGGACCACGATAACAAAATTGACGTCTACTTAATTCCTTGGTAAAAAATGGCACTTCAAGCATAACGTATTGGCTAGATCTGGTACTTCTGTTTGACTGTTTTACTTTGAATAAAAACAAATTCTTAAGGACATGCATAATTGAGGTGTATTCATACAACTGTGTGAAAGTTAAAATATTGTGTTCTGTAAAAAGGTGACTCATGCTTTCATTATATTTTACATTATACATATTGCGCAATGCATGCCTTTGGCTCATTGCAATAGGTTTTAGAAGAGTGTTATATGTACCGCCAAAATGCAATATCCCATACCTCATGGCACTCTCAAACCAAGACACATATACTTGTTTCAATTGGTCACTTCTAAGAAAATTTTTTAAATGATACATTGCATAGTTTATCTTTCTTAATTTTTTTGCTAATTGGTTTACATGCATATTCCATTTTAAATACTGATCAACATATAAACCCAAATATTTAACATTTTCAACTATTTCTATACTAGAACATTCACAACAATATAGACATTGATGCTTATGGCAACGCAGATTAAACATGTTTTGTAAATATTCTTTTGTGTGTTGTGTGTGTGTGTGTGTGTGTGTGTGTGTGTGTGTGTGTGTGTGTGTGTGTGTGTGTGCGCGTGCGTGCGTGCGTGCGTGCGTGCGTGCGTGCGTGCGTGCGTGTGTGTGTGTGTGCGTGTGTGTGTGTGTGTGTGTGTGTGTGTGTGTGTGTGTGTGTGTGTGTGTGGATGTGTACAGAGCTAGAGCCCTAACCAATGGACCGATTTTTATGAAATTTGGTGTGTAGGTACTAATCATCGATATCTCCAGTCGTTTTTTTTTTCATTTTTTGAATTTTTGATTTTAAAGAGTGTGCCCCCAAAAATCGCCAAAAAACATATAAAATCAAAATTTCTCAAAAACGGCTCTAACGATTTAGATTAAACTTTAGTGGTTTGTAGAACTTTAAGTTTCCAATAAAATGACACCACCCGCATTTCTGGGAAAATTCGGGTTCAGAAATTACAGGACTTAAAACATCCAAAATTCAGTTTATTGGACTTTTCATAAAAAATAATAAATGTTAGAAAGAGCTCAAAAAACTAAATAAATTAGTATTTTGAATTACTATTCTACGATTGCTAGTTGCGGAGAAAATTGAAATTTTCATTTAGCGGTAAACACAGTACGTTGTCCAATGTTATTCATATGGGGAATACAAAAATAACTATTTCTCTCTTATTTACTGATCAATTTCATTAAAACTTGATATGCAGGTCAAGTTAGCATTGAACAACAGAGGATGTTCGAAATATGTTGCCATTTAACCCTGGGGGGCAAGGGGGCATTTCCCCTCTCAAAACCACTGTGTGTGGCAACGGACACTATAGTGCCTCCCAAAGGGGGTGGATATTTCTGAAAACAACTATTTTAGACAATTTTCTGTACATTTATCTGTACTTCATATTCTATATTTAGTAAATAAAAAAATATATTCATTAAAATTTGGCTGAAAGGGAGAAAGTATGTGTCAGTTTCCTTATACCGTTTATTTTACTGTACTTTTGGCTATATTGTTATGGTTCTTTTTTAAGAAATATTTAGAGCTTAAACAATAACAAAATTTGAATGTTAATTGTTTAATTGTTATTAAATTTTGCGTTTTAACACTTCTAGCCTAGAATTTGTTTTGGCAAACAATTGGTATTATTATCATAGAGACTTAAAGAACTCCACCTATACTACTAGATATAATAATTTTGAATTTTTGGTGATCCACTGGTGGTTTTAAAGGAATAATGGATCTTCAATATAAAAATAATAGCTCCGTTATCTTTAAGACGGCAGTGTAAAAAAGAGAACTATTGGACTCATTTATATTGTGTTAACAAAACTTACATAAGATTTTCCCTCTAATTTCTATTTATTTCACAATGCTTATCGGTTTAAACACACTGCAAATGGACTTGATTCTAATTTGTTTTGAAATAGCTAGGTTTTCCTTATTGATATACTACATTTCTTTCAACTTATTTTTACATATTTACACGTTTCTGTAATTCATATTGTCTTACAACAAGTCGTTTAGTTATTTTTTTAACATGGGCTGTGATCCTGCAGTGATGTCAGTTTTAAAACACGGAAAGCAGATTTGACTACTAAAATTTACATCTTATGGATTAAAAAAAAATATTTTTTAGCGAATTTGCTAAAGCCCTCTACTTTAAAATCTTTTTTAAATTGTGTAATCATGTGACAAAATAGTATTTTGAGATCGTAAAAATTACCTCTATTCATATTTCTATCACAAAGAATACACTTGTATATATATTTTCGTATTTTAAATTATTATGGAACCCTAAGTTTTATAGGTTGTTAAAAACATATTTATCGAAAAAATGCAGTGTTGGTACTAAATTTTAGTGGTAAAAAAATTAATTCTTGTCTTTTATCCCACTGCTGCTGTTTCTACTATCTTCCCCGATTATAACACTTTTGTCTATGATATGCAAGTTATTATATCCTTAAAAGCTAGTTGTGACAATACGTGACACGTGATATTGGGTGATGAATCAGCTGATTTTATTTTTCTCTTTTTACCAAGTGTGAAGTGTTGTGTTTCTAAGAAACAGCTGACAACGGAGTACACAGCTGATTCTAGATTACACTTCTTATGCATCGCCATAAGAAAGAGAAGTCTGCTTTGCTTACCCATATAGTCCATAATCAATGGTCTTAACGTTCAATCAAAGGGAAAATTTACTGATCAACAACATCCTTCCCTTCTATTAGTTTTTCGTCAATCAGCAACGGCAGGCAGAGCTACAGTAGTTATACTTCATTATTAACTGGCTGAACCGAAATTGTAAGCTTGATTTAATTGTTTATTTATTTTTCCCATATAGAGTCATTACACATAGAATAACATATGTAAACGAGAGTAACAAAAATGCATATTTAGAAGACCGTTTACTAGGGATTAGGGATGTGTTTAATAAACGAGTTCGCACGCAGCACGCTGACGTGAGGGAAGTGAATTTCCACATAAAAAACTATAAAAACTCAAAATCAGTTTAAAACATACAATTATTCCAATTTTTATTCAAATCTGAAAATATTGATTTTTTGGCTGTTCTGATACTCCTGGTTCTATTTACCTGCAATGCTGGGAATACAATTTTGCGCATTATAAGGTTAGAAGGTCCAGTCAGGCTTTAAAGTAGGCGTGAGGTTGTTAGGGATGATAAAAGTACATCAAAAAATGATTAACAGGCTTTTCTAATGTAAAACCCCCATAAGACAACGTACTGTGTATGGTCAATACACATTTCCTTTAATAACTCGGAAAATATATATGCTAGAATGATGAGAGAGGGCTTAAAGGTTTCGCCACACTAATTCCCATCTTTTTACACTCGTTAATTTCACATCAGGGGCTTTTTTGACCCTTTTTGGGCCCAAAAACTCGAAATTTGAAAGGTTGATCCCCAAAAAAGGGGTTTAAAGTTTTTCGATTGTTTTGCCCGACAAAAATTGTCCAACTGATTATAGAAAGGAACGTCCCTACCAAATTTGAAGTAAATCGGACAAAAAATGCGACTGCTAGAGTGCCTGCACATATATAGATACAATTTTGAACGAACCCCCAAAACCTGTTCAGGGGTCACGTTAGGAACTTCTATGGTGGTGCCGGGCTTAAGTTTCACCGTGCGGGTCATGCTAATAGTTCACTTTCCATAGGTAATTCACTAACAAAGATTGGGATAACCATAGACAGAAGTACGGTAGACTCTCAGAAATCAGGACTATTGTGGCAGACGGCCGGGCCGGTCCGAATTTTGAAAAATCCAGATTTCCCGAAGTTGGGCAGAATCATATGAATCACAAACATGGCAAAGTACATCTTCACTAGCAAAGTAACAAGCGGGCGCAGTGAACGAGTGAACTGAGACTCTCCTCCCCCCTCCTGTCCCCTCCAGCCCCCGCGACAACTTCCACTTCCACTGCCTCGTATATCGACATACGTTTTACTGAAACATAGAATGCCCGACGATGCAAACTACAGGACATTCATGTATTATGAGCTAATTACGTAAAAACTGAAGGCGCTAAAACGTGGAGTTTTGTTTTTCGTTTTTATTTGTAAAAATAATAAAATCAAAATCATTGGTCCCGACAACCTCCGGGTAGTCCGGACTAGGTCGATCCGGCTTTCTGAGAGTCTACTAGGAATATCTTAGTTTTGGTTGGCAGTTGTAGAGGACAACCAATATAATTTCTCATGGTTGCGGTGAGGACTGTTCTACCTCTCCAGAATGCTGCGGTTCCGCTCGCCCAGGTAGCGGACGCCATGGAGTGTCGTCATCTCCGAGAACTGGCGGACATAGTCGGGGCCCTTCTCCTTCAGCAGGCGCCACCACCGTCCACTGCGGCTCCCCACCTTCAGCAAGAATAACAAATTGTCTTGAAGAGAATTACACTAACACTAACATAAATTGTGGATTCACCCAAGGCAGTGCTAAGTGTTGCCTTGAATTACTGTACAAACTAGAGGTTATACGTTATTTGTCGAAACACGACTTGAGGCTAATAAGGCGCAGTAATAAGCAGCAATTGTAATTGTAGCAGTAATAAGGCGCGCTTAAAATAATGTCACTTAAAAAATAAATAAAAATACATATTTCATTTTTGGCCATCAAGTTTTATAATTTTTTCATTTTACATTATGTGACGTGAATTGATTTTACCGCTGAAACAAGAATAGGATCGTTTATGAGTGGGTAAAATATTTTTAAAAAACCCAATAAAAATACTTCAAATCGAAGCGTGGATCCTGATTCCATAACAAATTTTAGGACAGGCCGCATCCTTATTGAGGAATCTGACCAAAAGATTCCAGAAGTCTCGAAATATTTCAAATTTCTACCTTTTAAAAAGGCTTTATTTTAAAATCCCATCTCTCTTCAATAGAGTATGCATATTAATTGATTTGTGACTCAAATTTGTGTTTTCAAATTTGTTTGATACAAAAAAACTAGCGACTTCAGAGAACAGAATTTGTATACAAGAAAAATAATCTTATCTTGAAAAATATCTTAACTGTTGCCGCTGCGCCATGTTTGAAGGCAGCTATGACGACAACGATAATGTGAACGTCCGCACTTGTTTGCGTGCTTCGATTTTCACGTGAGCCCCCTTTCCCCTTATGAACTATGCGGTGGCGAAATGTCTCGAGGTTGACAACCTAAATGTTAGTGCTTTAAAATGTGAACCATACATGATAGATAAACACGCATATAACCTTTAAGTTGTTATAAAAACCTGAATCCGACCTCAGACAATCATTTGTACTAAACTGAGTGAAGTTATGATTTTGGTTTATATTGACGTTATTTCACTGTCCTCTAATATTCCTCAAAACCAGGGGAACGAATCAGTCAATAAATATTTAGAACATTGTTCAGCAAATTCTAGACGTAGTCGCAATGCTATTACGTGTGATACATTTTTATCTTGCAGTGAATAATTTGGTTGATGGACCATAATTATTTCAAAGCAAAACGAACTGGCATTGGCACTAGGGGCGCCGCACGAGAAAATTATTGGGAGGGGATATAGACCTTAAATTTTCCAACTATTTAACGCCGATTTCCCAAAGATTTAAAATTGATTTTCTAACTGTTTCAAGGTAATTTTGTTGCTAAGAAACCTCTTGATTGTCAATGAAGTATCAAAATAGGTAACAGATTACTCACGCACGTTGTTATGATTATTAGTATATTTATAAACTGTTATGAACTCATAACAAAATGGAATATTTCTGATAAATTAATAAATGGAGGTAGACTTTTAGGTATGTCTATTACAAAAGCTTAATCATACATATAAATATATATATATCTTAGTAGAAGAACTATCACACTTAAAATATTGTTTGATGAAAACTTACAAACTGATCATAAAATTGTATTTAATTGGGTTTAGGAGATGAGAATTGTAAGCTAAATCTTGTTCATACTACACACATAGGCTATCAAATTATAACAGAATTTAAAATGTCTGGTCATTAAATTTGTGATTAATGTAACAACATACGAAACAAACAATAAAACAAATAATAAAACTATCTCATAATATAAATGTATTTAAACATTGCTGTGTAATTTTATGATTTGGAAATTTTTATTTATCACCTATTTTTCTAATACTGTTTAACTTTACATTTTTAAACAGAAATATTTTACTTTTTTGTGTTTTTTAGGTGTAAAATTCAATTTTTCCCAAAAGAGTTGCTTGGTACAAACTATGATAGGAATTATTTAAAAAATAATTGGGTTTGACAACAAATTTGTAAATATGATAATGCCACAAAATTATTTATTATTTAATTTAATCAATACTAATATGCAATTTGATGATTCCTTTTTTTTCTTGCCGCCTTGGAAAAATCACAACTATAAACATTTGTACATTTTATATTTTGATGTATGAAACTTTAAATAGGGATGATTTTAAAACATTATATGTAAATTGTTTTTGTTTAACCGAATTGTTTTCTAAATAATTCCCCTCATAGTTTGGCTGCATTTTTCCTAAAAAAGTTTGTTCTGATTATAACCTTATAATCAATGCAAAGAAAATCAAACGAGTTTGCACGCAGCACGCTGACGTGAGGGAAGTGAATTTCCACATAAAAACTTTTAAAACTGAAAATTAGTGTAAAAACATACATTTGTCCAATTTTTATAGAAATCTGAAAACATTGATTTTTTGGCTGTTCTGATACTCCTGGTTTCATTTACTTGCAAAGCTGGGAATACAATTTTGCGCATTATAAGGTTAGGAGAAGGTCCAGACAGGCTTGAAAGTAGGCGTGAGGTTGAGTACTCTAACAAAGGAATAACAGGCTTTTCTAGTGTAAAACCCCCATAAGACAACGTACTGTGTTTAGCCGATACACATTTTCTTTAATAACTCGGTAAATATTTATGCTAGAATGACGAGAGAGGGCTTAAAACTTTTGCCTCTCTAATTCCCATCTTTTTACGTGCATTAATTTTACATCTGGGGCTTTTCTGACCCTTTTTGGGCCCAAAAACTCGAAATTTGAAAGATTAATCCCCAAAAAATGGGTTTAGAGTTTTCCGATTGTTTTGCCCAACGAACTTGTGCAACGGATTATAGAAAGGAACGTCCCTACCAAATTTGAATTAAATCGGACAAAAATGCGACCGCTAGAGTGCATACATATATATATATATATGTCTTTATATATATATATATATATAATTTTGGACGACCCCCCAAAACGTGTTCAGGGGGTCACGTTAGGAACTTCTATGGTGGTCCCGGGCTTAAGTTTCACCGTGCAGGTCATGCTAATAGTTCACTTTCCAAAGGAAATTCACTAATGAGCATTTACGTGGAAATAGAAATAGAAGAATTATAACTTAGAGATGTATTAATTTTGACTTATTTGAATAGTTATCTTATGAATCACACCCAAAACAAATACCAAACACAAAAACCAATCATTATTGCACCATTTCATCAAACATTACTTCCCTACTTTGTGGTTTAACTACTTTTAATGATTTTACATAAATAAACCATATATAAAGAAAATTAAATCTAAAAACACCGGACTACAAAGAAACATTACCGTAGTAACGATTTTTTTACAAAATTGCTTAGGTAATAAAACCTAGGAATCAATCTTGGTGGATTTGTTATTTGCTTCTTCCAATACTTGGTTTTCACCCATCCTTCAACAGGAGTGACCTCAAGCTGAGTGGTCGGTGGACGAAGCTGCTATGGCGAGTGGAGGACCCTCGGCGCGATGGCGGGTCCCGCGAAGAACATTCAATGGCTGTCGTGAACCACGAGAGAGGGCGGAGACCGCAGCCTCGGTGGAGTCCTGCGGGGAATAGTGGAAGGCGAAGACGGGTCCTGGGAGACTCTGGAGGGTCTTCATATCGAGGGACTCATATCGATCTTCAGACCTATCGCAAATTTAATTTTTGTTCCAAAATTACCGAAATGCTACAATTCTGGAAATGGTAATAAGTCGGAAAACCCGCGTAAAATATGGTTTTGTTATAAAACTTTTCGAATACTCGCATTGTGCGTAATTTTATCCTGATGATGAACACGTCGGTGTATTCCGTTTGCGATTGGACGATTTTTAAGGGAGCTATGACCAGAAATAGAGGATAATTAGGGATTTCAAACACAACTCATTTAGTGTTATGGGTACTAAAATTGTGCGCTATAAACTTAAACACAAAGATGCAGCTTTATCTTAATTGAACAGTTACTAAACGAAGTATTGTCAAACAAGTTTAATAACCAGTTAATCTAGGGGGCCCGGTGGAATTTCGGGGTTATTGGGTGGGGAAATTGGTCGAAAATAGATATTAGTTGAAAAATGTTGGAATCTGATATCAATGGAATTTTTCAAAAACGGTAGGCCTAATCTATATATCTATAATAGTATAAAGAAGAGGTGGTTTCTGTGTGTCTGATGTTCCGGGTAAACGCAAAAACAACTGAACCGGGACTGGGCTGAAACTTTACACAAAGGTAGATCTTGAACCCGTGCAACACATAGGCCTATTCACTTCTTTAAAATCCCCTCGGGCTACGCCCCGTGAACGTCCTAAGTTTCAATGTTTACATTTCAGAATAAAGTAAACATTCAGAAACTGTAATGCGAACAGTTGTGGACACTTCCATATGACAGCTTAAGCCTGTGTCACACTTGGCTACTTACCAGCGACTACCTCGTAGCAGTAGCAGTGATTCAGCTAGTCGATGTCATTCCTGCCTTCGAACAGGAAGGAGAATTGTAGATTTTTATGTGAAATGTCGTCTGTCGGTATAATCCGGGTTGAATTACGGCGTTTAATTTTGATGTGCATTCGTGATGTTTGTGTTGATTTGATTGAAAATTTCCTCAACAAAAGAAACACTCCTGGGTGAGGTGAGAGTGGATAAAGAGAAGAGACAGGTTGGGTGCATCAGGAACACTTACTATACTCTGATTGTTACGGGAGTGCGGCTGGCAGAAGGGTGGGCTCTACTCACACACACGCAGGCCTCACACACACAGACGCAGGGGATTAGGACGGACCACTGACCTGCCGCCTGAATCATCACTGGCTCACAGAAATTTGACTATCAATTTGTTTAATTTTACCTTCGTTGTAAAATCTATTAATGCTTTTGACTTTAGCTCAAAATGATAAGTAAAATGATACCAAACAATATATATTTTGCTTAAAAAATGTAGAAGTTACGAACATTTCAATACTAGAAGTTACGAATATTTTCATATTAACTATCATAACCGCGGGATTCCTTTCACAAAGGACTTGAGAAAACCTGAGTTCTATCAACTTGTATACGTCTGAATAAACCGCCGATGCCAATCTATCAAATCGACGATAAGGCTGCCAACGACGATAAACGTTTCTGACCAATCTGACTTTTTACTATCCCCATTCAGTAAACTATTTTTTGTCATAATCATTTCGTGTTTGGACTCATTTTTCATGGAATTAAACAACAAATTTCGTGACACAAAGCTTTTTACTGTATATCTAACTTGAAATGAATTGCGATTTTGAGGTATCATGCAGCAGGTGTTATATTTCTAGGTAGTGAAGGGGATCGGGGATTTCAGGCAATTAGGACGGTGGTGAGTGTGCGTCAGTGTGCGTGCGTGAGTTGGGTCCCTCGCAGGTAGAGCGGAGCTCCAGCCGCACTCCCTTAACAATCAGACTATAGAGAACTAGCTGTTGAGACCCCAAATCATACCACATTATTATGAGACTGTCTGTAAATAAGAGTGATGAGCTGCTAACCTTGGTAACTCCTTTTATTCAAAAACAAAGATATTAATATTTCCGATAAATGTTTAAAAACTTAATTATGTCTCCGCCGGACCACTTCAGTTCACTTATTTTTCATAAATTTAATTGAAACCCACCGTTCAACAACAACCCAACTGCAAACACGCACAGCCACTAGCCGCTACTACGCAAATACACGTCACACTGGCCGACACGTATACTTAGTAGGCGCTAGTCGGTCACGTGACTCACTAGCCGCTAGTTGGTAGCTCGGAAAATTGGACATGTTCCATTCACGACGAGACGCTAGTGAGATATGACTAGCGCGCTACTCATACTAGCCGCTACGGCCTGTGTCACATTGGCTACTTAGTAGCCGCTATTTCGCTAGCAGCTAGTAAAGTAGCCTAGTGTGACACAGCCTTTAAAGATCAGAAGCCAGAGCAGCTGTTTCGAGCAAACTTATATCTAACCCGTGCGAAGAACGGGTATATCAGCTAGTTATCCAATAAAAGGAAATTTTCAAAAAATAAGAGTAAATTTCGCAAAAGTGGGTACATTTTCTTAAAAGGGCACCTTTCCCGAAAAAGGTGATTTTAATACGAATTTTACTTAAAACGTTTAATTTTAATAACATTTCTAATTTAGTGTATGTATTTTAGATTGTTTAAAACAAATCATTTAAATTTATGTGTTATGGTTATAAACACTACGTTTCCACTTGTAAGCGACTTAATAGGCCCCGATCCCGGAGCGGCAATGATATAGACAGACCTATAATTTACATTAAAAGAAGAACCGTCGCGGGTCCTTGCACCGAGGGCGCGATTCAGAGCCTCAGGCAACATTCTATTTGGAAATTACTTTGTTATAAAATTCGTCGTAAATGACAACTTACCCTGCTCCGTATTTTCGCTGTCTATGACGACGATTTTTTATAACGGAAACTATACCTGAACTAAACCAGAACACTTATTGCCGCTCCGAATACAAGGTCACTTACAATGGGAACTCCCTGTAAATTGGTGTTGTTGTACCCAACCATAAATTTGGGTTACCTTTTAAAAATTCCAAAATAAATACAGTCAAGTAGAACCAAAATTAAACTTTTTTTGCTAAAGTTTACTCTAAGACACAATTTTCGGGAAATTACTTGTTAAGAAAATGGACCGGTTTTGGAAAGTTTTCCTTAATATGGGAAAAATTATCTTTTTCAGTTGTTTTTTTGTCAATGTAAAAAATCAATTTCCCTATTTTCAACTAACCTCCCCACCCAATTTACTCCAGAATCTCGCCGGATTCCCTATATTGACTGGATTTTAAACCTTTTTGGCAATAGCCCGCTTGTTAATTGGAAAAATTGGAAAACATAACTACATCTTTGGGTTAAGGGTAAGACTCCGGACAATTTAAGTACTAACAAAGCTACATTAATTTTTTAAAATTATCATTTTTCCCCTCCTTCCGGTCATAGCTTCCTTAAAATCATCCGATCGGAGAACAGGATTCGACATATTCAGGATTTAAACAGTTTTCTCGACTTTCCTAACAAGAACATATTATTTACATAATCAAGGCGTTATTTCAGTACATTTTTAAAAACAGTTTTCAATTCCCGATGGGTCCATTGATCGATATAATTACCCGCTGGGTGAGAAACTACTATGATCGTAAGAGAAGTGTAAGGAAGAGGATATTATCACCGCCACCAACTATTAGGAATTGTCGATGGAGGAGGAGGAGGAGTCGAAAGAGGATTAGAATAGGGATGATTCAGAAATTGCAGATTATCTTGCAGATCGTTGTGACGAAACCCTTAAGGCAATTAGTTTCCGATGACCCGACCTTTAAGCCTTATGTTAAATTTGTGGATCCGATACCCATCACCTGATCACCACAAAGTATTCGTTCATCTGTCAAATTCAATGTGTGGCCGTTCACTAGGGAGTTAAATTTTATATTTTCTAAATCTGATCTTTCTGATTTTTATAATAGGTAAATTTAAAAATGCAATTTGATTATTTAAGAGTATTTAATTACTTTGCAGATAAATTTAAAAATCTAAAAGGTCACAACCAGACGCTCCACCACCTGACGTCACCAGAGAATCACCACACTTTCCTCTTTCTACATAAACAATTTGTTCTGGCCATCAGGTTAAGATGTACGCAGGCACAAAGTTAACTCTGTTCGTGTGGATCAAATCTGCATTTTGTTATCCTGAAGCTTCCGGTGATGAAGGCTCTTATGAACGTTATACAATTTTTAAAATTAGGCTTACAGCTTTTGATTTCAAATTTTAATTGGCTGCTATTACCTATTTTGCTGTCTATTTGTGGTCATCATTGATTTAGTGTGTTTTGCAGAGAAACGATTTATTTTAGTTATGCTTTGACCTATACTTAGATTTTACAATTTAATTAAAAAACTGTGAAATATTTAAACAATTTTGAGACCGGTAAGTATTTAGAATATTTTCAAATATAAATACCCCCGTAGCAGCAAACCTGCGTCCTCAGCGAATTTCCAATGCATATATATGTATCTTAATACCACATAAAGCCACATACCAAGTTTCATCAATATACATTCATAAATAAACGATTTATGACATTTTAATTATTCTCCATAAGAATAACATGGCGGCTGAGTATGCAGGTTTGCTGAAGCAAGGAACACAAAAAATGGGGTTTTCTACAAATATATAACTCATGTAGGTAAAGCCACATACCAAATGTCATTAATTTATTTTCATAATGAAGGCAGATAACACGTTACTTATTCTCCATAAGAATAACATGGGGCTGAGTACGCAGGTTTGCTGCTACAAGAGCCTTGGGTAAAAAATTGTTTTTTTGAGCAAATATCAATGGTCCACAACCAGATGAAGCCGTATACCAAGTTTCGTCATTATACGTTCATAAATAAGCGAGATATAAAATTTTTATTTTCCTCCATAAGAATAACATTAGACAACGTACTGTGTTTAGCACTTTCAATATCTCGGTAACCAATTAACGTAGAGGAATGATCAAAATACCAAATTGTGTGTTTTTTTAAGCTAAATCCAATGGGAAAAACTAAAATTTGACTATTTCCAAAATTATGTGTAAAAAATTCAAAAAACCCATTTTTGGGGTACAAAACCCCCCCAAAATACCTCTTTGGATAAAGCGATCTGGCTGGTTTTCGAACTTAAAGTCATAAATGTTACTTTACACGTTTATACCAAATTTCATCAAAATCGGATAATTTTTACGAGAGTTATCGTGCTCACGGACACACACACACACACACACACACACACACACACACACACACACACACACACACACACACACACATATATATATATATACAGTATCGAACGAGTGGTGTTTTTGGGGTCTGGGGACCCCAAAACGAAAAGTTATCATGGTCCCGGGCCTAGGTCTTACCATGCCGACTACGGTAATAGCTTCTTCCCTATAGGGGAAATTCGCTAAAAGCCGTTAAACCGTCCCTGAACTTTTAAAACACGCTGCTTTCTACATATAAGACAATGATGCAATTTAAGATATAATTTGTGTACCTTTTCAGTTGTTTGCATTTGTGTTGTATATTGTATACACGAATCAACAATATATTCGTCAGCTACTACAAGCCAAAAAGAAAAAGTTTAAAATTATGCGTTGTATAACTTTTTAGGTTTACTCATTAAATTTACATTGCTTAATATAACATTTTAAGTACAAGATTCGCACTGATGGTTCACCTCGATGAAGTTTAGTTTAAGGCGGATGGATTTAGAAACGAAACGCGTATTAGTTACTAAACAACATCTTATGTTATTTTTACAGCAGTCATTGTCAAATTACTTTACTTATTTTACCATTGAAAACTAACTGCATGTGGGTCAAACTATTTATAAGATAAATTTTCAATTATGTTTACTCGGTTTGTTGTCTTACCAATTTTGAAATATCTTTTACTATACGTTTTAGTCAATTTGAATACCGAAATGTTAACCCTATAGTACATAAAAATATGAACTTCCGGTTTAAATTATCTAACTCTTTAAATAGTATAAATATAAAATTGGTACAAGCGATACAACCCCTCTAAAAATTTATTTTTGTGTTGAGTAATACAATTAATTTGTTTCGCTTCACATAAAAATACGAAAATCAAGTAGGCATAGTAGTGCATTCATAAAATATAAAAATATAGTCAGTGGGGAAACCACTCACATTCTCAGCTGCGATGGTCATCGTATTAGAATCGACTTGACATTTGTATTTTGCTTGTACTTAAATAAGAACGTCGAGGCTTATTATTTTGACTGACATCTACGTACGAGCAAAGGGCCCTTCAGTTGATTCGTAGTTGTTAGTTCGTGCTTCAGTTTAAGGTAAATACTCACTCATACTCACTCATACTCACTCTTATACGAATGTCTTCAATGATCGTTAGTGTCCTGAAATGTAAATATCTATTTATATAATTTTTTCAAACTCTAGCTTTTCTTGGTTCGGTTATTATGTTTAAAAGTATAAATTATGTTGATAAAATACAAATTGTATACCGGTAATAAGATTTACAATTATTATTGATCATTATTATATTTTAACTTAATCCATTGCATTTGATTTTGAATCTATCCTTTATGATGTCATTATTCGCTAATCGTTTTAAAGCTGAGGTTAAATAAATTAAAAACTCGTGATCGTTAAAAGTACGTATTTTTTCTGATCATCGACCACCACAAGAGTCACAAAGTTTAATCGGAGAAAGCTGAAACAAAACTTTAACATGGTCGCTTTTGAAAGAAGTGTTATTGATTTAGAGTAAGGGTATAGGATGAAAATAATAATTATGGACTGTTTCAATATAATGTGATAAGAGTAACAACTAATAGTGAATTAATGGAGTTCTCTAAGTTTAAATTATCTGTAAGCAACAACAACAACAAATATTTCATTGTTGTATAAACACCAATAAAGCTGATAGGTAGTGGGAAAATAGGTCACTGTCCCGCCATATTCTGCTTTGAAATTATCACACAGGACGACCGCGGTGTTGGAAGTCCTAAAACTCTTCCATCTTGAGACATAATTCAAATCACAAGCATAATAATATTATGTCTGTCGTAAATATTTGTTAGTGTTTAATGTGTGCTTTTGTGTCCAATTTTTTTCGATACTTTTTAGTGTGAGCTGAACTGAAGACATAGGTACAAGTAAACAACTAATGTGTCCACCAAGTCATTGGTTGCCAAATCTAACATAAATTAATTTAGTTCAGTCACTGAAGAAGAACAATTATAAATCTAACACAATGTAAAACTTCCCTCCCTTGTCCCTAAGAATTTCCTAACTCTACAATATGATTTACGTTTATTAAAGAGAGTTTAAATCTCCCCTAGGAGAGTTACCCGTTCCTTTTTAACTGTCCCTCTTATTAAATAATCTTCAGTGTCTCTGAATACGAGAAATCGTGCTCCATTGATAGGAAACTAGTCGCAAATGGTAAAAGAGAGTGTGATAAGGGGTATCAGTGTAAATGTGCCGGGAGATAGTATCAGTCAACACGGAGGCGACGAGCGTTGATAATGTAAGTACTACAAACTCCTTACTGCTGCAATAATTCCAAAGGGCCTGTACCATATGTTTTCAAAATTTTGTATGTCCTGTGCTAAAAAATTGCATTTTTTTCTATTTGGTTGGTTGTCTGTTTGGTAGGTTGTTTTTTGTGTTCTCAGAATGCAAATTGTTTGGCGATCAGAAGGAATGAATTAACTTCAATAAAGGAAAATCCATGAAATTAATTTATTGTGTTAAAAAGTGCAGAGAATGTACGAGTTGATTGGATTTGATTGATTGTGACTTAGCGTTTGAATATCGCTAGACAAATTAGAGAAGTCACCAACACGTAACATTTTAAGTCCAAAAAATAAATACGTAATAAGTGGGAAATATTTTACCACCAATGTTTTTGTTTTTAATTTGTTTTATTAAAAAAATAATGTAGAACTGCATTTTGTTCCCGCAATGTCCATTTAAAATTTACTACCGCTAAGTTATGAACAATATGTTTTCAAAACATCCGTTTAACTTCTTGTTACAAAATGAATCCATATTGAGCTCGAAGACATAAATAAACACTAAACATTTTTGAATATTTATATTGTATCTAGTTGAACAAGTACAATAATAAAGGAGGAAAGCAAATATGACATTACCAACCATATTTCCTCAACGCCATTTTATATGCGTGTCCCATACTGAGAAATCAAGCGAAGGATTTTATTGTTAAACTAATTAATATGAAAACAATGAAAAAATTAAACTCTTCATTAGAGTTTGGAGGTGATGAAAAATTCACCACTTAAAGTTAAAGTAGATACAGTAGCAAAGTTACAAAATATCAAAAGTAACAATAGCTACTCCCGCTGGGCCACTTGTTAGTAGTTGGATAATATTAACAGGATTCGCCATCGTAGTAAGTATTTGCATTCCATCACAGCAACTGAAGATTTTTAGAACATTATTTTTAAGTTTGAATAATGTTTTGTCCTTGTATAAAGTTATAAAACATGTTTTAATGCTATCGCTACTAAACGGGGAGGTGTAGAAGTATGCCACGCTTATCAGATATCAGATGGTATATTTATTCTGAAGGCATATAAAAACAGAAACACTATTGATGGCTTCTAGGTGACTTTATTCCTCGAAATCGAGCTACAGTAGTTGCGTGTAAACAATTGTTGTGGGGCGTTGAAATAATTGTATTTTAATTAGATTTGTTACATGTATTTGTCCTTGATGCTTGTCTTAGGACTAACAGCTTGAAAGATCTACCTCGGCTTTAGTCGGTATTTAGGCTAAAAATTACTCTCAAACTTTTACAAACTAGAGCATACGTTGAGGGGTAAGTGATGTGAACGCGTTGTTTATACTTATCCCGAAAACAATGATTAAAATATCTTGACAGCCCCAAAATTGTAGGAAGCTGATAAATATTTCAGTAAATCAAAATTAACCGATATTCAACCGAAAACCTAGACAACCTACTTTAGCCTTTTAAGACATTCTAAACATTCAACATTCTAAACCATTCCCATTCTAAACATTCTAAACAAGCAAACGGTGGTAATAATCTCATACAACAGAAACTAGTCTGACTACCCTTAGGTTGGGAGGAGGTATTGTCCTGGTGAGGTTATGACGTATAACTGGGTTATGGGGAATGAACAGATGTTCAGTGATTACATCTACACCGAGTGCGCTGATGACGTGAAAGGTTTCAGGTGGCAATACTGCACCATAACGAAGTTCTTTCTAGTTTGTCATAGTTTTTTATTTAGCAAACTCCATGATCAAGATAGAAAAACACTAAGTACATAACTATATAAGACGTATAACACTTAATGTAAGTACATAACTAACTAATTTAACATATTCATCATTTTATTTATTAATATTTAGTTTCTTGAATAGCTTAATACGTGATGTTACAATTAACAGGATAAAATAAAACTACGTCTTACAACACTACCAAATATTTACACTTATACTGTACTTACACAAAAAACGGTAAATATACAAAACATATGGTACAAGACGATCAATTTCAACCAGTCACACCGGTCATCATCAGGCCCAATCAGCGAATTAACTTTTAGTATAAGTGTAAATATTTTGTAGTGTTGTGAGATGTAGTTTTATGTTATCCTGTTATTAATATGTGTAGCAATTTTTCTTCGCCACATTACCTTTTTCATTAGATTGCTAAAATATCGCATAAATTTATTACTCAATAAAAACCAAAAATGTATTATCAAAACTGAAGTTCAGACTGGTCCTTTTTTCGGTTATATGAGTACATTCGGCATAGCCACTTTTACTGCCAGCTTTTTCATTTCAAAGGCCAATCCTAATTGTAATTCAAAACTGAATATGACAAAATTAAGATTTGAATTAAAATTATATGTGTATTTCCAATACTAAACACACGTGTATAGGAAATTAACAGGTTTGCTGGGACGGGTTTTTTATTTAATCCTTTACATTTCTACATTCCTTGATACTTACATCACCTTTTTTTGTATATTTTGTATTTTTAACCTCCACTTCCAACTCCAAGGCTTTCGGTTATCCCTAACACCAGTTTTATTTACACATTACACCATATTACAACATATTACACTTATTTCTTATAAGGAAATCGTCATTGCAGTAAACAGAAAACTTGTTTTTATTTTCGATATTGGTATAATTCAGACTAAAATGAATATATCCAGTCAGTATAGTATCCGTGGAGGACACCGGTTGTGTGTGCTGAATTCTGTGATAGTTCACCCTTTAAACTCTAAATATTTGGAATTATGACCATCAGTTGTCAGTTGTCATTTGATCCAATAAAAGTAAATACCCAGATGAACGACGTGGGATATTTAAGACCCATGGGGCGGATCCCTATGCGAATTTCATAGAAACCTTGTCATTGGTTACCCACGTTATAGAAGAAGTATAGATATCAAATTTCATGTTTTTAGGGGTAGGACTGGCCTGGGGGTTGATAAGTTCTTTTTCTTTGTAGTTATAGGAAATTGAACATTTAATGTGGTGAGATATACTGTGGGATTATGAGACTATATAATTTTGTTGCGAGAATGTATTAATGTCACTTGACCGCCTGTGTATAACAACAAATTATTTTTCATACAACCGCGCCTAAAGTTCTTCTTTTCTATCTAAAAACACATCGTAAAACAGCTGTTACCTGTTAAGCGAGCGAGAAAGCCGTTATCGCTCGCTGTATCTTACTTGTTCGCTCACTGAATCAATAAACAGCTTTGGACCAAGCTAACTAAATGTTTGACTCGGTGTTCATAACCTCAATCTCGTGAACCGCCAAAATAGATGAAAGTGAATTTTTTAATTTGGTGAGGTATCCAAAATTTCAGTTGGAGGAAAAATTGTCTTTGTAATTTAATTGTTAAGTGTACAAACTAATGTGCGTAGTTTTGCTGCCGTATTAAGAGATTGTTCACGTCCTCTCTGTTACCTCTTTTGATTGTGGACTTGATTGTTTGTGTTTTTACAGGCTTTTTTACATACTTTCGAGTGCGATTTTTAATTTAAATGTTGTCCTTACTGAACAAATAACTTCTGAGTACTTGTACGTGGATAATTAAAAAGAATAGCTATTACACAAAATAATAATGCAGGAAAGTGCAATAATAATGTAGGGAAATATGATTAACTATAGTCATTCGTGAAAACGACCTTTGCGTGTTAAAATTATTATGTGATCTACTACGTCATATAATAATTCTCTGATTGGAATCTTCTCTGATTTGACCTGATGATGACCGGTGTAACGGGTTGAAATCGATCGCCTTGTACCATCGTTTGTGTATATTTTACCGTCTTGTATGTAAGTACAGTATAAGTGTAAATATACTTTGTAGTGTTGTAAGACGTATTCTATTTATCCTGTTTAGTTGTAACAACACGAATCATACTACTAAATAAATTAGTTACGTCACATAATAATAGTAAAACGCCTGCAATATAAACACTACAATACGATGCACGACAATGTTGAACTAAGAAGCCCTTACAACCAATATTAGGTGAGCACATCAAATAATCTCGAAATTATCCAAAGAAATAACATTGTCACATTTTAGTCACAATCATATTTACACACTTTCTAATTCAAACTAAGAGATTTTAAAAATCCCCCACTACAAAATTCCCACAAAGATAAAAAAAATTCACCGTAAATAAAGCTTTATAGCCCGGCCCTCACGATAGCTGATAAGCCCTCCTGTGGGCATCAATCAGCCAATGCTTTTGTCTGCGGACTAGTGATGATCTGCTGTTTTATGTCTTAGGCTTGCGGGTGTGATTCTGCTGCTATGCGTGGCGGCCAGCTCTGCCTTCCACGCTGCCGTCAGAGATTCAAAGGTAACTAATCGGTATAAACATAATATTTTTCAATTTTTAAAACATAATCAGATTTGGGAAACCGTAATTAGAGTTATTAACGTTTTGAGGATGAATCGTGTCTGGAGAAAATGTATTAGAACAAAGCAAAACATTGTTTGCCATATAGAAGCAGCAACAGTATTTAGTCTCTATATTCATGATGTATCGAATTATAATAGACTCGTCAGGAAAATAAAATGCAAATATGATACTGTACATGACACGAGGAAATGTAACATAAATAAGATGGAATAGTTAGATTAACAAGAACACATAATAATTATCAAGTTCATTTGGGTTTAAAATTATTTAATCATGTACCGGTGGGTTTTCGTGGCTTTCCTAAGATTTTTTCATTGACTATTTGATTGTGTGTTGTACAAATAATTTTTACAGTTTTGAAGTGTTTTAGAGTATATGTAATGTGGATTAATTAGGGTTTACGGTTGCTAAAACAACAGTTTTAAAATACTTAATTATACTTCAAAATTATTGTTATTCATTTCAGTATAGTGGTTCTGAAAATTTTTATTTGATTAATTAGGTGTTAATAAATTGTGTAATGCTGACGAGGTATACTGTGACACGTGTTAATTATTTAAACACGAATAAATTTGTTTATGGTCTATAGGCTACACATGTTGATTCGTTAAAATTATTTTATTCAATGTGGTAGTTCATGGCAATCGTCAAAATTTTGATTATAAAGGTTTGACGTAGTGTAATATTACGCTGGCAAGAAAAGATTTTACACAAAAATTGCTTGCATAATTGTCACACTATCTGTTCGTCAGTTTGTAAAAACAAATAATCAAAACCCTATTGCTGCTATAATTTTTTTCATGATTTATTCATGTGTGCTCTATAATATAGAGAAGTTCAAGTTTATTGATAAGAGAAGTTCAACCACAAAATGTGTTTTTTCTAATAGTATTACTAACTATTTGTTAACAGAAGACAAATCACAACAATAGTTTTTCCTCAGGCCAAACACATTTGGTTTTTTCCCACTGTATTCATTGATCAATTTGTGTGTGAAATAAATTTAGTAAACGTTTTAAGAGGGCACAAAGGTTTACATGATCATTTTCGTATCATTTTCGTAAAAAGGTTTTCCGTGTAAAGCTTATGAAAACAACCTTACAACGGAAGAACCTCTAACCAAGGTTTTCACAAGGTTCACAATGACAAGCTAATCCAATCGAAATCCTTTGTGTAACCTTGTCATTCCAACCTTAGTTTAACCCTTGTCATCAGTCAGCTAGATACTTTTCATAAACTTGTCACCAACGTTTTCGAAAGGTTTTCCATTTTCATTGACAAGGTCAAATAACCCTTTAACATAGTCGTTGACAGCTTTTTAAAAGGCTTGAGAACAGGAATAAATACTTACTATAATCACTCTGATTAGGCAAACCCATTTAGAAACGAAGTTATTTATGACTAAGTAATTTCAAGGAATGGAATAATATTCGTAGGATTCAAAAAAAATTATCATAAACTCTTGTTGAGGTATACAAATATAATTTACACAAAAATATATCCAATATCACTGATTTAAATTCCCTTCTCCAGAACTTTACTTTGTCGCTATTACAACGTTCATCAACGTTCACAAAATTTCTCCGTTTCCACAGACCGTAAAGGTGACAATGTTCTACGAGGCGATGGATCCTGTCTGGAAGGATTTCATCAACAACCAGTTTTCGCCGCACTGGGAACAAATTGAAGAAGGGATTCAAGTCGAACTCGTCCCCTTCGGCAGAACTAACGTAAGTTGTGAAAACCCCAAATGCTGATTTTGTTCATGTTTATTTACTTAATCAGTTCGTTACCGGATAACTATATTTGTTGGGTTGATATTTTATGGGTTTAAAACCAACCTAGTAACCTTTTTAACTCTGATGTTTTTGTGTGGTTACTGTGTGCATTTGTTTCGAAGTTTGGTTAAAATTGTTACCAAACACAAGACCAACAACTCAAAGGTTTTTAGTCTTAATATTTCATCGTATAATTAAATAAATATGTAATTTATACGTAAATAAATAGGAATAATCTGTTTTTAGCACTTTTATTTTCATGGTCTGTTACTGAAACTTGGCTGAGCGGAGCACAACGTTGTCAGACTAAAAATAAAAATTGATTCTGCTTTGAGAGATAACTTTCCTCTTCACCTCCCCTGGGATTTTGTAAGGCCAACTGAAGCCAAATAATATTATTTTATACTATTATCTAGAATAAATAATAACACAACCAGTCAAAGTGCCTATAACCGAGAGGAGGAGTGTAAAGAAGTGACAACGAAAGGTTTTCTGGCCAACTTCTGTTTTTTAACTTTGCTCGACTAGTAAAATTATCCTCCCGCTCTTTCGTGATTTCATGTGGTTTTTGTGCATCGTGGTTGTTGTATTTTTTCTATGTTGATATCATCTTCTACTCATGCCACTTGTTCAACTTCTTCTACTCGTACCTCTTGCAGGTGACATATTTCGAGGAGCCAGAGCCGCATCTGGAGTTCAGCTGCACGCACGGCGAGGAAGGCTGCACGGCCAACAAACTGCACGCGTGCATCATCAAGAAGATGCACCAACACAAGCTCAAGATGATGAAGGTCATCAAGTGCCTGATCAACAAGAAGGACCAAATGGACGGGCTGCCAGACGTGAGTATGGCTAGTTTGACGATACCCGTTATTCTTGCAAAAACGTGTTCTTAGTTGAACTTTTAATATTTAGGAAAAACAATGTTCTGTGTAACATTGGTAAGTAGATTATGAGCTATTTCAAAAATTCTTGCAATTTTAGGTGGAAACTTTTGAATGTATTATACTATAACTGAATGACTAATAATGTAGAATTAGTTACGAATATTCCCCTATATTTATCAGAAATTAATTTGTGACAAATATTACAATTTCCTAAAGCACAGCATCAGTTTACAATAAAAATGAATTAGATAAAATAGTCAGAGGCAGGCACTTCTCCCCCATTTTCACTTTTATGAGGAAAGAACTTAATTTATAAACTGAAGCGTCGTATGGTTTTAAACTGAGATTTAAATAAGTGACCCACGTTTTATTAACACTTTGTTTTTAATAAAAGGTTTACATATTTTAAAGTTATTGCCTGAGATTGATCTACTGAGAAATGTGTTTTTTCCCACCTTGTTAATAAGTCAATTATTTTGAGTCCTCATTATGAGTACTGAAAAAAGTGTTAGTTATTATTTTCTATTGCAACCAGGCCAAGTTTGGATGAAGTTTGCCACTGGGCAGGTTTGGGTTCGTCGCAGTATACCAAAAATGTATACTTGCAATTCGTGTTCAAGTCAGTTGTTAAGCATAACTACCCTGTCAACGATTTCGTCTAAGAAATCAAAGCTGTGCTTCAAAAAGTGTAAGGCATTTATATTTTTCGAATGTCCGTGAACAAGAAAGATCGAAAGAGTGAGTTAAAATAGATTATCCTTACTGGACAGTTGCATATATAATACTCTAAGATCGGATGTTAATTACAAACTAAACATTTTGGTTTAGTGTCTGGATGAAATCCACATCAGGCCTGACGCCCACAAGTACATTGACTGTGTGAACTCCCCCGACACCGACTACTTGGTGGTCCAACACGGTATCCGAACGCAGAAGATGTTCCCCAAGAAGCTGGACTCCTTACCGAAAATAATATTCAACGACGTAAGTATGCCCGATCTTTTGGCTGAATAGGCTAGTTCCTCATTCTAGTTAGTTATATAGTTATGAATGTGGCAATTAATTATTGTAGTTATATGCAACTGATAAAACGATGATTTGGTTTTGAGCAGATATTCGTACTCTTTCATAAAGTTCCTCCAATTCATTGATTTTAACCTGCGATTTAAATAAGTGACCCACTTTTTTAACACCTTGTTTATAATAAAAGGTTCATACTAAATTGGTTAAATTGTTGTATAAAGTGTTTAACAAATTGGGAGGTTAAATTATTACTAGATTGTATTTGAAAGTGGTCTACAGCTACAACTTTTGTTTTCAATGTCTACTAAGTGCGTTCAGTTCATAAACGTGAAAGATGGGCTATTACAATTAGAACAAAAACAGCATAGTAATCAGAATAAGTCAAGGTATCGTTGATTATCAACTTTTATACCAATCACGATCAAAATTATTCCACTACGTATGCACGATTGCTGCAAAACATACTACTAAAACAGCCCTTTACTGGTTTAATTGTTTCATGATTGTATTTCCAGAAAGTTTCAATTAGTTTATACGTTTAGCTGTGACTATCAGTTTACTAGAGATATTTTTAGAAGTCCTGTCGATACAATAGTAATTTATACATCACAAATTATTTCAATACACACTGAACTTTTACGCTCTTTGATTCAATGATCTGATTCGTTCTTGGGTAACCACACCATCTTGATTGTGTTCCTTTTATTTCAGCTGTTCAATAAGAGAGACCAAGACCTCGCCTTCCGAGATTTCAAAAAACTAATCTGTCGCATTGTATTTGATCTGTGCGAAGAGAAGTAATTGAATGTTTATTCCTCTTTGTAGACTATGCCCTAGGTTAGCAGGGACGGCAGGAGAGAGTTCGCTGCTAAAGAGTTTGCAGTGCGATTCACTTTCTCAATTTTAAGAGTTGTGATAACATTTTACAGTTTTGTTTTTGTATAATCGGTATGTTAAGGAGTTTCCCAAATTATGTTTGTCCCATTTAATGGGTTTTAACTGATTTAAAGCTCATGTATTTAAGCCGTAGTTAACTAATAAACTGCAAATTGTAAACGGCGACTTTTAAATTTAACACCACACTAATGTCACTCACTTTTGGCGTTTTTGTGGACTGCTCTTAGGACAATTATCGTAACATTAATGCTAACATCATAGGAGCTACTTAACCTTTAGGATAAGAGTTCGCATGAAATATCCTTGAATGGCAGATTTGTATTTGATTGAAAGTTCAACAAAAACAATCCAGTCATCTTATGTAATTATTTTCTTTCAGACGCCTAAAAAGAAAGATCGAGGCGAAGGTCTGAACGACTTCTTAAAAACAGTCTGTGGTTTTCAAATGGACTTGTGCGAAGAAAAGTAATTATTTACAACGCAGTTTTATTATTTATAAACGGAATTTGTCATAGTTAATGCAGGAAAGTAGGGTGAGAGTTCATACTGAAAATCTCGGAATTTAACTGCCCATCCCTATTTGTCTATATGATCGCAGCCCCCAGGAAAGTTATATTACAATAACGAGCTTACCTCAATGACATCTGATCGTTATATAGTACCTCTATTGGTGCGTGTGCCCTACGTTTTATGGGCTACTCATAGTAATAGTAATAATGTCATTACACCGTGGTGTCAATCGTGTAGGGAGCTTGTCTGAAAAAGCTAAGCAATAATCCCTTTCTTTTGACAATGTTTGGAAAAATATAGAAAAGGTGGTTGATGATGAATTAACCTTTCCAGAGCAGAGATTTGTCAGAAAAGGATTCATAGATGGATATAACTATTTTAAGTTTTGAACCGAATAAGTTACTCGCAATTATCTAGTTTCCTTCGCCGGAGAATTTGTGTTTATGCAACTTGGAAACTATTTTCATCTATAATTTATAACATTACATAATATTGCATAAATGGAAACAGTTGAAACAACCGTCTCACTATAATATCACGCGCCTGATAATTTAAGTCGTTATCTATTTAACAGGATAAATAAACTACGTCTCACAACAAATTATATTTACACTTACACTGTACTTACATGCACGACGGTAAAATACACACAAAAGATGGTAAAAGGCGATTGATTTCAACCAGTTACACCGGTCATCATCAGGCCCAATCAGAGAAGCTATTTTCAGGAAGTGTTTGGAATAAACCCGAAACATTTCCCACACATATTTCCTTCAAGACAAAGTTTGAGGGATCTCCAGTTATTTTTTTGTCGCATGGTTCAATTTTAGTAAATATTTGTTTATAAAACTATATTTCTTTAAAATCAAATTAATTTTTTATCGATTTATCAACTTTTGTTGATATACATAAAATTGTTAGTCTACAAAAATAAATTTGAAACTGTAAATAAATTATTAACCTACATGTTGAATAAGCTTTTGACATTTACAGTTTTCCTGTAATTTATGGAAGGAAGATCGATAATGTATATCAACACTTTCTATTGATTGCCAGTGTATATACATGTTTACGGCAAAACTCTCACTTATAACATCCTAAAATTATACTTCATGGGAAAGTGTAGGTATTTTCAAATATCACGTAAATTTGATTTTGATCAATTACTGTATTTTTATTTGCACAAAAAAAGTTCAGATATACAAAAACCGGGTTTAAACTTATTGAAACACGGAAAGACACAGTCAACAGAAGACCTGCAAACTCTTTATTCGCAAAAGTTATACATGAGAAGTTAAAGTGTTTATTAAAACAAATATATTTATTTTAGAAATTGGGAAAACAGTTTAAAAATTAAGTTTTTGTTTTAATGCTTTACGATTCATGCGAACTCTTATCCTGCTTTCCAATACCATATAAGTTTTCCAAATAGTTTATAACTGATTGCTCTATGAATTAATCAATAGTTTACTAAGCGAATAATAACACATCCCCCTTGTGTTTATCCTGTTTAATAATAACAATAAAGTGTATTACACAAATAAGTATTATTAAAAATTGTATTTCACATTAAAAGTAGCCTATTTATTGGAATTCAAGTTAAAATTTTATAACATTACTGAACAAAAACCTTTCCAAATACATTTCCAAAAACGTACGCCAAATATGTGATTGATTTTATGTTTATAAAAGTAATAGACAGTCAGTTGGCTTGCTTGTTAAATGTACTATAAAAATCGTATTTATTCCACCGTTCAATAACAAAAAAGTGAAATTGTGTATTGTATGTTGTTTCCTTCAGTAATATTTATGATCAAATATTTAATTACCTTATCATTCGAGCGTGATAGTACTTTGAGATATTCGAGTACGTGTGAATTGTTTGAGCACTCATAACTTAACATAGTTATTAATTTGAATGCATTTTTTATAAAGAAGAAATATAAGATATAATACGTATAATTTTAAGAGTTGCACAATATTTACCCATCTCAGGCCAGTCTCAGGCCATTGTTATATTTAACATGTTATTATTAAGTGGGTTTTACGTTACTGTATGTAGTATGTTTATATATTTGTGTAATATTTCAGAAATATAAGAAGAGAGATCACTCTGCAGCTGTGAACAAGTTCACCTTGACAGTCTGCCACTACATTCAAGAAATCTGCAGGAAGAAAATTAAAATATTGTTAAATTGATTATAAATGTCTCCGTGTATTTTATAACAATAAAACGCTTTGAGTATGAAGTCCACTCTCTCTACGGTTTATAACAAACGCTTAAATATAAAGTTAGTCTTAGAACTGAAATATTATATGTGTTTAAGATGGTAAATAAACTATTACAATGACTGATGTGCAGTGTGTTTCTTTCCAGCAGAGTTTTTAAAACTCGATAGTAGAATGCCATTTTCATGTGAAAACGGAATAGAAATGCTTACTGATGGATTTGGCTTATGGATGTATTGGCTGAATTGTTCACTGGAATTATTTTGAATATACTTCAAAAATGTGTAGCAGACTACAAAATTATTTTTAATTATTTATATATTTTTTATATATTTATAATTATTCAGACCCGTCAGAAGCTACACCAACAATACGTTCTATGTGTCACTCAGAAGCATTTACAATAAGGCAAATGACACCAACAAACCACGAATAACAGTATTTTTTTGTTTTTAGTGAATTTCTCCTATAGGGAAGAAGCTATTACCGTAGGTCTCATGGTAAGACTTAAGCACGAGACCATGATAACTTTTCATTTTGAGGTCCCCTGATGCCAAAAACATCATTCATTTAAATTTGTATACATGTATATATATATATATATATATATATATATATGTGTATATCTATATATGTGTATATATGTATATCTATATATATATATATATATATGTGTGTGTGTGTGTGTGTGTCCGTAAGCACGATAACTCTCCTAAAAAAGGTCCGATCTTAATGAAATTTGGCAAAAATGTGTTAAGTATCATTTACACCCCCAGAAACCAGACGAAGGGGTTTTTGGGGGTTTTGAACCCCAAAAATGTATTTTTGGGCTTTCCACATGAAATTTTTATTTAAATCAAATTTTAATTTTGACCATTGATTTCAGTATAAAAAAACAAACAATTTGGTATTTTGATCATTGCTCTTCCACACCAGCTGTTCGGAATAACAATCATGTAATATTTTTCTATGGCAAAATGGCAACATTGACAGCGTGCAACCATGCTATTGGCTACAGGCTACAGACAAACTGTCAACTTATTTGTCCGCTATTACAGAAGGACCTTATTGTACAGTATTACATGAATTATATTATTTAGGCTATAACCTAAAACCCTAACAAAACCATAAAGTCATATTGTAATTTTGTTTAAAATACACTAAAACACACCTTTACTTTCGCCTCATAATTTAGTAAGATATTTATACAAATTTAAGTAATAATTGGACCCTTGGACAATACACAGTTAACGAAAAATAATACTACCTAATACATATTAAAATCATTTCATCAATCAAATATATACACATTATTTTTTACGATCGTTACAAATTACTAGTAATTAACTTAAAAAAGAAACAACTCGAAAGAATAAATAGGAGATGAAATAACCAATGATCTAAACAATGACAAAATGACAGTACTTGTCTGTTAATAAAATAAATTGGTTATGTCACTAGGGATGAGTGGCAATTTTTTTCATGAAGCCATATCATAATTGCACCGGATCCTGAAAACGGGCGGAGTTATGAATAATGAATGGTCAAAGTCATGCGACCCCCAGTCAGCAGTGGTCTGCACCGTAAGATGGTAAGTTGGTAGCCTAGATCTGTCAGGTCTGAGAGGACTTTTATGGAATTGCCATAGACGCAGTTTTGGATTTAATTATTTTTTCCCTTACACGTTTTGCTAATTGAGATGAAATACCAGCTAATTTATATATATTTAATAACTTAATAGCTTTGGCATCTCGTTTTCCTCGCATGGGGATGCCGCAGCCTTCAAAACCCATATTCAGATATTCATTATCATTATTATTATCATATCATATTATTAGATATCATTATTATTTTTCAGCTGGGTGTTGATCATAAATCATAACTTTATTGTGCAAAGCGTATACGGTTTGAACTAAGAACAAAATGCAGGTGTATTGGCATGTTATAGGTAAATTAATTACTTGTTTGTCTAACAGTTGATTTTCACGTTGTTTAGGCTTATGCAAGAGTTACCAGTTCAATTTTGAGGTAGGCGAAATACATGTTTTGTGAATTGCCATGTCGTCAGAATTGAGATATTGGAACACACAATACACACCATATTGTAATGAAGGGGGGAGAGTTAATTAGTTTATTATAATATTTCTGTAGTTAAATATGCGAGATGGAACTCAATATTTTATGGTATATGATATAATACATGGTCATACATTAATATCAATTGATAAGCGAGCATAATATAAGCGAGAATAAAATTAATCAACTAATATAAAATATCTCTCTACATTTTTTAATTGGATGGATCTATTATGGCTTGATTTGACTGTTACACAATTGGTGTTATTTTTTTTTAACATAATTCAGTCACAACAAATCCTATAGGGTATTTCAAAATACTTATATAGTACCTATTTACGATTTGTTTGTTTTACTTTTTAACTACAGGTACATTTTTATTTTCAATAAAAAAACCGTTTTAACAACTAAAAAGACGCGTCAGTAAAGTGTTGAAAACTATTATTCTTGGCTTTAAGCTATGAAAACAAGCTTGTAAAAGTTAACTGACATAATTAGTTCGCCTTTAATTATTACTAGAAGTTGACTATAACATATGTTAAGTATTAGCATGTAGATCTCGCGCTAGTAATTTGATTAGAATATAATATTAGTTGAGTGGTGTTGTTGACCAGTTAGCGGAAGGGTAGGGGGAGGGGGAGGGGGAGGGGCTGTGTCACTGGTAAAGACAGGGTGTCACTGAAGAGCCACACGGCACGGATAAGTGATTAGTGATTACAACAGAGTTCTTTTAAACCTGTATGATCTCCTTCTCCTACCCGCAACGTGTAGCCAATTTGGCTTTCTCACCGCACAAAATGTCAAATAAACTCTAGTCTAGTGCAACCCTTAGTGTTGCCAACTTTTCGTTTCTCCAGAACCGGGCACGAGCCCCACGGGGGGAGAATATCCCCCAGTTGGCGGGGGAACAGCGGGGTCCTCCCCCGGAAAATCTTGAAGAATTGTATCCTAAAAGTAACCACTTTGGTAAAACTATCGATCAACGACACCACGTAAATTTAAATTTTTGTTCCCAAAATGTAGGAAATTTGACGCTGATTTTATAAATAATAGTTTTTTCCGCGGAAAAATCGGAAAAACCCCAAAAAATTAAAAAATTTGAAAAAATAAATTTTTATAAATTTAAATTTTGTTTTCCATAATGTAGGAAAATTGACTCTGATTTTATAAATGATAGGTTTTCCGCGGAAAAGTCGAGAAACCCCCGGAAAATCGGAAAATTGAAAAATAATATTTTTTCTTCTATTCCTGTCATGTAGGTATTCAAACTGTGCGGGATTTCACCCTGAATATGTACGTGCAATTACTTTTCCGTACACTCTTTTTGTCCGCGAAAAAGTCGGGAAAACCTAGGAAAATAGGAATATATTCTTTTTATAAATACTATCATGTGGGTATTCAAAATGTGCGGAATGTCACCCTAAAAACGAAGGTACATTTATTTTCCCGATCGGACAATTACTAAGCAAGCTAGGAGCCGATAAACCTCAAGCGCGCAGGAAACGTTGAATAAATTCCGCCACATCGGCAAACACGGGTTATACAGCGCTCCACGGAATTAGGTTAGGTAAGGTTATGATAAATAACTAATATATCTATCATAACCTAACCTAACCTAACTCCGCAGAGCGCTGTATGTCAAAAAAACGTGCTGGCACATCGGTAAACACGGGTTTTCAGCGCTGTGCGGAGTTGGGTTACGTTAATTATGCTAGGTATATTAATTAGAATGTTAAACTTACCCTAATGCTGTGATCGAAACATAATGCAGTGGCCGCTTTAAAAAATCACCGGATGTACCTCCGGAAACTAGTGCAGTGGCCACTGTAAAAACCATGGCGTCGGGCCCGCTCAGTTGAATAGATTGAAAACGTTTATTGACAATATCTTGCTTATTATTAGTCCGATTGGAAAATTAATTGCACTTACAAATTCAAGGTGAAACCCTGAACATTTTTAATACCCACATGACAATATTAAAAGAAAAAATATTATTTTCCTAGTTTCCAATTTTCCGGTTTTCCCGACTTTTCCGCGGAAAACTATCATTTCTAAAATCAGCGTCAAATTTCATACATTTTGGAACAAAAAAATTAAATTTGCGTGGTGTCGTTGATCGATAGTTTTACCACCACTTTTAGCCTCTTTAGCTACTAACAATACATTTCTACCCAGAAAATAAATTAGATTTTCTGACAATCTATTGTTTAAATTGTAATGTGTAATATATGAAAATGTGTACTAAATAACATTTGTAATTTTTAATAACAGTTGTAAACTAGTAGTGTTAAAAACATAGAACTTAAATTTAAACGTAAACTGCTTGGTGGATAAAATCTATAGCCATTTTTTTTATGAACTAAAACTGGAAAATCTGTATATTAATTCTGTAAGCGAAATTTTTAAGTCAAAATTGTGGGAGTTTGGCAAATTGCAGGATGATGGGTGGCGGCTCAAATTAAAGGTCTCAATCCCAAGGACTAGGGAAAAATAGCGGTATTTCTACAAAGTTACCAGCAAACGATAAAAAACGTAAAACATCCCCCATAAGAAAATTATGGGAATTTAAAAACGTCTGCTTTGTTTACATTAAAACATGTGATTACGTGTCTTACTTTGTTTACAAAGTGATTTGTGTTCCTACTTAAACAGTTTTATTTTCCTCAGCATGTATAGAGTATTGGAGCAAGGTTAGGAGCTTTGGCCCCTTCAAGCCACTAGTAAATTTTAATTTTAAAATTGATAAACTAACGTAAAATAAAAGGTAAATAAAAATAATAAACACAAATAGTGGTTATATTTTTACACTAAAACTCCATAAATATTAATCTAAACACCGTCTGAATCTAGTGGAATCTATTAATTTTTAACTGTAACCTTTTTCTTATCAACAAACCGGACATTTGCCGTCCGGTTGGATGTTCCAACCGGGCACCGTACATATACGAGTAAAACCGAACTGTCCGATCGAAAACCGCAGGACCAGCGAGAATAGGTACTAGTCAACTCCCGATTATCCGGGTTAATGACCGGTTGGAGGGTCACGGATAACCCAAAACCACGGTTAAAACAAAGGGATTCAATAAATTGAATATTACGAATATATAAAGGTTTATCAAAATTTGTATACTACAATAATATGTTTTAATGTCATTTACGATATATTTATACAGGCTAAATTAAATTCTTTTGAAAATCTGTAAATTGTAATAACATTTAGAAACAATGAAAATAATAATAGTTGATACCGGTACTAGCAATGGTTGATAATGGTTGATGGCAGTAAATACTATCCAAACGCCGAACAACATTTAATAGGTTAATCTCTATACACCGAACAGTATGCTAATTAATTCCGCACTAGGGGGAAAACCCCATGAGGGTGGAGTACGGCGGGAAGGGTGTTTTGAGATGTTTGTATTTTTAGACGTCCGCATCCGACCGTCCTTCTGTCCGTGCTCCGTCGCTGAGGGTGAACAGCGGCGGGAAGGGTGATTGATTTGAGATGTTTCTATTTTGAAACATCCGCGTCCGACCGTCCGTCCGTCCGTCCGTCGCTGTCGCTCTGCGCAGCCAGGTGCAGTGGCTAGAGCAGTGCAAAGGTCATCGCTCCCCAACACGCACCCACGGCTCATTGGCGAGATGACAAACGTTGTTTACTAAATTGTTTGTATAGTGTTTATTCTGAAAATAAAGTAAATTAAATACGATTCTGGAGATAATTTAGCAAAATAAATTGTTATTATTGCTCTATTTATGTTTAGAAGGGGATAAACACAAATAATAAAAATAAACCTTTCGTGACCCCGGTTAAACCGCAACCCGATTAACCCGCTCCCGGATAATCGGGAGTTGACTTTATAGCTACTCTCGCCGGTCCTGGAGAGACTAAGTGTAAGGTAAACCGGCTCACTTCGTCTTTCCACGGCCAGTCCTTATCTTCAGACGTCTTTGTTACACTTGTTTGGGGTTTGGGACTTTGAAGAAAACTGTAAAAATTACGAGCTAATGTCATCGATACTGTTATCCAAAAGAGTAAAACAACCTTTTTTGCTGCATCATAGAGATTAATTACTTTTGGAATACATTAGTTTGTAAATAAGGTTTTATAAATGCGTATTTAAATCAGCTAACCGAAATACACATAGCACCGGAGTCAAGAATACCACTTAGAAAACCTACAGGACGGAATTCAAGGGATTGAAATTTCCAAATCTCAATAAAGCACAGGAAAAGAGCTTCCTACTGATACCAAATTTGTCCACAATATTGTAGTGTTATGAGGAAAAAATGTCGATATGTCCAAATAGACGTCATAAATCAGGAAAACACATAAATAACGTTCACATTGGGTCAAAACAGTTTAAAAATACACTATCCGAATGTCTAATTTTAGGAAAATAATAAATTTGGTTCTATTGCGAAAAAAAACTCGGAATATTCAAGCATATAAATTGATCAAATGTATAGCCTACATTTGATCCTGAAGATGACTATGGGTTGTAATAAGGTGAGATAAGATAACTGATGTAAACAGTAATAACTGATGTAGGTATATTTTGAAGACACAATATAAACAAATCATTATATTTCAACAAACAATTACAAGTAGATATATTAAATTAACTAGTTGTCCTGTTGCTCGAATCCAAGCAAGCTTGTACCCAACGAAAGGTTACTTTAG
Source organism: Allygus modestus (assembly GCA_963675035.1). Classification (NCBI taxonomy): domain Eukaryota; kingdom Metazoa; phylum Arthropoda; class Insecta; order Hemiptera; family Cicadellidae; genus Allygus; species Allygus modestus. Next base: position 135,222,322 of record OY776114.1, read on the forward strand.
TTGTAAACAAACATGATATTAAAAGGGATTATAACAACGTAATTTCAATCACCACGTAGTTCACACTTCCGCCGTTGGATAGCGCCACTGTTCCGAAAATTCAGCCCTTTACTGTATGTAAAAGATGCCCCTTTCTTAAAATTTTGAGACGTATTGGCAAATAACTTCAGCCGTTATGTTATCGAGTTATGACTGTGAAGAAAAAATCCCTAGCGTATTAATATTTATATTGAAAATGCATTTTATAGTGTGGATGAATGCAATACTAAACATTGCTCGAATCATGTCCAAAATTGTAATAATTAAATCTCATTCAATTTGAATTAAAACTTGTTTTACCATAGAAAATTTGAATTTTTAATATTTATTTAAATTTTGATTTGAGGTAAGATTAAGCTAGATTGTTAACTTAATTTGACAAAACGGAATTTAAATTAATAATTTTATACCGAATTTAGCAGAAAAATTTCAAATTTTTGCTCATACACTTGACTTTTTATGTTTGCCAGTAAACGTATATTTAATAATAAGAATTTCCATGTCACTTATTTGTGACATGTTCCCATTTGCATGCATTGAAATCTAACAGAACATGCATTAGTTTTGTTATAACTTTTTTTTCTAAAATAATTTGAAAATATCAATATTATGTAAAAGATCCAAAAGTCACTTATGACCTTCTCAATCATATAAAAAATTATTAGGTTCGGCGAAATTTTTGATAACACGATCTCATTTATAGTCTTAATCGCTTTTAAAACAACAGACCAAACCTAACGCGAGGCATGCGTGAGGCACGACCGGCTACGACCCGCCAGTCCCCAGAGTATTGTGACAGTAACGTGGAAAAAGGCTGACATGAATATTTCATGTCGTTATGAGCCATAAAGTTTATTCAACACGTTTACAACGAGCAGAAATTCGTGTCAATGACACTTTATCTGGACAATAACATCGTTAGCAAGTCATGAATACAATACTACGATGTCGTACATTAGGGCTAATTCTGTTTCTTTGTGCAAAACGTGGATTACCTAGGTAAATTACGAACAATGCGGTTATGTTTCATCTCAAAGCCCAAAAAGGTGATTAATAGCAATTGTATAATCAATAGTTTAATTTTGTATTACAATTATATGTTTGACTATCCCACTTATGAAAATTGTGTCGATTGGCTTTTGATTTCACGGATAGGGAATTTCCTTAACTAAGCCAACTTTCTTTAAACCGAAGTCGAGTTTGCTTCGCATACTCACTTTTCTCTGATTGTAAACTGTTTGTGCTTCATTCTGTGGCAAATCACAGAACACTTTTTGATTACAAACTTACAATATTAATGGAAGAGTAAACTACTGAAGTACTGTCGATCATCAGCTCACTTCGACAAAATATTGTTTAGGATATTTTTCGGAGCAATATTGCTTCATCAGCTTGACAAAGATTAACTTTGTTGACCATGCGCTTCCTCGGATAAATTAAACAAGATATTGCAGTACGTTTACTATAAAACTTCAAAATAAATTGACAAATCACGAAACAAAATTAAATTAAATAATTATTTTTACAAGTTATTTGACACTGAAATTATCAATGTGAAAGCAAGGAACAGACTTTTCATTACTCTACACACGAAAGTACACTTTCTAAACGTAAAATGAGCTAAGAAAATAGGTTATTCCCGCTACTGCACGGCAAAATTACATAACGTTAACTTTCTGTGCATTTTTGATGCACGGAAAGTAACCGTTATGGGATTTTGCGGTGCAGACCGATCAGCTGTTGCATTAGGCCGATCAGCTGTTGCATTATTTGCTGTTGCATTGTTGTTCAAAACAAAGCGTTTCATCGCTTAGTAAATACTGACATTGTCAGTTAGGTTATAGTCGTTGTGACGGATTTATCAACGTTTTAACTGTTGTTGCTATGTAGTCATCAGAGTTTAACAAGTTTCTTTGTTTAATTATTCATCATCTTGTTTTATAGTTAAGTTAATAAAGTTACTTTTCATTTATCCAAAATCCTGTTTTTTTCATCAAACTATTGGGCATGCAGTTATTAATAAGTGCACGGTAATAACTCATAACGCTGAGTTTCCGTGCGTATGTACCTCGACATAAGCACGGAAACTCAGCGTTATGAGTTCGGTTTTTTTTCTTGATACTAAGTTGAATAAACAATACCCCCGTCGCAGCAAACCTGCGTACTCAGCGAATTTCCAATGCATATATATGTGACTCACTACTACATAGAGCTACTTACCAAGTTTCACAAAAATACATCCATAAATATGTGATATATAGCATTTTATTTATTCTCCATAAGAATAACATTAGGGACGCAGGTTTGCTGCAACGAGGAAGATAAGTAATATCTTTTTTGCAATTATCAATATAACTGAACCAGGTGAAGCTATATACCAAGTTGTATTAATTTAGGTTCATAATTAAGGGAGATATACAACTTTACTTATTCTCCATATGAATAACATGGAGGCCGAGTATGCAGGTTTGCTGCTACGGGGACTATCAACAAAAAACTTGTTTGTTGTACTAATATCAATATACCACAACTAGTTGAAGCCACACACCAAGTTTCATCAATATACATTCAAAAATAATCGAGATATAGAATTTTATTTATTCTCTATAAGGATAACATTGGACAACGTACTGTGTTTAGCACTTTGAATATCTCTGCAACGGTTGGACGTAGAACAACGATTAAAACACCAACATGTTTGTTTTGTTGAGCTAAACACATTAATAAACAGAAATGTGAAGTTTTTAGTAAAACTATCTGAGAAAAATCTAAAAACCTTTTTCCCATAAGATTAACATGGGACACGGTTTTTTGGATTTTCTCCGCAACCACTTAACCTAGGTTACAGACAAGATTCAATGTAAAACGCACTGGTCAAAGTTATCAATTCTATGTGTGGTTCATATTCCAAAGAACCTTTAAACTAGACAATAGTTACCGATACACCTTAAATCTTTCGCACTTCTTTCGTTTTTTGCTTGCAACTCGTAAACGAAACCTTATATAGAAAATATTATACTGACCTAAATTAAAGAAGATGGTATTTACTATAAAATTCATTGGTCAAAGTTGTTATTACTATGTGTAGTTAATATTTCAAAGAAATTTGAAATTCGACGAAATTTTACGATACGCCTCACATGTTTTGCACATTTTTCGAACTACTTTAAGTTTTTTCCTGTTAGAACAGGCAAAATTATCCCAAAAAATGAGTACAAAACAAAAAAATTAGTCCGTTCATGAAACTTGGAGGAAAAATAGTAATTGGCAGTAGGTTTTGAATCTAAAGAGTCCCTAACGATTTGGAGGGTGTAAGTCCCATTTTCTGGCAGTGGGAGGGTGGGAGGGGGATGAATTCGAGAAAATTTGTATTTATCGGGTTCAAGCGAGTAGGATGTTGTTTTCTATGTTTTTTAGGACGCAGAATCAAAATAAACCATATTAAAATCAATAAGATCACGTTTTTCGGAGAAACAAGCTATTTATTTACCTATTTAAGGTGCCCACATAAATAAGCAAAACAAAATAAGGTACATTATTATAATCGATTAAGAAACAAAGCAGTTATGCAGTCTATGTGACATATGTTATAAGGCACAAACATTATGAAACTGGTAGTTAGGCTTCTTTTAAGAGTACTCGAGCTGGTACCCAGCGGGACTTCGTTCGCAAGATTTTACCGGTTATTTTTTCCCTCTTTTGTTTACAATATTGTTACCAAGGAAACAATATACTTTATATTGTTACTTTCCTCTATAAAAATAGCATTGTGGCCTGATGTTATTAGCTCCAAAAATAACTTATATTGAGAGTTGCCAAAGCAGCAAACCTGCGTAATCATCCCCTATGTTTTTCTTATTGAGAAGAAGGAAAATATTATGCCTCCCTTAGTTATGAATATATCAATTTTAAAAAACCTTATATATTATGTGGCTTCACCTGGTTGAGTTATATAGATATTTGCATAAAAACCCATTTTTTGTGTTCCTCGTTGCAGCAAACTTGCGTACTCATCCTCAACGTTATTCTTAAGGAGAATGATTAAAATTGTAAATATCGCTTATTTGTGAATAAATATTTGTATGAAACTTAGTAACCGGCTTTCGTGGCGGTATTTATATAAGTAGATTATCCCTCAAGCAAGTGGGGCGTCGTTTTCTATGTTTTTAGGATTCAGATTTGTTGAGGCCCCGAGATTCCAAAAAAACCATTCGTTCAAATGGACATAATGTGTTTATAGGTGTGTCCGTAGGCACAATAGCTTTCGTAAAAAAGTCTGATCAAGATGAAATTTGGTATAAACGTGTAAGGAATCATATAGATGCTTCCTTACAAATGCATGAGTTCCTTACAAATAGTTGCATGGGTTCGAAAACCAGACAGATCGCACCATTTTAAGGGGGGTTTATACCCCAAAAATTTGAACTGTTTATATATAGTTATTTTTAATCCCAAATTTTCGTTTGCACTATTGATTGAAGCTGAAAAAATATAATTTTGAATTGTGAATTATTGCTCTACGTCTATCGGTTACTGATACATTGAAAGTGGTAAATACAGTTTATTGTCCAACGTTAATCTTAAGGAGAATAAGTAAATTTGTATTTCTAGCTTAATATACATGGATTAATAAAACTCAGTATGTGGTTTCATATGGTTAAGGTTTATTGAAATTTGCATACAAAACCCATTTTTAGTGATCCCTATGGCAGCAAACCTGCATACTGAGTACCTCTTAAACAGAATAAGAACAATGTTATATCTCGCTTGTTTATAAAATATTTATTTGGGAAATTTGGTATGTTGCTTCATCTAGTGGTGATTCATGAGCTTTAAAACCAAAGACAGTCTACTGGAGATGCTTGAGATGCTGGAGATGTCTTCTGGAAGCTGACACCGAGGTTAATTGTGCTTTCAGCCTTAGAAATGTTGTGTAGCACTAGTCACCCACGAAACTGTTGACCATCCTTGTACTGTTGACTGCCCTTGCATCAGTGATCCGTGAAATTCTGCTTATCAAGCAGATACAATACAATGGGTACAATGGGTCGCACCACCTAGATTGTATTTTCATTAGAGTCAGCCTTCATCAGCATCACCAGTTAAAAATTATGTAAAAATTATATCACACATTCAGTGGTTGTGACACCACCAGTACCATATGTGGAAAATTACAAAAAAATAGCCCCTTCGCAGCAAACATGCCTAATCAGTGACTTTCTAATGTATATAGCATATTACATTACATATTACACACATATATTATTGTCTTAATACTACATAAAGCCGTTTACCAAGTTTCATAAAAATATGAGTTATCAAATAATCGATTTATATAAATTTAATCACTCCCCATAAGAATAACATTGAGAATGAGTATGCATGTTTGCTGAAACAAAGAACACAACAAAATAGTTTTAATGAAAATATCAATAGAATTCAACTAGGTGAAGCCACAACCCAAGTTTCATCAATATAAATTAATAAATAAGCGATGTATAATATTTTAATTATTCTCCATAAGAATAACATGGGGGATGAGTCCGCAGGTTTGCTGCTTCGGTAACTCTCAATATAAGTTTTTTTTTGTGCTAATAACAACAGGCCACAATGCTATTTTTATAGACTAACAGCTAAAGAAACACACCGCGCACCGGAAGTGGAGACATTTCCTACGCGAGCGCTGCCAAGTGTAAAACTTTGGAATCACACCGAGCGCTAAAAGTGGCAAATTTTAAAATCACAGCTTGATCAATTGTAACTTTTACTTAGTTTGGTACACTATGGTAGTCTAATGGATATGGCACTGGATTCACGTTCATGCGGACCCAGGTTCTTTTTTTTCGTGTTTACTTTTTGAGGTACCAATTTTTGTTATATTTTACATAAACCCATTTTTGTAATATGTTACAAAGAAAAGAGCCGCCATACAGCCCTCTGCGGAGTTAGGTTAGGTTATTTTACTATAACTTTTCGTAAATGTAGCGTAATTTTGTAGAATATAAGCAGGTTTCCTCTGTTTACATTTGAAAATACAGTACTACATTTCACTGTTTTATCATAATAAAGCGTCTGTTTCGGATAGTTCATTTGTCATCGGACAAGTTCGGCTTCCTTCGGGTGGCAAAGTCTTTGCTTCCAGCGGTTCGTGTGATTTTTTAGCTGCTAGTGGAAAGTAACAATATACAGTTTAGATTTCCTTGGTAACAATATTGCAACCAAAGAGGAAAAAAAGGAATCGGCGGAAAAATCTTGCGGACGAAGTCATGCTGGGTACCAGGTCGTATACTGTTAAAAGAAGCAAAAATACCAGTTTCATAACGTTTGTGTCTTATATGTCACATAGACCGCATAACTGTTTTGTTTCTTAATCGATGTTAATTAATGTACCTCATATTTTTTTGGTTATTTACGTAGGCACCTTATATAGGTAAATAAATAGCTTGTTTCTCCGAAACACGTGGTCTTACTGATTTTTACTATGGTTTATTTTGATTCTGAGTCCTAAAAAACATAGAAAACGACACCCCATTCGCTAGAATCCCATAAATAAAGATTTTCTCATATTCACTCCTCTCCCACCCTCTCACTGCCATAAAATGAGACGTCCACCCTCCAAATCGTTAGGGACTCTTTAGATTTCAAAACCTAATGCCAATTACTACTTTTCATCCAAGTTTCATGAACGGACCAATTTTTATGTTTTATAAACCTAATTTTACCTGTACTATCCTATCCTATACTCTAATATGAGTAAGGTTTGATTGCTTGCTTGCTTGTGACACGGATCTCAAAAACGGCTCCAACGATTTCCTTCAAATGTTCGAAATAACTAATTTCTGGGATAAAAATAAGTTCTAGACAGGCCTCATCCCCAGGAAAAATCAAATAATGTAAACAAACTAAAATGAAAAGTTAAAAAAATTAACATTGGGCTTATGGAGTTTCAAATCAAAACAAAAGAATTGTAACAGCTGTTCATAATCAACCAGGGAACTGTCAAAGTAATACTCATGTTGTATATGGTTATTAATATGTGGTTTCCTGAGAGCAGAGATTAAAAGATTTGAGTGAGGATTACATAAATAACAACTGGAGTGACCTTAAAAATGTAGAAAAGAGGCAAATGAGTTATACAAATCTGATTATCAGTAGTGGGAAGTGGTGAAATCCATGTCATCTAAACAAACTGACTGGCCTTCCCCCGAGTAAAGCTCGGCCCCCCAGGTACTGTACCTTGTAATCGAGGCTAGGTTAAAAAAATTAATTGTTTTCAAATTTTTAGTAGACAAGATTTCTTATAAAATACACTTGTCAGAGTTGTTATTACTATGTGTCGTTATATTCCGAAAACCTGTGAATTTTACGAAATTTGCCGATAAACCTCAAATTGTTCACACTTTTTCAATTTTTGCTGTAACTGTTTTAATGACGCCTCGCTGAGAAAATTGAATACTTACAAAACTTAAAGTATACAAAATTTACAACGAAATTCAGTGGTCAAAGTTAATACTATGGGGTTTCTTTTAATTCCACAAAAAGTCTAAATTCGATGAAATTTGCAAATCAATCTTACAACTGTAGGTTATAAAATCCACAGAGTATTGTTTTTATTTAGTAAGAAATGCACTTCTACGATTTAATTAAACTTTATCGGTTTTCTACCACGATAATACATACATAAATATAACGCTCACCTTGACCCACCGGAATTTCACGACTTACTGTTGTGAAATTACTTGTTGTGTTTTTAGTTGCTGGAGGGGATGCCAAACCACTGGTGTTTGCTACGATGAATGAATAATACTTGAAAGTCCCAGGACTACCTTAAAACTGGTCTGTACCAGTTTTGAGGCTGACATTGGGTACAGCAAATGAAGTTGTCTTACAAATGGTAAGTCTATCCATTATGACAAACTTCCCTTTCACCTCTGGTCCCTCCATTTGTATCAGCGGATGGGGACAGAATCTCCGGGTTTGGTCCCCAACCTGAGAATTAATGGTCCCTGGCTGTTGTATATGGATACCCTGTCAGTTGAGTTAACCAGTTGGAAGGCAGAATACGGGTCCCCTGTTTGAGCCTCCTTCCAGCTGTCACAGGGGCACGGGAGGTGGCCCTCTGGAAGCCGTCCCATCCCACCCTTTCTTTTCCTCCTATATCCTATATCCTTCCGTTAACCTGCGCAATTTTCCCGCTTGTGGAAGACATGCCTAGCAGCTATGCCGGGGTTTCCTAATCCAACAACAATTATGAATGATAATACCTGAAATATAAGACTTCAGCTCTATCCAATAATAAAGATATATTTAAAGTTAAATAAAGGTAAGCAGGATAAAATGTTAAACAAGTCGTAAATATTTTACAAGTATTAACAATAATTACATACAACTACATTCTTCTTTGTTTTGACAACCCAGGTTGAGGACCTTCCATCTCCTGGAAATATATCAGGTTCCACATCAACATCATGTTTTTCCTCTTCCAGTCCTTCCTCGTCAACTTAAAAAAAGGGATTATGATCATTGAAAAGTTACACTGTGGATTTTATAATCTGCAGTTGTAAGATTGATTTGCAGATTTTATCGAATTTAGACTTTTTGTGGAATTAAAAGAAACTCCATAATATTAACTTTGACCTCTGAATTTCATAGTATATTTTGTATACTTTAAGTTTAGTAAGTATACAATTTTCTTAGCGAGGCGTCATTAAAACAGTTACAGCAAATACTGAAATAAACGGTATCAGGAAACTGACACATACTTTCTCCCTTTTAGACCAACTTTAATGAATAAATTACTTTTTAATTACTAAATATAGAATACAAAGCACAGTCGAATGTACAGAAACTCTTGTAAACAAGTTGTTTTAAAAAACATCCACCCAAATCCCTGCTTTGGAGGCACTACAGAATCCATTGCTACACTCCTGGTTTTAAGAGGGGAAATGACCCTAATCCCCCCCAGGGTTGTTAAGGGGCAACACATTTTGAATGAAATTGATCAGTAAATAAGAGAGAAATAGTAATTTTTGTATTCCCCATAAGAATAACATTGGACAACGTACTGCGTTTACCGCTAAATGAAAATTTCAATATTCTCCGAAACCAGCAATCGTAGAATATTAATTCAAAACACTAAATTATTTAGTTTTTTGAGGTATTTTTAATGGTGAATAGTAATATTTTTATATTTATATTTTTTTATAAAAAATACAAAAAACTGAATTTTTGATATTTTAAGTCTTGTAATTTCTGAACCCGAATTTTTACAGAAATGCGGGTGGTGTCATTTTGTTGGAAAACTAAAGTTCTACAAACGACTAAAGTTTAATCAAAATCGTTAAATCCGTTTTTGGTAAATCTTGATTTTTCATGTTTTTTGGCGGTTTTGGGGGGATAATTACCCTTGAAAATAAAAAATACCAAAAAATGAAAAAAATACCTGGAGATATCGTGGATTAGTACATATATACCAAATTTCATAAAAACGGGTCATTGGTTAGGACTCTAGCTCTGTACACATCCATACAGACAGACACACAGACAAATAGACACACAGACATCTCGTAAAAATCACTTTTTTGGGTTCAGGGAGCACCTAAACGAATATTTCCACTAACAACTCAAATTCGAAAATTTTGACAAAAACAATTCTTTCTCCATATACTATGTATAAGGGGAGAAAGTAAAAAGTGTGAACAATTTGAGGTTTATCGGCAAATTTCGTCAAATTCACAGGTTTGCGGAAAAAGAACGACACATAGTAATAACAACTTTGACAAGTGTATTTATGGAAAATCTTGCCTACTCTAAATTCAGAAACAATCAATTTATTAGTGAATTTCCTATGGAAAGTGAACTATTAGCATGACCCGCACGGTGAAACTTAAGCTCGGGACCACCATAGAAGTTCCTAACGTGACCCCCTGAACACGTTTTGGGGGGTCGTTCAAAATGTTTTATATATATATATATATATATATATATATATATATATATATATATATATAGACATATATATATATATATATGTGTTTGCACTCTAGCGGTCGCAATTTTTGTCCGATTTACTTCAAATTTGGTAGGGACGTTCCTTTCTGTAATCAGTTGGACAAGTTCGTTGGGCAAAACAATCGGAAAACTCTAAACCCCTTTTTGGGGGGATTAACCTTCAAATTTCGAGTTTTTGGGCCCAAAAATGGTCATAAAAGCCCCAGATGTAAAATAAATGCATGTAAAAAGATGGGAATTAGAGAGGCGAAAGTTTTAAGCCCTCTCTCGTCATTCTAGCATAAATATTTACCGAGTTATTAAAGAAAATGTGTATTGACTAAACACAGTACGTTGTCTTATGGGGGTTTTACACGAGAAAAGTCTGTTATTCCTTTGTTATAGTACTTTTATCATCCCCAGCAACCTCACACCTACTTTAAAGCCTGTCTGGACCTTCTCCTAACCTTATATTGGGCAAAATTGTATTCCCAGCTTTGCAAGTAAATGAAACCAGGAGTATCAGAAAAGCCAAAAAATCAATGTTTTCAGATTTCAATAAAAATTGGACAAATGTATGTTTTTACACTGATTTTGAGTTTTAAAAGTTTTTATTTGGAAATTCACTTCCCTCACGTCAGCGTGCTGCGTGCGAACTCGTTTTAACCTTGCCTCGTTTACAAAGTACAGGACAAAACTGAAAGTATAGTTCGAAAAATGTGCGAAACATGTGAGGTGTATTGTCAAATTTCGTAGAATTTCAAATTTCTTTGAAATATTAACTACACATAGTAATAACAACTTTGACCAATGAATTTTATAGTAAATACCATCTTCTTTAATTTAGGTCAGTATAATATTTTCTATATAAGGTTTCGTTTACGAGTTTCAAGCAAAAAACGAAAGAAGTGCAAAAGATTTAAGGTGTATCGGTAAATTTTGTCTAATTTAAAGGTTCTTTGGAATATGAACCACACATAGAATTAATAACTTTGACCAGTGTGTTTTACATTAAATCTTATCTGCTCTAAATGTATAATGTTTTTAACTACTTATAAGAAACAACACACATTGAATTGCTAGAAATCAAAACCACAACACTTTATTTATTTGTTTACAAAATAATAATTAATACACATATGATATTGTTCACATGTTAGCATAGAGGATACTACACTCTTCCCCTCTTAACTTGAACTTCTTCCTTTTATAAATTTAGTCTTGCGGGGGTTTGGATATTTCTTGATGATCTCCTCAAACATGTTGTTGTTGATGGTGAAGGAGATGGCCGATGTGAAGATGTTTGTTTTTCATTATTACTACTGGTAGTAATAATGTGTTTTCTAATTGGTGTGTTGTCAGTTGTGAGTTCAGCTTTTGAAAATACAGATAACTCACTTTGTTTCAAGTGATCAGCATGCACAAAACGTTTTTGTCCAAGAACGTCTACAACATATGTCACGGGACTCACACACTTGGTTATGATACCCGGCATCCACTCGACTTCCTCCCCTCTTACACTGCGGACCAATACCTTTTGTCCGATAGTAAAGTTTCTCGAAGGTCCACGTGTTCGGTCACTGCTCTCTTTACTTTTCACCTTCTTCTTTTCAACCGAATCTCTTAAGTGAGGCTTTAAAAGAGTTAACCTGGTTCTTGGTTTAAAATTTAGGAATAGTTCAGAAGGTGTCTTTCCCGTCACAGAATGAGGTGTATTCCTATATGCAAACAGGAAACAGTCAAGTCGATGTTGTATACTTCTCTTAGGACCAACAAATCTGTCCTGCAAAACTTGTCGAAGTAGGGAAGATTTGAAAATAGCCACCATGTTTTCAACTTGCCCATTGCTTGCTGGGTGGTATGGAGGTGTAAATATATGATTCACTCCATTGGAAGATAGAAAAGATTCAAACTCCGCTGATTTAAAAGGAGATCCACCATCTGCAACCAAGTTGAAAACCACCGTAAGCTGAAAAACAGGTCCTTAATTTTGCTATCGTCAATTATGTTGTTATATTGTGTATTTTAAAAACTTCTACCCACTTCGATAAACTATCAATCAAAATAAGAAACTTATGTCCATTCTTTTCAGCAAAATCCGCATGAACTCGGTACCACTTTCTCTCAGGCCAAGTCCAAGGTTGTAAAGGAACTTTGGGAGCTGCGTTACGAGTCATTTGACATACTGAACAGTTCTTTACTAACAGTTCAATGTCTTCGTCTAGCTTAGGCCACCAAACAAAGCTTCTGGCCAAAGATTTCATTCTACATATTCCCGGATGTTCTTCATGTAGAAGATTTACAATTGATTTCCGGAGAGTTGTAGGAATAATGACTCTATTACCCCATAAGAGATAACCAGCTTCAATGGAAATCTCATTTTTCCTACTCACGTATGGTTGTAAGGTAGCTTCCTTGTTCAAACTCACAGGCCAGCCATTGGATGTTAAGTCCAACACTTTAGACAGGATTGAATCACGTTTAGTTGCTTTTTCAACTTCTGCTGCTGTAACTGGAAGTTCTGGGAAGGGTGCAAAGAAATTCACATTGATATCATGAGTTTCATCATCTAATGCTCTTGGTAATCTACTCAATACATCTGCTTCAATCAATTCAGAACCCTTGCGGTAGACTATGTGATAGTCATAAGCGGACAACATTAGTGCCAGCGTTGCATCCTGGCAGCAGCCATTACTGGAATGCCTTTCTTCTCTCCAAACAAAGCTACTAAAGGGGCATGGTCAGTAATCAAAGTAAACTTACGTCCATAGATGTACTTATGAAATTTCTTTATTGCATAAATTATAGCAAGTGCCTCTTTGTCCAACTGAGCATAATTTTTTTCTGACTTTGTCAACGTTCTAGAAGCAAACGCTACAGGTCTAACAGACCCATCAGGCATAACATGGTTCATTAAACAACCTACACCGTAGCTGCTCGCATCGGAGAAAATCTCAATTGGTTTCTTCGCATCATATGGCACTGAAGCTTGACTTTCAGTAAGAGGACGTTTACTTTTCTCAAATGATTGAATACATTTCTTGCCCCAGACCCAAGCAACATCCTTTTGCAACAGTTGGTGCAGTGGGTGTAAGATTGTGGCTAAGTTAGGAATAAATTTACCATAAAAATTTAGAAGTCCTAAATAGGTTCTTAGTTGTGAAACATTTTCAGGAGATGGGGCATCTAGAACAGCTTTTACTAACTGATCAGTGGGGTGAATACCATTAGAATCAACATTGTGACCCATGTAGATTTTACTTTTCCGCAATAACTCATTCTTTTGTGCGTTGGCCTTGATCCCGTATTTCGATAGACAGTCTAAAAGGGCTTCAGTTTTTATTCTAGCATCATTTAATGAAAAACCAACAACCAGAATATCATCTAGATAACAATGTGTATCTGGCAAACCATGTAGGATTTTATCCATTGCAGCTTGAAATTGAAAAGGGGCGCTCTTGATACCAAAAGGTAATTTCTTGAATCTGAAAAGTCCTTTATGACTGTTAATGGTTAGTAATGGCTGAGATTTTTCACCAACTCCTAGCTGCAAATAAGCACTTTTGAGATCAACTTTTGAAAATACTCTCCCCCCTGATAGATTACAAAGATATCTTTCGATGTTGGAAGGCTGTAAAATTCATTTTTGCTTACTCTGTTAATGGTCACTTTAAAGTCACCATACACTGATTTCCTATCTGGTTTTGGCACACAAACTAAAGGTGTGGCCCAGTCTGATTCCTGTACCGGATAAATAATATCAGATTTTACTAAATGTTCAAGTTCCTTCTCCACAGCTTCCCTTAAAGCATATGGAACTGGACGTGCCTTACAGAAGATTGGAGTAGCATCTTCGTCTACATTTACTTCGGTTGTGATCCCTTTTATTGTACCAAGATTTCCTTCAAAAACATTACTGTACTTACTTTTTAACTTTTCTTCCAAATCATTGTACGTATGTTCATCTTCCTGAACTATTTGCTTATCTGATTTATTGTCAGACAACAGAAATATAGAAGACCAATCAAATTTCAACCTTTGAAGCCAATTCCTACCTAATAAAGTAGGTTGTTTTACTTCGGTTCCTCCCACAACAACTATAGGTAAAGTCAAATTTTGATTCCGATGATTAACTTGTATCATTCCCAAGACATTTAATTCATGACCCGTATATGACTTTAACTGTAGCTGAGAAGGGCACAAATCTATATGGCTGAATTTACTATTATAAACATGTTCTGGTATTACCGAAAAGACAGCACCTGTATCAATAATCATATTCAACGGTTGACCCTCAACATCTAGTGTGATTTGATAACTACTAATAGGCCCCATTGAAACTTCACTCATGACAAATAATGAATTCAAATCATAACACTCGTCAGTGTCTTCAACTAAATTAACTTTATTCTTACTCTTGTGACCTATATTAGTCTTATTAGAGTTTGATTTACAAACAGAAGTTATGTGACCAATTTTGCCACAATTGTAACATTTAGCATTCTTATGAAAACACGAAGCATTAGTGTGTCCTGATTTACCACATCGGTAACATTTACTAAGCTTATTTGAATTTTCTGATGTATTACTGGATGAAAAAGACTTAGCTCTAACTGATTTGTTAAAATTTTGACTTTGCTTTGACTTATTTCTGACCATATTTATATCTACATCACTCTGTGTGTGTGAAAACCACGTGTTTCCTTTTTGGCTGCTTCAAGGTTACAAGCTAATTGAAATATTTTGGCAAAACTTTCATCCTGCTCAACCATTAACCTTTGTTGGATATCTTCGTCCTTAATCCCACTGACAAAACGGTCCCTGATAGCCTCATCCAAGAAAGTTCCAAAATTGCAAGTTGCAGAAAGTTGTTTAATTTGAACGGCATATTGGGCTAAAGTTTCACCTTCCTTTTGAACTCGTTTGTAAAACCTACACCTTTCAGCTATAACAGACTTGATCGGACTGAAATGGGACTTGAGAATTTCAACTAGATCGTCATAGGTTTTCTCAGCAGGTTTTTCAGGTGTTAAAGGTTTCTTAAAATACCATAAGTCCTACCGCCTATCACAGATAAAAATAGAGGGACTTTTTTGACATATTTGATACTATTAGCAGTACAATAAAGATCAAACCGCTCTAAATAACTAGAAAGATCCTCTAGATCCTCTGAAAATTCATTGAATTTGCCTGTTACTGACATCTCTTGATAATTATCAATATAACATGATATTTCAAAATAAAAGAAAGTATTTACTTATCTGGGATACTTTGGAAATCACTTTGGATTAAATTTTTTCTATTAAATCCCATCTTCGAACGACAATATAATGTTTTTAACTAGGTACTTATAAGAAACAACACACATTGAATTGCTAGAAATCAAAACCACAACACTTTATTTATTTGTCTACAAAATAATAATTAATACACATATGATATTGTTCACATGTTAGCATAGAGGATACTACAAAATGGAGCAACTATAATATGTTCTGTACAAAACCTCGTTTAAAAGGTCCAGAAAAAAACTGAAAGAAGTACAACAAATTTTAGTTTGATCGGCAAATGTCATCAACTTTAAAAGTTTGTCTAATATGAACCAAACATAGTAATAATACGTTTGACCAGTTTATTGTATAGTAAATTATGCCTACTTTAACTTAAATAGGCATAATATTTTATGTACAAGGTCTCGTTTGCGAGTTACAGGCCTTAAATTAAAGAAGTGCGCAAATTTTGAGGTTCATCGGCAAATCTGGTCAAATTTCAAATTCTTTGGAATATGAACCACATTTAGTAAAAACAACTTTAACCAGAGTGTTTCATAGGAAATCTTGTCTACTTTAAATTCAACAAGTATAACAATTTCTGTACAGGGCGTCGTTTAGGGCCTACAAGAATAAATATGAAAAAAGTACGAAAAATAAGAGGGTTTTCGCCTACCAAAAGTTATCCCCAGGGCTTTCGAGGTCGCAAACTTAGTTTTACAATCTCCGTTCTATACCAAACAAACTGGTAATAAAATATTATTTACCGGATTTAATGTAAACTAATCGTCTCTCAGTTACCTATATATTGGGCTAGATCATATTAAAAAAAGATTAAACTTTTCATTTTTTATTTAATTTTTCCATCGTTTTCTCATTTATATTTTCCTTTTTTATCTTAGAAATTTCTTGAATAAAACATTATTCTTAGATTAAATATGTCTACCTTTAACTACATTTTAGGAGTCTGAAGTCCACACTGGAGATTGTAAGATTATACAGGAGATTCACACAGTTGCCCACGACATCCCGTTGTGCTGGTGGGATTATATTCCGGGAGGGCTCAAGATCAAGGAGTATTTCGACCTCACTTCTCTTCACGGGTTGAAGTACTTCTCAGAGTCTGGACGCTCCCTCAGCGAGAGGTAAGTGACATCCGATGTGTGTTGTATGGAGATCCGTGCGCCCGAAAGACAATCTTTATCTTCAATGTAGTCTTTCGTCGGCATCACTGTCTGTTGCAACGTCATAGGACCATGATTTCGGCGGTTTTCCATCTTCATTGCAACTACTCATAGTTACTTATTTTAAGATGGCAAACTGCCGAAATCATGGTCCTATGACGTTGAAACGGACAGTGCAACCATCGACGGACTGCATTGTAGATAATAAAGGCAAAGCCCTGGCTGACTGACTGACTGACTCACTCATCACTAATTTTCCACCTTCCCATGTAGGTAGACAGTTGAAATTTTGTTCACTGATTTTTTAGGCATAAAATAGGTTTTCATCCTGATTTGACCTTAGGGCTCCGCCAGAGACCCCAGCAAAGTTCCCATTTATTCCTTACTAGCTGTAAACCCGTCCTTCGTACGGGTTGTATATAAATGGTAGATTAACTAAAGCAAATAACAATCCACATTATGTTACAATATAAAAAAATATAAAATGAGGGGGGGATAAAAACCGGAGGGGGGGCAAAAATATAAGATCGAGGGGGGCAAAAATATAAAATGAAGGGGGACAACATAAAAAAAAATATTAAATTAAAGGGGGGAGCAAAATATAAAATTGGGGGTGGGGCAAAAATAAAAATGGGGGGAGAAAGAATTTAAAATGGGGGGGGCAAAACAATATAAAATCGGGGAGGGGGCAAAAATATAAAATGGGGGGGAAATTAAATAAAAATATAAACTTGAAGTGGGGGGGGGCAAAACTATCTAAAATCGGGAGGGGGCAAAATTATAAAATGGGGGTCATAAAATAAAAATAAAAAATCGAATGGAGGGGGGCAAAAAATATAAAATCGGGGGGGGGCAAAAATAAAAAATGGGGGGCATAAAATAAAAATAATTGGAGGCGGATCAAAAACATAAAATCATGTGGGGGCAAAAAAATATAAAATCGGGGGGGCAAAAATATAAAATGAGGGGGGCAAAAATAAAAACCGGAGGGGAGCAAAAATATAAAATCGGGGGGAGCAAAAATATAAAATGGAGGGTGGACAACATAAAATAAAAATATAAAATCAAATATGGGGGGAGGAGCAAAATATAAAATTGGGGGTGGGCCAAAAATAAAAATGAGGGAGGAACAATATAAAATCGGGGGGGCCAAAAAAATATAAAATTTGGGTGGGGGGCAAAAATATAGAATGGGGGACATAAAATAAAAATAAAAATTCGAAGTGGGGGGGGAGGGCAAAAATATCTAAAATTGGGAGGGGGCAAAAATATAAAATGGGGGGACATAAAATAAAAATATAAACTCGAAGTGGGGGAGGCAAAAATAAAAATGGGGAGAGAGAATATAAAGTCGGTGGGAATATAAAATCGGGGAGGGGGGCAAAAATATAAAATGGGGGGCCATAAAATAAAAATATAAACTGGAAGTGGAGGGGGTCAAAAATATCTAAAATCTGGAGGGGGCAAAAATATAAAATGGGGGTCATAAAATAAAAATAAAAAATCGAAGAGGGGGGACAAAAAATTTGAAATCGGGGGGGGCAAAATTATAAAATCGGGGGCATTAAATAAAAATATAAAATTGAAGAGGGGGGAGCAACATATAAAGTCGGGGGTGGGGCAAAAAGAAAAATCGGGGGGGAGCAAATATAAAATCGGGGGGGCGTGGAGGGTACAGGAAGTATCGGTAAAAATTGTTTTTTGTGCAAATAAGAATAGACCACAACCAGATGAAGCCATACCCGATATTCGCACAGGGGCTTTCTCTACCCGTTCTTTAGTCAATGCAATTTGCATTTTAGTTAGCTTGAAACAGCTGTTCTTGCTTGTGCTCTAAGCTCTAAGCTGTCAAATGGAAGTATCCACAGCTGTTTGCATTACAATTTCTGAATGTTTACTTTATTCTGAAATGTAAACATTGAAACTTAGAACGTTCAAGGGGCGTAGCCCGAGGGGATTTTAAGGAAGTGAATACGCCTATGTGTTGCATGGGTTCAATATCTACCTATATGTAAAGTTTCAGCCCAGTCGGTTCAGTCGTTTTTGCGTTCACCCGGAACATCAGACAGACAGACAGACAGACAGACAGACAGACAGACAGACAGAAACCACCTCTTCTTTATAATATTATAGATATACATTAATTTTTGTTTGAGCTGATGAAAATACAAACAGCTGATCTTGATTTGTAGTAGTTCCAAGGGCTACCCACAGAATGCAGCACACACAACTGTCATAGTTTTTATAAATTATTTGCGGTGCGAAGCCTGCAGGAACGGCTAGTTGAAGATAAAGGTAAGTGAAAGTTAGTATTTTAATGTTATTTTAACTTTACATTGTGTGGATTGATAGTAATACTGTGGAGTAGGGTTCATGGAGGTTTGCGCAGTGTTTTTGTTAAGGTGCATTAACTTTGCACAAAAATTTACATAAGCAACATTGTTTTCATCATACATCTTAAAGCAATTCTAATAAATGCAATTGACATGACATACACAAAACATAACGAAATAACTATCGAAATAACCATAGAGAATACTAACACCCCAAAGTTGCTTATGCAGATAGCAAAGCCTCTTTCTAGAATTTAAATTGCCATTGCTGATACATTTTATCATAACAATATTGCATGAATGTTTGCAGAAGCCCTAAGTTAACACACGGGCAAAATCTAAAGTCCAAGCTGCTTTGGGTATTGCTTACTTTGTTTTTATTGTCTAAATTGATGCAGAATTGAACATATAGCTTGTTAAAGCTGGACTTTAAATAAATTATGTTTCTTACAAGCGGTACAAATTTCTCCAGGCAGCCAATGAATAAAATACTAATTACTTACCATAAAAATAGGAGCATAAGTGCTTAAACTAATTTAAAAATGAAGATGATTTTCCTTAACTCAAATAAAAAAGAGATTGCAGACTCTGTCCATCCTTGCACACTGGGAAAGCTCAGGAATTTGCTTCTTGTGGTCAGCTGGATGATAACAGGAGGTCCCGAGAGCTTCAACCTTCTTGCCTCAGAGAGTTGCAGACTCTGCATCCTCTGCACACTGGGAAAGCTCAGGAATCTGCTTCTTGTGGTCAGCTGGATGATAACAGGAGATTCCCAGAGCTTCAACCTTCTTGCCTCAGAGAGTTGCAGACTCTGCATCCTCTGCACACTGGGAAAGCTCAGGAATCTGCTTCTTGTGGTCAGCTGGATGATAACAGGAGATTCCCAGAGCTTCAACCTTCTTGCCTCAGAGAGTTGCAGACTCTGCATCCTCTGCACACTGGGAAAGCTCAAGAATCTGCTTCTTGTGGTCAGCTGGATGATAACAGGAGGTCACCAGAGCTTCAACCTTCATGCCTCAGAGAGTTGTAGACTCTGTCCGTCCTCTGCACACTGGGAAAGCTCAGGAATCTTCTTCTCGTGGTCAGCTGGATGATAGCAGGAGGTCCCCAGAGCTTCAACCTTCTTGCCTCAGAGAGTTGCAAACTCTGTCCGTCCTCTGCACACTATAAAAGCTCAGGAGTCTTCTTCTCGTGGTCAGCTGGATGATAGCAGGAGGTCCCCAGAGCTTCAACCTTCTTGCCTCAGAGAGATGCAGACTCTGTCCATCCTCTGCACACGGAGAAAGCTCAGGAATCTGCTTCTTGTGGTCAGCTGGATGATAACAGGAGATCCCCAAAGCTTCAACCTTTTTGCCTCAGAGAGTTGCAAACTCTGTCCGTCCTCTGCACACTGGGAAAGCTCAGGAATCTTCTTCTCGTGGTCAGCTGGATGATAGCAGGAGGTCCCCAGAGCTTCAACCTTCTTGCCTCAGAGAGTCACAAACTCTGTCAGTCCTCTGCACACTATAAAAGCTCAGGAGTCTTCTTCTCGTGGTCAGCTGGATGATAGCAGGAGGTCCCCAGAGCTTCAACCTTCTTGCCTCAGATAGATGCAGACTCTGTCCATCCTCTGCACACGGAGAAAGCTCAGGAATCTGCTTCTCGTAGTCAGCTGGATGATAACAGAAGGTCCCCAGAGCTTCAACCTTCTTGCCTCAGAGAGTTGTAGACTCTGTCCATCCTCTGCACACTGGGAAAGCTCAGGAGTCTTCTTCTCGTGTCAGCTGGATGATAACAGGAGATCCTTAGAGCTTCAACCTTCTTGCCTCAGAGAGTTGTAGACTCTGTCATTCCTCTGCACACTGGGAAAGCTCAGGAGTCTTCTTCTCGTGGTCAGCTGGATGATAATAGGAGGTCCCCAGAGCGTCAACCTTCTTGCCTCAGAGAGTTGCAGACTCTGTCCATCCTCTGCACACTGGGAACGCTCAGGAATCTGCTTCTCGCGGTCAGCTTGATGATAACAGAAGGTCCCCAGAGCTTCAACCTTCTTGCCTCAGAGAGTTGTAGACTCTGTCCATCCTCTGCACACTGGGAAAGCTCAGGAGTCTTCTTCTCGTGTCAGGTGGATGATAACAGGAGATCCTTAGAGCTTCAACCTTCTTGCCTCAGAGAGTTGTAGACTCTGTCATTCCTCTGCACACTGGGAAAGCTCAGGAGTCTTCTTCTCGTGGTCAGCTGGATGATAATAGGAGGTCCCCAGAGCTTCAACCTTCTTGCCTCAGAGAGTTGCAGACTCTGTCCATCCTCTGCACACTGGGAAAGCTCAGGAATCTTCTTCTCGTGGTCAGCTGGATGACAACAGGAGGTCCCCAGAGCTTCAACTTTCTTGCCTCAGAGAGTTGTATACTCTGTCCGTCCTCTGCACACTGGGAAAGCTCAGGGATCTCCTTCTTGTAGTCAGCTGCATGATAACAGGAGATCCCCAAAGCTTCAACCTTTTTGCCTCAGAGAGTTGCAAACTCTGTCCGTCCTCTGCACACTGGGAAAGCTCAGGAATCTTCTTCTCGTGGTCAGCTGGATGATAGCAGGAGGTCCCCAGAGCTTCAACCTTCTTGCCTCAGAGAGTCACAAACTCTGTCAGTCCTCTGCACACGGAGAAAGCTCAGGAATCTGCTTCTCGTAGTCAGCTAGATGATAACAGGAGTTTCCCAGAGCGTCAACCTTCTTGCCCCAGAGAGTTGCAGACTCTGCCCATCCTCTGCACACTGGGAACGCTCAGGAATCTGCTTCTCGCGGTCAGCTTGATGATAACAGAAGGTCCCCAGAGCTTCAACCTTCTTGCCTCAGAGAGTTGTAGACTCTGTCCATCCTCTGCACACTGGGAAAGCTCAGGAGTCTTCTTCTCGTGTCAGCTAGATGATAACAGGAGATCCTTAGAGCTTCAACCTTCTTGCCTCAGAGAGTTGTAGACTCTGTAATTCCTCTGCACACTGGGAAAGCTCAGGAGTCTTCTTCTCGTGGTCAGCTGGATGATAATAGGAGGTCCCCAGAGCTTCAACCTTCTTGCCTCAGAGAGTTGAAGACTCTGTCCATCCTCTGCACACTGGGAAAGCTCAGGAATCTTCTTCTCGTGGTCAGCTGGATGACAATAGGAGGTCCTCAGAGCTTCAACTTTCTTGCCTCAGAGAGTTGCAAACTCTGTCCGTCCTCTGCACACTGGGAAAGCTCAAGAATCTTCTTCTCGTGGTCAGCTGGATGATAGCAGGAGGTCCCCAGAGCTTCAACCTTCTTGCCTCTGAGAGTCGCAAACTCTGTCAATCCTCTGCACACTATGAAAGCTCAGGAGCCTTCTTCTCGTGGTCAGCTGGATGATAACAGGAGGTCCCCAGAGCTTCAACTTTCTTGCCTCACAGAGTTGTATACTCTGTCCATCCTCTGCACACTGGAAAAGCTCAGGAATCTTCTCCTCGTGGTCAGCTGGATGATAACAGGAGGTCCCCAGAGCTTCAACTTTCTTGCCTCACAGAGTTGTAGACTCTGTCCATCCTCTGCACACTGGGAAAGTTCAGGAATCTGCTTCTCGTGGTCAGCTGGATGATAACAGGAGGTCCCCAGAGCTTCAACCTTCTTGCCTCAGAGTGTTGTAGACTCTGTCTATCCTCTGCACACTGGGAAAGCTCAGGAATCTGCTTCTCGTGGTCAACTGGATGATAACAGGAGATCCCCAGTGCTTTAACCTTCTTGCCTCAGAGAGTTGCAGATTTTTATATTTCTTCTTGTTGCTCTTTATTCTCTTCTTTTATCAATTTCTTTTTTATCTTTAGGGGTTTGAGGGGTCCATGACCTTGTGTTTCACACCCCCAATGCTTTCCGGTGGAATACACTAGTGAACAACAAGAAACATTGGGGCGGAGTTAAAGGGTCTACTCGAATCAGTGTTGGATCCAGCTTAGAGTTGGGGGGGGGGGTTTGAACATAGTGGTGGAATACCTCCCCCCTCCCGATTGTTATTCTTACAGATAATTTTTAATAGTAATAGAATACTATAAATAACAGTTAAACCCAACATATATGCTACAGTGAACTGAACTAAGACAGAAAAGGCAGAACAGCATTCATGCGCAGTGTAAGAGTGTGATGACTAATAATACTGCATCACGTAGACACGTAAACTCCTGCTGCCATGGTAACGTGACGTACGCATTACTCTGCCTGCACCTCGCTGCCCCACTCATTCGAGCTATCGCTGTTGTATTTGAGATCTTCTAATAACTACACAATGTTAATCTTTACGTTTGCCGGCACCCACACTCAAGTAGGCCTACATGACGGTGACGACGGTGGTTTCGTGGGTAAAAAAGAGGCAGGGTGTAAGGGCAGTTGCGTCGTTGCGTCAGTGCAGCCAACTGTCAGGCGTTATCAGAACGAAATTTTTTCTCCCACTAACTGTTTACGTTTAGTTTCACAACTTTAGTATGCATACAGACCGTTTAGAAAAATAACCTAAGGGAGACTATGCATAAATTGGATTGGTTGTAAAGAATTAATCGCAACACATTAACCAGATGCAAATTACATAACTGTACTATTTTTATACAGTATATAAAAACAATTTCTGAGCTTGAATCCGCCACTGACTCGAATCCTGTCTTGCGCTCTGAAATAAAAACCCCTTCAACCAACAAGGGTGACACATCTCCGGTGGGTGTTCGGCGGTCATTTGACCTTTACACCCGCCTCGAAGGTGTGAAAGGGAACAAAACCAGTAAAAAGGCTGCTTCATTTATCTAACCAAGACCATTTATCTAAACCCTTCAAAAAAGCTTGTAGCGTCCTGTCCCAGACTGAGACAGTAAAATATATTGGTCTAAAAATGGATGAAGACTTGTTTGAAAAAGTCATGTCAAAAGTGTATAACAAAGTATTTTATGTTTTTTAAATTCTACTATTTATGCATGCTATGCCCTGATCATATTTTGCGTTAAATATATTTAGCCTTTGTTTACACAAAAGTAAACTATGGGGTCTTTTGTTGGAGCAGTACAAATTTTGCTCACATTCGCTCAGATTTTTTAATAATTATTATTTTGTATCTTCTTGTATAGCATAATCTGTGAGTAATAAAGCTTCTTAAATTTTAAATGGCAAAACTTGAGCCATTTACATAAATTCTATTAAAGTATGTGTAACGAAACCTAATGTCAAGTCTAAATCTATTCATCATATACACTTAAAAGCTATAAGTCTAGCCTACAAATCTTCTCCTGCACACCTTCTTAGTCCTCTACCAACTAAAAAACAAAAAAGACCAAAACTTAAGATCACAATTTGTTAACTCCCACCAACTATGAAAAATACCCCCGTAGCAGCAAACCTGCGTACTCAGCGAATTTCCAATGCATATATATGTATCTTAATACCACATAAAACCAAATACCAAGTTTCATTAATATACATTCATAAATAAACGATACATGACATTTTAATTATTCTCCATATAACATGGCTGCTGAGTATGCTGGTTTGCTGAAGGAAGAAACACGACAAATGGGGTTTTATACAAATATCAATATAACTCAAGTAGGTAAAAAGCCACATACCAAATTGTATTAATTTATGTTCATAATTAAGGGAGATAACACATTACTTATCCTATATAAGAATAACATGGGGGCTGAGTACGTAGGTTTGCTGCTACAGGAACTATAGGCAAAAAATTTTTTTAGTGCAAATATCAATAAACCACAATGATATGAAGCAATATACCAAGTTTTATCAGGATAAGTTGAGAAATAAGCGAGATGTACAATTTTTCTTATTCTCTATAAGAATAACATTGGACAACGTACTGTGTTTAGCACTTTCAATATCTTGGTAACCAATTGACGTAGAGCAATTCTAAAGATACCAAATTGTTTGTTTTTTAAGCTGAATTTACTTATGAAAAATAAAATTGGATTTACTAAAATATTATATGTAAAAAACTCAAAAAACACATTTTTGGGGTACAAAACCCCCTCAAAATACCTCTTTGGATAGAGCGATCTGGCTGGTTTTCGAACTTAAGTCATAAACGATGCTTTACATGTTTGTACTAAATTTTATCAAAATCGGATCATTTTTACAAGAGTTATCGAACCCACGGACACACACACACACACACACACACACACACACACACACACACATATATATATATATATATATATATATATACAGTTTTGAACGAATGGTGTTTGAGGCATCTGGGGACCTCAAAACGAAAAGTTATCATGGTCCCGGGCCTAGCTCTTACCATGCCGACTACGGTAATAGCTTCTTCCCTATAGGGGAAATTCGCTAAAACACTGCCAACATATAATTTGTATTGACGATAACAAATCAACAATAACCTATCAAATCTGAGCCATCAAAGTTAGTAACATAGGTAGGTTATTTAGCATGCTAAAGAAGCATTTATATAATATAATTTTAATTATGTTATTCCTTATACTTTCTCAATAGTATATGGAGAAAGTATTGTTTTCGTCAAAATTATCGAATTTGAGTTGCGTGGAAATACTTTTTTTGGTGCTCCCTGAACCCAAAAAAAGTTTTTGCTTGATGTGTCTGTGTGTTTGTGCGTGCGTGCGTGCGTGCATGCATGCGTGCGTGCGTGCGTGCGTGTGCGTGTGCGTGTGTGCGCGCGCGTGTGTGTGTGTGCGCGCGCACGCGTGTGTGTGTGCGCGCGTGTGTGTGTGTGTGTGTGTGTGTGTGTGTGTGTGTGTGTGTTTGTATTTACTCAATTGTAGCATCATGGACATGCACACAACCACACTGTGGCATCGTGATCCAATTGTGGCATCTTACACACGATGCTACAATTTTTATCGATAATTTTGAGGTTAAAATGTCAAAATAAGTTAAATTAACTCAAGTTGCCACTTTTGAGTTTCCATCATGTGTGTAAGAAACACCGAAATTCGCTGGATTGTGGCATTTCGCCGGCTTATCGTTCACTAGCGATCCTAGCGGAGCAGCGTATAACTAGTGGCAAGGTCGTGCGGTGTTGCCGCTTCGTTATTTCATGTTCGCGGCGTCCGTTGCTGGTTGGTTTTTACTGTTAGAAGACTCTGCTTATATTGTTTTTTTTTTGTCATATTACTTTACTGTTGTATCACCCTAATTATGTATGTCAGGCTACAAAACAGTAAACTGAAAGATTTGTTTTAATAGAACGATATTATTGCAATTAATTGGGGCATAATTATTTACTATCTTTGTTTGCAGGATTTTGCAAACATCACCTGTGTTTTACAAATACAATTATTATACTTTAGTTGTTTTTATTTTACATATAGGTATATACTATTTCATATATATATATATATATATATATACAAAAGGGAATTGGCTAACTCAAACTTGTCTACTTAAAATTCATTTTTTAATCAATTTTGTTCTCTACTCCCTAAGCATTAAAAGCCAAGTTATAGTTGAGGCATGAATTATTAGAAGTTATTTATCTAAGTACGCTGTTGATCAAAATCTTGTTTTTTTCAGTGGAGCATGAGTTATTTATGACACAAGTTGCCATCCGAAGAATAAAGTCCTAACAAATAAATAAATTATTACTCGGAGCGCTCTGACTGAAACCTTTAATTCGCTTCAGCGCACCTAAGGTTGAAATGAGGGTGGTTTATTGTATAACTGGAGGTAACACTGATGAACAAACCTGCGAGCCGTTCTTTCAAAATTTTGGTGAAGCAAAGAACTATACTCGCTGAAATCGGACGAGTCGACAAAGTGAATCAAACAAGTACCTATCCCAGATTTTAAACACAATATACTTGTATTTGTTTATTTCCTCATAATACATTATGTTTCACGGAAAGATTAGATACATAAATCAAACGAAAATATGAATTTACTTCAACTCTTATTACTTTTATTCCAATGATTTTCATGAGTAGATTCACTTATTGGAATAAAACAACCAATCAGGATAGTTCAAAGAACGGATACATTTTTACCTCACCAAGTGTACCAACCTGACAAAATCACCGGCTCGCGTTTTTGACCAAAATCGTTAAGCAGTGTTACCTCCAGTTATACAATAAACCTCCCTGGTTGAAATTAATAAGTTACGCCACTGAATCACTCTGCACATAGAGTAAATATCATCCTCGTCATTAAAATAAACTAGTCTTTATATATAAATATTATAATATATAAAACTAGACGGGTTCACTCATTCACTGACATAAACTATGAGGCACTTCCCGTAATCTAACCTCCCTCAACATCATACTTGAGTTAAAGCTCTTGACGAGAAACTGACAGAAATTTTGCTAAAGGTTAACGTTTTTGAGTTTTTAAGGCATTTATGGGGCGGGGAAAATTCCACTTTTTCAATTTTTCCACTTTGAGCGCGTTTTATACGGAAACGGTAAGAGATGGCAAAAAATGTTAAATACAAAAGTTGGATACAATTTAATTTCCAACTGACGATATTTCGTCAGATTTAAGATCCGATCATCTGTTTAGCCGCAATTTATCGTAGAAGGAGGAATTTTGATTATTTTGGTCCATTTAAATGTGTACAGTTTTGGAAAGCTGTTTAAATGAAAGAACACTACCTTTGGCTAATACCACATTTTTGTATCAGCTGATTTAAATAAACAATAGCTGATTTATTTAGTAGTGTAGGCGATACTAATTTGCTCACATGAGGTGTATATAAATCAGCTGTTACAAAATATGGTAAGCACATTACACAGGAGGTTCAGTATCGCGAATATCGTTTGTTGCGAGAATGGAAAATGTAATCAAACCGATTCTACCGGTTCTATGGAATGAATTTAGCCCAATAGCCCAGTGGATATGTTGTCAGATGATTCAAGATCAGTGGTCACGGGTTTGAATCCTACTTTTGATGCTTACTTTTTGAGGTCTGCAATTTATGTTTATTTGACTTTATTTTGTTTTTACAAATTCATTTATTTGTAATTATGTTGCTTAACGATCAGCTACCGTACAGCGCTCTGTGGAGTTAGGTTAGGTTAGGTTACTATCATTTTGTCGTGAACTGAAGTCTTATTTGTTGTTATCTTTTACACGTAAATCCATTTGTAGAACTCCAATTTAACATTGTAACCACAACTTTTTATTTATATCCGATTGACTATGATTGAGTGAGTACTTTTTTTGCTTTTATACACCTCGAAACAACCAACGTAATCGGGAGTTCATTCGATAAAACGAACAAGCAGCCGGTTGATAAAATGTTTCGATACCGAAAGGATACGGGAGCGCCGGTGTATGTGCTCACCAAAGGTCATTGTTTTGTAGTTTTTCTTTGGTTAATGAACTACGAGTTTGATTTAAACTTGAGTTGACTGAGGAATGCAAGTGAGCGAAGCGAACTCCGAAAGGGGGTTTGGGGGCGAAGCCTCCAACGGCGATAAGCCTAGTTATATATAATTCTGTATGCGAAATATTTTACGTCAAAATTGTGGGAATTTGGAAAATCGAAGGATGATGGGAGACGGTTCAAATTAAAGGTCTTGATCCCAGGGACTCGGGAAAAACAGCTGTATTCCCAAACATTTAGGAGCAAACGATAAATAACGTAAAACACCCTCCATAAGAAAATTATGGGAATTTAAATCGTCTGCTTTGTTTACAATAACACATGTGATTGAGTGTCTACTTTGTTTACAATCTGACATGTGTTCCTACTTGGAGCAAGGTTAGGGGCTATCGCCCCTTCAAGCCACTAGTTTTAATCTATATAAAGCAAATATTTCATCAGACATGTGTTCCGCTAAAGATATATAATTTCTACATTCAATAATCTATATTATTAAAAGAATATCTTGACTTTTGTTAGGCGATTTTCAACCCTTAAAAATATTATTTCATATACATATTTCGTATTAATCGAAAGCTCTTACTCTCTAGATGTGTCTTGTAGGGTTTCCATACACTCTCGACCACGGGGCTTCGCCCCACGAGCTTTCATAGTTCGTTTTTATCCCATAAGATTAACATGAGGAATATTTTGATTTGAATTGCAGCTGTTAGTACATTATGGACAGGTTATTAGAAAACCCGATTATACAAGTAAAGAATTAATTTATCTATATAAATTAAATAAGTTATTTTTCTACATCGTTTTGAGCAGTGAAATGTTGTATGCTACGGAGATATTTAATTTGTTTTAAACATTTGTTTATCCGTCTGTCAGTTTATAGGCCAGATTTTTTCTGCGCTTCACAAAAAAATTTACTCAATGAAATTAAATAACTTGCCTGTTTTCGTGTAGAGGAGGAATCTCTTTTGGCTGTTTTAAATCATGGTAAGTAATTAGGGTTACGCCCCTTTGACCGGCACTGCTACAAAGTCGATCCTAGGGGTACAGGTTACTTAATATTTCACTACAGCTTGCACCGTATTTGTTATAATCAGCATTTAGTCAGCTAATTATATTTTATCACGGAATGAAGAAAACAAGAATGGATATTTTACTACTCTACATAGGTATACTAAATCATTTAAAATAACGGCATGGTAATAAATCATTGGCTATACAGAACACGTAAGCTTTACATGGTATTTATTAAAGCTCAGTTTGTCTAAGTAGCCATTGTGATTATAATATCGAATATTTTATGTTTTTAAGCCCACTTTCAATAAGTTTAACAAACTACAGGAGTTATTGAGCAGATATTTGGAAGAAGACGGGTTCATCCCAAAAAATATTGGGCTAATTCCTGTTCCAATGAGGCTAGGCCCTAACACCCTTCAACATTTCCATGTTAATTATGTACTTACTAGACCGATTGAGCGTATATTTTGTAGAAAGACAGCAGGCAATGCACTTTAGTCATAAACAGGCCTAACATTTCATCCAGTATGCCCTTTGGGACTTATCTGCTCTGTCGGCTTTTAAAATTGTAATTTATTCATCACTAATGTAAGTAGTTAACAAAACCGATTGAACATATGATTATTTATCCTAACTCTAGTTATGATTATTTTTTTATCCTAATTTCAGAATAGTTAGGAGAATAGTTAATATATCAGAATAAAACCTTTGCCTACTCCTGCTCCCAAATATCTTTACCAAATGTTAAAACTATCAAATTTATGGGTTAATAAATGTGTTCTAATTAGATCTCATCCATAGAAAAATATAGTATTGTATAGAAATATATTAAAAAACTAACATTGGAGTTATGGTTAAGATTTGTAAATAAAAATAAAAGAATCATACCAGCTGTTCAAAATCAACCATTCAATTGTAAAAATAACAATCACTTGGTAAAGTATCATGTGTTTTTTGTGGGAATAGAGATCAGAACCAATGAGTACATAACTTTAAATATACATGATTAGGTTATTTATATATTGTGAGCACTATTCAAACTGAAGATTTAATATAAAACGGACATGCCCAAAATGAAAAGAAACGAGCAATACGCAATAAGCAAAGCAAATACGCACGCCTTGGAGAGGAATCGTGAATATAAGTACTCTAGGCATTTTTAACAAACTGACTGGCTTTTCGAACAAACCTGGGTCCTCCAGGTGCTTTAACAAATGGAACTGACATCTAAAACATAACACTGTACTGTGATCGCGAGCGAAGCCGCGACGGGCTACAAGTTTATTAAACAATAGTTTTCAAGGCTACAAGATGTGAACTTCTCTATCCATCAGTTATTTTCATTTAAAATTAAGATTATCAAAGAACTAGGCACATGAACAGGTGTATGCTGTGCTGTATTCTATCGTTAACATAATGAACAACTCCAAAGATGTAATATTTCTTACGCTATTAAGTAGTCAATTAACATGAATGTCCGTAAGAATAACTTTTAAAATTTGACAATCGATAGGGTGAAGCACTATGGAAATTTCTTGAAATCATTAGTGCTCATGTATATTGAGTAAAGTACATGTGTGCTACAGTTCAGTCATCAAGACCCACCGTTTTAGGCTCTGCTTTGACTGACAGCCACTGGTAGAAGATAATTATTGATTAGATTCTCACGTTCTCTTTAGTTTAGTTAATGTTATTTTTATTTCACTTTCGAGTTTTATTTGGCTTTCATTTCATGTTAGCTATTTTATTATTGACTAGTGGTAACTGGCGTACGCTGCTGTGTATTTCTTATGAGATTTACAAAAAATGCTTGTTGTATTATATTTTTTATTAAATTTTTAATACACTTTCCAGGAACCATCCCGACCCAATGCTACATTAATAATGAAAATGTCATTAAATTCAGTTGAGTGGCTTAATAGTCCATAGGGAACATAGATTCAATTTTATATATTAAGATAGCATGGACATAACAGTATGTAGATTGGGGACAATTCAAGGACACGAACATAGTCGCGTCTAAACTAAATAAATTGAATCAGGAAACTAACACATACTTAATTTCTAACTCGTTTTTACAGTTCATAATTTTCATTTACTAGTAAGTGATTGAAAATATCTGCAATAACTCCTGAAATAACATGACCTCGCCATCACCAACAATGAATTAATTACAATGAATTAGTTTTAGAATGAGTCAGTTTTTATGTATCAGTTCTATCTCCGTCCCAAGTTTCAGCTCAATTGGTTCAGTAATCCTTAATTTGATAATTTCCAAAGCTAGTGTGGCGGAGCCCAAAAGGGCACTTAGGTCATGAGCGGATTTGTGTGAGTATGATTATTCTAACACCAATCTCCCTCCAGAATTGCAACCCAATTGGTTCAGTAGTTCCTAATTTGAGAACTTTTAAACCAGTGGGACGGAGCCCTAAAGAGTACTTAAATTGTGAGTAATTATATGTCATTCATAACTGTACTACTTACCTCCCTCCCAATATGTCACCTCAATGGCCTCAGTAATAACTAATCTTCAAAGGCAATGGGAGAAGTCCTAAGAGATTTTTTTTAGATATTTTGAAGGTTTATGTCAGTAATAATAGCAACTACTAATCAACTAACAAATTTTAGCTTAAACAGTTGAGTAAACATTAATATCCATAAGTTTAGCTTGGGGACCATGCTCATCCCATGATCACCCGTGAGGCAGAGCGCCCTAAAGGCGAAAACAAAATCAAAATCCCGTCGTTATCCTGTTTTGTACTGTTTTTTTTATTGACATCCGTTTACATATCCAATTTAATTGATTTCTATTATACAGTTAGAATAACATGCAGAGTTTAACAATGCCTGGGGTTAGATCCCCTAAGGTTAGATCGGGACACATTTTATCAGGCCTGATCAAGACAGTCGATCAAGTTTGATTAAACTGACTTGTTTAGCTTGCTTGATCAGAGTTTCCAAAGTTAATCAAATCTGTTTTAATTTGATATTTTTTAATAATGTTTGATCAAGTATGAGGAAATTTTTTTTCCAAATCCGTACCATTCGGTGTTAACACATTTTGCACCTTTGTTTATTGGCATGAGAATTATAAACTTGTTTCGGTATCTCAAAGCGATCAGATAACCAATCAACAAACTAGTTTTACTATTTACTTACAATTATTGAGTTATATTCAAATTTTACGCTCATTACTCATGAAAATACTCATTGAAAATATTTTAGCATTTAAATGCACCTTATGCATATCAAGACATCCATATCATATAAATGGATGTCGTAGCAAACCCCCGTCGTACCAAACCTGGAAACTCAGCGAATTACAAATGCATATATATATGTGTCTTAATACTACATAAAGTCACATAAAAAGTTTCATCAATATGCATTCATAAATAAGCGATTTATAACATTTATACGCAAGTTTGCTGAAACAAGGAACACAAACAAGGGGTTTTTATACAAATACTAATATAGCTCAACTAGGTAAAGTCACACAGCAAGTTTTATTAATTTATGTTAATAATTAAGGGAGAGAAAATTTTACTTATTCTCCATAACAATAACATGGGGGCTGAGTACGCAGGTTTTCTGCTACGAGAACTATCGGCAACAAAACTGCTTTTGTGAAAAATTATCAAAATAGCAATTTTTTTGTAAGCTGAATGAAATAGTCAAAACTAAAATGTTATGTATAAAAAACTAAAAAAAACATTTATGGGGTACAAATCCCCTTCCTCCCCAAATACCCCTTTGGATGGAGCGATCTTTCTGGTTTTCAAACTTAAAGTCATAAATGTTGCTTTAAATGTTCGTATCAAATTTCGTAAAAATCGGACAATTTTTTTAGAATTATCGTACCCACGTACACACATAAATATATTTTTGAACAAACGATTTTTTTGGTATCTGGGAACCTCAAAACGAAAAGTTATCATGGTCCCGGCCCTAGATCTTACCATGCCGACTTCGGTAGTAACTTCTTTCCTATAGGGGAAATTCGCTAAAATAAGTACCGAATACTAATAACAATATAAAAGTTGTACAATGATTTTAATTATTAAATAATATAATATATACCGTACTATATTAACTAGTTTTAGGGCCTACTGTTCAATTTACGTAAAAATGGGTTTCTATTTTAAATCAGAGATAATTTAACATACAGTGATTTCAACAATATATTATGATATACAACATGTAGCCCAATTATCAAAAAGCATCAATAGAGCATTAAAAACGAACATCTGAGCCAACAAAGATCACGGAGTGGAGGCAAGTTACCACCAAGCTGGCCGCCGCGCCGCGCGCCGCCGCACCGGCACGAACTGGCAACAGCGCTGGGGTGACGTGGTGGGGAGTACACACGAAAGTTGGAGTTTGCACGATTGTGGCACGTTGCTACAATTGTTTACTAGTGTGTAAGGGCTAAAATCGGTGTGTATCGGGAAAGTGAGTTGTGGAACATACTGTCCACAGTATTGTCGATAACGCAGTATCTTTCGTCTGAAAGATGCTACAGTTGGGTGTTTTCCACAATTGAGCGAATACATGTATGTGTGTGTGTGTGTGTGTGTGTGTGTGTGTGTGTTGTTTGTTTATTGGGGGATTAGGAGGCCCCAGCAAAGCCGGCTAGGCACGTCTCCCTTGGGATATTGTACAGCCACCGGAAAGAGGGAAAAGATGGATGGGAAAGGTGGTAGGATGGGGTCAAACGAATGGACGGTTCGTCCCCCAGCCCGGCAGACCGAAGACCGTCGGGTAAGGGCCCTTCCTCCCAGGCACCCGTCCCAGGCTGCAAGGAAGATCCACTACTCCCTCCAAGGACTTGGACTAGACTGGGTATCCAGGCTCAACTGGGAGTCAGGCCCCCAGAAGAGACAAGGAGGAACCAAGGAAGGGAAGTTGTCACACTGGATAGCCAAAAGACTTACCAATACTGTGACAGCTTCATTTTGCTGTACCCAATGTCAACCTCTGTACTAGTATAGACCAGTCAGAGAGCCGTCGAGGGCTGTGTGTGTGTGTGTGTGTGTGAGCCTTGATGCGCCAGGGAAAGGATCAGAATCTTTTAGTCCCCCGGCAACGTGGTATGGTCCAATTATTATAGTAAATTGATAAGTTTAAATAGGTAACAAAAGTTACTTCAACTATTTTGTTGAGCCTATAGAAATGGTAACAAATAAAATTTGGGGCTTAGCAAATATACTAGTTCACAATTCTTTTCATAAATTCATAAAATCACACAGGGTGTAAAAAAAACCTTTCAGGACTTTGGGGAATGATTCATCATACAAAAATAAAGAAAAAATTTCATATGAAGGTATGTCCTAAAACGCTTAGTTTTCCGTCTATCTGTCTATATGTATTTTTTACTTAATACGTTATATCTTAGGAATGTCTGAAGATATCGACTTCAAACTTGGAACATGTCATCTAATAAGACCCATTTTTCTGTGAAATATGAAGTTTCTACTTTGTACCATTTCAAAATGGCAGCCATTTTTGTTTTTCAAAACTAAATACTGTACCTTAAAACCTGTAAATTTATGAAAAATCTGTAAGAATCAAAAACGTTAACGTTTTGTGGCATTTTGTCCTAAAAGTAATGATATGAAGAACTGTAGGATAACAAATAACTGAGTTGTGATTTTTATAAGTTATAACATAATTTTTTGTCATTTCTGGGCTAAAAATTAAGTTTTATCTTATAAAAATCACAACACCTCAGTTATTTATTATTCTATAGTTAATATATTCATATCATTATTTTTGGGGACAAAATGACACAACGTTTTTGATATCTACATATTTTTCCCAAATATTACGGTTTTTAAGATATTTAGCTTTAAAAAACAAAAGTGGCCGCCATTTTGAAATGGTAAAAATTATAAACTTAATATTCCATACGAAAATGGGTTTTATTAGATGTAATACATGTACCTAGTTTGAAGTCGATATCTTCAGATGTTCCTAAGATGTAACGTATTAAGTAACAAACACAACAGACCAACAGATGGCAAACTAAGCGTTTTAGGACATACCTTTATATGACATATGTTCTTTCTTTTTGTATGAGGAATTATTTCCCTAAGTCCTGAAAGGTTTTTTTACACCCTGTATACTAAAGGACCTATATTCAACAATAACACATAAATTGATAGTAACTACAGTAAAATCATGAACTGTTTTCCGACTATTATAATAATTAACTCACATCCAGAAGAACTGAAACACTCCTCTCCTTCTCTTAATAAGAACATTTTAATTTTAAATTACTTAGCAACAACTAGACAAATACAAATATTTCATATTTTTGGTATTTGGATTGCTCAGCAACAATTTCAGCAATCAACACTTTTGCATTGAAGCTAATTGTTTGTGGGCTGCGGGCCTATTAATTAATTGTGGACTTACAACATGTTTATTCTTTTTACTTTAGTTGACTTTTTAAACATAAAATAAATGTATAATAGATTTTAAAAATGTTATTTGACGGTATATAGTTTTATGTTTTGAACATTCATTCAGTGTAATAATTGATACTAGTTTCTGTGAGGGTGAAGGCTACTTGTCATAATGGTGGACACTCCTGATGTTTTTAAATTATCACAATTTAAATACAAAATGATAAAGTGTAAACAACTGTTACAAGTCATACTTTGTAACAATAAAAATATTGTTAAGAAATCTTTTAAATACAAAATGTCCTCAATAAAAGAAATAATTGCTTAATTGTAACGCTTTATTGGTAATCACTCACTACTAACTTTCAATTGCCAAACCACTTGTAATTAATTTCTCTCTTATCACAAATCACACTTTGTCCTGTCTGGACTAAATCGTTTATGTTTGTTTTATTCTCCTCAAGTATTTATTACTTTACCTTGTACACTGCTTAGAGAGATCTAATGGAAGTGCGCTGGGTCCAGTTGACACTCCTGGATCTCTGATGTGGTGTGGGTTGCAATAAGAACAATGGTTGAGCCAAAATACTATTTATTGAATTTAATGCAATAAAACTTTAAAAACAAGGAAGCTAATGACTCGGAATTATTTGTATTTAATTGTACGCTATTTAAATGTTTCCTATGCAACCATTAGCTTAATTAATCTCTTTTGACCTTTTATATATTTTTTTTTTGTTTCATGTTTTTAGGTCTAAACGAGCAAGGTACAAAATAACACATGTATGATGGTAGTTCAAATGTGCACCAACATAAGCACCTGATGAATGTTACAAATGAGTGGCTACACAGAATATAAGAAATTCATTCAGTCAAAATCCTCCTAAACACACCTCCTAACCTCTAACCTCAGATCAGATCAGATCAGTGTTATTTTGTTAGTTTTGATTGAATAAATAATTTTTTTCTATTTTTTCTCAGGTTTTATTTTTGTTTGTACTTTTCTTTGGTAAAACTGTTCTGTAGATTCAACTGTTAAGTTGTAGCTTAGATTAGTTTCTTAGTTTTAGTTTCAGTACAGTGATAGTACCTGTATGACACTATTCAATCTGTAAACTTGTACAGTTATGAATAAAGATGTTTGAATTGAATTGAACCCTTCACGTCCTCCAATTCATGCCACATTTAATAAATTTATTACCTTGATATTACCTAAGCCACTACATACCTCTGCTCAGTTTAGAAGTGAATGACTTTGTTTCTCTTTTTTTTGTAAGACTAATTAAGCGAATGTATGCAATTATTTTATCTTGGGTTATCACCCCTAGAATTTGGCTGCCGAGAAATTCCAAATCACTAGTTTTTACAAAGTTACAAATTAAAGGTCAAGTGCAAAGATAAGGCTCGTGAATGGTGTTACTAATTAATAATTAACAGTGATAAACAATTTATTGCTTAACAATACATGTGCATTGGTTATCCCAACTTAAATAATATAAATAACAACAATCTCTGCCAATAATCAGTGGCACTTTTACTTAATTATATACTATGAAATATGACCAAATAAATAACGATCTTAAATATAACAGGTACTACTTACAGAGGCATTGTAGATACTTTGCACAGTTATATAACCACTAATAAATTTACACAATAGGAGAAACAAACATTTATCTAGTCTAAATGAACCCTATTGGATTGAATTTAAAGATTCCCCTTGAACTAAGCGACTTGAACCTGAATTTAGAAATCACGCAGTTGATATTGAATACTCGTTAATAATTTAATTTAAAATAATTTTGAATTGTTACTTCAAATTGCTTGTTTAGTAATTTTCCGGTCTAATTCCCAAAATAGAATATGTCGGCTGATCAGCTCGTAAACAAGTCGGAGAATTTTTGAACTTCACCAAATTTCGCAAATTTTAGATAAAGTGGCCTAATAGATCCGAGACGGTGAGTGTACGAGTTAGGAATGGGACGTGTCACCCGCTGTTGCGGCTTAAATATGTAGTGACCATGTGCCGGCCTTCTTCCTGCCCACCTTCGAGGATCTTTTAGCATATGCTAGATGTGTTTCCTGTCTGATCCGTTTAGCGGTCATTTCAAATTGATTTTAAAGATTTTGCCATAACACAACACCACGTTTTGTTTAAAAATTTTGATTTCATTGGGCAAGATGTTTTTGACACCCTACACTACACTACTCACCTTAGAATTAATAATTAAGCTATATTATTCCACATTGCATGGCAACTTACTTCCAGAATCGGGTACAGGTGTAGTAGTCATTTACTAAAACCGAGGATAATAACATGAGGGTTAGAGAGACTCTCAGTACCTAAACATTATGTTTTGTAAGTCCCACTATAGTTATACCGCTAACTGATAGGGGTAACACTGTCGCTTCCTTTATAAGGAACTATAGGAAACTTAAAAAATAGGATCAGGAAACTATGGATAGTAGTACCAACTAGGACAATTGCAGTTGGCAGTAAAAGTGAGGACCACAACAGTCCCACACCTCTGTGGATCAACCACGTACAGACAGGGCAGATGACACAACTATCAGGAACAGGAAAGATTACAGTTGGGCTCCAGCCAATAATCAGTCCATGCTGTCACTGTTGCCATTTTGCCAGAGAAAAATATCACCCGAATGCTAAACCGTCCAGCTGATGGTGTGCAGCTTGGCAATGCAGCACGTCTACTACTGGCTGGACTTGTTTGATAGGACTGTAAACCACGCCCTTAAATGTCTTCTTTCCTGCTCGCGGGAATAGAAACATCTAATAACTTTTATCTTTACTACACTCAGTCTAATCCCATCCAATCTATCTGTAACGCAGCGAACAGTCGGTATCAAGTTTCCCCTCTCTGTTCCCAGGTACTTCTGGATAGTAGCCCTGACGCTCGTGTATGTTGGGGCAGTGATTGCAGTGTATGACCAGATCCTGTACTTCATACACACCCCCGTGCTCATCACCATAGACGACAAACCCACCCCCGTATGGGACATCCCCTTCCCAGCCATCACCATCTGCAGTGAGAACCAGGTCCGACCTTCGTACTTCAACCATTCCGCATTCGAGGGCAGTGCCAATATGACACAGGAGCAGTATGTCTTACATTGTATTTTCATACTCAGTGCACACTTTATTTATTGTACACTCAGCAGTATTTTTTGTATGTGAGTATTTTAGCCCCTTGACTGCCACAACTAATAATTGTGTCTTTTGGCATTACTGCTCTAAGATTACAAAACTCTTACTTAGTTCTGAGTGGCGAGCCGTGGCATCCTTAAAATTCCATTTCCATTTCTTTAATTGTAATATTATGTCTGTCTCTTCCATATCTTTTCATTATTAATATGATTCAAATCACCATACTCAAGCAACAAGCAAACACAAATAACTTAACACTTGCATTAAGCAACTGCCAGCACATAACCTCACAATGTACTTTGACATTTATTTAGACAACACGTGGCAGGTTGAAATTCGGTTGCATCGTGCACCCGAGAACGCACAAGGGCTGCCGACCAACCCCGAACACGCCCGAAGGTTTGAAGGTTTTCAAATGTTTAAAAACTACAAAATGAAACGCACAAATAAAGTTTTGCAGTAAGGGGCTTAAAGTCTACTTTGGAAAAAGTGACTGGATTTCATCTAAGTATTATGAGTCCAATCCAAAAATCAAGTACGATCGTTTGACCTCCATACATGTTCCTAGAAAAGACCAAACATTTTATCTCCCTTGATGTGTGAGCTACTAAAAATCTCTTTCCCATGCATCATCATTATACATCCTCATTTCCTACTACGTCTCCTATAGTTGTTTGAGTAAATACCTGAGATATATCTCTAAGTAATCAGCTACACTGTCAAGCCTTTAACTTGTGTTACAATTTACAGACTAGAGTTATTTGAATACATATCGCTCAGCTGCCGATCAAACTTGACGAATGCCAAATTAGAATTTCTATCACCAGATGTCCTCGATAGAGCGTACCAGGTAAGTCTTAGTTCGGTAAACTAAGCCTTGAGTAAATAACAACTAAGAATGCAAACAAATAATTTAAACAAAGAACTCAACTCAGAGTCAGGGTTTCCTTTGTTTTATTAGTTTACAGCTCTAAGTCCTTAAACATTATTTACTAATGAAACTTGTGTCGTTACACTTCAAGATTCTAGTTTTTCCTTTTTTTTAAGAACATCCTCTACTGTAATTACTGTGTCATACTGCAGATCAACTGACTAACGGATCTGCTAAGGAAATCATTTAATGAACAACAGTAAGTTATTTTCATTCATATTCACCTTAAAATATATTATTATTTTCACCCGGGTCCAAAATTAATACTCAATAGACAACATTTATTAAGTAGTTTTAATCAACCCTTTGACCGCCAAAGGCGGCATAAGGGTAAGGGCATATTACCCTTATGTTTTTACATAGCTTTAAAATCTGCCACATAAAAACACTGTTATTTACAGTAGAAGTAATGTACTGTTGGGAGCTCTGTGTGCAGTCTGCATCTGACGTGTGTAATCTGTAGACACAATTGGAACAAACTCGTATTACGTCTACAGCAATACGTCTACCTGGGCCCAGGTGTTTTGTGATACATTTCACCTATAGTATTTTACCTGAGTGTACACTGAAAGCACTTTTTTACAGTTTTAAGTGTTCAAACATTCAATATATTTAAAATACCCCCGTCGCAGCAAACCTGCGTACTCAGCGAATTTCCAATGCATATATATGTGACTCACTACTATAGATAGAGCTATTTACGAATTTTCACAAGAATACATCCATAAATAAGTGGTATATAGCATTTTATTTATTCTCCATAAGAATAACATGAGGGTTGAGGACGCAGGTTTTCTGCAACAAGGAAGATAAGTAATGTGTTTTTGTTTTTGCAATTATCAATACAACTGAACCAGGTGAAGCTACATACCAAGTTCTCTTAATGTAGGTTCATAATTAAGGGAGATATACAACTTTACTTATTCTCCATATGAATAACATGGGGGCCGAGTATGCAGGTTTGGTGCTACGGGGACTATCAACAAAAAACTTGTTTTTTGTGCTAATATCAATATACCACAACTAGTTGAAGCCACATACCAAGTTTCATCAATATACATTCAAAAATAATCGAGATATAGAATTTTATTTATTCTCCATAAGGATAACATTGAACAACGTACTGTGTTTAGCACTTTGAATATCTCTGCAACGGTTGGACGTAGAACAACGATTAAAACACCAAAATGTTTGTTTCGTTGAGCTAAACACATTAATGAATAGAAATGTTAAATTTTTAGTAAAACTATCTGAAAAAAATCTAAAAACCTTTTTCCCATAAGATTAACATGGACACTTTTTTTGGATTTTCTCCGCAACCACTTAATCTAGGTTAATGATTCGAAATACTAAATTATTTGTTTTTTTTAAGCTCTTAAAATGGATACAACCAAAATTGAGTGTTTTTAATATTTTGGGGTAAAATTTGCGAAAAACCGATTTTTGGAAAACTGTAAACCCCCATAACCCCCTTCCCATAGTGCGATCGATCTGGTTTTCAAACTTAAAGTCATAAATGGTACTCTCCACATTTGTGCCAAATTTCATCAAAATCGGGTGTTTCTTTCAAAAGTTATTGCGGTAACGGACACATATATATATATATATATATATATATATATACAAATATATATATATATACAAATATATATATATATATATATATATATATATATATATATATATATATATATATATATATATACATATATATAAATTTGAACGAATAGTGTTTTTGGCATCTGGGGACCTCAAAACAAAAAGTTATCATGGTCTCGGACTTAAGTCTTACCATGCCACCTACGGTAGTAGCTTCTTCCCTATAGGGGAAATTCGCTAAAATCAATAAAAACAAATACTCAACCACCCCATTCACTAGCTTTGCGCTCAAAGGGTTAACATGCTTGTTTGTTTTGAAGCATTGATGCTTGATTTATACAGGCGTGGATCCACGGAGGGGAGGGGGAAATGGGTGAAATTCCCCCCCCCAAGGCAAAAGGTTGGAGTTGCGCGCACACCCCCGCACCAGCATTACATCTGCCCGGCAGTGTCATCACGACTTGTCGTCTGATTGATGCGTCGTCAGTCAGACTTATATGCCTGTAATACTACTTCAGTGTGTCCACATACCAGAAATTCCAGGAAAATCGGATAATTATACGGAAATTTCAGCGAAAATTTGTTAATTTAGTTTAAAACGCCTGTTTTGGCTGTTCTTGTTCATGCGGCTTGGTTGTCGTTTCCAGCCAATAAAACACGTTTTGTTTGTCATTTTTAGCCAATAAGAAATGTTGCCGATCGTCATTATCGGGCCATTAAATGCAACTAAATTCCTGTGTTTGACTCATCCGACGCAGAAAAATAGGCGTTTATTGGCGATAGAACGGTGCCAAATCGCCGATTAAATTCATGGAAATACGTCCCAATTGTCATTCGGGCATATAAAACAAGATCGGGCTTTATTTTTTGGTGGGAAAATGAGGCCGATTGCCAATTTGTATGATTAATCACGCCAATCACGGTTGGATTATGATTTTTGGCATATTGAGGCTCGGTCGTCATTTTCTGTCAATAAACACGTTGCGGCCGTCGATTTCGGACTTTAAATTACGAGGAACGGTCATTTTAGGCAAATAGATTGCTGTGAAATTGCCATTCATTTTTTGTATAAAATTTCTTTTTGGTCAGTAATTTTTTTCTGTAAATCGCAGTCTGGCAGTCTTTTTCGGCCGGTAAAATGCGGCTCTTAATTTTATAATGGTTTTTCCCTACAAAACGCAATATGGGTTTGTCGGTCAATTGCCTTTTTCGGAGGCTAAAAAGAGGTTATATTGCTATTCCCGTGGATAATATGCGGCTTGCCGGCTGCTTCAGGCTAATAAACATAGTCCAGTCCATTATATTTAAAATAATTCAGTAATTTTGGTGTGTTTTTACCACCAAGTTGCTGTAAAATGTATGGTTTTACCGATAAAACATGGCCAAATCTCTTGATTTTGCCTGATAAAATGTGTTTTGGACGTCATTTCTAGTATAAAAAACACGACCCAGCTTTATTTATTGCCCAGAAAATGTGGTCCGATTGCCGTTTTTGAGCGATCAAGTACATTTCCATCATAAAATATGGTTTGTACTCAATTTTCGGCCGATAACATTTGCGATTGTAGTTTTTGGCTTGTAGTATGCTGTAAAAATGACGGTAAAATTATCGATTTTGGCTGATAACACACGCCCAATCAGTAAATTTGTCTAAAAACACAGTTTGACCATTTTCAGACTAAAAATACTGCCCGATTGACGTTTTAGAATGCAAAATGAGAATATATTGCTATTTTAGGGCGATATCTGGGGTGTCTCTTAAAATCGTTTAAAATTGCCGTAGTATCTTGGGCGATAAAATTTGTTTTGATCTTATAGTTTAGGTAAAATCTTCGTTTTCGACGAGAACATACTTTGATACTTCCGCTAGTGTGTTGGCCTTTAAATTGCAGTTTGGATACTATTACGGTTTTTTTGGCCGATAAAAAAACATTCACTTGTCGTTTTCGGTCTAAAAGTTACGGCGACCATGAAATGCGGTCAAATTGCCATTTTTAATCCAAAAAACGGGTAAAATTGCTGATTTTGGTCCATGTATTCAATACAGTCATCTTTTTAGGCCGAAAACTCA
This sequence comes from Allygus modestus, assembly GCA_963675035.1. Taxonomy (NCBI): domain Eukaryota; kingdom Metazoa; phylum Arthropoda; class Insecta; order Hemiptera; family Cicadellidae; genus Allygus; species Allygus modestus. The sequence goes on from OY776114.1 coordinate 135,265,660, forward strand.
CATTTTGGTCAATAAAACGCGTTCAGCTATTTTTTACAGCCGATAAAATTATTGATATGGAGTTTTTAACAAATTTCCGGGGGAGGACTCCCGTACCCCTACCTCTGGGGGGATTCCATACCCCCCCAAACCCCCGGAATTTTCCCCCCCAATGTGACTCCCTGGATCTTCTCCTGGATTTATACAAAATAATCTGCTTATTGTGTGAATCATAGGAGATATGGCAACACTGTGATGACACTTACCTAATGTCGTGGATGTCAGAGTCTCTGGAAAAACCTTGCAAGATATTCCAGCCCGCACTGACTGGGTCAGGAGCCTGCCACACATTCAATGGTCTGCCCGGCGACCTACTCTACCGCCCCTCCGTCTATAACTTGTAAGTACAGATCCATGCAGACAACAGTGCTACACAATGCATCTCATTAATTTGACCTGAATTGCCGAACAAAATTGATTGTAAAAAAGTAATCAAAGAAAAAAGAGATCTTTAAGAGTAAACCATCAATAAAAATTATGATATTTAGTGGTATTTTGCAATTACATCATCCAATTTTAGTTTATAATCATGAACATTTTAAGTAATAGTTGTTGTTTCCTTTATGTAATGGCAAAATATAAAATCTACTATGCGACTCACTCGCATGCAATGTTTGCTTGGGTAGATTTGTCACACATTCAAAGCAAGGTCTATAATTTTAAAGCTATAGAATAAATGGGAAAAAAATGAATAATAGCGTGTGGAGATTTTATTTAAAAAAGCCCCGGTTTAATATTGAAAAGCTGCTTTCATATAGTGAAACTGACAGAAGTTAACTGAGGTTCAGAAGTCAGACAGGCTAACTATTGTTTCTGATTGCCTATAAAATAAAATAAATTACACTTGATTAAATAAATATTTTCTTTATTATATAACCATTGAAAATAGGCATTATATTCGTTATAATATATAACTATATTCATTTACTCAGGAGAGCTTCCACAGCTCAAATTACATCATGTATTAGTTTTCTACTGCTCTACCTGGTTTCACTCCATGTTAAGTGGGTTTTATCTTGAAATTTTGGTAGGTATAATATTCATGGAAATGAGTGTCAGTTTGAAAATATGTGATTCCAGCCTTCATGAACACAACCATAAAATAAAATCTTCTAACGAAGGGGTCACATGGAGTCCGGACAGAGGATACTCCACTAGGCAGCGTTTCGAGAGCCCACCCTGGAGGATGCCTGGAGGAGGCTTTGGGCAAGACGCAACCTTCATCCTCAACCTTAACATCCAGGATTTTGATGGAAACTGCTTCTTCGGAGGCCATGGATTTTTGGTTGGTAAAAATAATATAAAAAACCTCTTTTGCATTCTCCTACGATACAATCAGCCAGCTGGTCAGGTTTTACCTCAGAATTATTGCGCAAAGCATAAACCACAAGCTGTGAACCACAAGCTATGAACCACAAGCAATGAGCCACAATAAGCTATATGAGACAAGTAAGCTACGAGCCACAACCCAGACAGCGCATGACATTTTATGGATGTCTGTTTAATGTCTGAAATAGCCAAGGATAAATCAACCTGCAGGATATTTGGGATACAGAAATGTCACAACTTGAACATCCCTCTTTTCCCGGTACAAACGGGATATCCTATAGACATATTCAAATTAAAAAATATTTTTATTATAAAATAATAATAAGTAAATAATATAAAAATTACTTAAATTAATTATAAATATTTTTGTTATTAAAATATTTATAAATTTTGTATTAATATCAAAATTAATTGTTCCTAGGATTATTCTAGGTTTATTAAAATACTTTAATTTTATCAACTACCTCAAAATTAACTAACATAAATAATTAAGAAAAATAAATTTTATATAATACAGAGTTTGTAAATCTACAACATTTTACAAAACTATAGTTTGATAGCAAAATGTGTTTAGTTTCTTCACCAAGATATTTTATCTTGAACCATTTAATTGGTACTTATACCCAAAACTGTCGTACACTTCAAATTATTTAAATCGTACCGTAAACATGTATAACAAAACATTCATCCTGTTGTCAGTGATTTTAAAGAAATTGTTTGAAATTTCAAGCAATTAAGTAACAAATTTCTTATCCCCCTTAACCAAAAAATATTGAGCCATAATTTTGAAGATTACCTTCACGGTCAAATATGAAAAATGAACAAACCATTCAAACGGTAAATTAAATTCAGTTAAAACCATAAAATTTCCAAATTTTATGGGTGATTCTTACTTATTTTCTTGCCAATACTCAAGTTCATATATACAGATAATTTATTTCAAAATTAACATCTTTTCACCAATGTGAATTGCCTCAAGACAAAGAATACTTGTGCAAAAATTTTGATATTTAAATTTGGTTGTATGGATGATTTTTTAATATACTAATTGAGTATTTTACTGCAGTCTGAGCAAATGTCCAAATTTTGTTATCTAATTTAAATCTTTTCCACATTTCCTGAACAAAACTTGGAATTGTTCCTCATGCGCCAATTAAAATACCAATGACCTCAAAGTTTCTTATTTATACTTTTCATTGAAATATTTAAATGTTTTTTCATAAATTTTCTTTTTTTCTTGGTGTACTTCTGAGGTTTGATCAAGATTTGTTTCAAATCGTATAGTGGGATCAATAATATAACATTTATCAACTTTTCTGTCAATGACAATAATATCACATCTTCTGATAGATCCATTTTCTTCTAAACTGGTGACTTCTTCATATACTTCATACTTTATTTCCTTTCTGAATTGGTCAGCTATAATTGTTCTTATCTGGTGATGTCTGGTATTCCTTATCTGACTACTACATGGGCACTGACCAAGAACAAGGGCTCAGGATTCAATAATATAATTCTCAGTGCCGGAACAACGCCGGCATTGGTTGCCCCCCTTGGCTTTTCCAACTAGGCTCCTAACTGGAGCTACATCACCGACCATTTTAAAATAATATTTAAACTCAGATTCTGTCAAACCGTGGCCTTTTGATAATGTTTTATTAATGTTAGGGCATTCGCTGAAAAGTTTGGTACCCCTACCTTAGTACAGTAATCGGTTCCAAGCATTAAACTCAGCTTCTCTCAATTTTTCTCTAGGCGCTCTTGTATTTGAAATAACTGGTTGTCCAATCTCGAGTAGGTTTAATTTTTTAAGACAATGTATTTCTTCAAATTTAAAATCCTTTAACCTATCCAGATATGGGTCATTAATACGTTTGAGTACTTGCAAAATATTTATATGCTGTAAAGCTGCTTCTCAAGATGCTTTAATTGTTAAGGCTAATCCCTTAAACTTTTGTACTACACTGTAGAACATTGAAGTGGGAGTGTCATCAGGTAGATCAAATATTTCTTTTACAGCAGATCTTATTTTTTATCTGTATCATGGAAAAATTTTAGATTGATTTTATGAAGTGGAGAAGTTTGAAAAGGGAATATAAGAGTAGGCCACAAATATTGGTTAAGTACAAACATCTTTTGCTCAGCTTTGAAAAAAGGAGAAGAAATCAGTTGTTAGTGATTTTATGGTATTTTCTGAGTCAAAAATAATATGGTTTTTTAAATTAACCCCCGGGTATTTAATTTTCTCTTCCATATTTATTGATTTAACCTTATCCCCACTGATAATGTAGTCATCAGGCTGAAATTGCCTTTGCTTATATTGATTATTTTAGTTTTGGCCTGATTAATTTTTAAACCTATCTCCTCAAATAATTATTTTGTCATCTTATACATATGGCAATTAAGACTCATGCAATAAATAACTACAAACAGGTGTTTCAATGTGGCAGTCTGGAACTCATGAACCATATTCTTGAATGAAAAGTCTCGACAAGAAAATCGAAGGGAAAGTATTAGTCTTTTAATGAAATCCCTCCTAAGGTCAAAAACTATGTTAAAGTGTTAATTTAAAACACTTTTAAATATTGTAATTTCATCAACTCTGTGATTCAATTATAAAACTGAAATCACATGAACAAGTGAAGCTTTAGGGTAAAGTTAGTTTTTGTTTAATTCTTCAAAATGAGTTATTTATTAAATTTTACAAACTGTTTGGTATAGTTTTCAATATGACCGCTCTTTTACCAGCATAAAGTATAATCAAATTTCAATCGACTAGCTGATGATTTATATAAATTTGTATTTTTGCCCTCAGGTCATTTTCCACAGTCCAGCTGAACTGCCTACGCTCGTTCACCCTGCGACATATGTGCATGCGGATCATCTAGCCATGGTTAAAATCACACCCGATATTAAAAAGACTGACAAAGTTTTAAGGAACTGGGCCCCTACTGAAAGAGGGTGTTTCTTCGAAGATGAAAGAGCCCTCAGATATTTTAATATATACACAGAGAAAAACTGTGACCTGGAGTGTGAGACGAACATCTCGCTATCCACTTGTGGGTGTGCTCCCTACTACGTCCCTCGTGAGTGTTTGATGGATTACTTGTAAACTGTGTGTAAGCCAGTCAGTTTAATTTGGATCTATACCACTCAATTTTAACAAATAGTCTCAACAAAGAGTAATATCTATTATATAAACTTGCATATAAAAATTATAACAAAATGAAAAGTAGTAAAGTAGCTTCTTAGAAGGGAATGATATTAATTATACTTAATTAGTACTTTACCTTGCAACCCCACAATTTGTGCAGTATCAAATAGAGATAACTTTAAAAAAAATCTGATTTCAATAAAATTTGGCAAGAATATGTAATACCCCGTCGCAGCAAACCTGCGTACTCAGCGAATTTCCAATGCAAATATATGTGTCTCACTACTACATACAGCCTCTTACCAAGTTTCACAAAAATACATTCACAAATAAGTGATATATAGCATTTTATTTATTCTCCATAAGAATAACATTAGGGCTGAATACACAGGTTTGCTGCAACAAGGAAGATAAAAAATGTGTATTTTTGCAATTATCAATATAACTCAACTAGGTGAAGCTACATACCAAGTTTTATTAATTTAGGTTCATAACTAAGGGAAATATATAACTTTACTTATTCTCCATATGAATAACGTAGGGGCCGAGTATGCAGGTTTGCTGTTACAGGGAAAATCAACAAAAAACCTTTTTTGAGCAAATACCAATATACCACAACTAGGTGAAGAGGTGAAGCCACATACCAAGTTTCATCAATATACGTTAATAAATAATCGAGATATCAAATTTTAAATATACTCCATAAGGATAACATTGGACAATGTACTATGTTTAGCACTTTGAATATCTCTGCAATGGTTAGACGTAGAACAACAATTCAAACACCAAAATGATTGTTTTGCAGAGCTAAACTAATTGGTAAAAATGAATGTGAAGTTTTTAGTAATATTATCCGAGGAAAATCCAAAAACCTTTTTCCCATAAGATTAAAATGGGAAATTTTATGGAAGCGTTTTTTTTTTATTTTGTCCTACAACCACTTAACCTAGGTTAATGATTCAAAATACCAAATTATTTATTTTTTTAAGCTCTATAAAATGGCTGTAACCAAAATTCAGTGTTTTTTAAATTTTAAGAAAAAAATTCAAAAAACTGATTTTTGGAAAATTTGAAAACTCAATTAAACCCCCTTCCCATAGTCCGATCAATCTGGTTTTCGAACTTAAAGTCATAAATGTTACTCTACACATTTTTGCAAAATTTCATCAAAATCGGGAGTTTCTTTCAAAAGTTATTGCGTTAACGGACATATATATATATACATATATATAAATTTGAACGAATAGTGTTTTTGGCATCTGGGTACCTCAAAACAAAAAGTTATCATGGTTTTGGGCTTAAGTCTTGCCATGCCACCTACGGTAATAGCTTCTTCCCTATAGGGGAAATTCGCTAAAATCAATAAAAATGCTCAATTGTTGCTTATAAATGAGTCAGATGTTGTTTATTGGCATTTTTGAACCATAATAAGAGTTAAAACTTACATCAAAAATTTGGTCTGGAGGTATGTTTTTTTTTTCATTGGTCTATTCTGCAAATATATAATTTACAGTTGGTACCCTACGAACGCCCATGCGTCACTGATACGTGACGCTCGGTAGCGAACGTGTTAAAGTAAAACTTTAATAACTCTAAAACAAACAATCAACATACTGTTGTTATTCTTTATTTTTTTAAATAACCATAACATGTTTCATTATATAGAATATTTATTACATAAGAATATTTGTTTCTTAAAAACGGCAGTTATACCGGACAGTCTTAAACTCTGTGAACATTAACTTTACTCCTTGCCAGAGAACGTTAAACCATAGATTAAGCACACTCCTTGGTTAAACTAACCAACAATTTAAGAACAGTCAAATAAGAGAAGGTCAAATTTATTGCTAAAACTTATTTGTGACTCCATATTATAAATTTTGTTGTATTCCATATTTTCAGCAAGTTCCATGTATACATAAAAGGCTATATTTTTTTCAGACACAAAAGAGATTCCAATTTGCGGGCCTTTAAAGCAACAGTGTTTTCTGGAGAGCATTAGTAAGTAAACTCTCTTTATTTTAGCAGTAACATTCCAACAGTTGTTAAAGAAACTTGAGAACCAAAGTGTGTTTTATGAGTTTCTTTTTCTCTTATTTTCAAAAGTACGTAAAATGATTATTTTAAGACGGTAAGAAAAGTATTCTATGTTTTTTTAATTTCCTATTTAACAATTCTTTAACATGTGTCCTTGCCTTCTGTTATTCAACTCAATGAGTATTTTTTCTCTTTGGAAAATATGTTGTAAATTTTTCCTTCACAATATTACTAAATAGCATTTAGTTTAATATTTACCTCTGCACACTATTAATAACTATGTGTTTATTCGTTTTGTTTCATATTAACTGCCGGGGAGACAATTTTATTAATTTTGTGGGTTAAAACAAAGTCCATTCTATATGAAAACTTTATTAAAAGGTTCTAGTCAAAGTTTTCAGGAAATAATTTTGTTGATACTTTACTTTTGTGTAAGCGTTACTTTGACAGTTCACTGGCTAATTTATTCACAGCTGTTATAATTTTTTTGTTTTGATTTGAAACTCCTTTCGCCTAATGTTAAAAAATAAATATTTTAAAAATGAGATTTTAAATAAAGTATACATTTTTTTGGGGTTGGAGTTTTTAGCAATCGATGTTTTAGGTCCAAAAGCCTCTAATCATCAAAGTTTTGAAAAAATGGTTCTACTGGATTCCGAGATAAGTTTTGCAAACAATCAAACAGGCAGACATTGTTCGTATTAGAGTATAGAATTTTAGTTCTTCTAGTGAAACTCAATAGATGCAACAATTATTTTACAGAATATTTATTTATAAAAAGATAAGCAGGGAAGAGAAAGTTTTTATTCATCAGATACCATTGTCCTTAGATATGGATTCTATATAACAAGCCAAGCCTTAACAATAACTTTTGAGAAAACCTAAGTCTGACATCCATGAACCTATACTTGAATGAAAGGAATTAGTAATACAATTAGAGGAACTTATTAGTTTTTTGACAACATCTTCTAACACATAAATTAAATAAAAGTGACAATTTTAAATACAATTTATAAATTTTGGAATTTGATTATCAGTATGATTTGACTTGACTACGAAACTGAAATCAGGTGAACAAGCAAAGCTGTTGGGCAAAGCTATAATTATTTAAAATTTAAACGAGTTCGCACACAGCACGCTGACGTGAGGAAAGTGAATTTCCAAATAACAACTTTTAAAATTCAAAATCAGTGTAAAACTATACATGTGTTCAATTTTTATTGAGATCTGAAAACATTGATTTTTGTTGGCTGTTCTGATACTCCTGGTTTCATTTACTTGCAAAGCTGGGAATACAATTTTGCGCATTATAAGGTTAGGAGAAGGTCCAGACAGGCTTGAAAGTAGGCGTGAAATTTTTGGGGACGATAAAAGTACTCTAACAAAGGAATAACAATAACATATTTATTCAGAGCTAACAAATAGGCTTTTCTAGTGTAAAACCTATTTGTATATATAATTGTATATATATATATATATATATATATATATATATATATATATATATATATATATTCAATTTTGAACGACCCCCCAAAACGTGTTCAGGGGGTCACGTTAGGAAGTTCTATGTTGGTCCCGGGCTTAAGTTTCACCGTGCGGGACATGCTAATAGTTCACTTTCCAACAGAAATTCACTAATAAATATTTTAAATACATTATTTTAATGACTTAGTTAAATATATTTTATTTTATTTAACCCATAGAGGTAGTAATTTTATTCTCTTTGCAGTAGCCTATAACAGGAATTGATTGGTGCTGCACTCTAGTAGCAAAATATGTAACTAATGACCGCGGGCGTCTACGGTTCTATCCGCTGGGGGCGCGGACTGACTGAAAAACATTAATATCGCCGCCAGGCCTTTGGTCGTGTTAGCTGAGTTGGCTACATCGTGGAAACACCTTGGTGATACGATGTTCGTTCGTGGGTTCAATTCCCGCACACGACCAAAACTGACCAGTTGTGCAACTCTCAATGAGTTAACCGGTCTGTGGCAACGTTGTTGGGAGGGCCCAAGTAAAACAAACGGTGGCAAGCTTGCTTGGAAGTTGACGGGATCGGTTAATTCTTTGAGACTTGCACATGGCCAACACTGATTTTGCTAATTTTTACTTATGTCTACTGTGTGTGTGCCAGTGCGACTCTCTAAACTGAAAGAAAAAATATTTTAATTAAAATACGCCATTAATCCGTTTAAAAACACCAATTTTATACTCCAATTCACAGGTTAATAAAATTACAAGTAAGGAACGAGATAAGCTCGTATATATACGCCAATGGGTTAAAAGTATTTATTGTCGATTCAATGATACCTTAAGTTCTTGACTTACAATAAATCAAATCAAATCAAATCAAAACATTTTATCGTCATACAAATCAGAGATCATTGACAAAGTACATCACAGCTCCATTGACAGCCAGGTCCAATATCAGGTAAAAATTACAATATATTTTTAGAAAGCTTATCTCTTATATAATTTAGCCATTACACTAAAACTAAGGTACCGGTACTATAATAATAACATTTCCAAGTGGTAAGATGAATTGGTAATACAAAAATTGTACAGTATGGTTTGTATGAGTATTGTACAATAATAGGAAAATCAAAACACTACAGACCTCATACGGAAAAATTCATCCAGTGAATAAAAGGGGTTATCCAATAGCCATTGATAATACTTATTAAGAAACATTCTATTGTTATACCTTTGCACCAGATGTACCAAGTTTTATGTAAATATGTTTGTGTAAGTTAATAAATGTAATGAATTTTATTATGCACCCTCTAGGTAAGTCACTGGATCCGTTGGCCACAGGGTGCAACTGTATGCCAGCTTGTTTTGAAATAGACTATAAAATAAATGTGGCCAACTACAGGCGAAATTGGTCAATTGCTAGTACAAAGGGTTTTAAGTTTGATGGAATTCAAAACTTTACGGAGTAAGTAAAACATGAATTATCTAGTATTAACATACAGTGACTAGGTCTAGGATTAGTTTTAGACTTTCGTATATAATATATGGTTTTTAATCTAGTTCTTGCAAGTTTTTGGCCATTTTTGTTTTGCAAATTCTACTAAAATATCCTCAAACATGACTTTTTTTAGATTCTTAAAATGGTTTTTTAAAATGGCTTTAATGGTTTAAATGGTTTTAATGGTTGTAAAATTTATGTAAACTTCTCTAAAAAATCTCTACACATGATTGTTAAAATATACTCCCGTCGCAGCAAACCTGCATACCAAGCGAATTTCCAATGCATAATACAGGGTGTTTATAAAAAAACTTTACAACTTCAAACAAACATAAAACCTTAATTTTTTCACGTAAAGTTATAAAATTACAACCAAAATATAAGAAATTTTCTCAAGTTTTGTGACATATTAAGTAGTTTACCTAAGTATGTTTCCCATTATTTGCACGCAAAATAATCAAGTCTACATTTCAGTTCGGCCCAATCACAACCGTCGATTTCAGCAAACGCTCCCCTGATTCGTTCTCTCAGTTCTTCTTTGATGTTTACCTTATTGGCATACACATTATTGCAATTATTCTAATTGGGGTTCCCCAAAAAAATTATTTCTTGATCCAAGTCTCCATTGAACAGCCACATCAGAATTTCTTTCAATGTGCTTTAATACACTGTACTTTAGCATGAGCGTCCATTGCGATTTTAATGAGACTTTTCAATTATTTGTTTTTGTTTACCAGGCACAATATAAACGAATCAGCTGATTAAACTGCCTACTGATTAAAACTTTATGAGCCACTCTTTCATGTGGTGGCATTAGGAAACTTGTATGTCCCATGGAACATGAATAGGAGAACATTAAAGTTGTAAAGTTTTTTTATAAACACCCTGTATATGTCTTAATACCACATAAAGCCGCATACCAAGTTTCATAAAAATATATTCATAAATAAGCGATATATACAATTTTAATTATTCTCTATAAGAATAACATTGGGGATGAGTACGTAGGTTTGCTGAAACAAGGATCACAAACAATTGGTGTTTGTGCAAATATAAATATAATTCAACTAAGTGAAGCCACACACCAAGTTTGATCAATATTCATTCATAAATAAGCGATTTACACAATTTTAATTATTCTCCTTAAGAATAACATGGGGGGGGTGAGTACGCAGGTTTGCTGCAGAAAGGCACACAAAAAATGGATTTTTATGTGAACATCAATATAACTTAAGTAGGTGAAGCCACATACCAAGTTTTATTAACATTACATTTTATTTATTCTTGATAAGAATAACATGGGGGCTGAGAAGGCAGGTTTGCTGCTACGGGAATAATCCTTAAAAATTGATTTTTTTGTGCAAATAACAATAGACCACAACCAGATGATGGTGTAAACCAAGTTTCGTTAGTATACGTTTATAAATAAGCAAGATATAATTTTTTTTCTTATATTCTCCATAAGAAAAACATTGGACAACATACTGTGTTTAGCACTTTCAATATCTCTGTAACCAATTGATGTAGAGAAATAATCAAAACAGCAAATTGTGTGTTCTTTAAATCTGAATCCAGTGGTGAAAACTAAAATTTGATTTCAATTAATATTACATGTAAAAACTTTAAAAAAAATTTTGGGATACATAACCCCCCAAAAATACGTCTTCAGATTGGGCGATCTGCCTGGTTTTTGAACTTTAAGTCATAAATGCTGCTTTACACGTTTGTACCAAATTTCATCAAAATCGGACCTTTTTTACGAGAGTTATCACACCCACGGACACATATATTTATACAGTTTTGAACGAATGGTGTTTTTGGGGTCTGGGAACCTCAAAACAAAAAGTTATTGTGGTCCCGGGCTTAGGTCTTACCATGCCGACTACGGTAATAGCTTCTTCCCTATAGGGGAAATTTGCTAACAGTAAATTTGTTGGTTTTAATCTAAAAAATATGTATAAACTATGTTTAAAAATATATTTTAACAATATACAGTAATAATGTGCTTATACAGTTCAAATTGATCTTTGGGGAAATAAACCCGTTTAAGGGCAATGGTTAACACCAACTATTAGGATGGACTCCGCCTCAAGGTGTTTGGCTGAAAAAATTCTAAACTAAACAATGAAGTACGTTTTGTTCCAAACACAATCTTCTGTTGTACAAACAATTTATGTTGAATATTTTAACCAGGTAAAATGATGAAAAATGTAAATACAAAACACACACCTAAGCTTTCTACATTAGTTTGTTACACCTAAAAAAGGAATTTAAATGCTGGATAAAGAGATGACAAAAATCTCTGTTTTGTGTTTTTAGCGAATTTTCCCTATAAGCTATTAGAAGCTATTACCATAGGTCTCATGGTAAAACCTAGGCCCGGGACCAAGATAACTTTTCATTTTGAGGTCCCCAGATGCCAAAAACACCATTCGTATGCCAAACACCAAACACCATTCGTACCATGCCAAACTGTATATATATAGATATGTGTCCGTAAGCACGATAACTCTTGTAAAAATTGTACGATTTTGACGAAATTTGGTATAAACGTGTAAAGCAGCATTTATGACTTTAAGTTCGAAAACCAGACGGATCGATTTATCTGAAGGGGTATTTTGGGGGGTTTTGTACCCCAAAAATAGGTTTTTTGAGTTTTTTACATATAATTTTTGATAAAGTCAAATTTTATTTATTTTTTTTTTTCATTGGAATCAGCTTAAAAAGACGCACAATTTGGTGTTTCGGTCATTGCTCTACGTCAAATGGTTACAGAGATATTGAAAGTGCTAAACACAGTACGTTGTCCAATGTTATTCTTATTGAGAATAAGAATACCCCCGTTGCAGCAAACCTGCATACTCAGCGAATTTCCAATGAATATATAACATAACACATTAAAAAACTTAACAGGATTCATAAGAAATATATTCACAAACAAGCGATATTTAAAATATTAATTATTCTCCATAAGAATAACATTGGGGATGAGTACGCAGGTTTGCTGCAACAAGGCACACAAAATAATGGGTTTTTATGCAAATATCAATAGAACTCAACTTAGTGAAGTCAACCAAGTCAACCAAGTTTCATCCATATACATTCATAAATAAGCGATATATAACATTTTAAGTATTTTCCATAAGAATAACATGGGGACCAAGTACCTAGGTTTGCTTCTACAGGAGCCATAAGCGAAAAATTGTTTTTTTGTGCAAACAATAATAAACCACAACCAGATCAAGCCATATACCAAATTTGGCCAGTTTATGTTCATAAATAAGCGAGATATGCAATTTTTCTTTTTCTCCATAAGAATAACATTAGACAACGTACTGTGTTTAGCACTTTCAATATCTCGGTAACCAATTGACATAGAGCAATTATCAAAATACCAAATTGTTTGTTTTTTTAAGCTGAATTCAATGGTATAAATTAAAATTTGATTTAAATTAAAATGACACGTGAAAACCCCAAAAAACACATTTTTGGGGTACAAAACCCCCCAAAAACCCCCCTTTGGATGGTGCGATTCATCTGGTTTTCGAACTCGTTCAAATAAATGGTACTTTAAACATTTGTACCAAATTTCATTAAGATCTGACCTTTTTTACGAGAGTTATCGTGCTTACGGACACACATATATATATATATATATATATATATATATATATATATACATATATAAAAATTTGAACGAATGGTGTTTTTGGCATCTGGGGACCTCAAAATGAAAAGTTATCATGGTCTCGGGCTTAAGTCTTACCATGAGACCTACGGTAATAGCTTCTTCCCTATAGGGGAAATTCGCTAAAAATTGTATATCTCGCATATTTATGAACTTATCCTGATGAAACTTGGTATATTACTTCATATCTTTGTTGTATATTGATATTTGTACTAAAAAACCTGTTTTGGCCGATAGTTCCCGTAGCAGCAATCCTGCGTACTCAGCCCCATGTTATTCTTATATAGTATAATTAACGTGTTATCTCCCTTAATTATGAACATAAATTAATAAAATTTGGTGTGTGGCTTTACTTTCTTGAGTTATATAAATTTGTATAAAACCCCATTTTTTGTGTTCCTTGCTTCAGCAACCCTGCATACTCAGCCGCCATGTTATTCTTATAGAGAATAATTAAAGTGTCATAAATCGTTTATTTATGAATGCATATTGATGAAACTTGGTGTGTGGCTTTATGTGGTATTAAGATTCATATATATGCATTGGAAATTCACTGAGTATGCAGGTTTGCTGCTAAGGGGGTATTTTTTAGATATAGAGCATCTAATAACCGTAATGTATGCCAAAAGTATAATATTTTATTGTAACAAAAATAATAAGAATAACTTTACTTGATTATGTTTTTAATTTGTTTTATTATAATATGCAATGAATAAAGTAACACCATATTACCTTTAATAGTTAAATATTTTATTCACCTTATATTAGAAAATAGGTTTTGCTGCTATTTAATATTCAAGTGTGTTTTTAATGTTTTTAGGGATAATTTTGCAGTTGTTACAGTCCAGTACCAAACCCAGAAGGTGACTGCGATGAAACGGATAGCTGTGTTTGGACTGAGCGACTTTATTGGTAAAATATGTTTTAGCGTTGATTATATGTATAATCAATGGTTTTATCTAGGCATTAAATTCAGATGTCCTTATATTATACAGGGTGTTTATAAAAAAACTTTACAACTTCAAACAAACATAAAACCTTAATTTTTTACGTAAAGTTATAAAATTACAACCAAAATATAAGAAATTTTCTCAAGTTTTGTGACATATTAAGTAGTTTACCTAATTTCAATATGTTTCCCATTATGTGCACGCAAAATAATCAAGTCTACATTTCAGTTCGGCCCAATCACAACAGTAACTATGATCATCGATTTCAGCAAACTCTCCCCTGATTCGTTCTCTCAGTTCTTCTTTGATGTTTATTTTATTGGCATACACATTATTGCAATTATTCTAACTGGGGTTCCCCCAAAAAATTATTTCTTGATCAAAGTCTCCATTGAACAGCCACATCAGAATTTCTTTCAATGTGCTTTACACACTGTACTTTAGCATGAGCGTCCATTGCGATTTTAATGAGCCTTTTCAATTATTTGTTGAGCGGAGCTCCTATACTACACTCTGGCTTTTTATTTACACGTACTCCTCCTGAACGGCTGGAGTGATCCTCACGAAATTTTGCTCGGTCATAGCAACCATCTATGGGAAGGTATAAATCTGAAATGGTCCAAATCGGACATAAGGGTTCTGCCCTACGGCCCTTTAAAGTTACCATGTTATTTTAATAGGAGAAATATTTTATTTGGTTTGTTTACTGTGTGTTGATTATACAGCTGTTATAAGGATAAAATTTAAATGCAGACTGTTACTATCAGCTGTTTGTAAATACAGTAGTTTTCTGTGAAATTGTTGTTTTGTTTATTTTAGTGGTTTGTTTACCTTTGTACGTGAAGTTTCCTCTCCAAGTTGCCTATGGCATAACTGTCCATAAGGCTCAGGGAATTACCATTGATAAAGCTGTAGTTGATATTGGTTCATCAGAGTTTGCGCTGGGTCTTACTTATAGCAGTGTCACGGGTTCGGTCAATTGAAGGACTAATACTTGAACCAGGATTTCCACCAGATCGCCTTTTTAGGGCGATCAACAACAATGCGGGTTGGACAACAAAACGTCAAGAACTGGCTCGTCTACGTTCCCTTATTCAATCATGAATTATTGTATTGTAATTACACCTTAAGCCAATAATAAGTTTATAAAGTATTATAAGTTTTATCAAAGTGAATTATACTGTTTTAAAATCATTTAGTTTATCTTATGAGTAATCTACCAAATTAATATTATCCAAGGGAAAAATCGATTCTTCGATACATTTCTGAAAATTATTGATTAAATAAATACTCACTCCGCTCAATATTGCAAGCAGACAACTGCATTGTATATCTAGTTTTTGTTTACCAGACAACAGTATAAACGAATCAGCTGATTAAACTGCCTGCTGATTAAAACTTTTTGAGCCACTCTTTCATGTGGTGGCATTAGGAAACTTGTATGTCCCATGGAACATGAATGGGAGAACATTAAAGTTGTAAAGTTTTTTATAAACACCCTGTATAGTTATTACATGTTGTTAATTAAAACTTCTCAAGATTTAACACCATATGTTTTGGTCATCGGATTACCGGTAGGGGCTAGAAGCAAAAAAGGGGGGCCAAGGTGATGCAGGTATATAAAAGTAAGCTTGGAATAGGCTTCAAACGATGAACTCATACATAACATTCAACATAACTGTTTTCTTGGAATTTGTAATCAATGCAAACTCTTATTAAACTGTGTTGTAAAATATGTGTTGGTCAAATATATATTGGAAACCAACATGTCCAAAAGCCTGAAACAACGGGACCTGTTCAACACGGGACATATGGCCACCCTATATCAGTAATCTTTTCCAAAGGGTTAACTTATTAAATAAATAATACTTTTTGATATTATTTTAAAACTAATAGATGCTGTAGAACAATTGTTAAACTTGAATATAAATTCTATAATTTCTCTTGTTGCAGCCAAACTTGATTTATTAATATGGAAGTGGAAATATATAATATCATGAGCCTGTATTCTCGTCAGTGCTAAACAGAAAGCATTAAAACCTACCAAGATTATTGCTTATTGCTTGGTAGTTATCTTTGAAAAGTGAAAGTAGAACATTTTTGGCTGCACAATCAAAGAATCAGAGAATAAAAACGAATTCGCATGCAGCACGCTGAAGTGAGGGAAGTGAATTTCCACATTAAAACCTTTATTTCAAAAATTTAAATTTTTTTTGGCTGTTCTGACGCTTCTGGTTATTCACAGAATTCACAGTTAGGATGGCAATGGTGTACATTATAAGGTTAGGAGGAGGTATAGTTATGATAACAAGTTGGTATAAGGGTATTGGGGGTGATAAAACTACACCAATAAGAAGATATGAAAACAGCCTTTTTCCGGTGTAAAATCTCCCTAAGACAACTTGCTGTCTTAAGACAATTATCGTTTTCTTTAATTACTCGGTAAATACTTGTGCTAGAATGATGAGAGATGGCTTAAAAGTTTTGCCTTATTAGTCTCTATCTTTCCACATGCCTAGTTTTACATACGGGGCTTTTCTGACCCTTTCTGGGCCCAAAAACCCAAAATTCAAAATTTAAAAACTTTTAAAGTTTCTTTAAAATTCTAATCCCCAAAAAGGGGGTTAGAGTTTTCTGATTGTTTTGCCCAACGAACTTGTCCAACTGATTATAGATAGGAATGTCCCTACCAAATTTGAAGTAAATCGTCAAAAATTGTGACCGCTAGAGTTGGAACACACACACATATATATATATATATTGTATGTGTATATATATATATATATATATATATATATGTATAAAGTTTTTAGCGACCCCTCAAAACGTGTTCTGGGGGTCACGTTAGGAACTTCTATTGTGGTCCCGGGCTTAAGTCTCACCGTGTGGGTCATGCTAATAGTTCACTTTTCCAAAGGAAATTCACTAATAACTACTTGCCAATAGCCCTATTACAATGTGCAGCACCGTGGCAAATCACTTATTCAAATTAGGAAATTTTTGTATAGGATTTTACTAAATGGTTATTAAAAGCTGAGGATAGTTACTAAATTATATATTGTTACTAGCTGGTGTCCTACTCTAGGGATCTGCCAGCCACAAAAACCCAGAAGTTGAAAATTGTACCTACTGTTTCTTTGGAAAACAATACCCATAAGTACAACATAGGACTTTTTTGAAACGTTAATGGGTATCTTTGAAGTACATAAAACACCTTCATAGAAAATATCAACTCAATTGTTTCAGAAATGTTAACTTTAAAAAGCAACATACATGGCGATAGACAGACATCACCTTACTTTAACAATAGTCTAGATAATTTAAATACATCTAATCAACATGAACCGTTTCTTTTTTCAGCAAATATTGGAGGCCTATTAGGTTTGTTCTTGGGATTCAGCTTCCTCAGCTTATTTGAAGTCCTCTACTTTTGTACCCTAAGGTTCAAGAATAGGAAACCAAACATGAAAGTGGCCCCTGTAAAATGAAACATGCTTAAGTTTACAATAATAATTAGCTGTTAAACGTATCAATGTACACATTTGTAGAAATATATGATATATATTTTTATCATTTTGCATTTTTGTTTTCTTAATGAACTGATTGATATATTATTGTATTTATGAAGCAGTAATTGTAGCTCTTCTTTTAAGAAGGACATTCATAGCACAAAACCCTCAACACAAGAGACTTTAATCACCCAACTTATCAATGCAAGAAATGAATCATAACTGTAACTTTATTGTACAAAATATAGACAGTATGTACAAAGTAAAAAATACAGGTGCATTGTCTTTTTAATGCTACACCATATAATGTAGGTAAATCAAACAGTTGTTTGTTCAATACTTAAACTTTAAGTTTACATGGTTTATTTCCCGGTAAAGAACTCTTACATACTTAATATTTGACAGATATAACAGTATGCTATATTTTCATGCTGTGAGAATTTATGAGAATTTACAACAAATAACGGCCAAAATGCTCCTATAGTTAATACGTAATGAAATTGGCAGAACAGGTTATTTGACTTGATGTAAAATTGACATATTAGAAAATATACAGCTTTAACAGAAGACAACGCTAAATAGTTTTTACAACAATCTTTTGCAGAGGAAATGGAAACCCTAACTAGCCAAACCTACATTTGTAAGTAAGATATAAACTTGATCCTTCTGTAGATACATAAATAATTTATGGTACTATTTAAGTCCTGAAGATGTAAATAAAGCTGTTTTCTCTCTTCTGTTTATCTCTGGAAATCTATATCTATAAAAGAGGAAGTATGTATGTATATATAGCCTAGTATGTATGTATGTGATATGTAGCCTATGGACTCCAAAACCGCTCGACAGATTGTAATGAAACTTTCAGGCATTATTAAGCATTATTCAAGGATGGTTTGTGCAGTGGTGTAGTCGTAAATTGTCCAGTGTGGGAATGCTAAATGTTTTTGTTAAAATTGTCAGAAAAGCAAATTATTGTGATATTAAATTATGGAAAACCAGTGTGGGAACGCCGTTCCCATGCGTTCCCGCTCCACTACACCACTGGGTTTGTGTGAAGTTTGGTGCAAATCTGTCCAAAGGGCTCCGACCCAGAGGGCATAAAAGGGAGCAGTGTCAGGTTTTAGAAATTTAGTGTTTACAAAATTAACAGCTGTAATTAAAAAAATTCAAAGTTTCTTTAAACTGTCATTTGTTTAAATGTAAACAACACAATTTAAACAAAGAAATGTAAACACTGGCTGGTTTATTATCTTTTGAATTGTGTTACTTGAATGAATCGTGTTACTTGAATTTATATTAACTTTTTTTATTTTAACTTTTGGGCCCAGCAACGCGCGCCGGGTAACTGCTAGCATACATATAAAATCATACAATAGCCATAAAGTTTAGAATGGTTATACTTTGAAAATATTGAATCCAAGAAGATAACATTAATGAGTGTTAACTTACTATCGTGTGTAATGTGTGTTAAGTTTGCTCCAAAGGGCAAACACATTACACATTAGTCTAACCATAGATTAAGCATGAGTATGAGCTACTTATTTTCGCAAGCGTTTAACCGGGAACTGCTGACACGGATGGTTTATTTATGTGTTTAACACTATAGTTGGAATGTGAGGCGCATTGACGCTTTTTCAAACACCCCCACCCCCTAAAAAAAGACAGATCGAAAAAGAAAATCACACTGTGAGGTCTGGTTATCTTAGCAACAAGTTAACAGGGCCAGATTTCTAAATAAGCTGAAGGCCGCAGCCTAGAGCAGAAAAATTTAAGGGGCGGCACTTTGGCAATTTACAACATAGTATAAGTGATGCCAACCTTACAGGGAACAATAATCGGACAGCTATCTTTAAATTGTCACTGGACATGCAGAAAGAAAGTTTAAACACATCTATATTTTTAATACGCTAGGCATATTTTTGTCATAATTGTTTTGGAGCGGTGGTGATACCGATCACCATGTCCAAGGTGTCGTTAGAAAGGTCTTAGCATGCAGTTTTGCCATCAATTAAAAAAATTTATAAAAGTCATCGTGGACATGGGAAAATATGGGGTCAAAGTCGCGATTTTCCCCATAGACATAATATGCAGTTACAAACCAACGATCGAGAAATCAGCTGTTTATTTAAGGAGGTGGTTAAACAAATAAAATCTGACCCTGAAAAATGGTTATTGAACGTACAGCTGGCAACAAAACACCAGTTTTTATTTGCACAAAATCAAAACATAACTAAAATTAGTAAACAACTTAATTTGGGCGCAGCAACGCGCGCCGGGAAACTGCTAGTAATCCATTAATCTAATAATACAAATAAATCAAAACAATAATTAGTTTCATAAAATAACAGCTGATAAAATTATGTATTTAGTTAAACAATGTTCATTTGAATTACAATGATGAGGAAAATATAGTACTCATACGATAAAAATCGTGTTTCCAGCAGCTCAGCAGATTGGATTGGTGATCACGTGACTTTACAGCAGTCACAATCAAGGTCCATAGATACTTTGTATGGTCTGTACAGTCAGCACATTTAAGGTTTTCTAGCTAATCGGAAGAGACCTCGTAAAAACAGCTATAAGGACACCAATCCAGTCTGCAGTGTTGCTGGAATCACGATATTTATCGTATGAGTACCATATTTTTCTCATCATTGCAATTAAAACAAACATTGTTTAACTAATTACATAATTTTATCAGCTGTTATTTTATGAAACTAATTATTGTTTTGATTTATTTGTATTATTAGATTAATGGATTAAGGGTTTAAACTTTCTTTCTGCATGTCGAGTGACAATTTAAAAATAGCTGTACCATTATTATCCCCTGTAAGGTTAGCAACACTTATACTAGGCCCTATGTTGATGTATGCATCAGCTAGACACCCTCGTAAGACATATTTCCTGCGAACATTACTCTTAAGCAAATTATCATACCTGTGCTGAAAGCTCTACGAACCTTGGGTCACAACAAACCTTCCTAATCTCTCTTGTTTACTTTCGGTAAAACAGTGTGTCAAGTGTCAATGGTTGATGAACAAGGAGGTTTATTGTATAACTGGAGATAACACTGATTCACTTTTTTTGTCGAAAAAGCGAACAGGTGATTTTGTCAGGTTGGTGCATAGGTGAGACAAATTTCTCGTTCTTTGAACTGTTCTGATTCTTTGTTTTACTCCTATAAGTGAATCTACTCATACAAATCACTGGAGTTTAAGTAATACAAGTTTGAACAAATTAATTTTTTCGTTTGATTTATGTTTGATTTATTCTTGTCGTGAATTATGATAAATTATGAGCAAATAAACAAATACAAGTTTATTATGTTTAAATCATGAGTAGGTATTTGTTTGAATCACTTTGTGGACTCATTTGACTCAGCGAGTAGTTCTTTGCCTCACCAAATTTGACAAAGAACAGCTCGCGATTTTGTTCATCAGTGTTGCCCCCCATATTACCAATAGAACTCCTTGGTGATGAAAAACGGTAATGTTTTTGTGTTCTAATGCTCCTGTGTAGTTATGATTGTGTTGTGTGGTTTTAGTTTTACTCTTCAATACAATTTAATTTGAATAACTGAATCTATAATTTGTTGTATAAAACGAATGTGCAATACAGTAGAAATCCAATTATCCGAACCCCAATTATCCGAATATCCAATTATCCGAATTGATTTTGAGTGAAATAATATAAATAAAAAATCAAGAAAATAACAGTGGGAGCGCGTGTAGCGATAATGCGCCGTGAGCGCTAAAATAAAAGCCCGCGCTGTTACCTTCTGGACGATATTTTCGCAGGGAACAATGAGTCATACCCCCTTCCCGCCCTGCTCATCATCAGTCGCTACTGTTTTTTCACCGAAATTATCGTTTGAAATGAGTACAAAACGTAAACGTGTTGTCCTTTCGCTAAGTGATAAACTCACTTTGCTCGAGATGTTCAAGTGAAATAACCAACATTGAACAGTGAAATACGTACAGTATGTATTGAAAAGAGCAACTGTATATACTGTATTCAATTTAACTTCTGTAATTTAATTTTTATGACGTATATTCTTGATACAGTTCACTCACTTTCTGTTCACTACATTTATAATAACTTTGTCGATAAAATTCTGATTTTTTATGTATGGTGATGTTTTTTGCTTAATTCCCGAGGTATACCTGATTATCCGAATTTCTGCATATCCGAATTGGCCCGATCCCCAATTAATTCGGATAATTGGAGTTCTACTGTATGTATAATAACATATGCGAGTCTACCAACTGTGAGTCTTTAAAAGAGGGGGAGCGACAAATGGATTTAGCCTACAGGTGGCATACTCCTAAATCCGGCCCTGCAAGTTAATGTTGTGGACCATTTTAGATCTCATGTGACCAAACCATCTCATTAAAATAAGAGATATTTGAGGATATGTTATGATTGAAAATCTTGAACCTGACGCTTATTACAAAGAGTGGTGGTGTAGAATTCCGTCTTTTAACTGTGTAATGCTCAACCACAAAGAATTAAAAGCTGAATAGATATATATATATCATACCCAAAAACACAAAGTGTTGACGGGTTGCCAAGTCCTAAAATTATATGATATCAAAGTGTATACCAAGTCAAAGATAGCACCTTTGATCTAACATTGTTTATCATCACAAATTACTTAAATATGTTAAAATAACAATGCTCGAAAGATTGTTGGTTATTTTCTATCTGTTCTTGGCCAGCAGATAATAAATTTTTATAATATTCAATTATAATTTTTAACTATACTTTATTTAGATTTTTAAATTTCAAAATAAAGATTTTGCATTTGTGAAGCTACTGGCCAAGAACAGATAGAAAATAACCAACAATCTTTCGAGCATTGTTATTTTAACATATTTAAGTAATTTGTGATGATAAACAATGTCAGATCAAAGGTGCTATCTTTGACTTGGAATACATTTTGATATCATATCATTTTAGGACTTGGCAACCCGTCAACACTTTGTGTTTTTGGGTATGATATCATTTGTTTGTTATATAATTGTTTATTAAAAATTGTTATAAATGAGATTTCAAGTTGAAATAAAACAAAATATATATCAAGGATAAAATATTATAATATATTGAACATTAATTAAGATTAATTTACCTTAATTTTACCTAGATAGTTTTTAGAATTTTCCGGCAGTTTTTTAAACATTATAATATACATTTTTTTTGCACCATATGGGCATTTCTTGACGTTCACTTCCTCATCACCTGCATCTATCTACTTATTTTTGTTTTGAATGTAAGCTATGTAATGCCCTGATGCTGAACTGTTTCCTAAATGGAACACCGCATTTTTTTAATTTGTATAGAACTCCATTAATTTTGATTTTTGCAATTTGTAGACTGGGTATTATTAGACTTGAAATTTTGTTATCATGTGTTTGCCAAAGTTGTAGTTAAAAAAATTATGAAGTTACTTGTAACTGAGATGGATGTTTTTGATTAGTACCTGGGGGCCGAGCTTTGCTCGGGGAAGGCCAGTCAGATTGTTTAGATGACTTGGAATAATATTTCACCACTATCCCCTACTGATAATCAAATTTTTTAAACTCATTTGCCTTCTTTATACATTTTTTAGATCCCTCCAGTTGTTATTTATAGCTCAATGTCCCTTTGTTTTATTTTAATACTCTATATATGTAATCTTCACTCAACAGGTTTAATCACTGCTAGCTATCAGATTTTTTTTTGTACATAATTTATTTCTGGTTCAACGTATTTACATTATACACAGAATTATTAATTAAGAAGGATGGAAAACATTAACAATAACATAGTAGGTTCGCCCAAATCAGAGACACCTTGAGACTATTTTGAAAACTAAAATGAACTTAATAAAATGTTTCTTTTGAAAAAAATAAGAAAAGGGTTTAAACTAAAACAAACTAAATAAAAACAAGGTTTACATGTTTGGCAAAATATCTTGGTACAATCTAGGTTTCAGTCTTCTGTTTAATAGTTGCAATCCAAGTCCAAAATGTCTAGCTCCCGGTACATTAGGCAGACGGTGTGAAAACTTTGTTGTAACTTTCTTGACGTATTCCGTTATAAAGTCGACTCCAAGCTCCCGGTGTAATTGAATGTTTCGGATGTACCAAGGCGAATTTACAGCAATTCTTAGCACTTTGTTTTGAAATACTTGAATTTTTGAAAGTTTGCTTGTAGAAATAGTGAGTCCCCATACCTGACAGGCGTACAGTATAAAAACTACATGTTAATAATCATAAACAACTACTAGGTGTACGCTCATTCTTCCCGTAAGAGGATGAACGAAGACTGAATTTTTAAAGATATGTAGGCAGGTACTGGATTGGTAACACTCTTCTATTATCCGTTTTAACTCCACAACAGCAAGGGCAGATAATTAATAAACCAAACATTTTACTAATGGAATGGTAACACCATTCCCTTATCCGTTATAACTCCACAACGGCAAGAACAGATAATTTAGGACTAATGTAAATAAAAAATACTACTGACTACTGGAGTGGTAACACCCTTCTCATATCCGTTTTTAACACTACAGTACCTGGGGGCCGAGCTTTGCTCGGGGGGAGGCCAGTCAGTCAGTTTAGATGACTTGGAGTAATATTTCATAACTTTCCCCTACTGATAATCAGATTTGTATAACTCATTTGCCTCTTTTCTACATTTTTAAGGTCCCTCCAGTTGTTATTTAAAACTCAATGCCCCTTTGATTTATTTTACTACTCTATATATGTAATCTTCACTCAAATCTTTTAATCTCTGTTCTCAGGAAACCACATGTTAATAATCATAAACAACATGAGTTCCATGTGGTTCCATAAAATCAGATAATAAAACCTTTGAATGAAGATTACATGTAGAGTAGTCATATCCAGAATGACTCAAAGGTACATTATAATAACAACTGTTGTGACCTCAAAAATGCTCGTTAGTAGGGTACATGGTGAAAAACTACTCCAAGTCATAAACAAGATTGACCTTTCCCTAGCAAAACTCAGCCCCAGGTAGTACTTAAACTATATGAGTATAACTTTGAGAGTTCGCTGAAAGATTTTGAACAGCTGTTAATGACTCTTTTGCTTTTATTTTAATCTAAAAAAGCCCAATGTGATTTTTTTAATTTTCCATAGTGGCTTTTTACATTATTTGATTTTTTTGGGGATGGGACATGTCTAGAACTTATTTTTAACCCAGATATCAGGTTTTACAACACAAGTAGTTGGAAGGACACATTAGTTATTTTTCAAGAAAATCGTTGGAGCCGTTTTTGAAATCAGAGTTGCAAGCAATCAACCAAGCAAGCGAGCATGCAAACCTTACTCATATTATAGTGTAGGATAGGATTGAGTCAAAATAATTCAGCATTTGTATTAATTGACTATAATATATTTTTACTCTTAGGCACATAGAATGTACACGAGACAGTGACAATGATTCTGGATTTCTAGCATGTTTGAAGTTCTGCATACAGACGGCCAGGGCTGAATTTAGGGTCTGTACAGGCTCTGGTCTACACCCTAAATGCAAGTTCGGGCCCTTACCAGCCCGGCCAACTTTCCTGTTTGATTTATAGAATATAACCTACGCTTATATCAGGCTCTACAGATGGCGTTGTGCAATTACTTAAATTTCAAATTGCCAAAATCCGTATTGCTGCCTAGTGTATATTAATTAACGTTGTCATGGCAAGATATTATTAAGTGATTTTCATTATCTAAATACATAAAACAAAGTCGGGATTGTATGTTAGTTATTTAGTTTCATCAAACAGCTGTTATAAAGATGATATCTAAACATACTTGAAAAGCATACAAACATATGTTTATTATAGAAATAATAAATCTATTTGAATAGCAACTCATTTTCAATACCGAAGCAAGCTCTATATAAAAATAGGAAAGTGAGCGTAGCTAACGAGCTCATCCTGGAGGCGAGTGAGTGAAGCGAACGAGCTCATCTTGAAAAAGAACGAGAATCTTTGACATAAAACAAATTCAGTGACATTAGGACAGAGTAATGTCTGTCTGACCAGTTAGTAGTACTCAACCCGAACAATGACCCGAACTCCCGAACGCTTACCCAAGGATCATCTTTCCTCCATAAATTTAACAAGGCAACTTTTAAAGCCAGTGAGGCGGAGCTCTAAGGTCGGGGTTAAAAAAATAACAATTTGTTGTATGATTGAAAATTTTCTAAAATTACTAAAAAAGGCGTAAATAATAACATAGAAAATTTTCCTGTGCGGTGGAGGTCTATGGTTGAGTAGGGCGGTGTATCAAACGTGGGGACATCTTTCAGGAGATGCTGCTTTAACAAAATAAATCCAACAAATCATACGTTAAAATTAAACATTGGGAGTGATAGTAAAGGCAGAGCCCTGAAGTAAGAACAAAGAGGTATCCATAATATTTTGGTACCCAACAACGTAGTATATAGGTCTGGAGCAGTTTTGAGGAGCCGCTTTCGAAATCTTTGGATTTTTTATTTGGTGGTTTATATTAGGTTTCTAATAAAATATACCACCTGATTTTTTTGAAAAATTTGGGTTCAGAAATTACAGGGCTTAAGAGATCCCAAACTTCAGTTTTTTTACCTTTCTTAGTACCATAAACTTTAAATATTTTTAGCAGGTTTCAACAGTTTAATCTCATTGCCATAAAAAGCTCTAAAAGATGAACAATTAGTACTCCAATCCACACACGGTTAAATTAGTATGGCGATAGTAGGCTATTCGGCTAATGGTTGTGGAGAATATTTCAATTTCCATTCAGCAGTAAACTAAGTATATTGTCCGATGTTATTCTTATAAGAAATAAAAAACATATATCTCTTGTATACTGATTAATTTTATTAAAACTTGGTGTGTTAGCATTGACCAATAGAGAATATTCGTCCTAGGACAACCTTAAAACTGGTCTATACCAGTTTGGATGCTGACATTGGGTATAGCAAATGAAATTGTCATTACATATGAAGTTTTTTGGCTGTCCATTATGACAAACTTCCCTTTCACCTTTGGTCCCTTCACTTGCAGCGGCTCATGGCGGAAACTCAGGGGTTGGTCCCCAACCTGAGAATGTATGGTCCCTGGCTGTTGTACATGGATACCCCATCCGTTGAGTTGGCCAGTTGGAGGGCAGAGCGGGTCCACCTGTTTGAGCCTGATCTCAGCTGTCACAGGAGCACGGGAGTTGGTACTCTGAAAGGCCAATTTGGCTGCCTGTCCCATCCCACGCTTTCCTTTCCTGCTATATCCTAACCTTCAGGTAACCTGCGCAAAATTCCCGCTTGTAGAAAATGTGCCTATAGCAGCGATGCTGGGGTTTCCTAATCCAGCAACAATGAATAGAGAATATGCGGAATACGTTTCCATCTAACCCTGGAGGGTGAGGTGGAGCAATTAACCTCTTAAAACCACTGTGTGTACCTAGAAAATTAGATTAAACTGATTGTGTTTATTTGGTCACAGGTCCTAGCTATGGCCATCAGGCCTGGTCACGCTTTTTTACGACTCGGCCAATGACTTTAATATATTTTTGGCACCGCATGGTTTTCGACGAGTTTTAAATATATCACCTGAGGGAAAAGTTCCAATTATTATTAGGCTTATTAATTTCCAGCTCCAAAATCAGGGGGTTAAACATACAGAAATATACTTGTTTTAAACCCATTGAATGTAAAAAAAGGTATTCAATGATTTATTTATAAAACAGTATCTTATATCCTATCTTCATACCTTAAATTTAAAAATGTTTACATCATTAATATGTAGTTTGAATTTAAACACACAAGCTACTGAAATCGCAGTACGAGAGGTTTAAAAGCAAAACCATCATCTACATTAATGACAATTTTTCAGGAGGGCAATCTGTCTACAACGTAACTAGTTGAACAATGTAGACGGTTGGGATTACGGAGTTATAGACATCTTGATTGTTTATGAAAATCAATATTATTTACAGAAAATAGAAAATGCGGTACTTTGGTATTATACGGATGCCACCCTTATACAGCGCGCTGCGGCAGTTATGTTAGGATGGGTTATCATAAAAATGATAGTAGGACTTTCCTTGTTTTGTTGCAAATCGAATGATACCTGATGAGTCATACTTCAGGCCGCCAAACCCCCTCCAAATAGGCCAAGGTCAGGTCGTTGACCGGAGCGCGCGCATCACCTGTCACCGCCTGTATCTGGGCCAGTGTCATGAGTGATTTATTGCCGTCTACTACGTTACATTTGTTTTCATAATGAGTGACGTTCTTTTGGTGTGGGATTTACCTCGAAATGAAGAGGAAACCGTAAGTATTTTTATGATAACCCATCCTAACATAACTGCCGCAGCGCGCTGTATATTTGCCGGAGTACATGTGGCGATCGGGTGTAGCTGCTAGCGGCGGCGACGCATTCAATACGATCCTAGCGGACATCGCTGTCTTTTGGGAGGCACAACACAAAGACCGCTCATCAGAATGATGTAAAATTTGTACAGTAAGTCAATAAAAGTACGTTTTTTCGAATTATGCAGTTATCCTTTGTATCCGGTAAAAATTAACCTCCAAAAATAGTGGCATCCGTATAATACCAAAGTACCGAAAATGCCCACAAATATAAACTGTAACCAGACTATTTTACTGACCGGTAGATTACAAAACTTTAATTCCATGTCATTAGGTGACAGTGGGGCTTATTTGGCACATTACATGTAATAAAGATAGTTTGCACGTATGATCGTTTAGTAAGTCTACTATCGAGTAATTTATTCTTCACAATGAAAAGAAACTACTATAGGTCTACAACACTCTTGATTAACAATCCCAGTCAGCCGTGTTACGGAGTTATACTGTCCCAGTAATTCAAAAATTCCAAAACTTATTGTATTAATTTATCATCACTAGTCCAAACACTTAGCTTTTACATCGAAGTTTTCCAGTAAAAAATAAACTACTAATAAATCTAAATAGATATAGGCTAAGTATTGTTTTAAACACGACAAAACACTATCAATTTACATAACACTCACATTTTAAACTATTTCAAAATAACAAAATTGATGGAACAAAACATAACCTAACTTCATAGTTGAAAACATGTTTACATTTTTTGTGATTTGTAAACAAAGATTCAGTGTTTCCACGCAGCAGTAAAAATATCCCACGTGCTGATACAAAAAATCTCGCTTTATCCCACACTCTCCCCTATAATATCCCTTGTCATATCCCACACTTTCCCGCTGATTTGTTAAACAATGCATCACAATTAATGTTAAACTAGGGGCTTGTATTTATTTACGTGAGAAGTACTAATATTTTTAATGGTAGTACTAAAGAGTACGAAGTAGGTACTAAATAATGGCAAATAGTTTGCTTGTTAATTCCAACATGGCTCGGCCAGCGAAATTGACATGATTCAGTGTTCGTTCTGTGACGTTTATAAAATCATAATAGGTGCGGACAGCGAGGTTAAAAAATGGAAAACCCCGCAACTGCCAGTACGGCGAGAAAATCCACTAGAAGTGCTACTGCTAAGGTGCTCTGGTCGTAAGTTGTAAGCAAACTAGCAGACGTAATGACGATTTCAAAAAAATCCCACTTTATCCCACAATCCCATTTTATCCCACAAGCAGTCAAAATATCCCATATAGGGGATAAAAATCCCTCAAGTGAAACACAGATAAATCCCAGCTGACATTTTAAAGACAACCATAGTCAATAGCTTACTACGAAAACCAATTCAACTACTGAATATCAAACATTAAAATTAGTTTTAATAATTATTATTAATCCAACATAAAATACAAATGCTGTGTTAAAACATCCCTTTGGTATCCCAAATGACTCCTTCAAAATTTCATTAAGAAATGTTGTACAGTTATTTAGTATTTCGATAACACACCCACACACACACACACCCACACACGGCCACTGAAACTTCTTCATCAATACAGTGATTCACTTCGTTCATCAATTACTTTGACAGTTCATTGATTGATTATAAACAGCTGTTACAATTCTTTTGTTTTGATTTGAAACTCTATAAGCCCAATGTTAATTTGTTTAAATTTCCATTTTTTTTAGTGAATTTACCATATAGGGAAGAAAGCTATTACCGTAGGTGGCATGGTAAGACTTAAGCCCAAGACCATGATAACTTTTCATTTAGAGGTTCCCAGATGCCAAAAACACCATTCGGTAAAATTTATATATGTGTGTGTGTGTGTGTGTGTGTGTGTGTGTGTGTGTGTGTGTGTGTGTGTGTGTGTGTGTGTGTGTCCGTAAGCACGATAACTCGTAAAAAAGGTCAGATCTTAATGAAAGAGTTTAGCATATAAAAGCACTGCCAGATTCACTTAAGGCTGTAATACGCTAATTTGAGAAGTGAAAAATCGTCTCATTCTGCTTCGTGTTAGTATAGCACGGGTCGTGTGGTGGACTTGGCGACGTGACACGACCGTGCCACTAGATTTTTTAATAGATATAAATGTTCTTGATGGTGTCCTATTTTGAGAAATCTAAGGAAGACATTTTGTAGGAAGGGGAGAGACTGGTTTCCATGTAATCTTTCTCTTACATTTGCAAAATTAAGGGAGGAAATAAGGGGAATTACTGTCCGGGAATTAAATTTTAATTACTATACAAATATACATGATAACTGACAATAAAAATTACCGTTTGATGCATGAATTTTATGGTCACTGACACCAGGGAGTATAATTTTAGAATGTTGGTTAGGTTCTGACCATTTGAAAGGGCTAGTTGAGTAAAACATAAGAGAAAAACTATAAATGCCAATATCTTATTCACCATTAAAAAAAGACTTTTAAATATAAGAAAATTCCCAAATTTCAGCCCATAAATTTAGACATATTGAGCCTTGATTGACAACTATTATCTCCTACACAACAACAACGAGGCTTTAATAAATACTAGTGTTCGCCCAGAGGTCGAAATTTGACCAAAAATAATTCTAATAAACCCAAAGCGGCACACAAGAAATAATGGCTGTTTGCATGAATGTTTTCCACATCCTGCGTGAGCTGTTGAAATTTATTCATTTGAACCAGTGACCTTAAGCTGATCTTCACAAATAACCACTCTTTATCTCCCTCCCTCTCCCCCTCCATCAACCTCTCACCCTAGGTGAATTTAAATAAGGTGTGCCATTGCGCATCGTAGCGTGACGTCATCTGGAGGTGGAAGCGCGTGACCAATGTGTTCTGACTATCCTATGTGAAGGAGTGAGGGACATGGGGTAATCAAAATACTTCGGTGATGCGTTTTTTAGAAACGAATTTGCAACAATGGAAAACTTCAGTGGCGGCTATAGCCTATCCAAAAAATCAGGACGGGATCAGAACGTTTACCCTCCCTACATCCCCATGCACCACACCGTTATCGTTGAGAGGGACGTCATCTATTTTG
Source organism: Allygus modestus (assembly GCA_963675035.1). Classification (NCBI taxonomy): domain Eukaryota; kingdom Metazoa; phylum Arthropoda; class Insecta; order Hemiptera; family Cicadellidae; genus Allygus; species Allygus modestus. The sequence continues at coordinate 135,296,777 of OY776114.1, forward strand.
TGTATATGTACATTGCTAGCGAATATCCTCTAAGAAAAATAAGCTATTAACGTAGGTTTAATCGTGGAAGGGTAAAAATGCAGAATAGGTATAGGGTACCGTTGGCATACATTGAAATTTACCTAAAAGTTTCCTTGTACTGGCCAAACCGAAACTCCGACAAAAAAACCTTGAAACAAAATATGTAAAATAGACATTTATGTTTCAATTGGCTAATCTAAAAATGTCCCGTTTACAACAATAAAAAAAGCTACAGAGGCTCGTATTTTACAATACACAAGTAAAACATGGTAATAGTTTACCATCACTTAAAACAAGCAGTTTTGGTATTTGGAATATAAAACTTATCCCGTTATTAAGCGTGTTTCATGCAGGCCAGGAATATAAGGTTTTTTACAATTGAATCAGCATAATTCGGAGTTGTGGCAGGGGGAGCGAAACTCTGCAAGTTTAGTCGCGGCTGCGGTGTTATGGATGGAGGGAGGGTAGACGTTCCGATCCCAACCTGGGTTTTTGGATAGGCTCTAGCCGAGAGCAACATCAGATGTCACTGAACCAGCTGATCAAATCAACACCGTGACGTCACCTGGAGGCTGCGCAGAACATGCTCAAATTCGTCCTTCTGAATAGCACACCTTATTTAAATCCACCTAGCTCACACCTAGGTTTATTTTTTTTAATACGGAGCTAAAACGAATAATAGAAGGGTGTTACCAATCCAGTAGTCAGTTGTATTTTGTATTTACATTAGTCCTGGAACATCTGTTCTTGCTCATGTGTTACATCAACAGCTGTCAAATCAAATATACAATCCAATCAATTACTGTTCTTCCATAAGATTAACATTGAATCTTTGAAGGCTCGTGGGGAGAAGCCCTGAAGGCCAATGTAAATTATAATGGGTTTCTGCACATCTACACAACAATACTTTTCTAACGGTATGCCTGAATTTCTTCATGATGCACACACGCTGATAAAAGAGGAGGGGTAGTTTTTTATTGCATATTAATATAATTATTTGAATTGAAATGTTATGTAGTTATGTCGCAGCCTATGGAGCAGTAAAATTCTTCACAATCCTAAACCATGAAATAGTGTTAAAGTGACATGGCCAAGTCTAGGTGAGTAAAAGACAACACAGGACACTCAACACATTATTTACAATGATATAATCACTCCCATGAGTACCTCATCTAAATTCTACCATAGAATGGATGTGTCAAAAACATGCTCGAAGGCAACAAATTTATCTAAGAAAATAAACCGTTTAAAAACTAGACAAAAGGAGAAAAATTAAAGTACACCTCTGTCATTTTGGTGGAGGTAATTCATCGGGAAACCCTTTAATCATGATAATGGCTGTATACAGTACTCCAGTGATGAAGCCAGTTACTGCTAACAAAATGGAGAAGAAGTCGAAGAAGTGTTTCCAAGGGCGAGAGTGTCTCGACCAGTAAAGGGCGAGGTCGCAGAGGGGCGGCATCATGAGGGCGAGGAGAGTTCCGCACACCGCCCCCATCAATGACACAAACACCCCCAGTCCCGGTAGAACCTCTACTGCAGTGACTGCACAACAACAGGGCCACTCAGTGTAACGTCAACGAGTACATAAACACTATTATCGGGAGCAGGAAAGATGACAGTTGGTGGGCTCCAGCCAATAAGGCTGCACAATGTTGCCATTTTTCCAAAAAAAATCATTTGAGTACATATCACATTGATTGCCAAACTGCCGTCCAGCTGGTGTGCTGAAATGCAGCATAAATACTATTGGCTGGTCTTGGTTGATAGTCCTGAACACCACGCCCTTAACTGACTTCTCTCCTGCTCGCGGGAATAAGAAGGTCAGATCTTAAATTAAAAATTCAGACACTTTCTACGCTTGAAGCATTGTAGTCAACGTTCTGCACTAAAACAAAAGATCGCGATAGCGGTGCGTTTTGAATAACTTTATATGCAATACATGGATCAACTGCTGTCTCTCTAGCTTACTTTCTATTGTTTAAGATCAGAATTACATCAAAATTGTAAAACTTTTTGCTGATTTTTCATCATAAGTCAACGTTTTCATATTGTTATGTTTATTGAAGAAAGGCTAGGATAACACTTACTCAATGGGATGAACCCTAATAGTTTTGAAACGTTAATTATTAACAGTCATTTCAATAAAGAAAGTAACGTTATGTCACTGTTAAGCTTGTATTATAAATTTGCTAATATGTGTATGCACTTGAGCAGTGAATTCATCATAACTCATTAGAGCAAAGTACAGTGGCTTGGTGACAGAGTAAAATCGTTTCTCAAAGATATCACCCTTATCCTACTATTACTTGACGATAAATCAATAAATCTGTGCTTAATTTACTGTGCCAAGATAATTTGATGCCAAGTGAGGGCATATATGTACATATATAAAGATTGTCAAGATTATCCCTCCTCTGTTTATACACTACTACCACTGACACCGCCAACTAATAAACGATCAATTATGGATGTGATGGTGTGTATCAATCAGGTGTAATTTATTCTCGAAATAAAATAATCAGAGAAAATCAAATTGATCCGCCATAGTGGTAAAAGACAGATGTAAAGTAAAGCTCATTTAACCTTCTCGCCAAGGTCTGTTGTGTCCAGTCCACACTATTGCTTCTTTGCCATGACCTATTGACTACTTCAGTAGCCGGGACCAATGGCTTAAAGTGCCTTCCAAATTACAGTGGCAGGCTGACAAAAGGCATGTAGATTTCACCGGGAATTGAACCCAGTTCTTTTGGGCGGTAGGCCAGTGGTTGGAGGAAACTTCCCCTCTTTCCTTTTTTCTTTAACTCACCAAAAAGTAGTATCCATAATAATAGTAATAAATGGTATTCAACGACTTTTAGAATCAATGAAAATTTTAAAAATAAAAGTTTAGCAACAAGAGGTGTACTGACATGTGGCGAGGGCTATGATGAGCCGGAGGGCGAGCTCCGCAAGGATGGTGTGCTGGGCGGGGCCATGCTCTGACACCAGCTCCGGCCACACCAGCATCAGGGCGATGTGGAACTGCAGTGTGTAGGAGAACAGCAGCCCCAGGGCAATGGTCAGGTGGACGACCTCTGAGCACCTGTGACAGTTGGATAATCCTGGACTGACTACAATGATACATTCATGTACAACAGTTGCACTGACTTGTGGCAAAGGCTATGATGAGTCGGTGGGGCCAGCTCCGCCAGGATGGTGTGCTGGGCGGGGCCATGCTCTGACACCAGCTCCGGCCACACCAGCATCAGGGCGATGTGGAACTGTAGTGTGTAGGAGAACAGCAGCCCCAGGGCAATGGTCAGGTGGACGACCTCTGAGCACCTGTGACAGTTGGATAATCCTGGACTGACTACAATGATACATTCATGTACAACAGTTGCACTGACATGTGGCAAGGGCTATGATGAGTCGGTGGGGCCAGCTCCGCCAGGATGGTGTGCTGGGCAGGGCCATGCTCTGACACCAGCTCCGGCCACACCAGCATCAGGGCGATGTGGAACTGTAGTGTGTAGGAGAACAGCAGCCCCAGGGCAATGGTCAGGTGGACGACCTCTGAGCACCTGTGACAGTTGGATAATCCTGGACTGACTACAATGATACATTCATGTACAACAGTTGCACTGACTTGTGGCAAAGGCTATGATGAGTCGGTGGGGCCAGCTCCGCCAGGATGGTGTGCTGGGCGGGGCCATGCTCTGACACCAGCTCCGACCACACCAGCATCAGGGCGATGTGGAAATGCAGTGTGTAGGAGAACAGCAATCCCAGGGCAATGTTCAGGTGGACGACCTCTGAGCACCTGTGACAGTTGGATAATCCTGGACTGACTACAATGATACATTCATGTACAACAGTTGCACTGACATGTGGCAAGGGCTATGATGAGTCGGTGGGGCCAGCTCCGCCAGGATGGTGTGCTGGGCGGGGCCATGCTCTGACACCAGCTCCGGCCACACCAGCATCAGGGCGATGTGGAACTGCAGTGTGTAGGAGAACAGCAGTCACAGGGCAATGGTCAGGTGGACGACCTCTGAGCACCTGTGACAGTTGGATAATCCTGGACTGACTACAATGATACATTCAAGTACAACAGTTGCACTGACATGTGGCAAGGGCTATGATGAGTCGGTGGGGCCAGCTCCGCCAGGATGGTGTGCTGGGCGGGGCCATGCTCTGACACCAGCTCCGGCCACACCAACATCAGGGCGATGAGGAACTGCAGTGTGTAGAAGAACAGCAGCCCCAGGCAATGGTCAGGTGGAAGACCTCCAAGTCCCTATGACCGATGAATGATTCTGAACTGACTTATAATGTACTGTGATTCATGTACAACAGTTGCACTAACAAGTGGCCAGGGCTATGATGAGTCTGAGGGCCAGCTCTGCCAGGATGGTGTGCTGGGCGGGGTCATGTTCAGACACCAGCTCCGGCCACACCAGCATCAGGGCGATGTGGAACTGCAGTGTGTAGGAGAACACAGCAGTCCCAGGGCAATGGTCAGGTGGACGACCTCTGACAGTTGGATAATGCTGGACTGACTTATAATGATACATTCATCGACAAGAGTTGTACTGAAAAATGGCAAGTGCTATGATGAGCCAGAGGGCCAGTCAACTTCCGAGCTCGTTTATAAAAGCTTCATTTTTGGTCATAATGATAAACTATACTATTATAAAGCTATGTTCCGGTTTGCCTACAAAAATATCCCCCACCACATGGACTTACATCGTTAAAGTAGGGAAATTAGGTGATCTAGAGGTTCACAGGATTATTGTTCAAAGCCACAAAAAACAAAAATCTAAACGGAAATTTAAGAATAAAGCTGAACACTAGTCATGCAGTATTTTACAAAAATGTTTTAAGTTACATTGCTTTTTTATGGTTTGGATAAGTTTTTTTTCCTATAGCCTACTAATAAAGACTTGTGAGTATATCTCAATTCAAAATATGGTAAAAGAAAAACTGATTCTCATTTAAAGGACATCATAACTGTGACTCTAGAGTTGATGTAGTACTTGTTAAGGGCATAATCCTACAAACAACTGTTTTAATAGCATGGCTGGAGTAGACTGAAATCTTAGAGATTGGGATTGTAAAGGTTTTAACTTGTTCAGGAAAAGTGCTCAAACTTTACTTATACAAGAATGATGATAATGAGATTATTCTGTTGCTCAAAATCATATAATTCAGTCATAGAACAGCTACGATATGCCTTTAAAATTACTAACATATAATATGTTCTTGTTGTTAGAAACATATTAATGAGCTTAAAAGAAGCATACATTGTCCCTCATCCACTGACAGTTTGCAATTCAAACTCAATCACCCAATTTAACTGGCATCTTCAAATCAGATACTGACAGGTAGGTCTGCGAGAGGCTGTAGCTGAGATGGTGGCTGGCGACATCATCTACAAACTTGATGAAGCAGATGAAAGCGATGACGACGAACAGAGTCCCGACGAGAGCGAGCAGCACGATCAGCAGGTTGCAGTGTCTGAGCGGGGCCATGATCGGCGGGGTCTCCCCATGCAACGGCCATGTCTGCAAAGTTGGCAGAAAAAAATAAATTTAAATTTAATATATAAATGTTATTTATATAGATTCTTAATCATATATTCTTTGTTTAAGTTATTAGTTCAGGGAGACATGTATAGACTTATTCTTCTCCTCTACCCCTGCTTTAGCCAATAATCCAATTAAGTGTCCCCCCTCGAATTTGTATAACAGTAGATTTCGCTTTATTTCCCAGATTTGACAACAGTTCAGTTTAACTGCTCTTTTCTTGTAATTACCTAACAACTCACTTAATTTTTCACTTGCTTTGGGATTCAACCAAAAATAAACTTGCAAATACCGGTACTGGTTAAGTACTTGATGAATTTACAGTGTCAGTTGGTAATTTTTCTCCCAAAGAGAAGGACTTATTCATGTGTTACCACAAAAATTATAATAAGTTAATATGTTAGAGAAATATAATCAGTAACAATGTTCTTGTATAATGGATTTTTGTTCGGTATCAACTGTTTCCTCCTGTATTATGAGTTCAGGTAAGCCAAAGTGAATACAGAATTAGTAACGTGCTAAGCTGATACTAATTAGTTTACATATATTACAGTAGTAAGAAGATAAAATTCATAATGGTGTAGGGTACCGGTATATTATTAACAGACACTGAACCAAGGCTCAACCATTATGAATTTTATCTTTTATTTTTTCAGGTCTCCAGTTTACAGTGGTTCTTTTTTCAGTATTAGTTTATGTTTTATTTCGTTATTGGTAAACATCTTAATTGCCATAATTAAATTATGTTTAAGACTAAATTAAATTGGCAGAGTATGTAATGCTAATAATAACTGATAGAATTTTGATTATTTAAATCCTTGAAGCTTACAAAATAATCTTCATCCAATCTTGAAACCACAACATTTTGATTTTAAATTTATATTATATTTCCATTGTTTTTTTCATTTAAAAAATATTAAATTTTTTATGGACATTTAACGATAAGGTATTGCTTTAATTTATTTTTGAATTGTCTTATGTTATTTAAAGATTTTATTTCTGAAGGAATTTTACTGTCAATTTTGATTGATATGTAGTCTGGGCATCTTTGTCAGAATGTTGAATATGGATGTGGCAAGTCTATATGGTTGAAATTTCTAGTGTTATAATTATGAATTTGTCTTCTGAAGGAAAATTTATCAAGGTTCAAATGTACAAAACTTGCTGCTTGTGGTATAAAAATTGACGATAATATTAGAATTTTTAATTGTTTGAATTGTTGTTTGCACGATGTTCTTCTTGAGACTTGACAAAGTCTTCTTTTCTGCATAGCTTTTTTCTGGATTTTAAATACAATTTTGGTATTTGGGCTTGAACCCCATATAATTAGTCCATATGATATATGTGAATGGATATAAGCATAAATATACCATTTTATTTATATCTAAAGTGCAGCATTTAGAAAAACATTTTATCAAAAAGATTCCTGAACTGATTTGTTTGCAAATTTTATCAATGTGAGATAACCATGACAGATTTGGTTGTAATGTTAAACCAAGAAATTTATACTCAGTTGCCAGTGGTTTTGTAGAGTTGGCAAGTTGAACAAGTTGAATTGTTTCATTATTACATTTTGTATTATATTGTAAAGCTGAGGATTTCAAATCATTTACTATCAAACTGTTATCTGTAAACCATTGTTCCATATTATAAATTTGAACGAAAGAAGAAATATCTAATCTTTTTTTGAACTTTCGGCAATATTGAGAGTTGTATCTTCTGCAAAAAGTATTACTTCTCCTTTATCTGCGACGGATGGTAGATCATTCATGTAGATAATGAAAAATAATGGCCCTAAAGTAGAACCTTGTGGTACTCCATGAATTATATCAGATGATATTCTTGATTTTGTTGGATGTTTTTTATTCTTTAGTTCTGTGAAATGCTTTCGTCCTGTTAGAATTGATTTTATCCATCTAAGCGCTGACCTGTTAAATCCCATCAATCTAAGTTTATCAATGAGTCTTTTATGATTAACACTATCAAAAGCACAGGATAAATCAAGAAATATACTAAGAGATGGAAGATCTGCATCAATGTTTGTCATTACACTTGTTACTAGTTTGTATATCACATCAATTGTAGATTTGTTTCTTTGAAATCCAAAATGATTTGGGGTTATTATTGATTTTTCTGTAATATAGTTCGTCATTTGGTTGTGAACAATTTTTTCAAATATTTTAGAAAAAATTGTGGTCAAAGCAATTGGACGTATATTATTAATTTTAAATCCTTCTTTTTTGTTTTTTTATTATTAGGACTATTTTAGAGAGCTTCAATTGTCCTGGAAAAATGCCTGATAAAAATGAATTATTCAATATAAATGTTAGAGGGTGAACAATGAACGGGGCACTATTTTAGACAGTTGAGATAGTTATTAATTTGGAAGTCAGAGAGTTAGTGATGAATACCCAGGGGTTTGCCTTTAGATGGCTGGTCTCATGCCACTTGATGTGGTCAATCGGGACGACATCGACATGCGAGTAAGTAAGTAGGTTTGATATATTAAGATTATAATATGTTGTTTGAAACAAGTACAAACTGGTTTAATTTCCTATGTTATATTCAGTGAAAACTTTAGTGGTTTTACTCGTACCTTAGCAATTCCTTCAAAGCAGTATATGGAGGTGCCGAAGAAGAGAGGTATCTGGGACCAGTGGGCGATGGTGGGGCGGGTCGTGATGGGCGGGAGGTCTGACGACGACACGTACAGAGTGAGGGCGACGGCACTGAACACAAACACACTGGACATCACAGAGAACAGCGTGAGGAACCTGGGACATAATTGCGACACTGTTTTTTACAGAATAAAATCCCGTTTCCTATTATTTATCTACTTATATAAAACTAGATGGGTTCACTGATTGATTCAGCGACATAAATTGTGAGGCCCGTAATCAGATCCTCCTCGACCTCATACTTGAATTAAAGCTCTTGACAAGAAACGGTCAAAAAAATTTACGTTCAGAAAGTTAACATTTTTTAGCTTTAGTGGCACTTTTTAGGTGGTAAAAATCCCACTCTTTCAAAATTTCCACTTTTAAATTTTTTCTATTTGAGCACATTTTGTAAGAAACTGATCAGAGTTGGCGAGAGTTGTTAAATACAAAAGTTGTAAAATATGTAATTGCAAACTAAAGATTTTTTGTCAGATTTAAGATTCGATCATCAATTTAGTCGATATTCATCCGAGAAGGAGCAATTTTTTGTGTTTTTGCCCATTTAAATTTGTACAAAGTTTTGGATGTTTTATGAAAGCACACTACCTTTGGCTAATATCACATATGTTTGTAACAGCTAATTTATATCAAGCTCATTGTTGAAGTTTTTATTTGATTAACAAACTACAATTGTTGGGTTTGATTGAAACTTGTGTTAACTGAGAATTGCAAGTGAATGAATCAGACTCCTAAAGGGGATTTGGGGTGAAGCCTCCAACGGTGATAAGCCTGGTCTTCTGTATAAATGTTTAAAACGATTCTCCTTAACAAGAATTACTCTTTTTTAATTAACTTCCTGTTCCCATGGCTTAATCGGTCTCTGCAGCAATATAAAGACAGTGAGGAATTGTAGTGGCACTAATCACATAGGCAAACCATTGGTGATCGTTGTGAAAATATCTTGTGTGTATCAGTCTTACCAAACCTGAGCCCATGAGTGTCTGACTCATGAGACCAGCACTAACCTCTGAGCTACTGTGTTTGGAGCTACTGGCAACAACTAAAAATAAAAAAATAATGGCCTTCAAGAGGTTCTGTGTGCTGGTGGGTTACAACTTGCAGTTTGAAAATTACATTACTTTATGTCTAGCACAGTTTTAAGTAATTTTACAGGAAGATTCATATTTTTTTAAGTACTTGTCGCTTTTAAGTCCAGTGGAAATATTAATTTTCTATAGTTATGAGAAATATAGAATTAGGGAACGGAGAAGTCTTATTGGCTAGTTTGGGTGCAGTTTTATTTACCTGAGATTAGCCATGAAGATAGTGAGAACAACTGGGAAGAAGATGATAACGATGATAAGATGTTCGTCCATCTCAATCCCATGTCTTGCAAGCATCCGCAACAGCTGCGAGGAACGGGTAAAAACAAGGTCAGTCAACCACAAGAATAATTAAGAAATATAATACAGTAGAACCTCGATAGTTCGACACTTTGTGGACTAAAGAGATGTCGAACTATCGAAATGTCAAACTATAGGGAGTATATGGAACATTTTAACACAGGGAGTATTATGAGCAAAAAAAAATAGCGTATCACGAAAGAGTCAAAAACCTGTTTAACTCCCGCAGCGTCTCGAACGAACTGACTTGACCAGTGTTGCCAATCTAATTTATGGAAATTACCACCAGCTCCTGCAAAAATTACCACCTTTTACCACCCTTCTTTAAAAGTACTAGAAAAGAGCGCGACAATATTCAAATTGGGCTTTAAATAGATGCTATAATGTTGTTATTGACACATAATTATTACATTAGTAATGTTAGTGAAGTTAGTATAAAATGTACAACAGTTAATGATCATATATGAATATCCACAGAAGTTATTTCCATTCTCGGAACTTCCATGTTGTTTAATATAGTTGTAAATATTCGTTCTTTTCAAGTATTTTAGAAAAGTGACGCAGCTAATCCAGAAATCCTCTGGTTTCAAGCATAGGAGGAGGTAATAAGTAACAAGATATGAAGTATAATCAATTTGAGAAAAAATATCTGCAAAATATGCATGTAGTCATTCTGTAAACTAATGTAGAAAGTAAAAGAATATATATGAATTAGTAAAGCAATCCTCAGGTATATTTTTTATGTTAGAGTTACAAAAAATAAATGATTTCAAGCCTATATAATAACTTGTATTAAAATTCAGAGAAGTCCTTGCTGGGGTGCCGCAGGGGTCCGTTCTTGGACCATTGTAATTTATAATTTTTATTAACGACCTTCCTAACTCCATGCCTTGTAAAACATTGTTATACGCTGACGACACCTCTTTTCTGTACTCGGGTAAGGATTTTAAGGAGACTGAAAAAGTTATAACTGATATGATTGATTTTGGTAAAACCTGGTTTAGTAGTAATTTTTTATCTATTAATGATGAGAAAACAGAAAGAATTTGTTTCTCATTGAGGCAATTAGGCTGTGCTAATAATAAGATTTATGACCATGTTAAACTGCTAGGAGTCACACTTGATGTCAAGCTTACTTGGGAGTCTCATACATACAATGTTATTTCTAAATTGGCCAGAGTTTGTTTTTTGCTGAGACGGCTCAAAAAATGTATTTCCATTCATATGCTGCTTATTACTTACCATAGTTTTTTTTCACACCCATCTCTTATACGCAAACCTTTTGTGGGGTAATAGTAGTGGAGCTAGACATGTTTTTATCTGGCAAAAGAAGGCTTTAAGAATCTTGTTTGATATTCCTGTTAGAACTAGTAGTAAACCTTTTTTTATTAGTTATGAAATTATGACTCTGCCTTCCACATTCATTTTTCAAAATATAATTTTTGTCAAGGAAAATATTAACAACTTTGTTACTCGTGATTCAGTTCATAGTTACGATACTAGAGGATCTTGTGATTTAAATTCTCCAGCTGCTAGATTAAGTAAACTCATTAACAGCCACAAGTATTTACAGATTAAGTTTTTTAATAAAATTCCAGTAGATTACTGTAGCTTAGATTCTATTTTATTTAAAAAACGTTTATCAAGGTGGCTATTGAGCAAGGCGTTTTACTCAATTGACGATTTTTTAAACTGTGATGATTTTTCTTGTTTTTAACTTATTATTATCACTTGGAATGTAATGTCTCTGTTAGAATTTCTTATTTTTACGTTGTTTGTTATTTTTATATATGTTAAATGCTTTCCCATACTGTGTCTATTTATTGATATTGTTTATAAGCTTGTCGAAAATCTGCCTTATACTTGCAACTTGCCTGTCATATTGAAGGAATAAATTGCTTGATTTGCATTATGCGTTAATTTGGAATATAGATATAGCATGAATAAATTTGGCTTGATCACAATTACAGATTTGCATAGTTAGTATGGCATGCTATATTTAGCTTGAATTCTGATATTGTAATATTGTATTTTGCATGTGATATTTTGTGTTATTGAAGAATGGTATGTGCATGTCTCTTGTATTTCTTGTGACATTATCTATTTCAATTGATTAATGACAATAAAGCATTATTATTATTATTATTATTAAATTAAATTATTATGCTAGTTAAAAATTGGCTTAACACGTTGTATGCGGCCGTTCCCGATCGGGTACGGTGCTCGGCGTCCGTCGGGTGCGTCTGTACCCGATCGGGAATGCTCGGCAATGCCTTTCGTATATCTTTGTTTCTCTGTCAGCGTTGCTTGTACACTTTAGTCTCACGTTGTCGCGTGGAGTGAGAGGACTTGTTGTGCATGTGTTGTGTCAGTTTCGGTTTCCCGCCATTTTCACTGTATTAGTGACAGTCCTTGTGCAACGCTGCACTGTGTCGAGTGTGTGAGTTCATGAATTATTGTTTTTGACTATGGAGGCTGTTCCTGGGACTTCTAACAGTGGTTTATTAGATGAAACAGAGGCTGGTGAGTACACTAATGATCCAACTAATGTTCGTGGGGAGTACGCCGAGTCTGAGGGTAGCGACCATGACACTCATTTTAGTGATGTTGATGAAGCATTAGAAGATGCTGAGGAGGACCCTGGTGATATTTCCGATTCTGACTTGGATGAAGATTGTGAATATAATCCTCAATGGCAGCCTTCGACTGCAGGCTTGTGTGAAATACCGTTTACGTGGGAAAATCGGTTCAAGGTCCCTTGCCCGGGGGAAAATCGTCCTTTTGATGGGTTTACACTCCTAGCTGACGATATTTTATTGGAAAACATTGTTAATTGCACTAACATATATGCGTGGGAAGTGTATGGGAAACCGAGTCTGACCCCAAAATCAAGAATCAGTAAATGGAAAGATTTGACATTGCCTGAGCTGAAAACTTTCATTGGACTAATGATACACATGGGGACCGTAAGAATCAATAGATTCAACGATTACTGGAATACGTCCCGATATTTCGACTTCAAATTTGTACGGGAGCAAATGTCCAGAGACTGATTTTTGATCATATTACGATGCCTGCATTTCAGTAAGAATGATGCTGTAAATTGCCAGAGAGATCGTGACACAAGTATGGAATCAAATTGTATTCTCTTTGTGAGCCTAATGGAATGTGTTTAAGATTCACAGTGCATTCTGGTAAAGGAGGGGAGTTAGGTGGGAAAGGGCACGCTGCCAAAGTAGTGAAGCTTCTAATGCGACACAAACTACATGTGGGCCACTCCATATATATGGACAATTATTATATGAGTTTCCCACTCGCGTCCTTTCTGCTCGCACACAAGACCTATTGCACAGGTACTTTACGATCGAATCGTAAACACCTTCCTCAAGAGGTGACAGCCACTAGGCTCAAACAAGGTGAGCATATCGAGCGTTATGCTGAAGGGGTCTTAGTTGCTAAGTGGCATGACAAACGCTCAGTTCTCTACATGTCGACTGAATTTGAAAACCAAATTGTGACAATCACAAACAAAAGGAAAGGTGCAGCGACAGAAGCCACTCCCTATAGTGCAGTACAATGCCCATATGAAGGGAGTTGACCGGAACGATCAACTCATGTCATACTATCCTTGTGACCATAAGAGCTTGAGGTGGTACAAAAAAGTTTTTGTGCACGTCATCCAGATGGTAATCATTAACTCTTACAAACTTTATCAGTGTGCCAATCCGGATTCCAAGAAGTCACTCTACCATTTCAGACTGAACATCCTGGATCTATTACTTCCTCCAAAGACTGGACCATCACCGAAACGCCCGAAACAGATCACCAACGTCATCCATGTACTGTCAAAATCTGACAAGCGATGATCTGATGGATCAAGATTTCTACGTCGGAGATGCCCAGGTGTGTTCAAAGGAGGGAAGATTTACCCGCACAGTGTACTTTTGTGATCAGTGCTCTAATCAACCAGCTCTGTGTGAGGTCCGGTGCTTTGACATCTACAACTCAAAGTAAAGTGAAGAAAGCATAGGAAGGAGGAAGGGTTGTAGATATGTTAGTAGTAGTTTCTATATAAGTTTTAGTGTTTGAGTATAGTTTAATTCCAGTCAGTACTTCGGGCCTACGGTGATGAACTGATGAACTATGATATCCACCACAAGGTCCACAGTCGTGTAAGTAAAATGTTTACTTTTATCAATTATATAAATAAACATATATTTTGTATATATATATTTGTTTATAATTATTATAATAAGTATATTTATACATATATATTAATTTTTATTTTTTATATATAATATGTATAAAGTATATAAATAAATATATATATATATATATTTACATGTGTTTTTATAGTTTTATATCGACTTTTAGTCCAGTGACTTGGCCGCCTATACGATTTTTCGCATGCCCGATTCTGCAGGGTGTGGCCGTACCCGATCGGGTACGAAATGGCGGCAACCATTTTTAATTTTTTTTACATGAAAATTAGTTTTTTTCGTTATATTATGTGTATCAAGGTTGTTTTTGTTAATTATATGTGCCTGTTGGTAGCTGAACAAGGATATGTCTATGGAGCCTTTTGGTAAATACCTTTTTACACACTTCTTACTCTTTTTCTGGATTTGTTTATTTATTATTTTTTTCGACATGACTGACATTACGGATCAAAAATCGTACTGGATTAATCAATATTCTTACTTCTCAAATAAAATTATTGTTTTAGAGTGTCATATATTGTTTATGACAGCCTGCTTGAGCTATGGTATTGCCCCAAAAGGACTAAGACCAAAAATACCAGTTACTGGAGTTCCACCTCAGGTTCGTGATAGAATCAGTGTGTTCTCAAACAAAACCAGCCTAGAATTAACAGCTCTGGTGATTAATGAATATAAACTTTTGAAGAAGCATTATGAACAGGACCTGGTCAATCTCTACCAGTTAATACCACCTCAACAGGATGTCATCGACTTAATAAACGATATTAACAATAACAATAACAAGATAAAAATAAATAGAGGTATAAGTCTTGATAAAAACTCAAAAGTCTTTTAGAAACTGTTGTAGGCCTAGATGGTGTTCGTGCATGTAATCAGTTTAAAAGCATCTTCGATACAAAGATTGAAGAAAACCACCTGTCACCTTCAAGATTAGTTTTAAATGATAATCACACCATTTGCGATGTTCCTAGCAATGTGCAAAATCCTGTTGAAACTGATGACAACGTTGGTAAAAATGTGTTGATGACAACTTATCCAAATATATTCTGAATAACGATGAAATTTCTGTTCTCAGTAAAGGTTTAACATTTTCTCCACGACCAAAATTTAACCACTTTGATTTTGTGGCTGATGGGCTTTCCTTCGCCAGAAATGTTAGATTGCAGTATTATATGAGTCAACAACCTATCCAGTCTCAATCACAAAGCTCTACAATACCAGCTTTTTTGAAAAAATTCAAACCGATGTCGGATTGGGATCCTGATCCCTTACCTGCTGATCATCCTGTGGAACAATTCATCAATACTGTTATTTCTAACATTTCAGACCCAACTTTTGAAAACTCTTTGAGATCAAACGACAACCTTACTAGCAATGAAAGAAGAGCTATACGATCATTAAAGAATAATAATTCAATAATCATTCTGCCCGCTGATAAAGGCAGTATTATTGTGAATTTAAATCGTGGAGACTATATAAATGAAGCAGAAAAACAACTAAATGACACGGAATTCTACAAAAAGATACCGAATGATCCTACACAGACATTTAATGAGGACATTTCTGATTTCCTATTAAGGTTTGGACCCAATGAAGATTTGAACCCTCAAGCTATAAAACTTCTGAACCCCATAAATCCACGTACACCAGTGTTTTACCTATTGCCGAAGATCCATAAACCTGCACGACCACCACCCGGAAGACCCATTGTGTCTGGATATGGATCTCCAACGGAACGAATATCTGCCTTTGTCGATGACACCCTCCAACCAATAGTAAAGAACTTACCATCCTACATTAGAGACTCCTCTGATTTCCTAGAGAAAATTGGCAGTGTTAATACTTCTCTCAGTGAAGATGTGATTTTAGTTTCCATTGACGTTGTTTCCCTTTATACTAATATTCCTCACGACCAAGGAAAAGAGTCAGTAAAAAAGTACCTACAACATCGTCCAGCAAACTCTAAGCCTAGTACTAATTTTATTTTACGACTGATTCATTTTGTTTTAACCATGAACAATTTCAGATTTATGGACCAAAATTACATTCAAGTTAAAGGAACTGCGATGGGAACTCGCATGGCCCCATCTTTTGCCAATCTTTTTTTGGGTGATATTGAAGAAAGTTTCCTAAATTCACAAACATTAAAACCTCTAGTTTGGCTTAGGTTTATTGATGACATTTTTATGGTTTGGGAACACGGAATGGACAGTTTAAATTCATTCTTAGATAGTCTAAACAATTTTTCTATCCTAAAATTTACTTGGAAATATTCAAAAGAAATATTGACCTTTTTAGATGTTGATGTGTTCCTTACAAGTGGGGCTTTAAAATAAAAAATCCATATAAAAGATACTAACACCATGGACTATTTAGCCTACTCAAGTTGTCATCCAATTCATATTAAAAAATCGATTCCTAAAAGCCTATCTATTCGAGCAAAAAATCTTTGTTCTGAAAACCGCGACTATCTTAATTATATAGATAAACTTAGTAATTCCCTCAGAAAAAAAGGTTATCCAAAACAGCTGATAGATAGGCAGATAAGTAGTTCAAAAAACTCTGCAAACAATTCTTTTTGTAATGACCCAAAATTTGTCACACAATATTTTCCTGGCTTATTTAAAATCAATAACATTTTAAAGGTTGCTCACAAAATTCTTGAAAGCTCACCTTTGACTCAAAGTTTATTTTCAAAACCTCCCAGGTTGATTTTCAAAAAAGCTCCCAACTTGAAAAGCATACTTTCTAAACCAAAATTACCTCAAATAAATCAACCTTTAAGATCAAAGTCTGGCTGTAATCCTTGCAATAAATCCCGTTGTATCACTTGCAAGTCACTTGTTCCATCCACTAGTTTTACTAGCAGCCAGACTAACAAATCATATAAAATACGTGGAAACATTACTTGTGCTTCTACCAATGTAATTTACCAACTATCCTGTAAAAATTGCCCTAAGGACTACATTGGTAAAACCACAACAGCCCTTAGAGTACGCATGAATGGCCACAGGCATGATGTTAATCATCCTTCGATAGAAAAGCCTGTTGTCATTCATGCCAGAGAACATTCACAAAATTTTCAGGAATGTTATTCTCTGAAGGGTGTATGTAAATTGGCTACTGACTGTCAAGATAGACAGATAAGACAACTTGAGCAGGCCCATCAATTAGTCCTGAAATCAAAAAACCCATTCGGACTTAACTTGAGATAACCAAAATCATTACCCTTCATTACCAACCTGCTGAAGATGTAATAGTAACATGACTGGAAGGCCGGACTGGAGTGGAAGTAAGAATTTTAGTTTTTATTGTTCAGGTAGGGGGGAGTGCTCCATCTATTGGTCTTACAATATGGAAATATGGTCCCTGTTTTTCCATTATTTGAAAAACGACCTTATAGCAGTGGAAAACCTGCGGAACAGTGATGGTCCGGACTGGAAGGCCGGACTGGAGTGGAAGTAAGAATTTTAGTTTTTATTGTTCAGGTAGGGGGGAGTGCTCCATCTATTGGTCTTACAATATGGAAATATGGTCCCTGTTTTTCCATTATTTGAAAAACGACGTTGTCTGATATTCATGAGGGTCTGGTTGGAGCAGCAAGTGAAACTTCATGTTGTATACGATTTATTTATTTTATCACCTAAAAAATTCTTAATGCTATTTATTCATACCACTGTTTATTTTATCTTGTTTTTGTTAAATGCTTAAAAATTAATTTAAATGTTCATTTTTATATACAAAACCCTGCTACGGTATAAAGTTTATGTATATAGATAACAACTTAACCATCTAATTCTAAATAAGTTTAATAAGTCATATGTTTTACTTTTATTTTTGTTTATCGTTTTGTTTTTAAAAATTTTTTTACTCCTGATGAAGGCTTAAGCCGAAAATTTGAGTTTTATTCCAATAAAAGAATGTGTATCAAGGTTGTTTTTGTTAATAATAAAAGTTCTATGAAATTTTTAGGAATTATGATAGATTCACAAATGAATTGGAAAGACCACTCTTCATATATCAGTGGAAAAATCAGCAGATGATTATATGTTTTAAGAAGATTAAAAGAAAATGTAAATTTAGAAGTAATTTTAAATGCCTACCATGCCTATGTTCAGAGTTATATTGGCTATAGAACTTTAATCTGGGGCAACGGACCAAATTACAAACTTATTTTTAAAATTAAAAAAAAGCATTCAGAATAATTTGTGTTGTTAAACCAAATCCCATTGCAGACCATTATTTAAAAGATTAGGCATACTAACATTGGCATCAATCTACATTTTACAAAGTTTACTTTACATTAAAAGAAATCACTCTAAATTTTTACTAAATTCAGATATTCACCTACATCAAACAAGAAATCAAAATAAATTTCAAGTTACATGTTTCAAATACTCAAAAAGCAAAAGTAATTTCAATGAAATGGGAATCAAAATTTTTAATAAATTACCAACTGATTAGAAAAATGTAAGTGAAAAAAGCTTTAAAAGGAAAATCAATAATATTCTACTAAATAACTGCCCTTACGAAACTGATGAGTGTTTTAAGAACGATTATTGGACCTAGAAGAAATTGAAGTAAATAAATGTACTATAATGCATCTAAATTTATTGTTCTATTAACTATTGTCATGTATTATTTTTAATGCCCAATGACAGTAAAGTTATTTATTTATTTATAGAAAAGGCGGTAGTGCACGTTTGCGAAAACAATAAGTGGGCTCCCACCACTGACCGGCAAACCCGTCAAGGACACTATCAGCAGTCTCCGCTACTGTCATGTCATGTCGTCACGGCCCGTGTCGAAGTATACAGACTGTCGAACTATCGAGTGTCGAACTATTGAAGTTCTACTGTATATCAATTACCAGCATCTTGAGAATAGGTAAAATGTATTTTGTATAGCTGAATTCCTTGACGGTATACTTCATGAATCTAGTGAATCAGAGGGAGAAATCGGCCACAACCATGCTTTCCTCAAGCACTTAAAAGAAGTAGGGGAACTGTTACCCCCTCCTCTACTCAAATTCAACAATTTGTGAGGAAAACTTATTAGTTAGCCAACAAATTATTTTTTTAATTTGGTAATAACCGATATTGCATCTTAAATTACTAAATATCTCTCAAGCCTTGGTTTCTTAATTAGTTGATATTTAATACATTATTTTGATAACAGTCCTAAATTAATAGAAACGGAAATATATCACTCTTACAGGATTATGAACAAGATTTCAACAAGATCTCAAAAAAGGTCGCAATCAAGAAAATTCACAATAAGAAAGTAATTATTCAAACCATATTTTTTGTTAGATGTTTTATAACAAAAAATATTGAACAAATAAAATAGATTAAAACCAGGTTTACGTCCCTTTTTTTGTCCAAACAGTTAATAGTTTCACCTCTTATGACAATATTATGTTAAGAAATTTCAAAACTTCATATTCAGGTCTAAAATAACATCAGTAATTCATTCCACATTTAGTATAATAAAATGAAATTCACAGCATCTTGAATGATCTAGAATCAACTACTAACGGTTTTATTCGATCTGAAGTTGGAATTTTTAAAGAGGTCATAAGAGGTGATGAGATTAATTAGAACTGTTTGGATGGAAAAAGGTAGGTAAACCTGGTTTTAATTTGTAAACAACAGTTCAGGAGGCATTTCAAAAAATGAATAAATTAAAAAAAGCTTATTTCTACTGGTTCGAGCCTACAGATTTATCAATTCTGAAAAAAACACTGAGAACAAAATTATAAATATGGAATTTGTTATAATATTAGTATTGAAATATACGTACCGATTGCAGAGAGGAGGAAGTAAAAATAAAATACACAATGCAGCAACCCAGTTGGGTCATCAGGTTTAGCCCCTTCACAACTTCCCTACAACAAATATTCACTCAGCATTTTTTTAGGTCACAAACAAGAATTTTAGTATTTCTATTTAAGTACATACCATATGATGCCAGTTAAAAGGGATATTAAACATTATACTGCACAGAACACTATAAAACATTACAGAAAGTTGACTGGAATAAGAGAGAAAAGTTTGTGAAGGTCCGATATTGGATCCAGCTGTCATTGGTCATTGGGCTATTAGTTAATGATCCTGGCTAAAGAATCAGTCGGTCCTAGTCAGTAACAAGGCATCTCGCCCATTCTACATTCATCATTCATTCATATTCGCCTTAAAATACGCCCAGGTTGCGTCAGCGTCTTAAAGAGATATTAAGATACTAAGAAGGGTTGCATTTCTGTAGTGGTGCCACAAGACAGGTCACCATGAGGGGAGGCAGCAAGTGAAGTGGGGAATAAGTCGGGTCGAGTGGGGAATAGTAACTGTTTTAAACGCCATTGAAAATCCATATCAGATGTGCTATGGTATCTATTGGTCTTACAAACACTCTGACTCACACTCTCATCGTAATGACAAGACACCTGACCGCTTTTTGAAGCAAACATGTAACATATTGTGTCAATACAGAAATCATCTCATTTCTGTACCTTATAGCAGTGGAAAACCTGCGGAACAGTGATGGTCCGGACTGGAAGGCCCACTCCATCGTGTCAGGGAATGTCGGATAGAAACTAAGGTGGTGCCTCTGCTTTACTTCTTTGGAGCAGTTGGCCTGCAATCGAAATATTAGATTTTGACATTTGGGGAAATTTATGATAGTCGCCATGCAGAGCTGGCCTTGGTTTTTCCCCTTTTAAATAAACAAAGAATTAATTTGTTGTTGCTAAAAAAGTTTACCTCTGTACCATAGCTAGTACTAGTCTATGTATAAACTGTTTGTTACCTGTACATTCTTTTATTTGGCTCACATTTGATGAATATGTGTATTTATTTAAAATATAAAATTCTGGGGCCATTTTAGCTCTCTTATCACTCTAATATATGGTGAAGTTTTATCAAATTTTTATTTTTCCTTTAAATATTACAGTAGAAAAACTAAAGCTGTTCTGGTTACATATTGCATATTCAAAGGAAACAAGTTTTTCTAAAGGAAGTTCGGCACTTTTTTAAGTTCCCAAGCAACAGAGGTAAGGATAAATATGAATGATTTAAAATTCAAATATGTTAATCAATCATCAAATACATTGGAGTGTATTTTAAGGCAAGCACATAGGTGAATGATAAATAAATTTGCTGATATAGAATAGACTAGAATTGCCCATGCATATGTTGTGCATTGAAACATATGTTTTGAGGTAGTTAAACTTTTCACTGCTAATAAATTAATAAGTAAGACTCACTCGTTAAATTATAATTTTAGTGGTTTTTAATTATTTTATAATTTTTCACATTTAGCGGTGACGGTCATTTTCAAAATGATGGCTCAATAATTATTGGTTTTGATGATGTATGAAGGGAGATATGGCCTACAGACAAAAAACACCCTTGAGAAATAATATATAAAGATCTTAAGGTCCTTGTTAATCAGGATCACTATACTTAATATAACTCAAAAGACAATGGAATGCTCAATATTTTAAACTTGTTTCTTAAAAGTTGTAAATCTGATTAATCAAAAAAGTGTAACTTAATAACTACCACTGGCTATAATTCTCATTTAAATAGTGCTGGAATTTATTCCACTACTCACTGAACCAAAATCCAGGACCATAACCAGAGGTGAATTTACTTACTAAAACGTGGTTATCGCAAATGCAGACAATTCCGAGACAGATTGTGAGTAACGGCCCGAGCAGCAAGCCTGTATGGTTCCGGAACACATCTCCCACAGCGAACATTCCGGACCCGATGTGGCATTTTATAAGGTGGAAAAGGGTCTGGAAATATCTACAACAAACAGCCAGACAGTCACTTTACCGGAGTGTATATAACTTTCCTATACCGTTATATTGTTCCTAGTCTCCGAATTACTTTTCCAACAGTTAAAAAATATCAGACAACATAGTTTTTCAAATAAAGGTTAAATAAACTGGTTGTCAAGTGATTCTATAAACCAGTTGTTGGTTATTGACACCGCAGTCCAGACATGTCAACCGAGCAGCGTGTGTCTGTGGCCACATTTTATTTATTTTTTATTTTTTTATAAATGTTTGTTTTGATATGTGTGTCTCAGTGTTTTACCATTCTGGCGACCTCAATACAAGTGAAGTTTGATGTTCAGTACGATCTGAAGAAGGGAACTTGTTCCTGAAATGGTCGTTATCCAAAAACTGGATTTAGAATCACTTGACAACAGGATAATTTAACCATTATTTGAAAAACGACGTCTGATATTCATGAGGGCAGTGTATATTATTGGGACAACCAACGGCCAGGCTAATGAGTTAAATGATTTTTCTTATGATGTAATTTATTTTTAAAATTTTGTCTAGCACTGGCAGTTTATACTCTGAAAAAATGTTTGTGGTGGACTCAGACACTGTAAGGATCTGTGAAAAATGAATCCCTCCACTCCCATTAGCTTCGACCTGTGCTATCCGCTGTTTATTTCAAGTGAAGCCTTATCAAACTCTGCTATTGGTAGGTGAACTAGCTTTAAGCTGCTCATAAAAATCACAGGGTAAAGCGGAATTAATCCTCCTGATATCCCTGGCTGGGAGGATAGTACGTAACACATACAGAGAAGGAGTTATTTTTGTAGCTATGCACGAGGGCAAACTACCTGTCAGGCAGCCCCTGGCATTATTTTACTCTGTTTACATACATTTACTTATTTATTTTGGCATATGTCTATATGGGGCTACAAAAAAATCAAATAAGGAAAATCTATTAAAACAACATAAAAAGAGCTACTAGAATTATGTTAAATGATTTAGATCATGACAAATCGGATATAAGAATAACTTTGTAAATTGAAAAATCCTGACTTTCCTCGGGCAGTACATACCTGAGACTGTTTTGATAGTTAGGATCCATTTAGTATCCAAAGTCAAAGTAATATTTATTCATTAAGTACATGTTCATGCACATTGAATGGCGTCACTAATACTACAAACTAAACTATTATCCTAAAGAAAAGAGAAAGCGCTTGCTTTTACATGAATCGAAAAATAAAACAAGGAGAAAACAAAATATGTTTTGAGAAAGCAAGTTATAAACAAGTCTATAGGGGAATGGAAAAGAATTCCTCAAGGGAATAGATGGCTTTTCATAACAGGTAATTTTTTAATTTTTTTAAACTTTAGTAGTGTTTTCCTAATTTTTAATGTCATTTGGTAAATGCTTTAAAAATTTTAGTCCTATGTAAGTCGGTTTTTTATAAAATGTTAATTTATGCTGCATTGAAGTGATAAATTTTGTATGTCTGACGTTTTGTATGGGGGGCTTTTAAGGTCAGTTTTCTGGATACTTTTTTGTAATGGTGGATGTATCTATAATATCTAGTCCATAAACTGTTAAAATCCCTAATTCTTTAAATTTGTCTTTTGCTGTTTTATAATATCCTAATTTCATTATTATTCTTATAACATTTTACAACAGACTTATTACTATAAATATTCATCCCTTTAATACAAGGACAAAGTTATAAATTATTTGCCACTACAATCTTAAATTTCATGGAAAAACCAAAATATATAGGAATCAAACTTTTAAAGCATATCCCAAAAAATATAAAATCCCAAATAAACTTTAAAAAGTGAAACAATTTCTATACAACTATTCTATTTTAAAGAAATTTAATTATTGAATAATTGTTTCCACTGCTCATAATACACTTAAGAATAACTTATAAGAAACTTTTTGTTCCTAATTTTAGATCTATATAGAGGCTAGAATAATGTTAATTTAGTTAAAATGGAGCATAATATAATCATTTGACACAATCAATAACTGTACCACTGGGCATGTATGAATATAAAGAAGTATTGAATTGAATTTGTTTATATCTCTGTTGCCTATAGTGATTGATTAACTAAGTTTTGAGTGGTATCACAAACTTCAAACAATATTTCTGGCTGCAGATACTCAAATAGTTGACACAATTGATGCACAGTATCAACTTTCTTTCAAAAACAAATTATAGCGTTCCCAGATTTGGAAAAAATATATATAAAGGAGAATAGTTGACTTACGTTGTTCGTTGAGCCACACAGATATCACACTTGGTTTCCTTGCCCTCAGGTACAGATAGTGTTTCACAATCAATTATTTGAGATTGTACTTGTTTTTCAGTTGCTTCCGCTTTCTCGCTTTTATGCACGAGCACATTAATTGTATTAAGCTGGAGCATCCCTTGGCGCACCCCTGAAATGCTAAACATTGTTTAATCAAAGAGGGTTATCTGTAACTGAATTATTTTGAGAGTGGCCTATATGAAAGATCTAGCGCATATAGGGGAGGTATAGGCAGCCCCCAACCGCACAAAACGTTGAAGGTGTAATGGAAGTGTTAGCCCCTGTATCGTTCAAACAAAACTGATTACGGGTTGTTATGTACAGACAGGGTTAAGCAAAAGTTTGGATACACCTTGTTAACTTTTCAATGGTCGTGATGGAAAAAAAACACAGCACACCTCTATAGTAAAGAAACATTCACTTTTTGGAGGAGGTTCCATAGCCCCGAATCCCACAGCCAGATTAGTGTTTTGGTCCCACATCCCCAAATATTGCATCTTCCTATTATCTCGAAAACAGTTAAAAATTAATTTTAAATCGTGTCACAACTGCGAAACTGTACTTGTTTCATAGCCCTGAAGAATTTATTGAAGTGTCCCACAACTTGGGAAGATCTGGCACATCGTCCCACAAGTGCGAATGATTGAGGAGTTTGGCGTAGTGTCGATGAATATCGCTGCAGTCCCTCAGGTAAAAATAAATGGGCTGTGATTATATACTATTGATTGTACAATCCATAGTATCGATAGTTTTCTACTACTGTAATGATATTAGTGCAATAGTCAGACTATCGTAAAATAACCAAAGTTTTAAAATTCCATTATTAAGTATTAATCCATAAGAACCTCAAATTTTAATTATATATTTCAGCAAAATCAAAACTTTAAAATATTATTATAGTATTCCATGACAGTACTAGATGAATTATAAAAACAAGGTCTATGTTTTTATTCAATAGTTTTTATTTACTTGTACCACTGATTCTGATGTACGATATTTATAAATGGGCAGGTTGGGAACACTGCAAATTACTGCAGTCCATTACAGACAGTATTAATTAAGAAAATATTCATACAAACTATGACCAATACTTATTATTAATAAGGGATATTACTAAAAAACTAAGTAATAATAGCAATAATTTTGTGAAAACAAAGCACGCTCTGGAAGGCGGGATGGCGGGGTTGTGGACTAGTGGAAATGAACAGACTCTTGTGATTCTGTAATTCTGTAAGAGGAACGCAGGAGAATCTTTAGCTTAGAGTCAATCTCTCGATCATAAGTTACAAGAACGATATGTTAAGTTATTATTTTTGTTTATACTGCTAACAAGTATATTAAACCAACACATACCTGTCATAACAACCTGTTGACAAAAATAAACTATTTTTCTGATACCGATGCTCCAACTTTTCTTTTGATACCACGATAATATGGGTTAACCGATATGATACCCTGAGTATCGGAAAAAATACATCGATACCTACTCATGTCGGAGGTATCGGAACGCCCTTATTCATACGCAGCTACCGGGAGCAGCCACTTACGCACCAGTGTGTAATTCGGCTTCATTCTTTCGGGGCTGAGAGACGAATCTCGATAATTCGGTGGCTGTGCGATGGTTACAGTTTAAAATCTCATAGACCCGATAATTTACAACAATATTCCCATAACCTCGAAGAATGTGAGTATCATGTCACAACCCAGAAAGGTTTCGGGTCTGTGGGAACAACAAGATTTCGCCCTCATAGGACTAAAAAACTAATCGGGGCTGAGAGATTCGGCACTGTGGGACCCCACTACTTTTTGGTCAGTGTAACAACTTCATGTGGAATATTTTGGGGGCAGCCCAATTTAAAAAAATCTAAGCCCCATTGAGTGATACCTCATTTTGAAGAGTTTTATAAAAGAAAAAGAGTAGCGAAAACTAGAGGTTTTTAACTCAAGCCAGTACAAAATGGTACCCAATCCAAATGTTTATCATTGCCCCATGATAGCCTTAAGGGGATCTGGCGCTCCGAAAAGGCAATTTGGGGATTAAAAAAAATCTATTTTACATCATCTTTTGATAGTACATACTATTGTGAGTGTATCTGCAAAATTTCAGATAATTTTTATAATTTTTTCATATAAAAATAAATAAAATAAAAATTTGCTGCATTTGGCGATTTTGTGTTTTGATTACAGCTCAGAACAGTGTTGTGTAACTTTGAACGCTGTTTCCGTAAGTTTGATTTTTCGTGTTTGTACATATATAAATTTGAATAACTTTTGAACTGTTTTACCTAGAGGTTTCACATTTTTACCATAGTATCTTTGATATATTTGGAAGATTTTGGTGTTAAAAATTGTCTAGACTAAAAAACAAAATATATATATAAATATAAATGTAAAATTATGGTAATTTTCTTTTCAAAACAAAAGTTTTAGGGTTAGTAACTATTCTTCTAATTTTAGGAATTTGATTCCCATTCACCAAAAGTTAATAGACTTTATTAGTTACAAAATAAAAATATAATCATCTCAATTGGTTAACAAATAAAAAAGATATATCAAATTGAAAAAATGTGTAAAATCGCTTAAAAATTTAAAAAAATACTTTTAAAAATAACTAAAATAGCTAGAGTTTTCTTTCTCTTTCCAAAACATCTTTTTAGAGGTAATACACAGTATAAGTATGTTTTTAAGGTTCAAAACCTCAAATAAAAAAAAACCATGTTCGGAGTGTCGGATCCCCTTAAGTAATTCCTCTAAATGCTCATCATTGGGAAATGATGAAAATTTTGATTGGGCGCCATTTTGTACTGGCTTGAGATAAAAACCTCTAGTATTCACTATTCTTATTCTTAAATTTATAATAAAAGAAGTGGCTTGTAGGAGCTATATCCCCTACATTTTTTTATTTACTGTTTGCATTCTAAGGCAAATAAATCTTTAGGGGAGTATATATTTATACACATATCAACACATAAACAAAGCAGAAGCTTAAACCACAATTTAAATCAATACAGCTAATCATTAGTTAATTTTCTGCTTATTAATAACAACACTGTGTAGTGATATTTCCTTGAGAAAATCAAGCCCAGGTAATTTTTGATATTTCTGATATATTTTCTTCCATCCAGCCATTACCAAAGGCTATAGGCGAAGCGTAACACTTGAAAATTTGACGCGATCGATTTGCCTTACGAAATTACATATATAGATAGTTAATTTATGGGGAATTATTTTAACCAGGTAAGGTAGGCCTGAGTCCTATCTATCCCTTCCTGGCTAAGGAATCTTATTGAATCAATGAGTGACCTTACGCCTCAGCCTCATAATTTCTACAGTAGGGAGCTAACTCGTATCAATTATTGTTAGATCTTTTCGCTTCTCTTGGGTAACAAAACAAACAATGGCCAAACAAACAAAACAAATTAACTATTCAAACTAACACAATTTGCTAAACACAACTTTATAATATTCTTATCAATTAATTAAATAGTTATTATCAATATTACCGATAATTATACATAGACAAGTTAGAGGTCAAAATATAGGGAATGTGGTTACAAATTAAATTAAGTCCACTGAACAAACAAACTATAATAATTCTTCCTTAGCATAAAAAGGTTCTGTTATCACACTTTTCCCCCTATACATTTGCTATTATCAGTACCTAAAAATCACTGGTAATAAGCTAACTTTAAAAAATGGTTTTATGCAAATAAGCAATATTTGTATTTTACTGATGTCTGTATGAATGAATATTTCCACTGAGGTGATTGATGTACAAGTAGCTTTTATAGATTAAAAAAATTATTGGAAGATTGTTTGATAATCTATAAAATAGTTTAAGTTATTTATGTATGTACCAGTAGAACAATCAACTGCAATAAATATCCATGGAAAATAAATACCAGAAACAATACAATTGTGTTGAGGGATATCAAACACTGATAACACTTACAAACAATATTTCCAAATTAATTAAAATTAGTGGCAGTTACTAAGATTATATTACAGTTTATTATCTATAAACGTACCTGAATCAGAGTGTGAGAGAGCCACTGAGATGCCCCTGTTGTGGCCAGCTGATTGGTACAACTGATAAACATCACCCAACACCCTTCCAGTCACGCACATTTGACCATTGCCGACAATTGTCAGGTATAAAAATCACCAATCGCAACGGTAGAGAGTGATTATCAATTGCATTAATTAATAAAAGGGTGATTCATTCACCTTTGCACTAAACCAAACAGTTGCCCGCGGCCGTTATCTCCGCTTGACATATTTACAATGTATGCATGAGTTGATAGTAACGGTGATTGCATTTTTTTATTTCTATATTGAACACACTTAGCTAAGGTCAACCTGTGTCGTACAATTTATTTTTAAACACACCAACCCATGAGTAACAGTAATGCAACATTATTTAACTTAACGATATATGATTTGACTGATTATAGATATTTACATTAGATATTTGTTATTATCGAGTATGCAAAAGTTAATTAAAAACCTAAGCACTTTGTTTTACATGTCTTAACATGTACATTACGTTAGATTTTGATTCCCTAAGAAAAAAATTTAAATTTTTTACTCTATTTAATAAAATCTCTGGACCAGTAAATTTATATTATCTTAATCATATTTTGTGTTTCAAAATATTATATTTTACATTTTCGATTTGATCTAGTAAATGTTCTTAAGATAACCAATTACATTACAAAACAAAATATTGATGAAAGCATTTTTTATAAACATATTAATACTTGATAAGAATAAAAATAAGTAACTAGTACTACTTTTTTGCAGTATATTCATAAATTAACTTAATAAAACTTTATTTTCTCTCTATAAGAGCATTACTAGACTTGGCAGTGCAATCACCACTTTCATTTACCACAACCACTAGCAGAAAAATAGTTTGAAAAATAATGAAAATTCATTATCTGCAATTATTTGTAGAAATAGTTTTCTGTAGTTAAAGTCTGGAGTTTTATGGTATCGAAGACATATCAGATGCCAAGATTTTCAATAGGAGCAGTGAGTATTTAATTTTCTATTAGTGTTTCATTATTCTAGCCGTAGGTAATGATTAACATATACACCAATGAATAAAGGATACTCTAATATATCAATACTGGCAGATACTACCAAAAAATCAGAGTTTTCAACTGAATACACATACTTACTTCCAGCTATCCTCATCCCCCAATAACATATCTCTCACAACCTATACTAAATGCTTTGTAGTCAAAGTCGGAATGAGTAGTCATACAGAAACCACAGTTTGAGATAGTCTTGCCCATATCATAAGTTATGACTGGAAAGTAACCATGAGCAGACCAAAGTTGGTCTCGTGACTACAGGTTACAACTCCATCATGAATTTTGTGAGTAATTTGTTCAATTCCCCCCCCTGTATACCCCTAGCAGCTTTAGATTGCGACTAGAGCCAGGCACTGTACGAAGGTAACTTAAAGATCAAAGGGTTGAGGGGAAAGTACCCCCTCCATTCTTCATGAACTGTTTATATTGACACAACCAGCCAATAAACTATCAATGAAACGTAGCGATCAACTGAGATAGCATGCAATAAAACAAATCAAATCACTGTGTCCAATGGCATACATAAGGAAGGATTGTGGTGGGGATTGTGGTCCTTTCTCCCCCTCCCTTGTTGACTAGCTGGCCATCCAGTCATCCAAATACACTAAATCATTCACTCACACATACACGCGGACCGCACACACTCAAGCACAGAGAATTGTGGTGGGGGTAACCTTTCTCCCCCTCCCTTGTTGACTAGCTGGCCATCCAGTCATCCACATACACTAAATCATTCACTCACACATACTCGCGGACCGCTCACACTCAAGCACAGAGGATTGTGGTGGGGGTAACCTTTCTCCCCCTCCCTTGTTGACTAGCTGGCCATCCAGTCATCCACATACACTAAATCATTCACTCACACATACTCGCGGACCGTACACACTCAAGCACAGAGGATTGTGGTGGGGGTAACCTTTCTCCCCCTCCCTTGTTGACTAGCTGGCCATCCAGTCATCCACATACACTAAATCATTCACTCACACATACTCACAGACCGCACACACTCAAGCACAGAGGATTGTGGTGGGGGTAACCTTTCTCCCCCTCCCTTGTTGACTAGCTGGCCATCCAGTCATCCACATACACTAAATCATTCACTCACACATACTCGCGGACCGCACATACTCAAGCACAGAGGATTGTGGTGGGGGTAACCTTTCTCCCCCTCCCTTGTTGACTAGCTGGCCATCCAGTCATCCACATACACTAAATCATTCACTCACACATACTCGCGGACCGCACACACTCAAGCACAGAGGATTGTGGTGGGGGTAACCTTTCTCCCCTCCCTTGTTGACTGGCTGGCCATCCAGTCATCCACATACACTAAATCATTCACTCACACATACTCGCGGACCGCACAAACTCAAGCACAGAGGATTGTGGTGGGGGTAACCTTTTTCCCCCTCCCTTGTTGACTAGCTGGCCATCCAGTCATCCACATACACTAAATCATTCACTCACACATACTCGCGGACCGCACACACTCAAGCACAGAGGATTGTGGTGGGGGTAACCTTTCTCCCCCTCCCTTGTTGACTAGCTGGCCATCCAGTCATCCACATACACTAAATCATTTACTCACACATACTCGCGGACCGTACACACTCAAGCACAGAGGATTGTGGTGGGGGTAACCTTTCTCCCCCTCCCTTGTTGACTAGCTGGCCATCCAGTCATCCACATACACTAAATCATTTACTCACACATCCTCGCGGACCGCACACACTCAAGCACAGAGGATTGTGGTGGGGGTAACCTTTCTCCCCCTCACTTGTTGACTAGCTGGCCATCCAGTCATCCACATACACTAAATCATTCACTCACACATACTCGCGGACCGCACACACTCAAGCACAGAGGATTGTGGTGGGGGTAACCTTTCTCCCCCTCCCTTGTTGACTAGCTGGCCATCCAGTCATCCACATACACTAAATCATTCACTCACACATACTCGCGGACCGTACACACTCAAGCACAGAGGATTGTGGTGGGGGTAACCTTTCTCCCCCTCCCTTGTTGACTAGCTGGCCATCCAGTCATCCACATACACTAAATCATTCACTCACACATACTCGTGGACCGCACACACTCAAGCACAGAGGATTGTGGTGGGGGTAACCTTTCTCCCCCTCCCTTGTTGACTAGCCTGCCATCCAGTCATCCACATACACTAAATCATTCACTCACACATACTCGCGGACCGCACACACTCAAGCACAGAGGATTGTGGTGGGGGTAACCTTTCTCCCCCTCCCTTGTTGACTAGCTGGCCATCCAGTCATCCACATACACTAAATCATTCACTCACACATACTCGCGGACCGTACACACTCAAGCACAGAGGATTGTGGTGGGGGTAACCTTTCTCCCCCTCCCTTGTTGACTAGCTGGCCATCCAGTCATCCACATACACTAAATCATTCACTCACACATACTCGTGGACCGCACACACTCAAGCACAGAGGATTGTTGTGGGGGTAACCTTTCTCCCCCTCCCTTGTTGACTAGCTGGCCATCCAGTCATCCAAATACACTAAATCATTCACTCACACATACTCGCGGACCGCACACACTCAAGCACAGAGGATTGTGGTGGGGGTAACCTTTCTCCCCCTCCCTTGTTGACTAGCTGGCCATCCAGTCATCCACATACACTAAATCATTTACTCACACATACTCGCGGACCGCACACACTCAAGCACAGAGGATTGTGGTGGGGGTAACCTTTCTCCCCCTCCCTTGTTGACTAGCTGGCCATTCAGTCATCCACATACACTAAATCATTCACTCACACATACTCGCGGACCGTACACACTCAAGCACAGAGGATTGTGGTGGGGGTAACCTTTCTCCCCCTCCCTTGTTGACTAGCTGGCCATCCAGTCATCCACATACACTAAATCATTCACTCACACATACTCGCGGACCGTACACACTCAAGCACAGAGGATTGTGGTGGGGGTAACCTTTCTCCCCCTCCCTTGTTGACTAGCTGGCCATCCAGTCATCCACATACACTAAATCATTCACTCACACATACTCGCGGACCGCACACACTCAAGCACAGAGGATTGTGGTGGGGGTAACCTTTCTCCCCCTCCCTTGTTGACTAGCTGGCCATCCAGTCATCCACATACACTAAATCATTCACTCACACATACTCGCAGACCGCACACACTCAAGCACAGAGGATTGTGGTGGGGGTAACCTTTCTCCCCCTCCCTTGTTGACTAGCTGGCCATCCAGTCATCCACATACACTAAATCATTCACTCACACATACTCGCGGACCGCACATACTCAAGCACAGAGGATTGTGGTGGGGGTAACCTTTCTCCCCCTCCCTTGTTGACTAGCTGGCCATCCAGTCATCCACATACACTAAATCATTCACTCACACATACTCGCGGACCGCACACACTCAAGCACAGAGGATTGTGGTGGGGCTAACCTTTCTCCCCTCCCTTGTTGACTGGCTGGCCATCCAGTCATCCACATACACTAAATCATTCACTCACACATACTCGCGGACCGCACACACTCAAGCACAGAGGATTGTGGTGGGGGTAACCTTTCTCCCCCTCCCTTGTTGACTAGCTGGCCATCCAGTCATCCACATACACTAAATCATTCACTCACACATACTCGCGGACCGCACACACTCAAGCACAGAGGATTGTGGTGGGGGTAACCTTTCCCCCCTCCCTTAATGACTAGCTGGCCATCCAGTCATCCACATACACTAAATCATTCACTCACACATACTCGCGGACCGCACACACTCAAGCACAGAGGATTGTGGTGGGGGTAACCTTTCTCCCCCTCCCTTGTTGACTAGCTGGCCATCCAGTCATCCACATACACTAAATCATTCACTCACACATACTCGCGGACCGCACACACTCAAGCACAGAGTATTGTGGTGGGGGTAACCTTTCTCCCCCTCCCTTGTTGACTAGCTGGCCATCCAGTCATCCACATACACTAAATCATTCACTCACACATACTCGCGGACCCCACACACTAGAGCACAGAGGATCGTGGTGGGGGTAACTTTCTCCCCCGCCCTTGTTGACTAGCTGGCCATCCAGTCATCCACATACACTAAATCATTCACTCACACATAGTCGCGGACCGCACACACTCAAGCACAGAGGATTGTGGTGGGGTAACCTTTCTCCCCCTCCCTTGTTGACTAGCTAGCCATCCAGTCATCCACATACACTAAATCATTCACTCACACATACTCGCGGACCGCACAAACTCAAGCACAGAGGATTGTGGTGGGGGTAACCTTTTTCCCCCTCCCTTGTTGACTAGCTGGCCATCCAGTCATCCACATACACTAAATCATTCACTCACACATACTCGCGGACCGCACACACTCAAGCACAGAGGATTGTGGTAGGGGTAACCTTTCTCCCCCTCCCTTGTTGACTAGCTGGCCATCCAGTCATCCACATACACTAAATCATTTACTCACACATACTCGCGGACCGTACACACTCAAGCACAGAGGATTGTGGTGGGGGTAACCTTTCTCCCCCTCCCTTGTTGACTAGCTGGCCATCCAGTCATCCACATACACTAAATCATTTACTCACACATACTCGCGGACCGCACACACTCAAGCACAGAGGATTGTGGTGGGGGTAACCTTTCTCCCCCTCCCTTGTTGACTAGCTGGCCATCCAGTCATCCACATACACTAAATCATTCACTCACACATACTCGCGGACCGCACACACTCAAGCACAGAGGATTGTGGTGGGGGTAACCTTTCTCCCCCTCCCTTGTTGACTAGCTGGCCATCCAGTCATCCACATACACTAAATCATTCACTCACACATACTCGCGGACCGTACACACTCAAGCACAGAGGATTGTGGTGGGGGTAACCTTTCTCCCCCTCCCTTGTTGACTAGCTGGCCATCCAGTCATCCACATACACTAAATCATTCACTCACACATACTCGTGGACCGCACACACTCAAGCACAGAGGATTGTGGTGGGGGTAACCTTTCTCCCCCTCCCTTGTTGACTAGCCTGCCATCCAGTCATCCACATACACTAAATCATTCACTCACACATACTCGCGGACCGCACACACTCAAGCACAGAGGATTGTGGTGGGGGTAACCTTTCTCCCCCTCCCTTGTTGACTAGCTGGCCATCCAGTCATCCACATACACTAAATCATTCACTCACACATACTCGCGGACCGCACACACTCAAGCACAGAGGATTGTGGTGGGGGTAACCTTTCTCCCCCTCCCTTGTTGACTAGCTGGCCATCCAGTCATCCACATACACTAAATCATTCACTCACACATACTCGCGGACCGCACACACTCAAGCACAGAGGATTGTGGTGGGGGTAACCTTTCTCCCCCTCCCTTGTTGACTAACTGGCCATCCAGTCATCCACATACACTAAATCATTCACTCACACATACTCGCGGACCGCACACACTCAAGCACAGAGGATTGTGGTGGGGGTAACCTTTCTCCCCCTCCCTTGTTGACTAGCTGGCCATCCAGTCATCCACATACACTAAATCATTCACTCACACATACTCGCGGACCGCACACACTCAAGCACAGAGGATTGTAGTGGGGGTAACCTTTCTCCCCCTCCCTTGTTGACTAGCTGGCCATCCAGTCATCCACATACACTAAATCATTCACTCACACATACTCGCGGACCGCACACACTCAAGCACAGAGGATTGTGGTGGGGGTAACCTTTCCCCCCTCCCTTGTTGACTAGCTGGCCATCCAGTCATCCACATACACTAAATCATTCACTCACACATACTCGCGGACCGCACACACTGAAGCACAGAGGATTTTGGTGGGGGTAACCTTTCTCCCCCTCCCTTGTTGACTAGCTGGCCATCCAGTCATCCACATACACTAAATCATTCACTCACACATACTCGCGGACCGTACACACTCAAGCACAGAGGAGTAGGATCTGCCCTTTTTCTATCCCATTGATCGCCAAATGCACTTCCACAATCAAACTGTTTTCTGAAATGTTAAATTTTTTTTTTTAATATTACATATTTTATTATTCACTTGTTTTTTTTTACATACAAAGCCAAAAATTCACATGTTAAAAAGTTATATAAATGTCTAAATCAAGCCTATTTACAGTATTAATTGTAGATAACAACACTGATATACAGTGGTAATAATTTCCTTTTTTCTGCTCTATCACTTATTGGTTTTCAGGTTTGATACGGCTCCAAAAATGAAATAAATACAACAATAGGGTGTAATATGTTTTTATGTTTTTAATAATATAAAAAATCAATAAATAACTTGTTTAATAAGTTATCACCTACAGATCACTGTCAGTGTAATCTTTCAAACCATTAATCAAACCGTTAATCACAATCTCAAATAGTACAGGTAAAATTAAGTTTATAAAACATAGAAATTGGTCGGTTCATGAAACTTGGAGGAAAATTATTTGCATTAGATTTTGAATCCTAAAGAGTCCCTAAAGATTTGGTGGGTGGAAGTCCCATTTTATGGCATTGGGAGGGTGGGAGGGTGGGAGGGGAGTGAGTTTGAAAAATTTGTATTTATGGGATTCTAGCGAGTGGGGTATTTGTAATTTGCTGGTGGTATCACAACCACTGAATGAGTTATATAATTAGCGAATTTCCCCTATAGGGAAGAAGCTATTACCGTATTTGGTATTTACTGGTGGTATCACAACCACTGAATGAGTTATACAATTAGCAAATTTCCCCTATAGGGAAGAAGCTATTACCGTAGTCGGCATGGTAAGACCTAGGACCGGGACCATGATAACTTTTCGTTTTGAGGTCCCCAGACCCCAAAAACACCATTCGTTCGAAACTGTAGATATATATATATGTGTCCGTGAGCACGATAACTCTCGTAAAAATTATCCGATTTTGATGAAATTTAGTATAAACGTTTAAAACAACATTTATGACTTTAAGTTCGAAAACCAGCCAGATCGCTTAATCCAAAGAGGTATTTTTGGGGGGTTTCGTACCCCAAAAATGTTTTTTTTTTGGATTTTTTATATATAATTTTGGAAATAGTCAAATTTTAGTTTTTACCATTGTATTCAGCTTAAAAAACACACAATTTGGTATTTTGATCATTCCTTTACGTCAATTGGTTACTGAGATATTGAAAGTGCTAAACACATAAAAAGAAAAATGAAAGATGAAAAAGATGAAAAAAGAAAAAGAAAAATGTATATCTTGCTTATTTATGAACGTACACTGATGAAACTTGGTATACGGCTTCATCTAGTTGTGGTGCATTGGTATTTGCTAAAAAAAAATAGTTTTTTGTCAAAGGCTCTTGTATCAGCAAACCTGCATACTCAGCCCCATGTTATTCTTATGGATTAAATGCTATGTGACCCTTAATTATGAACATAAATGAATAAAAACTGGTATGTGACTTCACCTAGTTGAGTTATATTGATATTAGCATAAAACTCCATTTTTTGTGTTCCTTGATGCAGCAAACCTGCGTACTCAACCCCAATGTTATTCTTATGGGGAATAATTGAAATTGTATATATTGCTTATTTGTGAATATATTTTTATGAAACTTGGTAAGTTAGTATTAAGAGATTTATATCTCCATTGGAAATTCGCTGAGTATGCAGGTTTGCTGCGACGGGGGTATTTTTACATATCATTGGTGATGCTGAAGGCTGACTAATGAAAATACAATCTAGGTGATGCGACCCTTTGTACCCATTTTATTAAATCTGCTTTAATTTTACGGATCACTGATGCAAGGGCAGTCAACAGTACAAGGATGGTCAACAGTTTCTTGGGTGACTAGTGCTACACGACTTTTCTAAGGCTGAAAGCACAATTAACATCCAGTAGACATCTCCGGTAGACTGTCTTTGGTTTTAAAGCTCATGAATCACCACCAGATGAAGCAACATACCAAATTTCACAAATATATGTTATAAACAAGCGAGATATAACATTATCCTTATTCTGTTTAAGAACTGCTGGGTATGCAGGTTTTCTGCCATAGGGACCACTAATAATGGGTTTTGTATGGAAATTTCAATAAAACCCAACCATATGAAGCCACATACTGAGTTTTATTAATCCATGTTTATTAATAAGCTACATATACAAATTTACTTATTCTCCTTAAGATTAACGTTGGACAATATACTTTATTTACCACTTTCAATGTATCAGTAACCGATAGGCGTAGACAAATAATTAACAATCCAAAATTATATTTATTCAGCTTCATTCAATAGTGAAAACTAAAAGTTGGGATTAAAATAACTATATATAAAAAGTTCAAATGTTTGGTGTACAAACCCCCTTAAAATGGTGTGATCTGTCTGATTTTCGAACCCATGCAACTATTTGTAAGAAACTCATGCATCGTAAGGAAGCATCTATATGCTTCATTACACGTTTATACCAAATTTCATCTTGATCAGACTTTTTTACAAAAGTTATTGTGCCTACGGACACACCCATAAACACATTATGTCCATATATATATAAATTTGAACGAATGGTATTTTTGGCATCTCAGGGCCTCATCAAATCTGAATCCTAAAAACATATAAAACGACGCCCCACTCGCTTGAGGGATAATCTATTTATATAAAAAATGTATTCACAAAAAAGCTATATACACAATTTGAATCATTATCCTTAAGAATAACATTGAAGATGAGTACGCAAGTTTGCTGTAACGAGGAACACAAAATTGTGTTTTATGCAAATATCTATAAAATTCAACTAGGTGAAGCTCATAATATATAAAGATTTTCTTTTATTGATCTATCCATAACTAAGGGAGACATAATATTTTACTTATTCTCTATAATAATAACATGGGGGATGAGTACGCAAGTTTGCTGCTTCGGTTACTCTCAATATAAGTTATTTTTTATGCTAACAACAACGGGCCACAATGCCATTCTTATAGAGGAAAGTAAGAATATAAAGTATAGTTTCCTTGGTAACAGTATTGTAAACAAAAGAGGAAAAAAAGAATCAGCGGGAAAATCTTGCGAACGAAGTCGCGTTGGGTACCAGCTCGTGTACTGTTAAAAGAAGCCTAACTACCAGTTTCATAACGTTTGTGTCTTACAACATATGTCACATAGACTGCATAACTGCTTTGTTTCTTAATCAATGT
The DNA here is from genome assembly GCA_963675035.1 of Allygus modestus. Lineage (NCBI taxonomy): Eukaryota > Metazoa > Arthropoda > Insecta > Hemiptera > Cicadellidae > Allygus > Allygus modestus. The sequence goes on from OY776114.1 coordinate 135,335,038, forward strand.
TAATAATTAATGTACCTCATCTTGTTTTGCTTATTTATGTAGGCACCTTAAATAGTTAAATAAATAGCTTGTTTCTCCGAAACACGTGGTCTATTGATTTTACTATGGTTTATTTCGATTCTGCGTCCTAAAACACATAGAAAACGGCACCCTACTCGCTTTAATCCGATAAATACAAATGGTCTCTAATTCAGTCCCCTCCCACCCTCCCACTGCCAGAAAATGGGACTTCCACCCTCCAAATCGTTAGGGACTCTTTAGATTTCAAAACCTAATGCCAATTACTACTTTTCCTCCAAGTTTCATGAACGGACCAATTTGTATGTTTTGTACTCATTGGGATATGTATTGTTTTGTATGTTTTGGGATAATTTTACCTGTACTAAAAGGAAAGGTTCTTACTGTGTGTATTGAAAAAGAATCTCTTTCTGCTTTTTAATATTTAAATGAAGACTATATATACTGTATATGCAATATGAGAGGTTTGATTATTGTATTTAAAATAATAAGTTTGATATAAACTAAATTAGAGGAAATCAATATTGGTTAAAAATATGTCACAAGCAGTTAAAAATCTTTATAAAAACATGTTTATAATCACACTACTAGGTATGTCAGAATACAGTCAGCTGGGAAACTATTTTAATCAGCAAATACCCAGCATACAAGTGAAATTTTCTCTCAGCTAAGGATTAAAATCAGTTATAATTTTTTTTCCTAAAGTTCTTTACTCATTTCCTAGCAGATTTATATTTGAAAATATTTGTTCAAAGTTATACCATACATGCTTCTAAATTATTAAAGCGATAATTTTATACCAATGGTTCAAATATTTAGCTATTCAAAATTCTAACAGTTTATCTTGTATCTTAAAATAAAATGTTTTCTGGTTTCATAGTGAGAATAAAATGGATTACAAATTCTCTGTTGTCTGGTGAAGAAACTAAGTTTGTTCGTTAGACAATATAGAAGTTGACATACTCAAATCATTGGTCTAGACCGTTAATCCACTGTAAGTAATGTTTAATTGCTTCAACACTTACAACATTTCAACACGTTACAACTTGTTTTTGTCATGTTATAACTTATTTTGTCACGTTATGACTTGTTGTTGTCATGTTATGACTTGTTGTTGTCACGTTATGACTTGTTTGGTCATGTTACGACTTGTTCGGTCACGTTACAACTTGTTTTGTCACGTCGAACCGAAGAACGTGTTGATGATGTCTCGCAGACTGGAGTAGGATCCGGTACAGAAGCCGATGAGGGCGAGGAGAAGGGAGAGGGCGTCGAAGGCGTAGTTCGGCCCCGGAGTTCGACCCCAGTGGAGGGCGAGGTCGCAGAGTGGGGGGAACACGAGGGCGAGGCCGGTGCTGCTCACGGAGCCGAGGAGGGAGATAAACAAGCCGAGATTAGGCACGACCTCCGCGGCGATGACTGGGGACAGAGAAAACATACTGTTGATACAAATCATAGTTTATGGTTCTTGCTTGTTTATACACTAATTTGCAAGACACTTTACAACAGAACTTAATCAAAACTTAGGTGTTTAATGAAACTAGTGCTGTATACACTTTATGTTTATCGCCATGATTGTAACCTAAAAAGAACACATCATTATATACCCCTGTCACAGCAAAAATGCATACTCAATGGATATATATACCTCACTACCACATACGGCCAATAACTCAATTTTAAATGTAAGAGAGAGGTGTGGTGAAGGGTAGCTTCCCCTATTTCCCTTTCCAAGTGGCCTTTGCTAGTCATATTCTTACAGTAGAGTGTGTTTACCACTTTAATTATATCTACAACTAACTAATGAACTATTAAATTTAAAAAAAAACTTTGTTATGCAGACTAGTAAATGTTGTTTGAAAACCAGTCAAGTTTTGTGATTTAAACTGTGTGTTTTGCTTCCCTATAGCTATTATAATATATGCTCAATTAATATTCTTCAAACATATAGTAGAACTTACTGCTTATAAACTACTTTGTATCATAATCGTTCACTGTTGCAATTTAACATTTATGCCCTTCATTGGTCTTTACCAACACTCTACTTTAATTCTGAAATTCATTGAAAAATCTAGGTACTTGTGAAACCCTTTAATTGTATAGCTCAAATGTTGAAATGTGTTCACCTTTTGTCAAAATTTGACTTGAAAAAACACATAATAAATTGCAGGTTGTACTTAAGGATTCCATTGTTGCCAACTGAAATAAGATTATTCCTACAATTTATTGCCCGTTGGATAAATAAAACTGATTGGGGTATATTCCCTCCAGAACCCTCCTCTGGACAACAGTCAATGACATGACATGGCATAAACAATATGCTGCTATAAGTATAAAATACCCCCGTCGCAGCAAACCTGCATACTCAGCGAATTTCCAATGAATATATAACATAATACATTATAACACTTAACAGGATTCATAAGAAATGTATTCACAAACAAGCGATATTTAAAATATTAATTATTCTCCATAAGAATAACATTGGGGATGAGTACCCAGGTTTGCTGCAACAAGGCACACAAAATAATGGGTTTTTATGCAAATATCAATAGAACTCATCTTAGTGAAGTCACATACCAAGTTTCATCCATATACATTCATAAATAAGCGATATATAACATTTTCAGTATTTTCCATAAGAATAACATGGGGACCAAGTACCTAGGTTTGCTGCTACAGGACGAAAAATTGTTTTTTTGTGCAAACAACAATAAACCATAACCAGATCAAGCCATATACCAAATTTCGCCAGTTTATGTTCATAAATAAGCGAGATATACAATTTTTCTTTTTCTTCATAAGAATAACATTAGACAACGTACTGTGTGTAGCACTTTCAATATCTCGGTAACCAATTGACGTAGAGCAATGATCAAAATACCAAATTGTTTGTTTTTTTAAGCTGAATTCAATGGTAGAAATTAAAATTTGATTTAAATTAAAATTAAACGTGAAAACCCCAAAAAACACATTTTTGGGGTACAAAACCCCCCAAAAAAAACCTTTCGGATGGTGCGATTCATCTGGTTTTCGAACTCGTTCAAATAAATGGTACTTTACACATTTGTACCAAATTTCATTAAGATCGGACCTTTTTTACAAGAGTTATCGTGCTTACAGACACATATATATATATATATATAAATATATATATATACATATATATATATATACCCCCGTTGCAGCAAACCTGCATACTCAGCGAATTAACAATGAATATATAACATAACAAATTAAAACACTTAACCCTTTCAGTGCTATGGTCCGATATATCGTCTTTTGAATCTGTTATCAATAAACACTGTTACTGCTTCATAAGCGATTGTACCGTTAGGCGGTCAGTCTGCAGTCTGAGTCTGACATGTGGTGAAACCTGGTAGACACGAATTGAACTACCTCGTCCAGCGCCTAGTCTCTATAATACCAACTGATCCACTGCAGCTGCTAGCCTGACCAGTGGCTGTGCGGTCTAAGGCGTTACCTTCCCGGCCGGGGGTAACACTTGGATCGAGGGTTCGAATCCCGTCACAGTCGGTGGTTTTTATGTGCAACTCATGGAGAGTTCACCTGTCTGTGGCAGAGTTGAAGGGGAGGGCGGACCTTAAGCAAACGGTGGACGGCTCGGGTCCAAGCTGACGGGATGGGTGGATTCTTTGTGAGTTGCACATCTGATCAGGTGTTTTGCTACTTTTTACCTATCCTTTACTGTGTGTGTCCAGCGGAAGCACGTTTTTATTAATTTTAACTGTTCAGGCGTTCAATATATTAAAAAAATCAACAAAACATCACAGATTCAACTACTCCTTTCAGAAGCTTAGCACTCAAAGGGTTAACAGGATTCATAAGAAATGTATTCACAAACAAGCGATATTTCAAATATTAATTATTCTCCATAAGAATAACATTGGGGATGAGTATGCAGGTTTGCTGCAACAAGGCATGCAAAAAATGGGTTTTTATGCAAATATAAATAGAACTCATCTTAGTGAAGTCACATACCAAGTTTCATCCATATACATTCATAAATAAGCGATATATAACATTTTAAGTATTTTCCATAAGAATAACATGGGGACCAAGTACCTAGGTTTGCTGCTACAGGAACCATAGGCAAAAAATTGGTTTTTTTTTGCAAACAACAATAAACCACAACCAGATCAAGCCATATGCCAAATTTCGCCAGTTTATGTTCATAAATAAGCGAGATATACAATTTGTCTTTTTGTCCATAAGAATAACATTAGACAACGTACTGTGTTTAGCACTTTCAATATCTCGGTAACCAATTGACGTAGAGCAATGATCAAAATACCAAATTGTTTGTTTTTTAAGCTAAATTCAATGGTATAAATTAAAATTTGATTTAAATTAAAATTACATGTGAAAACCCCAAAAAACACATTTTTGGGGTACAAAACCCCCCAAAAACCCCCCTTCGGATAGTGCGATTCATCTGGTTTTCGAACTCGTTCAAATAAATGGTACTTTACACATTTTTACCAAATTTCATTAAGATCGGACCTTTTTTACGAGAGTTATCGTGCTTACGGACACACATATATATATATAAATATATATAAATATATATATATATAAATATATATATATATAAATATATATATATATAAATATATATATATATATAAACATATATATATATATATATACATATATAAAAATTTGAACGAATGGTGTTTTTGGCATCTGGGGACCTCAAAATGAAAAGTTATCATGGTCTCGGGCTTAAGTCTTACCATGAGACCTACGGTAATAGCTTCTTCCCTATAAGGGAAATTCGCTAAAAGAACTTAATCTGGGTTATTTTTCATGAATGGTCAGCAGCGGCTTACCCATTTGTGGCCATATGGTACCTCACAGTGTGACGATTGTCGGACAGGCTTATCGCCCTTTTAGCTATGGGCAGCCCCAATCTTCCCAATCAAAGTTCTTAAGCATATTTCTATAGGAAAGTATGGATGACAAGACTGACATGTGACTAGGGCCAGGCAGAAGCGGACACACAACTCCGCGTAGACAGGCCTCTTGAATGGTCCATGCTTCCTGTTGATGTCTGGCCACACGAAACAAACGGCCACATGGAACTGGAGAGCATAGGAGAACAGCAGACCAACCGCTATTGTCAGCTGAACTATCTCAGAGAATCTGGAATTCAATATTAAATCTGTAATCAATGACGATAATCAGGCTCATTAATATAACACAATAAATCAGTGAAACATTAAAGTAACATAATAATCTATAGTAAAGAAACTGTAAGGTGAGACTATATAAAAACGAGTTTGCACGCAGCACGTTGACGTGAGGGAAGTGAATTTCCACATAAAAACTTTTAAATCTCAAAATCAGTGTTAAAACATACATTTGTCCAATTTTTATTGAAATCTGAAAACATTGATTATTTGGTAGTTCTGATACTCCTGGTTTTATTTACTTACAAAGCTGGGAATACAATTTTGAGCATTATAAGGTTAGGAGAAGGTCCAGACAGGCTTGAAAGTAGGCGTGATGTTGCTGGGGATGATAAAAGTACTCTAACAAAGGAATAATAGGCTTTTCTAGTGTAAAATCCCTATAAGACAACGTCCTGTGTATAGTCGAAACACATTTTCTTTAATAACTCGGTAAATATTTATGCTAGAATGCCAAGAGAGGGCTTAAAACTTTCGCCTCTCTAATTCCCATCTTTTTACATGCATTAATTCTACATCCGGGGCTTTTCTGAACCTCTTTGGGCCCAAAAACTCAAAATTTGAAAGATTAATCCCCAAAAAAGGGGTTTAGAGTTTTCCGATTGTTTTGCCCAACGACTTGTCCAACTGATTACGGAAAGGAACGTCCCTATCAGATTTGAAGTAAATCGGACAAAAAATGTGACCGCTAGAGTGCAAACACATACTATATATATATAAAATTTTGAACGACCCCCCAAAACGTGTTCAGGGGGTCACGTTAGGAACCTCTATGGTGGTCCCGGGCTTAAGTTTCACCGTGCGGGTCATGCTAATAGTTCACTTTCCAAAGGAAATTCACTAATAAAAGTTTTAGCCTATTGACATAATTAGGGATATTTAACAGCCTCCTATTAAAATTTGTTGGAATTGAAGCATACAACACTATTTTTGCAAAATATTTCAGCAAATTGACAGTTGTTGAGGGTTATAATTTAATAGCAAATATTTATCGTCTCTGAACATGTTATTTGTGCATTACAACCAGGGCTCGATTTGAGGCGGAACGGGTTCCGGGACTTCTCTTACTGAAAAATAAAAATATCGGCACTAAGAAAGTTTAAAAAGAATTGGCACTAAACATTTTTTGTCAGTGAGTTAACTATGAACGTGATTAAAGACATGGTGTATTAAACTGACACACACCATATTAGTACCCTAGATTAGCTCACAATTTATTTATAAAACATATAAATGTAGCTTGATGCTAACTAGGATTGCCTACCGTTCGTAAGCTGCGACTATAGGATGCCTCTAATTCTAAGCCTTTCTCCGTGTATTAGACATGCCCCCTCGTTTCCCTAGTGACAGATATACTCGCTCGTCCGGCCGTACCGTCTACCGCTCACTTGGGTATTTTGAGGGTAATTACCCTTTTCGAGGGTAATTTTACCTATCGACGGTATTTTCAAAGGTAATTTACAGTTGAGGGTAAAAAGGGGTAATTTCATTCAAGGGTTTATTACACTTTAATCGCGCGTTATAAAACTGATTTGCCTCTCTTCTGAGGTGGAGGAGAGGTGAGGAGAGGGGAGGAGGGTGAGGGGAGGGATCGTATCTCCCGGTAGTAGGTTGTAGTTCTGGCACCTCAATTCCTAGAAATAGAGCACTGATCACAGCTACTGTACATGTACAAAAATAAAATAAAAACGTTTTCCTAGACAGCCAGTTTATTATGTTTATGATACGTTTTGTTGTCATTCTCATGTTTGAATAAGTTATATACAAATAACTAAATACATTTTTTTAAACAAGCTACTCGTTCAAAATGACTTAGCATTCTAGATTTCAAAGTGATTTTCTCAGACTCCTCGCAAGAATACTCAAGCTCCTCATGAATCCTTGGGATCAAATCAACCTGAAAGACAGGATCAAGATTTGTTGCTTCAGCTTCAACTCTAACTTTTGAATGAGCCATACGATCTGGATAAAATAATTCTTTATTGTTTCCATCACTCAGAAAGGGTGTCATATAGAGTGTTGGAGAGGCTAGTTTCACATTAGGCATTGAGCCATCATCGCAAATCTTAACTTGCCTAGAACATTGCAGATAAAAAGCAGCACTGTTAGTGGGTCTGTATGTGCTCCCTTGTCTGCGGATCTGTATACGCCACGATACTCACAGACTGCCCTTAGGCAAGTTCAGGGTGAGGCTCCCGGCAACATCCTCCCCATACTTCAGGTATCCGACGAAGCCCATCCACAGGAGTACACATCCGACGAGGGTCATCCCAAGGTTCAACACTCCGAACAAGCCTCCGAACTTATCCGGATTCTTCATCTCGCTCTGGAGTGGTAACACCTGTCCCAGTCAGATATCGTCACTTTAATAACTGTATAAGACACCGATGAAACTAGGACATATTTTAAGGCATTTTATTGCTCGCCCAAAGTTGCACTTATACCGCGCATAGTTACCCAGCAGTTGGGGAACTGAGCGCTTTTGCATACCTTGACATATTAATTTCTGTACAAATAATGGTTGAGTCGAATAAAAAATTCACCCCTAAGAAACTAGAAAAAAACAGGGAGAAGTTAGACGTCCTTGTTTGAAGTTTAACTATAAAAATCTCTGAGTAAGAATGGATTTAGCTTAGGTGCGCCCGGTTCCCCCACTTTCCCCTAATACCCCAATGACCAATCGCAGCTAGATGCAGTTTTGAAACTTCCCTTTTGATTCTTCAGAATATGATGTGAAGCTGATTCACTCTTCTATAAAATATTATTGACTGTTGTTGACTAAAACTAAGTAAGAAAAGTACTCTCATTTACTTTGTTCAATGGTTCCCAAACTCTTTGGCCCCTGCAGCACCATTTCGTCTTCTTTTAAATCCATTCTTTTTACTAACCCCTTACCCTTGGAATTTTCTAATCAACGTCTATAATAACCAAGTTTCTGTCCCTTAACTTGAATAAACCACGATTTATGTTATTTAATTTGTTATTAAGTTGTTACAGATTTCCTTTTTAGTTGTCCTAATTAATGTCCTACTTCATTTAAGGTGAACTAATAATCCTTTATCAGGACCACCAGGACATAAGACACATATGAAACTCCTAAAACGTCTGTATATAAAGCAAGGGCGGTTCCAGGACTGATTTTCGGGAGGGGCCATATTGCTTAAGGTTAAAGTTACTTTCGGTCTTAAGAGTCTGCAAGGATGGTATTATGAGCTCATTGAAAAATGCAATAATTACTGCTGTAATTGATATTCAAATTTTATTGAGAGCAAAACCCAAAGTAAGGAGAAGCCCATTGGCCTACCCCGGGAATTATTCTATATTTTATGAAGCAAATATAAAACATCATAATATACTATTTAAAAAATATAGCATATTATTATTTATATGAATCGAATATAAAGTTTGCATGAGGCCTAAGCAGTAAGGCAATAAATAAAACTAAGAAGTTGTAATATTATAATGTTCTTAATTGTAAACTGGATTCTTGAAAGAAAAAATATTGTTGAAGAAACAAGTTTTATTAATATAGCTTCCAATAAAATAACTGTTAAACTGTAAGAACTGCCAAATTGTGTCTATACGTCTTTATAAAACAAAGTCAAGTCGTCTGGCACCCTTTTTCACAAATTTTTAAATGATTTGATCTGTGTTTTACTTCAAGGGCTCTGTGAACGAGAAGCAAGCAAAGATCTGTGAGCCGTGTTTCTCCCATTTTTGCCCTTACCCAAGTCTTAACTCTTCTTTAATGTTGGAGAAGGTTAAGCCTAAAAACCATTTTACCAACCATTTCGCGCCTATACTGTGAGTGGAGTACAAACTGGCGAGTGGCGGGAGGCGACACTTTCGATGCAGGAACAAGGACTAGGCCTATGCGCATGCGCCAGAAATGAACGGCTTTTGTTCTTTTGTTTGTGTTCTACAATTAAAATAACGACTTGTTCAGTTCAAGTTCTAACTACTCACTCACTCACTAATCGCTTCCTTAGAAGGCAAAGAAAGAGTGCTGGTACAGTACAAAACAAGTGGTAAATAAAAAATGTTGTTTGAAGTTCGGAGATGCATAAAGATGGAAAATAACAAGTTTATTTGCCCTATCTGTGAAAAGAGGACAAGCTGTAAAAGCAATTTAAACAGTCACGTGACAAATTTCCTGGGAGGGGGAGGGTTAGGTTGTATTGTGTCGATGTACGAGCGTTCCGAAACCTTGTTTTATAGTCATGTGAAACCTGGAATGATAATTGCTGTGTGGTTTATGCCTTAACATTAATTTGGATGAACGAAGTGAGACCATATACTCAACAACAAATTTCATTCCAATTTGTTTGTGTTTTGGTCGCATAACTCAAGAACGCTTTAGTATATTACAGTTATAAATTTGGAACACGAATTCTTTGCTTTGATTTTTAGGTCAAATTCGTTAACTGGCCTATCCACTTACACCGTTTCCGTATGGTGCCCTTTGAAATTCGTAAAATAATATAACTCCTTTTCTGTATGTCCGATTAAAAATCTGATTGAACCATCGGATTCCTCGCAAAACTTTACTTAAGAAAATATTTTAACCACCTTTTTACGACCCTCCGTTGTATCATCATTAATAATATAAATTCTGGTCCTTTATATAAATTTTGGTGTTGTCTATCAAGTATCAGGAGAGCATATATTATTAGGTTCTTTATTAGGTTTATTTCACGAACGATGAGTTACATCATAAATAACAAAATTCATTTTTGCCAGTGTTTGTCTAAGTAGTTTAACGTAGGAAATTTTGTTTCCATTTCAGCGGGATTCGGTATAAATCTCTTTGTATTATTTAAATATTTTGTTCGGTTTTGCGCTTATTCATTTTACATATTCTCTTTGGCAGTCCTTTGAAATTGCTTACAGAATATGACTCTGTTACCGTTGACAACATTTTAATTGTGATCAAACATTGGAGTTATCGGTACTCTTATGCCACTCTGACTATGTTATAACAAATTGTAATTGCAGTCAATGTATAACATTTGTAATCACATTTACTTGGATTATATTGCAAGTAAAATATATATTGCAGGATATTATTTGTAAATCAAATCTTTGTTCATCCTCCTTACCTGCAGTTATTTTTACAACGTCCAGTGCATGTTGCAATGCTTGACAACTAATAAATATTTCTTGCTTATCAACAGATTACAAAATATAAAAATATAACTATTATTAAAATGGCATAGCCATACAGATTTAATGTTTTGAAAGACATAGGCCTATTTGCTGTCAAAGAAATTTAAAATAAGTCATCAATCAATGTTCTCTATAAAATAAAAATTGAGGCTAAACGAACAAAATAATTATACTTTCGTTTAATAACTTCCTAAATTTTTGTATGCATCTGTGGTGCACCTCTATTAAAATGCGAGGGAATGGTACTATTGAGTTGAGTGTTGGTAGGTGTTGCATTATTATGGGTCCAGTTCAAGCTCAAATCATTCACGAATCAGTAATCTGACTTATAGAACAGAATCAAAGTAACAAGATTCGTTCATTTTTGGCGCATGCGCTAAGGCCTAGTCCGTGTTCCTGTGACGAAAGGGTCGCGACGGGCGAGAGAGAGAGGAGAATTTCAAGATGGAGGAATAGACACTGCCAGTGTTTCCAATCATCTTTGTGGTTCTGATACGATTGAGTTATGGCATTGAGACCTGGCTATATACTTTGTTGCTTGCAAAATGCTGTTTTGATGTTTTTTTTCATAGGAAATGATCACTAGTTCATAAAAGTTGTATTAGTCTACTTAATTTCAGTTAGAAAAAAATATATTTTCCAAAATCTCGGGGGGGGGGGGCCATGGCCCCCATGGCCCCTTCTCTGGAACCGCCCTTGATATAAAGCCAAACCGCACCAGAAACTTTGGAGGAAACCATAGTTGTTCTAACACCCATGAGCCACAACTTAAATGAAAGGGCCTCAATAAGAAAGTTGGAGGTAAAATATTAGTTTGTTGATACACCTTCTCCTAAATACAAATTTAAAGTTAAAACACATTTCAGAATAATGGAATTTGATCACCTGCGTGATTAGTTTTACAATTAATTTTTAGCTAAGCTGTTGAGCAAAACTAGTTTTAACTAACTACTTAAAAAGTGTAAACCATACAGTAAAATACAAACTCACTCATAACATGTAACATATTCGCAGCACCTACCAAACCGATTCCCTCGAAGCAGTAGATAGCAGTGCCGAAGAACAGAGGTAGTCTGTTGAGAGGAGCGATCATAGGCCGAGATGACAAAGGGGGCAGGTCATGCATGGAGATGTACATCGTGAGGAACACTCCGAGACCCGTCAGGATGTTGGCTAGGACGGAGAACGGCACGAGGAACTTGAAGGAACGGATCATCGCCGTGGAGACCATCGGGACAAAGATGAGAGCCATCAGGACGTGGACATCGACCTCGAAACCGTAGCGAGCCAGAATCTGGACATCCAGTGGATATTAGCTTAGGATTTTGACATATCCAGCGGTTACTAGCTTATGATGTAGACATATCCATCAGTTATTAGCTTAGTATATGAACAACTCAATGTGCCCCTGGTGTGATTGTGTTTATTAAATCTATGACAGTAAATATATTTTTAAATATTTTAAATATTATTGGCTACGCAAAATGAGTTCTGTTGATTCAGTTGATGTTTTGTTTTTCTTTACCAACTACTTTTTTAAGACTTGAACCATAGAAAACTACTACAGAAGGCTGACTGGAAGAGGAGACGGTCTGACATATTTGTGTTCCCGTGGCAGTGCCATTAGTTGGGTCTGCGAGAGGGATTGGGAAGTGTGGAAGTGTACTCGATTGTCCCCTCTGTAGAACCTAGCACCACTAGCATTCAAAGAGGCTGGTGACCGAATTAACCGTTATTAGCGCAACTTCGACTTACTCGTTAGTTAGCCTTCTGTAGTGCTATACAGTTTTCTGTGCTAGAACATATATAGAAACTAAATGTTTATTGATTTGTTTGTAAGGCCCAAAATGTGTTTTGCAACAAAATTGTTTATGGAGGCTAGTTTCAATGGATTTTCAACCATAAACAGATTACTAACTTTTTAATACAACTTGTTTGTACTAACTTATCTTGGTTATTACTATTGGAATCAACTTAAAAAACAAACAATTTAATATTTCAGATGATTTTTATATTTTATTTAATCTTGCAGTGGTATACGTGGAATATTGTCTCATGTAATTCTCAAAACAAGAAATATAGAACGAGCATGAAGTAAACATGGTTAATTAATATTGCAAATGTGATATTTTAAAAGTACAACCGGAAGATGTTTATCTTTTTTAAATTTTTTAAAATTTTATTTTAGTTTATTTTAATATTTATCTTAAACTTTTAAACTAGTAGACATCTTTATACTGAAAATAAAATTGGTGTGACATAAAATATTTAGGTAATTAGTTAAGGGTAAATTAAAAAAATGAATTAGTAAATCAGTTCGGGTACTGTGACAGTTTACAGTCTGTTGATAAACTTGCTGCTATCTAGCAGGTTGACATTAAATTTTGAAATTTTGTTGTAATTTTTTACTGAAACTGGTAATCAAAGTAACTTAACTGATTAATGTGTAAAATTACTTAATTTTAACTATGAAACTCACCGTTTTTAGTGTTGATGATATGAAAACAAAATATACTGAACAGAACCCCAGCTGTGCAATGGTGTTGAAAACCTTTACGAGCAATCTGAAAATGTATGAAAATATCTAATGAATGAAAGTCCAATATGATAAATTCATATTTTAATTACATATAGAAAGCAGGGGATGGCTGGGAATCGGGTTTAAAGGGATAGTTGGGGGTGGTGTATTCGTTTCAATTTGTAGCTTGGGTGTAGTTAGCATATTTGCAACACATAAAAAAATAGAAATGGAAAACTCAGTGGTAAAACCCTTAAAAATAAATTCAGTTTTTTCATATTTAGATATAACTTGGTATTTGTGCTTTATCAATTCTTCTGGAGATTTCTGTTAAAAATCCAAACAGGCACACAGTAACAATATGTTTAATTAAGTTTATCCTTTGATGTATCCTTTGATGTATCCTGTATGGAGATGACTTGTATATTGGCCAATTAGGGAATACAGGAAATAAGGAGAAGTTACCCCTCCACAGCAGTTTTTTACTTTACCACTGGACAAAGTGATCTGTTTTATCGTTTATTTATTTTTTATTTAACTACCGCTGATCTCTTAAAAACTCATGTTTACATTGTAGTTCCTTAAGTAGCCATGTCAAATGGTCACATATGAACATTGCTGAAGGCATAACTTTCCACCCCTTTACCCTTCTACCCCTGGCTCTCAGTGTCTCCTTCATACTGTAATGCACCTGTTCTTTCATTTTTCATAAGAAAATAAAGCACTGAATAAGTATTTTAATTAATCAGCCTTATGATGCAAAATATATAATTACAAATTCAACTGTTCAAAATTAAACTTCAACAGAGCCTTATAACTTACCTGATCGTTTTTGAGAATCGCTGGAACCCGCGAGGCCCTGCCTGGAAGGCCCATTCCATAGTGTCAGGGAATGTCGGGTAAACCTTCAGTTTACGGCGGCGAGCCAGTTCTTTAGAGCTGTTGATCTGGAATCATAAGGATGGGAATAAAATATATAACCTAGATGTTTATAATATTTTGTTTGTAATTTTATTTAGAATTTGCTCATGTAAAATATATTTATAAGTAGCCTACTATTAAATTTAAAAAATACATATCAAGGATTTTGTGAAGCTCTAGCTATGTGTTATGTTGACAAAGTCAAGACAAGTTATCAGAGGCTCAATCAATTTAACTCAGCCTCAGCATCACTTTATGTAATCACAGATTGCTTGAAAAATTACATTATAATTTCATGATTTGTGTTTTATAATTAATAAATAGAGATCAAATATTTCTAAATTAGATAACTAGACACACTTTTAAAACAGTAAGGATCTCTTTAAATAAATAAATGTTATTTAACAGAATAATACTTCCCCAATAATCGGGGCTGCCTTTTTCAAAAATACTGTAGGACTTTTGTTACTTTCCAAACCAATTAAAATTATATTTATTTCTTATAACTTTTTATTTCTATTTCAGATTTAAACATATGTGAGATAAAAACCTACTTCAGATAAATATTACATGAAACCTAAGCTGTAAACTTATTTAACAAATTCCAGAGTCATTCAAAACCTTTTTGTTGAAATATTCTTAATAACAAATTAAGGGAGGAAATTTGTAAACCACATAGATACCTACAGTAATTATTAGTTTTTTGAGTATATGGCGGACTTTAATTAGTTAAATTTTGAATTAAGATCAACACCGGGGACAGAGAAAATCCAAACACCCGGCCTCCAAGAAGCTGGATTACAGAACTACGCCACATAAATTTTAGTCATCTATAAATCAATAAAATACAAACACGTACATTTTACTTACCAATACATGATTTCCATACACACATACAACTCCTAGGAAAACAGTAAGTAATGGGCCAAGTACAAGGCCAGCGTTCTTAAAGGCATCTCCCATCGCAAACATACCAGAGCCTATGTTGCCCTTGATCAAGTGGAACAGCGTTTCACAGTATCTGGAACGAATTGTACAAAACTTAATTATTTTGACAGTGTCCAGCATGAAGAATTGTTACACTTGTAGGGGAGGATAAGGCAGACCCCCCCAACATCTTCCTCTAGTCATGTGAAAACAAGAGAAAAGTAAGGGGAAGTGAACTATCCTCACGATTCTTATAACGGTTGGTGAGAAAAACTTAGGGTGAACTAACATGTTAAAAGTGTTTGTTTAGTTAAAGAATTGTGAACAAAATATTAACATTTGTTTAGAACATTCACCATTGTCTCCAAAACAAACATTGAATTTGTAAATAAAGCACAGCAGGCTGTCAGAAATCCGAATCTAGTCCGGACCAATAATCTTGAATTTTTAAACATTTTATGCAAAGGAAAACAAAAAACGAAACTCCACATTTAGCGCCTTGAGACTTTAGCCGTTTGCCCGCATTTCACAAATGTCATGTAGTTTGTATCGTCTTTCAGAAGCTCAATCTAGTATTACCACATTAACGTAAACGCTTATCGTCATAGTTGTTCGCCATAAAGACAAAATTGATGACTCATGCCCACCTCTTGAAAATCTGGATTTTTTTTAATCCAGACCGCCATGCACCAAGTAAGTCAAAATTTTTGAGAAGCTAGTATATTGTATATTTTCAATCAAGTTATTATTCTACATTGTTATTTTTTACAATTAGACTTTAAAATATTCTGTTTATTAACCAGGCAGTTCCCAAGTAGTTGATAGTCAAGAGATTACCTCACTTTGAGATATTTGTTATATCAACAAAATATAAGCTTAGTACGTTCTTCATAGATAATATGACAAATTACAACATTTATGACAACGATTTTGTCAATTTATAGGTCAAAGTAACGAGGGACATGATAGCCAATATTACAAACCCATATATAAATAAGAATCTATAGTTTTATGCATTGTTGTATCAAAACAAAATGCCCTTGGATTAAATAAATAGCTCTTGATATTTTTAGCTAATGGTCTCAGGGTTTTATTTATTTTCATTTTTTTGTATTATTCATATTGGTATTATAAAATAATTTATATGGAATATAACTGCACTAATAATAAGTAAGCCTGCATTCATAAAGCTTGTTGACACATTACAGAAAATGATAAAAATGAGCAACCCAGTCACCTTCAAATATCTGCTTGAAGATCAAGAAATAGAAATTTAGAAATTGCATCATCCCTGTGACACTTAAATCATTCATCAGCTAACAATTTGTACCTATGACTATATATATCTGAAAATGTTAATGACTCAGCTTGTTGTCACTCCTAGTGTGTTTTAAGTTAAATTATAATGCTTACCTAACAAATTTTAAAACTCTGAACTGAAACCCTAGTTATGTTGCAGTTCCTCACAATTATTCTTAAAAATCCCCCTGAAAATCATTTTGATAAGTATTATTTTACTTGTTTCAGAGTCTCATACTTTTGGTAGTAACAAATTTAAACATTGCTTTGATAAATATCTTAAGAAATTATTTAACTTACATACTTTTACGATATTTTATCCCTGTAAGTTTGACGTAAACTAAAAACAAAAGGTTCAAAGTTTTCAAAAACATATATCAATTCTATTTTGTTAGGAATTAGTTTATTATAGGTCGTGCTAATTAATAGATTGGGCACATTATAAGAGGAGAAGATAATACTTTGGTAAAAACAGTCTGGAAAGAAAACCCAGATGGAAAAATACTTCTTGGATACCCAAAGAAGAGATGGAAAGATGAAGTAATCATGGACATGTATAAGATAAAGGTCAGCGAAGCGAGGAAGATGGGACGATCAGAAGAAGTGAAGACAGATCATTGCGAGGCTTGATGAGTATTAATGGCCAAGGGAGTAAGTAAGTGGTAATGAACTTTTCTCTTAAACTTACGTAGTGGGATGGCGAACTCCAAAACTGTGTCCATCGCTGACTTTTCCGGCTTCTATTTCCATTTCCGTGAAGTTTATCACTCTCACCTCTCCCTCTTGTTTTGGCTTGTCCAGCAGTGGCTTGGTGTTGGGGCCCTCGTTAGCTGCCATTGCCATGTCAGCCATGGTTCTGTAACATATTAGCGATCATGATTCAGAGTTTGATTTAGATATTTAAAATAAGATCCCTGATCTTAACGTAACCAGGAAAGGAAAATCAGATCAATGTCAGTATCCATGAGGCACATACATTTACATTAAATCTGAGGTATAGATCAATCTATTCCTCAGATAACACCAAACATAGGGTGAGAGATGGGTTTCAGAGATAATTTTCCTATGAACCAAAACAAGAAGTGGAATAGCTGAAAAGTAAGTTGCTTTATTTTATAATAAGTCTTTAAATGTTAGGTGAGACTACAAATAATGTAATTTGGTTGAGATATCCTATATAATAATAGAGTGTACAAGGTAACGTGTAACACCTATTCCAAGTAAACTACTAAACGTAGAGAGGCCAGGTTGGTGTCAAAAGATTTCCCTTAGGCCAACGATGATGAAAAATATATAATATCCTAAATTTACTCAGATATAAGTTTATAATCGGCATAAAACACTGTTTTTGGGCCTTTATATGTCATCCCCATGGATAGGAACGTGTAACTACCTATTCCGAGTAAACTACTGAACGTAGAGAGGCCAGGTTGGTGTCAAAAGATTTCCCTTAGGCTAACGATGATGAAAAATATATAATATCCTAAATTTACTCAGATATAAGTTTATAATCGGCATAAAACACTGTTTTTGGGCCTTTTTATGTCATCCCCATGGATAGGAACGTGTAACTACCTATTCCGAGTAAACTACTGAACGTAGAGAGGCCAGGTTGGTGTCAAAAGATTTCCCTTAGGCTAACGATGATGAAAAATATATAATATCCTAAATTTACTCAGATATAAGTTTATAATCGGCATAAAACACTGTTTTTGGGCCTTTTTATGTCATCCCCATGGATAGGAACGTGTAACTACCTATTCCGAGTAAACTACTGAACGTAGAGAGTCCAGGTTGTTGTCAAAAGATTTCCCTTTGATTTCATATGTTGTATTGGATAAAACTGGATGAAACTCTAGTAAGAAATTTAATGCAATTGATAAGAAATCTAAGGGCTATTGACCTATCCTATTAATTAGCATTACATACAATGTGAAATATTTTTCCATACAGTTTATAGCTAACTAGAATTTCCTGAGCGCAGCTTGCGCATCCCGTATTGAGAAGCGAAAATAGTTAAATAGTAAACAAAATAATGACAATCTGTCATTAAATGTAATCCTTATAACAGCTGTTTATTTAATTTAATTGAACTAAGGAAAAACACATGTGACATAAACCAAATAAATCACTCATCCATATCAATAAAATAGGGACTTGGAAGTCCCATGGGGCTGGGCCCTGAGGCCTAAATTGAAAATCTAAATTCATTTTGCACATCTGCAAATCTAGATGCGCGTTTTGGTATTTAATATTTGGGGGTAAATCATAAAACAAAAGAGTCTTATTGTTTGCATGTAGCGTATTAATAATATAGAAAGATAGATAGAAAAATAAATGGATAAATTATGTATTTTTGTTGGTCTGTCTTTAGATAGTTTGTATGTTAGCAGATGAAATACAATTAAACGTTGGTAAATATATAGAATGTAATTTTTATTACATTGTCAACGGAGAGAAGGTTTAATCAATAAATATGGAAGAGAAAATTAAATACCTGGGGGTTAATTTTAAAAACCAGATTATTTTTGACTCAGAAAATACCATAAAATCACTAACAACTAAAATAAATAGCCTGATTTCTTCTCCTTTTTTCAAAGTTGAACAAAAGATGTTTGTACTTAATCAATAGTTGTGGCCTACTCTTATATTCCCTTTTCAAACTTCTCCACTTCATAAAATTAATCTAAAATTTTTTCATGATACAGATAAAATAATAAGATCAGCTTTAAAAGAAATATTTGATCTACGTGATGACACTCCCACTTCAATGTTCTACAGTAGTACAAAAGTTAAAGGGATTGGTCTTAACAATTAAAGCATCTTGAGAAGCAGCTTTACAGCATATAAATATTTTGCAAGTACTCAAACGTATTAATAACCCATATCTGGATAGGTTAAAGGATTTTAAATTTGAAGAAATATATTGTCTTAAAAAATTAAACCTATTCGAGATTGGACAACCAGTTATTTCAAATTTCTCTTGAGCGCTTAGAGAAAAATTGAGAGAAGCTGAGTTTAATGCTTGGAACCGATTACCGTACAAAGGCAGGGGTACCAAACCTTTCAGCGAATGCCCTAACATTAATAAAACATTATCAAAAGGCCACGGTTTGACAGAATCTGAGTTTAATTATTATTTGAAAATGGTCGGTGATGTAGCTCCAGTTAGCCTACATGGAAGATCCAAGGACTGCAACCAGTGCCGGCATTGTTCCGGCACTGAGAATTATATTATTGAATCCTGAGCCCTTGTCCTTGGTCAGTGCCGATGTAGTAGTCAGATAAGGAATACCAGACATCACCAGATAAGAACAATTATAGCTGACCAATTCAGAAAGGAAGTAATGTATGAAGTATATGAAGAAGTCACTGGTTTAGAAGAAAATTGATCTATCAGAAGATGTGATATTATTGTCATTGACAGAAAAGTTGATAAATGTTTTATTATTGATCCCACTACTGTATACGATTTGAAACAAATCTTGATGAAACCTCAGAAGTACACCAAGAAAAAAAAATGTATGAAAAAACATTTAAATATTTCAATGAAAAGTATAACATAAGAAACTTTGAGGTCATTGGTATTTTAATTGGGCAAGAGGAACAATTCCAAGTTTTGTTCAGGAAATGTGGAGAAGATTTAAATTAGATAACAAAATGTTGACATTAGTTGCTCAGACTGCAGTCAAATACTCAATTGGTTTATTAAAAAATCATCTATACAACCAAATTTAAATTTCAACATTTTTGTACAAGTATTCTTTGTCTTGAGGAAATTCACATTGGTGAAAAGATGTTAATTTTGAAATAAATTATCTGTATATATAGGTCAATTTGTATTACAAATTTGAACCCGATGAACAAACCTTTAAACACTTAATAACATTTAACTGCAGTTTTTAAGAAACAAAATTTCGCTTGAAGTGACAACAAAATGGGTTTGCTTCAACTTCCAAAACTAAACTAACAACAAAATTTAAACTAAACCCTTTTGGGCTATTGCACGCAGGCGTAAAATGTATTTGGTAAAAAGACACTTTTGGAATTTAGACAATTTCTAATGAATATTTTAATATGCATTATGTTGGGGCTTTATTACAATAATACCTTTAAATTTTGCACGGCAGATATCCATTTTGTTAAATATAAATATATAAATATAAACATATAAATTGTTAAGCCATTAAATTTATTTTAAAATTAGTGAACAATACTTCTTTAGTTTGTTTAAGCACAGCATTTTTTATGGGCTAATAACAGCTAGTTATTGATAATGTTATGTATGTTATGCAAAATCAGAATATTAATGTGGACTAGTAAATGATGTGCAAAAATTGGCAATGAGTGCAACAAATTCATTTTCGATAGTAATCTAGTAGACCTAAAATCCTCTCAATGGTTTTTTAGTTAGGTACTTCTAAACAACATCACGCAAAAAAAAACTGTTTTATTAGTACAAGTTGTTAGCCATTTAGCCATGAAAGGGAATGTTGTAACTATGCTGTTTTGATTTTACTTTTTGTATGCCTGCAGGAATCTTAAAATCTAATATCATGTTTCTGAAGGGGACACACAGTAAGCTTGTTGCTCCAGCTCAACCATAGGTAGGTGAACTCTGGTTGAATTGCACTTAAATATCTCACTGACAAAGGCAGGATTCAAACCCTTGGTTCTAACACTCAGGAGGACTGGCAGGAGGATAACCACTCAGTCAGACTGAGCAGACCAGTAGCTAATGTACTTAGCTGCACTGGGATGAGTTAGCTCTGCCCATAAGGCATTATCCATAAGGTTACGCAGCCTGTCAGACACAGATGTCAGGAGAGTCTGTTTTCCCACTGTGATTAAAATCACATAAGTAAGGTAATATAAATTGTTGGTTATAATATCTAAAGGCGTTTAAAGGGTTGGAAGTACAGGATATAGTTACCCGATATTGTATTGAAGTGGTGTTTACTATTGATAGTCTTTACAACAATTGTAAGAACAAAACTGTGCCTTCAGTCAATGATTGTTCTCATTGATGAGTTCTCTTGTTAAGTAAAACGTCTGATAACAGATGAGAATGAATTGTGATAAATCCAATTAAAACACACGTTCTTCGATCGGGTTCACAAATGAAGACTTTCAACTCTCATGCGAACATGTGTCTAGTGATAAGATTATTAAGGCCTTGATAGGATTTCTTGAAATTATTAGAGATAGTTTGGTTTGAGAGTTTTATTTTTTTCAATGTTCTTAATTCTTAAACACTTTGAAAATTAAATTGTAAATAGCATAACCGGCTATACTCTTTAAACAAGGCGTATTCTTATGGATGTACTTATGTATAAATGGTTGTATACTTATTATACACCAACAGAGTAAACTTTTTAGTATGCTATGAATTAATTTAAACAATTATTCTTTCCAAAGTATAAAAATTAAGTAAGTCTTTAATAAATTATATTGGTAAACATTTTAACTGAATCATGGCTCTGATATTACCTTGCAAAATTCTGGTTTCGGAGATCTTTATTAATTCAAAATGTGAGTACCATGTATAGAAAAAAAACTCTTGGTGTTACAGTTTCGTAATCAAATTATCTTGATTTAAATAAGGTAAACAAATAATCAACTCTAAAGTTAATGAGTTGAGGTGTAACGCTTACATAAAGATCCAGTCTCTCTGACTTCTGTCTTAAAATTATTTTAATAAAAAACACTTGAGAAAAGCAAATATTAATGTAATACAGTATTTATAACAGAGTCTTGGGAAGGTACGGTACTGTGATGTTGGTAGTTGTATCAGATTTTGAACATACAAAAAAAATAAAATGAGTGCCAGTCTTATAACTGCTTTTAGGTGTTAATAAATTCTAGAGGTTTGTGTTAAAACTTGGTAATGTATATATTTTGAAAATAGATTATTGATTTAATGAAGGTTTTGAAAATGTCATAATCTTAATATCTTAATATATTAAGTTGTGCCGACTCAACTATGGCGTATTTTAAGGCACATATATGACTGAATGATTAGTGAATAATGGGTGAGATGCCTTGAGTAGCCTTGTTTACTACCAAGATTGACTCTTTAGCCAGGATCATTAATTAATATAGCCCAATAACCAATGACAGCTTCCATTATCGAACCTTCAAAGCATTTTCTCAGGATTTTGTTCAGGAGTGATCTGGCGAACTTTATTTTTATTTGTCATCCATACAAAACTAGTACAGTATATTGAAGTGTGTAAAAATGTCCTATATACAAAACAGTTAAATACTAAATTAACCTGGAGAGTGGTAACTGTGGGCAGTCACTGAGTGAATAGCAGCAAGAATTAGGACTCAGCACATTCTGAATCTTATTGTTAAGAAACCCACTGTTTAAGCATAAGATAAGAGAGTGCTATAACTAAATTATTTTGGCAGTGTCGTGAATGTAGAGAAGGTAAAGGCAGACCTCAGACCAAGTCTTCTAGCCATGTGAAATGATGATATGGGTGAGAGAAGTGTTACCTATTCCACTGTGCAAACAAAACCTTTGGTGAGAAAAACTTAGATGACTAATATATTATTTTTCAATAGCGTAATAATCGTTACTGCAACTTAAATAATTTCATTTCTTCTTTGCCAATATTTTGTGTAAACTCCAACAACATTTTTACAAAATATATTGCAAATGCTTTTAAGAGAAAGTGGCCAAACCTCTCAATATTTTTTTGAACAAATCCACGTTTATGGTTGAGACTTGGTAAATATTTTTTTAATAAGTTGAAAAATAACAGATACATAATACCCCCTTTCTACAGATGAACTATTAAACTAAACATAAGATACATTGAGGTAATTTATTTTAGGTATTTTTATTAAGGTATTTATTTTATGTGGTGTTCTTTATGACTTAGTAAATGAATAACAGGTTTTGATCAAACTTTCAAGAATAAACTAATTCTTTAGAGACCTCAAAAGCGCACAAGAACACTAGGTATGATTATTAAATTTAAATTATTGAAACTCTTAATACTAATTACTGGAGGACATTTTATTTTATTTTACCACTTGTTGATAAAAACCAGATTTATAAGGATACATTATTCCTAATTACTTTGAATAAATTAAAATAAATACAAATTACAGAATATTTTTTAAAGTTGAATGCAAACTTTTTGTACATAACAGATGTTTGATGAATGTATCCTATCCTATCCTATATCCTATCCTATACTCTAATATGAGTAAGGTTTGCTTGTATGTTTGCTTGCTTGCTTGGACACTGCAAGCGACACTGATCTCAAAAACGGCTCCAACGATTTCCTTCAAATGTTTGAAATAACTAATTTCTGGGATAAAAATAGGTTCTAGACAGGCCTCATCCCCAGGAAAAATCAAATAATGTAAAAAAACTAAAATGAAATGTTAACACAATTAACATTGGGCTTATGGAGTTTCAAATCAAAACAAAAGAATTGTAACAGGTGTTCATAATGAACCAGGGAACTGTCAAAGTAATACTCATGTTGTTTATGATTATTAACATCATGTGGTTTCCTGAGAGCAGAGATTAAAAGATTTGAGTGAAGATTGCATATATAGAGTAGTAAAATAAATCAAAGGAACATTGAGCCATAAATAACAGTTGGTGTGACCTTTAAAATATAGAAAAGAGGCAAATGAGTTATACAAATCTGATTATCAGTAGGGGGAAGTTGTGAAATATTATTCCAACTCATCTAAACAAACTGAATGGCCTTCCCCCGAGCAAAGCTCGGCCCCCAGGTACTTTATTATTAATTGAAAATTTACTTATTTTAGGTAATTATAATTCAAAACTAGCACGCTCTATGACTATGACTTGATCACAGATAAATTTTTATTTGATTTATTTTGGCATTTGACCCTAGTAACAATTCAATGTGCTTTGTACCACATACATTTTATATAGTATCATAATATTGGTTATATTTTAAAACAGGTCAAACCTATGATGTTACTGCAGCTTGCTTATCGGGGTAATCCTATAATATAGATTGTTATAGGGTATATAACATGACAGGGTATATATATATATATATATATAACAGGGAATATAAGATCACCATGAAATGAAAACTAGAAAATCTGAAAAATAACAATTTAACTCATATTAACTTATCTGTTCTACATTAAAACATACCAATCAGTTATTTTCCACACCTACAATAACAATAATTTGATTCTTAATAGATTTCTTATCTTCAAAAGTACTTGAGCTAATCTCTTATAAATGATATCTGTCTTAGTTTTATGCCAAAAGCAGCAACTATGATTACAATTTTAATTACAAATAAATTGAAAAATTTTAACCTGATCTTTCTAGATTTACCTGAACAAAAAAGAGCCTGCTAGTAGAAATTACCGATTTACAAAAGATCAACTTATGACAAGGTATCTATTATATCTCAATTTACGTGACACACCTACGTAGTGAGTTTCTCACCTACCTAAGTTGTGGGACTTAAAATGTATATATAGCATGATTATACAGGATGAGTCATACCACCCGGCTAGCATGTATAACAGGAGAAAGGTTTGGTCTAAAGTCATCAAACAAAATTCTTCCCCACAAAAGTTCATATATACCAAAATGTTAGGCTATCTATTAAAAATATTTTCATCAAAATCTATGTACAGAATGTTCCAAAATGAAGGTCACGGGTTCGAATCTCAAAATGTTGTTATGTAAACAGGGAAAATTATAGATAATTTTAAAAATCTAGTTAAAAGAAACATTTTGGCTAAAAACAGAATTCACTTAACTTTAGCCGTTTCAAAATGGCAGCCATTTTTGTATAAAATATTGAAATTTACGGAATATCCTGTACTGTCTAAACCACTAATCGTATCTTTTTTCCGACTTAAATTTCTTACTCATGATAAACTCAGCTTTACCCTGGTATGCTACAGCTACATGACAGGTTTGTTTTAGAAAATCTATGATACAAAAAAATTATTTTGAAAATGCCCTTGCCCAAAATTAAAAAAAGTCAAATGGTAGCATATGTCAAAACGCATACCAGAGAAAAGGTCTTGTAAATACTCTCAACTTTCTATTTTACACCAACCTTGTATCTCTTTTAGTTCTACTGCAATCAGCAACAAATTATTTTCCTGTATGAAATGCATGTTAATTGTACAGAAAACGAAAGTAGCCCCAGAATACATGCAAGTGTTATCAAAAACCTGTCATGTAGCATACCAGAGTAAAGCTGAGTTTATCACCAGTAAGAAATTTAAGTTGGAAAAAAGATACGAATAGTGGTTTAGACAATACAGGGTATTCCATAATTGTCAATATTTTACACAAAAATGGCTACTATTTTGAAACGGATACAGATAAGTGAATTTTGTTTTCGCCAAAGTGTTTCTTTTAACAAGACCTTTAAAATTATGTAAAATTTTCTCTATGTTTATATAAGAAAATTTTGAAGTTTGAACCTGTGATCTTCTGTTTTGAAACATACTATACATAGATTTTGATGGAAAATAGTTTTAATAGCTAGATAGCTCATATGCGTTTTAGTTGGGATGAATTTTGTTTGATGACTTTACACCAAACCGTTCTTCTGTTATACATGCTGGCCGGGTGGTCTGACTCACCCTGTATATAGCCAAAAGGTAAACCTTACGTTAAATTCTTAACCAAAACAAATGAAAGGAAGAAGTATTCAACAAGCGAAGTCATTTTGTTTTCATTTATATTTATTGAATTTTAATTTCATTATATTTACTCTTTTGAAAAATGTTTCAATATATTTTGGATTGAACTTTCTTTACTTTGCTACAATACTTATAAAGTTTATGTGTAATCCAAAATGTTCTAGTAAATGAACACAAAAATAGTATCTATTAGTCTAATGTCAACTTTTTTTAAATCATGATGTATTTTTTTGTTTAATTCCATACTTATTCAAATTTCTCTTTTTAAATTTCATATACCGGTATAAAACAAACAACTTCTGAAAAATTAATTTCTCATAAAGTAGGAAAACAATCTGAACATAATTTTAACTGAAGTTTAATAAGTATTTCATAATGATTTAAATGATTTGAATAAAACAGTACCTTCTAAGTGCAAGTCCGCTTTCTAGCAAGAGTCTGAAATAGTTGTTGGACTAGTTCATAGGCGTGACTGTGGACCACTGTGGGTCCATCAGAGCATCAGCTGTTTTGGAGAAGTGGTGGGGGATCTGTCCTTCTGGCCTACAAGGATTAGTTGATGTTTATGTTTACACAAGAAATAAACACATATTTAATAACACATTACTATAAATGTATTTTATATTACATTTAAAAAATTTAAAAATTGTATTCAATAAAATATTTTAACATTTATAATAATGTATTATTAAATATGTGTTTATATCATGTGTAAAGATAAAACTTAGAGATTCTTCAACCATTAGCTGGAAAAAAAACAAAATTACTTAATTTAAAATGTAAAGCTTCAGATACTAATCAACAAAAATTATATTCCTGATAAATACAAATACTTTTTAATAGCTAACTGATTAAAACCAACTTACTATGTTGTTTGTAAAATGTTTTTTTTTATGAGTAAGCACTATTATCACATTTACAGTCTTCAGTATCAAGGCAATGGCTATGGAACTTTAATCTGGGGCAACGGACCAAATTACAAACTTATTTTTAAAATTCAAAAAAAGCAATCAGAATAATTTGGGGTGTTAAACCAAAAACCCATTGCAGACCATTATTTAAAAGATTAGGCATACTAACGATGGCATCAATCTACATTTTACAAAGTTTACTTTATATTAAAAGAAATCACTCTAAATTTTTACTAAATTCAGATATTCACCTACATCAAACAAGAAATCAAAATCAATTTCAAGTTACATGTTTCAAATACTCGAAAAGCAAAAGGAATTTCAAAGAAATGGGAATCAAAATTTTTAATAAATTACCAACTGATTGGGAAAATGTAAGTGAGAAAAGCTTTAAAAGGAAAAACAAGAAAATTCTACTAAATAACTGCCCTTACGAAATTGATGAGTGTTTTAAGAACGATTATTGGACCCAGAAGAAATTGAAGTAAATAAATGTGCCATAATGTATCTAAATTTATTGTTCTATTAACTATTGTCGTGTATTATTTTTAATGCCCAATGACAATAAAGTTATTTATTTATTTATCAATAGATAAAGACTAAACCCATATGTTATCTAAATTTAATTTGAGCATGTTTGAACAGCTTAAATGAAAACAAAATTGAAGGCCTGCTTTTTTAAAAGTACATGAACATATAAAAAGACCTATTGACTGTAGGAGTTGTTTGACAAACACAAAAATGTGTGATACAAATGTTTGCATGTTTATTGTAACATTTATATGCACATTTTTACCTCAACGATAACATTATGTTTATTTGAAAACCCTTTATAAGTTTGGTGAAAAATTAATATTTTATTAATGGCTAGGAAAATTGGAATAATTGTAGATAAGAATTTTATTTAATTGTCCAGTGCCTCACGAAAACTTAAAAAACTTAGTTTGTTATCAAATTTCCCCTATAGGGAAGAAGCTATTACCATAGGTGGCATGGTAAGACCTAGGCCCAGGACCATTATAACTTTTCGTTTTGAGGCCCCCAGATGCCAAATACACCATTCGTTCAAATTCATATTAATTTATATATATATATATATATAGGTATATATATGTGTCTGTAGACACGATAACTTTAGTAAAAATGGTCCTATCTTGATGAAATTTGGTATAAACGTGTAAGGCATCATCTATTTTCTTGAGTTCGCGAACCAGACAGGTCGCTCTACTCTAAGGGGGGTTTTGGGGGGTATTTTTACCCCAAAAATGGGATGTTTGAACTTTTTACATATAATTCTTTTTAAACCCAAATTTTAGTTTACACCATTAAATTCAGCTTAAAAAACCAAAAATTTGGTATTTTGATCATCTCTCTACGTCAATTGGTTACCGAGATATTGAGAGTGCTAAACATAGTACGTTGTCCAATGTTAATCTTATGGAGAATAAGTAAAATTGTATATCTCGCTTATTAATGAACATATATTAATGAAACTTGGTATTTGGCTTTATATGGTTGGGTTTTAATGCTATTTGCATACAAAACTCATTTGTTATGGTCCCCATGGCAGCAAACCTGCATACTAATCAACTATAAAGTTATTCTAATGGAGAATAGTAAACATGTGATATCTTGCTTGTTTATGAATATAAATTGATAAAACTTGGTATATTGCTTCATCTGGAAGTGATCTATTGGTATTTGCATAGAAACCAGATTTTGTGGATCTTGATGCAGCAAACCTGCATACTCAGTCCTAATGTTTTTCTTATGGGGAATAAATAAAATGTCATATCTCGCTTATTTATTAATATGCTTTGATTAAAGTTGGTAAGTGGCTTCATGACTTCATTCATGGGTTCATGGTACCATTTGAAATTTGCTGAGTATGCAAGTTTGCTATAACGGGGTATTTTTATTTTTGAGTGTTAAGCGCAAAAATATTATTCTGTTTGTATATGCACTATTTTAAATCAATTATGAAGACTACTCTCTCTAAAAACACTCGTATGCAGTAAATTTTGAAAATTATATCAGTGCTGCCGAAACTACGTAAGGTATATAATCTTACATAATATCATACATATTTATTACATATTTTTTTAATATTTTACATAATCTTTTTCATAATTTTACATAATCTTTTTCATAATTTTACATAATTTATAAGGTACATACACTTTGTTATCAATGTTATGAAAAAAGTGAAGCTTGAATTTATCGCCAGCTAGCATAGAGTTAGCCAGGACAACCATGAGTTTGTTGTGGGGCCAAGCCCCTACGATGAATGCCACCAGATGGGCGAGAGGCGACCGAGGCTCGACCTTTTTTAATAGATTATTTTCTCCTTCACGCCCTTCCTGGGGCCACATGGTGTTACAGCACATTAACAAAACTCAGTTGTTGTTGTTGCACTTGAACCTCTATTTCATAATGTTATTCAAGCTTAATTAGGCTTCCAATTATCATGCATTTGAAAAACTAAACAAACTTCATTTGAAAGCTAAATCTATAAACATACAGTGGAACCTCGATAACTCGAACCTCAGGGGGAACGGCAAAAATTTGAGTTATCGAATATTTTGAAATATCGAGGTTCGACTTATCAAGGTGATTTCTACAGACATTGACTTATTGAGGGTCACGGTAACACAATAGATGGATCATGGAAGGGTATAATCCTTACATAAGTTTGAGCTATGTATAAAAAATAATCATACCGTATAATAATTATTATTAAAATTAAAATAGATTTGAACAATTTTAAATGTCTAAAATAAGCCTGGGAATATATTGTAAAGCTTCTTTGGTTTACGTAGTAGAGGACAAAATACTTCCTTCAATGAAAATATTGTAGGGGAGGAAAGTTAACAAATAATGACTCACAGTTTGGTATTTTGGTGATGTTTTTCCCGTTTGACCACTTCCTGATTTTCTAGACTTTTTTGCTCACTTCTTATCACCTGCCCCAAACAAATCCCTCCCGCTTACGGAAAGTCAGTTCTGACCAACTACGCATCAATTTCCTTTGTTAGAATTGGAGCATTGTTGGAATTGGAGCATTGTTTAGGGTGAAGCAGGACGACACTTTTTTTATTTTAAAATTGTCGACAGTGTTCTCTGGTGTTCCAATCTGCTTCCTGATGTCACTGTTTTTATTTCCTGTGTCAGTAGCCTCAAATAGTCTTGAACTTCTCCTCATGGGGTAGAGTTTTGCCAACACGTTTTACCAAACTGCAAACACTTAGTAAAAAACAACCTAACAACTACATTTCACGTACTACATCCAGAACCTCTGAACCCACACTAACTAACGACTAAGAACACAAATCTAATCAAATCAAAACCATTTTTATAATTTACAACAATATGAGACTGTTCCTATTTATGAAATAAAATCCTTACAAAGGTGAAACCCGTGCGTGAGGATGAGTGTATTTGATATGCGTGTTGCTCATCAACATAAATTTGTCGGTTGTTTTACCGACACCAGGAGTACCCGGGAAGGAGATTTAGTGGGGAGGGAGGGGTGAAATTTCCGGCTGCAAAGTCACTGGAGGTTTGGTGAATCAACAACTTCGACTTATAGAGGTTCTCTAGTCAATACTTCGACTTATAGGTTAATTGTACATATTCGAGTTATAGAGGTTCTACAGCTAAAACTTCGACTTATAGATGCGGCAACAGGCTAAGAATACTGCAAAAATTCGAGTTATCGAGGTGTTTCCTGTTAACCTTTCGACTTATACAGGTAAAATAACATAGCATTAAGTAGGCAAGTTCAAGGTGAATGACACAAATTCGAGTTATCAAGGAATTCGACTTATTGAGGTTAGAGTTATCGAGGTTCCACTGTATCAATCAACAGGTAACATAATCAAGTTTGAGTATCAAATATATTAAAATTATGAACTAAACTAAGTTTTAAACATTTAGCAATTTGTTTAGCAATTATAGACCCTTTAATCTATTATTTTGTATACATGTTTGGTTTCAACTAAAAACCCTTACTTTCTAAATGTGCCTTTTGGGGTTTTGAACAACCTCCACCTTCATAGCTTCACCCCACAGACTTTTAAAGTTCCAATCTTATGGTGTTTATGGTGTTATGGACTTTCTATCTTATGGTGTTATATTTTATTTCGTTGGTCAGCTGATTATAATGTAAATACACTTTTAAAAACGTCTGGCTCTTTGCCTGCTAGATCTCTGTGTGGAGAACGGGACATCAACTAGTACGTCTTAAAATATTTTAAACAATCATAATTTTTAATACCGGTTTTCCCCCATTACATTAAATATATAGTTACACAGACTTTGACTCAACACAGTATATTTCAGCCACTGTATAGGCAAGTATAAAAGGTTCACTTGAAGAGATACAAAAAAGATATAAAGAAAAAGTTATCCATTTCAAAATTACTACTATAATGTAAAATTGAAGTAATAAGTCTTATACATTATTGAATAAGTTTAAGACAACTGAGGGGAAAGTCTCAGTAACATCATCCAATTAAATAAAGCATTCTTAAAGTAAATACTAAAAAAAAAACTAAATACTATTTTAATAACCTACTAGCAGGTGTCCCGTTCTCCGCACGGGAATCTCTCAGGCACAGGGTCAGATGTTTTGAACGGTTTACATTATAATCAGCTGTTTGAATGAAAAAAATATATAACTCCATCAGATTAACACTGGAACTTTAAGAGCCAATGAGGCGGAGCCCTGAAGTTGGATGTTTTTAAAAACCCCAAAAGGCACATCTAGACAGTAAGAGCTTTTGATTGATACCAAATGTGTATATAAAATAATAGTTTTAGGGCTCTAAAATCACTAAAAAAATCAAGAAATTCTATTAATAATATAGATAATGAATAATGAGAAAAAAAACACAGAAAATATAAGTGCTGTAAAGGCAAAACATTATCAAGATTTAAATGTATTTTTATGGATCAATGTGTTTAGCATGTGTGCTTGATGCAAAAATGATTAGCCATTTTTAGGAACCAGAGTAAGATACACTCCACTAGATTTAGTTGGATGAAATTAATACACATGGTTTAGTTTATATAAGTGTTTATTAATAAGTAGGGCCCATCAAAGCTGGCAGTGGCGATCTTTTGTCGGGCAGACCGATCCGTCCTTTTGTGATCCAGTATTTACTTCCTCTAGTAAAATCAAATCAAAAATCTCTTTATTTGTTCTAGTACATAATCTATATTTTTAATACGCTAGGCATATTTTTGTCATAATTGTTTTGGAGCGGTGGTACTACCGATCACCATGTCCAAGGTGTCATTAGAAAGGTCTTAGCATGTAGTTTTGCCATCAATTAAAAAAATTTATAAAAGTCACCGTGGACATGGGAAAATATGGGGTCAAAGTCGCGATTTTCCCCATAGACATAATATACAGTTACAAACCAACGATCGAGAAATCAGCTGTTTATTCAAGGAAGTGGTTAAACAAATCAAATCTGACCCTGAAAAATGGTTATTGAACGTACAGCTGGCAACAAAACACCAGTTTTTATTTGCACAAAATCAAAACATAACCAAAAAAACGTTCGACATAATGGAGACTATAAGACGTCGACCAGGACGGCCAAGAGGAGGAGGCCGACGAACTTTAACTGACGAACTCTGTCCTTGGGTAAAAGCTTGCTCGGATTCGAGCAACAGGACCACTAGTATACATTAAATGGTGTAATCTTAAATTAAACTAAACTTAAGTATACAAAATTGTAAAAAATATAAAATCACATTACATTTTGGTTTTACTATAACATTTCTCATGGTAGTACAAAGTTTGTTGAGTTAAATCAATTTTCGACTTAGATTTTAGTTTATTACTATTTTTTTTCTAGTCGTAGTTCATCTGGCAGTGCTTTAAAGAATTTCTTACCAATATAGGTGTTTTTTCATATAAAATTCTAATTTATATGTTTATCTAAAAATGTGTTTATGTTTGCCTTTTTGTATTATAATGAGGTATTGAATCAGATTTGGTTTTAGTTTACTATAAGATCTTTTAAAATGATTTTTACTGAGTCATCATGTTTCAATTTTAAAATACATCTTTTTTTTTTGCAAATTGAGAATTTTATACAGTTTACCTTTAGATGTTGCACCATATACGCAAATGCCATATGCTATATGTGAGTGAATTAGTGCAAAATAATTTTGTTTTTATACTGACAGGTTACATAGAGGAGCCATACGTCTGAGCGCAAACAAACCAGAACTAATTTTTTTTAATTATGTGCTCTGTGTGATTATCCCAGCAAAGGTTTCCATCAATTTTTAACCCTAAAAATCTTGTCTCATTAACCTGTTATTTCAATAATAGTCCTTCAATTTATTTCAATACAAGGTTTTGTCTTTGCAATGACCTTAACACCAACCAGACACCTGCTCAGAACACCTGCCTTGGTGTCTTTACCTTAACACCAACCAGACACCTGCTCAGAACACCTGCCTTGGTGTCTTTACCATAAAACCAACCAGACACCGGCTCAGAACACCTGCCTTGGTGTCTTTACCTTAACACCAACCAGACACCTGCTCAGAACACCTGCCTTGGTGTCTTTACCTTAACACCAACCAGACACCTGCTCAGAACACCTGCCTTGGTGTCTTTACCTTAACACCAACCAGACACCTGCTCAGAACACCTGCCTTGGTGTCTTTACCTTAACACCAACCAGACACCTGCTCAGAACACCTGCCTTGGTGTCTTTACCTTAACACCAACCAGACACCTGCTCAGAACACCTGCCTTGGTGTCTTTACCTTAACACCAACCAGGCACCTGCTCAGAACACCTGCCTTGGTGTCTTTACCTTAACACCAACCCGACACCTGCTCAGAAGTATGTCTGTATACTCCTCAGGTTTCTAAGATGTATTTTAATTTCTTTGTTTAAAATTCATTGTTGGTCATGGTGTGTTTATATTACTTCCTTTTACACTAAATCCTGAAACCCCAAAACGTCGTGAAACTTGTTTTTTCTTTAATCAATGATGGAAAATGTCCACAGTACTTAAATAAAATTTACTTTTAGTTTTTGGTCCTTATTTAACCTTTAGTTACAGCCTTGGTATTACATCTGATTAATCACCCATTACTTTGCTCCCTTGTCTGTGAGATCAATTCCCGAACCATAAGTTCAATGTTAAATATCAGCTATAGACTTCTCCTCTACTTATCTACTTTTTATGTAACATACTTAGGGATACTTCTTTAATTTTTACTCTATTATTACAAAATAAAATAATGTTTCAGAAATTGTTTACATAGAAACTGTGTAAGAATCTTTCTAAATGCTTTAGTATTTAATTGATAAAATTAAAAAAGGGTAAAGTTCCAGAAAATAATTTAAAACACTTTGGTTGTAGATAGATACAAAAATACAGTTTTAAATTTCAGTTTTTAATTTTAAATACTCACATTACAAGTTATGTTTTGATCACTGACATAAAAACCATCCTCATCATTAATTATTTATTTATTTACTTGCTGCAACAAGAACCAATTGCATTATAGCAGTACAAAATTATTTACTTGATAGTATTTTTTTATAGTACAAAATCATTGTACTAGTCTTAATTTCATTATATCTTAAGTACAGTAATTGTTTGTTTCGTGCTATAATAATTCACATGAACTGATTTATTCCAAACATTGTAAGTATGGAAAGTGTAGCACCACCCACGTGCTCATCTGAATGTTGTGACATTTGAGTGTTACATAAATGCCAATTGTTGACAACTTGGTTCAATTACAGCTGCTTCCTGCCAAACATTTAGCAACTGTAATTGTTTCATTAACAGTAACATTAGAGGCAGCATTGATACATATTGGTACACTTTATGGGAGTCATTTTTTCTGGTCTACTTTGTAGTATAATGATTTTGTTTACCATTTCAAATAGAATGAAACACTAATGAGTTGGTTTTCATCTAATCTGTCCAGATTCAATCCTGGCTGACAGCTAAGATACGTTTCATGGAGTGGTCACCTCCGGCTTTCCTAGGTGTCTGATGCAGATATGTTACTTTACTGTTTTTTCCTGCATAAGGCTTAATTGGCTTATGGCGATAGGTAGCTCAGATGTAAATAAGTATTGACAACTTTGGAAACATAGATACAATAAGTATGATGCATAGTTATATATACTTATCTGATCAGTATTAACTTATAAATACTTTTCCACTTACCTTATGAAACACTAACCAGTACCTGCAGCGGTAAACTGACAGTGTGATAACGGCAGTGGAATAGGTCCTGTGAGGGCACCAATATTGTAAAAGAAATGTTGGTCGGTGGGGGGGGGGATATGCTGCAGTTTTGATTGATCTTGAAGTTTAACCTTATTTGTGACATTGTTAGATCAAACACTAAATTGATTTAGACCTACATCTCACTGACACTGAACATGAAACATGTCAGAAAACATGGTCCTTAGAACATGAAAACTTAAAATGGAGGAGCTATGCCTGAGCGTCGATATATCACCAAATAACTGTCCTTGACACTTGCAAAGATCGCCTGATTTTCAAACTTTTTCTACACCACCCATAGTTTTGCATAGGATTATCCAGGACAATCTAACAAAAAACAAAATAAAATAAACTGCATTTATATCAAACTTACAAAACACACACTGCCTGACTTTTAAACATAGGGTGGTCTTCTTCGTTACTTTTTTCATATAATTTGTAGATTATCCAATGCATTAATTTTCCAACTAGCCAACTAATTATTTCCCTTGGTCTATATCATAATTTCTCTTTAGGTTAGGACAATAAAGTGCAAGTTATTCGTACTTGTTTTGAAGTTTAAATTATCTTGACCTCTGCTTCCTTTTAAAAATTACATATTTAATATAGTAATCTTAATCTCATAAAAGGCTATACCATTTCATAACCAACGAGGTTAAATATATCTAAAGAGGTCTCGTCTGGAGTAAAAATGTGAAGCATACATGGTCGACCGCCATTTTCCTCAGGTAATAAGGAGGTGATATCCAAAAATAGCAATTTGATAAATTTGTAAACTACGCCCATGGGAGCACTGTATAGATTATTTTAGGTCGTTTGGTGTTCTAATCTTTCCTTGTTTACATATTTTTGAGTCTTTTCTTTATGTTAAATCTCAAAACATAATTAATTATTAATAATAGTTATAACCCAAGTAGAGAAAATTTTGTTTCACCAATACCAGAGGTTTACTTTGTACGAGAGACAACCACAGTAAGCTGGTTTAACGGTCTTTCATCAAATATTTCATCAATCCTAGATTTTGGTAAATTCCTAATTTCTCTAATTTTGCAACCAAGCTACCTGTAATGGTTCAATTAACCCGACCTAACCTGTGACTCACTGAAGCACAATGACCTGTCTAACGCTAGAAATAGCCTAAGGACATGACAATTAAGTAAAAAGTAAGTAACATATCAAATACTCTCTTCACAAGTTATATTTTTGTCAGCTGACTGTCATATAACTTGTGAAGAGAGGATTTTATTAGTTACAATGTTGGTTGACATGGGTGCAATGTTGACAGAGAAGAAAATGGCGGATGACCATGCACTTTTTTTACACGTGTCGAGACCTCTACATACATTTGACCTCGTTGTTTAGACGATAATCTGCAGCAGTGGCGGATCTATGGGGGGGCTAAGGGGGCTATAGCCCCCCCATTGGGTCCGAACTTACACTGGATAAAAAGGATATTTTATGCAAGAGAAACATACAGTATTTTTTTATATTTTAATTTTAATTCGTACATTTTAAGTACCAAAGTTAAAGTGACATTGTCAACATTACACCCGTTCAAAGTTAACTTGCTAAATAAATACGGCAAGCGGCAAATGCCCATGAATGAGCCCAACGCAGTGGCGTCGCAACAGCCTTGCAATCTATCAAGCGCTAGGCACTACCCTAAATAAAAAAATAACCTGGGGTTTCCCTTAAACTTCCCTCCCCTCAGGTGAAAAATAACCTGGTAATGTTCCACCCGACCATATGACTCACCTCTCATCTCTGATCCCCGGTTGTAGTTTTAAAGTGTCGAAGGGTCGTTGTATCGTCGTTACGTCTGGGTTTGCAAATGAGAGCATTAGTTCTGTTGTTTGGATTGTTGGGAGAGTGTTTATAAGTAGGTTTATCTGTATGTTTATTATGATTTCTTTGTTTTTTTAGTTTTAAAATTTGTTTTGAGTACAAATGAAGCGTAGGTTAACTGATTATTTCAATAAAACTACTGAAGATAAAAATGTGGATGGCATTGAGAGCAAGTTATTAAGTTCACCGTGTAGGCACAGAGTAGCAAGTCCAATTCTAAAAGGCGAAGTTTTGAATATTATTTTTTCCATAGTGAAAGTGAGCATAATTTATTGTGCAAACAAAACAATCATATTTGAAGTAATGGGAGCGAGCTTCATCGAGACATGGTGATAGTATTTTATTTCCTACATACAAAATTGGTTTACAATGTGTTGTTTTATCAATTTGTTAATAATGCAGTCACTATATAAACAATGATCAGTTTTCATAGTTTGTATACCTAGAACAATAAAGCAGGGAAAAGTGTGTGTGAGAGAGAGAGAAGAGTATATTTTGTATTTGTTTATTTCCGGCAATACAGAACAGATGGTTGATAAGAACTATCATTTTAAATTATTTCTTATAATGTACGTGCGATCTTATATGCTCTTATAGGAGTATTATTTTGACTCCCAATTTTAGTTTTCCGAGTTTTCTTTGGGCTCCCACATATAATTCCAAAGTGTCAATGTTAATTTATAAATAATTTTATAGGAACACGTTCATTCTAATCTACCTGATACAGGTTACAATTAAAGTATTCCGCCACAAAAACACATCCTAGGATTTCAGGGATATATAATAGAGATAATATCCTTCCTCTATTCTATAGTCCTGGTAATTTTGTTGTATTTGTACAATAAAATAAAACGTCTGCTTATAATCTAACTAGCTGTTACCAGTCATACGTTTATTTTATTTTAACATATTTAAGGACTGGTTATGGCAAACGATGTCAGACCAACGATGCTATACTTGACTTGGAATACGTTTTAATATTATATCTTTTTAGGACTTGGCAACCCATCAACACTGTGTTTTTGGGTATGAAAAAAGTAGGACCAAAAGTGACGCTTTTCAATCGAGCTTCAAGTTTTAATGGCCGGCAGAGGCTGGAAAATGAGCGAGGATTGAAACGCCACCTTTGGACCTTGTTGTGAAATATATTTTTCATCATACTGAAAACAATATTAATATAACAATTTCACAGAAACTAAATTTCGTTAACTTTTTACCATTAAAAGTTTGATTCCATCTTGATCTTTCTACTCTTACACGAACAGCTGTTACACGTACAAGTTTCCATTGTTTACAAGTTGAATAATTCATTCAATTCGTGTCAGCTGATGACCTGGACAGGAAAGTGTCATCAAGTGATTTTTTTATTCTAGGAGTAAAAAGAACAACTTTAGCACCTCAATGCATGTGTTGAAAACAGCTGTTTTGAAGCAGTATGACGAAAACGTCATTTGATGTCACGGTCAAGGTCATCAGTTGAACGAATTATTCAACTGTGAACAATGACAACTTGTGTAGCAGCTGTTTGTTTAGAATAGCAAGATCAAGAGCCAACTTTTAATGGTAAAAAAAGTTAAGAAAATTTTGTTTTTATTAAATTGTTAACTTAAAATTGTCTGGAGTATGACGAAAAATATAGTTCATCACTAGGACCAATACTGGCTTTTCGGTCATCGCTCATTTTCCGGCCTCAACCGTTACTTTAGCTCGTAATGAAAAGTGTCACTTTTGGTCCTGGTGATGAAATATTCTATTTCCTCATGAGTCATACTTACTGCATCAAAAACAGCTGGTTTTCAACACATGCGTCGGGATGCTAAAGTTGTTATTTTTTAGCGTAGCTCTTAAACTACAATCTGGCGTTTTATTTCCACGTACTCCTGAATGGCTGAAGTGATCCGCACGAAGTTTGGCACGGTCATAGTAACCAACTATGGGAAGGTATAAATCTGAAATGGTCCAAATCGGATGTCAGGGTTCTGCCCTACGCTCTTTAAAGTTACAATGTTATTTTAATAGAAGAAATATTTTATTTGGTTTATTTTTTACTGTGTGTTGATTATACAGCTGTTATAAGGATCATATCTAACTGCAGACTGTTACTATCAGGTGTTTGTAAATACAGTAGTTTTCTGTGCAATTGTTGTTTTGTTAAAGTCAGTGGTTTGTTCACCTTAAATAATTAATTATAACAAATATGTATGTGTTTGTTCTTATGTAAATGCCACGTTTACGCATAGGGGGCGCAATCTTACAAGCAGGATAAATAAAATACGTCTTACAACACTATAAGTATATTTACACTTATACTCTACTTACATACAAGACGGTAAAATATACACAAAAGATGGTACAAGGCAATCGATTTCAACCAGTTACTCCGGTCATCATCAGGCCCAATCCGAGAATGCATTAAAAAAAAAACTTGCTCCGCTCAATATTGCAAGCAGACAACTGTATTGCATACCTAGTTATTTCTAGGATAAAAGGTACATTTCATGACAATTTTTGGTTGAGGTCATCAGCTAATATGAATTGAACGAATTACAGTATTCAAATTGTTAACAATGAAAAACCTTTGTAGCAGCTATTTGTTTAGAGTAGCAAGATTGAAGCAGTCTTTAAATAGAAAAAAAAAAACCAAATTTAGGTTTGGTTAAATTGTTACCTTAATTTATTGTGTGCAGTATGACGAAAAATAAACATCACTAAAAATATAGTGCAGTATGATGAAACTATTTTTACTGTTTTAAATTGTGTATTTTCCATTTTATACAACTAAGAAATTCTCTCTAGTTTAATAGTAAATTAAATCCTAGGTAGGCTTGATTAAAGTGGCACTTACCTATCATTTTCTTGTTGCATTAATCATTAACATATACAAATTTCAGTGCACCATACAACATTTTCCACGTATCAACACAATTAGGGATGTAATTTTCATATTGTTTTTAACATTATGCCATTGTAAGATTGAAAAAGAAATAGCCTAAAATTCTTGTTTTTAAGACTTAAATTTTGAAATTTTTCAGAGGGGGAACCCCCGGAATCCCCCTTCAGCTGGGGGGACTCCCCCCAGACTTCCCGGTTAGCCCCCCCCTTCTACCAGTTCTAGATCCACCACTGATCTGCAGACAATAGTCAGCTGATGGAAGAGAACCTGTGGCACTTGACAGGTGAACGTCCGCTGTGGTTTACCAACCTCAAAATCCCTAGTACAACACAAGTTAATTTTGATACGAAACATGATTTATTTCAATGACATTTATTTAAATCATAATGATAGTTAAAAAGCTGGTTTTAGATTTTGTGTACGAATATTTGTTTATTTTCCCCCTTCGAGGAGGGCGCCATTACAGGGAGGGCGCACCGGGAACTTTCCTGGTGTCTCAGCAAGTCAGTCCACCCCTGAGTACCTGAAACCTATAACTAATACTTTTATAAGACTTACCAACTTCCAGTGTTGACATATGATGATTTATTGAATTTGTTTCATAAAGCTGCATCTCTTGAAAGATGTTTCCACTTTGGAAACGTTCCTCCGTCAACCTTAGGTCTCCATCACACTTGCAAAGTTGCCATGTTATTCTTTAAGTTTTTTGTGATATATTAGACAATTTTCATTGATCAAAAATATGTGGATAGTTTCTATTTCAAACCCATTCCTTAGAGCTCTGCCTCACTGACCTTAAAGTTGCCATGTTAATCTCAAGGAGACAAATATTTATTGGAGCGATAAAAGGCTAGATACTAGTAATAAATCCAAAATAGACTAACTTCCATTACGAAAGCCAATAAGGTTTAAAAACTTAAAATTTAAGATCTGCAGTCTGATTTAGCATTTTTTTGTTTCAGTTAAAAACATACAAAACTATGTTTGAATTTGATTTTACAAGAAAAAGCAACTTTAAGAATGTTTAAAGTTGTATCGGTTTAACTGGCTGTTGCCTAACTAAATTTATTTGACTTTTTCCTTGGAAGGTAGGGATAGACAAGAGGCACAGTTTCTGAAAAATTCTATTTAGCAAAAACAAAAGAAGACTGGTTTTAATTTCCAATTTTTCAATTGATATAATATGAGAACAATAAGATTAAAACAACCGTAAAAATTAAACATTTTACTTCCAAACATGATTATGTAGTACA
Source organism: Allygus modestus (assembly GCA_963675035.1). Classification (NCBI taxonomy): domain Eukaryota; kingdom Metazoa; phylum Arthropoda; class Insecta; order Hemiptera; family Cicadellidae; genus Allygus; species Allygus modestus. Next base: position 135,375,965 of record OY776114.1, read on the forward strand.
TCAATATTTTAAACTAATATTATGCAAAGTAATTAAATAATGTAAATATAAACCAAATGCTAATAAATAAATAATATAACTGAAATATAATATGTATAAAAGAAAATTAATAGTTACACAGTAATAACAATAAAACTTCACTTTTAATAGATCTTTCAGTCTTATATATATATATATATATATATATATATATATATAAATGTTTATGAATAGTCATTAACTCAGAATATTTTGGCTTGTGAGTCACTGTTAAAGTTGGGACACATGGAACCTGTGCAAGTAATACGTAAAAAGCTGTGTAAGTTAAGACAGATATTTACTGGCTTCACCTCGGCTTGCGGTTTGCTGCTCGAATTAAAGCTATTATAATATATTGGGAATAATCTTACTTACACGTTTTGATGGACACATTTTTGAAAAGTTATGTAAGAAGGTATCTTATTCAGCGTCCCAACTATAATTCTTGAAATTCTTGCCAATGCATTCAATCACATTTAGTTTTAGTTTTTAATGTGTTAATTTGTACTTCTGAGTCAGAGGATTGCATAATCGTCACTCACTCTCATTAACTAAATTTTAGAATACCAAATGGCTCTTATAGGAAACAGCCCTCTCTTTCTGTAACTTAAAATTCCCTAATGTTATCCTAAACTCCCAGTGTTTTTTTCGAGTGGTCAACAATTGTACTATGAAGTTCAAGGGTCTAATGTTAAAAATTCGGACACTTTTTTTAAGCTTAGTAGCGTTGCAGACAAAGTTCTGCACTCAAACAAGAGATAGCGTTAGCGTTCGTGCTTGGGTGATATGGTGCTGACTCTCTTGCACGCTATATCTGGTTTAATTGCAAAACTACAACGGACTGGAGACACCTCAACTTTTATATCAGAGTAATCCATTTTAGCTAAATTTTAAGTTCAACGAGCTGAGTGATTTTGTCCAAAACTATTAACTCTTTTTCGCTTGTGTGCCAAACGACTGTACAATGTGGACTAAACTGAAGTATGAGCCGGTGCAGAAGCCGAAGAAAGCAACGACGAGGGTGAGGTAGTCGACGAGCTTGCGCCAGCTGAGGACGCCAAAGTTACCCTCTCGATGGCGCATGCTGAGGTCACAGAGTGGGGGGAACACCAGCGCCAGCGCCGTACTGCTGACGGCTCCCACCAGCGAGATGAACAGACCGAGGTCTGGGATTATCTCTGACAGGACAACTGTGGGAAATAAGAAAAGCAAAGTGAGAGAGAGAGAGTGTGTTTAACTTATCAGCTGGTTATCTAAGCAAAATGCCCCCATAAGATTAACATTGCAATTTTAAAAGCCCAAGGGACGGAACCTTGATGGTGGATGTTTTTCAAAACTCCAAGAGGCACTGGAGGCTAAACTCTTTTCATTGATACTATAGTGTACAGGAAACCCCATAGTAACATGTATAGAAAATAATAGTTTTACAGGTCGAAAATCGCTAATCAAATATCAAGAAATTATTTTAATGTTATTGATGATTGATTGATAACAGATAGTTTAGGGTACTTACTATAAATTAGTTTATTAATTGAGTATACTATACAGTAAAGGCAGAATATTTTATATCCATCGTTTGTTCTTTAAAATAAGGTAATGAATGTTTGTTTGTGTGAGTGCATTACTTGATTAATCTAAAATTATAAAATCAAATTAGCTGAAATGTTACTGTTATATTGTAAAAACAATGGCATATCGAAGATTGTGATAATTGTCCTTAAGAACCTCATAAAAGAGCATAGTCTTTGCTGTTCATTTAAATGATTGTATAATCATTTACTTAGTAAAAAAGTTTTGAATATTTTGTCAACCCCTTAATGCAGTAGAAATATATTGGGTGGTTTTCAGGGACATTTAGGAAAACCCAAATAATTCTGATGATTAGCTTTTAGATGATTCATAAAGTTATGAGATCTGTAGCATTCTCAAAAGTTTATTGGTGAATTTGAACTTATAATACATGTGAGTTTTAGAGGCATCCTGAAAAGGTTATTACTCACATACTCACAGACTATTACTCTCTTTTAGAACCAAAGTATAAACACAACGTCCTGCCATAATTATATTAGTAAAGTGTCATGTGGCCCTTAAGCTTACTGGCAAAATAGGGCTATGGATAAGTGATTGTCATATGGGGTATTCACTTATAGATTCCCATATATCATATGGGGTAGGTATTTATGGGGCCACCTCCACCAAAAATTTGAAAAAGATTTTGAAAATACAGAAAAAAGCAATAAGGATAATACTTGGTTTAAGAAATAGAGACTCAGTCAAAACAAAATTTACAGAATTAGGCTTTTTAATCGTTTTCTCCCAACATGTGTTATACACAGTAAAACATGTCAAGGAACACAATATACCTCTGATGGAAGCGGAAGCCAGAAGTCGTCCATACAATACCAGAAATTTTTTAACTTTCGAATCCCATAGACTAGAGTTTTTTAAGAAAAGCATAAATTATAGAGGTTTAAAATTTTTTGAAATACTCCCAGATTCTATAAAAAAAAACACAAAACCTGTCAGAATTCATAAAAAAAAATTAAAAAGTTTTTTTGATAGATCATCCCTTATACTCCTTTGAGGAATTGAATGTAAATTTGAATGTCTAGTTGCTAGGCCTAGTTCTATGCTGACGACACGGCATTATGCTACTCTGAAAATAATTGGGAAATAGTTCAGCAGGCAATGAACAAAGACCTTGAAGCGCTCCAATGGTGGTTCACTGTGACCGGCTAATGTTGAGTGCCGAAAAAACAAAATACATTAATTTCAACCTCAAGAAAAATATAAAATTTAGAGACAGCATTATGTATAAGTGTGCTGATTGCTTAAATAAGCACACGATATGTACATTAAAATGTGCTGTTGTAGATCAAATTGGCGATATAAAATACCTAGGACTGCATGTTGACAGTGAGCTAGGATGGAAAATTCACATAACAAAACTCAAGAATAAGATCAACAATACAATAAGATATTTTTACTTTTTAAAGGATCTCAGTAATAGTAAAGTTCTACGTATCTTATATTTTGCTTTAGTACAAAGTAGAATGGATTACGGCATAGTCTTTTGGGGTAATACCTATGAGTCATATACTAAACAATTATATTTGCAGCAGAAACATATTTTAAGATTGATTTCATACAAAAACAGATATGAACCATCAAAACCTCTTTTCATAAGTCAGAGAATTCTTCCGTTTAAATATATTTATGTTTATAAAGTTCTGAAACTTTTCTACAATAAAGGTGGAAATATGCCTCAAAATGAAAATGAGTATAGAAAAAAATTAAGAAAAGCTAACCAGTTTTTTATTCCCAAGCCAACCAATACATTTTTTACAAAAACTTTCAATTTTATAGCTCCGAAACTGTTTAACAAACTTACTGAAAATGTAAAGATTGCATTTAATATTCAAATTTTTTTAAGTAGATTAAGGAAATGGTTATTTCAACTAGAGGATATTGATCTTTTATTTCAAATTCAGCAATAGTTTTATTTTTGATATTATAGCTAAGTAAATTTATAAGGGCACACTTTGGAGGACTATGCCACACAGGGACTATGCATTGCATGCAATGAGCTTTGACGGCACCTGGGGAGTCCCAACTCCGGAGGCAAGCCTCCGGGGAGGGCCATGAGCCGCCTGGTGGCACAAGTGCGGTGCGTGGTTTGAAAGAGTAAACCCTAGAATATTATAATACATGTATAATTTATATGATAGACTATATGAATCGACAAATACAGTTTTATTTATTTTCTTTAATTAGTTTTTATGCATTGAGCCCATGCTTAATTTCAGTGTTTATGTGAGAAAATAAGGCGCATAAAATATATAATTTTGTATTTATTTTTTATTTTTTGTATACACATAGGTTGTCTGAGACAATTGTGTTTATTATATTTCGATCATTTCTGTTCGCTTACTTTACTTTATGTTATTTTAATTTAAGTGATGGAACCTCAAAACAGGCATTGCCTTAAGAGGCCCTATTGTTTTCTCATTATTTTATTTTTATTTTTATGTCAGCCTGAAAGTAAAATGGACATTATTATTTTATTTAAGTGACAAACAAGCTGCGTAGTAAAAAATAAAGTTACAACTATGTATTTTCGTTATGTATTATGAGAAAAATAAAAATATTCTATTCTATTCTATTCTATCAAATTTGTAGATTCTAATACATGTTTGTATATAAATAAAGAGACACTACTCACTATGACAAATGTGACACTATTCATCTGTAACAATTGTACAGTTAACGAATAAAGATATTTGATTGATTGATTGATTGATTGATAGATTCTGTTTCATTGATAGTTCTAATGGATCTCAGTGAAGTTTATAATATGCAGTCTTGGTTGGTGTTCAACTTTTTAGATCCATTCATTATACGATATAATCTAAAATACTCTTGTATCTACAACTATATAACACTCACAGGTCAGTAAACACAGCGTGAGTCTGAGGATGATTTCGTATTTAGCAGGTTTGTCGAAGGGTCCCCAGCGTCGGACAACTCTCGGCCAGATGAGAGCCACGGGAACGTAGAACATAATGGGATAAGTCAACAGGATGCCGATAGCAGTGGCGATCTTGACAAACTGGGACAGACTGTGCGGTTTTGAGAGAATCAGTAACAGTTCGGAAATACATGTATGTTTATGTTTTAGTATAGTAAAACAGTTTATATAAATCAAAGATTATAATAAAAAGCAAATACTTCACATACAACTTGGCTGTGTAAGGCGTGATTTCTTTCAGATATTTTGATTTTCTATAAATGTGTTGTTTTAAAATATAGCATAGTATGTTAAACCTTAAAAATAAGGGTTAGTTTTAACATTTTACCCTCAGGGAATGGAGTAAGCAGGGAAACACACCATATGGGTTTTGAAAACTGAAAAACTATCATCTTAAGAAATGGTACAGGTTTTATTAATAAATTAAATTTGTTGGGCTGCTATTTTGTTTTGTAGGTCAGATTTATATTTTCTCCAACCCATTTTCTTGTCTTACCTCTTAGACAATTTTTCAGATTCTCCTCTCCCCTGAGGAGATAGCAAATTAAATCTCTTGCCAATGTAGTAGCAGCCCATTAAATTGACAAGATCATTGTAAACAGATTTCAAATATCTTGTGTAGGAAAACAGTTAAGAGAAATGGCAGTTCCTTTTTAGAGACCATTGTGTATGATATTTCAAAAATATTTAAAACTGACCCAGTCATGTTTCACAAATGAAACAGTTAAACTGTATATTAAATTTGCTTACGATATTTTGATACAGACATACTAGTAGTTTATTTACTTGATACATTGACTTGTAACTCCGCCACTTACTCGCTATTAAAAGGCAGGTTGAGGGTGAGGCTTCCCCTAACATCTTCCCCGTACTTGAGATACCCTATGAAGCCAACAATGATCTGACCCACTGTTACGATGATGTTGCCCACATTGAGCACTCCGAGAGGACTGTCAAATTTCTCTGGGTACTTCATCTCTGTTTGTAGCAGTAACACCTGTTGACAATTTTTTTATTTCTAAACATTTACCACTGAAACCCGATACCTTGTTTGATTGTTTTGGCTTATTCTGATGTGACCAAAAAAAAGTGTCTATTAAGCAAAGTAGATCAAGTTTTCTAGTGACAAATTTTATATAAAAAATACTAGTGGGAAAATCAAAAGCAATTAAAAGGGCAATTAAGGAACAAGTCTCATTATGGTTAAATTTATTACAGCTTGCAATTACACTTTTTAATTGAGCATTGTGGTTCCTGGTGATTTGTTCTGTACAGATCGCCAGCTTGTTAACAGGGGGTGCGGAGGAGGTTACCCCCTCCATTGTTCATACACTGTTTATTGGCACAGCTGACAAAGATTCTAAAATGTATTTTATTATTTATCCAAGATAACACACTTTATGTGTAACCCCATAATATAACATTTTGAAACTTGGATTATAATACTTAACTGATTATTTACAAAATTTGTAAATTTAAATGTTCCTTAAATATACTTTACAAATTATTCTAAAAGTATTTGAGCACATTATATAAAATGTTCATTATATGAACTATCAATAAAACATATAACGGTGTGTAGAACAGCTGTAATGAACTCTTGATATAAAAACAAACTGAATTACTTTGTACAGTGGCCTTTGCCAATTTTTTAAAGTAATTTTTTTAGTATAATTTTTTTGTAAGACTAAAAATTTAAAGTTTGTATAACCTTCTGGCTAATGTCTGTTGTCAGAGTTTTCAGGTCGCAACACTGCCTCTGACATGACCTGTCGACTACTTATGTAGCCGGGACAAACGGCCTTATGTGCCTTCCAAAGCACGGTGAAAGTGAGTTTCAAAAGTGATATAGATTTCACCGGAAATTGAACCTGGGTTTTTTGAGTTCGTAAGACTAATTTTATGAATTCAAAAATTCAATTTTTAAAATACTTTTCATATTCACCAGGCTGATTCCCTCGTAGGCGTAGATGATAGTGCCGAAGAACAGAGGCAACTGTACGAGGGAGGGGAGAGCGCGGCGGGAGGATATGGGTGGGAGGTCCTGGCAGCTGATGTACATCGTGAGGGTAACTCCCAGGAACATGGTGGCGGTGGCGAACAGCGACACTGGCGCGAGATACTTGAGGTTGCGGATGACGATGAAGCCGACGAGCAGCACTAGCGTCACCACCATGTTCAGGTGGACTTCGATCTCGATACCGAAACTATGTAGGATCTGCGGATTGAAAGAGTAAATGTAACGGTGCTTTTGGTGTTAAAAGTTGAAGGTTACGTTTTAAGGTATTATTCTACTTGTGTTATTAGTATAATTAGTTTTAGTCTATGTATTCAACAACTATTTATATAGAGAGTCTCAAAAGTCTTTAGAGAATTTTTTTCTATTGGTAGAACAAACAAAAAGCTATTTAAACTCATGGTTTTTCTTGTTTTTTCCACCTGTGTATTTGATAAGAGCAATAAATTATTATTACTATAGTATTTTAGTAAATATCAGATTATAGAAGCCACTTAAGAAATATGCTTAGAGGTTAGCTAGAGTTTTTTTTTTTTTTGCATCTAAAACCTATTCCTGACTTAGATTTCTCTATATTTACTTTCACCATTTGAAAATGGTAAAAGTTATAGTTTTCAGAGATAAAAACTGGAAAACTGGTATAAAAGGGGGCAGATTGGAAAGATACAATAAAATAACCAATTAACTGCAATGATATATGAGGTATTGGATTTTAATAAACTACTGAAGTGATTTAATATCTCAGTAGTAGACTTGACCATGGCCTCAACAGGAATATAAAATGCAGTTTGCCTCGTATTCTGAGGTTTGCGAGGTCAATTTTGATAAAACTTTGAACAAGGTTAGGAACTAAATTTGTCAGTGGGCTATTAATCAACGATGTCTTATAAGAAAAGGTTGATGTTTGATCGAAACAGGATCGGTCGTTCTCTCGTAACGGTAAAGAATTTTTCTAGTTTTGAAAGACACAACAACACCACTGTTAAACACAACATTTAATTTAAAAGTGATAAAGGTTGAAATGGAATAATAAATAGTATTTCAAAATATTGAAGCAACCGACCTGATGAGTGGTGCTGGTGACAAACACCATGTAAACACAGCAGAACCCCAGCTGGGCAACTATGAGGAAGAAGTTAACAGCTGATCTGTAAAATTATGGTATGGAGTAGTAAAACACATTGGCCAACTGAATCACTTTAAAATACAATCATATTAGAAGTTGGTAATGTAAACTTTAAGAGGACATTGGACTCCCATTTGGTGCTCATCGTAGGTAAGTTGTAGCATAACTCAGAACTAACACAAAACAAATATTGCGCTGCTGATGATGTGATACACTTAATTTGGTGTCGATCTAAGTAATTCCGTCCAGGGCAGGGTTAAATGTTTGTCCTATATTAGGTATCCAGGGCTCTCTACATTTATGAATGAAAGTTGTGAAGTCGCTAGAATATGTGCCCAAAATTGCCTGCCAAAAGGTGATGTTTGTTCCTTTGCAACAGTTTCTATGAGACCAGCACTGATGATGAATAAAGATGAGTTGAGTTGAGCTGATATAAAACTATTCACGCACCTTCCACGAGCAGCATACTTCTGGAAGATTGGCGGACCCGAGTTGAAGCACAACTCCACAGTGGCGTCATATCCCGGGTAATAGTTGAGCTTGTACTTCTCCCTAACTGCATTGGCGCAGTTCACCTAAACGTAACAAAAGAAATTAAATTTTTGTATTGATTTGAAGAGACTTTAAATGAAAAATTTGTAAAATACAGTACAAATTAGCGTTTTATCAAGATTCCAACCTGAGACGCCCCAAAATAATAGTAACAGATATTTTAGAACACAAAGTCCCTTCATTTTAAATTTAATCAAAATTTGTCACAAACAAATTTTTTGTTTCTTGTTTGATCAAAAGTTTGAACCTGTATTCCCTAAGAATGAACCTGTAAATAACGTTTTTCTTTTTATATCAGATGCATTTGCTGTAATAAATGCTTTATTGTAACTTTTCGTCAAAATGGGACCAAATGTTGAATTTTAGATTTTTAAACAAATTGTTACTGAGACTCCAAAAATAATTGCAACACATACCGGTATTTAAGGTGACAAAATGCATTGTTTATGAATTACTTCTTCAATTTAAAATTCATCTAAATCGGGGGAAAATTAAACAGTTTTTATAATTTGACCTAAAAGATTAACCCCAACCACTGAAAAATTACCAAATAGAAAATACAATGTATATCTGTTATTGTGAGGTATTATTTTAGATACATACAAAATTTTAGCTTTGTATTTTATAGACCATTTTGCTTTGGATATACAGTATCATTACATTTTAAACGAATTTCTCCTTTTATCTCAACACAATTCTCTTGAGTCTTACCAGAATATGCTGATTGAAGACACAGATTGCACCCAAAACTGTTGTCAGAAACGGAGCCAGTAACAGCCCTCCGTTTCTGAAAGCGTCTCCCATCGCATATATTCCAGATGCAACATTCGCTTTGAGAAAGTGACCCAATGTTTCTATGTACCTAGACAAAACCTAAATATTCTTATAGAGAATTACAATATTTAATTTGTTTTTGATTTATACTAACATCCATCATTCCATCAATAATAGAATGCTTTAGAAAATTAGAGTACATAAACAGGTAACTTTTACACAGGCACAAAGTAACATTTTTGCGATTTCGGATTAGTTTAGTCGTAATCCGCCATTTTGTATTTTTTTGAAAATAATTAATAATTCAAAAACCCTTCGAGATATCTTTTTGAAACTTGGTATAAACTTTAAGTTTCTGGTTTTTAACATTTTACAAAAACAATTTTTATTTAACTTATCAAATTTCAAAATGGCGGCCATTTAAATATTTCAAAGTCAAATTCCATGAAAAATAGCAACTAAAACAAAATTTCACAAGACATAAAATTTAAAGCACTTAGTACTCCAAATCTATTGACATTTTTACTGTAAAAATCGGTTAATAAATAAAAAGTTATAGTAATCTTGTTATAATAAATTTCAAAATGGCGGCCATATACAAATTTCAAAGTCAAATTCCTGGAAAATTAGCAACTAAAACAAAATTTTACAAGACATAAAATTTAAAGGACTTGGTCAAATGCACTAAGGAATTTGACTTTGAAAATTTTATATGGCCGCCATTTTGAAATTTATTATAAAAAATTGCCATAACTTTTTTGTTTATTAACCGATTTTTACAGTAAAAATGTCATTGGATTTGGATTACAAAGTGCTTTAAATTGTATGTCTTGTAAAATTTTGTTTCAGTTGCTAGTTTTCATAGAATTTTACTTTGAAGTATTTAAATGGCCGCCATTTTGAAATTTGATAAGTTTAATAAAAATTATTTTTGGAAAATGTTAAAAACCAGAAACTTAATGTTTATACCAAGTTTCAAAAAAATATCTCGAAGGGTTTTTGAATTATTAATTATTTTCAAAAAAATACAAAATGGCGGATTACGCCTAAACTAAGCCGAAATCTAACAAATTTTACTCTACATTTTCAACTTGTTTTTGTATTTAGAATATGGTTCTGCATAGCGCGCTACGCATTTTTGTGACACCCTGTATAATAAAATAAGGGTAATTAATATTCTAGTTTTTCTGAACAGTTTATTACCCTAAATCAGATTATTGAATGAAAAGGAATACTCAACCTGAAAAAATAAATGCCATCTTTATAATATTGAACATGACAAAATCTCATGATTGAATAAGAGTGGTTAGTAAACATAAAGCCTTAAAGAGACAGGATTTTGTTAAATTTTAGCTGCATGTTAGTGGTGGTCTCATACTAATGTTAACTGACAAAGACATAGCGCTACCGAAAGGATTTTTGTTTCGCAGGCATCCACATTGTGTCCATAATGTGATTTTTTCTCTGTAGGTGTTATGCTTACTAACACCATCCTCACTCAACAATATAAGTTCACTTCAGCACCAAATAGCTGGTATTTTCTAGATTAGCTAAAGCTTTTAGAACTTACGACGTGGGGTGTTTAGGCCGCTGCATTTGTCCGACTCCCTCCACAGCCGGGAACAGCTCTGGAAGCTCTGGGATTGGGGGAGACTTTTCATATGGAGGGGGCTTCAGGTCCATTGGAGGCTTGGACATGTCCTGCAACAAAGAATTGTACAGTAGTTAAATTGGAGAAAACGTGAAAGTTAAATTGGAAGACTTCCTCTGGTAGGTTTCCCTAAAAGGAAAAATCTTAAAACATTAAGATGACCATAGGACACACACAGTTAATATAAGTTTCAGAAAAATATTATATTAAAATTTCAATTAAGTAAAATTCTGGGGTATTTTAAAAGTTTAGCTGATGTTTTGTGTAATGCAAGCTTTGACTAGCAGCTATGTATTGTTATTTTTTTTTACTAGTAGCCATGAGGTAGGATTTGTAGCCCTGAATTCAACTTTAATACTTAATTTTAAGTGTAACTTAACTTTTGATCCTACTTGACACTTTTTTTAACTCCTAAGGCAGTTAAAAACTGATATTTTCTATAAATAAACACACTTGTTAGGTACAAAACTGTTACATTTTTTTGTTAGAATTAGCATACATACCATCTTTCTTACTGTATTATCCAACTATATTAACTGATCAATATTACATATCGAACAACGAGTTCACACCACTTTTCCCTTTATGTTGGTAGTTTATAAAAGGTTTCAATTTACTTTTAACATAGTCATACCTATATGTTATTTATTTAACGTCTGTCAATATTTTATGTAGGCTAAATAATATTACCACTGTTAAACCTTCCTCAAGCCCTACCCAAGCCTTCATCCCAATTAAGCCGTACAAACTACAACTGTATGGCTCAATGGGCCACACTACCTTCATGTAGTTGTAGACCTGCAAACCAGGTAAACCGAGTCTTTGACAGTTTGATTAAACTATATTGTTGTTGTTTTACTGCGCAAAATAATCCACCACAAAATATTCAATCAAGAGTGTGTTTGCAAGAGCTTTGGCGGGTCCAAAATGAAATAAAACAAAAAAAAACACTGTCATACTGACCAGTAGATTACAAAGTAAAGTCGCATGTCATTATATGACAGTAGGTGTTGTTTGGTGTATCAGAGTTATAATGCTAGTTTGCATGTATGATCGATTTGTAAGTCTACCATTAATTTATTTGATCATAATATAAAAACTATCTCTAAGCCTCTAACACTCTTGATTATCAATCATAGTCAAAGGATTGAGCAGATAAGCCATGTTACCGAGTTATACTGCCCCAATAAAACACTTCAAGACTTATTTTGTTATTTTAATCACCACAGGTCCAAGGTTATGAAAAAAACTTAGTACATTTATATCAAAGTTTCCGGATAAAATATATACTAGTTATATATGTAAATAGAGCTAGCTATTATTCAAAACACAATACACCACTTGTTAAAAAAAAACATAATCCTCTCCATTGTTAAAAACAATGTTTACATTTGTGTAATTATTTAATAAAAGATGTGCTCATGAGCCGCTATATTAATGATTTGTTTTTATCCCTTACACTGTGTTAAACATGTTTAACATGTTGGCTGTTGCGGACCCCTATCGGGGTTTTTTCTCAACATAGAAACTTATGCAAATTTCATGTTTAAACATTTTTGCAGCAGCGAAAGTGTTCCACAAGAAAAGCTCATATGTTTCAATATTGAGCGATTTACATTTAATAATATACATTGTTTAGCTTGATAAAAAGTAAAAATGGTACAAAGTGAAACACATGTAGTAACAGTAAAACTCCCTGTACAGCCAAATAATCTTTGTGGGGTCGTTTCTATAATTGTCCATACATATATGTCATCAAACTGCAAGCTGCAGCAGTTATTGCATACTCATGTTTATTATTGGACAAAACTATGACATTATTACAATGAGCAATCAAACTTGTAAAGAAGCCACCTCGACCACTTGTAATGTCAAATCTGAAACAATAAGTGAAAGATTACTTGCTATCAAAGTGTGTTTACATGAGTTTCTTACAATATCCTCAAGATAAGATGTAGTTGTTGATATAAATTGTATTTAAATTTACAGTATTATTTCATTAAGTGCTCATAAAACTTTTTCTCAAATCTGCTAACAAAGTAAAACATATAAATTAAGTCAGGAATGAATGTGGATTAATATAATTCAGCCCACTTTTCAGAAACTTTTGGCATTAAATTTAAATTTTTGTTGCATTTAGCTAGGCACACTGCTCTTAATATTTATTTTTACCTTAAATTTGTTCATCAAATCTTTTTGCTCACAAAAAATTACTTTTTACACACTATTTAAAATTAAATAAACTCTTTTAAAATTTCCTGTAAAAACTGAACGTTAGCCTGAACTTTGAAACACTCTATACAGAGGTGCTGAAAAATATGGAGACGATTTCATATTTATATTAATAATTGGGCTAGAGGATTAATCCTTTTCAACTTTAATTGGGAGCTAAAAACCTATTTTTTAACGTTCTTAACGACTCTCTACCTTCAATGGGGGACAGCCCACGAGGAGTCAGTAGATACACCAAACAACACCCTACTGTCACCTAATGACATGAGACTTTATATTGTAATTACTGGTCAGTAAAACAGTGTTAATATTTTTTACAGTTTGGACACGCCAAAGCTCTTGCAAACACACTCTTGATGGAGTATTTGGTGGTGGGTATAATTTTTGCAGTAAAGCAACAACAATATGGTGCAAACAAACTGTCAAAAGCTCTCAGTTTTCCTGGTTTGCAGGGCTACAACTACACAAAGGTGGTGTGCCTACTCAGCTGTACAGTTGTAGTCTTGAAGGTTTGAAAGTGGTAATAATATTTAACCTACATAAACAATTATCAGAATACTAAATAAATAACATATAGGATTGACTCCGTTAAAAGTAATATTAAACCTTTTATAAACTATCTACATCCGTCGAAAGGGAAAATAGAGTAAATTCGTTGTTTAATATATAATATTAATCAGTTAATAAATAAAATAAATAAAAATAAATAAGGTCTTTAATAAGTGATTTTCAAACAATAATGTTTGTTTTACAAAATAACTAACATGTTTATAATTATAGAATTGTCTACAGTTCTGCAACAATGAGGTTGTCTCGAACTTCTCTTCTTAAAGTTTTATTACTGAACAATTTGATTTTCTTTGGAAGAGCATTGTACTGTTTTGGCCCAAAGTATCCAAATCCCCTTCTTCCTGTTTCTAGCTTGATGGGTGGCACTTCTAGTAAATAATCCTGCCGAGTGTGTTTTTTTCGCACATCTACTCTGTTCTTAAGTTTTTCTTTTAAATTTGCTGGAAGACCAGTGGCAAGGACTCTATGCACAAGTGTTACAGTTTGCAGTTTGCAAAGACTCCTTATAGACAGAACCTTAGCACTCTTTCGGTAATCTGAAATGTGGTCAAACTTTTTAAGGTTATACACAAATCGTAATGCGCTATTTTGAAGATGTGTGAGAACCATTACGTAGTTTTCATTAGATAGACTGTTTCCAAAAACTAGTAACGCATATTCAATAATAGGGAATACCAGGGATTTGACCATTTGCAGCTTAGCATCTTCAGGAAATAATCCCTTAAATCTGTTTAAGACTTGCAATAAGCCCACAACACAAATAAACATTGATTTTATATATATTGAAAAGTTAAGCTCATTATCAACCTACACACCTAAAACCTTACAACATCCTTCATGATCAGTTGAATACCCTCCAAATTTATAGTAGTATCGCATTGGATAACATTCTGTGATAATGTCGGAGAGCTCAGGTGGACAACTGAGCATTTATTTAAATTCAACTTAAGGCCATGAGCATCCGACCAAGTCTTCACACTGTTTAAATCAAAGTTTAATTGATCAAAAGCTTGATGGGAGTTTGATCGTGGATATGATCACAGTTGAGAGTATCTGCATATGAAAATAAAGAGCAAAATGATAAGCTCTTTTCAAGGCCAGCACAGTATAGAATAATATAGTCGGATATTTCATAGGTAAGAAAGATAGTTTGCTAATTCTAACAAAACCAATTAACCTCGGCACGTCAGTATTGTACACTTCAAAAGGATCATTCATTAAAAAATTAATGTTGATCAAACATTTTTTAAATAAGCTGTAAAATTCAGCTGGGATATTTCCAAGAAGTCGAGGGAAAACAATTTGAACACCTCCTCCACAATTTGAACAATTTATAACATTCATTGTAAGTAATTTTATGTTCATATGGTTACCACTAAAATTTTTTTTAAATGTAGTGAAATTAAACTAATTACAGCAACTTCTAAATTTGTTACCTGACTTTTACAGCTTATTTTGAAAATCTTTGAACAATCATCATTTTTTAACACGTTCGCTGCAGTTGACGATAATTCTCGTCATGTGACACTATCGCTTGGTGCGCGTGCCGGGAATTCTCGTCACTGGCTCCCTGCCAATACATTGCTCCAGTTTGAGCTCAGTTGTTACCAGGGAAGGACGCATCGCTGCCTGGGTGTAGTGCCGGTCTCGTTGTTTATTTTGGCGCGCTTCGTTTCTCGGTCGGCCATTTTAGTATATAGTATATATATATAGTGTATATACGTAATTTTAGGTGGTTTAAATTTTTTTTTAGTTGAAAAAAATGTGGGGTGCCAGTGTGTTTAAACTACAGTGATCTAACAACTATTTAGTGATATTTTCTACCGAAACCCGCAACTAATACGGATGATGGCGACCGAAACCGGCACCAAACACTGATGACGGGAATTCTCGACACAGAAGTGACTTCAAAGCCAGATATCAAAATGGCTGCCATTCCATCTCCTAATAACATTTTGGATATCCGGACATCATTTATTTGGAAAGTCATCAACAATAATTTTTCCGCAGTTTAGGGGTCACAATGTTAACCATTTTCAGCAGTTAACACGTTCGCTGCGGCCCACCAATGGCGGGCGTGCGCCGAGCGCGGCAGCGAACCAGATTGGCACAGACGAATTCAATTATTTCGGTCTGACGAATCACAAAACAGCGGTTCGGTGATGTGCTGTATTTCCACGAGACTGGACGTAGTTCGCTGAAACACCCACAGGTAGCAGCACTGCCTGGGTACTAGCCATTTCCCTTGTAATGTCAATTACAGGGAGAATATCTCAGAAATATGGGGCAAAAACTGGTTTTTTGTCCCGTATGAACAGGAATTTTACGGGGAAATTTACTACCAACCTACACCAAAATAAAGCTCGCATTCCTAGCTAAAACGCTGACATAAAATACCCGTCCTCACCACAGTGCTGCCAGCAAGAGACCAAATGGAACTTGCATGTAGACAGAGCGCCTTGTGGCGCTCTCAGATCGTGGCGTTGTTCTGCCGAGCGCCACATGGCGCTCGCCGCATCGAACGTGTTGTGTTAATGAATGATCCTTTTGAAATGTGGTTTGCGGCATTCTTCTTTGCTTGTCCAGCCCTTTGAAATGATGTGCATATTAACCTATGCTTACATTTAAAATTATCTACTGACTCCTCGTTGGCCATCCTCCATCCAAAGTAGAGAGTCGGTAATAAAGTTAAAAAATTGGGTTTTAGCTCCCAATTGAATTTGCAAACTTTTAATCCTCAAGCCCAATTATTAATAAAAATATTAAATTGTCTCCAGACTTTTCAGCACCCCTGTATACACACAAGCAGGAAGTTTTTAAGCGTGAGATCTAAGGAATTATTTCACTGACTTTTATGCTTGATACATCAAGTAAATAGGGAGGAGGTATATGATCTACGAATTTCATTATAATTTTCATTTTTTTCAACCTAAACAGGTTTAATGTAAATCTTATGGATGAATATAAATAATTAAATGTTAAACTAAACAACTGCTGCCACATTAAAATAGAACAACACAAAAGTGAAAACAGATATAATGGACATTATTAAATGACTGCTGGGGTACAACACAGTATGATAAATTTATTATGGATGTGATATGAGTTCAGAAGCATGAGAAGATCGTTTGCTCATGTTTGAGTAACGAGTCCTGCTGGCATTGTTTGAGTGTTCACCTCATAAATTGAGGTTTGTTAGATCAATCCTGAGCTAATTCTGAATGTTTCATGATTGTTTGATGCTGAGCCAATCTTTCACAAGCCATAATTAAATTTTGCTGTCCACCCACTCATTCCCTAGGATGAACATTGCTATAATTTTGTTTATGTTTCTACCTATGTAGCTTGTACATAAATTAAAAAAAAGCTTTTTGCTCAAATTGGACCCAAAAATATTTAGCACTCACCTTCATGTGGACTTCCTGTGATGGGGGCTGCCACCAAACAATATCGGTATGACATAGATTGATTGTTACCAGCCAATCTTATATTTGAAAAATCTTATCTGAAGAGATACCTCTCAGGCCCAAGTCTCTTTGTTATTCTGTAGCAAACACTCCAGAAAGGTGTTTGTTACATCTGAGTTGCCGAAGATTAGTTTGAATAATAGCGTTGCCGCCTGATGCCCCAAACATTTTATATAAATTGGTCTCAAGCACCATGTTTGTTCATACAATGGTTTTATCATGTAATTTGCTTTAGTTAAAAAATTCATGTTGGTTAAAGTAATTATACACAACATTTGTAATGTTGTTAATATTAATAAACAATTAGTAGAGTAAGAGGCACGTAAGTTGGCACAAACAGAAATAAACAAACTATTACCTTTTTGCGAACTTAAGCATAAAATTCAGCCTTGAAAACATACTTGACATGTGTTTTGTTTCTTGATCGTGTTTTCAAGCACCAGCTGTTGATGCAGTTGCACCTGCAAAGTTAATTGCAACAGTTCTAAAAGCAATTACTTGCACTAAAACTGTAGCAATTTGTATTGCAATAAATGCATCCATAAAAATTAACTATCCGTGTTAACTGTTTTTGTCATTAATTCGTTTTTGAATGATGATTTTACTTGAATTGTATGTTATTTTCTTTATAAATAATTCAGTTTTTACCTCATAAGAACTAACAAAATTTCTCAAACAAAGCAACAACAGAAATTTATTTGTAAACAAACCCTTCTGACAGGGCGAGAAAATTTTAAACGAGCTACACATGTGGTCCAATAATGTTTGTAATGTGACTAGTATACCAAAAGTGGTTAAAATGAATAGTACACCTGTGTGCCAACTTACGTGCCTCTTACTCTAAGCTCTATTTAATATTTCTATTAATTGATTTGTTATTTTTATATGGAGCATGAATAAAGTATTTAAAGTTCTTTGCAGTGGTTCTCAAGAGCGTTATATTTCAGATTTAACTAAATTGAGCATTCTAATTTTACAAAAAACAATTTAATTTTAAATTTTATTAGAGTAGAGTTCCTCATTTGTTTTTAGCTAACTTAAAAATTATATAATATAATTTAACAGAGGAAAATTAAACCTTTAATTTGACACCCAAACAAATTTTATGTGACAATCAGGTGAGGAGTAACAGAGGCGCAACGTTAACATTGGTCTTAAGAATCAAAACTTTAAGATGGCATTCGACAACTTCCGGTGATGAAGACTCTTAAAATTATTTGTATGACCATTTTAAAACTATGTCCATAAGCCAAAGCATAGAAAAATAAAGCAGGTATAGAAGTGTCACGTAATGCTAAAATTTGCTAACACAAAATTGTTAATTCAACCGGCCAGATCATAGAGCAAAACCGGCCAAGCGACGTTGCCTGTCTGTGCACTCCAGCCGGCTGGCCGGCCGGCCCAGCCGGTAGGGAAAAATTCCCTCGCCCTGCTTGGCGCTTGTCGTATTGAGTGCAGTGTTTACGCGCTCTTCGCATTATCTACTTCTCTGGTTAGTTTTCTATTCAATGATGCTAAAGATTTTGCCTCAATGTTAATTTATCGATTTACCAACTTTAAAAATACATTTAAAATCTTCTGAGATACTGGTACGTTTAATGTTGACTGACGATTTCTTTAAACATTTTTTAGTTCGAGGATAGTTTTTGTGTATGGGTTCATCGCGTCAATAATAAGATTAAAAGCTTAAGCTCTCTCTGTATGTTTTATAAACATACCCTGATTTATAAATAAAGGGTTACAGAAAATAGGTAAAATCATAATTTTAAAAGTAAACTATGTTTCACGATTAAATTGTAATGCATTTTATTACTGAATTTAATATTTTACAGTAACTTGTTCCTACGTGAAGAGCTAATTTCTTCAGTGAATTTATAGTAAATTTGTATGGCATCGGCTGCTAACATTTCAACATGTTATATACACTCTGCATTTTATGTACAGAATTCTACTAAAGAACAACATTAAAGGCTGAGTACGCAGATTTGCTGCATCAAGAAATATAAACAATATGTTTTTGTGCAATTATCAATATAACTTAACCAGGTGAAGCTACATACCAAGTTTTATTTTTTATTTATGTTCATAACTAAGGGAGAGATAAAACTTAATTTATTCTCCATAAGAATAATATTAGGGCTGAGTATGCAGGTTTGCTGCTACGGGGACAATAACAAAAATTGTTTATGCAAATATCAACATACCAGTACTAGGTGAAGCCACAGGCCAAGTTTCATCAATATACATTCATAAATAATCGAGATATTAATTTAGAATTATTCTTACGGTACACATTATTTAGATGAAAGATGCATATATTTTTAATAATTTTAATAGTTTTAGCGAATTTCCCCAATAGGGAAGAAGCTATTATCGTAGTCGGCATGGTAAGACCTAGCCCGGGACCATGATAACATTTGTTTTGAGGCTCCCAGGTGCCAAAAACACCATGTATGCATGTGTGTGTGTGCGTGTGTGTGTGTGTGTGTGTGTGTGTGTGTGTGTGTGTGTGTGTGTGTGTGTGTGTGTGTGTGTGTGTATGTGTGTCCGTAGGCATGATAACTTTCGTAAAAATGCCTTTTGTATAAACGTGTAAGGCAGCGTCTATTTTCATGAGTTGGAAAACCAGACAGGTCGCTCTATTTTAAAGCAGGTTTTGTGCCCCAAAATTTGTTTTAACTTTTTACATTTAATTTTGTATAAACCCAAATTTTAGTTTGTACCATTGAATTCAGCTTACAAAAACAAACAATTTGGTATTTTTATCATCACTCTACGTCAATTGGTTACCAAGATATTGAAAGTGCTAAACATAATACGTTGCCCAATGTTAATCTTATGGAGAGAGTAAAATGTTATATCTCGCTTATTAATGAACATATATTGACGAAACTTGTAATGTGGCTTCATTTGTTTAGGTTTTACTGATATTTAAACAACTTTTTTTTTCGTACTGGTATTTGCATTTAAAACCAATTTTTTGTGGTCCCCAAGTCTGCAAACTTGCGTACTCAGTAGCTATAATGTTATTCTCATGGAGGATAAGAAACAAGTGATATCTTGCTTGTTTATGAATATAAATTAGTAAAACTTGAAATGTTGCTTTGTGTTATGGTGATCTATTTTATTTGTAAAAAAACAGATTTTAGTTGTTCTTGATGCAGCAAACCTGCGTACTCAGTCCTAATGTTGTTCTTATGAATAATAAATAAAATTTCATATTGCACTTATTTATGAATATGCTTTGATGAAAGTTGGTAAGTGGTTCATGACGTAGTGAAGTACCATTTGAAATTCTCTAAGTATGCAGGTTTGATGCAACGGGGGTATTTTATTGTTAATCATCATTGCAATTTATGGAATTTAAAAAGTTGAATTTGTCTAATGCAGTTCATGTTTTATCCTTCTGTAATAATAACATTCCAGAAATTTAATAAATACCAGATCAGTTCGAAACGAGATTTGTGCACATCCTCCACTTCCTGTGCATACAACGGGAGAGTGATCTCCACTGCCACACAGCCACACGTTTATCAGATCAGCCTTACCGCCTACCGATGCCATGGCCGTGGCGGAAGCGACCGAGATTGCTCCCTGCGGGAATTTGGGAATCCCGCACTGCCCGACTTGGCAACAAGGCACCGCTAACTCAGACTTGAACGACGCGACAGCGCCTGCATTTCCATGATACCCGTGTACGCTTATTCCCTACTTCGTGACACTTCTGTACCTGATTTATTTTTCTATGGCCAAAGGTTACTTTAACCAGTGCAATGACTGCTGCAATCCAAACATGGATAAAGTAACTCTCCACCAATTTTAACTCATTCTACCTCAGCTAAATTCAATTTTATGGAGAGATGCTGTACACCCTCTGGGCCCCTAACTACAATTTTATTTCAATAGATTACATATTTTTAACCAATCAATAAACTCTAGTAGCAACATCTCTACTCTTGATTAAAGTCAAAGTCGGTTAATATATTATTAAACTACATATTCCTTGTAATATACTTTATTGCCCTCTTTACAAGATTATAAATATATACATCTTAACTAAAAACATTATGTACAATAATACTGTGCGATAATAACATGTAACACCACATAATATATAAAACCATGTAATCTAGTTACATGTCGAACTAACATTATTTACACTTACTTTCTACTCCCGAAGTGATATCTATTTACAAAATAATACTTACAAAAGATCACAGTCACATGAAACAATGTATTCCACCTATTATTTATTGAACTAGTGATCCAGGTTATTGGATGGACGGCAGTAATTATTGCTTACTTTGAAAAGAAATTTAGATGCATATAAAAAAACTTAAACATGATACAATAAATTACATCTCAGATCACTACAAAATATACTGCACCTGATTAGTTACAATTGATAACCTTGTACCATATTTTATTGAAATTTACTGTCCTGTATGTATAAGTACAGTATAAATGTTAACGTATTTGTTTAGTGTTATGAGGAGTAATTTATTGGATCTCGTTTATTGTAACAGCACACACATGCTACTCAAGAAATTGAAAATATTTTATGTTAAACACAAGATATTTTCAAATGAAAAACACATTGTAAACTCACTGCACCTGTTGAACACTGTTCTTAGACGCTATTTAGCTTTACAGATTGCAAAGAATTCATATTCCAATTTAAACAAAAGGAGAAATAATGGTATTGTTTGTTTTCAGACAATTGTGCAGACATCGCAGCCATAACAGAACAACTGTGTTCACAGATGGGAGTTTGGTTGTTTGACACTTATAGCAGCTATAATCTTCTATTACATATTTAAAAATACCTATGAGCTTGTTGAAAATAAAATACTTGCAAAGTACCATTATTATTTACTATTATAGTATAAATCTACATGATATAATGAGTTCATAATCTATGTTTAAAAATTCGACAGTCGTATATCACAGCAGTCCTTATACACTATTTACAAAATCTACAAAACTAACATTAAATTACATGACTATTTACAATATACACACAACTGCTACTTTGTCATTGAATTGCAAGAGAGAAGTACTTAAGAGAGTTATTTCTTGGTTCAAGGAGGTCCTCCACCATTAACATGTTTTCCACCTAGTGTCAACACTATAATTGATGCCAATATGTTTCTAGATGACACCCTAAATTTAAAACATCATTAATCCTGATTAGACCACAGACTTAGCATATAGTTAAAAATTAAAATTACCCACAGTCCGCATTTTTAAAATTTGTTTATTTCCTCTTTTTCTTATCTTGTGGAAATAAAATTTATGAAACGTTGTTGATAAACATCACTGTAGACCAACGAATGTAAACTTAGTTGATAAAAAAGACCGAAGTTGAGAGAAAGCATTATCAGCTACATGTCATAAGTAAGCAGTAGGTGTCTCGTGGCATGTCATTTATGTTGACGCTGATCTGAGGTGAAAGGGGTATTTTAATATGTCAGTAGCAAATTTGTTAATTCTATTCAAAAATATAACAATTTTTAAACTATAGAGGTGCATTGTTATGGGGAAATTAACCAAGCTTTAACACGATTGTAAACATCCATGAGATTTTGGTTTAAGTTAAAACATAACCATTCACATTCATCTTGCTCTCACACAACATAACTTAGCTGCTTAAAATCTACTTTAAGGGGTATGAATAACAGTTGTATAAACTAATGCAAGCCGAACGACTGTACAATGTGGAGTAAACTGAAGTAAGTGCCGGTGCAGAAGCCGAAGAAAGCAACAACGAGGGTGAGGTAGTCAACGAGCTTGCGCCAGCTGAGGAGACCGAAGTCACCGTCTTGATGGCGCATGCTGAGGTCACAGAGTGGGGGGAACACCAGCGCCAGCGCCGTACTGCTCACGGCGCCCACCAGCGAGATGAACAGACTCAGATCTGGTATCACTTCCGCCAGGACAACTGTAAAAACATCGACGGTGAATTCTTACTCGAGTAGTGAACTAGCTGGTAACCCCATTCTCCACACAGGGATCTTGTAGTCTTAAAGCCAAGTTCCCCATGAATGTTACCTTTTCTTTTTAATAGCGATTTAAAATCCAACAATTAAAATATGAAACTAATTGTTATTCAGTCATTCTTGACTTAATATGTTAAAGAATAAAGTATATCTGAATCATTAAACCATCCAAAAATTCTTTTAGGGAAATTTTTATAAACATTTGAAAATTATCTCGATGAACATTTTTGGAGTGTCTTTACGATTGAAATATAATTTATTATAACTGATGATCGTTCCACTAAATTTTAATGAAAACGTTATTTCTGCTTTTAGAGTTTTTGCATGGTATGTAGGTAACATCTACGCCAAGTTCATTCAGCGTATAAGTACTACGCTCTGACGTGTTGATTATTTGGTCTTACTCTGCATATTTTATAAACTTAAAACCACTTCAAAAGAGTTGTACACTTACAAGTAAGAAGACATAGTAGTATCCTGAGGATGATTTCACACGTCGCAGGCTTATCAAAGGGTCCCCAGCGTTCAACGACCACAGGCCAGATGAGAGCCACGGGAACGTAGAACATGATGGGATACGTCAACAGGATGCCGATGGCAATGGCTATTTTTACACACTGCGACAACCTGTATAAAATGGTTGACATAGAATAAATATCCACATAAATTTTACAAATTTTTATCCTACAGATTTATCCAATCACAAAACATATTTAGAATGCTTCAGTTTGATTTAGAAAATAATAAGTTGCTATTTGTAACTGTTTGTAAAAGTTGTTTAATGGCTCAGATTGAAACATATTTTAGTATCAAATATTTATCTTTGCTCCTATTAGATGTTTTCAGGAGTGAACAAATTGTTCAGAGTTTTTACCTGAAATCATGCTTTATATCTGAATTTGCAGATACAAGAGGGGTGATTCCAGGGGTATATAAGATGTTTTGCAGTAAATCCTTTCTCTATGAATGTAATTCCAATTCTGTAGGCTTTATTTAGTCATGGAAATTTTGTGATGAGTCAGTGATTATGTATTTAGACTACCAACTGATATTTTCCACTTACGCATTGTCATAAGGCAGGTTGAGAGTGAGACTGCCCTGGACGTCATCTCCGTACTTGAGATATCCAATGAAACCCACGATCAGCAGAAGCAGAGTGACGATGATATTGCCTACATTCAGCACGCCCAACGGACTGTTGAACCTTTCAGGGTGCTTCATCTCTGTCTGGAGCGGTAACACCTAGTGAAATCAAGTTGGGATTTAGTCTGACATATAAACAGCCGCTTGTGTAACTCACTGACACTGACTCAGGTAAACGAATTCTAACCCTCTACTAGATAAGCTAGGAACTTGAAATTTGGCATGCACGTAGCTTAATGTATGAAACCGCTAAGGAAATTCCCAAAATTTCCAATTTAATATTAGAATCACCTTAAAAATAAATAAAAATTATGTTGGTTCTCGTTTTTAAGGTTAACTGATGTCGGTAATGCAGTATGCAGCTCAATTGGTATGTTGTACTGGTTGTATTACGAATTTATATATTTTTGTTATTAAACTTATTTATTTGTAAAAGGTTTTATGTTTTTTGTACTTAGCCCAGATGTACAAATGTATTTCTTATAAATCACACAGTTTATCTAAATTAAGTATTCAAAATTAATAACTTATGTGATTGGATTCTTCACTTAATGAAAGCTTCTCACAAACACCACACTGTGAAACGGATTCTAGATGGTCTACAACGAGGTTTCATCATCACAGATAACATTTACAAATTATTTTAATGAAGTTGAAGTTTTTACTCTCAAATAAACGCTAGAACCCAAATAATTAGCAAACTATGTAGATTTCTTGGTCTTTTGGTTTGTGGGAAAAGTCCTACATGAATTAGGTTAAATATGTTACAGATGATGACTTTTATTTGCTACAAACATAATATGTTATAGTTGTAAAGCTTATTGATGGTACCTAATTAATTTAAAAGTACAAGTTGTCAAATAAGGGTAATATTTTAATAAATTCCTCTGAATTTTAATTTATTTTACGCACTTAGATAAACCTGATGATATAGTAATTATTAACACACGATATTTCCATACCAAGGCCTCTTTCTTTAAACTATATTTGGCATCCGATTTCTGAAAACTATAAACTTTATAAAGTAATTATCAAATGAACAATTTAAAATGTTAACCCCCTCAAAGAAAAATCTTAATAATTTATAAATATTGTTTCATGTTTGTAAATTATGCTCCTGTGGAAAATAAGCCCGTTATGAATTATATTATATTAATTAGTTACAGATAACTTGTTCAGTGTCTCAAGAGTAATTATATTTTGCATATTCTCTAATGTTACTTTAATGTAAAGTTCGAGCTACGGCTACTTCTGCCTCTTATTAGTTTAAAGTCGAATTTGCGGTATTGTATTGTATTAATTAAAATATTTGTTTTAATCTGTGTAAAATATTTAAAGAGAAAAGGGACTTTAAAACCACAAAGCCAAAGAAAATTAAACGTAGGTGCCTTAAAATACTTCATACCGCTCATGACGAACAATTGAAACAGGCCGAGAAGAGGTATGCTGGGACTCGTCTTAAGAAACATACGGGAGATTTCAATCGGTACAGACAACAGCATAGGAGAAAACCAGAAAAACGGTATTGAGAAGAAGGGGTCTGCAGTATTTTTTATGAGATTGAGCAGTCATTCTGTATATGAATGTATATGTAATTTAACGCCTGAAAAATACCAATAAAAATTAGAGGTATTTATATTTTGATTAGTATTATTGTATTTTAGGTCCACTTAAACAATTAATAGCATTGTTATTTAGGCCACATAAACAACAGATAATCTTTAGCTACCATATTTTTTTGTTTATATCGTTTGTGCGAAGATGACTTAAATGTTTACAAATTTGAAAACTTTATATTTACAAAAATGTTATATTTGTGGTACGGATTTTCTTTCTTTCTTTACAATTATATGATATATACTAGCTGATTATATCGGTTTCACCTGGGTATAAAATGTAGTTAAAAAACAGCTGTTTATCTGAATAACATTAAATAAAATATCAGAAAACTGTAATCGTATGGTCTCATTTTATTAACATTGGAATTTTGGGTGTCCCATGTGAAGTAGCCCTAGATGATTTAGAGGAAACTGTGAGTCAGGTACAACAGCTGTAACCGAAAGGAACCTACCCTGAAAATGTCATGCCTTAACTCCTTGTAGTTTAGCCGTACGGCGATCCACACACAGACAAGAACTCTTATAAAGATGGAGGCTTGTATTTTACTATTTAGTTCATCGCAACAAAACTCAAGATTGAATTCTTATCGTAATAAAAGCTTCTTGCGAACACCACCGTATTCTGGACGATCTACAACGGGGTTTTCCTCTACAAAAAATCAGAAATCTTAACATCTTGATGTCGTGTATATAAAAATGACTTTAATTAATTTGAAAGTGTTACTTAAAAAATAACAAAAAAACCTAGAAGCCTAGTAATTAGAACACTATGTGGATTATTTTTGATCTTAATCAGAACTGTTTAGTCGCTACAAACATAATTTTTTTTGTAATGGTTTTGAAGGTAGTTTAAGCCATTTAAAAATAAAATTTGTCACATAAGGGTAATGTTTCATCAGAGGAGAGGAGAACTGCCATAAGACACTCTCCAGTGAGTTTATTAGCATCATTTGATGTTTTTAATTGTTGTAATAATAATTTGTGTTTACAGCAGAGGCAAGGGGATCTGCCTAAAACCAACTCCCCATTTAATATTTTTATTTTCTTAGTTACTTTTGTTTTATGTCTGTAAATAGATGGATCCTACTTTTCCTGGCCTCCCCGTTGGCGGAACTGGATATGCTACGCTGCAACATTATGCACTGGCTAACTAACAGGGAAACAACATTTACTCAATACTATTAAACGCTTTTAACACTGAAAATTCTATTCCTTTACTACAATTTATAGACTTAACTATATTTTCTACTACTACTTCTATTTTTCAGGACAAGTTTCCACTTCAGGATGAGTTTACACATTTCAGCGGCACTATAAAACTACCGTGCATTGTTTTTATATTATTTTCGACACTACCCTTTCAATAAAAAATTAATTGTTCATCCAATATTACTCTCTCTTTATTACACCAATACGTTACAAAAAGTTACTAAAACTATAGCATTTGTAATACTTATCAACATTAATTACTTTCAATATTTAATTATTAGCCAACTATTTAGACTTCTACATTGAAATAATACATAAAAGACTATAACCCAATACGTTAGTGTTTTTTTCTACAATTACCAACATTTACTGTCTTTACTGTTATTGTTTTCCACTATTACAATACTATCTCCTTTCACAATATTTCTCTAATCATACTTCCAAACAACAAATACTGTAGCGATTTTTTACAAAAAATACTTAAACCACTAAACCACTACATAATTACTTTTTATATTGATTCCACTGTCCAACCAAATTTACCTTTACACTTTAGTAAATATCACAACATAAATTTAACATTAAACATACTAAGATTTGTTTAGTAATAATTATTGACGCTACTTCCTTCAGTATAACCTCCTTTGGTGGTATGACTTTTGGCCGTTTAATTATTGCTGTGGGGGAACCCCAAGAGTGGGCCTGGGGGGGGAGCCCCCAGAGAGCAAAGCAAGTTTCATTTATATGGAGGGTGTGGTATAATAACAGACCTGAGCCTGCTTCCATCATTTTTCTCAGGCACTGGTTGTGTGTTTAAACAATACTCATCTGACACAACTTACCCACTTTTTCAGTGCCTGCAAATAAACTTCAACCTCACTACAAAAGTATCTTTCCACCCATATATTAAATTATATATAAAATTATTTAAATATACGTTTATAATAATCTAATATTTAACACACAAGCAGATTTTGTGACAAGCTGAGATCTCAGGAACCCCTGGAACGATTTTTATGTTTGAAGTATCTATGGAAAGGGCTTAGGGCTATGCCCTACAGACCTTCAAAGAAGAAGAACAATAGTCATTGAAATCAAACATTTGACAGCTTTTGAAGGTAAAACGAGTTCGCACGCAGCACGCTGACGTGAGGGAAGTGAATTTCCACATAAAAACTTTTAAAACTTAAAATTAGTGTAAAAACATACTTGTATTCCAATATTTATTGAAATCTGAAAACATTGATTTTTTGGCTGTTCTGATGCTCCTGGTTTCATTTACCTGCAAAGCTGGGAATACAATTTTGCACTGTATAATGTTAGGAGAAGGTCCAGTCAGGCTTGAAAGTAGGCGTGAGGTTGCTGGGGATGATTTAAGTACTCTAACAAAGGAGTAGCAGGCTTTTCTAGTGTAAAACCCTCATAAGACAACGTACTGTGTTTACTCGAAACACATTTTCTTTAATAACTCGGTAAATATTTATGCTAGAATGACGAGAGAGGACTTAAAACTTTCATCTCACTAATTCCCATCTTTTTACATGCATTAATTTTACATTTGGGGCTTAATAGACCCTTTTTGGGCCCAAAAACTCAAAATTTGAAAGATTAATCCCCAAAAAATGGGTTTGGAGTTTTACGATTCTTTTGCCCAACGAACTTGTCCACCTGATTTCAGAAAGGAACGTCCCTACCAAATTTGAAGTTAATCGGACAAAAAATGTGACCGCTAGAGTGCAAACACATATATATATATATATATACATATATATATAAAATTTTGAACGACCCCCCAAAACGTGTTCAGGGGGTCACGTTAGGAACTTCTATGGTGGTCCCGGGCTTAAGTTTCACCGTGCGGGTCATGCTAATAGTTCACTTTCCAAAGGAAATTCACTAAAAACGCAGTCCAGAAGCAAGATCAGCAGTTTAAAGCTACCTTCTGGAATGGTAATTGAAACTAACAAAACCGTAGTTGCTTGTATTCGAGCAGCTGGATTTGCTAGTTTAAATTTAGTTTCTTGAGTAGGCTGATTGGGCCTGATGATGACCGGTGTGACTGGTTGAAATTGATTGCCTTGTTCCATTTTATTTATATTTACCTTCTTGTATGTAAGCTCATTATAAGTGTAAATATATTTTGTAGTGTTGTGAGACGTAGTTTTATTTTATCCTGAGTTTATATTTAACACCTTTTCTTCTTGCACTTCTTTGATTACCTTCTCTACGATTAACTTTAAATGGAAAAAGTATTTTTTTAACAGGTTTTAAACTTACCAAACTAATTCCCTCATAAGCATAGATGACTGTCCCGAAGAAAAGCGGTATCTGGACGAGAGTGGGGATTGCATGGCGAGCCGAGATTGGTGGAAGATCGTCACAGCTAATGTAGATCGTGAGTGCAACACCAACAACCATCGTGACTGTCGCGAAAAGCGACACAGGCGCGAGGTACTTGAGGTTGCGGATGACAATGAACACCATGATGAATGCTAGTGTTATAACCATGTTGAGGTGGATCTCAATGTGGTATCCGAAATTCTCCAATATCTGAAAATTAGGTTTTAAGTTTGGTCTTTGGTAAAAGACTGATTGCAAAGTATGTTTAAATAAAGGCAAAATGTGATGTAGTTATGTTGCAAACACTTCCAGCTTGGTAGACGTTTTAATAATGTTTACAGAAGGTTAAAATGTAAGGCCCATACTCATTTAACATTTCTGATTTTAGCATCTTTAACTTGTGAGATTGTACTATGGAATATAAAGCTTATATATGATGCAGCAAAGTCTTAATAAGTAAATTTTGAGCATGTCACCCCTTAACGTGGTTGTTTATTGTATTAATAACAACCATTTACTGGGAGCTGTTTGACACTATTCTCTTATAGCAAATTATGAAATAATAATTCCCTTGAAATAGTCCTCTTCTGGAAGCATAACCAACCGAAAACATAGCAAACTGCTGGACTACCAGATGTAGTAGCCCAGTGGTGATATTCGTGGACACTTTGGTTTGGGTGTCTTTTAAAATTCTTCGATTCAATTTCCATCCACGACCAAACAAATGAGGTTGTGCATCTTGCAGAGTTCGCCAACCTGTGGCCTAGTGATCGTGGGGCAGCCAATAGTTATTTGTGCAACTAGTGAGCAAAGTGAGCAATTGCCTCACTCGAGAGAAATCCTTACTCACGAGCCGTAGGCGAGTGAGGAATGGTTTCTCGAGTGAGGCGATTGCACTTTGCACTCGAGTTGCACATTATATTTTTCCTACAGTTACCATAAAACAAATAAATCGGTAAAGAAACGTAACATATTTTTCCGTTGGGCTTTTTACATTCTTACTTTCACACCAGGAAGTAAACAATTCATACCTTTTTTCATATTTATGTTTTGATTTCTCTGGAAGAAGATTTAGAGACACATTCCTCGCCACATTTTTTAATTCTTCTGGAGTACAAGATTCTTCTGGTGAACTATTATTACTAAAATCGTCATTAACGTCCATTTTGCGACAGCAAAACCACCTTCAATGTTTACAAATGGCAAATCAATGAAATGGTGGCTTCTGCCGTGACCGGAAGTGTTGTGACAAATACAACAGTACAACAGCTGACCAGCTGATTTACAGCCAGTGCTGCCAACTATTTCGCGCGCATACGACCTTGTCTGCATGTTACGCGCTCACTATTTCGTGCCTTCACGTTGCAAATCTGGAGTGAGACAATGTTAACATTGTCTCACTGATGAGCGAATTGGCATTGGCCACTTTGCTTTCTCAAATCAGTGAGAGAACATGTACATTGTTAGATAACTGTAGGAAAAGTATAATAAACAAAAAATCTGACAGAATCTGTAGATTATTTGTGAGACGAACATCAACTACGTTTTACTACATATTTTAATTTGTATGTGCCAATGCACTTACCTTTTTACTTCCTTTCCATATACATAGTATATGGAGAAAGTATTGTTTTCGTCAAAATTTTAGAATTTGAGTTATTGGTGAAAATATTTGGTATGGAGCTACCTGAATCCTAGAAAATGGTTTTGAAGTGATTTCTTTCTGTCTATCTGTCTGTATGGATGTGTACAGACCTAGAGCGCACACCAACAAGACCTAGATTTATATTCTATTTGGCATGTATCCTACAATTTACCCAGGCACTTTTTTCATTTTTTATATTTATTTTTAACGGTAATTTAATTAATCAATTGCTTAGTATCTACTGTTTGGGATTTAATAAAACCATACAGTTATTTATAACAACAAAGTAAATAACTTTAAATATTAATATTAAACGGAGAAAATAAAACTCATATTTTTTTTACAATGTTTCCTGGTGGGATTCCCTGATTTCCATTTAAAAAGATTAATGTAGTTTTTAAACTAATAATATAAACAAATACAATGTGCTTCCTGCAACTCTGCAAATTTGACTGGTAATCACATGGCATTGCAGTTGTGTTAGATTTTGTATGAGGACTTTTCCGGTTAATTAGTAAAACCTTGGAATTATCAAGTAAGCAGACCTTGAAAGCAAAGTGTGATCCTGCTCTACATGAACCTTGCTTTAATCCTACCTGGTATATTCCTTATTCTGGAGTTTAAGAAAAATAAACTGTATCAGGAAACTGACACATACTTTCTCCCTATTGGCCCGAATTGTAATCAATAAATTACTTATGTTTACTAAATATAGAATTTAAAGAATGGTAGGATGTACAGATAATCTTACAGACTGTAATGATCTTGTTTTTAGAAATATCCACCCGAATCCCAGTTATAATTAAGATTACGAATGTAAAATGTTAAAAAACAAAGAATGTAACCAAGTTGTCCAGCGGCAATTTAAAAACTGTACCATTACTATCCTCTGTAAGGTTGGCAACACTTCTAGTAAGTTGATGAAATTATGCATCAGCTGAACGACCTCGGATATTGTAAGTGCGAACATTTCTCTTATGGAACCGAGCAAAACTTGGGAGCAATACATGCTACTGCTCTTACAACCTTAAGAGTAAAATGCCAGAGAGCTGGAACTTTGACTCAACACTTGAGATACCACTAAGCTAACCTGATGAGTGGTGCTGGTAACGAACACCATGTATACACAGCAGAACCCCAGCTGAGCCGTGATGAGGAAGAAATTAACAGCTGATCTGAAAAAATGGAGGGTAAATAGTACCAAGAAATAATTCAGAAAACTTGAACATATTTACTACCAGATTTTTGAAACTCGGTAGTGAATGTTTTGAGTTGATAATAATTGTTTAAACATATTTTATAATACCTATTGTGTAAAAATAAATTTAAAAACTCAGATGTTTTTGTGTTTCAATCTACTCTTAGTATTGAGCTCACTTTGTGTACATCAAAATATTCCATGTCTACCATAAGGGTTATCATATTCTATGACCAAATTTAGTTAATTTTTAACACATTTTTCTGGCAGTAGTTGTGGAGAGAAAAAAAAACAAACTGAACGATGTAATTTTCATCATGCTATATCCATTAGGCTTCTTATAAACTTAATCTATAATAATTAATTGCAAGAGCAGGTGTTAGTAAATTGAACTAATGTAAATATTTTTATTTTGTTCTAAGGATAAAATATATACAGCTGTGTATAGTAGTTTTCAAATGGTTTATTATTTATATTAGGTAAGGAACTCAAACTAGTTGTTATTTTACTTACGTCATCATTCCAAGTTTGTGATGAACGCCATTCGGCGCTAGGCCATCGTTAGCATCCATACACTATACACTAGATTATTCATGAGATCTGCGTTTCTTAGGTCAAGTAGCAAAACTGCGTCATGTTTTAAAAAAAAAAAAAAAAATATTTACACACATAAAGAACGTATGCACAACTAACAAAAATACTATCATAAAATCCTCGTTCGCACGGGTAAGTAAGCCGGCTCGGAACCGAGGTTTTTATAATACAGTAGTATTTTTGTTAGTCGTCTATACATTCTTAATGTGTGTAAATATTTGTTTTTTAACAACATGACTCAGTTTGCTACTAGACCTACGCAACGCAGATCTCATGAATAATCTAGTGTATAGTGTATGGATGCTGATGATGGCCTAGCGCCGAAACACGTTCATCACAAACAAACATGGATTGACGACGTAAGTAAAATAACAACTAGTTCGTCATTATCAATCCTTGCTACAAACCGCACATAAGGAACTCAAACCTGAAAGCTCCCTTGACCCCTGACTAATCAAACGATATCTATTTCAATAAAGACATTATTTATTTCTAAGTTATGTGTTAATCATTAATGATTCAGGAATTTACAATCTATAAATGTTTTTCCAAATATCAACAAATTATAATAAACATGTTGGTAAATAAAATATTGCAATTGTTTTATAAAACAACATTTCAAGCATTTATCCATTACGATTATTTACCTTCCAGTTTTAGCATATTTTCTAAAGATGGAGGGCCCAGAATCAAAACACAATTCCACAGTGTCGTCAAATCCTGGATAATAGTTGAGTTTGTTCCTCTCTCTCATGGCATTGGCACAGTTCACCTAAAAAATATAAATTTGAATGTAATCAAATATTTGAGATACAATCAATACCATAAAACTTAATACTACAAGCCATAAACACATCAAAGTAAGGAAGGATTTAAATAAGTTGAATTATATATTTAACAGCTCTATTAACAAATTAACAAAACCTCACAACAGCAAGGACGTAAATCACGGATGTTATGTAACTAAAATGACTACTCGAACGACAACTCATTTTGCATAATATATTATATAGGTTTTGTAGATTCAGAATTACAAGAAGAATGTTTACTCGAGTTCTAGTAGCAGCTACTACTATATTATATATTATGTATTATATACTTATTACTAATGTATTTTATATACATATTATATACATACTACTTGTGTATAAGTACATAAAAATACACATTACTCAATTCTACCTATTTAAAATCAATTTGTAAAAATCTTGTATTCTTTAATCTTTTTTTAAGTCAAATTTGGTCTGAATAAATGTTCTTAAACCACTCAGCAAAGGAAACTCAGCAGTTTGAGACTTTGTCCATAGTTATTTTGAAAAGCTACCCTAACTCCAGCATTGTGATGTAAGGTTCAGTTTTTTCTTAGTTTTTGCTAGGGTATCAAATGTTTTTACCACATTTAACATGGCCCGCTTTAAAATTTGGCTACATCAGAGTCAAATTCCAAGCTAGTTTCATATTGTTGTATTGATGTTTTATTCAAATGAATGATTTTTGATACAAATTCCTACCAGAGCATGTTGATTGAAGACACAGATGGCTCCCAGAAACACTGTGAGAAATGGTGCTAGCAGCAATCCTCCATTTTTGAAAGCGTCTCCCATGGCATACATCCCGGACGCAATGTTTCCTTTCAGCAAATGAGCCAATGTCTCGGAATAACTGTAAGAAATATAATCATAAGTATTTGAAAAATTCATATGACAGAGCAGCAAAACCAAACAACTTACCTTTTAGCGAATTTCCTCTATAGGGAAGAAGCTATTAGGTACCGTAGGTCTCATGGTAAGACTTAAGCCAGAGACCATGATAACTTTTCATTTTGAGGTCCTCAGATGCCAAAAACACCATTCGTTCAAATTTGTATATATGTATATATATATATGTGTCCGTAAGCACGATAACTCTCGTAAAAAAGGTCCGATCTTAATGAAATTTGGTACAAATGTGTAAAGTACCATTTATTTGAACGAGTTCGAAAACCAGATGAATCGCACCATCCGAAGGGGGGTTTTTGGGGGGTTTTGTACCCCAAAAATGTGTTTTTTGGGGTTTTCACATGTAATTTTAATTTAAATCAAATTTTAATTTATACCATTGAATTCAGCTTAAAAAAACAAACAATTTGGTATTTTGATCATTGCTCTACGTCAATTGGTTACCGAGATATTGAAAGTGCTAAACACAGTACGTTGTCTAATGTTATTCTTATGGAGAAAAAGAAAAATTGTATATCTCGCTTATTTATGAACATAAACTGACGAAATTTGGTATATGGCTTCATATGGTTGTGGTTTATTGTTGTTTGCACAAAAAAACAATTTTTCGCCAATGTTTCCTGTAGCAGCAAACCTAGGTACTTGGTCCCCATGTTATTCTTATAGAAAATACTTAAAATGTTATATATCGCTTATTTATGAATGTATATGGATGAAACTTGGTATGTGACTTCACTATGATGAGTTCTATTGATATTTGCATAAAAACCCATTATTTTGTGTGCCTTGTTTCAGCAAACCTGTGTACTCATCCCCAATGTTATTCTTATGGAGAATAATTAATATTTTAAATATTGCTTGTTTGTGAATACATTTCTTATGAATCCTGTTAAGTGTTTTAATGTGTTATGTTATATATTCATTGGAAATTCGCTGAGTATGCAGGTTTGCTGCGACGGGGGTATTTTAAATCACCCTTATCCCTTATGTGCTAAATTTTGTTGTCCTAGACACAATGCTAGAACAAAAGCACTGTTTTTTTTTTATTGTTCGCTATGTTTTAACAAAACTAGTCTAACTTTTTTTGTGTAAGAAACCATAAAACCTTCTTCATTTATTAATAACAAGGTTATGTACATCCCCTGATTAGTCTTTAGTTATTGAATTAGCATAAGTAACGATAAGTTTATGTATTTATTATAAATGTTCTTTATTTATACTTTATAGATAATTATAGTGTCAGTAAAAATTCCAGACCAGTAAGAATACTGGCTACATA
This sequence comes from Allygus modestus, assembly GCA_963675035.1. Lineage (NCBI taxonomy): Eukaryota > Metazoa > Arthropoda > Insecta > Hemiptera > Cicadellidae > Allygus > Allygus modestus. Next base: position 135,411,644 of record OY776114.1, read on the forward strand.
CCTTCTCAATGAATCTGCACAGTTAACAAAATCGTGTCCTTAAAACTATAATGGTATACAATTTGTTTTATGTTAATTCCAAGTCTGCAAAATTTATAAACAACTATCTTCAGAGGCAGAAAATTAATGCATTGTAATCTCTGTCACAGCTCTCATTACTCTAAATTGTATATCAATTTTAATCAAATGTTTTATTATTTGTCTTCGTGACATATTCTGAGTGTACTATTATTATTACTTTATTATTGTTTATTATTATTTATTATTACTATTACTATTTATTATTATTTATTATTACTATTACTATTTATTATTATTTATTATTACTATTACTATTTATTATTATTTATTATTACTATATTATTACTTTATTTTCATCTAAAAAGAGGGTAAAAAGAGGTAAAGATTGTATACTGAGTTTTGTTAAATTTCTAAAACAAGGCTATGACCTCTTGATAAACAATTTATTTTTCTTCTTCTCTCGCTTAATTTGTTTCTGTAGTGAAACCCTTCAGAAACCAACAGAACTGCAAGTCCTTTAAAGTCCAAATGTTGTTGATAAGGATTGTTGTTGTTAGTCTTACATGTTAACTTAATGAGGTCCACCATTCTCCTACATTTCCTAAACACTGTCCAATCATTCTAAAACGCTTTAGAACTGCGGAAGTTTTGATTCATCACTTAAGAATGTGTGTTTTATTTACTTCAATGGAAAAAATAGTCAATGACAAAAACTTAAAAATAATTTAGCAGTAATTGGTGAAAGTACTCCCAGTAAAAAAATAAGATCTATCAGTAGCCACTAACAAGAAAAGACTGTAAGATACATTTTCGTGAAACTTTATTAACAGGTTATTTTTATTCGGACTTGACCTATCGCTTCTAGTGTTTTAAACTACACTGCGTTTCAGGAGGTAAGGAAACTCCTCCTGCTATTGGGATTGTTTGTTTTATTCACCCAGTCTATCAGCTGTTTCAAGTTTGTTGTTCCTGTTAACTCAAAATTTGTTAATATTTCTATGTTTACTCGATTTTTTAATTTTTCCTTGTTACTTAAATTAAAGTCAAGCCTATCTTTCATTCGTTTTTGTCCGGCTGTTGACAAATATTTTTTGCTCTGTGACTATAATAATATTTTAACTCAAGACCTTTAGGGACAAGTCTTTTTTTGCATTTCGTCAAATATACATGACATGTTTATTATTATTTTTTTAATGGGACAGCACTAGCCTCGAAACTAGTGATATCATAAAATGCATTGACAATTTCAAGGTATGAAACCTTATTTTCTAAGTCATATCCGAGCGACAAATAACGTGACACATTATTATTTTCTCTAGTAAGTTTGATTTTAAGTTTTTATAGTTTTCTGATCTTTTGTCTGATCCCGCATCCATAATATGAATCAACTGTATTTCCTTACCTCCCAAAACGCAGTGTAGTTTAAAACATTGAAATGAATATGGATACGTCCAAAAGAATAAACACAAATCTATTGCAACTGCGAGTTTCAAAGTACAGTTTATCAAAGACTCACGACGTTGGGTGTTTCGGCCGATGCATGTGTCCGATCCCCTCGACGGGTGGAAAGTTGTCCGGAAGCTCCGGGATTGCCTGCGATTTCGGGTCCAGAGGTGGCTTCTTGTCCATCGGAGGTTTTGTAACGTTGGATAGAACGTCGGAAGTGTCCCACACCATGGCGCGATTGTCCACCCCATGGAGCACCATCTTGTTGTCCTGTAAAAACCAATTTCAGTCAGAAACATTTATATTGATTGGGTGTATTGTACTGTAGGGATATCATCATTATCCTTTATTGTTATGTGATATCAAAGCCAACTTTGTTACCTTCGGAAAAGCTCTAGGTACTACAAACAAGAGCATCCTCTCTCTGAAAATTATACCCCTCCCCCTTATTAATAATAACTTCAGTTCTTAACAATTCCACATGAAAATTAAATGGACAGCGAGCACCAACACCCGAACTCAAGGATGAATCATCATAACGATCTGATCCAGGCTTAGATTATGTCAGCAGCTAAAACTTTACGGTATGACCCTAAGGGGGGCATGACCCTAAGGGGGGCATGACCCTAAGGGGGGCACAACAGGGAGATAAGTAAGGCCTAGATAATTAACAAGACAAAAAAGTGTGATTATATCTTAAAAAAATACAGTATGAATATTGATCATGTTTAGTTCGATTTTTATTTCAAGCAACAAACTATATTTCAAAATTACTAATTAATTTGTTTTACTTGGTTGAGCCAACTGTATCTAACAATTTTAGTTAGTAAATGGTTTTAATACTTAAAACAATGCTTTTTTACGATGTTCACCTTTAAAAAAAACTGTGAAATTCATTGGGTTTTCATTTTAAATCCCACTGATTTAAATTGCTAATGGTAATATTACATTACAGCCAAACAGAAATATGAAATTCTTTATTCATAATCTTCAAGATTAGAATACATGTCAGATTGCTATTTACAGGAGTAAAAACAATACAGATAACACTTTATATTTTCCTTTACATATGACAATATCAAAGTGTTATTGAAGATTTTCAGTACTTACAAGTTCAACGAGTTCCACAGTATACACTAATGGACTGAAGATGATGGGTATGTTACAACATATACATATCTGCTGTCACTATTTTAATTATGTTACATTTCAAACTCAACCAATCAGATGAGCCATAAAAACTGCTAATCATCCAATCAAGACATGTTTAACGCTCATTAATAGGCAAGCCCTCATCCATTTTCTAAATTTAGTAACTTTATAGTTTGTATTATGATTGAAGTAAATTTATATAAACATAATTTATACAGCTCATTAAGATTGAGCGATTACAGTTCATTTTCCCCACCTCCTGTTTTCACAGTTTGAACAGTTTAGTATAGTTTAATGTATATGTCTTTCTTGGAGAGAATATAGTATGACATGTCAAAGAGATTCATAAATGAAAATAAAACAACCCAATTAAATAGGAAAACTGACATATGCTCATTCTTTTGAACAAACATTATTTTTAGAAAATGTATTAGCCAAATGTGTTAAGGAATCAATAACCACTCTTAGAGAGTTTTCAAAAAGAGGTACTTCAACCTCCCCTCCTCCTATACATTATATCAAATGTCGGTATATTTATATTTATTTCCATGTCAATGTTTTATAATTAAATGCACAACGGATGTTAATTTCTTACTTCTTTCTTGATTTTATTACTTAATACTTCAACAAAAAGCCGATATTCCATATTTTATTTTTGTAACTGTAGAATATCAAGAAGTAACTTTTTATTGTTTAAACATTCCTAAAAGATTTGTTTTGTTTTTATTAAATACATTAAATCTAGCTAATAGTTTGTTTTCATACAAAGGTCCATTAGGACCAATTTGGGAATGTTTTGCCCACTATTGTTTGTGTACATGATTATAAATTTGTTTTTATTTTGGAACTTTAATTCTATTCTATTTGTTTCATTCCTTTGCAAATTTTTTTAAAGTAAGACCTAACAATTTTACAGAGATAGCTATTGGAATAAACATTTAATATATATATATATATATATACACAGGGTTGGTGAAAAGTCCCGGGACGGCTTAATATTTTTTAAACCATTACAGATGGAGCTATACAAGTTGGTACACTGTTACTGGGCATGAAACACTAATTTACTACAATTTCAATGAGCCGCTACCACATCAGGGGGACGGCCCACAAGGAGTCGGAAGACAATCTTAAATAGAAGCATAGGTTGATATGTACATCAAATTAAAGGTCTTTATTATTAGAATACAATGCCGCAAATCCGACTTTAAACGGACAACCGAGCCCAAAATGACAGCTATTAAAAGATGGCTTGAATTTGAAATGTTGATAAGTAGCTGTGTGTAATCTAATGTAACACATTTAAATTTTGCATTAAAATGAAAAATTACATTAATGTAATACATTTCAATTTAATTTGCAAAAATTTACTCTCCTAGCTAATAAATTACTAAACCGATTCAAAACTTCAGCACATCAAAATTTCAAATTCAAGCCATCTTTGAATAGCTGCCATTTTGGGCTCGGTTGTCCGTTTAAAGTCGGATTTGTGGCATTGTACTCTACTAATAAAGACCTTTAATTTGATGTGAATATCAACCTACGCTTCTATTTAAGATTTTCTTCCGACTCCTTGTGAGCCGTCCCCCTGAGGTGGTAGCGGCTCATTGAAATTGTAGTAAAATAGTGTTTTATGCCCAGTAACAGTGTACCAACTTGTATAGCTCCATCTGTAACGGTTAAAAAAATATTAAGCCGTCCCGGGACTTTTCACCAACCCTGTACATATATATATATATATTAATTTTATATTCAAAATCATAATTTTTAATAATGTGAAGTCCACAAAAACTGATAGTTCTCAGATTGACTATCTTCATCATGGGAGCCGCCATCATTGTTATCCGTATATGAAGGTCACCCCCATGAAAGACGGTGTCTCATAAATAATAACCATACTCAATTACTCTAATGATAAGACCATATGCTCAAAAAGGTTTTTATAAGTTTCATGTATTTCCAGACTAAAGATCATAATTGTTCTTAAGTATGGTTATTTTTTAAGAGTCCCTGACATTGTAGGTGGCCTTCATATTTGTATGACAATGCTGGCGGCTCCCATGATGATGATAGTGGAACTGAGAACAATTGAATTACATTTGGGAAATGAATTGTTCAATAAAACTGCTTTTGTGAATTGCAATTTAAAGGCTGGAAAAAATATAAATATCTTTTTACTGTTGTCGGTTAACCCTCTTGTTTACTTAGCGTATATCATTACTTGAATTAGTGTAATCTTGGAAGTAAACTGGCCTGACGATCGTCTACCAGCGATAAACAATGAAACTTTACGAAACGAAATGTGGCAAAGCCCTAAAGCATTTTCTAATTTTGTCTGAATTTTGTCACATGCAAGAATAATCCTATCAAACATTTGTATATGGAACTAGTGGTTCCTGGCGCACGTTGCTGAGCCCAGGAATTGTGTTGGAAAATATTCACTCATAATGTTTACATTGCAACTTGCTATATAGACAAATAAACAATATTTTAAAATAGTCATCTGATAAAATGATAACAAAATCTTTCCTCCATAAGAGTAGCATGGTAACTTTGAAATCCAGTGGGGCGAAGCACTTAGACCTAGGTCTTTGTTACTCGCCTAGGAAACCTGAATCAAAATGACGATGGGAAACTGCAGTTGAATGGTATAGAAGTCCATATATATAGACTATATATATATATAGTCTATATATATATAGTCTATATATATAGACTAATTTGTATAGAGTGATACAGATGGGTTTTGTTATTATATCACCTTCAAATTTGACATGTAATTCAAATGAGCAAATAAAATATATATTTATTAATTATGCTGCCAACATTTAATAGTAATTCATATATCACATACAACTGTTGGTTAGAGGGTAGTTTTTTTCTATCCTAACAGAATGAACTCATGCCAAGTTGAGTCACTTTTACAGAAATAAGTCAACGCAGCTACATCATACTTAGTTTAATTTCAATTTGAGAGTGATTGTTATAGTTTGACGTAATAGGACTTTAAAAGGCAGAAATATTAAAAAAAAACTCTTGAAGAATTTATTTGTTAATTCATAAAAGGAAGGAAATTGGGGAAATTATTACAGAAATAATTACTGAACCTTTACAAAAAAGTGTGAAAGCTTGGTCTGAGGCTGTATTGGCTTTTGTGGCGTTTTATTAGTAACAGGAAGTGAAGCACTGAGTTCCGGCCATGGGGCCTTGTGTAATGGTACACAATGCACTGCCCTGTCCTTCCACAGTTTCTGTGTTGTTGTGCTGGTAGTTTACAAGAGAAGTTTGCTTGTGGGTACACAATTCAATATTTTAAACGGAAATCTATAGTAAAACTGTGAAATAAAAATTAAATTAGGAATTGTATGGGTAGCGGCAAACAAAAAGTTAGATCGAAAATTATTCTTCATTATTTTAGAGAATATCCCCTATAGGAAAGAAGCTTTTACCATAGGTAATATGGAAAGACTTAAGCCCGAGACCATGATAACTTTTAAGTTTTTAGGTCCCCAGATACTAAAATCACAATTCATTAAATAAATGAATGTTTAAATAATTTTAACTCTGAACCTTACTTAAAACTAAGTTCAATTATGAAAACTAAATATTTATGACAGTAGCCCTATTTAGTGAACTAAATATACCAATGTGGCTACAGTAGCTTATCCGTCCTCGCTTTAACCGCCCATCGGATTAACCGCCCTCTTTCCAGAAAATAATTCACGTCTGTAGCTGCAACCAAAGACGTACCGATATTATACCATATAAAAGTTCGGAACACATCAAGACGATCATATGATTTCCTAGTTAGCAAGTATTGCATCTTGATACCTATTTTTTATCTGTCGTATAACTTTTATAATTTGTAGTGCTTAATATGACAATTCCCAGTTGTTATTCGTTTTAACCGCCCTTTTAGTTATCTGACCCAAGCCTTGGTCCCAAGGAGGGCGGTTAAGAGGGGGCGTCTACTGTAAATGAGTGTGTGTCTGTTAACACGATAACTCCCTTAAAGAAAAGTCTAACTGAAACAACATTTGGTACAGATATATATTGAAAATCAGACAGTTCCATCCCAAGGAGTTTTTTTTTGGGGGGGGGGTCTTACACCAAAAATGTATTAAAAAATTTAACAATGCATTATTAGATTAAGATTTTTAAAAGCAATTTAGTATTTTGAACCATTGCCCTTCTTGTCAATCGGTTGTGCTATGCTATTCTCTAATATGAGTAAAGTTTGTTTGGTTGGTTGGTTTCCAAAGAGTTTCTTCAAATGTTGGGAATAATTAATTTTTGGGATAAAAATAAGTTCTAGGCAGGTCTCATCCCTAGAAAAAATTAAATAATGTAAAAAACGAATATGAAAAGTTAAAAAATTAAAATTGGGCTATTGGAGTTTAAAATCAAAACAAAATTATCAAAACAAATGTTTGTAATCAATAAGTGAACTGTCAAATAATATTCATGTTGTTTAAGAATTAACATGTGGTTTCCTAGGGAATAAAACCAATGAATGGCGATTACATAAAGAGTGTCATGTCACCTCAAAAATGAATGCAGGAGACATTGAGCTATAGTAACAACTGGATTGACATTAAACATGCAAAAAAGAGTTAAATGAGCAAAGCAAATCTGGTCGTCAGAGGAACGTGGTGAGAAATTACTCAAGTTCTCTAAACAAACCTACTGACCTTTCCTGAGCAAAGCTCAGTCTCCCAGGTACTTGACATATTGAAAGAGCTAAACACGGTACATTGTCCAATGTTAAACTTATGAAAAATAAGTAAAGATATATAGCTTGCTTGTTGTAATGATAAAACTTGGTAAGTGGCTTCATCTGGTTGTGGTCCATTAATATTTGCATAATACCCTATTGTTGTGGTCCTTGTTGCAGCTAGCCTATGTACTCAGTTATAATCTTATTCTTATAAATAAAATTTCATATCTCACTTATTTATCAGTATATTTTTATGAAACTTGGTAAGGTGTTTCATGTGATAGTGAGGTATATTTATGCATTTGAAATTTGTTGAATACGCAGGTTTGCTGCGACAGGAGTTTTTATTTTTTGTCGCAATCTGAGGTAGTGATAATTTGAGTATTTTTTGTCAGCAATTCGAATTTCTTGTTTCACCATAGTTATTTTTATTCTTGTGAATGAAAACTTCCGATTGATTCAAAAAGCTTCCTCGTTTTGTTAGATTACCTATACTGTATAACAAATTATATTACTATGGCAAATATAATTCCCACAGAATAAGAAAGTCAAAAGGGTGGGAAATGCACTTGTTAGTGAATTTCCTTTGGAAAATGAACTATTAGCATGACCCGCACGGTGAAACTTAAGCCCGGGACCACCATAGAAGTTCCTAACGTGACCCCATGAACACATTTTGGGGGGTCGTTCAAAATTATACATATATATATATATATATAAATACATAAATCTGGTCAAAAAATTTATAATAATTATAGACCTATTTCAATAGTCCCTGTAATTTCAAAAATATTTGAAAAACTTATGTTTAGTCAAATTAATGACTATTTTGAGACGAATAATCTATTTAGTGATCGACAGTTTGGATTCAGACAAAATTTAAACACCAATAATGCAGTTTTAGATTTAACTACAAATATAATTAACAAAATTGAATGTGGTAAATTAGTATGTTTTAGAAGTTTTTATATGTCTAAAGCTTTTGACACAGTCACACACAAAATTTTATTGGGAAAAATGAATTACTATGGTTTTAATGACAGTGCGCTTAATTTGATTGATACATATTTAAATAGAAGAATTCAATATGTTGAATATGATAATGAAATTTCTGAAGGAATGCCAGTTGAGATGGATGTACCACAAGGTTCTTGTTTAGGTCCACTATTCTTCAATATATTTGTCAATGACCTACCATACAGTTTATCTGGAGAAAATAGAACCAATTTGTTATAATATGCTGATTTAGGAGTAAATGTATTAGGGGAATCTCCTGATCAGTTGATTGAAAATCTTTAGACTGTGACAGAACAAATTCAACATTGGTGTCATGCTAATAAATTAATCTTGAATATGAGTAAAACACAAAATTTAGAAATACATTTTTCAAATAGTTTTTTTCTCAATACAGTAACAATAAAAGTTCTATGAAATTTTTAGGAATTTTGATAGATTTACAAATGAATTGGAAAGACCACTCTTCATATATCAGTGGAAGAATCAGCAGAGGATTATATGTTTTAAGAAGATTAAAATAAAATGTAAATTTAGAAGTAATTTTCAATGCCTACCATGCCTATGTTCAGAGTTATATTGGCTATGGAACTTTAATCTAGGGCAACGGACCAAATTACAAATTTATTTTTAATATTTAAAAAAAAATCAATCAGAATAATTTGTGGTGTTAAACCAAAAACCCATTGCAGACCATTATTTAAAAGATTAGGCATACTAACATTGGCATCAATCTACATTTTACAAAGTTTAATTTACATTAAAATAAATCACTCTAAATTTTTACTAAATTCAGATATTCACCTACATCAAACAAAAAATCAAAATAAATTTCAATTTACATGTTTCAAATACTTGAAAAGCAAAAGGAATTTCAGTGAAATGGGAATCAAAATTTTTAATAAATTACCAACTAATTGGGAAAATGTAAGTGAAAATAGCTTTAAAAGGAAAATCAAGAATATTCTACTAAATAACTGCCCTTACGAAATTGATGAGTGTTTTAAGAATGATTATTGGACCCAGAAGAAATTGAAGAAAATAAATGTACTATAATGTATCTAAATTCATTGTTCTATTAACTATTGTCATGTATTATTTTTAATGCCCAACGACACTAAAGTTATTTATTTATTTATTTATACTAGTGGCTTGAAGTGGCCATAGCCCCTAACTTTGCTCCAACACTCTGATCTATTTACTCTTTAAATGCTGAGTAAAAACAGTGGGAGTAGGAACACATATCAGTTCGTAAACAAAGTACATACTTAATCACATGTTTTAAAGTAAACAAAGCAGACGTTTTTAAATCCCCATACTTTTCTTATGGGGGATGTTTTACATTATTTCTCGTTTGCTGGTAACATTTTGGAAATACTGCTATTTTTCCCGAGACCCTGGGATCAAGACCTTTAATTTGAGCCCTCTCCCATTATCCTGTGATTAGCCAAACTCCCACAGTTTTGACGTAAAAGTTTTGCTTACAGAATTATATATAAAGATATTTATGTGTTTGTTTGCACTCTAGCGGTCAAATTTGTTATCCGATTTACTTAAAATTTTGTAGGGACGTTCCTTTCTTTAATCAGTTGGACAAGTTCGCTGGACAAAACAATCGAAAAACTCTATACCCCTTTTTTGGGGATTGATCTTTCAAATTTTGAGTTTTTGGGCCCAAAAAGGGTCATAAAAGCCCCAAATGTAAAATTAATGCATGTAAAAAGATGGGAATTAGTGAGGCAAAATTTTTAAGTCCTATCTAGTAATTCTAGCATAAATATTACCGAGTTATTAAGGAAAATGTGTTTCGACTAAACACACAGTACGTTGTCTTATGGGGGTTTTACACTAGAAAAGCCTGTTATTCCTTTGTTACAGTACTTTTATCATCCCCAGCAACTCACGCCTACTTTCAAGCCTGTCTGGACCTTCTCCTAACATTATAATGCGCAAAATTGTATTCCCAGCTTTGCAGGTAAATGAAACCAGTAGCATCAGAACAGCCAAAAAAATCAATGTTTTCAGATTTCAATAAAAATTTGAATAAATGTATGTTTTTACACTGATTTTGAATTTTAAAAGTTTTTATGTGGGAATTCACTTCCCTCACGTCAGCGTGCTGCGTGCAAACTCGTTAATACTTCAGTGGATTTAAAAAAAATATAAAAATAAGGTTATATTTCCTCTATGCTTCCTGAGGCAAGAATCTTAATTTGTTTTCTGATCTTTCATTTCACAATAACATTCTCGGTTATCCTCAACCTGGTCTGGCTCTCTTATTCCATTGGTGAGAATAAACTGGTGATTTATTTTTAAATTTGCCTTATTGTACTTATTAGATTGTGTAAATCATATTAAACAGTTTTCAAATAAAAACGAGTTTGCACGCAGCACGCTGACGTGAGGGAAGTGAATTTCCACATAAAAAACTTTTAAAACTCAAAATCAGTGTAAAAACATACATTTGTCGAATTTGTATTGAAATCTGAAAACATTGATTTTTTGGCTGTTTTGATACTCCTGTTTCATTTACTTGCAAAGCTGGGAATACAATTTTGCGCATTATAAGGTTAGGAGGAGGTCCAGACAGGCTTGAAAGTAGGCGTGAGGTTGCTGGGGACGATAAAAGTACTCTAACAAAGGAATAACAGGCTTTTCTAGTGTAAAACCCCCATAAGACAACGTACTGTGTTTAGTCGATACACATTTTCTTTAATAACTCAGTAAATATTTATGCTAGAATGACGAGAGAGGGCTTAAAACTTTCATCTCTCTAATTTCCATCCATCGATTTTACATCTGAGGCTTTTCTGACCCTTTTTGGGCCCAAAAACTCAAAATTTGAAAGATTAATCCCCAAAAAAGGGGTTTAGAGTTTTCCGATTGTTTTGCCCAACTAACTCGTCCAACTAATTACAGAACGAAATTTCCCTACAAAGTTTGAAGTTAATCGGACAAAAAATGTGCTAGAGTGCAAACACATTTATTTATATATATAAAATTTTGAACGACCCCCCAAAACGTGTTCAGGGGGTCATGTTAGGCACTTCTATGGTGGTCCCGGGCTTAAGTTTCACCGTGCGGGTCATGCTAATAGTTCACTTTCCAAAGGAAATTCACTAATAAGTAATTTAAATTTTAGTGGTGCATTTATGAAAGTGGTTATACATTATGAGATTCACTAACGTCCTGTAAGTAAGGAATGACTTGGTGGCCAGCTAGTTAACTAAGCGTTGAGGGGGAATTTACCCCCCACCCTTCCCACCCCCTCACCCCCTCACCCACTGTTCATACACAGTATATGGACTCAGCCAAAGTCTGTTGTCATTTAAACTATCAATGAAATGTAATGGTGTGTTTAATAATCAGCAGTGATCAAATCTTGTAAAACAATGATATAAATAAGGGAGGTTTGAAGAGGTCATTTACATCTATTAAATAACTTTGTTTACTAGATGACAATCAAGCCATCTCTGTAAAAAAAAACTTTGGATTTGGATAAATTAAACCGCTTTTGTTGCAAACAAAATTTAGAAGGCTGCCTACTTAAGTGATCCACTTATAAGAACAATAAATAGGAGTATAACCTACATGAAAACAATAATCTCATACTAACCAACAATAAAAAATCTATGGGTTAATACACATATCGGGTAATAAATACACTAAAGGGTGGAGGGGCCTTCGCATGGTGTTACACTGTGTATTTTACAAAGGGGAGAGGTATATTCTTGATTAGGGATTTGTAAATTGTTCATAGTTTACACTAGCTGTATGCTCATTCTTCCCGTAAGGGGGGAGGAGCCTTCACATGGTGTTACACTGTGTATTTTACAAAGGGGAGGGGTATATTCTTGATTAGGGATTTGTAAATTGTTCATAGTTTACACTAGCTGTATGCTCATTCTTCCCGTAAGGGGGAGGGGCCTTCGCATGGTGTTACACTGTGTATTTTACAAAGGGGAGGGGTATATTCTTGATTAGGGATTTGTAAATTGTTCATAGTTTACACTAGCTGTATGCTCATTCTTCCCGTAAGGGGATGGAAAAATATTTAATTTGTAAATATGTTTCATAATATTCATTTCATACATATAATAAAGCTTTGTTTAAACATACCTATTCGTTAAAATTGAACACATTTACAACTGGGCAAAAATATTTAGACCATATTAAAAATTTCTAAATAGGTAGTTATATTTTTTGATACATTGTAAACTTACAATGTAAGCTCGACAAAAATGTGTGAATGTAAAAATACTATTGATTTCAACAATCTACTAGTTTTTTTTTTTTTCAATATCAGAATAATTTTATATTTTAAGTCGATGTCGTTTGAAACAAAACTTTAACAAAATCTTAATAACTATTTTTTGAATGGACGAAAAAACAAATGACGGTTCGTTATAACAAATACAAACGTAAACATGCTGTTGAATTGAAACTGCTCTTTGTAGTGGTTTCGAGCAGGTAAAGCACATCAACACGTCCACCTCATACACTGGAAACACGTTCAACTGAAAGACTGTAAAAACTGGAATAGAGCCTTGAGTTTTTGCCTATGCTGCAGGTTAGTTTGTTATTCTTTCGACGTTGTTTTGGTCTATAAACTTTTACTTGTTCTTTAGCTTATAAAAAACATTTCTTATTTCTTCCTTATTTCCTATCAGCTCGTTTTTTGTACATTGTAATTAGGAATGCAAACGCAACCTATTTAAAAGATATAAACATTTAAACCTAAACTTGTGCCATACTATTTTAATATAAGTCACATTTGTCTTATCTTGTGTAGTAACAGAAGTGTCAGTAACGGTCTGAGTTTTTTTTAGGTTAGCCAAGTGAATCTCAATATTCAGTTGCTAATCTGTAACATAATCTCTTCTATAATATTTTTAGGGTCTCTCTGACTTTTGATTCATAATATTAATATATCAGTATTTCATTCAGCTTTAATAATACCAGAACAAAAGTGACTTCAAGGCATAAACGCAACACGTTACAGTTTCCCCCCTCTCCCCCGCTCTGCAATAATGAAGGGAATCACGATAATCACTATCACATTTATTTTCCCTACCTAATCGAAATTTGCTTTACACTTATGCTTCGAGGTCGCTAAAAAGACAGTTTTATGAAACATATGTTTATAGTGCTCTAAAGAAATGCATGGGCTAGTATGCTGAAAAGAAATATATGGCATAGTTAATGCTTGACCTTGTAGCTTAATTATATTGTTTTTAACATTATCGTAGATCAGACGGGTAATTCATCATATTTAAAAATATTTTCCCCGATAAACAAGATAGTAAAGTGAATTCGCCCATCACGACAAGAAGGTGCGGCAACTGGTTTTAACATCTCCACGATTGTTGTTGCACCCGGACAGCTGCAGAGAAAAGAATAATATATTCAGAGTGATGGATAGTAGTTCCAGCGGCGCAGAGGTCAGGTTTAAAATTCGTACTAGGCTACCTGGCTAACCTACAAACATCCTAACTACGCACGAACACACAACTACAGAACTACAAATGAAATCACTAATTCATAATATCTATTATCAATACATATTTTTTAAAGTATTGACATAGTAATCTCCGTCCTCTTTACGTACAAACGCAACTGGGCTGCGACCACAAAACGCACGCAAGTTGCGATGTTTTGCGAAAGCTGGTTGTCTATACCTAAAAGGCAATGTCCCTGAAAATGTCACAATGTTTGTAGTGTGTAGGCCGCTCCTGACCCGAGTGCCTTAACCTGTGACCTCAGATATAATCTGTGACTATCTTGACGTCCTTAGGAAGATTAAATGGTTGCGTTTTTGATAATAGTAAGTTTAGTTGTTCACTACAACCTGGGGAGACCCTGGGATCTGGTAAGCATAGAGAGGCAGATGTTTGAAACTTTCACCTTAAGCTGACTTTTAAATAATCAAATATAACTCCGCAAAATCTTGCCGCAAAGTTCTTGTTTAATCAACATTGGAACATTAAAATCCCTCAAGGGGGATGTTTATGTAAAAAACTCAAAAGGCGCTTCTAGAGAGTAAAAGCTTTCGATTGATATCACACAAGTAGCCTACAACAAATTATAGGTTTGTAGGTTAAAAATCGCCGAACAAAAATTAAGAAATTCTGTAACATTAAAGAAGTTCAATTGATGTAATGATAGTAGGCATTTCCGCTTTCTAACTCAGACTTTAAGCATTAATAATGCATTCAGACTCTTCCGTGAATGCCAAATTATTTCATTGTTACTATCTTCCTCTAACATGGTAAACAAAGCATAACATAATTTTTCCATCAGAATTTTTGACGGAGTTTACGGTGTAATATTATTTTCTTTAGAAGTTCCCTGAACTTAAAAAGTAGTTTCGCCAGTCTTCTGTTCAGTCACTTGGCCTTTGTTGCAGTATATTGATCTGTCTGTCTATCAATATGTGTAATCAATCAAGCTAGCCGTGTCAGATTGTGTCAAAGTCAATTAAATTTTGTATGCAGGTTCTTTTCGAGAATAATCCGCGTATTTAAATTAGGCGTAGATGTATTTTAATTTTAATTATTGAAATAAAACTGGTTTTATTAAAATCCGGTTGGTTATAGTATTTTTATCGGCAAACTAAAATGGCAACAACTACCAACCACTTGAGTGACGATTCGGGATCAGAAGAAATTGAGAAACGAAAACAAAAACCTTGGATAAAATCAATATCTCGGTCTCTAAAAAATTAAAGAGAGGCAAATAAATTGTTCAAACCTCTCCCTCTCGCTTAACCAAAAACGAAACATAACTGCACTGAAATCCTTAAAAGTACCAACCAGAAATATCATTAGATAGCTGGCCTGCAAATTAAGTATATTAGGTAAAACCTAACGCTAGAAGTAGCCTAGGTAATAGGTGTTTTAAACGGTAGAAAGTAAATGTCAGTCCATACGTTTACTGTAATACCTCCAATCTATTTATGGAAGAAATAGGGAAAAGGCGGAACCGCCTAACAAATTGAACTAATGTATATTGACACAAAATAGAACAAAACAAATTCACTTCCTTGAGTGATGAAACCATACAATCTGAACGGGAAAACCAGTATTGATCTCAGCATCGGGGGAAACCAAATGCATATACCAGGTCTGAAGTGGAAAGTAACTATTTACCCGGGGTTTTGACAACGTGGCAACGTCGCGTTGCTTCCAGCGTAAACCGTGCCCAATATTTCACACCATCAGTGACAAAAGTGCGGCGTTGCCGTTTACATATTTTGAATCTCAAACGCAAAGTTAACACGCTCCCAGTATAGGTGGAAGTACGATTTTATCAATTCTATATGATATTATATGATCACCAGTTGACATATTTGCGATGTCCTAATGATAATTCTTCAGAAACCAGAAGTGTCCCAATTACAATATTTAAATCATAAATTGTCTGCAGGGCACAGAGGTGCAGGAACATATTTTCAAGTTCAAAATCAAAGGTCTCGCATAATTTTAATGAACTGGTTTAAGTTACGGATTTCACCAATTAAGTCAAGAGCGCAAAGTTGACGCGGTTCTAGTATAGCTAATAGAGTGGTGTTGCCATTTCTACATCTATATAAACAGAAACGCAAAGTTGACGTGGTTCTAGTATAGCTAATAGAGTGGTGTTGCCATTTCTACATCTATATAAACAGGAACGCAAAGTTGACGCGGTTCTAGTATAGCTAATAGAGTGGTGTTGCCATTTCTACATCTATATAAACAGGAACGCAAAGTTGACGCGGTTCTAGTATAGCTAATAGAGTGGTGTTGCCATTTCTACATCTATATAAACAGGAACGCAAAGTTGACGCGGTTCTAGTATAGCTAATAGAGTGGTGTTGCCATTTCTACATCTATATAAACAGGAACGCAAAGTTGACGTGGTTCTAGTGTAGCTAATAGATTGGTGTTGCCATTTCTACATCTATATAAACAGGAACGCAAAGTTGACGCGGTTCTAGTATAGCTAATAGAGTGGTGTTGCCATTTCTACATCTATATAAACAGAAACGCAAAGTTGACGTGGTTCTAGTATAGCTAATAGAGTGGTGTTGCCATTTCTACATCTATATAAACAGGAACGCAAAGTTGACGCGGTTCTAGTATAGCTAATAGAGTGGTGTTGCCATTTCTACATCTATATAAACAGGAACGCAAAGTTGACGCGGTTCTAGTATAGCTAATAGAGTGGTGTTGCCATTTCTACATCTATATAAACAGGAACGCAAAGTTGACGCGGTTCTAGTATAGCTAATAGAGTGGTGTTGCCATTTCTACATCTATATAAACAGGAACGCAAAGTTGACGTGGTTCTAGTGTAGCTAATAGATTGGTGTTGCCATTTCTACATCTATATAAACAGGAACGCAAAGTTGACGCGGTTCTAGTATAGCTAATAGAGTGGTGTTGCCATTTCTACATCTATATAAACAGGAACGCAAAGTTGACGCGGTTCTAGTATAGCTAATAGAGTGGTGTTGCCATTTCTACATCTATATAAACAGGAACGCAAAGTTGACGCGGTTCTAGTATAGCTAATAGAGTGGTGTTGCCATTTCTACATCTATATAAACAGGAACGCAAAGTTGACGCGGTTCTAGTATAGCTAATAGAGTGGTGTTGCCATTTCTACATCTATATAAACAGGAACGCAAAGTTGACGTGGTTCTAGTGTAGCTAATAGATTGGTGTTGCCATTTCTACATCTATATAAACAGGAACGCAAAGCCGACGCGGTTCTAGTGCAGCTGAAAGTGTGATTTTGCCATTTCTACATTTATATAAACTCGGACGCAAAGCTGACTTAGTTCTAGTGTAGCTGGAAGTGTCATGTTGCCTTTTGTAGATTTATATAAAACGGACGCAAAGCTGATGCGGTTCTAGTATAGCTGGAAGTGTTA
This sequence comes from Allygus modestus, assembly GCA_963675035.1. Taxonomy (NCBI): domain Eukaryota; kingdom Metazoa; phylum Arthropoda; class Insecta; order Hemiptera; family Cicadellidae; genus Allygus; species Allygus modestus. The sequence goes on from OY776114.1 coordinate 135,428,908, forward strand.
TGTTGAGTTTTGTAGATTTATATAACACGGATGCAAAGTTGATGTGGTTCTAGTATAGCTGACCGTGTGATACTGTAATTTGTACATTTATATAAACAGGAACGCAAAGTTGACGCGGCTCTAGTATAGCTACTCCACACCAAGGCCGACCAGTGGGCCGATCCGGGGAAAGGCGTTGCCGGGGTTCGCACGTGAAAGACCGAGTTCTGCCTAGTCCAACAATGCCTTATGTGAGGAATAAACTACATTTCTTTCTACGTGACCTTGGAGAGGTGTCTGACAATAACACATTGACACTGGTTGTGTACACAAGTGCACAAGTGTTCAGGCTTGTTGTCTTCCTTGGCTCGAATTCCATAGGGATATAAATATGCAATGGATCTTGCAAATCAAGAAATTCGATTGAAGAATATTACAAAAGTCATTTGTTTAAAATTCATTGCTGTCATCTGGATTCTGATCCCGAAACGTCGAGAAACTTGTTTTTACTAATCAGTAATGGAAAATGTCCATAATCTATATATTAATACGTTAGGGTTTTTTCCTCACAGTCATAACGACTGGACGGATTTTAACGTTTGAGGTGTCAAATTAAAGGCATTTTTACGAATATTTGCCAATACGACTCAGAATGTTAAGAAAGGGCGTCAGTTAAATGCTGTCAAGAGCTGAGTTTTCGGAACAGTGGCGCTATCCGACGGCGTAAGTATAATCAATCAAATAATCAATCAAGTATAAATCAAGTATAATCAATCTACGTGTTGATTGAAAGTACGTTGTTATCATCCGTTTTAATATCAGATCTTTTGTTATGTTTGCTTACAACTGAAGTAACCCATACACATTTGCTCGGATTCGAGCAAAAGGACAACTCGTAATTTCTTAAATAACATAACAAAAGTATTAACACATTTTTCTTCTTAGTGTCGAGATAAATATTCAGTTTTTACAAAATACTAATTTTATAATAAAACCATCGAAGTAAAATGTATAAATTCTGAAGATTGATTATTTTAGCATATTGCGCAAGTGCGGTGTATTATTTATAAATCAGTCTCATGGTGGAAGGAAACGAATCAGTCCGATTAATACGAGTAGTGTAGATTTTAACAATATTAAAACAATTTATTTGCTATTGTGAATATGTTGCTGGTAGTTGGAACAATTATTAACAGACGACGAAACCTTCTTTTACTATCTGCACTTTGCATATAATTATCGTTTGAAGGCCTGCGACTAACCTGTTATCAATGAAACACAACACATTCTCTTCCTCTTGAGTTCAACTCGGAAACTGTTTTCATTGTTGTTCTCACGGAAAACACGCATTCTTCCAACTTTTTTATTTAATAATAGTGTTTAATTATTTGAGAAAATCTGTGAAATATTCTTATTATAACCAGTTTAGGCCAAGATAGGATTACAAAATCCTAATTTTGTCTAAAAATGTCACGTTTATGTTGTAGTTTTTATTGATTTACGATCAATTCCAGCGGTACCGTGAGTTTTGAAATTATAGTTAATTTTAGATGAAGAAAGTTAACAGTAAATAAAACAATAGTTCAACACCTAATGGCCAGGGACCATATTTTTAAACAATCTAGTTTGTGATTGGTTTTGTAAGACTAAAAATAACACGAAAGGTGGAAAAGTTACCAAAAAAAACTTATGTTTTAGTTGAAGAAATGTTTCATAAGGTATAAAGTAAATATTACAATATTTTAAATACGCAACTATTTATCTTCTATATTGATTTTCCACTCGACAATTTACTCGAATTTCAGATGTCTTTACCTATGTTTTGCCATTGAAGTAGCCTATAAAATACACTCATTAAATTAATTGCTCATTCATTCATTTATTTTATTGCGATATTAAGTCACAAATAATATCTCATTTCATGGCGGATTTATTTTAAAACCGTGACCATGACTTGCAGTTTAATCTGACATTGTTGATAGTTAGTCTATCGGTAGCAAATTTTACTATCCTTATACTCAATGCTAAGGTTGTTTGTGTTTCCGAAACTCTGCCGTGGTTTCTGAACAGATTTCCATGATGAGGTACAACATTATTCGTCCTAGTTATCATTATGTAATCGTCCTGGTGAAGCAATCATTATAATATTTAAACGATGTCGCTTTTTTAAATTCTATTCTGAAGGAACCTCCAAGGCCGACAGCTGAATAAGTAAACGATTGAAGTGAACTTACTTATCCTGTTACTAAATGCAGATCCTCCAAACTGCAACACTCCTTACAAACAACTTATTTCTATTGCGAGTAACAGTAGGATATAACTTTCTAAGATTTTGGATGGTCTAATTAATCTCAACGATTCTTACCTGACTCTCACTCATAAATATCCTGTGGAACATTGTAATGTGGGAACACTCCGACGTAGTCACTTGAACCGATCACAGCAGTGAACTGAATATCTCCTGGTCACCCTCCACGAGCTAGGGAAGGGGGCGTCTTTGTTTATTGTTGACTTATCTGGCCTTAATAGGTTATTTAGCAATAGGTGAACATTTCCACTCGGTGGTTAGCAATTTAATTTGTTTCTATCAAACCGGATCTTGAAGTTAACAATGAGTTTTAGTCTGTAATCTCTGCTTAGTAAGGGGGTGAACTGCCTTAACTTCAGGATAGGATAGAACACGTGAAAGAATCACGAATCGTCTCATTGTTTGTATTTTTTCCAAGCAAAATATCACGTTTTTAATCACTTACGTTATTTAATCGAAGCATTGCAGTTGAATCATGTTGAATTTCCGCTATTTGTCTAATTGTTAAAGCCTTAGTATAGTATGAGAAAGTTAACATTACAAATACTTTTTAGTTTTTATATTTGTGTGTATAATTTGAATTCAGTCCGGTTAATCATATATTATTTATTCCGACAAAAATCACATAAAGTAAAATAAGGAAAATTGCGTAACTTTAAGTTTTTTTCACTCCTTTAACAACGTTATCCATTCCATCCCAAGATTTCGATATAATTTCAATAGACAGCTTGAATAAACTAGCAGTCAACACCATCAAGTGTTTTAATAGTTTAAAAATGTTTGTAATGTAAAACTGAATTATTTTGAAAATTAATTTCTTGATTTTTGAATTAGCAGATATAAGTGGACGTAGGAAGTATTGAAGAACAAAATTTAACCACCCAAGACTCAAATTTAACTCAAAGACTTTGTATCGACAAAATTTTTATGTATCGAGAACTAATGGGTTTAGTGAATAATCAGATCCCTAATTTACCTACAGAAACATGCTGAGATTTATAGAACAGTTTGTGTTCTGGAAACCTTGCATTAAGTTTAAGAGAACAGATCATCAATTAGTAAGAACCAGGCAATACTAACTCTAATGATTCAAATTGGATTAGTTATGTGGAAAAGTATATATATCCTAAATTTCAAAAGATTGTATGTCAACAAGTAAATATAAAATTATATTAATGTTACAAAAACAGTAAGGGTTGTGGTCAAAGGTGAAGGATGAATCTCAAATATTGCACAAGATTTTAATTTAAATGTTTACCGGAAATAATATAAACTCTGATAAAACTAAAACTTTTTACTGATATACTAATCGCTTACAGAAGGTTTACTGCTGGTTTTGTGTTTCAAGGCCGAATACTATTTGAAAACTTCCTAGTTATTTATATACAAAGGTAAATAGCTTCTAAATGTCAACTTGAACATAAAACCTTTGTATTATGAACAACAAATCGTATTTTTATATTATAATGTATAATCGTTATGATGCGTGATATTTAAACCAATTTTCCTCCACAAGTCGACAGACCACAGATAAGACAAAGGTGGGCATGCCTGGATACAGACCGATAAGCCCGTAGTAAGTTTTATCAATGGCTCAGTGAAATCGTGTTTTTATCTATTTTATTGCAAATATAAACTGAAGATACTCGTACACACGTGATCGGTCATTACCTAACAAGTGGCACTTCAACTGAGGTGTCAAATTAAAAGGTACATATATTTACATACACGGTAATCCCATAGCACATTAGGTAAGAACCAACTTTTTCAATGTAGATTTGTGTAACTGATATTTTTATTTGTGCATAGACTTAAACGTTTTTATTTTTCAATGGTGTTATTCTATAATTAATGCTTGTATAATTTGTATTAGATATTTCAAGCAAAGTTGTTAGATATTTTATTTGTAAATTTCTTTCTTTTATTTGTATTTTTGATTTAGGTGGTGGAAGATTAACAAATATCTTTCAATGGATCGTTCTATTAAAAATAATACTTGATATGTTTATGGTTTATAACTGTTAAGTTGATTGTTTACTAGTTAGTACAGTAATCTGCTTCATACGGGGAATATGACATTAGTGTGCTTCATTCTGTTAATCATATCTGTACTATTTTGAATAATAAAATGAACATAACTGAAATGAATGAATTAATTGATATTTGTTTACATTTTCGTATGACCAACTAAAGTAGAAAGTCTATTGAATAACTTGGAATCTACACAGTCTCGTGGGGCAGAGCCCTACCATTTGTTAGGGAGCACCTACAACCAAATAAGAGGTTTTTACCTGTCGAATTTAAACTCTGTATGTTATGGAAATTTGGCGATGAGTCATTGAGTAATAGTTGAATGAAGATAACCGTTAGGTCTATGAACTGCGTTTACCCAACGTATTAAAACGATTGAAATCCATCTTCCTCTTTCTACTTTAAATGTCTTGGAACCAATTCCGCGGTCAAATAGCCACTTTGTTAACGTATACGACAGCTAAGTGCGTATAAGGAAACAATAATACTAACAAACCTGAGGACCACGAGTTGTTGTCACAACAAGCTTTGTTTTCTAGCCTATTTTCCCGGATCATCACCGGCATTTCCCTCTACCGACCGACCTAAATGTAATAATCGGTCACCTAAAAATAGGACTTGATAAATTACCTTATATGCTTAACCTTATATCCGCGTGTGCCCGTGGAAACCTCCGCTGCCGGGACTCATCTCCTTCCATTCAGACACCGGGAAGATATAATGATGTCACACTCCAACCTCGAACTTGTGAAGTGCGACTGACACAAATACTTGACATTTTAAGTAGAAATGACCCTTAAAACTGTCAGTAATTAAATAATTTACAACTTATCACATGAAAGGTAATCACATCTTCATTTTTTATTATAAATTATAATGAAAACACAACTCCGGATATCTCAAACAACGTAACCACTTTGTTGGAGGTAATAATAATAACATAATAACACACATATAGAAAATTCCTTAGGTTTTATCGGGTATAATTTTTGCTAGTTGACTATTGTTCCTATATTTGGCAAAACAATGGGCAATTCGATTATTCAACACTGATTACACTTTATGGCGTATTCCATCAGTGGTGTTGCGAAGACTGTGTGGTTCTTAATTTTAGTTCTTGAAGATGGAGATTTTAGGCTAATAAATTATTTGATCTTTGACAGCAACCCAGAAAAAAATCACATTTGGAGGGAGAGGGTACAGATTAAAAAGATTGCACTCATATAAAGTTTGTTTATAAATACACAAATTGGTTTAGTGAATATCGCTGAAATCGCTGGGTATTTTTTGGTCTAAAAGTTTAATTAAAAGTAACAAGTTCAAATAATTCGTTGAGGAAGAGCGGACTCTGAAAGTTATCATTGTTCTTTTTGGGGCCAAATGTGTCGTGACTGGTCAGCGAGGATTATGAGCATAGCGAGTATTTTGCCTACTGGGTGAAAACTGAAGCTAAGACCGCGGCACCTTGGGGCGCCACACCGCAGGAAGTGTCCAAGACAAGCATGATAAATCGACTATAGTAGGCCTAATTAAATTATGAATTCAGTTTTGGAACCTGATAACAAATCTTTGTCAACTTAGGTCCTACACAATTACGGTTTGTAATTTATTTCATACTTTTTTGTGTAAACAAATAGAAAACCAACTATCTGAATCTGCTTTTAGGGGAAATACACAGAGCAAGAGTAGAACTATTAGGGTATTTGAATATGCAAATATAATTGTATGTAATTACTCTTGGGTGGCACTCGAGTTGGCAGATCACTTATTAACTTGTATAATTTAGATTCTACTTTCTTCAATCGTTCACTATAATGTCCGAACCCAGCGAGTGACGCCCTTCTAGTGATGGAAAACTCTCAATTCTCGCTAAATTAACTTGAAAAATTTGATGTGTAATCAATTCTAAAATATCTGATACAAATGTTAAGAATTTATTTTATAATTGTAAAAGATTAAAGTTCACGCGGGTTTGAGATTTGAAATATCAAAATATTTCAAACTTTCTCGTTCTGAGAGGAGATTCGCGGGGATGGTCAGCAAGATACTTCAAAATCTTATTGGACTTAAAAAAAACTAAAAAATAAACGCTTAAAAAGTACTTTTTAAACTTTAAAGTTCAAGACATGTTAGATTAATCCCACAAAAATAAAAGTTAGTGTTTCAATATCGTAATTGTAAAAAAATATGTTTCGAATAATAATTATCATAGCATTAAATACAAATAACGATATTATAATAATATTATGCTCCCATTTAAACCGGAAATATCCTTGGAAATATGTACATGTATAGGCCTGCATTGTCCACAGACAGCGAAACACAACTTGGCATGACGAATTTGCTATTAGGCTATTTGTGTAAAGATTTGCGTTTGAAATATTGATATCTTAATTAGTTTGAAAAATCAAAGACAGCTTCCTCCAAATTTAGATTCGGATAGTTTATTTTAAATGTTTTTTCATAATAAAGTATGAAATACGTAATTAACATGATTTTGTGTTAACTACGCCAATGTATATGTTTTCAAACAGAGAGCTAAATTAAATTCAGGATTCAGCTGAGTTTCAGAATTGACGTAGATATTTTAGAAACGCTATATTTTACCAACGTTTACATTGTTAAACATATCACTTAATTATATCAAAACAAATGTGATGTCTCGAAAGTTATATAAAATTGGCATTTCGTAATATGTAAACTTTTGCATTGGTGGCAACCTTAACTTTTTTCTCAGAACATTCTTTTATTCCCAATCGAATTAATGTCTCGACTATATCCAAGAGTAACACTATTGCACTCAAACAGTTTACTTAGTAATCCATGAGAATCATTTTACGAGGGGTCAAGTTCCTTAATAAACTCCCTGAAGGTATCAACCAATGTAAAAACCAAAATAAAATAAAATCTCGACTAAAACGCCTTTCGGTGTCAAAAGTTCTGTACTCAATTTATGAGTTCATGACAAACAGCTGGAAAAATTAAATTCTAGGTTTTATCGCGAAATAAATTCCGGCACTGATGTTGGTAGTCCTGAAGACTGCAGGCGAAAAATCTAGGGCAACTTAATATTGGTCTTATGCAAAATTTTGTAATCTGGACATGACCTTGCAATACAATAATTACTCTCAATTACAATAAAGAAGGTTTTATACGCCAGTAAAGAATAGTAAAGTTCGTCTAACCTTCTGGCCTAGGCCTTTTGTCGGAGTTTTAGGTCGTACTAGTGTCTCTAACATGATCTGTTGACTGGGACCAACGTCTTAACGTGCACGGTAGCAGTTTTGAGTTTCAACAATCAAATGAATGGCCAGTTACAACCAACTCAGCTACGACCTCTACAGAATGTAAGGCGTGAGGGGTCATCACCATCTCCCCAGTCACCCAGCAGTGGAAAGTCCCCAGGAACCAATCTGTCCGCAACTCTCGCGGTTCTAATTTGCAAATTAAAAGCCGCTGAACCGGTCCTTGGCGGGCCAGCAGGGAGTCGGGCTAATTCGCGAACCGCGAACAAGAGAAAACAAGGAAACTAGATCACAACTGGTCCACAGTAATTGAATACAGCTGCAACCACGGCAGTGAAGGGAACAGTATTTGACCTTTTCATTTATTATTATCAAGACTCCCTAGACTTATTATCACAACTCAATTTGTAATGGTAAAAAAACAACTAGTTTTTAAGATGATATAAAATGCAAAAAATTAAAGGTTAGGTCGAATTTTTTCATTTCACTCGACATTTGTTTTCCTATTTCAATGCCAACGAAATTTTGCACATCCAATTTCAGTAAAAGCGGCAAAACCCCTCAAGTTTCCAAGACGCCAACCGTTAGGCTATTAATGAAACTAATGTTGAACTTTGAATTGTTTCATTACAAAAATAATAGGTGTATATCAAGATATCAAGATTCTGTTTGAATTATAGGACAATAATTTTTAAATAAAAATTAAAAATTGCGTGGATTATTTATTTTTATTTGTTAATGTTAAGATAAATTGTAATAGAGTCTATACTAAAGAATATAGGTTGACTATATTTCGTGGAACTATATGAAGTACCTTGAGATAGTATATAACAAGGTCACCGCATTTTTGCAACTATATGGAGTACCTTGGGATAGAATATAAAAATGTCACTATTTTTGTGGAATTAAAAACTGCGCCTTGAGAAAGAACAGAACGAGTTCACTATAGTTTGTGAAACTATATAGAGGACGTTGGGATTGCTATGAAAACATGTTTCAGTTAAGAAAAACAGAGTCAAAATTATTTTCGAAAGATTAAATGAAATACCTCAACAAGGTAAAATGTCGGAAATCAGCATCCTCAAGCGACAGTTCTAAACATTAGGACACATTTAGAGGAAAGTGGCTTTCGATGAATACCACATGTCTACAAAATTAGTTTTAAGAAAGGTAAATTGCTGTAAACAAATTTAGAACTATCTTAAAAATGGTTTTATAATTTTCCCCCAAAGAAAATTTCTCCTGATATAATTTAAAAATCCAGTTACATGTTATATTCAGTGGCAAAACTAGACTCCCCATATAATTATAAATGTTTTGATAATGATCATGTAAAAACATCTTCTCTGTATGAGCTTTTAATGACGATGGAACGAAGTTGAACAAAAATAGTCTGGGTATTTGGGCATAGATCATATTATAAAATAATAAGGCGATTACTATGAACAGGCTAGCGGTGAAACAATTAGGTTTAAAAGTCAAGGTTGATGTGTTATTTGTTCCTTGGCATCTATATAGATGTGCCTTTTTGGGGAGGTTGTAAAACATGCACCTTCAGGGCTTTGCCCCATGGTATTTCAAAGCTCTAATGTTAATCTTATGGAACAATATAAATCCATTTCATTGGGCATTTAACGGCTGTTGATACTAACAAAACCCAGTACAGAAGCGAGAACAGTTGTTTCAATCTAACTTCTGGAATTACATCGTAATATAAACTAATTTGACCATATATGCTAGATATTCACAAAATAAAAATATTTGCTCGAATTCTAGCAACTGGATTTGGTTCAAACCAGCCAGAAAATGCGGCGAGAATAACTGACTTTTTGGTTTCCTCATTTATTTATCAGATTGACATGTCTAATTACAAAAACAATTAATCCAGAAGTAATTTGCATTATACACTTAAAAGGTTTCACATTTACAGATAAATATTGAACTGGTTATTAGTTGAGACCGGTTTAATTTATCACCGTTTGACCTTTTCAGTGAAACACTTTTTAGTAGCATACGCAATTTTCGTTTTCTCGAGTTATTGAACAAATCAATTCATGATACTAAAATATTGCATTCATAATACCAGTCACGAAACAAAGCTAATAAGAAACTTGACTAATGATAATTATTGCCAAGGTATTCAAATAGCTTAAGGTTTGCAAGATTGTGACTTAATAAAAAACTGACCTGCATGCCTAATGATGGACAATCGTAGCAAAACCCGTACACAAAGAAACAGACACCTCGACATATGATAATGAATTTCATTCTTGGCAGCTATTAATCGAAAACCTTAATCATAGGATTAATAACACGCTGATGAAAAGAATTAGTTTTGACACGTGAATGCAAAATGAATACGTAGTGTACCTCTCAAGATAAAAATTGCCATTGATTAAAACGATTAGAAAAATAATTGCCACCTGAGTGAATCTGTGAAGTGCTTACAATGTGTCTGGGTTCACTCATATATTCTAAATGTATGTATATATATATATATATATATATACATACATAGAATGTGCATTTTCCTTATCCCCAAAAAGGTTAAGTTTCAAGCCGAAATACTCCAGAAATATACGCTACTTGAAACGTCAATGGTCATTGCAATGAGGCGACTGATAAACATACTAAGAAAGTAGACACTAACTGAAGTCAGGCCATTTTTAACCAAGCTAACTAATTTGGAAAATATCCATTTAGAAATTTATGTTTTTTGAAATTGAGCGCGGAATCAGAAAAATCTTGTCGTAGAGTACACTACGGAACCAATCTCACAGATACCAAAATAAGTTTTAATTAACATTTCACTTACTCAGCATTGCAGTTGCCCTCCTACTCAATTCAAAATTTCGCTCATGTGTAATTGAGAAGCAAATGTGCAAAGATATCTCAGTTATGTCATTATTTTGTATGTGTGTATAATGGTCTCTATTATGACTTAATTTAAACTGATTTATTAAACTAGTTTCCACATGTACAATACGATGGATTTATGGACATGGTGTAAATTTATAAGAAAACTTAATAGCGGTGTGGATTCAATAAAACGTATTTCAACCACTACGCAAAATAATTGTTTCAATAGGCATGTACGGCACATCAAGACAACATCCATTTTTCCACATAATTATACAGTATTCGGTAGTAGGTCATTTAAACAAATTCGTAAAGGTAAGGTCAACGTTCAACATTGTTAACATTTATAATTGATTGTGTAGAAAACATTTAAATTAAATTATCATAAACTAAGACTAAAATTAAACTGAACAAAATATACTACCATATAAAATATTAAATAGCAATAATATTGTGCGGTTTAGGACTATCATACTATTTAGGACTAGTAACAATTGCTTTTTCTCTTTGGACTACAACATGATTTAAAACAAAACTAGTTAAATTAACTTAGATATAAATTTACTTCCCAATTATCTTTCCCATAAAAATAAATAATTGCAAAAATGACCCGCAATATTATATAATGATCGGTGTCGCCTACCTGTAACTCCATGCTTGTGTGGTTGGCGCGGTCGCCGTGTGAGTGTGCGGTCCTAGGCTGCGGCAGTGCGGCAGTGAGGGACGTCCTTGAACGTCCGGTCCGTCCGGTGTCGGTCCGGGTGTCCGGGAGGTACTGTGAGGTAGGACCTACTGATAACACCGGTGTCGCTTATCACTGCAGCCGACCGCGAATACCTCGGTGTCGGCGATGTAGCTGTTATAAGCTAACAATAGTTGATCCTTTGCCCCGAACCCCAGACGACGCGCGACGGGTCAACTTGTCGCTTTGCGTCAGAAGGAAACGTCAGTGTTGTGCCGGGACAGCGTACGAGTGCGACATAACAATGGCGGGTGTTGATCGAATTGGGATTGTTGTCAAACACATTGCGAATTGCACTGAGGATATTGTAGCGTATATCTGCAGTACCGTGACCATATTGAATTTTAATCCGTATAAAGCATTGTTAGGGCCGCTTTCCCCAACTCAAGTTTAAACTATTGGGGTTATTTTACACTTATGATTAAGGCACAATTTGTTTTACCCAAAACTTGATCCAGTCATTTTAATTTAATCCATGACATATAAAGAAGGCAACATTTTTATATGATTTTGTTTCTTTGTTATATCTATCTAACATATAGCCGCTTGTGTAACTGACTGACTCACTGAGGTATACGAACTCTAGACAACTTCTAGATGAGCTAGAGACGTGAAATTTTGCATGCAGGTAGATTTAACATTGTAACTTCCAGAAAAATTGCCAAAACTCGCAATTTTTAATTATTAAATATTTTAATAAATAATTTAAATTATATTAGATTTATAAACTACGTTTTCGACATGCTTTGTTGAATAGACCTCCTTAGAATGTCGGTAACGCAGTATGATTGATACGTTGTACGGTAGAAATTTTGTGATATGAAGTTTGAATATGTTTGTTATTTATAATTACATTTTATCAATTATTTCTCATAATTCTTTTGGTTAACCAACACTACATACCTGAGTTGTTTTTTGCTTGACAATTTACTACAAATTCCTCATACCAATACATATTTGGGGGCGGTTCTCGCTTATAAGAAAATTACCTGTTTTAGCCACACCCTTGGTTGAACCAAAATCATCCCCCGACAAGCTGATTTTCTACATGCAAATTTTTGACCTCCTATCAATTAACGGACACCACCACTACCCGCTGATTTGAGACGATCTAGATCTTTGGTCGTATGACGTTTTGTCGTATCTTGCTCCCTTCACCCTTACATAGCGCTAGATTGTTTATAAATCAGGCAATTCCAACGGTTTTATTCGTGGTTTTTAATTTAATATCACTTCTACATGAGCTAGGGACGTGAAATTTGGTATGCAGGTAGATTTTGCCTTTCGACCCCTAATAATAAATGGGTGCATATACCTAAACACACAATACGTCTGCATGTCTGGGCCAACAGCAGTCATAGGAACAACTTTATTTATTTAAAACCCATAAGAAATGTCTAAATTGTTGTGAATGTTTTGGTCATAATAGGTGGGAAAAGCCCCACTTTAATTAGGTTATATTTGTTACAGATTAATTTTATTCGGTACGAACATAATATTTTATGTTATTATAGTGTTTTCCTTCACACTAGTTCACTAGTTGAAAGTAAGGATTTAAATTATTTCACGCACTTACATAGTCTGGCGGCGAAAAAAAATTGCATACATATAGCATTAAACTATTCCTGGAATATCATCATTTCGTATCCGATTTCGGAATACTATTACCTATACGTAGTATGCAGCATGCATATGACCAATTTGTATTATTTAACCCTCTATATAAAAAGCTAAGCCTTAAAATTTGTGTACTTTTAATATATTTGCCTTATTAAATAGATCCTTGAGGAACACTGTATTTTATTTATTCAAGTTGTATGACGATTTTAAAAATGTTTACAGGTTATTTATTTGTTTTATTTCCACTTATTCTGCATGATTTTCAGGATTGGTTTTGACCGAATTTAGAGAATTTTCGAGGTTTCAGGTTTTGAAATCGTGTTCTACTTCAATATTGTTCTGAGAGACCTACTTTTTGCACATAATATGATATAGTATATATCTGCAGATTTCATTATATGAACTACAGATTAAAGGTTTTTGTGTGCTTTTTTAATTACGTTACGTAAACTACAAATTATCGATGGTTACCACATTTCCTAGGGTTTTAGTTGTTTGGGATGATTTGAACCCTTGGAACTTACCTACATCCAGGTAAGTACTTGGAAAAATAGATATTATTTTATAAATTTTGTTTGACAGAAGAAGAGTTGTATTTTGGTACAACTAGATTTTTCAGATTTCGGCATATTTTTGAGATTTTGTGGTGGTATTTTATTTTTAATCATGTTCATATAATTGATGAAGGCCTAATATTGGGCACGTTGTATGTCTATAAAATATGTCTTGGTATATAACAGCAGTAATTTGAATAGTTTTGATTACTTAAACCTGTCGGAAAATCAAAAACTCTTATAAGCAGTAATGCTATGATGGTTCTATGCCAATTAAGATTAATTGACATGCACGTGACACCATTTATACTTGAGCTATGAACTTTAGCATGGTGGTGTTTTTCACCTATTAACCCCAGAGAAAATTTCCAAATCTTACTTTTGCCAGTTTAAATTCCCTAAATATAAATTAATAATGGCAAATAAAAAAAAGGCAAATACGAAAATGTAGTGTTGTTTTATTTGAGTTCTAGCGGCCAAAAGGATGGTCCTATCGAAAACCGGAGACTACCACGTGGCTTGGATTTTAGACGAACTAAAACTTTGGTTATTGGTTCTAAAACGGTTCTTACCTTTTGCCGAATCTGGCCCCTTCACCCTTAGTTAGCGCTGTATTTTTCAAATTTTAACTATTTTAATTAGTTAATGGTAGTTTCATACATAAACAATGTCAATTATCTAAGTAGCCTATATCTATATTTATAAATCTGATTAAAATTTTAATTTGTTTCAATCACTATTACACACAAACGGCTTAGGTAGTTAATAATATCATCAGCTCACAGTAATTCATACCCATAGTCTATTTGTAGCAGCAGCCATGATAACATTATTGATGAATACCCCCGTCGCAGCAAACCTGCATACTCAGTGAGTTTCCAATGAATTATAACATAACACATTAAGCCACTTAACAAGATTCATAAGAAATATATTCAAAAAGAAGCGATATTTAAAATATTAATTATTCTCTATAAGAATAACATTGGGGATGAGTACGCAGGTTTGCTGCAACAAGGAACATAAAATAATGGGTTTTTATGCAGATATCAATAGAACTCAGCTAAGTGAAGTCACATACCAAGTTTCATCCACATACATTCATAAATAAGTGATATATAACATTTTAATTATTTTCCATAAGAATAACATGGGGACCGAGTACCTAGGTTTGCTGCTAAGGGCGAAAAATTTGTTGTGTGCAAACAACAATAAACCACAACCAGATGAAGCCATATACCAAATTTCGTCAGTTTATGTTCATAAATAAGCGAGATATACAATTTTTCTTTTTCTCCATAAGAATAACATTAGACAACGTACTGTGTTTAGCACTTTCAATATCTCAGTAACCAATTGACGTAGAGCAATGATCAAGATACCAAATTGTTTGTTTTTTATGTTGAATTCAATGGTGAAAATTAAAATTTGATTTAAAAAAAGTTGCAAGTGGAAACCCCAAAAAACCATTTTTGGGGTACAAAACCCCCCAAAAACCCCCCTTTGGATGGTGCGATTGGTCTGGTTTTCGAACTCGTTCAAATAAATGGTATTTTACACTTTGAACCAAATTTCATTAAGATCGGACCTTTTTTACGAGAGTTATCGTGCTTACGGACACATATATATATATATATATATATATATATAGATATATATATATATAGATATATATATATATATATATATATATATATATATATATTAAAAATAACTGAGTGATTAGGGCTACTAATATGTTAGTTGTAAGCATAATTTTAAAAACAGAGTACCCTTTTTGGTTTTAACATAATATGTTTTATTAGACGACTAGTTTCAAACCTTTAGGTCATAGTCATGTCTTACATTAGTTTTGTAACCTCACATAGTTCAAATTGTTCAAATTATTAAATGGTAAACAAATTAAGAATCATATGTTAAAATTGAACTTACAATATGGGGGACTTTCTTGAATATAATATTTTGTTATTGTCTTGAGGTATATAATATGAAATTATTATCTAGTCGTCTAATAAAACATATTATGTTAAAACCAAAAAGGGTACTCTGTTTTTAAAATTATGCTTACAACTAATATATATATATATATATATATATATATATATATATATATATATATATATATATACATATATACATATATAAAAATTTGAACGAATGGTGTTTTTGGCATCTGGGGACCTCAAAATGAAAAGTTATCATGGTCTCGGGCTTAAGTCTTCGTATAAGCAGTAATGCTATGATGGTTCTATGCCAATTAAGATTAATTGGCATAGCTTCTTCCCTATAGGGGAAATTCGCTAATAAAACCTAAATACCAATTCATATTTGCATTGTTTGTACCTATGTTTTTACCATATGCCCTGGATATAATGGCACTCAACTACTATGACATTTTGCCGTTTACCTTTTTAAGTTGGGGACACCAATCGGGGGTCTGGGGGCTGAGCCCCCAGCGAGCAAAGCGAGTGATTTGTTATACGATTGAATTGGCGAGTGACACTCAGTGTTGTATCTGTACCCCACCCTTGAGTACTAAACATAGTTATACAGTATTGGGAATACCCTCACGTTAAACTGAAAACAAATATTTATTACACAGGATTTAAGATTATATTATCATAGAATAAAATCATTAAACAGTGGTCTCTATAGGTTTAGTATAAATCAGGTTTAAACTACCCATAACACATTGGATAAGCATAAGTCCTCATAAACTTAAGATTGAACTAAAGTTGAAGTTTAAGTTGACTGTACTTGGGGAAAGCAGTCCTTAAAACAGCAAAATTGAACATTGACATGTTGATCAATATCTAAGTCAGTTTTAGGTTTTAAAAAGTCTTCAAACAATTCATTAGCAGGAGTTCCTCGTTTTATATTTATCATTAAATCAAACTAGTTTTGTATCGATTGAAATATGATGTAAACTAAATTGACTTAAATGGAAAATTTATAACTCTAAAAAACACAATTGTACTTGATGTATTAAAATGCTTCTAAAAACTATTTTTTTATTTCTACGTAAATAAAAAAATATTTTATGGAGGACAAAGTCCTCTTTCGAATGGAATGATTTGTCTGGTTTCAAAATCGTCCAAATAAATGTTATTTTACACATATATATCGGATTTCGCTCCGATTGGACAGTTTGTAAGAGTGTTGTCGTGTTATCGGACATATATGTAACCCGTTTGAGCTGGTACTTGGCAGGAGGTTAAGTAATACTCCCAAGTCACACTTAAGTCTATTCCCGTTAAAAAATCTTTTAGGCTCCGTCACACTGGCATTCAAAATGTACACACTAATCGTTGGGCATTAGTATTATTTATGGAACCGTTTGATCTCAAATTTGGTTGGAAAGGTTTACACTAAAGGAAAATACACATCTACTCACGATAACAAATCTTTTAGAATTCTGCCCTACTGGTTTTCGAAGCTCCCATGTAATTTAAAAGACATTAGTATTTACTGTACCAATTGAGCTAAAATGTAGGAGGAAGGGGGTAACACGTCAATACTTCAGAATAAAACATAAACCTAATCATTTTACGCAGATCCATTAGATCTTCGCTCCCTGGCCCCCTGGCCTCCAAAGTTCCCATGTTAATTTTATGAACATTAGTAAATTTGCTGAACCGATTGAGCTCACAATTTCCAAAATAATATGTGATAAACTAGAATACAACAGATTCCGAAAATCCTTTAGGTATATGCCTTACATATGCCTGGTCGCAGTTCAGTTCTAAAATAACGGCTGATTTATTGATTCAAGGGACCCTCCACAATTGACATTGGCTACTATGATTCTCCGACGTCAAATGCCAATACAATTAGGAACTGCGCATGCCTAGACTGAATTGGCAAATGACACTCGGTGATGTATCTGTAGCCCACCCTTGAGTTCTAAAATAGATTTACAATATTGGGTATTTGTTAACGTTAAATTTTAACTAAACGCATTCTTATGTGTGGCCGTTCATTCACGAATCATACCAAAATCAAGATAAAACTGCGATCTTTATGCACTCTACTGGGCCGAACTTCGCTAGGAGAAGGTTACTGTCCATTAGTAAAATTAGATCACCACAATGCAGCAATGAATTATCTCTTCTCAAGTGAGTCTAGGTCCCCGTTAGTGAGTTGGGTGTTTTAGCGTATAAGCTGTCCAAGGTCACCTCATTTTAAAAAGACCGGCCTTCTAAACTATTGTCTACAAAAAAGTGATGTTACTTGTACCTATACGATGCGGTTAGTTTAGTTCAGTTTTTCAGTGGGTTATACATCTGATTAAGTACAAAGCAATTGTGACATTTTTGCAATGTCTGTACTTGCTGATTATTTTTTCAGCCTATCTACACCGGGACAGAATATCTCATAATGGATTTGTTTTATAATTTATAAAATTTTTCATAAATTATACATGTATCGATGTCTGATTTAAAAGAAGTATATAGAGTTGGGGGCAGGTTTGGCTTGGCTTGGTAAGAGCCTCGCGCTTTTCGCGATTACGATTGTGAGCATTCTGCGAGTTTTACCTTCGTATTTGAATGTAATTAGTAAATTGCGTTTCTAAGATTATATAGAGGTAATATTTATATACGGGTAAAAATATAGGATAAGATACTATCTACAGCCCCGCGTATTAAGTCAGGAAGAAGGCGGAATTGTAATCGTGAGAATGTTGTTAAAACTGGTTTAGCGTCCATTGCAAGGTCTCGCAACCGCGGTACAAACAAATTTCCGTTGTCCTCTCGTTTTTTAATTGGCGTTGTTTCGCCAACGTCAACGCAACCTAACACGAACGGTTTAATGACAAAATAATAAAATACGGAAGATAACATGGATAAGACATAATCATGCCCCATATAACACCCCTGAAATTTTCTTGACAGTAAAAGAGAAATATCGTTATTGTCATGTTAATTAGGACCGAGAAGTAAATTATTCTGTGACACAAACCAGATAACCGAGTTGTATATCTGACACAAGCAAGAGGCCTCCACATATTACGTAACGCATTATCTTGTTGTTTCAAACCCACATTCCCTATAATGTCCCATAACGTGACGCAGAACACTCCCTATCCTCTTCGTTTGTATTATACAGACGGGTTTCTCGTAACCATTCGACCAAACCACACTGTTATTCAGCATATCAAACCCAGCAAATAAAACTGTATAACGTTTGTCCTATCTTGTTCAGTTTTTGGTCTGTGAGTCTGTATGTGCATTACACAAAAACCGTAATATCTCACAAACTGTTAGAGATAAAATAACGAAACTGGAATGGATTCAGAGTTTACCATTTCAGTAAGGGTTGGTATATTCTGTTTAAAAATGGCGAGGGTTTACAACGTTCAACGACAAATATTTCCAAGAAATAAAAATAAATACTAAGAAAAATAAAGTCACAAGTGGTAACAATATTTTTTCCTATGGTGACCATATCTCATATTCCATTTTATTTTAAAAAATTGCGTTTTAAACGCTATAAGAATCGAATTTTAAATATTAATTCATCATTGAATTTGTTTTTGAATTCCCTAAAACTTTGGAGTCTTTAAACTTTAAAATATATTTAATGTTGACAATTTTAACCTGCCGCAAAATTTGAAACGGAATATATGATACAGAAATGAAATTTTGAAAGAAGTTGTAAAGTAATTACGTAAATATTCATACCAAGTTTCATTACCAACCATTTGTAACATATTACGATTTTGGTATAAAATGCATACAGGCACACAGACCTAAAACGAAACAAGGCAGGTCAAATTGTACTCAAATATTTGCTAGTTTTTATTCCCTGAGTAAACTGGTAAAGTTTGATCCGCTAGATGAAAAATATCCTGCATAATGGAATTTAATTATCTTTGCCTTCAATAAATCTGTTTCTGTGGTACTTCGATAAGATTTACTCAATAGTGTACTGAAAGTTATTTTTTACGAATCCAAATTTAAATTTGACGTATTTCACTTACCAAACAAAGAACATATGTAAAACACCGCTTATTGATTCAGATGTCAAAAATGGGTCTAACATTTAAGAGGGGAAAAAACCGATCATAAGTAAAACTATAATAAAGAACAAAGTCATCAATATTTCGCCTATTGTGGATTTCACTACACAAGCGTTCAAACAAAAAATAGTATAAGATCAAAAATTGAATTCAGTTTTCTAATAAATAAATATTCTGGAATTTTATTAATTAAACATTTCTAAAGAGATTTTAAAATCCTTACTTATATGGTTTTGTTTTAACATACACCGGGTGATTATTTCAACAAGTTTTTAAACACGCTACAAAAGTATTCATTCGCTCTAGAAATGCTCGACATGAGCGCCGGCGCCGTTGGTAGTCCTGCACATCCAGGTGATATTCCAATCCCGCCCAGACGCCGCAACATGTCCTGTGTTACTGATTGCACTGGAAGGTTTTGAGGCAGGAGAGGGTAGTAAAGTGAATCTTTAATAAAACCCCTCAAAAGAAATCGCAAGGAGTTAAGTCCGCGATCGTGGGGGCCAGCGCAACAGAGGCCTGTTTTGATTTCCAGAGCGACCAATATACATGTTTGTCTTGATTTCCAGAGCGACCAATATAAATGTATTATTGCTTTTTCGTAGCCATTTAATAAACACGTTACTGTTAGTTAACCAAGCAAAACTTCCTTATCAAAATAAACTTATAAACGTACTAGCTCTTACTATTGTTGCAATAGTCAGCACTTTCGCCCGAGGTACGAACGCTATTTTTCACCATACTACAAGATAAAATAATGCATATCTTATTTTAAATCAGTAAATAAGGTTAAAGAAAGAAAGAAATATTTAAGAAAGCTTGCTGAAAAGTTATTGTGGTGGTTTGGCATTGACATATTGGTTAAATGTACAATTTTTAGCGAACTTCCCCTATAGGGAAGAAGCTATTACCGTAGTCGGCATGGTAAGACCTAGGCCCGGGACCATGATAAATTTTCGTTTTGAGGTCCCCAGACCCCAAAAACACCATTCGTTCGAAACTGTATATATATATATATATATATATATATATATATATGTGTGTGTGTGTGTGTGTGTGTGTGTGTGTCCGTGAGCACGATAACTCTCGTAAAAATGATCCGATTTTGATGAAATTTGGTATAAACGTGTAAAGCAACATTTATGACTTTAAGTTCGAAAACCAGCCAGATCGCTCCATCCGAAGGGGTATTTTGGGGGGGTTTTGTACCCCAAAAATGGGTTTTTTGAAATTTGTACATGTAATTTTTGAAAAAATCTAATTTTAGTTTTTATCATTGGATTCAGCTTAAAAAACACACAATTTTGTATTTTCATCATTTCTCTACGTCAATTGGTTACCGAGATATTGAAAGTGCTAAACACAGTACGTTGTCTAATGTTATTCTTATGGAGGAAAAGAAAAATTTTATATCTCGCTTATTTATGAACGTATACTGACAAAACTTGGTATATGGCTTCATCTGGTTGTGGTATATTGATATTTGCTCAAAAAATATTTTTTTCCAAAGGCACCCGTAGCAGCAAACCTGAGTACTCAGCCCCATGTTATTCTTATGGATAATAATTAAATGCTATGTCTTCCTTAATTATGAACATAAATTAATAAAATCTGGTATATGACTTCACCTAGTTGAGTTATATTGATATTAGCATAAAAACCCATTTTTTGTGTTCCTTGTTGCAGCAAACCTACGTACTCAGCCCCAATGTTATTCTTATGGAGAATAATTAAAATTGTGAATATAGCTTATTTGTGAATATATTTTTATGAAACTTGGTAAGTGGCTTTATGTATTATTTAGACATTTATATATCTAATGTAAATTCGCTGAGTATGCAGGTTTGCTGCTACGGGGGTATTTTATTTTAAAACCTTATTGCTTGAGAGTAATCAAATACTTGGTTCTTAGTTGCTGTTAAGTTTGTATTCTGTGTTTTACATGGATTGTTAATGGTTTGCATGTCTACATTTATTGTGTCATCACTCAATGTTTTGAATAAACTTGAAAACGTGTGATTGTTAAACAGCTGATTGTGGGGGTCTGGGCCGCAATATTAATTTAGCGGGACTCTGGTCTGCAAGTTGAAACTTTCTGCCATAAAATTACGTTCCGAAAACAGCTGATAACACTGTAGAATGGTGAAGATATTTTAACGTAGTAATTTTTTTACAAACATACTCATTTTGACGTTTTAAATGGAAACAAACGCTTGCGACGGGGCCCCGGTGAAGTTGCAAAGACAATCAGCGCTATTTTTCCTCATCTGAACTTGGGGGGGGGGGCGAAACTTAAATAAAATAACATGGGCGTCCCCAAGATATATAGACCTTGTTTTAATTTCCTTGATGGAAGCCCCTACTTTTTTGGTTACCTATACATTGTTTATAATCAAGTAAAATGTAAGTAATCTGCTTTATCGACATAACGCTTTAACCATTGCTTTGACTAATGCAACGCGCGCTCCTAGTGGCTGCTTCCTAAAACACCGGTACCGGTTGTGTGAAATGTTTAAAATGTCGCTTAAACAAGTAATGAATGAATTTAATAAATCTCTAACATACTTGTGTTTTTTTACGCTCTCGCAAAACGAACTTAAGCCAAGATGTAGAAGACATAATAATGAAATAAAGTATGTATCATTGTAGAAAGCAGAACAACAATGTATGTTCGATTCCCTTCCAAGAAACATGTAGAGTACAGACACCTAATTTGTTACTGGATGTACTATTAATCACATTAGAACAGGTTTACCCACATGGTAAAATACAGTTACAGCGTTAATGTTAATATCTCTGTAAGACGCCAACGCAACTAGGACGTTTTATAAGGCGAATATGAATTAAATAAGTGTACAATGGGTGAGATTGAAACGTATTTAAAAATTAAAATTAAAAAAACAACTTACCTGACTGACAGATGCGTTACACACTGCCGCTGCCAGCGTCAAGTTGCACTGACAACAATGTCGAACTTTCTACTCCAGTTGCGACTCCGGTCCAAATATAGTTTCAGCGCGGTTTTCGTAACAGATCTCCCGATAATTAAGCCATTACAGTTCTGGAAGCGACCATCTGATAATGCACCTCATAATGCAACAGATGTTGCAAGTCCGGTCCAATACAACGCATTCCTCATTAACAACATTGCCCCCGCTGCTTGTAAACAATCGATGGTGCGTTCGCAAACCGAGGCTTCAGGCTTGTCTGCGTGTGAAGCGAGCTAAAGACATGACTGAAGGAAAAGTTGGAATGGTAGTTAGGCATTAAGGCATACAATTTTAAAGACTTTTTAAATTGCTTGATCCATTAGAACAAATTGTAATCGCCAACACACTGAACATACTGTATAAAATAACTGTTAGTAGAACATGTTAAACAAAAAACAAGTAAATTAAACTCAGAAAAATATGAATTAGCTATTTTTAGGCTCAAACATTTTTAAATCGGCTTACATACTTGTATCGTTCAGTAAATCAATATCAATATTTTGCTACTTTTGTATCAAATTTTACGTTAGGTATCTTTTTTAGGCCGATAGTTTAAACATACTAAGTAAATCAAACTCAAAAGACAGGATTAACTATTTTTTAGGCAAAGACATCTTTAAATCAGCTTACATACTTTTATCGTTCAATGTATATCAAAAATATGAGGTATATTCTGCAGATGCTACTAGTGGAATCTATAAAGCAATAATTTATGTTCACCTAAAAATACTAGAAAAATCATTGGTTAGAATACTGGTAATTAGAATTTACATTTTTTCCTAACCGCCTGGAAATTAAGAGGATTTTACAAGAGGAGTCTTTCAGAAATAAGTATTTAGAACGATTAAACCAATCGTAAATAAAATACAAATAAACAACAACAAATAAACTGTAACTAAAAAATCAGACTCATAATATTTGCCATATCGGATCAAACTATTATCATTGAACCCAGCCAAATCAAATATTTATCTCGGGACGTTCCAGCGTGATACCACGATAACAATTATCATCGCGATATCATGAAAGAATCGTTACCTTGTGTACATTTACATCAAGTATTTATTACCGTTATCTTTGAAACCATCGCGTTGCTTTTATCAGTTTATCAACATAGAAAAACACTGACCGTTAGCACTGACCTTGTCAATAAAGGAGGCTACACTCGTCTGGAATTTTGGTTCTGCTCTAAGTTTGACCGCTTTGATATTTTTAATCATTTTGTGTATTAATCAAGTAATTTGTGTGATATTGTAGGTAGAATTTAATGGGTCAATTCGATATGCAAACTCTTTACATGATGAAGAAATATTTTCGGTGAGTTTAAAAACGTTATGAGTTATCTTATTATAATTATTTGTTTTTAATATCCAATAATCGTTAATATTTAATATAATGTGTATTTATAAATATTACGTTGTCATTTACTTAATACAATTATTTGTTTATTCATGACTAGCTGTGTACCCGTCCTTCGTACGGGTTGTATGTCGAAATAATAAATAAATTAAAAAAATAGCAACCCAATTAATTTTAAAATATTTAAATTAAATTTTACATTTTTACTATACAGTTAATAAAAGTTAACGAAATATACTGGCAGATAGGTTGACAAAATGACTTCAATACAGACGTTTATGAGACCACGTTTGGTTTTCAATGTCCAGTTCTCAACTTTTAAAAGAGCATAAGAAAACTCCTCAACCCCTTAATCTTGCCCAAAATTCACTTTAAAATGTACTGTTAAGTTGACGCTCAGTGGTCGGCTATATAAAATATCTTTTTAGAGAGGCGTAGATCTCCTCCACCCATGTCTCAAGCATGACAAAGCGTCTGTGTGAAATCTCCAGAGAACAACACCGTGACTCACCATTATATAGTCATGATGTGTTTCTTATGTCCTTTAAGGTACCAAATTTCAGGTCTATTGGTTGGTGTGTGATGATTAACAAGCTTATATTAAAGGCCAGTGGGGAAAAGCCCTTATATTTGTATCTGGAGTAGGTATATGTCTGCATTGAGCTATTAGCTATATTCCTACGGAATGTCAGCTCCATCAGTCCATTAGTAGGTGCAATATTGTTAAAAGATTATATTTTGTAATTCGGGGGGTGAAAGCCTACAACGTTGGCGTTACGGTAATAGGCTTGCGTTTTGTTCTGGTGTTTTAGTTATGTCCCTACCGAATTTCAACTTATAAGGTCCAGTAAATATTAATACTCATAAGATTGCCATAAAAGTAAATTTGGGCAGAGCTCTATAGGATTTTGTAAACGTATTATTATTGTACATCTGTAGCGTAAAGGGAACCACCATGCAAACTTTAATATTCATAGACATTGTCATTTTTAGATAAAGCGATCACTATGTCAGTGAGTGAATGAGTCCGACAGATATATAATTAGATAATATATCCACTCTGTATACTTACGATATATGTATTACCAATCTTCACTCAACTTTTTAAATAAGAACTACAACAGCTGTTTATGGAATAAATATTCTTAAGTCATATCATTGATTTTGAATTCTGTATTCAAAATCAATGGGCATATCCACACTGTATACTTATGTTATTTATTACTAATCTTCACTCAACTTTTTAAATAAGAACTACACCATCTGTTTATTGAATAAATATTCTTAAGTCATCATCTGGTTAAATATGAATAAATGTCCATAAGAATTACATAGGATCTTAAAAACCCCATGGGGTGGAGTCCTAAGGTAATTTCAAAAAATCCAATTAGCCTAAAACCTTCTAACGCATATATAGAGCATAGAATAAAAGCTTCATCGAAATCAGTGCAGCCGTTTCCCTATGAAAAGCGAACAAAACACGACAAAAACTGCACGAAATCAAGTTTTTGAGTGGCTGCCATTTTTTTAGCAAAAGGCGTATGCCAGTTTAAAGTGACCTAAAACCTCACTCATGAATAGAACAAAGAAACAAAGTTTCATCAAAGTCAGTGCACCCGTTTTCCCGTGAAACGCGAACAAAAACCCGTCCTTGAGCGTTACTGACAGATAGACAGACAGACAGACAGACATTTAAATAAGACTCGTTTTGGCTTCCCTATGGTGTAAAACGTGAAAATATGCACAAATTTCATAATTCCAAGCAATGTACAGGCGAAACTCTAATTTTATTTATATAGATAACCTCCTGACTCAAGTAATTAAATATAACAGGTTACTAATCTAGATCCGTCGTCGATTCTTAGATTCACACGACGGGGACTCGAGTTTCAACCTTAAAATGTCATTATCAAACCCTTGATGTACCCTTGTTTTTTGGTTGAAACTCCAGTCACGATCGCGTGAATCTAAGAATCGACGACGGATTAGGTTAGGAACTTGTTCTATTTAATATCTCGATTCAGGAGGTATAAATCATGAATAAATAAATAATTGTATTCGTATATTTGTAATAATGTCGTAACTGAAGTCAAACTACATTTTCGTATTATCTAACAGTCAGATTATGTATTATTTATTTGCTGCTGGGCCGAATGTTCGGCCTTCTGCCAATCTCCTCTAGGTCTCAGGCAACTATTATGACGTCACCGTTTTGCAAAAGGCAGAGGCTGGTGTTCCCCCATGTTGTCAGCTGACACGTTCAACACGTTTTGCTGCGCTGGCCCGAGTGTTTGACCTTCTGCAGTATCGTCTAGGACGTAACCAACTGCTTGCGGTTGATCAAACCGGGCCTACTAGGCTCCCAGTTGTAGACTTTCGGGTGCCAGCAGGCTTTATTCTCATAGATGCTGCGATTTAAGTGTTGAGTTAAGGGTGCCAGAGCTAGTTCTCGGACACTAGCTAGTATCTATTAGTATAAGCTGCAAGCTGCTTCCTTGCGGCAATCCCGAGGGTTCGGCCATGAGATTGGGTCTTAGGGACAGATGAAATACATTGAAAGTTTTGGCTACCGAGCTTCCCGATTTCCAGTTTCACGCGGGAGCGCGGCTGACGCGGATTCAGCGTTTGGTGTCGGCTTCGATGGGATAAGTGGTTGCTAAATGGACAATTTTTATTGCTCCGGCTTGACTATAGGCGGTTCCCAAACATCAGGGTCGGGTAGTGAATGTTCCTAAATGGGTTCTTGATCCGAAATGTTTTTGTATATAGTCCCATTTGGATCCGTCCAGTGGTGACTTCCGTAGGAATGCAGTCGCATGAAAATCCCGGTTTTCCACGTTAAAAGGGCATGAGGCAACCCCTGTTCTATTGGAAGAATGCTTTGGTAGCTGGGGGGTTAGTTACCCTAAGTCATTCCATCCGGGTTTTGGGCTTTCGGGCTCGGAGCCCGCGTATGACCGAAATGCAGTACCGGGTTAAATTCAAATTCAAATTCTTTATTGAGTATGTTGACAAAATTACATTGCATATGCCGAGTCAAAACAAAAGTTAATACAATGTTCTTAAAACATAAAATACACTACATAAAATGGGGTGGTTCATTTCCAGCAATAACTCGTTATAAGCTAAGAAATCTTTTACCCTATAGTAGGCCTTGTCAATGAGAAAACATTTCAATTTTTTTCTCAATGCATTAAAGTTACTTTCAAGCCTTAAGGGTTCAGGCAGTCTATTGAACAGTTGTACGGCAGAATATTTTAGGTGCTTTGGAAAAAAAGTGTTATGTATTGGAACATTCATAATGCATTTTGGTTTGCTCCTGATGTTATAGCTGTGCTTTGGAAAAAATGGTGAAAAAACGGAGCAATTATATGGAGAAATTATCAGGTTTCAAGAATGTAAACTGAAGAGAATGTAAGAATTGTATTTGAAATAAAGATATCATCACATGAATAACGTTGTGGCACCCGGAACATTGCTCTTAGGGCCTTTTTATGTAGCCTAAACACAAGCTTTGTTCTTTTACTTTCCGATCCCCAAATGGGGACACCATATAGGACATGTACGGGTACATGATCCTGTAGTAAGCAGCAATAAGAACGTCGGTAGTTGCAAAATAAGCAAGTTTCCGGAGTACAAAAACCCCTTGACTGAGTTTCTTGCATACATGAGCTATGTGAAGGTCAAATGTGAGGTTTGAGTCAGTAAACAGACCAAGAAACTTCACGCTAGAAACTGAAAAAACTGCTTCGTTATCAAGTTGAACACTGAAAAACATTGGCGGTCTCTAATAGAAAACTCAATGAGGGTCGTTTTGGAAACGTTTTCCTTAAGCCTATTATGGTCAAGCCAGTCTAGAAGATAATTCCCCTTCAAAAAGGTTTGAAATTCCAACATATTTCTGGAAGAGCTGGATAATGTAAGGGAAGTACCATCCGCGTAAAGACAGACGTTTGTTCCACATACACGGTTATGAAGATCGTTTATGAAGATGAGAAAAAGTCTAGGCCCGAGAATTGCTATAAAAGAAAAAAGTTATTGATGAAAGTTATAAAAGGTATTGACTTAGGCCGTATAGGCAACAGAATGAAATGGAAGGCCTTAGGCCACTGTGACGGCACTGTTGTGCAGGAGGCGGAGGGCGGTGTTTCCAGTGGCGGCAGCAGACACGTTCAGCAGGTCTCTGGCTTGGACACTGCTGCTGGCTAGAGTGTTCGGCCTACTGCCAGTCTCCTCTAGGCCTATAACCACTGTGACGTCACTGTTGTGCAGGAGGCGGAGGGCGGTGTTTCCAGTGGCGGCGGCAGACACGTTCAGCAGGTCTCTGGCCTGGACACTGCTGCTGGCTAGAGTGTTCGGCCTACTGCCAGTCTCCTCTAGGCCTATGGCCACTGTGACGTCACTGTTGTGCAGGAGGCGGAGGGCGGTGTTTCCAGTGGTGGCAGCAGACACGTTCAGCAGGTCTCTGGCCTGGACACTGCCGCTGGCTAGAGTGTTCGGCCTACTGCCAGTCTCCTCTAGGCCTATGGCCACTGTGACGTCACTGTTGTGCAGGAGGCGGAGGGCGGTGTTTCCAGTGGTGGCAGCAGACACGTTCAGCAGGTCTCCGGCCTGGACACTGCCGCTGGCTAGAGTGTTCGGCCTACTGCCAGTCTCCTCTAGGCCTGTGGCCACTGTGACGTCACTGTTGTGCAGGAGGCGGAGGGCGGTGTTTCCAGTGGCGGCGGCAGACACGTTCAGCAGGTCTCTGGCCTGGACACTGCCGCTGGCTAGAGTGTTCGGCCTACTGCCAGTCTCCTCTAGGCCTGTGGCCACTGTGACGTCACTGTTGTGCAGGAGGCGGAGGGCGGTGTTTCCAGTGGTGGCAGCAGACACGTTCAGCAGGTCTCTGGCCTGGACACTGCCGCTGGCTAGAGTGTTCGGCCTACTGCCAGTCTCCTCTAGGCCTATGGCCACTGTGACGTCACTGTTGTGCAGGAGGCGGAGGGCGGTGTTTCCAGTGGCGGCGGCAGACACGTTCAGCAGGTCTCTGGCCTGGACACTGCTGCTGGCTAGAGTGTTCGGCCTACTGCCAGTCTCCTCTAGACCTGTGGCCACTGTGACGTCATTGGTCGCCATCATCGGCACCGCCGCCATGACGCTTCTCGGCCTCCATTGGTGTCTCCTCAACTTTACTGTCTTCAGAGCCAGTGAGCACTATGATGGTTTCTCATTTGGAAATCTTGTTACAAATTCATCTGTTATTATGATATAATATTTATCAGAGAAAATCAGCAATTTATCAAATGAAAAACTACTCTACAAATAAATGTATTTAAAAGTAAATTATACAACAAGGATGAAAACTATAAGAAAACTTGTAAATCTTATCTTTTATGATACCCAAAATGTCCATCACAGTCTTATCACATTTTTTATATATAATCATTATATTTTAAGTGCACAACTTTATTGACATTGGCATTAATAAATAATACACGACAATAGGATAATTGATAGTAAATTTAGATAAAATAATATATTACTAATTACTTTTACCCTACAAATTAAATCCTTGGACAGGGACATATCTTGTTGAACGGCCATGAACTAACTGATTAGTTTCATAGTATTTATTTACTATTTAAAATGAGAAAATATGCATAAGCGTAATTAACTGTAAACACCATTGAAATTAGTTATGCTGTATTCTGTGGAGAATACAGACTCTGCTCTCGTTTAATGGATATAATATGCAATTTATATACAATCATTTATATAGAGATTCGTCAATAAAAAAACTATTGATGGAAATCGGATAGTAGATGCCTAAGGAATATGGGTGGTGTAATGCAACGCCTGTAATGGAATAGCCGTAATCAAAAACCCTGTTGAGATATTCAGGCAATAACACCTGTCATTTAATAAAACAGTTCAATTAAATTGTCAACTATAGCAGACAGTCTGACATTAGGTTTTCTATAGTACATAATTAAGTGGTGCATTAAATTATTGACACTTCATTGGTTGATTAACCTCACTGTATTTGTAATTGCGTTCTTCAGGAATGGTGCAAAAATGTCAAAATCAATCAAACTGAAGGTTGGAATAAAAAAGATTGATATATGGATAACACTTGTCATGGATAACTCATTGAAAAATCCTTCAAAATTTCAAAGCTGGTTCCAGATTTAGTTTGAATAAATCTTCAACAACATTTTGTTAAATCTTCAAAGTGTTGAAGTAATGCAAATGATATATGATGTTTTAGCTAAAGTTGTGTTCTACGGGAGCGCAACGATGTCCTGTGTGTTGCTGCATCGCCTCGGCCGAGCATGGCCGCGATTATCCAAGGTCTGGAGAGACGCTGAGGAGTCAACGAAGCACCTCGGGTATTGGCCTCGCACCACGCTGGTCTGCCGGACCTTCACTGCTGTGTACTGCCTTGTGGCCGTGGGTGAATTGATATTACAGAAGGTTCCAGGATTGTAGTTAGTAATCTCTCATGATCTCATGTGGAGGCACCAGGTCTGCTTATTTTTGTAAGAGCAATCTGCGGTCTCAAATGAACTGATTCCCCACCTTCGATGATATCTGACTCTTACAATTGCTTTGTGGTTTCTGCATGGACTCTGTTAAATGTTAAATTGTTAGGAAATCTTAGTGGAAATTGTAGACCATTCTAAGGGTTGTCTTTAATAACCTTTACACTGCAGTGTATCCAAATGTGTATAATACAATGCAGTCTAATAAAATGCAGCAATACATATGAAAACTTAAACCAAATCTTTATGATTTTAATTTAACAAAAATGTGTGGTTGTAAAAAAGGTTAGTTAAAAGTTGTTACTGTTTACAACTATTAAAAAACTTATAACAGTTCCATTAATTACTAGTAAAAATCAACTAAAGTGGGATCGACAAGGAGTTCACTTTCTTTCTGAACAATCTAAAACATTAACCTTTATCTAAAAGAAATGTCGAAAACAAAAATATTTAAATTCAAAGCCAAACACAAGAGTTTTATCCATAAGTTTAAAATGAGATCGGTATTTTTTATATATTTTCACTCCTAAACATTATTTTGTATCAATCTGGCAAATTGTACAGGGGGTGACACACAAGTGTACACCTGAAAAAACCTCACTAGTAACCTGCAATAATGGAGCTATAATTGCAAGTGGTAACACAACGCACGTGGTTCATACAGGCTTGATTGTGAAAGCTCATATTATTTTCAAATCCACTGAAAACTAGCGCTTACAAAGCAAGGATAAGTAGAGATTCATGCTTATGCTTGCATGAGACATTGTAGACTTCCAGTACTAGAAGAAAGCCCCTATAGCATAGATATTTTAACGAACAAATTCAGTTTAAAATATCTTGGAATAATCATTTGTCATGTTTGGATCATCACAAACTTGTTATACTTGTTCCAGTGGAGCATGCGTTTGCCGTGATCAACGCACTTGTCAACATGCCCGAGTGCTCCAGCCAACACGTGTTCCGGAGATTCTTCAGCAGATGGTTTCCTCAGCTGCTGACAGTGCTGCCGTACCTGCCGGTGCTCACGCCTCCAGTGCTGCTCCTCAACACCCTGGCCACCTTCACCTTCAGCTTCCTGGACCTCCTCATCTTCAATGTCTCTTTCTGTCTCTCCTCCATGTTCTGGGCGTACAATCAGCAGCTACTCAAAGCAGCCCAACAGGTTATATTTATATCAGCTAGAGAAATTATTTGTTCAAAAAATTAAAAGTATTGGCCCGATTACAGAGCCTTGTGCGACACCTCTTGTGATCAGAAGAGCCTTAGATTTTACCTTGTAAAGTTTGTTTGATTTTCTTACTATCTCATAAAATGGGCCAATCTGATACATAGGAGGCACCCTTCGCCATCCCATGCCCAACTTTGTTGCTAGTGGCCAAGTCTTAACCATATGAACTGCATTTTTTGTAATTAAACAAAAGATTCAGCACCACCACGGCTGAATCTGAGATCGGACCATTTTTGTGCAGGCACAGGCCCACCACACCCACCCGCTAGATCCGCCATAAAATGATAAGTTTTACTTTGACAGATTTAAGCTTCACAGTTACACTACTAAGTTTAATTTAATGATTAAGTGTATTGAGTAAATTGGGGGCAGCCTGGTATAGTGTGTGACTGTAATCCGCGAATTCCAGGGTGTGATTCCCTACAATCACCATGGCTTTAGCAGTGTGATAATGGTGACCCGGAGGTTCAAAAACTTGCACCTACCTTAAACCAGAAATGGTTAGGTCTCGGAGGTAAGGATAACTTTATATTTTTGAACTCCACTAACAGCTGGTGGTGTGTCAGTTTTACATCACCAGAGTAATGTTGTCTATATTAAGTGACTGATTCCTACCCCGTCTGAGTGTTGCAGCCCTCTACCAGGCCGAGATGGAGGGACTGGCACAGAGACTACAAGGTGTTGCGGAGGCTGGTGACTGTCGTGGACAACCACATCTCTCCTGTCGTGTTGCTCTCTTTCATCATCAACGTCTACCACATTTGTCTCCAACTATACCTCAGTCTCACGTGAGTTTCTGTAGTGCCTTGACAGTTTATCTAGAGTACCAATTTGTACAGAATTTTTATGCGGAGTGTTTATGCTCTGGTCCGTGTTCACTGTGCAGTCTTATGAAAAATGTCTATATTACTAACTGAGCTGAGTGCATTGTTGGTGATGTTGAGCGGGTTGCATCATCTGTTCCCGTGACCCTAGTGAAGCCGCTCAAGTGATTGACTTCAGGACGATTTGTACAATTCGTTTTGCCATTTGAAATACATTTCTTTTGGGCGCTCCATACTGCACGGTGAACATTGAACAGATTATAGGTAGCATGACTTTAAAAAAAAAAACTCAACTGCCCGTTGCCGATAGGCGATCTAAAGATAACGAGGTACTGTTAACGGAATTAGTCACATGGACAAGCTAGTGGTAACTGCTCGTGAAAAAGTATCACTGCAGTCAGCTGGGATTGAACCTACGTTTGACAAAGGCTAACTACAAGTCCAGAGTTCTACCTCTGAGCTACCACATCCGATTATGTTTTTACAATAATCGTTCATTCTCATTTTCTGCATTGCAAATAATTGCATAAGGTAATTCTTTTATTTAGGCAATCAGAATCTTTTGACATTTGTAATGGGATTTTACCTTGTAAAGTTTGTTTGATTTTCTTACTATCTCATAAAATGGGCCAATCTGATACATAGGAGGCACCCTTCGCCATCCCATGCCCAACTTTGTTCAAATAGTTCAAATTTTGGTAAAAGTCCTGAAATTCTTTGATTTTACAGAGACGTACAATGGAAACATTACTGCTGGAAGAACAACTGTCTAACGTTAAAAGTAGTCACCAACATTTTATTAACTTGTATGAAAATCAATAAATCACTCAAATGACACAAGAATTAGTGTTTTATGAGATACTTTTTGAAGCTATTAACTTACTGTCGAAACTAAAATGAAATGTAGTTAAATATTAACTGCAAGTATGTTTATTACACTTTGTCCTTTTTGGCAAACCATGTATGCAAAATAAGTATACATCTTTTCTTTTTCTCTTTGTCTGAATCAGATAATTTTTTGAGTTGGATTTTTTTAAGAATTCATTTACCTATGAATCATAGGTAAATAAATTACAATTCATATTTTACTTGTCTATTTGGAAGAATTATATGAAAACACCACAAATAACAGTTGTAGCTTGAATTTTACATGTAAAAAATTTACTTGAGTTTCCACCCAGCTGCAGTCTTTACCATATGGATATTTTAAGGTTAAAAGATAATTTACATAGAACCAATCTGATCTGAAATAGAATATTAATATAACAGGAAAACTATGATTTGCTAGTCCGCTACCAACGCTGGCAAGCAAGGCTTACTTCTGCCTCTCTTTCGGGTTCCTTATGACGCGGACTATAACCATGTGCCTATCTGCGGCTTCGGTTCATGATCTCGCCAAGCAGCCAAAGTTCGTCCTCTTTGCTGTGCCATCAGAGGAGTTTGATGAAGAGGTATGGGATAATTTTTTGTCATTGTTCTTGTTGTTGGTGGTGAAGGTAGCTTGTGGTTTTGGAGGAAAAGTGATGTTTATTTCAATAAATAATTTTGCAGAAGAAACAAATTAGTCAGTACAATGTTTAGGAACTGTTATTGATACAGATTAAAATTTTAAAATATATATGGACATGTTATATAAAATATTCAGCAGGATATTTGTACTAAGAAGACTGTCAAAATGTCGCAAGAGTAGATTTAACTGTGCGTTGCTGTTTTATCTACTCTAATTTATTAATAAATACAGAACCAATACGGGGTGAATCTTCATCTTACAGCACAAAGATGAGTGTTTCACTCTCATTACAAAGTTTTGAGCGGTTGGAAGTAAGGGAAATTATAATTTAATTATAGAGCAGACCAGGGGCTAGAAAGCATGGATTTGGACAAGTTATAAAGTCAAAACATGTATACCACATTTTCTGCCTCATATTTACATTGATGAGACGATGAAATCTATCACTCATCAAAAACTGTTACCACTGACCACATAAACACATATTACTGAACAATTACGCATTCCAATGTACAAAAGTTAAATCTGATATGGGTTCGCAATTTCATGATAAAAATACAGAGTGAGTCAGACCACCCGTTCAGCAAGTATAACAACGGGAGAACGGTTTGGTCTTAAGTCATTAAACAAAATTCTTCCCGACTAAAACGCATATGGGCTATCTATTTAAAATATTTTGATCAAAATCTATATCCAGAATGTACCAAAACGGAAATGTTAAATTTCATAACACTTGCATGTATTCTATAGCCACATGTGTTTTATGTGTTATGTACAATTAACATGCATTTAATATGGGAAATTCGCTTTTTTTGCTGATTGCAGAAAAACAAAAAGAGATACAAGGTTGGTGAAAATTAGAAAGTTTCTAGAAGACCTTTTCAATGCACTTTGACATACGCTACCATTTGACCTTTTTTGAATTTTGGGCATATAGGCATTTTCAAAATAAATATTTTTTAAATAGAGATTTTCTCAAAAGAACCTGGCATATAGCAGCCCAGAGTAAAGATGAGTTTATCACGAGTAAGAAATTTAAGTCGGAAAAAGATACGTGTAGTGGTTTAGAAAATACAGGGTATTCCGTAATATAAATATTTTACACAAAAATGGCCGCCATTTTGAAACGGATAAAGATAAGTAAATTCTGTTTTCGCCAAAATTTTTATTTTAACGTGACCTTTAAAATTATGTATAATATTCCCTATGTTTACCTAAGAAAACTTTGAGATTCGAACGTGTGACCTTCAGTTTTGGAACATCCAGTACATAGATTTTGAAGAAAATAATTTTAATAGATAGCCCATTATACATGATCCCGTTATACATGCTGGACGGGTGGTCTGACTCACCCTGTATATGCACTCTTTCATAACAAGACCGAGTTGTTATCATAATTTTGTCTTTAAAAATTCAAACTATATTAAAATTAATGTTAGTTTAACATATTGTAACTTTTTTGAAGGTGGAGAGATTTCAGTTTGAAGTCTGCAATGATGCTGTGGCAATTAGTGCAATGAAATTCTTCATTTTAACGAGGACAACTTTGGTCACTGTAAGTATTGAAATCTAGAGTTTAGTTCTAATTTAGTTTATTCATTTTTGGGTATCATACTAGGGCATTACGATTAAAATTAATAAATACATACTCAAAGTCAAAATACTTTAAAATCCAACCGGCCACATTAAATAGATATCACAAATCGATGTGAATATGCAGGTATGTTGTTTGTTTCCTTTTGTCGCATCTGAAAACTGTGAGGAGTGGGGTAAATTGGCTTGTTTCCATGAAGTTGTATAAGTATTTTAAAATGTTGAAATTTACTCCTAATCGTTATGAAATATTCAGGCTCTTGAGGTATTTCACTTTCTGTCCATTTTCCTTAAAACTGAATGTGTTTTCCAATGTTTTGATTGGTCTGTTGAGGTGATCGGGCTGGCCACTACGTACGAAGTAGTCATGTTCCAGATACAAACAATGGCGGAGGAGGAGACGGATATGAAGAGACTGACCACTCACAACATGACCACGGAGTCTTGTAAATAGGAGGAGAGATACATGGATGTGTAGGGCCGTTGAGTGGGCAGTGGAGTCGACGACTTAGCTGGTGTTCTCCTCTGTTTAACTGCACTCACTGACACTGACGGTCGCAGGAGCATATGCTATCGCCATATCAGCATCTTCAGCTGACTGGGGAAGAGGGGAGGATAACATTAATCCTGGTGAAGAACCACTCAAAAACTGGCTACGGAGTCTTGGAAGGATTACACAGGCGTAGCAAGGGTTGTGTTGAGAAGAAATGGGAAGAAAGTGCAACTGGCGTCAAAACCTAATTAAAACTCAAATATTTCTGAGTGTGGTTATGTCCTCATGACCTTCCACAATCTTTCAAATGAAAGAATGACCGCGAGGATGGCAAAGGTTTTGATGAGAGGAGGACGGGATAAGTTGATCATATCTGGCACAGGAGCTATTTAAAGTTCCAAATTTTAAAGGTAATTGTAACCCTTCCCGATGGCTACAGTCTTGTCCTTACATTTTAAGACATCAAAATTCTACTCTTTTCTAAGCTCACGCGCCTTATAGACCAGGAAAGATAAATAAACATATCTTTGACCTAGGAATAGGAATAATACCAAAACAGAACATTTTAAGGACTTTTGACAGAGAAATTACTCCTGAATAACATGTTGGAAATTGGACAAAAGAAACATCCCAAAAGTGGAATCAAAAATGGTGGCATAAGGAATTCATATATTTAATTGATGACGGAACGAAGTGAAGGAATCTATGTATTGGCAGAGACAATGATTCGTTGTCCGTCAGTATGTGGTCATGTGTAGTCATGTGTGTTCGGAACGCAATGACGTGAAAACGGCTGCACGTATCGTTTTCAGATTTTACACAACTGTTTTCCAGTACATTTCACGCTTCCAGTTCAAAAATTGAACACATTCGCTAAATAGTTTTTATTAATTAACATTCAAAAGTTGTAACATTTCTATAAGGTAAAGCATTGGACAACAATTATTGGTTTTAAAGTATGAGATACTAATACAATATTGTTTCGTAATTACAAGAAACTACTAAAAAATTGTTTTATTCATATGTTTTATGCTTAAAAAAATAAAGTGCTCTCCGTTTAACATGATTTAATTCAATTTATCAAAGGATTTTAAAATTGTTATATTAAAAAACAAACAAAAATTTTTACAAATAAAGGTAACGTTCTCCTATAATGTGAGTAATGTGAGTGAGTTAATGGTTTATCCGCTAGATTGGAGCAGCCATTTATTTTGTATTTACTTCTGCCAGCTGAGTTCTTTTGTCAGTTTATGACATTAAATATCCCCGTCATAGCAAACCTGCGTACTCAGCTAATTTCCAATGTACCTCACTGCAGAGGCAATTTACTGTGTTATATTTTGTTGAAGAATTTGCACCTCTAATAATATAATATAATTAAAAAAGATTTATCCTATGACCTAAAATTAACCAAAAGAAAAGTATATATTTTCCGACAGAGTCCCCAGAGCTATTTATTTAATATTTTTAAATGGCATTTTGGTTATAACTTACGTTAACAGCAGAGACTTTCATCAACCATTTCTGAGTTCGGTCATCCCATTACGCGAATATTTGAGCATACTCCTAGAATAAAACATAGCTTATAGTAAAGATACTACTACCAACTATAGTTTCTACTCAGGTTTTATGTCTGGGGATTGTTCCTGGTTTTATATATATTCCACATTGAAATTAAATAATTTTAATGAAATTTATTTTGTTGGTGTTGCGACTTTTTAGACTATAAATGCTGAAGATTTCTTCAGCTACATCACTACCGTACACTCTGTAGTAAAATGTCCCTTTTTGTTCTCATGATATTGGCTCTTTCTTGTTATACATTTTTTAAACTTGTATAAATATAAATATGTTCCGTGCTCCACTGGTCGGTGATGTCACTAAAATGTGTAGTTCATTATTTCCTGCCCTTACTCCTGGTAGATAAACATGTGTAATAAATTAAAATCATTCTAATCTTCTGCATATTTTTTTCACCAAACTGCAGCCTTCAATAGATATTTTATTGCTTTTGCTTCTAAACTTTGTAATGAATTCCTGACAGTATCGAAAATGAAGATAATAGATCTCGGTTTGGGGTGGAAGTCAAGAAGATTTTATATTACTGTAAGGTGCAACACCTGGGCGAAATGTGGGAAAGTAACAAGTATTTATTTTTACAAAGATATTTGTCTTTAGTACATAAGAATTCCATTTCTAATTTATTTGTTAAGTTAAATATTATGTTTTTGTTACTAAACTCATATTGATTATGATTATTTATTGAGTTATTTTTAGGGGTTAAGTTGCAGAGAGACTTTGCTATTCCTAGCTTTGCCTCTTCATTAAAGACAATTTTTAATCTTATTTCAAGCTTATTAATTAATGATTACATTATTTGAACCTTGTTAATTTTAATATTTATCTTAAGTAACCAGAATTACTTAGCTAATAAAAAACAAAGCATAAAACTTCATATAATTTTATGATTGAAAAGGTAATGAAAATGATGTGGCTACAATAGTTGTCTAAATTAGGTATAAGGAAGAAATAAAAAATATACTTTATTTATTTTTGTATACTTACAATTCATTTTGTTAATACTATTTTATTTATTACTACACTCACAGCCAATAAATTTGTTTGTAGTTTAAGCTACAATATAACAATATTACAAACTTTTTTAACAAAACATTAAATAAATATTGTACAAAAGTTAATAAGCCTAACAAAGTAAGGTAACTTAAATATAAAACAAATTGGAATACTTGGCATATAACTTAAATGTACTGTTAAGGAACTATTATAACAAATTACTTGGTTAATTTGTACTGACTAGAAATATAAAATAGAGAACAAGAAGGCACTTCGTAGAATCAAATGTGATTCTGTAGCTCGTAGATGACACTGGAAAACAAAATCATATTAGCTTTTTTATATATTGTGTAAAAAAAATACAATTTGGATAAAGAAAAATTCCAGTAAAGTTTAATAAAAAACAAAACTTTTTTGGCTAGCCGTGGTTGAAATATCTACGGTACTTAAAATGTAGGATCGGACCTAAGTTATTAAGGGTGAGGCGACTAACTCTTATTTTCTCTTTCCATTCATGTTTAATCTAACAACCAACATTATTAAAGACTGAGATTTTGCTGAGAGGTCTGTTGATGATTTTTTATTTGAATAAACTATTATTACATAAAATATATATTTATTTTTCATAAACATAAACCAAATAATGGTCTTCATGTTTACCAAACAATATTCCATTATAGCACACTCAAGCTGCCAGAATCCAATATGACTGCTACGTTATTATATTGCTATTATCTGCTGTTATTATTATCTGCTGCCTTTATAAATTGTTCTCTATCAAAATTATCCAATTATTGAACCAGAGTCTTGTCATTAGACTGCTTATTATTTTGCCTCGATTAGGCAAACTTAACAAAAATAAAACTTGGATTGCAATTCCACTTCCATTCTTGGGACGTGCTGGAGCCATGATTCCTTCTTCACTGTGGGTATATATGTATTAAGTATTAGATTGGTGACAAAGATGTGATAGTGCCCGTCAAACCTTCTCCAAGATTCAGCCCAAGTTGTTTGGGGTAAACATTTGTCTTTGACTAAGGAAGAGGCGGTTTTGTAAACCGCCTCCTCTTCCTTAGTACAAGAGATTTCTTTCTGGTAGGAAATCCTGCAAGATGGATCAATTGGAGACTAACACGATCTTTTATACTTTCTACCTTTGAACGATCTAAGGAGGGGCAACATTACACGGTACCAGAAGCCTGTATTACTCTACTACTCTACTTACTTATTACTTATTTTACTCTACATGGCTGAACACAAACATCTTTGACGTTCCTTTGGGACGCAATTGAGTCCTACGGGAGCACAATACTCAGCAGAAACAAGGCTGTAGTACACATAATTCCTGTATTGGCTTCCTATCAAGTTGTTCCAGCTAAGCATTGCAGTATCTAGCACTATCTTAGCCTTGTTCATAACTTTCTCCACTGTATTTTGTAGATTACTTTTAAATGTCATAGAGTGATCCAGTGTAACACTCCCCAGTTCCATGTTCAGGATAAATCATTATTAAAGATTATTTTAAGATTATCTTGGTAATGAAACATCGTAAACCGATGATTCAAGTCCTTTTATATTTGGCTAATCAAAAAGAAAAAAAATGAACTGTCATATGTTAACGAGAGGGAGTGGTTAACCTATTAGCTAATTTAGGAAGTGCTGTTGGCTGTCAGTTATGGAAGTGTTAGAATCAAAATCGAACATCTTTATTGGGACAGTTTAATAGCATCATAAAATTAACAGAAGTGGAACTTTTAAACTAAATCATCTTATAAATTAAACTCTAAAAACATGTCTCAATTAGGAAGTGTTTGACCACCTTTCCAAGGCTATTTCTGTCGTTAACTTTACTCTTAATAGTGTCAGGTAGAGGGTTTAAAAGTTGTACTCCATTATATACACTTATTATAATTTTTTTTAAATGACGTCATATGACAAGGAGTGGTCACATCATGGTTCTCCTAAGATTGTAATAAGGGTTGAGATGGCTGTGATGGTCATGGAGTGTATTACTGTAAAAGATTACATGAGGGAAAAGTTAAAATGTTATTACTTTTGAAAAGCGTTAGACGAACCAATGATTAAGCTCTGGAGATCTACATAACCTTTGAGGTTTTCCACTATTCTTAGATTCCTAAAATAACCCTCCACTAGGTTGCCTACCACTGGTAAGTGCAGGTTCCTGAGGGCCCGGGTGGTGCTCCAGTATAGGGATGCTCGCACTGCTCAGGTGGTACACGCCGCCTACTGACGCCTCGCACCGCACCCACACCGGACCCTCGCCCGACCCTAGGCGGTCCACCTCCATGGTTGCCAA
Source organism: Allygus modestus (assembly GCA_963675035.1). Taxonomy (NCBI): domain Eukaryota; kingdom Metazoa; phylum Arthropoda; class Insecta; order Hemiptera; family Cicadellidae; genus Allygus; species Allygus modestus. Next base: position 135,469,677 of record OY776114.1, read on the forward strand.
CCCGGGCTTGAGCATCCGCACTACACTCTTGTTCACCTGCAGAAAAAACCACAGAGTAAACTCTTAATTGATTGAGGATAAAATATGTGATTACAAACTTAATTTAAAATTAGGTCGGCCAGTAACTCACCTCTCCATAGAATATGCACTCATCTGAATAGCTGTGTTGTTTGATTTCCCAACATATAGCATGGCAGAACACTCTAAATGTCATATTTTTTTAGTGACATTATTACAAATTAAAGATCATAAAAGTGAACGATAAATCCAGCTATAATTAAATGTAATTGGAACCAATTAGTAAAGTATGTGCTTGTGTCACCATTATTTGTCACCTATTAATTTATACTTTTAGTTATAAATGGAAGTAAAACAATAATCCCTAAACATTTATGAGGATTGTATGTTCTTCGTAGACTGTCATCACTTACTAGCCCAGACATTTTGCTCACCACTTATTACGCCCTCATTTATTCACATCTGTCTTATAGAGTTTTTATCCACGGATCTACAATTGATCACACAAAGTAGATCTTCGTTTTGTACAAAAATACAGTTAGAACTTTAGCTCATCTCAAACCAAAGGAATCATGTAAACCTTTTATCACTAAAGCAGGTTTACCTACTTTTCTATGAATTTATATTTTTCATAGCCTTAATTTTCGGAGAAAAAACTTTGGATTATTTACTAATCTAGTACCTCAGTCTTAATATAAAATGTGAAACAGAACCAAGCTTAACATTCCCCACTTCAGATGTTATACAATTCCCTCCCCGACAACCTTAGAATGGAATCAAGTGATAAATATAAATGTGATCAAGTTTAAAAATTATCTTTATGAGTTCTTATTTGTAACTGCTATTATTGTTAAGAAGTGTACAAATGAAAAATATATGTAATTTTTGTTTAATTGTATGATTTTATACTGACACATGCCAGTGCTTGTAATATGTTGAATGGCAATAAAGAATTATTTAATTTTATTTGATTTTAGACACTGATGGAAATGTTTGAAATCGATAATACAGGACATGTATACCTTAACATCGTCTATGTAGAAGGATATGTTCGGTGAGGGCACGGTGGGCTGGGCCGAACAGTTGACTTGTATGGGCGAACCGACCATGTGGACACTCGACCCTGGGATGACCAGAGGCTTACGCAGCCCGATGTCTGAAACATTGTTTACTTGTATATGGCAGTATGTAAAAAGTAATGTACCAAATTCCATCTGATCAGTATTGTTTAAAAAAAATACACTAATCATGTTAATCAATCAACATTTAGTCAGTCTTGTTGTATAGATAGAAAGATATTATGAATACAATCTGACCTTCCTCGACTGGAATTCAGTCCCTCTGATTCTGGATATTCAAAAGAATTCTTTTTATCTGTCAAATGGTTTGTTCCTTCATAGGAAATCATCAATCACGTTAATTTAATTTATGATTGTATAATAAAACAATAGTACACTCAATATGAAATATTTCAGAATTTTGTTGGGCTATCAGGCAATGACCTAATGATACCAATTGCCTTGAGACCACCAAAAACATTCTCACAACTTCAAAAAAACAAAAGAATTGTCGTCTTTGAAAGGTATTGATCACGGAAAGTTTAAGTTTGAAATATTATTATCTCCAAACTAAGCTTCTATTTTGTTTGTAGACTTCTTAAGTCTTATAAGTAGGGCTCTTTGCTCTCAGACAATCGGTGCTCTCAGAAGCTACTCACAGAAGTGTTGGTTCTATCTATCTGCAATTATAGGATGATAATGTTGTGCATTACGAGGTTGGGTAGACGTTCAGTTAGTGTAAAAGTAGGTATGACAGTAGTAAGAATGATGATAAAACTATGCCCAGTTATGAAGAACATCTTTACACAAAGATAAATTCTTAAAGATAATAAACTGTGTTTAGTTTAATTTGCATTTTCTTTAATACCTTTGTAAATAGTTATGCTAGCATGCTTAGAAAAGGCTTGAAATGGCTGGCTTTTTATGTTCTAACGTTTACAATTACCCCGTCGCAGCAAACCTGCCTACTCAGAGAATTTACAATGCATGCATATGTTTCTCACTACCACATAAAGCCATTTACCAAGTTTCATAAAAATACATAAATAAATAAGTGATCTATAGCATTTGATTTATTCTCCATAAGACTAACAATAGGGCTGAGTACTGGTTTGCTGCAAAAAAAAGAGAAGAAATATGTTTTTGTGCAATCAACAATATAACTCAACCAGGTGAAGCTACATACTAAGTTTGATTAATTTATGTTCATAATTCAGGGAGATATAAAACTTTACTTATTCTCCATAAGAATAACATTAGAGCTGAGTATACAGGTTTGCTGCTACAGGGATAGTCAATAAAAGATCAATTTGTTGTGCAAATATCAATATACCACTACTACGTGAAGCCACATACCAATTTTCATCAATATACATTCATAAATAATCTAGATATCAAATTTTATTTATTCTCCATAACGATAACATTGGACAACGTACTGTGTTTAGCACTTTGAATATCTCTGCAACGGTTGGACGTAGAATCACAATTTAAACACCAAAATGATTGTTTTGTGGAGCTGAGTTGATTGGTAAAAGCAAATGTGAAGTTTACATTAAAATTAACTGAGGAAAAGCCAAAAACCTTTTTCCCATAAGACTAACATGGGATATTTTATGAGCAGGTTTTTTGGATTTTTTCCGCAACCACTTAACCTAGGTTAATAATTCAGAATACTGTATTATTTGTTTTAAGCTCTATAACATGGTCCAAACCAAAATGAAGTGTTTTAAAAATTTTAGGGTAAAAAATGCAAAAAACTGATTTTTGGAAAATTTAAAACCCCCATAAACTCCCCTTCCTATAGTCCGATTTTGCTGGTTTTCGAACTTAAGGTCATAAATGTCATTCCTCATATATGAGCCAAATTTCATCAAAATCGGACGTTTTTTACTAAATTTATCGCATTCACAGACACATATATATATATATATTTGAACTAATTGTGTTTTTGTCATCTGGGGACCTCAAAACAAAAATTTATCATGGTCTCGGGCTTAAGTCTTGCCATGAGACCTACGGTAATAGCTTATTCCCTATAGAGGAAATTCGCTAAAAAGATACACGCACATGATTATACATAATAACGCATATTATAATTTTTAGCGACACTTCAAAGCTTGATTAGGAGGTCCCATTATTAAGAACTTTTATCGTGGTCCGGGACTTAAGTCTTACCATGCGGGTCATGCTTATATAGCTCGCTTTTCCACAAGTAATTTGTTAATAAGTGTTAGGGGTATCTGATTGTTTTACCTGAACTTGTCTGAGAAAGGTTCCTGCCTAAATATATGCCCCTTAAATATATACAACTTAAATTATATTTTACCTATTTCAGTGATAAGGTCTCAAGGTCAACTGGCAGATACTATTCAAGTGGAACATGAGTATCATTAGTTCACTGCCCTAAACAGTCTGCTGACAGCTGGAATTCACCTGACTGGTAACAACCACACCTTCAAGTGAGTGTCAAAATTGTTATTCTCTCAAAGGTGTCAACCTACAAAGAAAATTCACGCCAAAGGCTGCTTTATCCATGATTCCAAAATATAACCCACATTTAAAATTTATTTAATGTTTAATCCAAACAGAATCTCATTTTTTACTCGGTCAGTTACTATTGGTTTCATACCGATGACTGTCAAGTTGGCTGAGTCTGAACTAGTGCTGAAGAAAGGTTCCTCAGCAGAGACCTCGCAGGTGAACATCCCCGAGATGTGGCGGCTCAGCACTCGGATGGTAACCTGCTGGCCACTCGACCCGTTCATCTGTCACACCGACATACAACATCGGGTTACACATGGTGCCTGTTAGGATGAACCCCTGTGGTAGTCTAGGGAGCGACTGAGATTATCACCACCACATTTTCCCTCTCATATATGGTCAGCTGCAGTCAGGGCCGACACTACTAGCAACGCTGTGGGAGGGCAGGTGTGTTTGGAGGCGGATTCCAGATTCATCTGTACCGTACCCTTCTAATTTCATCATAGTTGCCACTATCTGTAAAACATCACCCTTTATAAGCTGCAGTAAAGAATGACTGATTAATCAGAGATCAGAGAAACGATATAGAATAGATACATTTTGTACTCTACAATTTAACTTGCACATATAACATCCGTTGAAAAATCAACAGCAATTATTATAATTATCTAACGTTAGCATGAAATAATCAACAATTAAATTATCTAGTTCCGAAAAATTAATCACGGGTGTTGCCTGTAAACTTAAGAATATTACTGGCAATTTTCAGTTGAACACAGTTAAAGCAAATATGAATAACTCTTTTTTACAATGTTGTAATCCCAAGTGAGCTGTGAGGATTGCCTTCTATAAGAACCATCCAAGCGGGTTCGGAAATGAGGGGCTACTTTTTTATTTTAGAAAACAACAAACCATAAATAAGAAATAACATATAGGCTCACTGAAATTAGAATTTTGTCCATTCTAAAATTTAGGATCATGATGCAAGTTTTAAAAATGGTCCCAATTCAAGAAGCATATCTAAAAATGTATCTTTGAAAAGAATGTTGTTCATTGTGGTTGAACACGTAAAGAAATCTACTCACATCAACCTCCAGTCCAGGCAGAGGGAAGGTGGTGGCCGGAGGGCGTTCCTTGGGCAGGAACCTGTAGAACTCATAGCTTCCCCGGTACCACTTGACCGAGTAGAGGTTGTCGGCGGTGAGGTTGTGGAGGCACAGCAACGTGACCGTGGAGCCTCTCCGCACCACAGGCGGCACTAGCACCCGCACCTCCGTCCGCCCTGCTGGGGACCACACAACGAGGTTAGAATATCTAAAGGTCTCGTCTGGGTAAAAAAAGTGTAGCCTTCATGCTTACTGGCATTTTCCTCAGGTAACCAATCAAATCCTCTCTTCAAATTATATGTTTGTCAGCTGAGTGGATAGAGGGGCAAAATGGTAGTCGACCATGAGACAAGAAGTATAGATATTAACCTTGTTGGTTCCACATATTATATGAAAAACATATAATTTGTGAAGAGAGGATTTGATTGGTTACCTGAGGGGTGCCTGTGAGCATGAAGGCTACACTTTTTTACCCATGTGGCACATTTTTATGTCCATCCATCGACAGTGAAACAAAAATTGAAAATTCCTCAGGCTTAGTGATTATAGGTCCATGAATTAACACGTACGTGGCTCGTCTCTTACCCGGGATTCCAGTGTTTGGCTCAAAAATACTCTCATAAAGGAAAAAATGTTGAGGTGTACCCAAAGATCAATTTTGGGACCTCAATCATTTTTTTTATTTTTGGCAAAACAACAGTTCATTGATCAAGAGCGGATGAAAATTACACCACCTTCTATGTGATGATTGCAAAATGCGTTATTGTGGACAGATTTAAAATATTTTGTTTTTGATCAGGTAAATTTGGTTAGTTTTAAGTCATATAACATTGTATAATATTATTAGATCATTTTTGTTGTAAACAGCTTTGTGTTAACAATTTTATCTGACTCGAGTTGTTTTGAAAACCATGTAGTGTTCATGAAAAACGCTCTAAATAAAAAACCATTTTATTTATTTATTTATGTTAAACCATTGATTTTGAATAGAGAATAGGTGAAACAAACTTATGGCTCATCTGTAACCCGAAAAATACACCATGAAGCTAGTGGTACACCATCTCAAAGGAGGCGCTGGCAATCTGGCAACCAATGTTTCAATTTGCGGGATTTTTATCCCGTTTCCGGGAATTTCGAGCCCTCCATGGGATTAAAACGGGATTCGGGATAAAAACACCAATGTTACCTTCCTCGTTCATCCAGCATTACAGATTAGAACCACAGAACATTTCCTGTATTAAACCTTATAAATATATACTGTACAATTAAAAGAGAGCAGCTGGTAAAAGTAAATAGAAAACTATTTGATTCTGCAAGCTAGCAGAAAACATATCAATGATCTCAGATTAAAAGGGGGTTGAAAAGAGATTTTTAAGGTGATTCAAAGGGATAAAACAGGATTCTTTTTATATGAAAACCGGGTCTGTTATTTTTGTTTCATGCTTGTCTGATTAGTGGACCAGCTGATCCATTTGCCTGGCTTCAAAAATTAACCAGAGTTGGGATATCTATTCTGTATTCAGAATCAATGGCTATAATAAGAGCTAGAGATTAAACCTTTCGATTATATTAATTTATCGATTTGGAAGTTCTCCGAAATTAGTCTTGAAACATACAATGACAAATCACATTTTACTTTTAATAGCATGACTTGGACTTATTTTTGCATTATATGAAGAAGATGGACCACAAGAGGAACCTGATTTTTTCGTAACGTTCGGTCTGAATTGCTAAAGTTATGTCAATTTTTTTCATTATGCCTCTATGTAACCTTGCAAAGCACATTTTGGTTTATTTACCCATTTTCTATTGCGTGTACCCACCACACTCTAGGGTAGCTGCATTAAATTCCAGCAAGAAACAGTTTCTAGGCTGTAGAAAAAAATAATAGGAATCATTTACAAATAGCAAAAAAATATAGTTTTAATGATAGCTTTGCGTTTAAAGTAGAATAAGAAAATTTCAAAAACGTATGCCCATTAATGAGGGGTAGAAGACAATTGTTCTTTGTATAAAGTAACAAATAGTTGTCTTCAAAAAATAAAAATTGTCTTGTGTTGCTGATTACACATCCTATGGAATTTACACATGTAATGTTTTTATCAAGACGACTCACCGGTAGCTAGGTGAAGGCAGCAGAGAATGAGGATTGTGATGAACAGTGTCTCCATTGCGGCATCGCTACGAGGTCTGGACAAAACACTACAATAAGTCAAGAGTATTAGGCTTCAAATTCAAGAAATTTAAATTAGTTTTAATAATTTTAATTGGAATTGTAAATTGAAGGGTTAAATATAAGTTAGGTATTTAAAAAGGAAATTTTCAAGTAGTGGTAATGTTCTAAGGTATTCTCAACAGCCAATCTCACTCAATTTTGTTCAATTGACAGAGGGGATACAGCGAAACAGAAACAGATATTTATTGACAATAATCAGTACACTACACGTATGCACAACAACAAATAATTGTTGTGTACACAAGTATAGGCACAACAACAAATAATTAATTTTTGTTTTTCTACAATCGGTAAAAACTTAAAAGTGACATCCACTTGTTCCAAAAATAAAATACCCCCGTTACAGCAAACCTCAGCAAATTTCCAATGCATATACAGTATCTTAATACCACATAAAGCCACATACCAAGTTTCATCAATATACATTCATAAATAAACTATTTATGACATTTTAATTATTCTCCATAAGAATAACATGGCGGCTGAGTATGCAGGTTTGCTGAAACAAGGAAAACAAAAAATGGGTTTAATACAAATATCAATATAACTCACCTAGGTAAAGCCACATACCAATTTTTATTAATTTATGTTAATAATTAATGAAGATAACCTTTTACTTACTCTCCATAAGAATAAGATGGGGGCTAGGTACGCAGGTTTGCTGCTACGGAAACTATCAAAACACAATAAATCATTTAATAAATCATTTGTTCTGCAAATATCGATAGACCACAACGGTATGAAGCAATATACCAAGTTTCGTCAGGCTAAGTTGATAAATAAGTGAGATATACAATTTTCCTTATTCTCCATTAATAACATTGGACAACGTACTTTGTTTAGCACTTTTAATATCTCTGTAACCAAGTAACGAAGAGCAATGATCAAAACACCAAATTTTTTTAAGTTGAATCCAATGGTGAAAAGTAAAATTTAATTTACTAAAATATTATATTTTAAACACTAAAAAAATATATTTTTAGGGTACAAAACCCCCCGAAATACCCCTTAGGATGGAGCGATTTGGCTGGTTTTCGAACTCAAATTCATAAATGTTTCTTAACCTGTTTGTACCAAATTTTATCAAAATCGGACCATTTTTACGAGAGTTATCCCACCCACGGACACATATATACAGTTTTGAATGGATGGTGTTTTTGGCATCTGGGGACCTCAAAACTAAAAGTTATCATGGTCCCGTGCCTAGGTCTTACCATGCCAACTACGGTAATAGCTTCTTCCCAGTAGGGGAAATTCGCTAATATGACAGGGAAATCGATCCATATATAATTACTGTACAAATATATATCCTGAAGAATAAAAACTATATATACGCTCTTGTTGAGTGTTGAGGTTATTAAAGTTACGTAAACGTAAGTGTTCAGGAATCACGTGACAAGTAGTCTCCTGAATAACTAAAAGCTTTGCATTCAAAGTTTAAGGACTAAGTAACGGATCTCTAAGGGGTTGATATTTTCCAACCCCTAAATAAAAAAGTCATGTCAAGTATAAAAATCTTGTTGAAATTTAAATGTAAGGGAAAACCTTTAGTTTGTGAAAATCGATTAGCAAAATTCTCGAAACTATTAATTATAAAGAAAAGCTACAACAAAATGGAGTTTGAATGTTTTGTTGGAGTTTTCAGGTTTCCATTTATCATGTTGGTATGTAACTCAACATAAATTGTCTATTAGTCACAGCCTATGAAATTGGGCACCCTGAGCTAAACTTATTTAAGCAAATGCAGATTAAATATTAGTTAACTCATTCTTCCGATTCATGGCTGGGCCTCTGAATAAGAACTTGAGAAAGATATACTCAACAAACGGCAAAAGATAGGGCGGATATTTACCGGGCCGCCACCATTGTTGGTCGCTGTTCCAACCAAGCTATGGGACAATTTTCCTTGTGTTACTTATCTAAACCATTACAAGATAAATTGTATTTGATCAATAACAATATTTTAGTATATTTGTGTATTTAAAAAAATGTCCTTGGACCTTGTAATTTTAAGAATAATATATTATTGAATATTAAAGTTGACAAAGGCTTTGGCCGCTTATCATATAGAGTGAGCTGTTTGTATTTTGAAGGCGAACCAATTACTTTATATGTGAGCGGCAAGCCTGCTTATTCTCAACACCGACTAGCCAATCAACGGAGCGCCGTAGAACTGTGATTCAAGTTTCGAAGTGACTACGTACACGTCCAATGTAAGGGCAAATTCACTTCGCTACCGCTTAGGTTAGGTTAGGTTAGGTTACGTTACGTTACGTTAGGTTATGTTAGGATAGGTTAGGTTACTTTAGGTTAGGTTAGGAGGTTTTCTGGCTCTCAATTTGTTTTAAAAATCACAGGTAACGTACGGTGCATAATTTGGAACGAACGTGAGCAGTAGCGGCTCACGTTGGACGTGTACGTAGCCTCTGCCTTCAAGTTTTGTGTTATCCGTCTTCACTTGGTGAATAAAATTACCCGTCACTAAATTATATGCGGTCAGCCGTTAAATTTATAGAATCTTTACTGGACCGAGTTATTTCTAAGAATTAAAGGGAGGCAGTAGCAATGACCGCTGGAACGGGGTAGCGGCCCCCCGGCTTCACGACAATAGCTATGTTTTGACAACAGAGGAATAGGCCTGGCCGGGCCTTCCTGGACCCTTTTTCTCCATAGCTGGCCGAGACTGCTACTCGTATTCGACGGGCTGTTTATTGCATATGTCTTAACAAAATCTGTAACACAGTAGCTTATTCAGCGGCCTAATCGTTTTAGAATTGAAAAAGGACACAGGGTAATGTGAATAAAGAAATAGCAATTGCGTTTCCCATTTAGTTAGCATTTTAGTATTAATAAAAGCATTTTTGCTAAGCTTTGCTCATTATATTTGGGAGTCACGCAAATCAAGGACGTACTACTCGAAAGCCTACAGTTTACAAGTATTGTTTAAGAAATTAGAAAAAAAGTGCGTAAAAATTCATAACTAAAAGTGTTTAATAGAGCACTTATATCTCACTCACTGTACTCAAACTCTTCCTTGTTGTTTCTAAACCTTTACAATAACTTTGTATTATCTATTCAGAGTAATACATTTAAATAACAAATTCCACGTCATTTCATATACATTACAAGCTATAAATACCAAGTGCAACACAATCCTGCGGAAACTGTGAAATAGCCAACAGCTGTTGTTGGCAAGAAAACGAACTTGAGCCTTTCTGAATTATTACCATAGAAAATACGTGACGAAAACTGAGCGCGTGCGGCGTCTAAAATAAACTTGGGGATTATGAAGTGAAGTGTTGGTGTAATCTGGATGATAATAGAAGCTGACATGGTGCAGACCTCAACATTAATCGACCAGGTGTCTGTTAACATGACAGCTTGTTAGATTATTGTGGGAAGATACTAACCAAACAGCTATAATATGTGTGGGTTAATTGAGACTGATTTGTTCGTTCCGTCGGCTGCTCGTCTTGAAAAACTAACTGTTAAGGTAAAAGACAAACGTCATTCTAAAATAAATTAAAAGCGCCAACGAACAATGATATAATGGTAAACCATTTCATTTAAAGTCCGCCATTTCCTCCGCTCATTTCCCGTTGTTTGTTACAGCCAGCAGCGCGTTACAGTAAGCTAATTTCTTTGTTCGAACTAAACCATGATTCGTGTAACTTGAATCCATAAAAATTGATTCATTCTTTTGTAAACTTTATTGGAATTACTTTAAGAAACACATTACAAAATGGCCAAAATGCATTAGCAATTATCGCCTGATACGTCAGCAGCACAAGCATATTTACAACTCACAATTCAAAGGGTGGAGTGTTCTGATGTGCTTTATTTAGATCACATTATTATTTTATCACAGATTATGTGATACTAACTCAGGAGATCCTTATATATAATACGTGAAGGCGATTTCTACGAAACACTACTCCTCCGTTAATAATGGACGGATTTTTACAAACGATGTGTCAAAATTAATTGTTGTTTATGTAGAAACCCCCTTTCACCAATTCCTGTAATAAAAGTCCTTGGCCTTTGCCCCACAGGCCTTCAAAGTTACAGTGTATTCCTTATAAATAAAAGATTTTGTTTACTTAAACGGAGGAATAATTTGTATTAATTGCATACTAAAACAGCTGTTGATAGTAAAACACATAATAACAGAAGAGCTTACATAAATATAATATAATATTACGTTGTGATCGCGAGCGAAGCCGTGGCAGGCTACAAGTCCTGAATATTAATTGACAAAACTGACGAGCAAAATAAAATCCCCATCAGCGTGAACTCTGTGAACGGAATTAAATGTATTATGAATTGTCATGGTCGCGTTTTCACTGAGCTTATTCACATCTCTGTCATATTACCCACGATATACAGGGTGACTGAAAAGTAACTTGCACCCCCCCTTAACTTTTTAACTATTTGGGATATTTGAAATCGGTTTGCGGCAACCTTCTTGGATATGAGGGGCTGCAATAATTATGGTTAGTTTTAACATTTTTACCCTTAGGGGTAGTGGGGGTAGGGGGTAGCTCAAAATTTTCATATGGGAAGTATGGTAGACTTTCATATCATTTTATAGGTCTTGATGAAACTAAACAATTGACATAAAGAAAATAAAAATCGGACCACTAATAACGAAATGGCAACTAAAAATTACCTTTAATAACCCGCGTCTTAAACAGCATTTATTGTGGTAGTAAAAAAATAATAATTATTATTTTATTAATTTTTAATTTGTATCAATGCAACTTTTTTTTAGTTCAGATCATTGCTAATAAGATCTGAATGGTTAGTAAATAGTGCCTGGAAAATCCCCAACTCCCCATATTGTTATCAGTAATCTCTGACTTTTTCCTTGTAATCAGTTCTTATCTCTGGGTGAAAGTTCAGCAGTACTTGGAACAGCTGTTTGGATTTTCCCAGCTGAGAATAACAGCTGGTTTTAAAGATAGCTATGACCATACTGTACACCTAGTTACTTTTTGATTGTTGTGTGTTGGTTAAGATTTGTTAATTAATGTTGTCATGGTTTTTTATTGTTGTCCTGGTTGATTAGATTTGAATCATTTAAGGGAACCATTTTGTTATTAGTGGTCCGATTTTTATTTTCTTTATGTCAATTTTTTTGTTTCATCAAGACCTATAAAATGATATGAAAATCGACCATACTTCCCATTTGAAAATTTTGAGCTACCCCATACCCCCACTACCCCTAAGGGTAAAAATTTTAAAACTAACCATAATTATTGTAGCCCCTCATATCCAAGAAGGTTGCCGCAAACCGATTTCAAATATCTCAAATAGTTAAAAAGTTAAGGGGGGGTGCAAGTTACTTTTCAGTCACCCTGTATGTATAAGGCCTACATTTTGCAGCGAACCTCTATTTGTTACATTGAATATTCATGTACAATTTTGAATTTGTACCTATTCGGGAGAGGAATTGATGCGTTGGTTGTAGGCTATCGAGTTTTTTAACGGTAAGCGCTTAAAAACATTAGTTATTATACCAGTAGCCCGTCGCGGCTTCGCTCGCGGTCCTAGTACAATGTTATCCTTGAGAAGTTAGTTCTTAATTCGAGCATAATTGCTCTACTTATTTGATCGTTTCTTGAAATTTTGGGCATGTCAGTTTTATATTTAATCTCCAGTATGAATGGTTCTCGTAATTTATACATATCCTAATCATGTATATTTAAAGTTATTGAGCGAAGCTCTCTTTCCCTCACTTTGTCATTTCTTTGTAACGGCATCACAGTGTAATGGCTTTACCGACTGATATGAAATTTAGCCAGTAGCTAGGTGATACCGAGGAGAAGGTTTTTTTTTAGAGATTTGCAAAATTCCTCCTAGGTTACCCCCTCTGGGTCTTAAAGTTCACATGTAATTGTAATGGAAGAAATATTTTATTGGGTTTATGTCACATATTTTTACAATTGAATGATTACTTTTGATCATCTGTTATGATTCTTTTGTTTGTATTTACAATCTTAACCATAAAACCAATTTTAGTTTTTTTCGAATAATTTTCTACACAAAACTATATTTTTCCACGGATGAGGCCTGATTAGTACACATTTATTAACCTATAAACTTTATAGCCTAGTTCCAAAATTTGGAGAACCCTGAAGTTAATTATTTTTGGAGCAGGAGTAGGCAAAGGTTTTATTCTAATGTATTTACTCTTCTCCTAACAAATGTATGCTCAATCGGATTTTGATTTAGAACAATTTTAGTGTACATATAATAATTATTATATTACAAACTAACATGGATCAAAATGCTTAGTAATGACAAATCTTTTAAAAATGTATGAATGAAGATTGTGTAAAATAAGTATCCCTCCGCAAGGTTGTAGTTTCTGTAAAGCCCGCTATAGGTTCGTCAAAATCACAGTACTTTCCGCCGTGCAATGTTTTACGCGGCAGCATTTAGTGTCTAATTGAAGTAACTTTTTGCAAAAGTAAAAGTTACATGATATTGCTGATAAAACTACAAACTAATATTGCTTTTTCAAAAATCGATATTTGTATTAATATTCCTATGATCTAACCAAAAAGTTGGTTAACTTTGGCAACACGTAGCGTCTGACTGCGTAAACATAGAAACTTAAAGATAAGCAAACCTAGTAATACAACTCTTCACCTTAAAAATGGTATATTGAACTTAATTTTAAGTGGAGAACCGGGAATGCTATATGACTTGGTGCGAAGCGGTTTTTGGGCAGATTTCGGCGGGGGTAGGGAACCCTCTTAACTAATAAAGTCAGTGATGATTAAATTACAATTTTAAATGCCGATGGAGCAGATGTGTCCCAAAAGACAAACGGGATGGAAAGATAGGACTGTAACTGATTGATAGTGCATTGACTGCTGTCTTTCTACCAAGTATTTGCTCAATCGGTCTAGTAAGCTAACATGGTCGTTGAAGGTCGTTATGGTCGTTGAAGGTCGTTATGGCCGAGCCTCATTGGAACGGGAATAAGCCCATAAATGGTTTTTGAGATGGACCCAACTTATTCCAAATATCCGCTCATAATAACTCCTGTAATTTCTTAGACTTATGGATGGTGGACTTAAAAATGCATCGAATGTTCAGTATTATAATCACATGTCTACCTAGATAAACTCAGCTTTATATACCATGTTGCAAGGGCTTATGTGTTCTGTACCCAATGATTCATTGCCGCTCCGTTATTTTATATGGTTTAGTACACCTTTGAAGAGCAGTAAAGCAGACATGTTTCTCCGCCCTGTGATCAAGTATAATTAGCTGACTAAATGGTCATTAGAACAAATATGGTGCATTCTGTAGTGAAAGGTTGAGTAGCCTGCGCCCTTAAGATCGCCTTTGTAGCAATGCCGAACAAAGGGCTTAACAGCCAAATGGTTTCGTCCTCCACACGAAAATGGACAACATATTTTATTTTATTCAGTACGGTCTTTTTTTGTGAAACTTGGAACAAATCTGGCTTATAAACAGGCAGATGGATAAACAAATTTTAACAACAACTTAAATATCTTTGATGCATACAACATTTTACTGCACAAATCAATACAGAAAAATCTTATTTTATTTATATGGATAAATAGATTCTTTACCCGTAACATCTGATATTGCTTATATGAAGTCCATAATGCCAAATGAAATTATTTTCCATGTTAATCTTATGGGAAAAAATTAAGATTACACACGAAACACTATTTTAGCTAGTTTTAATAAGTATGTAATAAGTTGTAATAGTAAAAACAATTGTTTAAAGACTGTTAATATTGAACAGCTAAATTATATAAATCCAATCTAAGAACGTAGATCTATTAAAACAATAGCACATAGGCCTAAACTCATACTTCACTTTAATATTTTGTTTAAAGAAGAACGACACCTTTTGAAAGAGGTGTTTTTGTCTGTTTTTTCATAAACTTCTTATTTTTGTAATGAAAAGGTTAGATTATTTTTAGTTATCAAGTTCCTTTGACACCTTTTCTGCTCATGCATTAAGGTAACTGCTTAGGTATAAACCATCAGGACCATGTTTCTGTAAAGAAACATGAGAGTCATGAAAAACAGAAATGCGCAAATTGACATATAGCTGTGTTTTATTAATCATCATAAGTTAGTTGGGTAATTATAAAGTTATTACAATTATTTAACTTTCAAATATATTTTATCACGGAAATGGTACAAAATATGCACCATATAATACATTTTAAAAGTTGTGATTTTAGAAGTTTTCTTCTACATTTTTGATGGATAAAAAACCGTTTAGTCGAAAAATAATTAAAAATAGAGTACACCTCAACTAACCCTCCGCTAAACGTCATAAAACCACACAACGAAATAAATCCGAAAGTAATTCATTTTGCGATTAAATGCATTTTACGTAATAAAAGGATAAGGTTTGTTCGATAAGGGGGGGGGGGTATTATTGAGGGGTAATTGCACATTAAATTGGGTGGTCTGTGTTCGCATAAATCAAAGGGGCAGTTCCTAAATTATTAAGGGGATTCGGACTCCTAGACCGTACTGCCTCCAGGACGCTATCTAGGGCTAACCAACTCAATTGTAACTAACTTGGATATTATAATTATTGTGCTTTACCAGAGAGAGAGAAGTGATGATTAAATTAAACAGTTTAAAACCTAGGAAGCTTGTCTCATTGTGAGGAAACCTTGCTCTAAAGTAAAATATTCATTAAGCTACGCTCCTGGTGACTGTATGTCGACGAGGTCGTGTACATCACAAAGTGGTGGTTAGATTTACTGAAAAATCATGTCAGATTTACTTTAGATCTTTTTAACTAAAAAATAATCAAAGGAGGCAGAGAAAGAGAGGTTTTCATATATATTTCAAAGTTTTAACAAATTTGGCCGAGTGTCACGATTACACGTGTGCCGATCTGTTGAACAGCTAATGTGGCGCGAAATCGATGGCGACTGGGCAGATATTAATGGTGGCGAGACGGTCGAATGTGTTAGCTAAAGGCAATAACTCTAACCACTAAGTATAACGAGCTGGGATAAATATCTGATGTTGTCTTTAAAAACTCTATCACCCTTATTCTCCTTTAAACACATACAGCTTAAATATGTTAAGAACAAGTACCCGGGGAGACCGAGCCATACTCGGTGATATTTGGTTTGTTTTGTGGGTGAAAAAGATGTCCACTCTAGATACAATTCAGCGGTCACTGTTTTCAAGGAATTATTTGTTGACACTTTATTGTGTAAGTGCTACTTTGAAAGTTTACTGGTTAATTTATTCACAGCTGTTATGATTATTTTGTTTTGACTTGAAACTCCATAAGCCCAATGTTAAAATTTCCAATTTTCAATTGAGATTTTTTAACAAAATATGAGTTTTCCTGGAGTCAAGGTTCCAATCCACCAATATATTTTTTGGGTCCAAATTCCCTAATTCCAAAGGTTTAACAAAGTCGTAACATGATGTACCGTGGTTCTATGTTTATTAAGGAAGTATAAATGTTTCTATTTGTCAGATAACACAAAGTACACAAAAAGTTTGACTGTTGTCTGACTGTCATCCACTCTACAGTTTGTATACATGTTTAACTTCCGAAGATATGACTTTAATTTTAACTGTCACGTATAAAAAACATTTGAGCTAACAACTATTAGTATCCGGGTACCATAAAATAAAAGCCCGAGGGGGCCCCAAGGCGACGAAACTGGGACCCCACGAGCTACTAGGGGAACCTCGCGAGGTAGTTTTTAATTGTTTCTAAAAAAATTGGTTGATTTCTCAACCGACAATAACAACGGGGGGTAGTACAATAATTTTACGTTGTAAAAGGTGTACGTTCAAACTAAGTCTCAAACCCAAAGTCATTCACTAATGATTATTATTTTGAATACCGTGTGCAGATTTTATAAATTTTCCCTAATCCAGTAACAGGAATAGGCCAGGTAAGATTTGAAATGTAACTACTGAAGGTATTTTGAGCCTGTTCCCTAACTCCATAAATTGTTTTATATCCGCCATGCTTTGCCGTACTTGGATGTTGCAGATTCTGTTCAAGCCGATTTAAGTTAATTTTGTTTTTCTTGCTGTACAGAACTCAATATGATATATTATAAAATATTAGGAACAAACAGCCAAACAGAAATTAATAAACGAGTTCGCACGCAGCACGCTGACGTGAGGGAAGTGAATTTCCACATAAAAAACTATAAAAACTCAAAATCAGTTAAAAACATATATTTATTCCAATTTTTATTCAAATCTGAAAATATTGATTTTTTGGCTGTTCTGATGCTCCTGGTTCTATTCACCTGCAATGGTGGGAATACAATTTTGCACATTATAAGGCTAGGAGAAGGTCCAGTTAGGCTTTAAAGTAGGCGTGAGGTTGTTGGGGATGATAAAAGTACACCAACAAATGAATAATAGGCTTTTCTAATGTAAAATCCCCATAAGACATTTTCGATACACATTTTCCTTAATAACTCGGTAAATATTTATGCTAGAATAACGAGAGGGGGCTTAAAAGTTTTGTCACACTAATTCCCATCTTTTAACATGCGTTAATTTCACATCCGGGGCTTTTCTGACCCTTTTTGGGTCCAAAGACTCGAAATTTGAAAGATTAATCCCCAAAAAAGGGGTTTAGAGTTTTCCGATTGTTTTGCCCAACGAACTTGTCCAACAGATTATAGAAAGGAACGTCCCAACCAAATTTGAAGTAAATCGGACAAAAAATGTGACCGCTAGAGTGCATACACACATATATATATATATATATATAAAATTTTGAACGACCCCCCAAAACGTGTTCAGGGGGTCACGTTAGGAACTTCTATGGTGGTCCCGGGCTTAAGTTTCACCGTGCGGGTCATGCTAATAGTTCACTTTCCATAGGAAATTCACTAAAAATAGAATCAAAATTATAATTGGTTAAGAATGTCGGTTAACGTGAAGAACACTGAGTAGTCTAAAGTGTTTGAGGTTATCCTCGATATGATAATACAATTAATAATAAAGATGATGATAATAATGATAGGATAGCTTGTAGCCTCTTTTTTTGTTATTTTGTTTTTTCGTGTTATATTTCTGGATGTTATAATAGTAACAGACGTTTGTCTTGAATCAATTTATACTCAATATGACCAGCACTGCCCCGGTCTCGGTGAGGGTTAAAGGATGTATGGTATCATTGTTGCCAACACTTAATTATCTGATTGATTACCCCCTTTACACCCAGTTTAAAATAACTTATAGGAAGGACAAGAGCCTATGATGAAGATATATTTAATGTTGTGTCATCATCACGTAAACATACCATGACAATAATTTAAAAACACCTACAATATAACTGACTTTTTACTACATTTCCAAATACTTAAATCTCTTTAAGAAAATTTGTTGTGTGATAATATCAAATACATCCGCAAAAAGAAGAGTTTTTTTTATAGTTTAATCTTTATCGTTGAGTTATTATTAAATCAGAGTGATTAAAAGCGTTAGCATCCTGAGTATAGAAAATTATACTCTGCGTTACCTTGACTTTGAACATATAATTAATGATTTGTCAGCCAAGAAAATCAGAATGAAGGAGTTTTTACATACTGTCTATACAGCATGAAATACTATTTAATAAAGTCTATCCAGCAGTATGTTGATTAACAAACTTTCAACGAGTTCCTCATCAATGTGTATTGAATTCAAACATATTTCTTTCATACATGCTGGTTTTTTAGTTTTTTTTATTATTTTACTACTATAATAATTACTGTTTGTTGAATTATAGTACTAAAATAATTAATGTTTGTGGTAAAGCAATTACACGAGAATTTTGTATTTACA